>OU565291.1:16301293-18928793 GCA_913789915.3 Sphecodes monilicornis | reverse complement strand
CTTACTTCGCCATTTACTTTGCAATTAAGTTGCTTTCGATTTTTAAAAATCGTATGACATAAGAGCCGTCGGCAAAAGAACTTCATTATGCCGAATTAAGAGAATCTCGGCTACCTGCATAATCGTGCAGGAGAGTCGAAACGATTTCCATAATCGCAGGTCGAAAATATATCGAGAGATACAGTTTGTTCCTTTTACAGTCAGGTTTCGCATGCTTGTAAGATAAAATTGTTTTTAATGTATTTAATCAATATTGATCATGCAAAACCGGGACAGTCGTGAACAACTTCAATATCTATTGTACAATAGTTGCTTAATTCGAGCTTAATTAGGATTGATCTGAAAGACTTCATGAAGCCATCACTGTGATAAGCAGACTGCGTATTTTATGCATTTACGACAAAAATCAGTAGGTGTAATTTAAAACGATAAAAATATTAGACGAATTTAAACATCAATGTTTGTTTCACTTCAGTTTGTTGCAGTTTAGGTAAACAATTTTTATTTTGCATAAGGTCCGCAGTCTAGCGATAAACATTAACTCCGCAAATTTTTATTCCAATGACCAAATTACCTGATTTTGTGAAGACGATTGTTGCACAGTGAACGTAACAATATTATTGAAAAAAGATAGAAATCGCAGTATAGTGATAAACTTTAACTCTACAATTTCTATTACAATGACAAAATTGCCTGATTTTGTGAAGACGATTGTTGTACAGTGAACGTAAAAATATTACTGATAAAAAGATAGAAATCGAAGTTTATAAATAATCTTTAACTCCGCAATTTTTATTAATATATAATGACAAAATTACCGGATTTTGTGGAGACGATTGTTGTACAGTGAACGTAACAATATTATTGAAAAAAGAAATCGCAGTCTAGTGGTAAACTTTAACTCTGCAATTTTTAATACAAAGACAAAATTATCTGATTTTGTGAAGACGATTGTTGTACAGTGAACATAACAATATTATTGAAAAAAGAACGAAATGTTTATTTAGCCGTTGTTCTTCGCAATTAACGGAAGAAAATTTTGATTTTTTCATAAAGATTCGTAGCACGTAATTCCTTTTTGTTCGCCTAATCGCGTCGAAATTCGTAGAGTCCGTGCAGGTGCGACCGTTTGCGTACTCAGGTGGTGTGCCGGCATGGTCGCACGATTTGCAGAATATTGACCGATCGCTATGCTATCAGAATAATAACCGAATGACCGGCGACCGGCGATCGGCGACCGGCGGCTGTGCGATATATAAAATAACGGGGAACGCTGGGAGGAGACGAAGGTCGAGCATGATCGACGTGACTCACCGTGACACCCAGCTCAGATACAACACCCTGTTCAGCATTCCGATAGAGGTTATCTGGCAAACTGCTCCTCGCTAGGGCCGTTACATTGGTTTCGGTCGCAATCGGCCAGAAATAGATCTGCGAGCAGAATCCGCACCGATCTACAGTGTGTCCCGAAATGTTTTGACATAACTGAAAGATCTGATTGCTGACGTGATTCTAAGCAACTTTTTCCTTTGCGAAAATGTCATACGCGGTTTCGTTTTCAAGTTATTCACGAAAAACACAGGTCAACCAAAGCACAGCGCGGCATCTGATTTTACGGAGCAGTAGTGTTGTTGACGAGCTGTGCTCGAATCGCGAACAAAACACTCGAGTTAGCAGGCGTACAATTATTATACCCCTTATATATTAGGTGTCCAGTATGGATCAGATTTCGTGTCATTTGCGTTCTTTATGGACAAATTTTAGAAAACGAAAAGTGAAATGGAACTTGATACACCTCGCTTAGCATAAAATTTGATCTCCTCCATTTACTGGATAAAATAGTTATATCAAATCTTTGAATACTTATTTAATATAAACTCAATTGATATTGCAGTTCCTCCTGCTTTTGTTCAGCAAATAAAGTTGAATTTTCTTGTAGAGTATAAATTGTGAATTACACATTAATTCGTGAATGAAAAATATTCTTATATCGAATTGAAATTTAATATGTGAATTAAAAATACTTTTGTTTGTACAAGGTTATTTTGATTGATATTTCTTTAATGCTCTGCATGCAGTGTATTTTAAGGAGAATATTAATTTTAAAGTAGAATAGGAACACAGCATTCTATGTACATGTAAAAATGAAAATGTTCTCTCGAAGAATTGATTTAAGAAAATGTTTTCTCGAAGAATTGATTTAAGAAAATGTTTTCTCGAAGAATTGATTTATGGCTCTTTCAGTAAATGTTCCGAGGTTTATTGGTTCAATTGATGTGGTACTTCGAAATTCGTATCGATGTAAGATGGTTCTTTCGACGACTTATTTTCGGGTTCGCCGGTAGAAAGTCGATTATATCAGATCTAGACTGGTCCCTGTGTAGCAGGTACTAACACGGCACACCTGCAAGTGACTTCTCATTAATACGGATAGGAATGTTCGTTCCCGAAGTTGGTATGTCAAGCGTTTTATGCGAACGAGAGAAGGACTTTATCGTATGATTTTTGTGTTCAGAAAGATGCTTTTACGATTTTGGCAATTGCCGGTGAATTTTGAAAGCCGGTCGATCGGCCCGAAACGATTGACATTTATTTCCTTACATCATCCGTTCGCGTTTCTGGCACTTGCCGCATTTCTTGTACAAGAAAGTTCCAACGATTTTGCAATTGTTTCGTCAGTTTTCTCTTACATCTTGCGGTCTGGGTTTGGCTCTGCCACGGAAACAAATCGATCGAAAAGAGAAAATAAAGAACCTCTGGCTTTTCATATTTATTAATTTACCATGTTTAGTCGGAGACAAAAGTTTCGTAATTATTAATATACTATTTTTAGTTAGCAAAACAACTGGTGAAATGTCGATTATAATTCTACAAAGTTTCAATTATTCGCTTGAGACATTCTTGCTAGATATTTAAAGCGAGAAAATATTTTTGAGCAGGAGTAATCTATTCAAATAAATTAGAAATATTATACAAGCCCCTGTGGTCCATAACAATAATTTTTAATACCACCACTTATTTCTCCATAGTTTTATAAATTCAATCGAAAAGCAAACTTTTATGAAAGATGATTACTAACTGCAATAAAATACGGTGATTAATCAAATTATTAGTGCCACTTGCATAAATCGACAATTTCACATTAAAATAATAAATTTTTAAATAAAAGTCTAGCTACATTAAATTCTTTCTATTTTTATGAAATATTTTACGGAGTTGCATCGTTTGTCATGAAATTGCAAGTGTACGTTTAACAATATTATAGACATCATTATCCATCTTTCGTGAATGTATTTTGTGTAAATGTCATTATCCGACATTTAATTATTTAATACTAGAACCAACAAGCAATTAAATTCACTTATTCTATAAGATGGCTTACTATTATACATTTCATATATAAATCATAAATTAAAATGCTACATTTATTAAAAGTTTAATTAATTTTATACCTGCCAAATAAATTCCCACACTTCTTCCACAATTACAGAACTAAAGCGGGTCATTTTGACGGTGGCTCTTAATGGCGATTTCTTCCCGCGTTTAGAATTTCAAAAATGTGGTAAAAGTGGAAAGTACAAGCTAGTGGTCAGGTATTTAAAATTTCACGAATGTTCCCACCGAAAACGAGGAAAAGGTACAAGAATACTACGAAGCTCGAGTCCCAGACGAATAGGGACGTATTCTAATCCAGTATACTTCCGAGCAGACGATTTCAATCATGGCGGACTGGCGCATGTTAATGCCGGACGCTTTCGACGACAACGGAACTTTCTCGCTCCGTTTAATCCAGTTTCACGAATAAATCGTTCGCGCTTACGTACATACAGAAACGTGGGTACGCCAGTTTTATATTTCTAACGTTTTCAACAATTGCACAGTAGCTGTTAGAAAGGTCATAATCAAGGCCGCGTCGCAGAGGATCAGTCGGGAACCATGAAAGCGGATAGAAATCAAAGTCTTATAATGCGCTTATGAACTTGTTAATTAATTCGCCGTTCCGCCAGGCAGTTTCATGTTCCCAGCCGGCGGTAGCCACCAGGTGTAACAACATGATTTTTGCAATGGATTTTCCTGGCTCATTTTTGCCGTGCGTTTTTTGCCCGAGCGCATAAGTTCCGGTAAAAGTGCCTACCTTTGTTCCTTCGTAAAACTGCATGTAATGCTATCGTGCTCACTATCACTGTCTGTTTCGTGTTTGCCGACTCTCCGCAGTGCATTTTAATATTTTCCATACTGCCATTTCTGAAGACTTTAATTTCTGGAACGTTTTTCATTTCAGAATATCTACAACAGTAGAGGTTAGGTAATGATATTTAGGTCCCCTCAGGTTTTCAAATCCATTTTTACAACTCTCTTCTTCTTTCACTCTCCCCCCCTTCTTCCATTTCTTCCACTCTCACTATCGCCTAATTAATTTTTCAGCCTATTTCAGTCTACCTTTTGCCAATAACACGCGGCGTATAACCAGGCGGTCACCCATCCAAGTACTGGCCGCGCTCAATGCTGCTTTACTTCGAAGATCTGACGAGAACCGTTTTATTTCAGCGAGGCAATGGTCGTTGACCAGAATATCTATAGTATCTTTTCTTTATAAATTAAAACGCAATCGTGGATGATTTAGTCAGGCACCTTAATTATTTTACAATATTTCTGCCCGATTTTACCAAGCATCGTAATTTCATTGCCAAATACAAAAACCTGGCAAAATGGACCAGGGTGGCGTGATTTTATTAGCAATAAGGACGAAATTGTTTTCTTAACACGTTGAATGCCAATCCAGCAACTTTAAAAATTCCACATATTCATTAAATGTATGATACTGAGTGGGTCCGTCAACCTTCTTGCATTTTCTGGATATTAATAAAATTTGGTACAATGAATATGTTAACGTAAAAATTTATTTTGGAAGCTGTATAAATAATTCCGTCAGCCATATATGGCTGACATGGCAGCCAACGTGTTAAAAATGTTCTTGTCGATCGCATCGCAGTTGAAATCAGGATCTCGCACGCGAGTTGGCGCGACTAGGTTTGCCGGCCCCGAAAGTCGATGATGAAAGAGGATGTATTGCACCGGATGGCTAATGCACAAACACCTTCCGGATAACGGTAAGACTGCGTCGGTGTTACGTGCCAAGGATGCAGGTGGTCACGCCTCTCGTTGATTAATATTCGGCTGTGTGAGTCTCCTTTAGTCGACCGATTCGAGTAGGTCCCGACACCGGTCGTCCTCCTCCTCGCAACCTCTTCTCTCACCTTGCCCCCGAATCCTTGCATATCGACTTCACCATTGCATATTCATAAGAATACATTTTCAGTCCATTCCCATAGATGTTAACTCCCCTATCTTCGAAGTCAACTGGATCAACCTATATATTCCGAGAGAAAAATTCGACGTCGAAGGCGGTCGCTTAAAGCCGGGTACACACTTCTTGAGAATCCTTCGAAGATCGTTGTGAAGCTTGTTAATTAAACTGTGTATCTATATGTTATCCTATAATGTAGTTTTTACTTATTTATTATCTTTTTTTTTTATTTATTTGCTCTTTATTTGCCCTGAAAAGAATATTTTACGAATTCTTTGCATATATCCTCCAGTAAACATTTAATAAAAGTCCCATTAATTTTTGTTAATACTTCTTGCGAATCCATTAACGATCATTGAGATCCATGTCCGTGGACTGCGGATTTTAATGTCATTCTTTAATGTCATTTTTATCCTGTCTTTTCCATTAAGAATATTTTAAGAGCTTCTGCATAAGATAAATGTGTTAAATGAATTTTTCTCTCACTCTGGATCTTGCGAAATGATTTATGGTACTCGAAGTTTGCATACAGATATGCAGTCTATCAGTCTGTCAATTTATCATTATTATTGCGAAATAGGGTTCCAGGTGAAGTTAAACAATTTTATCAAGAATTTCCTATTCATTTAAAAAATTAATTCCTATTAATTCAAAAAAGAATCCTATTAATTCTTGCTAATACACATGACGTACTTCTACATTGTGGACACATCAGAATGTCTTCTTGGAAACAAAAATCTTATTAGCTCTTGCGAACATACATGACTGTATATTTTTGCACTTTTAAATTACAGTCATATCAAAGTGTCTCCTAGTAAAAATTGAATAAGAATCTAATTATTTTTTGTTAATATACATCATTATTTTCTAGTTTTAAATTGTAGACTTACTAAAATATCATTCAGGAAAAAATTATAAAAGTCCTATTAATGTTTGCTGATATACTATATCAGGCAGTTCCAACCATTAGCCCCGGAGATATTCGAGGCACCTTCCCCGCTTAGGTTCTTCCCCCACTCTTAGACTTCATCGTTATGATGTATAGTAGTGGGAAGCTCCCACCACGAGAGCCGCGCTGCGCGCGCAGCACTCACTAATTCTACGGCTGTACGTAGTAGTGGGAAGAGGTTCGATAGTGGGGACCTTGCAGTTCTTGGAGGGGAATACGTTGGAACTCCCTGTACTATATAATTATTTGTATTTTTCAATTGTGGACTTATCTTTAACGCATAAAAATCAACAAGAAAATCCTTTCGTAGAGAATCGGAGTATCAGCAACACAAGAATTATCAACGAGTGTATACTTAGCTTCATGCACATCCGCTCGTTCAAGTCTCCCAAGGAGAGCTGGAGACACGAATGCCAGATCAGGCGATGACCAGGATGAAAATAGCCGGCGTTATAGTTTCTGCGATTAATCGAACGTTTTCCCAACCTTGTCTCATGATTTTCTCAAGCTGGAATGAGTTACCATAGTCTCCGATGTGGGCAGACATCGCTTGGGAGAAATTGCGGAGACAGATATTGTGCAAGCTCCCGTTGAATCTCAACACTAACCGTACCTAACGCAAAGTGTGACTGGTACAGCAGAGGTTATTTTACAAAAATTGCTCGATTGAATTAATTTAGATTTCCAACCATTTTTATAACAATATGTGCTTGAATCAAGAAATTTATTTAACGAATTCTAATGGAAGCAACTCTGTAATTTCAAGAATTATAAAATAAAAAATGTGAAACCGGTCACTATGACAGATCGTGGAATGGTTAATTATGACTAATTTATTAATTAGTCTATTGACTGCGGAGCTTTCTGTGAAATAAAAATGTTGTGATCGATTGCAAGAAGAAGGAACTGCATAGGCCAGGGAGTTCCAACGTATTCCTCTCCGAGAACTGCAAGGTCCCCACCATCGAACCTCCCCCCACTACTACGTACAGCCGTGGAGTTAGTGAGTGCTACGCGAGCCGCGCGGCTCTCTTGGCGGGAGCTTCCCACCACTATACCTTATAACGATGAAGTCCAAGAGTGGGGGAAGAACCAAGCGGGGAAGGTGCCCAGAGTAGCTCCGGAGCTACTGGTTGGAACTGCCTGGCACAGGCAATTATTTGTTCTCTTAATGATATCAATAAGTTACAAATAAAATCAGCTTTTCAATAGTTATGCTGTACTCAAAGGAAGCTTACAAAATAATTAGACTACGTTACTGAGAGTAATATGCTGGATCACGATTGAAATTGCTATTGCTGTTGAAAGATCCATTAAAAAATCGTTAACTATGTTCTATAGATGTTCGCCTGATATTTTAACTGTTCTTTGCTTCATCTATTAATTTTTATCACAAATGCATAAAATCCGTAGTCTACTAGTTAAAAATCGATTCCTTTTCCTCGTTTCTCATTTGTCTGTTTAGTATTTGCTGTAGAGTGATCGGAATAAATCAGGAAAAAGAAGAGTTGTTTCCTGTGTAGTTGATTAATTATGTTTCGGCGCTGAGGGGCAATAAACGCGCTTAATTATCTCCTGACAGTGATTCGATATGTTGGCAAAGGGATCCGTGATTCTGATTCAGAATGAAATTCACTTTCTTCTCGTGATAGATGCTTTCCAAGGGAGAGTTTTTAAATATTTTTATTCATGACGTTCCACTTATTGTTAGGTGCCGCTAATTACGGTTTATTCACTGAGTCGAGCGAAGCAGGCTCGATGAAAATTCAAGAAGACGAACAAAAAGTTAATTCTGGTGGACAAATATAATCTACATTGATTTACAAAATTTACGAAGGATGCTAGACGGTGATTAATTCTTTGCAGTATGCTATTTGCTTCTTATTAACAATGAAAACACGTTCCAGTGGATAACCGATTTTACTTCTTCCTTACCTTCCTCTTTACAAATTTTTCTTAAATCATTTTAACTACTAGAGCCAAAATACGTATCCAGGTTTAAACAATAAGTAATCCTTTGTATTATGCTGCTTGATTTTTCTTATCAATCTACTGTACCATTTAAAATTGATATAGGATTACATTAAAAGGTTCCTTAACTAAAATCTTTGTAATGTTTCCTTTTTTAGCGATTACGTCCAGTACTGGATTAACCAATGAGCAAATTAAGCAGGGTATCCATAGGAGAGGGGCGCCATAGAATTTTTCTGATTTTCATATCTTTCACATAGTAATAATATTTTTAAATTTTTATGTGCATGCGTGTGTGCTAGTAGAAAGAACGAAAGAATATTGGGAAGATGAAAATCAGTAGCGAGCGAGAAAAATTATAAAACTGTACAGCAGGGATGGGCACGGTAGGGCCCCCTCAAACTTCTCCCACCAACCTCTCTTTCAAGCGCGAGGCCTGCGCACTGTTCGCGAGGGCGAAGCACTCCCTTCCTTTATGGTGACGGCGGATGCTGGTGGGGGACAGTGGGCGCTATGGTGGGGACATCGTAATGCCTATCCCTGATGTACAGTGTAAAAAATGTACAGGTCCATCCAGGGGCCTCGAAATTTGTTAAATGGTTCTCTAAATGTCTTAATCCGGTACTAATTACGTCATTCTTCAAGCTTCTAGTCGACAAATTTCTTTTCAAGATCGCGAGTCAGGTTACGATAGTTAACGATGGCAGTCATTTTTGGCAAACAAAGGGTACCAGAGTTTGGTATCACGTTTTATCGAGTTACCGTTACGCAGACAGTGGTCTTTTGTATGCAGGCGATATCAATTCGCGTCACCGGAACCGTCGGCGATGTATCAAACTCAATTCAGAGAATTATGTACGGTGCATAGTATAATTATATTCGTAATTGACGTAACCGTGTGGGTCTGTATACAGTGTTTGATTTATGGCCAGTGACAAGCGGCCGCGATGCCGATAAATCATCCTTCTAAACGCTTTTAGAAGGAAACTTGCGAAAGATTTGCGTATGATTTAGGCTCCTCGTTTCAGCGTCTATCGTGGCCGAAGATCTCGTTACATACTCGGCCACGGGTTTAGCGGGTTCAATGCACGTGGAAAGCATTGCATTCTGCATTCTTAGCCGGTCTCCGAATTGTTTCGTTCGCAAACCTTCTTGGACGCGTGCTCATTAATACTGCAAACTGCACGCTGCAACCTTTGCAACGTTTCGAGTCGAATTATGTTCAATGTAATTGGAAGTTTCAAGCAGAGATTTAAATTTGTTTAATGCATTTTCTTCTGACATTTATCCTGCATCTTCAATTTTTATATTTGCTGTATATTTGCACTGCATTTTCAATGCATAAAATTGTACTGCACCTTCAATACTTACATTTTTACTGCATCCTCGATGATTATATTTGTACTACATCTTCTATGGTCAAAATTTGTACTGCACCTTTAATGCTCATACTTATATATTGCATTTTTAATATTTATATCTGCACTGCAGCTTCAATGCATACATTTGTACTGCACCTTCAATGCTTACATTTGTACTGCACCTTCAATGCTTACAATACATTAATGTTTATATTTGCACTGCATCCTCAATGATTATATTTGTACTACATCTTCGATGCTCAAAATTTGCACTGCACCTTCAACGCTTACATTTGTACTGCATCCTCAATAATTATGTTTGTACTGAATCCTCAATGATTATATTTGTACTACATCTTCGATGCTTATAATTTGTTCTGCACCTTCAATGTTCATATTTATGTTGCATCTTTAATGTTTATATTTGCACTGCATTTTCAATGATTATATTTGTACTACATCTTCCACGTCAAAATTTGTACTGCAACTTCAATGTTTATATTTGAATTATCTGTGAGAATCATTGATTTCAATGATTATATAGTATTTATACTGTTAGTTCATCAAACGAAAAAATAGCGCATCTTCAATTGAAGAACAGTATTAGTAACTTCATCTGTAGACACACAGTATCTTTCTTGCTTGATACTGATAACGTTCTTCAATGTTTGAACAACTCATGAATCGCGTTTGACAGCGTGTGTTCATAGTTATGCGTATTTACGTCCGTTTATTCGAGTTGCTAGTACATATTTGACGTTCTTATGGTAGTTGACGGTTTGTCCTGTTAGTTTAGGCTTGTTTGAGCTTGTTTGAGCTTGTTTGTGCTGATTTTTCGACGTCTGTCGTTTACGGATCCTGCCCACTTCGTGTTCACTCGCATGGTTCTCAAGAAGTTTGAATCAAACGTGGGTGACTTCAATGCTTGAAAAGCTTGGTGCATCGCATGCACGTGTGACACGTGCGGCGACGCGCATCCGTTTGCAATCGGCACGCGACGTTGCGATTCTATAGTTGGCGTCGTCATCATCCTAGCGATGGGTCTAATATAGTCTAATATATAAATATTCTTCAATTCTTTCAATCTTTTGACTGGTTTGAATTTTAATAAAATCCGCACTATAATAATTGTCAAGAAAATGTCCACACATTTTTAAACACCAGTGTACCTACGTATTCAATTTTTGATAATCTGAACAAGAAACATTAAGCACCTGGCCTCTAAAAAATTTATTTATATTGAATTCGGGCCCACTGCAATTTTAATGCAAAGGATGATCAATTTTATGAAACTGCCAGACTACAATACTACCTAACAATAAACCATAAACATCTCCCTCCCAAAAATTCGCTCTTATTAAATTTGGGCCCATCACTATTTTTGAAGCACATTTCCAAAGCGCTATATTTTCATTTAATGTGAAACAAAATCAATTTTCTGGACCTGTTAAGCTACATTACTATCCTAATAATAAACCATATACAATTTCCTGGTAAAAATTGGCTCTTATTGAACTTGGGCCCATCGCTAGCAGAGACCAGGGGCCTGGTAACGTCTCGCAGCCGGCGCAACTCGAGGTAACGACCGTCGAATTGCATAATGCACCGAGAAACGATGCACGAGCGTGCCATCGCGAAACGATGCTCGCCGGGAACGGCGCAGGATAGGGAATGGGGTGGACAGACAGGCTTTTACCAACGTTGGCAGCGACCCGGCATCCTTTTATCTGGCACAGCGCATCATTCGCCCTGGCCGCAGGAGTGAAAGTCGAGTGTTAGGCGATCAACCCGTCTTCAGCATCCAAAAGCTGCACCTTCGACGCCATTCTTATTACACGGTATTCGTGATCTCATCGATTATCAACGCTCTCGTACCATTGTCGGGATCCTCTGCACACGAGACCCTCGATCCTCGATACATGCTAGACACGAAATACTTCAATCCTTTTTTCTTTTTTTATATTAAGTTAATAGTCTTCGTGGTCGAAATATTACGTGTAGCTCTTTGCGGAACGTGAGCATTATTTCATTGGGGAAAAGTCGTTGGTTCCTTGAATATCGTTGGGAGACTGCATTAATGCATTTTAACTATCGTTTTGGGGTATTGTTTGAGCAAGGAACATTTTAATCGATGAAACACGTGTCTCCTCTATTTTAATGTACAGACAATTAACCATGAAATTGGAAATTCGTATTTACAGGAGATATTAATGATATATAGTCATACTGTAGATCATTATGAAAATTCTCAAGAATATGAGAATATTATATGCACCAATATAAATAGTGTTCTTATTTCATTGTTCGTACCACGAATCTTTTACTCCACGAAAGAAATTTATCGTCTGCACAAGTTTCTATAAAATTGGAAATATGTATAAAGATTTACAGGATACTAATGATATATAGTCATACTGTAGATCATTATGAAAATTCTCAAGAATATGAGCATATTATATGTACCAATATAAATAGTGTATTTATTTTATTGTTCCCACCACGAGTCTCTTCCTCCACGAAAGAAATTTATGATCAGCACTAGTTTCTATAAAATTGGAAATCTACATAAAAATTTGAATGTTAATTATTATTTATGATCCAACAGTGGCTCGTAAAAAATTATACGAAAATTCCCACCACTCTACACTATTGAATAATAATAAACTAAAATGGCTATTGGTAAGTTTATCATTATTCAATAGTGTTGAGTGGTGGGAATTTTCGTATAATTTTTTACGAGCCACTGTTGGATCATAAATAATAATTAACCTGCAAATTTTTATGCAGATTTCATATATATATATATATATATATATATATATATATATATAAGCTTTTCTCCATGTTTTATAAATTTGCATGGACGTGTGGGTTAGATAAAAATGTCCTGTAATTCATGTAATTTATGGGAACGCTTTACTAATTTAGGTTTTCCGACGTGTGGCAATAGTGTCGGGCAACACAAAGGTCGTTCTCGTTGCTATTAGGTTATGTTACCTGAAAGGTCTCGCGTTTAAATGTGTTTTTCGTTTGTTGCCGAGTTAATTTTGGTAAAAACGTCGTGTTCTTTAGTAATCGTATTCCGAATGGTAGAGGACGACGACATCGACAACGAAGACGATGACGACGGCCATTGCGTTGGTACGAGACTTTAGCAATCGAGAAGAATTCGTCGATGACCTGCGTAGCCTAATTGATTGAAGCAGTCGAGTGAAAGATCCGGGTTCGAAGCCTTGATTTAGCTATCTAGTTGTTTTTTCTCATACATAGCGAAATGATGACTAACAATGTTGTAACAATGACTAACATTTTAACAAAGACTAACAACGAAAAAGAAAATAAAAATTTGTCATTTGCCACGGACAAATAATGGTGGAATTCAACAAAATCTGTATACTCTCGAAAATCATTGATATTCTCATGATATGATCGCAATTCAGAATATATGAATTTCTAAGAAAGCTTCATTCCTACAGAGTAGTTTGAGAATACATTCTACACACTGACCGGAATGCATAGCTAATGAAAAATATATTAACCCTGAACAACTATGGCACTTGGAATTTCAAGGAATATACACGAATATTTTTATTCTTTTTATTTCTTGTTCCGCGTGCGGTTATCGGCAACCTTGTCGCTTTGTTGTAGTCGGTGATTGCATAATGTACAATCGATTGACCTAGTTGCACGCAGTCCTCGTTCGCAAATATTCTGTGATTTCTAATTTCGATTACATCGAAAAAAAAAACGATCGTATTTAAACCTTTACTAGACTGTGATTTTTTAAATTTTAAGTTAATAAATTTGAATGCATTTAACTTAAATTTTTTATATGAGGAAGCTTTAACACGTTCACCACCAGATTTTATGTCTCTTCTGAAATATGCAGAAAAATATTGTTGCAAGAAAAATTCGAAATTCTCTGAATATAATATATGCTATGTGTTATAATTAGATCACGGATTTTTATGCAACATAACAATTTTCTGAATCAATTGTAAGAAATGAGAACTGGATGAGGATTTTTCTTATAACAATTTGTAAAAAATCTAAAATAACAACATGTTCAAATTTTTCTAATATATTTACCGTTTTGTTCTTCATTCGTATATTTTTGCCATAAATGCATAAAGATCCGTAGTGATAATTCTAAGCAACGGCGTACAACAAAATGAATTTGATTTTATTTACAATAAATTACAAAATGGTTGTCGTCAGAAATATGTGACGCTGGCAAAGAACGTGTTAAAACAATTGATCTAAACAGAAGGTAAATACATACACCGTAGGATAAGCAAAGGTAAAAATGATTTCCGTGCGACCGACGTCCGCGAAAGCAATAGGATCTCGATATCGTGGTATATGATCGCGGAGGAAACGCGAAATAGAAATGCAAACCGCGTTCAGGGAGGAGCTTCCCTGATCGGCATTCTTGTAGCAGCTGAAAGGTGCGCGAGCAACAGCAAACGTTGACGACGAAACCATCGAAATGTCGTAGTTACGCACGGCAAGGTGTCAACAACCTCGTTACCCTCTTTAATTCGCGGTAACGCAGCCGCAACATCAATTTTTACACGTCGATCGCCCCGGATCGTAACTGAGGTTTCTTTTCACTAACGACGGCAATCTATAAAACATATTCGTCTCCATACCAAATTGTCGCTTACAGGAAATCTATTACTTTGAGTAGTTTATTTTCTATTCTAATTTTAAATCTGATTCTATCACGCTAATTGTAAGCCTGACTCTTTGATTCTAATTGTGAGACTGTCCCTTATATTTTAGTTTAAAGTCTGGCCCTTAACATGTAATTCTTGCATTTTAATTTTATGTCCACTTTCTTTTATCTTAATTTTATGTCTAGTTTCTTTTATCTTAATTTTAAGTCTGACCTTTCTATTTTAATTTTATGTCTGATTCTTTTACTTCGATTTCAAGTCGGATTCTTTTGCTTTAATTGCAAATCTGGTTCTTTGATTTTAATTGTGAGTCTGTTCCTTATTGTATTTTAATTTGAAGTCTGGCCCTTAAAATTTAATTCTTGTTTTTTAATTTTATGTCTAGTTTCTTTTATATTAATTTTAATGCTGACCATTCTATTTTAATATTATATCTGATTCTTCTACTTCGATCGCAAGTCTGATTCATTCACTTTAACTGCAAGTCTGGTCTTTTAATTTTAATTGTGAGTCTGCTCCTTATATTTTAACTTGAAGTCTGCCCTTTAACATGAAATTCTTGTATTTTTATTTTATGTCTGGTTTCTTCGATTGCAATTTTAAGTCTGATTCTATTACTTAAATTTCAAATCTGGTTCTTGTCCAAATGAAAGATGAAATTCCCATAATGAGCACATTAAATGGCAGTTGAGTTACTTATTCAAACCCTTCTTCGTCAAATACATTTTCGTGAAATTGTAGTAATTTTATTGATTCCCCTAAGGGTTACAATTCTTAACATTTGTTCCCTTCTTTTCCCGTTTTACCTCCTCATCCCGCTCCTACAACTAGTCTTATATCTATTTTATAATACTATTTTAAATTCTAAGCTTATACTATATATATATATATATATATATATATATATATATATATATATATATATATATATATATATATATAGAGAGAGAGAGAGAGAGAGAGAGAGAGATAACCTATTTACAAAAGAAATTCGTGAAATTGAATTTGTTCAATTTCCTCTAAAAAGGAACCTCCGAAGCAGACCTATGTCTCTTCGTGCAAAATCAACTTTTCTCCAGTTCCACCCTCGCGTCAGAGACAGCGTGTTCTAATGTACCGATCGGAATGTGCAAATAAAAGACTGCGAAAAGGCAAAGAGAGGGTTATGGGAAAAGAATACCGATGACGGTATAGTGATTTGCCAATCCTTTGACACGATCGGGTTTGCAGGGAGAAACGTCCGACGAAAACTGGGGGACACTTAAGAGTCGCAACGCGCAGAGTCGGGCCTGGAGAAAACCGTTTGAATGCTTCGCGGAATAAAACAGCCGGATTCTCGCGAAAGGGAAAAGACGTGTCAGCCAGACGAACTGACAGACGAACCGACACCGACATGAATATCTGGACTGATTTCGAAATCACGGGAACTTTCTTCGAACGCGAACGTCGACGATGTTTTGTCGACTTTGTAGTCAATATGATCCTTCCGATCGTTCGCACCTGTTTCCAATCGAAACATTAGGTTCTAGCAAATGTTTCTTTCGCAATGTACACGTTTAAACATTGCACGTTCCTCGGAAATCGTTGCATGAATGATCCTAGTATAATATCTCATTCATTTTTGCTGTACACATGAACAAATAAATGAGTTTTCACCCTGAGGAACGTACGTGGTTTAATATATGAAAAACATTGCGAACATCTGTTTATTAATGTTTTATTATTTTTCATGCTTCTTCGCACTTAACCGCATTGTTCGTGGTCTTCGAAGACCAGGAAGAATTTGGATTGTGTTCATTAATCGAAAGTGAAACGAATATTTAGGACAATCTAATCATTTTTCCATCGCATAAGGGTACTTTATACTATGTTATTTATTGTATTATTCATTGTGATATTTCTCTGTGAAGATGCACAAGTTGGGCTCACATGATACCAACAAATGTTTATTTTTATGTCATTTTTGTTTAAAGATATCAAGGTGACTTTCATATTTTTAAGTGGAACCAAAACATCACTAAAACCTTTTCTCAAACATCTACAATGATAGTCCCTTTCATTTGAAATTCAGTGACTATAATTGTTTAAGGTCATTCAAGGTCACGGATAGATAAAACGTGTAAAATTTAAAATCTTTTGAGATTGCATTTTTTTTCTTAGCCAAAACGAGTCTCGGGTGAGATTCAAAGTTATGCTAAATAAAAACAAACAAATTTTTGTGTATTTTCAGCTCCTTAACCTTTTAACTCAGGATGACAAGTCAACTCGTCCTTCGTGTTCACGATCACCTGTAAAAAATGCTCCACTTTCTTCTGAATTTCGATAAATAATTCTTTATTGTGTTACAATATCCAAATTAGTATAAACTACATCGTATCGGCGTTGATTGTGGCGCAATTTCTGTCTTGTCAATTTTATTTGTTTTATATTACGTTTCTCTATACATGATTAAAAAGTCACTCGGTTAAAAGGTTAACTGCATCGCTTCGATCCTGTGGGTCCTGTCGCTGGAAAGAAATTGTACCAGTTCTCGATGCTCTTCTCCTCGATCTTCTTCTCGATCCTCTAAGACGATCTCAATCGACAGTGAAAGTGACTGGCGATCGTTAATTGCGTGCGCTCGGTTTCCGAGCCGGTAACGTTCGAATTGGAAGAGAAGAACACGATGATTGATTTAATGCGTTCATCTCCCGTCGCAGAGAACAGTGCTGGATTCACTAATAAGCTAACTAAGCGCGTGCTTGGGGCACCAGCAGAAAAGGAGACACCATAGAAATTTTCTGAATTTTACATCTTTTACATGGTAATAATAAGACAGCGGATCTTTATGCAAAATAAACATTTCCTACCTGAAGTGAAATAGAAATATTATTTTTATAATATTTTTAATAGTTAGGAAATAATATAACAGTATTTTTCAATTCTTCTAATGCTTCTATTGTTTTAAATTACACTGACTGATTTTTGTCACAAATATATAAAATCCGATGTCTAGTAATAATATTTCTAAGCGTTTGTGCGCACGTGTGCACGAGTGGAATGATGAAAATTAGTAACAAGCGAGCAAAACTCTCTGTAACAAATACTTTCTAATCAAATTGTGGAAAATGCCTAAGAAATCGTAAAGATGCGCCATACATTGCGTGGAAGGATCCTGTATACCAGACATGGACGACGTTGACTCAAAAAACACATGTTGCTACTTTTCTTCTTAGCGCGCTCGACAAGGCAGTCCCCACCACGTCCACTCCGACTCTTCCTTCAGCATGAGCCCCACGATGCTGCATCGGCAGGCAGGTGCAACATTGTGGGTCCCGTGCTGAAGGGAGAGTCGGAGTGGACGTGGTGGGGATTGCCTCGTCGAGCAGGCGAAGAGTCAGTGTCGCCCATGCCTGCTGTATACGAAGGCCGCAAAATCTTTTAACACTACATTTACGGGGCCCGTCAAAATGACGGATTCAAATATTTTTAATTTACGATTATTAAGATTTTAAGGAGGCATTCGTGGGGAATTATTAAATAGATTTATTTTTATGTGTACATACTACAATAAAAATCGCTGAACATCTAAGTAAATACAATTTTATTATTTTTATAAGGCAATGTAAAATAATCAATTTTAGTGCTCCGTAAGCCTAGTGTTAAACACGCACGTTTTCACGGTTAATTGAACTTTAAATATAAAAATACAATTCTGCATAAGCAAAAGACTTGCTCGTCCCATTTCTGTTTAATCTGTTACAATTCAATCAATTAAGACAGTGTGAACATTTTGTAATATTATATGATTTATGTATGGTTTTGTGAATTTGATACCGTCAGTCCCCAGAGGCTTATGTAACGTTTAACGTGCTAAGTGCTTAGGGTAGGGATGGGCATTTTTGTCTAAATTGAGACAAAGCGTCCTCACTGTTCCCCACCAACATCCGCCGTTACCATAGAGCAGAGATGGGCACGGTAGGGGCCCCTCAAACCAGTGCTGCCAGTGCCGGATTAAGACCTTTTGAAGCCCTAAGCAGTGATGGGAATGTTGTGCTTTTCAGGCGCATGCGCGAGTTTCGGCAGCACCGCAGCTACGTCCGAAGTTTGTGGGGTACTATTGGGGCGAAAGTAGTGGGTTTGTTATTATATATTTCGTTTAAAGTTATTTTAGTACCCTTCCCTTCCTTATTCCCAAGATGATGAAGAAGAGTAAGTTATATTATACTGTACATAAATACATAAATATTATATATTTATATATTATATATTCTATGTACGTATGTATATATTACATTTTAATACATATATATACGTACACATGTTGTACATTCATTTTTCAAAATCAAATCATAATAAATTTTGCGAAATTAGAGGGGCGACCAAGGTACCCGATTTGCGTGCTTGACTGAGGCTAAAATCGCCGCGCATGCGCGTGAAAAGCGCCAACATTCCCATCACTGGCCCTAAGTCCGTGATGGGCACGGTAAGGGCCTCTCAAACGCCTGCTTCCCCCACCAAGTACTCTTTCATGCGCGAGGCCTAGGCACCGTACGTAACGGGCGAAGCACTTCCTCCCTCTTTGGTAACGGCGGATGCTGGTGGGGGACAATGGGCGCTATGGTGGGGACGGTTTTGTCTCAATTGAGACAAAAATGCCCATCCCTGCCATAGAGGAAGGAAGTGCTTCGCCCGTCGCGAGCAGTGCGCAGGCCTCGCGCATGAAAGAGAGGTTGGTGGGAGAAGCCGGCGTTTGAGGGGCCCCTACCGTGCCCATCACGGGCTTAAGGCTTCAAAAGGTCTTAATCCGGCACTGGCAGCGAATAATGACTTGAGAGCCCATCAGCGACTGAAACTTGATTAATTGCATTTTGTTCGCAAACAGGCTACTATTCACTGTAATGAACAACAATCCTTTGCAAGAGTTTACGATTTAGGTTAATATTACTTGTACGAACAATATTATAATCAATTTCTGATTCCAGCGGCAAGAGTTTTTTTTTTAAGTTGCATCAACCTCACAAGGATTATTAGCAACTACAAGCTTACAATGAGGTGGTCATTTATAATTTAGATTCGGTTGAATAACTTTGTGTGCTTCAAGAATTTTATTACTTTTTCGCAAGATTCTTTTATCTGAGGCATCTTTGATGTTTCCTGGAATTTTGTATCTTCTTCTTTCTTGATGATAGAGATGGCACGTTGTAACTATGTGTTCCATTGTGTTTATTGTGTAGCATCTATTACATTTAAGTTTATTCTGGTTTTTAATTAAATATTAGTGGGTGAAGTTGGTGTGTCCCTGTTGCGTTACTATTTGTTCTATTCCTGTTAAAAGCGCCAGCGGAGTTGTTTATAAAAATTTGTCGATCTGTTGAATCCGTTGAGCAGCTTGTTCGTTGCATAGAGTGCGCACGATGTACGTGCAGGACGACGCATATTCTAACGAGAAACCGCTAGATCTCGTGGCCGATTAACCGAATGGAAAGAGGGAATCCTCGCAAGCGAAATCAATGCAACCAGCGGCGCGTCGCTGTTGCACTCCGCTGGTGCAACAAACCATTCCGCGATAGCTGCATTCAGAACGGAACCGAGATTGTTCGAGATTTTTTTATTTTCTGCCTCGAGCCAGTCGCTTCTCGGCGCGTTCCCGTAACTCTTTCCTTGCGATCGCGTCGACGATCTCATTTATCTTTTATCTCTATTAAATCGATACTCGATCATTTTTTTACAACATTATATTTTAATTACTGAGTAATGGTACACTGTCGATGGTAATGGATGTGTTTAATGGAGACAACGATTGTCGGTCGATTTTAGAATATTTGTGAATATGGTGCATTCAACATTGTGATGTTGAAGGTAAATGATCATATTTTATGATAGGAGCAGTTTGATTTTAAAAAAATATACCAAAATATGTCGAAAAAATTGGTACAGCCTTATCATCACATCGGGTGATGATCGACACGTTTTTGACGAGATACTTTGAGTCGATTTTAGATTGTATTCCCGTAGGAATTTTTTAATGTTTGATGGCTTAAATTAAACCTTGAAGACCGTATATTATGATAAGTACATTTTGGTTTGTAAAAAAATTCGAATCGTGTCTAATATTTTAGAAATCTCGGTCGATGGACCAGTGGATAATGACTCGATTTTGAGGGGTTGCTTTAAACTAATTTTAGATTGTATTCCCGTAGGAATTTTTTTACGTTTGACGGCTTAAATTAAACCTCAACGGCCGTACTTTATGATACGTACATTTTGGTTTTTAAAAAAATTCGAAATCGTGTCTAAAATTTTAGATATCTCGGTCGATAGACCAGTGGATAACGACTCGATTTTGAGGGGCTGCTTTAAACCAATATTAGATTGTATTCCCGTAGGAATTTTTTAATTTTTGAGGTTTTAAATTAAAGGTGGAGAATTGCACTTTATGACAGGAGCATTTAGGTTTAAAAAGAATCATGAAATCATATCGAAAAATCGATAAAAACCGACCGCCAGCTCAGACAAAAATGTCTCAATTTTCAAAAGACTCTTCAAATTGATTTTAGATAGTATGTCCATAGGTATTTTTGAAATTTTAAGAATTTAGATTAAATATAAAGTGCATTAAATTGACAAAAATGTAAAAGGTTTGTTTTTTTTTAAATTTGATACAATTCAATGTATCTTACAATATTTTACATAATTATGAAAAATTATTAAATGGTACACAGTTTTAATGGTGACCCACTTTTCCCCAAGTCTGCAATATATTCATCAATCACGAAGTATATAATCTACTAATTAGTTTACGAGAACCCACATCATTTGTTTTTTATAGCACTTTCGCATCAAGTAGACCATGCGAACTTTATTGGTCTACATTCAGGCCATTGTTAAACAGTATTTTAAATTCACAATTCACAATTTAGAAATGTTCGTTTATTAAGCTTAATATTTTCAAATAACGAACACGTTGAATTTATTAAAGAACACATTACTGTAACTTTCTGCAATCAGATTCATTTATGATGAATAATTTATAAAACGAAATTGTGATTAGCCCCGAACCACATATATATTTTCTGTTTTGTATGCGATTATGACACGAAACGTGTTAATCGATGATCGTGAATATGATGTAACATTTTTCATCGTGCTAGAAGCATGGCCGTTATGTCACGTGTAATGTAATACACGCATACGTGAACATAATACTTTAAGCACATCGTTATGAAAGAATGCATTGTGGATACAGCGTTCAATTATTCCATTAACTTTACACTCTTGTTCGCAAACTATCAATAATCAGACTACTGCAATTTACCAAGTACATCGAAACACTTACTATTTATATTTACGTCCATTTGTTTCTACATATCAATAATTAGACTGCAACATTATAGCAACTGAATTGAAACACTTACTGTTTCCATTTGCATTCATTTGTTTGTACTTGCTAATAATTACGCTATTAAATTTTACTAAATGAATTAAAACACTCACTGTTTCCATTTACATTCATTTGTTTGTACTTGCCAATAATTACATCATGATATTTTACTAAATGAATTCAAACTCTCAGTGTTTTCATTTACATTCATTTGTTTTTACGTGCCAATATTTACACTATTAAATTTTACTAAATAAATTAAAGCACTTACTGTTTTCATTTACATTCATTTTTTTCGTACATACCAATAACTACACCATTAAATTTTACTAAATAAATTAAAGCACTTACTGTTTCCGTTTACATTCATTAGTTTGTACATACCAATAATTAGACTATGAAATTATACTAAATGTAATTTCCGCTATTTGTCACAATTATTCCACTTAGTCTCGTTACAGATATTTTTCGCGAAGCAAACGACTGCACTCATTTCGATCAATTACTACCGTGATGGACACGGTAGGGGCCCCTCAAACGCCTGCTTCTCCCACCATACCTCTCTTTCATGCGCGAGGCCTGCGCACTGGTAACGATGGATGCTGGTGGGGGACAGCGGTGCTATGGTGGGGCGGTTTTGTCTCAATCAGTGTTGGGATATGGTCCATCTTTTCTCGCGCATGCGCGGCCAAAACAGTAACGTATCTATATCATGATGACGAGGTAGTGGAGCTCTAAGACAGTTGTATTGGCGGGAAAGTATCGAAACAATCTATTCCGGACAAAAAGACTTCAGGACGTGTCCTACGAGTTACAAAATATACACAAATACACATGTTACACATTCATTTTTCAGAATCAAATCATACCAATTTTTTAAAATACTGCTGGGTGCTCAAGGTACCCCATTTTATCGAGAATCTTACTTTACTGAGGCCAAAATCGCCGCACATGCGGGAGAAAAGATGCACCATATCCCAACACTGGTCTCAATTGAGACAAAAATGCCCATCCCCGAATTACAATTTCCTTTTATCAGTCGTGTTTCGCAAAGTCAATCAAGCAACGCAGAATTACATTACAAGAAATGCTATGCAGAAATCATGAATGATTCCCACGGTTTATGCAACTATTTCTACAACTGTTGTTATCTCTAAGCTGCGCAAAATACCGTTGGTATCTACACGATACAATAATTATCAGATCGATTACTTCACTCAGTCGGCTCGAATTCAAGGATACACTAACGAAATTCGCCCGGAGTGGTTTATAATCGCATAAACGGCTGAAGATCGACGATAGTCACGGATTTAGGTGAACACGTATTTGTATGGTACGTTACACTTAAAATTCTCTTTTTATGCTTGAACTTTGATTCTAGTAAAGTGATCTGTAGATTGCAGATTTTATGCATTTATGGAAAAACTCAGTAAATAATATAGTAAACAGTAACTAATCAGTAAACATAGTCAAATAATTACAAAATTTTAAGGATGTCGGCCTAGAACATTTTTGAAGGATGCGCAATATTTTTAAATGGCTCTTGTCTCTTGCAATAAATGCAAACAATGTTTATTTTCCATAAAAATACACAGTCTAGAGATCTGTACTGATAAAAGTTTTGATGAAGATCTGGAGTCGAACAAGATCTTCTTTCATCTTTTAATATTTTTAATAATTTCAATATAACATAATGTTTTTAAAGTTTTTTGACGTTTCCACAGTTTTATATTTTGTGTACTCATTTTTCTCATAAACGCATGAAGAATAGAAAAATTGTAAATCGTTTTCTTCGTTGATAAAATGTTTGAACGAAAATATTGTCGATATTTTGTGGTTCATGATGGCGAACGCTGTTACAGAATATTATGTAAACTGTTATGGATATTTCTATATTTATGAATCAAATGGTTACATAGTTGTTGCAGATACGGTGGTTCTAAGCAATCTGTTACTACACCTGGTCGATTACAGTTCCACGTATCAAGCACTTACGTGTCTGCTTCCGTATTCAGACGTGCCACCTTTAAACAGTTACCAGCGTCGCGTCGTAACAAATTCGTAATGCCGTTTGTCGCCGATCAGAGAACAACTTGTTTGCTTCTCAGAAAGATACACATCGTCGAAACACTCGTTTCCGCCATTTTGTCACATTTTCACTCAACATCCAAACATTAATTTCAAAAATACCCGCAGAAAATCAAATGTTTATTCTCCATAAAAGAAAAGCAATTTTGTAGACACCAGACAGCGTTCAATGTTTAAAATTATTATTGTTGTGTCCCTAACAATTAACACTAAACTTGTCATCGCCATTTTCACTCAACAACCAAACATTAATTGCAGAAACACCCACAGAAAATCAAATTTTGATTCTCCTTAAATAAAAAGCAATTTTGTGGCCGCTAGAGAGTATTCAATGTCTAAAATTATTATCATTGTGTCTTTATAACTAAACATTAAACTTGTCATCACAGGAGAAACGACCAATTCTTTCTTTTAAAATTATTGAGATTATAAAATTGCATTTCTGGAGAACGACAGAATAAATTTCCTTCTTCAAACATCTATTTTAATAATAACTATGAAAATCTACATAAATCGAATGCTGCCATTTTTATAAGCTAGTGTACACAATGCACACAATAAATTTCCTTATCCAAACACCTATTTTAATAAAATTTACTATTTTAATCCAATATTAGAAAATCTATATAAATTCAATGCTGCCATTTTTATAAGCTAGTGCACACAATGAATTACCTTATTCAACCATCTATTTTAATAAAAGTTACTATTTTAATCCAATATTAAACAATTTATATAAATTTAATGCTGCCATTTTTGTAAGCTAGTGCACACAATGCATACAATAAATTTCCTTATTCAAACATCTACTTTAATCCAATATTAGAAAATCTAAATAAATTCAGTGTTGTTATTTTATAAGTCAACACTTACCGGTGGCGTTCATTGCTTGGCTTATGATTGGAAGATCAATATTTATGGCTTCCGCGGCAATCGAAAATATTTTCGTACGAATAGTTCATACGATGAGAACCAGTACTCTGAACAAACTTATGGTGTTTCGAACAGATGAATTTAATTGACGAAATCGCGCAGAATGGTCGGCGAGCTCAAACCGTCTAATAAGAGAAATCTGAAATGCATCGCACGAACCTAATCAACGTAATTGAGAGCAATTAGATGGGGAGCCTGCTTCGAATTTCACTTCGACTTCTCGTTACAATCGAACAAAAATATAGCTCTTTGCATATTCGCGACAATTTTCCTCCGCGAAATGGTCCATTGATCATTCTTATTCTGTGAACATGAATGAATACATTAAAACGGAGATCTCTCTGTTGTTCCTGGGATCAACGAAAACTTTCTCGGTTAAATCGATTTGCATTACAGCTGGATCGTTTCGTGAACACACGGATAACTCGTTTCACCGTATTTCTCGAGAAAACTGCTTTCGATCGAAGAGGATCAAGGGCGTCGAAACGAATCGCAGTGTTACAGGCAAAATGCAGCGTGCGCTTATTACATGTGCCAAAAAGAATTAATTCTTCCGTTAACCTTCCGTCTGCAATATTATTTTTATCTCCGCTGTCTGAGAAGAATTCTGAAATACGTATTAAAGTCCCTAGGAAAATATAAATATTGAGACGAAAGGAATTCAAGAGTGAAATTTCGCGCTGGACATAATCGACTCTGGTTGCCCACGGAGAGTTAAATGCAATCTTTCCGAGTACCGATTTTCCAGTACAGATCTTCGGATTTTAAGTAGCAATATTTCGAGAAAATGTTGTTCACCTTTTCTAAGCTCTATGAACAGTTACCCTGCGTGTTGACTGAGTGTATAGTGGACAGTTGCACTTAATGGCATTTATCCGTTGGACAGTATCCGGCGCGCGGAAAACGCAGAGATTAAATATAGAAGCAGGAAACGAAGAGCGTGGAAAAAGAAGGGAGAGCCGAAGGAAAAGCGGGGAAAGGCTTAGAGAAAGAGGGGAAAAAAAAAGGAACTGGCATGGGAGAGATGCATGGGTCGGAATGCGGCATCGGCGCGGCGGCCCAAGGAGAACCACTTCGCGCTGCGCCCTAGATATTCCCCAGGTATCCACAGGTATCGGTCTACGATCGCCTCTGTATACGTGTAACTCGGCGTGGCTAGCGTCGATTCTTACCTCCATATGATTATAGGGAACAAACAATTACCAAACGCGTGTGCACTGTCGCCGAAAGCGCGACACTACCTCTGCATACTCTTGGCGCACTAATATTAACCTTTTAACTAGTGGTGACATCTATTAAAACCTTAGGAGGCGAGGCTTTCTTGCTCTCGATCGCCACAGAGCCGTAGAACAGTGCCCCATAGGGCAAATTATGTTCTTGGCTCTAAAGTAATGATTTAATGTAGACGATAACGGAGCAGAGGACAGAAAACTATTTTTCTTTTACTTGATTTATGTGAAACGACATGAGGGGGCGTGGTCTCTTTGTTCCTAATTTTATCGAAGCTCTAGGATAGCAACTTACAAGACAATTTATTTCCGTATCTCAAACATAATACTTAGATGCAAGCGATGAAGTAAAACAAGGTAGAAAATTATTTTTCTTTTATTTTCTTTATGTAGAGTGCCCCGAGTAGGCGTGGCCTTTTACACTTAATTTTGTTGCAGGTTTAGGATATCGTCCCACAAGACAATCTAATGTTAATATTTCTACAACGATACTTCACTACAAATTACATCAAAGGAACAGATATAAGACTATTTGTCTTGAATCGCTCATATAGAGTACTCTGAGTAGGCGTGGTCTCCTTGCTCTCAATTTTGTTGGAGTCCTGGTGCATTATCTCACAAGGAAAATCATGATATTGTCGCTAAAATAATCTGTTAATAGCAATTATATCGAAGGAAAGGAAAGAAAACTATTTCTCTTACTTTGCCTATGTAGAGTACCTTAAGTAGGCGTGGCCTTTATGCTCCCGGTTTTGTTCAAGCCCTGAGACAATGTCCCATGGAACCCTGTTTGCGCAAGTCTCTAGAGTGAAGCGTTAATACAAATTATATCGAAGGTGAAAATAAGAAACTATTTTTCTTCATTTTCTCTATGTAGAGTGCCTTAAGTAGGCGTGGCCTCAATGCTCCCGATTTTGTTCAAGTCCTCAGACAGTGTCCCATGGAGCCCTGTTTGCGCAAGTCTCTAGAGTGATGCAAATTATATCGAAGGTAAAAATAAGAAACTATTTTTTTTATTTTCTCTATGTAGAGTGCCTTAAGTAGGCGTGGCCTTAAAACTCCCGATTTTGTTCAAGCCCCGAGACAGTGTCCCATAGAACCCTGTATGCGCAAGTCTCTACAGTGAAGCGTTAACGTAAATTATATGGAAGACAAAAATAAGAAACTATTTTTTTTTATTTTCTCTATGTAGAGTGCCTTAAGTAGGCGTGGCCTTAAAACTCCCGATTTTGTTCAAGCCCCGAGACAGTGTCCCATAGAACCCTGTATGCGCAAGTCTCTACAGTGAAGCGTTAACGCAAATTATATGGAAGATAAAAATAAGAAACTATTTTTTTTTTATTTTCTGTACGTACAGTGCCTTAAGTAGGCGTGGCCTTAATGCTCCCGATTTCGCAGAATCCCTAGAACAGAGCCCTACAAAGTAAATAACTAATTCATTTAAACCCTTGGATTAATTTTTGACCCAGTGTTCTGGTCTTCAATTCCCGACGCAAAATTCCTGGAGCATTCTTTCAAATGTCAAGTAAAAATCAGCACTTTTATTAGCCGATTGGAATTCCGTCTCGATCTTTGATAATAACAGGTAGCGCGTGCGCGCGTTTCCTCCAGTACCGGTATCGCGTTCATTTGAACGCGACGAGCCGCGGTTTCTTCCGCGATCGAATCGAAAATAAGTCGCCGCGTGGCGACCGGTTCGCGACCGGTATACTACTAAATACCGTGCGAAGAAAAATCGACACGCGTGCAAGAAAGAGCACCGGGAAACGCAGGGTGAAAATGCGATACGGGGAAAGGGGAAAACAAGACGGTGGCTCGTTTTGCATACGGTGGAAAGCCGCCTTGTGTTCGCAAACCGGCGCCGCCTCTCGGTTTGCTCTTGTTCTTGTTCTATCGCGCGCTTGTTCGCGCTTTCTCCTGATCCTTAGCCGCCTGCCAATTCGCACAGAGCTCCGAAATCAAAATTTTGATAATTCAGACTCAATATTAGGCATTTGTTAACCCTCATCTGTCTCTCGTTTCACACACTTAATTCCTAAAATTAATTCCCCGACGAAATTACGTGTTCCTACGTTTTTCAAACTTCTTCTAGCATAAAATTAATGGATAGAATATTATTAATGGTTCAATCTATTTTTAGATATGCTATGTAGGTGGATAAATGTTTGAAGAGTTAAACATGTGAACCCCCCGTGGGCACACTGAGTCGTTCATGTCTAAGCGAAAATTTCACTTTCGAAACCATTCAAAGAGAAAGTAGGGATACCCCCATTTTTTCTGAATTAAATCCGTGAAAATGTTTATATTTTATTGAGAGCGGTATTCAAGTACTGAATAAGTATTCTAGAATTTTTTCAGATTTTTTGACAGTCGAAAATTGTAAGAAAGTAAATAATGTAAAATAATGTTAAAATAATAATGTAAGTTTGCGAAGTGTTGCGAATTCGCTCAGTAAGAAAAATTGAAAATGTTTACAAACCTTCCCGACATAAGCTGCGACAGTTTAAACAACAAGCTTAACATAGTTAAGAGGTTAATTTTTCTCGAACAACTAGTATTCCTATGTTTAATTATGACGGAGTATTTTCTTAATGTTAGGAACGATATAGTTGCGAAAGGAAAATTTTTACGTATTTTTCATTTCACCTTGGTGCAATTTCGCGCGCCAATTCTCGCACGAAAGCGGAGAACAGCGAGTCTCCAGCGAGCCGGAATGCGCTGGGATCGGTTGAATCGATTCTGTTTGAATCGAGAGCCGCTTGCTGCGATTTTATGAGGCTTGCGACAGCGCTCGTAGGTCACTGAACACGTACAGAGCGGTTAGAATCGGGTTAGTCTCTGTAGTTTTACCTTTAATTCCGTATCTTGGACGAGCATGTAAAAATATAACGCTGCGGGAGAGAAATCAAACATTTCGCGAATTCTAAAAAGAAAAATCCGACGGATCCTACGAGAGAAAATGATGAAAAGAATGTGCATATTCTGTCTTCAAATTATATTTTCTATTTTATATTTTAAAATTATATCTTATATTTTAAAATTATATCTTATATTTTAAAATTGTATCTTATATTTTAAAATTATATCTTATATTTTAAAATTATATCTTATATTTTAAAATTATATCTTATATTTTAAAATTATATTTTATATTTTAAAATTATATCATATTTTAAAATTATATCTTATGTTTTAAAATTATATCTTGTATTTTAAAATTATATCTTATATTTTAAAATTATATCTTGTATTTTAAAATTATATTTTATATCTTAATATTATATTTTGTATTTTATATTTTAAAAAATGTTTATGTGCATTATTTAATATAAAGCTTTTTTGTTTTCAATATTCCATATATTGTGCGAATTAGTTCCTTATATATTATTAATACCCGACCCTCCAGTCCCTTTTCACTTGACCAATCACATATGTATATTTAATTTTATTTTGATTGAGATTTATATAAGGTCTTGAAAAAGACGTCTTAGAAACGACTTAAAGAAGTCTTAAAAGCGTCTTAAACACGTCTTAAAAACGTCTAAAAGACGTAAAATGGACAATTCTTTCAACCTATACAATTTTAATTTTATGTAATCATTTTCACAGTATGCACACGAAATTGAACCTGTTTTCTCAGACAACAGTAGAATTTTTATATAGTAGAATAGAGACGAATTTAATAATACAAAAACTGTTTTGAATAATGGTATGTCAATTTTTACTCAAGTAAATCTTGTATTTTTCCCTCTTTTATAAAATGGCCCAGAGTGCAGTTTCCACTTGATACTTATTACGGATCATATCATATTTCTTACATTGGAGAATTAGGTGTTCTATGGTTATTACATCATCGCACTCCTCACACTTGGGGAGTGGGTTTTTGGGTGAGAACATTCATGCGTTTATATTAACACTAGATTCACGGGATCCGTCAAAATGACGGGTTCTAATATTTTTAATTTACGATTATTGAAATTGTCAAGCTGTATTCGTGAGGAGTTATTTAACAAATTTATTTCTTTGGGTATGTATAATTTTTAAAAAATGATTAAAAATTTGAATAGATACAATCTCGTTATTTTTGTAAAGTGATGTCAAATAGTTACGTTTATAGCTCCGTAAACCTAGTGTTAGAGCATGTTGATGCGCACTTCAATATTGAAGCGAATATTGATAATATTATTGATCGTGTAGGGGACACTTAATGACATCGAGTCAACTGTTTTCCACCGTAGTCTCATCGAGACCGGCGATTATGGCTGCCGAAATGTCTGCCTCGCCTTTTTCTCTCTTTTTTTCCCCCGGGATGAAAACATTTGGGTCACGGTCATCGGCGACGAGGAACCTTGACGAGTCGAATTAAGTCCGAAATTGGCCGTCGTGATCCCGATGCTCGCATTATAATTTGCAGAGAGAGACCAGGGCTCTCGAGTCTCCACGGGCTTTGCGTGAGTGTGTGTGTGTGTGTGTGCGCGCGCGTTCGCCGGGACCGAAAAGACGAAGAAAGCAGCCCGTCCACGTCCGGCCGGTCAGGTGAAAGTCTTCCAAAATGTCACTGGAGTTTAACCATACCGCGAATATGTACGCACAAGCCGAGAAGGTGCTCTCTCGAGGCGAGCCGAGAGGTTCATATAATATTCTGTTACGCAACACCTTTGTGGTGTTGCGAGCGCATCGGGATGAAGCCTCGTAAGGTCATGCGATCGTGCTACCCCATGGCGAAGAGTATTCCATCGCGCGGAACCTTCGTATCGAATAAAATGAACACCGCAGTCTTCTCGCAGGAAAAGAATTTACTATACAGGGTGTCTAAAAAGTGTTGTAAATCCACGAGAAATGGGCGGTACCTGAGGTTACTTAAAGTAACTTATTCCTCCGCAAACATGGCCGACCCGGAATTTAAAGTTTTGATTCCATTAGTTAAATTCATTAGATTTTGTGGAAGATTTTTAGGATTATGATCCCGGCAGCAGAAAATTCGCGATACTGGGTTGGCAACTAAGTGATTTGGGATTTTAAATAAGAAGGAAAATTCAAAATTTTTACTTGAAAATATAACTTTATCAAATTAGGTATTGTCCGTTTTTGTCGATGACCTTTCGCCATCTTTCAGCCAGTGTCATAATTCAATGTTCGTAAAACTAAAAAAAGAAAAAAAAATTTGGCACACCAATTTTGACACTGCCTTTCTTTCAAGACTTCATCCCCATATACGGCACATAACTTCTTGTATGCTTGAGATGCGTTCCTGCCTTTTCGGAAATAATAATAAAATATGTCTGAAATGCGCGTTTTCTCTTCCATTTTTAAATTGGGATAAACACGAAACTAAATAACTAATCGATACAATTTTCTTACTAATTAAAGGTGGAAGTGCAAACAACAAGAAAATAATATAGGTTAGGTGCTTTGAACACGTTGACAAAACAAAAGAATGTCCTAGAACATCTATCGACAAAATCCGTCATCATTTTAGTTACCAACCCAATACAACAACATTAACGACTCGTCGATCGCGTGAGTGGGCATAGAATAAAGGCAGCGTGTGCAGAGAGTGCCAAACTGGCGAATCGAGTAGTTATCTCGAAAGAATGCGCAACGAGTGGTTCTCGCCAGGAAGCAGATACATTCCGCTGGTTGTAGGCGCATTGAAATTCGAAAAGTGTGCACCAGCAGAGATTAAACGTATCGGTCCGAAGTTAGCGGGGTTGTTCATAGATTGGCCACCGATTCAAATTCACGCTTACGTCTGTGAATTATTGGTTACATAAACATCCTCCTATCTTTCACTGGAAAGCGTATCTGCCGGGAGTGGCCGTCGGTTTTATCAGAGAGTATAAACAAAAACAAACTTCACCGTATATATTGAGAATTCGCATACAAATCTTCACTTAGCGGCCGGGAATCGCCAAATGTGTTGCTCGTATTCGTACTTTGTACAAGTTTCTGAGGATAAATTAAATAAATTAAAAATTCTTTTAACAATTGTATCCGTATTTGTGACTGTTGGACTCCGACCCCTTGTGCTATAATATTGCATTAGGCTCGTATTGAATATTATTGTTCTCTTATGTATTAATTATTTTGTACAAATTTTTGTAGGTTAAAAGTCATATGAAAAATTATTGGAAAATATGTTATTTATTAATGGTACTATTGAATTTCGTCCTTGAACTATAATATTGAATTTCGTGTTGAACTATAATATTGCGTTAGGCTTGTATTGAATTTTTGGAACAGTAGGTATACTAAATACGGTTATCACACTTCTTTTTTGCATTAATTCTTTCGTGAATATTTTGACAAGTTAAAAATGATAAAAACAATTATTATAAAGTATGCTATTCATTAATCGGACTATTGACTTTCAATCTCTTGAGTTATAATACATTTTTGGATTTGTTATGAATATTATGTACAGCATTTACTAAATATGGATATAAGACACTTCTTTTTTGCATTAATTGTTTTGTAGGAATTTTTACAGATTAAATATTCTTAATTATAGCTTAATTCGATAAAAAATATAGTTTATTTTCTTAAGCTATAATATTGTATCAGTCTCGTTGTAAAATGAAGAAAATGGTAGAACATGAGGATTAACATAGAAGATAATTAAGAATGGTTGATTTATCGGTAACAGTAGTTTGCAAGAAATACTGCAGCCACGGGTACCATGATATTTTATTGAAAATATGTCGGAGAACGCGCACACGTATTGTTGAAAAGCGAAGAGAAAGGGAAAGTGGCCTTCCATTTCTCAAGCGTCCCCGACAGCCGCCATCGACCTTGCCAGATGCCGATCGTTATTTTCCACAAAAAAATCCCATCAATCATCGTCATTAACGAATGTACATCACCGGTGACAAAAGTCAACCTACGCTTTCCTTTTCGTAACAACTCTTAGTATTTTCTTTGCAATTTTTTTAATTCTTCCGACTTCTAAAAAAAATCCAGATCCAATATTATAAAAGAGTTATTGTCTTTGAATATTAATGCGAGTAACTATATACAATTTTTCTAGCCGGTTTTCCGATCGCATTATACGATTTTCCACCACAAAATCGAAATAAGAGTTGAGATTAGAATTTGCCGCGAGATTCATCGGCAACCCGTCGTTCAATCTTGCATAATTGCGAAGTTCTCCAATCGCGCGAAGCCCAAGAAGCGGCGAGTGGGCTGTGGTTAATGCGTTCCAGGAATTTAACGAAAGTTTATCCGAGCAGGCCCCCTTCTCCCTTCGAAAGAAGGCCCAGTTATTTTCCCAAAACCGGATTTTCAGTCGCGACGCGGTTATAGAACATACCTCGTCAAGATCCGCCTATGCACGACTGTGTATACATACACGTGTCGTATAGTTTTCTTAGACGGCCGCCTATCGGTGTTGCAAAACCACCGGCAAGGTGACCCAGTTGCGCCTTCGATCGAAGTAGGTTGAAGAACCTCCGGATTTTGTTAAACTCGTTCGTCCCCTTTGTTCTGCACCTCCGACGAGGACGTTGACCGGCTGTTTCAACACCCGAGAGTCGCGAAAATTACTGGTTGTCCGCAAAAAATGTCTCCTCGATCCTGTTTGGCTCGTTCAAAGGAAACAAATGAACAAGAAGAGGTAGAGTGTGTTTAACGATTTGGTGCTTGGTTGGGGGATGATGTGGCTTATAGCAATTTTAAATCGATTTTGGCCACTTTTTTAATATTTATAATGTGGTCCACAGTAGTGAACGTCACGGCGTATTTTATTGTAAAACAATTTTTAAGTCCATTAAAAGGAAACTTGAATAGAAGACAAGCTGTTAGGTCATCTTCTTTCAAAGCTTGTTGCGCGTTATGCACGATGATGGTTCTTGAGACATTTTTAAAACGATTTTAGGCACTTTTTTAATATCTATAACGTGATCCAAAGTTGTCAAAACCATGATCTATTTTTTTGCAAAACAATTGTTATGTTCATTAAAAGGAAAGTTGAGTAAAAAGCAAGCTATTATATGTACCTTATTTTAAAGCTTATTGCACGTTATGCAGGATGACGTGCCCGGAAACATTTTTAGAACGATTTTACCACTTTTCGAATGTTTATAATGTGGTCCACAGTTGTGAAAATCACGGCGTATTTTATTGTAAAACAATTTTAAAGTTCATTAAAAGGAAACTTGAATAGAAGACAAGCTGTTAGGTCATCTTCTTTTAAAGCTTGTTGCGAGTTATGCACGATGATGGTTCTTGAGACATTTTTAAAACGATTTAGGGCACTTTTTTAATATCTATAACGTGGTCCAAAGTTGTCCAAACCATTATGTATGTTCTTGTAAAACAATTGTTATATTCATTAAAAGGAAAGTTAAATAGAAGACAAGCTATTGTATCTACCTTATTTTAAAGCTTATTGCACGTTATACAAAATGACGTGTCCTGAGACATTTTTAGAATGATTTTACCACTTTTCGAATGTTTATAATGTGGTCCATAATTGTTAAAACTATGGCGTATTTTCTTGTAAAATAATTATTAAATTAAAAGGGCACTCGAATAAAAGAGAAAATGTACTAAGTTCCTTTGTCTCCAGTGACTGAAAGCAATGAATGAAATTATAATTAATAAAAACGAACCGTGCGATTTTTGTTGGAACAAAACAATATAGTAAAGTGTAAGATCTATTTTCTGTCGATGAATATTCCCGAATACTTTGCACTGCGACTGTATGCAATGCTGCAGCAGTCGGTCGGCCATTTTGCCCCGGCAACGATAGCAAGGTAGAAAGGTAGGAAGAAAGGAATGGATAAGGAAAGAGGGAATCCGTGGAATTCGAGTCACACCTAGTAACAATGACTTCCAAGAGATATTTACCTTTCGATGGGGAAAAAAATGCCGCGGCTCGCAATGGCGGCTGCAGGTGGGCGAGGAAACGTAGAGGCGTCTTCATTCGTTTCTTTTTTGTTCCTTTTAGTCCAAGGCTTTCTGAACCCGCGTGTACATGACCGGAGATACGGGGACTACGTCGTGTCTCTCTATGCGCGAAATCTTCGTGTGTGCAACATCGCCGTGTCACTCGCTAGAAATGCAGTTAGCCCGCCCACGTGGCTTCCAGGCGACTCGGCCCTGAAACAATGTGTTCCTCGAGGAGTACACGGACACAAACACCATGTTTCTATAGAAATATCTATAGTTTCATTTATGGATCCCTCACTGCTATCTGTTTATACCTGGACGTGTTTACAATTTTTTTTGTGGAGAGACGAATTTGTACCGGCGGTTTGCGAATTTGTACCGCATTCGTACACGAGCTTTCGAGACTGTCATTTCGATTCCGAAGAGCTAAGGTATCGTTCGAGGTAATAGAGACATTCAATTTATTTTTAACACGTTGACGCTCACTCTGAAATCGGTGACAGACGACAAGAGCAACTTCTTTTTGTTAATTATTTGTTTCTTGGGCAGTTCGATGAACTTACAGAATAAAATTCTTATTTTTTCTAACAAATTTTCCTAAAAATTGGTGGACTTCTAAAGCCGTTATTAGCATCTACAAGCATTGGACGTCTATAGACGGCATTTACGTTAACGCGTTCAGCCACACTCCACAATCATAAAAATTACACATATTTAAATTTCAATATATTTAATAAAACAAAAACTAAGAAGTTTAGTTTTGTGATATTAATTACTGTTTCAAACCTCTTCTATTCCCCAGATCGTAAGGAAATTTTGTACACTCAATCTACCAACGTAAAATTTAAACGCGCTGAACGTGTTAATGTGTTAATCGTGATTAGAAACATAGAAAAATGATTGAGAAATTTTTATTTAACAGTAAATATATTTTATTTTGGAGAGAAGCTGGTTACGTGGAATGGAACAGTTCAATGACGACAACGATTGAAAACATGAATATGTAAATGAACACTACTTTTATGTAATAACAACAATATTTTACCACATAAAGGATGCGTGGAGTAGGGTCATATTTTTTATTGAATTTATTAATTGAAACATTTACTAGATAATTTGGTATCGTAAAGTTAAAATAAAAATTTCTTCAGGATATTAATTGCTTCAAATTGCTGAATGAAAAGTGAGAATTTGAATGAAGAATGCTAAATGTTCCAACATCCAATTTATTAACTATCGAAAGAAAGCTAGTTTTACCGACAACTCACATTGATTTCACGTTACCCTCATCTCGTGCAGCAAGATTTATATAATATTCAACGATATAAATTATCGTCGCTGATCGTGTAATAATCTGTATTCGTTCGTGCATACGAATCCTGTTCGATCGAAAGTTTCGATTGATTAGATCACTGCCGTCGAACCAATTTCTAGATTCGTTTTTTTTTCAAATATTCCATTAAAATTTATATCCCATTCTATATATGTTTCATTCGAAAAATAATGCAACTCATTCACGGACGACAGAATTATTTGTCCAGATTAAAAATTAATTTCTGCATTAATATCTCCCAAAGCTAGGATCTACAAAATGCAAGGAATATTGAAAGCGTACTTCGCATTGCACGTCTGAACTTCTCAATTTTTACATACTTTAATGCTTTAATTCATTAAATAAATTACTTTGATTTCATGCAACTTTTAAGCTTGCCGAGTTATCGATAATATCATAAATTAAACCACATAACAGCGGTTTCCAAATTTTATGCTACTATACCGTCCCGAAAAAAAATTTTTTTTCCTCCCTACCTTTTACTTTTTTAATACATATAATAAAATATAGACGCGTTTTAAATAATAAAAACTTTCACAAAAAAACAACTGAAAACTACAATTAACAGTGTAATAACAAGGTTTTGCTATAACATATACGTACAAGTATATCTATTTTCATATTAAATTCTTTTTAATAATTTAAACCAACTACATCTAACAAAATTTAAACTCATCAAAATTTAATGCGTGGGTTGTTGTTCTTTATTGGTACACAGTTTATCAAATCTTGGGGGCAATGTGGAGTGTGCCACTCGCATTTCTTTTTCGACTATTAACCTGGCTCGATATTTGATTTTCATTGCAACCAGTGCCGGAAAGCCCGTTTCGCACAAATAAAACGTGACAAGCACTTCCATTGCTTTGTAATACAAAGATTCATCCAAACTGGAATTAAGTTATCATTTTGAAGATATTATGGTATGAAAATTAGTATTTCATAAAGAATTTTGGCGCCTCCTCTGACAATAGTCCGCGCATCCCAGGTTGGAAATCGCTGCCACATAGTCAAGCCCGTGTAACTGAAAGAAAGATAAATATTCGCGAAAGGCAATTTTCTTCAAAATGGCGTAGACACTTTAAATTTCTTTCTTCTTTTTCGGTTGATTTGCTATGCTGTACAATGGTAGACAAGTATATTAGGTTGTTGCATATGAAATGTCCGATTACGGAATCCAAACGTTATAAAGCGTTTCGATCAAGAAATACTATTAGAGTCTACATCACTTTGAGCTATAAAATTGATCCTTAAGATCCTATCTTCAATTTTAATTTTGATATCTAATTTTTCTAGTAAACAAATTTTAGTTCAACGCCAATCAATGGGATTGTCATGCATTCTTTTTATATGCATGGAATAACAGCATACTGACGATATTATTATCTGAATTTTTATCACCATGTAACGATTAATCGACGTACTATTCGTTGATGGAAAAAGAAACTAAACAATTATAAATGACAATTTTGAAAATGAAGAACGTAAATGAACACAAAACTCAATTTGTACCGTAATACCATCAAGAACCTTAAAATTCAGTGACGGAATACGTTGATTACAATGATCCTTACTTTTATCAATAAATATATTTAGGTAAAAGTTGTGTTTATTTAACGTTACTGTTCAAAATTCGATATTTCATATACAACAATCTAATAGTTATCCGATAATGTAAGAAGTTGTTTCGATTTATTCCGCCAAAGCGTTTGCCATGGCACACGTGAAACGGTTAGGTGACACGTCGATCATGCTCGTTCGAAGGTATGTGAGCGGAACACGTGTCCCTAGTGTGCTCTAACCTACGAATCTCGCACGTTCCCCAGGCAAACCACGTAATCTACGCTCGTTTTCAAGCTTAACTGATTCCGAACCGGGAATATTAGTGTGAATTTATAGCTCACTGATTCGTAGCTGCCATCACGTAATCAAATTAGCGACTTCCTCCTTCTGTTTCGACCGAGAATCGCGTGAATTTTTCGCCAAATCCTAATTAAAACTAGCCAGCCGTAATTCCACGGTTTCAAGTTCTAACATAATCAGCGATCCTCTTTTTTTGCGCAATGTTAATTTTAAACAGTTATGTATGCGAATTTTTATATATTGGACACTGTTATGAGTCAATTGCCGGTTTGTATGCAAAATAAAAATTGTCTACATTAGTCGCAAAGCGCAGGAGCTACAAAGATATCCATTTCTTTCTAAATCATTTTAAAATATCAAAAGTAATACAACAGCATTTTTCAAATTCTTTAAATGTTTTCACTGTTTTGTATTTCATCTACTCAGTTTTGTCATAAGTGCATAAAATCTCTGCAGTTTAATTATGATATTTGCATTTACTCAATTTATCTAGGCCTTATAACGCTGACAAAAGTTAAGAAGCAATTTATTCTATTTTGGTTTTATTAGATGGCTTTCTCTCTAGTTGATGAACAAGTATATCTATGAAAAATAATATTAACGCTTCGCTATCTTATTTCTTGAATTTTTCAGAGTTTCATAATTTTCTTGGTTTATTATATAACTTCTTCTTTACTTCGGAGGCAATTATACCTTTGAAGAACAATTTTAACACTTACCTATTTCTTTAATTTATCTAAGCCACATAATGTCTACGAAAATTTACAATTTTATATTTTCTAAAATCTACATCTAATAAAACAAGAAAATAATATGATTTTTCATTTTCTTCTCTTATTAGATGGTTTTTTCTGTTATTTTGACAGCAATTGCCTCTTCAAAGAACGATTCCAACACTTTGTTAATTTTCACAGCATCTAGTCTATCAACAAAAATTAATAAAACAGTCCCCATCACGCTAGACACTCTTATTAATTTATACATTGATCAGGAAATAATTTAATTTGCACTTTTCGAGTCTCCATCATTAAAATCAACTATATTTCGCAATTTCAGCGACTCTATAGAATTTTCCTAGCAAAAGAACGTTGTCCCCCGACGATTATTGGCGCGAGAGAAAGGAGCTGATGAAATTTCGCAGTGATAACCCGTAATTTTCTAATAGTTCATCCAACCCGGTCTCGTAAAAGTTAATAGACACTCGGTTGGCGCAAAGATCGTACACCGAACATCCTCGAAACATTTCGTATATCCCCCTAGACACTCAGCATCGTTCGCCATAAATTGAAAGCTTTTCCGGAAAGGTCGAGGACGTTTACCGCGTTTAGGCTGTAACATCCTTTTTCGTCTTGGAACTTCTTTAATAGCATAAACGCACGGCAATGACTGCGTTTTCTCCGCTTCGTGCGGTTGCCATTTTTGCTGTGGCACTTTTTCCGTGTTAACATAAAGAGAAAATTGCACTGTATACGCCTTGTGATTGAATAATTGGTTAATTGACACTCCAGTATTTTCTTTTTCATTTCTTTCCCTTGTGTAAGGCAAAAGAAACAGCAGTTCTCTGCATTTGATTATTTTGCAGTGAACCAGTTTTCCAAATTTTGATTTTCTCGTGTAGATTGTGAAGCTTTATGCAAAATGTTATACGTCAATTGCAAGATACAGTAATTGACATTCGCAAGAAATGTCTTTCTTCCATTAATAATTTTACTGCGTGGAAAGTAATTCATCGAGACTCCTATATTGTTTCTATCTTTGAATATTTTCTATTGTCTTGACACTAAGTCTGACAGTGCCGGTAAAATGACAGCTTTCAGACTTTTTATTTTACAAATATTGAAGTTATAAAGATGCTTCCACTGGAAATGTATTCTGCACACTTTTTTATTCCATCACACGTTATATTAAAAATGGTAAAAAATCTAAATAAATTCAATTGTGCCATTTTTATAACGGTGCACATAATAGTCGCTTTTAATGGTCGGTAGATTATTAGTGTTAACACATTATTTACCAGCGATTATTTCATAATTGTCTATGGTCCATGTCTAAGGATTTTTTAAATGATCTTTCAACAGTAATGGTCAAAAACTCGCCCTCAATAACGTAACCCCGTGATGGGCACGGTAAGGGCCTCTCAAACGCCTGCTTCCCCCACCAACTTCTCTTTCATGCGCGAAGCCTGCGCACTGTTCGCGACGGGCGAAGCACTTCCTTCCTCTATGGTAACGGCGGATGCTGGTGGGGGACAGTGGGCGCTATGGTGGGGACGGTTTTGTCTCAATTGAAACAAAAATGCCCATCCCTGACGCAATCTAATCATTTTGTTTGGGATTATTATGTATAACATGATTTTTAAACTTCCTTTTAGTACAGCACAACTATTGGAAAGCTGATTAATTGGCTTCGGGTAGTTAAATTTAATGCATATTTGTATCACTTCACTCTATCGCATGATTGCAGTATCATCATAAATTTCATTACCATGAAATGGTACTGATGGCTATTTCCTTAAATATTTCCAATTTCTAACATTCTTAAAGTAGTTTTATTTTTAAGGAAATGATTAACCCTTAGCACTCGAATGGCGACTCTGAGGTGCCACTACAAATTGCTACATCATTATTCAGACTATTGTCTGCATGATTAAATTTGTTTAAATGTGATAAATTACTAATCATTTGAATATTGTATGAGGTACTATATCATTTTCGTACGCATATAATGAAACAAAATTATATGCAATGGAAATATTCTAGGTTAGAAGAAATGTTTGGTTTTTTAGTTGAAATAGCTCCGAGTGCAAAGGGTTCATTTATGGACATAAGGTGCAGTGATTTTGAAATGCAGTTTCGGTGTACCAAAGCTGAGAATTTTGGGATTGCAGGCGTACGTTTATGGCATTTCGCCCAGCACTGTTCTCGTCCGGCGAATTTTAAGAGATGATGCGTCTCGATTTTACATTCCCGTTTTCTCCTTAATGAGCGAGGTAAAAGCTGTCCAAACTCGGTGGTGTTCGTCCCTCGTGTGTATTATACTTCGATAAGAATATAGGATCTGGTTCTTTTCATTCTTCTTTATTTTTTCTGGTGGATAGTTAGTATGCACAGGAGGCCACGCGTTCCGTTCAAGTTCGTACAAAAGTACGGTAGTCGGGCGTGGCACCATGAAAGCCGGGAAAGTGATATCTCTTTACTGTCAGTGTGCTCTGTTCCATTCAGGTACGGATTAACTATTCCATTGCCTCTGTTGCCTTTTGTGACAGTCACATGCGTTTGCTATCGTGGATTTCGAGGTTCGAACGCAAATCGCTTTAAAATACAAGGATTTCATTTTAAATCAATCGAAGTAAAATTATTTTAGAAATTGATTCGCAGTCGTGTCTCATTAATATCTCAGCTAATTTACAGAAGAAAAAGGATTAAATTCACCATAGTAAATTCTTGTTGTCTTATTTAAGAGACAATTCCTTCATGTTTTATAAATAAATACATTATCGTTGAGAAATAAATACTCAAAAGTTTAGTTTTCTGATAGTAATTACTAGACAGAGGATTTTATGCATTTATATTAAAAATGAGTAGGTATCATTTCACAGTACAAACATTGGAAGAATTTGACGATACTGTCATATTATTTACCACCTATTATACATATTAAAAAAGACAGTAAATTTCTATTTCACTCCAGATTGATGCAATTTAGGTAGACAATTTTTATTTTGCATAAATATCCGCTGTCTAGTAATTACTGTTTCAAACCTCTTCCATGTAGCAGATCGTAAGCGAATTTTGTATAATAAAATCTACCAACGTAAAAATTAATTTTTAATTCTGTATAAATAATTCCGTCGCCCAGATTTCACCCCGATCGAAGTGTTAATTCACAAAAGACGGAAGCTGAGATTTACAAAAGGAAATATTGTTTTATCGAACGATTCGATAAGCTGTATGATTTGCATATAAATACATTAGTTTAACTTTGTTCAGAATAAAAATTATTCGAACAATTATATGTTCATATGTATTACTTACACATTAATAACTCAGTTAATCAGTTAGTTTGAAAAAGAATGTGGCATAGAATGAATGTAAGAATGAATGTCTTATTGCAGATTTCATTGAAGTTGAGTTGATTTCATTCGTAAATTCCACACGTTGAAAATATACGTACGGTTCAGAATGTTTAGGAAAATTCATGGATTACTAGGAAACGTATTAATGAAGGATTACGAAATTTTGACGACGAGGTTTCATCAAACGCGAGTGTTTCCATGAACCAACGATTGATCAACCGTGAAATTCCAATTAAGGAGATAGTCTGAAAATGGTTCTCGTGTGTAATCGGAAGTGGCCGTTGATAGTTCTTGCGAGAATATTTGTTCAAGGATGAAGAAAGGTTGAGCATAGGATTATGTAAAAGCTTGAAGAAATCGGCCATGCTTTTGAGGTTCGAAATATGTCACAAGGACATTGATCTGCTAAGAGATCAGTATACATTGCTCTAAATTATGTAGGATCAAATGTCATTTATTTTGAAGGGCATGTTAAAAATTGCGATGCTTTAATGCAATAGCTAATTCATATATTACAGTATCTTCATTTAGTGTATGTACTATATAGAATAGAAGTAATAGAAGAAATGGAAGCTATAGAAAAAATTAAAATTTCTACGATGTTCTTTAAATCTATTTTCTGTTTCCACGAGTGATTAGAGTCGTAATAATAAAATAGTAGCCAAAATAGTTAGTTCAAAGGTTGACTGAAGGATTGTTGTTAAATATTGTTAATATATGTCGGGTTTAGTTATAGAACTATGACTGTTTAACATTATTTTTGAAGTACCATTTATCATTTCTGTTTTGGAGAACGTGGAGCTACAGTGTCGCACTCTTACAGTGGAGAACCGAACAGTCCACCATTTTCTTCGTTCGACTCTGTGTTACCATCCAAAGGATAAATCCTTGGTTAATAAAAAATTAAAATTGTTTACATTCTTGTTCTACGTGATTATCATTTTTTTTACATTACTCTTTTGTTATATTATTTTGCACGTAATTCAATTATTTCAAAAAAGAATTATTCCAATTCAATTTAAGATGATTAATTATCGAACCCTTTATTCAATTATTCTAAAAATTCTCTGCTTAGAAGATTGTTTAGGAATCAATTTTTGAACACGATGAATAAACAAAATAAAGAACTCGAATTATAAGAAAAGTCGATGCTTTATTTACGTTAAAAAGGTGATCGTACATAGTACAAAGCGTTAAATCTAGGTGACACGTTGATTAGCTGAAAAAGAAACAAAAGAACACATTATTAAGCTGCATAATATTTCTAAGGTTACAATATTACATTAATTTACATATATTATGTAAATTAATTTATTACATATACTAATTCACAAGACAAATAAAGTAAGCAGGACAGATGTTACTCAAAACTTAAATCTTACAAACAAAAAGGAGCAAAATGCAAACGAGAACAATAGTCACCATTTTACTTCTACATTTTAAAAACAGAACATTAAACTTTGGTCCCTCTGATAGGTACACTGTACATCTACAACTTTCAAAAACAAAATCAACAGAAATAAAACAAAAATTTCAATTGAAACGTTATTAATACTGTACCTACTGAAACTGTTAACACTATATCTACCGGAAACCTGTTAATCGGCTTTTCAACAAATGTGCTGTACCAAATGGAAGCTTAAAAATCTTCTCTTACCTAATAATATCAAACGAACTTATTACATTAGAACTTTCTGATGCTGTTGAAGGATCTGTTAAAAAATCCTCAGTCATAGACTTTCAAAAATTATGGAACAACGACCGGTAGATAATGTGTTTACAACAAAATAACAATTAACTTCAGATTCTCTAAATATTTCCATTTGTATAATAATTAACAATTATAAATCTAAACAACATCTGCAGTGTCCTCATTCATCTTTCAAAATTAACCGAACATTCTACTGGACCGTAGCAAGTCCTTAGAAATCCTATTTAAAAATTAACAAAACATCAAAATTACCATTTGGCAACAGAGATAGGTTCGCAAGCGTCCGAGGATCTGTCGTACGCAAGTCCGGTCGAGCATTGTACCAATTGTGGCCTGCCGTTCCTGCAAACTACCACATTGGTGCACGCATTGTTCAACCTGTGCAGGTCTCCATTTTCGCAAGGCACGGTCGTCAGGCTCTCCGGAATGTTTTGTATCAAATTCCAGGGGTTCTGGGACTGGAATTCAGGCTGAGGTGATCGAGCCTGTTGCTGTACAGTGAACAATTCCTCGCCATCCTCTCCCTCTTCTGTGTCGACGTCCAATGGCGGAGGTCCAGCTCGTTGTAACCAGGGGTTCTGATAGGAGGGATTAGGGTTGGTTGGGTAGGATGGATTCGGATTCGTGGGATAGGGATTGGGGTTCGTAGGGTAGGTTGGCTGCGATGGATAGGTGGGGGATTGAGTAGGCTGAGTAGCCTGACTGGTTTGAGTTGGAGGTGAAGCTGTTGTTGATGTTGGTTTTGGGGTTGCTGCACCCTTGCAGTCAACATTGTAAGGGTAGTCGCACACGTTCACTACCTGTGACAGAGGAAATGGTGGTTTCAGAAAATGTTCGCAGCCAGAATATTTTTGACAGTGAGTTTCTAAACATTTGTAAGTTGAGTCAGAGATACCTAAGAGGCTGGCATGTGGTGCTTTATAAAAATAACAAAATTGAGTTTATCTAGACTTTTTGCTGTTTTTATTATACTATATGTTTGATTTAAAAAAATTTATTCAATTATTTCTTACGAAAGAGTCTTTCTAATTTCAACAATCTTAATATGAATAGCTTGGGACCGATCACCCATTCTTCTCGGACTTATTTGATTATTTAAAAACAAATAAAATACATTTTACTTTGAAATTTCATCGAAATCGGTCGTCATTGTAATTGAGTTACAAACAGTTAAAGATGATGAAAGTCATAGTCTTTCACGATTTTCGGCCCCTAACTGCATTAAATCTGAACATATTTACATCGTTCAACGCCTTTCGTTTTTTTTCGCATCATCCGATTTCGTTAAAATTTAAAAAATATACATATATAATATAACTGACACATATCTACCATATGCAGTTTTTAAATTTCAATCCATACCCAAATAAAACAGTTGTAAAAAACAACCATGAAAACGTTCCCCGCGATTCTGACCAATTACAATTTAAAAAAAAAAATGTTTCATGACACGTAGTGATCTAATCCTCCTAACTTCTCAAAAAGATAGTCCAATATGAAAAAAGTTATCGTCTTTTTAAAAGTTTTCGAATATTATTAGTTATTGTATAGTTGAAGACTAAATAATCCGAGCATTCTAAACAATTTAAAGAAGCTTGATTTTTCCAATCATCGTACACTACAGTAGCGGAAGTTAGTTGTCCGACATTTTGATTTTAATTCATGAGAGACCCGAATGTACCAGTTAAGGGTTAATACAGCTGTGTGCTATAAATCCTATGTTTTAGTCATAGCATGAAGTTGCGTATACAGTACTAGAAATAGACAAAAGATAACATCGAATTTGATTTCAAAAGACAACTGCGGAAGTCGCGAACGCGGCCTTTGACCGCGAACGTAAGAAGCGTCACGAGTCCTCCACGATCGCTGACAGAGATCTCGCGATTTAAAATTCCACAAGTGTTCCGAGGGCAATTTCAGAATGGGTATCTTACGTCATTATAGACCAGTCCGCGAGGGCAGCTGAACTTGACGGGCTTTCCGAAAACGCACACGTAGAATTCCGAGCAGTTCGTCGCACTCCTGTACCTGCCGTTCGGATCCGGGCAGAGCTTCGAGCCGTTTGGCAGTGAGGGTTCTGCACAAACAAAACAATTTATTTAAACTAGCACCAATCGCCAACATTTTCCTTCCTGTTTCATCGTATAACAATTTTCTTTCTAACATGAACACATTTTTAGAATCTGCGAAATATTTAATTCCTCGAATGTTCAAAGCATTCAATTATTTAAACTGTCGCCAATCTCCACCATTTTCTTTCCTTTTTAATCGTGTAATAATTATCTTCCCAACATTAACACATTTTTAGAATCTGCGAAATATTTAATTCCTCGGATGTTCAAAGCATTCAATTATTTAAACTGTCGCCATTCTCCACCATTTTCTTTCCTTTTTAATCATGTAATAATTTTCTTTCTAACATTAACACATTTTCAGAATCTGCGAAATATTTAATTCGCTGGATGTTCAGAAAAATTTAATTTCAAAAACAACAAGGAACTTCTTGTTGTCATAAATGCCATTAATTATAATAATCGCAATACCCTAGAATAGCTTTTATAACTACTTTTCAATGTACACTAAAAACTCAATATTTCATTGTTTAGCGAATTTATTAATTTATTTGAACTACCTATAACTCCAGACAATTAAAATTCATATTAATTATCTGCATTTTAAAATCACTGTTACAAGAAATATAAAACTGGAAGACAAAAATTCTAAATGCTAGGAATGCTAAAAATGAAAATGTCAAGCAATGTAAAACCAAGAGATGATACAATAGAAAACGTAAAATAAAAATGACAAGAAGCATAATACAAAGTGAAACTAAATTGAAAAATATAAAATTAAGTCGAAAAACATAAAATAAAATCGAAAATAAAAAATAGCAGCTTCCTAACAATTTTTACAGTTGTTCACTGTTTACCAAGTGTATTATATATAAACCAATAAAATACATGAATCGCTGCACCTGCATTTTATAGAAAAATACAACATTTTTACCTACATAATGGATTGTGACATAACATTACAAGTCATATGAATATAAAATCCAAATATAAATAATAGCTGACACTAATTACGTAGAGTAATTGCTTTAAATTCATCAAATTCTGAGCAGATTAAAATGTCATTAAAAAAATTCTTGTAGGTAATGGATTGAATTCCGATCTTTTTAAATAGATTGATCGATAAAATTGTTTTGTTTATATCGGTTTAATTGGACCAGAGAATGCAATTACTCACTCGGTGTCGGCTTCGGTCGGTCACCGCAGTTCACATTGTAGTCATAGTCGCAAACCAGACTGACAGCATTAAACAACAAACCCTCGGGGCAGCTTTGCTCGACCACAACACCGTCCCAGCAGTTCAGATAATTGGCGCAGTTCTTCGAGCTAGGGAACTGTCCACGCAATGCCTGACACCCTGGCGGTGGGTCAACTGGTGTTATCGGTTTTATGGTCACTATAGGTCCTGGTAGCTCGTTCGAGTCACCGGGATTAGGTTGGCCCGGATAACTTTGTCTTCCGGTTAGTTTTATCGAGTCCTCTGATTCTGTGATGTTCGTTGCCGATGTTGGATTCTTGTTCCAGAAATCTGGGTTGTCTAGCTTTTGCAGCTCTATCAGGTCCCATACGTTTCCTATCGTAAACAATTAGTATAAATACCTACGATCTTTCCCTGATTTGTCTATTTTTGGTTGGACAAATAATATGTCCTGAGAAGTAATACGCATACTTTGTTGTAGTAAAAATTATTCTCAATTTGAATTAGAAACTAAAATTATTTATTGACTTTAAAGTAGGTTAGAAATGTTGATTTAATATAATCGTTTCAAATGTAGATTTCATGTTGAACGTTTTTGTTGGAAGATAATATCAATGTCTAATACAACTTCTTATTTAAATAATGCCAGTCTTAAAGACTATGAATGATGTTGTTAAATAACAAGACTATATGACAATTTTTCTAAATTCGAAGCTGTATGTAGATTTAAAGGAAATAATTGCCCCTAATGGACTAATCTGTAACCATCCACGGAGATGAAGTTAAAGTAATGATTGTTAAAAACTATAACCACTAGCCACTTGCCATGGCAAGATTTAATAATTACAATATTGAAAGGATTAACAAACTTGCCCCAATAGCAAAGTGTAAATAAAAATCGTTCAAAGGACCAAGCTAGAATTTATCACAATATCCACGACTAAATAAAAATTCCTCAAAGGACCAAGTTAGATTTTTTCACACCAACCAGGATAAAAATAAAAATTCCTCGAATAACCTAGACTTAGTCACAAGGACAATATTCAACTAAAAATTCCTCAAAGAACCAAGCTAGACTTTCTAACAATAATCAGAATCAAAATAAAAATTCCTCAAAGGATCCAAGAAGAAATTTCTCGGAGGACGAAGCTAGACCTATCCACAAGTACAATGTTCAATTACAAATTCCTCAACAAACCCAGCTAGATTTTTTCACAATAATCAGGATCACAATAAATATTCGTCAAAGGACCATGCTAGAACTAGTCACAGCAACCAGGACCGAAATAGAAATTCCTCGAAGGACCTAGACCTAGCGACAAGGACAATATTCAAGTAAAAATTCCTCAAAGAACCAAGCTAGATTTTCTAATAATAATTAGGATCAAAATAAAAATTCCTCAAAGGATCCAGGAAGAAATTTCTCGGAGGACGAAGCTAGACCTAGCCACAAGTACAATGTTCAACTAAAAACTCCTTGACAAACCGAGCTAGATTTTTTCACAATAATCAAGATCACAATAATGATTCGTCAAAGGACCTTGCTAGAACTAGTCGCAGCAACCAGGACCGCAATAAAAATTCCTCGAAGGACCTAGACCTAGCGACAAGGACAAATGGAACCAAAAATTCCTAAAAGGACCAAGCCAGAGCTAGCTAGCACAACTCACCAGGACGCTGTCCCCGAAGTCCGATCTGCCTCCCCTGGACGTTGTAGTCCGTGGCCGGCGTGGTGGACCTCCTGGCAGCGTCTCCCGTGGCTAGCACGAGGGTCAGGAGTATCAAGATGAACTTCATGATGATCTACGATCGTCGGATGGATTACGTTCCTGGTGCACCGGTCCCTCTCGACCGAAGATTGAACGTTGAACTCGCGAGTGCCACGAGAACGAGACGAATCACACAACAACGACAAACGGAGACGATGGTTGGTTGAATCCTTGCCCGATGTCCTGATGCTGGATGGTCTGGACCTGGACGGCTCGAGGGCTTACATAGGGCAATCCCCACCATCCAGACCCTCGTAGGGAGTTCTCGCAGGACCCCAATTACACGGGCGCAGGATCCTGCGGCGCTCAGGAAGTGCACGTTTCTGCACCGTGCTCTTCTTGTCTTCTTTTAGTCTTCCCCTCCATCCTTCGTCAACCTGTAGGCGTACGAGCAGGGGAGCAAGACCAAGAGAACAAGGACGATTCGGCGCGGACGCGGTTTTGCGCGCTTATTGGAGGAGATTTCGAATGACCGGTCACCGCCGTGTACCTAACCCGGCGATCATTCGTCGCTGGCAAGTGGAAAAAACGCGGGAAGGTGGTGGTAGCAGCGTAGGATGTCAAGGTCCCGATACCAAGGATCGACGTACTTGGACGTCGCGGTTTTTTCGAGGATGATTCGGTAACGGTATAGCGCCGACAGCGAACAGTCTGTCGCAAGGTTGACGATCGTGTACATGTCCTTATGCAACCCGGGATGAGCCTATGCGCATTCGATGGTTGGCTCTCTATGGATAGATGATGACCTGTACCGTTTGCCGGAAGATCCTGCGAAGTCTACGATATTCTACTCGCATAGTTTTATTCGGTTTTGTATGCTGCTTTATGAGGTAGGCTTAGTTTGTTGTAAAAATGAGATTCGGAATGATTCTGCTAGGGTTTGGCTTACAAGGAATGATACCGAACCCGGAAATTAGAAAAATTATGAAACTTTTGGGATACGTAGTACGTATTTACGTATGCATTACGCGATTTTCTTTTCGCAACGCAAATTCATTTTAAAGGGGGGCAATCGATCTTTGAGAATTTAGCCATTTTTCGAGTTAGAGCCATCTGTGTTTGCTGGAAGCTTTTCTGAAGTCTTCTAGGTACCAGTTTTTGGTGTTCTTACATCTCTAGAACGCGATACGTACGCCATTTTATTCATGTTTTGCCTGCTGGTTTATGACACGTGCATAGTTTGCTATACAAATAGCTTCGCAATTGGTCAATTGTGATGTTGCCTTGATAAAGTCCCTCGATGTTATCTCGATCATTCTCAATTTACATATTGCCATAAAAAAAAAGAAAAATAGACTGCCGATTCTTGTATGAATGCAAATTTTTATAAACCGAGATTTTTACTATGATATAAAGCATATTACTCAGGACGTCTCGACCTTCAGATGTCATGTCAAGGTCATTGAAATCGGCGAGGTTGTTCCCAGTTAACATATAATAATTATGAAATATTTTTAATTTTAGTCAAATCATTTATTAAGCTATATATAGTAATAGTCAAGTATGTTAAATTTTAATAAAACCATTAATTTTGTTATGTTCTAATAAAATGACTGAAATCATATATGATTCGTGACGCGTGAGATCAAAGAAACAGCAATTTTTAAAAGATGTTCAGAATATAACAAAATCTACATAATTATAATAATCAAGTATTTGTGGTAAAATCGTTTATTTTAGCGTGTCTTATAAAATGGCAGAATTTAGATTAGGATACACGAATCATGTCGTGTGAAGTACAAAAAATTACAATATTACAAAATCGCTCAAAATATGGCAAAATTCATATACGTATAAAAATCATTAAATATTTTATATTTTAATAAATAGGTTTGTTTTATTGAGTGCTACAAAATGGCAGAATTTAGGTTAGGATACACGAATAATGTCGTGTGAAGTACAAAAAATTACAATATTACAAAATGGCTCAAAATATGACAAAATTCATATACGTATAAAAATCATTAAATATCTTATATTTTAATGAATAGATTTGTTTTATTGAGTGTTACAAAGTGTTTAAAAATCGCCCACAACAAAATTCCAAATTCTTTAACCACAAAATCTGCAAAACTTTTTCACGAAGAACAATTACAGAGTATTCAATCATAGAAGACTCATCGCTGAAATTTCAGAAGGAATTCAACAAAAAAAAAATCTTCACGTGGAGCAATGACAAAAGATTGGATTATGGAGGACTCGTCGTATAGATTTCGAAAGGAATTCGGCGAAAAATTCGCGATCCAGGAAAAGGATCAGGATGCCTCTTGCCACGTAATTCAAGGAATCGTTGGCCCCGCGAGATTCAAAGCAGGAATGCGAAGGTAGATGCACTCTGAAGATTGGTTTTTTCGCAGGACTCTCATTACCGAAATGCACGCTGATACGCGAAAGTGGAAGGGGGAGACCTGGTCCTTGAATATCTCAGTTCGCGATTCGTCCCCCCCTCTTTTTCAGCCCGCGTTTTTAAGGGGGGAGGGGAGCATTGCGTGAATTTTATGCGAATTTTACGGTACTGGTTACGTTGCCAAGTTCGGTGCGGTGAGGATCATCGGCTTTTTTATTGTCCTGCAATAAGGAAGAATCCTTTGGACGCTGGTCGTCGGAGAAGGAACGAAAAAGAAAGGCTGCGAGCGAATTCTCGTAATCCCGAAATCCAGATATCCGGTCTCGATCGTCCCCCATGGGGCCCCCTCGACGATTTTTGGCAAAAACAACGCGTACAGTCTTGAGTCACGCGTGACCTCACTCGGCTTTCCATGCGTGAGACAATTTGCATTTCCAGACGAAACAGTTCAACGAGCTCCGCTTTGTGTTTTTGGCGATGATTGCTGTGAATCGGATTGCTGCCCACTTGTTTAGTGCTACTTAAACATTGGTGAGCGATTTTTTTTTACTAATTGCAATTTTTCTGTAGTATTGGGGTGGGGAGAATGCGTATTGTCAATAGTTTTGAGGTTTGAAGACGTATTGAATTTGTTGAGTTGATTTTTGTTGAACGTGATGCTGTCGGATTTTATGGAGTAATGTTCTGTTCACTTTTATTAATGTGTGTTATTTTTATTTTTGTTTACAATATGATGTTGGAAGGAAAAGTATGATGAACTTTTTGGTTGATCTCGTATGAATTGTAGCAAGATGCAGTGACGGATATACTTATTACATTAAGACAATCATTTTTTATGTGAAAGCGTAGACATATTGAATTCTTACCTGTTTGTGTGAAGTATTAATGTTTGAACGTTACAAATGTGCTTTGAGCAGACTGTAGGTAACATTATTTTGTTAGTAGCCTGTTACTAGTCACTGTATAAGTATTAATGGAGGATCTCTACAAATCCGCAGGTTATTTACATATTTTAACGGGATGGTTTGTAATATTTGGATAAGAGTGTTTATAATAGTTGAATTTAGAAGACGGACATAATATACTTTGTTAGAAGCAGAAAGATTTTGATTTAAAAAAATTTAAAAGGGTTCATTGAATTAAAATGGAGAACGTGAACAGATTCAATTAAATTTGAAAAATGTATTGTAACATGGAACTATAGTTGTCTACTATTAAAAATTATAATACAATATATAAAATATAATGTTACAAAATTTTAGTACTGTAAAAAAATTTAATACTATATTTATATGTATTTTTATTGATTTTGTAAGTTGTTGAATGAAAGATATTGCCATGTGGGCCGATAATTTTTTTAAACTATTTTCGGAAAATAGTATTATAAAAATAGAATTTATAAAATTGTATTATTATTTTAAATTTGCAAAATATGCGACTTAATAATTGGAATGTACAAGATATTTTACAAAAAGAATTTCATATTGTTCTAACTCTATCCTGTATTTTGGAGGTAAGTTGTTGATGGTAAAAGGGATAATGAAATTATAGGAAATTGTTGGAAATTGTAGGAGTCCTAGGAGGATCGTTTTATGGTTAGTAAAATGGCTGAGGAGATCTGCAAGCGCTGTCGTGCAGAGATAAAATGTGAAACACTGTACGTACTCGTGACAAGAATTCCCTGGTTGTTAGTCTCGTTTAAGGGTACGTTACATGCTTGGGTAAGTCCCGCTCTCGGAGGTACATCTACTAAACATTATTAATGATGAAGTAAGAAAATGTTGTAAGCAAATACAAATACAATTACTGAAAATATCAAGACCCATCTGGTAAGGTATACTCTACAGATCTAAATAATATGATACGTTTTTTAACCCTTAACACTCGAGTGGGGACTCTGAGGCACCACTAAAAGTTGCAATACCATTATTCAAAATGTTTACATTACAAAATTTATATTTAATAAATTAGGTACTAAACAGTTCAATATTGTACGAGGTATTGTATCAGTTTTATATCAACGAAATGAAAAAAATCATATAGTATGGAAATATTCTTGGTCGGAAAAAATGTTTAGTGTTGTAGTTAAACTAACTCCGAGTGCAGAGGGTTAAATAGGAAACAAATTAGATGCAAAAGAAAAGACACTTTCACTATAGTGTTCTGAAACATTAAATAAAATACTTTAGGCTTGTCGTTTTACTTTATTAGTACACTTGAATACACTTTACTATTTATTAAAATGTATTTATTTGCGAAGTTAAATAGGAATGTTTCAAAATAAAAAAATGCTACAATGCTCCTTAAATAAAATACTGTTTTTAAATGCTTGCATTGCAGAAGCTTGCAACAACAAATAATATATTTTACTCTTAAAGTTCACTATACCAGGTAAATACTATACCAAATAAAATGGACAATTTGCTTTTGGTTATATATATTAAAAAGAATATACTCAATGTTGTTAGAAATTTTATGATAAAGCAGAAATACAACTATAAATATTTTTTACAACGAACAGGATATTTTTCTCTCAAAGTAACATTATCAGTCTGTCTCATGAAACATAACTACATAATTTTTTGAAAACTAGAATAAGTTTGAAATCAGTTTCGTCGATTAAGAGACTTTTTATTTAAAAAAAAATGTTCTTAAATTACGTTGGTATAAACATGATCGTCACATTGTGTATTTTACAAATCTTCAAATGCCGTGGATATACAAAAACCCACAGTCTGCATATAATATTATTTTTACAAATAAAATGGGCCAGCTACTTATAATTATTTGAAACGAAATTTAAAAAAATGTTCTCAAATTACATTGGTATAAACATGATCGTGTACTTTGTGTATTTAACAAATCTACAAATGCTGTGGATAACCAAAAATCCACAGTCTACATATAATATTATTTTTACAAATAAAATGGGCCAGCCACTTTTAATTATTTGAAACGAAATTTAAAAAAATGTTCTCAAATTACGTTGGTATAAACATGATCGTCGCATTGTGTATTTTACAAATCTACAAATGCTGTGGATACACAAAAATCCATAGTCTACATATAATATTATTTTTACAAATAAAATGGGCCAGCCACTTTTAATTATTTGAATCGAAATTAAAAAAAATGTTCTCAAATTACGTTGGTATAAACATGATCGTCGCATTGTGTATTTTACAAATCTACAAATGCTGTGGATACACAAAAATCCACAGTCTACGTATAATATTATTTTTACAAATAAAATGGGCCAGCCACTTTTAATTATTTGAAACGAAATTGTAACTATTATCGGTCGGAAAAAAAAGTTATTTACTCAGGACGATGGTATATGTTGTCTCGACTCTAGGTCTGTTTTATTCAACTCTCGTCCTATTTGGTCCTTCCCACGTCGCCTCGAAGCCGGGGTCTCGTAGCCGCGCGCTCATATTTCTCTCTCTCCTCTTTATTTTTCGATTTCTTTCCGTTCGGAGGCCATGGTACAGGTTCGTCCCGATTATCCAGCCTCATCTCTAGGTCTCCCTCGCTGGGCTAGAGGGACTTTTAAGAGGAAACTTGGCCGCGAACAAGAGCAACGGAAGAGACAGCGAAAGGAAGAGCGAGAGAGGGTGGCTTGCTGAAGAGGACTCCTCCTCGGGCCGCAAAATTTAAACGATCGGACAGATTAATCACGCCGTCGGATAAATGATTTAACACTGTAAGCGTCCTGGGTGCATGTCAGATTAGGCCCTGGTGTCAGATCGAATATTTTTGACCATGGGTTTCTTTGGAAGCCTTGCCGATTTCGGAGCTAGACGCTGCGAAAATTCTCCTTTGATCAGGGTGGTCTGGAAATATGGGAATTATGGGTATATATACAGGTGTGGCACACAATTTTTCTTGACGTGATCCATCATGGATTAAAGTTGTTTATTCAGTCTTCTTAACGCTAAACTTACTATTCTAGTAGTATTCTAATTATAAAGATGTTTTCGTATGAAGTGATTAGTAGACCACATATTATAATAAAAACCGCGTAAAGTCTAAATAAATTCAATCGTGTTTTTTACCAGGCACTTTTAAGGTACGTTTAGTGTTAAAGTGATTTTTCATTATTCTTAGAATTCAATTTTATAATTTTAAAGAGACTGCTTCAATCGATTTCAATCAATTATGACTAGACTGCAGATCTTTATGTAAAATAATATTGTTCTGCAAATGGCAGCAGTAGGAGTTAAATAAAAATTGGTTTCATCCATTAATAGCTTTTTCACATTGAAAATAACATAACAATATACTACTATTTTTTAAATCTTTCACTGTTTTATATTTCGTCCAGCCAATTTCTTTATAAATGCATACAAATCCGCAGTTTAATTATGACATATATAAGTGGTTTATTAGGGTCATTTCTGTACGTGGTGACGTTCACATAATCATCTTCATCATTTTTAATGCTTGTATTAATTTTTTGAAGACAAGGTTTGTTTAAAAAGTCAGTGTGAGTTTTATCGATGATATTTCAATTTATTCCACGTAGAAAACATTTTACAACGAGGCTGTTTGAATCGATCTTGATAAATGATTATTTAAAATAGATGTGTTGAGGTCTCGCATGTACATAATAATGTTCACCGAATCAGGAAAAAATGTGCAAATGCATTGTTGCCTGGAATAGCAACGAGCAATTGATACGTCTGCAAAAATCCTCGATAGTAAATCGCGCATAACCAAGAAAACCATTTTTACTGACGAGCTATTAAATTCGTGGAGAGACTCGAGAAGTATGCGTACGACAATGGAATCGGGAATTCGACTCACGGACGCCTACGGTGTCCCAGGAACATAATCTCTACACCCTCCTCCCCTCTCCCTACACGGTTCACGTATAATTACAAGCATAAACGAAACCGACGTGACACGAACCTGTTCAAACTTGATCCGAAGTAATCTACAACAGTGTTGCAGGTGTAAATCATTCAATTGCGTGTACGTGAGCTTTTAATTACTGCGCCGTCGCAGTAGTAAGTCCAATGCTGCAGAAACTTGCACTCCCTCGGTCGGACACTTCCGGTAGAGACACTTTGTGGTAAATTAATTGCATAGAACATAGAAAATATTTACTAATTGCATTTCATTGGCTAGATTAACTAATTTACTGTCTAACAGCGTTGCATTATCTTTTATTCGATAACTAATATTTTTATTAGTGTTTTGATGCAATTTACTAAATGTAATAATAACTGGGAGACACATTTGAAGATTCATATTGGCTAATCATTTTATCGGGTTGATACAACCTTCAATAAAAGTCGAAATTAACTTAAAATAAAATTAACCATTTGCAAGGGAGGTTTCGTTGTCAAAAAATTAAGAACATCTCACTCAGAGAACTACATTATACAATATGAAATAAATTTTGTGGTTTCGGCGCACGGTTCGATCAATTATAGAATAAGCAAATTTGCAATTATTTAAACATTATTCTCAACGTTTCGATCCCTATATGGATCATTTTGAATAAAATCGAATCGTTGAGAATAATGTTTAAATAATTGCAAATTTGGTTGTTCTATAATTGATCGAACCGTCCGCCGAAACTACAAAATTTATTTTATATTTCATTTTCGATCGAGAGGAATGTCACCTTTATTATACAATATGTACGGATTCTATGTTAATCATTGATCTCTATTGATCTTTAGCTGTGTATATAATTAAACTATATCTTTCTAACTTCAGAAATGAAATGCAAAGCCCCGATTGATCTTCGTTGATTTTTTGTTGTGTACATAATTAAATTACGTCTTTGCAGCTTTGTAAATGAAATGCAAGGTTCTGATTCATCCTTGTTGGTCCTCCGTTCTGTACATAATTAAATTACATCTTTGCAGCTTCATTAATGAAATGCAAAGACCCGATTGATCTTCGTTGATTTTTTGTTGTTTACATAATTAAATTACGTCTTTGCAGTTTTGTAAATGAAATGCAAAGTTCTGATTGATCCTTGTTGGTCCTTCGTTCTGTACATAATTAAATTACATCTTTGCAGCTCCATAAATGGAACGCAAGGTCCCGATTGATCCTTGTTGGATCTTTGTTCTGTACATAATTAAATTACACCTTTGCAAGCTGCATAATTTAAATTCAAAGGCCTAAAAGGGTTAAATTGTGAGATAAAAAAGACACTACCTATTTCAGCCGAGAATCCTTCAGGTTAAGAATAAATGAAAACAATTGATTTGCACTAGAGGTTGAAAAGAGACAGGGTAATTACAGGTAGCTGTGGTCCAGGCTTCCGTGAGATTAATTTCGGTGGCTGATAGGCAGAAGCGACCAGCTAGATAATTGCTGGACTATAAATTCAACGTGACTTAACAAGATCCACCACTAAGAGCCAAACAGGATGGCGATATCTCTCGAGGAGCGGCGATCCTTTGCAGGAGTCCTTTGAAAGGATGTCGTGATCATTTCATTTCCCGTGACGCATTTCGAAGTGTATACTAAAGTAAGAAGTAAGAGCTGCTCCTTCGTCTCGGCCCTGGGAACTTATTATCGCGTTTAGGGCCTTTTTCTACACTCGGCCTTTGCGTTTTCATTGCTCGTCGATGCGAGAAGGCAGGAAACAATACCATAAATTGCAAGGCCTCTTGCAAATAGACATTTCTGCATGACTGTAACGCTATTTTGTGAAAATTCAACAATAAAGTAAAATTGAAACCGCAATCGTAACCGTCAATGATTTTTTGAAAATTTTATAATGGTGTTTTTGAAATGAGTGGCTCCATTGCAGCACAGAAAAAGATTTGCAAGTACAAAAAGACGAAGAAATATACACATAAATATCGGATAGAATTAAAACACACAAGTCTCGCATAATTTATTGCAAAACTGCATGTACATTATTAATAATTTATTATTTGCGATGCTTGAAGCTTTGCAAAGTTAGTGGGAATTATTGCAATACAATCATAGTGTACGTACTTTATGCGCTTCACTTTTAATTGAACGCGAATCAAATTAAACAGAAAAATTGAAAAAATTCCACGCACTCGAATAATTGTTAGTACTTGTTCTCCGATACGAACAAGGATCCCAAACCCAATTAAGCACACACGACACGTTTAATTGGTCACACTTAGTCGGTTATTAAAGAACATTTATTTTTCTCGTGCCGGAAAATTCTTCTGATTGGTAGGAGAAGTAAAACAGGTATAGTCGGACCACTTTTACCGGTTATGGCATGTCGGTGCTATACACTGCCATCGAAATGCAATGCAAATGATTTTTCCCCTTCGATGTATGTAATTGGTATCGAGCGCGATAGAAGTTTAAGAGAAAGTAAAATTTCAGTTTTCTTCTTCGAACTAACATGAAAACTTGAATCACGTAGGTGCAGGTTGTTGAACCGAATATTAAAATTAGGAGCCGGTGAACAGTATGCTAATCAAGGAAGAATGTCGCTGTGTCGAATTAAGTTACAATTTTGGACGAACCGGTTCGTTTGCGTACTATGCTGTAGCATTTTTTAGTAGCCGCAGGATTTTGTGCTTTTGAAATTAGTTTTAGTTCGTTGTTTCATTCTGATTATTATTTAATCCTTATTGCATAATTAATTCTTGAATTTAATTATTATTTTTTAAACTCAACTTAAACTTAACTTAATTCCATTGTTTAATTTTTCTTCTTATATGTTATTCAATCTATTATTTAGGAATAGCTAATACTTATTATTGAATTCGTTATTAAATTTAATTTTCATTGTTTAGAATTATTGCATCTTTATCCTTGAATCCATTATTTAATTCTTCTTCTATGTTATTTAATCTATTATTTAGGAATAGCTAATACTTATTGTTGAATTCGTTATTAAATTTAATTTTCTTTATTTAGAATTATTGTATCTTTATTCTTGAATCCATTTTATTTAATTCTTCTTCTTGTTTTTTAGTTCTTATTGTTTAGTTCATATATGTTCTTAGTTCTATAATTATTACATTTAATTCTTATTTTTCAGGATTATTTTGTCCATATTCTTAAATTCTTAATACATTCTTTTGTCCATATTCTGAAATTCAATTCTTATACAGGGTGTCGCAGCTAACTTGATCACCTCGAATAATGACATAACGGTACACTACATGAAAATTTTGAGACGTGGAATTTAATGGGAATCAAAGGACACATTTTATAAGGTACGTGCTTTTTGTGTGTGGAGACGTTTCAGAGATTTGAAGTTCACCTCGATTGTTTTTTATCAAAAATGTGTGGACGTTCATATGGGTTAATTGGGACACCCTGTATATGCGCTTTATGTGATAAAAAATATACAATCTTATTAACACTAGATTTATGGAGCACTAAAAGTGGCTATTTTGGATTATTTGATCAAAATACCAACAATACATTCAGTCAGATTTTCAACGGTTTTTACCATGGTATATATTTCTAAGGCAGGGATGGGCATTTTTGTCTCATTTGAGACAAAACCGTCCCCACCATAGCGCTCCCCGAAGCAAGCGCTTCGCCCGTCACGAACAGTGCGCAGGCCTCGCGCATGAAAGGGAGGTTGGTGGGAGAAGCAGGGCGTTTGAGGGGCACCTGCCGTGCCCATCACGGTTCTAACGAATAAATGTATTGAATAAATTTCTTATAAATAAATCTTTACAATCCCGATAATTGTAAGTTAAAAAATCTAGAACCCGTCATTTTTACGAGCCCCGTGAATCTGGTGTTAAACAACATTTTGTACACTTACTGTATATTTACTAGCATATAAAATACATATTATTTTTAATGAAAGAGGAAGAAAAGAAATTTTTGGTAATTTATGCAATACAAGTATTTTTAAACAGTTTCTCGATTGCTTTCTCCGGGAGTCTGCCGTAATAACAAGGCTCACGGCTTAAAAAAAGCACCATGATGAAAATGTTTAAAAAATCGATAAACAACGTTGTAAACGATCTCGAGGAATATCATTTGTGCAGGTATGAGGATGGTCCGCTATCTGAATGTAAAAAGTACCTGAAAACTATCTGAAAACGCATTGAATGATTAGTTTGGTCCGCGAAACGCACTTTCGGCAGCAATTACCGAAAACACCTAAGTCACCTGCAGCGATTGCGTTGAGTGCTGCTATCTTCTCTCGCAATTTATCCTCTTCCTCTCATGGTGCACCACCGAAACGCGAAAGAAATCGAGAAAAACAACGATGTTGGTCCACCTATTTCATTCTCCCTTCGACCTACGCTTCCACAAGAACCTCTCTCCGATGAATTTGAACGAGCATTACGGTATCCGGCCGCGGATCCTGCATTTTCATCGTTCTCTCGAGCACACGTTTAGCCGATTTCAAAGGAAAAAAGTCAACAGCTAGCCTCCCTCGAAGGGGCATCGACATTAATTCCTCCGGAGGCGTCGTTCTTCCGCGTGAATAACGACCGACTGCCAAATTCAATGGGCCCTGTGGCTCCCCGTGCGGTATTTACATTGAAAATACGCGTCGGACGCTGGAAACGCAATAAATACAAATCACGCGGAGGCTAAAAATAAATTTAGACGGATTTATCCGTGCTCGACTATGGCCCGAAAGAGATCCGCCATTTTTCTTTCGGGAAGATCCGACGCGTTGGCGAGTTTTCGCTCGTTTCGAAACATGCAACAATCGAGCTACCTTACGGGTTGTCTAAACCCTTCTCTGAAGCCTCGTAAACCTTCCAGGAATTCTTTTTCGCGGTCTTAGGCTTGCGGAAGAATGCTCGGCTGCTGTTGCTGCCGCCTTTTGCCGCCGGACCCGTTTGCGCGATGCTTCGGTGCTTATGGTTGCTCAAGAAAATCGCTGCGCTATCTAGAAATCAGTACGGAAGAAAGCCTGCTAGGATTTAGAGTAGTCTTCATTTTATTTTTGCTTCTTTTTTTAACAGTTAAATTTAGACTGCGGATTTTATGCATTGGTGGGGAAAATGAGTAAGTGAAATTTAAAATGGTGTAGTAATTATATTGAAATTTAAGGTCGTCGTCATCGAAATTCGGCCAGGACAGATCCTTCGACTTCTCAACTAATTTATTACTTGAGATCAAATTGTTAGATAAACAGGAGAATTGTGCAATGATTAAACACGAAATTTAAAACGGTAAAGAAATTATAAAAAAATAAGAACTACAGGATATTATTTTCACCTGTATATAATATTCATGGGGAAAAAACACATTTGTATTCGGTTCCTGTTTCTTACGATCAATGAAGAAAATTTTCAGCATAAAGATCTACAGCGTAATAATATTAAACGAACGCAAATTTTTTTCTAAATGATCTAATAGATCGAAGTATAAGCTATAATCAACGTATTCTGTCAACGAATTACAAGTTTCTCGATCGTACTGCTGTTGAATTTGAATTTTTTGGTCAGTCGCGTGCTTGATTTGCAAGATTGTCATCTCCATTTTGTAGTTTCCTTTACTATCAACGAATAGTGCGTTGATTAACCAGCACATTTTGATTTATATGTATAATGGCGGTGTGTTCTGCAGAAGCCGTCCACAGCTCGCAACAGACTCTTACTCAACAACTTGGATATCCTTGAAGGGACGATAAAAATGTGAAACAAAAACGCAGTAACAATTTATCTCATCTTGTTGTTTCTCTGGCAAGTCAGGGGATCTGTCAGTGGATCGTGTGCGGGGTTACGGAAAATAAAAGGCAACCCCTTGTTAACAGCTTATTCGCGAGAGGGATTACAAGGTAGGACGCGTGCAAAATTACCGAGAAATACTTCAATTCCGAGAAGACAAACTCCCCCAGCAGAAGAGTTACATTCCGGAGGTTGCGGTTTCGCCCAGGATCTACGCGCCAGAAGGATCGAGAGAGGATCAACAGAGGATCTCCTTGCTGCAGAACGCTCGGCACACGTTTCCTCTACTCTACACCGATTATCTGTGCACGCTTCGATCGCGTCCACGCCTTCCTTCAAGGTTTTCTTATTATCGTCACGCGCCTCTGTACCGTTACCGTGTATTACGCAATGCGTTTACTGGAAGAAGCGATTTACATCGAACGTGCAACCCGGTGCAACCTCTGGAAACTCAAAGGGTAGCTAAACAGTACAGAATTACTCCTAACTTTTTAAACGTTCGTCTCTTCGTTCATGATCGTTAGAAAGTTCTTTTTCCCTTTGGAAAATCTGTTTCTCCATTTTGTTAAGAATCCTTGAATCCTTGAAGTTCTGAACCCTTTAAGCTCTGAACCCTTGAAGCTCTGAACACTTTAAGCTCTGAACCCTTTAAGCTCTGAACCCTTTAAGCTCTGAACACTTTAAGCTCTGAACCCTTTAAGCTTTGAACCCTTTAAGCTCTGAACCCTTCAAGCTCTGAACCCTATAAGCTCTGAACATTTTAAGCTCTGAACCCTTTAAGCTCTGAATCCTTTAAGCTCCGAATCCTTTAAGCTCTGAATCCTTTAAGCTCTGAACCCTTTAAGCTCGGAACCCTTTAAGCTCTGAACCCTTTAAGCTCTGAACCCTTTAAGCTCTGATCCCTTTAAGCTCTGATCCCTTGTTCCGTGATGAATTTTCTGTTATCAATTTTATTCTAGAGAATTATTAGGATGTTTTTGTACATACATAGGTACTTGACACTCTTTTCTATCCGTTCTGAAAATTAAATTATTGTCTGTGAATTTTATTAAAGCTAAATCCTTCATTGTTAGCTTTAAATAGTGGCTCATTAATATTTTATTCATATGAACTGTCGTATTAAATCTTTACGAAACAATAATGGTTTTCATATTTTTTAATTTTAGTACTAAATCTATTTAATATTCTTTATTCACATTGAAGTATGGAGAAACAAGTATAAAGTATGCAATGTACTTTTAAAATTGAAGTTCCACATGGTGTAGCTATAATATTGGATCAAATACACATTTTACAAGCTATTCAAATAATTTTTATAATAACTGCATCTTTATTGTGGACAATAAATTGTTGCACTACCACCAGTATATATTGTACATCCACAGTAACATGTACATTAGTAAAAATGTATGTATACACACAAGAATATAAATTCACAGAAAACAGCGAGAACATTGAACTAAATATTTTACAAACTTCTAAACTAATATCAATAATATCAACGTCTTTGCCAAAGAAAATAAATTCCACCATTTATATTGGTGCATGTTATTTATTTGCACTAAAACGTACATAAAATAAAAAGTAGTATATACCTACAAGAATATAAATTCAAAAATGTCGATTCACAAAGAATCACCACAAAATTGCGCAGTAAATATTTTACAAACTATCAAAACAATATCAAAATCAACATTGTTTTGATTGGACAAAACTGTTAACTCGAATAAAATGATCTAAGTAAAATATAGAATTGAATTACACTTGCGGTACCATAAATTTCTACATTTAAATAATTTCTTTTTTTATTTTCTCATACTGTTCAACCGAAGATCACAATTCTTGAGAATATTCATTTCGAAACGTTTAAGGATCGTGTTGAAAACGAATCCTGCGATTCGAGGATCACCATGGACCAGGCTCCACTATGACCAGGAGGGCCCGGGTTTTCCCATGGGTCGGTTAGACGACCTAATGAAACGAACACGTCTTTTTTGGAGGGGCGTCGACAGTAAGAGTGGGAGAGAGACAGTACAACAGATAAAAACAATTAAAAAGGAGCCAAAGGACCAGCGGGATGAGAGGATGCCGCAGGAGGGTCCGGCCACGGAGAAAAATAAAAGATAACAGCAGAAAATAAGAGGAGAGAAGAAGTGGTGGACTCGAACTCGTCAAGGACCAAAGGTCCTTGCTCTCCGGGTCATAGCTGCCCGCAGACTCACAACACTTTCTGCACATCAGACTACTCGGGTGGCTCCTCTTGGGTTTATTCTATTTCTAACGACTATATTATACTGTCTGTGGGGCCCCATGGTGTTCCGTGAACCTCCGGAGACGCCGTCGAAATTCAGCCCCAGGACATTCTGATCCTGCTGCAGTTTCTCAATTTAATTTATTCCTTGAGATCAAATTGTTGGTTTCAACATTTGTGCAAATAATATTTATATTTATTTCTTTAATCATCGCAAAATTTGCTTATTTGCACATCGCAAAAATTGTTCGTTTGTCCATCGTACAAATACATTTAAGAACATTTTTATTGAGTAAAACCATATCGTAAAAATGAAATATTTCACTGATGAATTCAAACGCTAGAATGTTCTTCCTTCTATTTTTATCATGTACATAATATGTCTGTCTATTAAATGTTGTTTTTATTTAGAATAAATTTATGCGTAGGAAAGATATAATTTTTAAGTAAAGCGTGTATGGTAAAGTACAATTGCTCCTCTAATCCTTACAGGGTATGGAGGATTATGCGAATGGCGAGGATAATCTCGAGTCCTTTTACAATGTTGTTCGGAAAACAACAATATACTCGAGGTAACTGGCTACACATTTTAGTTAATTAACGTTGCTCTATTTCTACTTGGTATTTATGGTTTCCACCCTTTTTGTACTCTTTGCTGTTTAGTGTCGAAAATATAATACAATAAATGAACAATTCGATAAATTAAAAATACAATAACTGAACAATTCGTTAAATTGAATATACAAGAAGTTAACGATTCGATAAATTATCAATTTGAATAGAGAACCGTGCAAGGATTCGTAGACAGGATGCTCGACTGTTTTAGCCGTTTGAAACGTGCCTTTCACGTCGCAAAAAATCCAGTAATGGATGTCTGACGTTCCAATTCAGCTAAATTGAAACGTCATCCTAATACGGAGGCGCCTTTAGGTTCTGCGTCTCTCGGCCGACCGGCAGAGATAGCAGGGTGTTGATGCATTAATCGCTGAACTGGTACAGAAGTGTCTAATGAAGTCGCCGATATGGAATTGCTACTGGCCAGGGATGGTATAGCGACCATACAGGGTGTCCCAAAAATGTTGTAAATCCTTGAAATGGACGATTCCTGAGGTTATTTAAAGTAACTTTTTCCTTTGCAAAAATGACCGCCTCGACTTTGTTAAGGAGTTATTAATGAAAAACACGGACCAATCACAACACCGTTACAGCGAACGGGCTCCGGTTCGGCCAATGATAACGTCGCGCTCAACGGGGTCTGTCACCGAACCGGAGTCCGTCCTCTGTTACGGTGTTGTGATTGGTCCGTGTTTTTCATTAATAACACCTTAACAAAGCCGAGGCAGCCATTTTTCTAAAGGAAAGAGTTGCTTTAAATAACTTCGGGAAACGTCCATTTCAAGGATTTACAAAATTTTTGAGACACCCTGTATATCCTCATTCTGAGTTCACTGCAATCCTCAATCTTCATTTATTTCATTTACAATCTTTAAAAATTGCACAAATTAATTTTAAACACCGACATCAATTTCTGTGAGCTTCTTAGAATACTACAACACAATATTAAACATTTTTCCTATTCAACTTCGTTCATATTTGAACAATAAAATTATTCGGCACTAAAATTGACTGACTTAATAACCTTGTACTAATAACAATTCTACATTCATTCAAATTTTGTACAATTTCGAAATGAAACTTTTTCGATACTGGCATCGTATCAAAATGTGAAAAATATTAAAGCTATATCAATTTTACACATATGTTTTAAAAGTGAACATTATTTATAAAACAATTATTCTGCTTGGACAATCCTGCGATTAGTATGCGACATAGTTGTCACAGTTCCAACAAACATATGGATCGTTCACGCGCTAGAAATCATGCAAACGTTTCCGTGTTAATTGCTTCTTCTCTGCTAATCTATGTGACTTAATGGGAAACTTAATGATCATCAGAACTGGATCACGAGGACACACGGTAATTTCTCGCAGACAAACGCGTTCGTGACTTATTCTAACAATTTTTATTTAACAGTCGTTCTATCCGTTGAATCCGTGTGAAGTGAGCAGCAATAGAAATTTTAGAAAATGATATATTGTTTCTCAGCTGAAAAGACTCGGTTGATTCGGAGGAAGGAAAAGTTCTGCGCGAGATCGTTTCTGCGAAATCTGCGACCAGTTTTGCGTCCGTGCTCGATGGTTGCCTATCTCTCAGGCGCAGAATTCAGCGGAATTTTGTTTTTACTCTTAGGCACGCCAAAAATGATTTTTGGTATGTAAATATCGTGTTCCCTTCGATTTCCAACAAATTTTCACATACAATTCTAATTTATTATTCGATTATTTTGCAATATTTTGTTCTTTTGGAAATTGTCGAATGAATTTTAATTCTTGATACATACTTACAATTGAATATGTTACAAGGCGTTGCAAAAGTTGCCAAACCATTTTAAAATGGAATAACCCTTTTACTTTTTAAAAACAATATATTGATTCTTTTATGAACTAATTCGAATTTGAAATGGTCCAGTGACTTTTGGATCACTCTGTATTATATTGATAAATACTTTGGTAACCAGTCCATTGATTTTATTTTATCAATGTAATATATAAAATATATATAATATAATTTTATTATCAATATAATTTACAGTAGATCTTTTTATTTTCCTCCTTGCACGCAGTATTTCTTATTTTAATAATTTCATTAACTCGTTAACATAAAAACGCATATAAAAATAATACTACAATCAATTCGATCGATCGAATATATTCTGTCCCAAAGGTAATAATTAAATGGCAAATAAATTTTTCAAATATTTAACTAAAAAACGAATCGCAAGCTCCGTCGACTCTCGCTAAAACATTTTCCATAAAGTTTAGCATAAATCCACAATTCCATAGTTAGCAAGCAACCGCCAAGTGACTTTTCGAGAAATGTAGAAAACGTGAAAGCATCGGATTAAAAAAAAGTGTCAATGACGATTCCCGATAAGATCGCCAAGGCCGCTGTGCAAGACGAACAGCTTTCGATCGTCGAATTTGCATAAAATAAAAATAAGAAAATAAAATCGAAGGAAGGAAGATGATTTCGCAAGGAACCGAACGTACGCTTCCCGGAAGTAGGAATGGTTTTCAGACACGGAGTTAAACAAAGATTTTCACCTTGTCGCCTGGCTTGTGCAAGAAAAGAGAAGGAACCTTCTTACCCTGACGAAGATTTATCACGATGCTCGGTGAGAATGGTCACAAGAGGAAACGAGACACATAAGAATGAAAACAATGGCCGCCTGGTTTCGAAAGTCTCTCGCGACTAAAGTCAGACGATCCCTTCGATCTTACCCTCGTTCTGCCAGCTGACAGATAATTGTTCAACTCTTTCGTTCGCCGACAAACGAGCTGAATCAATTCTGTCGGTGCATCAATTCTCTTCTCTGCGAATCCAGTCATCTTTCATTCACTTCTGCGAATCTTCTTGCAAAGGCATTTTTTTACAATGATATACATACAATTCATCATTTTCTGCAATATTTAATTTTGTACACTATATTTTTCTATAACGACTAATATAAACACACACCACTGGAATAAATAATTTTCTATACTACATTTTAATCTAAAGACTGCTATATGTATACACACTGTATGTATATATCTACTATATATGTACTATGTATAAAACACAGACAACTGGAACACATAATTTTCTACAATATATATTGTTACATGCAATGTCTACAAACTACAGTCTCAATGCACAAAAATGCAGTTCAGAAACGTCATTCGTATAAAATACACAAGCAATTTCTTACAACATTATGCTATGCTTTTTTTTTAAGTTAACGTATACGTATTGATAAATTATAAAATACTTTTCAGATGAAGAACTGAGTACTTTTAAATATAATAATGCTTTTAAAATGAAGAACTAAATACTTTTAAATACAATAATGCTTTTAAAATGACGAACAAAATTATTTTAAATATAATAATACTTTTAAAATGAAGAATTGAATACTTCTACATTAATGTTTTTTAAATCACTTAATATCTCCTTTTGAATTAGATAATGCTATGAAAATCAGGATCTACATATAAATTTTACCATAACATTTAATAGAATTTTATTCGACATTTTTATAAAACGATGAATTTCATTGAAGATGGTTCCCGAACCTGCATACACGACTCTTTATAAAATAAATTTCTGTTTAGCAATAAGTGTTCTAAAATTCTCTGAAATTCTACGTTGTTATAAAACAATGAATTACATTGTGATCTAATGTCGTTAAGGCAGATTTCTGTGCGCAACAGTAAATGAACTTTCTCGGTGTAACCGAACCCGTTATTGGTAGTTTATGAGAGCATGGATTTGCATCGAAACCTACTGATCGCTTTCAGTCCCCCGGTTTTCCATTTAAAGGGGCAGATTGTGCAACTAAGTGGCTCGTAAAAGACACTTACACCGTTTAGCATTATTATTAATTCCACGCGGAGGAATAATAGAGCGGTTTCTCCTTCCTCTTTGCACGGCGCCCCTACTCTTCCGTTCCTTTCACTAACTTCCAAACGCGCCTGTGAGAATTTTGCAAAACTTGCAAACAATGCCCTCCACCGTTACTTGTACAGAAATATTTCTGCAACTCGGCAAACTTCGTTGATGAGAGGAAAACATACTTTAACGGGCAAATTGGTCGACACTTTCGCTGATTTTGCAACTCGAAATTCACCGACCAGACGATAATTGATAATGATTAACTATCGTGATTTGGAATTTTTAATGCTTTGTCAACTGATTAGAAAGCGACCGTACAGTTTGCTTCATAACCAGTGGCCGTTAATCGAAAATTGAATACAGAAATTATTAAACTGCAGGTTTCTATGCAAAGGAAAAGATTCATGCACGCATTTAAAGCAACAGGAGCAAAATAAAAATTGTTTTATATTTACAATAATATGGATGAGTCCATTTTCCAGTAAAATTGTTTTTGTTGAAGTTGCATATAGTTTTCTATGTTACATGTTACCGATTGTTTGATGTAAGAATTAAATAATATTCAAAATCGGTACTTACCTATGGTTTTTGCTCTAACATCTTAATATAATTTTAGTCTTCTTACTATTTTCATTTGCACCTAAAATATTTTCTAAAAATAAATTTCTTGCACGAAATTGATTGGCAGACTGTAGATTTTTATGAAAAATAAAAATAGTTTCCTCAATTGCAAAATAAAGAAAGCAAGATCTACATGGACATGTATATTTTTCCTAAATAATTTCAATCAGCTAAAAATAGTGCGACAGTATCTTTAAATTCATTAAATGTTTCTATTGTTTTGCATTTAATCTACTAATTTTTGTCATAAATGTATAAAATCTGCAGTCTATATTAATTCGAAAGAATTATTTAGAAGTTGTACGATAGTCTATAAATATTTAAACTGATTTAGATTTCATCGTTACAGTGTAAAAACAATATATTTCTTCTGTAGAAAATAAATTCTAAAATTCATTTAAATTTGCAAAAGAACGCTACGGGTCATTTAATCGGAAATTGTGCGTAATAATGCATAAAATCTGCAGTCTACTTATTCGAAAGAATTATTTAGAAGTTGTAAAATAGTCTATAAATATTTAAACTGATTTAGATTTCATCGTTTCAGTGTAAAAACAATATATTTCTTCTGTAGAAAATAAATTCTAAAATTCATTTAAATTTGCAAAAGAACGCTACGGGTCATTTAATCGGAAATTGTGCGTAATAATGCATAAAATCTGCAGTCTACTTATTCGAAAGAATTATTTAGAAGTTGTAAAATAGTCTATAAATATTTAAACTGATTTAGATTTCATCGTTTCAGTGTAAAAACAATATATTTCTTCTGTAGAAAACAAATTCTAAGATTCGTTTAAATTTGCAAAAGAACGCTACGAGTCGTTTAATCGGAAATTGTCTGTAATAATTTACGACAGCTTTCATTTTAATGAGGTGTTCGAAGTTAACCATTTAATATCTGTTTATGCGCCACGCACTGTGGAACAGCCTGTACAAATGCGTCGAAAGATCGCTATGTTTAGCATGCGTTTAGCACTTTCGCTGTGACTAAGCAGAAGAAATTTTTGCGACCAAGGTTACGGCTAAATGAACGGTAACATGATCCACGGAAAATGAAAACTCGGATCATAACCGAGCGCGTGCAAGAAAATATCGCACAGCCTACCAACAACGAAAAAAGATTGGTCCAACTTAAACATTGATATCAACACGGAAACTTGGCATTAATTTATGAGAAAGCAATTACAATCATTAATAACTTTGAACGACCGTGTAAAAAATTGCACCGGATAATGTTCAAGAATTTCACAGCAGTAAAGTCGTTTTTTTTTAGAAACATTTACAATTAAAGCAACGACAATTATATCCTGCTACTTTTCTTGATCACTTCGTGCAAATTGCATAATCTGTGTCGAAATGACTGCGGTCAAAGAAAATTAAAAATCTGCGGTCGCAAAACGTTCAACAGTTTGTATGATGTGAACGCGCTCCAATTTTAGATTAATAGCGCAAATGTAAAGAAACGCATTCCAGTAATAATTTATAGAAAGCATACAGAGTAACCAAAAATACTATTCTGATTCCCTTGTACATTTTAAAACAGTGCGGTGGCTGTAAACAAATTTTCAGAGTGAGATTATTAATGATTTACTCCATTCTGTAAAACTATTGAATCATAAAATTATTAGAAGCTTGTAAATCCAAATAAAAAAATATATTATCCACTACTTAGATCTAAAATAAATTTTCTAGACTTTAAATAGCATACCAAAATATTGAATACGTATTCGAACAATTTTTCCAAAAGTGTGTAAATGTACTGATTCATTTTATTTTTCAAAAGCAAACAATTAAAGGGAAATTATTATGTCTATAAACAGCCATAGTATCCCTAAATGTAGCAAATCAAACAAGATACCAGCATTAAGGAAGGTTTAACAAATTGTTTATGCGGTTTCTGCCCACAAAGACATTTCTGGCAGTCCTCAACGAAGATTACAAGTTACCAATCAGCTCTAAGCATCAAAAAGTATGCTCGAAAAATTATGATTCGCATAAAGACGTAGAATCCACCGATTAGGAGAAAACTCGCGCATCTTCGGCGCGTTTAGCGGGAACAATGAACTGGTGTTCGCCGTGGAGGAGTGATCTTCGATCCAATATCTCGAAGATTTGACGTTATGCAAGATTAACAGTGATCGCATCTCGCCAGTTAACGATCCAGGCCGTTTTTCATTCTTTCGAAACGGCCTCAGGGGCGTTCGTATCATTTGCTCGATACGAAGCTGAGATTATGCTCGCGGGGATCGTTAGAGCGAGATCGGCTAGATCTTTCGAGTGATCCTCGGCTAATATTCGACCACACGATTTGAATAAGCGTGGCTGTCTCTCCTGACCGAGACAGCTGGTCCGATCTTGTTAGAAACGGCTGCGTACCGTCGCGAAAGAAGGCCTTCACGGTTTCTTTCACCGGTTCGAGCCGCTTCACGCGATAACTCGGTGAAAATAATGGTGAAACACGCTCTTGATTACCAGATGAAATCCGCGATCTTCTTCTTCGTGTTTTTCAAACGGCGACGTCGCGGTTCGCGCGCTCTGATGGCGGAAAAATGGACGCAACGGGGAAGAAATTAAAAGTGATTCGATGAAACGTGTTACTTGCACACTGCGAGAATTATACTGAGCTGCTCCAACTCCATTTTTACCATTGTTGCTTATCGGAAATTGTTAAAAACACAATCAAGTAGGTTCAATAATTTTTGCTCAAGAAATTCGTGAGTAGGCTGCGGATCTTTAAGGAAACATTTTCTGCATCGATTGCAAAAGTAGAAATTGAACGGGAAGCTTCTTCTTTGTTTCATGATTAGGGAGTTTCATAAAAAACTGATTTCATCTCTTCATAGTTTCAATAAGTTGGATGTAATTTAACAGTGCTCTAGTACCAGGGCCCGCTCTAGGGGCGGGCAACTCGGACATTTGTCCGGGGCGCCAAAATTTAAGAGCACCATTTTGGCTTTATTTAAAAAATATATATTCATAAAGAGCGGCAATTTGTCTTTTTGTCCGGGGCGACGTAACCGCTAGAGCGGGTGCTGCTACAACATGTTTGAAACACAATAAGATTGATACGATCAATCGAATCGAAGAAGGCAGCTTCTGCTGAGAGCGCCGCCATTTTGGTTCACTCGTTGCGCGACAATATGGCGTCCACGAAACTCCGCACTGCTTTAAAATTGTCTAATTTGCCTCTTAACACCTCACACAAATATTATTCGTGAAAAACAATAATAAAATAAATAGAACTGTTTATTACTTGTGTAAAAATAGTGTACAACTTTGTGTTGAAACAATATTGTCCATGTTAAAAAATTCGAAAAAGGTGCTGAATACTTGAGTAATAAAGGATATTACATTTCCCTGGGCTTGTTCCTTGTGGATTGCATTTTGTTCATAGAATACTAAAAATATTAATTACTTACATAAAATTTTGTGTACTATTTTGTCCCCGAAAAAAATTGACCACGTTACAAAGACACAACAAAGATGCCGAATGCTTAAGGAACAATGGATGCTGTGTCTTCTAAGGATTTGTTTTCTCACGTGAATCGCGTTTTATTCGTCTGATTTGGTGAACAGTGCAGAACATGGCGGTACAAACATAATGGAAAAGAGATCCAGGGAGATGACATAGAAAGCAGGAAGGATTTCTGCATACTCTGCCCATAAAAGGGAAAGAAAACCGGAGTGAAACATGATCGCGTGCGATGATAGAGTCAACGCAATTTGCTCCAGGCGTCGTCGTTACGAAGTATCCGAGCGTGAACTATCGCGCGATAAATTCAATTACTTCGTTGTTAAATCATGCACAATGGAATCGGGACGACGGATCTGTCGTCCCTGTTTTGATTGGGATTGACGGGCGTGATCTAATTACGGGTAATTGAATTGTACGGGGGAATTAACACCTTCGATGGTCGATCACCTGGAATCGTGATCATTGTACTCTGTGATCAATCATTCTTATAGACACTTTGGTTCGTCGACGTTCATATGTTCATTTTTTTGTAACATGAATGTGTCGGTAAGAATTTAGACTTCAAACACGGACTAATTGAAGTTCGTTCAGGTGAAGTACACGCGACGTAATCGTGAAAGATAATTAACTTCCTACATGTAAGATTATCGTAAAATAAGAATCGAACCATCTCCTACGTATTGATGACAGCCATTTCTCCTTTACAACCACCTTTAACCTTTCGATCGTAAATTGATTAACCAGCCACAGAGAAAAATGGCAGTCTAGAATTCCGTCAAGCAAGGAGGAAGCTTATCGCTGCTGGTCGAAGCACAAGTTTGTTTCTATCGTTCACACACGATCGACACATGAATAACAGACTGGCAATCCATTGTCTAATCGTTGCTGTCGCGCCTTCACATTTTGACCAGTTGAAAATAAATCACCTGCATAGTGTTCTTCACCTGGGAAGTCTCGGAGATGCTTTTAAACCGCCTTTAAATGCAAAAGAATAAAATTAATAACTTATTAAAAGTGAAAACATGGTGCTCAATTAGTCTGACGACAGTTTATTCATTCGTCAATTGGATTGGATTGTTTAAACATTTTCCAGGCCCTTCTTAGTGCATGAAATTTCGCTTTAGAGTAACTTTGAGGATGTCTCGGATGATCTGAAGTCATCCAGAAAGATTTGCGCGCAGTTCATCCGTGAAATGCACTCGTAGCTCTTCCTGTTAAGGTTCAGAAGAAAATGGTAGAGTGGACAGAACCAATTTCCGTAATCAATCGCCGCGATAAATCAATTCTTCAATGGAAATTCCGCTTGTCAGCATGCGCGGGTTCCCTGCATACCTAAGAGACAAAGCGGAAGAACGAAGAACGCTGAAGGACTCTCCAGCTGGCGTACAGCATAATTTTTAGGAAGATGCTGTATTAGCATTTTTCTAGACAGATTTAAGAAAACGAAAGTTGAGTAAAATTACATATTTTAGTTTCTTCGTCTCAATAAAACATAAAATCTGGAAAATTTAATGATTTCCATATTTTGTGAAAATTTTGACGATTTTTGCATCCTATTTCAGTTTTTCCGTCTCAAGGAAGAATAAAATATGTAGAATTTAATGATTTCCACATTTTGTGAAGATTTTTATTTACTATTTCATTTTCCCCGTGTCAATGAAAAATGAAATGTGTAGAATTTAATGATTTCCATATTTTGTGAAGATTTCGAAGATTTTTATATGCTATTTCATTTTCCTCGTCTCAATGAAGAATAAAATGTGAAGAATTTAATGATTTCCACATTTTGTGAAGATTTCGAAGATTTTTATTTACTATTTCATTTTCCATATTTTGTGAAGAGTTTGAAGATTTTCATATGCTATTTCATTTTCCTCGTCTCAATGAAGAATAAAATGTGAAGAATTTAATGATTTCCACATTTTGTGAAGATTTCGAAGATTTTTACTTACTATTTCATTTTCCATATTCTGTGAAGATTTTGAAGATTTTCATAAGCTATTTCATTTTCCTGGTCTCGATGAAGAATAAAATGTGAAGAATTTAATGATTTCCGTATTTTGTAAAGGTTGTAAAGATTTTTATATGCTCTTCTACTTTCCTCGGTTCAATGAAGGACAAAATGTGCAGAATTTGAACGAACCTCGTATTTTGTAAAGATTTCGACGTCTTTATGCTCCACGAATGCACGAATGTACGTTTTCCGCTCGCAAGAATCAGCTCCACACCATTTCATTGGTCATACTAATGGTCTGAAAGTTGTGCACGTTTTCTAACGTATATGGATATCCATAATTGAAGCAATAAAAAGCGGATGGCGAATGACTGTTAAACTATTTCATCTCTTTCTACCTGACATGCACTATATATCATGTTTAGACTGCGGAACTTTTTCTACGGAAAAATTGTGGAATATCAAGAACTCAATACAGTTCTTCACTTCATTTATGGAACGCGTTAGCAGTATGGAAAGAAAATATCATTCAATTTCACTTCGTTTCGAATCCTCTACGAAGGTGTAACATCGTATACGCTTCCGCCTTTTTATAACAATTTCAAGCTCGATAAATGATCAGCAACGTCAACTAATCGGCAGCGATAGAGCAGGAAACATAATGTTAATAACAGTGATAAACTCAAGATGATAAAACAGGCTGCAAGAATGATAATAATTTTTATAATCTGTACGATCTAGGCTTATTTATGCTAGAAAATAGTTAATATTCCACTTTTAGAGATGTCAATGTATTGATCCAGTAAGATGCAAGGATGTTGGAAGAAAACGACATTAATTTGTATTCATACAATCTGTACGATCTAGGCTAACTTACATTAGGAAACTTTGGAAGACGTCGATATATCGATAAAATATACTGTAGGGATGTTGGGAGAAAACGACAATAATTTTTGCAATTTGCGCGATCTAGGCTTACTTATTCTAGAAAGTAGATAATATTCTATTGAAAAACGTGGATATATTGTTAATAAACTTTTCGAGAAAAGGACTTTATTTACTTTGTACTGTGTGCATATCATAAAGGAATAATGTATAGAAATGATTAAGTGATTGATAAGAAGAATGATAAGAACATTATTTTCTGTCTTCATCCGAGTCAATCACACGATCACGCAATGCATAAGAAACTTGTTTAAATTGATACATTGAATTCGCATACCACACAAAGAATTCTCCTTTACAATAGTCATTCTGTGGAGTCATGACTTTCAATAATTCCGGGGGGGGGGGGGGGGACTGCCTGACATGTAGGTATGCTCAATTTAAATATGGTTCATTGCGATCAAGAGAAGCTTATTGAGCATATTCAGAATGAAATTTAAAGTCGAATGTACCCATTACTATTTTCTTTTATACATTTTCTGTGAGTCTAACGAGTTTGTCCAATAAATTAACTATAAATTGAATAGCTACCAAACAGTAAACCTACCTTCAGTCACAACAATGACTCGTCAAATATAACCCCTTTTATCAAGTGTAAAATCTATATAACAATCATATTTAATTTTTCCAAAATTAGAGATTAGAGATTAGAGAAGCTAAAAACAATACTCAAAAATAACATTCCCTAAAATAATATTATTGAATATTATAAATATTCAGACTCAATATTACAACACAAAAGGTTAAAAATGGAATACCTCATTTTCAAATTACTGGCAAGACATTCGAAACCATTTATGACAAAGATGCGCAGACGCAATTGAAAGCAGTAGACCGATTAAAAGAATTTGAGAAAATGAATATACATTAGACTCTGCTTATTAAAATTATAAAAGGAACAATAAAACTTCTATTAGGTTATCCCATAGGTTCGTTTCGCGGGTATGTTTACACTCCTCGCGGTGTGTTTTTCTTTTTTAATGCAAAACAACAGAAATTTTATAGCGAGGTTGCGATGTCATTATCAAAAAGGTCGGAAGAGGATACGGAACTGAGAGGGTGCTTACTGGACTGCGGATCTTAATGCAAAATAAAAATTGTTTGGATCAACTGCAAGAAGCAGAGGATAAATTAAAATTTCTTTTTTTCCTTTCATAATTTTAATAAATTGAAAATAATATGCAGACGTTCTTAAACTGTTTTCATTTCTTTACTGTGTTAAATTGCACCAAATCTTTTGTCAGAAATGCATAAAACCCACAGTCATTTTTTCGTAAACTTTAAAGGTATGTTTCAAATGTTAATTGAAATAGTAGAACTTATAGGAGGACCTAATATTTCGCTACTGTTTATTGCAATTGTGGCAAATCGTTTTTATTTAGCGTAAAGACGCGCGGTCTAGTTCGAATATCGTGCGAATCGAGGAGTTCAAAATGGAGGCTTCGTTTTTGGAATTACCCGCGCGAGTTACTCGAAACGAGTGATATCCACGCGGCATCGATCCCGCTCACAATACACTTGATCCCATCTCTGGCCGATAGAAGAAAACCAGGTGTGTTCTCCAGGGAGGCCTTCCTATGCGGCAGAGATCGGACCTGCCGGAAGAGTGGGGAGCTCATATAAGACACGAAGCCAAACGCCTCTCCCAGTGACCAGTCTCGACACGAAAACTCATCAGCCGAGCTTCTTCGGTTCTTATAAAACAGTTTCTTCACGCTCGACTTGTCCCGCGTCCCTGGACGGTAAAACGGACCCGTTTCGTATCGAAATTCGAGATAGAATCGAGTTAATCGAATTGGTCTTGGCCCGAAGGCCGTGCCAAACAGTACACAGACAACGCACGATGCTGTCGTCGCAGGCTCTATCTCTTCTCCTGGTGTTCCTTGCTGTGCACGGTAAGTTTAATATCTTCAATCTCTTTTCCCTTTACGTTGTCTCTCTCTTTCTCTCTTTCTCTTTTTTATTTTCTTCTTCTTCCTCTTCTTTATTTGATTTTTTCGATTTTTCACTCCGTGTCATCGTGCGTCGTGTTTTATTCCGCTTTCACGCGCGTTCCTCGTCTCCTCCTCTTCGAGGTTCTTTTATTTTCTTTCTTCTGCTGCCTCTTCCTCTTCTTTCCTCTTCTTTCGTCGTTTTTCTGTTTTTTTTCTGCCATATCCTCTGTGACTTATTTTGCTTTCAATTCAATTTGCGCGTTCTGCGTATCGCTCTTCGTCTCCACTTAGAGATTTCTTTATTTTCTTTCTTCTTCTTCTACCTTCTCTTCCTGTTCCTCTTGTTTCTCTTCTTTTTCTATTTTTCTCTCCATATCATCGAACAGCGTGTCTCATTCCGCCTTCAATTCATTCAACGCGTCCTCAGTGTCGTACTTCCTCTCCTCCTCTTCATGAATGACTTTATTTTATTTCTTCTTCTCTTTCTTCTTCCTCTTCTTTCTTCGTTTCTCTAGGTTTTCTACCTCGTCCTCCGTGACTTATTCTGCTTTCAATTCAATCTTCGCGTCCTCCGTGTCACTCCTTGTTGCTTCCTCTTCGCGACTATTTTTATTTTCTTTCTTCTTCTTCTACCTTTTCTTCCTCTTATTTTTCTAGTTTTTTTATTTTCCTCTCCGTATCGTCGTACACCGTGTCTCATTCCGCTTTCAATTCACTCAACGCCATCCTCCGCCATTGCTCTTTATCTACTCCTCTTCACGACTACTTTTATTTTGCTTGCCCCTTCTTCCTTTTCTTCCTCTACCTCGTCCCTTCGTCAGCTGATTCTAGTTTTTCCTCCGCGTCGTCGTATATTGTGCCTTATTCCGCTTTCACGTGTGTTCTTCGCGTCGCTCTTCGTCTTCTTCTATTCTTCGAGATGTTCTTTCTTCCTCTTCGTTATTTCGCAACGGGACACGTGACTGGTATGGCTTCAACGTCTTCTTCGTCCCCGTGCGATCGATGGCGTCATTATTGGAGATTTTCTATTACACAGCAAAGTTAATCGCGAATCTGATTTATTAGATTGATTGAGAACCTCTTCGGGGTCGATTGTATAAATTCAACGATTTTAGAGGCTGCCTGAGGATTATTCTCGTTGGCGAATTGTTTACGTTGCTGACAGTTTGTTTACATTTTTTAAACGGAGCTCCGAATGGTACATTTAAAGATTGAATGTAAAATATCTAATAATATATAGTTAGAATGCTAATAAAATAATTATTAGAATAATGAAATATATAATATATAAGTAAAATGTAATTCTTCGGATTGAAGTGGATTGCAATGTTTTATGTTGTGGCGCTTCAGATCTGAGTGTTGACCAAAAATAATATATAATTGAAAGGATAGTGGAGGGTTTAACTCGACATGCCTGTAAGAATAATATAAAAATTAATTTGTGATTCGAACGTGCATTATTTTATTGGTAGAATGATGTAGTACTGTCAGTGATGAAAAAAGTATTCATATTTATTAAGTGTGTTTAATGTTTGATCTCATGCATTTAAATTGCTAGATTTGCTATTAAATTTATAGGATCATCTCTGATATAAATAGTTATCATAATGTTAAACAAACAAATCTCCGAGAAAGTAGGTTGATCGTCTAACATTAAAAATGGTGACAACCATGACAGTGCTACAATGTAGCCAATAAAGCCATTAAATATATTATAGATATTATATTTTCAGTAACCAATTAAATTCGTTATTATTGTAATGCAACGCTCTGATTTAGCAAATTAGACTGATAAGTTTTTATTAACTTATAAAATTACATTAGGACATTTTAGACCTGAAACAGATCCATTATTTGCAAATAAAATTTACATTATTACTTTTATACATTTCACAAATTATGATACACAAAATTTTACTTTTTTTTAAATCAATGTAAATTTCAATCAACAATTTTGATTACTTATTTTCCCGTTTATTATGTTGATTTAATTAGAAAGAGGAACAGTCAAACAGCCGTATTATAAAATGTCTTAAATTACGTTATTTCATTTAATAAATAAATTTCATTTAATATGTCGTTTATTCATTTGCTCCTTTACTAACGTGATTAAGGAGCCAATCAGTAAAATATCCCTGTTATAAAATATATTATTAATTCTATCGTTTGTATCTTTCACTATGTCCATGTGAAATTGTTTTATCTCAAGACATTAAAAATTTTGATTACTTATGTTCTCATTCATGAACTGCAAATTTTATACATTTATGACAAAAACAAGTACGAGAAACACGAAATAGTGAAAGCATATATTCACAGAAGAATTGCAAAGCACTATTACATTATTTTCAACCCATTAACACGTTGACTGCCGTGTCACTCATATCTGGGTGACGGAATTATTTATACAGAACAGAAAATTAATTTTTACGTTGGTAGATTGATGTATCTAATTTGCTTACGATCTGCGAAATGGAAAAGTTTTGAAACAGTAATTAATATCAGAAAACTAAACTTCTCATTTTTTATTTTTGTTAAATAAATTGCTTTGATTTTATATAATTTTTATGATTGTTGAGTGGGCGATCAACGTGTTAAGATAGAAATTTGGCCGGTTCATTTATTAATGCAATTACTGTGCAAACTGATCGAATGTGCCAAGAATCAGCCGGCTTTTTCTTTCTAATGGCGGATCGGTCAGCAGTGGTGTAGATCAGGTACAGTGATCGGCAAGTGCAAGTGAAAACAGACTTTCTGTGATCAGACGAGCGCGTTTCTTGCAGCGACTGGATCAGAAAAGTGCGCATTGGCCTACTTTCGCGAATAACCAGTAGCGTTCAGATGATCTCGTGTTCCACGGTGATGCTTCAATCAAGAACTGAAACGTGTCCCCCTCCCGTGAAATCGATGGTGATTCATGTTGATCAAATTCGATCGGATCGAATTGAGATCGTTCCGTGATCAACTCGAGCCGAATATTCTATTAATACACGATCGTTCGTTTTCACCCGACCACCAGCAGAGAAATGAATTACACTTTCTAAACTTCACTGGGAACACTTTCGTTGAATTCATACTTGAACCTGTTACTTAAATTTCAAGTCTCATACGCCCACGGAACCCCTTAAATTTTATAATAAAATAAGTAACTTTCTATTTCTATTAATGACTTCGCCAACTGATCAAATTTCGCTACCTTTTACATAGATTCATAGTTTAATGTTTATCGAGTCTAGACTTGAATCTGTTACTTCAATTTCAATTCTCATATCCCCACGAGGACCTACAGAATTTGTAATAAAATAAATAACATACTTCCTCTTTCTATTAACGACTTCGCAAAATGATAGAAGAGGAATTCTGCTACCTTTCGCATAGATTTATAGTTACTGTTTATCAAGTCTATACTTGAATCTATTATTTGAATTTCAATTCTCATATCCCCACGAGGACGTACAAAATAATAATAAAATAAATGACATACTTCCTCTTTCTATTAACGACTTCGCAAAATGATCGAAGAGAAATTCTGCTACCTTTCGCTTAGATTTATAGTTTACTCTTTATCAAGTCTAAACTTGAATCTGTTACTTCAATTTCAATTCTCATATCCCCACGAGAACCTACAAAATATATAATAAAATAAATAGCGTACTTCCTCTTTCTTTTAATGACTTTGCAAAATGGTCGAAGAGAAATTCTGCTACCTTCCGCTTAGATTTATAGTTTACTGTTTATCAAGAATATACTGGAACCTATTACTTGAACGTTAATTCTCATGCACCCACGAGAACCTACAAAATATATAATAACATATAAATAACATACTTCCTCTTTTTTTAATGACTCGTCAACTGGTCGAAGACAAATTTCGCTACCTTTCGCTTAGATTTATAGTTTACTGTTTATCAAATTTAAACTTGAATCTGTTACTTCAATTTCAATTCTCATATATCCATGAGAACCTACAAAATATATAATAAAATAAATAACATACTTCCTTTCTCTATTAGCAACTTTGCAAAATGATCGAAGAGAAATTTCACTACCTTCCGCTTAGATTTATAGTTTTTTGTTTATCAAGTCTATACTTGAATCTATTATTTGAATTTCAATTCTCATATCCTCCCGAGGACCTACAAAATTTGTAATAAAATAAATAACATACTTCCTCTTTCTATTAATGACTTTGTAAAATGATCGAAGAGAAATTTCGCTACCTTTCGCTTAGTTTTATCTCCATGAGAATCTACAAAATTTATAATAAAATAAATAACATACTTCCTCTTTCTAGTAACGACTTAGCAAAATGATCAAAGAGAAATTTTGCTACCTTTCGCTTAGATTTATAGTTTACGGTTTATCAAGTCTAGACTTGAATTTATTATTTGAATTTCAATTCTTATATCCCCACGAGACCCCATAAAATTTACAGTTACATAAGAAGCGAACTTCCACTTGGTACTAATGACTTCGTGCCGGTGATCTTAGTGAAATTTTGCTCAGGTTTATAGCTAACTTTCTGAAACGTAAATGTTACATCGAGTACCGTATGTTACCGATCTTTAATGAACGGTAATTTCAAGACGAGTATCTCGAATGAAGAATAAATCGGAAGTTTTTCCTCCAGATTAGAGCTCTTCAAGATTTATGAAAATTTTTTTATCGGGATTTACCTTGTTACAGTTTCCACTCTGGAGAATGCTTTAAATGCATAATTACATAGTATAACGATAACGCATTGCACACTAATTACACGGTAATTGAACACAGCAAATAAGAATTACGAGGCAAAAGGGATACACAAATGCGAAGATGAAGCACTTTTTAGCGTGTGTATAACTATGTATACTCTGAACACCGTTGAACGTTAATTACTTGTTTCCTCGCTAACAGAAGAGACTACAATATGTGTCTTTCTTGTCTTCTTCCAAAAGTCAAATCGAAAAATTTTATTAATATATTAAATTCTGCTTAAAGGATCAATTAAACGCTCTGAACAAAAAATAATTAAATACAAAAGTATTTAATGAAAAAATAAAATATTAATAGGTAGTTAATGCAAAGTAAAGATTATTTGCATTAATTACAAGGCGTAGGAACCATATAGGAATTTATTTCTCTCTTCATTGATTTTATTAAGTCACCAGAAATGTATCGATGTCAGTACACTTAAATTCTTGTAATCTTTTTATTGTTTGTAAATACTAGACTGCGAATTTTATGCATTTATGGCAAAAATAAGTGGATGCAATTTTAAACAGTGGAGAGGTTAATAGAATTTAACAATATCAGCGCATTTTTTACGGCTTGATAAAACCACTGAAGAGCGTAATAAATTCCTACTTAGTTTCTACGTCTTGTAATTAATGCAAATAATTTTTATTTTGCATAAAGTTCCACATTCTAGTAATTACCCACACTCATTTTCGTCATAATTGCATACAATCCTCAGCCTAGCAATAAGTAGATTATTTCTCTCTTTAGTGGTTTTATTAAACTGTAAGAAATGTATCGGTACTCTTTAATTCTTGTAATCTTTTTATTGTTTCAAATCACACTCACCTATTTTTGCTATAAATCCATAAAATTTGCAGTCTACTGATTACGTTTGCTGTAAAGAAATCTCGAATTATATGACACTGTAATTAATAGCCGATTATTCTCGCTGTAAAGAAGTTTCGTAGGAAATTAACGTAGACAGACTGTATTTGAGGCTGTCGATTTATCGATCACGATCTATCCAGTCACTTTAGACCGGTTATCCGAAGTATGCGACTCCTCGGCTTTTTTTCCTCATTACACAATCTTCATTAACGTTTGAGCAGCGTGTTCGTAACTTCGAAGAACACCCCCACCCCTGCGATTATTACACACGTCTCTTCGTAAGACAATGACGGCCATTCACCGGGTTTCACACATCTTAAGAACTTTCTCCCGCGTCTCGGGAGTGAAAATATGAAAGTAGCTCAGCAGACAGATCTCTCTCTCTCTCTCTCTCTCTCCCTCCCTCTCTCCCTCTCTCTCTCTTTATTTCTCTCTGTCTATCTCTCTCCACCCTCTATTCTGCATTCGTGGTTCGCGAAATAAATCCATCTTTCAGTTCCCTGACTCCGAGACACAATTTTTTCCGCTGCATTTGAGAAAATTAATGAATTCGAGCAAATTCGGTTCAAAACGAGTAGGTTTTTGTAAAATATCATTTATTATTAGAATGCGAATCTTGACGCAAAATAAAAATTTTGTTGCATCGAGAATTAGAAATCGAATGAAAAGACCTTTCTTTAACAGATTTAATGGTAAAACGCGGAGCAATTTTATCTCGTTTTCTATTTCACTTTTTATTTAAGTTTAAATACGCAAATGTAATACAAAATTAAATACAAAAATGCCCCACTTCTATTTAATCTGTATCAATTAAATCTATTAATACAATGTGAACATTTTTTTAATACTATATGAATTATATATTGTTTTACCATACCATTTTAAATTTTGTCATTAATGCAGAAAATCTGCAGTCTATTTATTATTATACATTTATTAACAAAGAGAAATATAGTCGATGTTGTTCGCTTCACAATTTGCAAGACACTGGAATGTGGAGGTTGTTTAATATTCATTAGTAGATTGCGGATTTGATGCATTTGTAATAAAAATGGTATGGTCAAGTATAAAATTGTAAAGACTAGATTTAATAGAATTTGATAGATCGATCAGATGCATTGAACGATGTTGTTATATTATTTTCTACATTTTAAAATTATTGAAAGGGGAAATACATTTTCTTTTAACTTCCGTTTCTTGTGATTGACTTGGACAATTTTCACTTTGCATAAAGATCTGCAGTCTATTCATTATATGTATTGGCAACAACCGTATATCATACGTCATACATAATTAGTGACTATTACAAATGCGAATTCAGATCATGGAAACAGCGAGTTACTAAAGTATAGAGCATAATAATCACTGTCGTTGCAAAGAACTATATTTTCTCTATTAGAAATTGCACTCTGTTAGACACTGTACCGTAACTAGTTCGAAGTATTTAAATGAATAATAAAACACAAGATATATTTGTTGTTCGGAAGTTCGAAAGATTGTTTACAAAATTGTATGATAATTTTAATTGATTTAGAACGTGAGAAATGCTTAAGTTCTTATTCTTCTTTAATCAATTCATTGTTTAACATCAATCTACTTTATTCATTTCTTTATTTTAAACAAATTCTAAATACATGTCTGATGATCTCACGGGATAATGAAAATTTTCATTCATGCTTTTAGAACATGAGGATATAGTGGTGTTCTATAGACTTTGTATAATTTTATTAATGATTAGACTGCGGGTCTTTACGCAAAATAAAACTTGTTTTAATTGTAAGAAACAAGAGACAAATGAAACTAAATGAGCTAAACTGTCTTTCTTTCTTCAGTAGTTTCAACAAGAAGAAAACAATGAATCGATATTTATAAGTCCTTGTAATTCTTTTATTTTTTAAAGCTACATCTACAATTTTTTTTCATAAATGCATAAAATCTGCAGTCTATTAATGAGACTCTTGACAAAAATAAACAAGTGCATCTACGAAACATTGCAAAATATTTGAAAATCAATTTCCGCGAGTTCGAGATCGAAAAAGAACGTTTTCTCCGTCGCGTTTCCTTTACTTCCGGTCTGCGAATATAAGCAACAGCTTTTCCTATATGTATTTATGTCAGCCCTTTCGGATCGTTATGGTTGCTATAATGCGTTCTCGAGGCAATGCGCCGGATCCCCTACTATCCAAGAGCTGGGTAAAATTTAGAAGAAAAAATATTTCAAATACTATTTTAAATAGTCGTTGTTCTACAACTAAACTCAAATATTTTAATTTTGGTAATCTAAAACATAAAATAAAATATTTTAATTTTTCGTTATATAGTATTTAACATAACATCGTTCTTGACGACGAAAATAGACTGAGGAAACAGATAATATTAGAATGCAAGGAAAACTATAATATTTTCGAACTCTATTTTCTCGAAAATGAGATATTAAATGAAAGAAATTTATTCCATATTTTCGATTTATTTTGTCATATGGAATCACTCCTCAAATAAAATTGACACTATTTTAAGAATCCTTCAAATAAAATACACTGGTTCCTCAATTTACGCGGAGTATTCGTTCCACGTGGATTCGTTTTACGCGAATGAAAATCACGTAATTAAATCTGTCAGTACAAATATTGAAAATAGAAGTTAGGAAGAAAATGAAAAGTTAAGATCGCGCATAAAAACTACCGCTTAAATTATAGTATAATTTACCGTGCGTAAAAGAGAGACTCGTGTAAGAGTCTCAATGTACTATTTTCAACTCAATATACTATTTTAAATACAATTTTAAAAACTGTCTCTAACAAATGAAACATCTCATTTCTAAAAATGCACGTATGCTTTCAAATAAAATAGACTGTGTACTATTTACTATTTAAAATAATAGTCTACCCAGCTCTGTTGCGATCGCAGCGAATTTCTGGAGGACTTCCGGTGCGCGCGGGAAAGCGTTTACGGAAACGGGCCGCGACTAAATAAACAATTACGGTATTACGTATGGGACACCGGTTATCCATCGGCGTGAAAAAATAATCTCTATAATAAAACTGTGCGCCGTGGTAGAAAGTAGTATCGCTTACGTAAAACATGGAACGAGGATCGAAACAGGATAGATGCAGGAGAAGCGAGTCTCCTTCGAGATACGTCACGTCTTAAATCGCGTAACGATCCAGAGCTTCGAGAACACGCGAGAGTAAAAGTTATGCTGATGAATATTTTATCAGCTCGGCCACGTGTTCCGAAAACCATTCGATCTTCGAGATCGATCCACAAGATCGATCCACAAGATCCTCCAGGCAAAATGTTCATCACAGTATTAGATAAAAATGCTACAACTCGTGACCTTTTCGATGCATGTAATCTAAAGACTACATTTTATTGCCGCAATGCAATTGTCTTCGAGTCTTCGATTAGTCACTTCGTTAATTAATCACTTCGCTATAAATTAACACTAATCCTACCGAGCATTAGAAGCAACTAGCATATGTTGCCTTGTAAAAATTACAAAATTGCATTTATTCAGAGTTTGCACAATTTTAACGTCTCTCAAGACTTTCTGATTTTGTAATTTAACAAGAGCAGATTAAAATTCGTTTCTGGTCCTGCGATTGAAAAATGGAACTGGTTCCCTTCCGGGAAAATGGCCACGGAACCAACAGCGCGACTAAATGCAAGCTGGAAAAGTGTACAGAAGTCGACAAGTAGAACACGGCGTGGCATAGTGCACGTTCCTTCCTGAACGTGGGAATAGGCGAATATCGGTGTCCTTCCCGGGACCGGTAGAGAGCTGCGAGTCGGCCCATAGTCATTCGACAGTCGCTGAATACTCGTCGGGCCCCACCTTTGTCGCGTTCCTTCCGTAAAGTGCAACGTTCCGCGTCAAAAGTCAGCTCGTGTAATAAACGTGCCACGGCGGCGTTTACCAGATACGCCTAACTTCCTTCTCTTCCCACCATTTTGCCTCGCGGCTCGTTACTCGTAGAAAACAGTAACGTTCGCATAAAACTATAACTAATAATTAACCTGCGGATTTCATGGGAAAGATGTGTCGGTCAAATTTGAAACAACGAAGAGATTACGAAAATTTAAGGATGTCGACGTACAGTCGAGTCGGAAATTTAGTTGAAGCTCTTTAAAAACTTTTTTAAAATTTTAACAAACTACTTGAGTTTCTTTGTGATGTTAGAAGGATTAGTTAACAAGGTGTAAAAAGAATTCTTTTGAAGTTGCAATCACTCGGGATTTGGAAGAAAAAAATGAAGGTCACAATTTTTAACCTTTTTGATCTGAGCTTCTAATAAAAATTTAAAATAAATTGTATAAAGCCCTCACGGTGTATCTTATACGGATCTAAACTTGGCGGTATACTCTTCATTCAATGATTCATGAAACAGCCTCAAGAAAACGTACAGCAAGTTTTTTTACGTTGTCTTAAAGGAGAAACTTAATTTTTCAAATGTACTGTAGATTCGTTCACGAAGAAAATTTTTCAACGATTGTAGAGATGTTTCAATGCTTCAATGTTTCAATTGGTAACATTTTCTAGGAAAAACATGTATTGGGACATTCACTTGTCACATCGTGCAAAATTATGCAAGACAAAAATGAATGATAGTATATAAAAGTATAAGTATGAAGCTTAAAAATGAGACTAGGTTTATTGTTAGATTATTTTTCTTAACGATATTATAGTAGTTTAAATATCGTCAATTTCTCAAAAATAGAAAATTCAATATTCAAATAATTTTTAATTCCACTGTAATTCTGGATGTTGCAAATATATAATTTAATTATGTACATAACAAAAGATCCCTATATATTGTTCATTTCATTCTGACATTGTCGCGTAAATTAGTTCCTAGAGGAAAATTTTAAAAAATCCTCTTCCGCAATGCGTTAAACTTTTACGGCGACTCCGATGTAACTACATGTGCCCCAATACAGCAGTGTTTGAACATGATTATGGGACGATACTTTGTTAAATTGTTAACATTCCCTTGGTTTTCTTCACCGTCGAACTTTCCACTCGTTGAGAACCACCTGTACAGCTCGCGAGAAAGATCACGTTCCCCCGAACGGCAAAGAATCCACGTAATCGTAACGCAGCAAACGTGAAAACGAACCAGCACGGCGCGAGAAAGTTTTCTACTTTCGTTCTTTAACTAACTAACCGAACGATCGCCGGGTGACACGCTTTTTATTAGAGAATTTTTAATAACGCCGCTGCTAAAGGAGAAACTAGATCGAAGGGGGAAAGAAATCGCTGCTCGAAATAATTGAAGCTTCGAGGAAACGGAAAATCGCGAAGACACCAAATCATCCAAATAATTTTTCTTTACCGGGTTGGTTAGAAAAATGAAGTCTTCAAGAGTTCTGTCTTGAGGAGAATGTAAATAATACTAATTTGAAGCGCGCACGAGGATATCGGTAAGATTGCTCTTGAGGTTATGTTTGCTTCTCTTTCAAACATATTTTAGCAATATACATTAAAAAATGTATTTTTCAATATATTTTAATCATAGTTAAGTTCTTTATCCCTTAAAAAACATTTAATGATTTTATAATTTATGATTCACGTAAGGATATCGATTTTATGTAAGGATGTCCGTACTGTTGTGTCTCCATTTTCCTTTATATGTTAGCATTCTATGATAGTAAAAATCAAAATATATTTTTCTTTACCTTTTATGGTCAGACGGGGGTTCATTATTACAATTTTTTAATTGATGATGTTTAGAACTATTCACTGTTTTATTTATCAATTTTTTGAAACATACTTTTGATGGTACATCCTGTAGATATATCAGTCTTTCATTGTTCATAATGTAACAGTTGTTCATTCGATTTAATCGCCAGAAACTGAGTAATTAAATTACGATTTCGATACTCTGGGTCAAAAGAGACCCAGGCCCCGTCGTTGGAGTATAATTCTACTCTTCTTCCATGAATTAAAAATGATTTTCAAAACTGCAGAAGATAGTAAACCTGTAATGATAATAAATATTAATCCTAGAAAGACAAGTTGACCAGAAAAATTGCATATCATCTGAAATAAAATATATTCAATCATTTTTGTAAACAATAACAGTAAAAAATTATGCTTAAACATTTTTTAAATTACGTCTCACAGAGAAAGAAATCGAGAATTTATGTTTTCCAACATTAAAACACAGAACAGAAAAAATCTCGTTCTATATTTTTCAAAAGGACACAAGTCTCCGACAAAATGGCGTCTTTGAAAACCACCAACGCTTCTGGCTAGCGCTGTTAACTTAATTTTCTCACAACAGTGAATAAATGGAAGAATGAGCGAATCGAGAAGCGTGAAACATAATTAATAATAATTCTCAGAATTTATGTTTTTCCGATATTAAAACACAGAAAAGAATAAATCTCGTTCTACGTTTTTCAAAAGAGCTCACGTCTCCGACAAAATGGCGTCTTTGAAAACCACCGCAGCTTCTGGCTATCGCTGTTAAATTAATTTTCTCGCGGCAGTGAACGAATGGAAGAATGAGCGAATCGAGAGGCGAAAAACGTAATTAATAATAATTCTCAGAATTTGTTTTCCGATATTAAAACACAGAAAAGAATAATTCTCAGAATTTATGTTTTTCCGATATTAAAACACAGAAAAGAATAAATCTCGTTCTACGTTTTTCAAAAGGGCTCACGTCTCCGACAAAATGGCGTCTTTGAAAACCACCGCAGCTTCTGGCTATCGCTGTTAAATTAATTTTCTCGCGGCAGTGAACGAATGGAAGAATGAGCGAATCGAGAGGCGAGAAACGTAATTAATAATAATTCTCACAGCGCGGCGTGCGGGGGCGTTATCTCGGGAACGTAAACAATCCGAGAAGGTTTTAACGTGGAAACGCTCTCGCGTTCGAATCTTATTGTTAGAAGTAACTGTTGACCTACTGCGAGCACTTAGGTTCTTTACAAGGAGTCGTAAAGGAAGGGAAAGTAACCCGATGCCACGACACTGCTAATAAGAGTCTGTGTTACATAACAGAGCTGCCTAACCGGGGATGTGTCCACCTACAAAGTTGGCAGGCGACGATGTCTTAACGATTTCGACGCGTTAGACGATGGCGGAGTCGTGTAACAAACTTATGACACTTCGTTCCCCTGTAACAACAAGTTCCCATAAGTCAGAATTTTTATTTGCATACACTAGACGAATGTTGATTGATGTTCAAGTAACGAGATGTTAAAAGGCAATAGCTAAGCATGAAGCTCTAAGCATATTCATATTTTAAACGTCAGAAAATGGTACTGACAATCTGAAATTTTTAAAAATAATTTTCTTTGGACGACATAGTGAAAGTACAATTGAAGATCGATTTATAAAGAATTTGGAAATCAGACATTCGTTAATAGCATTTTAAAACTTTGTTATTAATTATGTGATAGTAGGAATGAACCATTTGTGTAACCAGACCCCTTTCAGCTGAAAATTTAATGTGCACACAGGTGTCTGATTAAAAATCTCGTGAACTAAAAGTGAAATTAAAAATGAAATAAAAAACGCATTGCATGAAAACTAAAAATGAAAATTCATTGAAATAAGACAGCATCTAAAAATTCGTTTTACTAAAACTGAAATTAAAAGTTCATTGGAGTAAAATCGAAATTAAAAATACATTGAATTAAAGGCGAAACTAAAAATTCATTGAAGCAGAATGGTAACTAAACATTTATTGAATTAAATGTAAAATTCAAATGCATTGGAATTAAAAATTAAAAATTCATTGTACTAAGCGCGGAATTAGAAAGACGAAAGCAGTGCCATTTTCGAGCAATCGAAGTTGTTAGATGTGGAATACGATAAATCGGTGCTGTGTTTGATGAAAATTTGCATTTTACGATTCTTCAAGGATTTTTACAGCGTCTGAACGCACGGAGATCGGCGAACAGAAATTTTGATTAGAATAATTAGTGGAGGCGTCGACCGTTAACCTACACGCTTCGGTGCACAGAGATATCAATAACAGATATCAATAAATAGATAGAAAAGAAAAGCGTTCGATGCTAGATAAGCCGACATTGTTGGGATTTCATTCCGGCGTCTCGCTTTCCTTCCCTTATCTATCGGATCCAGTCGAGCGAGTGTGTCAGCCGGCATTTATTGCGTTAGCGTAGCGTTCCTAGATTTTTCGACGAGTAAACGGGGATTGCATACCTGAAGAAAAGCAACGGTAGTACGCCTCGCAACTATCCCGAGCCTTTCGAAATGGATCGCCTTTCAGGAGTTCAGAACGGTCTAGATAGAATGCTGTTACCGCGGGGACATTGCTCGCTGCCAGTGTTGGACTAATCAATAAACAAAATAACCATGTGCTTGGGGCATCAGGAGAAGGGAGGCGCCATAGAAATTTTCTGAGTTTTACATCTTTCAGATGGTCATAATTAAACAATGGATTTTATGCATTTATAAACAAAATGGATTGGTGCAATTTAACCGCAGGAGAAAATTTGAAATAATTGATGGTACAGATATACTATTTTCGTCGTGTTAAAATTATTCAAGCAACAATAAGTGCATATCTGACTCCCATCTCTTGCAATTCATGCAGGATACTTATATTAAAGTAACCTGTATTGAAATAGTTTCATATTTCTTCGAGTTCTTCCGCCGGAAGCTGCATAAATTCTACCCTGTCGAGATAATGGTACTTGCTACAAGATGGCAGACTGTCCATCAAAATGGCGCACACCTGACTCTATAAAAATATGTACAAATGTAATATACATCAGGACAACGAATCTAAATAAGATTTTGCTCGATACAGTATTTCATATACAGGGTGTCCTATTTAAATCGATTCCCTCGTCTCTGAAATTATTTACGATACCGAAAAATAAAAGTTGAAACAAAAGTTGAACGGTACTTTGATGTCAATAGTTTTTTTTTAGGTGAGGGCGTGGAGGACGTACGAAGGTCAACTTTATTTTTTTAAATAGTACCATATATTTGTTAATGTATTGATCGATACAGCTCGCCATTCCCTGTAAAAAATTATTAACCTCACCAAAAAATCGTTAGTTTGCGAAACCTTTTATCTTTTATTACAAGAGAGTAATTCCAATGTAGCTATTACAGTATCGATTGTAAGAAGGTAAACATTATATAATACTACTGTACACTATTTAGAAAATCAGCTTTATTGTTCAATGACTTTACACTGTTCCCAAAGAAGATAATTAACAAGTCCTCTAGAAGAAGTCTATCTAGAAGATAGTATTTCACAAATGACAAGAAATATATAGATTCCTTTAAGTAACTCGATTTCTAAAAACAACCCTAAATGCTCAAACCACCTCGCCTTGTACTTCGACGATCTCCCACATAAGATTATCCAGTTCTGCATAATTTAAACGCAGGCATCCTTGACATTCAACAGTCTCAAAAAACACGTTTTAAAGTAAAAAGCAAGAAATCCTGAAATCCCCGCGGTCCATTAAAAAGTTACACTTCGAGACTCATTTAGAAAAATCACTAAACGACTTTTGACTCTCTCTCTCTCTCTCTCTCTCTCTCTCTCTCTCTCTCTCTCTCTCTCTCTCTCTCTCTCTCTCTCTCAGACTTTTTCTCTTCTGTTTTTAAGGCTCGAAACTACTATAGATAGCGACTAACCTCTCACTCGGTTCGCATTCCTCAGGAGGGAGGAAGAAATGCCATTCTTAATAAAACGATGACGCAAAATTCTAAAGACTAACTTCCAGAGAAACGTTTTAAACAGTGCACATTAATTCTAGAACATCATATTTCTATACAAATATTCTTCATAAAATTCCAGTAGAAGTAACCTTTCATAAACAGACAAGTATATTGAAGGAATTACATATATCTTTCACAATAAAAGTAGCTGCAAGTTTTATCTCCTGTGTCTTCATTTCTTCATTTTAAAAATAGTAAAAACTTTTCTGTGTACCTAATATAGAAATTATAAAATGTATGTATTAAAAAGATTTGATCTTTCCTTAAGTACGTTGCTTGGAGAACCTAAAGAATTAAAAAACAAATGCATACGCTCACAAATTGTTTCATAGAAAACAGAACACGGGAAAAAATCTTGTTTTGTCTTCACCGAAAAATTTCTTCAGATCGAAACAAAATAAAAATGCCATCAATCCTGGTCAAGAAAATTTGTTCAGGTCAAAATAAAATAAAAATGCCTTTAATGTTTGTTAATAAAATTCTCTGACATCAGAATAAAATAAACGTGCGATTGATGATGGTTAATAAAATTCTTCAAAGTCATAATAATAATATGAAAATATAATCAATCTTGATTAATAAAATTCGTCAGTTCAAAATAAAATAAAAACGGTATTAATGTTGTTGTCTTGTAATGGTGCTTTCTTTAAAATGTTCATGTTTGGACTAAAAGAGACAACTTCAAGCGTCGACTGTATAGTTCAGCGTACTTGAGGACACTTTCCTCAACTCGTAGCGGTTATGGCTGATCGGCATCGGTAACTATACGAAGAAAGATGGGAACAAAATCGGATAAAACGTTGTGAATCGAATCTTGGACTTTATGGGGCATGGTACGGAGGAAAGAGGTGCCCTGAAGGTTGCAAGTCAAGGCTAGGCACTTTCACTTGGGAGCGAAGCGTGCTCTCTTGGGAGCGGGCTTCTAGCTGGCTTCCCACCTTACTTTACTATTTACTTTTCTACCTGGCCACTCCGAATAGAGACCGAATTACACCCATTAGGGGGCTCCCAAGATATTACGTGTTACCCCCTGTGGTTAAAACATTGCGCCGTGTCGCGCTATATATATATACAGAGATGAGAGAACCCGACACCATAGAAATTAATATCCTGCTACTCTGTATTTAACTCTCCTGGAGAACAGTCTTTCTGCCACAATGATTTTCACCTTCCCGACGCGTCTGTTGCCTTGCTGAGACTCCCACGAAGGAGCAATTCATTTAATGAAACAATCGGAGAGTCGAGATTTGTTACAGTGATCGTTAGAATGAGGATCTTCATCATCAGATCTTGTACAATCCAATTAAATGTCCAGAAAATATTTTATTCATTTCTGTTGGTTATGATTAAACTACGAATTTCATAAATTTATAACAGAGATTAGTGGAAAACATAATTTGTTTCGTGTGTGTTGCAATTAATGCAAACAAATTTTATTTTGCGTCAAGATTTACAAGTCTAGTTATAATACTTGACATTTTTATGAACGAGGGAAGATAAGGCAAAAATTATTTGTGGACATAATAGTATACACAGGAAGCATATCGTTTAAACATTTTCTGAAATTGATCTTTAAATGAATTGTGTTTGTACTTGTTATATGATCAATCAATCACACGCTTTAAAACAGGCAGTTCCAACCAGTAGCTCCGGAGCTATTCGAGGAACCTTCCCCGCTTAGGTTCTTCCCCCACTCTTAAACTTCATCGTTATAATGTATAGTAGTGGGAAACTCCCACCACGAGAGCGGAGCGACGCGCGCATCACTCACTAACTCTACGGCTGTACGTAGTAGTGTGAAGAGGTTCGATGGTGGGGACCTTGCAGTTCTCGGAGGGGAATACGTTGAAACTCCCTGCTTTAAAATATTCGTTTTGAAAAGATATTTTACATTTTGAAACATGAAATTTTTAATATAGTTTGCATATATGTTTCTTCAATTTTGCACAGAGAAAAGAGTAAATATTTTCTAATATCAGTTCCGCTACTAATTCTTTTGGTGTATGTATTACTAACAATGCGAAATTGTTTTACATTCTGTAATTTTTCGTGCCGTTTGTTATCAAGAAAATTCTAAAATATTGTAAATCCCATAATCGACGTATCAAATGTTTATATTTCCTCCAAAATCTGCAAGGATTTATTATTTTCTTCAGTCATATTACAAGAACGGAATATCTATTTTGTTCTAACATTTTAATTCGACGATTCCCCAACAAACAATTAAAAGAGAATAATTCTAATTCAAATTATACCATGCTCGCAGTAGCAAAAATACCTATGAACAACGAATTAAACGCATAAATTAAGGAACCATGTTTAAATCATCGTGCCCACCGTCTCACAATAAAACTTTCATAACACGTCCGGTCATTCTTGTTTCGCTGATTGTATCATTGTTTTCTCACGGCTCCACGATGATGGTTATAAGGAACATTAACGCCTTTCGAATCGCGGTTCGCATCTGAGAAAGTATCGCACGGGGAATTGCATTCTGCATTCGCTGCGGAGTGCATTACGCGGCTTGTCTTCGATTAAAACGCGTTTTGATGACGCGATACGGTGCGACGCATAATCATGGCATAACGTAGACAATTGAAAAAGAACTTGTATACCACCGTTGAAACAGACTCGATAACACAATAAAGAAGATACCGAAGTGATTCTCCTTAACACCTTCTGTAATAGCCGGGAAGATAATTAGAGTTACATCATTGTTGAAACGACACCCGAGCCTTCACCTGAATCATTGTAATTTGTGGACTATTGTGTATTTTATTGGAACTTGCTTGCATAATTCTTACTGCAAACGTCATTCTCGTTAGAGATTAAATTGATGCACTGTTGGATTCTGGAATATTGAACGCAACGTAAATTAATTAGAAGGGGAAGAAAGTTAAATAATTCTTCATAACGTTAAATAAACGATATTAGAATAATTTTGTGAAATCTCTGAGATTGCTGACTCGCAGTTAAAGCGTCAATAAAACTAAGAGAATGTACAACACACTTAATTCCAATGTTTCTAAATCAATAAAAATTAGTTTGTCCATAAAAACCGACTGCGTTATCGTTAATTTTATGTCAACTTTCTCGAAAAGAGCATAAATTACTCGGTCACCGAAGAAAACCGCGATTACAAACGCGTTACCCGTGATCGATGTGCCAATGAACGATGACTCATCGATCGCTCGATCAGATCCAGCAAGAAATCATGTTACCGTGGCTCATGGTCGTCGGGAACAACGTTCCTCCGGTATCGAACGGAAAGAACTCTGGAACTTGATATTTAATTGCGCCCGTCGTTTGCCTTTCATAATGAAATTACGTTTAATTTCCTGTTCGCGTTATTCGAGAGAAAAAGGAAAAGAACCTTTTAACTCGGCCGTTCCAGCCGGCAACGAATGTTTGATCTACGGCCAAAGATTTCGTAATTGGCGTTCGTTAGCTGCTCGGGAGCTTGTCGTTCGGACTTCGAGGAAAGAATTTCTGACTGTAAATCACTTTTACGAGCGTTTTTTAAACGCTCGATCGATTCTTTGCTGGGGCCGATGGTGCTTCCAATGACGTGCTAAAATCTCTGTTTAATGTCAATATGCCTCGAAATTGTCTAGATTTAAACAAAACCATACTGTTTTAAAATAATGGTATTGAAGATTGGTTACTGAAGATAATTTTAAAAATTTGTCGAAAGAAATAAAAATTTCCTAGACCAAAATTAAAACGGCCATCAAGACTGTTCACCAAAAATTGTTCGGCACAATTCAAAATTAAAAGGTGTCTCAAAATTTGCTGTATTTGAACAAAATTATACAGTTATGACACAATTTTATTAAGGAATGACTATTGTAGGTAATTTGAGAAAGTTGTCTGCAAAAATATAAATGTCCCAGATTAGAATTAAAATTGCCATCAAGGCTGTTCACCAAAAATTGTTCGGCACAATTCAAAATTAAAACGTGTCTTAAAATTTGCTGTGTTTGAACAAAATTACACTGTTATGACACAATTTTATTAATGAATGACTGTTACAGTTGATTTGAGAAAGTTGTCTGCAAAAATATAAATGTCCCAGACTGGAATTAAAATGGCCATCGCTGTTTCAGGTTCGCTGGCTCAGAAGCAGCAGCAGGAGGACCCATGCCAAACAAAATCGCGGGTGGTGGGCGACATAGAATATTGCGATCGTTACTGGGAATGCGTGAACGGTCGTCCAGAGTTGTTCGACTGTCCAAATGGTTTGGTGTTCGCCGGTAAACATAGGGGCGTGACCGAGGGGTGCGATTATCCTTGGAGGGCGAATTACTGCGACGGCAAACGGCAGGCAAACCCTCCGATCCCTGCCGACCATTGCGACTGGCTTTATGGCATTTTCGGACACGAGACATCCTGCACGAGGTACTGGACATGTTGGAATGGCACCGCCACCGAGCAACTTTGCATCGGCGGCCTCTTGTACAACGAGAGAGCCAGGTCCTGCGACTGGCCCGAGAATGTCGAGGGGTGCCAGAAGCATCGTGAGTAAATTCAATCAATCCGCAACAACATTTTGTACAAAAGAAAACTCATTTTTCGCCGATTTAGAAACTAAGCCAGCGACTAATTTTTTCTAATATTTTCTAAGTTCTTATTTGCAAAGCTAACTTTTGAATGGACACATCGAGAGTAAATTCAATCAATCCGCAACAACATTTTTTACAAAAGAAAACTGATTTTTTGCCGATTTAGGATCTAAGCCAGCGACTAATTTTTTCTGATGTTTTCTAAGTTCTTATTTGCAAAACTAACTTTTGAATGGACACATCGTGAGTAAATTCAATCAATCCGCAACAACATTTTTTACAAAAGAAAACTGATTTTTTGCCGATTTAGGATCTAAGCCAGCGACTAATTTTTTCTGATGTTTTCTAAGTTCTTATTTGCAAAGCTAACTTTTGAATGGACTAAACTGGCGACTAATTCTCTGTGATGGTTTTCAAACAATTTTTAATTATTACTTTTGCTGTGCTTTATTACAATTTTTACTGTGGCACTAACGTTCCTCCACTTTTAGAAGTACCTTTAACCTCTTAAGCTCATATGCCGTATATATTCGTCATGACAACATGACTTTCATAGCCCATGCGCCACTTAAGAGGTTAACTACCTTTAACCTTTAACTTCATTCACATCAACGTTGATCTTCTTATTGAACCTAATACAAATTTGCGTAGTAACCATGACTTGATCCATCGAAATTGTTATGCATCCATTTTTTTATACACTTTCAAACCTACTTCTTTGGGATCAAGGTTGATCTTATTGAACCCAATACAAATACGATAGAAACTCGATCATCCAAACTAATCAGTGGAATATGACCGTTCGAATAATAGAACAGTTACTTTCTTACGATGTGAGATTATATCTTAACTAATTTGTACAATAAATCATGTGTTGTATATGAATCATTTAGACTCTACTTGAAACACATCATAACCCGCATACGTTCTTCAGGATGAAAACTTGCCATTTACTATTTTTACATACTGTAAAATAATCGATCCCTGCGATATTTATTTAATTAAAATATGACGTTACAAACAAAACATAATTTGTTGATTTAAGGTGTAGAACCAAAATGGGCAAATTATAATCCTAGTCTCTTCTATGCAATTATTTTCAAGGAACGTATGAGGGTTAATGGAGAATTCTTGTACACATCATCGATTCGGATAATCGAGGTTCCACCGTTGCTAATGATTTGAGCTAGCTACCAAAAAATTCGAACTTAGAACCATCGCACGAGGCAACTTTTAATCGAATTAGCGATCGAGTGAAAGCCTCAAAATTCCCGCTTCTCGACTTAGTTTCTGTAAACAGCTGTTCTCTCGAGGTCTCTTACGCAAAACGCATTTGCCCCGGAGCTATGTCCGCGATCATTCTCACTTTCGAAAGCGGCCACGTACGGGAAGGAGCATGAACGTGTATATACGCTGCTTCTCTTCGTTTTATTTTTTCTTCTTTTTCACTGGCAGTGCCGAGAGACTTCGAAGTCATTGCTCCCTGAGAGGAAAAAGAGGCGAGCCGCCTAATTAGCATTCGTAGTGAGCACTCGTCGCGCCTTTGGCTGCCCCACGCATTGCAAATGGTGATCAAGAGGTTGTCTGACTTCTTGACAAAGTTACCATTGATCATTGTGGCTCATGCAATCTTTGGCTTCTGATGCTAAACATCTTCATAGTCGTTGAAACTGTGGTTGTTGCATTGCGGGTCTTTACGCTAACGCAACATTTTCTACGTTGAACGTTCTGCATTTTCTCTGAAATTATTCTGAACAAAGAAATGAATTAGGTGAAATTGAAACTACTAATTTTTATAACAAATGCATTGAGTCTGCACTCTTTTCATCTTGCAGAAAATAATTTTTATTTCAATAGGTATGTTTATTTTTGGATGACTTTTAGTGAAGACACTTTACAGAATTGATTTTGTTAAAGCACTGTTTGGATTTTTTTAGAGCTTAACATAGTTGTACATGATACTATGAGTAGTTATACCCTGATTTGTTATTGGACTGTTTGTTATTAAACTTAAAAATGTTATTGTTTTTTTGTTTTGGAAATTCAAGATTGGTTGGTTTGCTTCTGTAATAGTTTATGTTCTATGGTGGTTGCTAGGGGCATCCAAGGCAGGTGATAACAAACAAAATGTGGACAGTACCTCGCAGATTGTAAACCAAGCAACATATACTCAGATTTAATAAATTATATTATTATTATAAAGCCCTACACTTCTAAATCTGTTAGATGCGATAATATTTGTTTGACTCTGGGAATAGCTATCTAGAAAGTATTTATAGTTCATCGTTGATTTGTATTCTCTCGTTACTGAACTTTTCTCGATACTCGATGAATATTTATTTGACGCAGTAGTTGATAAATTATTTATAAACGCCTTTCGGATCATTGAATAAATCATATCAGGTTTCAGGTATCAGAGTCACATTAGCCTTGATGCATATAATCTCGCATGTGTCCCTGAGGAATGCTTTTTGCGTTTATTCTTAAAATTCACAAGAATATAAAAATCATTGTACATTTGTCATTTTATGTTCTTGCAAGCTCTGCTAATTTAATGCTTACAGCTTCAACTAACTTCTAATCAAGCTTCATAATTACAAACGATGATGTCACGGTGGAGTCTTGAAATAGTTAGGGAATCAATTATGGTAACTTACAGGTGATTCGATTGCAATCTACAGTTAGTTACACAAATCTAGATACAACGTCTGTAATTCTTGTGCATCAAAATAAATACAAGCAATGTTCTCCAGAATACGTCCAAATTCACCTAACAAGTTGACCATCGTCCACAAAATCTACAAGTCTCTATAGTTCTCCAAATATAACTAATTCACTCATTATACATAGATCTCTGTGAATAACAACAAAAATCCCTAAAAATCAAAGTACAGTAGGCCCACTAAGTTCAAACACTAGTTAAGCTTTCATTTTGTAATGTTTATAGCTCATATTAATACTAATCGATGAAACTTACAAAAGACATGTTTGACATTTTCATTATAGGCACAGATGAAAGAATTAAAAATCGTGACCTCCATTTTTTTCCTTTCAAATTCCGGGCAATTTCCAAAACATTTGGTTCACATATTATAGTAAATATTAACAAAATATATATATATACTAATATACTATACTAAATATGTATATACTAATATAGTATACTAAATGTACATACTAATATAGTATACTAAATATATATACTAATATAGTATACTAAATATATATACTAATATAGTATACTAAATATATATATGCTAATATAGTATGCTAAATGTATATCCTAATAAAATATATGTACTAATATAGTATACTAAATATATGTACTAATATAGTATACTAAATATATATACTAATATAGTATACTAAATATATATACTAATATAGTATACTAAATATATATAGTAATATAGTATACTAAATATATATACTAATATAGTATACTAAATATATATGCTAATATAGTTTACTAAATATATATACTATATTAATAAAACATAGTATTATTACCTAGTAAACTAACCCTTCTAACATCTCAAAAACCGCTCAAGTCGTTTAGTCCAATTTTAAAAGAGTTATTAGTTCTTAAAATGTGGCCAATTACGTTTTCGACCTTCTGCATATCCACACCGGAACTACCTCAAGCAACTTTTCCTCGTCTCTTGTTGCCTTCTTCTTCTAGCATTCGGTATAGAAAAGAAGTCCGCAACAAGAGGCGACGTGAAGTTGCTCGACGTTGCTCCGGTGTGGACACAGCTTTACTTTCGGGCGAACCGGAGGTTCAAGGTCGCCGGATCGAACCGGAACCCGAACCAAGGCTCCACCGTGTCCGTTACACCAAGATATCCGGTTACACGTAATCGAATCTCTCCCGACAGCTCTGTGCAACGACGACGCGAACGGCAACGTCCCGCTGGGCAAGTCCTGCAACCGTTACTGGCAATGTCAAGGTGGTTATCCGCGGCTCCAGAGGTGTCCGGCGATGTTGGTCTTCGACCGAAGGTCATTGAGGTGCGTGGTCCCGCCCACGGAAGACTGCGACGTGCCCACGACACCTCCGAACCTCGACGGTGACCTTCCGGAAGGCCGAAACGAACAAGAACCTGAAGAAGAGAACCTGCCACCTGGTGTACCACCGCTGCCAGCCGGTGCATTGCCGATTCCTCTTCGACCTCGTCCCAGAAACTAGATCCTCCGAGTAGCTAGCAATGGTTCGGAAGCAGCGTGATCGAAATCGATTCGATCCCCGGGTACAGAACCGAAAACAGGACCAGATCGCTGCTAAAAACGTTGGTAGCGTCTCGTCGATCTCGCGAGAGGACTGTCAACGCGTTTCGCAACCTGAAGTTAGACCATTTTACTGGAACGATCGTAGCTGGTCATGGTTTCTTTAAGAAGTAGTTTGCGACGAGCTACAGTCGTTGGGAATTTAACGGAAACCTCGAATAATGGTTTACGTTGCGTGTATTATTATTATTGCATTTGTATGTGTTATACATACAACGTAGACCCTTATTAGAGTTTTCCACTTAATTATCCAGGAAGCATTTAATAATCACAATTTTCTCAAGCGAAGAATCTAGAAGTCTCTTAGTTGATCACTGCTGTTTGAAATTAACAAAATGATTTGTACCCTAGTGCAGAGCTGCAGTCGTTGATGATGAGCTCTAGTCGTTAGGAATTTGATGGAAACCTCGATTAATGGTCTACGTTGCGTGTATTATTATTATTGCATTTGTATGTGTTATATATACAACGTAGACCCTTATTCGAGGTTTCCATTCAATTATCGAGGAACTGTTTAATAATTACCAATTGCTTGAGAAAAGAATCTAGAAGTCTCTGAATTAATCACTGCTGTTTGAAATTAAGATGGTGGTTTGTACACCCTAGTACAGAGCTGCAGTCGTTGACGGTGATCTCTAGAATTTGATGAGCAAAGAATGTAGAAGTCTTTGAGTTGGTCAATGCTCTACGAAACTAGCAAGATGATCGGTAAGAAAAATTGAAAAGTTCAATTTTGTACTTAGACAGTATTCTTTGTGAATAAATTGCAGGGAAAAGGGTTGATATGATTGTATAGCGTTCTAGTGTACAGCTGTAGTCTTTGAAAATTATTGAGGAAGTGTACTTAATAACTAATTGCTTGAAGAAACAATCTGTAGATTGTATAGCGTTCTAGTGTACAGCTGTAGACTTTGAAAATTATTGAGAAAGTATACTTAATAATTAATTGCTTCAAGAAACAATCTCTAGATTTCTAAGTTGGCCACTGCTCTACAAAACCAAGAGAAATTAAATTTGACACGTAGACAGTATTTTCTGTGAATAAATTGCAGGATAAATGATGATTTGCTACCACCGTGCTGTAGAGCTATAGTCATTGAAAACTATCGAGAAAATATATTGAGTAACTCGTTGCCTGAGAAAACAATTTGTCGCCGAGTTGGTCACTCTATGGAGCTAACAAGATGATTTGTAAGAAAAGTTAAATTTTAATGCATAGACAGCATTTTCTGTGAATAAATTGCAGTGTAAGGGGTTATGATTTCATGACACCCTAATGTAGAGCTTCGAGTGATTTTTCCTCACGCGATTGCCAATCATTGATTGCAGATTAGAGCATCGAAGTAGCATGATCGAGTGACAGGGTTTGTAATCAGAGCGAAACGCGTTGAACCGAGTACTTTTCTTTAACGCGTCTTGCATCCCGCTTCGTTATAGTATTTTCGTAGTCGACGACAGGTCGCGAGGAATATTATTTTTGGTACATTTTGTTTCTCCTTTTATACTCTCCTCGGTTGGCTGGCGAGCCCGTTCACCGTTTTGCACGTAGGCTAAGAGGATCTTAATCGTAAGGAACACGTTCTTCTTTTATCGCGAGGATCGCTTCCCATCACCATCCGTTCTGTATCATTCTTATAGTCGAAGTGTAAATAATACTCTCTACTCCCATCCCCCCCCCCCTCTTTTTTCACCTTACCCTCCGCTCTTAATCGTAAGACTCTTTTACTATCGGAACGTTCACACATGTACGATTGTAGACTCGTTGAAATAAAGTGTACGTTGTATATGTTTTTTTTTCGTACTGGTGTCCACATTTTATTCGAACTTGTTCGTTTTGTACAGATCGTTGACCATTTTTTGTTAAAATAATTTACGGTCCTTTAGAATAAATATTATGCCGCTGATATAAATATTATTGATTTTAGAATTTTCGTATATACAGACGTTTTGGTATACAAAATTTAACAAATTTAACTTCTCGATCAGAAAATAAGGCGAATATTTCGATTGCTTTTTAGATATACGTTTTGATTCAAGAGAGGATCGTTGTTCGTTGCATAATCTTGCTTTCCAAGAGATTGTTTAAATTATCGGTTGAAGAAACTATCGGACTTCCGGGAGCTTGCGATTCGATGCCGAGAATCGCTCAATTCACTTCCCTATGCTATTTATAGATCATTGGCACTGAAAAAGAGAAGTTTGCGTTTTGTAAATGTTCGTTTAGTAAATGTTGTATGTGAAACGATGGTGGTAAGATTGATTAAGTACCAGTGAGGAAGTTCTTCGGGCTCCAGACAGGACAGGCTCACAGAGTCGAAGAGTTTTCCGTCGCCGCAAGTCAACAGACGCGGATGACCATCAACGCAGGTGATCAATCTTCCGCAATCACCAGGTACTGGGAATCTGACGAAGAAAAATTGCTTAGTACTCGTAATATTCATACGCGGACCTTTCTAGTTACACAACTCTCAACTAAGTAATCAATTTTCGCCCGATGTATTATACAATTATGTTAGACGCTTCGAATCCAAGATGGCGCTGAGATTTTAAGTGTACATTTCTAAAGTAATCTTCCTCCTAAATTAATCTTCCAAAATAAAGCAATTTAAACTAATTTTAGTTCAATTTCCCCGTGTAAATATCTCTCGTTTAATTAATCAAAGTCCTCGAGGTGGAAAATTGTTTTTATTGGCTTTCCCGGGTGGGCCTTGGGAACCAAGATGGCGGCAAGACTTTGGGTATGCATTCCTTCTATTAGAACAGTTTTCCTTTGAGTATGAGAATCTGAAATGATCGATATTGTTCTAAGAAAGTACGGAACGATGCACTCAAATAATTTTTTAAATAATTTCTTCAATAAATTCTTAAATAATTTCTTAAATAATTTCTTTTCTTCGGTTTTGCTATAATCTCTATCTAGGTATTACCACAAATCGCACAACACCCTTTATTTAAAATCAAAAATCAATCATCGTTAATGTTTTTCAATTATTCACTATATAATTAATATCTCTTGGAATTTCAAATACATGTATGTAAACGCAGCTCTATTTGGTTAACACTTAACCAGACACATGATCTATTAATTTGTTCATTTCATTCGACTATTCTATTCGTTCCTTTTAGAAGCAAGTAGGAAGACAAAAAATTAACAACACCCCTCGGAACTTGTTACAAAATAAACTGAAACATTCGTTGTACTCTTGGACGTACCTTAGCACGCACAAAATTTGTTGAAACCTATAGAAGTGATTGCAAAACTCGTAAACAGTCTTTCCAACAGCGAAATAAATCACGAAACAAGCCTTAACAACCGCCGTAGATTTACGACAGCAATAACATTTGGACACGGCGTTCCCCGGTTACTGAAACGACAGTATCAAACAACTGCATTTGTTAAACGATAAATTGAACAACCGACTGTCCCCGGTAAGACGCGTGTCGTCTCCCAGCGGGTGCACATCCCTCGAAGACGGCGGACCGGTTTTTAATTTGCGGGCAAACGTAAATCGGCTGATATTTAAGGACTCTCGTGCTCGTTTTTGGTTCCAGGCGAAGGTATTTTCGAGCGGTGAGTCTCTTTCACCGGGCTCGGCTGTTTATCGAGAAAGGCTCCTCGTCGACTTTCACACGTTTCTGCCTTTTTGCTGGGCGTGCAAGAAGCCGACGATAAAAACCGCGATCTGCGACCGATCCCGGGAATTCTTAAATAAACGTTGAGCTAGTGTCTTTTGCCGGTTCTTGCAGTTGACAAAAAATCATGTAAAGAGGAGGTACTTCTGACGTTGCTGAATAAGGTTTGTCGTGATTAGTCTTCAGGGAGGCTCGACTCCTTAATTGCTCGAGGAACACGCTTATCTCGAGTTAATGAGAAACCTGATTTCTCTCGGTCGGTTTAACACGAAATATATAACGACCGATTTAGGGGAGTGTATTTCGAAATTTTGCAATGTTAACCCTTAGCACTCGAATGGCGACTCTGACGCGCCACTACAAATTGCTATACCATTATTCAGAATATTGTTTGTATGATTAAATTTGTTTAAATGTTATTAAATTTGTTTAAATTACAAAACATTTGAATATTGTATGAGGTACTACATCATTTTCGTCCTCATATAATGAACAAAAATTATGTACAATGGAAATATTCTAGGTTAGAAGAAATGTTTTGTTTTTTAGCTGAAATAGCTCCGAGTGCAAAGGGTTAAGAACGTCATTCGATGATAATATTAATATTTGTCTGGGCTGAAGTCGTGATAAGTTCTTGAAGAGACTGGTTTTTAGCTGTTTTCAGTAAACTGTGAACTTTATACATTTATCAGAAAAATTAATAGGTCTAATACAATAGTGTAGAAACATTAGAGGAATTTGAAGATATTGTTATATTATTTTCGAGTTTTTAAGTCCATTCTCATTTAACGTCGGTCTCTTACAATTGATGTAAACAATTTTAATTTGGCATAAAGAACCACAGTCTAGTTATATCAGTAAACTGCGGATGTTAATGCAAAATAAAAATGTTCAGCAACAGTTGCAAGAAACAGAATCCTGAGGTAAGAATTTCTTTCTTTCTTGAACGGTTCTAATGGTTCTATTAATGCTCTTAGACTTTTTTAGTATTTCTAGTGTTTATATTTCGCTTCGTTTTTGTCATAAATGCATAAGTTCGCGTCATGGAAACAAATTTTATTAAACCGAATGTCTCCTAGTGATTTTAGAGAGTCTCCGGATAGTGTACATAGTGTGTACAGTGTACGTACCTAGGATAAGGCCAGTATTTGGCAGCGGCGCTGTGGGATGGCACTTTGTGAGGACACTTGAAGCCAACGATTTCCTCCGGGTTGCAGTAGGGCAGCAGTTGGTCTGGCCAGACGCAAGTGTGTGACTTTTCCTCGTATACTAAACCAGCATCGCATGGGGTTTCTTTAGGAATACCATGGATACACTTGATGTAAGTGGTGCTGCACACGTCGCTGATAGGGTACATGCCGAATTGGTACTCGCAGCCGGGGCTACTGAGAGGAGTGACTAAAAAAGAGTTTACATAATATTACACGAGTTTAATCGAAGATACTGGTATACCTAGAAATGTTTTTTGACTTGTTAAATGGTTAATATTGAATTATTTTTGTGATAAAGATCAATGGGTGTATTACACAATAAAAATACTTCGGTGGCGTTGGCTTTTCGTTGTGAAACAAAATGGACACTAAACCTACCGTCACCGATCAAAATGACTGGCACCAGATGTTTTATTTTACAATTATTGAAATAATAAAGATGCTGTCCTAAAGATTGAATAAATATCTTTAATAGATCACATATTACAATAAGAACCGCACAAAGTTTAAATATCTAGTAATTTCTCTAAGGCAATATGTACCAGTTATACTTCTAAGACTGGGTAGGTTTAGTGTTAATGTCTTTAAAAATGAATAATCTTAAAAAACGAGATCCGATGTTCTTAAATAGACATTGAAATGTTACCTGAATTAAATTGCACACATTATACGCTGATCAAATTGTTCTCGTGTACCTCTCATTATCATAATAACTCTATTAACTGATAAAACAATCTCCTCTTTGGCTCTAACTAACTAAAATGTTTTATTAAGATACGAATTAGTTAAATGGGAAGAAAATAGTATAACTAGTAAGGAAATTTGATGAACGCGATGAGGAGCTAATTCACTGAAAATTAACTACAGAGATGAAGATGTCTACTATGAAAATACGATCATACAATGGAGGATTAAGGGAACGAATTATTGGAGAAACTAGTTTGCAATCAATCGTAATATGCTTTCGCTCCGAGACTTCGAGATGAATGATACAGTCGTGACACACTGAAGCAAGGTTACCAAAATTGTTCAGTCATGCAACTTTTACTTTCCGACACACGTGCTACGTGTAGACATAAGTTCCTCCGAAGCGAAATCAGAAGTCGCTTTCTCGGTCCACGAAAACGAAACTTTTACTTCGGATTCTCGTCTTCGAATAATTTATTAAAACACACATCAAACACACTGATTTCTACTCTTCTATAAATATACGAGTACTTCGACAACAAGAACAATGAAATAATTCTTACCACAACTGTTTCAAAAATACTGAAATTTAACGAACGAGATTTAACGGACGAAACACGCAATTTCATTCGAAAATAAGGCTTTGTAAAATTGAAAGGAAATGCCTAAAATAATTGTTGCAGATGTTAGCAAATGTTCTCTCGGTAAGAAATCAATGTGGTGCATAAAAATTCATGTTTACCAATGAAAGATAAACCTTCGCACGGATTAGTTTGTGGCATTGTCGCGATTATCGAGAACGCAACGCGATACTTACGGTCAGCCTTGCGATCTCCACACTTTACTGCCCAGTTATAGTTGCAATGTTGGTACACGGCTCCATGGCCGTCGAAGAGCAATCCGTTTTCGCAGTATTCGAGGGTCAGGGTACCATTTGTGCAGAGAAAATAGGCGTTGCACGTCTCCGGATGAGGATAAGCGTGGACACCCCATGGGTCTGGACATGGTGGTGCTCCCAAAAGAGTTGCTGCCTTAGCTGTGACAAAATTCACCAACAAAGTTAGGCAAACTAGTCGTTAAATCTTGAACTCTGGTTTATTTGCAATAAATGGTACAAAGCAAAGTCGAATAAAAATTGAATAGTTGTATTTTCTTGAATACTTCTCTGTGTTCCTGAACTTCACCATAAAATCGTACTTTTGTATAAAATGAATATTGTGATACTTGTAACACTATAAAGTATATGTCTTCACGCAACATGTTGTAAAATATGTTGAGCACTATTTATGGAGACTTAATTTCTTCTGGACGATTAAGTTCAATAAATGAGTACTTCAGTCTAAAATTTTACAACTGCATACAATATTAAATTTGCTGGAACTGTATATCTTGTCACTTTACTCACATACATATATAATACGAACGCATAGTCTAGCAACAAATTCATATTCAGAACGTGTTGGAAACCCGGAAGAGTCGGTCATGAAGTTGAATAAATTGATAAGGACAATAAACCCGAGACAATGGACAATAGAATGCGAATAAAAAGCAATGTCTTCGACCGGAAGCATAGCGACGTCATTTTATTCCGCATGACGGAGCACGGGCGCAGAAGACGCTGAAAAAATGAATCACTATGCATTCATGCACCATCGAATAATCGAACGTTCTGTCGTTTCTTTGCTCGATGAAATACATCGAGCAAAATAAAACGACATAAAAGTCATCTGTCTTTGATAGCGATGGCGGCCACAATAGAAAGGACGTAGACTAGGAACGAGAAATAAGGAGAAAGGGAAACCGATCTAGCGTGTTAATAAAAAGAGAAACTATCGTGATCGTAATATTAGTATTCATGACTGGAGGCTTGGACATTTGTACACACGTAAATTATTACGGCACTGTAAACATTGCACCGTTTGAGTATCGATTACTGGACTTGCGAATCTATGCGCAATTTATAAAATGTTTTACCTGTTTTATTAAAATCAGAATGAAGCGAAAGTTAATTCTACGATAAAAGAAATTGTACTATGTATAATATGTATACGAAAATATTGTAGAACGTATGGATAGTGCAGTAAATAATAAATAAAACAATATTTTAAGTCAAGGAAATTTCTTGCAATTAATATGAAATAATAAATATTATTAATTGCTAATTCGTTAAATGTTCTCAAGTATTTTACAATTTTTATGAATTATAAATGCATAAAAGTTGGCAATCTAGTACGCTGAAACGCCATTAGTATTCAGAAATGAATCACAGTAGATAAATATTGCGAAACTATGCATCTTGATCGGGATACACCAGATATGAACCATTTAATTATCCAAATTATTATGAAAATTGCGGTTGCTAGATAACATTGAAGATGTTGCAATTCGCATAACAGAGATTATATGATTTGAACAGGTATTATAAAATTTAATCAACTATTACGAAACTTATTCGATAAATTGGTTGAAAGAGTCAAATGTAGCCTTTAATCTAGATAACCAAACATGGTCGAACAGATCTACATAATCAGGAAAGTAAGTAAGAGAATCAGGAAACGGGGTTTACATTGATCACGAAGACGCAACCGATCTAAGATAAACGAATCTGCGCAGCAAAACTATAAATACTATAGTGGATAATACTCGCGAGATAACAGGTGAGAACAGTAGTACCCGACGTCGTAAATAACCATCACTAAGCTAATTAAATACAGAAACCACTGGTGATCCTCTCGCGAGCATAATCGCGGAGATCCTGAGGAGGAAGAGGATTTGAATGGACGATAAATCACATCGGTAAAACAGAGACGTAGCTATTAAGTTAGAAAGGACGAAGCAAACGGAGAAAAATTGCGGAATTGATGAAGCCCCAAGTAGACGTTACATTTTATTCATATATGACAAAAATATCTAGGTGCAATTTAAAACAATACATACAGTTAAAACATATTATAAGAATTTAAGAATATCGATGTACAGTGGCGTGCAAAAGTATCCGGACAACCTTTAAAAACGAATAACTTTCTCAAGATTAGTTCAAACGGCTTGAGTTTTTTTGAGATGCTCGAAGGATTAGTTTACTAGATAACGTGTAAATAATTATTTATAAAAATTGCTAATGGTAGAAATTGTGAAGAAAAAAGTAAAGGTCCCGACTTTAACTTTTTTATCTGCGCCTGTAATGAAAATTTAAAATATATCTTTTGTAGATAGGCTATATACATGAGCAAAGTTTCATCGAAGTCGGTTAATGTTGCTATGAGCAGATGAGCTACGAACATTGCAAGATGTGAGCTTAACCCTTTCGCCTACAATGGCGTGTGAGAGACGTGAAAAAGATTCTGAACAGAGTCAAATAAATATGTATGTTATTAATTTCTTTTAAAACGAAATAAAATTCTATTTTGTTGTTGTTAATGTATAGCCATTGGAGGACATATAGACATACAATAGATATACATTTTCTCCTTTTTCTAGGAAATTATGAACTACAAAGAAATTCTAATTACTGAAACCGTAAAATAAATGGTATGGCAAGAGGTTAAGAGTGAAAGTCGCAGATTTTCTGCCTTTTCAGGGAATTTCGCCCTTATGTGATCAGCTTTAAATATTTGTAGCTTATAACAACGTTAACCGAGTTCGATGAAACTTTGTACATACGCATAACTTACCTAGACCGACAAAAGGCTCCTTTCAAATTTTCATTACAGGTACAGATAAAAAAAGTTAAAAATTGTAATCTTTACTTTCTTCGCCGCAATTCCGACCAATAGCAATTTTTGGAAAAAATTACTTCCACGCCACCTAGTAAACCAATCCTTCTAATATCTCAAAAAAACTCAAGCCGTTTGAACTAATTTTGAAAAAGTTATTCGTTTTAAAAGGGTGTCCGGATACTTTTGCACGCCACTGTACATCAGGTCTACCTTCTTAACGCAATCGCTACCACCATTTGTTCCAACACTTATCTTCAACATTAAACTGTTTGATTAAATGCAACGTATCTTCTCCGTGAAATATTCAAAGAATTCAGCAAAGGAAACTGATAGACTCCACGAACATTATCATTGTTCTGTGACTTTAACACTAGGTTTACGGAGCACTAAAACTGATTATTTTACATTGCTTTATAAAAATAATAAAATTGTATTTACTTAGATCTTCAGCGATTTTTATTGTAATATGTACACAAAAAAATAAATCTATTTAATAATTCCTCACGAATGCCTCCTTACACTCTTAATAATCATAAGTTAAAAATTTTTGAATCCGTCATTTTGACGGGCCCCGTAAATCTAGTGTTAAATAACAGCGTACATTAAAATCTATTGACTAGTTTCATTTAAACTAAGATATTGTGAACGTCATACACGTGTGACAGTGGTAATGAACGTGTTAAAATTACTAAATGAAGAATAACATAATTGTCTCCTGTTTCCGATGACTGATGCAAACGACTCTGCAAAAAATATTCGAAGCCGAAGGAGGAATATAAAAAATAGGTATAAAACATGAAGAACTAGAAAAACATAACAAGACTCTATTACGATCACTATTCGAACAGTAGAACGAAAAAGAGACTTGGAAACTGACGTTCATCAGCAGACTTAATAGATGATCAAAAGAGGACTCGTCGATGAACGAGTTCTCACCACGTGGTGCTATTGATAGTAAACACCCAAGCCAACCAATTACCTAACAGAATTGTACAGTAGACTCCCATACAACGCGATAAAATAATTCTTCATTGAAACTGTATAAATGTGTTTTACATGACAGCAACTGTACAATATATCTGTACAAAAAATTTCTTAAAAAGATTGCACACTTGCTACCATAGAAGACGCACATACACAGTCTTAATAAACAATTTACGATCGTGTTGTATGGAAGTCTACTGCACCCTCATTGCTAATACACAGGACGACCCATTGTTTCACTTGTTGAAATTAAAATTCATTTTCGGACAAGATTCTCAAACACTGTTTCGTCAGACAAAATTCTCAAGAATTGATTCCTCAGACAAAATTCTCAAAAACTGATGATGGCGAGGTCTAACAACTTTCGTGGTTACCTTCACCACGTCACAAAATCTAGAACAACCTATGATCGAGACACACAATTGGCGCTGAGCATCATCGATAGCATATTTTCTTGATCCCCGCTGAATAGTGACGTTCCGCGTCCAAGCGGACACCATAAACATAATCTAGAGGGCACAGACAGATGTAACAGACATAGCCTTTGATACAAAGTGCAAGCTGACGTGCGCGGGAGGCGTAAACGCATAGCGAACAGTATCTCCGCCATTATATCATAGGTCGGCGCACGTAACCATATGGCGCGGAAAGAGTGTACGCGCCGGGACCGTTAGTGAAAGCTATTGAAATTCTGCCACGTGGGTGTCGTAATGGTGTGCATGGTACACACCAGGTAACAACGACTCGAGAGAAAGATGACACGCCTGTTGGGATGCAGCCCGGAGAACGGCGATGTACCTCGACCAGACGCGTTGTGGGGGTCCGAAGATGCAACGGTCTCAACGTTAGTCGCGTCCACGGGTGAACGCAGAGGATCGATTGGGACCGCTATGAGGCCCCGGTTAGGCGACGGATGGTTGCTGCGCCCATGGGCGGGAAAAAGACTTACCGCAGGCCAGGAAACCCGCCAGGGCCAATAAGGTCGCGATCCTCGGATAGCTCATAGTGCACGGGGCTTCGGGCCTCTTGATCCGCCACGGGTCGACTCTGACTACTGACACTTAGTTATCGACCTCGGGACACAGAGCTTCTCTCCCTTCACTTGCGCTCTCGGTCTCGGTACACCTGGCCACCACGGTCTTTTGCCGTACCCCACCAGGATCACGCGTTCCCCGAGACACTTCGTTCTCGTCACGACGATTCGTGTCCGCTCGGCCAGCACGAATAGAGCCGACAGCCGAGCGCTCTGAGCCGCGAGCCGCTTTCCGTTTCTTTTTCAGAGAGATCGGATCGGCTGGGCATGATTCGTTGATTGTTGGCCGAGGTTTGGTGGTTTGGTCGTCGGGATGTGTGTGGGATATGGTTGGGATAGTTTGGTTGGATTTTGAGCTTCTTTAAAGTATTATATACATTTATGGAGTATTAATGATATATTCGTTTTCGTCTTCATGCATTCGCAGTATTATTGATTTCCTAAAATTGAATTTAAATGATTAGGTTATTGATTAGATGTTGATTTTCTTTGGAGCATGGCAAACTTCCTTACAGAGGACAGGCGTTGTTTTTATGTGTCTGTAGTGTTCTTGTACATTTGACGTGAAAAAATGATTAGGGTGTTGGTTGAGGTTTGATAGTTTAGATGTTTGTGGCGATGCTGGAATTTTGGAGATGGGTGTGGGATATGGTTGCGATAGTTTGGTTGGATTTTGAGCTTCTTTAAAGTATTATATACATTTATAGAGTATTAATGAGATATTCTTTTTCGTCTTCATGCATTCGCAGTATCATTGATTTTCTAAAATTGAATTTAAATGATTAGGTTATTGATTAGATGTTGATTTTGTTTGATTGACAGGCGTTGTTGTTTGTTGTTATGTGTTTGTAGTATGCTTGTACAATTGAGCGTGAAAAAATGTTTAGGTTGTTGGTTGAGGTTTGATAATTTAGATGTTTGTGGCGATGCTGGAATTTTGGAGATGGGTGTGGGATATGGTTGCGATAGTTTTGTTGGATTTTGAGCTTCTTTAAAGTATTATATACATTTATAGAGTATTAATGAGATATTCTTTTTCGTCTTCATGCATTCGCAGTATTATTGATTTTCTAAAATTGAATTTAAATGATCAGGTTATTGATTAGATGTTGATTTTGTTTGCTTGACAGGCGTTGTTTTTGTTGTTATGTAGTATGTAGTTGTTTGTAGTATGCTTATACAATTGAGCGTGAAAAAATGATTACGGTGTTGGTTGAGGTTTGATAGTTTAGACGTTTGTGGCGATGCTGGAATTTTGCAGATGGGTGTGGGATATGGTTGGGATAGGTTGGTTGAGTCTTTGTCTTCTTTGAAGCATGATAGTGACTGTATGAGAACTACTTATCTTCCAAATGTGAGTGGAGAAAAATGGTTAGGATAATTTGATTAGACTTACACCTTCTTTGGAGTATGACAAACACGTTCTTTGTCGTTTTATTTTCGTAGAAAATGTTTAGAAAGGTCTCGTTGAATTTTAATAGTTGTGAAGACGTTCATTTTGGTTTCCACCTCAGCACTATTCGCCACTTTCGATTTCTTTTTTCTGTTTTGGTTACATAGGATCTTTTGGTTCTCGAATGAAGCTCGATAGTTTGTTATTCGACTAGTGTTTTATGCAATTATAGCGCTATTGATCTTTTAGAACCGGGTGTAGAAAAATGGTTAGAACACAAATTCTATTGGATTTTAATGAGACGAAGACGTTCTTCTCCGTTTTCATTTCCCGCGAGTGTAGAAATATGAGTTTGATCTTCATCTTCTTTGATGCATGATCCCTATCCTTATGCAACTCGTTGCACTCACGAGAACCCCGTTTTCCTGACATTTTAGAACACGAAGGAAGATATGTCCGTTGCCCCTAGAATCCAGACGGATTGCATAATAAAACGAAAACGTCTTTTCCCATTTGCGAATCGCAATATATAATCGCTTAAGCGATTTGACTTGTTTCATATCGAAGAAGCACATTCGACGGCGATACTCTCCGATTAGCTAAAGAACCGGTAAATGACGTTTTATAATAGCCATAAGGATTTCCTCGTAGTTAACATTTTCTGATACGTCTTTCATATTTACGGACAAGCGGAACTTCAAGTTGCAATTATTTAGATAATCGACATTTACGTAATTGCTTGGATCATCGGAATTTTAATGATGATCATAGTGTACGATGAACTGGCGATCGGTTCATAAACGCAATTTTTCGTAACTAGAAATTATAAATTTATCTAACGGTCTCCGTGATATTCTTGCCCATCTCTTCATGATACTTTATTGCTTCGTAGAACAAATTACACAGTATTTTCGATAAATGATAACTATATTATAATATATTATATATATTATCACTATGAAATATATTATTGTATCTCGGTTAAAAATGTCAGCAATGGCAACTTTCTGGAAATGCAATGTTCATTTTTCGAGAAAGATAATACTTCGTTTAAGATTACTGTAATTGTAGGTTATGCTACGTTTGCTTAATTTTGGTAAATTACCCACGCGCACTATTTGAGAATACAATGTTAATTTTTTTGGAAATGGTAATACTTCCTCCACAATCACTGTAATTTTAAGTCCCTCATATTTGATCAATTCTGATAACAGTATCTACGCAAACATGTTGAAAAATCAATGCTAATTTTTGGGGGAACGGCGATACTTACTGCGCGATTACGGCAATTTAAGATTCGCTTCGTTTAATCAATCTTGGATGCAGTACCTATGCAAACTTTTCGAGAATGCAATGTTAATTTTCCGAGAAGATTACGCTTCCTCTACAGTCGCTATAATTTTAGGTTCCCCTGTAATCAATTTTGATACAGTACCTGCGCGAATTTTCTTGAAATTCGATGCTAATTTCCTGAAAATGTACCTGACACTTTCTTTACAATTACTATATTTTTAAATTTCTTTAATCAATCACAGATACAGTACCTAAGCAAACTTTTTGAGGATACAATGTTAATTTTCAGAAAAGGCTACGCTTCCTTTACAGTTGTAATTTTAGATTCGCGTGTAATCAATTTTGATATAGCACTGGTGCGAATTTTCTTGAAATTCGATGTTAATTTCTTGAAAAACCAGCTGGTACTTCGTTCACAATTACTATAATTTTAAATTTGTTTCATCAATTTCGGATGCAGATGCTGCGCGAACTTCCGGCGAATAGAATGTTGATTTTCCGAGAAGGTTACGCTTCCTTTACAGTCGCTGTAATTTTAAGTTCTTCTGTAATCAATTTTGATACAGTACCTGCACAAATTTTCTTGAAATTCGATGCTAATTGACTGATACTTTGTTCACAATTACTACAATTTTAAGTTTGTTTACCCAGTCATAGATACAGTACCTAAGCAAACTTTTTGAGGATGCAATGTTAATTTTTCCGAGAAGGTTACGCTTCCTTTACAGTCGCTGTAATTTTAAGTTCTCCTGTAATCAATTTTGATACAGTACCTGCACAAATTTTCTTGAAATTCGATGCTAATTTCCTGAAAAAGTACCTGATACTTTCTTCACAATTACTATAATTTTAAATTTGTTCAACCAGTCATAGATACAGTACCTAAGCAAACTTTTTGAGGATACAATGTTAATTTTCGTAGAAGGTTACGCTTCCTTTACAGTCGCTGTAATTTTAAGTTCACGTGTAATCATTTTTGATACAGTCTCTGCGCGAAGTATAGTTATCCCTGGTATAACCAGGCTTATGCAACAGTCATTGCAGCTTCGGTCCCGAACAGGGAACCAGATCTCCCAGCATGGACAGTGAAAGCCAACGAATACCAACGATCTCGATACTCACGATCGGTATTGTCGGTAAACCAGTCGGACAAACGAAATAAATACGTCACGGTCATGTGTGTCTGACGGATCACCCGCCTTCAACAAGACCCGAACCAGAAAATGGCCCCGACGTGTGCAATTACTGAGAGAAAACAGGAGTTGACCTCTTTTTTTCTACGTTTCTTTCAAAATACTCGGACAACAATAAATTACCATTTTTACGATCCGATTTCTTAATTATTCGATTAATATTATTATTGCAGCTTTATTCATTCGGCTGTGTTGGCATAGTTATTATCCTGAAAGTTGCGTAAGGGACCAAACAGTAAATACGGTTAAACAAACTTTTATAATTGGTCAATTTTCTTCTTGTTCAGATAATAATTCTATTGTATTATAATATATTTCAAATATATTTCAACTATACTTTTATAATTGGTCAATCTTCTTCTTGTTCAGATAATAATTCTATTATATTATAATATATTTCAAATATAAATATGTTCTATTTTAATCAATTGCGACTAGACTGTGTATTTAATGTATTCGTGACGAGAATGTTAAATACAAAGCTAGGAAAACAATAGAAAAATTCGAGAATATTATTTATATTATTTTCAGCTATTTAGGATGGTTAAACGAGATAATACAATTTCATTTAACTTCGGTTTCTTACAATTGACTTGGACAATTTTTATTTTGCATATAGATTGCCCATCTAGTTATAATTTTAAATGTGCATAACTGTGATTAAAAAGAAACCACTCGCAGTCGGGCTACGTATTTATGGTGCGATCCGATATTTTATTTAAAACCCAGGATTTTTGTAGTGTTTTGTATGTACATACCTAATATAAATGGATGGAAGTGGAAGAATGAAGTTCGGAGAATTTTTGGTTGCAGACTAGAAGTGTTTTTCTTGGCTGTTAAATATCGAAATAAGCGAAATAGGCGAAATAGGCTCGGCCACAATGTAAATCGTTGGACAGGGTCGCGAGAGCGCGTTTCATCGAGCACATCGTAAATTACGTAAAGAGAAAGGTTGCAATCAGGCGAATTAAGTGAAATTGTCTGGCAGCCCGAGGAACCATTACCCGCTGCTTATTGTATTCAAACAAGATCGATTTTTTCCGAGATTTACATTAAGGATCGCGATTGTCTCCTATACGTAGACGCTTTCTTTACAATCGAACAGCCTGCATTGTTCTCTATTTCATTAATTCAACATAAGTGATTTGTCCCAATTTTACTATCTACTTAGTCATTTTAAATAGAATTCTTTTTATTTTTCCTGGTCGCAAACGCTGGACGTTTCTAAAAAAGGAAACGTAGAAAATAATGTTTATAGATCTAAATATAAATCAATGAATGTAGCAAATCTTTCGTTGAGATCTGTAGAACCATTTATATAATAATCCAGAGTTTACAGAATCTCCCACAGTTGCAACAAAGTTGTCCCCGTTAATTTCTGCAACAGAATCAGTTTATATAAGGGGAAAGGTGTAATTATCGTGGGAGGTGTATGCAAAGGCCACTCGTTTACGTAAGTGTATCACGGGTGTTTATTGTTCCTAAGTATTAAAAAAAAAAACAAAATTAAGCTTTACAGATGCACCGCCGAGTAACTGACACCTTGTCTTTACTTAGTTCTTGTTCTTGTAGTAATCCTCGCTGCAACAAAAACAATGAAGCACGAATTAAATGAGAAATATATATATAATGCAGAATCAAATTTTTCTATTCTCCATCACTCGATAAATAATCTACACAACTGAAAATTTGCACAAAGGTCCTCGTAGTCTGTTTCCAAATTGACATCATGAGAATAGAAAATCTTGCACCGTATTGCGGAAGTAGAAAAATTTATTAGACTCTTAAATAAAAATATTCCTTACTCTGTCTTCGAATAAATAATCGACAAAACTGAGCATTTGCACAAAAATCTACACAGTTAGTTTACAAATAGGTATCACAAGAGCACAAAAAATTTGAACTCACCATCCAGGCACATTTTCTGGCTCGGTACATCTGAAGCTATCCTCACTGTAGACAGTGCCAGTGTCGCATTGTCCTTTCTGCGGCACGACGCCATTTTTGCAAATGTAGAATTTGGCGCAGTCCTCAGGATGAGGATACGTGGGGTGCGGCAGGACCCTGCCGAGAGGTCCTGCGACGTCTCCGTCGGGGCAGACGAAACCATCGTCGAGGACATCCCTTTTGACGTTCTCGCAGAGCCTGCTGGCATCTGCTGCCCATACGCAGCTCGACATCTTGTCTTCATAGATTAAACCAGGAGGACAGGGCAGAGTTTGTGCTACACCGTCGATGCAGTTGACGAAACGGTCGCACGCAGTCGGGTCCTCGTGCTTGAAGTAGCCGTTGGCTCGGGGACATCCTTTGCTTGGCTGTGGTTCCTCTGGAGAGACACATGCGGTGAAGGAATGTACGAGAATATGATTGATAAAGGTACATTGGTATTTATGAATGATTAAAAAAGGCATCTAAGATATGATAGATAAAGGTACACTAATGTTTATGTGTGGTAGAGGAACATTTAAGATATGATGGAAGATTGACCATAGATCGAGGTATATCGCCATTTATGAATGATTAAGGAGTATCTAAAATATGATAAATAATGGTACACTAATATTGTGGTGAAGGAACAGTTAAGATATTATAGATAAAGGTACACTAATATTTATGTGTAGTAGAGGAACATTTAAGATATGATGGAAGATTGACCATAGATCGAGGTATATCGCCATTTATGAATGACTAAGGAGTATCTAAAATATGATAAATAATGGTACACTGATATTTATGTTTGGTGAAGGGACAGTTAAGATACTATAGATAATGGTACACTATTATTTATGAATGGTAAAATAACATTTAAGATATGATAGATCAAGGTACATTGCCATTTATGAATGACTAAGGAGTATCTAAAATATGATAAACAATGGTACATTGATATTTATGTTTGTTGAAGGGACAGTTAAGATATTATAGATAATGGTACACTAATATTTATGAATGGTAAAGGAACATTTAAGATATGATAGATCAAGGTACATTGCCATTTAAGTATCTAACAATAAGATATGATAGATAATTGTATACTAATATTTATGTAGGGTAAATGAAAATTTAAGACATGATAGAAAAAGGTAACCTGCTATTTGTAAATGATTACACTGCCATTTACAAGCATTAATCCTCTCATTAATCGTAAGACTTAGGACCCATTCGGGCAAGACGAACTTTTTAGAAGTCACTTTAAATTATTAACAATTTCTATTGGGCCCTATAAGAGGATTAATGTTGGTCTCAAAGACATAAAATATGTATAAGGTAATTGAATGGACCTAACCATAGTTGCTATGAAAGAGTTCAATTTTGCAGGAGTTCAAAAGAAATGTTTCTTTTTTATATTTTATTATAATCGAATTTTTGTATTTGAATGGTTACTTTAAAGATTCTCAATAAACGAATATAGACTTGGATTTTAGAGAAAATAAGCTTTGGAAATTGATCTGATACACGTCGATGCATCGAGTAAGTAGAAATGGTTGGTAGTGATCAGACACGCTAGCTATTCAATAACACGCAAGACCTAAATGACGTTCGACATTCAATTTTTTTCGAATTTAATTCGACAAATTATTTTCTAGCAGACGTTTTAAACAGTTATTTGAAATGAGAGACATTTGTTCAACACTATACAGTATGATTTTTGAGTCAGTTAGAATTGTTTAACCCTTTTAGTTCCGAAATACGATATATCGTCCTTGAATGTATCTGTGAATATTATTATATATAATATTAGAATATTAGAATCTTATTTTACTATTAGAATTGATATCTTATTCTCATTTATGAATTCCTCTTTAGTATTATATATTTGGCTCGGTGTTTTTCGTTCAATTTTAATTTTTCCGTCGGCATTGCGATCGTTAACCTAACCTAATTCACAAAAATTCACAAGCTGAAGGTTCTAGTGGAATGCTTTAATTTCAAGAATTAAATATAAAAATCAATTGTATATTTCGTGTAATTTATTGTATAATGCATACATTGTTAAAATCATTGAATATGGTGATTGAATGAGACTCAATAATGGATACATTCTTGTCCCTTGCTCCAAGAATTCTCGAGCCCATGAAAACGAGGAAGATTAACATATGCAGATTCGTGTTCGAGGAGAAAAAATAATCTGCTCGAGGAAAGTAAAACGGCCGCAGAAAAATCGAAAGGCCCGAAAGCGAATTTGGAGAAGTATGCACAAGGGAAACCGGTTTACCCTAATTTATCACATCTTTGCCAACACACCACGACCCGGTCTAATCGTTACTCTTTCATCGTATGTCCGCAGCCGGAGAGACAAGACCATCGAAGAGAACCAGAATTCCATTTTTAGAACTTCAAGACCAAGTAAACATTTTCTGTATGTCCATCTTCTGTCCACTTATGTCTCATTTACAGCACCATTAAGTTATCATCGAATCAATCTGTATGCAATCTTCACTGTCTATTTTCATTCATAAATGTGTCGTTCATATATTTTCATTCAATTTCGTTCTTTGTTTCTAAAACTATTGAAATCCAACTGAAGATCTTGGTGCAAGAACTTGGTAAATCCAGGTTTTGAAAATTGTTTAATTGTTACATTAAACAATCAGCAATATGTAAAAATATGTAAAGCTTCAGGAAGACAAAATTACTCTGAAAAGTGGGTTTGCTCGGTGTTTGCACTAAAGTCTTCGACTTTATTAGGCCCACAGCAATTTGGAATTGTCGAGCACCAATCTACTAAAATTATTAAATTATTAAAGAAAGAAAGGGATTTCTGTCTCTTGCAACAGCTGCGGAAGATGTCCATTTTACAGAAAGATCCTTATACATCAATATAAAGATCTATATTTGCATCTGGTCATGGAAAACAAAAATTCTCCTAGCATTGTTTATGGTACCGATTGCCTATGAATTTTGCTTGAAGAACGTCTCGATTATGTATCTTGAAGAAAACAAATATTTGTACATTTATTAATAGTATTAACCAACTATGAGTTAGGTCCAAGCTATGCACAGGTTCAACATTTACAGTTCTTCTTTGAATATTACTGACTCTCTACAGTGTGGCAGGGCTATTCTTCCTGAAACCAAGAAAAAGATGAAGGAGAATACTTCAGCAGCTCTCCCCTAAATCTCGCAAGCTCCCTAAAGTTTAACATAGTTATGCTCCCTGAAATTAATAAGAAAAACAAGAAAAGGTCCTCGGCAGCTCTCCCCTAAACGCAACTAAATTCCTACAAATTAACGGTGACATTTTTGCTGAAAACAAGAAAAAGAAGAAGAAGAATACTTCTGCAGCTCTCTCCTAAATCCCGCAGAATCTCTAAGGTTTAACACAAAAAACAAATATTTGTACATTTATTAACAATATTAACCGACTCTATAATTTTGCAGGGCTATTCTTCCTGAAAACAAGAAGATGAAGTATACTTCTGTAGCTCTCCCCTAAATCCCGCATATTCTCCAAGGTTTAACAAAGAAAACAAATATTTGTACATTTATTAACAATATTAACCGACTCTAAAATTTGGCAGGGCTATTCTTCCTGAAAACAAGAAAAAGAAGGAGAAGAATACTTCAGCAGCCCTCCCCTAATCCCGTAGAATCTCTAAAGTTTAACACAGTTATTCTCCCTGAAACTAAGAAGAAGAACAAGAGGAGGTCCTCTGCAGCTCTCCCCTAAACGCAACTAAATTCCTAAAGATTAACGGTGACATGTTTGCTGAAAAAGAGAAAAAGAAGAAGAAGAATACTTCTGCAGCTCTCCCCTAAATCCCGTATATTCTCCAAGGTTTAACACAGAAAACAAATATTTGTACATTTATTAACAATATTAACCGACTCTAAAATTTGGCAGGGCTATTCTTCCTGAAACCAAGAAAAAGAAGAAGAAGAATACTTCAGCAGCTCTCCCCTAATGCCGCAGTAATCCCTAAAGTTTAACACAGTTATTGTCCCTGGAACCAAGAAGAAGAACAAGAAGAGGTCCTCTGCAGCTCTCCCCGAAACGCAACTGAATTCCTAAAGTCTATCAATGACTTTTTTGCTAAATCCAAGAAACAAAAGAAAAGAATATTTCTGTACCTCCCCCTGAATTCCACAAAATCCCTAAAGTTTAACACAGTTATTCTCTCTGAAACTAAAAAGAGGTCTTCTGCAGCTCTACCATGAACGCAACATAATTCCTGAAGTCTATCAGAAGCATTTCTGCTGAAACTAAGTAGAAGAACAAAAAGAAGAAAACATGTAACTTACGAAGAAGGGTTCTGTCTCCGCAGGGCACATTGGCAGGAATATCGCAAAGCTCCTTCTTAGGGTTGTCGTCCCTGAAGACGAGTCCATCCTTGCAGAGCTTCTCTTCCGCTTTGCCGTCGAGACAGACGTAGTAGAGGTCGCATTGTTCCGGGTCCGGGAAGAAGCCCTTCAGTTCCGGGCACCGAAACTGTGCCCTGCTCAAGGTCACCGCACTGACCAACAAAAGGACGAACACTCGATGGAACATGGTCCCTGTTATCTTTTTGTAACCCTTAAAACTCGAAACCACAAATCGGCGAGAGCACGATGTTCCCTTTCTTTTTTCTCTTGTCCCTTAGTTACTCTTTCTTCTCTCGATTTCTTCGTGCTCGTCGGTCTTCGCGGTTCCTCTGATCCCTCGGTTCTTTCGTTCCTCCTCGTTGTTCCTCCGTTTAGGCTCGTTCTTCGGCCGGTTCCTCGACAGCAGACAGGAACGTTGGTATAACGTGAGTGCAGGCCTGAAACTGGTCCTGATTCGTTCTGTCGGCACACCACCACTGCATCCTTCCTTGCATTTCACAACACCCCACCCCCCCTTTCGCCGAAACTCCTTTCTCGCTTGCTCTCCTAGCGTTTTCATCATGTCGATACACGCGCACACACACACACACACCGTATGCTCGAAAGAGACTCGACTCGACTTGCCCCGACTTTCCGTCCACGCGTGTTACGCGCCCGACTCCTTATTTTTCTTCGATGTCTGTCTCTCTCTCTTTCTCTCTCTCTCTCTTTTTCTACCTTTCTCTTTGTCTCGCTCTCTTTGTGGATAATATCGATACCGATATTCCTGCACGCTTCCGGGTGTTGGCGAACCCACCCCCGCGCTCTCCGCGAACGAACTCAACGACTCTTATCGTTCCGCGGTGCTTCCGGTTGAAATTCGTTTCTTTGTCCAGCAAGGGAAACTAGACTTTATCAGGAGGCATAAATATTTACCGGAAGCATTACCTTATGCGACAGAAAAGCTGTTTTGTCGCAAAAATACGGCTCATAACTGTTTTTGACGGTTTTAAGAAATTCTGTTTAGGAAATGGATCGTGGGACGTCTTTTAGCCTTTGCTGCATGATTTTCTTCGTAGTTAGGATGATTAGAACTTCTTTATCCCTGGTAATTAAACTAGAAAAGAAAGGGGTGAATAAATATTTATAGGAAGCAGGATTTTCTGCAACGGAAAAGCTGTTTTGTTGCAAAAATGCAGCATCGATAGACTTATATGCGTCTTTAAGAAGTTCTTTTTAGGACATAGACTGTGGAACTTTTTAACTCCTTGTATAGTTTTTGTATACATGTATTTCATGTGTGAAAAGATTTTTTGAAAGCACTGCTTGTTTATTGCCACGGAAGATGCATATTCATAGTGTCTGTAAATAAGTGTTTAATCGTGTTGTACGGAAGTCAAATGTATAACAAAAATGGATATGTGAAATATAAAACGGTGAAAACAGTAGAAGAATTTCAAAGTATCAGAATGTTAATATGAATTTATTGAGATTGTTGAGAATCGAACTGAATATTTTGCTTAAAGATCCGCAGACTATTTATCTAATTGTTACCTAATCGTACGAAGGTTAATTAACGTTCCCTCGTTTGCTATAAAAGACAGTAAAAGGTGTTTACATCGGTTACTCAAGGAATTTACAAAGAATCGCGGTTTCAGTGAAAGGTATGGCAACATTATTTAATCAATGAAACGGTTGCGTAAATAGATATTATTTAATCAATGAGAACGAGGTACAAAGCGATTGCCTCGTCCGAGGACGAAGATGACTCGACACCGGATTCGTTGAGCGTTGTAAAGTGGATCGGAATACATTATTTTTATCAATCGGGATCGACGTCTACGATTTCACGTGCGTTTGTGAAATTATATTTGCGCAACACTTGCGAAAGTGTCCGTGAACGTTAATATCGTTACTTCTGTGCACACGTTCTCTTCCGGGTGCTTTGAATGCGTATCGCTTTCGATCGGGCAACATTTACTCTTCATTTAATATCGGAGATTTCTGGTCTCTAAATCGACATTTATCGCTGTTGTTAATCACAAAGTTAATTATTTCGTCTCTTAACATTCACGGTTAAATTTAAAATTGTACTAACAGCCAAAGGTATAAAATCTTATTATTATTCTTTTTTCTTTTTAACAAATCATTCGGAGAAAATCAATCAGTCAATAATCTTGTTGCTGTATGTTTTATATCTTCTGCTGCATCGTATAATTACAACAAAAGTTTCTTGTACACGATATGTGTTGCAATTGTTTCTTTCTTTTTAACCATAATGTAGAACATGTTCTACTCTATTTGAAACACTGTGTTTCTGAAGAAGATTTTAGTAGCCTAAGAGAGGATTAGAGCACTAGGGTGGTCAACGTTGTGAAACAAACGACAATGGACTTTCGACGATTTGAATAAAAATGCAATTTCACTTTCCTCTTTCAACGAACGATCGTTTTTTAAACGACGCCCGTGACGAATCCACGAGAAAGCAGAACAATTCGAATTCACATTTAATCGAACGTAGCGTGTATGCAAATCGAAGAGAAAAGAAGACACGCGAAACATGGTGTGCAACAATTAGACTGTATAATTGATCCACAATCGTGCGAATTTTAACAATTACAACGTTACACTACTTACATTAAATTACACAATTACTACATTACTACATTACACAATTTTAAAAATCGTAAATGTCAATTTTTCTTGGATAATACGACAAGGAACAGTGTAATAAGATGTAGTTGAACGAAATGCTGTATCATGCGTTAAAGACGAATATCAAAGGTCACATTCCGAATTCCTTGTACGTTAGGGTGCATATTATGTATTGTTAAAGGTCATAGAACTCCGCCTTCAGCGTACACGAACACTGTGGATGTGATTTCCTCAAAAATCTTTATATCAAAAGATATTAATAAATAATTCTACAAATTAGAATATCTAGGTGAGACAGAATAATCGGTATTAATTATAACGTGTATTCTACCATTAATATACATTATATTTATTAATTGCATATCAAGAAACAGAAAATATCAATAAAATAATACTGTATAAGAATAGTGTATATCAATCAACAATTTTAATTGTAATTCCCAAAGAAATATTATATGTATGACACAAATGATTCTTGTCGCTTTTCCTGTAATATACGATGCAAATTGCGGTAAGAATCATTTGCTCCGTTCAAACTTCATTCTAGCACAAATGATTCTTTCCGCTTTTCTCATGAGATACAATGTAAATTTTGGCAAAAATAATCTGCTCTGTTCAAAGGTCCGTACAGCGCCAATCGACGTAGTGGCAAAACGTTCAAACTGTTAGCCAAATGTTACCGACTTTAGATAACTATAGCAGCGATCCTTGTGGAGAAATTTGGAAGCTTAGTTACAGGTTTCGTACAGCGCCAATTGATGCAGTGACGAAACGCTGAAACTGTTCGCCAAACATTGTTACCATCCAGTTCCACATCGCCGCTAGATGGCGCTGGTAGTGAATGACGGGATGGAACCACAGACGAGCATCTGTGGTGGAATCGTGGATGGAACCTACATCATCTTTTAGCATGGAACAGAACCTACATCATCTTTAGCAAATTTTAGTTATTAAATTTGTGCTATGCCACCTTCCCACAGAATAAAATATATTGTATGAGTAGTCTATTAATATACTTTGTATGTTCTAGCAGGAGGAGGTCTAACAGTAGAGCAGTAGGAGTTTCACGGTGCAACGAGTATCTCTGTGACCCAGTCTACACTCTGTTTATAAATCCTTAGAATATAAGTTATATACATGTAGAATACAAAACACTTTATGTATGAATCAACAATGAACAAATACAGATATAAAAAAATTATCTGATCACATAATTATTCACCCACCAATTTTTCCCAAATGTTCGACTTGTCGTTGAGTTGCTCTACTTATTTGGAATTGCAAAAATATCGAAATTCCCGGAAAACAAAAAATTTTCGAAAAATCTCCGAAATTTGTAAACACCACAAAATTGAATTTTGTATTAGGAGAATATAATTCCCAAGGAGGTATCCGAATTTTTTAGTACCTCCGTCACTATCATATGATAGCGCAAGAGGTGGCACGAAATTCAGTAGTTCGAGTCAACGATAAGTCAAACGCTCAAAACAATTCCGAAACTTTTCGAAAATCCAGAAAACTGAATTTTGTATTAGGCGAATATGATAACACAAGAGGTGGCACGAAATTCAGTAGTTCGAGTCAACGACAAGTCAGACTCTAAAACAATTTTCGAAATTCAGTAGTAACATTTCCGAAAGTTTTTGAAAATCCAGAAAACTAAATTTTGTATTAGGTGAATATGATAACGCAAGAGGTAGAACTATATTCAGTAGTTCTAGTCAACGACAAGTCAGACACGCCAAAATTTCTGTTTTTTCGAATTTTAGATAATTTTAATCATTCCAAATCAGTAGTGCAACGCGACGACGAGTTTGACGGGCTTATTTTTGCGGAAATCAGTGATATAACTCAACGACAAGTCGGACTGTAGGAACTGGATTAGTGGGTTCAATAATTATATACGCAGATACTTTTTATTACATTATCTTTATTTATTCATGGTTCATTCATACATAAAATGTTTGTATTTTACATATGTATATTTCATATTCTAAAAATTTATAATTGTAATTTTAATCGAATGTCGGTAACATTTAGCTACCACTACGTCGATTGGCGCTGTACTGAACCCTGAGCTGAGCTTCGAGATTTCGCCACTTGTGACGCCACTATTGATTTCTGCAGTGCTCAGATTTTTAACGTAAGTTTCGTTTTAAGCCCGATTTTCACGGCGCGCGCAAATGACCGGAACCGCGAATGCAATGGCGTATCCACGGAGAGCGGGAATTCAAATAGCACCTTATTGGAAAATAAAACCGCTCGTTGGTCTCCGACATCGACGAAACGGTATCCCGCTTACATCCACGTTCCCCCGTACGATCGTCGGAGAAATCTCGGGAGCGTTGCCACTGTAAAAAGAGCAGAACATACAGAATCGCCTAAGATGAGAAAGGCACGGGCGAGTATGCAATTCACAGTCCGGTCGAAAAATTCTCACGGGCAGGCAACCGTGGCTGTGACCCGAATACCTGACCGTTAGATTTCGCGGAGGGTTGTACAGGTCTGGTATCAGGATCACAGTCGAATCTTAGCTACGAACGTGTAAAGAGTAAAGGATATACAAGATATATCGTTGTGCAGCCGCGCATGAGAACACTCACTAAACCGGCCTGAAATGACGTAGCCAGTAGATCCCAGACCAGCAGCGAGGCCCGTGCATGTTAAATCAGTGTTGCTCATCGGCGGCGGCCTCTCCGAATTAACAGCCTATAGTGATTCACTGTGATCGCTTATCACTCCGATTTAGCGGAACCGCTAATCGTGGCAAACACCGAGCAGGAGTGCGAGCTTGTCAATTGGTACGAGGGCGCCGGCTAACGATGGTCGTCAAAATCTACATATCGGGTATCAGCGGCAACAAGGAAGTGAGTGCGAAACCACCACAATCACCAAGCACCGAGCATAACGATATTTTGTACCGAGAGCTCTCAGAGTCAGAGGAGAGAAAGAGCGAGAGAGAGAGCCTCTATCTGTGTATGTGAGTGTGTCTGTACTGCATACTATGTGCAAACACACAGCTCTCTCTCTCTACTGCGTGTGCATGTACATGTGTGCGCGTGGCTGTGTGTGCGACTCGAGGGAGAATGCCAGATTTACCGGGCACCTGAATTCTTACGATATTTCACGGCTACGTTGGATCGGGTTACATCGAGAGCCGACCAACCGTCCCATCGGTTTAATCGGCGACTATCTGTCACCTGGGATCGTTACCAAGCGCTATGCTACTCCCGACTTTCCACAGGCTCGAGACACCGTTTTCGGACGAGTCGATGCACTTGCTATCGCGGAAACGTATGCGAAACTCTCGGACAATGACCGAGGCCCTCCTCGACAAATCGAACGTGAAATGTATGCATCAGCGTTCGGCTTTGATCGTTTTTTATTCTCGGTTCGATCGATCAATTCGTACGCACAAAATGTGCTGTCGATCGCTCGTCGCAAAAATTAATCGTTAATCGCCGATTTTTGATAAAATGTATCAATCGGTGGTCATCGGTCGTGATTCATTAAATTGCATTATGAAGTTCTATTTGACGCGCGCTTCCAGTAAATTACGCGTGTCAAAATTGTTTCCTTGATTAATGTTTGTGTCGATTAATGATTAATAAATTACTTTTATGGTTTAATCGAATACATATTTACTCCAATTCATTTCGTATTATTTTCCAGGTGAAAAAAAGGCAACAGCGTGTCCTAATGATATTAGATAGTAAAAATGTAGAGTACGAAACAATTGATATAACGGAGCCTGGAAAGGAGATGGAAAAGGAGTTCATGCAGACCAATGGCATTGCAAGGGACAATAAGTATCCATTACCTCCACAAATATTCAACGAAGAGGAATATTGCGGGGTAATTTTTAAATAAATTGGAAATAGATCTATAAACTTATAAGTAGACTGTGGATCTTTATGCAAAATAAACAATACTTGCATCAATTGCAAGAGACAGTTAAATGTTCCTTTCTCTTTTTAATCATTTTGACAAATTAGAAATAGTACATCGACACTCTTGAGTGTTCTTCACTGCTTTAAATTGCACCAATTTGTTCTTATTATGAACGCATAAAATCCACAGTCTACTTATAAGTCTTTGGCTGGATCTATTAATGATTGTAATGAATCATCTAACAGGATTATGAGGACTTTGATTTGGCAAATGAGATGGACGAATTGGAGGAGTTTTTGAAGGTGGCCCCACCTGCTAGTGCTGCGGGAGCAGCTCAGAATAAGAACATCCAAGAAAATGGAAATACCACAAGTCGAGAGGTGAATCTCCTGAGATCAATGTTTGAAAGATAGATACCAAGTACAAGTGTAATTTCACAAATTCCCATTGTCGATTGTTCTAGTCTTGTTTATTCATTTGTGTTTTGCCCTTGGTACTAAATTTACACTATGTCCATACTAACTACTACACGTTTATGTGTTAGCCCTCCACAGACAAGGACGCAGCTGCAGAGGAAAAGGAAAGGTAAGAGTTGCACACACATATCGATTGCATAATTCTGTAATCGTTCGGTTAAATTGGGCAATAACTATAACAGCAGAGATATGTGTATGCGTGTGATGATCAGTAAGCTTTAAAAATAACAGTTTTTTCATGGATGACTCAATCACTTCCTTCTTTTGCCATCTCAGCCTAGAGGACAGGACGACTCTGCCAAATGAAAGTATACAGTCAGACGAATCTAAACCTGCAGAAAACGATGGCGGGACAAATATCACAGCCGAGGAAGACATGAAACATCCAGAGGAAAGCACCGATAAGAACGAAGAAAAATCGAACGATCAAGAACAAGAAGAGTAGGTGGGAAGTAAACCCATTTCTTTTAAACAGTGGGACGTTTCATACTTCCATGACATCCTTGGATTTTTTTATCGTTAAGGGTATTTTATAAAAGCTATATTTATCACGTTTCTAAGGCTGAGTGAAGGTACTGCCAAGAATGAACAGTATAAATGAAGTATAAGCTGCACTTTTATAGAACTATTTTACATTGCAATTGTGCACGTTTTCGCCAACAAATTTTTTTATAGGTCTAGCTAGAACAGATATGAATTATTTTCATCCCCCTTCATATCAGTAGTTAATACCTAATGTTTTTAATTCCTTGTATTAATAATTTGCATCGTTTATATTGTATTTTATTCGTTACTTTTTAATCGCAATTTTAACGACGCGCTAGGAGTAATGAAATGTTCAGTATTGATTATGTTCTCTCTTCTATCACTCGTGAAAAGTATGACAATGAAATACAGTAGGTTTGTCTCGTTTGGAAATTGATTCTCTCTCTTATACTGAAATATTATTTTCCTAATCTCGCATAAAATTATTTCGATAAATGTTCAGAAGTCTTCGTACGCTTATTTATAGGCCAAGATGTAAACTATTTACTTACCGATGGTACTGAGAAATGACTTCCATGATATCGAATCTAGAATATCTTATTTTCGTCTTCGTAAAATTTTAGCTTCGTTCCTTCGGTTCTCTTAAGATTCCTACGGTGAAGATTTTCCACTACGCGGTACAAACAATTTCGGACAGTACAGCACTCAGTTTTGTATAAAATGCGATTATTATAAAAGACGACACAAAATTAGTCATAATATCATGCGCACGAAATCTATATTGTCGAGTACATCCTAAATATAAAAGAAAATCGAAATAATTCTCGACATTATTAGTATTTCTAAGAACGTTAGGATTAATTTAAGGCAGATTTCTTAGTTTTACGTGACATATCCGATAAAATTACGCACCAATTCGTTGAAATTAGATTTATAACGCTCCCATTCTTGTTACACAATATAATTCAACAAGTATTCCTGGAAAATTAAACATAAAACAAGGATAGATTAATTCGTAGGAATTTTCTCATGCTAAAAGTATCTACTTACATTTAATTCAATCTATTAAATTGCGAAGAATATTCAACCCATTTGCCGAAGGCCTACTTTCGACCGTTTCTAAAAATGAAGGCGGATCAAATGTATTTGGTCCTACTTTGTTACCTAAACAGGTTGAGAAGATTTTAATTATTTTACATATATAATAGTCACTTAACAGATCAAATAATAGGCGGGGATTAATCACGAACAAACTGTAGCTTTACGAAAATTGTTATATAATCTGTTTTGTTACGAGGTGAAATAAAATATAGAACGCAAGATTGATGGTATGGTAATTGTGCACGAGATAATAAGCCTGATTAATTTTAATATAGCGCGTACCGCAGCTTCTCTCGATATCAAATATTTGCTACGAACGAATTACAGTAGCGAATAATAAGTAAAAAGCTTTACCTAAGTGAGTCCAGGTGTCCACCATGTTGTTAAAATAGAACACTATAACCGAAAACAATAGGTGTTGGATGCAAGCATTGAAGTTAATAAATTTTAACATGGTATATTCAAAATATATATTTGCGAGAACAATATTCATTATACATCACGTATATGAATCATGCTGATCATTGTTACATGCATATAAGACTTTACTAATAAATATAATAATAGAAGTTTAAGGGGCTGTTTAAGTGATCCTGTACACACATAAATTTTAGGTACACATGTATCGATTTGCTAAACATTAAAATTATGTAGGTTCATAGGTCAACAAATTTTCATTCCAGGAATGTATGTAATACACAGCATGGTAAGTAATTTGTTACAAATATTCTAGTTTTTAATGCACTATAATGCATGTCATTTTATGTGTAAATATGTATAAAATTTTGTACTCTTTTCTTTTTTTAGGTATGCAATAAATTACTATACTTCCTAGATCTGTACCTACACTCGATATTCTCGATACTCTAGCTAACATCGTATGCTAGATATAATAATCAGGGGACTAGAATTGTGGTTAATAAATACAAGAAATAAATATGTGTGTATGTATAAACAGCCTTTGCATATCATACTTCGTTTCAAATTCAAATTCTACTCGCAGGTCCTCTTTTTTTTCGTATAAGCTCGTTTTAATTTTGTAATTTCATTAACTAACAAGTGAAACTGAACTCTAATTGTAAGCCCTACTTATGTATCTATGTGTGTATCTAACGCAAACTCTTCAAATATCTTTGCCTTGCATGTTTGCAGTCTCTCCTGCGACGAAACGAGAACATCCTGAAAACAATAATTTTCAACATGTTTTTGATGATACTTGTGCAAAATATTTATAAAGTAATTAAGCTCTACAGTGTTAAATAAATGATTATAATGGAAATATTATTTTCGATAAATATTTTAAAGCATGATAATATGGAGAAATGGTATTGTAATTATCCAGCATTTTATTCTTTGCAATGAAAGATCAATAAATAATTGATGAATTCATACAAAACATTTACCAAAATTTAATACATATTTAAATTATTTATATTACCTACTTAAAGGGAAGGTAGTTTCACAGAAATTACATTTATTTTGACTTCGAAATAAACATAAAAAAAGGCTCGCATCATTTTCATAAAGTACGATTTATTTAAGACCATTTATGTTAGATAATGTCTAATATGCACTGTGCATATATATATATATATATATATATATATATATATATATATATATATATATATATATTTATTCGTAAATGTATACACGTACAATATTCTTCTAGTGTACACTTATTATGACTCCAAAAAACTAGTTTTAAGTGTTACGAAGTACCATGAAGGGATTACAATACAATAAGTGTACAGATATTGTTCGTAATAACAGACATTTATGTACACTGAAGTAATAGAGTGTAATGCACGTATGCGATGTTTCAAATCACAATTTAGACTGCGCAATGCAACTTTTTTTGTAGGCACGTTGTAAGGCAAATAGGTTTTTCCAATATATTTCGAAACCCGGAAGTTTAGATCCCAATTTTTAAACCGAACGTGACAAGAAATCAATGCAAAGTATAACGAACTGTAAAAAGAAACATAACAGTGATAGACTAGACAGTATTATCATTGCATTAAAATGTAGAATTTGCCACAAGTAAAAGCTGCATAATAAATACTGGTTATTATTTAGCAACCACGAAGGATTTTATTAATATCGATAGCGAGAAATTTTCATTAAGTATTTTAATGTAGATTTGACACGAAAGTATTGATTACTAACACATTTATATGTTATACCTCGCGTTTTGTTCATTACATTGTAATGAATTCATTCTGTAATAAAACGGATATCTTTCTTGATATACAGCACGAACTGTATAATAAGAACGATATCTGCATTTTATTACAAGTATTTCAACATTGAACGATAGAAGTTTTCCGCGTTAGAAAACTCTTCTGTAATAAGTACGGCAATACATGATATTGACAATATTTAAGATGTACCTCTCCTGTATGAATGCTGTATAATCGATACAACAAAAAAATGAGTCTTAAGATATATTTTGCACCTGTAAAAGGAGTGCGGAATTATGCAGATCGTATTTCATTAAGTGACGAATAAAAATTGTGCTATGTCACACAGACAATTAAATAGTTTGCTGTACTTTACATTTCTTATTATAATTATATTACAGTATCAAAAGTCAATCAAATATTATGCGTCTAACTCGATTAAGTTCCAAGCACTGTAGCTCACATTACAGAGCAGTAATATTATGCTTATAAATTACGTACTATTCATAATAACAAAAAGACGTAAGTAAAGTGAGCAGATTACTGTGAATTCTTGTGATTTAAAAAAATAAATTTAAAATCGGCGTGACTTATATCACATATATTCTTTTTACTGGAATAAAATCGTTAAAAAAAGTATTCAAACTTTCAATCTGTTACGACTGTAACAAAAAGTATTGAAAATATTTTTGTTTAAACCTACAGATGTCAGTCATAATTATATGTAATAGATTTTCAAGAATATCTGTGATCTGTTATAATATGATTGCATTCGAAATTCACAGTTTACAATACGCCGACTAAAAAATAAAAACAATTTCTACTTGCTAATATTATGCTGAAAGAATTTTTAAACCGCATCCTAATTGGTTTACCTCGGTTAAATAACAATGAAACGGATTACTTACAATCTTAAATTAATTGCAGAAAATCAGCCTGCCAGAAGCTTTACGGTATTAATTAAATACACACGTTTTCATTAAGTACAAACTTTAAGAATAAAAATCAAATGCTACTTCATAGAATAAAAAGAAATAATAATATAATAATAAATTATGCGTTGCATTATGCTAAATGTAAATTAGCCCTGGCAAGAATAGAATGTGAACATATATTTCTTTGTAACATTTGACTATATAAAATATATTATTATTTATGCAATATTCCTATCTTCTGTGACTGATTTTCTGTTACTTTCTCTTTCTAAAGTACGTACGAACTTATTATACTATAAACTAATAAAATTTAGTTAATCCGTACCAAAGTATTTCTGTCCAAAATGATTTGGGGCTACACTGTGAATCTCCGATGTCAAAATCTTCATCTGCAAAAGGAAATACAGTTTCGTACAAAAACACCAACACCTATCTGCAACTTATAAATATAGCTTAATTTACAAACTTCTTACTCCTGTCCTGCTATGATAGTGTTTACTATACACATAATAATTTAGTTAATACAATCAAACGTAATAAAGTAAAAAACTCTGAACATCGTAAAACGATTGTTAAATCCAAGAAGTGAAAATAATATTTGTTAAAACACCAAATTGGTAAAAGAAGATAATGCAATATTAAGACAACGAACGGAGAAAGCAAAATTTTTAACACACTAATAAGTGGCAATTAAATATTTATCATCGCATAACTATTTGTGTATTTTTAGTTAAACACATTTACTGTAGTATCCAATAAAAAAAAGCTATCATTTTTTCATTCCCTCATAAATATATTTTCTAAATCTCAATTTTGAAGAACGAACTACATGAATTTTGTGAAAAAGAAAAATTCATGTAGAGAGCCTGAGAACGTTTGTACAACTTGCATTATTATTTATGTGCCACTCATAGAAACATTACCTGAGGAAAGGCAGTGACTAGAGATTTGGCTGCAATTGGTGTACAAAATAAATTTGATAATATTATGTTCTCTTCAAGTACATTATGCTCCTTCAAGACAGCAATTGCCTTTATCACAGTATTTCCAGTACCTTAAATTAAGAAATTAGAATTGCATAATGCTGTACAATTACAGTGAACAATGCAAAAGAATGATATTTTGTATGCCTTCTCCGCTTCTCTGTACTTACTCATAATAGGATACATTAACAATACTTTTCTTTCAGATATATCATCTGGAAACTTTGCGTAGACAACTCTAGCTTCGTGAGTGTCTACATCGCTTTCAACTAATATCTTTCCAATTCTTATGCTACGACAACAGTCCCTTAAACCCTAAAAAATTAAGAACTGAAAATTTGAGACTCTTGATTCAATTTGAAAAACATTAATTGTACAGCTCCGTAAAGCAATGCTATATAATAGCGTAATTGTACCTGCTCCATTGCTTCTCCGCTTCTCACTATAGACACTCCACAATTTCCTTTCTGATACTTCAACCCATTGTATTTGGCTCCTGTTGGTGTAGTGACCACACATTTTGAGAATGGAAGCTGATTCAAACTCTCTTCTATAACCAGTCTTATCTAAATAACGGAATATAAAACTGTATTAACAAAATCGATTTTTTGAAAATATTTTTATTCTATTGTAGAGCATTTAAGCAACGTTCTCCTAAAATTTTTTTTCGAAATTTGTAAAATTGACGTTACTAAAGGTTCTTGTAAAATATCTGTCCCCTTGAACTCTGTGTGGACGCAGCGATCGCAAGTAAATACGTTACATTGTCCACGTTGTAGGGAATACATATATTGACAGGTTCATTATCAAAAAGATTGAAAAAGGACCTACACATTGTATAATAAAAATGTTTCCTCAGGAAATAAAAATTATTTTATTTGATCCTATTTTTCATGTTTCAAAATAGAAAATCAGTCAGAAATATATTCGGATTAATCGCATAAAATATTTAACGGTTTCCAATTTCGTATTAAACGAGTTCTGTTATTACAGAACAAGACGTTTTTGACAAGTTTCAGTAAATAAAATATCATATGGGAAGAGCATGACATGTCTAATGATTTTTCTAAAGTATAAAAATAAAACTCACCAGTCGATCTGCGTAAAATTTGAAGTCGCTCCTCGTGGTGTTTCTATAAATGAAGACGCGTCATGACAATTAAAAGGTTTAATGGTAAATGAAAGACACGATGCGCCGGCATCGTGTCGGTCTGTCTACAGTTTAAAAAAAAAAACGAGCACGTTGAACACACCAAGCCAGATAACGCACCTCGGTTTGTTTACTTACTTGTCTCGCAATATTGTTTGCAGTTCCTTCACCTGATTGTTACACGGAAGAATCCTTAAATTTGACCCGTACACGTCATTAACATCGTTGTTAGTATCGTTCGCGTACTTGGTAACCGATGTTATTTCCGTGCTGCCCATGTCGGATCCTTCACGTGCATACAATGTGAACTACCTACGCAACAGAGAGGCCGTACGCAACAACCAGCACGAGCGAAGCAGAGCGAAGTCAACGAGCACAGATTATATTTCCACGAATTCCACATTCGTTTCATAGAAACTGCATACACAGAGAGTGATGAGTCAGGCTCTTCTTCAGCTCGTGAGTACAATCAGAGAGTACGATTTTCAGCCGCTGGAAGAAGTATTAGACGGTATTATTTGAAATGAATAGCTATAGATTCTAGCAAAAGTTATAACTAAATAATTTCTTGATTGCGAGAAGAAAGTCAATATATTTCTAACAGTATCAGTAATACCAATACAGAACCGCGGTACTTTTCTGTCTAGACCTCGGGAAGGCTCTAAGACTCTAAAAGCCCTCGTACCATTTCGATGTCGCGCCCAACGTTGCCGATAGTTCACGAATTTAGATGTATTAGCAAGAACTAAATATTCTTCATACTTCATTTTTTGAGGCTACAACTGTATATGGCGCGTGAATTTGAACGATGGAAATTATATTTATTAATGTTTCTATACGTAACATTATTTTTATTACTCATGTTATTGAAAAGAATTATATTGCAATACATTTAAACACTTTAAACCACTGCTCTACTTTCTTTGCAATTATGTCAATATAAACTTCATGCAGTTACAGAATGCGTTCACACATACATACTATTGTTGTATTTTCGTTTTTTTTTTTTTTTGAATAAATATTTGCAACCTCATAAAATAGACTTGATTGTGCTTGCCTATTTCTTATGTCTAGACTTGCCAAAATTTTATTAACGGGAGCACATAATTTATTATTTCTATTTATGTTTCTTCTCGATTCAGCTCACAGTTTTCTTCGATTCTTGTGTGCGAAATCACAAGAGAAATCACGTAGAGACAAGAATGTAAACGTTTCACCATTGCTTATTCATAAGAATAAAATGTTTGTTATAATTCATAATAATTCTGCCATGGAAACATTATCAATCGATTGCAAATGGTTGCAATGCTGCAACGTTGCAACAAGCATTGTACGCACTGTCTCCTTGGGCCACTGATATGCACTGATATCAATGCCTCGGACACACACTTTCATTGTTGAACTCTCATGTAGTTCACTAGCTGACTGTCCCTTTTCGGCAGAGTGCACTATTGTACTAGAGCAGTAGAGCATTTTCTGCAGAGTCAGTAATTCAGAACCAGATCAGAACTATTCAGAACCTGTCAGAATCGTGGACAGAAAAATTTCAAGTCAATGTATAACTGTTAGATGACTATTGCGTTGATTATCTGAGAGTCGCATGATCACGCGAGGATAACCTAACATTTACTGTTTTAAAAGGTTTCCTTTTCCACGTTGCCGATTTCCTGTTGATAGCAGAGAGGATATTGATATAGAGATGTAGTTTTAATTGTAATGGAGGGATATTGTTATCTCACGTATTTTGAGTTATATAACGCGGCAGCGCATGATATAGTTTTCAGTCTATCCGATATGCGACAGAAGTTTGGGCAATATCCATTACTGCATAGTGTTATATTTATAGGGTCATTAAATTTGACTATTATGTTCCTGTTCCGAATATCATTTCTTTTTCATGTTGTCATGTTGACAAAGAGGAGTGTGTTATTTTATTTAGTTCAGTGATATCTGAGTTCATGTTTAGTATGTTGCGAGTGGGTAGATGGACGAATGACGATGAGATTAGCAGTGATTAGGCAATCGAATCATGGTGTGCATGAATTTGGTCGAGTATGTATGAATGCTGGTTTTTTCGCGAAAATTTCTTGGCGGAGATTGACGGATCCGTCTTCTGACATTTACGGTATGTTTAAGTCTTTTGTTGCTGCGAATGAGTGTAAATCTAGTTTTAAGGTTAATTATAATTTAACGACGGAGGAAATCTCCCGATTATTGCCTAACCTCAGCTGAAGGTGCTTGTGACTGGTACAACGAGACTCCCTGTTGATAGTTATATTTTGATTCCTAGTAGAAATCGTTAGAAGACATGTAATATTAATATGTTTGTTATAGACTTTTATTTTATTTGTAATCGAGAAACTATTCATTTGTTGTTTATGTATAAATATATGTTATTATTAATTTAAAGTTAATCGTCCAATATTTCTTCGACTACTTGAAATTATAGTGGAATATGTTGCATTGTTACAATAAGTAAGTTTACGTAATACAATAAAATATAGTATTAACATAAGTATGTATTAACGGAATAAAGATGTATTTAGAAATATACTGTAACATAAAATACCATCCCAATGTTCATTGCTAAAATTATATTCATCATCAGACGACTTTGTATTTGTATTTATCTGGATTTCTTTGCCGAATTTCATGCAGCCAGATTAATAAATGAAATTGTTGGGACTATTAATAATACGTACACGTTTCAAGTCAATTGTTTTCTCGATTAAAAAGTAATAGTTTATTCACGAAATATGTTAGAAGCTTTCATAACCGATTACAAAATATCAATGTAAGTCAGGAATGTATCCTAATACTGCGGACGTTGCGAAGAGGGCGTAAACACTATTAAACTTACGATTTTCGTATTAATAACGCATATTTGACGTGCAATTTTTTTCTTTTGTCGTATAAATATCGTCGAAAGTTTGAGCTTAGTTCTTTATTGGCCCTCGTAAATGTGTATCTCATTTATCTTTTTTGTTGTTGTTTCATTTCGAAAATGAATAAATCGTTTTCCGCGTTCGTAACAAATAATCGAAAAACGGATCCGTTCGATATGCGACGAGCGAATAAGTTAGTACGAACAATCGGTATTCGACAGAAGATGCAAAATAAATTATTGTGTCACATTGCTTCACGTGTCTTTTTTATATTATTTTTACCTCTCGAATGAAGCGAAGTCCAGCTTCTAAACTTCTAAATGACGAATTTATATAATCGTAATCGCTTACAACGATCAGTTTTTCGTTTTTCCCGGGCACTCACCCCTAATTTAATCGGTCGAGCAGATCATCACGCGTGATAAAACCATTCCCTGCGAATGCTTTGTTCGTGTTGTGCTAAACGGAACGCTTCTTTTTTTTCCAACGGGTTTCAAAAATGACGCGTCGAGCCGTGCTGAAGTTTTTTTTTTAATCATAGTTATTATTATCGTTAATATCCATATAATTATCAATAACTACAGTAAAACACAAAACAAAAAATGGTGATATCTGTACATTTCTTTCCTTAAGTAAGTAGTAACATAAACTTTTTTGTATACCAGTAGCCTATAATAGGAAGAAACTAAATCATAATATTCACAGATATTTTACAAGATAGATAAGACACGAGGCTGAGACACGCATGTCGCGGACCGCTTCGACTCTCTCTCTCTCTCTATATATATATGTATATGTGTATATATATATATATATATATATATATATATATATATTCTATATATATATATATAGAACCGCGACAAACAATAGAAGAGAAAATGAGAAGTGGAGGTGGAGGGTCGAAAGGGAGGGGACAGAGAATGGGAACCGAGCAAATAGATAATCTTTTCTCTTTCCTTCCGAAAACGAACGAAAAACCGCGACATGAACGTCTCGTTTCGCGTCCTATTATACTTATCCGCAGCTGTAATATATATGCTTTTTTTATACTTATCAACTCGCTCGCTTACTTATACTTCTACACTGTACATATGCACAACGCATCTTTTACACTGTACATGCACACGCTCTCCACGAGTATCAGCGCTGCCCTTAAATTAATCGTGTCCCGTTGGGGACGGTCAGAACAGAAACGACTTTTTTGGACTATGCGTATCGTTCACGTCTCGAGAAATGAAATGAATGTCGAGCACATTAATTTTAGAAAGGTTATGAAACGTTTCTCGGATTGTATGCGAAACGTGGGTCATGTACATGACGAATCGTACCGTGGAAAAATGAACCCGGTCGACGAGACGAAATGAAATGATTAATGCACGCGGCATTCGTCTATAACGAAAAAAAAAACGAAAAGAAAAAGATACGATAACGACAAGAAGCGAACGGCGATCTCTCTTTTCGATCGGATAACGAAAGGAGCGATCGTGTTCTTGTTTTGCTGTTGTTCTTTTTTTTATTTTAATCGATTTGGTCACGATAGCAAGGAATAAAACATGTTTTGACCATCCCCAAATTAGTTTTACATAACGTTACTCTCTAGAGGCATGCGCTCTACACGCAGCAGCAATAATATCGTAAATAGGTAAGTTTCTTTATATTACTTAATATGTTTTGTTTTCACGGCTCCGTGTGATATAGTGTAACTTCTGGTCTATACACGTAAGCGCATTTTTTTTTTATTATCCTCGACGCGATCGCTAAAGAGTCTATGACACATCGCGCAGAAGGCGATAAGGGGGTAAGAGAAATGGGGGGATGGAAGTGTATAGAACGGGGGCGACGTCAATGGTCAATGAGATCGGTCGTACTGTGTTTTCTTTCCGGTACGACATACTTTAAGCCCCATCTTCTATCAATGTGCGGATTGGTACGTCCTAACTAGCCTGGTGTAATAACGTTAATAATAATTGATAGCAGCGATAATAGTAGTAGTAGAGTAGTGGTAATAATAATAGTAGTAGTAGTGATGATAATAGTATAGTAGTAATAGTAGTAGTAGCAGTAGTGGTAGTAGTAATCAATAATAACTAATAATAATGAATGACAATAATAATAATATAATAATGATAATAATAATAATATAATAATTAATAATAATAATGGTAGCGTACTAGTGATGACGATGACCGTAGTAATATCATTAATGATAATAAAGAATCAAAATAAGAATATTAAAAATTTTTTTTATAATGTACATAGTGCTAAGATGATAATAATGATAATAATATGTTACATCCTGCTATGGGAAATTATATTACATTAGGGATAAACGCTATTTAGGTAGTCCTTTCGCTCATCGTATTTTTTTTTTCTTCTTCACTAGAGGTGTCTAGATCGTAACTCTGTATCTTTACTTTCTAGTTCGACACGAGCGGCAGCAGCAACAGCGGCAGCAGCAACTATTGTTACAGTAATATAATACATAGGTATTTATATAGAGCAGTATTATACAAAAAACACATCACATACCGCGCGCGACCGGGACCACCGCGGTCACCATTTTATATGTTTTTACTTTTTGTTTTCTTCGTCTTTACGCAGACATATATCGTTAAATAATTAAAATCACAGTAGTTATGCCCTCGCTGGCTCGCTTATAATTTACACAGTATCATTAATATCTAAGCCTTACTTACAATAGCTCGTGTATAGTGGTAGGGGTACGTTAGTTATTTTTTCTTCCTCTATTTCTTACTTACGAAATCAACTGTCCATCTAGAGCAACGGTAGGTAATGGTTTCATTTACTGTTTTCCTAGATGAGGGATGAACGTGTATACGTTGTACGTGTGTCCATAGTGTGTATGTATGTATGTGGGTACGTGTTTCTTGCGTGTCGCATATGTCCTATTCGCGTACGTAAGTTATTCTTCTGTCTCGAGGACATCGCGTGGTTCATCATTATTTATTTCTTTTTTTTTCCTTTAATCGAAGGTCTTCACTAAGGACTGGGGTTGTGCCTGACCCGCTTGTCAGAAGGACCAAGAGTGATGTCGGTCGATCTCACAAAAGTTGTCAGTTGGCGGACGTTCTATACAGCGAGCCATCATCGGACAAATGCGATCGCGTTTTCCCGTTCCGTTTTTTGGGAGGGAAGGCAGGCCCGGTGATGTTCACGCATTGACCAGGCTAGCCTCCCCCACTGAACACAACCCCGTGTACCCAAAGCATTTTAGGCCAACGATCCGTGAAATCGGCACGATTCGCCAAAATCCATTTGATTGTCACTGATATATATATAGATATATCTTCGGAAGAGAAACCTTTCCCTTCGACGGAACCCTCTTCATTCTCCTCTTCTATTTCAGCATTATTCTGTTGTACGACTCTGCGCTCCGTCGGAAGGACACTCCAGGCTTCATGCCACATGCGAAGCGTCCTACAGCGCGTGAAGGCGAGAGATATAGGTAGATTGTAATCCAGTAGACCACTGGTTGGCCTCAAACCGTGGCAATGACGATGAGCAAATGGGCGATCTTCGCGACACGGTGAAGTAAGTCCGGAGCGATACGCGCCAGACTTTCGTTCGCAAAATCGCACGCCGGGAAGATGTGGACTACGTATGCAGGCTAGAAAATTAAACACATCTCGTCACTCGTCTGCCCACCACACTATTCTCCATGCCTCGAACGCGCTTGTCATTACGTTTATACAGATGACATGTTAATGGCTATCTTTAACCGTTAATTTGGCCATCTTTCATTCTGTAAACTGTTACTATCGGTAGTGTTAACGAAGTTCATTGTTTCGACATTTACGTACCTGTTGCGATCCTGGTGCAGCAATGTTAACAATTCCAGCGGCCTGCTTCTGTTGTAAATACATTATAAATCCAGTCTGAAGGTTCTTGCTCTGTTGCAACACGTCAACCTCGTCTCGACCACACGGAAGTGCAAGGAGCATGCAATGTTCATTGTCCATCTATAACAAAACATAAAATAGCACAATTTAGTACCCTGTATCATGATATTTAGGCAATCGGGTAATGGAGAAAAGTAAAAAAAAAAAAGGTGAAGTCTAAAACTCATAGGTTGTGACATTGTAAAACACATAAAGAAACGTAGGTTTTAATACTACTCACAAATTTTACTCAATTTTCTAATTTGTTGTTAAAAATGGTGCCGTAATGAAATATTAAATAGGACATGGATACGTACTTGCATCTTCCTCGCCACTCCATCGACCTGCGTCTGTTCCAGTCTCATTCTTTGAGCAATTCTCAACGGTGGGGTGGAGCCATCGCTGTTGCAAGGTAGACTATCCCTCGCTACGTTGGGGTTACCGAAAACGAAATGCATTTGTACTGCAGCTTGGTCGTTCTTGAGTGCCAGGAGGCCTTGCCACATGACCGGATACCGTTGTAACAACATCTGAAACGAATCCGCCTGCGGTGGCACTTGCGAGGCGTGTGGTGGTGTGACCACTTGATGTTTCCTGGGTCTGTCGGGCGTGATGGCTCTGTCGCTGGGCGCTTCGCTGGCTGCGATCGGATATTGTGAACGCAAATGCGCCGGTGGTGGTTCGTAGAAACCTCCGCGTGCAGTGGCAGGAGTGGTTAAAGATGGATTGCCACTCGCGTTGTACTGCGGTGGCGGCGGCGGTAATCTTGGCGCTCCGTGCAGCATGTAGACCTGAGCTACCTGAGGACTATCCGTGGTGCGGTCCTGGGGCGTCTTCGTACTCCTTCTCAGCTCCAACGGCGGACTATGACTATCTTCTATGCCGGGTTCTAGTTTCGGGTCTAACGGTAAATGGGGAGATCTAGTTCTTGGAATGTGATACGCTATACGCGGAGCTGTCAAGGCTTCCTGTTGAGCACGCAAATACTGATACTGCAGCACTTGGGGATGCATGTAGTGCGGTGGTAGCTCTGCACCACGCGTCAACCCTCCAAAGTGGTTCACGACGTCGCCCTGTCAAAAAGATTACACATTAGAATCGTAGAGCGCAGGAGAATTGCTGTTGTTCGATCTTCTATGTTTCTACCATAGGAGGCTTCCTCTTTGAATCGAGGTCTTAACGCTTTGTCTATCGGGATCCTATTAACAGGATTTTCAATAATTATGCTGCGCCAAAAGAAAGGCTTAAAAATATTTTTTGACGTAATAATCTCAAGCGAAATGATTAGCTTACGTTACTGGGGTTGCTATTATATATCATGAAGTTGCTATTGCTGTTGAAAGTTTTATTAACAAATCCTCAGCAATGGGTGATAGACTTTCAAAAAATACGAAATAACCGCCGATACGTAATGTGTTAAGTTAGTGGGTATTTGCTTTGATAAAGAATGTCGGTTGTTACTCTCGATTTGTAACGTATCTTAATGGAAATAAATGTTGTATAAGTAAGTACCTGAGAAGCGTTAGCATGATGATGGGCAGGTGGGGGCAATGGAGGACTCTGGGATCGATGCGGGGGGACAAGTCCATACTGGCCCCCTGGTGATGGAGCAGCACCCGCATTCCCATGCTAGCCAAAACCAAGCAACGTTAGTTTGTGTATCACATATCTTGGAGAATGTACGTTTCACGTCGTTATCCACAAAATCATATTAAACTAAGCGTGGAACGTGATCAACATAAAGCACTCCAAACACCATGAACTGGACATTTCTATACAAGATAGTAACTTTGATATATTTTTAGTTATTTTATAGATTCAATTTTTGAGAACACAAGTTTTCAAATCGTTATTTAGGACTCTGCTCAATTTTCAAAGTTAAAAAATAACAAACATGGTCAGGTTGTGTGTAAACACCATGCTTACCAGGGGCCCTTCGTATGTTGATATCGGCACTCCACGAGCTTGAGGGCTAGGGGTTGGCACCATAATGCAGCCAGACATGGACACTTCAACTTTTGGTGGTTCCATTGTTCCCGTTACCTGTAACACAAGTAGGATGGTCTTTAGCTATAGAGGTCAAAAATTCGTGTTGAGAATTTTTGGTCTTACCCCCTTAAATTTTGAGACAGCCTGTATAATAAACAGACTGTAATATAGTATATCTTCATCGATACGCTTTGCATTCTAAAAACGGGTACTTTACATGCAACAACCTGATAGAATGAAACATAGGCTCACCGGTGGTTTCGGTGCAGGCGGTCTAGAGCAGCTAACACCAACAGGCTGAGGATTCATCAGATGCGGCTGAGTCGGTGGACTGGCCACAGCTCCGGTGACTATTGGAGGAACTACAGCCTGCAGCAAATGAGCCTTAGGATTCAGAGGATGAGGTTGACCATTGATTGCTTTCAACGCCGTGGGCTGTGAGACAGGCTGATGAATCCTGGGTGTGGGTGTTGTTACATTAGCCGGATGAACATTCATGGGTAGCTTTTGAGGCAGATTGACAATCGTAGACGGCTGTTGTGGCGGCGGTGGTGGTGGTGGTTGCGGTTGGGGTTGCGGCTGCGGTTGTGGTTGTGATGGTGGTTGTTGTTGCTGCTGTTGTTGTTGCTTGGCTGCTTGCAACAAATGTTGTTTAGGATTCGGAGGAACCCCGGTGTTGTTCAGAACCGGCGACATAGGCTGACCTTGGCCCTTTCCATTGGCAGCGCTGATCTGAGGCGCCTGTTTCGCCCTTGGACTCAAGTTAGGCGACACTACTCTGGTGGGAATCTGCAAGTGGAGTCCTTGCACCGTCTGCGTTAGCTTCACCATATTCTGCACGATCGACTGACTGGGCCCACTGGGGGCAGCTGGTGGTTTAGTGATGATGGACGGTTGTTGCACAGGCGTTGCCAATTTGCTAGCATTCAACACGTGAGCCTTGAGACTAGTAGGTTTGGACTGCGTGGAGCAAGTAGGTGCTGTCTGAGGTGTTGCCACAGTTGTCGTCGTGATCGATGCGACGGTGGTAGACGTTGTAGCTGTTGGGACCATACTGATCGTCGGAGTAACCTGAACGGCTGGAGACTGTGGTTTGGTGATGACACTGGCCTGAGGCTGAATGGGCACAGGCTCCGGTTCCTTCTTCGGCACTTCAGCTGCAGCGAGGATCTCCGGTTGAGCTGGTTTAGGTCTAACCACATCCGTTGTTGGCGTGGCGATGATCATTGCAGGTGTGGTTCTCGCGTCGGTCCTGTTGATGGCAATTTGGCCGGACGCTGTAGAGACCGGGATGTACTGACCCTCCTCCGACTCCCTCATGGGTATCAGCATTCCAGTTACCGGATCGATCAGCGTCATTGGTTCGTGAGAGACCGGTTTCTGGATGGGCGACGGAGCGGATTGACTGGTTTCCTCTGTTTTCGGGGTCTCGTCTCTGGATTGGACGCTCTCCTCCTTGGTCTGAACTTCCGGCGGCGGCGGCACAATCTCCTTGATCTTCTCCTCGCTACTGTCGTCGTTCTCCGATGTCCTGCGCGTTGACTTCCGCACGCCTCTCGGGGACTTCCTAGGCTCTGTCAGCTGCAACGAAGCATGCACCGGTCGGGGAGCGTTGTTGTGTCTGGTGCTTCTTCTCGTGGCGTGAACGTTTCCGGTGTTCCCGAGCAGACCCTTATTGGCTGCCGATCCCCGCACCACGTCCTCTATCACGTCGTCGATGGTATTCCTGCTGCCGTCTCTCTCGGCCAGCCTCTTCGACTTTCTGGTGTTCGCGGCAGGCGAGACGAACTCCTCCGGCGGAACTTCTTTGACCGCAGCTATGGGTGTCGCTGGCTGCGCATTCGGGCCGGTTAGATTTGGCACGGGGGACTTGATAGTGAGGATCAGCCTTGGCCGACCAGCATTGTCCTCCTCGCTGTCGTCGTGGAACTCGTACACGTCCGCCGCCGGAAGTTTGTTCTTCTCCACGTGGTGTTTGCTACCCCGCGGAGTCCTACCTCCTCGCTTATGTGTTACGGTGGCGGTGTTCTTCACGCTCCTCCTGGTGGTCACTCCGCCGCGATTGCTTCCTCTTCGAGTTCTCGTTCTGCCGCGCCGACTCTTCGTCGACTCGCTTTCGCAGGTCTCCACACCCTCGTCTTGTTCGTCGTTCACCGCGAAGTTCTTCTTGTTCTCGTTCTCCACAATCTCCGCGTTGAACCACTCGGACTCGGCCTTCGGAGGCTCCTGGTTCTCGTTGCTGATGTTCGTGCAGTGCTGAGTCTCCTCGTCGTCGTCGTTACCCTCGCCGTCGCACAGAGCGTCCACCTTCTTGATCACGCTCTCGATGTTCACCTCTTTCGCCGACCAGTAGTCGCTGTCCTCTTTGCTGTCCGCCGGGTCTTCCTTGGACACATCGATCGCGAGAGGGTCCGTGCTGGGCTCCTTTAGAGGATCCTCCGCTGGCTCCTCGTCCATGTTGGTCTCCTCGATGTCCTTCGCTGGGTCCTCTTCCTTGATCTCGTTCACTGTCTCCACTTTGATCGGTGTTGTTTCGATCTCTATCTTAGGAACGAGACTACCGTCAGCAACTTCTGTCTTCGGAACGATGTTTTCCGACTTGATCAGGTCCTGCTGTTCTAGCTTCGGCTTGAGATCGACGATCACGAGCTGCGTCGGAGGGATCTCGGAGGGTTCGTTGTTGGGGAACTCTTCTTTCATGACAGGCTCCTGTTTCACTTCAACAGGTTCGTCCTTGATGATGTCCATTGGTTGAGTAGGTTGGATAGGTGGAGTTAGCTGCATAGGCTGTGCTGTCTGAGCTATCCTGGCGTTGGCGTCCAGTTCGAGTTCCTGGTCAGGTGGCATGCGCGGTTCTAGACACTCAACTGCGTTGCTGCTCTCGTTCACCGGCGTCGCTGGTATCGACGAGACGATGGATGGTACGGTTCTGGCGATGATGGCCTGCGAGACGGTGGACACCAGAGGAATGTTTGGCTTCGGAATCTGGCTGCTCTGCGGCACCGGCGAGTGCCTCTGGCTAGCCAAAGGCAACGGCGTCTGCGTGATCGCGCATTTTTCTTCTGGCATGACTACGGGGACCGCTGGCGCGATCTGTTGCGCGACAATGGGCACGACGGTCTTGATCAACGACTGATTGGCCGTCGAGACCGTCGAAGCTCCGATGCTGTGCACGACAGACTTGTGGACCAGATGGGGTTGGCCGTGAGCGACTATAACCGGGCTGGGTGTCGACGATCGAGGCACGTGGGTGGTCAGCAGCTGGAGATTGGACATCTCCTGTTTCTGTCTAGGCGACAGGAGGTTGTTGTCCGTGGTGATCGGACCGGGTATTTGCTTCTGAGATCTAGAGGTCAAAGTGTCCGTCAGTGCGCTCGGCTTGCCGAACACCGGACTAGAGGTACTGGCTGTGATCTCGATCTTAGCCGTTTCCGGGATGTACGTGGGCGGCTGGTTCGGCGAAGGAACTTTCGGGGACGTGGACGCTTTGTTGGTCGATTCTGGTATCACTGCCGGAGAGAGTTTAGGCTCTTCTAACCGCTGCGCGGGCTCGTTGGGATTCACCGGGAGCAGCGTCTCGATGACCGACTTGCCGCCTATGGCCAGGTCCCTGGAGCTCTTCACAGGCATGTACGGACGGTGTGGAATATTCAGTGTGAGCGGCGGCAAACCACCTCTGGGATAGCTGGGAGCTAGAGCTCTCATGCCAGGAGCATGTTGGATGACCGGTTGTTGAGTGGCCGCGGTGGAATAGATCTGCTGCGCGGGCGTTTCCGGTCTCAGAGAAGACACGGACACGCTGACGGCGATCCTCGTCGGTGGCGGTGACGGTTTGCCAACGTTGGGCACGTGAGGACTCAACGACGGATTTCGAGACCATTGTCCATTCGGAGACGACGGCTGCGAGATCCTCGGCGACAGCTGCGACGGCACCAAAGGTGGGATTCTAGATGGCACCAGCGGAGGCAGAGGAGTCAGGCTGGAGGCGGTGGTGGTGCAAACGGCGGATATGTTCTGCATCCTCGGGGAGGCTTGACGCATAGGCACCATCTGCGACTGCGGTGACACGGGCAGCTTTTGATAGAGCGGTTGCACGCTGATGGGAGGCGGTCTGGGACTGACTGCAGCGATCCTAGGTGTTTCTCCGGTGATGGGCACGCTGCACGGTCCGAGACCAGGCTGCTTGTACTGCGGAGGCGGAGACGCCGAGACCCGATGGGCTTGGGTGTTGATTCCCTCCGGGCTGGTGACGCTGACGTTGGTGTCGACGGGCTCGATCGGTACGGGTTTGACGACTTCACGAGGCTTCTCGTTCAGCGTCCACGAATGAGCGATGACGGACGCAGGTGGACTCTGCGGTTTCACCACGGGTATAGAGGTGACTCTAGCTTCGACGGGTTTTTCGGTTACCGCCAGAGACGGCGCGATAGTGTTGACAGTCTTTGTGGGAGATTTGTAGAACGATGGAATGTCTGGCGTTTTCGGTGGTTGCGTCAGGTCGAACGTCTCGTAGTTCGGGTCTTCCTCCGTGTCGGTGTCTATCTGCAGGTCGTGCTCGCTCTGGGGAGTGTCCGGCTTCAAGTCGGTCTCCCCTTCGCCTGCGGAGGGGTTCAGACTCTCGACAGCCTGCTGCATCTCCTCGACGTCCTCTTGAGGCGCTTCCGGTGGCGGGCGGACAGCGTCGTCCGTCTCCGCGTCTTCTTCCTCGCCCTCGTAGGAGAAGTCCTCGGTGGAAGCACCGAAGGTCTCCTCCAAGAGCGCGGCGACGGCGTCCTCGGTCTCCTCCTGCGAGATGGCGACCCTTGGCTTGTCTTCCGTCTGCGCAGGTGGCGTTGTCGGCACCGTCACGTCCGGCTCCTCCCGGCCGCTTCGGGATTGGCAGCTGCTCTCGCGTTCCTCCGGCTCCGAGATGCTCTTCACCGCGTTCTCGTGGATGGTCTCGTCGATCTCGATGCCGAAGCCGGGAATGAATTTCTCTTTCTTCTTCTCCTGCTTGGAGGGTTGGATTCCGCTGCTGACCGGTGGCGTCATCGACGGAGTCATCGATGGCGTCATCGGTGGCGCTGGAACGTTCGCGGCGACCTTGGGAATCGGACTCAACAGCGTGTCTCTGGGCGTTGGAAGCGTGGGCGACATGGTCTTGGTGATGATCGGACTGCTAGCTCGTGGTGGACTTGGATCCGCGCCGAGGTACGGTAACTCGCCGCTCTTTTCGTGATGGTGATGATGGTGATGGTGATGATGATGGTAGTCCTTCCGACTGCGCTCCTCCTTCGACTTCTTTCTCTTTTTCTTTTTCTCCTTGACCTTCTCCGGGACCGTGGATGGAGTCGACTGTTCCACGCTGTCATTGTCGTCGGTGAACCGAAACACGTCGTGGTCGTTGCTCTCGGTACACGCTATGTCCGACTTCGGCGAATTGGGCAGCCCCAGCAGGTTCGCCTCGATCTCCCGACCAGCTTCGGCCAGATCCACGCTGTTCTCGTCTTCCGGTTGGTGGCGACGCTTCTTCTCAGTTTTCCTCCTGACTCGCTCCACGTCCAACACTGGACTGTGACCGCCGTCGCTGTCGGACGCGTAGGTATTGTTCTCCGACGGGATGTTGCCCAACCGGTTGAAGAACGTGTTCGACGGACCGTCGTCAACGTCATCCGACAGCGGTCCGAAGATGTCCTCCATCCGCTGCGAGTCTCTCGCCTCCTGCCTGTTGAGCCTTTTCCTTCTCGCTTTAGCCTTATCGTCCCCGTTCCTGTCTCGCCTCTTGTCCTTCTTGTTCCGTTGTTTCTTATCTGACCGTATTCTCTCGTCAGCGTTTTCCACCAGCACAGTCGTCCCCGAAGTAGTCGTTGCACTGGCGACGGTGATGGCCTCGGACGTGTGATTCGGCCGACAGTCCACGGTACTCGTGATGCTCGACTTGTTCTTATGCTCGATGCTCTCCGAGGACTCGGTCTTCAAGCTGTCTTCGGTCGATATCGAGATCTTTTGTCGCTTCTGCTTCTTCTTGTGCGACTTCTTGCGCGAGTCCCTCTCGTGGTTGTTAACAACGATGGCGGGATGGTTCGCGCGGAAACCGACGGACATCCGCTCGTCGTCGTCCGACGTGCGAGGCTCCTCCTTCACGGTCGCGTGCACGCTGCTGACCACCGTCGACGTCTCCAGAGGATTGTGCTTCTCCTCGGTGTCCGCGAATCCTAGGTCGACGTCGCTTTCCAGGAACCTCTCGGTCTTCACCTTCCGGATCTTGTTGTTGAACGACTCCTCCTCCTCGCTGGTGTCCGAGTGGATCCTCGACCTTGATCCCTTCCTGGACAACGACTTCGCCCTGGCGGAGTCGGACTCGGACGTGGCTTCGTCTTCCGTTAAAGCTTTACTGGATACCGAATCTCCGTCCCATGAGGTGCTCTGCTTTTTCTCCTCTCGTCTCGCTCGACTTTGCTTCAGCTGCGAGAACTTGTCCTTCAGGCGCACCTGACGTTTCTCCTCCTCGAGCTTCTGCATGTTCTTGGTCGAGCGAGCCTTCACTTTGTCGTACATGCTGATATAAGCGGGCTCGTCGTCTACGATGTCAAAGATCGAGTGCTTCTTCGGCTCGTCGCTGTCGGTGTCCGTGGCCGACGGGTGCCTGGCCACTTGCATCTCGTGGGTGGACAGTGGCCCGTCGTCCACGTCGCTGTGCAGATTCAGAGAGGACTGCTGCTGATGGTGCTGCTGTATATCTCGGGAATGATTGGAGCTAACCGAGGTCTGCTCGCTCGGCGAGTTCGAATCGTTGCGCTTCGAGAGCTCCAGTCTTGACAGGAACTCCTTGTCCGACTCGTGGGAGACCCTGGGGCTGCGTTCCCTCGACTCCTTCTCCGAGCGGTTCCTCTTACTGCGCTGCTTCTCTTTTCCCTCTCGGTTGTTCTCCCTGTTCTCCCTGTTCTCTCTATTTTCTCTGTTCTCTCTGTTCTCTCTGTTTTCTCGGTTCTCTCGGTTCTCTCGGTTCTCTCGATTCTCCCTGTTTTCTCTATTTTCTCTGATCTCTCTATTCTCCCTGTTCTCTCTGTTCTCCCTGTTTTCTCTGTTCTCCCTGTTCTCCCTATTCTCCCTGTTCTCCCTGTTCGACTCCCTGTTGATCTCACTGTGAACGTCCCTGCTGTCCTGGGTCTGCGTGGAACCGCTGCTCTCTTTACTGTCGCGGCTCTCCCTGCTCTCCCGGCTGGACCGATGGGAGTCGTTGCGGTGCTTCCGGTCTTCTGACCTCCTGTTCTGTCTAGGCCGGTCTTTGCTGTCCCTACGGTGGTCTGAGATCTTCATACGTTTCGCGTCGTCGTCCGGCGGCCCATCTTGCGACGAACATCGCCGTTTAATAGACACCGGAGCGGGCGAGATTTGATTCTGCGACTGGGTCACGGACTGATGGAGATGGTTCTCGATCGGCTGTCGCCTGCTGTCGTCCCGGTCTCTCTTCTCTTTATCTTTCTCCTCTCGGTCTCTTCTCTTGTCACGCTCGGACTTCTCTTTCTCTCGCCTCTCTTGGTCCTCGCGTTCTCTCCTCTTTTCCCGGTCATGTTTCTCGCGTTCGAATCTCTCGCGCTCCTCCTTCTCTCGTTTCTCTTTCTCCGCCCGTTCCCGTTCTTCTTTCTCTTTCCGCCGCTCCCTCTCGAGTCTCTCTTTCTCTTCCCGCTCGCGCTTCCGTTCCCTCTCTATCTTCTCCTTCTCCTCCCGCCTTCTTTCTCTCTCCAATCTATCCCGTTCCTCCTTCTCTCGCCTTTCCTGCTCTTCCCTCTCTTTCCTGAGCCGCTCCTTCTCCTGTTTCTCTCGCTCTAACCGAAGCTCCCGTTCTTTCCTCTCCCGATCCTCTCGTTCTCGCCTCTCCCGTTCCTCTCTCTCCCTTCTCTCCTGCCGTTCCTTCTCCTCTCGCTCGCGTTTCTCACGATCCAACCGCTCCTTCTCCCTCCTCTCTTTCTCCTTGGCCTCGTTCTCCTCACGTTCCTTTCGCTCCCGTTCTCTCTCCTCCCTCTCCCGTTTGTCCTCCTGTCGTTCTTTGTCGAGCCTCTCCCGTTCCCGTCTCTCCTCGTCCTTCTCCCGCCTCTCCTCCCGTTCCTTCCGCTCTTGTTGTCTGTCACGGTCCTCCTTTTCCCTCCTCTCCTGTCTCTCCCGGTCGTCCTTCTCTCGTCTCTCCTTCTCCTCCCGCTCTTTCCTGTCGTAGCGCACCTCCTTGTTTTCCTTGAACTCTCTATGACTATCAGAGTCCCCGATGTCGTTCAACACGGACTCCTTTTCTTCCCGGTCCTTGCGGCTGCTGCTACTCCTCTCGACGTCCGTGTCCTCTTTCCGCGACTTCCTCTGACAGTCCTTGCTCTTGCTGTACTTCGAATCCCTGCTGTCCTTGCCGTCGCGCGAGTCCCTGCTCTCCCGATTGCTGCCCACCTCTTTCCTAATCCGGGAGCGGGACCCGTCGGCGGACGCGGACAGGGACGACGACGAGCAGGATGATATCGACGAAGAAGACGACGTGGAAGACGGTGGTAGGACCATGGCGGCGGTGGACATGGAAGTTTGGTACTGGCCGGTCGACGATGATGTCGTGATCGACGCACTGGTCGTCGAGGAGGAGGTTGCGGTGGCCGGCGTGGCCAACGACGCCGTGGTGGACGACGCTGTGGTTGACGACGTCGTGGTCGTCGTTGTCGGCGTCGCGGTGACCGTCGGCGTACTCGGGTACGCGATCGTCGACGGGACCGTGGTCGCGACGGCGGATGGCGGCGCCGACGACGTCGTGTTCAGTCCTCGGCTCGTCGAAGCGCCGAGAACGTGTATATTACTTACGCTACCGTTGCTGCTAAGAATACTACTAGCTGACGCTAAACCGCTACTATTGCCGCTACTGGCTGTCGTCCCGCTGCCAAGACCGATCGGCAACGAGACCGGTGGTAATTCGGGACTAACTGTTTTGATTGACGTGCCGGGCGTGATCGGTGTGGCCGGTATCGGGTGCACGCAGTTGTGCTGCACCGACGCTCGCAGGTCCGTCGTTTTCAGCGTGGTGGACATGCTCGTCGTGAAGCTCAGGCTCGAGGACAGAGACGCGATGCCCCCTAACCCCGTGATCTGGGCGGTGGCTGACGCGCCGCTGCCATTGCCGCTGACGCTGACGCTGCCGCTGGTGCTGCTGTTTCCGCTGCTGGCTGACTGTACAGGCGGGTGACTAGGAAACGGATACTGTAGGCAGACCTTGCTGGTGCAGCCGCTGCTGCTGGCCGACGTCAGGCCGCTCGTCCCGCCGATCATCGAGCTGACGTTCAGCACGCCGGTGAACTCACGCGGCTCGTACTTCTCGCTGAAGTTCTCCAGCCTCTTCGAGTCCTCGTCGAACACGCTCCGCTTGGCAAGAACCGACTTCACGATGTCGGACGGCTGCACCTCGTGCAGGTCCAGATCGAGAAGCTTGTGCCGAAACCTGAACCGCTCTGACGCCGTCGCGTCCAGCTTGGCCAGCGCGTCACCGCCGGCGGCGCTCAACGCTCTCGACCCGGACCACTTCTCGTACTTCTCGTCGAGCGACCGTATCCTCTCCTCGAGACTCGGCGACTGCGGCGCCGTTTCGCTGTCCGAGCTCGTCGGACTCGGACTCGGATGTCGCGGTGGCGGCGAAGCCGGAGGTTGAGGAGCTGCACGAGGACTCGGCGCCGTTGACAGGTTCGCGCACGGCGGACTCGCCACCTTCGTTAGGCTCGCGTTGCTCGACCGGTTGCTGTTGCTGCTGTTGTTGTTGCTGCTGGTGTTGTTGTTGTTGTTATTGTTGTTGTTCAGCATCTGCGTCGCGAACCTCGGCAAGGGCAACGACAGAGGACCCTCGTGACTACGCTCGCGAAACCGCCTTGGCTCGCTCGGCACCAGGTTCTCCGGTCTCTCGTCCACCAACGGGGTGCCTGGTCGCGAGCCGTCATGGTGTTCGTGGTGCCTGCAACGGACATTTGTTTTCCACGTTAGTTCTACCATTTTCAGAATGCTTGTCTCTCGCAAAGTTTGCCGACAGCTGTTTCCCCCCACTCCTGTTGACCATATATTTGTAATATACTAGATAGAGAAGATTCCTGACCATCATAAGCAATCGACTAGGCTTCAGTTGAAGTCTGTCTTGAAACGAGCTATAGTTTGAGATACAAATTGCCTTCAAGATATCTTAAGCGACAAGGCTAGGTTTTATATGAAGTATATCTTGGAACAAGCTATTATACAAATTGGGGAACAAGCGTCTCCAAAACATCATACCGGATGCCCTGGTTGGGCAAGACTTGCACCCACCTGCTAGTGACGTCGCGACGTCGCTTGCAAGGTCCGGGTCCCCTGCCCTCGCAGCTGCCTCTTCTCGTGCCGTGATGCACGACGACCTTGCTATCACTGACACGCCGGATGTCCATGCCTTTTCTACTCGAGTGCGAAGTGACGAGCAGCGAAGCGATCTCGGGCTCGTCGTCCTCGCAGAGTATCGTCGTCGACGCGCCGTCGAGCTTCGCGCGTTTCTTTGGCGCGAACCCGACCTCGTCGCCGCTGCTATGACACTCCTCGAGCTGCTCGAGCAGGTGGACCCTCTCCTTCTGAAGGTGTCGGATGTCGGAGGGCGGTAGCAAAGGTGGTGGAGGCGCCGGAGGTTCCACGCTCGTCACGACGCTTTGCACAGCGTGGCGTCGGGACGGCGGAGGACAGTCGTCGTCGTTCAGCTTGCCGTCGCCGAGCACGCTGCTCTGGTAGTCATCGTGGCTGGCTCCGCTGCCTTGGCTGAACTCGTCGTAGCTGCGAAACCTACGCGGCGCCGGCTCGCTGTAGTCCCCGTCGTAATAAGTGTCCTGGTAGGACCTCCTATTGCTACGGGTCATCGCGGTCGGGTGCGCCGGACTCGCGCCGGGCGTACTCCCTCCTCCAGATGTGCGGGAGTAACTCGCCGTTCTCGACCTCGGGGGCGTCTCGTAGCGGGTAAACCTGCCACTCGAATTCGACACGGTCACCCCGGAGTCGAAACTGCTACGTTCCCGCCTGGAAGGAATCCTTCAAATAACGGTTGTACTATATTTCACGTTCTTATTCGTCGGAGCCGGGATCCAGGAACGTCCCCTGGGACACCTTCGACCCGTTTCTGCGGGGTTGCTGACCAGTTCACCTGGCTAGCTTCCCTCCCACGTAACTCGCAACAACCATTAACCCTCGTGGTTGTTGCGTGGATGGTTCTCGTGGTTGCAACTGCAGAAACGTTTGTCGAACATCCCATGGGACATCCTGCGCATGTAATAAGTTTAACATATTCACTGTTCAAGGGCTATACTTTTCAAGGTGACTTTGGCTTGCAAAGTTCGACGCAGATTGGAAGCAATGTTAACAATAAAACTATCGGGCCTTATTCCTTTATAATAATAACAGGATTGGATTTATTCAGATTTTATAAGACTTTTAAGAATAAAGTAGTGTACTCAAAAATTTCTCAAGAAAATATTTCCATCACTTCAGGAATTGTAACAAGTTCTGATTAAAATGTTCCTAAGTTTATACTAAGCTCGTTTGAGCCTTGCGTAGGCATTCAAAATCTATAGATAATTCTAAACCTACAGTGTATAAGATTTCATGCAGAACAGTGAACTTGTTAAGAGATTTGCTGAGATACTTTATAGTTGATTGTTTCACTAAGATGCCAGGTTAACCGGGCATTATAGTGCGTTACAAAGTATACTTACGTGACATCAAAAGTGGTAGCCGGGGAGGGTCTTGTGTCCCAAGGTTTCTCTCCAGCGATACCTTGCCGCTCCAGGTGCTCGTAGAACGTCTCCTGGCACTCCCTGGAGGCGAAGTCGACTTGAAGCCGACGACCACGAAGAGCTACGCCCCTCATCTCCTTCACAGCAGCTTGCGCGCAGCTAATCTGCTCGAAGAAGACCAGAGCGTGTCCTCGCTCACGGTCCACTACGACCTGGGATATCGGTCCGAACTGATGGAACTGCATGTTCAGGTACTTTTCCGACATACAATCTGCAAGGAAACGTTCAATATAAATTTCCTGAACTAGGTAAATCATTAACTCTTTGCGGTCCGATTTAATTTCTCTCTTTCATATCAAACCTTGCTAAACGATTGCATAACTCTCATTGCCAGCCTATGTAATACAGCTGAGAGATACTGTGATTGTTGTTACATATCATTATTAACACTAGATTTACGGGGCCCGTCAAAATGACGGATTCAAAAGCTTTTAATTTACGATTATTAAGAGTGTAAGGAGGCATTCGTGAGGAATTATTAAATAGATTTATTTTTTTTTGTGTACATATTACAATAAAAATCGCTGAAGATCTAAGTAAATACAATTTTATTATTTTTATAAAGCAATGTAAAATAATCAATTTTAGTGCTCTGTAAACCTAGTGTTAATGAATGTAACGTAAATCAGTAAAATAAGTAACTATTTGCGTAACAGTCGATGTCGAGTCAGGCTCGACATAGGACCGGAAAGGATTAATAGACTGCGGATTTTATGCATTTATAACAAAAATGAGTGAACTTAAGTAGGAAGATTAAAAGAATTGAACGGAGGTGATATGAAAGTGGTATTGACAGGTCAATTATGGTACTTACAAAATCTACAATTTCTACAAATAATCATCATATAATAATATTCACATTAAATACCACTTAACACTAAGTTTCCAGGACGCGTCAAAATAAGTTCTAATGACTCAAAGTGAATACTAACATTTTTAATTTACGATTAATGAAATTGTAAAGATGCACTATGAAGAATTGTTATACAAATCTATTTTTTTGGCAGTAAGCATTGTAATAAAAACGGCTAAAAATTTGGATTATACACATTTCTGTTATTTTTGTAAAGTAATGTAAAATAGTCACTTTTAGTGCTCCGTAAACCTAATGTTAAACAGAGCAATTATTGCTGGTAGGTGATCTAGAGTAAGACAGGTCTCGGTACTTGGATTTCGCATCCTGGACTGATAATTTTTAATTTGCATGAAGATCTGCAGTCTTTTCGTTTCTATTTCTGCTAGATATTTCCGCTGAGATCGTTTTCTAGGTTCAACATTTTTTGTTGGCAATGACGCAAGACTTTTTATATACCTCCAATGCCATCAACCCAAACACAGGACGTGGGCATGGACTTTCCGAATCCAAGTTTTATTCGATTAGCGCCCAGGTGTTCGCCGTCCATCGATCGCATAGCTTTGACGACGCTGCCAATGTCGGAGTATTGGCAGAAGGCATAGCTTGTCACCGCGCCCTGTTTTTTAACATCTATTTCCTGTAACATCGAACATTTATATTTACCTTTCCGTCGTTGACAGGAAGAAACTATCGATCTTCATCGAATATGGTCGAATCCGATCTTCAGACGCTAAACTTGCACGGATGTTTACTCGTGTCTCTACATTATTCGAAAACATTTCCGAATCTTAATTTTAAATGTCAAAAGTGCGTCATTCGAGAGAGTATTAACATAGTCATTCGAATAAGCCTATCGTTTCAACAGCGTACACGTCTTTCGTCTGAATATTAATATCGACTTTACGAAGTAAGGCACAGGACTATGTATTAATGCAGATTCCGAGTCTGTCAGTCATTGGTTCTGACGGTCGAAGATCCGCAGTTAACCCCTTGCATTACGATTTGTCTTACGGGCCTCGAGGAAGTATGTATTAGGTCATTGCATATGAAATATCTTATTCCAAACAATAACTTTAAACGAACACTACTTTTCTCATTTTTTGACCTTCTTCTATCATTGACTAACAGTACGTTCATTTACCACAATATTTTGACCAAACATTATAAAAATTACACACACACACACGGTGATCACATTGATTGATATTGAAATAAACTTGTTTTAAAAGTGAAGTTGAAAACTTTAACTAGAAACTGGAGATAAAATGATATATATACAATAAACCTATAAATCATAATAGTGTTCCTTAATTCAAACGTTCGCTACTACTGTCACAGATATGTGACGTCCACAATCTCGTAATTTACTCAGAGATAGTCAAATTGATTGTACCCCTTGATTGCAGAAAGTCACAGAGCATAGCATAATATCCGGGAACTACATGACTATTTTCTAACAAAGTTTAGTAGTGAACTTGTTAAATAACTTCGTAACATTTGCATTCTAAACTCGGACATTTCATACGAAATGACCTAATAGCTCACGAAGAGCATTCTCCGAGGCTCGGGCCACAAGAAGAAGGAAAGTCGGTACGTATGATGCTGCATTGGATTCCATCCTGTAGGGCTTGATAGGTGGACTTACTATGATCTCGCCGAAGGGCTCGAAATGCTTCCTAAGCTCGGACGCGGTGACGTCCTTCTCTAGGTTGCCGATGAAGAGGGTGCGCGTCGCTTTCGGATGGTACTCGTCAAGCTCGGCCTCGTACGGCCGAAACTCGTTGTCCTCAACATCGTAACCCTGGTAGGGGGCGACTTCGATTTTGCATCCGAAGAAGAGCTTGTCGTGGGAGACCTCGAGGGCCTTCTCCACGTCCTCGGGCTTCTTGAAGCAGACCAGGGCGTACCGGTCACCGGCTGCCCCCACGACCTTCACCCAGGTCACTTTCCCGTGCTTTTTGTATTCGTGGAAAAGGCCGTCCTTGAGGGAGGTGTCGCTGCTGCGTGCCGGCAAATTACGCACGCAGATCGCGAGCGGCCTACGGTCCTCGGTGACGGCGGCATTTCCGGTGCGGTGAGGCGAGCTGCCAGGCGACGTACTGCCCCCGGAAGTGCTGCCGGCGGAACTGCCGCTGCGGCTGCTGCTGCTGCTCCCGGAACGGCTACTGCCGCTCGGCGAGCTGCTTCCGCTTCGCGATTTTCTGCGCTGTTTTTTGTGCTGTCGTAGCGCACCGCTGCTACCGCTGCCGCCACCGCCGCCGCCACCGCCGCCGCCTCCACCGCCTCCACCGCCGCCTAGTGGAACAACACGACGAATGTAATCTACACACGCACACAGTTTGTCAACGTTAATACGATGAATCTTCGCTGGAGGGTGTAAAGCCCTGTCCAGACTGACGGACAATTGTCCGCGGACTGTCCGCATACTGCACATGTTGTATGTGCATACTCCGCGTACGATATACAGTAAATCCTTTATAAACGCATAAAAGCTGTAGCAGATAAACGCAGAAAATACATCCCCTCCACTTTAGTGGTCCGATCTCGAAATAATCCGATCTCGGCCAGTGATGGTATATGGTCTCGGTTTTCTCGCGCATGCGCGACCATTTTAGCGTCAGTAAAGTACAAAATTGGGCTAAAATGGGGTACCTTAGTCACCCCGCATAATTTCGCAAATTTTTTTTCGATTTTCAAATATGAATTGACAAGTAGCTCCTTCTCCAACAGTAGTTGCCATTATAAAATCGAATATATTAACATTAACGTAGCAAAATTTCGTAGTACGGTCGTCTCGTCGTGTCGTCTTGCTTACTTTTTTCCGGTTTCCCGCCAATAACAGTTCTCCCCTACTTTCCCCACAAACATAAAACGTACGGTACGTTCCTGCATTTAGTCGCGCATGCGCGAAAAAATCGAGACCATATACCATCACTGATCTCGGCTCGGGAATATCGGTATGAACCACTACTAATGCGACGCGGAGAGTCGCAGTCGTGGGCACAATCTAAAGGCCCATGCGTCACGACAATGTAACACCAATATTAAATTTTTTTTATTATTACTTATTTTTTCATGAAACTTTCATTGATATATTCGGGGAATTTTTCTGATTAAAAAAGACCAAACACGATATGATTTCAAATGTGTAAATACTGTTGAGGTATTTAGTGGTTTAAATGACGATGAACGTTTCGGGCGCAAGGAAGGATAGCGTATGGGAAAGAAAGGCAGTTCAAAGGCCCGCGCGTGGTCTCGCTTTACACGCGCTACCCTTCTCTACGTTCGGTTCGGCCTTAGAAGCTCAAAAAATAGCTACCCGTCACAGATAAACGCATAACTATACCCCCGAGGCTTATGCGTTTATAGAGGATTTACTGTATACATATAGTAGGTCGTCCCTTAAGTTCGTGCCGTTTACTGTTTTACTATTTAAATCAGTGGTGGACACAGGTGGAGCCCCTCAAACGCCTGCTTCTCCCACCAACCTCTCTTTCATGCAGCGCGCACATTCGTTGCGTACGCTGATGTCTTGTGTCTTCGTTGCCCCATTGTACCGCGCTTGATGGAAGGGGACAGAGGGCGCTACTGTGTGGACGGTTTTGCCTCAATTGAGGCAAAATTGCCCATCACTGATTTAAATTAATATTTGAAACGTACATTCAAAGTCAACGAAAAAATATAACCACTTTCTCTACAATCTCTTTCCACTTTTTTGGTAAAGATATTATACCGTCACTATAAAATTTCTGTGGTTTTTCATTAAAATACTTTTCAATCCGTGGCACGAACTTATGGGACAACCTAATATAAAAGATTATATATATATATATATATACATATGCTATCCACAGATTGTCTTCGAACTATCCGCCGACAATCTGTCAGTCTGAACAGGGCTTTATTCAACTATGCATAGTGAAACCTCGGTTCATGAACGCCTCGGACCATGAAACATTCCATAGGAACATTTGAAAACGTAGACAAAAACAAATCGTACTGGACAACTTTTTAGTAAGGCGGAGGCCCAGTGGGGCTGAAACAGAGACAAGTGGTGCCAAGAAGAAGGAAAAAATAATCACATTTTACTCCCTCACCACACATTCCACTTACGCTGACAACTCACCCCCTTACAGGTACGCTAAAACTAAATTAAGTTTTCGTCTATATTTGATCGATGCTTAGCGTTGTGTTTATCTTATTTTGTGATGAATTGTACGGTTCCCATGGATTTTGCAGATAATTTGGCGTTCAGGGACGGATTAATTCATTTCACATTAATTCCTATGGGGGAAATAGTTTCGGTGTACGAACACCACCTTCAGGAACGAATATAGTTCGTGAACCGAGGTTTGACTATTGTCTTTAGCTACGATCTTATGGCGCTCGCTAAAGCTTAGAATTTTAACTTGCATGCAGAAGAAAGATACATAAACAGTACATGCACCTCTACAGCAGGATAACGGAAACGCGTGGTTAACCCTGGGATTGATACATGGAGATCTTGTGCGTTATTGGCTATTGTATCTACGAATTGATGTATGGCCTTTCCAACAGAAGCGTGTGGAACGAAGCAGTCGAGTCTTATTGCATTACAATAAGTCACCGCATTTTGCTGCATAATAGTGTGTAATTATTAGATTGCGGATTTCATGCGTTTCTGACAACAACGAGTAGGTGAAACACAAAACAGTGAGAATATCAGATGATTTAAAAAACTCGATTATATTGCCTGCGGCTTAATAAAATTATTAATAGAAGGAATGAATGGTAATTATATAGAAAAGGTCTGAGTACTCCGATTTTTATGAGATTTTAATATATTACAAATTTCGACATTTTGAACAACTTTCTCCTTTTCCAATATAGGGGGTCGCTTTTAGTTTTCGAAATATTTGCAAAAAGCTATCGGTAATGTTAATTTCATAACGGAAACCTTCTTTTTAGAAACACTGGGTGGGTGTCTCATCTCTAAAACGTGTTTACAAACAAAAAATAAACAGATGCGGCCCGAGAATCCAGGAAATGTCTTTGAAAATTGAAAGCTCGGCCTATCTATGTGTGATCAGAGTTATCTACAGGAGTTAATTCTACTTGTTTCTTCCGTTATTCCATTTCCTGGATTTTCGGGCCGCATCTGTTTATTTTTTGTTTGTAATCACGTTGTGGAGATGAGAAGCGACACAACCACACACACCCACCCAGTGTTTCACACGCACCCAGTGTTTCTAAAAAGAAGATTTGCGTTATGAAATTAACATTACCGATAGTTTTTTGCAAATATCTCGAAAACTAAAAGCGACTCCTCTATATTGGAAAAGGAAAAAGTTGTTCAGAATGTGTTGCTCCATAACATATTAAAATTTCATCAAAATCGGAGTACGCAGACCTTTTTATATAATTACCGAATGAATGTTTGTGCAGCTCCTATTTCTTGCGATTGACCACAAAAATTTTTATTTTACATAAAGATCCACAGTCTACTTGTAACAAATGCAGACAATTTTTATTTCCCACGAAGATCCGCAGTCTAGTAATTATACATTAAAAACTAAATTTTCGTTCACCAAAAAATGCTAAATTTTGACATTCCGCCATTTTTCCTACGGCCCGATCGTATATCATTTATGCATAAAACGCGGGTCCACCAAATCTCATGAGAGGCAGCCGAAGGATAGCAACGTGCACAGCCCAAAAGCGTATCTTGGTCCGTAGCGCACCTTGAAGCCAAGAATAAAAGAGAGAACCGGCGAGGAGGGTCTCGGCAAATAAGATAAAAGGCTCGCCGCGATTGCAAAACTTCTGATTCGGGCACCGCTTATCTAACCGATCATAAATCGCGAGGCGCCTTGGCGATCGTGACCACGTGTTGGCCGGGGGCAAGCGGCAGACAACACACGAGTCCGCGTGTCCCCGTCGAACGAGTCATAGAGCCGCACACACACACACACCAACGAAACGTATATCCGCGTATAGAGCGACAGAGAAGGTAAGATATAGCCGAAAGGAGCAGACGCGGCAGAGAGACACAGATAAACGTATCCACCTGCGGAAACAACACACGCGGTGGACGCAGACGCGGACGCAGACGCAAAGCTGAACGGGCAAGCATGCTCGCGCGAAAAGACCCCTATAGAAGCTGAAACACGCTGCGATACGGGGCATTGGTGTCTAGGTTTCCGGAAACTATCGGTTTCACGTTGTCACCATGTTAGAACGTGTCCTATAATTAGACTGCGGATTTTTATGCAAAATAAAAATTGTATCCCTCAAGGTCGGGTTATACATGTCCGAAGTTCGGATCAGACCGAATATTTTTACCCAGGTTTAAATGAGAGTGTTCACAAACGGAAATCGGCGTCCGACATCTCAACGATTCTTTTTCTTCGAGTCTGGGAGGCCATATATCTCCAATAACTCAAAAAAAAAGGTTTCTATAGGCTTCACAACTCCTTTAGGTAAACTATCAGTAACTCTCCTTTACAACATCTCGAACGCTTCTCAAGTTACCTCAAAGTTCGGACGGAAATGTATAAACACCCTAAAAAAGCGTCCGATATCGGACGGATGTGTATAACCCGACCTTTAACGTGGGCACAACCAGGATTTCATGAATTTCTTTCTATTCGATATTTATTTTTGCTTTGCCTATGAATGCTTGAAACATTTCACGTTCCCACGATTATATATTAAAATAGGAATTTCAAGAAAACCTAGAACAGTTAAAAAATTAGTCCACAACATAAACGACCCAGTACGATAAAAATAAGATTGCAGACGGAGGATTAATCGCAGGAGCTATTTTATGTTATCCAGTTGGTATTGATACAACAATATTTTTCGATTCTTTAAATGTTTTACATTTGATCTAGATATTGTTATCGTAAATGCACTAAATCCGCAGTCTACCTATAATACTATTGACAGTGTAGTCCTCGAGTCGGAGAACAATCCGACATTTTGGAGAACATGTGTTCTAACACCTAACCCTTCAGAGACTACGTCTGCGCACTGTACCAACTCTAACGAGTACAATTTATTACACAGGGTCAGTTTATTGGGGACGATGGACTTTCATGCAGTGAAGTTGCTTCTATAAAGTGGACAACAAGTTGCGGGATTCTGATTCCTGCATCGACGCAAGTTGACTTTAAAAGCTTGCTACGGATTCTGCAATTGTTGTTACATGCCGTGAAATTGTGGCATTACTAACGAATGTAATGTGAATCAGTAAAAGATGTAACCATTGGCGCGAAAGATAATGTCGAGTCTGGATCGACATAGGACCGGAAACGGTTAAGGGTATCGTAGGGAAGATTACGTTGTAAGACTATCGGAAATGGATGAAAACTCGCGGAGACCAAATTTGGAAGCAGAAGTTCCTGCAGAAGAAGACGCGAGGAGCCAAGCTGTGGTGAGCTGTTGGTGGTAGATGTTGGATTATTTGTATTAATACGTTTGCTAAGATGCAAAAATGAATCTCGTTATATTTGAGAATCACTGCGCCTAGCTAGAGTGATACAATAGACCAGATGTCATCAGGCCCATAGGCCTGTGTCTGTTTATAGCTGGGCTCTCGGGGTAGAGTCAAGATGCAGCCCTGGTATTTTCCTGTTAAGTGGTAACAGAGTTTTCTCTGTACCCCTGTATTTTCTCTTCACTTCTTATACGACTTTCGAAGCGTTAAGACGTCCTTCCAAGCTTGTAATAAAGCAGAATTTTCAAAGTTACGAATCTTTTATAGTTATTCATAACCCATTTCCAATAGTAGACTAGTAGGTGAGACTAGGTTTAGAATTTAGTGGAATTTAGCTTCCCGAGGAAAATCTTACCAATAAAAGGATTTGGAACAGAAACTGGAAGCAGCAGAGGTGGTTGCAGAAGAAGAAAAATAATAAAAAGAAGAAGAAGCGAGCTGCTGGTGCTTGTAGTAGACAAGTAGGTGGGACTAGGTATAAGGGCAATTACCTTGCTCGTCCTGGTAGGCGTCGTTGTTGGCAGGCGAGGGTGGCGGCGGTGCGTTCCCGTATCTCGAGGTCGTCGACTCGTACGCCGACCAGGAGGACGGTGGCAGGCCACCACGATGACGATCTAAGTGGGGCGGGGGCGGCGGCCCGGAGGCGTACGGGCCGGTTCTCGAGTAAAGCCGATCCCTCGCCCTGGTCGATGTCACGTGGTAAGAGCTGGCAGGAGGTGGACGGCCGCGGGGTATGTAGCCGCCAGGATCACCGGCAGAAGGATCCACCGGATGGCCGCCAACGACGACGCCGCCACCGCCGCCGCCACCGACACCGCCAACACCACCCCCGGATCCGACCCCTCGGCTACTTCTCTCGCTGGTGTAGAAACTGCCGTGGGAGCCGCGTGACTCGAACGCCTCTCCTCCTCTCTCTCTGTCCCGGTCTCTCTCTCGTTCTCTCTCCCGGTCCCTCTCCCTCTCCCGGTCCCTCTCTCTCTCCCGATCTCTGTCACGGTCCCTGTCCCGATCCCTGTCTCGATCTCGGTCCCGGTCTCTCTCCCTCTCCCTCTCTCGGTCCCTCTCTCCTCTGTCGTTGATGCCGCCACCGCCACCGCCGCTGACGCCGCCACCGCCGCTGACAACGCTGCCGACGGCGCTGCCACCGACGCCGGTACCTCCGACGCCGCCGCTGACGCCGCCGCCGCCGCCTCCTCCGCTGACAACGCCGCCGCTGACGATGCCGGAACCGCCGCCCACGCTGACTCCGACGACGCTGACTCCTCCCCCGCTGCTACCGCTCGGTCCGTGATCCTCCGAACTTCTGAAACACACGGGAATCGCGTTAACGATGGCCCAGAGGATCCATCCTAGCTAAGGGTACGAGTCAATGGAGCTGCGATACTAAATAGCGAAGAGAGTGTCGTCAGAGCGGCGTTTTTGATGACCGACTGCTAAGCGTAGCACCAACGTAAACGCTCCCATGATATCGGTGTAATTTCTTTCGATCGAAATGAAGTATATTAATAAACTTTATGATTTCGGCGCAAGGTTCGATCCTATTGAATAGCAGCAAATTTGCAATTAAATTATTCTCGACGTTTCGATCCTTGTGTGGATCATTTTCATAGAAGCTGTATTGCGTTTGCTGTGCCAACGGGTAAAATAAAACAAAAAAAGAAAAAATTATGAACAGAATATTAGGAGTTATGGAGGAAAGTGATTTAACCCATGGTGACAGATACGTAACTGCCACGTATCTTTGCAATAGTAATACTAAAACAAAAAAAGAAAAAATTATGAACAGAATATTAGGAGTTACGGAGGAAAGTGATTTAACCCATGGTGGCAGATACGTAGCAGTTACGTATCTGCCATCATGAGTTAAATCACTTTCCTTCGTAACTCCTAATATTCTGTTCATATTTTTTTCTTTTTTTGTTTTATTTTACCCGTTGGCACAGCAAACGCAATAAAGCCTCTATAAAAATGATCCACACAAGGATCGAAACGTCGAGAATAATTTAATTGCAAATTTGCTGCTTTTAAATAGGATCGAACCTTGCGTCGAAATCATAAAGTTTATTAGTAAACGCTTCCATTAGAAAAGTATACGTTCTATTTCGACGCTTCGCTCTTTTCGCTAGTATCGCAGCACCGTTGTACTTGACGCAGATATTGAGACGGACAAACGCTCTCTGCACGTGTAACGGACTCGCGACGCGTTTAAAGCCGAGTAGGGGTGAAATGTTCCCGGGGTGAATTGTTCCAACCGTTATATATAAAAAAACGAACAGAAAACACGACTCAATCGAATTTGCAGTCAAGAACGATGACAACACTCTATCGTTCTTTCTAGGTGCGTTCGGACACGTCCGCAACAGTGTATCGTATGTTTCTAACCATAACTTAATTGCGTACCAAATAAATAAATATTTTCATCATTTTTTGGTCTATTCTAATTTCGATCGTAACAGTGATTGTTGCAACATTCTCGCACCTCGTAGAGCCTAGTAAAATTTGGTTTAATTAACAGTAGTAAAAATTGATTCTCAAGTCTGGTAGAAAGATTGTGTCTGTTCCATATGCCTCGAAGCGTTAATATCGATGTCGTGGTTATTGGCGACAATTAACGTTCAGATAGTACTATTCTTTGACTTGTGCCGAACGTAGAAAAGGACAGCGAAGCTCGAGATGCCTCGGTCGCCGAGAAGTGTAACATAATACGGGTCGAGTATGTCGGTGTGAAAACACACCTAACCCAGTGACAAAACTTCTTTATATTTTATTATTTTTTCATGGAACTTTCACCAACATGTAAATATGATCCAAATTATATCGTGATATCGTTATTATTCACATATTATGTGACATCGTTATTATTCATCGGACGATGCTGTACGCTCCGCATCGATAAATGTATCTTATGCGTGCCCCCTGGCAAATTCATTAATACGAGCGCGACACTGATCCAAACACGAGCCCAGTCGACGTATCAGAAAGAGCGCCGATTCGCTAATAAGCAATGCATGACATAATATTCACCAGAAACCCTAAAGAAATAATTAATGACTCGGGCATGGACACGGAGGTTGCGATTCAAAATTCATTAGTTCTCATACCGTTTCTCCGCGTAATATAGCTTGAAATATAACCGAAACTATACACACACAGTCCTTGGCCGGTTGAGAAACACTCTACACACCGGCTGATTTATTATTTAAAAGTATCAAAACGGTAGTTTCCTCGTGCGCAAGAAGGTGAAACAGTTAGACCAATCGATGTAATTGTTTGATATGAGTTTATATTTTATTGTTGGGTCATGTCTCGAGCCAGAATGCTATGCCGTGATTTTATTGGGCTGTTAGTACATTGCTTCGAGAACACGTGCGCGTGATTAGGCATCTATCATCCACCGGTCGAAAGTATTCTATCAAAATGGCGGACGAGATTTGCCGCACAAGCTATTTGCAAACGTTGGAAAAATGGAAAAGAACGTTGTATGCAGTGGCGTATTACCCTATGGGCAACTTGGGCAAATGCCCGGAGCCCCAAGCAAAACAGGTCCCCGAACACAAACCAAATGTTTGAGAAGATGTTATTGGCGCAAGGTTCGATCTTTTGACAAACCAAATATTTTGTATTTTTTTATGTAAAAGGTTTTCATGGATGAAGGAGAATTTATTTCACTTTTTATGGAATAATAAATATGTAGATGTTTTTACAATTGTTTTATTTTTTCCAACGTGAAAGTTATTTAGTTGAGGTTAGGGGCCCGAAATTCTACTTTGCCCAGGGGCTCCAAGTATTCATAACACGCCATTGGTTGTATGTACAGCGGATTGTAAAAGTATTCGTCCACGGGAACGCGTCTGTATGTAAAACGTTTAAAATAAAGGTCTTTGCTAGGGAAATGATTTTTTCCAAATTTCTTTTACTAATCCTTTTAATTTTCCCAAGAAAATCCGAGGAATTCGGACTAATTTTTAACAGTAATCCTACCAGGCACAGAATATAAGAATGAAACGCCTTACAGAAGTGAGAACATTTATTTAAACTTTGTACGGTTTCCATTGTAACATGTGCTTAAATGAGCTATTGTTTTTGAAAGTGGTGTAAGTCCATTTCTGGAAAAACTGAGTTAATGGTAGGTTTAACCAGATATGTATTAATCAATGTACAGTCAATGTACAGTATCCTCATAATTTAATCAAAAGAGGTTCAACTATGAATTGTTATCGCAGGAATGTTTTTGTTGAAAGTGGGAAAAGGACATTCGTAATAATGATAATTGAAACAACTTTCTAATCGCATTAATTATTAATTATTACGACTTCAGTGTGCACTGCCCTTGAAGTCTGTACAGTGGATAATAGCTAATGGCTTAAAACACAAACCCTTAAATATCTCAATGTATGAAGAAATGGACTTATAGCACTTTCAAAAACAACGGCTCAAGAAATCAATTCAATCATTTCTTATGAAAGTGTTTTTATAATTTCAATAATTGTGAAATAGGAAACCGGTGACTGTTGTTTATTTTGTATTAACACTAGGTTTACGGGACCCGTCAAAATGACGGGTTGTAATATTTTTAATTTGCGATTATCGAGATTGAAAAGACGCATCAATGAGGAATTATTCAATACATTTATTTTTTTGGGCTACATATTATAAAAAGAATGTCTAAAAATTTAGATATACACATTTACGTTATTTTTACACAATAATGTAAAGTAGTCACTTTTACTGCTCCGTAAACCTAGTGTTAAAAAGTGATTCTCTTTCAACCCCTCGCCTTATGATTTCTTTTAAAACCACCGAAATTCAAATATTGCTGCGAGCTTAAGTCTAATATTTTCATAGGGGGTATCAGAAACATAAAAAAATATCTTTTTATGACACAAAGCTGAAGGATGGCTCAGGAAATGCATCCACTAAGAAATATTTGGAATTATTCTTGTAAACGGTGAACTATTGTAGTAAGATTCTGGAAAGTTGAATCAAGAAGACGGAATATTTGTAGAAAGATGTCCAGCTCGCGAGAATTGAACTGCCGGTTCCCGAACCGATGTAAATTTAACCGAGCACCACTGTGCACAGTAGGAATATTATTTTGCAGTATTATCCGAGTCCCGGGCAAATTGTGTCCGCGCGAAATTCGATTATGCAAACGGCAGTGGCACGAAAGGTGTGTCCGGTCCCCGGACAAAGGCGATCTCGCGAGTAAAAAGAGGAAAAGAGCGGTCGCGTCTGGTTAACGGAAAATTTCTCCGGTCGGGCACCGATATCTGCTCCGGAGCCTGTGTGTAAAAGCCTCTCTCGGCCTCTCTCGGTGTTGCTCTCCGCATGGCAACGTCCCGTTTTCTTTCGATCGCCGGGCAAACGAGATCGTTCGAGAAACGAGAAACGGCCACGCGTAATCCAGCCTTTAAAGAAATTCAGGTCGGAGTTTCACGGGAAGGTGAGAGATAAGCGACCGGTGACCGTATGGTAACGGAATGAACGGGAGGAGGCGTTCGGTGAAAGGCTGCTGCCGATGCCGATGCCTCCGCGGGATTACGCTCGCGTGCATATCGTTAACTGCACGCCGCACAGTGCGGTGGCATGCTTACGATAAAAATCGAATTGTTCGGTGATATAGTCAGTTGTTGGCACATTATCTGCCGGCGATTATTGCATAATTTTTGGAAGTCTATGGCACGGAGCTGTACAGAACAACAGAAACTTCAATCACAAACCAACAACTCAACCGCACTAACGAACATAGCCGAACCATTTGGTACAGCAGACATTATTGAAAAGCTTTTTAATAAGTTAAACGCGGGACAATTTTGTTACGCTTTCCATTTCACTTTTTATTTAAGTTTAAATAGAAAAACACGACTGTGCATAAGCAATTCTCAGTTTTATTGTTTAGGAATAATATCCACCCATTTTAGCCATAACTGCATAAAATTTGTAGTCTAGTGATAAAAAAGACTGCAGATCGTTATACAAAATAAAAACTATTTGCATTAATTCGAGGACATAGGAACCAAGTTGATGGTTTTGTCAAGTTTTAAGAAATGTGTTGGTACTCTTCTATTCTTGTAACCTTTTTATTGTTCGGAATTACACCCATCCATTTCCGCCATAAATGCATACAATCCGCAGTCTAGTTTAATCTGTATACAAAAATGAATCCAACGAAATTGTCTCAATGGCGAATATGCTTTGAATCGATATAGAACCGGGTTCCATTGAACATATTCGAGATCTATACAGAAATATTGCTCGTATTTATTCCGAATTGGAAAATCCGGGGTTTCGTACGGCCGATTTCACCGTTACGACGGTGGTGCAACGTCGATGCGTTGTAATCGTTTGATCGCGCCGATCAAAAGAAACAATTTGTATACAAATAAACAACTGGTCCACCTTGAAGGCGGAGTAACCCGTACGAATACCGTCGGGGTGCTTGCGAAACCGCGCGCCAATACGATAATGACGAGCGGTGATGAAATACGACGGGATTCGGGTCGTAACGTGCGAAATCGCTTGAGAAATTAGTGTTGCGGCGCGCGGATGAAATTAGAGGAACGCTTAACAAATGTATGCGATGCGTAGCCAATATATATTTATTTTTATTTTGGAAATCTCAACGGAGGTTTGGGTTTAAGGATGAAACAAGTTTTTAGAATTAGTATCGCGGTATACGGGTGAAATTAGAGGAACGCTCAACGAATGTATGCGATGCGTAGCCAATACAGTATTTTATCGTTAATTGTCGTGAAATTCTGAACGATAATTGTCGCAAAACAATCCCTCCTTCCGCCGGGTATACCACGTGAGGGGCCGTGAAGCTCGAGAGCAGTGTCGCCAGATCGGTTAAATCGAGGGGAATACAGTTTACCCCCTCTCTGATGTCCAGAGTAATATGTAACACGTTGCGCGGTACGTCACGTGACCAGTCTACGGTCTTAGTGGGGGACGTTGGAGTGTGCTCATGTAGTGGAATGGGATACTGGAAGGGGAAAAGGAGACAATACATTTTTATTTTGGAAACATCAATAGAGGTTGGGGTTCAAGGGAAGCTCAAATTTCATTATAATCTTATCGACCTAGTTTTCAGCCTTATTATAACATGTGTCTCTGGATCACTGGTTCTTAACCGGTCTTCCGCGAAATTATGAAAGCCGAATTTTTTTTTTTAAATAATTTTTATAATATAGAATCTATTTATTCTTTGGATCATTGCTTTTGGTGTTCCGCAAAATTTTTTCATATAATCAAAAGTGTTCCATGACTTCAAAAAGATTAAAAACAACTACTCTAGATCCTGAAATTCCTTTAGAAAACAAGAAACACGTTTACAACATTCGGCTTAACTGTAACTTTATCTTTTGTAAATCTTTAATTAAGTTTGCTCTAGAGTCTCGTGAAGTCTACAATGCGACATAATATGCGTACCTTCGCTTCTGTAGTTGTATTTGCGTTTAGAATAGATTACAATGTTTATAGGAGCAGGAGAACCAAATTGTAATTTCCGAAATCCTGTATGGTTTGTAGTAACCACATGAAATCTCTGGAAAATTTGCTATGGACCATGGGGAGTACTGTGGTTTATCATTAGACTGCAGATTTTTGTTTAAATTAAAAATTCTCTGTATCGATTGTAGGGAACAAGGATCAAGTAAACATGTACAGTATTTCATCAATAATCGTCGCCTCCACGGGTCCGGCCGGCGACAATTAACGTTCAGATAATACTATTCTTTGACTCGTGCCGAATGTAGAAAAGGGCAGCGAAGCTCGAGAGGCCTCGGTCGCCGAGAAGTGTAACATAATACGAGTCGAGTATGTCGGTGTGAAAACACACCTAACCAAGTGACAAAACTTCTTTATATTTTATTATTTTTTTATGGAACTTTCACCAACATGTAAATATGATCCGAACTATAACGCGTTTGGTATTATTTTAATCAGAAAAATGCCACAAATATATTGGAGAAAAAGTATTGTTTTGCGACAATTATCGTTCAGAATTTGACGACAATTAACGATGAAATACTGTATTTCTCTTTTTAACAGTTTGAATAAACGGAAACTAGTGCAACAATATTGTTAAACTCTTCTGATGTCAAACAGGAAATACATTACGAGAATTCCGGAGGGTGGATGCATTATATTCAACTTATTAAATATAAATTAATGTAAGGAACTACTTTTGGCTCTTATTGTTCACAACTAGTCAGAAAATGTTTATTCTGCATAAAGATCCACAGATAACTAATCGGAAAAATAAAAATCCCTAGCTGACTCAGCAGGAAGACCACAAATTTAGAAAAATAATTAAGTTAATGTTCAACACGACCAATTTCAGATACCCGAAATAGTGCGGATTCGAACCGAAAATTTCGGGTACCCGCACACCTCGAAACATTTTCTTATGGTCAGTAGATGGTCTCGTACGGGTTTGTCGACCGGTGGAATTCAGTTATGGTAACGGCAATCCGCGCGAATTCCACGAGTGCATCCATCGCATCGTCGTCGTCCTCCGCTGATTAGCACGCTGCGACGCTAACGGCGTCCGCGTATTTTTATCATTTCCTTCCACGCGAGAGAGCCGGCACTTTCTTTTCGTCGATTTAATCTACGTCGAACGACTTCCTGTTGTGTGCAGCAAAGCCATACACATCTGTGCTTACACGCATTCGATCCTGCCACGCTGCGAGAGATAAAACAAACGAAAGAATCGCGACCGGGAGTCATTATTGTTGAATAACGTGCCCCGCGCGCGCTCGAGAACCGACTTTTATCGGGCGCCGATTGCGTAAACCTGATAAAAATCGAAGAAAAAAACAACCAGCTCTTTTCCTACTTGGATTACGACAATTTAATCTCGCGCTTCAGACATTTTTCAAACGCAAGATTACACGTAAGAGACCGTCCCCCGTTCAAACGGAGTATCGAAGACGAGCATTTCTCAAGGATAAGACTCGTTTCACGTTGCTGTATTCTCTTTTCGAAAGGAGACATCCGATTGCAATGGTTACACGTGTGTGACGAGTAAATTTTATGCATTTCTAACAAAAATGAGTAGCCTGTGGTTTAATACAATTATTCAGAGGAGAAATAAATGTTTCCGCAACTCCTATTTCTTGGAATTGACTTGGAATATTTTTATCTTGCAAGAAGATCCGTAGTTTAGTGGCGAGTAGCTTGCAAACGTTATACATTTATGACAAAAATGTATAGATCATATATTAGGTCGTCCCATAAGTTCGTGCCGTTTACTGTTTTACGTACTTTAAAAGTCAACGAAAAAATATGACCACCTTCTCTACAACCTCGTCCCACTTTTTTGGTAAAGATATTATACCGTCACTATAAAATTTCTGTGGCTTTTCATTAAAATACTTTTTAATCCACAGCAGGAACTAATGGGACCACCGAATACAACGCAATAAAACCGTTTAAATAATTCTAAAATAATGTTGTATTATTTCGGACTCGTTAAAATGATTAAAAAATAAAGAAATGTGTATACAACTCTTGGATGTTGCAATTCGTGCAGACATTTTTTATTCTGCATCAAAATCCACTATCTAATAATAATCCTAAGCAAAAATATTAAATTACGTTACTGGGAGTGAGTTGCGGATTAACGATTGAAATTATTATTGAATCATTGAAGGAGTTATAAAGCAAATCCTTAGCCATGGAGCATAGACTTTCAAAAATTAGGAAATAATTGCCGGTAGCTGATATGTCAATTGGGGTTAGCGGCAGACACTTAAATGTGCACCACTGTATTTCTCGCGTTAGTTCCATTAGTCTGAATTTTTTTTTCGAAAAATCCACTATCTAATAATAATCCTAAGCAAAAATATTAAATTACGTTACTGGGGGTGAGTTGCGGGTTGTCGATTGAAATTACTATTGAATCATTGAAGGAGTTATAAAGCAAATTCTTAGCCATGGAGCGTAGACTTTCAAAAATTAGGAAATAATTGCCGGTAGATGATGTGTCAATTGGGGTTAGCGGCAGACACTTAAATGTGCACCGCTGTACTTCTCGCGTTAGTTCCATTAGTCTGAATTTTCCTTCAAAAAATCCACTGTCTAATAATAATCCTAAGCAAAAATATTTAATTACGTTACTGGGGGTGTCGAGTAGACTGCGAACTTTATTCATTTATGACAAAAATGTATACATCACATACAACACAATAAAACCGTTTAAATAATTCTAAAATACTGTTGTATTATTTCGAACTCGTTAAAATGATTAAAAAATAAAGAAATGTGTATACAGCTCTTGGATGTTGCAATTCGTGCAGACATTTTTTATTCTGCATCAAAATCCACTATCTAATAATAATCCTAAGCAAAAATATTAAATTACGTTACTGGGGGTGAGTTGCGGGTTGACGATTGAAATTATTATTGAATCATTGAAGGAGTTATAAAGCAAATCCTTAGCCATGGAGCATAGACTTTCAAAAATTAGGAAATAATTGCCGGTAGATGATGTGTCAATTGGGGTTACGGCAGACACTTAAATGTGCACCGCTGTATTTCTCGCGTTAGTTCCATTAGTCTGAATTTTCTTTTCAATGTCATTGAAATCGGTCTGCGAACTTCCTATCATCGAAACACCGTGATATTTTGCTAAAAAAACACACACACACAATGGCCGTCTGCCAGAAACCCTCGAGATCCCATGGGTTATGCGAATGTGATCCAGACTCTTTTGGATCCAGCGACGTGCGCCACTGTTCTCGCGAGCTCGCAGACGAGAATCGAGACTCGCTGTGTGCAAGAGCACGGTGCAAGTGCTTGCTGCACCCGTTGTCACCGACTCCTACGACGTCCTATAGCAGCAAGTGCCGTTGCCCTCGCCACGGGCACGCTCTTTTACCTCGTTGAATCCCGCGACGACGTGCAAGGTATAAGCGCACCTGCGCTCACCAAACGCGGACAAGATCATTTGCACCTATCCGAGGCTCGTCCATCAATTTTACGTGCGATAAAGCAATTCAAACAGGAGGCTGCACGATTATTTTATCGTGGTTTGTTTGATTTTCATTAAGATATAAAAGTGAATAAATTCTAAATTGAGACTAAATGATTCGAGCTACAAGACTGACGAAGAAAAAGATTGACGAAGGGACAAGATGGATTCAATTAAAAGATTTACAGAGAATTTATTAACCAAAGCATTTAGAAAATGTGTAAACAATGACGTAAGAGTGTTTAAGAGCATAAGGTTCAACACTTCGATCGTCATTTTTACGAATGCTTACTTATCCAATCTTAAAGATTGACACAAGAACAAGATGAATGAAAAGATTGACAGAGAAAGATAAATGAAATCCCACAAAATTGACAATGAAACAAGATGAAATAAATTAAAAGATTAACACAGAATTTATGAACAGACACACGTGGGAAACATGTAATCAATGATGGAAGGGTATCTCTAACCTCGCAAGGTTCAATGACGCACTTCGATTGCTATTTTTATGAATGCTTACTTATCCAATCTTAAGTTAAATATAACTTTGAGGTCTGCCAGAACCGTTTGTTGTAAATTACATAATAAACAAGATGTGTGATGACGAGTGATCAAATTGCAACTTCGATACGAAATAAACTGCACAAATACCGAGAAAGCCGAACGGACTCTTCTTGACGGGTTGCACGCGCATAACTCGTGCTGGTACGTAGATAATTCGGCGTTGTTTACGAAATTGGCAAGATAAGGGGATACGTTGACAATCGGTTAATTATCGCTCGATCTGGCGCTCGTTCGAGATAGTAACGCCGCTCGGCGTAAACAAGCAAACTACAAGATCGAATGTAGTCGAAGTTAGGGCAGTGATGGTATATGGTCTCGGTTTTTTCGCGCATGCGCGACTAAATGCAGGAATGTACGTCTTATGTTTGTGAGGAAAGTAGGGGAGAACTGTTATTGGCGGGAAACCGGACAGAAGAGTGCAAGATATATTTATATATTATATGTACATACATATAAAATTTTAATATAACATTAGCATGTTAAACATTCATATTTGAAAATCGAAAACAAAATTTGCGAAACTATGCGGCGTGACCAAGGTACTCCATTTTAGCTCAACTTTGTACTTTACTGACGCTAAAATCATCGCGCATGCGCGAGAAAACCGAGACCATATACCATCACTGAGTTAGGGTACCGGCACGGACTTAAGGACTGTGCATTATGCTGCGGGGGTGAGACGAAAGACGGAAGGGGTATCAACTTGTCGGCCGTCTTGGATGGCAAACACTGTGGTGCGCTCTATAGGCAGTGTTGGGATATGGTGCAAGATTTCACGCGCATGCGCGGCGATTTCAGCCTCGGTAAAGCAAGATTCTCAATAAAATGGGGTACCTTGAGCACCCAGTGGAATTTTAAAAAATTGGTATGATTTAACTCTGAAAAATGAGTGTATAACATGTGTATTTGTGTATATTTTGTAACTCGTAGGATACGTCCTGAAGTCTTTTTGTCCGGAATAGATTGTTTCGAGACATGCCCGCCAATATAACTGTCTCAGGGCTCCACTATCTCTGTCATCATGATATAGATACATTACTGTTTTGGCCGCGCATGCGCGTGATATCTTGCACCGTATCCCAACGCTATCTATAGGCAACTTTTAATACTAGTTGCGCGAATTTGCAATGCAATCGTGCGGGAAATAGATACACATAATTTTGTTTATAAATTTATATTGGAGCCGAATATGCAATATTTTGTGTATATATATATATATATATATATATATATATATATATATATATATACAGATATATCTACAAATACACTTGTTATGCATTCATTTTTCAGAATCAAATCATATCAATGTTCCCGCAACGTTATATAGATGGCAACACTAGTTTTGCCATCCAACATGGCCGCAGTCTACCATCCCTCCCCGCTCGCGGCACGACCCCTCTCACCAATAAACCCACTATATGCTCAGTCCTGTAAGTCCGTGGGTACCGGTTTTACTCGGTAGACACCGATGATCTTCTGTTGTTTCCCCAACGGCACGTAAAAAACAAGCGACGACAATCCAGAAAAAACATCGGCAGACGAACGCACAGTCATCGGTTCGCATGCGAAGGACAGAACGACGCACACGGTATCAGTCACGCGACCGATCGCAACTCGATATCTCGACGCGGATGCGGCAAAACGCGTCTTCGGGAAGTCACACAGTGATCGTTGTTCGCCAGCGTGTCTGTTTATCCACCAGATATGCGAAAATATCCGGCGGAACCTCGGGAATACAACGTAGCAAGCGAAATTTGCGAAATGAGAACGAAACCGAACCGTTTCGGCGAAAGAATCCACGCTAGAACGATGACTTGCTATTTATTGAGGACATCTATATTTTTTAGTTTGTTGTAGTTAGTATTTTGACAAAAATAAAAGACACAATTTTACTACACATATTTTTTAATTATCCTACGTTATGTTATGTGATCATCTAGTACTGTGTTTATGAGTCTAACTCACAGCCTAGAATTTATTTTAGGTATTTTTCCAACCCTGAACCTATACAAATCAGTACAAGAAATACAATCTAGTAACTGCTGTTAGGATTACAACTTCAAAGAAGATTTCGAAGCTTTTTCTTGACGCAGCACACTGCTTCATAAGAAGAAACACAATCTACTAATTCCTTTTGGGATTAATACTTAAAATTTGATAACTCAGCTAGATTTTAACGCAACGCACTGCCTCAAAAACATATCAATAGGCTTCCAGTGGCTAGTGTTGGGCAACGCTTGAACACACAGTTTTCATCGAAATCGTCTTCGAAATAATAGTACAAATTTTTCCTATACACAGCTCGAGACGCCATTAAAAATACGCGAAATAATTATTATACGATGGCTCGTATTGGGCAAGATTATCCCGATGAGATCAAGGGGCAGATAACAGGTCCGAAAGAGCTCGGACACAATAACTGATGTGTTATCGAACCGTTATAAATGAGACGGCGAAAAAACGGAGCATCTTTCGTACCGTTTGAAAGGTGACGCGCAAGGATTGTCGCACCGCCGCGCCGGGTGCCATAAATCCGAGGCGTCGTTTACTCTCCGTCTAGAGAGGCGCATCCTTGGGAGAGCTTTCAACTTCGGAAGGTGTGTTTCTCCACTCTCCTCCGAGTGCAATACGGTTCCTTTGTTATGACGAGCGACGTGTACAATTTCCTAGAATCTCGTGTTTAAGTTCGCAATAAACCCCTGGTCGTCGGCGTGTCCGCGACATGGCGTCCGATAAGATATTCTCATGGTCGCATTCGCTGCGTATGCCCCTTGATAACGCAGCACCGAGTTGCGAATTTCGCTCGATGCTCGCACATGGTCCCTGATAACTGATTCGGTGGACTCACGTTACGGTTTTACAGCAAAAGTGACCGTTTCGTTGGAACGAGACCAAGCTACAGTTAAGTAGCCGAGCCCCTAACTACCTTAGCCCTTTGCGTTCGAAAGCCTTTGCTCCCTTTTATTTTAGAAATTGCTTCAGTATCATATGATTCAATTTATCCGTACATATAGTTTTGCTAGCCTGTGTAGAACAGCTAAAAGATACACACGTTCCCTGCCACCTGCTTTAGTGGACACACGTTGTCGTTTTACAAGAAAAATGACCGTTTAATTGGAACGAGAGCGAGTTACAGTCAAATAGCCGAGCCCCTAACTCCCTTAACCTTTTGCGTTCGGAAGCCTTTGCTCCCTTTTATTTCAGAAATTGCTTCAGAATCATATGATTCAATTTATTCCGATTATGTAGCTTTATTAGCCTACGTAGAACGGCTGAGAAATATTAGAATCGTTGTTGCGTGTCATGTAGTTGCGGAATCACAGACGAATACAGTATTTCATCGATAATTGTCCACAACACGGGTCTGCGCAGGGACAATTATGAGCGAGGGATATCATTGTTTAAGGTTTGCCGAACGTAGGGAAGGACAGCCGAGCTCAAGAGGCCTCGGTCACCGAGAAATGTAAACATACCTAATCCGAATTTCCAACTTCTTTATTATTCATTATTTTTTTATGGGACTTCGATGACGATATTTGTGGCATTTTTCTAATACAAATCATACCAAATATGATATAATTCCGATGATATTTACTTGTGTAATAGACAAGTAAATATCATCGGAATTATATCAGATTTGGTATGATTTGTATTAGAAAAATGCCACAAATATCGTCATCGAAGTCCCATAAAAAAATAATGAATAATAAAGAAATAATATTTCTCGGCGACCGAGGCCTCTCGTGCTTCGCATCGCCTCAAGGGGGTACACCCCACAGTAGTGGGGATATCTCAGGGACAATTATGTGCGAAACATTTGGGATAATTACCGATGAAATACTGTACAATGTAAATCAGTAAAATAAGTAACTGTCGGTTACTTATCGAGCTCACGCTCGATATAAAATAGTAGGGCTGAAAACGGTCAGTGAACATGATAGGCGAACTCCATTATGTTTTTTCAACAGCTGTTCAGTCCACGAGGACGATTCAAATGCAAATGGCAAGTTTTGTTATCAATTCGAGAAGCGCAAACAATAATGTCATCACCGGCCAGACGTACACCTAATTCTCGATAATTGTGACGATTATTTCGCGCGACTTCGATAAACGCTCGGAACAGAGTGGCATGACTTTCGTTAACGGCGAGATTACTGTTATTTTTGTTAAATGCTACCGGAGCAGAAGAAAATAATTATTTGATACTGTAATAAAAAAAGAACCCTCTTATCTAACTATCTGTTGCGGTTCTCATTTTTGTTTCCACGTCTGTTGTTGCAGAGTAACGTAATGTTCATTAACAGGCAGAAAAAGAACTGTACCGGATGAGAGACATTAGGATAACAGCACCTAATATGGAACAACTGATTTTAAAAACGTGCAAATACCACAGATATGAATTTTTTTCCATGAAACTAACATTATAATACGAACAAATGAATAGATATGTTCATACTGTAATCGATAACAATGCCAGAATTTAAATGCCTTGAAACCACGATAAAAAATGCAAAAAAACATCAGATACGGCGGATTGAAAAATGATTTTCTATCCACTCCAATTTATTACAGTACCGCAATCTAGAAATTCAGACTTTCAAGGGCGAGGGGCCGTTACACGCTGGGTACGCTACTGCCAGTTTAAAACCGCTCTTCCTCCACGCTGACGCGGCTGATATCCAACATCAGCGCACGCAGCAGCGCGCGGCCGACATGGCAACATTGCGAATGACCACGTCGTCACGGTCACCTGACTTTTCGTGGAAACGCGGCGCTGTCGCGAGCGCGAATAAGGTATGCGACGAGCGGTGTCAGAACATCGTCTTTATTTCGCTCGAGATTGCTCGGATCGTACACCTCGAACAGGAAGTTGCAGATCGTGAAGCCGTGCGAGCACATAACCTCTCTTTTTGGTGCGTTGTAACGGGGAAAATATCCCTAGACTTCTTCCGAAGCTGTGGGCAAGGGAGTTTCTGCTCCTTGTCTTCCACTTTTGCGTCGATCTTGTGAATTTGTAGCACAAAGAATTTATTCGTGAAATTTATACAATGGGAACTTATTGGAACCGTTTGGTCATACGTCCTGATCCAGGAAGGACATTCTTCCATTTTGTGATCTGTTTTTTCTAAGCAAATAGGCTCGAAGATATAATGTAGCTACCTGCGTTAGATCAGACTTAAAGGAGTAGAGTAGAATAAAATAGGAGTGAACTATTATGATTGTGAACATATTTTGGATGACTTCTTCCGAAATACAGGTTAGAATTGGAGAAAGGGATGCGATTGATATGGAGACAGTACTAAAGGATCTCGAAGATATTGACGCAATCAACGGTCATCATAGGTAGAGTCGCATAAGCACCTCGGAGTTGCAACTCAAATATCCACGCCCCAAATAAATGCCCACAATGAATGAGTTCATCGTAATGAATGAACAAGTGTCCAAGATTGTCAATGAAACTGTAATAGATTTAGAATTCTCCGGTCTTAAATCCTTTCCAGTTAGCACTTTCCAGGATCTAATTTTTTAGGGTGATTGCATCCTTCGAGCTCTAGTTGTCACAGCTAAAAAGCTAAGCATTTATTATTTTTGGCTGTTCTACAAGCCTACAAAGTTCGGTCCGCAATGGAGGCGGATGCTATCTTGCAAGTTGGCCGATTCGCGCGCACGCATACAAGCTTTGCGTGGTATTGAATGTGTGACAGTGTGAGCATAACCGACTGCAAGAATGAGCGTGTATGGCGGCCCTAAGGTGATTCGTGACGAACACGTACGGAGACCGGAATAGCCAGGCCAACAACCAGCCAATGTACATGTATACGTAAGTACTATGTATACTGGGTGGACCACGAAACATGATCAGCTTAGATTTTAAATTATTCTGCTGTTAGCGGTTCGATCGGAAGTTTTTTTTAGCTAAAATAACATGGTTCAAGGAAAGCTTTAAGATATTTGTACCAAATTTTTCTCAACCCTTTTTTTCCAGAGTTATCTAAGTTCACCTTCAGTTTTTTATTGGTAAATCTATAATTTCCTTACACCCATCTTTTAAGGGATACTGTGACGAATTCGGCAAGCATCATTTTTTCTGAATCTAAACAGACTGAAGAAAACATGGTTGGAAGAATTTTGCAAGATTCTATTAAAGAGGAATAGCAAGCCACACTATTGTACACTTTCCAGAGCTGTTGATAGATTAGTATTAGTCATTATTGACTTGATCTCTCCCGTACTGTTTGTAAACATTTCATTCTGTACCTTGGGACACATTTAATGATATCGAACGTGAACTGTTAGTAGTCTTTCGGGATCTGTGTGTACGTGGACTGCGTTCAAGGATCAATTACAATACCGACGAAAAGATCGTGTTGCTCTTGATCTATGGAGAACGCGGGCGGGTGTAGATGCATGCTTGAAGAAGAAATACTTTTTATGGTGCTTGTCGAATTCGTTTCAGTATCTCCTAAAAGATGGATGTAAAAGAATTGTAGGTTTACCCACAGAAAAACTGAAGGTGACCTTGCCAACTCTGGAAAAAAAGGTTGACAAAAAAGTTGGTACAATCATCTTAAAGCACTCTTTGAACCATGTTATTTTAGCTAAAAAGACTTCCGATCGAACGGCAAATAGCAGAATAATCTAAGCTGATCAGGCTTCGTGGTCCACCTTGTATATGCGTATGTAGTACATGCATACGTGGACGGCGTGTCACGTGGCCCGGTAAAACGAGTGCGTGGCAGAAACGTTTTTGACGTCCGAAAAGTAGCACGGTAGGAGAGCACGGATTATGATCGGAACGTTAATGTACTCGAGCATCGCCGGCGATAACCGTCCTCCCACTATCGATTATCGGCCTGTTTACTTCCACGAATCGAATGCCGTGCGAGAACTACGTAGCTCGTGATATCGGTATAATTGTATCGCGGTACCATTGTACGACGAGCATGGTCGCTGTTGAAAAATAGACGGAAGAGCGCGACTTCCGCGACGATATACAGGGTGTCCTAGTATCGAGGATAGCAGGGGTGATTCTACATGGGAAAATTAATCGGAAATATGGAATAAATTTGTTTGATTTCAGGCTTTGTTTTCTGTGCTATTGAATAGGAATTGTCCGTCGCGTATGTTCATGACCTACCGATTCTATTAACACGTTGACTGCCGTGTCACCCATATATGGGTGACGGAATTATTTGTCCAGATGTAAAAATTAATATCTATTCCAATAATTCATTGTATCAATTTTGGTAAGGACATAACAAATACAATAAGACTGAAGAACTACTCAGTATTATACAATTTAATTCTTCAATTTTTATTTCATTAGATAAATTATTTTGATTTTAGGAAATTTCTGAGGTTGTTCGATTGCCAGTCAAAGTGTTATGTTGTCCCAAAAATTCGTTTCGTTTTCGATTAGAGCACACAACGTAAATTCAACCTAGTTTTGTAAGAAGGCAAATCGCTTGGCTATGAAAAATAAAGCATAGGAAATAATAAAATGTTAACAAACAGACAATCACGTTATTTGTGTATGTTCGTAATAATCAACAATATTGAACATACAGATTGCGAAAGAAACTTTTGGGACACCGTAATATTTACAAATACTAGACATGTGAACTTTCGACTCGCGGTCACACGTAGAATCACCCCTTTCACGGTTGTACCATCAATACTGGGACACCGTGTATACCCGCGTTCCACGGCTTGCCTCTCTACGAGGTCGGTAAATTACTCTGCCGGTAACTGACAACGTTGAATCTGAACCCGAGGCGGGCTTTTTCGAAATGGTAAAACATTACGTCGTAATTATGTAGCATTTGTTATAGTATTTCACGTCACTATTCTCGTGTAATAAAAATAAAAGATTGTATGCTTATTCGATGTCTTTGTAGCTACTTTTTGTTGTAGATTCGATCACGTCTGCGTTAATGAACTTTTTGCAAGAGATACTAAATGCTTCTTGTGTGGGGAATCGTTTTGTAACAGTTACGTAACAGGCAGGTTATAATGAAAATAAATATTGTGAAATTATGACATCGGGGAGCATCCTTGGCTACAACACTGAGTAGAAATAAGTGTAATAATGTTTGTATACATACATATGATGACGAATAGTATATAACGATAAGGTTATGTATTTCTTTACGTATACGAATAAACCGATATGAACCTAACATGCAAGTATACGGTGGTCCTCGGTTGAAATACAAATCGACACCCAATAACATCTCAGATATTACGTCAAACCCATATATTTGATACAATTAGTCCACGTGCCGACAATGCCGTGTTTCCCAGTAACACGCGGTGTAATAGTAAATCACTACAATCCAATATCGAATGATAGCGAAAAAGGTGTACTTCTTATGAATTGCTCGCCAGATTGTACACCAATTACATAGCCGTAAATTCCGAGATTATATCGAAGATATAGTTGCCGGTCGGTCGCGTCAATAAGTCATCGAGTTATACAACAATTTTAAATAGGATACAACGGTCGGAAAATTAAAGGCCACCCTCGGAATTTTTCATATTTGTACAACTGTGAAATTCTTTCTTCTGAGTATCATAATAGAGTTTAATTAATTCCCCCGACGTGACTCATCGCGATAACTGACGTCAATACGTGCCTTCACGGTTACCAAAATATCTTGACTTTCGACCATGCTACAGTTATAACAATGATTACAATTAAGGCGAATCGGGGATTTCGTTCAATCGATGTCACCACGGTGTGACCCGGATTAATTATATTCCGAGAAACGGTTTTTTTTAGTGTTGCCACTAACTTGCAAAATGTAAGGACTCTGTGAACAAATTCCGAGGATATAGAATTCAAATTCTACTGAACGGAATGTGAATTATAGGCATAGCCTATAATATAGCCCTTCCTCATTATTTTTTTAAACCATGTTATAACAATATCACGTTATACACTGTTGCATTTTTTGCACCGTGTTTTCAGAATGTCGTGTCACAAGAGGGTTGACTGTAGAGAAATTGTTCCAGTAGTCCGGGTGTCCGAATATTTATCAGAGTTACTGTAGGTATCCCTTATTTTTAAGCAATTTATTTTAAGGAAGACTGACGCAGTAGTCACCCTACCCAGTGTAAGGGGCAGAAATAAGCTCGTTTAGCCTACCAGGGTCCAGTGTAGGTGAGTCAATTCTGTTAGGGAACTAAGAGTGCTAGAGGTATGTTGTCGTGTGACACTAGTGAACATACCCGTGCGAGGGAAACCTGTGCTGAAGATGTTGCGGTTCGTAGTACTGTGTGGTAAGGGCTCGTTCGTCCAAGGTATGCTCAGTCGCGTGGGCCTTCGCTGCGGACTTGATATCCATGAACGCCACCGTCGCGGAGGCACCCCCGGTGCTGCTCGAGGAACCGCTACCCCCGCCACTGCCACCGTTCCCAGCATTGGAACCGGAACCACCCTCGTTGCCTTCTCCAAGGGAACCACCGGTACCTCCGTCCACGGGGCATTCTTCACCCCGCGGCAGCAGCTTGACGCTCTGCACGCGTCCATACCTGAAAGATCAAAAATTTCATCGTTAATCCAAGCTGACAAGCTTCCCATAACAGCTGGATCGCTATCAACTCAAAACTAACGCCTCGTGTATGTGTTTGGTTCGTGTTAGTTTGTAGAATCGGGGAAATCGTAGTATGTGTACAGATTGCCCCATGGGGGGGGGGTGTGTGCCCTGTCGAGGCAGGCAGCAACGAGACACGTACAAGAATTAAAAAAATCCTCTCTATACATTACCAAGATAACTAATCCTACTAACATCTCGAAAAACTCAAGTCAAATGTTATTACATAGTTTTTAAAGAGCGTGAACTTAATTTCTGACTCGACTATATAACCTTGCTATCGTAATAACGTCTTTTGTCGAATTCTCTTTAGAAATAAATGAAATCAATAGATCGTCAACGTGAAACGAGAATGACAAGTGGATTCGACGAACGGCCGGAAGTTGTGACTGCTGGACGAACGAGGGTCTCGCTAAGACGGTTTAGGATTTCGGAGAAGAAATGCGCACAGATGCCGTGACTGTTTTGCTAAGACCCTTTCTCGAACCTGAAGCGCACACAAAAAATTTCATGAAGTAGGCATGCGGGTAAAGATAAACTCTAAGTAGGATTGACTTCGAGGATTGAAATTAGAGATACCCATTTTACGGATACCTACAATACACGTGTACACGTGTAGTTCGTATATCCGTGTTGAAATCCGTATATTGTTTAAAAAAACGTACATCCGTGTATAGAAATACACGTATACCCGTAATTTAAAAATTACACGACTCGTACACGTATATATTCGTTATACGTATACACGTTCAAACTTCTGATCTCTGATTGAAATTGACTGATCGGGTGGCTACGGCTTAAACGATCTTTTGTACGGGTTAGTAAACGTAACGAACGGTTTTCAGGTTAGTATTAATTTTTGCAGTAAATATACCGGTCGGTTGTTTTGAAGAGCAGAACCGTCGGACGTCTGGCACTTTACTCGTCTGCGACTTCAGATCGGTATACTTAAAGAAAGTGCGTCTTGTTTTCACCCTGTAGAGTCCCGAGATATTGAATTTCGACGAAATTAAAGAAAACAAAGAGCCAAAGTTGTTTCTGGCACACCCTGTGTACAGAAAGCTCGGCAGTAGTAGAAACGGGCTTACTAGGTGAGGTAGGGTGAGCGGCGTCGGCGGTGGGGTTGCGAGGTTTCCGATTGGCTGACGGGGAGAAGAACGTTACGCGCAAGCGCAAAGGCTCGAACGGTCACGGAGTATCTCGGGGAGTTGTTCGTCTAATCTCGCGTGAGTCGCACGTATTTTCTTGTGCGTTCTACCGAAGAGAAGCTTTGTTTTTTATTTTTTCTTCTTTGATCCCGGATCAGACACGCAGCCAATAACGTATCAGCGGAAAAATGCATTAGAGACGATCCGTTGTTTGTTCTGTTAACACTCCACAAGCAGCGGTTTGATCACGCGAATAGAAAGAGAGAGGAATGCGCGAGAATTGGGCGGCACCTTGGATTAATAGTTCGCGCTTGGATATTCTACTGCGCAGAAAGCGAAAGAGAGAGAGGGGGAGAGAGGAGAGATAGAGAGTTCTTGCTAGGCCGTTGCAAAATCAAGGAAAACCGGTGGATTGTATTTCGTATAAAACAAGAAATGCCACGGGCGGAGGACACACGTACGGTTTATCACGATATCTCGGGCACACTTTTTTCTATCGTGATATGTCGGATCGCCTGGCGAACGGGGCGTGGCTCCTCTTCCATATGCCGTGTGATTCGATGCCGAGGAAAGGGGCACGGGAGAAGAGTCTTTGTATAACGGTTTTTTATCTTTTCTCGTTGCACTTCGTTTCGCTCGAACATTTCGAACTTGTTTATCCGCCGTGTCGAAACAAATTGGATCTTCCCGCAACTGTAGCAGTAGGAGAGAAGTTGCCCTTGTCCTGAGAGGTTGCTCCGGGACGAGAAATTTTGTCATTTTCGAGGTTAGGATCGATAATCTCCCTGTTGCTGCGAGAAAGAGAGAAACGGTGCGATGGGGACGGACGGAGAGAACCACCGAAATAAGTTCTAAATGTCGCAACATCGACACACATCCTCTGGAAGATCGCTCGGACAAAATGGCTACCGCGACGTGCGCCGTCCATGTTGTTCCGTTCCGATTCCACGTTCCGCGCGTCCGACGCGACGCACAGGAATCCCCGAGACTCTCGGGCGTTCGATTTGTGACGTGTGGAGTAGTTAGTAGTGTGCCGTCTTAACATTTTCGATCGGGAACAACGGACCCGTTGTTTCGTACCGTGACGATGCTCTCTATCGAGCAAAGTGAAGGGAAAAGGAAAGAAAAGAAGACAGGGCGGTGGGGCGGAATCAATCAGCGAAAGAATACGGGAGGAGAAGAGACCGATGTATTTATTCGTACCGATTATCGGTATCGACCGTTTATTCTCTGCGTGACATTTTACGAAAGAGAACCGATCGCGCTCTGTGCGTCGCGGCCGCAAGAGTTCCCATCCCACCCAGTTCGTTCCTTCTCTTCTCTCCTCTCTCACTTTCTCACACACGCACCTCTCTCTCTCTCTCTTGTCTCTGCCCTTCTTCCCCCTCGCCCCTCCAACCCCTTGTTTTCTTCTCCCACACACTCTCCTGCGTGAAACGTTGGGAGCTCTCCCGCGCGCATACGCGTACCCGCGCACACAATCGAACCGCTGAAAAGCTGCCGCGGCGCGCGCACACGTGCACACACACACATACACAGAGAACGCCCGAGAACGTCCTTTTCTGTGGCATACATGAGTGAAAGCGGGCGAGAGGGGAGGGACGAGAGGAGAAGAAATAAGATAGAAGGCCGCGATGGTGGGGAATACCAAGTGCCACGGTGGCTGGCTGGCTGGCCAGCGAGCCGCAAACCGTACCCATTCCCCTCCATAGTCCCCGCTGGTTGCTCGCCGAGGAATTTTACTTCGGCAGACTCGCTCCCGGCCGCTCAATTCCTTCGTTCCTCTCCACGAAGTACAGAGGCGGCGGCGGAGCCGAGTTCTGTGCTTCATGTGGACGCAGATTACCATGACTTTCCATAAATTTCAAGTCTCTAGGTCAGAGTTGGATTTTCCATCAGTGGAAAAATAAAGAAGAGAGCGCGCTCGTTAGCCGTCGGCGACGACTGAATGCGGCAACATCGTCGCGTGCTCTCTACAGCCACAGCGGAGTAACTGGTCGGTAGCCTTAAAAATGGTCGACTAGGTCCACGAACTTGGGATACGCGTCGTTGGGAATCACGAACCAGTGGCACTATAGTAGAACGTTTTGGAGAGTGTGTGACGTTCTGCAATTTCTTACATGTTCCGATATAATATGTTCAAGTGTTTGGCGTTGTACGCTGTACTTAAATGGCTACACGCTACCGTTCGTTTCGATAGAGAATACTCTTTCGTAGTAGCGACGTGTCCGATCGATGACACAGTGGAAATCGTTATCTCTCTAGAACGTAAGTGTTTCGTCAGGGGGGAGGGAAGAGAAAAAAAGCGGTTTCTCCGAGAAACCGAATCTCACGAACCACCGTGACGGCATCCAGTCTGACGGCCGTTTGTCTTTCTACGTTTGAAACGGTAGACGTACAGGAAATCAATACATCGGCCCACGGTTAAGAGTCCCTCTGGCCAGTATGTGCGAGAACGAAAGCGTGAAAGAGAGAGAGAGAGAGAGAGGAAGGGACAATTTTCCGTTTCTAAAAATTAATTAACGTGTCACGCATGACACACAACAATTTCGGTGCGTTCGTTGCCGAACGACTCTCGGTGCTGTGACCACCACGACGACGACGACGACGAAAAAAAATAAGAATCTTAACGGAAGCGAATAATCTTTTTAATTTGCGGAAACCAGCGGAGGACTCTGCAGAGATCTCAGACTATTATTACGGAAAATTAGTGAATGTCCAGTGTTACGTAAAGACTGGGACGAAATTTTAGCGATTTTCTGTACTGTTGATGCAGCTCGATGACCGACACAACCTGCCGTATTCGATCGCCGCTGTAAGAGATAAACATCTCGCGAGTATACCGGTAATTTAGCGTAGGAAGTTCAAAGTGTAGGAAAACCAGGTCCACCGGTGGAATTATTTATGTTTCTCTGGATCTTGGAATTCCGAGGGCCGTGAGTGTGTCGATTTAACCCCAACAATACGCGGAGGGGTTCTACGATCCCGCGAAGAACAGCGCGAATAAAAAGGAATACAATACAGAACGAACGCTACGGGATAACAACAAAGAAAGGAGGCTTTTGTTCCACGACTTTTCCCCGGTACCCGTTGCCCCCCATGATTCCACATCGAATCTCGCCAAATCGAATAACAAAAAACGGTCTAGCTCTACGAGGACGCTAGCATAGCCTCGCAGAATCTCTCTGGCAGGTATCAAACCAAATTCGTCTGACTCGTTGCAGTTCACTGGCACATGACGGTAATGTTGCCTTCCGTCCGTGCCGTTTCGATAACGAAAGATAGAAAGTGGTCAATTCAGTCTTTTTAGTTCTTAATTAACAACGCGCAACAAAAATTATTTTCTACGAAGGGTTAATAATAGACCGAGCTCTGTACAGAGCTTCTACCGCTTCTTTGTTCGAAATAGTTGATCTTTTATTCTGTGTACAGATATTCTATAACAAAATAATGAATGATTTTTTTAAGAAGACAAATTCTTCACTTATGATCGTTTACGGTGTTCTAACAAGGGAATGCTATTCAAGTTACCCAAATCAATTTTTACGAAACTCAAGCGAGCGGTAGTTCTCGGAAAAATAGTTGTACGAAACACATAAGGGATATCTTTTTTCAAAAAAGGAGGCATAGGCGCGCACGGTGATATTCGTGCGACGCGTATACTCGTCGGGCACGCTCCGGTCATAAACATTCGCTTGGGAAATGGATTCGTTCGAATTTGGGTGTGCCGTGTCTGCGGTAGATACGTGTAAAAGGCAGGAAAAGTCTTCGAGCAGCAGTACCATTCTCGGCAGACGACACTGACATAAGCCGCAAACGTCGCGCAAGCGGCAGCGTTGGGACGCCTCAACGAGGCCGGCGAGGACGTGGCAACAGCGCTATGACTCAGCTCTCCTCGTTCCAATCGCTTCCCTCGGCCCCTGGCCCCGCTCCGGCTACCTCTACGCAGCTGACGCCCTTCCCCTCTCGCCGGGCGTCCCCCACCACCGATCACGACTCGATTCTATCCTTCCTTGTGTCGTGTCCGAGGCTTTGCTCTGCCCCCTCCACCGAGCCCCGTCGATCCGCACCGTTCCGCCCCACCCTGACGGCCTACCGCTCCCCGCTTTTTCCCTTTCCCCCACCACCATCCGGCAAACTCTCTCGGGGTACTGACAACTCGTTTGTCCCCCTCCCTTAGAAGCGTGCGCGCGGACCGATTCCTACACGGCGTCGTGCCACTGCCAAGACGAGCGTACAAAGTCTCCTTTGGAAGAAAAACACCTATATCTCTCTAGCAGCCCCCATACTCTTTCTGCTTTTTCTTTCCCACTCTAATTCTCTCGCGCGCTTCGTCTCTGTCTCTCTTTCTCTCTCTCTCCCGCCCTTTCTCCCACCCTTTTTCTCCTCGTCTTTGTTTCCGGCCGTCTCTCTCTACTCTACCTTCTCTCATCCTCCTCTTCTTCCTCACGCCTCTGCCCCCCCTTCTCCGCCGGTTTTTCTTCGTCAAACGGCTTCTTCCCTCTTGCTCCTTTTCTTCTGGATCTTCTTTCTTTCAGGCCTCTCCTGCCATTTCGCTTCTGTATATCCGTTGGCCGAGCAGCGAACAATGCAACGTGATCCAGATGCAGGAAAAAAACGAGGACGGAGAATGCTAGCGCGCGAGCGGTACGGGAACAGGAGAGGATGGGGCTCTCTGGCGGACACAGGCCTCGAACGAAAATTGTGTACAGAGTTACAACCGGGGCTTGGCGAATTTACACGCGCGAGAGAGGGAGAGAGAAAGAGGAAGATCCATCACCGATTGTTTTTGCACAGCGACGATCGTGACCGATCGTGCCTCGCTGTCGATCGATTAGATAATTTCGCGTTATCGGGACTTCCCCATCTACGAGGGTTCGCAATTCGTTCGACGATGGGAACACCGTCGAGAGCCTGTTTTGCAGAAAGAATTTGCCTCGGTAAAGGGCGATAGGTTCTTCTGATTCGTTGAGGCTCGCGGAGACTTCGGAGTTTTGTAAATTCCCGATACGATTCGCGAAAACTTTCTCGTCGATGATGCATTCCCGCGATCGACACTGTAAACTTCCTTAATGCGACGCGTCGCTCGGTTACTTCCGCCATCGATACGACGAAAACACTGTTGTATAATTGTTCCAGTATTCGTGGCTTTGAACTGTGACCGTTTGCACACCAGGGTCAGGACGGCGGAGTTCTTTATGATTGTAGTTCATTGAGAAGTTTCGACTACGCAGATTTGTAATTTCCGAGTACTATAAATGCGTAATAATTTAGCAACGAAGTAGCACACGATCGGGTGAGCTAGCCAACGGGTAGACGCCATCTTGGAGCATTAAGTTCAACTAGCAGGACCTTCGGGGTGCGAATAGATTAACCGTAGAAGCGTAACGTAACGATTCTGATGCAATCTTTTAGTACGTGTAACTGAATAATTAAAACTTTGCCTAAGAAGTGGAGAATTAGATGGAATAGTGCGTGGACTATTATAATTATACACTAATCTAGGGATCTTTAAGTGGAGTATATTTCGGCAACTCGGGAAACAAAACCTCGGGGATCACATAAGCGTTGGTTTTTGTGACCTAACGAAGAGATTGCAGCAGATTTACAATATCTGAATTCCACAACCGCATAAATGTCCAAGCAATAAGTTAGCCACCGAGTAACCGCCATCTTGGAGCATTAAGTTCAACTAGCAGCACCTTCGGGGTGCGAATAGATTAACCGTAGAAGCGTAACGTAACGATTCTGATGCAATCTTTTAGTACGTGTAGCTGAATAATTAAAACTTCGCCTAAGAAGTGGAGAATTAGATGGAATAGTGCGTGAACTATTATAATTATACACTAATCTAGGGATCTTTAGGTAGGGTATATTTCAGCAACCCGGGAAACAAAACCTCGGGGATAACATCTTCTCTAACATAATTCAAAATTCGATCGATAGAAATCACAATGATAACATAAGCGTTGGTTTTTGTGACCTAACGAAGGGATTGCAGCAGATTTACAATATCTGAGTACCACAACCGCATAAATGTCCAAGCAATAAGTTCAAGTAGGACGGCCTTCAGGGTGTAGACAGATCAACCATAGAAGCGTAACGCAACGATTCCGATACAATTTTCCCCCGAGGAAGGTGAATAAATTAATACTTCAACTGAGAAGTAGGAAATTAGATGGAACAGATCTTGAACTACAGTTGTACATCAACTTAGGAGTGTTTGGGTGTCGTATATGCGGATGACCCGCGGTTCAGGACCTCGGGGATAACGACAGCGGCGTCGATGGTAGGTTTCTGTGATATACGCTTTTCCATAACGAAGGTTATCAACATCGGTTATTACAATACGCGCGCCGGTCTATTATTATCGTCCGCGGAACGTCTCTGCGTGTCTCCGTAGAAAGTTCCTTGGCACACTAAGCGGAGAGAATCGTCGTGCACGAAACTCTTTTTCACCGGTTCTCTGTTAAACGTTTCGGCGAAGAGGAAACGGGAAAATCGGCGTCTTGTGTGTTTGTCGTCTTGCGTGCGTGTGTGTTTGTGCGCGCAAGACGAAAGCAGAATGAGAGACAGACGCACACGAGGGAATCGATACGAATGCAATCGCGGCAATAATTCACGCGTTATCTGCTCTCCTATTCTAACGCGAGAGCGCGCGAGAGGAGAGGCGCAGGCAGAGCACACAGGCCGACGACTATACGAGGCCGCGTGGGTTCGAGGTCGAAGCCGTAGAGTCACGTTAGGCGACTGCCGTCTGTGTCGTAGCCGAGGTGCCGTTATTTTAATGCAGATACGCAGCCCGGACGAGAATGAAAGGTTGAAGGAGACATTTGCGCGTAAAACAAGCGCACGCGACGCCGCGATATGCATCGAGCCGGCTCTGCTGACGCACCGAGACTATACTTCTGCCAGTGGTCCACAAACGGTGATCTGCGATGCAGAAGAACACAACTGTAAATCGGGATCCAGCCGCACGAGCGTTCCATCGATATCGACGCTGCATACAGTAGGCAAAAAAAGCATCAACCCCTTGATGTACAAAAACGCCTAAGATATGTGGTTCTAATTCCATTTTATGGATTGGATTAAATGATTGGCTCGTATTAACCCTTAGCACTCGAATGGCGACTCTGAGGCGCCACTACAAATTGCTACACCATTATTCAGAATATTGTTTGCATGATTAAATTTGTTTAAATGTAATAAATTACTAATCATTTGAATGGTCCTCTACACGCTCCTGAAGTTTTGCCATTTAAATTCGGGACACCTTGTATAAGTTATTTAATTTGTTAGATTTCTGGACGATCCATGTGCCATCTTGTGTTAATTCAGTTATACTTCTGTCTGTATGATTGAACCTCACATAAAGTTTATACTGTTTGTATTTAGCTTAAAGTAAATTAATCTGCGCGTATTATTTACCCTCATAATGTAGTATAATTTAAGTTATGTAATTTATATAAGTTTTAGCTATGTTAGTTTGTATGTTAAGGGTGGTTTTAATCTAGCACCGATATTTGGTGGATTTCTTTAAAAATTGGAAAATAACGCCGGAATTTGAATGTCTGTAGCGCTTCGTAAGACGTTACTGAATCAGCCGAACGCAGGTGGCTGATTCATAGCTTATCGGATTAAGATGTTTGAGAGATAGAAAGGATTATATCGAGCGCATATCGAACTGTCGATCACGGATCACGAAAATTTCCTTTGTCTTCAACCCTGTACGTTCTCGAGGCGCTTGGAAGTAGCGCTTTCATTAAAACGCTGTTACGAATCGAATAGAAAGTCTAAAAATTTCTTACGTCTGGAACGTGGTACAGGCAGTTCCAAGATTGGTTAACAATCCTCCATTTTGTTTATCCCTTAATATTCGAAGTTCTTGAAATTTTACCGTCGGCGCATTCGACTAATATTTAATTTTTTACATTTAAAATAAACTGCATTCTGAAAATCTTTTTCATCTGGGTCAAGGTATAGGCTGTTGCAAAATTGGTTAACAATTCTATTCTCATAGAATTTGATTTATTAACAAATTTTACTCGGTCAATGCTTCACTGTATACATTTAGAAACAAATCAGAATAGATGCTTGATATCGCTGATTGGGAAATATTAAAAGAACATTTAAAAAATGAATATTTCATCAGCTTTCTCAAGTTTTTAACGGTTGGAGTTAATTGATTTCGCAAATGAACGACAAATTCCTTAGATTTCTCGGTCGAAATCATTTGCAGAGACCTCGAGAGACCTCCTTTGACGAAAAGTCACGCAGTTTTAATGCAGTTTTAATGCTATACTATGAATGTTTACGCAAAATAAAAATTGGCTATGTCAATTGCAAGAAACTGTAGCGATACAAGAGATTCTTTTTTCTTCGATAATCTGAATAAGATGAAAATAATATATTGATAGACTTAAATTCTTTTAGTCTGTCTACTGTTTTCAAATGCATTCATATTTGTCACAAATGCGCAAGATCCGCAGTTTAGTGATGACTACACATACAGGGTGTGTCATTTAACAATGTCATCGATGAAAAAGCGAACAATAAAAAATTAATTATTACATTATATGTCCTGCTCGATACTAGATAATTTTCGTTTGAAAATGTTGTTCAAACAAACAGTTCAGGAATAAATTTAGGTGGTACGAATAATAAAATTGTTATATCGAAATATAAGAGCTCTCGCGTTTGATGTTCAATCGGAGCTTTTCGGGCATCTAACAGGAAGGCGGGTTTCGGCGGAAATTTTCGCCAGTTCTCGCAAAGGAGATACCTGGCGACCATAGAAAAAAAAGGGCGAATGGGATTCCTAGAATTATCGGCCGTTTTCAAGGCAACACAGACCTGGGAAAGGCAGAGGATCGTGAGGATAGGAGGCATAGAAGAGGATCGACCGACGCTGAAACGTTCGGTGCCGAAGGCGTCGAACAGGTCATAAGGGAGATCGTTAGGCGGAAGGCGGAGGAGAGAGAAAGGGACGAGAAGAATAAGAAGTAACGGTAGTCGGTATTACAACTCCACCGCGCCTATATTCCGCAACGACGTTTCTGTCGTTTCGTGCTTCCTCGATGCACGGAGAAAGCCGGGTCGTGTCCCTGTTGTCGTGCTCAACACGCCTAACTAACAAATGGAAATGAACAGATACCCGTTCTTCTGCCGATTAGTCGAAGAAAAGTCTTCCCGGACGTCTTGCTAACACAAAACTCATCTTACAAGCTGAACCGGATGGGGAAACAAAAATGAACAAAGAAGAGCTACCTGGTGAATTAGTCAATGATTTAATACGTTAACGTTCTGATAGCGAATCTTTTTGTCGAATATATGGTCGATGATGCTTATGTTGTGCATTCTGTCTCGTCTTCAGCTATTTCGCCGAAGAAAAGTCTTTGCCAACGTCTTGCTAACGCAAAACTCATCTTGCAAGCTGAACCGGACAGAGAAACAAAAATGAACAAAGAAGAGCTACCTGGTGAATTAGTCAATGATTTAATACGTTAACGTTCTGATAGCGAATCTTTTCGTCGAATATATGGTCGATGATGCTTATGTTGTGCATTCTGTCTCGTCTTCAGCTATTTCGCCGAAGAAAAGTCTTTGCCAACGTCTTGCTAACGCAAAACTCATCTTACAAGCTGAAGCGGACGGGGAAACAAAAATGAACAAAGAAGATCTACCTGGTGAATTAGTCAATGATTTAATACGTTAACGTTCTGATAACGAATCTTTTTGTCGAATATATAGTCGATGATGCTTATGTTGTGCATTCTGTCTCGTCTTCAGCTATTTCGCCGAAGAAAAGTCTTTGCCAACGTCTTGCTAACGCAAAACTCATCTTGCAAGCTGAACCGGACGGAGAAACAAAAATGAACAAAGAAGAGCTACCTGGTGAATTAGTCAATGATTTAATACGTTAACGTTCTGATAGCGAATCTTTTCGTCGAATATATGGTCGATGATGCTTATGTTGTGCATTCTGTCTCGTCTTCAGCTATTTCGCCGAAGAAAAGTCTTTGCCAACGTCTTGCTAACGCAAAACTAATCTTACAAGCTGAACCGTACTCGAGAAATAAAAATGAAACGTACAAAGGAGAGTTACGTGATGAATTAGACAATAATTTAGTATGTTAACGTTAAAATGAAATAGTAACTTATGTTCTAAGGCGTAGTCATGGAAGAATCCTTCATGTAGAGCTAAATCTTGACGACTTCATACAACCATGTGATCTATTATGCGTACCGAACATGAAAGAACGATAAATTTTCAAGATAACCCATTTCCAGGAAGAAAAGTATGACCAAGAATCATTTAACCTTTCAAACCAAGCAGTGATTCATATATTGTACTGTCACACTTTGTGGAGCATAATATCTTTCATTGCAGATTCTAATATTTGTTATAAATAAATTTGACACAATCGTTGTTCGGTCTTGACTTTTATATTTAACCGTTAAGCGGTCGGGTGGGGTGTTATGAACATCCCACCTATATCCTCTTAGAAATAGTTGCTCTTTTGTTTCTTGTACGACTTCAAATTTAAAACCTTATGAAGACATACATATTTGGGATCAGGACCCCCAGACCAAATACTGTATGGAGATTAGGAAAAGTGGGAGGGTTCCGTGGGTATGTGTAAGAGTTGATCAGCTACAACCGCGAGTGTCCCGGGTTCGATTCCCGGCGCGGAATTCCTCATTTTTCCTAAGATCCTACACATATCTATAGATTTATCTGTCTTTTGTACATATGTATTATTAATACTAAGCTATATCAACAAAAATGTCTCGTCTGTTACGTCTAGAAATGTTAATTTGTCTGGGGTGTTTGAAACACCCTACCCGACTACTAATGATAAGAAATTTCACCCTCCTACTTAAGGGTTAAGCTATCCGAGTCGCACATTGAATCTCTACGACCAGATTCTCACGTGAATGTGACCATCTTCTTTTACACATATTCCTACGAGGACCTGTTTCTATGTTACAACAATATTGAATGTTTTAGATGCCTGTGTAACCGAGTACTCCAAACTAGCCGCACAAAGCATAATCAATTTTTCGAGATCATTTTGCCCATCGGAAAAAAGTGTAAACAAAGATCGCTCGATCGATCGAAGCGTCCGATGCTCGAGGACCATCCACCCCCGAGATGTTCAGCTACGAAACTTTTCCTCGTCGCAGACGTTTTGTTGTCCACCGACCGAGACTGGCGAGAGAGCTAATTTTATGGGAAGCTGAAGAGACGACGTTTCTGTGCGAGCCGCGTCGACTGGGTACGGAATAACCGCAGACGAGAGGAAGAAGTGAGTCGCGCGCGACAAGGAGTGTGAAACGAGACGGAAGGGAGGCCGAGGAGGAAAACCGTGTGCGCAAAAATACGTTGCGTACAGAGCGATATGAGCCTTTGAGCTTCGAGAGTTCTTGCCGACGTTGAAGAAGGGTTCCTTCTCGAGCGTAGACGGACCAAGAGGTAGAAGAGGAACAAGAGGAGGAGGGTGAACAGCAGAAGGTGGGAGGGGTGGGGGGTGGAGGAGGTTCGAGAAATGACAATGTTCTCTCTCTCGCGATTTCTTTCTCTCTCCCGCCCCCGGGAAAACGAGGAGAGAAATGCGAGAGAAGGAAGGATCGAGACAATTGGGAGAGATAAAATGAGAGAGAGAGGGAGAACGATGAATATGTGTGTACACCAGAGGGAAAACCACTGACGTAACTTCCACACGGAGCGATTGCAGGTGTAGCTATTTCAAAAGACGCGTGAAGAAACTCCCCCTTTTTCCAACGTTCTTTATACATTGTACGATACATTGACTCTTTGCGCCAGAACTATTGTTCGGCTTGTGATTCTTCTCCTCCGGCGACTTTGTCAGCCAGTCGCGCACAGGTGTGCTCGTGCGAGACAATAAAAACTGGTGAAACGGAGGACCAATTAGCCATAATTATCAGAAAATCAAGCTCTCCAAGAAACGATCGAAGATTGGAAAGAGCTCTCTTTAGAATCGTATCGGTTTCCTTATGACTGCTGTGTTCGTCAAATTTATTCTCAATCAACCAAGTTTACATCAATCAATAGCCACATTTATACTGATTAATATACTTCATTAATTTTTGTGTTTTCGATCAGAAGGAATCGTGAAAACTGTCGACACATGTTTTCCCAAACATACTCTATAAATAAATATGTAACTCGTGTAATTTTGATAATTTTTACTTGAAAAAAATTACATATGTACTTCGAATACTCATAATTATGTGTACAACATTCTAATACAAGAAGTTCGATAGCTCTTTCGAGAAAAATTCCTAACTATTAGTGATTCGTTGAAATAGTCAACGCATGTCTTCTAAAAGATAATTTATAAAAAAATATATAGCTCGTGTAATTCTGATTATTTTTACTTGGAAAAAATTACATATATACTTCGAATGTTCATAATTATGTGTACAAAATTCTAATACAAGAAGTACAATAGCTCTTTCGAGAAAAATTCCTAAATACTAGTGATTCGTGGAAACAGTCAACGCATGTGTTATAAAAGATACTCTATAAAAAAATATATAGCTCGTGCAATTTTTATTATTTCTACTTGAAAAAAATTACATATGTACTTCGAATACCCATAATTAGATCTACAACATTCTAGTACAAGAAGTTCCATAGTTCTCCCGAGAAAAATTCCTAACTATTAGTGATTCGTGGAAACAGTCAACGCATGTGTTCTAAAAGATACTTTATAAAAAAATATATAGCTCGTGCAATTTTTATTATTTCTACTTGAAAAAAATTACATATGTACTTCGAATACCCATAATTAGATCTACAACATTCTAGTACAAGAAGTTCAATAGTTCTTCCGAGAAAAATTCCTAACTATTAGTGATTCGTGGAAACAGTCAACGCATGTGTTCTAAAAGATACTTTATAAAACAATATATAGCTCGTGCAATTTTGAATATTTTTAGTTGAGAAAAATCATACATGTACTTCAGATAACAGTAAATATGTGTGTAAAATCACAATGAAAAAGGTACAACAGTTCTTCCGAAAAGAATTCTGAAAATGGTGAAAAAACGAGAGCACTTTAGAAATGCGTTGATATACTCGCCGTTGAAACTTTCTAATTCTTTCGTAACAAACGTCCGAATAAGTTTCGTGCCGTTATTGAATGAACCAGTACACGGCGGAGCATGCGATGCACGTTGCAAATCGCTATTAGCGAAACACCTTGGTTCGCGAAGACGCTTCCGTATTGACGTCACGCAGCGCCGGTGGATCTCGTCGGTCCGCTGAATGACTTCGAGTCATGTTTGTCTGGTCTATTCCATACAGGTGTCAGCGGAGCCTTAACTTTGCTTTTACATTCACTACGGGGAGAGAGACTCCGACTGTTACACATTTACGTTTTAATTGCCGGCCATACCCGTTTCCACTGTTCCGAGGAGCGCGATAGTTTCGCCGTGTTTTGAAATAAAGTTCGCAACACAGCGAAAAATTTCCTCTCTGCGGCCTAATTACATTCCACCCGCCGCGCCGTCTCGATCCATTGACATCGCTGCTCGACGCAGTGGTACTCTTCAATTTTTCCTTAATTCCAACCTTTACACTTTCTTTTTTCCTCGTTCCATTCCTACTTATCGATCTTCATTTCTCCTACTCTTAATTTGTACTCCTTAATTTATTTCCTTTTCGTTCATTTTTATTTTTTTTCTATTTTTAATTTCTACTCCTCCATCTTCATTTTTCTTTAATTTTAATGTTCACTCGTTAATCTTCATTTTCTCCTGGTCTCAAATTTCACTGTGCGTTCATTTCATATTTTGTCGTGACGAGTAGTTTATGATTTACTAAGGTAAAGGCAGCAGTAGTTGACCAAATTTTCATATTTTGTCGTGACGAGTAGTTTATGATTTACTAAGGTAAAGGCAGCAGTAGTTGACCAAATTTTCATATTTTGTCGTGACGAGTAGTTTATGATTTACTAAGGTAAAGGCAGCAGTAGTTGACCAGTTTTTAGAAAAACATAAAAAATAAGGTTATTATAACCTGTGCACTTTTGATGAAAGTAAACCTCGAATGCCACACTATCTGTTGGTTAAATTTTAAAACAATTACATGCGAAGTGAAATATGCATAGTAACAACGGCCGCCTAAATTCATTAGGGTAAGTAATATGCCGATACATTTCTATTTCCTTAACGTTTCTGTTAAGGACAGCTGTACGGTTCAGGTAAAAAATCGATACGTTGTGAACTTCTCGCGACTGAAATATTTACTTTTTAAATTCTCACAGCGTTTTATAAGTGATAAATGCATCGTTTTTGTTATTTTAACCTCAAAAACAATAGTTTATAGGGGGGTCAAATTCTGAATATTGTTATTTGAACAATTTTCAGCAGTTGACCGTTCAATAAATCAACGTCAATTACTGACGTGACTCATTTAAATTTGTTTACGATTTACAATGTGTCCATTTTACATCTAAGATTGTTAGGAGTACAAAATATAACTCTAAATTTTGTAGCATACTGTGTTTTAGAGGATGTCCACATGGTTAACTATTGATTGCATCCACGGTCAAATATTGACTCGCAACATCTACTCTGTTCCTGAATTGAATTTGTTATAGAATTGATTTGTTTTATTTCTTATTTTATTCTTTAATTGTAATTTGTGCTGGTAATTGTTGAAACTAAATGATACTAAAATGATTTCTAACATTATTGCGTTAACCTTCTTTCTAGTATAAGTGGTCAACTACTAACGAACAGAAGGTCAATTACTAGGTTTTTCATCTTTAAGAGTGGTCAACTTCTGAAGCAATTACTGAATTTTTAAATATGTTTTTTTAAATTTGTGTAACAAAACTTTTTTTTAAAAGTGGTCTTGTTACATAATTTAGAAGACTTAAAGAGTGTCTTCAGGTATCGACTCTCGCTATTTGATGACAGAGCAAGTGGTTACTATTGTTCGCGTGGAAAACTTCTTTTAACTACTCAACTACTGGTGCCTTTACCTTACTATTTCATTAGGAAGAAGAAACTTGTTGCGCTTCATGCCAAAAATAATTTGTAAGGTATTTACATGCAGCTTATACATTTATAATTTGTAGTATCACCGGTTGGATTAAAAAATCGCTGAAGCTTATGAACTTGTTTACTTACGGACTTATTATCTCATTTTTAAAAAGTAGCTGTTCTCTGTGCAAAAAAATTGTTTTGCAAAAAGCGAGCACTCCACAGATTTATTATTTAAATTGTTTCCTGTCGGAGTCGAGAGCCGCAGAATTCTTTAACACTAGGTTTACGGAGCACTAAAATTGATTATTTTACATTGCTTTATAAAAATAATAAAATTGTAATTACTTATTTCTTCAGCGATTTTTATTGTAATATGTACACAAAAAAATAAATGTATTTAATAATTCCTCACGAATGCCTTCTAACACTCTTAATAATCGTAAATTAAAAATATTTGAATCCGTCATTTCGACGGGCCCCGTAAATCTAGTGTTAAGATTAAAGTTCGTAATTTGGAAGGGTTATTGAAGAAAATTTTGTGCATTCACGAACGGACGGGAATTTTGCAAGGTCCAAGCATCCATATTCATGTTTCGCAAGTCTGTCGCCAAGGTGGGAAGAAAGATTGCTGTCCGCGAGCCGGCGCGTTTCAGCAATACGCTGCGAGAAGAATTCGCGAGTTTTTTTTGCGAGAGGGATATACACACACGGTGCAAGGGAGTTGCGCCATTGGATGCGTGTGCATCGTGTGCAATGCGGCAGCCTCTCGAACAAGGTTCACACCGACGCAGCCGTTTTCCAGAGTTCCGTTCTCTCGATCCAACGATTTCACCATGCTTATCTGGTTATGGTTCGCACCATCGAGACGCAAACGCACTGTGAACGAATCCGCGACTCTACAAGAATTTTCCGGCGCATCTTTGCCGCTTATAGTCTGAAGTATCGACGTAGTTGCACGTGGTCGGCCATGAAAGTGACCGGCACTGGATCCTTGAACCGGCAGATTGCACCTGTGACTGTCGTTGCATAAGGGTTTTCGACGAAACAGTGCAATTTTGAAAGAGAACGAGAATGATCGGACTTTGTGCCCAATTTCTTGCTTGCATCGCTGCAATCAATTCTACGTCTCCAGTCTCTCGGACTCATTAACCCCTTGCCTTATGATTTATTTTACGGTTTTAGTAATTAGAATTTCTTTGTAGTTCACAATTTCTTAGAAAAAGGAGAAAATGTAAATCTATTGCATGTCTATATGTTCTCCAATGGCTTTACATTAACAACAACAAAATAGAATTATATTTCGGTTTAAAGGAAATTAATAACATACATCTTTATTAGACACTGTTCAGAATCTTCATCATGTCTCTCAGACGATATTGTAAGAGAAGGGGTTAATTAACCCCTTGCCGTACTTTAACGAGTCAGACTCGTGATGTAGATTTTAACACATGAATTACGGGGTCCGTCAAAATGACGGATTCAAAATTTTTTAATTTACGATTATTAAGAGTGTAAGGAGGCATCCGGGAGACATTATTGAATAGATTTATTTTTTTTGTGTACATATTACAATAAAAATCGCTGAAAATCTAAGTAAATACAATTTTATTATTTTTATAAAGCAATGTAAAATAATCAATTTTAGTGTTCCGTAAACATAGTGTTAAACAAAGCCTAACAAATATGTAGTGTGCACCTTCGTTTTTAGGGGAAATAAAATTTTATTCTTTTTTCATCAATATTTAAACATTGAAGTAAATGTAGCCATAAAAAAAATATCAATTTTCGTTTTTCCTTTGCGACATTTTTGGGGATAAAGATGTTCTAATCACTCTAACTGCAAGGAAAATGATACGGCAAGGGGTTAATCCGTTGCACTCAACTGTCTATCTCGAGGGACCATTAAAAATTACTATACGGTAGACTTGCGTGTTACTATAACGCGTCAAACATATTGTGAATAGTGTCTTTATGTAATGCGATTTCTCGTGCAGCGCGTTCTACGCAATTTATTTTTAAAAATCTATTTTATTTGATAATGCATGTACGATGTACTTCAAAACCCAGTAAACATGTGTGCGAAATTCTAATAAAAAGAGTTAAACAGTTCTCCCAGGAGCAATACCTAAAAATTGGCGAATCATGGCAACTGAAAACACATGTGTTACAAAACATACTGTACATACAACAATTTATAACTTATGTAATTTCGATTATATTTAGTTAACCCCTTGCCTTACAATATCGTGTGAAACACATGATGAAGATTCTGAACAGAGTCTAATAAATTTGTATGTTATTCATTTCCTTTAAACCGAAGCAAAATTCTATTCAGTTGTTGTTAATGTACAGCCATTGGAGAACATATAGACCAACAATAGATAAACATTTTTCTTCTTCTTCTAGGAAGTTTTGAACTACAAAGAAGTTATAATCACTGGAATCGTAAAATAAATCGTAAGGCAAGGGGTTAAAAAAAATAACTTGCGTTGTTCCAGTACCCATAAACATTTGTGTAAAATCCCACTACAAAAGGTTCAGTAGTTTTTCCAAAAAAAAAGTCTTAGAAATTTATGTAAAAATGGCCTTGAAAGTCAGAATTCTTGATATCGGTATCTGACTCACACGCATCCCCTCTCCTTCCTTCAAGTCACCCCCGCTTAACCGTCCGCGTTCGGTCCCAACTGCCGACGCTTAACACTAGGTTTACGGAGCACTAAAATTGATTATTTTACATTGCTTTATAAAAATAATAAAATTGTATTTTCTTAGATCATCAGCGATTTTTACTGTAATATGTACACAAAAAAATAAATCTATTTAATAATTCCTCACGAATGCCTCCTTACACTCTTAATAATCGCAAATTAAAAACACCATCTTGGTTTCTTCAAGATGGTAAATATTAACATCACGATGTATTTACACTAAATTAATATAATTTTCAGACGCAAGTTTCCCTTGAAAAAGATCCACACACGGATCAAAACGTTGGGTTTTATTTAAATTGCAAATTTGTTGAATTTTCAAAAAGATCGAACCTTGCGCCAATATCATTTTCCTTAATGTAAATTAAACATTTTTGAATCCGTCATTTTGACGGGCCCCGTAAATCTAGTGTTAAGCGCGCATTACTGTAAGGGGTTGAAATCGAAGAAGCGGTCCAAGAGGAACCGAACCGAGTCTAATCGAACGTTTTCGGCGATGCTAGAATTTTCTATGCTCATTAAGTCGGCGTACAGGTAGGAGAGATGGTGGACAACGAGGAGGTGGAAGAGGAGAAGGACAAGTCTACATGGCCGGTTTCTTTTGATCGAGGTCGATGAACTAGGAACGTGTCGGGCCCCCAGGTTGGACTTTCACGTCAACACAGACGAATTCCGCGAATTAAAAATTGCGGTGGCAGGGAGTCCGTCGTGTGCGGCGAAATTTAATTAGCAAAAGCTTCGTCGCCTAACGCGTATGTAGAACACGACCAAATGGGTTTCGCTTTCTATCCAAGAAGTCCAGCCATTTTCCCGTGGGATACCTTCGACGTGGTTTTACAGCGAACTGATGCGAAGCACGCGTAAACAGATTCTACTCGCATAAATTCACTCGGAACATTCGCCATTTTGACTCGGAACAAATGCGTGATAATAATTCCCGTCGAGGTCCATTCTATTCATAGTTGTTGCTCGTAGTTTATTACGGACTAGTTTAACCGGTGCATTTTACAGACACTTGGTGCTTGTTTGTTATATACACAAATCAATGATCTGAAAAATATAGGAATAATTATTTTGAAGGTAGAAGCAGTTGATTTTACTAAGAAAATCAACTGTTGTTGATTAATTACAAATAATCTGTGGATCTTTATTATTGGTTAATAAAAATCTTGTGAGTGCACTGTAACAAACAGACGTTACATAAAAATTGTATTTCTTATATTAATAATAATAAGAGGACGAAAATAATATAACAACGTGTTTAAATTATTCTAATGTTCTTACAGTTTCGAATTTCGTTTAATCATGCTTGCAATAAATGCATAAAATCCGCAGTGTATTTGTCAATCATTAATGATTGTACGAAATCAATTAAATTGTTCTTGATTTATTGCACTATGTAATCTTTGAAATTCGAGGGTTTTTGTATATTGTTAGGTGTGCAAATTAATTTTTGGTTCTCACAATTTTTGCGATTTTATTTTGAACTCGAATCTTTTTCAAATTGAAGATTCATTAATTGTGAGTTAAAGAAAATGCATAGATAACGTTTATAATCAATATATTCACGAAGAAGGAGCTACGAATTAATTTGTGCACCTAATAAATTCCGAGTCTGAAAGTTTCGAATAAATTCTATCAAATATGAAGACCCAGGAGAATCAGTGATAGTATAGCAGAAAAAATGTTGAATTGTCAAACAAACATTAATGATAAATTAAGCAAATATTTACATGGCAGCAGAACTGTTATATATAAGAGTAAGAGTTCTAGATTGGTTTTCAATTTTACCTCAGAAATAGGTGCTCTAATTGACAACATTTTTCTCAAGCACATATTAGAGATGGCATTAGCTGCGATAAGAAAGCTGATAAGAAATTTTACCGGCTCTACACGTTGCTCTGCGTCGAATATAGAAGATCCGCACGTGGAGCCATTAAATTGCGCAGCCAGTCGTGCGAATTGCGCGCAATAAATTCAATCGTAGAACTGATTGAATGTACGCCCCAATGCGACACACCGGTCTTATTATAACAGAGGAAGAAAATAATTGATATTTTACGCGGACAACTTGCGAAACCGATCGATCCACTTTAAGGTCAAGAAATGGTTGTAAGTTTTATGGGGTTGCTTTAAGGTCAAGGATGGATTTATTACATAGAAAGGAAGTTGTAAACTATTGATCTCCTAATTTGTACCACTGCAATTGTATCGTTGCAAGCCGTACTTCGCAGAACGTGGCACGGTTTAATTCGTGAAAATACCTATTCCGCAACTTTCAATGAAAAACACGACAGTAGGTCAAGCAACCCCTATTACAGGGAATATATCAGGCTGGGATATATTATGCGACTACAAGATGGCGGATTAGCCATAAGAATTCGCAGATTTATTCCTTAAAAAATATGCGATGGTGAATCGAAGATAACAAACATTTTCTACACGTAAAAATCACACTTTAGTTTAATAGGATTGTCACTGATTAATAATTCCATAGTTCTTAGAATTGTACTTAACCAACTCTTGTTACCTAAAGCTCAGCAATGTGCAATCATTTTCATAAAGGCAATGTCTATCGTTATAATTTCCAGGCTGGGATATATTATACGACTACAAGATGGCGGATTAGCCATAAGAATTCGCTGATTTATTTCTTAAAAATACATGCATGCATATTGCTTGCACAGCTAATAATCTTGAAAAATTGGATGAAGATTATTTGACATTATTCTGTAAAAGTAGGAAGACTTTAATCAGCAATTTTAATCATAATAAATTCCTCTCAAATGCATCTGTAAAATCTCAATAATCGAGATTGCAATGAACTAAAAAATCTGTAACCCATCGTTTCCACGTGTCCCAGCTCCCAGTGTCCAAAACAGATAACCGGAAGCAACCAGAAGCATAAATTTGGAAGTGCCTAGGTCTATGCTCAGCGGCCACACGAATCAGAGTCCACCGACTATGCATCGGTTTCCGGCGTGATTAATGCTTCAATCTTGACTCGAAAATTGAAATCAATAGGTGGAAAGGTTTCGGGGCGACTCCGGGATTGATTGCCGACGCTTTAATCACGATTAATGGACACCAATGGCGGGGGGGGGGGGGGGTGGAGATCGAAACGGGGGTTGGTCGATCCGAAAGAATTCGTCGTTGAACTTTCCGCTCACGGGTACCTTATTTTTAATCGAACCGCCGCGCCAAGCGCCGGAGGAAACGTGCTCCGTAGAAAATTAAATTCTATTGCTTCCTGTTGACTGACGCAGCACGAGGCGGACGGGTTCGAATGCCATCGACCAAAATAGATCATCATTAAAACAGAACACCGTGCAGGTTCCCAACCGGGCTCCGGCCGAACCACCCACGGCGCGCTCGTGTGTGTCTGTGCGTGTGCGGTTGCTACAACAAACCAAAACCAAAGTCGAACGTTTACGATTTAGGTCCCTTCTCGCCCTTCGCGCACATTTTTCTTGCACGCACCGGACAGAAGTGCGAGGCACACGTGGCCGTTTCGAGAATTAGATCGCGCGTTTACGAGCACTCGTAAAATCGCGGACGTTTCTTTGAAAAATGTCACCGGATCTAACATGGTGGCCGTCGAAATTCTCTGTCCTTCCGTATCGTGGAGTTAGAACCTTCCAATGTTGACCAGAATTAGCATTTTACCTTAAAGATGGAGCACAGCGCAAGAGATTCCTTTTCAGTTGCTTTTTCTTTCTTCAATTCACGATTCACGAAAGGAAGGAAAATTAAAATGGTTGGGTTGCTATTATATATGTTGGTTTATGATGGAATGTTAAAAGTAATCACGTTTGGCAAAGACGCCATTTTAAAGTTAGGGGTTCAACATCCGCTACCATAATGGACCGTTCAGATTCCATTTGATTGTAAGTTTCCATTGAGTTTTTACTTTTATTGCGAGAAGGTTTGAACATTTGAATAGAGTATTATTTTTTGGGAACGTTAATGGTTTGACTGGCACAGCAACCTCAAACTTATGGACAAGAGATTCCTTTTTCTTTGCTTCTTCTTTCTCCAATTCACAGTTCAACCCCTTCTTGTACAATTTAATTCCAGAGTTTATAATTAAAGCATACTGTTTCATTTTATTGGACGCTATAAGTACGTATCGAAGGAAAATTAAAATGGTTAGGTTGCTATTACATATGTTGGTTTATGATGGAATGTTAAAAATAATCGCGTTTGACTAAGACGCCATTTTAAGGTAAAGGGTTCAACATCCACTACCATAATGGACCGTACAGATTCCATTTGTTTGTAAGTTTCCATTGAGTTTTTACTTTTATTGCGAGAAGGTTTGAACATTTGAATAGAGTATTATTTTATGGGAACGTTAATGATTTGACTGACACAGCAATCTCAAATTTGTGGACGTTTCTCGGAAAAATGTGACCGGATGTGCCACGGAGGCTGTCACAATTCTCCGTCCTTCGGTATCGTAGAGTTAGAACCTTCTAATGCTGGCCAGAATTAGCAATTCACCGAAGAAGTTGAATGTAGTGCAAGAAATTTCTGTTTCCACGATTTAATTGATCACCGGTGCAACAAACTGAGAATTTGTTCCTTGTAACTGCAGGTTGCGTAGACACGAAAATCTATATTTGTGTTTTCTGTTTACGACTTCGAATGGTCGAAAATAACGGGAAATTGTGCGAAATTGTTATCAGAGTTTATATTTTGTCGTACAGTTTGTCATAAACACGGGGCGTTCGCAGGCAGGCGATGACCGTCGTTCTTTACTATTAGCAGTTCTGCCCAGTGGAAACTGTTGCAAAATGAAATCTGCACTTTGCGAGAGTTCCAACTGTCGTTACTGTAAATTTTGGCTTTGGTTTGTTAAACGTGAAAAATTTGCAAAGATCCCGACAACAGTTGAAGGAAACAACGCTCCCCCGACAGGTCGTCGTTTTTATATAACACGAGTGACTCGTACGGGTTACGTCATTTGGAAGACCGAGCATTAGTGAAAGTCAATTTTTCGACGATTGATAAATGTGTCTGGGCGAAAATATCGAAGATTTCTCTTCCCTAATGATCCCTTTTTTACATAAATCAAACGGCTCGAATCACCGGCAGGATCCGGCCGAATCATCCCACCGGTTAACCGTGGAATAAATGTCGCGTAAAAATAAGATGTATGTATCATCTAATCGCGGCGAGAGAAAACAGTGTAACACGCGGGTGTGTTAACAGCAGGTTGCGGTGGATGCGAAGTCGACAACAAAATACCGATATCAATCGGATCCGTGCGAACACAATACACATATTAGATAATATGTTGTTGCTCGTGGAAAGAACCGATCGAACGCGCTTTGTACGTTTCCCGCGGACAAAGACGCCCGTAAGAAAATATCCGGTTACGGTGTAACCGTATTTGGTGTTGAATTTCATTTTGGATTTCGTGTCTGATTACAGGTTGCGCGCGCGCGCGCCCGTGCTTAGCGAGATCTTCGACTTTTATTACGATCGTCGAATCGCTCGATCGAGGTAAATGGATAGATCGTCGAAACCGATCTAATACGGTGTGAAACGCGTTTATTTGCGATCCGAAGGGTCCGTTCGGACACGGCGGAATCAGTGATGGTATATGGTCTCGGTTTTTTCGCGCATGCGCGACTAAATGCAGGAACGTATGTACGTCTTATGTTTGTTGGGAAAATAGGGGAGAACTGTTATTGGTGGGAAACCGGACAGAAGAGTGCAAGATATATTTAATATACACATAAAATTTTAATATAACATACGCATGTTAAACATTCATATTTGATAATCGAAAAAATAATTTGCGAAACTATGCGGGGTGACCAAGGTACCACATTTTAGCCCAACTTTGTACTTTACTCGTCGCGCATGCGCGAGAAAACCGAGACCATACACCAGCGATGGGCGGAAGCAGTGATGGTATATGGTCTCGGTTTTTTCGCGCATGCGCGACTAAATGCAGGAATGTATGTACATTTTATGTTTGTTGGGAAAATAGGGGAGAACTGTTATAGGCGGGAAACCGGACAGAAGAGTGCAAGATATATTTATATGTTACGTGTACATACACATAAAATTTTAATATAACATACGCATGTTAAACATTCATATTTGATAATCGAAAAAATAATTTGCGAAACTATGCGGGATGACCAAGGTACCACATTTTACCCCAACTTTGTACTTTACTGACGCTAAAATCATCGCGCATGCGCGAGAAAACTGAGACCATATACCAGCGATGGGCGGAATCAGTGATGGTATATGGTCTCGGTTTTTTCGCGCATGCGCGACTAAATGCAGGAACGTATGTACGTCTTATGTTTGTTGGGAAAATAGGGGAGAACTGTTATTGGCGGGAAACCGGACAGAAGAGTGCAAGACGACACGACGAGACGACCGTACTCTCGGCACAGATAAAAAAGTTAAAAGTCGTGACCTCTACTGTTTTCTTCACAATTTCTACCATTAGCAATTTTTATAAATAATTATTTACACGTTATCTAGTAAAGTAATCCTTCGAACATCTCAAAAATACTCAAGCCGTTTGAACTAATTTTGAAAAAGGTATTCGTTTTTACAGGGTGTCCGGGGACTTTTGCACGCCACTGTAAATAGGTCCGCGCGGTTTCCGCCGTGTCTGAACGGGCTCATAATTGCAACGAGGATTGTCACGGTTAAAGGTAGATACCAGCCGCTACGCATCGGGTACTGAATGTCGAGTATCCGGTCGCTAGATACGGGACACGTTATCGAAGATTAGATAGCGGGCGCTAAGTACCTGTGTATTAGATACCAGACACCGCTCGCGACAGATACCAGAAAGCGAATAGTCAACAGCAAACACCGAAAACATGGTCGCACGGTGCTACGCGTCAGACATCATGTTCTAAATAGATATTCCTACGCATTGGGTGCTGAAGAACAGAGCACCAGGTAACAAACATCAAGTCTTAGATGGTCAATCGTAAATATTAGAATCTAGAGGCCTACGCATGATTTTGGGCGTCAGATATTGAATTCTAGGTGGTCGATGCTAAATATTAAGATATGGAGACGTACACAATTCAGTTTAGGCGTCAGATATTACATTCTAAGTACGCAAAGCTAAATATCAGATAATAAAGATCTAGACACCTGATTGTAGGCGTCAGATATTGAATTCTAGGTGGTCGATGCTAAATATCAGAGTCTGGAGCCCTAGATACCTGAGTTTAGGGGTTAGATATTAAATTGTAAATGGTTAAAGCTAAATATTAAAATATAGAGACCTACACACCTGAGTTTAGACGCCAGATATTTAATTCTAGGTAGTCGAAGTTAAATATAAGATACTAAAGACCAAGACACCTGGTTGTAGACGACAGATATTGAATTCTAGGTGGTCGATGCTAAATATTAGAGTCTAGAGACCTAGATACCTCACTTTACGTGTTAGATATTAAATTGTAAGTGGTCAAAGCTAAATATTAAAATATAGAGACCTACACACCTGAGTGTAGACGTCAGATATTAAATTCTAGGTAGTAAAAGCTAAATATAAGATACTAAACACCAAGACACCTGGTTGTAGGCGTCAGATATTGAATTCTAGGTGGTCGATGCTAAATATTAGAGTCTAGAGACCTAGATACCTGAGTTTACGAGTTAGATATTAAATTGTAAGTGGTCAAAGCTAAATATTATTATATAGAGACCTACACACCTGAGTTTAGACATCAGATATTGATGTTTAGGTTGTCAATGCTAAATATTAAAATATAGAGACCTACACACCTGAGTTTAGACGCCAGATATTAAATTCTAGGTAGTCGAAGTTAAATATAAGATACTAAAGACCAAGACACCTGGTTGTAGACGACAGATATTGAATTCTAGGTGGTCGATGCTAAATATTAGAGTCTAGAGACCTAGATACCTGAGTTTGCGTGTTAGATATTAAATTCTAGGTAGTCAAAGCTAAATATTAATATATAGAGACCTACACACCTGAGTTTGGGCGTCAGATAATGAATTCTAGGTCGTCAAAGCTAAATATCAGAGGCTGTTCCACAATAAGAAAGATATCATTTCTGATGGTGATGATTAGAACTGCGGATCTTTATGCAAAACCTGAATTACAACAACCTCGAGTAAGATAGAAATTTAATTTCTTTCTTAATATGCTTAGTAGTTTGATAATAATATAAAATGATGATTGAGTTTTTCTAATATATTTATCGTTTTAAATTACACCTACTCATTTTTGTAATAAATGCATGAAATCCGTAATCTAGTGACGATATTGAAATGAAAGAAGTCTGAATCAGCTATTAGCGATTGAAATTTAGCGTTTCACCGAATTACTCGGGTCGATGAAATTCGAAGCATGATCATTGAAAAAGACTGCGCGCCTCCATTACTCCCAGTAAATTGGCCCGAGGAAAACCGATTTAATCCAGCGTTTCACCACGTAACTGGCTGGATCCTTTATAGAGAGCGATGACGAACGATATGGTGACTTATCAAAGATAATCTGAACAGGCGAAAAGAACGGCGACGGTGGAAGCCATAAAGGAGGAAAAATTGCAGTGTCGCAATAGAGTGGTAATCTTTTATCAAAAAATAATTCTCCGTGAGCGTTGCAACTGGTCGTGTGTAATTTGTATCTGATAAAATTGGATTGCTACCATGTTCTAAATAATCTTGTGGGCGTAGAAAACGCTAATATTACTCGCAGATGTGTAGATCTACGTAACCGATGTTCTGCAGTCGTAAATCAACGTTGCAGAAATTCGAAACAATTATTTAAAAAAGAAAAACAGGAAGTCTCTCGTAATTAATAATTTGTTATTAAATTCATAATATCGTATCATTACATTCATTAGAATAATTTGTTCATTTAACAAAAATTCAATGTTGTATTATATAACTATTGGTCATCACGTAGCATGAAGAATAGAAAACGATCGATTAGAACCAAAAGGAACCATTAGAAGATCATAAAACCGTGTATGTGTCGACAATTATTTTAATTATCAATTGACAATTGATACTAACAAGAGTTAATTGAATAAATAGAATAAATGAAACCTTCTACACTACGGTTATAACAGGCAGGAAGCTATATCCTGCTGAGCAACTTGCGAAACGAACTCGAAGCGTTTCTTCACTGTCTACCATGCTTGAAACTCGAACAGTAGAACGTCCCAGAAAACTCTAGATATATTTCAGAACTTGAAGTGGCTAGGTTACGAGTAGAACAAAAAATAATTCCGACCGTCCAAACCAGTTCTATTCAGCAATACTCAAGCACTGTTCTAACGTTATTCTGCGAGGAGATATCTACGACGAAGAATTCTTCTACTTCGTAGTAGAATTCTTTCCTTTATTCTTTTAGAATAATTGTTTGTATTCTTTCGTTGTAGAAATGATAGAAAAGGATTGTCATCTCTATTATTTCATTATAGAAATAATAGAAAAGGATTGTTCGAAGCTACGAAATTTTATAGAGTATCCCAAAATGGATGATTAAAAATGGCGAAAAAAATAGTAACCCGCGTTTAGATGGCGAATAACTTCGAAAATACTACGAATTCTGATTTCCAATTTCATAGAGACCTTTCTAAATAGTTAAACTACAAGATTGTGTAAAAATAAGATCGATTTTTTTCACTAAAAAGATGGAGTCTTTTCTCCTTGGTAAAAGAAGTTCTTCTTCTTGGTAAAAATAGTAACCCGCGTTTGGATGGCGAATAACTTCGAAAATACTACGAATTCTGATTTCAAATTTCATAGAGACCTTTCTGAATAGTTAAGTTACAAGATTGTGTAAAAATAAGATCGATTTTTTTCACTAAAAAGGCGGAGTTTTTTCTCCTTGGTAAAAGAAGTTCTCCTTCTTGGTAAAAAATAGTAACCCGCGTTTGGATGGCGAATAACTTCGAAAATACTACGAATTCTGATTTCCAATTTCATAGAGACCTTTCTAAATAGTTAAACTACAAGATTGTGTAAAAATAAGATCGATTTTTTTCACTAAAAAGACGGAGTCTTTTCTCCTTGGTAAAAGAAGTTCTTCTTCTTGGTAAGAAATAGTAACCCGCCTTTGGATGGTGAATAACTTCGGAACCAGCACGAATTCTGGCTTGAAATTTCAGAGAGATGTGTCTAAAGGGTTAAGTTATAAGACTCGGTAAAAATAAAGATCGATCATTGTCTCCTGTTCGTGATGAAAAAAAAATAGCAAGGTCGTAGAATGGTGGGTGAGAGCAGAATGGCCCCATTAACGCGGGACAAGCTTTTCGTTCTAAGATCGTTCTCTAGCACCTCGAATGCCAACGACCATTCGAATCGAGGAAGAAGAAGCCGTTCTTCTCTCTTTCCTTCTCGGTTTACTTGGCATCTTCGATGTTATGTAATCGAAACCCCTGTCACCTCCCCATCCTCGGTCACCACCTAACCTAGAGGCTCGCCTCTGGAAAGGTACAAATCACATGCGCGCGTGCGTACACGCGCACACACACGAGAGAGAGAACAAAGACACGAGGCATCGACTTCATCATAGCACACGGGAATATCCACGAACAGTTTTAAGTGGATTAACAGTAAGTATACTTTCTGCAGTCTACGACGATAAGCTTCCTTATTGCACGCCGGAATTTTTCGTTCGTCGATCGCTTCTTGTTAGGTCGCCGGTTAGGCTCGTGGGAAATGGCGGATTGTTATTCGCGTTTATACTGTTATGGACGGGGTCGACGGGTTTATACGGTTCTCGTACACGTCGTGCAATATTTCCTATCGACGTTTGAATCTTCTTCGATCCATTCGTATTGTATTTTCATTATTTTCAGCAACTTCTATTCAGTGTATAATTATTTTTTTATCTATTCGTATGTTCATGTCTTCGAGGATGGCTGTAGGTTCGAGGACAGTATGGGAAAATTGTTAAAGTTGTTGGTGGTACACAGTGGGTGTAAAAAGTATTCGTACACCTTTAACATTAAACTTATCACGGTCAAATGACCGGTTTCTTATTTTAAAATTAATAAAATTATCAAAACGCTTTCATGAAAAACGATTGAAGAGCATTCTTTGTTGAAGTATACATTTCAATAGAAATTGCGCAGAACCGGAATAAATTTAATTTTGCTAATTTTAGAAAGTAATATATCACTCACTTTTCATGTTTGGTAGGTTTAGTGTTCAAAATCAAATATCTTTTGTAAAATTAGACCAAACGACTTCAGTTCTTTTGAGATGTTAAAAGGATTAGTTTACCAGGTAATGTGTACATAATTTTTTCTAAAAATTGCTATTGGTCGAAATTGTGAAAACAAAATAAAGGTTGCAATTTTTAACTTCTTTATCTTTGCCTATAATAAAAATTTAAAATACGCATTTTGTAGATCTACGTAAGTTATATACATGCATAAAGTTTCATCGGAGTCGGTTTATTGTTCCTACGAGCTAAAAACATTACAAGATTAAAGTTTAAGGGTGAAAGTCACAGATTTTCGGTCTCCTCTGGGAATTTTGTCCTTATGTAATCACCTCTAAATGTTTGTAACTCCTAACAACGTTAACAAAGTTTTGATGAAACTTTGTACATGTGCATAACTTACTTAGACCTATAAAATGTGTCTTTTAAATTTTTATCGCAGGCACAGATAAAAAAGTTAAAAATTGTGATCATTAATATTTTCGTTGAAATTCCGACAAATAGTAATTTTTAGAAAACAATTATTTACCTAGTAAACTTATGCGTCTGACATCACAAAATAATTGAAGTCGTTTGCTCCAATTTTAAAAAAGTTATTCGATTTTTAAAGGTGTACTTTGTACACCCACAGTATGTGTCCTTCGATTCTGGATACGTTTAGAATAGTAATCGGATTCAATTGCGGTGCTGATTGAGTTTTTAGACATTTTTTCATTAATTAAAGGACTCGATTCAAATTCTTTTCACCATTCTAAATGAGATTGACGACATAACTTGTCATTGTGTTTCCTACCGCTTATTGAAAAATTGTTATTTTCTTCATAATTCAACCAGTGATGCCAGAAACATCCAAAACTGGGTGGATTTTCCTCTCCTCCTTTTCCCCTTCCACTATCCCATTCCACTACCTGAGCACACTCCAACGTCCCCCACTAAGACCGTAGACTGGTCACGTGACGTGCCGCGAAACGTATCACATATTACTCTGGTCGCCAGAGAGGTGGTAAACTGTATTCCCCTTGATTTAACCGATCTGGCATCACTGAATTCAACCAATAATTCTTTCTTCACACTATCGTATCGTAATATCCACATTGGTATAAACTGTATCGTATTTACGTTGATTATAGTCAAAATTTTGGTTAAGACAATTTTAATCATCTCGCGTTACGTCTCCTTAAATATTCATGCCTGAGGAATCATCGAGTTAAAAAGTTACATATTAACCTTGGAAAAGAGGATGCTTTTGACGATTTCATGGCAATCTAGATCCATTCAGATCCTCAAGCATCAATTTGTTTTTACATGTTTTTGAATTTGCCTCTTATTAGACCAAATATACATAATTTGAACTGGTTATTTAGAAAATTAACATATAGGTCTGTGTCCATGGTGGAATGTTTGTAACTCTGGATCATAATAGACCAAAATCCTGTCAATTAATTATGCAAACTGTATCATCGAAGATACTGGTTAAATATTTATGAATTGTTTTATTTGGCGATCGATAAGGCCTCGGTTTGACTAAACAAATATCTGTTTCTCTCAGGTAAAACTCGTAAGGAATTTCGCCAGGCAACAATAGCGGAAATTCCATCGGGTAATACTAATACTCGCACGTTCAGCCGATCATTTATTTCCGACCATTGAAATAACTAACGAGTAAGAGGCTCGTAAAATGAAAAATTCTACAGTTCTATAAAAGATAGTAATAGTTGGAAAATGAGCGTTACTGATATTCAGGAAGAGAATTGTTCTTCTTTGGTTGGCAAACAGGGTTAATGGCAGGGAGCCTCGAGTCTGTCGACAGAGAAGATGAGGAATCAAGAGTGATTTATTTCAATGAGCAAGAAGTTCATTAAACCATAAAAGAAAAAGGAACGATCGCCAATGTCCCTGAATGATCTTATTTCATTTTATATCCTACACAGAGCATGGAAAAATCTGCATACCGCATAAGTTTAATTAGAATTGTTGTAAAATTTGTAGGGTACAAAGTTTCATCAATTTTTTGTAATCATGTTATTTTCAGAATATTAAAACAAACACTAAAACGAATACGAACTTTCAAAGCAAAAACACACATTCCTCACTAATTTTAATCGCTATAAATACATCCATAAAAATCCGAATATGTATGAACGTCCTGAAACGATATTAATTAATGCATAGTTTTAAAAATGTGTATACTAAAATACTAACCTATAAGAACATCAGCAATTTCACAATTTTGTTGGCAATTTGAAGCACGTAAAACCTTGAACATCCACTGCCAACAATTTTAAAAGGAAATTAGAGATAGCGTTAACCTTTAAACGGACTTTTGGAAGCCTATATGCACATACGGGACGAAACAATATCTACAAACGACGATACAAAATTAATTTCCATTTACCAAATTAACAAGAATCAGCGTTAAACGAATGAATTATGTCGTTGCTCTTCCAGGATCAATTTTTAAAATAAACGGGAGGATCGATTAAACAAATCGAACCATCCTTGAATTACAAATTGTCCCCTCAGGAGGTGTCTTTTCTAGGATTTTCGACTACAATGAAATGAAAGAAAATCCACAAACAATGATAAAAAATTAATTTCTATTTACCAATTTGATAAAAATCAATACCGAATAAATCATTGCACTGTTAACGTCAAGTTTGACAATTTCAGTAAATCAATATAATACTAAATCAAACGAATTCAAGTTTTCATAGCGAATTGTCCTTAAAGGATCTCTTCTCGAGGATCATTGAAAGGGGTCAAGCGGAAGCATATCCATGGTCGATGATTTAAAAACAATATAAAATTCATTTCCATTCACCAATTTGATAAAAATCAATACCGAATAAATCATTGCACTGTTAACGTCAAGTTTGACAATTTCAGTAAATCAATATAATACTAAATCAAACGAATTCAAGTTTTCATAGCGAATTGTCCTTAAAGGATCTCTTCTCGAGGATCATTGAAAGGGGTCAAGCGGAAGCATATCCATGGTCGATGATTTAAAAACAATATAAAATTCATTTCCATTCACCAATTTGATAAAAATCAATACTGAATAATCATTGCACTGGCAACGTCAAGTTTAACAATTTCAGTAAATCAATATAATACTAAATCAAACGAATTCATGTTTCCATAGCGAATTGTCCTTAAAAGAATTCTTCTCGAGGATCATTGGAAGGGAACAAACGGAAGAATATCCATGGTCGACGATATAAAAACAATATAAAATTAATTTCCATTCACCAATTTGATAAAAATCGACACTAAACAAATTGTAGCATTTTTAACATCGAGTATGGCAATTTCAATCTATCAATATAATACTAGATCAAACGAATTCAAGTTTTCATAGCGAATTGTCCTCAAAGGATCTCTTCTCGAGGATCATTGGAAGGGATCAAACGGAGGAGTGTCCACAAACAATGATCATTTCTCCTGCTAGATCTCGAACTATCTGTCCACGAGTTCGCAGATCCAATTGATCCGGCTTCAGATCCTGATCGAGCGATCGGATCTACGTTTCCTTGGAGCGGCGGCGTAACGCGCTCGATTTCATTAATTAGCGGCTTAGTTTCGTCGTGCGCAGGTGATTTTACGGTGATTTGCAGATGATTTTGTGGAAGAGTATTCGTGGCCGGCGACGCGTGATAGACTCGAGGCCGGCGATGATCGACGTGTCACCATTATTATGAATAGCGGCCTTTCGACTCGTCACCGCCGGCCACGGCATAAATTACAAAGTTCGCGCGGGCTTAAACGACGCACGCGATAAGAATTTTCCATGTCCTAGTTCAAGTTTATATCAACGCCCGACTATTTATTTATAAATCCACGGAAGCCGACCATGCGATCAGCAATCGATGGTGGCCGCGACAGATGCTCTGTTTTATTCATCAGTTTAACCATTATTTCAAACACGCTTTCATTTGCGTAAATCTTTCATTTGTGTAGAAACTGTGACCGAACATAAATATGGAATTTTTGGGACACGGTAGCCACAGGGAATTATTCAATGAATTATTTTACACGTTTCTAGTCTTGTTTATTGTAGACAAACATAAATGTGAATTGTGGGAATTTTGTTTTTGGTGAGAAGCTCTGTGCAATACTGATGTTTTCATTAATTGTTTTAAATACGTTTCGTTTTGCTTCATGGTAGCCACAGGAAATTATTTAATGAATTATTTTACACCTTTCTCTTTGATGAAACTTTGTCCAATACCGATGCTTTCATTTATTGTTACAAACATTTTAGTTCACAGTAATCACACAAAAAATATAAATCTTTAAGGATGTAGTGCTTAATAAAACTTTGTTTAACCTCGCAGCTTTCTTGAATTATCTAAAACTTCTACTTTGATTCTAAACGCTATAATTCATTATAAGAAAACCAAGTAGCGTGCATTTATTAAAAATCACAATCAGAACGTTATTTTTGGGCCATTCATGCTTCAGAGCATACAGAGAAAAAGATGAAACTTTGTGTGTACGTAGAGCAATTCATTCGTAACAGAAACTAATTTTTTATTCATGCTATGACACAGTTTTAGGAATGCATGTAACCATCGGAAAGATTTTCCTTTCTCTTTCCAAACATCTCGTGAACTTCATATTGGAAGAGTTTCGTAAAGATCGATACATGTTCACAATTTCCTTAAAAAACAGACCGATACAGAATATTTATTGAAAATCATTTGTTCATAGAAGAAATTCAAGCTTTTACAATCGCACGTAGAGTATGCTTTAATGTTTAACAGAATAAAGAAGTCTAATCCTTCATTTACCTTCGGTCTTTGATTAATCGATTGCGCGTCGCGTAATAAACATTTGTCAAATATTCTATAGTTTAATACCGTTCGATTTTCCGTCAGAATTTCCCCAGCAGATGTTCGAAATATTATATTGTCTGGGCTTCGCAACAGACTTCGGTTCAAGCGACCGAAACGAGACACGATCTGCGCGCAACGAATGAATGGACGCGGCACAGTCGGCTGTTCTGAATACATTTTTCTCCCCCGAGCTCGAAACAAGCCAATAGGTACGTCGCGATGCGTGAATCCTTTCCGTTTCGATTATTTTTCGTCGAAAGGCTATTTGTCGGTTCGGCACAATGCTATCCGATCCTGTGACGCGCCACAGAAACGCCGGAGGGCTGGACACCAGACGCGTCGATGGTGTTTTCTACCCCGTACGCCGTACGTGACCATGGGGGTTGCACGGCCATTGTCCAAACACCGAAAAAGTAACTTTGCGCATTGCAGAAAATTTTGCGGCAAAAAATCGCCGGATAAAATATCTCGAAATTGCTCACGTATTTATTTTTCAGATTTCTGAAGTATTTATTTCACACTTTTGATTGAGTCAGAGTGACCACTTTGAACATTAATTTAATCATTTACCATCTTTTGCGCAATATTTGCTGTCTAATAGTAATAAAAAAATTTTGCGGCAAAAAATCGCCGGATAAAATACCTTAAAATTGTTCACGTATTTATTTTTCAGATTTTTGAAGTATTTATGTATGCTTTTTATTGAGTCAGACTGATTACTTTGAACGTTAATTTAATCCTTTACAATCTTTTGCGCAATGTTTGCTGTCTAATAGTAAAAAGAAAATTTTGCAGCGGAAAATGGCCGGATAACATATCTCGAAATTGCTCACATATTTATTTTTCAGATTTCTGAAGTATTTATTTTATACTTTTGATTGAGTCAGACTGACCACTTTGAACATTAATTTAATTCTTTACAATCCTTTGCGCAATGTTTGCTGTCTAATAGTAATAGGATCAATACTATTGTCATTATAAAACAAACTCCGAATAAAATGTTTGATTTTGTAGAGCTTTGCTTTAACAATTGATATTGCTGATGGCATCGTAAAATTTTCAGAGTGCAAAGGTTACTAATCAAATAGCTGTATGTATTTGTGAATGCTTTCCTACAATTTTAGAGATGTCTGCAGTATGTATACATATTTAAATGTTTAACTTTTTACTCAATAAAACTGGAAAATATATCTTTACTACTTTTTATTTTATTGCATTATGAAATTAGGAAGTTATCTTTGCCGCACCCTATATACATACATAAATTGTAAATCTTTTATAGATTCAGGGTCCAGAACGATCAATTCATAGAGACATCTGCAATGTATTTTAATTTGTTGCTACAAGGGCTAGATTGTAAATCTTCTTTCGACTTGCGCGTGGAATAAGGACTTTTTAGTAGAATAATAAATTTCGTTGGGAGAAATATGACTGCTCGCGTTAATAAACGACCACGATACTACATAGCATGTCTACTTTAACGGAAATAGCTTTTTTTATTGTGATGTAGAAGCACTTTTATGAGTGCTCTTTACGACTAGCAACTCGTATCCTAGTGTGCTTCTCGAACAAATTGATTTCACATCCGCAATGAAAGAATGTAAACTTAAGAATTGATGAAATCCATTTCTAATTATTCTGGATCTATACGATTTTGTATTAAAATTTTAGCAAAGTGCCACGGTGCACCTTGTATTTGTGCAATGGTGCAACGAACGCACTCTAAGGAACAAATCCTGTAGCAGATCCGAGAGCATCGATAAAATTCTCGTCCAAATAATCGTCCCATAATTATGGTCTCCCATTAAATAAATTCATAACATTTTTTCGTGTACAATATAGGACACCATCAACGTGAGCAGATCTACGAGAAAGTCTGCCGCTTTTACTGCCCGTAATAAACGGGAAAGCCGGTAATTGGTCGAGGGTTTTCCCCATTTTACTGTACCGGACGAAAGTTATAAAAATCGTGAGATTTTCTTTCATAATAGGACTCTTCCCCGTAACACCCTGCCCATTAAAAAGATACTGCTTAACCCCTTCTTCGCGTCTCCCAATTCCTCTTCCAGTTGTCATAGCAAATGTTTCAACCGAAGGCTCAACCAATCATGTCGAAACATCCTCGATTCGTAAATTGTTCTTAAAGAAGGACTTCTCTTTAGAATCACCAGCATCGGTTAGAGAAGTGGTAGTCAACTTGATCCCTACCCCCCACTAGTGGGCGTTCCAGCTTTCATGGTGGGGGGTAGGGGTTTTGTCCGATACTGAAGCACTTTCCTCTTGTTTTTAATTTAATTGACTTTTTAAAGACATTGAAATGGAATTTTTTTAAAGTATTGTTTAAGAAATTTTTGTAGCATTATTTAAAAACATTTTCATTAGGTTTTCATAGAATTATTTAGTGTTTATATTTTATAACGGGTCACAAATTAAAACGCAAAATAATAAAATCCTACTACGTAGTTTCGGGATAGATATTATTATTAATAGAGATACAAAAGTGGCAGGTAGGTATAAAAAGGTTGACTAGCCCTGGATTAGAGCAAAATCCATAGACAACGATCATTAAGAAATGACGGATCGTTAGATTTTTATTTATCTAACGAAAGATCGTTAGATTTTTATTTATCTAACAAAAGATTGTTAAATTTTTATTTATCTGACGATAGATCGTTAGATTTTTATTTATCTAACGAAAGATCGTTAGATTTTTATTTACCTGACGAAAGATCGTTAGATTTTTAATTATCTAACGAAAGATCGTTAGATTTTTATTTATCTAAGAAAATATCGTTAGATTTTTATTTACCTGACGAAAGATCGTTAGATTTTTAGACCTTTGCACTCGAAGTATTTTGAATTCCAAAATCAAAATATGTCCTTCGACCTACAACGTTTTTATTCTATGGTACATATCTTTTTCACATTGTGTACCTAAAATTAAACCTGTTTTCTCATACAACAGTTGAATTTTTAACAATTTATAGAACAGAGACGAATTTAATAACAGGAAAACTGTTTTGAATAATGGTATAGCAATTTTAACTGGTGATTCAGAGTCACCATTCGTGTGCAAAGGGTTAAGCTTCTAACACAGCTAAAGTGAAATTGATTTCCATTCACCAATTTGATAGAAATCGACGCTGAGCGAATCAGTCGACTTGTGGCACTCTTAAAGTCCACTTTGAAAAGCAATATAAAGGATCCGATCCGACAGAAAGCATCAATCGTGAATTATCCTTAACAGATCTAGAACCTCCCACTGTGATCGAACGACAAAAATTGCTGACAAAGAAAAAGGTAACAACTGAAAGAAACAAGACTTAAGTAAGTGACGATTTAACACTAAACCTACCACCGTCGGTCAAATGACCGCTTTCAGATTTTTTTATTGTACAATTATTGAAGTTATAAAGATGCTTCCACTGGAAATGATTCTGCATACTTTTTTAGTTAAGTATACATTATGATAAAAGTGGCACAAAATTTAAATAGATTCAATCGTGCCCTTTTTAAAAGGGAGCACATAATAGTCACTTTTCATGGTCGGTAGGGAATTTTTCCGGCCTAGGGAATTTACAAACATAAAAGTCCCACTAATTTTGATCAATCTTATGATTTTCGCCGAAATCATAATTCCAGTAAATAGTAAATAGTAACCATAATTCCCCAATAATGGCGTACCAGAAAAATGGTAAAATCTTTTAATTGTTCGCGGTCAGATGCCGGATTGAAATAACTGAACGACGTGGTAATTAACGTTCACTATTCTCAAAAATTGTTTATGTCACTGCTAGGCAGCTCAATTTGACGATGATATAAAATTAATTTTCATTTAGCAATTCCAAAATCCACTTTGACAATCACTTTGAGACTAAACCAAAGCAAGATGAAAACTTGTGTAACACTATGACCGTCAAACGAGGAACCACGAAAATTCTATACAATCAAAGTAATTTCTTCAATGAAATACAAATTGAAAAGTTAAGATGATACTGAGCACTCTTCCAACTTCTTATTTTGCGCCCGCCAACCAAATTTGGTACAATGAATACATTAGTTGTTAAATATAGGCGAGATTACAATGAATAATATACGGAGGTGATTCGAACGAGATTAGACGGCGATGCAATTTGCTGACGAACAGAACTTAACTCTTTGCGGACGTGTGTCTGTTGATAGTCGTCCAAACAATTTTATCGTTCTGCGACTGCAAATAATTTTTATAGAAATTATTACTCTCAAAAAATATGAAATAAATTTTTACAGAACACAACCCGGTTCCCTTCATTTAATTCATACACTTAACTCTTCAGTATGCAATTTTGTTTCACAAGGAAAATTGAATCCAGACCCATCAAGAACTATGCGAAAAATAATTCCCGTCCGCTGAGGGTTGAAACTATGGGACTCGCAATGGTCCGCCATCGCTGCGGTAGGCGGCGCGGCGGAAGTCGCAAACTAATGCCACGTCGCGGACTTCCAAACTATTTTATATGCGGATTGCAATCGCTAATATTAGTAAACTAAATTATTTTTAAATTTCTAGAAATAATTCCATCACCCATACATGGGTCAATGTCAATCAACGTGTTAACCCTTAGCACTCGAATGGCGACTCTGAGGCGCCACTACAAATTGCTACACCATTATTCAGAACATTGTTCGCATGATTAAATTTGTTGAAATATAATAAATTACTAAACATTTGAATATTTTATGAGGTTCTATATCATTTTTGTACGCACATAATGAAAGAAATTATGTACAATGGAAATATTCTAGGTTAGAAGAAATGTTTGGATTTTTAGTTGCAATAGCTCCGAGTGCAAAGGGTTAATAGCGAGTTGTCCTTAACACCAGAACTACCGAGCAATAAACGCGACTGGCGTATACTGCCTTATAATAACATTAAGACTGCATTTATTCAGATTTCGTACAATTTTTATTCAAATATGTACTTCAATAGAGACGCGTACTAAAAAGTTACTCCTGAAAACATATTTATAATATCAATATTTGTAAAAGAAAAAATTTGAAACCAGTCATTTTGACTGGTCCGGTAGTTCTAGTGTTAACACTAGGTTTACGGAGCATTAAGAGTGAATATTTTACATAACAGTGTAAAAATGACAAGAATAAGTCTATCCAAATTTTTAACCATTTTTTAAAGAATATATACCCAAAGAAATAAATTTGTTGATTAATTTCTCATGGATGCATCTTTGCAATCTAAACAATCGTAAATTCATAATATTAGAACCCGTCATTTTGACGGGTCCCGTAAATCTAGTGTTAAAGGATCTCTTCTCCGGGATCTTCCGCTAGAATGGAACAAGAAAAATTGCAGAGATCGTACATTGCCAGAAGATAACAAAGTCGAAAGCATTAAACGTAGAAGACAGAAAGACGCATCCGCGACTTTCGCAGCGTCCGGGAGGAAAGACGAACGTTTATAGCGGCCAAAGGCTGGATATAGAAAGGTGATCGCGGGAACGGCGCTTGTATCGTCGCGTTAGGACGGTTAGCGGGATTAAACTATAATAGAATCGAACGGCTTGTCGGTCGGCTCTTGTATAGTTTCTACGTGGAGCGTACCGGTGCCTCGTTATGTGCTCGTGTATAGCGCGGCACGGTAATGCGCCCACGCAGCACAGTCCTGCGGCAAAATGCCGCTCCTCTCCTCTCTTTCTCTTTCTCACTCTCCTCTCTGGCTCCTCTCTTCTCCTCCCCCGTTTGGAAAATGTTTTCCACATAGTTTCCTCGGCGAAACTGGGTCGTGGATTATGGACGAGCGGCGTACACCGTTCTCGCCGGTTCTCCGCACGCGTCTAACCGGCTGGTGCGTTCGCATTTCGCGTTTATTCGCGTTTGCCGACCAGGTAGCCGTTCTACGTCGCCATGTCTACCCTTGCGAACTTCGCGGACGTGCCACCTGTGCCACGCCAATAAATTAAAAATCCATCAAGCCACCGACCACGATCATTTTTTAAGCTGATGCCTCTTACACGCACTTATAGGAACCTGTGGCGGGTTTTCAACCATCTCAGACTGGCCCTGGATTTGATGTTGCCTTTCTCCTCTATCTTTTTTAATCTTTGTTAGTCCTCCGTGTCGATTTGACACGTTTATGGGTGACTCTGAGCAAATATTTGACGTAGGAATGAATTTGTTCCACGAATACAGCCATTTTACTTGTTTCGACGTGACATTGAGTCAGTCAGATTTTTATGGAACTTTTTTTAGTTAGACAAACGAGAATTAGACAGAGGATTTTATGAATTTTTGACTAAAATTTGTAAGCGTAATAAAACAGCAAGGATTTAAAAATATTATTACTTTCAGCCTAGTTAACATATGCAGGAAGAAAATAAGTTTCTGTTTCACTCTAGTTTGTGTTGGGAATTCGATCCGCTGTGTAATAATAATTAACTCGTTGACCGCCGCGTAAATTTGAAGTGTTTCGTACAAGTCCTGCTTATTTTATTTGTATAAACGATCAGAGTTATTAATTATTGTCAGTTACTTGATAATGAAGTTTGCACCTGACCCTGTAATTTAGATAATTTCGGAACGAATGAATTGATATGATATGATGACGCTCACTCTGAAATCGGTGATGGACGACAAGAGCAACTTGTTTTTTGTTAATTATTTGATTTTTGGGGAGTTCGATGAACTTGCAAAATATAATTATTATTTTTTCTAACAAATTCGCCTAAAAATTGACGGATGTCTACCGGCGCCATTTGCATCAACAATCGCAAGCATTGGACGTCTATAGACCGCATTTACGTCAATATGTTAAGCAAGTCAGTAGCGCCGGTGACTGGTGACTACCACGGCAGTCCATGGGTTAACAACCACCTTCCAGATAAGTTTCATCAAGTATCCTTTTGTAGCTCGAAATATGTTTTCTACTAATCTTCCAAAAACCAAGAAGAAGAATGCCGAACATCCTTCCTCCCCGAAAGAGGTACAATGTCGGGCTAACCGGGTTTCCCGCAAATCTCCAAAAAGAAAACTATCAGCCACCCCTCAAACCATTAACAGCCGCACCCCCGTAAACCAGCAAAAAACAGCGCAAACACTTTCCTCCCCCGCTACAAGCTCATTGTGGCGCAAGGTGTACAGTGGTTGTTCGGCGATCACAAAGCAGCGTGTCGCGAGGAGGAGCGAGAGAAGAAAAATTTATTCCAAAAGTTAGCTTTCATTTCGCGCGATGAATCAGCAGACGAGTACCGCGAATTTCACCACAGGCCGAATATACAGGGTGTCAATTTCAACCCTTTCAACCCTTGGAAGACCTCGTGACTTCTGTTGCTCCGTTCTTAACTAACCTGCATTCATTTGATCATTTGTTAACAGTGCACAGTTTTACTGCATTGGAGGTTGTAGTGATGCCTCGATATATGCGAAAAATTAGACCACTGAAATGTCTCATATATCGTGTACATACACTGTTCCTGGATCTTTCGTCGAACGTACAAAAAGAGAGCAGAGCATCGAAGAGAATAATCCATTGATAAAACTTTATTATTTTTAACGATATTGTAGTGAAACTGTGGCCATCATATCCGCGACATTTTTCTGATTAAAATGATACCAGACACGATGCAATTTGGATCGTATTTACTAGTTTAATCCACGATGTAGTAGAACCTCGATTGTCCGAACTAGTGATCTAGTGTATCAACACTACCACTACCCACCCAGTCGAAACGTTCTACATATGATTGATTGGAACGAAATGTGATGTCAAGTCAGATTTGACATGTGCAAGGATTGGCGATTAAGGGGGCAAAGATTGAGGTAGTTTGATACTACGAAAGAGTGATGGGTTGGAGTGGTTATTGAGTTAGTCTGTTTTGAATCAGCTATTACAAAGGCTAACTCTTATATAAGACTGATCAGGACGAAATGTGGTGCGATTCAACATGGAACCGCAAGAGTTTAAACTGAAAGAGCGATGGGTCGGAGTGGCAATTGAGACGGTCGGTTTACAATGAACACTATCACCAACTTCACAGTGACAACTGAGCTATCAGAGGGGCTAATTCTACGCAAGACTGATTGGAACGAAATGTGATGTGACTCAACATAGAATCGTAAGAGTTTAAAGTGACCGAGTGATGGGCTAGAGTAGCAATCGAGTCGGTCAATTTTGAGTCAGCTATTACAGAGGCTACTTCTCCATAAGACTGGCTGGAAAGGAACGTAACGAAGGAGGTTAGAACCTTACGATCGAAATAACGTGACTGGAGGTGAAAAGAAGAAAGAGATGGTTCCTCGAAGCCGCAGGATTACCGTATAAGCGCGTCACGTATCGTGGCCGGGTTCGGTGGAAAAATCAAGCGTAGACCGTCTATTTTTGTTTCATCAGGCTGGTGGCGGCGGAAAATTCACGCAATCTCGAGTACCGGTACTCGACTTCGAGCGCTCCTCAACTAGCTGCGCATACATACAAAACCGGAATACCGAGCTGCCGGAGAAAGCAGCGAGAGGGAGAGAGAGAGGGAGAGAGAGAGAGAGAGAGAGAGGGGGGGGGTAGAGAGAACGAGACAGAGAAGGGCAGGCTCCTCGGAGAAGCAAGAGAGGCTGCCGGCTGCCCGCGATATATTTCGATACGTAAATAAATACAAGGTCGACCGGCAAACGTTTCTGGGATATAAAGGGCTTGGAAACTGCTGTGCATAATTGGCGCCGCGAAACTATTGGCCGTACGGATTCCCGCGATCCTACGTGGGAACGCGTCGGGCTCCGGACTATAGTTCTTCGGCGGGCGGAGCGACGCGCGTGCGAGCGCTCCAGGGTTCACGCTCAGCAACGCCGCCATATATCGATCGAGCTGTCACTGTAGGGAACAAGACTGGGGCACGGGCTCGATATCCACGAAATTCAACTCTTTCGGGTACCGTTGCCGGAAACCAAATGCGCCGCCACGCTCGAAACACTTACACGCGCATACTCTTCGTCGTCGTCGTCGTCATCTTAATTCCCACCCCGACGAATTTAAACGGATCCATTCGACGACAGGAAAATGCCGCAGTAATTGTTTCCTCGTTTGGAAAACGGATTTCGGGAGAAGATCGGATCGATGCACGGAGAGAATGATGATTGGGGCGCTGCTGAGAAGACGTGCCATTTTGTGTAATTCGTAGACTACAGATTTTATGCGTTCACGAGAAACATGGGTAGATCAAATGCAAACCGGTAAAGACATTTAAAGAATTTAAAAACACGTTTGTAATATTTTCAACTCCTTGGAATTATTAACCCCTTGCCGTACCATTTTCCTTCCGGTTACAATCTTCATCCTCAAAAATGTCACAGAAGAGAATAGAAAATTTATATTTTTTGTACATCTACATTTACTACAATGCTGAAATATTGATTACAAAAGAATAAAATTTAATTTCGACTAAAAAGGAAGGAAATCTCCATCACGAGTCTGACTCGTTAAAATACGGCAAGTGGTTAAACGGAAAACTAAATTTCTCTGTGGATCCTGTACGTTGGAATTCATCCGAACAATTTTTATTTTACATTAAAATCCACAGTCTATTAGACGGTAATGAGAAGAGATTATTCATTTCGTTTAACCCTTGCACGTTCCTCCGGGTAAAAATTTACCCATTTTCTGTTCTGGTGTGTAACAAAAATTTTAATGTCTTTCGGCTTGTCAACTGTACTCTCCTCGCAGGATTGCAAAAGAATAACGTAATTTGTAAAGATTAAACCATGTGGTGAAGTATTCGGTATCTGGTGCAGCATTGATCTTTTAAAAGTACCAACCGCCCTTTTCCATTAGGGTAAACGCGAATAATGATTCCAAACTTTCCTTCTCTTCTAGGAAATTATTAACGGCGAAATTTCAGAGCGAGAGGTTAACAAATTATATACTGGCAAGAACGGAGAGTATACGTTGAATATACATTCTAGTAAGCGTAGACAACAATCTCTTTGCCCTGGGAGCGCTATGTTTGCCTCAGGGCAATGCTTTGGGACAAATGACGACAGGGAAAGAGGTAAAGGACGGGCAATTGAAGGTTGTCCGTCTTACGCCCTCTGTGAGCAGTGCCCTGAGTAGGCGTGGTTTCGTTGCTCTCGATCCTGACGATGCTAGGCCAGTGCCCTACAGGGCAATGTCTACCCTAACGTAACATACGAAACCCTCCACCCCCATAAAACCATCAGTAACAGATATTGAATCTTTTTTATACTTCTATTCGTCGTAGGATCTGTTTAACACTAGATTTACGGAGCCCGTCAAAATGACGGATTCAAAAATTTTTAATTTACGATTATTAAGAATTTAAGGAGGCATTCGTGAGGAATTATTAAATATATTTATTTTTTTGTGTACATATTACAATAAAAATCGCGGAAGATCTAAGTAAATACAATTTTATTATTTTTATAAAGCAATGTAAAATAACCAATTTTAGTGCTCCGTAAACCTAGTGTTAACTTTTTTCAGGACGAATGAGGCGTCACTAAAAATTACTGTAAAAATTGCATAATTCGAAATTTCATTCTATCTTGTACATAAAATATTCTAAATTGCATGAAATTTCTGAGATCAATAAAATTTTTGGATTCTGCGGTTGAAGCATCTTCGAGTACACTGGGGTAGACCTTTCAGGACAAATGTCGACATACCAAGGACGTTAAAACTGTGCATCTACTTTCCAAAGTTATTAAAAAGATAATTTAACTATGTACGTAACAAAGTATCAGTGCATACAGTCGTTGTTTCCGGTATCGAAAACTTTGACATACGAGCTAGTAAATATCAGTACCTACGCATCTCTCTTTTAACTCAATATTTAAAATTTTTATATAAAATTGAATTGTTCGTGAAAAATATTATTACTATTTCAAAAACTCCTCGCAAAGAACCAGACGTGGGATAAATCTGCTTACTTCGACTCCTAACCAGTAGTAAGCCATCAGTGATCAACCTACTCATTGTTCACAGTACAGTGTATAACTTCATGTCCCCGCATAAAACGTTTAGGAAATAGTGCATTAATGATAACAGCGCCTAAGATGGCCGACTAAAGGCTATAATTGACTGTCTCTACTGGAAGAATTACCCTGCAAATTACCGAGCGTCTCAGTACTCTCGTATCACCAAGGTGACGTCGTACAAGGAATAAAAACCAGAGAGACCGGTAGAGGAAACGTTTAAAAAATACAGTCCGCTGGAAATACCGCGCATGAAATATTCGATGACTACGTCCCGGCCAGGCCGCAGCCACACTTCCCCGATGGGAGCGGATATTTGTTCGCGGTCCCCGTAGCGTCGCGTACCGAGGGGTGGAAACTCTTTCCGAGTCTCCAGCTCCGGAGCGAGAGAGCGAGGCCCCGGGGTTACTTTCCCCGTTAATTCCTCGAACTGCGAGAGCAGTCGGAACGATATCCGCGTTCTATTTCGATGGATCGTCGGGGTGGAATGGTCGAGGAGAGATTCGCGACCCCAACACATCTACGACTACCACCACCATGGCCAGCTCTCTCTCGGTCCCGACCAACCCCCTAACCAACCCCCGACGACGACGCAACCCAACCCTACCCCGAGGATCCGAAGAGCGACGAGCCAGCCACCAGGCCTGGGTGCTGCTTGGGGCACGCGGGCTTTCCCCTTTCCACCCCTTACATCCTCTTCCCAACCCCCTTCCTCCTCTCAACCCTCTATTCCCACCGTTCATTCCCATCAGCATCCCCTACCCCCGTTTTCACCATTATCTCGCGTTTCCACCCTTCCACCGGCGCTCCCACACCCCTATCGCGCTTCCATCTCCCTCCCCGCAACACCCTCTACCCCTATTCCGCCTCTCCTACCCCTACACACGTTCCTCATCCACCTCCCTCAACGTGTCTCTCTTTCTCGCTCGCCCCTCGCCCTCTATTACTACTCCAACAGCCGCCCAGCGCCAGGTACCTCTCTACTACCCTTTCTTCCCTTCTTGAACCTCTAACAAGCACGAGTTCAAGAAATTAGTATACTGGCCGCTCTGCAGCGCCACGAAGGGAATACTTTCCGAGACCAGACCCTGCTGGGATTGCTCCGATGACTGGAGCTCCTGGGGACTGGATTGCGAAGAGCTGCGCAACGGAATTAGGAGGATTTTTGAGTAGGTGCAGGGGTCTGCGTTAGCTCTGGGTTAGGCTGCTCTAGAAAAGACCCTGCTGGGATTGCTCGGATGACTGCGGCTCTTGGGGATTGGTTTGGAAAGAGCTATGATGAAATTCATAGGATTAGATGCAGAGAGACGATGATTTATGACTATTCCACGGGGGTTGTATTTTGTTCTTGTATGGGATGCTATGGTGAGATAGGTGAACGAAACTCTTGCAGGCTTGTTGCAAGGGTTGAAAATATAAAGAAACGTTGGGATGACTTGTTCGTTGCTGATTGAGTCTAGGTAATGATCAGAATCTCTATGCGAATCTCAAACTTCATGGATTATTTAATAAAAACCGGAGGAAACAGATTCAATTTATCAACTAGAAAGTTTCTTATGACAAGCCTAGAATAGAGGTTATCGATCAATGTTTGTTACCATACATGTTTTCGCAATTTGAAAAGAGTACAGATGCTGTAAATGCATAAACATCCGGAGTCTAGCAACGATTATGATAAGTAGACTGCAGATTTTATGCAATTTTAGCAAAACTGCGTATATGAACTACAGAACGGTCAAGGCATCAAGAAAATGAAGATGTACGTTATAAAATCTTCATTAACTCAAGTGACGGTGAAAAACATTTTAAGTATGATAAAATTATCAGGGTCCCCTAAATAATATGGAAATTTTAATGTAATAATTAAAAAGATGTAAATGATTAGGGAGTATCCAAAAAGATCTTTAATTAAATAATAAGGATTGAAATATATGGTACGATCGCTTAGAATTCAAAATGATCCTTGAACTATATTACGTCACGAATTTTATGTTTTAAAAGTTAATAATTATGTAAAAGATTACGATGCTCATTAAAAGAAAATGGGACGTATATTACACTTTCTTCGTCATTTTACCATGATCAATGAAACTCTCTGTACCAGCAAGAAAATACCAGAGAACGTGCAATAATTTCGCTTAATAAGAACTCCTGGCCAGAATCTTTTTCGGTTTTCACTGAACAACGAACCGAATCTGTACGGTGTCGTAGCTCGATCTAAGCCGAGAGCCAATCGAAAAGATACCGTATCCCATGAACGGGGAATAGAATGTTCGATAAGCCATGTAAATAAGTTAACTCGATTTGGAAGCACGTACACACACCGCGCCGGGAGATGTTTACCTCGAGAAGGAATCGCGCGTTTTATATGTCTGCGATTCCATCGATAGCGAAAATAAATCGTTACGCGCGTTTAAATAATAAATCTTTGACTTTGGAAATCGTGCCGTAAAGCTGCCATTTTGTGTATAAACCGTCATCGCATGCTCGCGGTACCAGTCGTTATTATTTTTGAAATTTGCAATGGAAAAAAACAATTGGGGCATCGTGACGTTCGATAATACACAGAGGCGAAATACGCGAGCGAATCGGCGAATACTAAAATTAACGGTTTATCTTAACAAAATGGATCGGCGTGAAGTTAAAACAGCGCCACCTTGTAAAATATTCAGGCTCCAAAATGGCGGTCGGGACGGCGAGCGATGCCGAAAATACGTCCGACTGCCTTCCCCATTTTTATCATTATTATTATTATTATTATTATTATTATTATTATTATTATTAGTTATTTCTCGTATATTTAATATCAAACTTAAAGACTGCGGATTTGATGCATTCATGACAAAACTAAGTAGGTGTAATTTAAAACAGTGAAAACGTTAGACGAATTTAACCCTTTGCACTCGGAGCTATTTCAACTAAAAAACCAAACATTTCTTCTAACCTAGAATATTTCCATTGCACATAATTTTGTTTCATTATATGCGTACGAAAATGATATAGTACCTCATACAATATTCAAATGATTAGTAATTTATTACATTTAAACAAATTTAATCATGCAAACAATATTCTGAATAATGGTGTAGCAATTTGTAGTGGCGCGTCAGAGTCGCCATTCGAGAGCTAAGGGTTAAAGATACTGTTATATTATTTTCAACCTATTCGATATATCACGATTTTACGCATTTATAACAAAATTGAATAGTTGCAGTTCTAAACAGTAGAAATATTAAACGAATCTAAGAGTAGGGTTATATTACATTTAAGCTATTAAAATAATTAACCCTTTTAGAGCCGCACAACGATATACGTCGTTGGCTTTATTTGCGAAAAGTGATTGTTCAATTATTTTTTACAGATTTCTAATAATATTAAAATCCTATCTTATTTTAATATACATATTACCATGTTAGAATATTAGAATCTTATTCTAGTATTAAAATCGATATCTTAATCTTGTTTCTGAATTCCTCTTTGGTATAATAAATTTGGTTCAGTAATTTTCGTTTTCTTTTAATTTTTCGGTCGGCACTAAAAGGGTTAAAGAAGAGAAGGAATTCTATTGTTACTCTCGATTCTTGCAACAGACGCAGACCATTTTTGTTGTGCATAAAAATCCACTGTATAATGATTATTGTGCAGTCGGCCATCTTGTAAATACATAAGTTCTTCGTACGTTATTTTGCTTTCAACATTCGCTAATACACGATTCGCGCATTATTCGATTTCCGCCAGCAGACTTGCATACTTTTTATATAACTGGCCACCGACCACTATCTATCCAGGAAATGTCCAACATCCAACAATCCAACGAAAAAGAAGTACGGCCAGATCGCTATTGTTGATTGACAGAGACGACGTGTAATTGCGGCACGGGTTGTCCGCGTGGATTCCTCGGGATTACGTGATCCGTTCGAATTTTCCCGCCGTTTGTTTAACACAGAAATTGAATCATCATTACACCGTGTATTTTATTCATTTATAGGAAAATAGGGTAAATGAGACTCGAAATAGTATGAAGATTAAAAGGATGAAGCATGTCGACTCACTATTTTTCACAGTACCTTCTATTTGATTTCCATATGTTGCAATTAATGAAGAATATTTCTTTTGCATAAAGATCTAATTCATTTAAACACTCTTTTTAAAGAATTTATTGACCGCATTATAATACGCAGTACAACGATCCACAGTACGAAGAAAAATGGACGAAAATCGTTTTCCGGATCGAGCGTTCATTTTGGTCCAATTTAATTAACACTATTCTTACCGACACTTCACGTACACCTATTCCTACCGCGACCAATCAAATGACCGGCCTTTAGCACAACTTCTATTTTTTAATATAGAATGAAGATAATAGCCAATTTGACGGTATAAAAATATAGTTACTTTTATTCACAAGTATATAATGTACATTTTATTCGTTTTCACCGGATTTTTTACAAATAGGCTTCTCGATTGTACATTTTCCACATACGTACTTTTTACATTTTAGACAGATTTTGTTAGTCTTATTGTCTTTGCAATATCTTATCTGGCATATTTTCCGTTCACGAGAACCTGTACTTGTATTTGTAACGGGTGTTGGTTGATCTTTGGCTAGCTGTAGCTCTTTTTGATATTCGATGGCAAGTTCTTCTGCCAATTGAAATAAAAATTCTTGTCTCGAAATTGTTTCTCCCGAGGTTTCTTTATATAAAACCCACGCATTTATCCCGGCTAAGTCTAGGATATTGAAAAATACCTGTAAAGGTCATCTCCGACATTTAGATTTTACCGTGTAATTTCCGGCCATTTGGTAGGTCACATCTACACCAATATAGGCGAGCGAGAACTGCAAACACTTGGAAGTGCCGTAAAGTAGTCCGTGGAAGGCACTTTTCGGCTAAAATCACGCCACAACTGGTGATTATAGTTTCGGAATTGAGTCTTTGAAAGAATACTATTACAGAAAGATATAAATCGTTCTACCGGTCAAATGACCGGTCGCGGTAGGTAAGACAGACTACAAATTTTTCTCAGAAAATAAAGAATAAAAAAAGAAGTGAATATTAAAAAATGCATTGTACGTATATTTGAGGAAAAGTCGTGAAGTTTACAGGCGATTCAATTACGTTGTATATAGGAAATTCTAATCGAAATTTTAAAAACGGTCATTTGACCGGTCGTGGTAGGAATAGTATTAAAACATTCTAACGCGGGGATGATCTGATCGGTCGAGAGTCAATGATTCGTGCTGTTAACCCCAAATAACGGAGCCATCTGCGAGTTATTGCTAGACTGCCGATTTGATGGATTTATAACAAAAATAAACAAAATGTAGTATACATGGTTAAAACAGTTAAAGAATATTAGACTGCGGATATTTATTCAAAATAAAAATTGTCTGTAATTGCGAGACGCGATAGCTAGATAAATATTTATTTCTTTTTATAATAATTTTAATGAGCTGGAAGTAATATAGTAACATTTTTCGATTCTCTAAATGTTTCCACTGTTTTGCATTTTATCTAGTCATTATTGTCACAAACGCATAACATCCGCAGTCTTATCATTATATTGTAGTTAATTGTAAGTGATTTGGTCGCTAATGACTCCGTCCTACACCACGTTAAAATAAACTATAAATAGATAAATAAATAAATAAATAAATAAAATTAAAAAATATCAACATAATAATAATAAATCCAGCTTGCAAAAGTCAAGGAATGAAGAACTTCGCCTATTTCTTGCAGTTGACACAAACAGTTGTTCGAAACGAATCCGGCCAACGTCACCGAAACCGTTTGTTGCTAATTTTCGTTAATTGTCCGATTGAACGCTCGATGCACGCGAGTGCGTTTAGGTTCCCCGATGAATCACAATGACTCTTTCTTTCTTTAAATACAGATCATTCGGAGCTCCCGACGACGCGGAGGATATTAAAGAGGATCGTTTAATGGCTCCCGAGAACGTCAGCGTGTTTAATTAACATTCGTAATGCGGATATTTAACCGTGACTCACCGATGAACCGGACGAATACATGTTCTCCGCGTTGCACCGGCTATTTGAACAAAATTTTTAAATGCCTGATTCATTGCTTAACGCTGGACTCGACAAGACTATGCCGGTTATCAGTAATTATCCTCTGCCTGCGTATACGCATTCATTGCGACGACGTATGATTTTCTGGAAAAATTGTGGAACGAGGAAAAAGACGAAGTAAAAATTGCATTGTTCGCGAGGCACGGCTATTTTCAACGCAACCAGTCCGAGAGGAGGAAAACCATAACTCCAGGATCTCTTATAATTAGACTGCGGATTTTTATGCCGGATAAAAATTGTCTGCATTAATTGAACAACAAAGGAACTACGTAGACATTCGTGTCTTTCGTATATCTATTGTATGTCTATATGTTCTCCAATGGCTATACATTTAACAACAACAAACTAGGATTTTATTTCGGTTTAAAAGAGATTAATAACATACATATTTATGTAGGGAGTGTAGGGATGATACTGTACCAAATTACCGTACCGAATACCGCCGATTACTACGATGATAGTAACGGTAACAACGCGACGATCTGTTAAAAACAATATTATTGATTGCGGTTTTCAGAACAGATAAAAAGTACGACGTGAATGATTCGAGACGAAAATTGTAAATCTCAGACGGAGATTGAGACGTGAAAAGTTGTGAAAAAGTTTAATTTATTGTACTAGTTGTGATTTTTGTGTTAAATTATATACATTTTTATATTTATCGTCTTTGATCCTACATTTATTTGACTCTGTTCAGAATCTTCATCGCGTCTCTCACACGCCATTGTAGGCGAAGGGGTTAATACTTAACGATACCAGATAGTATCGGATCGTATCAGCACAGACACATGTCGGAAACTAAACAATAAAAGAGTATTATTAAAGTAATATTATAATAAAACGGAACCGTTCCGTGTCTCCGCGGTTAGCATAAATCGGCCTTAAGTCGTTAGCACATCGGATCCGCGATGGCGGCTTATTATACACAACGACTCGGCTGTGGAAGCCAATTAAAGTCGATCCGGCGTCTCCCCCGTGGCAGTTAATGACGACTGTATTTGTCGAGCAACGTACAACTTCGTAGAAGCCGCCAATCATCGGGACTCGTGTCATTATTAAAATTGTTGCCGATCTCGGTCCGTTCGAGTCTCGCGCGCGGAAAACAAAATCCGAGAGACAGTGAAATCAGCGATGATACAGAGTTATCTCTAGTAGGACTAGAAAATGGCAATTAATAGGGCAAGTTTGTACAACTATTTCCTTGGAGCATTCACTGTGCAACGCACTTTGGAGCCGGCGATAACCTCCGAACACTTTTATACTGTTCGCGCGCGTACGCGGCTGGTACACACTTGCACATGATTTATGCTGTTCTACGGGTTTATAAAATAATCGGATAATTATGCGTACGTATCTTATTCCGCCGATGCGTGGCGGTCGCGCCGAGGGTTTAACCCATTGATTCATTTTACGATTGCAGTGATTAGAACTTTTTTTGTTGTTCATAATTTCCTAGACTAAGAAGAAAATTGATATCTGTTGTATGTCTACATGGTCTCGAATGACTGTACATTAATATTTTATTTACTGGAAACCAATCAATAGGCTTTTTAATAATTATGCTGTATCACAAAGAAGCTTAAAAATCTCCACTCGCATAATAATCCAAAACTGAGGATGAGTTGTTAACCCCTTGACGTGTTTTAACGAGTCAGACTCGTGATGGTTATTTTAAATAAAGTCTAACAAGATGAAATAAAATTTTACTTTTGTGTAATCAATATTTAAGCATTGAAGTAAATGTGGTCATGAAAAAATATAAATTTTCTTTCCTCTTCTGTGACAATTTTTGGGGATGAAGACGTTATAATTATTGTAGCCGTAAAGAAAATGGTATGGCAAGGGGTTAATTTATGATTAGGCAGCGGATCTTTATGCAAAATAAAAATTGTCGGCATTAATTACAAAGAACGGTAACCATATAGACCTTTCTTCTCTTTTTTAGCAATTTCAAGAAGCTGGAGACAATATATTAACATTCTTAAATTCTTTTAATATTTCTACTGTTTTAAATTGCACCACGTCGTTGTTGTTATAAATCCACAAAATCTGCGTGTATGATTGAAATTTCTATTGGTGTTGAAGTATCTATTAAAACAATTCTTAGCCATGCGCCGCAGACTTCCAAAAATTATGGAATAATCGCCGGTAGATAATGTGTTAACAACAACAAAATCGAATTTTATTTCGATTTAATAACAGCTATCTGACTAATTTACAGTGGATTAACACTAAACCTACTACAGCCGGTCAAATTAACGCTTTCAGATTTTTTATTTTACAATTATTGAAATTATAAAGATGCTTCGACTGGAAATGATTACTTAAATGATTTAACCCCAAGCACTCGAATGGCGACTCTGAGGCGCCGCTACAAATTGTTACACCATTATTCAGAATATTGTTTCCATGATTAAATTTGTTTATATGTAACAAATTACTAAACATTTAAATATTGTATGAGGTACTATATCAGTTGCGTACGCATATAATGAAAAAACATTATGTACAATGGAAATATTCTAGGTTAGAAGAAATGTTTGATTTTTTAGTTGAAATAGCTCCGAGTGCAAAGGGTTAACCAGTTAGCTGTTGCGACCTCTTTGATAAGTGTGTACCTAAAATGTGTCGCAAAAAGTAAGCGAACTGCTTTGTGCACACTGTATACAGTTCTTTCATAATAATTATTTATATTTTCGTATTTGTGCGTTTTATTTCGTCTTGGCCTCAAAATATTCAAAACATCTTGAAATTTAAGAATATATTTTAGTTTTCACTAAAATTGCACTGTAAACAACAAATTGTAGTTACTCTTTACCAATCGTGCCATTTCTTCATGACGAGTATACTCGTCAAAAACAGCTAACTGGTTAATGGTTGGGTTTAGTGTTAATCAATAATCCTACGAATTCATAGTACGTCACGACAATTATAGTATTTCTCAGCTGTATGTCGTTGAAGCAAGTTCAAAAATAAAAGATAGAAAACAGTTCGTACTGCGGAGGGTTAATGGAATTTAACACTAAATTTACGGGACCCGTCAAAATGACGGGTTCTAATATTATGAATTTACGAGTGTTTAGATTGTAAAGATGCATCCATGAGAAATTAGTCAACAAATTTATTTCTTTGGGTATATATTCTTTAAAAAATGGCTAAAAATTTGGATAGACTTATTTTTGCCATTTTTACATTGTTATGTAAAATATTCACTCTTAATGCTTCGTAAACCTAGTGTTAATAACAAACGTATTTATTAGTTCAGAATTTTCTTCACGAGTCCGACTCCATGTTATACATAGTGCAAGGGGTGAAGGGTCAAACGGAACGCATTACGAGAGCCTGTCTTTCGTTTCTTTCGATTGTCCGCGGCACGCCATCCGGTGCGAATCTTAATCGCACCGGTGATTCAGTCGGATGAAGCTCGTTCGTCCCGCTAGACTGATTTTTATTGCTCGAATCGTCTGCGTTTTCGACCAGGATACCCGCTTCGATCGAACTGCACGAAGCATTGCTGCTTCTTTCCTGGACTCGCGGGTCATCGACCCGAATAACTGATCTTTCGCAAAAATTACGATCATTCGAACCTTAACCCTTGAACACAATATCTATCGGCGATTGTCCCATACTTTTTGAAAATCTATGGCCCATGGCTGAGAATTTTCGAATAGATCCTACAACAACAACAATTACCGTTATAAACTAACAACTCACCCTCAATAACATAATCTAATCATTTCGTTTAGGATTATTGCGTAAAAGACAATTTTCAAGCTTCCATTTACTGCAGCAATTATTGAATTATTATAATTTATTATAATTTAGTATAACAATTATTGAAAAGCTTATTAATAGGCTACAGGGGAAATAAAGCGTTAAAATGACGTCTGAGAAATTATTATTTAAAATAATCCGTTTATTTTTAACATGCTATCATAAATTTACTGTTTCGTATTAAATCTATTGATTTTTGACTTAAATACATCAAATCCGGAGTCTCGTTGTTATGCGTTCATGATTATTCAACATTTCTGTAGCAGAATATATTGTTAATAATGGAGATTCGCTTTTCTCTGGGAGTTTAATAATACTTTCAAAAAAGATAATTTGTAATTCATATATTGTTAAGAAGTACGTTTACATTTTGAATAAACATGAGGCTAACTATTCTTGTTTGTGCACGTATTTTTAGAACTCGGTTGTCGTCAAAATAGAATTTTAAACAAAATTGATCAAACCTGGTTTAACTGTGACGAACCAGCGTTACCGGTGTTTAATGTGTCAAATTATTCTATGCTTTTCGAAATGAATGGGATTAGGATTGAGAATAGTGGCACAGCCTAACCGTGGAACCATGGGCCAGGTGTTGAGAAATTAGAAGTACTATTTGTAGAAAGTGATGTATCTGTGTGAAGGAAAATTTGATGTATTCGAGGAACTGGCTTTCGTTCCATTGTCTATGCTGTTCGAGGTGAATATGAGATTGGTAATGACAAGAACTTGATTCTGTAGGTATAGCGATGATCCAGAAGGAGCTGTGTATGCTACGCGCGAGCAGGTGTGAAGAAACTCGGAGTACTATTTGTAGAAAGTGATCTGTGAGAAAGCATATGGGAATATTTTAACACTTTGTTCACCGGCAATTTTTGAATAGTCTTTTTAACACTAGATTTACGGGGCCCGTAACAAAATGACGGATTAAAAAATTTTTAATTTACGATTATTAAGAGTGTAAGGAGGCATTCGTGAGGAATTATTAAATAGATTTATTTTTTTGTGTACATATTGCAATAAAAATCGCTAAAAATCTAAGTAAACACAATTTTATTACTTTTATAAAGCAATGTAAAATAATCAATTTTAGTGCTCCGTAAACCTAGTGTTAAAATCAAAGTTGAGGATTCCCGGATACGTTGTTCAAAAGCAACAATAATTCCATTCATAAATCAACCAATTTTTGGAATTAAGATAATGTACCAAATTCTTTTAAAATGATTATGTGAACAAAAAAAATTATTGTGCCTCTGTTACATACAGCCCATTCACTGAACAACCTATTAATAGGCTTCCGGTAGATAAAATGTTAAGAACTGACTTTTATGTGATTGTTCATGCTCTCCGAGGTGAACGTGGGATTAGCTTCAGTATACAGTCACTCCCATTAATATTCGGGCACTCTTAAAAAGACGATAACTTGTTTAATATTGGACCATACGACTTTGACTTTTTGAGAGGTTAGAATAATTAGTTTACTACATGACGTGAAAAAGAAATTTTAAAACAATTGCAATTGGTCGGTATTGTAGAGAAAATACTAAAACTTGCGTTTTACAATTTTTTTATGTGGCTTATATTGAAAATTTAAAACATCCATTTTGTGGATCTGTATCAATTGTATACATTTTCAAATTTTCATCTAATTTGGATTACGTGGAAAACAGCGACAGGCATCGAGTGACGTAAGAATCCTTCGATTTATTACAGTTTAAGGCCGAAAATTGTGAAAAGCTGCAATTTTTACCATCTTCAAACAGTTGTAGCTCATTGCAACGTTTGCCGATTTTGGTGAAATATTCAGAGTGTATACAGTTGACACAGATCTACAAAACGTATTTGTTGAATTTTCAATATGGACCCACATAAAACAGTTATAAATAACAACTCTTAGTATTTTCTTTGTAATTCCAACCAATTACAATTTTTTCAAAATTTCTTTTTTTCAACGGGTAGTAAACTAATTGTTCTAACTTCTCAAAAAAAAAATCCAAGTCACATGATCCAATATTAAAAACGTAATCGCCCTTTAGAGAAAAATTTTTAATTTACGATTATTAAGAGTGTAAGGAGGTATTCGTGAGGAATTATTAAATAGATATATTTTTTTGTGTATATATTACAATAAAAATCGCTGAAGATCTAAGTAAATACAATTTTATTATTTTTACGAAGCAATGTAAAATAATCGATTTTAGTGCTCCGTAAACCCAGTGTTAATGGGAGTGACTGTAGGTATCGCGATGATACGGATGAAGCTAACTAAGCAATCGTTGGCAAAGTGTTAACGAAGAAGGAAAATATAATGGACGGGAGCCGGGGACGTTCTGCGCCGCGCCGCATTCTCCCTCGTTAAGTGCGCGTTCTCCCTCGTTAAGTGCACGTTTCCCGGCGATTTCCCAGGATCCGCGTGCACAGTGGGCTGACGCAACTTAATGGCCCCTTCTGGAATGTTATCAATGTAAGATTGTTGGCCGGCCGAGCGCAGTTCGAGGGTTGTGTACCGCGCCGGTGCCGCAATTACAGGTAAACCGCGGCAGGGAAAGGTAAATAAATGTCAAGCTCCCATTACGTAACCCATAGAAAATGCCGTTTCATGCGTTCCTCTGGCGAGTGTGTTGCGATCTGACTCCGACGAACAACGACGCCGGCAACGACGACGACAACGACGACGGTGCACGATCGCGCACAATTGAGGACAATCATGAAACGCGAAGAAAACGTGCGAGCAAAGTCGACTAGGTAAGTTAGCGCGCGCCGTTGTCGCTCGTTTATGTAACTTCGGCCGGGGGTTATTTCATAAGTGGCAATTGATTCAATTTGGGACGAGTCGCCGAGAGATCAGCCGGCGGCCCATTCGTCGAACGGCCGCGGCCATTCAGGTCCTCTTTCAAAATGTAAACGAGAACTCTAACCCCCCAAAGCGTCCTCCCGACGGCGAAAACACGACGCGCACCTCTCTCTCTCTCGCTCTCTCTCTCTCTCTCTCTCTCCTTTTCCTTATTTTTCTCATTCTCTTTCTCTCTCTCGTTGAGAAGCTAATTCGCGTGAAACTCCAGAGCGCGAGCAGACATCGGGAACTTTCCATCGCTACGACCACGCGCAATTTTCCCTATCTCTTTCTTTCTTTTTTCCCTCTATCTCTCTTTCTCTCTGCCTCGTATCGCCAGTTATGATCAACATTTTTTAACGAACGGAGAGAAAAGAAGAAAGTATTTCGAGCTCCCAGAACACAACGTCGTTCCCCAACGACGACCAGTCTCGTCCCTGCCTGAATCGTAACGAGCGTTACGCGACTCGACGTCTTCGAGGAATTGTCAGGCAAATTGCAGATGCTCGAATTTCATCCTCTACCGGCCTGGAAGAACATTAGTTCCTGGCGAATTACTGCTGCGAATTTTTCTTCTTCGATTCTTAGTTTTATTTTTTTGTTTTGTTAACCCTCAGACAACGGGCCAGGCTTACAATTATACAGGGTGGGGATGAATAACATGTAAAAGCGGGCAGGGGGTGATTCTGCATGTAAAAATAAATCGGAAAAAAGCAATGATACGTGAAAGCAAAAATAATAATAAAATTATTCTATATTTTTATCTTATTTATTCACAAGCGATCAAAGCAGTTCGATTATTAATTATTTCAGGAAATGAACAGCTTTGATGATTGTGTTGATGGCAACATTTAGAAATGATTAGGCAGTTGTTTATTAATTTTATTTAAACAGTTTTTTTAGCACTTCCTCTAGTTCCATTGATTTTCTTATTGCATTCAATGAAACAACTTTCAATTGAAATTCATCAGCAGGAGATGAATAGCTGGTTGATGCCTGTGAAATACTGGGTCAAAATGGATCCTGTTATGCGAGTCTTGAAGCTTCAAACTCGTTTATACATTTCAGTTTCTGCAAGGGTTAAACTGCGATTTGTTACTTCTTAATAGGAAGTAGTACTTTCGTTTAACCCTTGCGGGACGCTTTTGATGATTTCATAGCTAGATCCATTTAAATCCCTACGCGTAACATTGGTTTTCTATATTTGCATACACAAATCTTCAAGATCAACTCCCATTGAACCTGATGTGAATAACTATAATCTGTTTTTCGGAAGATGACTCCTGAGTATCCACAAAATCATACTAGCTGTCCACTACATCACTATATTGTATGTTAACAGTAATAAGGATAAGGTGAACAACTTTTACGACATATTGGTGCACTGTGTTATATTGTAATTTGTAGCAGCTGGTTTATATTGTTATATCTTGATTCTTGTACTACTGTAATCTTCATTTAAAACGGATCTACGAAATACCTGAAGTCATAATAGCTGTCCATTCCATCCGTACGTTGCAAGCCGGAAGGTGGACACCTATTATGTCTTTTCAAAGAATAGACAATAGTCCCATTTTAATTAATAGTCACAACTAATGGTTTGACTTGAAATTTCGAGAGAATCTCCACCTTATACCCTGTTCGTGCACGAACAAACATTTTTAAATTCTTCAATTATTTCCTATTTTTCGGCTAAATCCGAATAATATTTAAAAAATCGGTGATTTGACTTCAAAATAGCGTCATTTTGTTAATAATTAAGATTCTTAATTTCTTACACATCGGACCATAACTACGTTCATAGTGATTAATAAACAACATAAAAAAATAATGATTAATAAAGAATTTGGAAATTCGGATTACGTATGTTTACATTTCTCGGTGACCGAGGCCTCTCGAGCTCGGCTGTCCTTCTCTAAGTTCGGCAAACCTCAAACAATGATATCCCTCGCGCATAATTGTCCCTCCGCAGACCCGTGTTGTGGACAATTATCGATGAAATACTGTATTTCGTTTTGTCCCAGTGACAGTCTGAAAGCGTCATTATAATGAAGTATTATGCAAAATTATATCACAAATATATTTATGACAACACAATTTAGTTTCAGCAATGTTATATTACCTATAACAATTACGTATTTCGGAATAGATAATCCGTCCGGCGCTTACCATGTACCTTCGAGTTATTTTTTATGTTTGTTACGAAATATTATTTATCTTGTTACAAAATATATCGGAAATGCAATGTATATACTTTGTAATAAATGGTCTATATAAAATTATGATGAAAAGATGACTTTTTGTATGTGTAAATACGTTTTGTAAGAGAGAACTGGACTTTTACTTTCTTTACGATCTTTTATACCTTTGTTATTTATATAATTTTCAATGAATGTAGAAAAACTAGTGTCATTGTTTTGTTCTCTATTTCGTCCTTAATATATTGCTTTTTGAATCATGTAAATATTCTTTGTAAGTTTCTTGTTTGGTTTTTACGACCATTTTCCCAAACCCTAGTAAAACCGTGAAATTCGGCTGGTTATTCTCGCATAGGTACCTCTTTTTCGCCTGGCACTAAAAGGGTTAAGCGTGCACCAGTGCAGATGCTTTCGAATTCCGACGAATCGAACGCAACGCCATTTTCCTGGGTCCCATTGATCGGACACGGGGATCGCAGATCGATCGTTTAGAGGCGGCAACGCCTCGCGATCAGATAGAGAGACCGCAGTCGAATGAGACTCGAAGAAAACCGGCCCGGTGCACCGTCCCGGAACGTTTCCAGTATTCCTTTATCCGCTTCCTCGAAGCAGGTGATGCGACATTCGTGTGGTTCGTGAAAACGGGGCTGCTTTGCATTCCGCGGCAAGTGAATTATGGGCAACAGGGTGCCGTGGCTCGTCGAGCGTAAAGAAAACACGATCTCTCGTTACGCGTCGCTAAAGAACAAGAATAAAGAGAGGAGAGGGCGAAACGGGATTGGAGGGGGGAGGGGGGGCGAGGCTAGGAAAGAGATCCTGCAGCGAGACGGAACCGGGGAAACACCGAGAACCGATCGCGAGAATTGTTGCCGGACACTATTTTCGCGTGGCAAACAGTCTAATGATAGTCGTTCGACTAGCTTTTGCGTTTCTTTAAGAGGAACGAGGTGCACGACCTCCTTAACTAGCGTACAGCTGTGACGCGACTCTACAGAGAACATTTCTATAGAATTTATAGCTTAGACTCTATCGAGAGCGTGTCCGTTTTGTTGGATTATTTGAGCTGATTGTAGCGCGTTTGAGTTGAGTGGAAGAAACTACATGTTTCTAACTCTTTTTCTGTTTTTGTGTCTTGTTGGGAATATTGGGAGCAGTGTTTGAGTTGATGACTTGTTTATTGTAGCATTGTTGAGCTCAATAAAAGAAGTATGTTTCTACCTCCATTTTTTATTTTTGTGTCTTGTTGGGAATATTGAAAGCAGTGTTTGAGTTGATGACTTGTTTATTGTAGAATTGTTGAGCTCAATAAAAGAAGTATGTTTCTACCTCCGTTTTTTATTTTTGTGTCTTGTGGGATATATTGAGAGCAGTGTTTGAGTTGATGACTTGTTTATTGTAGCATTGTTCAGCACAATAAAAAAAGTATGATTCTACCTCCTTTTTTAATTCTTGTGTTTTGTTGGGAATATTCGGAGCAGTGTTTGAGTTGATGACTTGTTTATTGTAGCATTGTTGAGCTCAATAAAAGAAGTATGTTTCTACCTCCATTTTTTATTTTTGTGTCTTGTTGAGAATATTGGGAGCAGTATGTGAGTTGATGACTTGTTTAGTGTAGAATTGTTGAGCTCAATAAAAGAAGTATGTTTCTACCTCCTTTTTTTATTTTTGTGTCTTGTTGGGAATATTGAAAGTAGTGTTTGAGTTGATGACTTGTTTATTGTAGCATTGTTGAGCTCGATAAAAGAAGTATATTTCTACCTCCTTTTTTTATTTTTGTGTCTTGTTGGGAATATTGAGAGCAGTGTTTGGGTTGATGACTTGTTTATTGTAGCATTGCTGAGCTCAATAAAAGAAGTATGTTTCTACCTCCTATTTTTATTTTTGTGTCTTGTTAGGAATATTGGGAGCAATGTTTGAGTTGATGACTTGTTTATTGTAGCATTGTATGAACAATATCTGCTTGGTTGTGCTATTTGTTAAAATTGCAGCGCTTCGAAGCCAAATGAAAGAAAATCCTGTTTATTTCAACCTTCTTGCATTTAATCGTTAGCTAATTCAATTGATTTAATTGAGCGAGTCGATCTATCGGTGAAAAGATTTAATTAGCTAACCATTATTTTATTGCAAGTTCAAGACGCTTATTAATATATGATTAAGAAGTTTCAGGAATTTTTCTCATAGAATAAACCATTCCGAAGATTTTATTGGACCATAACATAAATAAGATCAGTCATATTTTATATGTTCTGTTTTTTATTAAGATGGTTACAAACGGTTTTTATTTAGGGACTCGGGATTTGTCTGTGTTACAATCTAATATATTAATTACACATTTTACCAAGTCTAACGACCAGTATATAAATGAACTAAAAAATTTGTAGTTTCTAATAGCGTGAATCGGGAGCCGATTAGTTACAGTACTAAACAACCGTAATCAAACAGATATTAATATAAAGAGAATATACTGGAATGTATGATATTCATATTTATGATGGAAGTAAGGTCATCCATGCTTCAAAGCAATGTATCTCATGAAAAATAAGAAACCTAATGAAACACGACCTTCGGTACGGTTCAAATCGGTCCAACATGAACTTGTACAGCAATTTTGAAGCACAAATCTTGTTCTGGGGACCAAGGAGCTGCAGGAATCTACCATAGCAGAAGTTACAGTGGCGTAGCCAAGCCAGAATCTGTTCATCGAGGCATTGCATACCAAAAACAAGAAATATAGCAAAACAATCCTCGCTACGACCTTTACAAATAACAAAATCAGCTTCTACAGTGACCTTCCAGCAGAATTTAAGGTCTTGGTATCATCACTTTCAACGCAACTGTAGCAATCCATCACAGAAGAGGGCATGGTGATGTAGCCTAACTAGCATCCACGTTTAACCCCTTGCCGTACCATTTTCCTTGCGGTTAGAGTGATTAGAACATCTTTATCCCCAAAAATGTCGCAAAAGAGGAAAGAAAATTTATATGTTTTGTATGGCTACATTTACTTCAATGCTTAAATATTGATGCCAAAAGAATAAAATTTTCCTTCGTCTACAAAGAAAGGTGCACACTTCATATTTGTTAGACTTTGTTTAAAATCTACATCACGAGTCCGACTCGTTAAAGTACGGCAAGGGGTTAAAGGCATTGTAGTTCACGAAAACCAAGAAACTCGGCGAAACGACTTATGCCACGATTTTTACCAACCGAAAATTAGCTCGTCGAGCAATGTTGACAAAAAGTAGGAACTCTGACACTTGGGGTAGTTCGTTTGTAGAGGTGCGCGAAGGCGGCAACCGCGAAAGGTGGAACGATCGAGTGACTTTTGCGAGGAAGAAAAGTGGAATCGTTAAACTGGAGTCTTCGACGAGAGACCAGCCCAGCTAGGCAACCAACCGGTAGTCGACCCTGTAATAACCGGTGATAACCGACCAGTTCTGTAATCATCGTTCTGCTCGATCCATCAATAGCCGTCGCTGGTGTCTGCCACCGGAGCCTGGGAGAAAGAGAGAAAGAGGGAGAGAGCACACGCCTATCTCGCGTCCGTGAAAACGGTCGAGTTTAAGGAAACGATTTCAGCCCGGCTCTCTTGCCCGGTTGTCATTTCGTCGAGACGCCTCGTTGCCTCCATTCTTGGAAAGTCATTCGAGGCGAATTCATCCTTTCCAACACCACCTCCCCTCTCTTCTCTCATCCTCACTCAGTCCCCCCCCCCCCCCTCTCTCTCTCTCTCTCTCACTCCCTTTTTATTTCTTTCTCGTCTACGAACGAAACGCTCGAGCACTGGAATTTGCAATACGCTGACACCGTACGCGGCTTTTCGATTTTATGCCGCATCGACGTTGCGTGATGCCGCCGCTAAACAGGACAAAATGGCGACCGCTGATTATCGCCGATCGATAAATTGATTTCCACCGTACCCCGCGGAACTCTCGCTGCGAACCCGTTACCTTATTGCAACCCGAGATTTTAGAGAATTTTGAAACTAATAATGAATATTATTATTATTATTAAAAGATAATAAATATTTTGGTAGTTATGACGTTAAGGTGAAAATTTTGATGAAAATGTACGTGTTGAAACATAGACCAATCGAGACATCTTTCGGTAATAATTACAAATATACACAATCACGTGATTCTCTGAATCAAGTTACGCGATATACTTTTGTACCACTGCGCGTCCTCCTCGATTCGGCAGTGTATTATAATAAAGTGAAATTACTTAAAGATCCAAGTATTCGTACGCTAGAACCAACAACCTCCAAGAGTACGGAATAGGGGAGGAATTAATTCTCGCTGCGAACCCGTTCCCTTATTGTAACCCGTGATTCCGGAGGATTCTGAAAATAAGGGTTGCTGTGTACGAAAAGTTGTTTGACGACCTCTATCAAGGTGAACCGCAAGTTAAGTGTTCTTGATAGTTGTAAGGTGAAGATTTCGATTGAAGATGCGCAGAATAGGGGAGGCATCGATGTATCTGTAAGAACATCCACGAAACTTCGGTAAAATGGCGGTACAGATTCAAAGAAGTGCATGGTTTCGAAGGTGAACATAATTTGAAAGAGACTGTATATTGTAGACTTAAGTTCAAAAGCACAAAATCACTCGTGTTATCCTTAGGAAGACAACATCCTAAACCCCTTGTCTTACGATTTATTTTACGGTTTTAGTGATTAGAATTTTTTTGTAGTTCATAATTTCTAAGAAAAAGGAGAAAATGTGTATCTATTGCATGTCTATATGTTCTCCAATGATTGTACATTAACACTAGATTTACGGGGCACGTCAAAATGACAGATTCAAAAAATTTTAATTTAAGATAATTAAGAGTGTGAGGTGGCATTCGTGAGGAATTATTAAATAGATTTATCTTTTTGTGTAGATATTACAATAAAAATCGCGGAAGATCTAAGTAAATACAGTTTTATTATTTTTATAAAGCAATGTAAAATAATCAATTTTAGTGCTCCGTAAAGCCAGTGTTAACAACAACAAAATAGAATTATATTTCGGTTTAAAAGAAATTAATAACACATCTTTATTAGACTCTGTTCAGAATCTTCATCGCGTCTCTCACGCGATATTGTAAGCGAAGAGGTTAACAGGTGTTCTCGTAAGGAAAAGCGTAAAGGAAATTATCAAATATGTAGGGATATTGAACTAAAAAAGAATTCTACCTTCGTATAGATAGATAAAATGATAAGGAACCAATCTAAGGTCTTTTTAAGCACGGAAGAAAAGCCTTCAGAAGTGTAGCTAATTTAAAAGAAGGGACGATTGAATTAGAAATGTATCATGCCTTCCTATAGAACGATTCAAAGATAAGGGAACGACGTAAGCTTCCTCTAAGTACTCAAGAAAAGCCTATTCAAAACTCTGCGTAATCTAAAAGAAGAGACAATCGAATTAACGAACTGTGATTTCCTATAGAACGATCCAAAGATAATGGATCATTGCAAGGTTCCTTTAAAGACTCAAGAAGAGCATCTTTAGAACCTAACCTAATAAAAAAGACTGATCGAAATTGAACCAACGAATTGTGATTTTCTATAGGACGAGACTCCAGACAAGAGTCTCTTAGGGAGCATGTCTTATACTAGAAAGGATAATTGACCGAAAAATAAATTGTACCTCTGTATAGAGCAATCCAAAGTTAAAGAAACAGTCTACGATTTTTTAAGAATTCACGAAAAATCTCATACCTAATTCAAACGACTATCCAATCGAATAAAAAATAAATTGTGCCTTTCTACATGATTCAAAAATCTGGAGCCAATCTAAACAAATTTCTAGACCATTTATTCTTTTCAAAGAGGATAATAATTGAACTAAAAAATAATTGTACATTTTCATAAAATAATTCAAAGGTTAGGAATCGATCTAAAATTCCTTTAAAAATCGGAGAGAAATTCCAAAAAAGTGTATCTAATTTTTAAGAAGAGGACAACAATAAACTTAAAAATGAATAGTGCCTTGCTGCAGCGAGAAACAAAGAATTTGAAGAAGAAGGCTAAAATTCCTTTGAAAATTGAAAATAGTTTGCGTGATCGAAAAGGGGCAATTTAAATAGGTCTTATCTACAGGATGCCGATATATTAGTACAGTCACTCCCATTAATATTCGTACACTCTGAAAGGCGATTACGTTTTTAATATTGGATCATGTGACTTGGATTTTTTTTTTTAGAAGTTAGAACAATTAGTTTACTACACGTTGAAAAACAGAAATTTTGAAAAAATTGTAATTGGTCGGAATTACATAGAAAATACTAAAAGTTGTTATTTATAACTGTTTTATGTATGTCCATATTGAAAATTCAACAAATACGTTTTGTAGATCTGTGTCAACTTTATACACTCTGAATATTTCACCAAAATCGGCAAACGTTGCAATGAGCTACAACTGTTTGAAGATGGTAAAAATTGCAGCTTTCCACAATTTTCGGCCTTAAACTGTAATAAATCGATGGATTCTTACGTCATTCGATGCCTGTCGCTGTTTTCCACGTAATCCAAATTGGGTGAAAATTTGAAAATGTATACAATTGATAGAGATCTACAAAATGGATGTTTTAAATTGTCAATATAAGCCACATAAAAAAATTGTAAAACACAACTTTTAGTATTTTCTCTAGAATACCGATCAATTGCAATTGTTTTAAAATTTCTTTCTCAGGTCATGTAATAAACTAATTATTCTAACTTGTCAAAAAAGTCCATGTATGGTCCAATATTAAACAAGTTATCGTCTTTTTAAGAGTGTACGAATATTAATGGGAGTGACTATATACAAGATGACTGAATATTGTCGATGAAGGTGCGAAAAGCGACCGTTCGGCGTGGTCTCACGATCGCATTCAGATTTGCAGAAAACTGCAAACGCGGCACACAGCCTTGCGGATGGCACGTAAAGAGAAAAGAGACCGTGCTTAGCATGCGAGCAACGTTGTAATTGGCACGTCTTGCCGAGACACCAAATGCTCTTTCGAGGTTAGAAGTGCAATGCACTGTTGCGTTCGCTGGTGCAGCCGCGCGGCGCGGCGGTGCACCAGCAGAATGTTTATACACCGAAGTAACGGTGTGTCCAAGGAAATGTCTATGAATAGACGCGGCGTATTTTTAAAGTGCGTCGGTCTCTCTCTCTCTCACTCCTTTTTTCTCTCTTTATCTTTCAACGATCAGGATATTGCAACATTTGCTCTCTGTCCCTCACGGCGAGCGGTCACTCTATTCACGCTTTGCGACTCGAAAACCGATGATTTTGCATTATGCCTCGAATTAATCGATACTTGAAGTTCCTTTTGAAAGACACACTTCGTTGGATCCGCGGCATTCCGACGCATTTAACGTTTAAATAATTAGACTGCGGAGCTTGAGACAAAATAAAAATTGTTCGCATCAATTGTAAATCAATTGCTCTATTGGTTTCAATAACTTGAAACTAATCTAGTGATATTTCAATAAATTTTGTAATCTGTATACCGCTTTAACACGTTGACTGCCATGTTATTGTATAGGTGATATATTTGTAGAAATTTTAAAATAATTTGGGTCACTAATGTGCTCACACAAATTTAATTGATGTGTGCAGAATGTATGGATGCTGGAGGAGTACTTTGTATTATACATCTTAACTTTTTGTATTTCATTGAGTTTCCTAGGTTGACGGTTAAATTGTTAAATTTAGTCAATTTCTATCATAAATATATACAATCTGCAGTGTATCTATTATATAATCCCGTTGTACGAGAAACACATATTCTTTCAAAAAATAAGAAACAGGACATACATTTCGAAAAAGAGGCTTAATATGATTAGTAATGATTAGTATGATTAGGATTTTATGAATTAATGGAAAAATGGATAGCTGCAATCTAAAACATTCGAGAGAATAAAAAGATTAAAGATGTCGATATATTATTTTCAGTTTTAGAAAATTTGTGAAGACAACAATAAATTTGTATTTGGCTCCAGTGACCAATAATTGACGAAGAAATTTTTTATTTTGCATAACAGCTGAGCTTCCCAACGTTACCATTCAGAATTAAAATGGTGCTTTACTCGTTCTTTAATGACGCAAAGTGTAGGCATTCATCGAAGCATTGTTTTTCGCGCGACCATTTTTGAAGAACGAGGGTTCCCCTCGTTAGCGGATTAGAATGTCCGGCGCGAAGTGTTCTAGCAGAAAATTCGTCGAACCCATAAAGCAGTTGCACGGAAGGAAAATCGAACTTTCTCTTTTGCATGGTAATTCTAAGTATCCTGGCCAGAGCTGGCTCGTTTATCAAATTCGCTGTGGTCGGACGTTCGTTCTTTTCGAAATGACCCAGCGCCATTTCCCTGGGGCCCGTGATCCCATGAATCTTTTATTTCATCCGACCAATGCGGTTTCGTGTATGTCGAATCGCTGATAAAATCAGCGCAGGAATATGAAAACGAAGCTTCAGACTCTTACCGAGGACCTTTGCGTGCCACCCGCAAGAAACTGCCGGATTTCACGCAGTTTTTCGCATTAGCGCGCCATTAACACTGGAACTACCGAGCACTAAACGCGACTGGCGTATATTGCCTTATAATAACGACAAGATTGCATTTACAGTATTTTATCGATAACTGTCCCAAATATCTGGCCGATAACTGTCCCAGAACTATCCCCACTTCCGCGGGGTATATCCCGTCAGGGGAATTGAAGCTCGAGACGCTTCGATCGCCGAAAAGTGTAACATAATACGGATCGAGTATGTCAATGTGAGACCACTACTAATTCAATGACAAAGCTTCTTTGTTTTTTATTATCTTTTTATGGAACTTTCACCAAAATACTCCTGGCAGTTTTCTAATGAAAATGATACCAAATAAGATATAATTTCGATGATATTTACTTGCATGAAACGATGAAAGTTTCGGACGCAAGGACCATATCGAACTGGTCCACCGAAAGCGGAACATCTAATTGTTTCTGTTGTTTCAAGGATGGGAAAACACGTTTCCGACAAAAGTTCATTAGCCTCGAAAGAACAGCGAGGCAAGAAAATAATTTCAATCTGATCTCCATCGTTTGCTCTTTTGTTTTTTATTTTGTTGCGAAGCATTTAACAGCAAGTATCCCATTAGCATCGAAATATTGTTGCTTCGAAGCAGATTAAGCTGGTGCATTCGCTAATTAGCTACTTATACATTGTTTAGTAGCGTGGAAACTTTTTTAGCGTCGGTATCTTATCATTTGTTAAATGAAAACGCTTAGGTTAATGCGCGCTTTTTAGCATCCCTTTAGTATGCGTTTGATAAGAACCGTGGGGACAGAGTCGGCATTACTTTTACTATACGGTGTGACATAAAATAGAGGATTCTGAAAAGACTTTAAGAAGACTAAAAGAATTTAGTTGTTTCTTCTCGAGATCGAAATTATCAGAAACATCAATTCGCGTTTATGAGTTTCACAGAATTGAAACATTAGTGGACTGATCTTGTTGTAGGAATTTTTACAGTATTAAAGTTGTAAAGATTGCGATTGTGCGGCTTTTGCGGAACATAATTTCGAATGAATCTCATCTAACAGCAACAGTATGCAGTCGATTCATTGAATGCAATAGGAACTGCAAGGTCAACAGTTTCCGTAGTTCCTGTTGCATCTCATAGAGCCCACTAAACAATATAGTTCACGATAAACCACTGTACATATTCATTTCCAAATGTAGACAAAGAATTGCACCACCGTTACGCAAAATGTCGACAAAACGTATCACAAAATTTAAACAATCAACCAATTCAGATAACAGTTTCTAAATTTTTTAATTCACGGTTATTAATCGTGTAAAAGTACATTTGTGAGAAATTTTCTAATAGATTTATTTTTCTTGAGTACATATTATAATAAAAATTGCTGAGAATCTAAATCAGTGATTCTCGACCATTTCTTCGTTACGGTACACTTTTAATAAATTAAAAATTTGGCGCCACACTAACAATAAGATAAATTTAAAAGAATTTTACTATTACTTTTTATAATTAATATATCTTGTCAAAATAGCATAGGATAAAAATTTTTAATGAAATATAAAATGAAATTGCATTGCAAAGTAAACAAAGTATTTATGACTGACGTCGCTAATGTATGGGTATTCGCAATGGCGTCACACTTCAAGAATCTCGCGGCACAGTGGTTGAGAATCACTGATCTAAATGAATACAATTTTGTTGTTTTTATAAAGCAATGTAAATTATTAATTCTTAGTGCTCCGTAGATCTAGTGTTAACTGGCGGAAAAAATGTCGCGAATACAAAATTGAGACGGAGTACCTGCGATGGCACCGGTAAGGGCTGGTTTCAAAATGTCGACAGAATGTATCACAAAATTTAAACAATCAACCAATTCAGATAACAGTTTCTAAATTTTTTAATTCACGGTTATTAATCGTGTAAAAGTACATTTGTGAGAAATTTTCTAATAGATTTATTTTTCTTGAGTACATATAATAAAAATTGCTGAGAATCTAAATCAGTGATTCTCGACCATTTCTTCGTCACGGTACACTTTTAATAAATTAAAAATTGGCGCCACACTAACAATAAGATAAATTTAAAAGAATTTTACTATTACTTTTTATAATTAATATATCTTGTCAAAATAGCATAGGATAAAAATTTTTAATGAAATATAAAATGAAATTGCATTGCAAAGTAAACCAAATATTTATGACTGACGTCGCTAATGTATGGGTATTCGCAATGGCGTCACACTTCAAGAATCTCGCGGCACAGTGGTTGAGAATCACTGATCTAAATGAATACAATTTTGTTGTTTTTATAAAGCAATGTAAATTATTAATTCTTAGTGCTCCGTAGATCTAGTGTTAACTGGCGGAAAAAATGTCGCGAATATAAAATTGAGACGGAGTACCTGCGATGGCACCGGTAAGGGCTGGCTTCGTGGATAGCAGCCAGTTTCATTCAGTTGGCGCAAGGTTCGCCGGCTGCTGGTTGCGCAACTCATCGTGGCCTCGTCTGTCCCAACCTCGTTTTTGCGATCCGCGTACATGCAAATCGAGATTCCTCAGCATCGCTGCACCGAGCGCTCAAGATTAAGGACACGGTTTTCCAAGACGAGGGTTATACAGATTAGCGAATATCGAGTGACACCAACGTGTGCGTGCATTTGTGCGTTCGATTCGCACACGCGACACCGACAACATCATTCGACTTGGTCTAATTCGAATAATTTTTATAATGTTACATAGCTGATCCTTAACAAGCCACAAGGACTTTGGGATTGGCAACGTACGTCAAAATTGATCGCATGTAGAAAAGCCACAATGACTATAGTAATACAGTCGGAAGTAATTGTTCGTAGACAAATTTCAATTATGTTTGAACAATTCTTGCTACGTATATTTTGGTGGTACACATATGGAAAAAAGGAATAAGAATAAATAGATTATTCTCAACAAAAGATTTTATGGGAGGATTTTTATAATGCAATTGGTTCTCAAGAAGACGCGATGACTGTAAAATTGGTAATTTTCATCAAAATCGATCGCATGCAGAGATATTTTAACTTTGTATCAGACACAGGTTTCCCTACAACTTACTTACAACTTATTTTACAAAACATTGATGATTTCGTTGAAGAACAGGCTTTCGAAAATGTGCCTTCAAGACTGCATGATTAAATTCCCAATCTGACCACGTTGCAACTTATCTGGAATTTGCATATCGAGGGTCATTTCTGCGCACAGATTATTCATGCGATAACTACCCTCGAACTCCACTCGACAACACCAACAACTTTCCAATACGATTTTGGATAAGCTACTCGAAACAAAATTTCGTCAGCATCTGGTAGTAGGTGCGTGCTATTGTATGAATGAAAGTTTATTACATTCCGACACGGTTGGAGAATTAGAAAAAACAGGAGAAAACTTTGCTATGTTGACTTTAATCAACCAAGAAGAGGTAAACAATTCAAAACAATAACTAGTTGAAAACATCGAAGTAAAAACCGTCCTGCAAGTAACAGTTTCATATAATTAAAGAATTTAATACGTTAAGAGTAAAAGTAAATTGAGACTCTGTTCCTGGTATCAGTTCTTTGATTCAGTGCTACTCAAACCTAAACTTAATAAATCCTTATCATTAGACTGCGGATTTTGTGCATCCACAAAAATGACTTGGTCAAACACAAATCTGTAAAGGCATTAGAAGAAATTAATGATGTTGTAACTGGAGTTATTAACACTAGGCTTACGCAGCACTAAAATTGATTATTTTACATTGCTTTATAAAAATAATAAAATTGTATTTACTTAGATCTTCAGCGATTTTTATTGTAATATGTACACAAAAAAATATATCTATTTAATAATTCCTCACGAATACCTTCTTACACTCTTAATAATCGTAAATTAAAATTTTTTGAATCCATCATTTTGACGGGCCCCGTAAATCTAGTGTTAAAATGATTCAAAGAGGCAATGCACTTTCATTTGTTTCTTACAACAGACTCGGACAATTTTTATTCTGCATGAAAATTCACAGGCTATTTATCATTCTACTTGGCAGTAACCATAAGATTGTCAGAACTTTCGCGTTCTAATACACCAGGGATGGCAGCGCCGAAATCAGATTCATCAATATAATTCATTTCGATCGAAAGAAATTACATTTATACTCGGCCATAGTTGAACAAGTTCAGCCAGTAAACACGCTGTAACGTTCTTGAAGTCAATGAATTGAAAATCGAATCGACGTGTCGCGATAATTTCATAAATACACCGGGTACAACGTAGCGGTGCATTCTGATGTCACGCTGCACGTTAGTCACGAGGAATACTGATCGTCACCAAACTTTTCCTCGCAGTTAGTTCGGCAGAAAATTGAGTTCGCGTGAATTGCTCCCTGCGACATGTTTCACCGTGTGCGGTGACCCTTTGCGCCGCGCCTTCCGGAAGTAAAAGTTACTCCGCGGAGGAAATTACTACGTTTTCCTGGTTAATAATAAGATACAGCGATAACCCGATGCAATCAGAGTGTGGCACCGACCAATAATCCTGCCGCCGCACCGTGTGACAGTTCGGGTTCGAAAATAAAGAAATGGATTTCTAAAATTTCATGCGTATTTTCACGGAATACGTAGTAAACACTCTTCTAATATGAGAGCAACGTAACTTAGCGACAGAACTAACAGATGGAGGTTAAAAATCTGGTTGAAAGTTGAGTGAAGACACGCAAGCCAACATAACATTACATACAGTTAATATTTACGAAATGAAATTTTGTTGTATCTGTAAGTTATTTTATTTGTTTCTTTTTTGTCAATAAGTTAAAACTGTTTTACTTTAGTTGTTATATGTATTTGAAAGTTGTCGTATTTAAAGTTATGGGTAGTAACAGTTATTTATACCGCATTACATTACTCTGTAGAAAAATATATAAACTTAGCAATTTTTATGATTTTCACTTAGAAAAAATCGCATATATACTCCATGCATCAGTGAATATGTGTGTAAAATCCTAATGTAAATGGTTCGACAGTTTCGCAGGAAAAAATTCCTAAAGATTCGTGCAGAAGCGGTCTCGAATCATGGCCGTCGTCCCATGTTTTACAGAACATATTCTATAAAAAAAATATATAACTTACGTAACTTTTATTATTTTTCGTTGAAAAAAATCACACGTGTACTTCAAATACCAAGAAATATGTATGCAAAATCTGAGTGCAAAAAGTTGAATTTTTCTAACGAAAAACAATTCCTAAATCGGAGTCTGATCGAGAAGCGTTAATATTACTCTCTCGACCAGGAGAATGTTAATTTGCAATCGTCAGTCGCCGGCTGTCAGAGAGAATGTTAACAACCGACGAATAGGCATTCGAGGCGAGGGTCTGAGAAATTAAGAGACGGCCGTGGTCAATAAACATAACGGTGGTCGCGGATAATGACGGATCGCATGCGAAATCATCCCGCAGGATCTCCGGTTTCGATGGGGATATTTTCTCGGGGACATCGGCGACGGAACGATATTTTATGGATGCTCGTGTTTCAACGGCGATGTGTGCTGCGTTCTCTCTCGGTCGTGAGAAAATAAGGATGCCTACGAAATCAGCCACGGGAAAAGGCTTCCTCCTTTATTTCGAGGCGTAACGGGCCGACCGACCGGATTATAGTGGCGTCGAATTACCATGTTCCTCTTTCGACGGCCCTGATAGCCGGGTATCGGTTTCGGAACCGTGATGCTCTTCAAAGCCAGAAACAAAGAACAGGTCCTACTATTAAAGGTCGGGTTATACATGTCCGAAGTTCGGATCAGACCGAATATTGTTACCCAGGTTTAAATGAGAGTGTTCGCAATCGGAAATCGGCGTCCAACTTCTCAACGATTCTTTTTCTTCGAGTCTGTGAGGCCATATGGGCTCCACAACTCCTTTAGCTAAACTATGGGTAGTTCTCCTTTACAACATCTCGAACGCATCACAAGTTACGTCAAAGTTCTGACGGAAATGTATAAATACCCTAAAAACGCGTCCGATATCGGACGGATGTGTATAACCCGACCTTAACGGTCCAACTATACTGCCGGGACGTGATTTTTGTTTACATAGGATGGGGTCTACGGTCGGGGTTTTCTCTAGACCCCATCCTATGTAAAAAAAAATCACGTCCCGGCAGTATAGTTGGACCTAAGGGTCTCTGCACACCCATCCGGGACGGGCCGGACTGGGATTTAGCTAGTTAGTTTAGATAGTTTACTTTAAGGAGCTGTGGAGCCCCTGAAAACATTTTTTTGTGCCATGCACAGAGAGAATTGTCAACGCGCGCTCGAAAATGCAAGAATTATGGCCCTTCGGTCGCGTGAGGAAAGAATCGGAACCACACCGGATCAGAAATCTCGGAGAGCCCTCCCTATACCAAAGCTATGTAAAAAAAAACTCTCCGGAGCCCGTCCCGGATGGGTGTGCAGAGACCCTAACTCGCCATCGTTCCGTGTTCGAGCGAATTCGATTCTTTTTTGCGGATCGCGAGGAATGAGGCCCGAAATTTGTCAGTCGAGGCTTGCGCGCGGGAGGGGCGGGTCTTTATCGAGTGTTCTGACCGAAGGCACGATTTTGTGAGTAAATCTTGTAGCACACTTGATTTTGAACAAGCTACATTGACTTCAGAATTGGTAACATCCGCTAAAATTGATGTTCTCTATGTTGAATGTACGGTGGCTCACGAAAGTATTCGAACGCCCTTTAAGTCAGAGTAATTTGTTTAAAATTGCACCGAATGACTTTGAGCCATTGGAAGTATTGATTTATTAAATGGCGTGCAAATGAGATTTTGAAGAAATTGCAATTACAGCCAAGTTTCTGAAGACCATTGTTTTTGGCGAAAACAAATTTTGCCGTACAAGTTGGGACTATAACGTAACGCCGTGATGGGCACGGTAGGGGCCCCTCAAACGCCTGCTTCTCCCACCAACCTCTCTTTCATGCGCCAGGCACTGTTTGCAACGAGCGAAGCACTTCCTTCTTGTATGGCTCTATGGTAATGGCGGATGCTGGTGGGGGACAGTGGGCGCTATGGTGGGGCCGCACTCAATTGAGACATAAATGCCCATCCCTGATTCCGTACAAAAATTGAAATTACGTTCGAACGATTCTTGTCGCTCATATTTTTGCGGTATTTAGAGGGAAGAGTAAGAACAAATTAATTATTCTGAACGACAGCTATGATTTTATGAATGAATCTTATAATACAATGGCCTCAGAGGAAGCTATAAATATCTTACTATTAGTAACATTCGTCGAGAGTGTTCACTTTTACAGAAAGTCTATCTAACTTCATATACAGACTTCGGTTTTCAACGACCCAAATATGTAAATTGAAAATAATATGTCGACGTTCCTAAATTCTTTTAACACTTTACTTACCAGAAGCCTATTAACACGTTCAGCGCCATGTCACCCATATCTGGGTGACGGAATTATTTATACAGAATTGAAAATTTATTTTTACGTTGGTAGATTGAGTGTACAAAATTTCCTTACGATCTGAGGAATAATAGAAAAGGTTTGAAACAGTAATTAATATCACAAAACTAAACTTCTTAGTTTTTGTTTTATTAAATGTATTGCTTTGATTTTGTGTAATTTTTATGATTGTGGAGTGGGCGCTGAACGTGTTAATAAGAGCTTAAAAATCATATTTTGTATGATAACCCTAAGCAAAACTATTAGATTAGGTTGCCGGAGGCGAATTGTAGGCTCACGATAGAAATTGCTGTTGAAGGAGCTATTAAAAAGTCCTTAGCCATGAGCCATAAACTTTCAAAAATTAGGAAATTATCTCCGGTAGGTAATTGCGTTAATTTACCTACTATTTTCAAATGCACCAATACATTTTCGTCATAAATGCATGAAATCGTCAGTCGATTGATAGCACGCGTACTGAATTTTCGAGCATAATTTTCTCGAAAATGAAACCTCAAACGAAAAAACATTACTCTATCTTTTCGACTTATTTTTTCATATAGATTCAGTTTCTTTTGCGGTTTGTGTTGCCAGATTGCTTATACACTGTATATGAAACGATAAGTGTAACAGCGATTATAGACTGAACTTCGCATGAATGCGATCGGTCGATTTCCTTACGTATCGCAGAATTCATGTCGATACACGGATGCGTAAGCGATAACGGCCTTGTGTGTGCTTACGCCGGACGATTAAGTCCGAGGACTTGTTATACGAATACATAAACGATAACGAGGTCGACCTTGTTACTTATGCTTAGTCACGTACAAGCCAGGAAAAGGCGCATCTCTCGTCAACGAAAGAGCCCAATGAACTTTGAAATTCGTACATTCCAAGCGTGCGACCTAATCGGTTCTCTCGATCGCTCGATCTCCGAAGATCATCGACGTTGTCGGCGAACTGCCTGTGGAACGTTCTTCGATCTTCGCTCGGTGAATTTTGTATACGAACTTTAAATCCTAGCTAACTGTTTACGACGGAATAAATTGATTTAAACGAAATCAATATTTTATGAGTGCATTTCACAGCACGTTTGATTTTTTACCTTTTAATCGGAGATGGCGAGTTCTACCTCGTCATTCGTGTCTGGTGTCACTTGTCGAGAAATGTTTATGGTTCCTCTTAAATCAAGAAATAATTCTTTCATTTTATTGTGTTATAATATTCACGTTAGTATAAACTATATTGCGCTAAACACCGGTGGTGGAAAATTCTTTAGCTCCCTTGAATATTCGTAACTGAAACGTCACTCAGTTGAAAGGTTAACAAAGTGCAAAGGCTATAAATGAGAATAATTAGATGATATTAATGAATACTGATCACTTACGCAGAGATTTAAATTATTTATACACCGGTACATTCCTTGTGGTCAGTGGTGTATTACTCTGTGGGCACCTTGGGCAAATGCCCGGGCCCCAAACAAAAGGGGGCCCCGAACACAAACCAAATATTTTGTATTTTTATGTAAACGGTTTTCATAGATGAAGGAGAATTTATTTCACTTTTTATGCAATAATGAATATGTAAATATTATTACAATTGTTTTAATTTTTCCAACGTGAAAGTTATTTAGTTGGGGTTAGGGGCCCCGGAATTCTACTTTGCCCAGGGGCCCTAAGTAGTCATAACGCGCCACTACTTGTGGTGTACGATATATACAACTATTATTACGTTCGTTAAGGGCACCAGCGAAACTGTAACGAAGCAGTCAACACAAAATATGCATGTTGGGAATCCACTCGTATATCCTGCCAAACTATAACCTATCGAGTAGGCGCTGCACCATCCTCGAGGCTCAAAAAGACGATGCAGTCGTCGCCCCGGTCTCTAGCAGTTCATTTCTATCTTTTACACAACCCTTAACTGTGTAACATTATATTAACACTTTATTATTATAAGACCCAACGGAGCACAAACTGAACATTGTTCTATCAAACGAGTACTGGTTGTTAAGAAAGCACGAAGTCTTTACCACTATTTGTATGTACCTATTGTGGGGTCAAGAGACCCCCCAGACCAAATACTGTATGGAGATTCGCGGAATTCCTCATTTTTCCTAAGATTCTACATTTGGGGGCTTGTCCGGGATGGGGGGAACACCGCTGCCCGCATGGTGACAGACGACGAACGCAGTAAGCAAGCGTTGCGAAGACGGTCGCATGTGAGCGAAAGGACGACGAAGTGAAGTAAGGGCACATCCTGGGAAAACTGCTAGAAAGGGCAGTAGGATGGTGTTCCCGAAAAGTGACGAAGTTGATGACGAGTTGTGTTGATGTCACTGAGGCCAAAAAGACGATGGCGCTGCGACGGACATTCGAGGGCGAATGCCGGAGCAGGATGGCCGAGTGTGGGAACAAGAACCCCCCATACCAAATACTGTATGGAGATTAGGAAAAGTAGGAGGGATCCATGGGTATGTGTAAGAGTTGATCAGCTACAACCGCGAGGGTCTTGGGTTCGATTCCCGGCGCGGAATCCCTCATTTTTCCTAAGATCCTACACTATTGTGACCAATTTTGATCTCACATTTTGATGGTGAACGAAAGAAACAGCTGTTATTGCATTCGTTAAATGGATCAGCAGAATAAACAGTAACGAAGCATAAAATAACAGCAGAAGCATAGAGAAACGCCCTGTAGGTGTGAAAAGATTGAATGTACTTAAACCTTCTACGATTTGCATCATAATATGTGTTTCAATGAAGAAGTCAATACAGTCATTTTCTATGGAAGCGTTTTTATAACTGCAGTAATTGTGAAATAGAACACCGGTTATTTGACCGTGGTAGGTTTAGTGTTAAGCGAGTACAGAAGATCATAGGGAACAGTACGTGGACCGAGACGGGCAAAATAATTATTCGTAGGCTTCGAATAACCTTCGAATAACCTTCGAATAACTTTTACCGAGACCCGAGCGCCAAGCACCGAGCACCGAACACCGAACTTCAAAGACCAGCGACCGATCAACGGCATACAATGTAAGATGATAAGGAAATTGCGCAAGATAAACTTTTACATTTTTCGATATACTTACATAAAAGTATTATGAATGAACTGAGGAGCTTCTTCCGATGAAAATGAGTCCAAACTCGAGTGTAATCCAACATTTTTTTTTATACGTAATGCAATGATAAAAATTACAATATTATTGAAAATCGTTCGAATGGTGTCGTGTTTGGACTCATTTTCATCGGGAGAAGTCCGAGAATTCATTCGTAATACTTTTATGTAAGTATATTGAAAAATGTAAAAGTTTAAATTTTCTTTCTTGAGCAATTCCCCATCTGCTTACATTGTATGCCGTTGATCGGTCGCTGGTGTTTGAAGTTCGGCGCTCGGGTCTCGGTAAAAATTATTCGAACGCAACATTCGAATAACGCGTTATTATTCGAAGACTACGAATAATTATTTTGCCCGTCTCTGTACGTGGACGCATTGGGTGAATTCGCGGTGCACAAAGTGTACCATCGTGAACGAAACAGTGTTAATTCAATAGTGCCGGTTAAGGCGTCACCTTTATAACAGGCGCTGGCAGTTACCTAACGAATTCAAAGATGTGTGCAACAAAGCCAGACGCGTAAGTAATAGAAATCATAGAAGCCAAACAGGAACGGAACGGAAAAGCGCGCGAACAAAGGCAAACGCGGACGAGTTTTGTTATGTAAGGGCGGCGAGAGAGCCACAGTCCGCGACGAAGGATAAAAATCATTACGAAGCCTACGTCATTTCTCGAATCAACAAATCTCGGATCGCTGAGCGAAATCGTTACCAATCGCGAATCCGAGCCAGCGCGACGCCCACGCGGTCTTCTCGCGAACCTGGAGAACGCCCACGCGATTTTCACCGCGCATCACAATGCGCTATTTCCGAAACGAAAATAAAAATTGCTCGTGCGGTCGGCGACGGTTCGAAAGCTTCAATGCGAGCCGGATTATTAGACGATTATGCTTACACCAGTGGTTCTTAGTAGGGCTGTTACTTTCCTTCGAAGGTCGAAGATTTCGAAGATTCGAACCTTCGAAGTTTCCTTCGTTCTTTCGAAGCTTTGGAAAAGTAACAGCTGAATAAAAATCGCTGAAGATCTAAGTAAATACAATTTTATTATTTTTATAAAGCAATGTAAAATAATCAATTTTAGTGCTCCGTAAACCTAGTGTTAATGGCTGTCCCTAGAAATGTGTTCACAGACCATCAAATATACACACGTCTAGAAGTATGTATATGCATAGGTCACGATGCACACGGGTGCACTGAACTATATTTCGAACATTATTATAAAACCAAGTTTATAAAAAAAAATTGTTTCTTAAGATGCACGTTAATGTACGAAAAATCATACAACGAGAATCAACGAGTATTCATATTCCAAAAAGCCCATAACCACTCGAAGAATCTGCAATACTGCATATGAATCTTGTAAAATTGCATCATATGAATCATACATGAAACTAGAAGTGCATTCTCACGTCAAGAAACAGGTATTACTACCTAAAAAAAAAGTATGGCAGGAAATACGTTCACATCAAACGAAAGGACTGTGCAAATTGAAAAAGAAGTACTGCATTAATAAAAAAAATTATACAAAAAGTGAACTGTTTTTCTTTAGAAAATTATTAGTTTATAAAATCGTGTAAACGAAATGAATAGCAAGAGTTACGATTGAGACGGTGATGCATACGAACGAATACAGATCATGCTGACATTTATTTGACCTTGCGACGACATTGAAAAGCTCAACGAAGGCCAACTCGATACTTTAACCTCTCGCAGTTCATTGCTACACGTGTACTATATCCAGAACGAAGCAGGAAAAGCCCTGATTGAGCTGTCATCTTTCACAACAAGCTGTGCTTAAAATTTTGTGCACCAAAAAGGATAAAGATCCTCAGTAATTATGCAATACTCTTGTATAAGAACATAGAAAAATTGCCAATGAAAATGTAGAATTCGATGGAACATGCCCAATAAATGACTAAAGATAGAAAGCTAATACAGGTTGATACTTTTTTGCCCTTTGGTTAACAATGCTCAAGAAAATTAAGTTAAATTAAGTTTAAAATTAAGTTATTAAAATTAAAATTAAAATTAAAATTAAGTTCCTACAAAATTGTACTCCGCAAAGTATTATATCAAAACCTACAAGAAAGTGTTTTTCAAGATCACTGTATACGATGATTGGGAGTAATGGTGGCTCAAATGAGCAATGAAATTTAACAACAGGTCTACAAAACCTTACAAAATGATGAACTTTAAGTAGTTTAATTTACGATTATTGGGGTTGTAAAGATTGCAAAGATTCTTTGGAGACATGGCAAAAGTTAAAGCTAAAAATCTCAACAAATGCGCTCTCATTATTATTACAAGCACGTTTGATGTACCATAAATCTCTTTCAGTGCACCATATAAGTATTGGAGCATACCTATCCTAAATCCAACAGATCCAACAAATTCTGCAAATCAGAATTGTCAGAAATATAAACAGAGGATTTTTGAGAGCAGATTTTCGAATTTCAGCGGATGAAACATTGCGACCCGACGATAGTAACGAACCATAGTGCTCTCATTATTTATAAAAATGTTTTAAATGCCCCATAGAAGTAATGGAGTATACCTATCCTAAATCCAATAGATCCAACAAATTCTGCAAATCAGAATTGTCAGAAATATAACCAGAGGATTTTTGAGAGCGGACTTTCGTATCTCAGCGGATGAAACATTGCGACCCGACGATAGTAACGAACCATAATGCTCTCATTATTTATATAAACACATTTAATCCACCATAAAAATATTGGAGCTTACCTATCCTAAATCCAACAGATGCAACAAATTCTGCAAATCAGAATTGTCATAAACAGAGTATTTTTGTGGGCGTATTTTCGAATTTCAGCGGATGAAACATTGCGAGCCGACGACGGCAACGAATCATAGTGCTCGAGGTCCGATTCGGCGACTCGGTGGCATAGCTCGCGGTCGATGATCAAGCGGCTCTGATATGTGTGTACATGTGTGGATGTGTTTGTGCACGAACGTGTAATAATGCGCAGCAGCACAGATGTTGTTGACCTTGCGTTAAAAGCGCTGTCGAATCCGTGTTCACCGTTCCCCCAGACTGTCGTGTTTCGCGCCAACGCCAGAATACCACGACAGGAATTATAAACGGACAACAAGCCCGACGAAGTCTGAATTTAAGAGCCGGTCATATCGCCTCATGCCCGCTGCCATACGCATTTAGAGCGATACGTAACGACGTGCTCTCTGCGATGTATCGATTCGCGAACATTTCGCGACACGGAAACGCTCGCTTCATGCTAATGAACAGCATGTCAGAGAAGCCGACGCACGATGACGGCCGGTGTCACGCGAGTGTGATTTCCTTGGCCCTAGCCGTACCATAACGTTGTTTTTTTTTATTTTAAAAAATCTCATACGAAATTTATATCAACAATATACAAAGTTCAATGTAACAATGATAATAAAAAGTAGTTTCGCAGGACAAGCATGTACATTATGAGAACAACTTACAATTAATGTAATACAATAATAAAAAACTATAATTATATATTTATACCGCAGCTTTTAAAAAATGACAGCATATAAAGGCAAGCCTTGATATTAAGTTGACGGTTAACTCTGAAATTTAAGTTTACGGAGATTTTCAATTAATTTTTTTTCTTTCTTCGTTGTACAAGCTACACTGTCTTAAAACACGATTCACAGTCTCATCTTCCATATTACATCTACCATAACGTTACATCAACACTATCTAAAAATCCTAAAAAAAAAATTCCGATTTTCTACAGTGGTATTGACACAACCCCTAAACATTATTCTCCATTTGTCTTCCCGAACAAAATATCAAAAAATGGCTGAATTAGTCGCTGTTTTTGGTACAATGGATGGCCACCATTGCCGACCAAAGTTGAACCGTCTGAAATGAAAAGTTTCGTTTATTCTCAAACTAGAAGGTATTGTTTACAATATAACTTAGAATTTTTGAGAAATTTAATTACTCGATGGAATGGTTATACCAATGTTTTTATATAATTGCATACATATTTATAATGCTTATACATTGCACTGACTTAAAAATGGTAATATTGATTTGTACAGTAAATCTTGTTGTATATGGATCACGTATCATGGATGTTTATACGTGAACCACGTATTCGGATAATGGTCTTGTCACCGGTTTGGATAATCGAGGTTCTACTAAATCGTCAATTAACACGTTGAGTGCCAATCCATCTACATAGAAAAATCCATAAAATCGAAGTGATTTATTTAACACTAAACTTACCGACCATTAAAAGTGACTAGTATCTGCTCCCTTATAAAAATGGCATGATTGACTTTACATATTTAGATGTTGTGCCATTTTTATTATAATGTATACTTGAATAAAAAGGTGTAAATCATCATTTCCAATGGAAGCATCTTTGTAACTTCAATAATTATAAAATGAAAATCCTGAAAGCGGTCATTTGACCGGCGCTGATAGGTTTAGTGTTAATGAAATAAAAATTGAAAAGGTTAAATGTGTGACACTGAATAATCCTTTAAACTTCTTGCATTTTCTGGATATTAATCAAATTTGGTACGATGAATATATTAACGTAAAAATTTATTTTCAAATCTGATTACATAATTCCGTTGCCCATATATGGCTGACATGGCGGCCATGTCAGTTATATTCGGTCTCGTTTTAATCAGAAAAAATGTTACGGATAATCCAATAAAAGTGTCGTAAAGAAACAAATAAAAACAACGAGGTTTGTCATTGGATCGTTACAATGACAAACTGATTTGCACGATGAATCGTGTGTGTTTTGTATACATACACAGATTCCGACGTGATGAGAACCGGAAATGGGTTTCACGAGCTCTCGGGAAAAATCGGAGCAGCCGCGTAAGTAACGCGTTCTTCGCGAAATTATTAGGATTCCGTCGAGGCATTTTATCGAACACTGGAAGTTATTTGCGTGAAACACAAATGCTATTATTAGAAACGTAACGCGCAGTTTTGCTAGCTTTTACGATAGCTCCGGCCAGTTAATCGATTCGTGCGGAGCGTGTAGCTTCGAAGCTCTCGTTTCCCGCGGCGCGGCGTGAGCCTTTAAAGTAAAGGGGAGATGTTCTTGTGTACCGCTGTGTGCTTTCGGTTCCCCCAACGTTCGCCCGGGCTGTATTTACGATCGAATTATTCATACGGACTGCGAGCATCGTCGCGAAAAATATACGTTGCAACGATGTGTTTAACATCGGTTTGCGCGCCCGGTCGTCATGGTGTCGTGCACGCTTGTCCGAGGGTCATCCTGACAGCCTAACTGGCTAACTGGGCTCGGACTGGTACCCCAGTTTGCTTTTCTTCTTTTTCTTTCCGCACCGCGATACGTCAACACGCCCCTCTGTGAGAAATGCGTTCGGAAATAACGCACCTGCCGCCGCACTTGCAACGTTCAATTATCGAATCGCCGAGCGAATCATGCGGATATCGTTGAAAGCACTTGTTAGCCGTCACGTGAACTTAATCCGTCGGATAGGCAACTTTTTTTTCGTTGCGCTTTACCAACACTGAAATTAAATTTAAAGAATTTTGACTCTGTGGTCGAATTATGGCAATTGTGCATAAGGGGGTGTCCCACTTGGGCGCCATTCGATTGGACGCGTCCCGATTGGACGCGTTCCTTTTGGACGCCGTGCCGATTGGACTCGTCGTTTGGATACCATGCCGTTTGGATTTGTGACATTTGGACGCCGTGCTGTTTGGATTCGTGACATTTGGGTGCCGTAAGTTTTATAATCATTGCTTCTCGAATTCTACATATGGTGATATTTTATTGTGAAATATATGGTTAGTTCTGGGTTAGGTCTGGGTTAGGTCCAACCTGTACGGAGTCCAATCGGCACGGCGTTAAAATGACACGAGTCCAATTAGCACGGAGTCCAAAAGGAACGCGTCCAATCGGGACGCGTCCAATCGGATGGCGTCCAAACGGGGGTGTCCCGTGCATAAAAGGTCCCACCTCACCGATTCTGATAAAATTTAAATACGTTGTAAAACTCAACATTTTGAACAACTTTTTCCTATACATGTAACCGTCGCTCAGCCTTAGTTTTTGGATATTTGCGAAAAACTGCAGCTACTACTACATTGAATTTTGCCGTGGGGTGGGATCTTTTATGCACAATTACCCGAATTATTTGTTAGGGCGCTTGTGTGTTCCTTTATTGTCATCACAAATATTGTTTTGCTATTTAATTTTTATTTTCTTTGAAACCTACATCAACGACACGCATGTATTCGTATGAATGGAGAATTCGAATAGCATCGGTTCGGATAGACGAGGTTCTACTAAACCGTCATTAAACAAATAAATATGATCCGAATTGTATCGTGTTTGGTCTCGTTTTAATCAGAAAAACGCCACGAGTACGCTGGTAAAAGTTTTATAAAGAAATAATTAAAAACAAATAAGGTTTGTCATTGGATTAGTATTGTCTCGACGATAAACGCAAACATAACGTTTCAAATTAGTTGAAGTCATTACATATGTATTATATTGAAGAATTAGTGATCGTTAAATAGCCTTTGGTGTAAGTTATTTTATGTAACACTAGATTTACGGGGCTCGTCAAAATGACGGATTCAAAATTGTTTAATTTACGATTATTAAGAGTGTAAGGATGCATCCGTGAGGACTTATTAAATAGATTTATTTTTTTGTGTAGATATTACAATAAAAATCGCTGAAGATCTAAGTAAATACAATTTTATTATTTTTATAAAGCAATGTAAAATAATCAATTTTAATGCTCCGTAAACCTAGTGTTAAAGAACGAGTGCAGTATTTACGGTATATGTAACACGTTGCTCTTGCATATTAATCTAGTGGCAGCTGAGAACGAGTTAGTTTTTGGGGCTTATCGGTCACGGAATTATGTAAACTGTGCCGGGGTGGTCGCATTTAGAAAGTAGCATGCTACTTCTTAGTCAACAACTATAAATGTTGCATCATGGGCGTTGTTGATAGAAATAATATACCGCTAGACAACGATCGTTGCGAATCTGAATTACAAAATGTTAGAACCGGAGTATAATGTAGCGTGTATCGACTGATCGATCATTTCTCGATAAAGTTCTAGACTGGAATTAGTTCTCTCTGATATTGTCTAGACTGCTCTAGACCACGGTGAACTCGTTCCGAGTTGGAAGTTGTCAAGAAATAAATAACTTTATGGAAATGAACGCTCGAACTCGGCAAAAGTTCAACAGCGTAATTAAATGAAGGACGTATGAAATGGAACAGCTGATTAAAATGCAGAATATAATTCTGCACGAACTTACTAACCGAAAAGTTCATCGAACTCGACGATTCGCTGTACAATAACCGGACGGAACAAGATGGAACTTGAAGTTCTTCAAATCATTAATCGGAAACATCATTTGATGGAGAGACATTTTATTAAACCAGCCAACCGTTGATTTTTCTGCATCGATTACAAGGTACTGGAGCCAAATAAACATTTATTTGCTCCTTTAATAATATGAATAAATTGATGCTCTTAGTAACTTAGCGTTGCCATATAGCAATGCAATTTTAAGTCATTTTCATATCGTATGATATAGAAAAAAATTTTTAAGAATTTTTAGAAATTTAGAAAAAAATTTATTTTCAATCATTAAGGGTAAATCCCATTTATCTTTCTACTGTTTGTGATAAATTCATCAATTCCACAGTCTACTAACAAGTAATTTTACAATGGGTTTAATTACTATAATTATAAACTTTGTAAGTACGTACATATTTAACACTTTACCTACCAGATAAAACTTAATATGCTTTTCAATAATTATGGTTTACCAAAAGGCAGCTTAAAAATCTTCTTTTACACAATAATCCCAAACGAAATAATTAAATTACCTTACTGATGGTGAGTTGTTAGTTCACCATTAAAATTGCTATTGCTGTTGGCAGATCTATTCAGTGATGCCAGATTGTTTAAATCGAGGGGAATACAGTTTACCACCTCTCTCACGTTGCGCGGCACGTCACGTGACCAGTCTACGGTCTTAGGGGGGGCGTTGGAGTGTGTTCAGGTAATGGAAGGGGAAAAAGAGGAGAAGAAAAAACAACCAGTTCTGGTTGTTTCTGGTATCACTGGATCTATTAACAAATTTCTAGCCATGGACAACAGACTTTCAAATATTATAAAATAATCGACGAATAATTGACGTTTATAATTTCCTAGAACAAAACGAATATTTATATGTATCGCTTGCGTATGTATTCTCCAATGGCTACATATCGACAACAACAAAATAAAATTTTATTTCGATTCGTTGAAAATTAAAAATCTACATATTTAGTAAATTCTGCGCGGAATCTCCATTACGAGTCTAACTGGATATTATAGTGCAATGAGTTAACTCCTTGCAGTACGAGATGTTTTACGGTTGCATTAATGGAACATCTTGGACGTTAATAATTTCTTAAAAGGAGGGAGTTTATGTTTATTGAATGCTAATATATTCTGCAATTGCTACATATAGACAACAACAAAATAGAATTTTATTTCGATTCGTTGAAAATTAAAAATCTACATACTTAGTACATTCTGCTCGGAATCTCCATCGCGAATCCAACTCGATATTATAGTGTGATTGGTTAATTATCCGAATTGTTCGATATTCCGAACCACCCGGAGGGTCCCGATTGGTTCGGATAAGTGACGTTCCACCGTCCTTTGGTTTTGCGCAGTGAATCACGGGTTTCCAGGTGATCGGTTGGCGGTCGTGTAACAAAGGTGAATCCCGTCGAATCGAAAAACCGTGAGATTTTCATGATGGCTGCCACTTTGCTCGGCTGCCGATGGAATAAGTGTGTCACGGCCAGCCGGTAGTAGGAACGACGCTCGTTCGACCGAGCCAGGAAAGCTTCTGTGCCGATATACACGACCGAAAGGTGAGTGTACAGCAAAATGTTGCTGACTCTATACGTGTGCATGGAGAGACACGCCGCGGTGAACGTGGAGAGACCGAGAGACAGAGAGGGAGAGAGAGAGAGAACTATTCTATATAGAAGCAATACATAGTAAAATGTCGTTGCAGGTGGAGGAGTAGGAGGAGGAGGGGGTTATTACGATCGTCGCCTCTCTTTCTGTGTCTCCTTTCTCCGACGTACTTCGAAAACTATCACTCTATCTCTCTCTCTCTCTCTCTCTCTCGCTGGTTCTCTCTTTCTCCGTTTCTCTGCCATCCACATTTTCGAACTCGCTCTCTGAATGCGCCAGACTCATTTAACCTTTACAAGCCGGCATACCGGAGAAAGAAGAGAGAGAATCTCTACAGAAGCCTGCGCGCCCCCGAAAGGAACGATTGTAGAGACTGCACCCCCGACACAAAGAATCGAGGAAAAAGGCAGTTCCAATTTTGAAATGTTGCGCATTTTGAATCGACTCGAATCTCTTGCTCGCCGGGGATCGATACGTGATTTTAGTCGGCGGAGTCCTAGCGTGTCTTGCGAGCAAACTGTGGGCGTCTTTAGGCTTTCTTTTGATTGTTTCAACCCTTGCGTCGATGCTCGGAATTTTCGACGAGTTTTAATTGCATTCTGGTCTTTGGATTCCATGATTTTAAAGTTTTTGGAGCAAGAGCGTAATTAATAGACAGAGGATCTTTATGCAAAATAAAAATGTTCTACCTGGATTGCAACAAACTGGATCGAAATAAAAATTGATTTTCTTCCTTAATATGTTTAATAAGTTGAAAATAATGTAGCAGTATTATTAAATTCTTCTAATGTTTTTATTGTTTCAAATTACGCCTACTCATTTTTGTCATAAAATCCGCTGTCTAGTAATCAATTTATAATTGTCCAGGGAAGTTGTAGGGACATTATACCGTCACTATAAAATTTCTGTTGTTTATCATTGAAAAAGAAAAACACCGCGAAGAATTTAAATATATCCGCGGCACGAACTTACGGGACGACCTAAGATAAATATACTTGAATTGATTTCATATCTTCACAGTTTTGTATTTCACCTGTTCTGTGAGAAGTCTGTTTGTGTAAAAATTTTCTGCGTTTACCGTCCCTGTTTACGCAAAGTACAGAAATAAAATATTTGGAATTTTGTTAAAAAAATTTTCTAAAATGCGTACACTGAATTCTGAGTATTCTAAGGCGATGTTTGGAAATTTGAAAGTTATGATTATCTTACACCACACTGGCGAAGACCAATGCATAAAAAAATATGTACTAGGATCGTGAGGGTCCCGAGAGTATGATTACAAGGAGTTATTTAACATATTAAAACCGTAGATTTTTGATTCGTTGTGTAAATAATCTTGTTGCCATTTGCAGGACTAATCAATTCTAAATTTTACTCAATATTGAGAAGAAAGAAGGTTTAACTAAGAAATGATTAAAATTAGAATCGACTCTTATTCATGCTACAATGTAATATATCATGCTAGAACTATAGATGATTAACTATTACAGTTCGGAAGACTAACAAGTCCAAAATTGTATGCAATAATAAAGAAAAGTACGTAGTCGTCAGAAACGCTGAAGATATACACATATTGGTTAATAATGTTCACGAAAAGACGAGTTCTCATTTAACACGCAAGAAATAATTACGGATAATCAATTCTTTGCGTGAAGAAATAAATTTCAAAAGGATTCATTAACCACGAATTAATGCAGACATCGAGGAGAAAGCAATTACAGTTCAGAAATGCAAGAAGTCTCGAATAGGCTGAAGTTAGTGTCGCTACCACGATATATAGGAATCCTTGAACGATGTCAACTTGAGAATAGTTTAGTGTAACACGCAAGAAGCGGTCGCACATAATTGATCTTTTGTGCGGAGCGACACGTCGCAGCCCGGAGAATTGGAAAATTGAGAATTGACGGAGTTACTCTGGGGATCTTGTATTCAAACACAACTGCCGTACCTCCATACTAACATACTGACATCTTGCACCTATTCCATCGCGACAGAATAAACTTATAAATATATTCAAAGACACAATGAAATCATTACAAAAGATTGTGTGCTACACTTACTTTCTGTTGTCGAAAATTTTTGTAGTTAAATTGAGGGTTAAACTGAATCTTTTTAAAGACGTTGGGCACATGGAAGATGACTGCAAAGAGGATTATAAAAAATTGTTGGTATTGTAGTGGGGGTTACACTGAAATTTTTGAAAAACAGGGAATATAGATGATAATTGCATAAGAGGGTTATAGAAAATTTTTGTTCTTAAAGTGGGGGTTAAATTGAATCTCTTTAAAGACGTTGAACACATGGAAGGACAAAGAGGATTCTAGAAAATTGTTGGTATTGAAGTGGGGGTTAAACTGAAATTTTTGCAAAACCGGGAATATAGATTATGACTGCATCAGAGGGTCATAGAAAATTTTTGTTCTTAAAGTGGGGGTTAAACTACATCTATTTAAAGACGTTGAACACATGGAAAATGGCTGCAAAGAGGATTCTAGAAAATTGTTGGTATTGAAGTGGGGGTTAAACTGAAATTTTTGCAAAACCGGGAATATAGATCATGACTGCATCAGAGGGTCATAGAAAATTTTTGTTCCTAAAGTCGGGGTTAAACTGAATCTTTTTAAAGACGTTGGGCACATAGAAGATGACTGCAAAGAGGATTGTAGAAAATTGTTGATATTGAAGTGGGGGTTAAACTGAAATTTTTGCAAAACCGGGAATATAGATCATGACTGCATCAGAGGGTCAAAGAAAATTTTTGTTCCTAAAGTGGGGGTTAAACTGAATCTTTTTAAAGACGTTGGGCACATAGAAGATGACTGCGAAGAGGATTGTAGAAAATTGTTGGTATTGAAGTAGTGGTTACACTGAAGTTTCTGCAAAACAGGGGATATAGATGGTGACTGCATAAGAGAGTCATAGAAACTATTTGTTCTTAAAGTGGGGGTTAAACTGAATCTTTTTAAAAACGTTGGGCTAATGGAAGATGACTGCAAAGAGGATTATAGAAAATTGTAGTCGTTGAAGTGGGGGTAAAACTAAAATTTTTGAAAGACCTTGAGCATATAGAAGAGTGTTGGGGCTACTAACTAGGATGATTCCAAAAGCGATTTCCACGTTATCATGGCCAGAGCGATTTTCCAAAGGCTCACCAGCCGGAAGTCTCTCTCGGTTTCGACCGCGTTATTTATTGCGTCGCACTAACAAGGAGCCTATACGGGAGTTTCTCTCGTTGCAAAGGTAGTCCGGGCCGGTAGTCCCACATCGGTTGTCCTTATGAATATTTATCGTCGCCGGCTCCGTACAGACTTTCTTCCGTATCCGTGCAATAGTTTGTAGGAGGCACTCGATCATACGTGCAACAACGCCTCGTTTCTGTCGCTCGGTTTCTCCGCGAGCGCAAAGAGGTCTCCTCCGGCGAGGAACCCGTAGGTTGAAGGTGGTGGAAACAGGAGGAGGTGAAAGAGGCGAACGCGAGCGGAGGTGGCAGCGAAAGAGGAGTCGTTGAACTACAAAACAACAGACGTAGACGACCGGCCTAAAAACCGCCGAGGAAGAGGCGGCCTCTCGATTTGTTTCGCTTCGTGCCCGGTAATTGCAGCCTCGATGTTCCTCCCTTTTTATTTTTTAGCCTACCCTAGATGTTAAATGTCCTTCTTCCTGCCCGTGCCGAACGATGAAAGGACCTCGGGCTTGATCGAACGCGAACAGGAATTAATACAACCGCAATCGGAAGAGAAACGAGCGAGCTTATGCGTGAATCGAGCTGATGTATGTTGGATCAAGCAGATCGAGGGCTAGGGATTGGCAATGATTGAAAAAATGGTCAATCGAGGCGATAACCTCGGAATTTTTACAAATTTCTTAATCATATAGTGTTGGACCTGATTTTTCTGATGGGTGTCGAGGTTTGTTGCTATGAACTGGTTACAGGTGATTTTTTTTACCTTTAATGAGCGACGAGAAATGTTGAGAAAAATAGGGTAAATAGTGTTATAATGTGCTTGTATTATTTGCCGTCTGGTTCGTTTGAATATCTTGCATAGTCACCGAGAAAAATGATTATGAAGTTAGGCGTATTAGTTTCCACGTCTCCCTTACGATTGGTACAATTTTACCATCTTTGTCCAAAATGTCTGCATTGTAATAATAAAATTTTCTGCCAACGACAAATTCAGAACGTCACTGTAACACAATATATTTTATAAATATCAGTCGACCATTAAAACCGACAATCATTATCGTTTTTTTCCGTAATGCAGATCAATGCTTGTGACTAAGGTTTATGTAAACTGGGTGATACGGCACCGTCATGGCAATTTATTACCGACAAATATAATGACTAACAGACACAGTAGCAGCGTATTAGTCACCTGTACTCGGGAGCACAGGTGGCACGACGGCTTTCCAATGTTATCTCCCACGAAAACAAAAACGAAACTCCGTACGAAAAAAATGTTCTTCCCTCGAAATCAAGCTACATACGGAATCATTTCGTTTCCCCGAATACCAAGCTTAAACGTTGCAACACATTTTATAAATTTTTCGTACGGTTTTATCGACACCGGGTTCGTTTCAATTATCCACGACTGTGTATAGATTTGTTCTTCCAACAGATGCAAAGATGGCGTGTTGCTTGAATGACCCTTTGCCCGATGGTCCCCTGAATAAATACCGAAAATTCAACCAGGAATGCAACTGCACCCCATGCAACTCAAACAAAGGGTCAAAAGAGACAACACTCAAAATGGGATTGGGAACTGGGACGCTGGTAGTGTTTGCTGTGTCTGTCGATCGACATTCATTTTTAAACCTCAGGGTGAACATGGTGGACCAAGAGAGCCTCTCTCATTGTGCATACAAATACACTGAAAAATAGCACAATCAAAACAACAAAAGAATAAATATATTCAATCATGTTTCCTGGTGTTTGTTTGCTAAATAGATCCTTTATTTAGTGTAGATTAAATAAAATCTTTTACCTGGCGTACGTTCAATAGTATTTAGTGCACGTTAAATAAAATGATGTCAGTGTATACTAAATGAAATCTGCATATAATGTTCATGGATATAATTTGTATTTAGTGTACGTTAAGTAAAATTGTCAGTCAATATACATTACATAAAATCTTAGTTAGTACACATTAAATTAAATCTTCACGGAACGCAGGTTAAATAACAGTTTTACTGAGTGAACGTTAAATAAAATCGCAACTTGATGAACGTTACATAAAGTTGTTATTTCGTATACATTGAATATACAGGCGGCCCTCGACCAGTGATGGTATATGGTCTCGGTTTTTTCGCGCATGCGCGACTAAATGCAGGAACGTATGTACGTCTTATGTTTGTGGGGAAAGTAGGGGAGAACTGTTATTGGCGGGAAATCGGACAGAAGAGTGCAAGATATATTTATATATTATATGTCCATACACATAAAATTTTAATATAACTTACGCATGTTAAACATTCATATCTGAAAATCGAAAAAAAAATTGCGAAACTATGCGGGGTGATCAAGGTACCCCATTTTAGCTCAACTTTGTACTTTACTTACAAAGTAGTCCAGAAGTAGCTCACTTGGAGGCAAATTCGAGGGAGACGCCCACTTCTCCCGCCCGAGCGTCTCGCTCCCCGTGGCGGCCATAGTCCTCCGAGCTCCTCAGACCCGTGCCTACTGTGGGTCCGAGAATAACACCAACACGCCACACGCGGTACATATTGCAAGCGGTAGGCACGGGTCTGAGGAGCTCGGAGGACTACGGCCGCAACGGGGAGCGAGACGCGCGGGCGGGAGAAGTAGGCGTCTCCCTTGAATTTGCCTCCAAATGAGCTACTTCTGGACATGCATGCCATATACCATCACTGCCCTCGACTTTCGCACATTCTACTTTCGCACGATTCGCTATTTCGCACATTTTTAAAGATTCAACTGTTTAATCCTCTGCGATCGGATGTCCCCTCTCAGGTGACACCAGACTAGCCATCAGATTACAATATTGTTCGGATCAAGAGAACAAAACAGTTTCAGTCTTGCATTAGGACGTGCGTCAACGTGTTGTGCGTTTTGCTAATTTATTTGTTTAAGTTTAAATACTTCGTCCTTATAAATTGATAAACATGAGTCAGAAACGGAAACACTGCAGTGTTCATACGAACAAAAAGAAATTAAGGACTCATAAACTTCAGACGATCGAGACAAAGATGGAAATAATTAAACGTTCTGAAAATGGTGAATCTTTTGCTTGAATCGGACGTTTGTACGGTGTAAACAGATCTACGATATGTTCAATTTTGAAAAACAAGAGTAAAATTAAGGAATACGTTCAAAATTGTGAAAATATATCTTCAAAGATTCTTTCCAAAAGACACGGCATAGTGATGGATGAAATGGAAAGACCTTTGTCATCGTGGATTGATGATCAACATCAAAATAATGTCCCTCTGAGTTTTTCAACTTCATTATGTATACATATTAACAGATAAATACTTTAAAACACAGTTTTTGGTGCATATTTTTTTACATCCTTCTACTTTCGAACATTCAACATTTGCACACACTTTCAGGAACCAATTATGTGCGGAAGTCGAGGGCCTACTGTAATCGTTTTTCAGGACACGTGAAATAAAATTGTTATTTGGTAAACATTTGTGGTGATTTCTTTAGAGTAATTAAGAAACACGATTCCCGTCCACCTATGCGAGAAGCGTGGGCCGCCCGATGTCGTTCTTTTCTTTTCTCCTCTAAACAAGCTAACACGGTTACGAAACTTCTCAATGAATCTAGATTCCGACGACGAAATTGTGTAACTCGGGACACGAAGTCGAGAAAGCAAATCGATCCCCGAGCACAGAAAGGACGGAGGTCGTTGAAACTAGATATTTCTGTGCCTTTCAGGCGAAATATTGTGTTTCAGTTGCATCGACGCTAAATAATATAATCGCGTGTCGCTGCTTACGTGTTCCAGTTTCGATCGGGCCCTGCAAGGCTACCATCCGACACTACGTTTCTTTTCATCGTAAACTTCGATGGAAATTATTGGAAACACGAGACACCACGACAATAATACCTCGAACAGTGAGTCACCGCGAACGGTTCCCAGTTTGATACTGACTTTGACTCACATTGTTTGCATCGCTCGATGATCCGACAATATTTTGTTTAAGTATCATCCTTAGAATAGCAAATGTACCTCGAAAATAGATTTTTCGAAAGTTTCTTGGCGCAAACGTATTCAACATCACACAGAAGTTTCAAACGCTGAGTTTGAAAAATTGTAAATTTTTCTTTACTGAAATGTTCTAAAAATTTCTTGAAAAATTCTGTGTGCCAAAAATAAAATGATACTACTTCTAAAATATATTTTTAACGGTTAAATCAGTTATACGTTCTTCTTTTTGCCGGAACAAGTTTCGAGTTTGTTTAAGACTAGATTTACGGGGCCCGTCAAAATGACGGATTCAAAGATTTTTAATTTTCGATTATTAAGAGTGTAAGGAGGCATTCGTGAGGAATTATTAAATAGATTTATTTTTTTGTGTACATATTACAATAAATATCGCTGAATGTCTAAGTAAATACAATTTTATTATTTTTATAAAGCAATGTAAAATAATTAATTTTAGTGCTCCGTAAACCTAGTGTTAAAAAGCTAATTGCACAATCGTGAGATAAAATAATACAGTTTTTAAAAACAAAATTTTTGAGCGATTTTCATGACACAATGATGATATAATATCGGATATGATAAGAAACTTGAGTTTAACAAATTATAGTTTCTTGGTTAAGGAAGTAATTTAAGAGTTTGTTTAAGTAGGTGATTATGCGAACAAAAGATAAAATAATAGTGCTTTAAAATAGGTTCTTACTCATTTTCTTGACGCGTTGTAATATTGAGTATTACAAGAAACGCAAGGTTAAAGAATTATAGATTCTTCTATAGCGAAGTAATTTACGAGTTGAAAATGTTAATTATACGAATAGTAGATAAAATAATACTGCATCTCAATCATTTTCTTGACGGAAATGGCGATATTATAATGAATATTAATTACAATGTGGGTTTAAAGAATTATAGATTCTGCTTTACCATAATAAATTACGAGTTTGTTTGAAAAGATAATTATACGAGCGCAAGATAAAATAATTCGAAAACAAATTGTTCGGGTTTGTACATAAATTAATGTGAAATAATTTGGACAGCGATTCCGATAAAAATAAAACACCCTTGCAACATAAATAATTGGAATATTCGGCATTCATTTTACACGTGACGTATTAATGTTTAATTTCAATGGAAAAAGCATACTGCGCAACCGTTGCGCAATTAATTATCGTTATCGCGGTTGCAAAATACAGGTAACGTCGAGATTAACATTAGATATACGAAACTTTATTTTGCATTATTTTACAAAAATAACAAGAATGTATTGATTCTAATAAATTTTTACAATAATCGTATATTAATAAATTTGCGCTTTATGCTAAAATTCAATGCTATCATGTAGGGCAATTTATAAATATTACTTTCTGGCGTCCGTACACTTCAATCTTTTTGGCACATTTTTTTAATCTATTGCTGTGAGATCAATGTTAATCATTTGAATGGATCTAATAGAAATGATTAATAATTAGAACCGAATTTTAAAAAAATTCAAATTTGGTTGGAACTTGCTTAACTCTTGTTCAAAAAGGTTCCGAAGTTCCGAGGTTTAAATATACAATGATAAAACTCTTGTAAATCACTCATAAGAGCATTATTTTTCGTTCGTACTTATAATACAAAAGGGCCGAAGGTTAAGAAAATAAATTCAATTCTGCATGTAAATGAGTTTGGAAAAGTGTCCATCGAGCTAGTTGCTAACATAGTGTAAACGTATCTACTGTAACGTATGTTGTAATATACTGTCAAATGATTGATCGCTTTCTATTGGTGTTGTGAGAGGTATTTCTTTAATGACACTATAAATGAGATATAATTTGTTGATTTAAGGTGTAGAGCAAAAATGGGCGTGGAAGTGGAAGATATTGAAGACAGTAAAAATATTAAATAATCGTAAGATATTGATATATAACATTAAATTTGCTGTTCAACATTCAAAAGCCAACGGAAAGGGTTCACATAATGGTCACATGTGGACATTGTGATCAACAAACCGTTGAACATTTGTATTTTTTTATTATTGAAGAAAGAAACATATTCCTACCTCCTGTGTCTTGCAATGGATGCAGACAATTTATATTTTGCATAAAGATCCGCAGTTTAATTATTATACTAGGTTAGAATCATTTTTCGGGGTATGTTGCACGGTGATTAGCAGAATTTCTGCCAGAGTATGATCACACATCGGAGCTTATATCGAGAACGCGTCCCCGCAAAGAGAAAAAGGAACGTTTCCAGACGCCTAGGCTGAGGATCGCTAATGTGCAGAGAAACATGACGTAGTTTCCGCGTCCCCGATAGAAAATCGATGCTTCGAGATCTAAGTTTAACCGCGATAATTTCGTCCCGCGATTTCGATTGCACCTGCTAACGCTTCTGTTTCCGTTGCATAATTTTAACCTTTAAACCAGGCTGGTGACGCATTTGCGAGCGCGACCGCTTCTCCGGCGGCCTCCCGAGACTCGAACCGCCTCGTCGGCTATGGGTTCCACCACAGAAAACCCCGTGGAACCGAACGAACACACCCATCCCAGCCACGAGCGAATTTCGTGCCCGAAAACCGGTTCCCGATACAATAACGCGCCTTTTTCGACGACCTCGAGGCGAGTCTCGCCTCCAACGAGGATCTCAAAAGCTATTGCCAATAGTCAATAGCCTATTTTGTCGCAAAAATATCCGTATAAAATAGCTCGGTCGATATACAAAATGTTTTTGAAGAATTTTATTTGATGAATTTTCAAACCGGTCTTATTTGAATTTCTTTGATGAGTGTTTCAATTTATTTGGACTCATGCTCGATTTCTTTCGATTGTTTTTGACCCATTCATCTTCTTGAATTACGTGTAATTGTAATTTCGATCCTTCACATTTATTATTTGCATCAGTGTGTCTGATTTCGTCGCTGAATTCTTCGCTAAATTCAAGAATTTGTTCAACTGCAATTCCGTTGTGTGTTGTTCAAACTCTGTAACGTTATATGCTTATTATTCGTACCTGAAAAAGGAGCATAAGCTATTGCATTTGTGGAACATTTTTTGCTCATGCAATGTTCATGCGTGTCTTGCAATTAATGCAATTTCTATTTTGCATAAGAATCCGCAGACTAATCGTTAATAAACAAACCAGTAACTAGCCAAACAATGTTCTGACCAGTGTCGCCAGATCAACCCAGAACTGGGTTGACTTTCCTCTCCTCCCTTTCCCCTTCCACTATCCCATTCCACTCCTGAACACACTCCAACGCCCCCCACTAAGACCGTAGACTGGTCACGTGACGTGCCGCGCAACGTGTTACATATTACTCTGGTCAATTAAATTAATAATTTGGTGACAGTAAAATTGTATAGATAATCAGTATTTTTAATTTTAAAAAAAGAGTACAATTATAGAGATATGAAATATTACATTGAATTAATAAAAGAGGGGATTTTTAATATAAATTAAGAGAGGTGGTAAATTGTATTCCCCTCGATTTCAGCAATCTGGCGACACTGGTCCTGACAAAAAATGACAGTGCTCAGTTAACTAAACTTGAAAATCAATTTTGACTGCACTCTATTAAGTGATCTAGATATTTTATGAAGACCTGCAAGGTGTGAGAATGTTACAAAAATGATTGTTAAGGATAAACTTTCTTCTTTCTATTCTTGTATTATTAAATCATTTGTTTTGGCGTGGCATTCGACGTGGTCTGGTCAAATCACTGCACCTGAGCACACTTAACGACTACGCGGTTTATCTACGAAAATTCCTCGTTGTATCTGGCTAATAAGATCTTTAATTCTTGAGATAACGATCACCTCGGGTACGTTTTCGACGGAATGTTACGATACATTTGGCGATATCGTCTTCGGCTCGATGTCCGATTGCAAACAGATATAAAGCGATCGTAGCGACGATGTGTGTTCGACTTTGGTTTTATCTGGATCGCTAATCTATCGGTCAAAGTGCCACGAAGATGAAATGAAAAATAACCTCAGTGCTGTATCGGTGATTCAGCCTCGCGTGTAGTTTTGTAACACGATTTTGGCAAGCAGAATTCGTGGAATAGAAGCCGATCGGGTCTGGAGAGTATCTTGAGAGCATTTCGCGGTAGAAAACTGTATCGAATTGTAAATTATACGTGTCCGTTCGCGATTCCGAGAAAACCCATTCGGGGTTACACAACGGCTGTTTTCTTACGCTCTTGGTAAATAAACGGTCAAGATTAGATAATGATAATTATATAATTAACAGTACGTTCCGCGTAGTCCTCGCGACAGTCTGAGGTAATGTATTCACGGTTCTAGATGACACTACAAACAACGATACACGGTGAATCTTAAAAGTATTTGAATATTACGTTTCCGATTCTCAACAAATTGTCGCTCTTTAAACTGTGTTAAGAAACAAACAGTACAAGCATAAGCCTGGTCTCATTTCAACATGTTCAGCGCCATGTCACCCATATCTGGGTGATGGAATTATTTATACAGAATTGAAAATTAATTTTTACACACAGAATAAATAATGTTATTGGCGCAAAAGTTCGATCTAAACTGTTTAGATCTAATCTTTGCGCCAATAACATTATTTATTCTGTGTTTAATAAATTTACGATCGATAACCGAACTAACGATTAATTTTTACGTTGGTAGATTGAGTGTACAAAATTTCCTTACGATCTGAGGAATAGAAGAGGTTTGAAACAGTAATTAATATCACAAAAATAAATTTCTTAGTTTTTGTTTTATTAAATATATTGCTTTGATTTTGTGTAATTTTTATAATTGTGGAGTGGGCGCTGAACGTGTTAAAGCTTGAATCCTCTACTTTCGCAAAGTTGTGTTCATTTTCCTCCATGATATTTGTACACGATATAGCAGGTAGGAAACTGAAAATTTTGTTTCTCAAAATTGCTGCAAATGCAAACGTCTCCAAAAACTTTCAAATTTTTTTCTGTAAATCTTTCAGGAATTTGAAGATCGAAACTTCTTCTTCACAACGACTCCTTAAAAATTCATGTACAATTTGTGTTCACTGTTTAAGGGAGCAAAAGCGAGGAACAAATTCAGTCGTGGTAGAACGTACACTATTGTAAAGATGGCGGCACACCTCTCGTTCAAAATTCGATAAAACGACTAAAAAATATCGTTTAACCATTATTAAGGTGTCGTTGTAAAGAAGGTTGTATCTTTAAATCTATGGTGGTTTCAATCGCGAAAAGAATTTTTCGAACTTTTCACAAAATGTTTGAATATATTTTCGACAAAAAACGCGTTTTCAGTTTCTTGCCTGCTACATCACGAAAAAATCTTAGAATAAAATGAACGGTGAATTATGAAAGTAGAGGCACCAAGCTTTAATATCAGTTCAAATTTATTGTCGTACGTTTATTTTTTACGAAATTATCACTGTTTAAGTTCAGGCAATTTTTCGAAAATCTGGTATTTTGTGTTCAAATACTTCTTGAATTCACTGTACCTCGAAGAGTCGCACGCGTTCAAAATTATTTGGCCAGTTGTTAGGTGAACAATGATCGTTGCAAAATTAAGAATCGAGCAACCGAAAGGTAATGGTAAACTAACAACCATAAAGTGTTTTTCCCGCGGACTGCGGACATAGGTGGTCAAATAATTTCGAGCGAGTGTGTGTAGCGTTATCGTTATCTACTACGTGATAGCGCCCCAAGGATTTGTCACAGACGTTTTCCACGTATTTCTACGCTTTCTCCGACTGGCAGTTTGTTCTGCTTCAACCCAGAATCTTTTATTTACGCAGACGGATTATGCAAAGAACTTTCCAAAGTATAAAATGCGTGTGGCGAAATATTGGCGGATGGGTGTTCTTACTTTTCTGCCATAATCGAGGCTTTGTACCAGTAAAATGGCCGCGATGCTATGGAAGATGCTCTCAAAGAAAAGTTCAATTTAATCATTTTCCGATCTCCAACATCGTCGGTCAAATAATTAACAATTTTCAGCTTGGTCATCTTCAAAGTTAACACTAGGTTTACGGAGCACTAAAATTGATTATTTTACATTGCTTTATAAAAATAATAAAATTGTATTTACTTAGACATTCAGCGATTTTTATTGTAATATGTACACAAAAAAATAAATCTATTTAATAATTCCTCACGAATGCCTCCTTACACTCTTAATAATCGTAAATTAAAAAATTTTAAATCCGTCATTTTGACGGGCCCCGTAAAACTAGTGTTAAAATTATAATATACTTTTCAGTGCTCCCACTCTTCCTTTCCTCTCAACTGTTCAGAATTTTTTTAAGACGATCTTTTCTCTACTGGTCACGCCAGTGGACATCAATTTTTCATTATCCAGAAAAGCAAATCGTCACTCAGTTTAAAAATTTCATCTGAATTGAATAACTTGATCTGTAGACTGCGGATTTTTATGCGCAATAAAAATTTGTCTTTCTTTCTCGTCAATTCTTTTAACACTAAGCGCATCGAACACAACATGTGATTGGTAGACATTGTTTTATAAAAATCACAAGAGTGAATATATTTAAATTTCTTGCAATATCACATGTACCTGAATGGAGATATTTATTTAATAATTTCCAGTGGAAGCATCTTTGTAATTTCAATAATTATTAAATAAAAAATCCGATAATTTTTCGAGCATCTTTGTAATTTCAATAATTATTAAATAAAAAAACCGATAATTTTCGGTTGTGGTATAGTGTTAATCTTTCAACCGTTTCCAATTGAAGCTACCAATTTTTTTAATGTAAAATCCTCGTTGATGTCCAACAAATGAGTTTTTCGCTTTGCTCCCAGGTCGACTTGCAGCAAAAATCGCTTAGGCTTTCGTTGAGCATTATAATAAGCGCAGAACGACGGTCTTTCGAAACCAACCATGGCGCACACGATTTTCTCTGTCCTAGAAAGGCTTCTGATTAGAATAGTGACGTAACTAACGCGCGTGCATCGTAAATGACCTATTAGACGATTTTTATTCCATGCTGCTGCGATCCGTGTCCACGTACGTGTTCTCGGTGCAGGCGAAACCCATTTTTCCCTAGATACTCGATATCAACGTGCTCACGGCTTCCAACGATGGAATCGTTACAATCTGGAAGAGATAACCTAGCAGCAGGGTTTAAAGTCTAACAAGCAACCAGAGAGAAAAAGAAGAAATAGAACGCGGAGAAAATTTCGTTATCAGTACACACACGTCGGTGTCTATTAAACCTCCAGTGTGTACCGGATGTTCCGCAACCAACAACGTTCCTGGCTCGAAATGAAAATGTCTCTTCCGGGACACGACGAATGTAAGGCGCCTCGATTAATTATTAATTACCGAGTGTACCCCGTGATCGAAAGTAGGTTCACATCGATTGACCCAAAAGTCCGTTGCAAAACGCTTCAGTTTTTCGCTTTGTCCGACATGTATGTATTCGACGCGAGTAATCAAAATTGGGGATTGTTTGCAGAAGTACGAATATGTACTTACTTAAAACATTACTAACCGGGGACTATTTAATACATTTTAAATGTTTATAATTCACAGCTGAATGCTTTGTAGAAAACTATTCAACAGCAATAGGTACTTTGGTCATGAACTAACGAGCCAGTCACGAGCCGCTGAGAGTAGAAGTATGCTATTCTTTCGTAAATTTTCTAAGCCAGACAAAAGAATGTTGATCGCGATTTCTGAGGACACCCTGTAGTCGAGTGTGTATAATGCGTGTATAAAAGTAGTATGTACATAATGCTAAAACTGGGGCCATTTCTTCAATAGACAACGTTGGATCCCCAAAAAACAGTACCCAATGCCGTCACCTCATAAACAAGATTTTCACTATTTTATGATCGGTGAGATTAGAAATATATTAGGTTGTCCCATAAATTCGTGCCGCGGATTGAAAAGTATTTTAATGAAAAACAACAGAAATTTTATAGTGACGGTGTAATATCTTTACCAAAAAAGTGGGAAGAGGTTGTAGAGAATGTGGTTATATTTTTTCATTGACTTCGAAAGTACGTTTCAAATATTAATTCAAATAGTAAAACAGTAAACGGCACGAACTTATAGGACGACCTAATACTCTTCTTTTACAGAATATAATATAATTCAAATTTATATTATATACACAATTATAGCATTTATACTATAATACATAATTCCGAGTACTATGTATCTGGACCGAGCAAGATGATCGCAATTTCTGCGGACACCCTGTAGCCGAGCGTGTATAAGGCTATATAGACAAGGGGTTGCAATGCCTCGTGTGACGCAGCAGCAACCCGAAGGGTGGGGACCCTGGCGTGTATGTGCCCGTTTTCTCCCTACCGTATATAATGCTTTCTCCCCCCGCCCTTCGTTCCCTTCGCCAATATCCCGACCGCCCACCTTTCGACTCTCCCCATCGCCCCTATTCTCCCCACCGACATTCACTCCCGGCGCCCCTCTGTGTGTCCCAGCGACGTTGCCGGGTGTTACATAATAGCTGCCGCGGCGTTGCCGGCTATCCACAGACGCTGTGCGACGTTGCCAAACCGTCGCGAACCGGTGTACCATGTCGGGCTGCCTCTGCTGCTGCCTCTGCTTCTGCCTCTGCCTCTGCCTCAGCCTGCCAATGTCTGTGCTTGCCCACCGGGCTGGCTAAGCTCAGCCCAGACCTGTATTCAGGATCCTCGGACACAACTTCTCTCTCTCTCTCCCTTTCTCGCCTTCCTCCCCGTCACTCTCTCCCTCTCTCTTTCTTCGTTGTAATTAGACTTCGTAAAATCGAGAACGATGAAGTAACGCGTATCTGTTCTGCCCACGATGTCTCGCACTATGCCTGACTATCATTTGGTTGTACGGCTTGTACTGTAGACTCTTTTCTAGGCACAGATAATTTTTAATCTTTACCTACACCGTTGCTAGTCTTCTTATTCTTTAACACCAGGTTCGTGGAGCACTAAAGGTATTTGTAGAAAAAACGGGAATGTTCCTATCCAAAACTCTAATATTATTAATAATATATATATATATATGTATATATATATATATATATATATATATATAAGACAAATTCCTTGTCGATGCATCTTTACAATCCGAATAATCGTAAATTATAAATATTAGAACGAGAAAGAAAATTATGGTAGAAATTTCGATGCAACGTACGCAAAATGGGCAATGCACGAAGATCTGCAGATTACTTGGGAAAAATCATTTATTTTACGAATGTTTAATGTAGTCATTTTAGAACGGTTAACGTAAGAATATCACGAATTTTATAATTTTCAGGAAGAAACAGAGGGTTTGAGAATAATAATTATAATTTGGGTTCACATGAGCTGATCTTGTGATCATAAAAATGATAGTACAGCTAGGTTTGGTATTAAAGTCGAGAATGTCGTGTTGGACGATGGTGGTAGAAAAATCTTTCTTTTAGTCATGTTGGATAGTATAGTAAGGATTTTTTTATGGTGTGTTGGGTATCGATGACCAACTACAGGGTTGAGTTGCGACCTATTGCGTGCAATGTAACTTGGTACATGAAGGTTTTATCTGTTCATCCTAACGGTCAAAGGTAACTAATTTGCTTCACAATGAATTCTTCAAAAATGTTTTACTGGAACAAATATTGTCTCAACTGTGTCAAATATTCAAAAGGATAGCTGACGTAGCACTTCAAGCCGCTTCTTTTCGCCAGCCATCAGTGTCATGAACGATTTTTTTAAAAATAGTTTACATACTCGAGCAAGCAACTCATTTCATTAAACTTTCTCCCCAAAATGAAAAATAAAAAGATTTCAAACAAATTAATGTACTGTACACGTATGTATAACCTTGAAGTTATCCGAGCAAAGAAAGTCGCAAAAGAGGAATTCACTGAACGCATTAGATGGGACTTGATTTTTCAGTTTAATGATTTCCAAGAAATCAGAAAAAGGGTACCCACTGTCCGACCGTCGTCCCTCGAAAGCATTCGCTGCACGAAAATAGCATGAGTTTGCAGAGAGGCCCGCGGAGTCTGAATAAGTGACTTATTGTCAGGATGTTCGGCTCGGTTGAATTCATCGATATTTCTGTGCGGCCGAGTACAAAGTCGATGGCCGAGGCTACACCACGGTTTCGCCAGCGAAAAAGGTGGTGTGTCGTTATTTGACCGATCTATTATGGCAATTCCCTTTGTCCCTGAGAGAACCTGGGCCCTTCCCCGGTCCGGATGTCTCGGGCTGGTTCCGGATCTCGGATTACCGGGCCCCTCGAGGCGTTTCAAACGGAGCCCCGCTCTACTTATTCCCCAACGCTTGAAAAATATCAACTGAACACACGGTGAGAAAGATTCCTTTGTTCTTTCCTCATATATTAACCTCGTGGCTCCGTTACGCATTAATTTTCCACCCGAAACGATGCGCCCGGAGCTACCAACAGTTAACAATCGGGGAAAACCCACTGACAATAGAGAAAAAAGGATCTAGTTCCTGTTCAATCCCATCGGGTGACCGAAATATGCATCGTTGTTAACTGTATAAATTTTCTGGATCGTACCGGAACAAAGACTAAACAGCAACGCATACTCGGCGAAAATCTTCTAATCATAACACTAGAGTTACTAAGCACTAAAACTGATTGACATGTGTATTACTATATAAAAATGACAAGATTGTATTTATATAGATTTAGTACAATTTTTGTTATAATGTCAGCATCAGTAAGAGAATTTATGTGGTCATTTCCCATGAATGCATCTTTAGAATTCCAATAATTGTAAAAAGAAATCATAACACTAGAGTTACTAAGCACTAAAACTGATTAACATGTGTATTACTACATAAAAATGACAAGATTGTATTTATTTAGATTTAGTACAATTTTTGTTATAATGTCAGCACCAGTAAGAGAATTTATATGGTCATTTCCCATGAATGCATCTTTATAATTCCAATAATTGTAAAAAGAAAAATATGAAACTGTCCATACTGACCAACAATGGTAGGTTTAGTGTTAAAGTTGGGTCAGGTTTAAAATTGTCAGTGAAATTAGAAAACTTCTTAAAGAGGATATAAATTGGACATTTGTAAAGAATGCAGAATAATCACTAATAATCACTAAGGTAATGCATTAAAATAGTACCAGTGTTCTCAGTCGAATTTGTATTTTGATCAGAAATTGTGTTCAGCTTATTGCACCCACACGATGTTGAGTCGCTATTATTATCGTGACCAGACGTATCTGATTGTGTAAACGATAGAAAAGAGTAGTATGAGGTATAAATAAGAATCGACAAGGAAAGGGGGGAACAGAGAGCTACAAACGTTCCGCACACGTAATGCGATACAATTAAGTCGGCATAAGGGCCCGCAGAGCGGAGGGATTATTTTTTTAATCCGAATGGAGAGACCTTGAAATCTACAAAAACGTGTACGTTCCGGCCTGGCCCCGAAGACGAGGAGCGCAAGCGACGTTGCCAGTTCGAGCGGCTGGCGCACCACCGGCAACGCCGCCGCCTGCAAACTCTATCGATTCCAGATCTACAATTTCTCGTGAGCCCTCTGGGTCACTCGAGCACGTTTCCGTGGCGTGGGTACGTGACGAACAAAACCCATCGCATTCGCTCAACCCGAAAAGTTACGACGAGCGAATAAAACAGAAATACTATAGAAAAAAGCGAAAAACAGAAAGAAATGACCAGGGTCATGCGGAGCGTTTATCGCACAGAGGGGGGATTCACAAGTCTTATCGCGTGTTTTTCCTGCGCCTCGAAGTTCGTAAAACATTCTATTAATACGAAACAACGCAACGTTACACATTGTACGAGCGTGCGCGCGCGCGCGCTCGAGAGAGAGAGAGAGAAAGAGAGAGAGAGAGAGAGAACGGTGAATTCAGCAACTGGGGTGTTTGAGGTGCCGGGCTATTTTTAGGGTTGGCTCGCAGGGTTCAGGACTCGTGGAAGACAAACACCATAGCGAGATGATGATGAGAGCTGGGGTACACGGCTTGCGAAAATATACGCACAAGGTGTTTGAAAAATAAGGTCTCGATTTAAACATGCCATCGCACTGAAGCGAGGAGTTACGAAAATTTCTTTCCTACTTGACGTAAATTTTTACTTTGCTTTCGCTTATCCGAAGGTAGTCGAACGCTTTTTGAAACGAGTTTGGGAATCCATGGAGCGACGTTGGTATGCTGGGACCCGCGTCCGAGACAGCCATATTGGATATTTTTCCTAATATAGAAATCGGAATGCTTGCAACTCGAAAAAGAATTAGCAAGAAAAAGCTTATCCGACGTAAAGAGACTTGTGTCCAATTTATTCCAAAGATATTTTCAAACGATTCTCCGCGACCGCATGTTTTATGCTACTTCTTCCTTTCTTGCAGGACAGGGTTATGAGGAAAATGCAAGATACACTGAAAACGTTTCCGTACCGTTATTTGCGCATGCAGCCTTGCTTCAAAGAAAAATGGGGGCGCTCACGTTTAACAACTATTAAACAGGGTCACTGAACGGTATACTTGACCCATTTGATTTTATACTACTGAACGGCGCACGCACGAGGGTGAATGATACGAGAACGATTTTTGAAATTCAATTCCCGAACGGGGAATAGTTTAGAATCCATTACAGCGAAAGGTCGTGATACTAGAAAGAAAGAGATTAAAATCTGTCACCGAGAGGAATGACCTGCTTAGAAAATAATATGCGACGCAAATCGTATGCTAACTCTGAGCGTAAGCTACGAATCTTCGAACGAAACAGTACGATTTTAGAAAACTAATTATATCTCACACAATCATCCTCACTACATTAATATATGGATAAACTATAGATTTGATGCATTCATGACAAAAATGGGTACATTAAATATAAAACAGTAGAAACATTTTAAGTATTTAAAAATACTGTTGCATTGTTTTCGAATCGATAAAATTATTAACGAAAGAAATAAATTTAGCTCTTATGTCTTGTAATTAATGCACATATTTGTATAAAATTCTGCAGCCTGTCAACAACAGATTACCCCAACTTTCTATCTGTGGGCAAATTTGTATGAAAATATAGAATTTTTAAGATTTAAGAACACCGTCGGGTGCTTCTTAAAATCAGATTAAAATGAGTGTCGGTATTTTATAATTTCTGTAGCATCAATGACGTCCATGAACGTCTGAAAAACCGGACTTTGTGTCGAAGCAATAGGACACGGATATCCGATGTTTTCGGAACGTCTTATACGCTGCCCTCCTCCCTTGTGAACTCGGCGCCTTTAGTCGGTGAAAGTCAGTCGTGTATTCTATGTGGCCAAGAACCCTCGGAGAGCATACGACAACTACATGTTCGCGTTTATGCACGTATCCTCGCGCATACATGCACATGTATATCCTGGCATTATGCGGAGCCATGCATAGACTGTATTATTCTACAAGTATTATACACACTCGACGCATTATAAACCATCCGAGTCGGCAATCGGCGTTGGACGCTTCGTTTCGATCCATACGGAGAACGATTCGTACATTTCGGGCGTATTTTATGCGAGAAATTTTCCATACGTGCCGAACCAACGACGAAGCTATCGTCACGAATTGCCTCTGACAAAAATTGCTCAGACATTTTATTATTTAATTCGAAATCGCGCGTGCGATAGATAAAGATGTTTATTCGGCAACGAATCACTTGTTTTACGGTTTATCGTCGTTCACACAATGTTCTGTTACGGTCGCAGCACCGAACCAGTATAATCCTACGCTACTGGACGTCTCGAACGTTCTCCTAGATCTCTGAGAAGTGGAATCGAATATTTTTCGCCAACACTGATAAACGAAAAACTATGCGTTAAGATCTCCTCTGGCTGAAGAACGGGCGATCAACTAATGTGCGAGTTCGCAGAACGATGATCGAGGCAAGTATACGGAGTGGTCCGTTTACCAAGCTGCCAACTCAGTCGGTTCGCCGTGTGAGAGGGCAAAAGATGCGGCGTTGCCAAGCCAGCAACGTGTAAACGACCGGCGCAGATCCGACAACGTCGCGAAACGAGAGACACGCTGCTGCCTGCGAGACACGAAGGAGAAGGCAACCGTGGTCGTTTCGATCTGACAATGAAACGCAATGCCGGCCGCTTGCCAGATACCGTGCCACAGACCAGGGTCGACGGATGAAGAAATTCGGCGGTATCGGTTTTTTCTTCAACCAGGTGTTCTTAGGACTCCTCGATCTACTCGTTTCCCGAAACCCTTTTACGCGGAGAAAACCGATCGGGAAATCATCATGCGATTCTCGGGGGCGTTGACGCCTTTGGAAATCGTTCAATCATGTTCAACATTTTACAAGAAACTCAAAGAATTTTTGAAAGGTTTAAATGCTCGAATACTTGAAATTGTATCGTGTAATATGCCTTATTTCAGCACCTACCTAATAGACAACCTTCCTGAAAATAAATAATTTCTAACAAACTCTTATTTCATGGTCAACCCATTCCTCACTTTCGATGTGTAGTCTCGTATCTCCATGTTATAAAACATTTACAAAACAGTATACTAACTATAGCGATGATTAAGATAGCTGACTACTGGAGCCATTACCTTATTTAGTACTTGTGATTTATCACAAAATCTAATTTATCTAAAAATCTTTATTAGTCTGAGGGTGTATGATATTTCTATATTTCTTTAAGGGATGAGATTTTTGAGCATTTCTGAAGGATTTGTACCCTCTACGGAATACACCCTTGGTGAGGAATTTAAATTATCAATCCAATAACTAAAGAATACATTAAAAGATGTCCCAACCTCTAAATGCTAAACAAAACTCATTGCTCAATACTGAACATGTTTTATTTAGCCAACGCGTAAAATACGACGATTTCTTTAAATATTGGAGTAGCCTATACTCTTCTGGTAGTCATATCACATTAATTTCTCAACGTGCGTCTATCTAGAGTAGCGTAGTCTAAGCAAAAGAGACATGTGATAGGGTATGCAGACACGGTATGCTCCTTCTTATAGACTAGGATCTAGAACCGGACATAGTTCGCGGACCTATTACGCTATTTCTCGTCGAATAATTTCTATTTACTCGGCGCGATAGCTATTTCAGACACGTTCCGCAATAAGCGTAGGTGTATCTTGTGTTTGATTTGCTTAAGACGCGTTTGATTGCAGAAACGAGGAATTCGATTGCCGCTATAAGGAAGCGACACCGACGACGCGCACAGAGACACACGGGGGCCGAGTTCGAGTCCCGGAACACATAGAGACGCCGGGGGCGGGTTGGGTGGGGGGGGGGGGTCTATGTAACTTGGATACATATTTGTGACAGCTCGTATATCATCGTAAGCTGTGCACCAACACATGAAAATACGTGTGACTGGAGGTTGTCGAAGAGTCGAAGGTTTTCGGATGGGTGACGTCGAGTGGAACACGAGGACGAGGCGGAGAGAGAAAGAGAGGGGGGAGGGAGAGGTGGGGTGAGCATGGGGTGCAGGGGCGCGGTAGGGTATGGGGTGGGGAGAGATGGGGCAGAGAGAGGCTGGAGAAGGGGAGGTGGTCGACCACGCGCGATCAATATAACAAAATACGCCGGCAACCCGCCGCACACACATATATGTACGCGTGCGCGCTCTCACACGTTTGAATCCCTCAAGCATTCTGTCAATACACTCGCGCGAACTAGCACATGCACGCACCCAAATTGTAAATATTGCCCGCAAAAAGATCCTCCCCGTTTTCATCAAAGAATAAACGAGAAAACCCCAGTCCCCCTCCTCTAAAATCAAATTTGATTAATACTGTTCAAAATAATTTGATCAAACATCTCAATGGCCTATCGTTGAAATTATTCGCACTTTCTATGTGGAAAATATTTCCGTCAACGATCAAAAACGAGTGTAATGATAAACCTGCCGACCTGATAAACTTTCTAAGTCTTTGTCATGCCACTCCAATTTCTTTATAATTTTTATATAGAGGTAGACAGTTTATTCATGACAGAATTCACCGTTTTACTCTCGTTACTTATGTGAAACGATTGATTTCTTTTCGTCTGTGTCACGAGATGTATTTATTTCAAATTTAACTAAATGAAACATAAATTAAAGTGTAAAACAAAAATGGATGCTATTATCATAGGATTTTTTATGCAACTATTTTTGATGAGCGTATATTATTTTCTACATATATAATACGAGAACATGTGGCTATGAGCACAATATTCGCTCACTTTCGATGTGTAGCCTCACGACCTCAAATAAAACATTTAAAAAATAGTATATTAATAATAACAACGCCTAGGATGGCTCACTACTGCAACAAATGCCCTAAATCCATATTTGTCTGTTTGGTTTAACACCAAATTATCAAGGGTTTAATCGTCACAATATAAAATAATTTGTGATTAACTGTTTCGACTTGGGCTGTTTTTGTATTACACGGTTGGTCTATTTCTTTCCGTAGAGAAGAATAAGAATTTGTTGGTCAACCCAATACAATTTCGACGTGAACGTGCACGTTGGAGTGCCTATGTGATGGAGAGAGCTGCGCACACTCTTATCTCCGTGTGACCATAAATTGCGAGCGCGATACGTGTGCATATTACTTGTGCACGGCGGCGTATACATATACGCGTGCACACTCGATGGATTCGGCTCTCTCCCTCTCTCTCTCTCTCTCTCTCGCTCTCTTGTGTATAATGTGTGCAGAGAAATTCGGCGGTACACGTCGCGCTCTATGCGTGTCAGGCTGCACAAGAGAAATGCACGTTTTCAGTGGGTAGGTGTAACGCGTTGCCAGAATACGATGCTCGTACACAGAAGAGTGCAGCGGCTGTGCGTATCAAAACAGATCTTTGAACCGAGGCACGGACTACAGGGCATGTGCGAGACACCACAGAATTCCTTATTTTCAATTTATCATTTCCTGAACCTGCCATTTCGCTTACTTCTCGAATTTCGGAAAAATGAATCGAACAATTTAATAAACCTGCAAGCTGCAATAGTTTAACATATCAATCTTCAAAGCAATTTTTACTTATTCGCTCATTGCGGCTAGAATTGTATATACTTTTAGTTTTTAACACAAGAACGGCATTTTTTATATAATTGACGATACTCTCGACCGTCTACAACTTTAATTATTAATCTTACAAATTATATTTTTAGGGATACTTGTTATAGCCACATTAGTCTTTCTGTTATTCCTTCTTCATTTACTTTAATTCCCATAAATTGAGTATTTGTATGCTTATTTCGATGCTCTGGGTCAAAGTAGACCCAGACACAGCCGTCAAAGCCTACCAAACAGTGTAGTACACACACACACAATCCAATTAAATAGCGTTTCTAGAGATATAATAAATAAAGCTTAATCTACAATAATGTATGAATAATTTATATGAATTATAGAATTATAATGATCTCCGTCCTACGCTCAACAAGATGGCAATATGTATCTGAATGAAATGTAAGTTGCGTAATATGGAAAATATTATGGGTTTCTGAAATATCGCATGTTACAGAGAGGTTCGGCGTATCGTTTTTAATCGAGAATGTAATGGAAAGAGTTCGAAGACGCGTTGGAAGAAGTATTACGGTTGCGCGTACCTCTCGTTTCGAGAAACGAGAGGTCAACGGCGTAACGACGCCACCCGCCATTTTAAGGACGAACCTTTAAGGCTATAACGCATGGTAGACGACCGTAAGACCGAAGCCAGTGTACAAACCAAGTATCGCCAGCTGGCACGTAAAATGTAACGCCGCTGGTGATGCGAATATTTACCGACGTGTGCGTTTCGAGGAGAAAAATTAATAGCACAATAAAGACGGGAGAGACCTTGCTGAAAACATCGTAAGGTCATTTCTCCTGAGAAACATAGTGCCCACCCTCACTGAAAATTGGATGTTTTTTCCTACAATTTCACTGACGCGCTTAACCTACTGAATGTAGTAATTAAAAATACGGTTTTTACACGAAACCCACTTTTTCCTATTTTCTATCAATCTATACATTACACTCCCCATACTTTATTTCTAGTATATCAGAATTACTAATTCATAGAACTATCAAATAATGCCAACAATATTGTATGTAATGAGTTTCTAATGAGTATCACTGTTGTGTTGAATGAAAAAAGTTCAGAAGCATTTGTCCTGCAGTGAAGTAGTCACACAAAATTCAATCAGAAGTGTAATTCTATAATTTCATGCGTACTTCGTGAATAAAAGCAACAGTAATGGATAGAAAGGTTATATTTCTTGAATTATAACACTAAAAAGACTAGTGTAGCCGCTGTCTTGGCCGAATAAGTATCCGCAAGTTGAGAGTCACTTCGCCAACGTCACCGTTAGTTTTCACTTCTGTTTTCTTACTTCGATCCTGCTCTTTAACAATTCTACCTGCATTTTAGAGTCGCTCCTTTGTATACAATATGTCTGTTCCATTCATGCAGGTACTCGCGCATTATTAAAACAGTGGACACTCCTAATGTAAATCACAGAACGACCGTCTCTACAGAAATATGAGTCAAGTAACTTACATTGCAAATTCAATAATAAAATTTGGAACATTGCTGTGTATATTTATTATAGAATATTATTTATCCAAATAACCTTACTTAACATCGAGATAATCTTAGATTTGCAGAACTATTTGTTATATATTCTAAAAATACAAAGAAACAAGTAGTGCTTCTTCATAAGAGAACATTACATAACTTGGGATAATGAAGTTTACCCAATCGGTTACTAAAATTAAACAAACACGAATGTTAAGCTCGAAAATACAAATGTTAAACTAGAAAACTGGTTTTAGTCAACCTTTCGATGTGTGACGCCCTCACCAATTTTGATGATTTTTGTAAATGTCATATAACTCAACATTTTGAACTTTTTCCTTTGCATGTCAGTGGCGGTAGGCTTTAGTTTCCGAGATATTATCGAAAAACTGCCGGTACCATTGAGATACCATTAATGCATTTGATATACAGTGAACCTATTGTGTTGGTCTGGGATATGTTATATAACATTGTCATTTTTGGTTTTAGCAAAATTCTTAGGTTTTATAAATCCTTTAAATCTTTTATAAATCATCTTTTTGATAATAGCAGAAACCAAAACCGACTGCCACGAGCATGCAAAGAAAAAAGTTGTTCAAAATGTCGATTTCTACGACTTATCCAAAAATCATCAAAGTTCGGTGAGGACTTCGCACATCGAAAGTTCACCCTGGTTTTTCTTTGGTTAATCAGTATTTTCTTCTATAATTGTTTTTTCCGATACTCCACGACATGTTTATAAACGTTACAGCAGCGATGGATATATTGTTGATTAAATATTAATAAAATGGGGGTAAATGATCGTTAGAATCGTCGCTTTCTATGTGAAATATGCCAAAAGGCGCGGCCCGACCGGGGATCCCCGGTTTGAGCGCCACTGTCGAACAATAACTTCGTGCCGCTGCGAGCTCTCAAAATGGCTGTCCTCAGCTATTATTACTTCGGGGAAAAAACAAATGACGGCGCGCTCACGCTACGAGGAGAGGAGAGACAGAGCCAAGGCTGTCCGTATATCGCACGTTTGTACACGCGCTGGTGCGCGTGTCTCTTTTTCGGTGCGTGTGCGAGGTGTGGGTGTGTGTACATATGCACGTTCAGAATCCTCGGTCTACGCACGGAGTCGAAAACATCGGGTTACACCTTATGTACTCCGGAATTCCGGTCCCAACGAAACTGATGATAGCTCTTTCGCCCACCCACCCTTTGCTCTCTATGCTGAACATAAACAAACAGCTTGTAAATAACGAACAAACGCGAACGAGTCTCTCTCTCTGTCTCTCTTCCTCGTCGCGTTCATTTACAGGTCATGGAACATCGTCCACGCAGTACTTTGCATTCTGTATTGGCTGGCAGACGTCGCTGCACAGCCCACGACCGTGCAGTCGTAAAATTCTAGGGAACATTATTGTTGACTGTCCGCGTCGAGACTGCCGGCGACAATAAAGGCATATCCCCCGGGTTCCTTAAACGCACGAAAAGGTAGGCGAGACGAAGGTAGGTCCCTCGCACCGGCAATTCTTCCCGTTCGGAGCCGTGAGCCTACAGGTAAATGGGAAACACTTCGGGGAATCGAAAGGCCTGTAAATCTCGGATGTCTCAAGGTTTGCGTCCTCTATATTAAACGCGAGCTAGGGTACAAGGTACATTGTAAACGAAAACACACGGAACCGTGTATACAATGACGACGATTGTTGCCAAATGGCATTTGAATTCTCGAATTTGACTATGCTTCTTGTATAATTAACATGCATGTTTACGTGTGCGTGTATATGTCTATGACCGTGTAGTGTACGCATCTGTGCATGTACGTGTACGCAAGGTACGCCGTATACACACATGCACAGTTACGTAAGGCGGCTTTCGGTCTTGCCGACCGAATGCGAAAAACGTGGAAAAGGATACGTACCGTTTGAAATGTTCTCGTATGCGATCCTCTCGGATGTTTTCCGGCAGATTTCCAACCCACAGGTGACGTGTCTCTCTAACCATTTTGCTCCGAACTCTTCATTTGGGATCGGATGTTGTGGTATCGTTTGGCGGCACTGTACAACGACACACAACTTCGCCCGACGCTAATCACGTCACTCTCACCACACCACCGATATTCAATACCGCCAGCGGGTCAGCCGAAGAAGCCTCTCCTGCTTCTTCCCTATATGTGTATATATATACCTTTTTTTTAAATATATATATATAAATATGTTTATATATATATACAACTATTTGATAAATTTTCGCTTCGTTTCACGCGAGCAAAAATCAATGGGTATATCCGGTGGCGTATTGGTAATCCGAATCGACACAGAATTGATCTCCTATCCGAATCACGGGGAACTCGTGGCAAGGCTCGCGACGCACACGCGACGAAAACGAAGGAACCGTTACGTGTATACCACGACGAACGAAGGAGCTTCCTCCCACTTCGGACACTCTCAATTTAATCACTGGCAACAAACAGATTAACATTAGTCACTAGCCGGAAGGTAGTGACCCCAGGCAGGACGAGTGCTGTCGTCAGGGCAGCGCTGTGGAACGATCGGCCGATAGAAGAGGGTGGCGACGAGGCTCTCGCGATTAAATTTTTGCGCCGCGATGCACGCCGACGACAACAACAACCACGACGACGACCACGACCACGACCACGACGACGACGGCGACAACGGCGACGACGGCGACGACGAAGAGAACAAGGAGGAGAAGCCTTGATAGTGGACACCACTGATGACAACGGCTAAAAAGATCAGGACCGTCGTCGAACACCACATCGTACACCACTGAATCGCGTATGAAGAAAGGCGGCTAATCACACGTCACACCAAGCACACCGAGCACAACGCGGTCGGGCGGCCGATACATCCCAGCGCATATTTGTTGAGCATAATCACACTCGCGTCGATTTATTAACGGGATGACGATTGATTTCGTGCGCCTCGTTTCACCCGGCGAACACCCGAGGACAAGGAGGCTACGGTATAACCCCGCCTGAAACTATTCCCGGAAAACCCCACTAATAAACAATCGATCTACCGGACGATAGAACCGTTGCGTTTTCTTCCTTGGTTAAATTTTCAACGCGCAACGTTATAATCGCGGGCACGACACTACTTTATATTCCTTCTTTTTTTTTTACTTTTTTTTACTTTTCTCTCCTCAACATTTATACATGTGTACTCACTTCGAACGTAACTGCTTTCTTTCCATTGATTTACTTTTTTTTTTACTTTTAAATATACTTCACATCACACTCGATATTATTCACCTCGGCTCGTACATCTCGGTCTCGAACGGTATCGGCGACGACGTCGAATACAATACATGTTTCGGTAAAAGCGAGTCGCCGCGGATGATTCTCGGTTATAATACCGTTTATACCAACGATCGAGTAAACTCTCGGTACTTGTCACGTAACGTGCATTAATCGAACGAATTAAAACGGGGTATATAGATGTGTATGTGTGTGCGTGCGATATCGGCGACTCGATTCGCTACAACGCACGCTTGTATATGTACGCCTTAAACGCACTAGCTTCGTTCACTTGGGCCATGTAACGCGGATGGAGCCGACTTCGCTCCTCCTCACTGCACTACACTACTCGGAGTGACGTCACCGTGGCGGGAGCGTAGCATGGCTCGCCGGCTAGCATCGCTGTTTGCCGCGGTGGTGGGGAACACCGCGTAGGGGAACGAAACGAGTCTACCCTCTCGGGAGAGAGAGAAGCGGCCGCGGCGGCTCGCAATCGCGATCGTCGCCCGCCAGCCGGTGAAGTGCGCCGGCGAGTGGTGGGGGAACTTTTCGTGCGTCCTCGGAGGGGAGAGAGTGGAGGGACTCGTTCGAATCGAAGCAAGGACAGGTAGGGAGGACTCGGAACTCCAGGAGAGAGGGGATAACGGGTCGAACGAGCTAACCCGAACTCCCGAGCCGCGCTCGTCCCTGTCGAGCCGGTTCCCTCTCTCTCTATCTTTCTCTATCTCTTTCTCGCACTCTCTAGCCCTCCCCCCTCACACACCCTTTTCTCCTCCGCGCCCCTCTTAACGAATCACCCAACACCCCGTGTCTACCCATCCTCCACTCGCCCCCACTCGTCGCTCTCCCTCTCCCTCTCGCCCTTGCTTGCTCGCTTCTTTGTCCTCTTCCCCCCATCCCGCGCCGACCACGGCGTCACCACTCTATCCGCCGTCTTTCTTCTGCGCGTTTCTCCCTCTCCGTCTATCTTGCTCTCTCCAGGGCCGGTTTAGGAGCAGCCAATTACCCGGGGCATCGGTACTTTCTACCGGGAATAAAGACGGAAAATCGGATTATTACGAAAATAAAAGTACTTAACTTTGTGACGTGCTCTCTAATCAAGGAACTAACGATCAAACAAACGCGTCCCCGTCGGAGAGCGAGCTACCGGCCCGCGTTCACGCGCCGATGAAAAATTTTAACAGACCAGGACGCTTTGTGCGGCCCGACTATCGCCAATCGAAATACATATTACGAGACGAGGATGACTACAGGTTCTACAACGTTTTTCCCCTTGATGCTGCCTTTCTTTGAGATGAAAACACCTACGTGTACGCTCTGTACGTTGCGATAGCTGGTTATTTCTCGCGGTTTAGATCGATGTTACTCGAAACTCTCATTTCAAATTTTCATATTTCATTGTACTTCATTATACAGAAGCATGCATATTGCGTTATACAGTGGTCGATACAATGCTTTAATAGAAGAAGTATAGCCTGTAAATTGTCCTCGAGAAAATTTTGAAATATTCTTAACAACTGTATTATTATGACAATTTATTCAAGGTACAGTTGCGTCTAGACAGTGTATCATTGAAACTAGAGATCACAAGTTTGAACGTGTATTGAACATTCACGTGTATACGTGTAACGAATATATACGTGTTTCAGTCCGTGCAATTTTTAATTCACGTGTACTCCTGTATTTTGATACACAGGTACACATGTGTTTCGATATCCGGGTACACATTTTTGTAACTACTAATATGCCCAAATATTAATTTGTGTGATTATTTTGTATAGTATAAAATACCCAAATATTCAAATATATAATTGTTATAGATGCAAGTAATTTCAAAAATATGTCCATATACAGGTATACATACGTGTATTAAAAAATACACGGATTTCAATACGGATATACGAACTACACGTGTATACGTGTATTTTAGGTATACGTGAAATGGGTATCTCTAATTGAAACGAAGCAGATGCAGTTCGTGTTAACGAAAATATGCGAGTAGTGAGTAGTAATAACAAGTCGACGATGGTCAACGAGGGCGCCGGAACGCGTTCGGCCGGACCTGGCCGTACTCCATCTTGTTTCCGCCAGAATCGCATCAAAGTCGTGGATTCATGGCGTCGATGTAGTGCCTGCGACTTACTGAGACCCACTGTTCGTTTGTCCTTTCGTGGCGTACGTTCTTTTCATGGTTCACGACAGTCCGCTCATACGAAATCAACTCTATCGACACTACAATGCCGAATGTTCGTTTTGTCAGTTAGAGGCACGCCATCGAGGCTAGAGAAAGCGATTTCTGTCGCACACGATTCGCCACGTCCGAAAACGGAGGTAATTCATGACCGTTTCGTACGAGATACGCCTACTGCGTGTTCTGTGCCAGTGACTTCGTATTTGTATAAATTCATTTGTATAGAATGCATTTTATGCATTTAACGGAGATTTGTATTCTGTTGAATTTGGGAAGCAAACGATGTAATTGTACATCTAGGTGTCTCTTGTATTTGCTTGCAGAGAACAAGAATGCCTTGAGGTATCGCATTGCTAATGGCATAGAAATAATAGGGACATACAATTCGATTCACAATTTATTTTATTTTAAGGATTATCTAATTTCTTGGTTATTGTTTCATGTTCATGTTTTACCCATGTTTAAAACACTTCTTTTGGGTAATTGATATTCTTGACTTCTCAATAAATGTATACCTTCTGAATAAAGAATCGTACGAGCATTAGATTTTTGTGTCCGAGATCAACTACCTCTTTCCGTCCACGTTTACAACATGCGTGGCAACAAGATATTCGGGCGAGTTTGATACGATTTTAGGAAAAGCTATTTTCATCATTACCAAGAACATGTACTTATCATTCGAGATTAACCACTTCTGTTTTTCGAGCAACTTTCGTAGAACTTGCAATATAATCGAAAATGTTGTGGAGTGTCCGAAAGCACCGTTACATTGTGTAGGTGCATCGAAGATAGCCTCTAATCGACAAATGTAGAAAGCTGCATTATGGGACACCGAGCGCCATCTGCCGGTACGAAATACGAATTATTTTTTAGTTACCAACAGTAAATAGAAACAGTATCTTTTTTTATCGAACAAACAATATTGTTTATTCGAAATATCTGAATTGTTTCCAATATTGTCCATCCGCACGCACGAACGTTCTATAACCTTTTTATATTTCAATATAATCTACGTGCGCGTCCGATTAATTTACAAGCGTCAAAACATATTTTGAATCCTGTGTATTTTTAAGAGGTGAAAATGAATATCACGGGAATATTTGATCGGAATTCCGAAAATGCAGAAGAATCAGAGGGTCCATCTATTTTATCGTCTGATCCGGAAAAACGGAAACTGGCTCGGAAACTTCGAATTCAAAAGCGCATAGACGAGCAAACAAAGTATAAAATTTTGAATAATGTTTTTATTATATTAAATCAATCGTTTAAATAAATAAATCATTTTATCGTTATCTTTCTTAATTTTAATATCTTTGAAAGACATTAATTAATATTGTTTTTGTCACAGAAAATCTTATTCTATTTTTACGAAACATAAAAATGCAGAAATACGTACGGGTCCTCAGTTTTCTTATCAGTACTTATGCTAATTTTTCAAATCACCGTACATTCTCTTCTAAATTTAGTCTTTTCGAAATGTAGTTCTGTAATCCTGATATAATTTTTTTAAGTGTTTGAAATAAATTGTTCAGGTCCGCGAAAGTCGAAGATGACGCAAGTATTCAAGTAACCCTTATCGAGCAGCAAATACTTGATAGTTTGGACAAGTTGGAAAAATTACAAGGAGAAGGAGAGGAAGTGGTATGTGTGTTTTAATATTTCGAATAAATGTTTAACAAGTATTATCATTATTGAAAGAGTAGATGTATTTTCAATCATACAATAATAATCAGGTAGCGTATTCTTAGGTCACTGGCGTAAGAGTGGCCAACGATGCGAGAGAACTGGAAAGACGAAAAGAAGTGCAGGAAACGAGGAATAGATTGTTGGCGGTACTTGAAGAAGAGGACAAAAAATACATGGAGCAGTACAACGAGATTAATGAAAAATGGCCCGAGATTTTCGCATGCAAAGATCCGCTGGATATCCACGACGAATTGGAGGCTCAAAAAGCCAAGTGTCTTGCGGTCCTGGAGAAAAAGAATGTTTTAATCGCGGAGTTGAAGCAGGAACTGGAGAACAGCGATGAAAAGTACGCTGAAGAAGTGAAGAAACAGAACGAAGACATCGACTTGCTTATCGAGAGGATGGAAAATCAAGTTAGCCACTTTGGAACCACAACATTATTCATTTTTCATGGTATAAATTAGCGGTACCCGAAATTTCGGGTTCGGGTCGGGTCGGGCCGGAATCCTAAAAATTTGCGCAATCACACGAGTATACATGATTTCATCCTACTGCAGCTTTGGGTACTTGAACATTGCAAACTTTCGGGATCTCGGCTTGACCCGCTCCTGACTACAATTTCAGATACCCGAGATCGTAGGTACTTAATAAACTTTTTAGGTTCCCAACCCGATTTCAAGTAAATTTCCCGACCTGCACCAGAAATCTCGGGTACCCCTGGTTCCTACCGTGAAAACTGAATAATTTTGCGGTTACCCGAACTTTATTAACTTTCGGGACCTTGACCCGGCCTGACACTCCCGACATTTCCGGTACCTGTACACCCCTAGTATTTATACTATACCTTAAACATTTCATTTAGGTGCGCACGATGACCAAAGCTTACCGCCACGAGCTGACGCTGATCGAAGACGTTATCGAGTCGGAGCGCAAAATGCTTTTGATAACGTCCACGGAGAAATGGGAAGCGTTGTTGAAAAAATACCAAGAGGACACAGTCGAAGCGAAGGAGAAGAAGAAAGAGATAATGCGGGAATACGAGGAAGACATGAAGGCAGCGATGATACAGCATCAGGAGGAGTTTAGACAGCTAAAGATCAGTTTCGAATTGGAAATACAGAATATTCAGCAGGAGGTGCAGAATATGAAGGCTGTGTGCTTGATGAACGTCGAGAAATTAGATTATAATTATGCCGTGTTGAAACATCGGGAGGAAGAGAACACAATCGTGAAGAATCAGCAGAAGCGGAAGATAAACAAGTTGGTACCGTTATTCATCGTTTTTGTGTTAACGTGTGAATGCCTTCGATTGAATTTCAGGCTGCAGGATGTGATCAATGGTTTGAGAAAAACGTACGCGGACCTGGAGGAGTCCACAAGATTAGAAATTCAGAAGGTCAGTAATGAAATTTCGAAATCGCAGAAAGCTATACAGGACCTCGAGGAAAAATCCAACAATCTCGCCGCTATCAATGATAAAAAGTATATGCAGATTTGGGATTTGAATATTCAGACCGCGGACGAGCTAGTGGATAAGGTAACACGATGCTAAAAAAATTCACTTTTAAATAGAGAAATAATTTTATTCTTCACCACAGAATTTTTATTTCATTTTTTAAGCGAATAGCGTGGTAATAAAAAATTTGTTTTTCTTCATTACCATAGTGAAAATTTTGAAAATTATAATTTACGTTTGTAAATGACCGATCGAGTTTAGTAATAAGATTATAATAACGTTTAGTAATTCAGATTCTAGCAGCGGACAAAATTATTCACGAACAATTGTTAGGAGTCGAATGGGATCCACCGAAAATGCAATTGTTGAGAAAGGAGGATTTGAGATCTTATTGCGGCGCGATGTGCGCCATAAAGAAAGGTAATATTGGAACGTGAATCGCGTTCTTAAGAAGACGACTATAATCAACAAACATTTTTGTGTACTCGAAGAGAAGGAGGAAGCAAAGAAGAGGAAAATGATCTCCAAAACGTACGAGCCGGCAACAACGTTGGAAGAGTTTAATTTAGAACGATCTCTGCTGAATCACGTTGCCAAATTAATTACGGGTCACTGTGAATACTATATCGAAGACACTTTGAAAGAATTACTTTCGCACTACACGGAAGAAGACAAGCTGCTGATTCGACTGGACAAAGTGTTCGAGGTAGCTCAGCGAAATCGAGTTTCCGGAAATATGAGATTAAAAATGATCCTTTTCAGGCTTTAAAAATTACATCCGAAGAGGAGCTGCAATTTTTGCTGAACTTCTTTCTACCGTATGCCTATTGTCCTATTTGCACAGCAAAACCCGTAATTTTACCGCGCGTTTGCGGAGAATCGGACAAATCTTCTTCATCTGAAACTTCTTTGTCCAAAACTTCATTATCTGAAACCGCTTCATCCGAGTAAGCGAAAGTAAAAAAATAGTATCCTGCAAATTTAATTTACCGTTTCCTTTTTTTCTTCAAAGGACCACTTTACCCCCCATCTGCGGTGAAGCGCCTCCAGCAGAAGCTGCGTTAGTTGCAGCAATGCACGTTTCATTTTGTTGCATGAAGCCTGTGGTTCACGAACAGGTGGAGGAAATCAAGAGTGAAACAACGAAAAACTCCTCGATGGAAACACTGCCCGCAGAACAACCGGATGTGTCGACTTGTGTTGCTGAAGGAATTGTTGAAGTCACTGATGGTACCATTTAATCTATTATTTAACACTAAAAATGAATTACTAGACTGCGGATCTTTATGGAAAATAAAAATGTTGTGCATCAAGTGTAAGAAACAGGAGCCAAGTAAACAGTTCTGTCTTTTTTTACTAATTAATGACTTTCATAAGTTGAATATAATATATTGGCATTGTTAAATACTTTCAGCTTTTCTTTTGTATTAAATTGTACCAACTCGTTTTTGTCATAAATGCATAAAATCCACAGTCTACTGATAAATAACCAAAATTTCGTAGTAGAACTAATAGTCCAGTAATAACATTGAGCAATTATCAATTTTCGTTAGAATCCACTGGAGAACCGAAACGACGACTCGTCTGCGACAAAGATCACGTATTAACAATTGAAACAGAATTTGTAGCGAACGCTTTGAAGGAGTTCATAGAAAGATACGAGTTTGTTAAAGAGCAGGACATTATAGTGCCCATCGATAAGAAAGAAATCAAAGTGAAGACCACAGTTTCGCGAAACATTACGGATGAAGATATCACCGAATTCTGGCAGAGATACAAGAACATTTTTTCACCGGAGAGAGAACAGCTCTGGGATAATTTGCTAGTTGGTCTAAAGAAGTACCATCTAGTGTTGAAAGAGAGGCACGAGTTGAATAATGATATCAAATTTTTGCAGAAACAAAATACAGAACTCTCTCGATTATTGAGAAGTTATTCGGCACAGGTAACTTTGGAGAAAAAATTAGATTTATCTTGTTGGAATTTTTAATTCTACTTTGTATATGTATTTTTCAGTCCGATCCTGTGCACCTAACAGAAAGAGACTCCAAAGAGATTCAATACATATTACAGAACTCTTAAAATCATACAGTGAGAAGTATTGCTAGCAACATTATATCAGTAACTTTCCGCGATATTTCGTCCACTAATATAATAATAAGGATATTACAAATACTTTAAACATATTTCACTAATACGTAACGCACACATTATATAGTCAGTTGCTAAACATTTCATCAATCATTAAATATGTTTGTAAAAAATCATGCTGATAAAAATATTCGCATTGAATACGTTACATAATAAAAAGAGTCAAGGAATATTGCAAAGCAAGTATAAAATTCAGTACATTTCAAGTTATGATTTTTCATAAAAAAGGAATTAACAAAATAGTATTAAATTAAATATCAAACTAATATAAAGAATGAAATTGTTCTCAAATTGTTTCTTTCCGTGAAAAAACATAAGTAAAAAAATTTGTATTTGTATTAAAATAGTTCGATTTGAATATACTTTTTTCTATGTCTGATTTGTAAAACCACCTGGTACAAAATTATTCGACAACGATTGCACGAGATTTTTGGGATTCGAGCCGGGCTTAGATTTTTTCCAATATGGAAAGAATCTTTTCTTTTTTAGAATTTTTGCTTGCTTTAACTTACTAGTGTGCTTCTTTGATGTTATGTGCTGCAATGTAATATTAAATTGCATATTATCAAAAACAGTTATTAAATGTTAACGTCTATTCTCATTGTACGTACCACATTGTACTGTGTCGGGGAATTAAAAATCTTGTTGCACATGTTGCACCAAAGGGACACATCTTTGGATGCAGAGTTGTCCTGGGCTTTCATGGGAGTTGACGTCACTGAACTTCCAATTTCCTTGCCACTCCACTCACCTAAGCATCAATGTGCGATCAACACTATCTATGTATCACAACCGCTGTTGCGGTCAAATGTGATAATAAATCAGCTTGAACACTACATTCATGCTATGGAAAAAGCAACCATTAATAGAAACTGTTCCAACGAAAGACATTATTAGAATGTTTTTCCATATTGGTGCACTAGCAAGTCATTGTCTTGTTAAAGTATTTAAATGTGCGTTTTGCATGTATTTAATATGCAAGAATGTTTGTTCAATACTTAGTTCACTTTAGTTACCTCCGTATAATGATAGAGATCTTATAAACACCAAGACAGATGCAATAAATTTACGTTATGGTGAAAGAAAGTTAGAAAAATATTTCGAAAATTAGAAAGTGTTCGGTTCGTTAAAAGCAGAAAGTAATAAATTAGAAAAGCATTTATGAACAGTCAACCAAATAATAAGACGAAAGGACGTATGCACGTGAAATTTATACGTTTACAAAAGGATTATAACAAAATGGATGAGATATGTAATTATTTTGTGAACAACATTAACTTTATTAATCATAACAGTAACTAAATAACTCGCGATCGAGTTGCTTTCAGACACAAATGTTCACAAACAGTATGAATAATAAATATACACTTTTAGTCTGGCAAAAAGAAATAATGTACAATAAATAATAATAAATAATAATAAATAATAATAAATAATAATAAATAGTAAAAAATAAATAATGATGCACAAATTAAACAAGTGTGTGAAAAAGTTACCAAGCATTTTGGCATCAATTTCGGTTAAAGCTATTCGGGAATTAAATTAGTTAGCTCTGCATTAATCTATTGCAACAAATGAAAAGCAAAAGTGAGTAACAGTATGAAGCATGCAAATGTAAACAAAATTAAGCAATAGATCAGCACAACCACATTCTTTCCAATTAATCTATCAATCCACATTGTGCGACTACATTTAAACCCATATGATAATGATTTTCGTATTAGGTAGGCTTTATTACCTCTCATTGCTTTCTTTTTATGCCTGCTCCCTAAAAATCAAAACGCTTTTTCAATCTATTATGAATGTAATAATGTAAAACAGACCTTGATATATTAAATACCATTCAAATGTGTTTGTAATTGTTGTATAGAGTTTAGACACACGTTGCACACATTACATTTTAGTCCATTCGTTTCCTCGTCTTTTGAGAATGCTACTTTTGTTTCTTCCAGAGATGCCATTATATTTTTGGATCTAATCTATATGTAAAAAAGAAAACAGTTTTGTTTCTTTCTTTCCGATTTCATTGCTATTCTATTCTACTTATTTTTGAATTCGATAGTTCTTTGTTTTCCATTCATAATCCTAATTTTTATCTATGGATTTGATAGTCTTTTGGTTACTATTCATGATTCCATTTGTATGTACCTGTTTAGCATGTCTGGCACCTTGCAAGTGTGTATCTAACACGGTTTGACTTGTAAATGATAGATCGCAATCGTCACAACGAACAAAAGGTTTTTTTGTAGGTAAATTGCCCATTATATTATCTACCACTGCTTTGGTTACAGGGTCATTTAGGCTTGAATTCATTACATCCTCTGTTGGTACAGCCATTATTGAAACTGAAAATGGAGCAGATATAACAACAATACAACAAACACACTTTATACAAATTTCATTTCACGAACTCGCTAAATCGCAAAGACAAAGTAGTACACCGCAATATTTCAAGACTTAAATCATTTTCTTACGCCAAAAGTTTGTTTATAGAGCGAGCCTGAACGAGCATAATTTCGATTTAATAAGAAATTGTTTAAACTTCGAAATAACGTTTCGGGTGTACCTGTTTACGATGTCGAGTACGGCTAAGATGAATCTCAATAATAATTGTGTAGTAAATTTGCTCCCTTTTCAATGAATCGTGAATGTTATTTAGCGGGCAATCGTGTTTGTAAATGGAACCAGCTCTGTTCTGTCGACCCGTCAGATGCGCAAGTTCTCGAGTTGGCCGCCTGTTTCTGTTAGGAACATTATTTCAAACTGTTACGGTTCGATCTAATTTGATAGGTTGATAGGGCCCGAGAGTTCCTAGCATGTCGTCACTCAAGGTGCGTTCAGTAATTGCAATGCGGGGAGAAAATACATACTGCGCACAATTTGACAGAGGTTTGAAATTATAATTAAAACCACGTGCACACCGAGAAAACACTACGAGCTGCGATACATGGCGCAGAAGTGAAACTGCAAGAAAGATACGTACAAATGGTATTGTGAATTAGTATTTAAAACATTTCGTTACCTAGCACACGATTTATTCCCAATAATTTAGACACGAATACGTTTCACAACAATCCAATTATTCATTCTCGAATACGCCAAGTTAGTGTCATTCAGTGCGTCACCCGAGAACCTTACCGAATCGTTAAATTATTTCTTTTCGTGGCCGAAGATGTTAAGGAACTCGCAATTAAAAGTAGAAAAACCGGCAAGTATAAATAAAACGATGTCTCGCATTTGCGCATGATGTTTCGGTAAATGCTCGGAAAATACGGTCTCTGTCGTGAGGCCAGCGGCAAATTCTAAAGTTTGTCCATTAAATATGCATTAAATCAAACAGGTGAATGAAGCTTTGCGAGGGATCGATCCAATCAGCGGTTTTCGAAGCGCGATGTCGGTCGTAGTGGAGCCGTAATATTCGCGGCTTAAGAAGGCCAGCCAATTAGAAAAGTTGCTGGATATCGTCGGTCGGTACTTGTGTCGCGTGTGTTTGTACGAGCGCATATAGGTCGTATATATACATATATATACATGATATCGTACCGTCGCGAAATATAGTCGCAGCCATCTTATATTTTGTGTCGGAGAAAAACAATTTGGCCGTAGAAATGTTTCGCGATTGTCCGTGAAGCCGCTCGAGAACGGGAGGCGTGCGCTCGATGAGGCGTGACGTTTTTCGACCCTAGCCCAGACTACTACACTAGCAAAGGTTCGTACAAACGATGCTTTCTTCCTCGGCAAGAGCAAAACCGACCCCCACCAGTGAAGGCTGGTGCTCGCGAGGAATCCGGTTTCGCAGTCGAAATATTCCGCCGTTTCTCTCGTCGCTCTTTTAAAAATAGAGTCGGCCGTGTCGCTCGCTACTGGGCTACGTTCTGTCGACGACGGCATCGCGCCGTCTTCGAGCGCTTCGCGTAAAAGTTATGCAATCAGCTGATCGTCCAGCTACCTTCTGTCACTTGTCAAAGATAAATGTCAAAACCGTTGGTCTAACCTGGGCGCCGCGCGTGCATTCGAACGTGTTCGGGCATGCATGATACCGGGATTACGAGGCTGCCCGCGTCGTCGCAACCAACAATCCGCGATAGGACGGGTCTCGTGTTACCGACTACCGAAATTTATAGAGGTTCCCTGTCATGCAGGTGGATTGGTACGCAGGATATGAGCAGCTTGTCAAGCGCAACCTGACTCTGCTCCCCGATCAAGAAGCAGCGCAGCAGCAGGAGCCACAGTCGCAAGAGCTGGCTCAACCGCAGCAGACTGACATTATGACGTCCATGTTCGAGCAACAGATTAAAAGCGAGCCTATGGGCTTCTATTCTGTTGCTTCGAGCCGTTCGGACGGCTCCAACTCCATGGTGAACCTGTCGGACGACCGGGAGGATCTCTCTCAGCAGGAGGGTCATCTGCAGCCACAGCAACAGACGACCCTCCAGCTGAACCAACAAGGTCAACAACAAACGCAGCAGAGTCAACAACAGGCCCAACAGAATCAACAACAACAGGGTCAGAACGTGCAACAGGAAACGCCGAGCCGTCAGTCGACGGGCCAGCAGACTGTGAAGGAAGGTTCCAGGTCTAGACCACAGCCTTGTAAAGTATGCGGCAAGGTGCTATCCTCCGCTTCGTCGTATTATGTACATATGAAACTTCACTCTGGCAACAAACCGTATCATTGTACGGTATGCGAAGCGAGTTTCTGCCGTAAGCCGTACTTGGAAGTGCATATGAGGACGCACACAGGAGAAAGACCTTTCCAGTGCGAGCTGTGTTTGAAAAGGTTCACGCAGAAGAGCAGTCTGAATACCCACAAGCGAGTGCACACAGGTGAGAGACCGTACGCTTGCGACATCTGCCAGAAACGTTTCGCTGTCAAGAGCTACGTGACCGCGCACCGTTGGAGCCATGTCGCGGAGAAGCCTCTGGTCTGCGACAGATGTTCTCTAACCTTCACGTCCAAGAGTCAATTTGCGATCCACATCCGTACCCACACGGCGAGTACCACGTACGAGTGTAACATATGCGGACGTACGTTCGTACGTGACAGTTATCTGATACGGCATCAGAACCGAGTACACCGTGATATGAATCAAAGCAATACGAATCACAATCCTCCGACGCCGCAGAGCACCAGTGGTGGCACACCAGGGACAGGCTTCGAGAGTCCAGTTTGTGATCTACGGTACAGCGAAGGACCCTCTTCGTTGGATGGCCTGGCTGGCTCGAAGGGAGGCATCGCAGCCGAGATCGCCAGCTTAGCGAAACAGAACAATCTTCAACTTCCTCTACCGCTGTTACATCCGCAGACTACCAACTAGTGTTTAGACGTCAGTATGTCAGAGTCCCTACCGCAGTCACACCAGTCACCACCGCAGCAAGTAGTATGTCCCACCTCGGCGTCTTCGCCATTCACACTTAATTCACCCGAGTCTCACGAGCACACACCATCGCAGAGTGTCTACCAAACGACAGGCTCGTCCAGCTCCTTGGACAGCCTCGGCTCCCAACTCTACCCGCAAATCTCATCACCCCCTATAAATTCATCCGCAACCGAGACGCATCATCATTCGCATCAACCGCATCGCGGCATTCCTCCACCAGGGCTTCACCCTGCGCTCTATTTATACGCTCAGTACTCGAACGCGAGTTCTCCGATCTCGTATCCCGATTACATTCAACGCAACAATGATTGAACTGAGCCAGTTTATGCTAGCAGCGACGATCTACACCGCGAACGATTTATCAAGCGACGATTTTTCAAGCGGGCGTGCGCGCGCGACGGTCTCTGTATCTCTTCGGTCGCGTGCCATTTAACGGTGCTGGTTAAACAAAGTGCCTAAACGAAGCGTCCGCTTTCTGGATCGCGACGGATGCTTCTTCACCCTTCGATCGCTGGAGATCACCGACCGCGGAACGATTTTTACGCGCCGATCTTGTTTCGATTTTTTAAATGGTACACACGACGAAAATGAAAATAAGACGACACGGAAGCGAGTGCAGGGTGATCAATTGTGAATTGATCACCGTTTCGTACGTATTCGCATGCCGATATATATTATACATATATTCCATTGGCCCATTTAATGGATAGCTAACTACACGATCGACGAGCGTAACTTTTAACGAGAATTAAATAGCACCGGTCGAAGAGAATCCGCGCGCCTCGATCCGGTCGCTTCACAGTTTTTCTTTTTCCCCGAATGATTTTCATCGATCTCGTCGCGGGCGGATCGATGCTCGCATAAACTACGCTCGCGTTTCTACCACGAGAGGGTTTTCCAAGTTTCCGCACTTCTTGATTTACCTGTTTTTCAACCACATCTGCGAGTACATATACATATATAATATATATATCTATGTGTGTATATATATTATGCGCGAACCATTATACGCATAACATATTTATATTATATTTTTAAAGGAGTTTAGTCACTTGGATCTGTGATATAGATAGTAATTATTATCTACAACGTTTAAACTATTGGTTTACTATTTTGATGATATCAAAAAAAAAAAGAAGGAAAAAGACGGCCGAAGAACGAGGAAAGGAAAAAAAACGATAGGAAAGAAGACGAAGAAAGATGAACATTAAAAATATGATGAAAACGATTAAGAATACACGAAACGAAAGCAATGTCACGGAGCGATGTAGCTTATCAGAATCTAAAAGGGAAAACAAGTCAAAAAGATGAAAAAAACGGACATATTGGTCTCTACCGAAGGTGTTTGGTAGACACCCTACTATTACTTTTACAAACAGACAAACAGGAAAAAAAACAAGAATATTACTATTACTAATGCTGCTACTACTACTACTACTATTACTACTACTACCTACTATTAGTATTACTCTTACTAATACTCTCACTACCATCACCACCATTACCACCACCCACCACCGATACTTCCCCCAACACCCCCACAACTATATATTATTATCGCTATTATTAATTAATACTATTACTATTACGATTATTATGATTAGAAACACGCAAACTTCGTTTTAGCGACATAGGACGCGTGTACTGGTAGGACCCGTGACACGGTCATCATGATTTTCCCCATTAGCTTTGGACTCTTTGAGTTTTGCCTCCCCCCCCCCTTTTCCAATACCTTTATCTTCGACCATCACCTGTATATTTCTCTCTTTTAGTTTCAGTTCCTTCTAACCATCGATCCGCTAAATTTCTCTACACCCGCACTGTCCACGTTGCTCGTTAACAGTTCGAAACTAGAGGCCTCTGTTTCACGTGTACTGGTGTACACATATGGTAAACGAATCTCAATCCGTGTAATTTTTGTATTCACGGATAGCCGCGTATCTCGGTGACACGTGCACATAAATATACGTATACACTCATGAATAAACAAAATAGTTAGTTCACGATAATGTGAATTCGACTAATTGTTTTCACGTGTGCCCGTATACACCAACCTTTTGCTCTATGATATCGTGTCAGACCCATAATCAGAATGTTCTAAATACGAACATTATTCGTTCCTTTCAAATCGAAATGAAATTCTATTAGGTCGCAACATATATTCATTCGGTTATCTTCAATATCTTTTTTTCGTTTGTTAACGAAGTACAGAATTACAATCGATCAATTATAAAATCGTTGAAATGGATTCGATGTGATCGCAGTTATCTGCATTTGCAATGACTCACAACTGATTTGCTAAAATTAAAACGTATTTAAATTTTCGACCGAACGAATTTCTGTTGCAATCCAATATTTAGCATTCAGACTAAATTCAAATATCGATAGATAGAATTTTTTCTTCTCTCTTAGGAAATTATTAATGTCAAAGAGCGTCTGATCGTCACAGAGCAATGATTTTCAATTGCTCGATGCTAGAATTACGATACGAATCAAGAAGATCCGTTCGAGATTTAACATTTCACTGTTATTGAAATTATGAATCTGCTTCTGCGTTGAATCGTTAAAGAAATGAATTTCTTGCACGCGTTGCAATCAAATTCGCGAGTGCTTCTTGCGTTAGTGGTCTCAGCGTTGCACCTGTGCTTCGATACACGTGAAATCGCTAGCTCTGGTAGAGAAACGGTGCGGGTGTGCTCTTTTTATCAGATTAGGACTATCGTGTCGTCCGAATGATCTCTGCCGCTTATGGTTGACCTACGGCGCCGTTGAACCGGCAGTGGTCATTCGCACGGTGACGAGCGCGGCTTTGAATCAGTTCCATGGGTGTACTTACTTTTCACATATCGAAGTGTATTGTACACACAGATACATATTGTATATACGTATACATATACATACGGATGTATTATAAAACGACGAGCGGATGTGCAGATCGTTAGTTCTAAGTACTAGGAATGTAATAGCAGGGCTGTTGATCTATATTTTTCTCTCTCTTTATTTTCTTTTTTTTTTGGTCTTTTTCTTCGACTATACTGTTTAGAGATTAGTTTCTAGCGATTTATCGGTTATCAGAGAGTGTCGTCGGCCGACGCGACGGCATTTCTGGACTGTTAATCGCGGTTGATTAACGAATCCTTTACCGCAAGACGCCACGAAGCTTAGAACACGAGCGGGGGAACCATGACAGACGCGAACACGATTCTCGTTTCGAACGGGAATGGAAAAACAAGATATAGAAGAGATGGATCCCGATATCGAAGTCTCGGGACCGAGAAACGATAAACGAACGAAAAAAGTTAGGGGTGTACGGAAACCAAAATGTCGGGTATCCGAGGAATCGGGTAGACTGCAGATTTTTAGCATTCACGACAAAAACGAGTAGGTTATATGTAAAAAAGGAAAAACATTTGATTAAATCTATTAAAATTATTAACACGTTCCGTGCCGGACCGATTTTCGCTATTAGAACGAGCTGTTTTGTTCGTATGCATCACCGTATACACCAGCGCTGGGCACGGTTGGGGCCCCTCAAACGCTTGTTTCTCCCACCAACCTCTCTTTCATGAAGCGCGCGCGTTCGTTGCGTACGCTGATGTCTTGTGTCTTTGTTGCCCCATTGTACCGTGCTTGCTGGAAGGGGACGGAGGGCGCTACGGTGAGGGCCTCAATTGAAGCAAAATTGCTCATCCCTGGTATATTGAGGGCCTCAATTGAAGCAAAATTGCTCATCCCTGGTATATTGAGGGCCTCAATTGAAGCAAAATTGCTCATCCCACAATACAGTGAAAGTAACAAGTACAGAACAAACCAAAAATTCATATCTTAATAAATTGTCGTCGTAACACGGTTTAACAGGTTCTCTACCACTTAATAGCGAAAAATTCCTTATGGCCTGAACGGAAAGTTTAGCGTGGGGTGCATGCGACCCACACGGCACGGAACATGTTAAGAAAACAAACAAATATCTATGTAGCTCCTATAATTTGCAATTAATGCAGACCATTTTTATTTTGCATGAAAATCCGTGGTCTGGTCATGGAAAAGCGTCATACTCGGGTGATTACAAATTTTTCTTTTCTTTTTTACCTCAAATTTGTCTCTAACCGACTGCAGCTTTTGGTACCCGAACTTTATAGATCTCCCGGATCGCACCCGAAATCCTGCGTACCCGCACACCCCTTGAAAAAATCTTTCGAGATCGCAAGAAACGAGAAACAAGCGAATTCGCGGACAGGACCGAACGGGAGAAGAAACGTTCGCGCCAAGCGTGTCTCGGCAACTTCCTTCCACGATCGTAGGCTGGCCCCCTTTTTTAGTCTTCTTCGCCACCGAACAAAAGAAAGGACAATTTTCTCTGCGCGCGTATGCCCGAGGCTTTCCATTTAAAAAAACGAGAGGCGTACGTCAACCGGGCAAGACTGATTTACTCGCGAATGCTCGCGGGGGAGGAAAGCAAACGGAAACCGGAAGGAACTTTTTTTTTTTCTCGGCCTCTCGCCCGCGACCTTCGGTTGCTCGGACAATTCCTCGGCGAACCGAAACAAACCGATTTATTACCGAGGTCGAGAAATTCGTATTCACCCGAGCCGCGAACGAGTGATCGAAGGTTCGCGAAGGTTCTGATCTTCAAAACGAAAAGAAATGCTTCTTCTTCGGTTCCTCCTCTTCTTCTCGCGCGGGAGAGCGGAAAGGAGGGAGAGAGAGAGAGAGAAAGAGAGAAAAAGAACACGTTTGCTCGTTTTGGTTCGGGAAAACTAAGTGCAATGAGAGAACAAGAACATGATGCCCTTCATGCTAGCTAGTCATTGTGCAGTTCTACGAAACGAACAGAGGAAACACGGAAACAATACTAATCGTACTACAAAGCTGTGATTTAAAGCCTCCGTGCATATGTCCGCGCAGCTCCTAACCATATACATTTATAAATAAATATATATACATATATGTTATATGTATATATATATATTATATGTATAAATATATACATAGCGATACATATTTTGTAGCTTGTTACAACTGTAAATAACCGTAGGTAGCTCGTAGACATGCCGAAAAGAAAAACGTAAAGCAAGAAATTACAGTTCCGAATCAATCGGTGGATCCTATGATAACACGATCTCTTTTCTCTTTCTTCTACACCCCCTCGTCACCGGAAATCAACCCTAAAGTCCCCAATCACGACCATAACGCGCTCGATTTTTTTTACTCCTCGTTCTCGCTGTTTCTCTCTCTGTTACCCCTTTCCTCGATTATTTCGTCTTTTCTTCGATCCACGTGCAAAAAAAACAAAAAGGGAGCAACAACGAGTACCGAGCACCGAAAATTGTTATTTCGAGATAGAGACCTTCTGTGTAATTACCGATCCTCTTTCGTTTTTATCCGAGAGTTAGATTGGATTGCGCAAATTCGCGATTTTTCATCTGTTGACCGGAACGAGAACGTTCGTTGTTGAGTGATTTTTGTTTTTAATTAGATCGTTACATTTGGTTGTTCCGTTTATTTCTATTTATTAGCGCGCCCATTAACCGGGCGCGCATCGCATATTGTTCTTGCCTCGCGATCGCGAAATCTGAATCGAAATCGTTCGCTATGAATATGTGATACCTACCGGATTCCAATTTTCAGTCGCTCCGAGTTTCTCTTTGACAATGAGCGAGGACGAGCTAGAAACTCGAATATTCTTTTTCGGAAGCATGTGCAATTTCAAGAAATTCTGCGTGTTTTTGTATGTTCTATTGTTATCGATATCGTGCTCGAAACTTTTCCAGCAACGCGATGTTCTCTTTGTTCCGACATTGTTTAGTCTTTGTTATATTGGAACGAAACGGTTTTAGCGTAGTTACATTTTTACGCGTTTGCTTGTTTTATAGGAAGCATGTTCTTGTTTTTTTTTTATCATTAGAAAGATTATACGCAAATAAAATGTGTATAGAGTGAAACTTGAAAAAAACTGGATTCGTTGAGTACTGTTTGCTTGCACTTGGTTCAATTTAAGTCGAGAATCGTTCGATTTCAAATTCTTTACAAATTAATCTTGTACAGATTAATTCGTAGGCTTTCTTTGCGAATCTATCCTTTACAGACAATCACGGCATATTTTACTTTTAAAAATAATCTCGGGAACTTCTTATCAGTTTGTTCAATCTCACAAGTTATTAACACTTTGACTGTCAACCCAAAAATCTCAAAAATTCTATAAATAAAAGTATATTATTTAATGTAATACAAATTGTAAATACAAAATATCAATCCTTAACATTTTGCACACGCTAACCAAGTTTGTAAACTTGTACAAATAATTACGTCATGGCGTGGCGGTCAACATGTTAATGAAACTTCAACGTGGTGGGTAAAAGATTTGAATTTGAAATGAGACTGCAGTATCATTAAGTTTGAGGGTCACGAATTAATTTGTAATAGCACGTAAATGAATGAAATCGCACAGAAAATTATTGATGAACCCATCGCGACTAAAGTAGCTACTCTTCGCAAATTGTGAAAGCAAGGATTTCGAAAGATCCGCCATCTTGTCGGGCTGTCGAACACGGCAAGTCGATGCATTGTTCAGCCCTGACCACTTTCGCAGTTCCCGGATCAGTTTAACGATCTCAATAATTCCGGCCGCAACGTTGCGGCCGTGTCCGAGAGTTCTCTGTGTATTCCTGGCATGCGATATCAAAGATCCTGTGTATTTTTCATAAAAATAAACCAAGGGACAACTCCTCTCTTCGAGAAAGCACATGTCGGACCAATCTAAAGAAAACGCAAGAAAATCGCTAGTAAAAACTAGATAAAATTAAATCATAGACGAAGAACGCCCGTGGGGTTCTGAAATCCACGAACAAACGAATTTTACTGGAGGTTATACAACTAACACTAATGCGATTAGGTGTACGCTCTATCGGATACGAGAATCGTTTGTTTAGGAAAATTGGATGTCTCTGTCATTCTTCTATTTTCTTCCTTGTTGTATATAGTTAGGGAGCGAAAAATATGCAGAAATCGTCGGGGTGTGTAGACACGCAAGAATTTCGAATCCGCGGATGACGAGTTCGGAGCAATTACAAAATCTGAAAATCTTATCAGGATTTAGAATCGTTTCTAAAATCGATTTCCTCGATCTCGAGTAACTCCACACGCCCAGTGTCCACCATTTTATATTTCCCTTAAGGAAAGAGCTCGTCTCGAATTTCGCTTGTAAATACGTTAGTTAAGTCGCAAAAAGCGAACCGCTTAATCGAGAGGAGCATGGAAAACGGTGAGATACTCTTCTTCCTCGAGAAACGACGGTGTTCATGCTCTCGTCTTTCATCGGAGGTTTCTTCCCTTAGGCTGCGTGTCCACTTGAGAGTCGCTAACGAGAGTAGCTCCGATTCTTCAAACAGTAATAAATTGTTTCCAAAATATTTTGTAAAATTTCCAAGCTTGGACAACTAACGTAAGAAAAGATAGTATAAGCAATTACCAGACAGCGGATCTTTATGCAAATTCCCATTTTTGCCAGCCATGTTAAATAAATCTGACGAAGGGAAAACATATTTTGCTAACTGGAAAGTGTCTTCTGCTAAAAATTAATTTTCCTAATAAACAGTGCTTCTTGCTCATTGTAGATTTAAAGATGCTGTAAATGCATAAAGATCCGTAGACCAGTAATATCTTCTTCAAGAGTATCGCTATTATTTAACAATAAATTATAAGTAATTTATAAAAAGCTACCAGAGCATCAAATTTGCCTCTAATGCAGCCAGAGCCATTGAAAAAATATAATAATTAATAACTTCTATTCACAAGAGTACCGTTTTCGTTTATTACCCTGTTTGTCCACTTGGAAGTGAACTACAGCAAATCAAAGACAGCAATTAGGGCTTGAAATATGCATTCATACAAGCTAGTATACGTAGTGCCCAGTGGGGAGCTTTCAAAATGAAAAGCAGCGGAGCCACGCCCACCGAGAGCCTCTCCGCCGCCGCTTGGCCAGCCCTAGTGGCCCCGCGGGCGATTCGCAGCGCTCCCAGGGGCAAAAAGCGTCTAATAGCTACTCTCGTAGCAAAGCGATCTCTTTCTCCCAATCTCGCACGTGCAATCGCAAGAAATCGCAGTCTCAAAGTATTATTCCCTCTCTTCCCCTGTCTCGTTTTCGTCGTTCTGGTCTCTTCCCATTCTCACGACTGAATATACGACAGAGTATTTTCTAATGATCGATCGTCCTCCCTCGAATTTCAAACAGGGGACGCGCGAGCTGCAGCATGCGATTCTCATTCGAAGCGAAATGAAACGAACGACTTGATTTGATCAAATTGTTCGTTCGTTTCGATCGTTGCTATCTGTTTGCTCGGTTCAAAGAGTATATTTTCAAGTATATTTTATTCAAAATCTCTTTCTCTCTCCTTCTCGATTCTACATTCTCACTTTCTGTCTTTCTTCTATCTCTCTGTCCCTTAAGCTTCATTCCGCGCCGAACGGAAAAGCAAATGGAAAACGGGGGGAAGATTTTTAGATGCCATTTTTGTACACGAACAATCGCGAATGTTACTTGACCGAAAAATGGAAAATCGCGAGGTTACGGGATGAGAACGGCTTCATGGGAGGAGGCACCCTGTGCAATGAGATTGTTGTGTTATCGCTCCATATTTTACATGACCGTTTCGAACGCGATTATAATATGCAGCGTGTCCTTTAAATATTGAAATATTTCGAGGGATAAGCGAACTGAAAAATGTCCTGATAGTGCATGAAAATTTTCAATCGAATTCTCGCTGTAACCATCGTTAGAATTTTGAAAATTCGTAGGTCCATCGCCGTACAGAAATAGAATAAAAAAGCCTTGGCACGTTCCGTTGTTTTCTGTAACGTAACAGCTTTGAAATTTGACGGGTCGAAGACGCTTGCGGAGCAATTAAAACTAACTAATTAAAGAGCGACACTCGATTCCCGCCTAAAAGCGCTCATGTTGCCCCATCGAGATCTATCCCAGCCATAAACCGTCCGAAGAAGAAATAGTGCCGGCCTATCTGCCTTCATGGAAGCATGTTTCGCACCGCGGGAGATAGTAATTGCCATCTGTTGATTTTCTACTACCAATTTTACGGGAACTTCCGGCCCTATTGCAATCATATCCGTTCACCTATATTGTCAGTGAGAGTTTTAGGGCGGACCGCGCGCGCCATTTTGTGTCGCGCGAAGCAGAAGGAATGCTCCATTTTCTTGTTCACCAGTGAACCCTTGAAATATTTCAACATTTATCCAGGACACAATGTAGATATATATATATAAAACGAGAAATCGAAATTCACGATATCGTCAATCATTGTTTTTTACAACAAAAAACATGTATATATTATATATATACACGATAGATTATACGTATTTGTTGAACATATTTTTCTTCGAAGCCGATTAAATTTTTGTTTGACAAATCAAATGTATATATGTTATTATTATTATTATTATTAATTATTATTATTTCGTACTCGAACGTGACAGTATTATGTTTTTCAAATCTCGGGCTTTGTAGATCGACTCGCTCCCTCGTTGGTGATTGAATCGTTCTAACATGTTCTTCCCTCGCGAAAAGCCACGGACTTTTTTTTACCAAATAATTTGTTGATCTCCGAACACTTTCATCGATACTGTTTAATCAATAAAGTCGCCGATGATTGAAAGCTTCTGAAACATTATTCGCTCCTCTTCGAACGTTTCGAGGTTCAATTCACGTTCTTTGATTAAAATCGCAAGAACCAGTCTCGTTGTTTTCTGATTAGGCGAGCGATCAGAGTCGTTTGAATACTCGAGGCGAAAGTTTAATCGAACTCTATGAAACAGTATTAATTATTCAACCGAGGCGAGCACCGGGCACAAATATTTTTTTATAGAATCGTACTGAGCTTGAACTTGGCCAATGATGTTTGCAGTACGGAACTACGTCTTGAAATGATTTATGCACTCAAGGCAATCAAGTTACTGCCAAATGACAGTATCTAATGCTTTCGAATTGTACTCTATTCAAAGTTCATTTCCCGAGTTATTTTTTCTTATGTATATGCATTCTAGAACAATTGTACTGAAATGATTGAAGTACTCATGATCTTGGAATTATTTCTGTATTCAACGCAATTGAAGTACTTTCGAATGATTGTACTAAACGCCTTTGCATATAGTTGAGTATTCACTCCTATTCAAATTTATTTCCTGAGTCACTTCTCCACGTATATTTAAATTGTTAATCAATTACACATGGACTACGAAACTACTCATGATTTTAACATTATTTCTGCACTCGAGGCAATGAATTACTATCGAATGATTGTACTCAATGTCTTCGAACGGCGTTTTGTCGTCTCCTGCTCAAAATTAATTTCCAAACCATTTCTCTTATATTTAAATTGTTCACCAATTACACATGGACTACGAAGCTACTCATGATTTTAACATTATTTCTGTACTCGAGGCAATGAATTACTATCGAATGGTTGTACTCAATGTCTTCGAACGACGTTTTGTCGTCTCCTGTTCAAAATTAAGTTTCAAACCATTTCTCTCATATTTAAATTGTTGACCAATTATACTGTTCAAAATTTATTTCCAAACCACTTCTCTTATATTTAAATTGTTGACCAATTACACATGGACTACGAAACTACTCATGATTATAACATTATCTCTGCACTCGAGGCAACGAATTACTATCGAATGATTGTACTCAATGTCTTCGAACGACGTTTTGTCGTCCCCTGTTCAAAATTAATTTCCAAACCATTTCACTCATATTTAAATTGTTCACCAATTATACATGGACTACGAAGCTACTCATGATTTTAACATTATTTCTGTACTCGAGGCAATGAATTACTTTCGAATGGTTGTACTCAATGTCTTCGAACGACGTTTTGTCGCCTCCTGTTCAAAATTAAGTTTCAAACCATTTCTCTCATATTTAAATTGTTGACCAATTATACTGTTCAAAATTAATTTCCAAACCACTTCTCTTATATTTAAATTGTTAACCAATTACATATGGACTACGAAACTACTCATGATTATAACATTATCTCTGCACTCGAGGCAACGAATTACTATCGAATGATTGTACTCAATGTCTTCGAACGACGTTTTGTCGTCTCCTGTTCAAAATTAATTTTCAAACCATTTCTCTCATATTTAAATTGTTGACCAATTACACATGGACTACGAAACTACTCATGATTATAACATTATCTCTGCACTCGAGGCAATGAATTACTATCGAATGATTGTACTCAATGTCTTCGAACGACGTTTTGTCGCCTCCTGTTCAAAATGAATTTCCAAACTATTTCTCTTATATTTAAATTGTTGACCAATTATACATGGTCTACGAAACTGTTCATGATTATGAAATGATTTCTCCCGAACAACCATGCCGAAGGTGCTCGACCGACGTTGAATCGCGTCTAAATACTCCGTTCCTCGAGTCACAAAAATACTCAATCTACTTAACCGCCTGCTTTCTCGACGTGGGATACTCGGAAGAATTTCTACCAGCCTGACCGCGTCGAGATTGATCGAAACGCTCGAGTATCCGAACCGCTTCGTGGATTCTCTTGCTAGCCTAACTCGAGACCGTTCCGATGCTCTCGTCCCCTGGTACGAGCGGCGCGCGATGCAATTAAATCGACTTTCGGGACGAGGAACAAGGGGCTGGAGGGGACGAAACGGGAGGGCCACGAACAAGGGGACGAGACTGGAGGATGATATACGAATTTAATAAGAGCAAAATCAATCGCCACTTTTTAATCGGGGTTGGTCTACCTGGCTGAGCTCTCAGCGAACTGGGGGCGATGGGCAAAACGGAAAACTGGAAAGCAAGGGAATATATAGCGTGGCAAGCGAAAGGGACCGGAAAAGGGAAAATGGAAAGAAGGGAGCTCGAAAGGAAAGAGAACGAGCCACGAAGGGGTGTACGAAAGGAAACGAGAGAAAAAAAGGGAAGGATAAGAAAAAAAAAGCATAGTGACGAAAACGACGCAGCCGACGGCGTCGTTCAACATTGCGCCTGTACCATTTTGCTTCTTTAGCAGAGTACAATGCCATTTATTTTTGTAATACGTTTACGTAGGATAGCTCTTATTTTTATAGAGGTTTATCGTGCTACCGTAAGTCTTATAGAGGCCTGCGGATAAAAAGTATAGTGTGTAGGGTTTTTCATAGGGGAGTCGCGGATCCCACGACACGACACGCGAGATGACACGCACTTCTAGCACTGGCTTTTACTTTTTAACATGCGTACTGCTTCTACTGGAAACCTGGATTAGGCTCGAGGTTAGGCTTGTCAGCTCCACGAGAAATTAGAACCGAAAAAAATTCTTAATAAGAGCGTTGTTCCCTTTTCAAAGGAACTGGGACCATTTTTGGTGGGACATGTATAGAAATTACCTTTTGGAATCATTTTTATTTCGCCTGAAGATTCACAGTTCTATGATGAATATTATGGACCTACAATCATGCTATAATCACAGGTGCTCCACTAGTGAATTGCCGACAGGGTCAAAGTTACTGGATTTTAATTAGTTCAAGGGTGCTCAACACTTTACCTACCGAATATTGCCTGATAAAAATCAAAGATTAAAAAGAAATTTCGAAATAAATTGTTCCACCGGTGTAGCAATTTCTCTGCTAGAAATATTAACACTTCTTTTAGATGCGGTCATCAAAAGTATTCCGGTAGCTAAAGTATTAATTGTTAGAGCTCAAGAAAAATCTTCAAGGACAATGTCTAAGTCTGCAAAGTTTCAAAAAGATCCTACAAAAGTTTCGAAAAATCAGCAAAGTCAGAAAAATAATAAAATGGCTACATTTCTCGGAACGGAAGCTCATCAGTTCCTATATCAATTCCTCAAGTTAATAATTTGGCGAGGATCTAAACCAGCAGGGTTTTGAAAAATCCCAATAGAATTATTCCCCCAAAATTAGAACGATTGAAAGTATAAACGAGACAGAAAAATAATGAAATGCCTAATTTCTGAGAACTGGTGCTGATCAGTTCCTATATCATTTCCTCAAGTTAATAATTTACCGAGGATGTAAACTAACAGGGTTTTGAAAAATCGCAATACAATTATTCCACCAAAATTAGAACGATTGAAAGTATAAAAGAGACAGAAAAATAATGAAATTTCTAATTTCTGAGAACTGGAGTTGATCAGTTCCTATATCAATTCCTCAAGTTAATAATTTAGCGAGGATCTAAACCAGCAGGGTTTTGAAAAATCCCAATACAATTATTCCCCCAAAATTAGAGCGATTGAAAGTATAAAAGAGACAGAAAAATAATGAAATGCCTAATTTCTGAGAACTGGAGCTGATCAGTTCCTATATCATTTCCTCAAGTTAATAATTTACCGAGGATGTAAACTAACAGGGTTTTGAAAAATCTCTATACAATTGTGCCACCAAAATTAGAACGATCGAAAATTTAAAAGAGCAGAAATGCTGATATTTCAGTGGATGTGTTGACGAATAAATTTCTCGAAACTGGAGCTGATCAGTTTAGTCTCCGAGAGCTCGATAGAGGAGCGGACGGGTTCCTCGGGGCGATGATTTCGCGAGGATCTAATTACTATCGACCAGGGGCGACTTCGTCGCGTTCGTCGCGTTTCAAATGAAGGAGGGGAAACAGCAATAAAAGAATCGCGGACGAAAAAGGAAACAATAAAACGTATCTCCGCGAGAACCAGCGTCGATTGCGCGGGGCCCGGCCGTCTCGATAATAACTTCGACCCTCTGAATCTCCTTTCTCAACCGTCGGTGATCGATTGCCGTCGAGGCGGCTCGTGAGACGACGTAGACGACGTAGACGACGATAGTGATACGAAGTATTTATTCCGATCGACGCTTTTTATTCCAGCAGTAAGAATTTCCATTTATAATCCCAGCGCGCACGGAGGGAACCTCGAAAACCGGGAAAAACGCCCTCCTCATCCAAAATAAAAAAAAAGTTCTTTCGGGAGACGTTAGGTTGTTTTTAATCGAATCCATTCGTTAAAGTATCCGGTCATCTTATAAGTCGTTTTTAACGTTAAATTTCAGCGTGAATTTAAAATTATTCTCTTGGCGGAAATTAGTTTATGCAGTTTGAAGCAGTATTCGAGAATCTTTAACTTGTTCAGCTTATTCGAGGAAGAAACATCTATACAGACAATTTTTACTTTGCATACAAAAGTCGCAGTCGAATAATATACTATTTTACACTAATTCCAACTTGTTGACATTATTCATGAATTAAAGAAATTTCTATGCTTCTTACAGTTTGAGCGGACAGTTTTTTATTTTACTCAAAGATCCGTAGTTTGACGATTGACTTTTAACCCTTTGCACTCGGGGCTATGTCAACTCAAAAACCAAACAATTCTTCTAACCTAAAATACTTCCACTGTATGTAATTTTATTTATTTTATACGTATGAAACTGATATAGTACCTCATACAATATTTAATTGTTTAGTAATTTATTAAATGTAAACAAATTTAATAATGTAAACAATATTTTGAATAATGGTATAGCAATTTGTAGTGGCGCCTCAAAGTCGCCATTCGAGTGCTAAGGGTTAATCATCGATTGTCGACTAACAATATACTATTTTACATTATTTTCACCTTGTTGATATTATTAAAGAATGAAAGAAACTTTTATGCTTCTTAAAGTTAAAGCACGCAATTTTTATCTTACAGAAAGATCCGTTAGTCTAATGATACATTGAGTTTTAATCATTGATAGTCTAATAATATACTATTTTACACTATTTTCAACTTGTTGATATTATTAAAGAATGAAACAAACTTTTATGCTTCTCACAATTGAAACAACCAGTTTTTATTTTATTCAAAGATTCGCAGTTTGGCGATACTTACATTGACTTTTAACCATTCATGTGTTTACCATTCAACGACAACCTTTTTGGGATTTTTCATTGAAACACTTCGGTGCCAATTGGAGCTATCATTTCATCGATATCATACGTTTATATCTGATTTTGATTTATCATGCGAAAAAATCCAATTCCTAAATTTAAAGAATCACTTTTGACATGTCCCTAATATTTCAAACGGCGTGACGAAAAGATACGTCTCGAAATGCATAGGAAGAAATGTCTACGAAAGTGTACTATGCACGCAGCGCGATAAGAAACGACACGACTTGTGACTTCTAGGATGACCTAATACATTCGATTCCTCTCGTACCAGTGAGATAACTATAATAAGCAAATTCTTTCGATATCCACGAGTATTTCTCGCACGTTTGAACCGCTGCTCTGCCGAAAGGATTCAGATTTAAACATAATATTCGAATTGCACGCGAAAACCGAACAGTGTGTCGTCATTTCCGCAACAAACGACCACGCTGAGAATAAACAAACGTTCAATCTAAGATTGGAGTTGAAACGCAACAAAACACCGGTCGAGAAGCGTAGACAATAGAAGTCCCTGTGCAACTTGCTCGAATGACGACTAATTCGTTAATCACTGTCCGTAACAAAATGGACCAACGCGAGTAGCTTAGTCATCGTTTCGCTCTGATCTTACGTTGAACGTACTGCCACGGTTCGATGCCATTAATATAATAAAAAGAAAGCAATCGAGTTTAAAGGGAGAAGCTCGATGTACGAACACTTCGGTAGTTCGAGATGAACGCGTGTGTACTTTTTCTTTTTTTTTTTTTTGTTTCCAAGCGAAACCGGAAGGGTTCATAGCTTCTCTGAGCGTTTCGTCTTACGAGATCTCCGTTTCGAACGTCTTCCCCGATCCGCGAAGGTGTTCCGCAAGTTTTCCTCTTCGTGACGAATGATCTTTCGTTTGATACCGATTACTCTGTTCGATTAATCTTCCTACACACGCAGAGACACTGCACAGAGAGACAGGCGAAAGCGTTGTTATGTATCCGCACGATCCTCGGTCTCCTCGTGAAAATGGAATATACTCGTAAAATGGGTGAACAGATAATTGGGGAAACGATCGATTGGCTCGTTAGCCCGTGAACATACACTAGCGTAATGATTTTTTTATAGCTTAATATTATCCCTCGGCTCGAGTCTCGAACGGTGCCTAACAAGCCTTCATTAACATTTACGAACGACGGTGAAGCGAGTTCTGAATTGCGTGTCAGAGAAATCTTCACCGAAGCTGCGCGCACGCTGGCACACACGTATTTTCTGCCATTGCAAATCAACCACCCTCTCGGATAGACATTAGACAATAATTGTCATAATTACAAAATTACAACATTGCATTATTGTCTACTGAAATTTCATTGTATCGCGCCGGTTTTTCTTAAAATTTCTCTTTATCTTTTAATCGAGTTTCAATCACGAACACTTGCGAAGAAGTTAGCCGAATCGATTTACTCCACAATTTTGAAAGTAAAGAAAATCGTTGAAATAGTGTATATTCGTTTTTAAAAATTCTGTTACTGTTTGTCATTCAATAATATTAACATTAGAACTACCGAGCACTAAACGCGACTAGTGTAGATTGCCTTATGATAACGACAAGATTGCATTTATTCAGATTTCGTACTATTTTTGTTTAAGTATGTATTTCAATAGAAAATTTTACGAAAAAATTACTTCGAGAAATATATTTATAATTTTAATATTTGTAAAAGAGAAAATTAGAAACCAGTCTTTTTGACTGGTTTTGAAATTCAGTTTAAATGCAACAATTTAAAGGTCAACGAAGTATTTTGGTAGAAAAATGTAAGAAAATTTGAAAGGTAGTTAATCGATTTGGCTAACGAACAACTGAAGTAATAAATAACGGATATTATGAATTCGTGACAAAATTGTGTACCTGTAATTTAAAACAGTAAAAACATTAGAAGAATTTAACCCTTTGCACCCGGAAAATTTTAACTCGAAACCAAACATTTCTTTCGACTTAGAATGTGTCCATTCTATACAACTTTTTTTCATTTTATGCATATTAAACTTATGCAGTTTACTCATAAGATGTTTAGGAATTTATTAAACATGAACAAATTTAATCAAATATATTTTGTATAATGATACAGCAATTTTTAGTGACGCCTCAGAGTGCTAAGGGTTAAAAATACTCTTATATTATTTTCAACCTGTTCAACATACTAAGAAAAACAATACATTTCTATTTCACTCCAGCTCTTGCAATGCGGATAGAAAACTTTTATTTTGTATAAAATCTGGTAATAATAAAAAGTTTCAATATTGATACTACGATTTAATGAAGTGAAAGAGTTATTCATTAAATTAAGAAGAAAGTGAATTGCAGCTGGTAATAAGTAGACTGCGGATTTTATGTATTTATGGCGAAAGTGGGCAGTTTCAATTAATAATAGAAAAAAGATCAAAAAGAATTTATGAACATCGATAAATTATATTAAGCCTATTAAGAATATTAAAAGAAGAAAAACATTTTTATGTTGCTCCTGTCTCTTGCAATTGGAACAGATAATCTTCATTCTGCATAAAGATGCGCAGTCTAGTGATAAAACAAGGATTCCAATTTTGTATGTTTCCTTGCGGTTGATACTCGATAATCGCAGAAGAAATTATTAGACTTCTGTTTAAAGAGTCTTCAATCTTCCATTTTTGAAAGGCTCGAGATTCAGTCATCGCCAGTAGATACAACGTTAATTTATGCAATTCTCATCAAAGGTAGATCAAATGAAATTGTCGGAGAGTCTGTCGGAATGAACAATGAAAGAAATAGTACACTCGAATCATCGTCGATAAAATGAACAAGAGCTGAAAAAGAAGCTAAAAGATCGAGGAGTCGATATTTCTTTTCGAACAGAAAGTTCCACGGTCCAATTTACCGTGGTTGGGACCGAACGGGAATATTTTTAAACCGAAATGTTTTATAATAATTAGCTGAAATCCAGCGTGCGCTCGGCTCAAAACGAAAGGCAAGATCGCGACTGTAGAGATCGAGAATTTCGGATAACTGGGAAAGTGAAACGAGTCAAAACGGATAAGAATGATCACTCGGAGGAACAAAATAATGATTCTGATACGATACGACGATAAGGATAAGCTATACCTATATACATACCGTCGATGCGTAGAAAGTACTGTGTCACATAGATATATATGTATATTAAATATACACGAACGCGTGAGTATGAGTGCGCGTGTGCGCGGATCATTCGAGTGAGCGTGACGTAGGTGGATGTCAGCGTGAGCTGTGTGTGCGTGTATGGGTGCAATATTAAACAAGAGGATTATCGTAGTGCTCCGTTTAAGGAAAGTGTACTGGGTGCGGAGAAAATTACGTCACGACTGATCGCGGAATAACATTTTCTAAAAAAAAAAAAGAAAGAAGAGATACCGGGAGGCTGCGAGAAAGCCTCCATTGCTTGGGACGGAAGAGTTTAGGTGGGTTTTGCGTTGGCAATTAAAAATAATCCACGACCGAGAATATCGTTTGTCGGCTGAAAGCGTCGGCGATCTCTTTTTAATTTTTATTCTTTTTTCTTCCTCCACCAGGATCGACCATGCGTTGACCATCGCCGAGTGTATTACATTTCATAAACCGGACGCGGGCTGGGTCGGGCCTCGTGTGTCATAACACGGTGACACTAGAAAATCACGTCGACACGTTTCCTGTGTCACCTGTGCTATTTTCGAGCACGCTAGACTATCCCGCGGTACGAACTGATTGCATGGCCTATATTTCTTTTTTTTCCGCTCCCCGCTTACGTCAGTCTGGAAATCGTTCGAAAAATTGGGTGAAACGGTCGTCACGGTCGAAAGATGGGAATTCGGTATATTTCGTCGACGATGGTCAACGCATCGGTGCAAATAGCTGCGCGAAAAGTTGAGAAATTAAAAGGCAGCGACTTCTTGCTCTTGACTCGACGGTCCGCCATTTTGGTTGATCGATTACCGAAGGGAATGCTTGTAAGCGTTAAATGGCCTCATAACGCAACCATTTTTGTACGCGACACGTGCAAAATCCTTCAACCGTAGCCATTTTTATGGGATATTATGTTTTTAATTCTTTTGCGAGTGTAGAAGTGAGTAGTGTAGAAATAAGCGAGTGTAGAAATGTTTGTTTGGACGCATCGGCGCTGACATGGCGGACACTTCAATCGAGTAGGCGTTGAGTACGCATTAACACTTTGACTGCCAAAGCAGCGACCTCAAAAATTTCATAAAATCGAAACAATATATTTAATAAAATAATGATTACAGAATTAAAATGTGTGACACTGAGTAACGTTTTAACCTTCTTGCATTTTCCAGATATTAACCAAATTTGATACAATGGTTACATTAGCGTAATAATTAATTTTTAAATATGGACAATTAATTCCGTCACCCATATATGGGTGACACGGCAGTCAACGTGTTAAGTAGGCAATTATAACCATTATCAAAGGAAATCTTGTTTTTAATTCATTCATAAGTGCAGAAATGGGAAAATATCTTCCTGGAGCATATCAGCGCCAACATGGCGGATATCTAGAATCTAGATGAAATAGGCGTCGAGTATTCCTCTAAATGAAACCATTCTTAAATTATAGTCATTTTCACAGAAAGTCGTGTTTTTAACTTATTCGCCACTGCAGAAATGAGAAAATACATTCTCGTACTGCATCGGCGAGTTTGCACGCGTGTTCACCAAGATGGTGGATACCTAAAACTGAGTATGCCTCAAAATGTAACTAGTTTTGCATCGCGCAAAATTTTTTAATCCTACCGATGTCTAAAAAACGATATATTTGCAAAAGGAAAATATTTTCTCGAACTGCGGCTGGGATTAATTAGTCGAAGAGAAACGAGAGGCTTGGCTTAGTGTTCCTTGTTTTCTAATTTATTCGGTCCCCCAGTAACGTCGTTGTTTTTGCTGCACCCGGTACAGCCGAGATGAATAAATAACGCTATAGATCTAATATAAACGACAATGAACAAGTAGATAGGTCACGCCGATACATATGTATATGTACCTCTAAACGTAAGACGAGAGTACGCACTTTTGTAATAGTAGTTCCGGAAGGGAGAGATGAATAAAAAATGCAATATACATATACAATAGCGAATTAAATATGCATATATATATAAATATATATATAAATATATATGTATATATATATATACATTGATAATAAAAAAAAAGAAGTTGACGCTTGATACACCATAGTTTTCACCGACATATCCTGGTTGAACACATCCTCTTTACGTACATACTGCATACCTATACATAGTTATTATTACGAGTACACGCGACGATAGAGTATTTTATGATTAAACGATAAAGAATTATGATTACGATCATTATGGATTAGTTGATACGATTACGGTTCTTGATTATTGTTACCGTCACATTACGATTCACTAAGGAGTGTAGGTACATAGAGACGTAACGATGGTACAACTAAAGCAAGTATGTACTGTACATAGCTGTCACCCATTGCCCCATACGATTATTATAAATATATACATCTATATACATATGTATATACATAATACGTATATACGATACATGTGTGTATATATGTATATATATGTATATGTATATATATGTATATGTATATGTATATATATATATATATATATATATATATACATAACACACACGACACATTAATGTAAAGAAAAGTATATATATTTATATATAGACACAAAAGCCATTAATTCTATCGCAGTCCATGGATTATCGCTGTACCAATGTTTATTTTCAATCACCTATTGTCACGATATTATTGTTTCGTCGAGAATCATTGTAATTAATATGATTACCACTACCGATCATCATCGCGCAATGACACGGCTGCGATCGTGTATAATTTTAATTAGCGCTGCGAGACACACGTATTAATTACCGCTGAAAGTAGATCCTCACTCTTAGCAGCATAGACGAGAAATTCTATACACTTATTTCCGCAGATTGGACTCTACCTCAATTTTCTTCGTTCGAACCGGGAAAAAGAAAAATAAAATGAAGAAGAAGAAGAAGAGGAAGAAGTAGAAGAAACGAACATAAACGCGAGAGAGAGAGAGAGAGAGAGAGAGAGAGAGAGAGAGAGAGAGGCGTCCTCCACAAGTTTTATCCGACCTTCCATTATCCGCTGAGAAACACTAATTCGTTCGGTTTGAACTATGCTCTATAAACTTATACGTTATTATCTACTATTAAACAACTAGTGAGAGAATCGTTAACGAACAAAAAAAAGAAAGAGACAAAAAGTATACAAAAAAAAAATATGTAAAAGAAACGGAACTGCAGCGACCTCAGCCTGTGATAGTTACAAAGGATATTATTTCGATTAAGAATTTGCTGTATTAGATCTACCGTAGGCCAATTGATCGGCGATAGTCCGAGGAAATCGGGGAGTTTGTTTCTGCGAGATGCTTACTATCAGGGCCGCGATGCCTAAACGCGTCGTCGAGCTCGTTGAGAATGATAGTTGACTGAGAGAAAGAAAGAAAGAAAGAAAGAAAGAAAGAGAGAGAGAGAGAGAGAGAGAGAGAGAGAGAGAGAACGGGTTACACGGCTCGGAATTATGTTTGTATAGTTTGTGGTACTATTGTCGATACGTTAGTAATATTTACGAGAAACGAGAGGGGGGAGGGAAAGCATATTTTATTTTATAACGAGCTTCGTTGATATCGTTGCGAACGCTACCGTAGCGCAGTTTGTATATACGTGCCCGATACGTTGAACCGATGTGGAACGTTTTGCTTTTACGTTTTCACCGTCAGACACACATAACACACAACAACACACACACACATGCATACAAACACATTGTGTAGATTGTACATTTGCTTCGCGGTTTCCTTTGAGGAGTTTGTAAAGACGAATGCGTATTGGGAGGAATACTTTCTTTAAATTGTACGTATTATTGTAATTACACCGCCTGTATACTTGTAATTTTACCTGTAACCGCATGTGATAAGAGAACAAAAATGAAACAGAGAGAGAGAGTGAGCGAGAGAGAGAGGGAGGGGGAGAGAGAGAGACACTCACGCAGTGCTCAGTGGACTAAAGAGATCGACGTTGAAAACGAGTGTCATTGAGTGCTTTAACAAAATATTCTATTGTATAATGTGTAACAAACAAAAAAAAAACGCTGTACGCTTGTGATCGTTAAGGGTTTACGTGTCTTTTTATTATTGTACGTATTTTTTTTGTTTCTCTTCGTATGAAATACTAATCCACCTTTTTCTTTCTTTCTTGGGAAGCATGGCGCTGCGCCATGTGATAACGGCTCGAACGTTTCCGTACGGTATGTTCCTTTTTATTAGGCGAGACACGCGAAGATCATTTCTATTAGCTGTAACGATTGCCTGTAGGGCTCCTTCGTAATATCTTTCAGTATATTACTATATTGTGATGTTAACTTAAGCCATGGACCGATATGTGCGGGAGCGTGAACTCGAGGTCGCTGTAGTGAATTCTACCGCTCAGGTGAGGGATCACTTTCTCAGTTTTTTAGCTTGGCTCGAGGAGCTCCGACGAACGCGAGAACGTGGAGATTGTTTAATAGAAAAACAAAGCAAAACGAAAAGAAAGAACAATGGAAATGTATCCGTATATTATCTTCGAATGGCGAAATCCGACGATTGGGGACTATGTATTGTGATCAGCAAACAGACTACAATGTAGTTTGTTCGTAACTGAATGAACAAACGGAAACACATGTGTAATAAAGTAGATATCCATTAAAATCTGCGCCCTCTTATTCTCCCGATCCCATTAACTGGTTACACACCTTGAAGCGCGAAAAATAGCGTCAAATAAAAGAATTTTTATTTCCTGAAAAATCTAAAATGTGTACATATACATATCTTGAAGTACATACTTTCATGTATATGCGCCGTCACCGAGTGTATATTTTATAACACCTTTAATAACTTCGTCAATTTCACAAATATTGAAAAAGATGTTGCGAGAGTATATGTTTTTTAAATGTTCTACAATCGAATCAAAATATTTTTTTGATCCATCAAGGTGTACATAGCCCTTAAACAACATTCACATTCATTTCCAACGCATCGCAATTTACAAGATTCCCCAAAGAACAAGACAACAAAGGTAAGATTATTATCAGAATAAAAGAAATCGTCAAGCAGTTGTTATTAAAATTTATTTCCAAATTTGCTACTCCATCTCAACATCCACAACAGCATCCTCCACAATGATCTGTTCAGATGTCACAGGAACTTGTATCACAGGCAACGGGTCGGGGGATCTGGTGTACGTATTGCTGGTCGAGTGTTCCTTGAAATATTCGCCGCCCTTCTCCTCGTACTCTTTTTTGTTGATTAGAAACTCCGGCAGGTTTCCGTTCAGGCCAAAGTCTCTGGCACCGTACCACGCGTCTATGCTGCTATTTTTCGCGATGTTTATCTGAAAGTTGGAGCCGAACGGTCTGATCTCGCGCAGCTCGCGGTTCAGTCGCTCCAACAGACCCGGAAATCGTGTTGGCCCGCCAGTGAGGAATATGTTTCCAACGAGACGCAATTGTTGATCGGGCGTGTATAGTTTTAACACGAACTCGATTGTTTCAGCGATGCCTGCTTCCATCGAGCCGATCATGGACGGTTGGAACAATATTTCAGGGGCTCTCAGACGTTCTACGCCCACGTGCAATTGGTGAGTCTCCCCTGGGACCATGGGAACGTTGGATCCAGCCCCGTCAAACTCTGGATCGTGATGTCGTAGCACGTCTTCTAGTTCTAACAGCTTCTCTTGCTCCAGTTCTGAATCAGAGTCTCCACCTTCCTATGAAACATAATTTCAATTAAAGTACACTGGTCTAATTGAAATATGTGGGATTTTAAAACTAGAGGTCTCTATATCACATGTATGTAAATCCATGTGTACGTGTGTAATAAACAAATCTTAATCAGTGTAATATTAATCTTAATCCGACCACGTTGATATATGCAATGCTGAACAGTCAAACATGAATTTATTGCTGTCTCGCTCGCGTACCACTTCTAGCATCAACGATCGAAAAAAATCTACGAACCCGATTGATCACTTTATAAACGTCCCAGTCTTCGTCCCTCATGCCGAAATCGTCATCTCGTTTCTCTTTCCTTGCTAATTGACTTATGATTCGCATCCTTTCTTGAGCTGCGGCTGTCCTACGTTTTGCCATGTCCTGTCTGCGTTGCCTTTTCGCCATTCGTTTCTCTAATATTTCCTGTCTAAAGCGGTGAATAGAATTTTACCGCTAAGCTTTTATTATTTATTACTAAACAGTGTATTTGTTGTAGTGGATTCGTTACCGTTTCTTTCTCACGCTGGCAATCCACTCGTCGAAGTCCTGTTGGTCCTTTGGCTGCAAGCTCGATTTTATTTTCGGTTTCTGCTCCTCCATTACAATGTTCTCTTCCTGAGAATTTGCTGCCACTATTTTTTGCCTTGTTCTTTCCACCTTCGCTTGCAGATTATTAATCATTTTGATCAAGTCCGTTTCGTTCGCGAGGGAGTAGGTCTTCAAAGCTTGATCGAATTCGTCGGTCTCGCCCTCTTCTAATAAATCTTGAACGGCCAACAGTTGATTTAATTGCTCCTCGTCTTCTGCTAACTGAGAGCGGCAATGATTGTTAGACCTTTATTTGATAACGATCTTCTTCTATGTAAAAAATGTTACTGACTCTCTCTTCCCTTTTACGCGCATTAATTTCCATTAATCTCCTAGCTAATTCGCGTTTTCTTTCCTTTTGTTGCTCGACAGTTAAACCGGGAGCATTTGCGGGAGCGACATAGGGCAGTTGTACTCTCAACACGTTCGAGTCATAATGATCTGGATCGGCCCATTTAGAAATTTCATCTTGATAATTCAAAGCCATCATAGAATGTTCGTGTATTAATTCCTGCAAATTGAAAAGTTAAGATTTTGTAGCTAAAAGTGATAATTAGACTGCAAATTTGTATGCAAAATAAAAATTGTCTATATCAATTACAAAAAAACCGAGTTACATAAAAGTTGATTTCTTCTCTTAATATTTTTAATAGGTTGTATATAATATACCAGTAAAATTAAATTCATTTTATGTCTTTTCTATTTTGTGATTCACCTACACATTTTTGCCATAAATGCATAAAATCCGTAATCTAGTAATAATATACTCAAGAAACGCAAGAGTCGTTTACTTCTGCTCTGCTTGGTGTTATAGCGTTCACATGTACCGGGTACTTCAGTTGAAGCAGCCTGTGCATGTAAGATGTAACATGGTATCCACCAACGTTGATCCTTCTTGAATTTACAGGATCCGCTTTGCCATCTAATATTGGTATTATGTGTGTAGTGTGATAGCCAATGCTAATGATTAAGCCATCTGGTGGACAGTTATTGTGCTGGTAAGAAAACAAGCAGTCTACTCCATATGCTATTGCTGGTACATTGTAACATTCGAATAGAAGTTCTGCCATCACTGAAATTTTCTGAATTAGTAAATGAACATTGATTTTAAGAGAACATAAGGGGTACATGTTTTGCATTACAATTTCTAGAATAATTAGGGTTTAAAAAGGTTTCCGTTAAGATGATCGGATGATTAACGGTGCCTTCTGTATCGATTCCCATGTGAGTGAAGGTATAATCGAATATCTGTTCCTGTGCTTCGAAGTGAGTTACTACGTTTCTATCGAACTGGGTTTTCAATTGGAAACGAACAGCCTCAATGTTCGCTATGTCGTTTCCGACCTGAGGGTCTCCATCCTTCTTCCCACGCTCCTTTCTTGGTTTTGCAATCAGATTTTTAAATATCAGCTGTGGTTCTTTTTCGGTAGCCCAGCCCACTCTACAGTTATACGATCCTAATAAACATTATTTTTTCATTTTCGTGGCGTAAGACATATACTGTATTAACTGTCAGTAAGGCTGTCTAAATACTCACCATTATCAATAACAAGTGGCGTTCCTTCGGACTTTAGTCTGTCCGGATAAGAATGAACTATATCAGGTACAGCTTTAATGTCTTTCAATTCGAGGACCTCCATTTTATTAAATTACGTTCGCTATATATTTATAATCGTCGTGTACTACACAGGTTCATTTATTCTATTGCATGTGTTTTCGTCCATGATGTAAACAATCGGAGACCAAAAATAAAGCGGTTAAAAAAAGGTTGTGACGCTATCTATGGAAAAATGCCTAAATGACCCCATGGACTTTAGATCTTCATAGATGTCGCACGAAGTATACTTTTCTGTTTGCGGATCTGCATTACCTGTTCAAATCAAACGACCACTTTCCGCTTTCCGCAACCTGCCGCAGCTACCGACGAGATATTTCGTCGGTACCGCAACTGCGCGTCATGAGCAACGCAAGCGTTAACATTAGAGATGACATTCAAAATCACTCACGGTGATTTATCACAGCAGAGAGGAATGGTGCTCACGCCCGGGGTTTGGGGTTTGGCGTGGTGATACAGTGCTGCCCCCTAGTCTAAATCTAGCATGGATCAGATCCTACCTCATCTTTGGCCTGCATCAGCACATACCCTAGTAGCACAAAAATATACAGTTTAGGTGTCTATAGGTGACTAATAATAAATTAAATATGATATTAATTATAATGACAAGTATTTTAATTTTTTCCAATTTTTTAGTTGCAAACCCTAATAATTGTCAAAAATGGAAAACCCGAGAAAGTTCGAAAAAATACAGATTTCATATCGAAGCACAAGAGCAACCATCCTGGACATTAGTTTAGTAATGAGATATTGTCATCAACACTATCTCCAATTTTGTCATATTTTTGGCTACGGCTATTATTCATTAAAAAAATATAAACCAATTTTTTCGACAAAAACCGATATACGAAGTATTATATTCAAATGTTGCGAATATATAATACATACTTCCGTCAGCGCGGATGGATGCAGATGTAGCACCACGTATTATTCACTCGTGTCGCCTACTTTTTTACAGGACTTCGAATCCCCTGGTAAATTTTTGACGAAGATGATAACGAAGTTGGTATCCAACAAGGACGAACTTATGCACATTTACGGAGAGAATGAATGACAGACACAGAGCTGCTAAATAATGTGCACACTCGATTTATCAGTAACGCACTTGTGAGGAATTGTTTATAAATATTTGCAGTTGGGAAATATAGAATAGACATTCAGTTACTTTCACATATAGTTTTCCGTCACATTTTATTTCTGATTAAACAGTTATAAACAATTATTCTAAGTCTTGTTCTAAAATAAACTCAAATAATTTAACAGATCTTCGGTAAAAAATGATCTTCCAACTTCAGAGATTTAATTTATGTACTTTTGCGATCGGAGAATCTAGAATGATGTCTCAGCTACATTTCCGTTGCAGTTTTACGTATATTCGACGCTTAGTTAATTAGTTATTTACGATTTCCAGACAGGTGACACAACGATTTGTGTGTTTACTGTTTACCCTTGACAAACAGTCGGACTCTCCTTGGCTTACACACTGCGGGCATAGAAGATGGAAGTGACCTCCTCAAAAATTGTTAATAATTAGTTAACCAGGGAATTTTTATAAATATTAGCTCTCGAAGAATATAAAATGGACCTTCGGCAACATTCATGTATAGTTTTCAGTTCGATTCTGAAAGAGGTTAATTAGTTATAAATAAACTTTGTAAGTCTTATCCTAATGAAACTGTGCATATTAGTGAGAATTGAATATCTTGTATACTCCAAACGTTCATACATAAAAGTTACTCTGTATCTCGTGTACTATAAGCCATTTTTACTAAAAAATTAGGTGGTGAGGTAAACAATTATATAATTATCGTTGTAATCGTTAAACAAGCAGAGATAATAAATTCATTAATTACATTTTCTCGATATAGTTACGCTTAGTAATATTCATGTATCATAAATTATTCTGTATTCCGAGTTTTATTACCTGCTTTTCCTAAAAAATTAGATGGCAAGATGGTCAAGAATTGTTACAAATATATACCAACTAGGCATAATAAATTTATCAATGAATTGTGTTCGATAAATAAATGCGCGCGAATATTCATGTGTTAAAAGTTATTCAATATGTCGAGTTCCATTATACATTTATACTAAAAAATTAGATGGTCAGATAGTCGATGGAGTGCTTATCGACATAATTAGCAAAAGGAATTGTTATAAACATTAAAAAGCCAGAGATAGTAACTTTATTAATTACATTTGCTTGATATAATATTTTTTGGTAATATTCACGTGTTAAAAGTTACTCTGCATGTTGAATACTATTAGCAATTTTTACTAAAAAATAAGATGGTAGATAGTCAAGGAGATGCTTGTCGACATCGCTGGCAAAGGGAATTGTTATAAACATTATACAGCCAGAAATAATACATTTATCAGTCATTATTATCACGGCAATAAAGATCTACCAAAATTAGTTGGGGTGGGGAGCGTTGCGCTTCGCTGCGCGCTGCGCATCACTGCCTACCTAAGTCCGCGGAGCGCGCTCAGTCAATCAGTCGGGCCGGGCCCTCCGGCAGGAGCGGATGGGCTCCGGAACCAGGAGGGTCTTCGGCTACCTTGGGCTGACCAGGCGTCCTCCTGAAGGACTCTCCTCCAGCGGTCCTCCAGCGGTACCCTTGGCTACCTCCAGCTGGCTTAGGGGGGACCATAGGTCACCCACCAGTGGCCTACCATGGGGTTGACCAGTGGTCATCCGGAGTTACTCTGGGCTACCCCTGCTTGCCGTCAGCTGGCTTAAAGTTGACCAATGGTGCTTCACCAGTTGCCTACCTTGGTCCACCTTTGCCTACCCTGAGGTTGACCAATAGTCATCCAGAGCTACCCTAGCCTACCTTCGACTGGTTTAAGGTTGACCAAGGGTCCTCCACCAATGGCCTACCATTGTTTATCATGGTCTACCTTTAGCTAGCTTAGGGTAGTCCAAGGGTTATTTAAAACTTCCTTGGCCTACTCTAAGCTAGCTCGGGGGGGGGGCATGGTGTCTTCAATGCTGCCTTCGTTTTCCTTCGGTCCTGAGCCAGTCCAGTTTCAGTATCCGGCATGAAGTCAGTACCGTGCTGATCGGTTCAGAGAGGGCAATCATTGCAATGGCTTCGCATCTTTGAGTGAGTCATTTTTTCACTACCTTGTCGCTATACACGTCTGTAGAAATAGTAGTATAGAGTAGTAGTAAAGTGTGAAAGTAGTTAGTTGCATGCATGGGCAGGCCTCGCCGCCCCAACGATCAGCCGAGATGGGAACGTCCGCGATTTGCACTAGCGTTGCGACAAAACCACGCGTTGCATTAGTCGATTTTGAACAGAGATTAAAGTTAACACTACGATATAGATTGTTTAGAGCGTAGTGTTGCGAATCACAAATAGTCGCGATTCAAAATTACATTTCATTTTGATGACCGCGCTTTTAAAGTTCATATTGTTGTCGTTTTACTGACAATGTAAAGTAATCGTTTTTTGGATGTCTGTTCGTTGAATTAGCGTTGCGCACAAAAAGTTCGCGTTTGCTTTCGAGTTTTTCGACTTTTCAGGCTCCCATGCTCGAGCTGCAACGATCAACTGTGAGATGGGCACATCCGCGATTTTGAGTAGCGTTGCGAAACAAATTGTCACACGCGTTGTACTAGTATCAATTTTTAAAGTTAATTAAATTTCTTGTTAATGTAGCGAATAAATAAGCAGTCGCGATTTGGAGTTTTAAATTTCTTATTTAAATAGAATTTTGAATTTCTTATTTAAAATAGAATTTTGAATTTCTTATTTAAAATAGAATTTTGAATTTCTTATTTAAAATAGAATTTTGAATTTCGATTTGTTGAATTAGCGTTGCGCAGCAAAAAGATCGCGTTTGCATTAGAATGTTTCGACATTTCAGGCGCCCATGCTCCAGTTGCAACGATCAACTGTGGATGGCCACATCCACAATTTCGAGTGGCGTTGCGAACCGAATTGTCGGGATGAGGCCGAAACAAAAAGAAGTGGCTTTATACCGAAGGTGCCTGACAAACTCTCATTCAAGAGGGCAATCATTGCAGTGGCTTCGCATCTTTGAGTGAGTCATTTCGTCATTACCTTATCACTATACTCGTCTGTAGAAATAGAGTAGTAGTAGAGTGTAAAAGTAGTTAGTTGCATGCATGGGCAGGCCTCGCCGCCCCAACGATCAGCCGAGATGGGAACATCCGCGATTTGCATTAGTGTTGCGAAAAAATACGCGTTGCGTTAGTCGATTTTGAACAGAGATCAAAGTTAGCCTTCTTTCCAAATATAATGGTAGTTCCTATCACCGATATAGCTTGTTTAAAGTATAGCGTTGTGAAACAAATAGCCGCGATTCGTTTTACACAAACTGTAGAGTAATCTTTTTTGGATCTCTGTTCATTGAATTAGCGTTGCGCACCAAAAGTTCGCGTTTGCTTTCGAGTTTTTCGACTTTTCAGGCTCCCATGCTCGAGCTGCAACGATCAGCTGTGAGATGGGCACATCCGCGATTTTAAGTAGCGTTGCGAAACGAATTAACATACGCGTTGTACTAGTATCAAAATTCAAAGTTGATTAAAGTTCGACTTAACGGTGTCAATAAATAGTCGTCTTTTAAAATAGTTCTAGAGATACCGATTTAGAATTTCCTATGTTAGATTTCTAAATTTTTTATTGAAATAGCTTTTTGAACTTTGATTTATCGAATTAGCGTTGCGCATGAAAAGGATCGCGTTTGCATTAGAATGTTTCGACATTTCAGGCGCCCATGCTCGAGCTGCAACGATCAACTGTGAGATGGGCACATCCGCGATTTCGAGTAGTGTTGCGAAACAAATTGTTACACGCGTTGTAGTAATATCAATTTTTAAAATTAATGATATGTCTAGTTAATGTTGCAAATAAATAGTCGTGATTTAAACTAGTTGTAGAGATACCTGTCTAGAATTTTTAACGTTAGAGTTTCAAATTTCTTATTTAAATAGCATTTTGAATTTCGATTTGATGAATTAGCGCTGCGCATCTAAAGAATCGCGTTTGCGTTAGAATGTTCGACATTTCAGGCGCCCATGCTCCAGTTGCAACGATCAACTGTGAGACGGGAACATCCGCGAATTTGAGTAGCGTTGCGAAACAAATTGTCACACGCGTTGTAGTAGTATCAATTTTTAAAGTTGATTAATTGTCTAGTTGATGTTGAGAATAAATAGTCGCGATTTAAAATAGTTCTAGAGACACCGATCTAGAATTTTAGACGTTAGAGTTTTAAATTTCTCATTTAATTTGAAAGAATCTTAAAACTTAATTTGAAAGAATCTTAAAACTTAATTTGTAAGAATGTACTTTCAATTTCAGAATACATGTACTTTCGATTTCAGAATACATATACTTTCAACTTCAGAATACATATTCTTTCAATTTCAGAATACATACTCTTTCAATTTCAGAATACATATACTTTCAATTTCAGAATACATATACTTTCGATTTCAGAATACATATACTTTCGTTTTCAGAATACATATACTTTCGATTTCAGAATACATATACTTTCGATTTCAGAATACATATACTTTCAATTTCAGAATACATATACTTTCGATTTCAGAATACATATACTTTCGATTTCAGAATACATATACTTTCGATTTCAGAATACATATACTTTCAATTTCAGAATACATATACTTTCGATTTCAGAATACATATACTTTCGTTTTCAGAATACATATACTTTCGTTTTCAGAATACATATACTTTCGATTTCAGAATACATATACTTTCAATTTCAGAATACATATACTTTCAATTTCAGAATACATATACTTTCAATTTCAGAATGCATATACTTTCAACAAACACCTTCAGTATTAATTGTTGGATTTGTAATTGGAAAATGGTCTTGAACTTTCAAAGTTCAACTTTTCCAAATTAATATTTTTGTCTTGAAATTCGTATTCCTCTGTTCGGAGTTCCCTCAGGGGCTCACTCACGGAACGGGGCCCGTGAGTGGGTACGGGGTGTCGCGTCCCCGGGGCAACCCGAGTCGCTTATAGGTCGTTGCGTCCAGAATTTATTCATTGATTTGGTTTCGATTTGGTTTTGATGTTGTTTCGATTTTGGTTTTGATGTGGTTTTGACTTTGGTTTTGATGTGGTTTCGATTTTGGTTTTGATGGGGTTTCGATTTGTGTTCTTCATCATGTTCTTGTTCGTTAGGCCGCACTCGTGTGTGGGGTTAGCTTTGCCCTCGTGTACGAGGTTTAAAATCGTATTTCATTCTACCTTCATCGTCTTCTCTTGTATGTTGATTCTCGCCTTGTATTGTGTATAACAATAATTGGTCCGTTTCAGTTAGAATATAACAGCTCATCATCTTCAGCGTGGGACGAAGAAAATACATCGTACGAAGACTCCGAATTATTTATGAGTTAGTTTTATTGCGTGCGTTAGATATTAATATTGTCAATCGGCGTTGTAATTATGTCGAGTAATTATTGTCGTAACTTCACTTTGCTCGCCCCGTTTGCTGACTCCGACGCAGCCTTCTGCTGTGTCGGCCTTGCTTGCAGGTTCTGAGCCGGTCCAGTTTCGGTATCCGGCGTGAAGTCATTGAGAGGGATGTCTAAGAGACTCGTTCACTCGTCTTCTGACGATCCTCTGTGTTAACGTAATCCTGGGCACGCCATGTTCTCATGTCACCCAGTAGCGCCAGAAACCGTTTGAGCGCATCTCTTTGCCATCTTTCTTGGTGATGGAGTGACGGGTATCGGACTGGTCGGCTCAGGACTTGTAAGCACTGAACGCGTCGCGTCACCCTTGAATCAGAGCCTTCTGCTCTGGTTCGATCTTGTTTGTCTCTTTGTAAGAATCAGTGCCTTCCGCCTGATTTGTCCTTGGTCCCTCGTGGATCGGAGACTTCTTCTCCGATCCACACTTTGCCCCGCAATAATTACTCGACATACGCTAAATGGAAAAGAAGTCTTTTCTATGAAAAAGACTACTTTTCCATTTAGCGACCTGCGAAACTTAGTTGCTAAGAATCTTCGTTGTAAGAAAGAGAGCCAGAACGAAGAGAGACTTCGTTCTGACTCCCTTTCGGGTCTCTTGTGCAGCAACCTCCTCGTGGTGAGACCTGGGCAATCGGTATTATCCACAATTCGCAAGATATTATAACTTATAAATTATAGTATCTTGCATGTAGTGGATAATATCGAGCTAATAGCTGCACATTTAGAATTTGTGTAAACGTGGCTTTTATAGTAGAATTTATGATTTAATACTTTCTTCGTTTTCCTTGGTCCCAGTTTTAGCATTTCTTTTCAATTAACAATCCAAATACAGAGTTTTTATTTCAGAGTACATGTACATTTAACTAACACCTTCACTATTAATTTTTGCATTTCTAATTGGAATCTGTTCTTGAACTTTCAAAGTTCAACTTTCCTAAATTGATATTTTTGTCTTGAAATTGATATTCCTTTTATCGAAGTTCCCTCAGTGGCTCACTCACTGGATGGCGCCCATGAGTGGGTATGAAACAGCTTCGCCATCTCGCGGTGTCGAGATACCTTTCTATTATTTACGTGAATATTACAAATTTTTGACTAAGAAATAAAGAATTACTATGAGACGAGATAAAAAAGTTATGATCACAGTAGTCATCTTGAAATAATCACGACCGCGATCGTGATTCTGCAATCACTGTGATAAATCACTCACGGTGATTTATATATATTATTCCTTAATAATATAATATTATTAAAATATTCTCTATTTATATGGAATTCATTTTTAAAAAGTATGTATAACCGAAAATGGATATGTATAATCAGCGGCGCACTGAAGGGGGGTGCCAGGGGGCCTTGGCCCTTCTCCCAAGAAGAAGGAAATAGAACACTGGAAAATTGATCAAACTGTAGCTGCTTCCTCTCCCATTTCGATGATTTTTTGACATGTTATATGTAAAACGCAACATTTTTTTATGTTATACATACACAGAGGCATTAATATAACTATAACCGAAGTAATTGAAGAGCTATGTAAAAAAAAAAGAAAACTATTCGTAATTTCTGTCATTGGTCATTGGTCATTTCTGATAAGCACTGTAACTATAATTTATGTTGCTATCGTAATTTGTTTGGACATTCTACTATAGTTAGCGCCACGTGTCTTCTAACCCTGTTTTCAATTACGTATAATAATTGTATTCTTTAGTCGAAAATAACTAAATCAGTATCATATACCGTATACAAATACTTACTTCTAATACTAATGTCCGATAAATTTGTTAATCATTTTGTTAACCATTACTACAACCCTAATCTAAATCAAAGCGAAACGAATTGCAACCGTTATCTAGATAAAAAAAATATCGGATTTATGTATCATTTATCCATTTGATATAAATCCTATATCGTAAAGTAACGATACCATATTCATATTTTGTATTAAAAATTTAAGAAAGCAATGATATCGTCAGTGAAGAATATCCGGCCTGATATCGTAAAACCGATACATCAAAAACCAGTGAATAATCGCAACAAAAGCGCGACAGTATAATTCAATTTATGGGCGAAGCATAAGCCGAAATCAGCCGAAATAAAACACGGAAGGGGGCAGAACGAGATGCGTTTCTGAACGACCGTTCCAGTAAACGTTAAAAATTTTTATTTTTAGAAGACTGTGAAACTGACAAAAGCGCGGCGCCATATTGCGTGCTTGTGTTTGGTTACTGTTCTGGCGCGTGGTCGAGAATTGTTATATTTAATTAATTACCATGTCTGATAATCAGGTGAGTCGTCTAGTTCTGATAAACCGGCAGTTAGTAGAAGTATCTTACAATATAAATATAATGTAACATCGATATGTTTGTTCATACGTCGAGTCTAATCGGTCTAACCTTGCGTATTAGGAGCAAAAACCCGAAGCCGGCCCAGGCGACGCGAATTCCGAATACATCAAGCTCAAAGTCGTCGGAAACGTAAGAGACGATGAATTTATTTCTCTTACTCACAATCCCCATCGACAATATCCCACCGCCGACTTTATTGTTTCACTTCTTTTTTTAGGACAGCAATGAAATTCACTTTAGGGTAAAGATGACTACTCAAATGGGTAAACTCAAGAAGTCATATAGCGATCGTGTGGTTAGTTTTTTTTGTTGTTCAAACAGACGTGGTCCTATTTCAAATTGTATGATGCTGATAGTGTTTTCCTCAACAAATGTACTATTTCATGTAACTTGAATGATTCAATGAATTTTGTATGATCAGTAATTAAAAAATTCCTTAGCACTTGCTTTTCTGTAATGATTTAGTTAAATTGTAACTAGAAGTACGAATGATCCAAGTCTTAAGGTACTTGAAAACTACTCATCATACGTATAGTACATTTTTGAAAGTTTAAAGTATCAGAAATAGTATGTTGAACGTAGAAAAGGTGACTATAAGATAACAAATTTGATTCAGGGTGTTCCTATGACATCGCTCAGGTTTCTTTTTGATGGTAAAAGGATTAATGATGATGAAACACCAAAACAGGTAAGTAAATTACAAGCACATAACGTTTTTCCATGAATATTGATTCTAGAAATATCGGTTTCGGTTAACAAGAGTTTTATTTATGAAATGACAATGTACTTTAATGAAGATTTCTGATTTTAGCTGGAAATGGAAAATGACGATGTTATTGAGGTGTATCAAGAACAAACAGGTGGTCACTACTAAGGAAATTAAACCTATTATTCAGTTTTAATATCTTTTAAAGTGAAAGTGACTATCGTAAAAAATGGACAAGTTCATCAGTATGTATATGTATGTTAAAAAGCATTATGTAATTTGGTTTTTTTACGTAATATTTTGATGTGCTATTCTACATTCCTGTAACGAAGCAAGATTAAGGACCATCAACAGCCATGTTTCATATAACATACACATTAAGTCACCAAAAAACAAAATAACATGAGAATCATGCCTTAATGTCATAAGTTTTGTCCTTTACTAACATCTGGCAATGTATTCACATTTCATAGATTTCTGAATTTCCGTAGAGTTAGATTACAAACATTTGATAAAGAAAAATTTTAATTCTATTACTAAAGCACAGTAAATATTATACACAAAATGTGAACATGATTTTTAAAAAATTGTTGCGTTTAAGGTACATCTATAATAAAAAGAAAGAAACGATTGTAATATTTTCTCCTTTGCCTTTTTAATACAATTGCAATAGTAACAATTTTTTTATCTTTGAAATTTCGATGTCAACGATATATACAAAGGATTAGTTGTTTTCCTTTTTCTTATGGTAATCATGGAGTAGTTGATTCGATGTAAGTAATGCGGATGCTTCCTAAAAATTCGTTGCTCGTCAAACAAGTTTATCCAGATTATGTTCTACTGCAATGGATAGTATGAACGTGTTTAAATGCATGCTTCAATTTTAATTGTTCTTGATAGATTCTTGTATTCCAAGAATCAAAGTTTAAGACGTAGAAGCTGGACCAAAGACCCATGGATCTGTTAACGTTAGGTGCTTCGTTTTTTTTTCTTGAAGATCTTTCAAATTTCTATGGGCATCCTCATTACAAAATACTTACTCAATGGTTTAGCAGGACAAAATTTCAATATATTGTAATAAAATTTATTCTTGTACAAATAAGTAATATAGTTTTTGTTTTTATCACTAACGTGTAAAAGTTGTTCGGAATTTCGTTCTCTACTATTAAGCAGTTTTATTCTTCGAACAACACTAAATTCTTTTTACAATTAAATTAATTTACCGTGGTTCCAAAAAGTTTCTCTATACCATGATCGAACTATTCTATTGTGTGATACGACGATATTAGAAAATATAAATAGATTAATAATTTTTATAAAAGTCGATCGAATGATTTATTATTTACTATTTTAGAGTATGAATGTAGTATCTCTAGACTACTAAATTATAGAAATAATTGCAAGTATTAATACTTTATGTTCGTCACATAGAAAAGGATCCTCTAATAATTATTAAAACTTATTATTTTCTTAAAGAATAGAAACAAAAGGTGTACACAAACTTTCTAGAACTACTGTAAGTGGTAAACATGTTTATAGTTAGAAATTGTAAGTAATGTATAACAATAACATTAATAGTATTCTCTCGTAAAAGTGGAAATTACCATAAACGATAAGAATGCATTAACGCGAAGAAAATTTTGAATTCCGTAAGAGAAGCAGATAATGATTTTGATATAAATAGCATTGTAATAATCATTAAATTTCATCAGTCTCACAATCATGTTTACATCTGGCAATAGTATAAAATACCTGTAATAATTACCTACAACAACAAAAAAAATAAAAATAATCCTTCATTTTTTTCTAGTTATTTCATATACATGTAAGAAACAGCGGGGATATGAAACGGAACGACGTATGTCAAAAGGAAAGCTTTTTATTTAGTAGTATAGCTTTTCTTTATACATTGAACAGAGTTGATAGTTGCTATTAATATTTACTTTTTAGCACTTCGTTTCAACGGTGATACTCGCAAAATCCATAAACGTTATAAACGAGTATGCCTAAAATTATTTTAACTATACACAAATTATCTTGCGTCCTCTAATAATCCTAATGTGTGGCGTTCTAACATTATTACATATTTACAAAAACTACATCTAGAAGAAGCAATTTTCTGCCTCGATAATTGTAGTATCACAAAACTCGAAATCTTCAACAGGAGGATTTTGTATGTAGAGCGTAAAATTTTAGAGCGTTTCTACTTCTGTCCTTAATCGTGAGAATTGTATCGCATAAATTGCTTCTTCTGAAGCAATAAAAACTTACTTGCCACAGTTCAATCGCTTAAACGTTATTATATGCACTGGTGCGAAAAGAAGTCAGCAAGTAGATAAATAGTTCGTTTGAGAAAAAAAATGTGTTTATATAGTTTTAATATACACAGCTCGTAGTATGCATACAGAAAAATAATGCATTGGATATTTTCAGAATCACGAACCCACTTGATCCGTGACAGATTCGTTATAATTTCTTACAAATCTTTGCGGGGGAGAATCGCGTGAACGAAAAAGTCAGAACGAAAGCTTGTTTTTTTACAGGGAGTGAGAAGATTTTACAGTCCTATATGAGGTGTTTAACAATAAATTCGCTTATCACTATACCACAGACTCTGGTCATCCTCTTTTGTAGACTAAAATGGTGTTAATTTCATATTCTGAATAGAATTTCCACGTCGTTTTCGTCACTAAAGTGTCGCTGTACAGAATTGCTTCGTGTTAGAACATTCTTTTCCACCGATTGAACGTATACAGAAAAATTTCCCTTCACCTTGCGTTTAAAGGAACCGTGCACACCTTGCATTCGTCCGTTTTACTTCTCCTGAGCGTTTCGAGAATCAATTAAAGTAAAACGGAATCATACAACGAGATACAAGAATAAATAATACGGAGATTCAGTATTAAGTTCAACTCGTTATCAAACTTAATTCAGAAACAGAATTTCCATATTAAAGACATCAGTCTTTCATTTTGTCATGTTTATAAATCTAGCACAGTACAATTTTTTCCCATTTATAAAAATTATAGCGGTCCAGTAAATTCTGTTTCTGAATAATTTGAATAAAACTCAAACATCGAAGTAAAGATCTTTTTAGTAACCAATAAGATAATTATATTTATAAATTATAGGATTGAGATTCGACATTAAGCTCGACACATTATCAAACTTAAGTCAGAAACAGAGTTCTCATATGAAAGGCGGCAGTCTTCGATTTCATCACGTTTATAAGTTCAGCACAATACACTTTTCCATTTACAAAAATTACAGCGGTCCAGCAAATTCTGTTTCCGAATGATCTGAATGCAATTGGAGTTTCGAAGTAACGACTTTTTTTAGTAACCAATAATATAATTACGTTAATAAATTATAGAGCGTAACTGATTCTCTTTTTGTATTTTCCCTTTTCTAGCTACACAATAAATTTAAACTATTTAATAGAGAAAAAAAGAACTAATTTCATTATAAAGAAAATGATATATTTTTAACGAGACATAATTTATATCTGCTCTCTAGCAACAACCAAACTTTCAATCACGAAAATCAATCGTTTCCATCTCTGAAGTACAAATGCTACGTGCTACATAAGTATTTGTTTTTTTTTTTTAATTAAGACATCATGTATATATATTTATATATGTATATGTTCTTAAATAAAATGTACACAGTTTAATTCAAAACATACATTTCTTCAGATATAATCTTTCAGGTGGTATGACTATAAATAACGTTTTTTTTTGTTTAGTTTAGCTCTCACCTCGTTTTTTATAATACTTTCATTCAATTATTATATCTACTTACTTGCATCATAATAAATATAATATCCGTACAGTATTCGAGCGATCCGTTAATTCTTAAAGCGCTGTTATTTCTTGGCGAAGCATTGTATGGGAGAAAACCAGCTGAAGTTCTTCGACCCCAATTAAGAAAATTAGCGCCTTGCAACGTGTAAAAAAGGTCACAGCGCATCACGATGCCATACCCACGCTTTTTTCGTATGATCAAACCTATGCGTCAACCATTGCTGCTCCAGTAATTGGTATCTATCTTGACTTAAATACAAAGGTTTGCCACGCCTACAAGAACACATTAAAATAACAAATTATGAAAACGATTGAATCATCGAGATAACGAGAAGTCCTGCTACCTACTTTAAATCTTTATCTTCTTCTTCAAAGTCATCAAGATACAAAGATCCCCACAAACAAGCTCGCCGTCCTCGGATTACAACAATATAAGTTGACGTGACCACCAAATATATGCCAGTACCAGTTCCACATATGGCTGAATGCTACGAAATTTATATAAATTAATAAATATTAACAAATAAATATAAAAATAAAAATTAATAAAAATTATATTTATAATAGAGTTGGGCAAAGTTATTTCTGAATGTAAATAACGAATAAATCGGTTTATACGTTATATTCTTATTCGTATACAAAGTTATTCGTCATTCGTGAATAACGGTAGAATTCTGCAATATCGGTAGAACAACAAAGTATCTCAATAATCGATCACCAGCTAGATCAAAAACAAGTCGAATACGCTCGAGAAATAGTTGCTTTACGACTTTGGTTGGCAAGTTGGTTACGATCAGTGTCGCTAATCGGCAGACTACATCGTAACAAATGAAGGAATGACAATTGACAGGTTCTGTGGTCGCACAACGAATAAAATTTCATTAAATATTGCGAATAATGCCCAACTCTGATTTATAGCTTACGAGAAAAATACTGTTTGACAGCACTCTATGTGTGATACATACTTGGACAGCTTCGCAAACATTCTTCTGTTTGCAACAGCCTTGTTTCAGACAGACAATTGTACCACATATCAGGCAGATGCTAATCTCTCGTGGAACCGAGTGGCACTGCCGACATTGTCGTTCATGGTAGTACTAGAACATTAAAGAAATATTGATCGATCGATCTCTGATCTCTGATCGAGGATCTACAGCCAGTCACATAATTCATCGCACTTTAAATCAGAATAACATTTTTTTATAAATGGACCAAACGATTTCAGTTTTTCTGTCATGCTAGATGAAGTAATGAAAATTTAACGAATATTTCATCGAAAGTGGCTAATTGATTTACGAGTTATAAACGATTAAAAATGGTGTAAAGTGTATGCCATCAATTATGTAACAAATCTGTATGTCAGTTGTATAAAACGCGTACCGAAAACAGCTTTTCATATTCCCTTGGAAGACTGAGTAACTTGGGTGTTTGCCACGATATGTGCTGCTCCATTATCAGGTATCTCACGTTATAGGTTAGTTTCACAAACAGGAGGAACTGATCGCACCATTGTCGGGGTACCGAAACGCTAGCCTCACTGTTCTGCCAGTTCAGGGCTACCGTCGAATTGAATACATTCCAATCCATACCTTCCGATACTAGCTCCAAGTAATAAACTAATCTCACGAACTCAGTCTGTGGTGTACTAACTAGGGGTAATGGTTGTTCATACAAATGGTAGCGAAGCAGTGCAGCTACTCGCAAGAATGGTAAGCACAGCGATTGTATCTGAAATGACAGAATTAAACGGATGCAGACATTATAATTGTTATAAGTACACCGCGGATCTTTATCCATTTATTGCACATGTAAATTTCTAAAATGCAAGAAATATATGAATAAAAATTGATAATGCTTTTATTTCATTTTTACCAGGTAGAATCTTTTAATTAACGAAAAAAATAGTTCCTTTATTTCCGAGAATTTGCATAAAGAACTTCAATCTTGTTATGAGAAAAAATTTAAAAGTTATTGTATAAGAGTTCTTATATTTAATTAACGAATTTTACTTATGAACATTATTTTGGCTACCAGTAACCGAATAAAAATCTGGTCATCGCTATTCATAACTGGTAACTGAAAAAAATATTCTGGTCATTTATAATGGTTACTAAAAACTGAAAAGGATATCGTTTTATTATTCTAGTTACTGGTAACCGAAAAAGATTTCAGTGACTTATATTGGTTACCAGTAACTAAAAAATATTAATCATTTCAAAAAAAAGATATTAATCATTTCAAAAATTTCTTTGAGATTTATTGATGACTGGCATTCATTTAAATATTGTTTTCACTCAATGACTTTTTTTGGAAACGTTTAAAAAATGACTGTTATTTTGGACTTCCGAAGGGATGATAATTTCAGTGGTTCTACAGCCACTGGGTCAATGATTAGCATTTAATACGCATACCTGTTGTTCAATATTATGCATCTTCATCTTAGTGTACGACGTAGATGATGAAGTCGATGGTTTGTACACGTCGTCAGTACAATACAATCGACTGTTCTTGAAGTATTCGATGATTCTATACAGTATAGTATCCGAAGACATGGGACCACGGTCCAAGCTCGGGTCTCTCCTTAAAATCGCGTTCCTTTCCGCTTGCGTGAGACCACAACTGATTTGAAGTACCACTTGATAGTACAATAAATTGTAGAGTACCTTCACCACGGTAGAGAAGTACGCTAGAAACAGTTCAATACGTTAACCATTGTTAGATCGTTAGGCGATTTACTTGAATTGGCTTATATTCACATATATCGGTCGCTTGGGAATGTTTTCAAGCTTTTTAGGTTCTTCATCCGAAAACTGTAGAAATTCTACACCGGTAAAATGTACCATTGCAAAGATTTAGAACACAGCTCTCAACTAGTATCAAAGAAACGTTTTTTAAGATTGTCAACCATTGAGATACATACTTTGATCCAAGTGGAGAGGAAGTAGCAATATGAATTGTATCAGAAGAACGGTCGGGTGGATGAGAAGCAATGGAACTTCTTTCTCGTGTGGCCTCAAGGCGAGTGTAGATGCTGGCTCCGCAGGTATTCCAGCCAGTTGCTGCCAAATAGGATGCACCGCCCACGATGTTAACATTCTTGCGTGCATCGCCAGAACATGAAGAAGTGCCACTGAAAAAAATGTAACAAAAATGGCATTAACACAACCGCCAATGAACAGCATGTACTCTATCTAAACACGAAGAAATAAAGAAATTTACCAAGACAGTCGCGTTTTGGCGTCTGAGGAATCGAAGTAGGTGATTGAACGCATAGCGATCCACCACGTTGGATCAGTTCAATTTCGAAATTAGTTCGGGCTATAGAAGTTATGAAAAAGAACAAGTTCTGGGGACTAGGAAACAAAGGAGTATAGTGTCCATCCTTATAGCTTGCGCATGTGTTCGTCATGTCTTCCATGGATTTCACCATTGCCACATACATATTTGACGCGAGCTGGAAAGATTAAATGTTACATAGATGCTGTATTATGACTAGAAGTGTGCTAGAACCCAACACGACATTTTTGGGTTCTCGCACATCTTTAATTGCGACGAATAAACATTGAACAAGAAAGCTTACAGGGTTTTGTTGTATTTCTTTCAGCAGATTATTTAACTCTAAGAGTATTGCTGTGGTCGACGCGTGATGCGACTGCACCACTGCAGCACACTCTCCCAATTGCGGGGAAAGCGGCAAGACCGAATTAGCTAATTGCCTGCAAAGCGGACACAGGTATTCGCCTCTTTCCACCGCGATATTCTGTTGCCTTTGATGGTTACGAAGAGATTGCAAGTATGAATGCAAGCAATCCAGATGCAGATGATGACCGCACGTCTGAACATGAACTCCATCCTCCCTAAGCCAATCGACAGTCAACACCCACGTGGTCTACGGAGAACGAATTCAGATATATTATTATATTTCGATCTATCAACGTTCAAGAATATTATGAGCTTAGACAGAAGTAATTACATATACGAAATGGGGGTTTATCTCCTGCATTCTACGGGCCCAGTGAGCGCTACGGGTGTCACCTTTTGCTATAGGCGGATCGTCATCGGAAGTGGGTAAAACTGGTCGTTCTGGTTGCTGCAGTGCATGACCAAGAACGCATGTCGGCTACATGAAAAGCATATGGTGAAACACTGCACTAATATCGTAATTAGAATCAAGTAACAATTCAAGCGTTTATTTATTACCTGAATTAATACGATGAGGCCCATTGGTGCATCCTCGCTGGTGGGAGTAGTTTGATTACAAATTACGCAATCATATTCCTTTTTGCTGGTTAATTTGTTTGCATTGTCTTCTTCGATTCCATCCATACTACATATTCCATCTCCTTCGTCTGAAAGTTATGAGCAAATATTGTGGTTCGATTAATTGGTTTTTTTCTGTTTGAAAATTGAGGACATTACAACAAAATTCTACATCGTTTGGTGCAGATTTGATGCAAGTCCGATAAGAAGTAAGCGATTTACTGTAAGAAAGTTTTACTTTCGCGTTGATTCTACCTGTTTTCAGTGCCTTCTCCATGAACTGCTTTTGTTTGTTGGCAAATTCGGCCATCACTTTCTGTTGCCTCTCCTTTGCACGCCTTCGTCTCTCTTCTTTCTCGCGGCGTTCTTTCTCCCGTTGCTCGTCCTCGCATGTCTGTGTGAGCGGCCACAGCTTGTTCTTCGTTTCAATGATAGCCTCCTTGCACATAGGATCTAAGTTCGCTATTTTATTAAGTAGTTGTGAAATAAAGAATGGCCCGTCGCCGATTCTCGACTCCTTTGGTGGGGTTGCTGAACTACTGCTAGCCTCGTTATCAGACATTGTACACTGCTCGAGACTGTAACTATCCGGTACACCCGACAATTGAGAGTGTAATTTTAATAACAAGGAAATTATGCTTTCGCCTATTTTTACTGCCTTCGGTTGTCCTCTCTGTAACGAAAGAAATATTGATCAGAGTAAGAAATGAATTTTATAAAAATGATTTTCAACTGATCATGCGAATATGATCGAATTTGAACTTTTACCACAGGCTCTCTCCTCTTTAAGTGCTTATGAGAATTCGATGTTGATGGAACAATTTCCACGGACATGGCAGAAGTGCTTAGACTTGGATAAACTCTTTGGGCAGCAACTATTTCGTTACCAGCCATAACAGCAGGTCGTTGAGGTGCTGGTGGCAATGCTGGTCGGCCAGCGACCATATCTATGTGCAGTTAATAAAAATTATATTAAGGAATATGTCAACTTGTAATTTTTTTTCTTTAAACGCATGCTAGTCGAGTGAAAGGCAACACTAAATACAAAATATCAGCACATATTTCTCGAACTATACTATTATATTTTGCAGTATTCAGTGCTTTCTTTCTATAAACAATAACCCACGAGGTGGCTTCTGTTAGGTCTGAATTAAGCAGAGCCAAGTGTTTCTCATTTCTCTTATTTGCATTGTGTAATGCATATAGTGATGTTCCACCAGAAAAAAAAGCCTGATCAAATCGAACGTGTACAACATCCAACATTAAGGATACAGCTATGGTTAAGTGGAAAAGTGGAAAAGACTAAAAGCAACATACTGTTTGGTGAAGGAGGTGGTTCAAGGGCAAGGGCCATGGACCCTTCAGTGGATGGTGGCAAAGCTCTTTGTGGAGTTATTATATCATCTTCACTGTTAACATCTGATATAGCAACAATTCCGTCTTCAGGTACAATAGTCATATGAACTTGGGCTACACATAATAAAAGGAGAAACAAAACTAACGTCATTACATATTGCACTACACGATATTACAACTTAATCGATATTGAAACATCTATTTCGAAATTAAATCATATACAGGGTGTATTTTCACTTATATACAAACTTATGGTGAAAGTAACTAATGAGGATGTAGAACATATATTTGAAATACTAGAAATTCGTTCTCAAGGTGTACATACACATTTCAAATCTTTTGCATATTTTTAAACCGAATGAATAATTGAAATTTGTTTCTCTTAGCTAGCACATTCTATATCATTAATAAATCAATCGAAAATTGCTTACCATCTGCGGCTGGTAAGGCTGGTAGAGAAGGTAAAGATGGTAAAGATGGTAAAGATGGTAGACTTAGAGTTTCCAAGCAGCTTTCATCTGTCCCATCGTTTAGCATAAGTGAAGCTGCAACATCAGTCATTTCATCTTGAATATCATACTCTAGTTCGCCTAAAAGAAAAGATGTTTAAAGCGATTGTATTCAAAGCATAAAGAATTGAAAAAGGAAAATAGGAAAGAGAACAGTTCGCTAATGATTATGCTTACTTTCAGAACTTTCTGACTCTGATTCTTGCATCTTGATCACGCGTGGCACCACGGTCCTTAGATTTTCGGACAAATTATCAGTTTTATAAAAACTATCCAGATCCATATCCTTTATCACACGAGATGTTCCTTCGCTGGTATAGTGACACACGCGGTTCGTCTAATTCGAAATAAACAAAACGTGGTAATTACGCGATTAAAATTATTTCATTTAACACTCGCACGGTCATCGGCAAAAATCGTACGCGGACGACGATCGTTGGGTCTTTTGATACCCAGCCATGGTTATTTAATTTATTCATTTTGCAATATATACTAGTTTATAATATTTTGAAAAAGTTTACATCAAAAACATTTATTTTTTTATATGAATCCTCACGAGAATTTATACATTCTACATTTGTTGTATCCCTTGAAACTGTGATTTCTGGGTCGGGAAAGACCCGCCGACGGCTGTGCGAGTGCTAATCGTCATAATAGTCCACTGTGTACAAGATCATTGTATCGTATGTTCTATGCACTTACAGACTTGTCAGGTATTTCAGCAGTGATTACTGCCATTTCTAATAGGTAAATGGTCAATGCCATTACGTGTTCTGATATGCTATGACCATATACAGTCTTGTAAAGAATTATTAAAATCATGGCGTGGAAAACTTTGGTGCGCAAAACGAGCCGTGGATCGTCGTAATCGAATGAAACAGGAGCTGGATGTCTAAATGGTGGCCATGGTGTCGCACTGTTTTTCAGTTTTCCTGATTGCTTCACACTGAAACATTTATAACAATGTAATAAATATCAGTGTGTAAAACTAGCGAACGTAGACGTTAAAAAAAATATGACAAATTAAGAAGGTAGGCCTACTATTCAGTGAAACGATCCATCGATATCTGAAAGTCTTTCCTATGCACTGCTCTTAACAAAACATGTAGAGGATCAAACAATTCATCCCACACGTGTGGTTTCGGGCCATACATTCCCTGCTGCATATTTCCGCTGGCTTCAAGATTGGGAGCCTTGTATTGTGCTGTCTGTAAAATATATTATATGGTTGTTCAAGAAATGTTTACAGATACATATGTATAAATAATGCAAATGAAGCATACATCAGCCAAAATGGATTCGAAGTCTCTGTTTTGTGGAGTACCACAACGCTCTGGCATTAACTCCATTAACTGACTGTGAGTCTTGTCTCCCATACACAGCAAGGTAACCATTTCCAAACCCGACATTTCATTATCGGGCAAACCTGCATAAACATCATGTAAGTTGTATACTCTCTCATATTACTAACACTTTATCTACCGGAATCCTATTAACTCCTTGTACTATAACAACAAGTAAGACTCGTAATGAAGATTTCGAACAGAATCTACTAAATACAAACTTTCTTCTTCTTCTAAGAAATTATGAACGCAAAAGAAGTTCTAATCGCTGCAATCATAAAACAAATCATAGTGCAAGGGGTTAATAGGATTTTCAATTATTGTGCTGTACCAAAAGGAAGCTTAGAAATCATACTTTATATAATAATCCTAAGCAAAATTAATAGATTACGTTATTGGAGGTGAGTTTCAAAGATCAGGAAAACATTGCTGGTAGATAATGTGTTAATTATTGAATACAAAATGAATTGTGAAATTTTACCTAGATTTGTTCGAACGTTTACCAAGGTAGCTAAAAACGTTAAGCAGCTTTCCAACATAGGAGTATTTTTCTCTCCTTCCATGTATTCATTTTGACGTGTATGATACAGACACAGACTCATCCATTCCCTCATGTGAAACCTAAACGAACAATGCGATTATTTTCCATGTTCTATCTAAAGGAATAACAATGAATCGAGGATAAAACTAAATAATTACTTTTCAATAACAGTTTTCACAAAGACATCTGGTTGCAATTTTGTTGCGCACACTTGCAGAAGATAGAGATCCGCATCGACCATTGAATTGCAAAAATTGCATTGTATATAAGTCATGGCTTGTCCTTTTATTTGAAGTCCATTACGAACCCATAAGCCATTCCAGATTTCATAAAAAGCAACCTGAATGAAAAATCATGGTGTTGTATAGACATAAATAAAGATTTCGAAATAAAGGTATTTCTATGAAGCATAATTCATAATTATAGAACATAATTGTTCTATCTACAAATTGTATTATCCCAATTTGTAGCTGTAAAAAGACATCGTCTCGTGCGGCATGCATGATTCATAAACGGGTACCTAACGCTACTTTCGAAAATTGAATCATGGGTTCGACGTAGCAGACAGAATTTTCGCTACTGTCTTATTCAAGAATTTTTTAATCCTTTCTAAACGATCGGATAGAAGCAAACAAATTTGTACTAATTATAAGCTATTTCAGGGACGTTAATGGAGCGGAAAAAGCAAGTGTGAAAGGAACATTTTATTGTCAATAACATTTATGCGATACAATAACAAGAGGGTTTTCAAACAGTGAATTCTCTTTTTAATAAGAAAACATGTTCGATATGCATACCTATAAAAAAACCGTATCGTGAAATATAATAATAATATCTGAAATATGCGGGCATTCTTTCATTCTTAGAAGCTGATTCGTGAGATCACGGCAGTTTCCCCACCGAACCGACCAATCCTGTCACTTGAAGGCATTACAAAACGCTGCGTTGTCAGATTGTCACAATTCTATCATCAATGGACGAGGGAGAAGGATCCTCAGTCTTCAGTTTCAGAAGTGTTAAACGGAACCCTGACACGCACAACGTATTCTATGCAATCTGAGTCGAAATGTTATTTTCATTTCTCTCATGACTGGTTCGTAACCATTTCAAATTTGTGAACGATCAACAGCAGAAACGCGCGGCAAGAAACGAAGACACACGAAGAGAGTTCGGTCTGTGACACATGTGGGAAGCTTTCCTGGGAAACTTTCTATCGAAAAATTCATCTAGCTGACGTGTTTCGATATAAATCAGTGGAGATGGCTGCGGTGAGAACAAAGATTCTTCTACTTTGCTTGATAATTGGCTTCGAGCAGTTCGCGCATGGTTTCGACGCCATGAGCATTATGGACATAAAGGATATATTGAGATTCGGTCGCGAAACAATGACAGAAATTCTCGAATCGTGGGAGATTTTACGACCGAAAAAGCCTGGCGACGAGGAAAATAGCTTCCCGTTTGTTTATAGAATGGAGAAAGAGTTGAGGAAGAGCATGTCGTTAGTGTCGAAAAAGATCGACATTTATCAACAGAAAACGGAAATGCACATCGATTTGATTATGGCTGAACTATTAACCGGTCTACCGTTACAAGAAAACCTCGATCAAAAATTACGACAGATTGATCAGTACGTCGGGCAAATCGATGATTTGTACAATAATTTTAAAGCATATATCGCGTCGCCGACAACCTACGAGCAGTACACGTTGGAGGACTTCGCTGAAACATGCGTCTCCTCTAGATCAGGTGCTTTGCCTCATACTTTGAAAACTATTCACCGACTGTTAGTTCCCTCTTCCGAACAAACTTTTACCAGAAGCGTCCTTTTGTTATTGGCGAAACAGATGAACGTAAGTAACGAAAGACTTTACTTAACAATTTTGATCAACAAATTGTTTGAAAAAACTGTCTGGACCATGGAGTCACATTTTTTAGATATACATATGATATACTGGGTATACCTGTTTTGTCACCATTTTTTAGGCATTTCTGGTAGTGCAATTAAAAAATGTTTCAGACAAAATATTATCAGTACTTGGTGGGCTACATGTTCGCATATTCTTAAATCTCAAAACATGCTTTTTACGTAAAAAAAAATAGGCCACCTTGACTTTTTTAAATGGTGCTATGTATATGTTTTGGAAATCATAGGATACTTGCTGACGTCGAGACGAATTCAGCAGTGTATTCTACTATGACCTTGTAATGACTGTAAACTCAAAAATTTTGTGCAAACGTAATTTTTATAAAAAATGATTCCTTACAAAATAATAGTTTTCACTAAAATTGCAATTTTAACAAGAAATTTTAATTAAAATGTCAAAAACAGCTAACTGGATAAAAAAAGGTTTATTCAAGTAATTTTTTGATCGTATTAAATGGGTGTCTGCTACATCGTATTTATTCATTTGATTTCACAAATAAAATCCGATACTTTAGAAACGAATTAATATAAATTCATGATGGAAGTATGTCGTCTACTGTTCAATCATTGACAGTTCCGAGTTACAAGTACCCACCAGCATACTAGTAACGAGAACCCTATCAGAATCATTAAGTATAACAAGGTATTAGGTATAGTAGACTATCACGATGATCAAGTGACGTCCGACGCTATGCACCTATTCAATTCGTAAACTATGATAAGGTCTTGCAGTATTATACTCGTGGTTCCGAGTATCGAGACGATTAAACAGGAAAACACAATAATAACACGAACAACAAAAATGATATATATATATATATATATATATATATATATATAAACCTACAATTGTATTTCAATTGCATCTAGTTGCGATCATCTTTTTCGACAGTGAATATCGCGCGAAAATATGACAGGAAGAACAATACGAACGAGAGATAAAAGCGAGTATTTATACCTTTATGTAACTTTAGTTTAGATTTTGAAATTGATTAGTTCGCGATCGAATTTTCGTCGAAATTGTAAAATCGAGTGAAAGATTCTTTGTCCGTCGTGTAAATCGCATCTCCACTGCAATGAAAGGAGCTGCTGTACAGTGTACCGTGCTTTTCTCGATCGTACAATGCACTGTGTACGAACGACTTAACAACGAGAGGAGAGTAAGAATGAAGAGGGGCATGCGCAGAGATACATAACACCATTAAAAGCCTGAACGATTCGAAGCCAAGAGGGGAGGCACACAGAGTAAATTAACGATGGACTGATGCAAAACCTTCAGTCGAATTCAAGCAACCGTGGAAACCGTTGCGCCTGCTAATTCTTTTATTTTTCTGTCAAAAATCACGTTGAGCGATAATATTCCGAGAAACGGCCATCAAACGGATGTTTATGCAACGGAGTGTGTCGTGACAAAGGAGCCAGATACAACAGATAGTGTGCACCTTCAGAACCTTCGTACAGCAAACTGGTGTAAGAACGTTTGTTGTGACAGTCTCTCCAGTTCCAATTTTCATTTACTACGATTGAAACGGTTCGAATGATAGCATTGACCTCCGCGACCTATATACTTGATAGGTCTAGCCTTTTTCTATGCATCAGTGTGAAATACGTAAAACCAAAGAACGGTATTGGTCTGGATAAATATATTTCTTTGATTTTTTTCAAAAAGTCGCGTACTTGTTGTTGAAAACGGTGAAAAGTATCGGAACACTTATTTAACAGCAACGAGTTTCGTCCGAATATTACTATACTTATTGTGTTGTACATGTGGTAATTCCATATTTGAAGTTCAATTTTCAAAATAATGAAAATGAAGAATGAACCGGAATTATTTGTTGGACTTGTAGAGGAATATAACTTTAAAATCGGTTTCTTATCGTCTCTTGTATTAGCTTTGTCAATACAAATAGTCTTAGTCAGCAGGGTCACGAAGAATTCGTTCTATAGAAGTTCTCTGTAATTTCGCGGTACGCGAAAAACAATTCAAACGATTCGGAGTGTTCACATTTGAAAACTAAAGAAAACCAAACATAATTCGACTTTGTGTAATAAGATTGCAGTGTATGTTAAGAAACCTTAGGCGAGCCTGCTTATGGCGCAATCGAATAGAGTTTTCACCGTTCTTTCGGCTAATTTTAGGAAAACGAAGACAAGTTGAATACAGGCGATTTCCGCGGGAAAGAAAGTGTGCTTTCTAGATATTTGTATGGGAAAGCGTGGCATCAGTGAATTTACACAGGGGGGAAAAGTACCTCAGAAAAAATTCATTAAATATTCGATCGTGTTAAATGGTTAGACACAACCGGAAGCGGAAATATTAGCCGGGCATGACTCACTTTAATAGTAATTAGATATAATTTAGTGGAAAAGGCACAAAGGACGCTAATCCTAGGTAGCAAAACGGAGAGTCCCACGACGCTACACGATGCTTGTCATCTTTCCGCAACCATAATCATGTTGTATAGTGACGTATCTACTTTTTAACGTAATCGGCACATTCGACCCTTACATCAAACGTGATTCGCATATGTGAAACACACCAATCAAGCTCGATGCATAGAGAAGCATCACTCACACAGAGGCGGCGAGACACGCTGCTGATCTAGTCGAATACTGTTTTGTTCTCAGAAGTTTCAAGGGCATGATACTGTTTACGCACCAGGAGGACGATACCTTCTCGTGGCTGTAATATTTTCGGCGCGAGCATTGACTCAAATTTCTAGACTTGGAACAACAAATTGGAACCAGAGAGGGCGAGAGAGGGGAGAGAGAGAACGTAACATGTTAGATTTTTATAAAAAAAAAAAGTATTATTGTAAAGTTACTTGTTCATTCGTAGGTGTTGTATATTATGATGTAACGGATGACTGCGTAATCAAAGAAGAAGAAAAATAAATCGACAGACAAACAGAAAATGAAGAAAACAAAAGCTTCTGTGTGCCTCCTATTCCTGCTGATAACGTGTAGAGGAACGTTTGGCTTTAGAAACGATGCTATAGAAATTGACGAGATGAGACAAAATCTCTACAAACATACGGAAACGATCAACGATGTTATATTTCGGATGGGTCTTAATGGACTCGACGTGGAGAAGTTTCTCATAAAGAGCTTCAAAGAGTTCGGCGACGAGTTGGACCAGAATTTTCCGGACCCCGGTTACGAGAATTTGAACTTATTGAACTCGATCTGGTTGTGGAACCGGACACGGAAGGAGTTGGAAGTAATCGAGGCGCTGTATGATATTTTCAGGCAAATGCAATACGAGATTATTGATAAGAATAAGGAGCTCGATTTGCAAAAGTTAGCGAACATCTCTGACGCTATTTTACACGACGAAAACCACTCGATAATAAACAAACTCGCTCGTATTACTGAATTTATAGTGCATGATAAGTTGTTCGTTCTGGCTTATCAGGTACACAATTACAACGACAAGTTGAACGAGTATTTGGGGAGAGTACGATTTCCATGGCCCCTCGTTTTGAGGTTATATTTGCGTTCTTGGGGTTATTTCAAGAAAAAATGTATATACAGGGTGTCCCACATAAACGGGAACACCTAAATATCTGTCGTATTTACAGTCCTATCAGAAAACTTCAGAGGACAAAGTGACACTATTGCAGAGGGCAAATATAATGGTAAAGAAAAAAATGGTTTATGTCGTGTTTTTTAATGAAATTTCAAGGTCACCGATGTTTTTTTAAATGGAATAGTATATTTTTTTACGGTAGCATGATAGACAATAAAAAAAACTGAATTTAGTGGATACCACCCTTTTGACCTTGAAATGACCTTGAGCAAGAATAATTATGTATGTCAACGCGTAATCTTTGCTGAAACACGTAAGTTTTAAACTTCCACATTTTATTCGCTCCAACATAATTATTCTTGCTCAAGGTCATTTCAAGGTCAAAAGGGTGGTATCCACTAAATTCAGTTTTTTTTATTGTTTATCATGCTACCGTAAAAAATATACGATTCCATTTAAAAAAACATCGGTGACCTTGAAATTTCATTAAAAAACACGACATAAACCATTTTTTTCTTTACCATTATATTTGCCCTCTGCAATAGTGTCACTTTGTATTCTGAAGTTTTCTGATAGGACTGTAAATACGACAGATATTAAGGTGTTCCCTTTTATGTGGGACACCCTATATAACATGATGCCAAATAAGTAGATTTCCTGTTTTTTATAAATTTGGAAATATCTCGGTAACTATGCGAAATATGGCAAAATATCAAGAGACCTTTTTTGTAGAAAATGAAATTTTATTCGCATAATCTTTGTATTGTAGCTGTCATCCAGAATTTGAACTAGTAATGGAAAAATCATGTGAATAGAATGAGTTGTGGTTAGGTCGTGGAGGGGGCGGATTGAAACGAGGGGCCGCGGAAATCGTACTCGTGCCGAGTATTTCATATAAGCTAGCGATGTCTTGACAATAAGCGAAGGCTCAATCAGGACAATTGATATTTGAACTAGTTTATATTTTGTACAGGAAACATCCTCGCAAATATGCAGCGAAAATCAATCTCTTCAACAATTGCTCTACAACCTTTACAGCACAGTTACTCTAGCAGAGATCAAAGGCTACAGCATGATTCAGTTTTCCTATATGTTACTGAGACTGTATAATCAAGGTATAAAACTATGGGAGTTGTCTTCAGTTTCCATTAGACGAATTGGATTAAAGTAAGAGTTAAAGTAAAATTGTACGAATAACATTGAGTAAATTCGATTGCAGGTGCTAACTTTACCGAGGAAGTGGAATTGACGAAACAACAGTACGCAATGAGAACTCTTGACACAGTGAGAGCTGTGAAGACCGCCATGGCGTTCGCGCCTAGAGATCTCTGGATGTGCGACCCGGCGCATCCAAAATTAAGTATGTTTTCTTTTGTTTGTTCACTGATATTCGGAACATCGAACTCAACCGAGCGGTAAAATTCTTTGCAGATGAAACGTACGAGCAGTTAACGGAACTGTTTCAAGGCTATATCGTAAACGAAGTAGATCTGAATCCGCAGGCATCTTGCAAGGAAAACTGCGGTTATTATAGTTACTCGAAGGTGCACGGATGTTACAAAAATCAGTTCTGCGCCTCACAACGCAAATGTAACGGTAATGTAATACATTGCGAGTACGTCGATTCCGACATGTGGGTGTGTCCAGCGGTAAATTGAATTTCGTATTTTCTTTCATAGATTTAGCCGGTGTAAGAGAAATTCTGGATTTCATGTGTGCGTTGAATTATTTTCAGGCCAAGAACAGCCATCAACGATACGAATATATACAATACGAGAACAAACAAGTGTTCGGGCAGCAGGGTACTTGCAAGAGAGAAGTAATTAAAGTGGACAGTTGGTGGCGCTGGTTATTCTGGCACTGCAGTTATTGTTTCTGCTACTGTGACGATCAAAGCTCAAGATCCGACCGATACTTTAGCTTGCGAGAAGTTACGTCCGACACCGCGAACAACAAGTAAATGCATCATCATAGATAATTTAATGAAGATGATATAATCCATTTGTACAACGAGAAACATTGTGTGTTACAGAGTTGTCACGGGCGTTACACTGAAAAAAGTAAATCGGATAGTGCATATACAAATACAAGAGGGTCAACTGTTGCCACGTGGAAACATCAACAGAACAACTACCGCTTGGAAGCCTGTTGTACCGTTTTCTGTATTGGATAAGAATGTCAAGAACGGCGTTGACTATCATACTCTATCGTGGGAAAAGAGAGGATTAGATCTAGACGATTTGGTGTCGGATCAAAGTCACCTGGTAACAGGTATGCACATTATTTGAAATTCTCCTTTCACGTAGAAAAACACCATTTACCGTACTTATCTTTCTAGGACTCAGATTTAGAACGATCGGATCTCGACTGAATCTGGAAATACAGGTGACACCGTTTAACTTCACGACAGGGGAATTGTTACAACCGTCTGTGAACAGCTTCTGGATAAGCAACGACGTTACCGACAGGTAAGATCCGGATGATTATGCTTTTAGAGGGTTCTTTATGTTCAACCATTATCTTGATTTATAGGACACCTTTGGAATTAAAAAATCCTGATGTACCGACCCGAGCTCAACTACCATCGTTACCGGACTCGAAGAAGCACCAGTACGTGAATTTCTCACCCAGCGATCGAAGAATGGATGCTGCGCAAAATACAGTACCGTTCATAGATATTCAACTGGTGACCTCAGACCCACCGATTCCAATGGCGGGTGCCGGAGTTTTTCACAAAGGCAGACCGGGATCCGGAGGCTACGTGGCCTTGAAATTAATCACATACGACTTCACGCCACATTTGATGGTTGATTTGCCACCCTCGCCACCAGTTATTAATCATCCTCCGTTAGGCGAAATAAAAGCGACATGAAATCGCTGATATCCGTATTGCGATGATAAGGTAGATGTCGTTCGTAGATACTTTTTATATGTTACGTTCCGCGTGCTTTTCATTAAATTATAATTAAACAGTAAAAATTTTTAATCGTGTCAGTACGCATCCACGTAATTCGAAACGGTAATCATGCTCGTGTCTTGTTGATTCTTTCTATCATCATTGTGCCATTTTAACATGTATATGATGCGCGCGTAATATTATTTACTTTAAACACAATATTGTTCAGCTTTATATTATCACTCGTTTCTATCAGTTTGGCGTTATTTTTTCAGACCGTGATTGCGTTTTGTTTCTTAATTGATAAAAATGACAAGTACATATTCTGTTACCTGTGACGGTTTCAATTTTTTTACATGTAAAAACAAATCTGTATTTGTAATCCGCGGTAGTTGCATATTTTATAAGAGAACGTGAAACTATCGGTTACCGAAGTATTTTTTAAATAGGTACTTCAAGATTCTGTGATTTAAAAATACAAATAATAAAAACGCTAAACGAAGTTCTCTTTGTAGTCTTTGTACTTTTTGTAGATTTTTCTGATATCATTATGTTTCCGCAAGTTTCAATGCAGCTTTACGGAAATCTAAATAATGAGCGTTTTTCAGAACTCTAGGAGTATTATAATGTACTCACCTGAACCCGCAGAGGATGCATCATTAGAAGGTGCAGCATGTCGGTAGGAGGTAGTAAATTATTAAGTGTAGCTCCTTGTTGGCGAACCGCTTGACACATGTACACAGCAAAATATCGGTGCAGCGGAAGGTGAAACGACACTTGCAAGCTGTCGCTCTGCAACAAAAGTAGAAAGAATCATTAATGACGCCGATAAAACCAAAATGACATTCAGCAGAATTGTTTGAGTTCTTACATCGTTTGGATGGGTGTATTTAATAGCATCCAGCCAATCTTGTAGAGCCATTAGACAATAGCTAAGCACTCTTCGACTGAGGGGCGCACTCTCGGGGCCGCTCAAGTGAGAGGCCAAAGCCCACATTGGATACGCGCTCGCTTCCAATTCAGCGCTGAACGCTGCATAATACGTGTTAGGTTCGAATTCAATGTGTCCACTCAGTTCTCGCTGATTCACGTTCATTCCTGAAATAAATTTAACTAGTAACTTTCAAGATACGTACATATATACTTAAGGGAGTATTCTGGTTTCTCATCTGCAAAAGATCGATTTTTCTTTTCTGCATTTTTTTTAAGTGTAAGCTTTGTAGAATATTATAAAAATTCGCTAATTTGACTTCAACATGTCGCCATTTTGTAAAAAATCCTGATTTTTAATTTCTTTTGTATTCATAAACAAACAACTTCATTTTTTGTTTTCGATCAGTAGAAAGACTAATCGTGGCGACTGTCAACCCGTGTTTTTCAAAACAAACTCTATAAAAATATATATAATTCGTGTAATTTTGATTATTTTTGCGTAGAAATAATCACACACGTACTTCATATACCAATAAATATATGTGCAAAATCCTAATGCAAAAGGTTCAATAGTGTTTCTGATAAAAATTCTTAAAAATTCGTGCAAAAACGGCCTCGAGAATAAGAATACCCATGTATATATTTTACAAAAGACACAATGATACCTTGAAACATAGATAGGAAATCAAACCACATCTCCAAAAGTGTATCGTCGCTCATAAATCGATCAGCGACAGCTTTATGAGAAAGAACATTATTTAAATCCGACACTAAGGGCCAGTAGCAATGTTCCTTCATTACTTGACGTCTACAGTCCACCACATAATGGAAATTTTTATCTGGATCTAAACAGAGAAAAAGATATTTAATGGTATGGTACAGTGCTCTTGTATTTTATCACCCTGAAATCTACATACCATGTAAGGTATTCTGAATCAGAATTTTGCTCATCATGTACTTCAAACTGATAACCATAACGTGCAATAAATTCAGTTGATCGACCATTCTCAATGCTAAACTTTCGTTGCTAAAAAGCTAACATAAGACACGTGAAGGTATTAATATTCGTTCATTCAGTTTTTATAATGGATATTATTTTAGTGGAGATACTTACCTGCACGCTAACGTGAACTATTCTGTTACTTAAAGTATCGGGATCTGTTGAGCGTTCCAGCATCATCGAAATTCTACTATAATGTAGCACGAATGCACAAGTAAGTGCTTCCTTGTAATCTGGATCCGGCAACATATTCAGCAGCAAGCAAACTAACTTTTGCGGGAATTCATAAACAACCGTCCAAAACATTAATTCTTCTAAGAAAGTGGTATGTTCTAAGTGTTCTTGCAACGATGCACATTCTAAAAACAACAAGTTAGTTATAGTTTATAATGCATCGTAATATTGTATCTATTAATAAACATGTATGAATTTACCTTTATATTCATCAGGTGGTTCTGGGTTTGGCAAAGACTTCACTGCATTTTGATATATGTTATTACTATCTTGACAATAAATGTCATATTCTGGTTGTCCAGTAGAGACAGATGGATCCATGAAACATCTATATTTCTGTGGATTTGTGAGAGCCGACGTCATCACTCGTCTCATCAATGTGCCCATTTTATTAAAGTCAAGAAGCATAGTTAAATATCCGTCTGCATCTTGGATAGCAACCCTATAGTCTGGAGCACGTACTTTACTGTAATTGTATAAAAGAAAATAATTATTAAAATGCTATGTATTATTTAAAATGTTAGTAATAAAATAAAGTTATATAACCAACCAATTTTCACGTAAGTGTTGGATTAGACGAAGGATAATCCTTGGCATCATTGCGACCGCCACACATAACAAATCTGAAGGAGCTGATTTATCAACAGCAGCTTTCGAACCATGTCTATCACAGAATCTATGAGAACAGATAAGAGGATGGAATAGTTTCAGCATTACAAATCATTTTGTACAATCAATGCGAATTCTTACCCTGCTTCTTTCATAACAGATGAATCACCACAGTCACATGCTCCTCCAGCTTGGCTAAGAAACATATTGAAGTCATGGCGAAAATGATTGCCTTTCTTAAAGCATTCCGTGCACAGAGACATACACGGTGATATGCTACAGGTACGACAACGATATGCCACAAAATTTGGTGTCCAAACAAGTCCACATGTTGTGGCATTATCGTACATCCTCACTGAAATGTAGATATAAAATTTTTTTAAATAAATAGGAACCTGTAATATACTTTACAATTGTTGTGTATACATTAGAAATATGTGGATATTTTTACTTCAATTCATTACTGTTATGTTACAAGTTTAGGTTTTTATTATATTTCATTGAAGTCCCTTTGTTAAATACTTTAGCTAAACTTGTACAACATTGAGTATAAGACGTTTGTTTTCGAATGCGTTACATTCAATAGAATGCTAAGTGGACCGAATGATCCTGAATAATATTCTAAACAATTTTATATAGTTCAAGCAATGTACTACGCTACTATTTTCTGTAAAACAATAAACATGTGGCAGAAAAAACGATCGTATCCTCAAACATGCGAACAGAATGAAAACATAAAGAACAATGAGCTCGTTACATTTATGAATCAATTTTGTAGCACAGAGTGCACAAATCTACTCGCTTTTAGAATAAACAGAAAAGAAATGTATACGGTACCTGTATTAGCAAACTCATCCGGTGTACGACCACCGGCCATCAACCATTTGCACCAGTCAATGGTTTCCCAATCGTCGATGGCCTTGCCAGGATTCAAGAGTACATCCAACAGTTCGTTGAGATGCTGTGGATCACCAGTGTCAAGGGTTGGATTGCTACATTCTGCGTAAATATAAGCAGCTGCACCACGTTTGCCTTTGTTCATTAATACTTGGGAGGTGTTCAACGTCGAGGCCATCGTGAAATAGTTGACCTCGCGGTGCGAGGATACCACTGGTCTCGATACGTGTTGCGGTATCCTCCGAGGATCGAGAGAACAAGTGCAGGGGTAACGAGTATCGGATAATGAGATGATACCGACGTTAAATTTTCAGGAAGCCGACAGGGCAGTCGATTGTTGCCCGACGACTTGCAGCTTTTCGCGTGTCCCTCGTGCGAAAACTTCCGGGAAACCTTTCAAATAGAGGTGGCCCGCGAACCAAGGGATTCTCGACAATCTCCATATCAGTGAGCATCTCCCGTCAACTCTGTCTTCCTCATCAATTTTGACAGCATGACGAAAGCACCAAGGGACCGTTAACTTACACCACTCTCCGAACCGACGGACGATTATCGACCTTCAGATTTCGTGTTTCGACAAGTACTCGGTACTTGCACAATAATCGTTGTTAATACAACACACATCCGCATTTACGGGACGGCAAAACCAATTGACCACCAATCGTTCGACCAATTGACCACAGTTTATATTCTTCTACGGTGCGTCTTCTTCTTTCCGATCAAGAGTTTATCTATCTTATCGACGGGACAGTGACCGATATGCGGTTTATTTTCTCCACGGTGTAGCACGAGTTCGGTGACATAGCGCGACGTTAGAGAGGGTGCCTTCAGAGTCAAAGAGAAGGAGAGATAACGCGCATAAGAGACGCGGAGACGCGGACTTACGAAATATAAGGACTAGACAAACTTGTGACAGGTCCCGCTGAGCATGGCATTGTCGTTGGCCGGGCCAGAATTCGTTATCTATAGTCGCGCTTTGATTGGCCCGTGTTTTTCGTAAATAAGTCATTAACAATGTCGACGAGGACATTTTCGCTAAGAAAAAAGTTACTTCAAATGACCTCATGAATCATCCCTTTCAAGGTTTTCCGACATTTTTGGGTCACGTATTTCCCAAGTTCGTGGAGATCACTCACTTTACATCTGTCAGAGAGGAATCTGGTTCTGTCCATGGATATATTCCTATATCCATGTTTCTGTCAGAGTCTTTCTTATTTACATTTCTTTCTTTGCTCGAAAATCTGCGCACTGCTGGATGTGCAATAGAATGGTGGGGATATAAATCGCGACGTCGGAGAAGTGGCCGAAACGTGACGCTACGGAGGGAATGCTGCATCAGATCTTTGTTTTCTATGATCTCGTATTTCTCTCGAAGCGTATTTTGGTCAAATTGTTTATATGTAATAATCTTTCGACATAACAACTGCAAATAAATAGATAGAAAAAGTAAACGAAGGTTTCAGACTACAAATAATTAAAAAAAAATGTGACTGAGTACGCTATTTATTTATGTTGCGTATAAACCAATCATATCCTACTTCGTGGACAAGTTGGATTGTTATTGAACAATGTCTAGACAATCGCAATGCCTAATGCAAGAAATAGATCTACTAATATTAGTTCTTATTGCGTATTAATTTAAATAATAAATAGTACTGGTCGCTATATACTGAATTAAATTCCGAAAATTTCAGCCAATGAGCTTTGGGTACATTGAAGCGGTAGTATGGTAACACTGACTACCAACTTTTCTTTTTGACTCGACTAATCGAGCGTGTACGTTGCTGTGATAAATAAAATTTTAAATCGCAGGTAATCTCCTTTTTCGGGGCACATCCAACGTAAATTATTTATATGATCGTTACTATTTTAATCGTAGAATTATTTGGCGGTAATATTTTATGTCAGATATTGTGACAAAAAAGTTTTCACATTAAGGTGATTAGTGGGTTAGGAACAGTGCGAGTTGTTTCGGATTGCAATTGTTTTGCTTGTTGAATATTAGAATGTAGTATGAAACAGTGACTTTAATATTTTAGCAATAATGAAATTGTTGAGAGTTCAACGTTTAGCCAACAAGATATACTTGTAATGATTCAACTCAGTTTATGTTAATTTTAGGTTATGTTGAATGTCACAAAATACAGGATATCGGTACAAGGGAAAAACAAAACAATTAGTAAAATGTTTATTAGTATGAACTTTACACATTGTTTATTGTTTCAGCCATGGTGCGTATGAACGTTCTTAGCGATGCCCTCAAATCCATTAATAACGCGGAAAAGCGTGGAAAGAGGCAAGTTCTCTTGAGGCCTTGCTCTAAAGTAATTATTAAATTTTTGACTGTCATGATGAGAAAAGGTGAGAAAATACAAAATTATTTTCTATGCTATTTACCCATAATTTATTAAAGTCCCCGCTCAATGGAATTTTTAGCAATTTTAGTATTACACTTCAACATTTTTGTTCCAGGGTACATTGGAGAATTTGAGATCGTTGATGACCACCGCAGTGGAAAAATTGTAGTAAACCTCAGTGGAAGATTAAACAAATGCGGTGTTATTTCACCCAGATTCGATGTTCCAATTAATGACATCGAAAAATGGACCAATAGCCTTTTGCCGTCCCGTCAGTTTGGGTGAGCTATTAAATATTTGTTTATTACTAATATCATATATATTAATTACAATGAACTGTGTGTTACAGATATGTTGTCTTGACTACCAGTGGAGGAATTATGGATCACGAAGAGGCCAGGCGAAAACATCTTGGAGGAAAAATACTTGGATTTTTCTTCTAATTTTTATTTAATTCAATAAAAATTTCATAACACATAAACAAAAGTGTGCTTACTAACCCTACCACTACAGTAATTACCTTGTATGTTCATTTTTTATTGAGGTTTACATAGATTGCAGCTTATTGGAGACTAATTTTGTATAAATACACCCAGTCTTTTAACATATTTTGTAAAAAAATCTCTTAACATCTCTATAAGTTCGATGTACAATAAACAATTAACGATCGTTGTTTTCAATATATTCTATATACACTAGATTCCTGTGTAACCCGATCAAAAAATTAACATTAGGTTTACAGATCACTAATAGTGACTATTTTACATTACTTTATAAAAAAAATGAGAATGTATCTATCCAAGTTTTCCTAATATGTAATATACATATATATTCAAAGAAATAGATTTGTTAAACAATTGCTCATGGATGCATCTTTACAATATCAATAATCGTAAATTAAAAATATTAGAACGCTTCCCGTAAACTTAGTGTTAATAAGATTATATATGTGTATATGTATCTTCTGTGACAGTATGTGTACAATAACAATCGTTCTTGAACAATTTATTGTATATCTATTGTACATTTCCGTCTCATAAAAAATATATATATATACAGTTCTTCTCAACACTTTTTGGATCGTGTTATATGGGAGTCTACTAGCTTGTCTGAGTCTAACTATTTGATAAAATATTAATATATTGTGCAAATGATATTTATTTCAAATGAGTGCCCTCAGTATATACCAACCACCATGCACGAAATCGCAGGGCGTTTCTGATTGGTCGCTGTATCTCTCCGCTGATTGGCCGATTACCAGTAGAGCCGTTCAGCATGCGCGTGGTTGCAATTTCAACTTTATTCCTCGAGTGAACGCGGCCGATGACGGTCAGTCAACAAAACTTTGTAATTCGAACGAAACTCTCGAACGTATCGGGATAGCGCGTCGCGTCGTTAAGATTTCCCATTTCCACGCGAATATAATAAACAAAAGTTCGACGGCCGTGTTCTTCATTTTCGGAAGAATACGTGCGAGCGAATTTCCAAGAAATTGAACGGTGTTGCCAGGTGTTACCCAGGTGAATGTGACCGTTTTGTGCTGCGTTACCTGGGACTCTAAAGGGACAACTGCACGGGAGATAATAGTAAAATTCGGAGCCTTGCTATTTTCAACTACAGTGTATACATCGAGGAATAAAAGCCGTTCTAACGATTGCGAGTTTAAGTGGAATGACAGAGTTGGATCTCAGGATTTCGAACGATACGGGATTTATTCGATCGTTGTCTATAGTGTTCTCGCGAACACCGCTGTGATTTCTTTACGAATTCGTCTGATATTCGACACGCTCGTGACGTTTCTTTTGCAAAATTCCTCGCGCGTCGTCCCATCAGAATGTTTCGCACGCGTTCTCGCGCGTTCATGAGAAAAGAGTGCGGAATACGGTGGTGAACCCGTAAGGACAGGATTAAATATATATTTATTTAATTTCAGCCTTATCGGCCATGAAATGGACTTGGTTTTCAAGTTTTCCATAAACACATTCATCCTCTCCACTCTCATTCTCCCCCGTTGTGATTGTTTGCTCTCTCATTTGTCTCCTTTTTCTTTCAAACATAGCCAGTCAGTTAACAATCTTTAATATATTTTCTTGCTAGAATATCTTCTAATCTAATATTGCACTTATTCAATAAGATGATTTATAGTACCCATCCCATCATCACATAGCTCACACTGCTAGCCCTTGCTAGCAGTCTCATGGTCCCTTACTATCCTTCCCGTAAGGAGAGGATTATATTAGATACCGTTTGTAAAATGTAATTTGACAATGTAAGTCTTTGGACTGGACGCGTCGATCTGAAAGTGAACTAAAAGACGTGCGATCGAGCGAATCGAATGGGAGACGAGACTGCACCGATGCAACGCGATCGTCGGTTTCTCGAAAGGTGGAGGGACTGCGAGTGCAAGTAAGAGGAATGTTGTCTCGCAGGTGTACGTCGTAATGTTCTTCCGTTACGGCTGTCGAAAGAAAACGCGAACGGGACTGTTGGATCTCGCCACGTGAACTCTCGAAAATGCGGAGGTCGTTCAGGAATTGTTTGTGCTGGCTCGCGTGACTCGACACCCCGTAAACGGGCGGATATTGTGCACGACGTTCGAGAAGTGGTGATGTGCAAGTGGCACAGAACGGTTTGCCAACCGAATCCACCGACTAACATGGAGATACCTCGGAGAAATGCGGTGGCGGACCTGTCGACCTTCCTGAACACGCGGATTCTGTTTGCCGCTGTCTATTTCATTTGGATCGCTGGCAGCGCCTGCGCCACTGGTGAGTTTTCGCGCCCGTTTTCATTTTATCATCCCTACAGATTTTCGAACGATTCGACCTATCACAGTTATCGAATATTTTTTCGATCCACGTCCGTGCTCTCGTGTCAATTTGACAGATTTTTGTAACGACGATGTTGCTCTGCCATTTAGAGAACAATTGATCGGAGACTTTGAGACTTTTATTATACCACTTTAACATGAAATATACATATTTAGTATCAGTAACTCTTTGCGGTTGTATTTTCCGTGGTCGTCATCATTGCCTAAAAAACGTGAGAATGTTTTTTAAACTGAGTTGAAATAGCCGCCTAAACTAAGCCTAAATAACCGTCGCATACTCGCATCGAGAACATCCAGGGTTGCGACTGCAACAGTAAGGAAACAGTCCTACCGGGAAATACCCAGAGTTCCATCGCAAAGAATTAATAGCAAAAAATGTGAAAACATTTGTTACAAAAAGGGACTTATACCATAGACTCTTCAGGTGAAAGTTCACCTATTTTTTTCACTTATGTTTTAGATACTTTATAATTTGTTACTTTACGATCGCGTTGTAACTTGAGACGATTGTTTTAAAATATGAGATTATGAATAGCGTCATTAGCGGCGGATGTGTGTTATACAGGGTGTCCCACATAAATGGGGACACCTAAATATCTGTCGTATTTACAGTTCTATCAGAAAACTTCAGAGGACAAAGTGACACTATTGCAGGGGGTAAATATAATGGTAAAGAAAAAAATTGTTTATGTCCTGTTTTTTTAATGAAATTTCAAGGTCACCGGTTTTTTTTTAATGTGGAATAGTATATTTTTTTTACGATAGCATGATATACAATAATGAACTGAATTTAGTGGATACCACCTTTTTGACCTTGAAATGACCTTGAGCAAGAATAATTATGTTGGAGCGGATAAAATGTGGAAGTTTAAAACTTACGTGTTTCAGCAAAGATTACGCGTTGTTTACCGCGGGTTGACCTTTACATATCATAATAAATGTTCGAAATGTTGACCATCCTCATTTATGCAATATTGCAATCTTGCATTGAACGATCTGTAGGCATTGTCGATTTCCTGAGACGCAATTGAAGCACATGCTGCAGTAATCCTTTGACAATGAGGATATCCTCTGGCGTTGTGGGTTTATCTTTGTACACAATACATTTTATCTTGTCCCATAGATAAAAGTCCAATGGTGTCAGATGTGGAGAACGGGCTGACCATGGAATTGTTCCTCTTCGCCCAATCCAGCGTCCAGGATATTTCGTATTTAGCACCGTTCTAGCAACTTTAGAATAATGCGCTGGACAACCATAATCTTGAAACCACATGCGCTCCAGATCGAATAACGTAATTTCTTCTAAAAGGCCCGACAAATCCTGACGTAAAAATGCAGCATACTTTATACCAGTAAGAGTTCCTTGTATAAATTCGTTCGATGTTCAATTACGTCTCAGGAAATCGACAATGCCTACAGATCATTTATTGCAAGATTGCAATATTGCATAAATGAGGATGGTAAACATTTCGAACATTTATTATGATATGTAAAGATCAACCGGCCGTAAACAACGCGTAATCTTTTCTGAAACACGTAAATTTTAAACTTCCACATTTTATCCGCTCCAACATGATTAGTCTTGCTCAAGGTCAAAAAGGTGATATCCACTAAATTCAGTTTTTTATTTTCTATCATGCTATCGTAAAAAATATACCATTCCATTTAAAAAAACATCGATGACCTTGAAATTTCATTAAAAAACACGACATAAACAATTATTTTCTTTACCATTATATTTGCCCCTGCAATAGTGTCATTTTGTCCTCTGAAGTTTTCTGATAGGACTGTAAATACGACAGATATTTAGGTGTTCCCATTTATGTGGGACACCCTGTATATTGTTTTACATGTTTGTCTCTTTGAGGAAGTAAGTTTATGGTACTTCTTACGTGATCCTGGACTGCTAGGGCTGCTTCCGGTTACATGCTATACGCTATGCTGCGGTTCGATTTTTCTGCACTCATATCGGATATGATTGACTGCAACGATTTCGTCGGGGCAAAATAGTTACAGCGAGGTTTAGGATACAATTGTATAACGAAAATGAATGAAAAGTACGAGAGGATATTTTGTTGAATTATTTCTATGGAGCGTGTGTGGACTTTATAACGAAAATGAGTGGAAACTACGAGAGCGATAAAAAGGTTGATTTTCGACCAAGTAAAATACAGTTAGTACGGCCACCGGCGCGAGAGTAATTCTCTCCTATTTCGTTGATAAAAATTAGCGGATCAGCGAGTATTTTCGCGACAGTGCCCGTCGCCGGCGGTTACAGAAATCCGTGCTACTAGTGGTATTTTTTGCAGGACGTACGACCATGTTCGGCTCCGCTGGTAATTGCCGTCATTATTACGTGGAAACGGTATTCGCTTTGTCATGAAACTAGCACGGGAACAGGATATATGCTCTCGGCGTTGCAACGTCCCTGACAAAGACGAACGTTCCGTTAGCGTGGAGTGACGGAGCTGACCGTTTCCCTAAAACCGGTCAAGCCTAATATGCCCCGATTTAAACATTGGTAGGAACATCGCTGAGTAGAGCAAACAACGATATCTCGGCGCTCGGCCAAATCGCTTTTGCATATGTATGTAAGTACATATGTGCAGCCGGTAAGCAAACGAACGTTAGCCCCATAGCCCGCCGTATCTACATACATACACATTCATAGAACCTTTCGACCAGCGATTTCAATTACTCAACTATAGAATCCCGGATTGAATGATTTTATTAGCCCATTTGCATCGTTAATACTAGCTTTACGGGACCCGGGATCTAATACTTTTAATTTTCAAGATTGTAAAGTTGCGAGGCATTATTAAACAAATTTATTTCTTTTGGTATATATTCTTAAAAGAATGGCTAAAAATTTGGATAGATTCAATCGTGTTGTTTTTATAAAGTAAAACAGTCACTTTCAACACGTTGAACTCGGAAGTTTATTTTGTTTCGCTTATTATCGTATGACTTTTCATTTAACCCTTTGCGCTCCGAAGTATTTTAACTCCATAACCAAACTTTTTTTTTCGATTAAGAATATTTCCATTCTATATGATTTTTATCATTTTGAAGAAATGGAACTGATATAATACTTCATAGAATACTTAAATGTTTGGTAACGATTTTATTGAATATCAATTTTATAATGTAAACAATATTTTGAATAATGGTATAGTAATTTTTAGTGGTGCCTCAGAGTCACCACTCGAGTGCTAAGGGTTAAATTTAAATGCAAAGCTAAGTCTATGTTTAAACAAAAGATTTGCTTATTTCTTTTCTGTTTAATTTGTTTCAACGAAACCTATTATAATAGTGAAAATATTTTGGTAATTGTACAGTAAAAGGGACACTTCATCGATTTCAATGACCTTGAAATATGTTGTGAAGGTCATCATTCTGAACAACTTTCTTCTACACATAAACATATTATAGCCGTTCGGTCTTTGATTTTTAGATATTAACAAAAATCTGAACATGTTTGGTGGACCCCGTCCATTTTGAACGGTTCCCTCCACTGCACCCCCACCCCAAAAGATCTAACCAAAATGCGTTTAAAATGGCGGGGTTCGCTGTAGTGAACCTAACAGTTTTTAAAAATATCTCGGAAACTAAGCTCGCACGGTGGTGACATGTATAGGGAACAGTTGTTCACAATGACCAACTTAACGACATATTTCAAGGTCATTGAAATCAGTGCGATGTACTAGACTACGGATTTTGTGCATTTATGATAAGATTGAGTTAGCGGATTTTTTGCATTTATGATAAGATTGAGTCAGAGAAAGGTAAAATAGTAGATGGATAAAAAGGAATTGAGAGTATCGATATATTATAATTAATTAATTAAAATGATTATAGGAAGAAACAAATGTTTATTTGATTCCAGTATCCTGTAATTGATACAGTCAATTTTTATTTTGCGTAAAGATGAGCAGTCTAATAATTACCAATATTTTTTAATATCGTGCGAATTATAATATTATATACCATTTTATAAATTTGATAAAATTTTAACGAGTTAATGTTTTGTAAAATTTTTGGTAACATATTCTGTTTTTTCTGGCCACTGTGTTATCGAAGCACATTGCTTTCTTAGGTGACAGTACGAGCTCGCATGAGCAGTGGTTTATGGAAACAGTTTCTCACTTTTCGCAAATGGAGCCAACGACGTTATATCGTTGTCGGGCACTGATAGGGTTACGCTTTCCATTATTTGAAATTGCACCCACCCATTTTTCTTATCAATGCATAAAATCCGTAATCTACTGTGGATGCAAGTGGATTGGTTTCACAGAATGAAAAGTGGAGAAAATTGTAGAAAATTGTAGAAATATTATATATACATTCATTTCCGGGATTTCTTACGAAGGAAATTAATTTCAAGTGGAAAAAGGTTGAGCATTAATCAAGTGCTCTGGCAGTGAAATGTAAAGCAACTCATTCTTTTTGTTCCTCCGGACAATGCAAATGAATTCCACAGAAAGAAAAGTGGAAAAAATTGAGGACATAGTATACGTTCATTTTCAAGGTTCCTCGCGAAGAAAATTCATTTTAAATGGAAAAGGTGGAGCATTAATCAAGTGTTCTGACAGTGAAATGTAAAGCAAATCGCTCTTTTCGCGTTTCCTGACGATGCAAACGGATCGACGATAGGTAAAACTTCAGAACTGGAATCCGAAACGGATTTTTTCCGTCCAATCCATCCAATGATCGCGTGGTTAGTGACCTACATGACGATTTCCCGGCGACATGACATATGTATGCGTTCTGTTATCGTGCATAGTTTCGCTCAATTATAGAGAGGTAATTGTGCGCGGTTGCGTGATTTATTGCCTCGATATCGATGGGTCAGGGTACTGCGGCGTCCTGGTAGCGTACAGTGCACTTTATTATGAACGGTTCCAAGGGCAGATTGTACGCGCAACGTTAAGTGGGTTCGCGTTAATGGGCTATAAGTTGTATTATGCGGTTGGGGCGGCTGGCGAATCATGCCGCGGAATATCACGGTCGAATTTATTCTTCTAATATTATACCCTTTCTATATTTCAACTATTACACGCTGCAATTCAAAGAATACAATGAACAGCCGGTGGATTTTTCTGCTAAATTATAATTTGGTCAATTGTAAGAAACAGAAGTTACAGAGAAATGAGTCGGTGATTATGAAAGTGGTTGAAATTCCAAACAAATTCGTCTTTTTGCATATTATGTATTGAGTCGACTGATAATACTAATAATTATATTATTGGGATCTGACATGGGGGCAATATATATAGCTATCCAATATGGCAACTAAGTGCTTGGTCTTAACATTGTATTGATATCTTCTTTTTTGTTTTTACTTGATATGTTTGTAAGTATGGATGAAACTTGTAAGTGGGCAGGTACAAATCCTGCAGAGAGCAAGTTTGTTGAAGGAGAGCGGCTTTTTAAAGTATGTTCTGTCAAATAATTCATTTTACAAAAAAAATTTGTTCTTTAATATACCTTCTAAATTTACAATTATAGTTTCATAAATTTCGAATCGCTTATAATTGGTGAAAACATATTAACACTTTACCGACCGGTAGCGGTTCAACATCCTATGTACTTCTTGCCGGCCACTCGGCCGCAGATTAATCGGCTACCGGTCGGTGAGTGTTGAGGACCAAAAGCCGATTAATCGGCTACCGGTCGGTGAGCTTTGGGGACAAAAAGCCGATTAATCGGCCACCGGTCGGTAAAGTGTTAATTACTCCACAAATAATTGTACAAATATCTTCTATTAGAGGCACCAATGCCACAGGCATCACTGAACCAAGAATTTTGAAAGTCTTTATACGCTGGTTAGATCTTTCAATATGCACTCTAGCTTTATCTATCTTAGTTGTTAAAGTAGACTGTTCTTTACTAAATTGTTTCTTATATTTTATAAATAGAGGTCTTATAAATTTCAAGCAATTCACTTCACATACTCCATTTCAAAGTGTGGTAACGGAGCAACAAATTTTTGCTCGCTCTACTATCATAATCATTCACTGAATAGTAATCAAAATTATTTTTGCTACGAGGTGGAAAAATTGGAGCTACCATAACGTTATTTTTAATTAACAACTGTTTTAATATTGCAAATTTATACTGTAATTAACACCTGTTAACACTGTAAGCTGCTATAAGCCAAGCTTAAAGTATTTCTACTTTTCGGCAGCAGATGGCGCCACTCAAAATGTCAGATCCCAATTCTGGGTGAAGTATTTAAAACAGGCCACCCGAATAACTCGATTGCTATAGGTTATAGAACAAAATGTGTCGGATGAAACTTGCTTGGTTTCAAGGATGGCGTAATCTCATGTTATTAGCTTTTTTGTAGGTGGTCGCGTAGAGGACATACGAAGGTCAACTCCGTTTCCATCGCAGCTGACCTTCAACGATCTTGAACGATCTTGAGTTCACTGCACGCGTCTTAAAACGCCGTATTAGTTAGTACCATAGAAAACGATATCATTACATTGAAAAATAATTTAAGTAATAAACATTACTACCGGAAAACGTTTTCGAACGAAACGAAAAAAAAAACGAAAAAAGTTTCTTCTGACATATATTTTTCTATCGTCAATAGCAACCGAGTTATACGGGTGACTTGTTTTAAATGCATCACCCTGTATATTAAATATCATGTTTTATATGTTATCATGGTAAAATATTTTTTCACCAAATCAGACGCAAAAATCCAGATGTCTCGAAGAAAGAAGAGTTTACTTCAGTTTCATAATTACTGGCAGAAACAAGAATGTATCTGTTCGGGGGTGGTAAATTGAGAATGATCGAATATCAAATATTTCTCTGCGAATCCGGACACCTGCAGCGGTTCGCACGAAGATTGTCGCTTAGATCGAAAAAATCCATGAAAATCTCCCCTTTAGTTGTCGGGAGCGTGGCGTAGGAGCCACCCTAATTGAGATTTATTACGACGTTAATCCGCCCAATTGTGTGAACGAAGTTAAACCGTTGACCTCTTCGTCGACGATTGCAAAGGATACGTAGCACGTGCCGCTGCGTCGGTGTTGGTTCTCTACATTCTGCTAAATTATGTCCACCGGTCTCTTACAAAAATCTGTTGTACTGTATCTCCGTTCAGTGCATTATGGGACACCGGCACGTGTGGGTATGTCGGCAATCGATATTAATTTAGGAAACATGTCGGTAAAACATTATGAAGAGTTGTTTTGTTTAAATCGACAAACAAGCAAGCAAGCGAGGAGAAGGCAGGCAAGAAGACTTACAGAATAACGTGAAAGCGCGGAGCGAGCAGACATATTTGAAATAAAATCTTTGCTATATTAACCCTCTGTCTACCGTAAAAAATACTTTCATTATGCGATAGAAAATTTATACCACAAAACGTAGTAAATATAAAAAAAAAAATTTTTAGCTTTAAATAATAAAAAATAAGAAAAGTAACAAAGTCATGCAACGACAAGATCCCAAGAATTTTAAAAGTTTAAATAACCGCAGTATCTACATACAGTCGGGTCCAATGGACCCGCTTAGTAGACAGAGGGTTAAAAGAGTATAGAAGGTGTTCGTGTTTAATTAATTTATATCGAAATGTACATTTCCTCCCTGGGGCCAGGAACATTTGTATTATTCATCATTATAATCATACAGGGTTGCGGGTGCTTTACCTACTACCCTTAAATAAAACATATTAACTTTATTTCATATTGGACTATACAAAATTGGTACAACAATTTTATTGGATTAGAAATGTAACGAGATAATAGAGGATTATTTATGTGAAGATTCAGTTATTATAAATAATTGCTACCTCTTGGTGGTGGCCCCAGTGTCGCCAGATCGCTGAAATCGAGGGGAATACAATTTACCACCTCTCTAGTGACCAGAGTAATATGTGACACGTTGCGCGGCACGTCACGTGACCAATCTACTACGGTCTTAGTGGCGGGCGTTGGAGTGTGCTCAGGTAGTGGAATGAGATAGTGGAAGGGGAAAAGAGGAAAGGAAAATCCACCCAGTTTTGTGTGTTTCTGTCATCAGTGGCACATAGTGGGTACGTATGGAAAATAATATCTCGTTAACTATTACATTAGAACATATAGAGGTCAAATACATTTTTACGCAGAATTTGGTACTCTATCAATTCATGATGCAAAAAGTAGGTCTTTTTATTTAAAGAAATCAAGGAGACCTCGAAATCTCCGAAATGTCTTCACGCACATAAAAAATATCTACATCACAACATTTCCCCCTCTATACCGTGCAACTTTTGTATATATCATTTTCTCATATTATTACAAATAACGGAAATATTTAAGGTGGACAAAGTTATTGCCCCACCCTGTATATGTACCGCAAATCTTTATGGAAATTATTTGAATAATTATTTTATGAAAAGTAGACTAAGAACATAGAGTAGAAAGTTTAGCGAGCCTACTGAAAGATTTTTCACAGTGAAGATAATTGCACATTTTTGAATGCTATTAGCCAAGAAGTTGAACAGCGACGCAACAAATATTCTCAGTAGCGTAAATAAAAATGGCGCGACGACAACGACGGTCGGCAGATAGATAAATTGCGCCGAAATCCGTCTTGTATCTCGAAAGAGAACGAAAACAGTGGACAACGGTGTGCTCCGTTTTCCGGGATTCGTTCCCGTATCTGTTCTTATCTGCCATGGGTGGTATCTCAATGGGTCGCGGCGTTGTCTCAAGGAAATTTAATCAACGGTTCTCTGTTCCGGTTATAAAATCTCCGGAGGGAACGGCCGTGTCAACGAAACGAAACGAAACGAGACGAAACGAAAAGGAAGGGGAGGAAAAATGGTTGGATAGGCTAGGCAGCAAGAGAGAGAGAGGGAGAGTTCATTATAATTGGTTTCTCCTTTCGGTCTGCGCTACCGCAACGTGCAATTTAACAATGCGTGCACACGCCCGGCGAACGAAAGGGTCACGTGCATTGATACGGACGCAATTAAGACGACACACGTACACGCACGCGCTTCAATAGTAATTATCGATGGTAGGCATACAACGGAGCAACAAGGAATGCTTGTGTGTGGGATACATGGCGAACGTGCGACCGACACGGATAAGTCATTCGAGGACGCGTCTTTTCGTTACTCATTGGCGAGATAGAATGGCTCAGCGGTTTTCAATCTCTTTTGAACGAGGGTTTGTGGGGCATTCTTTTCTGGGATACACAATTTTTCTTTAGACCCACGATTTTTCCCTGACTCATACTATTCTTTCATAGGTTGATTAGTTACTTTTTACAATTCTTCCTAGCCCATACGATTTTTCTCTGTGCACTGCAACTTTTCCCTAGAACATACAATACTTCTCTAGGTAGTGCAATCTGCTTATAAGCCATGCAATTCTTCTCTGGGCCTTACGAATTTTTCCTAGTCCATTCGATTTTTCCCTAAGGCCTACAAATTTTTCCAAGCCCATATCATTTTTCTCTGTGCCCTACAACTTTTCCCTAGTCTATACAATATTTCTCTAGGAGGCGCAATTTGCTTATAAGCCATGCAATTCTTCTCTGGGCCTTACGAATTTTTCTTAGACCATTCGATTTTTCCCTAAGACCTACAAATTTTTCCAAGCCCATATAATTTTTCTCTGTGCCCTGCAACTTTTCCCTAGTCTATACAATATATCTCTAGGTAGTGCAATCTGTTTATAAGCCATACGATTCTTTTCTGGGCCTTACGAATTTTTCCTAGCCCACACGATTTTTCCCTAAGCCCAACAAATTTTTCCAAGTCTATATAATTTTTCTCTGTGCTTTGCAACTTCTCCCTAGTCTATACAATATTTCTGTAGGTAGTGCAATCTTTTTATAAGCCATGTAATTCTTCTCTGGGCCTTACGAAATTTTTCTGGTCCTTTTGAGTTTTTCCTAGTCTATTCGATTATTTCTCTGAGCCCTACAACTTTACCCTAGTCCATACAATATTTCTCTAGGTAGTGCAATCTGTTTATAAGCCATGCAATTTTTCTCTGGGCTTTACGAATTTTTTCCTAGCTCAAATTGTTCCAAGCCCATATTATTTTTCTCTAAGCCCTAGAAATTTTTCCCTAGTCCATACAATATTTCTCTAGGCAGTCTGTTTATAAGCCATACAATTCTTCTCTGGGCCTTACGAATTTTTCCTAGCCCACACGATTTTTCCCTAAGCCCAACAAATTTTTCCAAGCCCATTTAATTTCTCTCTGTGCCTTGAAACTTCTCTCTAGTCCACACAATATTTATCTAAGTAGTGCAATCTGTTTATAAGCCATGCAATTCTTCTCTGGGCCTTACGAATTTTTCCTAGTCCACACGATTTTTTCCCTAAGGCCTACAAATTTTTCCAAGCCCATATAATTTTTCTCTGTGCCCTGCAACTTTTCCCTAGTCCTTACAATACTTCTCTGGGTAGCGCAATCTGTTTATGGGCCATGCAATTCTTCTCTGGGCCCTACAATTCTTCTCTGGGCCCTACAAATTTTTCCTAGCTAATACGAATTTTCTTTGGGGCCTGGAACTTTTCCATAGTCCAAACAAAAGTCTAGAAAGTGGAATTCGTTTCTAGGCCATACATTTTTTCGTAGGCTCCACAATTTGTTCGTCTGGCGTTAATTTTTCCTCAAGTATCGTCCTCATTACCACCGGTTGAGGATCTCTGTCGTAGATTACATTCGTGACTGAATCGACGGAAATAACGGAGAGAAATATGCGAATGATGCATTATGCATCCTGTTTATTTAATAATTGGATGTATTTATCAAGAAGTCGTGCGCACACAATAACTCCACGCTTTCATGAATGAAAGAGAAACTTCGGTATACATACAATACGCTGAATCTCCATTCTTATGGATCATTTAATTAACAAAAATCAGAGTATGCAACAAACTTAGCATAAAAAGATACTGCTCTTCTATGAAAATAAAAAAAAAATTACGTAGACCTAGATAATGAACAGGAATGTTCAGGATTTCAATTAAAAAGAATTATCTCGTGCGACCAAAATTTTCATAAAAAATTATCTTTCATCCAAGTCTCGGGCGACCGGAATTTTCACAAAATTATGCAAGCTTTTGTTGAATGAACAACAGTTGAAGCAGCGATAAAAAAAAGAAGGTGGTCGACCCCGCGCGCGATTAAAAAAAGCTGGAGCAAGATTTTTCGCAGCGAGGGAATACCGCATACGAAAAAATTGGCATGCATTTCGCATTCATGTCTCAGGAAGAGAGAGACACGGCGCGGCGTGGCGTTCTTGCGTTTCCAGGTCGATGCTCGACATAATGTAGCCGAGTAAAGGGCATATGAATGCATTCTGGTGTGAAGGTAAATCGACGAGCGATCCGAGCGGTGAAAACTACGCCGACAATGGCGAACTTTTCGGCGTTTAACTGCGAACTACCTCCACGAAATGAAAACTTTTTCTACTCCGAGTGGCTGCACTCGCGGAGAATACATCTCGACATTTTTCTGTTTCGATAACACATTGTTCAAGCTGCTTCAAAAATATCAAACAAAATGTTTATTATTCTCCGAAAACACGAAGAGATATTAATTCGTACTGTATACTCCTTTTAGCACTTTGATTCTACAATTATTCAAATTGCAAAGATGATTTTGAGGATACACAATTAGTTGTTCGGAAGCATTTTATAAAAATAATCGCGTAATTTCCTGAGAAATCTTGTTAATTTTAAAAATCCAAAACAAATAAGTCACTTTTAAGGCTCGGTTGTTCTAGGATTAACACTAGAACTACAATCAAAATATTTTCTGAAGAAATTGTTTAGTATACTTCTTTGTTCAACAGATTGAATCCTTTTATTATTATAAAGCAATCAGTCTTGTCTAGGGCACTATAGTTCCAGTTTCGAATTACATGAAATGTATCTTACCTAGCAAAAAGCAACAGACTGCTTATAACGAACAAAGTGTCGGACCCATCACTACATATTTCCCTCGTACCAGAACATTGCCACCTGAACAAAGTTAACACTAGGTTTTCGGAGCACTAAAATTGATTATTTTACATTGCTTTATAAAAATAATAAAATTGTATTTATTTAGATCTTTAGCGTTTTTTATTGTAATATGTACACAACAAAAATAAATCTATTTAATAATTCCTCTCGAATGCCTCCTTACACTCTTAATAATTCTAAATTAAAAATTTTTGAATCCGTCATTTTGACAAGCACCGTAAATCTAGTGTTAATCACCTTGTTAGTGTGCAAACCATCACAAAACCGTTTGAAAGATCGAATTCCAGATGAACTCGACTCAATCATCGATTTAACATTTTTGGGAGCATTACCATGTGAACAAAGAAATGATTAATCATCTGATTTGGATGCAAATCTCCTGTCCAAGGTGAATTCACAGTAGAACTCGACTTATCATTTTCCGGAGGCTTGAACGGATCGAATCTGTTTCGGCGTTGGTTCGTACCCATTGCTGGCGCTGTCACGAGGACAAGGGAAAAGAGAGACACCTGGTGAAAGAGAGATGAACGCTATAGAAAATGGTAGAGTGGAACACGGAGGCCAATACACGAAGGGGGTGGGGGCAGAACCGGGGTTCTCGAGGGCCAGGTAAAGGCCCTTGTCCTCTATTGTGCCACGGTTCGAGCTGACGCCAGTGATAGATACCTTTCCTGGCATTATGTACACCCATACCAGCGAGCACAGTTACCTTTTACACGGCGGGCAGGTTACCGAACGTAGCTGCCGCCCTTTTTACTCGTGGATGTAGCCGAGCGGTGACCACAACGACCTGAAAACACGAGAAATCCCGTCTTCCCGTCGATTTAATCCGATAGCTGGACACCAGACGGGATCGCTCGATCCGAATAACAGATTGTCTCGATCTCTCATCGAACGGGAAACTTCAATTAGCCCGCCTGGCCATTTTAGTCGCCGGCCGAAATTGTTTGCTCAGCTTTTGACGAAACGATTTATCTGCCTGATAACGCCACCTGCTTCTGAAAATGTTCGGTTCAGCTGTTCAATACTTTCTGCTGACATTTGGCAAAGGTGACGAGGGCTTGAGAAAATTTCACGAACGATATGCATGATTTATTTAATTTCCCTGTCGCTTTTTGATGTATCAATTAACTGATCCGTGATATTTGATCTTTTCTGGAGAAATTCTTTTAACACTCGGACGGCAGACCTCATTCGTACATTGTCGGTTCTTACAACCCTTCCCAGATTTATTCAGAGGTGCTATTTCAACTAAAAAATCAAACATTTTTTCTAACCTAGAATATTTCCATTGTACATAGCTATTTTCATTATATGCGTAAGAAACTGATATAGTACCTCATACAATATTTAAATGTTTAGTAATTTATTACATATAAATAAATTTAATCATGTAAACAATACGTCAGAGTGGTGGTAGTATTCTCGCCCAGTGCCCACGAAGTTCCCATCTCTGGGTCCAACTTTTCTCGCGCATGCGCGGCGTTTTTGGTCTCAGTAAAGTAAGATTCTCGATAAAATGGGGTACCTTGAGTACCCAGCAGAATTTTAAAAAATTGTTATGATTTGATTCTGAAAAATATAACATGTGTATTTGTGTATATTTTGTAACTCATAGGACACGTCCTGAAGTCTTTTTGTTCGAAATAGATTGTTTCGATACTTTCCCGCCAATATGACTGTTTTAGGGCTCCACTACCTCGTCATCATGATATAGATACATTACTGTTTTGGCCGCGCATGCGCGAGAAAAGTTGGACCATATCCTAACACTGGACAGAGGGCGCTATGGTGTGGACGGTTTTGCCTCAATTGAGGCAAAATTGCCCATCCCTGATCTAGATTGTGAAAATGTCTGTGTTAACCAATAGACGAGATATTTTTAATTTATTTCATAAAATTATTTTGACTAGTATCGTGCAAACGACTAGATCATGGACGTCGTCTGTGAAGGCATTGGCGAGCGTGTTAGAAACAACGCTACGAGTCTCCAATTCTCCGAACAAAAGGTCTCATTTACCATGAGTGGACTGCGATGATATTTACGCTCATTTACGCTTATCATCGTCGGTGATTACGAAGGGGTTAACGATTTATCTGAACGTTGACGCGTCGAATGTATTTAAAGCGGAAAGAAAACCAGAAGCATCGTAATATCATTGTATAATCGGGAACGTTTATTCTGGTTTATCGCGGTAGCTTATTCGACGTTAAATCATCGAGGCTTCTCAAATGATAATAACTTCTCTTTCACGCGCCCCTTTCAAACCCCCCCGAAGAAATGCGTTTTCCTTCGCTTTCGTATCGGCGATCGTGGGTGGAATGATCGTCCGCTTTACGAAAGCAGGAAGTCATTACCGGCAGTAACTCGGCGAGACGGTGGTTTTTAGAGTGGAATATGTAGATCGTCGGATAAGTTATTTCGCAGGGAGGATGGCGCGTGAAAATGGTAATTATTGACGCTGCTGGCCCGCTTAGCGTACCATCGTTAACGACCGCAAAAATGCCCCCCTTAAATTCACCCCCGTTCGCGGGAACGAGGAATTTAGTAGGTAAAATGCCGCATAATATCGCGCTGTACACTGTAAGGACACACAGATGAGACCGCCCCCCCCCCCCCACGGCTTTTATCACACCGCTCGGCCCCGCGAGGTTCAACCCTCATGTACTACTCGGGTCAAATTGACCTAAAAGCAAGCTTCCACTGTTAACCCCTTGCACTATAATAACGAGTCAGACTCGGGATAAGAATTTCGAACATCTACTAAATATGTAAATTATTAATTTCCTTTGAAGCGAAATAAAATTTTATTTTGTTGGTGTCGATATATAGCCAGTGGGGAATATGAAAGCATATAATAAATTTAGATTTTCTGTTTGTTCTAAGAAATGATGGACGACAATCAAGTTCTAATCACTGTAACCGTAAAATAAATCATAGTGCAAGGGGTTAATACTTTGACTGCCAAAGCGGCTGTCTGAAAAAGTCTGTAAAATCAAAGTAATTTATCTAATGAACTAAAACTTGAAAATTTGAAATGTGCGATACCGAGGAGTTTATCAAACCCTTTCGCATTTTCGGGCTTTTATCCGAAATTGTTACAATCAACACGTTAGCGTAAAAATTTATACTTCGCTCTGAACAAATAATTCCGTTGCCCATATACGACGAGTATAAAAAATATTCGTAGACCTTTAACCAATTAACTGTGGCGATCTTTTTGCAAAGCGCGCACCAGTGTGTGTCACGATAATCAAGCGATGACGGGTATAGTCGTCAAACACAGAGTATTTTATTTTTCTGCTTGTTTCATTTCGTCTTGACCTCTAAACATTTTAAACATATTAAAATTTACGAATATAATTTAGTTTCCGCCAAAATTACAATTTAAATATCAAATTGTAACAAAATTTTACGCATGACGGATATAGTCGTTAAACACACTTAACTGGTTAAGGGTGAAAGTCACATGTAATCACCTTGAAGTGTTTGTAACTGATAACAACGTTAACCGATTTCGATGAAACTTTGTACATGTTTATAAGTTACTTAGACTTGCAAAAGGCATCCTTTAAATATTCATTACAGACACAGATAGAAAAAGTTAAAAATTGTGATCTTTACCGTTTTCTTCGAAATTCCGACTAATAGCAATTTTTTAGAAAAAATTATTTACGCGTTACCTAGTAAACTAATCCTTCTAACATTTCCAAAAAATTGAAGTAGGTTGGTCCAATTTTTAAAAATTTATTTGTTTTTTAAATGTGCGCGAATACGTTTTACACCCACATATAGGTGACACGGCAGTAAACGCAACAAGGGGTCTCCGACAATGTCAAATTGGTACCACCCTTAACCCTCTGCTACCAAGCGGGTCCATTGGACCCGACTGTATGTAGATACTGCGGTTATTTAAACTTTTAAAATTCTTGGGATCTTGTCGTTGCATGACTTTGTTACTTTTCTTATTTTTTATTATTTAAAGCTAAAAGTTTTTTGTATATTTACTACGTTTTGTGGTATAAATTTTCTATTGCATAATGAATGTTTTTTTTACGGTAGACAGAGGGTTAACACTAAACCTACCAAGCATAAAACATATAAAAGTGAAACGTCTTATAGAAGTGAGAAGATTGAATTTGCTTAAACGTTGGTTTTCATTATAATTCATGCTTAAATAAAGAAGTCAATTTAGTAATTTCCTATGAAAGCCTTTTTATAATTTCAATAATTGTGAAATGAAAAACCGGTCATTTGACCGTGGTAGGTTTAGTGTTAAAGCCTGTATGTAACATATTCTCTCCTTCCTCAAAGATAACATCTCATGTCATATCTTTACTACATATTGTACTTGTAAAGATAAATAGGCCCATATAGGGGTTTGAGGAGCATAATAAAAATCGTAATAAAAATTTCCGTGTAGGAATTGTTCTCCTCCAGGTGTCTCTAGCTCGTGACCAAAAACGTAAACTTGGTTCCGGGTCGCAAGGGACCCAGGATCGCCCATAAACCATGGCCATTAGTCGATCAGCGATGATGGCGAGCCGGCAATCTAACGCCATCAATTTCCATTTCTCAATGGACGCGCGTATGTGTGGGAGAAAGTGGCTATATTTTATAATAGTTAAATTGCCGCGGTCCATCTACTTAGGCGTCGTTACGTGGCAATTGCACCCTTTGGTGGCGTCTTACATCGCAGCGAAACCGGTGCTGAGCATCCTACACAGGAGTTTCAAGTCCGCGAAACGGGCTGCTATCTCCGGTAAGCCGTTTCTATCTCTTCGCCATAGGTTGTACAAGGGATCCCTAGTCCCTAGGCTCTTCGAGTATGCAGCCGCAGCCGCAACCGCCGCCGCGCCGCGCCGATGCTCTTGCCGCGGGGACGACGAGTACGTGTCTGAATGCCCTCCACTCGTCGGCCGGATGTGTCCCCCGTTCCCTGTACCCCTCTCCTTTTATTCCTTGGCCGCATCATCTTCATTATCGTCGTCTCTCCTTGTTCGCCAGCTTCCCGGTGAACTCACCTTCCTTCCCTTCCTACTTCTGTCCCTCGCGAGGACGCTTCTCGCGTTTCCGATCGTTCGGATGTAGGAGCGTCCTCCTCATTTGGGACATCCCTCGAACTTGCTTCGGCTTTCCCATTAATCCTCTACAATTATTCCTCTATGGAACATTCGTCAGTATATTTATGACTTTTTTTCTGATTAAAACTACACTACTATTTGACCTACATGATAAACTCCTTCGGCATTACCACAATGTCCACGCTATTCCTCAAATATACAGGGTGTCCCATAACTGGTGGTACAACCGAGCAGGGGATGATTCTACATGAAAAACTGAGTCGAAAATATAGAATAAAATTTGTTGATACAAGGCTTTGTTTTCGAGAAAAATGAGTTTGAAAATTGTCTAGTGCGCGTGCACTCGGATTACTTGCGGCTCAACGGACTTTATTCTGAGTTACCTTTTTTCGCAAAGGTTTTCGAGGTTTGTGTACATCGAATAAATAGAAAGTAGAGGTTACAATGTTAGAATTACCTTTGAAGCACCACCGCACTACAGTTGCGAAGTAAGACGTTTTTTAAGTGAAAATTATCAGTGCTGGATCGGTCGCGCTGGCAGAGTACCTTGGCCGCCACGATCTCCGGATTTGTCACCGTTAGATTTTTATTTGTGGGGTCAGGTGAAATCGATTGTGTATCGTGATGATATAACCAGCATCGAACAATTACAACAAAAAATTGTGATAGCGTTTGAACACTTAAAGCAACATAATAATTGCGCATTACAAGGGGTCCGAAGGAATTTAATACGAAGAGCACAATTATGCCTACAACAACGTGGACAGCGCTTCCAGCAATTTATGAATTAAACGAATTCCTCAAAGGTAATTCTAACATTGTAACCTCGACCTTCGATTTATTCGATGTATACAAACCTCGAGAACCTTTGCGAAAAAAAGGTTGAGGTAACTCAGAATAAAGTCCGTTGAGCCGCAAGTAAGCCGAGTGCATGAGCACTAGACAAATTTTCAAACTCATTTTTCTCGAAAACAAAGCCTTGTATCAACAAATTTTATTCTATATTTTCGACTCAGTTTTTCATGTAGAATCACCCCCTGCTCGATTGTACCACCAGTTACGGGACACCCTGTATAACACACACTCTATCGCTAATTGTCCTCGGGGACTGACGTAGCGTTTAAAACACAGTGATAGACGACAAAAGCAACTTTTCTTTGTTAATTATTTGATTCTTGGGGAGTTCGATGAACTTACAAAATAAAATAATTAGTTTTTCTAACAAATTTTCCCAAAAATTAGCGGACGTCTATAGCCGTCATTTGCATCTACAATCCCAAGAATTGGACGTCTACATATATACAGCATTTACGTCAACGTGTTAATAATGTACGATTAACGGATACAATGAATTTTGTCCAACTTTTTGCGATTCCGGACAATCGCTCGTCGACTCGTCCAGTGAAGGGACGCAACCATAAGGGTACGTGTCCATCTGAGAGTTTTTGTCGATAGTTGTTCTCGAGAGTACTCTCGATTTATGTGTCCATTTGAGAGTACTTAAGAAATTTTTTGCTCTCGGAGATTGACGCGACAGTCAACTCTCGAAAAGTCCTCTCAGGTATATGGCCATCTGAATTTCGTACGTGTAGCTCTCAGATGAATCTTGATAGTTATTAAAATACTCGTGAACAGAATGAATGTGCCAAAGTTTGCTGCAATTGCTGCAATGTATTTAATAAGGAAAAAGAAATATTCCAAAAAGAGAAAGAGCTGGATTAACCCCTTGCCTTACGATTTATTTTACGGTTTTCGTGATTAGAATTTCTTTGTAGTTCATAATTTCTCAGGAAAAGGAGAAAATGTATGTCTATTGCATGTCTATATGTTCTCCAATGGCTGTACATTAACAACAACAAAATAGAATTATATATCGGTTTAAAGGGAAGTAATAACATACATCTTTATTAAACTCTGTTCAGAATCTTCATCACGTCTCTTAGACGATATTGTAAGCGAAGGGGTTAAACCATAGATAATGCGACGCGATAAAATGGATGCATTTTCTACACTTATACAAGAATTGCATATAAAAGATGCACAACAGTTTAGAATCAAAATTATACAATTTCAATTCAATTTCGAATCACAATTAAATGTTTTTGCTAATTCATTAAAAATATTATTTTTCTCATCACGATTCTTGTAATCTGGGTGTATGATATTCCATAAAAATTCATTATTTTCGTATAACGTGCTTAATTGTTCCACTTCTGTGTCAGACCAGTGTTTCCCGCTCATTGTTGTATATATAAATATGTATACAATATAATATACATATATATGAAAATTATCTCGACGACTCCCAGCAATACGAATGGCGTTCGTATAGCTGACAGTTGCTCGCCGAGGGAAAAATTGAACGTGTCCATTAGCGTTTTTCATCTTTCTGTTTGCTCTCCGAGAGTTTTCCGTGGAGCTCTCCGATAGCCCTCTCAATACCATGTACACTGTCAAATTTGACTCTCGAGAGTAACTCGCGAGTTTAAACTCTCATATGGACACGTACCTTAAGGTTTACTGTCCCCGTGATAGTCCGTCATTCCGGTCGATCGTCGTCTATTCTTCCATCGAGAAACTGGTCCCGATCGCGCGCCATGGCAAAGGCAGTAGGGGGGCGTTAAGGGGGGCCAAGTTACGTGCGCCTTGCGCGCCGGTGCGTTCGAAGGCACGCACACACGTGCGTGTCCCCGTCGCGGGTAAACGACGAAGAACAAAACCGAAACGAAGAAGTGGAAGACGAGAAAGCCTTGCCGGGGGCGGTCAGTGGCCTCTGCACCGGCTACCACGAGACGACAGGGACGACCGTGGCTGGCCGAAGCTCTTTACGCGTTTAGATCGCCGCTACAACGGGAATAATAATGAGAATTACAGCGAACGATCGCCTGGGAAGCCCCGACCAAGGGACTCCCTTCATTCCCTTTTTTTTTTCTACGATGAGGAAATCGTTTCGATCCAACCGGCCACCCAACCACGCCAGAAGCGAAAGAATTATCCAACATTCCTTCAGCGGGATTCGCTATCAAGCTACTGGAAGACCGTTACCAATTCTGATTCATTCTTATTTCGATTTTTGTAATAGAGAATGTTTCGATATGTGGGAAAACTTTGGGATGGAAAAGTTATTTATGTTGCCACAGGCACTGTTAGTCAATTCTTTACTGTTAGCGTGATCGCATACTGTGTTGAATTCAGAGATCATCCCTAATAGCATTCCCTAGTAGCATTTATGGTTGGCCAACGATGGCAAACGGTTGGGAGTTAGTTGGGATATGGTTAGTGGTTTTGCCTACAGATCCCCAACGTAGGGCCTACAATGAAAAGATACATAAATTTGCCAACGAATATCCAACGTTGGGCCTACAGATATTAAGGTCGGTTAAACAACGTGAAATTTACGATGATAATACTAGATTGGCCGAACGAAAATCTGCCAACATTTAAATATATCGTTTAACAGACACCAGAAATGTTGCTGCAACCAAAAACATGTTATGTCCCAAATTGATTTTTCTTTCATATTTCTAAACATACTCACAATTTGTTATTTTTGCGCGATAATTGATGCACCAAAGTTTTATTGTGTGCAGTATTGGAATTTATTTATTTCTTTCAGTTTCTCCATTTGACAAGGTGAAGGTACGGGTGTTGCATTCGCTTTTAGAACGACAGTACGCGGAGGTCTTAGTACTCGTATATCTTAACGAAACTCTTTATGTATTATGATTTACATTTGTCGACGTATCTAGTAACCCAAATCATAGCATATGCAACCACGAAATGTCTATAGATACTGTGGTAGCGTATCAACTTACTACGCAGAGGATCCAGGTTCAAGTCTGATGGGGGTACGAAATCTTTTTTCTTTGTTCCAATTTTTACCGTGGAGATACATTGTTTAAGTATTATTTATTATATTCTGTGAAAACAACCGTAAAAGAGAAGATCAGAACAAACGTATTATAGCGGTGTAGGCTTCACGTTGTGTATGATGGTTGGCCCTACGTTGGCCGTGATCGTTGGCCCAATGAAAAAAATAGCGACATTTCTACCGGTTGGCCAACGAATACTGCAACGTAGGCCCAATTTCAATTCGATTCCTGCTCGACCGGGTATCCGTCGGTTCGCCTGATTATACGCGAACGCGGAAGATTAGAAGCGCGGCGGGCTTCGCCGCTTCCCGTCGCTCTTAACTCATGAATTTCAGAGCTGTTCAAGACCGTCTTGATAGGGCAGGCTTCGCGCCGCTGAAAGAAGCTTATAGAGAGGCCCGGCTGAAAGAGATATCCCCCCGGTGTACTCTCCTACTCAACCCACTCCCCTTTTTCCCTACCACCCCTCCTCACGCTTATATTCCTCTCTTTTCTGTTGCGCATCTGTTTCACCCTTTGAGAACAGTTTCAATACAGCCCGGATATATATCTCGAAGCGGAACTGTTTACGCGGAACACGGGACCAAGACCGGCGAAGAAAAGCCGGGGAAAAAAGAACGCGAGAGACCGGGCCTCGGGACCCGAAAAAGAAGAAAGTAAAACTAGAAGACCAGGATGTCATCGCTATGAAAGAACTTTTAAACAATAAACCCATTTGCCAGGCACGGATCTGGAACAATGCGTGTGCGCCGACGCTTTTCCGTATTTTAGACAAAGTCCTCTAGTATCGAGCTTCATTTTCGGTGAACGGAGCAGTAACGAACACTTGCAGACCTCGTTACACGATTACCAACGCGTGAAAGATTTTATTGAGCCAGTGATTTGGTTAGTTTTAGCGGATTCGCGACCTAAACTCATTATAAGCTTATTCTTGGAATTATTTAAAAAATATACAAAAATTAGACGTGATGGGGATAAACGGGGGACTTTGTTTGGTGATTGGTTACTGGTGGAATATTTGTTGTTGGTCTGTTAAGTTTGTTAGTTATGCTGGGACGTTTTGGTAGGATCACGACCACCACTCGTTATAGAGATGGGCAATTTTGCCTCGATTGAGGCAAAACCGTCAACACCGTAGCGCCCTCTGTCCCCTTCCAGCAAGCGCGCTACAATGGGGCAACGAAGACACGAGACATCAGCGTACGCAACGAACGTGCGAGCTGCATGAAAGAGAGGTTGGTGGGAGAAGCATGCATTTGAGGGGCTTCACCCGTGCCCACCACTGTTGTAAACGAACCGTTGAGAAAGTTTTGGGTAATTATATAGAAAAGGTCTGCGTACTCCGATTTTGATGAAATTTTAATATATTACAGATTTCGACATTTTGACCAACTTTTTCCTTTTCCAACATAGGGGGGTCGCTTTTAGTTTTCGATATATTTGCAAAAAACTATCGCTAATACTGTATTGAATTTTACACTGGGTGCGTGTGAAACATTGGCTGGGTGTATGTGGTATTGTCGCTTCTCATCTCCGCAACGTGTTTACAAACAAAAAATAAACAGATGCGGCCCAAAAATCCAGGGAATGTCTTTGAAAATTGAAAGCTCAGCCTATCTATGTATGACCAGAGTTATCTGCAGGAATTAATTCTGCTTGTTTCTTCCTGGATTTTCGGGACGCATCTGTTTATTTTTTGTTCGTAAACACGTTGTGGAGATGAGAAGCGACAATACCACACACACCCACCCAGTGTTTCACACGCACCCAGTGTTTCTAAAAAGAAGGTTTCCGTTATGAAATTAACATTACCGATAGTTTTTTGCAAATATCTCGAAAACTAAAAGCGACCCCCCTATATTGGAAAAGGAAAAAGTTGTTCAAAATGTCGAAATCTATAATATATTAAAATTTCATCAAAATCGGAGTACGCAGACCTTTCCTATATAATTACCAAGTTTTGATATTGATTTAAAACAATTATGTAAAATACAGTTATTAGGTTGCCTATTCTGTTGGTTATACTGGAACATTTTCACAGAATCGCAACTCCGTCTGGTTATAAGCACGTTGTCCATCAGAAATTATATTGATGAAATTTTCAGACAACGTGTCGCTAATATACAAATTGTAAAACATATTATTAGATCGTCTGCAGTATCGGTTATATTGAAATGTTTACGTAGAAACCATTTCATCCCCCGTTTCATTCTACATTGTTTCGTTCCTCCACTTCGCAAGAACAAAATGGCGCCGAAGGAGGCTCAAATTTGAGCGGTCCTAAAGTAGAAAATAATGGCTCGTTTAATGGTAAACCCGATGTCTCCGTGATCGGTTTGAGAAGGGGAGAATCGAACGGGGCGAGCCAATAACTTCCCGGAGACGATCTTGCCGGGCGCATCCTCGCGATTACTGCAATCCCTGCATCGGTATGCGGCGAAGGAGACTAGCGGACGAGCGAAAACGATTGGCGAACTACCAAGAGTCAATTTACCGGAAAAGGAGGGAAAATGTTTCGCGGAACTTTGCGGAGGGGGTACGGCTCGCGAACGATATATTATTCCCGGTCAGAAATTTGCATCGATCCCGAACGCGTGGTATTTCTCGGTATCCACTGTCCGGTCGGTTTCCATGTAACGGTCTCATCGTGCCCGCTGAGACACACAGGGTCTCTCTATCGAGTCTTGAAAGGATTCCTTTGAATCGAGTCATTGCTCGCGCGCTCGTGGCTCGCGGGTCCGGTTTAGTCACCGCTAGAAAATTCTACATATTCTCCATTCTGCACGGGTTTTTTCAGAATTTTTGCGCGATCTACACGGGCCACGAATGCCCTGAGATGCGCAGAAAATCGATTAACAACTCGGGAATTTCTTAATTTATTTTGTACCGTTGAAGAGTCGCGGTAAAATGTAAAATTGGATTCCGAGTATAAGTGCGGCTCTATCAGGCGTGTATTATTTTTTGAAGCAGAGTTTAATTGTAACATAGTGAGTCTCATATTTATGTTTAATACCTTGATGCATCTACTGCAATTGAACAAACGACGATACTTATAATGCGAAGAAAATTATTTTTCAATTCAATTATTATTCACTACAAAACTGAATAGGTGAGATGCAAAAGTATGAATGCATAAAACGAATTTAACGGTAAACCTATCGGGCCTTAAAAGTAACTGATACATGTAGCCTCATAAAAGTGGCAAAATTGATTTTATATGGCACATTTGCGCGATCCGTACTATAATTATGTGCTATACTAAATATATTTATTTAATCATTTCCCACGAAAGAATTTGTATTAAATATGGATGCGGTCATTTTGACCAGTGGTGGTATGTTTAGTGTTAAGAATGTCGTTGCATACTTTTCGACTTGTTACATTTACCAATAGAAGAAATACATTTTTATTTAATTTCCGTTCCCAACAATTGAGTTTGAAAGATTTTACATAAATATCCGCAGTCTGTGTGTCACGTTCGCTAACGGTTCGCATCTTCCGCAAGCGCAACCCCCTAATTTTCCATATCGTGATCGTCGGAGTGTAGATCTGTTCCGGCGATGACCACACCGGGACGCATGAAAAGTGAAAATCCCCAAGGTGAATGGACTGCCTACGTCAGCAGTTGTAGTTGCAGGCAGGTTGCGCAATGTCTATACACATGCTCTCAAGGTCTCTATCAGCAACGGAAATTCTCGGTTACCTGAGCACGACTGCGAAAGGACATTAAAACCGTAACAGTCTCGCACTAGCTTGATATGGCAAGAGATCGCTCATTAACCCTCCGGGATTCCCCGAATACCGACGAACCCTAATTAACCCTGGAGAGTCGAAGAGGATGGCCTAGGGCCTACTTTAACTGCGTACCTATTCATTTTCGAAGAGATTGTTGAAGCTCGCCTCTCTGAAATCATAGCAACCGAGCCCCGATAATCGGCAGCACACAGATCGTTCTAGCATGCAGCCTACAAGCATTTATTTTTGTCAAAAATACGCTCGAAGTCGCGTTGTTACGAAAACTTGATCCTTAGCTCGGAACCAATGATGCCAGATCGGTTAAATCAAGGGGAATACAGTTTACCACCTCTCTGATGACCAGAGTAATATTTGACACGTTGCGCGGCAGGTCACGTGACCAGTCTATGGTGTTAGTGGGGGACGTTGGACTGTGTTCAGGTCACGGACTTAAAGGACTGAGCATAAAGTGGGTTTATTGGTGAGAGGGGTCGTGCCGCGAGCGGGAAGGGATGGTAGACTGCGGCCATGTTGGATGGTAAAACTAGTGCTGCCATCTATATAACGTTACGGAACATTGATATGATTTGATTCTGAAAAATGAATGCATAACAAGTGTATTTGTATATATGTATATCTGTATATATATAAAATATTGCACATTCGGCTCCAATATAAATTTATAAATAAATTATGTGTACCTATTTCCCGCATGATTGCATTGCAAATTTGTGCAACTAGTATTTAAAGTTGCCTATAGATAGCGTTGGGATATAGTGCAAGATTTCACGCGCATGCGCGGCCAAAACAGTAATGTATCTATATCATGATGACAGAGGTAGTGGAGCCCTGAGATAGTTATATTGGCGGGAATGTCTCGAAACAATCTATTCCGTACAAAAAGACTTCAGGACGTGTCCTACGAGTTACAAAATATACACAAATACACATGTTATACACTAATTTTTCAGAATCAAATCATACCAATTTTTTAAAATTCTGCTCGGTGCTCAAGGTACCCCATTTTATCGAGAATCTTACTTTACTGAGGCTGAAATCGCCGCGCATGCGCTTGAAATCTTGCACCATATCCCAACACTGCCTATAGAGCCCACCACAGTGTTTGCCATCCAAGATGGCCGACAAGTTGATACCCCTTCCGTCTTTCGCCTCACCCCCGCAGCATAATGCAAAGTCCTTAAGTCCGTGGTTCTGGTAGTGGAATGGGATAGTGGAAGGGGAAAAGGAGGGGAGGAAAATCTACCCAGTTTTGGGTGTTTCTGGCGACACTGCTCCGAACTACCTGCGCCGATCGCCGCACCGACGTTACCTGCCGACCGGAAAACCCACTCTCCCCCTACACTCGAAGACGTTCAGAAACAATAGACGAAACCAAGAAACGCCATTGGCTAAGCCTTGGGTCATAAAACTACTATACAGGGTGTCCCAGCTATTTTGACCACCTTGAATATCTCGCTTAGTGTTAGTAATAGAAAAAAACGTTATAAGACATTATTAACCTAACCGAAGGGGGAATATAATGATTCGGAAAAAAACCTTTTTCAAGGTCATTTTTTTTCTAGATATCAAGGTCATCAATTTTTTTTTTAATGGAACTATATATTTTTTAATATGTAATAGTTGGGGTAAAGACCTCTTCAATGTCATATTATACAATGACCTTCGTGTGACCTTGGGTATGAAAAATCCAAAAAGCATTACAGGTATTATGACCATTGTTTTCAATACATTGTTGTATACCAAAGAATCATTTATTTTCCGTTTTTTTTATTACTAACAGTAAGCGAGATATTCAAGGCGGTCAAGTTAGCTGCCTGTATAAACCGGCAAATGTACCGAGTAAAATCAAATCCAATTATTTTTCCATATTTGAACCTCACATCAATCTTTAAAACCTCAAGCTGATAATACCAATACATACCTAACTATCGTTGCTAGTCGGTAAAGGAGCTTTTCTCTGCCCCTAGGTACGACTGCATACTCATCAAACACCATAAAAAAAAAAAAAAGAAAAAAGAGTAAAATCAGATCCGATCCGACAGTCAGTAACGCTGACTCTTGTATATTTAACGCACACAAACGACTCTCCAAAATATACTTCCATCAGAACCAAAAGTTGGTCTGGTCTTACTTTCATTTCATCATTCCATTCTCATTAATTTGAGTTTGGAATAAGTACGAGCCTTCTTGAGCGGCCGCATCGATGACAATATCGACCAGATGCTTCAACAAGATACATAATGTCTTCACTCGAGCGGAAAACGCTTGTCAATATCAATCTTGAAGATGGAAGTTGCGGTAGACGATCTTGTTAATATTTTAGGCTGGGTGAATATCAGGTTCTTTGTATTTCGGACATATTTTTTTTATCATCTTCGATCTTCATTTTTGAATGTGGGTATTTTTTTGCATTTGAGTGAGAATAATTCTGCGAAAATCAATTCTGAAGACGAAAGACTACAAAGAATTTTTTCATTTCAGTATTCTTAAACATTATCGCTTAGCCTTTGTAGAAGTGATCTCCGGAATGGTACAATTACGCGTTGGATGGGTCAGTTTTGACCCAATCCGCTCGTATGAATGCAAAGCATGTATGAATACAGTGAATTTTTACTTGTTTTTTCATTATCTATGAATCTTGGAGACATTTGAATCCCATTCCGTTCCTTTTATTAAACATCCCGTATTTTATGAAATTGTTGTTTGGCTCGTATACAATGCAACCAGAATTGAAACAAAAAGATGAATAATAATCGGTAGTCCAAGGGTCAAGGAAATTGACGGCGATTGTTTAAATTGGAATGATGCGTCGCGGTCGTGAAACAAATGGGACAGAAGTGAAAGGAAAGCTTAATTAAACACTAATAATTCCTATGGGTCCCAGTTTAGCATCGAGGATGTTCTTTAATCTGTTTTTTAATTACTGCCAATACAATTTTTAACAAATAATCTGTTCCAATCTTTCGAATCTGAGGAATTGAAATGTTAAAGAATAGATAACCGAAGGACGCGGATATGAATCATTATAAAATTACAAACACATGATTCATTAGAAAGTATCACAGAAGTCTCAACGCTAACCCAGACCAAGCACTATTCTATGCGTCGAATTGTATCTACTTAACAATCGTGTTGTGTCCAGTAAAAAATTGATATTTGAATTTCTTTGAAAATTATTCACAATCGCAGAACGGTAAAATAATTTAAGCAATTCTCAGTGAACATGCAAAGGGTGTAAAGCATAGAAATTATTACAAATCTTGGAGCCAAACATCTTCATAAACAGTGTTCACAACCAACTGATGATTAAGGACAGGCTAGCATCTTAAAACCGACGGTTCGGAGTACAACGATCAGGAGAAGAAGAGCAGAAACGTGTTTGCTGGGGTCTTTAATGAACACCTATCGGTCGCGGTGTCCCAGGTGGGACAGGTATTTCCTGTCGGGCGAGGGATTAGCGTTCGAGGAACGTTAAGCTCGCGCGTAGTGAACCGACGTGGCGTTCTTGACCGAGCAATTTGTAGGGTGGACGTTTCTGTGTCGTACGCGTGTTTTCCCATCGGTGAGCCTCGAAGAAAACGCCGGTCGAGCGACGTCTCTCGAAAAGTGGTGGTAGAAGGTCAGCGGGGAATAGGAGGGTCTGAGAGAGACAGTGAGTGAGAGAGAGAGCGCCGGGAGACAAGGAGAGAACTAGAGGGAGAGAGAGAGAAAGGAGAGCTGCGTGCCAAGTTCGCGGAGAAGCTAGGCATCCTCGGCCCTCGTAGGGAAAAAGGAAGGCGACGATGACCGACCGGCAGACACTTCGCCAGGTTGAAGACAGGAAACGCGGTAAAAGCGGGCAACGTTGCAAACACGGCCCGAGGTAAAAGTGAGCATTGTTGCGACTCGGCTCGATAACCACAGCCCGAGAACCTCTCCGGCTTGCGTAATTAATCGTACGCTTTTGCCAGAACACTTTCGAGAAGCCGCTTTCCTGTTAACGACCTCTTTATGGCCTTGCAACTGGGCCATTAGAGCTCCTTCTGCGTTAATAGTTAGCTAGCGAGAGAGTTCTATGGGCGCTGGTGATCTGGGTCTGTTCTAGGGTATGCCGGTTGCCCTGTGGGGCATCGTAGCTTTGCTCTTAAATGGTTGCTGCTTGTCCTTTTCTACTAGGGAGCAAAGAAGCCACGTCCACTAAAATTGTTGTGGACGGTGGGAAGCGAGATAAATTTTTCTTTGATGTTGGTTGACTTGGAACTGTATTCTAGGTTGGGTAAGGACATCTTTTTGCTCTGAAAGGAGCGTTGCCTGCTTTTTTCTACTCGAGAGTGAAGAAGCCACGCCCACTCAACTTATATTATAGACAATAGGAGCGAGATGAACGATCGTATATCTTTTTCTTTGATGTTGGTTGACTTGGAACTGTATTCTAGGATGGGTGAGTACATCATCTTCTTGCTCAAAAGGGGGCGTTGCCTGCTTTTTTCGACTCGAGAGCGAAGAAGCCACGCCCACTAAAAATATTGTGGATGGTGGGAAGCGAGATAAATTTTTCTTTGATGTTGGTTGACTTGGAACTGTATTCTAGGATGGGTAAAGACATCATCTTTTTGCTCTTAAATGGTTGCTGCTTGTCCTTTTCTACTAGGGAGCAAAGAAGCCACGCCCACTAAAAATAATGTGGATGGTGGGAAGCGAGATGAATTTTTCTTTGATGTTGGTTGACTTGGAACTGTATTCTAGGATGGGTAAGGACATCATCTTTTTTCTCTGAAAGGGGCGTTGCCTGATTTTTTCTACTCGGGAGCGAAGAAGCCACACCCACTGAAATTGTTATAGACAATAGGAGCGAGATGAACGGCCGTATATCTTTTTCTTTGATGTTGGTTGACTTGGAATTATATTCTAGGATGGGTAAGGACATCATCTTTTTGCTCTGAAAGGGGCGTTGCCTGCTTTTTTCTACTCGAGAGCGAAGAAGCCACGCCCACTCAAATTATTATAGACAATAGGAGCGAGATGAACAGTCGCGTATCTTTTTCTTTGATGTTGGTTGACTTGGTACGTCATTCTAGGACAGGCAAGGACGCCATCACTTTGTTCTAAAACGGGCACTGTCTATTCCTTCCAACTCGAAAGAAAAGAAGCCACACCCATTGAAAATCTTGCGTAAAAAGAAACCCAGATGAACGATCGAGTATCTTTTTCTTCTCTGATACCGTTTGCATCGAAACTTTACTCTAGGTCAGGCAAGGACACCATATCTTCGCTTTCAAATAAGCACCGTCTACGCCTTCTAGCTCGAGAGAGCACCTAAGCCACGCCCACTCAGAATTTTACATTCATTGAAACTGCGATAAACAGCATCCCATCTTCTTCTCTGATATCATTTTACTCAGAATTATATTTTAAAACAGCTATTAGCACAGATTGTCCTGTGAGGCACTGTTTTTGTTCCATCAAAGTCGAGAGCAACTAAGCCACGCCCATTTAGAACACCGTACAGAAAATTGAATGAACAATAGAAATAAATCGATCAATTTTGTTAAAAGAATCAATTATCTGAGTATGAAAGAGTTTGCAAGAACACGGAAGCCTTTATTGTGATACCTTCAATTTTCTATTCAAGCAGAATGAACTTCGTCCCGGAATTAAGTATGCCACAGGTGTGTTCAATTAAAAAGTTTTTCCCGCAGTAAGGGATCGTTAGAATGAAAAAGCGATAATTAGAAAGTATAATTTCCTTTTTAAACGGGTCCTCGTGCCAACGGAATGCAGAACCTCGATTGCCTCGTTAATTCCACTGGAGCATCTAGTCGAATTTCGAGGGCTGCTCAAGGAAACGTCTCAGTGTTTCTTTGTGCCGTGTTAAGTACGGAGACCTGACCCGGTCTGAAACTTAATTTAACGAGTTGACCACACGGAAACTCGTGCAGAGCCGTTCTGCGACCGTAAGAACACTCGAGACAAGATACCTCTCCCCCTCTCTCTCTCTCTCTCTCTCTCTCTCTCTTCCTCGATCCGCTCTCTCTCCCTCTCCTTCTTTCCGTGTGCCAAATTGGACTTTGTGGGCCAACCTCCTGGCACACGGACCTCCTTCGTTCTCCTACCGGCCTGCACAAAGCGAAATTGAATTTAATGAATGAAAGAAACACGATACTCTCTTCGTATCAATTAGGTAATTCGATGTTAAACACCGCGCGCACTGTCATACTACAAATACATCAGCGCAGAAACCATTAATCAAGAATTTCAAATTTTTTCGCATTTGTCCTTAAATAATTCCATCCTTAACATGTTATTTAACACTATTCCTACCGACACTTCACGTGTACCTATTCTTGCCGCGACCGGTCAAATGACCGGCCTTTAGCACAAATTCTATTTTTTAATATAGAATGAAGATAATAGCCAATTTGACAGTATAAAAATATAGTTTCTTTTATTCAGAAGTATATAATGTACATTTTATTCGTTTTCGCCGCATTTTTTACAAATAGGCTTCTCGATTGTACATTTTCTACATACGTACTTTTTACATTTTAGACAGATTTTGTTAGTCTTATTGTCTTTGCAATATCTTATCTGGCATATTTTCCGTTCACGAGAACCTGTACTTGTATTTGTAACGGGTGTTGGAATGATCTTCTTTGCCTAGCTGTAGCTCTTTTTGATATTCGATGGTAAGTTCTTCTGCCAATTGAAATAAAAATCCCGGCTAAGTCTAGGATATTGAAAAATACCTGTAAAGGCCATCTCCGACATTTAGATTTTACCGTGTAATTTCCGGCCATTTGGTCGGTCACATCTACACCAATATAGGCGAGCGAGAACTGTAAACACTTGGAAGTGCCGTAAAGCAGTCCCTGAGGCGCCGCTACAAATTGTTACACCATTATTCCGAATACTGTTTACATGAATAAATTTATTTATATGTAATAAATTACGAAACATTTAAATATTGTATGAGGTACTATATCAGTTTCGTACGCATATAATGAAAAAATTTATATACAATGGAAATATTCTAGGCTAGAAGAAATGTTTGATTTTATAGTTGAAATAGCTCCGAGTGCAAAGGATTAAATTGTAATAATGATGAAAGTAGGCAATAAAACAAGTGATGCTGTCGAACGTATTAAACAAACCATATAAAATAGGTAAACTAATTAAATTCGTTAAGACTGGTTCTCCAACGGTAAGAAAGAATCTGTCCTCCATTTTTCATCTTTCTGGAATCAATACTTTTCAATCATACACAAAAGTAATTCCGACATAATGAATTTCAAAATCCATGAAATATGTTATTTTGTATGCAATACACACTGCGGTTTTGTTCTTATATTTTTTTAGTCCATAAAAATTACGAGAAATGTGCCATTTAGCGACGATAAATTCACAGCAACTTTATTCGTACAATTTGAACGAGGCGCAACAGGTCCGCCCGCGGGTTTTCATTTTTCCAATAAATTGTTGGTGTATGTGTGTATTTACACGAACGTTTCTACGGCTGCGTCGGGTCTTCGGCAGCGTCGGCGCGACGTTAATGTGTTTCTTGCCATAATTTTTTCGCTCGGACGACGCACGATGTAGGAACACGCACGCCTCGGAACACGAAGCAGAACTTTCAGTTTCTGTATGGTCAACCGTGCATCCTGTAGGCTTGTAGCAGTTTGTCATCGTGACGTGGCAAGGCGGGATCCTCCCAAGGCTGTGAAATGGGCCGCCTCGAATTGAACCGCAATCTTCCGCCATTTAACTCTTCCATACGCCCTTGGTACGTTCCATGTAAAGTACCTTTCACAGTAATTAGGGTGCATTCAGGTCGCCGATGAAATTTGGTCACGCTATCCCCCGTAAAATGCACCGGAAACGTCCAGACAAATATTTTTTCGCAAGTGACAATTGCACTGCGAATTATGTTAAAAATGGATTTACAGGAAAAAAATGTGCAGGTGAGATATAGAGCAGCGAAACTACTAAAAGGCTTTAAGATTATCATAATTGTAGACAATGGATTTTTATATAGAATACAAATGTTGTGCTTTGGTTGCAAGCAACAGGACTCGTATGAAATTTTTCAATTCTTCTGATGATTTGACTGCTTTGTGTTTCCTCGTTTCTGTAATGGATGCAGTCTAATCGTGATACTCAAGCTTTTATCTAACTTTTGTTCTTGCGATGTAGAAAATTGTTCTGCAATCTAATTATGATATGTCGACATTTTATTTATGGCAATTACAGTTTTAATGCCTTTGAATAATTCACAAAGCGCATCGTCGTTGAAGAAGTTTCAGCTCATATTACTCCAGCATTGATTTGATGTGATAGTCTATTTTTTGTTTAATTATCCAGGGTTAAGAGAAGCATCTCCTTTCCTGTCTGTTAATATCTCTCATATATCAATTTATTTAAAAATAAATTAACTTTGCATCTTCATATTAACACTAGGTTTAGACCCATTAAAATGACGGGTCTCATATTTTTAATTTACGATTATTGAGATTGCAAACATGCATCCATGAGAAATTATTCAACAAATTTATTTTTTTGGGTATACTATATTACCTTAAAAAATGGTTTTTTGGTAAACATGTTCTTGTTAGACATGTTCGTGTTAGACATGTTCCTGTTAGACACGTTCATGTTAGACATGTTCTTGTTATACATGCTCTTGTTAGACATGTTCCTGTTAGACATGTCCTTGTTAGACATATTTTTGTTAGACATGTTCTTGTTAGACATGTCCTTGTTAGACATGTTCTTGTTATTTTTATAAACTAATGTACAATAGTCAGTTTTAGCACTCCGTAAATGTAGTGGTAATAAGAGAATTTCGTGAGTGAAAAATTCAATTCATATGCACTCGGTTCCGAAGGAAACTCGAAAGGGTGCAGTCCGAGTGCAGCTCGACTTTACACACGATCGTCTTCCGGTTTTTATTTCACTTTTATTCGTACATGTATCGCAACCCACGATGTTTCAGTTCTCGCGAGGTCGCGAACGTAGCCATGAGAGCGATGAACTAATTCCAATTGAACAAAGTGCAATAACCGTTCTATACATACCGCGAGTTAATCGCATCGATCGGTCACAGGGAACAGGCGGAACGCGATGCCAACTTTGATTTTCGCGTGCGAGAAGTATGCAGTAACAAACGGACCGTGTCTCAAGATTGTTCGGACCTTTTCCTAATGGAAATGCTCGGAATTCCTTCGACAGAGGAATTCAGAAAAATCGGCGAAGAATTTCGATTGGTGAGCTTTTGATCTTAACACATTGTATGCGAGATAGTTCCAACGCTTTGACTGCATTGATGAAGGATTTGAAAAATTGTTCTTATTATTAACGCACGCATAATGTGAATTTTTATTTGATTCTTCGATAATCGATTGCAAAAAGGAAGAAAACACAAAGAAATTTAAAAAGTGGTGTAAATTTGACTGCGTTGATAAATGATTTTAAAAATCGTTCTAATTATTAATGCATTTATAATGTGAATTTTTATTTTATCCTTCGTCAATCGATTGAAACAATTTAAGACAAAAGTAAAAAGAAAAAAGAAAGTTAAGAAAACGATTTGATGAAGGGTTTTAAAAATCGTTTTACTTATTAATGCATGTATAATGTGAATTTTTATTTTATCCTTCGTGAATCGATTGAAACAATTTAAGACAAAAGAAGAATGAGAAAGGAAATTTAAGAAAGACATGCAAATTTGACTACGTTGATAAATGATTTTAAAAATCGTTCTAATTATTAATGTATATATAATGTGAATATTTATTTTATTTTTTGTCCATCGATTTAAACAATTTAAGACAAAAGGAAAAAGAGATTTATTGAAGCGATGCAAATTTGACTGCGTTGATAAATTTGTTTAAAAATCGTTCTAATTATTAATGCACGTATAATGTGAATTTTTATTTTATCGTTCTTCAATCGATTGAAACAATTTAAGACGAAAGGAAAAAGGAAAAAGAAATTTAAGAAAACGATTTGATAAATGATTTTAAAAATCGTTCCAATTATTAATGCGTGTATAATGTGAATTTTTATTTTGTCCTTCGTGAATCGATTGAAACAATTTAAGACAAAAGGAAAAAGAAATTTGAGAAAGCGATGCAAATTCGACTACATTGTAAAAGGATTTTAAATCGTAATTTTTCAAACTAGTACGAGTACTGCGAATTTTTATTTGATTCTTTGCCAACCTCTTGGAAAATAGGAAGCTATAAACAATACGTTATCCATGCCAGGGTTAAACAAGGGTTGCAGATTATTAAAAGTCCTGGACAATTGTGGAGTGCATACAATGGAGTCACTGACGGTTTGAAAAGTCAAAAGCGTTGCATAAAAGCGATGTTAAGCGGGATTAAACAATGGTTCGATCGACAGAAAACGCACGGGGTTGCACGTGACTCACAAGTCGGTGGTGTAAAAATGATAGCGTGCCTCGTTTCCTCCCTTCCCCGGTAGGATTTCCCTTCAAAGGGCTTCCTTCCCTTGCGCAGGGCACGCGATGCTTACAAATTCGCGTCCCATTTACGCTGTGCACCAAGGTACATAAAACCGCCCCGTTTTGAACGGTTATTAAATAAACGTTCAACGCATCTCGCATTTATAATGAAATTCGCACGATTAAAATCAGGTCTCACGAGGGAAGATTCCTAACCGGGAAATTCAAAAAATGATAAAACTTTGAGAGTATGTAGTGCATGTATACATTACATATGAGCCGACCGCTAGCCAAATCGTTTAACCAGTTTTTGAATTACATTTTTCTGTCAAAATATATTGTTAACGTTTACATTTTTGCATTTAAACTAAACTTCGTAAATAATTAACTTTAATATCAAAAATCAACCCCTTTTCAAAAAGAAAAATGTGCTGCAAATATTTTTCTTAGTGTCTGACGCGTTTTTACTTTTTCAAGAATTTTTTTATTTATTTATTTTATTGTTCTTCACGTCGCATCAACTGCCAAGGTTATTAGCGACGGGGGTGGAACAATGAGATTTGGTACTGTAATCAAGAATTTGTAAATTGTACGATCGCTAATTTCATGGGGATCCAAAGGGTGACTCGATGGAACAAGTTCTGAATAATGTTTGCTCTCTGCAGGGAGGCAACAAGGCAAAATGGCGAGGTCTCGCGTGGCAAAGCTGGAGTCACGAGAGCACACACGGTCACCGTTCAGGGATCGACTGGTAACTCGTTCAGCGGAGCAAAACCTTGAATTAGCACACAGGAAGAAAATCACCGGGCATTCAGAGCTCGGATTCTCACAGCTCGTGCACTCCCACGACCGAACTCTGTTTCCCTTTTTTTCCCCCCTTTTCTTCTCTTTCTCAACAGTAATCTCCGCGAGCCGAGAGTTCGCCTTATACGCAAGACGATGCAGGAAAAATACATCGGCAAAAAGTTCCGCCGCGACTAATTAATTGCCCGTTGTTTCCCGCTGGAAGATTTCGAGAAAGAAACTCTAATTGAGTGATTCATGCTGTAAACAAATTTCCGACAATGTAGGCAATTGTAATTCCATGATGCAGCAAAACGTTTGTGTGTATTAAGTAGCGCAAACATTATTAAGTGGTATTAATCAATATTCACATTTTCATGTTGAATCTAATAATGTCTGCATACCATCGTTATCTTAACAAGGGTTAAACCAAGCTTGTTCTTTAATTACTATTGTTTGTTTCTTTAACCCTCCGACAGCGGAACTTGGGTCTATTTGACCCAGAATATAAAAATATTTTTTATCAACCATTCGAACTTCAGTTTCTCTGCAAACCAACTAAATCTGTCGTACCAAGTTTGGTCCATTGACTTCAAAATCAAATTTCCAACGACCTCAGATAATAATCGTTGCAGGAATTTTCGCAATGGACATTAAGACCGCAAACTCTTCACAATAAAAATTTATCACAAGCCGCAAGACCAATATTTTTACTAACCATTCAGCTTCTCTGCAAACCAACTAAATTTTTCGTACCAAATTCGGTCCATTCACTTCAAAATCAAATTTCCAACGAACCCAGATAATAAGCGATGCAGGAATTTTCGCAATGGACATTATGACACCTCGAACTCCTCACAATAAAAATTTACCACAAGCTCCAAGAACAATATTTTGTATTAACCATTCGAACCTCAGCTTTTCTGTAAATCGACTAAATCTTTCCAAGTTTGGTCCATTGACTTGGAAATCAAATTTCCAACGACTCGCAGGACTCTGGACGTTCGAGCGATTTCGGCGTCTTTTGCACAACAATCGAAGCAGAAATTTTCGCAGTATCTTGGACATTATGGACCAAGGAGCCGCAGAATCCGTATTGGCAGCCTGAGCTCCGGCTGAGTCAGCATAGTCGGCGTTAGACAAAAGAAAGGGAGAGAGACGGTGGGAAAAAGAGAGACATAGAACGATGTCAAAGGAGTGAGAAAGAGAGAGAGAGGGAGAGGGGAGGGAGTCAGTCAATTCTCCACATTTTTTTTCAGGGGGTTCGTCTTGAAATAACCACCCGTCGGTGCTCTGCTGGCAATGAAGTGCACTTCTAAACGGAGTGCAGCCAGGAAGCCGGCCGCATATGGTTGCGAGAGGAGAAACAGGCTCGAATTTGTGGTGCCACGTGTTCGAGGGTCGATGTACCGGATCCCTTTTGCCCGATGTCCCTCGATTCCCTTCGGGGGGTAGTTTCGCACTTTAGGAGAAAAGAAAAGACAGAAACAAGGGACGGAGAGAGAGAGAGAAAAAGAAGAAGGATGCAAGGATTGGTGTAGGTTCAGCACCGCCGCGTTCCCGTTCTTTCATTGAGCGTAAACAATGCGGTGGGAGTTACGGTGATTTAAGGAACGCCGCTGCAACGATGTACCCTAAGCTAGCAGAGTGTTTTCATCGGGTGTTGGTTCAACCGTCTGTGTAGTCGTTAGTGCATCCAATTATTGCGGGAAGCTTCGCGATGCAAATCTACGTGGTAGACTGTTTAAGACAGTTCCTGTTTAGACCTGCTTGGGTTAATAATCCTGCATGATCTCCAACGAAATGTTTAAAAATATAATTTGATTTTGATTGAAGTTGTCTTAACTCTTAGTCGATGACATTTTAACACATTATCTACCGGCGTTTATTCCATAATTTTTAGAAGTCTATGGCCGATGGCTGAGGATTTTTTGTATCATTCAATAGCAACAGATACTTCAATCATAAACCAATAACTTCGACAACGTAGTTTAATAACTTTGTTCGGAATTATTATGTGAAAGAAGATTTTTGGTACAGCACAATTATTGAAATGCCTATAAACAGGCTTCCGGTAGGTAAAGTGTTAACATACAATTCAAACGTGATAGCAAAAGTTTCGCCTATTTCAATCATAGAAGCCATCAATGTTGTTAATAACAATTGTTACAATTGCTTGATAACGAAGCTCTCGTCTTACACTATAATCTAGTTATTTTCAGTATTAATAAATTGGTATTCCGAGAGAATCATGTTTAAGTAATTCACCGTTGGCGTTCAACGTGTTAATTAATACTCAGAATTTCAAACAGAATTAATATTTGAACGTAGCACGTGAACTTACATTTTGTTGTGCAGAAAGTACAGCAAATTTTCTAATTGCCTAGCAATCGAAAAATCGATAATCGAAACTGTTACGGGACTTTAGAGACCAAATGCAATTTTGCTGCATTTAATGCACCAAATGCATTACTTACCGTATACCTATTATGCAGTGATATTCTAGTCGACTTCTAATAATGTCTTAATCGGTTTGTATTTAGTGGGAAATCATCCGAATGAGATTATCGATATAAATAAAATTTCGAAGTATGTTCGTCGTGAGGGAAAATTGAGTTACGGTGGTTTGAATCCCTAGTCCTTTTTAGGTGTAACACGGACCATTATAGAAGGTTATTTTCTCCAGCATTTTATAGAATATAGAGTAACGAAATTCAGTCAACGACCTTCCTTGCGGTTCTTGTGCGCCATTTTCGGATAACCCGCTTGATAGTTTCAAGGGTCGAACGGGGTGAATTATACTTCTATACCTCATAATTATGCAATCTTCCATCCTAAAGCATTGCCTCAAGAAATGCTACACACTATTTTACGACGTATCGCGACTGAAAAGTTAATATTGTTCCGATTTCTCCCACTTAGCGTCGTCCGCCGCGGTTGAATATTTATTCACAGACTTTATTTATAAGTATATCTACAACTGTAATAGCTTTACACAAATGTATGAGTTTGAGTATATATGTTCGATTTGCTTGGTGGTTGAATCTCTCTCCTATGCTGTTTTCATGGCCAAACCCTCTCTTCAACTATTTACTTAGGGGTTGTCCATCACGGCATTACGGCGTCTTCTCAATATTCACGCCACCGCGCCGTAACAATATTAATCACAACGACACAGTGACAAAATTTTTCCTGTTTTGAATTATTTCTTCATGAAACTTTTACCAACATATACGTGACATTTTTTCTGACTACAATGAGTCCAAATACGATGTGATTCTAGTCGTATTTTCTTGTTGTACGAATAACGAATAATACAAATATCATTCGCTCGCATAATCGAGGTTCTACATGATCGCGGATTAAATAAGTATACATGCCCCAATCGATATCGTATTTGGTATCGTATGAATCACAAAAAATTTCACGAATATGCTGATAAAACTTTCAAGATTAAAAATCATTGGAACTACCAAAATTCTATCATAATTTTTGTACAGACATGAGTGACATGTTTGGCCCCTTTTTGACACATAGACATAACGGTACAACTATAAATAAATAGAAATCGTATTTGGTATCGTATGAATCACAAAAATTTCACGAATATGCTGATAAAACTTTCAACATTAAAAATCATTGGAACTACCAAAATTCTATCATAATTTTTGTACAGACATGAGTGACCTTTTTGGTCCCTTTTTGACACATAGACATAACGGTACAACTATAAATAAGTAAAATAGAAATAGAGTCGTCGAGACGTGGACAGAAACGAATTAATTTCCTAGACGGAAGTGGAGTCAAAGGAAATGAAGGTGGCATGGAAGTGTGAATGTTCAGCGGGCGAAAAATCCGCGGTTATTAAATCTAACCCGAAACCGGGGACCCATGCCGCAGAAATAGTATTGCAAGAATAGTCTCTCGCAACGAGAATGCACTTCTCGATAACAGTCGGTCATAAGAGCGAGGGCCGTTCGGGAGGCTATATTCGCGGGCAAGATTTCATTTAGTTCGGCCAGCACTTTCTGAATTCTAGTCTCGACCGTGAACCTCGTTCATTTCGGTTGGCCACTGGCGGATAGCCAAATATCTTCGTACAGTGTCGGAACTGGCGGCGACTCGGCGCGCAGACCCCTTACCTCGAATGCAATTGCGTTCAAGTGCATTTAGCCGCGGGTCCAAACTCTCCCACCGATCCGTCCGCAGAGTCCCGATGCGTTTCGAAGGCAATTTTCACGTGGATCCGACCATCGAGTTTAATCGCGCGAGATTGGCTTCTTGGAACCTCGGAATTTCCTTCGAGTGTCAATGGAATACTTTGAAACCACATTTTAGAAGGGTAATGCTATTAACCCAAACGCTTCTTATACAAACACAATTGCACACAAGATTCTAGCATTCACACAATTCTTTGCTTCACATTATTTATTTATTTATTTATTTATTGATGCTGAAAACCATGTTTGGTTTTATATAGCATACATTACTATAACACTTTACAATACATAATGGAGTATATATCGTTATATTAAGTTAAATTAAAATGAACGATAGTCACTAAATGCTACTCTTATATTTTTTTAGGAAATTAAAGATAAATATTAATGCTGTAATATCTTGCACGCTTAGAAAGAAATTAATGGTGTAGGGAGGGTAATATTTTCGATTGAGGAGCAGTTCAAACAAGTGTCCTCGTTCTGAATTTTGAAGAGTGCTTTGAGACAATTTATTTTCTCTTGCAGTTGACCTTGAGTGACCCTGAGTGACCTTGAATGACCTTAATAATAGGTCATTGTTTATAATAGGCCATACTGTTCCACTTAAGAAAACAGAGTTGACCTTCATATCTCCTTGACGACTCCACCTATCAAAAAAATTAATAACATCGGATAATCAGCCCCTCGATGCCAAATAAGTTTGGTCTGAGGCATTTTCCTCCATCTCCAAAAACAAACGAGTTAGTCAGGTGTCCTGTTTTAAATGCCTCACCCTGTATAAATAAAATAAAATTGTTGAATGCAAATTTGAATGGATCTAGCCATGAAATTGTCAAAGGCATTCGTTTTTCTATTCGATTATCTCAGGATAATTCCATTAACAGCAGATTCATTTTTGTGGGAACTGTACGAGGATAATGTTACATATACATATAATATAGTATTTGAGCAAATAATGGTCTGTAGTATGTGTATAGTGATCTTGAGTCGCCACGATTGAAACGATTCAGTTCTTTACCTCGGTGCTGTCTTTATAAATGGCTAAACAGCACTCGCGAGAAGTGGCTTGCTCTTTTTCGTTGTAATGAGTTACGACGAGCGCCATTGTTGCGACGAAAGTGCACTCGAGTGTTCGTCTGGTATTGTGAGAATTAGTGCGACACTGGTGTGTTGCATACATTCATAGGAAAATACGTCGTTTGAATACATTCGATTAGATTCGAGTGGACTGAAAACTGTTACAATATTATTTAATCCTAAATTATTCATGTTTTATCATTCAATTACATAAATGTACTACATTATTTAAACGATCCGAAATTATTCATTCTTTTTAAATGTATTTTCGAAATCACACATTTTATTCTACAATCCTTGTAAATCTGTGTACAATGTTCTGAGTGGGCGTGGCTTCATAGCTCTCGATCTTGGACGAAGAAAAAATAGTGCTCCGCAGGGCAATCTGTACAAATTCTTCTTCTACAGTACACTTTTAGGGCAAATGATATAATAGTTACTCTTTGAAAACGCGTTATATGAAGTGTCCGATTTAATTTTATGTACAGTATATTGAGTAGGCGTGGCTTCGTGGCTCTACGTTTTTGACGAAGCCAGAGCAGTGTCTCAGTATACAATCTGCGCCCATCCATATTTTCAAATGAAATTGTAGGGCAATTGAAACAATACTTACTCTTTGAAAAAAAATATTATATGAAGTGGTCCATTTAATTTTGTGCACAGTATATTGAGTAGGCGTGGCTTCGTGGCTCTTTATATCGAACGAGGCCAGAACAGTGCCCTTCCGGGCCATCTATGCTCAACTTTGTTCCACAGTAAAATTTCAGGGCAAATAACTCAATCAATCAATTTCTATAAAGTGGTTCATTTAATTTTGTGCACAGTATATTGAGTAGGCGTGGCTTCGTGGCTCTTTATATCGAACGAGGCCAGAACAGTGCCCTTCCGGGCCATCTATGCTCAACTTTGTTCCACAGTAAAATTTCAGGGCAAATAACTCGATTAATCAATTTCAATAAAATAAATTCTACAATAGTTTCGGGCATAACGTATTAAGTGGGCGTGGTCTCTTCCCTCCCAATTTCAACAGAGCCACAGAGCATTGCCCCATATGGCAACCAATGCCCCAACCAAACAAACACGCACATTATTGCACGCATCATACGAAGAGAAAAAATAGAAAACAAAAAAAGCAAACTTCATAGAAGCAAATCTTCCGTTTCTCCAATTTCCACACCGTTCACGTCGAGTTGAAACTTCGCGGGAAAACTTTTGCCGCAAAGAACTCGTTGAAAAAGGAAAAGGGAGCAAGTGAAAAAGGGGAAGGTTGGTGTTTTACAAAGTATGTCGAACGATCTGCACGCGCGTCTTTTCTTTTTGCAACCGGCAGAAACGTGTTCGGGTTGCGGCGCGTACGTCCGATATCGATTCATGCCGAGTAAAAAGAAGCGATGGTTTTAGCGATTGCTCGTCACTGCACTGGCTGGCTGGAGCACAGAGGCATCGGGTGCTTTGCCAATTCCCGGACGATTTTTAGCCGACGCCGACGTCGACGTCGGTGTGTTCCGCTTTTGCGAAAAATCTTTCCGCAAGCTGATCCGAATCAGCGCGATGCGAAGAGAGACGCTCAGATTCGACCGGAATGATTACCGCGTTTCGCGCGGAAAAGAGGAAACGTTTTCGCGTGTTTTCTCGGTGAACACGAACGTTCGCCGGTCGAAAGAGGACGTCTGTCCTTTGAGCTGTGCCAAATTTCACTCGCGAACTTTGTACTGCGGATATACAGGCTCCTCCTTATCCTCGGAAAACGAAGAAAATATAAATGGTACCGGAACAAGAAAGAAATTTCAAAAAACAAGGAAAACTGTCTTGATAGAAGCAAAACTTTTATGTGCAGAACGATGTTTGTGACTTTTCTCAGCATTTTATTTTTCATTTTTACCGAGCTTTTGCCAGCTGGTTTTGCTTTTTAAGGAAAATGGGTCTTCACTTTTTAAACTCTCCCTAAAACGTGTATGAATAAGGTAATGACGATTTTTATAATAACCATGGTGAAAGATTAGTAAATAGTAGGACATGATTATAGTAAAAATATTAATTATTCGTGTGGTTAAGAAGAAAATGTTCCCTACTGATTTAATTTAAATGTACGTTCTAACTTATAGCCAAAATAACGATGCTACTCCATTGCTTTCCAAAAATCAAGAAAGTATATGTCTTCTGTTTTATTTTATTGTTGGCTCAACAGTTTTTTGAAAGCCTACGTTTTTATTTCATCATCTTTAAACAACGAGTATACATCTTTTCCTAGATTCTGCAAATATAAAGTCTTTTAATAACATTCACAATGGATGACCTTTTTTAAATAATGAGTGCACTCCTTTTCCTAAATTCTGCGAGTAAAAAGTTTTCTGAGAGTGTTCGCAATGGATGATCATTTTTAAACAACGAATGTGTTCGCTTTGCGAAATTCTGCGACTAAAAATATTTTGGGAACATATTCACAATGTATGATCATTTTTAAACAATGAGTGTGTTCTCTTGTCTAGATTCTACGATTAAAAAGGTTTTTGAGAGTGTTCGCAATGGATCACCATTTTTAAACAATGTGTGGGCTCTTTTCTCTAGATTCTGCGATTAAAAAGTTATTTGAGTGTGCTCGCAAGAGATGATCTTTTTTAAACAGTGAGTGTGTTCTTTTCTTTAGATTGTGCGAATAAAAAGTTTTTTAGGAACATCCACAATGGATGGCATTTTTTAAATAATGAGTGTACTCCTTTTCCTAGATTCTGCGATTAAAAGGTTATTTGAGAGTGTTAGCAATGGATGATCATTTTTACACAGTGAGTGTGTTCTTCTCTCTAGATTCTGCGATTAAATATGTTAGGAACGTTCGGAATGAACGTTTAGAATTTAGAAGATCATTTCAGAAACAATGGAATTTTGTAAACGAAATTCGTGGTCGTCACAGTGTTAAAAAAGGGTGCAATTGAAGACCTGATGAGTCTTTTTGGCTACTGAGAGCCGTGCCGAAGGAGGTAGGATAGAAAGTTGATGAACACATGCAACCGAGGCACACGTGGTCGCGTCCACATGGCGTATCCTTCCTGGTCCCGTGGGCCGTGGCACGTGGAATTAGCGGATTTCGTATAATCATGGTTTTCACTTTGATTCGGGCCGTTTCACGCGAGATATCCCCCCGATAACCAGCTCGGGCCTCCGCAAAATGTTGCGCATTGCGTCTTACAACACGCAGCGCCGGCCATAGCTATAGCTATAGCTCTCTCGCTCCGGCTGCACCCCGTGGCGGGGTGCAATGGCACTCACTGCAGTTTGCAGGTGGTCAACCTCGTGCTTCTCACCCGCCTGCCCTTTTACATACACCCAAGAGCTTATTCCCTTTGCAGTAAATCGTCTCGCTGAGTCTTTCCGCAATCCCGACACCAGTCGCAAACGGTAAAGTATCAAATTGAGCCGAGTTTAATGCTAGACAGCTTTAAAAGGACAAGAGAAGAATTTTGTCGGCGTGGGCAGAATCGATTTTGAACTCTGATTGACCACACTTTGACCAATTTACGGACTGCGGATTTTGTACATTTATCACAAAAAGGAATACTGTAGAAAATAACTGTAGAAAAATTTCGTTCAATTGGTGTGAGAAGTCTCTCCTAATCGGCGTAGAAATTTTTTCTTAAACTGTCCCACAACTTCATCTCGGATTAGTGCCTCATATTTTACCACAAATTGCAACTCGAATACTGCACGATTTTGTTTTGGAAATTGTGAATTAGTGCAAGAAGTTTCTTTTAATCAATGGAGAATTTTTCCTTAGCCCAAAACGTCTCTTCGCATTCGCTTAGAAGGCATGGGCACGGGTGGAGCCCCACAAACGCCTGCTTCTCCCACCAACCTCTCTTTCATGCGCGAGGCCTTTCCTCTATGGTAACGGCGGATGCTGGTGGGGGGCAGTGGGCGCTATGGTGGGGACGGTTTTGTCTCAATTAAGATAAAAATGCCCATCCCTGGTTAAGCATTTACCTCGGATTCTTGTACACTTTTACCTCAGATTGCAAATTGTGTAACGCAGAATTTTTGGTTGGTTTAGTGCAAGACCTCCCCTCGTATTGGTGCAGAATATATTTGCTTCAAATTGCTTTGAATCGCACGATACGTTCAATTAGATTAAATTTTGATAGACAGGTACTTTTAGAAGACCATCTATCGCATCCACGTCGAATAAGTACAGTGTTAACACGTTGACTGCCATGGGGGTCACCGGTGACCGGCACTCGACTTGGCTACAGCGCCGTGGGGGCCACCGGTGACCGGCGACGCAGCAAATAATAAAAGTACATATAAAAGTAAATATGGATACTGATAAATTTTTCAATAATACCATTGTTACTATAATGGCTTGAAGAAATTAATGCACGAAAAATGCTTCAAGCATGATTTTATAACTCGTTTTCTTTGCTGCAAATAATATTTCAACATAATATGCATCGCATAATGAAAAATTCACGTTGGCGCCTTGGGCAAACCATGGAAAATGCGCCTGGCAGTCAACGTGTTAACCCCTTGCCGTACCATTTTCTTTACGGTTACAGTGATTAAAACAATTTTATCTCCAAAAATTACACAGATGATGAAAAAAAATCTATATTTTTCGTATGGCTACATTTGTTTTAATGCTTATACATTGAGTACAAAAAATACAATTTTATTTCGTCTGAATAGAAAGCTATTCATAATTGTCTCATTTCGTTTACACATGAAATGTTAAGTCCATGGTTGTTCCTGCTAGTTCGGCAATTTTTTAAATCTTTATCATTGAAAGGATACCTTTGAAATTTTTTTTGACGTGGAACATAACTTTAAACTATTCTACAAAAAAGTTTCGAACAGAAATAAAAAGTTCAAGGTTATAAAAAAAAATAGTCAAAAAGTTCCCATTTAGAGCGTTCATACATATGCTAACTTGATTCTTCGTGCTGGTTCGACAATTTGTAAAAACCTTACCAGTAGAAGAGCGTCATTGAAAATTTTTTAGCATGCAACTTAACATTGAATCTATCCTGCAAAAAATATTCAAACAAAAATAAGAAGTAGAAGCGTATAAAAAAGATGGTCAAAGAGTTCCCACTTGGGACGTTCCGCACTTTCGTCTTAAAAGAAAACCATAACATTCATAATTGATTCCGTTTAAAATCTTCAACACGAGTCCGACTCGTTAAAATACAGCAAGGGGTTAATTGAATGCAGTGTTCGTAATCGAAGCTTTCCCTTTCGGAGGACACGCTTCGAAGCATCCGACGACGAAAGGAATAATTTCTTTGGCGTCAAATCGAATCAACAATCATTCTCCATGGGTAGGATGTGTCGACAACGTCTGGAGACAAGTATAATCAGCCAGTATTATTTGTTCAAGTATCGGTCCTACTCGGCAAACAAGAAATTACCGGAATGTATAATCAGTTGCATCAACTCGAACGATAACGAATTGCACGTTTCACGGACAATATGCAATAGCGAGCTCTTACTCTCTTCACGCAATATAACTCTTTTACTTATACCGTAGAGTAGAGTAATATCTTTACCACTTTTTTCGCCACGGTTATAGTTCCCGGTGGCTCGAAAGCTGCAACACTATTTCAAAACTCGCTTCAATCTCTTCTCTTTTATTGGCCTCTCCTTAAAATTTACATGTAACCGTGTTCCACGGGCTCGTGGTTCGCCGCACATGTATAATCGATAATGTAGGAACGGGTCACGATGAGAATTTCAACCCCCTAGTTCAACAGAATTATTATTTTTACAGTCTAGAAAATTCGATCGCGTCGATCCTTCTCGCCTAAATGCTTTTCACAGATTTATGCACGCCGTAGAAGCAGAAATCTTACAATCCACTCGCAGCGGCTTATCCGATAATAAGATTCAGTCCTCTGCATAACATTTCAACCCCTGCACATCCAACGAAACTCTAAGTAGGTACTAACGAGCCATTGCTTTATGCTATTTCATTCAAAAAAGTCACAATGCATCTATCCATGCAAATCCACGAAATTTAGTACGCTCGTTACTAACCAAATTGCAGCCGTTCGTTTTTAAGGGGGCATTCTAACCTACAATTTCATTTTTTTATCATTTTAAGGATTTAAAAAAAAATTGTAAGTTTCTCAATAGCGACATTTTGCATACATATTTATTTGTGTTCCACGAATGTTCACAATTTTTTTTTCAAATGAAAATAATCAAAACTGATTGAATTATATGTGATTGAACAAGGTTTCAAGGTTTTTGCTTGTCTGAAATGAAAAAATCAAAAGTATTCTTGATTGGTATGAGCTAGAATTTTAAAAAAAGAATTTTTCTTATTTTCTTTAGCTCCCTAAATACGAAAAGAAGTGAAGAAAATCAGTGTTCAAAATTCAAACTGCCGCCATTTTGTAAATCTTCACTATTTCTTTTCATTCTAGTTCACAACATATTCACAATCATACTATCCTTACGACTTTCTTCATTTCAGATAAGCAAAATGATCAGAATTGTGTCAGTCAGTTTTTTAACACTATACAATCAAACTTACCAAGCACTAAAAGCAATTCAAATGTTGTACCTCAGTTATGGGCATTCTGGTCTCAATTGAGACAAACCGTCCCCTCCATAGCGCCCACTGTCCCCCACCATCATCCGCCGTTACTATAGAGCAGTGATGGGCAATTTTGCCTCAATTGAGGCAAAACCGTCCACACCGTAGCGCCCTCTGACCCCTTCCATCAAGCGCGGTACAATGGGGCAACAAAGACACAAGACATCAGCGTACTCAACGAATGTGCAAGCTGTATGAAAAAGAGGTTGGTAGGAGAAGCAGGCGTTTGAGGGGCTCCACCCGTGCCCACCACTGCTATAGAGGAAGGAAGTACGTCGCCCGTCTCGAACAATGCGCAGGTCTCGCGCATGAAAGAGAGGTTGGTGGGAGAAGCAGGCGTTTGAGGGGCCCCATAAAAATGACAAGGCTATATTTATTTAGATTTTGTGCAATTTTTATCACAAGATGTGATCTAATAAAGAAATTTATATAGCAACTTGATAATATCAATAATTGTATAATTAAAAATATGAAATCGGTCATTTGACCAGCAGTGGTTGGTTTAGTGTTAAAGGAACCTTGTTCAATGATATATAATTTAGTCAGTTTTGATTATTTTCATTTGAAAAAAATTGTGAACATTCGTGGAACATAAATAAATACGTATGCATAATGTCAATATTATGAAACATATATTTTTTTCAAAAAAATCCCTAAAGAGATCAAAGAATTTTTATTGTAGACTAGGAAACCCCTTTAATCACGTTCAATCTTCGCGTTCAATCTTCGCATTCAAGCCTCCGCATAAATATTACGACTCTTAAGCATTGTTTAGAAATTTCTGCATAAATCAGTGGAGAAATCGTCCATTATGCAATGTAAAATAGCACTCAAGCATTCAAAATGAAAGGCAGAGGCTAATTTTCGCGCTCTTTGATTTTATTAAACGTAAACTGCCAGATCGAATTTGTAAATCAATGTTTAAGACAACAATCGTTTTATCGCTTTGAACGAGCTCTTTTCCCCGAGAAGCGAAGAATATTCATGGAATCACGAAGCACTTAGGAGCTGACTAAGTGGAGGGTATTCATAAAAATTGTTTATTTGTCTTCACGAGCTCATCCCGGATTGAAAATATTGCTCCTCTTCCCGGCGAAGTCTAAACACTTCGGGACGAACGATATATCACGAGGCGTAAAACATCCTCCGTCGTTTGCGCAGCTGTGGAGGAAGTTACTTTCGTCAAGAATGATCGTTTCACGGCCGTTTCAATGATCTCGGTGTTCACGACTTATATTTTATCGCCATCGTTCTTTACGGATAAACATCAGCGAATTCGTGCGAATGAAAATGTGGGCTAATGAAAATCCGTCTGTTTTGTCAGGTTTTGTCAAGCTCGAAAGCAAATGAATTTTATTAATCTTCAGACAACAGTGTTAGGGTTCTTTTATATCGTAATAAAATTCTGCTAATATAGTTAACAGAAATCGTGACTAACGTAACGAAGTCGTCATATCGAAAAATTAATGAATTGGTCAATTTTTAATAATGTTGTGGATGAAGAGATACTCTTGAATATTTTTTAACATGTGCGTGAATGTTCACTCAGGACTGTAACAAATTTTCGAACGAAAATAAACAGTATAAGGGTGTGAAAAAAATGTCTATTTCCACTCGAGAACATTGGTATGAAAGAGTCCAAGTTGATGGTTGCTCGTGTTGATTAGATAATTTTTAAAACCATTACTAATGGACGGATATCATTGAAACTTTTTTGGCTTATAACCGAACATTAAAAGTCTCCTATAAAAAATCTTCAAAAAAAACTGAACAGTTTAAAAGTATGAAGAAAATAGTGAAGAATTCTACTCCCATGTGGGATGTTTACACATGAAACGTTAAGTCCATGGTTGTTCCTGCTAGTTCAACAATTTTAAAAATCTTTATCATTGAAAGGATACCTCTGAAATTTTTTTGACGTGGAACATAACTTTAAACTATTCTACAAAAAAATTTCGAACAGAAATAAAAAGTTCAAGGTTATAAAAAAAAAATAATCGAAAAGTTCCCATTTAGAGCGTTCATACGTATGCTAACTTGATTCTTCTTGCTGGTTCGACAATTTGTAAAAACCTTACCAGTGGAAGGGCGCCATTGAAAATTTTTTAGCATTTAACTCAACATGGAATCTATCCTGCAAAAAATATTCAAACAATAATAAGAAGTAGAAGAGTATAAAAAAAATGGTCAAAGAATTCCCTACTTGGGACGTTTCGCACTAAATGTTTGTGTTCGGGTCGTAAAAAGAGATTGAAGCATTTCGTAGAAGCCCATTCACGACTATGTCAGAAATAATGGATGAGCTGTGCGGGGTAAGATGACATTTTTCGTGGGTTCAAAATTTCCACTGCGGCGGTAGTTTTTACAGGCGTGTAAAGATCCGCAGTCCGCCGATAAAACGGATCGAGACGGTAGCCAGAACGAGGCGAAAGGACTCGACGAAAATTAACCAAGCTGCTCCGCACCCCCGTTCCTCTTCGCCATAGACGTAAGACCGGAGTTTAATACGACGGGGGCTGAAATAAGAAGCAAGCAGCAGGCTGGTACGCGTGCTTACTGCAGCCAGCCGGCCACTCGACGTCCGATACTCGAAGAGCTTTAACAAGTGGAGCACACGAGGGCTGCCACTCTCGAATCTTGCATACCACGCAACCCACCCCTTTCGTATTTGTCCCGCATTACACGCCTTCTACAATTTTTGGTTCGTCCACGAACCTCAAAAATCACAAAATTCCCAAATTTTCTGCAGAATTTTTTGATAATCCTGTCTGACGCTGTTCGACCATTTTATGATAATTAGCAATTAACCCTTATTATTCCAGGAAGATCATAGCATTTTTATCAACCAATAATTTTATTTCAGTTTCAACATGCTCTAAATGATAAAGGACTATGTGAAATTATTTTACTAAAATGAGAAGAAAGGCTTGTTTCTGTTTTATTGATTTGGTTGATATTTTAGAGAGATTTAAACGACTCTACGGAGTTTCAAAAATTTTTCTCGTGATTAAAAATACGACTGAAGTTTCCTCTTTATAACAAACCCCAAAAATTTTATGTACGATTTTTTTATTTTACTTGACCTGTACTGATTGCATTCGAAAGAAGTTCTATATATTAAAATGTTTCTAGGGTGCTTGCAGAATTTTTTGCGCGACTCAAATTGTCACATGGATTTTAATACTGAAGCAATGATGTCAGTACGGTTGAATCGAGAGGAATACAGTTATACATATGTGATACGTTGCGCGGCACGTCACGTGACCAGTCTACGGTCTTATTGGGGGACGTCGAAGTGTGTTCAGGTAGTGGAATGGGATAGTGGAAGGGGAAAAGGAGGAGAGGAAAATCAACCCAGTTTTGGGTGGATCTGGCATCAGTGTACTGAAGCATCTTCTCCACAACGAACGTAAAAAATTTAATATATCATTCTTTGTTGCTGGTTCATTGCATTCTGAGCGTGAGGCGTGCCAACAATATGTGAATAATTTAAAATCGAACTTGTTTAAAGCTTTGTATAATTTGGAATTGTATAAACAATTTTGGTTAAAGTTTTAACCGAAATCATCATTGTTTGAAACGATTTTTTGTATTTCTTTCGATTTGTATTTAACAAATTTTCGAAAGTGAATGATCTTTTTGAATTAAAGTCAATTTTTGTTCTTGAGTACTCAAGTGGTACAAACGCGTCCCACCGAGCACGAAAGGCGCAAAACAATTGGAAATTAGTATGACACACTGTGGTACTCAACAGTGTGTAAAATGAATTTTCATTCACTTCACTACACGATTGTTTTGTGAAAATCTTGTACGACGCTTTGATCACAAAATTAACGAACGATGTATTCAGTCACGACGAAAGAAAATTGCTGTAATTAGCGCGATGATGTCTATGTAATATTTTTTAACAATATATACAAACTTCGTCTAGGAAAGTTCTGCTCGATTTTTTCCGGGTTTGCTGGCTTAACCAACCCGAAAGAAACGGAAATAATTTCTGTTCTGCGTATCGATCGATGTTAGACCGGTTACTGACCGACAAAACACGTTGCTATATCATTAGCGGTGTACATCCGACTCACGCAATCAAAATGGTACGCTAAATCGCCTCTCTGATACGTTTCCAGCCTTTAAATGCATATTACAACCTCTGTTTGACGGCCTAGATTGATAATACTTATACCTGCGCCTGGGATATTTAAAAGCTAAAATTAAAGCCGAATGAGAACAGTCGCTTGACTGTGTTTCACTATTCTTGATGTACTATATACAGTATCTAATCGATAAATGTCACAATCACTGGTCCGGCCAGTGACACTTAGTGTTCAGGTATACTATTCTTTGACTTGTGCCGAACGTAGAAATGGTCAGTGAAGCTCGAGTGGCCTCGGTCGCCGAGTATGCCGTATGTCGGTGCGAAAACAATACCTAACCCAATGACAAAACTTCTTTATTTTTTATTATTATTTATGGTTTTAGTGCTCCGTAAACCTAGTGTTAAGATCTAGAAAATGCAAGAAGATTGAAGGACTACACGGTACCATATATTACATGCAGTTCCAACCAGTACATCGGTCGAACGATAGCGGCGCTGGCATCCAAATCTACGTTCAATTCGGAACAAAAAGCTGTGTAGCTGGCTTATGGCAATACCGTATCCATAATATATATTAGGTTGTCCCATAAATTCGTGCCGTTTACTGTTTTACTATTTAAATTAATATTTGAAACGTACTTTCAAAGTCAACGAACAAATATAACCACCTTCTCTACAACCTCTTCCCACTTTTTTGGTAAAGATATTATACCGTCACTATAAAATTTCTGTGCTTTTTCATTAAAATACTTTTCAATCCGCGGCACAAACTTATGGGACAACCTAATATATCAGTATATTTATGATTTCTATCGATCGAATTTTGAGTTAAATTAAAGAAAATGATATTGGCGCAAGGTTCGATCTTGGCAAGATCGAACATTGCGCCAATATCATTTTCTCTTATATATCAGTGACTGGAACTCCCTGATATATTATATCTTTCAACATTTTTATTTTGTTAAATACATTACTTTGATTTTATGTAATTTCTTAAATTGCTGCTTCAAAGCGTAAAGCAATCAAACTCTTAAAACAACAAAATATATAAAATTGATTTGACTATCTGTAAGAAGACTGCAAGATTGTGAATGTCACATATGTGTGACGCTGTTAGGGAACGTAATAAACAGTTTTTTAATTTATCGCTCTATATAGAAATCCACCGCAAAAGAACAACCGAATCTCGGACCGAATTTTCACTGTTCATTCCACCCGTATGAAACCAGCGGGCAAAGATCGCAGCCAAGTATCATCGAGCACGAGGGTCCCCGAAGTGGTGGACATAATTCCAACCATGCATCAAGTCCCATCGAGCAAATAATTGTCTCGGACAAGAGGGAGTAATGAAGTCAACGCTGCTGGCCGGCGTCCGGGACAGATTTTCCTAATTTTCATTGATCATTTCCGAGCATGACGAGCGAGCAAACATCGGGCAGCAGGCATCGCGAAAGTAGAGGAACAACATCAGGCGGAGTTCAAGTGGGACAATCAACCAGGGGGATGATTTATCCGGCGCGGCACATGCTCGCGTTATCGCCGCATAGAAAAGCGTTTGGTGCATGTTGCGCTGCACCAACGAACCCCTATTTTAAGCACTGCAGCTGTCACTCGGAGCGGGGAGCACTTGTATTTACGTGGAAGGGCGGGACTAGGGCGTGGATAATCTGCTTTTACAAACGCTAAACCGAGAAAACCGGATCCACGCGGTCCAGGAAACGCTCTCGAAGCCGCAGAGGGTAGGCAAGCTTTCCTTCGAACGGTTGCCTCTCGCTTTCCCTCATTGTCCGAGCCAATTGTTCCGTTTATCTGCGGCTTGCCACCTCCTCGACGACTATCTGCAAGCTTTATGCAAATTTCCGATTTTTTTTACCAGAGTTTAGAGCACCGGACTACAGCCGAAGACGAGCGGATCGAGCAAGGTGGTTTTTGATGATTTCGTGGCAACTTCGTAGCTAGATTTGTTCAGATATTTAGTAGGATTTATTGTCTATACAGGAAAGTAGCCTATTATGGATACTATAATTAATATAAATTGGCATCAATGCACTGAAAATTGATCTTGTAAAATTGTGGAAAATTAGTAAATTAGTAAATTAGTAAATTAGTAAAATTAGTAAAATTAGTAAAATTAGTAAAATTAGTAAAATTAGTAAAATTAGTAAAATTAGTAAAATTAGTAAATTAGTAAAATTAGTAGTAAAATTAGTAAAATTAGTAAAATTAGTAAAATTAGTAAAATTAGTAAAATTAAATTAAAAAATTAAAATTAGTAAAATTAGAAAACGTTCACGTTCTGTCGTGTTTTTTAATTTCTTTCGAAAATTAAGTGATTTTATTTTCTGAATTATGCGTACTTAAAATTTTCTTAATCTTTGGTGATCTGTGTTACAAGAATAATCAAATTTTTGTACAAAATGTATGTCTATTACGGGGAAATAATCATTCATGATATATTTGTAAGTAAAAGCCGTAAGAAAAACGATTTATTTAATATATTTGGGCATACGGATAACCAATGTTCACAACCGACGTGTTTCTGCAACCGCTCGGGCGATCGTTCTCTTTCAAATTCTTCTGTTATTACCAATCCTCTGTTTTTATAAATTTATCTATATACGGGGTTGTCTGTTAATATACATACGAACGTTAATATACATATACACATCATCCGTACCTTCACTCTATATGTTAGAACATATTATACAAATATTTAATCACTTAAAATTCGATGCATTCGAAAAAAGAGAAAACAAATGGAATCCTGACCAAACGAGGACGGTTATGCTGTCAAATTAAATTTAAAAAACTCTCTACTTAACCCCTTGCCTTACGATTTATTTTACGGTTTTCGTGATTAGAATTTCTTTGTAGTTCATAATTTCTTAGGAAAAGGAGAAAATGTATATCTATTGCATGTCTATATGTTCTCCAATGACTGTACATTAACAACAACAAAATAGAATTATATTTCGGTTTAAAGGAAATTAATAACATACATCTTTATTAAACTCTGTTCAGAATCTTCATCACGTCTCTCAGACGATATTGTAAACGAAGGGGTTAAATCAAAGCGGTTACTAAATATTTGTCCATGTTCATTAGGCTTGCTTTCAACCTTTTTGGCAAACCTATACAATTTTCGTAACTCGATGAAGCATACTTCCCTGGAGGTTAGTCTACAAATCAACAACTAACCAGAGGAACATCTGAAATCGAAGAATGCAAGTTTATTCAAAAGATCAAAGCGATCATGGCACATATGTTCCTGTGCTCGGGGGGTGCTTTCGACCCTTCTTGCAGAAGCGTTGAGCAGCCAAGTGTGTTCTTGATTCGATCTACGTTGATCGAAGAAGGTACTCGACTGATCCGCGGCGAAGATCCTCCGTAAAGGCTACCTGTGGAGCCTGGTCTAACCGATGACGACGACGACGACAACGGACAGGTGAGATTCCGATGGACCCCGGCTCGGTCTATGAAGTTATGGTTCCATGGGTGGATAAGAAGCGCGACGCTCTCGAATTCCACGCAACGGCGTACGATGCGTTGAGTCATCGGGTCGAGGCGCGTGTAATTTACGGTGTACCAAAACGATCAAGAGGAGAGAAAAGAATGCGAACAGCCGGATGCCGTAGAGCCGAGTCACATGGACGTAAACCGACACGTGCACCCTCTTCGGCTGCTGTTACGGTCCGATGACTTTTTAAGATGGGGGCGAACACGACCGCGGACTTTCTCAGAGAAGCGAAAAGCTGGACGAACTTCGTCGTGTTTCCGTCAATTGTTCCATTGTCCCTACCATCGGCAGAAACGATTCCGAATTTCCTTCGCAAACACGTTGATAGCACGAAGATTTCATTAGAGCACGAGACTATTCTCCTGCGAATCATTTCCAACATTTTTGAATGGTTTTCAAACCGCGAACAGGAACAATTCCGAATTTCCTTCACAAACATGTTTTACTATAAGCGCAAGGATTTTTATTTAAACTTGAGAATTTAATTAGAGCACGAGACTATTCTTCTGCTAGTCAATTTAACCCCTTTGTATGGTTTTCCGTGTCCGGAGTAGAGACAATTCCGAGGTCCCTCCACAAACATGTTCTATTGTAGTGCAAGGATTTTTATTAAAGCATGAAGATTTTATTAGAGCACGAGACTATTCTTCTGCGAATCAATTTCATCATTTTTGAATGGTTTTCAACCCTGGAACAGGAACAATTCCGAATTTCCTTCACAAACATGTTTTATTATAAGCGCAAGGATTTATATTTAAACATGAGTATTTTATTAGAGCACGAAACTATTCTTCTACATTTTTGAATAGTTTTCAACCCTGGAACAGGAACAATTCCGAATTTCCTTCACAAACATGTTTTATTATAAGCGCAAGGATTTATATTTAAACATGAGGATTTTATTAGAGCACGAAACTATTCTTCTACATTTTTGAATAGTTTTCAACCCTGGAACAGGAACAATACCGAATTTCCTTCACAAACATGTTTTATTATAAGCGCGAAGATGTTTATTTAAACATGAGGATTTTATTAGAGCACGAGACTATTTTTCTACATTTTTGAATGGTTTTCAACCCTCGAACGGGAACAATTCCGAATTTCCTTCACAAACGTGTTTTATTATAAGCACAAAGATTTTTATTTGAACATGAGGATTTTATTAGAGCACGAGACTATTCTTCTACATTTTTGAATAGTTTTCAACCCTGGAACAGGAACAATACCGAATTTCCTTCACAAACATGTTTTATTATAAGCGCGAAGATGTTTATTTAAACATGAGGATTTTATTAGTGCACGAGACTATTCTTCTACATTTTTGTATGGTTTTCAACCCTGGAACAGGAACAATTCCAAATTTCCTTCACAAACATGTTTTATTATAAGCGCATGGATTTTTATTTAAACATGAAGATTATATTAGAGCACGAGGATTTTTTTGTAGCATGAGGATTTTCTTGGAACACGAGACTCTTTTTCTGTGACTCTATTCTAACATTTTTGTATAATTATTTAACAACTACTTTAGGGTGAAAATGCACCCATTCTATGTTCGTAGATACAGTAATGTCTTGCTGTAATATATGAAAACTTCCGATGTGTTAGGTGAGATAATACTAATCGATTGATAAGTTCGTGTTGCTTTTAATGATTTCTGCATGGAAACTTTGACTAGTATGTTCGTGAAACTTTTCCGATTAAAATGATACCAAGCACGATACGATATGGATCGTATTTACTTGAATACTCCACGATATAGTGGAACCTCGATTATCCGAACCAGAGGTGTTTGCATTCTTCCGCATTCGTATACTAGTTGCACGTATTCTATAATACATAATTTCTACATATATATTTCTACATATACATAATTTATACATATTTTCCAAACAAGCGCATCAAAGAAAATAATTGAAGTAAAATAATATATTTGTTGTTTGCAAATACGTTTTTATTATTGTGCTCCGACACGTGTGTGCTCTTTCAAAAACGAACAACCCTCTCGTCGGAGCTTTGATAACTATAATTTAATGCATTGAGCTCATCCACCCCAGTTTCGCGTATAATGAATATATGTGGGGTGCGAGGATTAATGTAACGCTTTACACCCCTGGTTTAATCCACGCGGATCAATCAGCGGTTAATTCCAATGTAATTGACCAAAATGGGGGTCGCCCGTCTCCTTCCATAATAATTTTCTATTAAATTATTCGCCTGGGCGTCGAGGATTCAACGATTTGCTTTCTGTTCTGTCGTATTCAATAAATCCAGATCAAAAATATTATTAAAACTTGCCGCCAGGGGTTTTATACAATAACTGAAAACATATGATTAAATTTTACATTCTATGGATTATTCTAATCAAAAAGACCGACACTTAATACATATTAATATTATCATACGCAGACGATAAGTAGAGCAAAATAAAAATTTCTTTCTTCCTTTAATTATCCCATTAAGCTGAAACCTATTCATTGATATCCTTAAATTTTGTTAATATATCTGTTACGGTAAATGTGATTAATCCGGTGATTATGTATAATTGCCAGTTATTATATATAATTCTTACGGTAAATGTGATTAATCCGGTGATTATGTATAATTCCGGTTATTATATATAATCACCACTATGTTTGGTCTGGATTAGGTAAAGTATTGGTAAATGTGATGCATTCTTGAATATTTAGGACCTAACCCAGACCTAACCCAGACCAAACTTAGTGGTGTTTATATATAATAACCGGTAATTACACATAATCACCGGATTAATCAAATTTAATTTAATTTTTTATGATTATGTATAATTCCGGTTATTATATATCATCATCACTAAGTTTGGTCTGTGTTAGGTAAAGAATTGGCAAATGTGATGCTTTCTTGAATATTTAGGACCTAACCCAGACCAAACTTAGTAGTGATTATATATAATAACCGGTAATTACACATAATCACCGGATTAATCACATTTACCGTAACATATCCACTGCTTTAAATTATATTTAACCATTTTCTGCGATGAATGCGTAAAATCCGTAGTCTATACAGAAGGAGTCATCATTCAATGAATTTATTTCTTCGGGCATATATTATAAATAAAAATCGTTACAAATTGGGATTAAATATATTCCTGCGACTTTTATAAAGTGATGATTAATGGTCTTTTTCTTTGCATTTTTCAGAAACACTCCAAGAGCCACGATTCACCACTCAGCCTTACGGTGGCAGCACTATTCTTAGCGAAAAAGGAACGAAATTTCTGGAGTGTCAAGCGAGGGGTGAGTACTTATTTCAAGAAACCTGACCCGGAAGGGATGATCTAGAGTTGATTAAGAACCCTTCTTCTGGAGATTCACGCGAATCTCGCGCACTTGACGAATGCAACAATTACAGGGTCGTTTTCCCTGGATTCCACTATTCATCACCGTCATCTCAAAAAATAGAATCTGTGGGAGAAAAAAATTGTCCCTCGATACTTCCCACCCTCTGATTAAGAACCCAATGTAATCTAAAGATTGCTACGATTAGTAACGAATAAATTGCGGATCTTTATGCAAAATAAAACCTTTCTATAGCAATTTCAAGAGACAGGAGCCAGACAGTAATTCAATTATTTTAAAAACCTGAAAATAATGGTGTTCATAAATTCTTTAAATCTTTACTTCATATAGCGCCCACCCAATTCTGTCATAAATGCATTAAATCCGCAGCCTAGTAATACTACCTAATAATAGATTACTCAAGCCCAGAAGATATTGACATTTTTGTGGTGGATGAATGAAAATTATTTTTTGTTGAAATAGTAATTGGTATACAAAGTCATCGTTAGACAGCTGATTTTATGTATTTATTATAAACATACTGGATAGATCAAATACAAAACAGTGGAATTGTTTAATGCAGGGATGGGCATTTTTGTCTCAATTGAGACAAACCGTCCCCACCATAGCGCCCACTGTCCCCCACCAACATCCGCCGTTACCGTATAGGAAGGGAGTGCTTAGGGTTGGTGGCAGAAACAGGCGTTTGAAGGGCCCCTACCGTGCCCATCCCTGGTTTAATGCATTTAAAAATACTGTTGTATCATTTCCAACCCATAGAAATAATTAAAAAGAAAAATAAATATTTAAGTATGTATCTTGCAAATTCAATTGAATAGCTTTTATTTTACATAAAGATCCGCCGTCTAGTTATCTTTAGCAAGAGAATAAGGTTTTCTTAGCAATATCGAATTTTTTTATAGTCAATACTGTTTTATAGAGCATAAAAAGTTGCATCGATTGGTGCATAAAATGTATACGGTTCTATTTGAAAAAAAATTACAATTGACCTTCATAAGTCCTTGATGCTTCCACTTACAGAAAAGGAAATTAATAACAACGGATGTGCATCTCTTGAAGCCATTTAATCTCCATCGAAACATTTCTCCCTGTGAATAATAATAATGACCGTAAATCAAGGTGGTAATATCTGGTGAAAGAGCCGGTAGGCTTGAAGATTATGGCAGTTGCTTACAGTTTTGGTGACCGCCAAATTTCCAAGCCGCCCTCGCAGTGTCCCATTGTTCTCATGAAATATCGAGTAACAGGCGGATGAGACGGTGACCAGATGAAGCCTTACACTTGCAGCCTGGTGCCGTAACACGATAGTGTGACCCTGTGCTAATAGTATTAGATCGCCGTGCAGTGCATATTCTTGAACCGAGCAAGGAATGTCCGCGGTTCCAGCCGAAGACAAAAAATTAACACCTTCGGACCTGTGAATCATGAGTAATTCCTGAGGAAACAGTTCCAATCTGGAACAGCTAAAAGTTTCCATACTCGATTACTCAAAAAGTGAAACCTTTTCAATATCCAAGAACAAAATCACTTTTTCGTTCACTGCAGCCGTTCCAATTGATTACAAACATTAACCCTACATGGAACTTGAAAATTGACATCTTTCTTAAATTGAGCCTCTTTTGTATGTATTTTCAACTTGTATTTTAAGAATGTGTCTTGTACGTTGAGGACCCTGTAGTCCTTACAGAAGTTGGTTTAAGAAGTTCGCCGTTATGTTATGAATTTTTCAATTAAACTTGCAGCCTATGTGAATGAAAATGCATAGCTTAACCCTTTGCGATCGGCAAATTTCTCTGATGGGAATACCAGATAGTCGGAGCAAATTTAGCTTTCCGGAGTTATTTTTCCCTAACAATAAGTGAGCTAAAGCAAATACATGGATATTAAAAAACATGTTGAAGCTTCTCTATTGTGTTTAATAGTACATATAATACATACAAAGCAGAAATTTTTGTAATATTTCAGATGCAATTTTTTACAAATTCAGACGATCATGAATAAGATTCATGCCGCCAGGGTGGCGACGCCGACTTCTACGACAATTTGAAAATGCCGCCGCTGTGGCGGCACCGATCGCAAAGGGTTAAAATATACATATACAATTAGTCTCATAATTGATGGGACACTATTCATATCAGCATAGCTATTTTTTATAAATAGACTAAATGACGAGTATGTTGGTGAAAGTTCCATAAAAAAATAATAAAAAATAAAGAAGTTTTGTCATTGGATTAGTAGTGGTCTCACCGATATACTCGACCCTTATTATGTTACACTTCTCGGCGACCAAGGCCTCTCGAGCTTCACGGCCCCTCACGGGGTACACCCCGCGGAAGGAGGGATTGTTTTGCGACAATTATCGTTCAGAATTTCACGACAATTAACGATGAAATACTGTATAGCTTTTTCTTACTCCGGCTCCCACTCCAGGGACACAATTCATATCAGCGTAGCTATTTTTTATAAATAGACTAAACGACTCGAGTATGTTGGTGAAAGTTCCATAAAAAAATAATAAAAAATAAAGAAGTTTTGTCATTGGATTAGTAGTGGTCTCACCGATATACTCGACCCTTATTATGTTACACTTCTCGGCGACCAAGGCCTCTCGAGCTTCACGGCCCCTCACGGGGTACACCCCGCGGAAGGAGGGATTGTTTTGCGACAATTATCGTTCAGAATTTCACGACAATTAACGTTGAAATACTGTATACCTTTTTCTTACTCCGGCTCCTACTCCAGGGACACAATTCATATCAGCGTAGCTATTTTTTATAAATAGACTAAACGACTCGAGTATGTTGGTGAAAGTTCCATAAAAAAATAATAAAAAATAAAGAAGTTTTGTCATTGGATTAGTAGTGGTCTCACCGATATACTCGACCCTTATTATGTTACACTTCTCGGCGACCAAGGCCTCTCGAGCTTCACGGCCCCTCACGAGGTATACCCCACGAAAAGAGGGATTGCTTTGCGACAATTATCGTTCAGAATTTCACGACAATTAACGATGAAATACTGTATAGCTTTTTCTTACTTCGGCTCCGACTCCAGTGATCAGCAATTATTGCCAAACTCCGACTCCGACTCCGAAGTCCTGGAAAATTGTGCAATTTTTAAATGCAGTTCCGTACTTTTGCCAGTGGTTGTACTTGATGAAAGATGTAAAAGAGAACATTATTAGATCTTTAACAAGATGATGAAGTTAAGTTAATCACCCTGTACAATTATTTGATGAAGGATCATTTTCCTGAATAAAATAATGGTCACAGCTTGCTCCACGTTTCCCAGACACCTTCGCACACAATTCTTGTGAACCTTTTACGTGACGCCATGCATGCACTTGCAGGATACCCTCAGCCAAAGTACAAGTGGTTCAAGGATGGCGTGCCCCTCACCAACGAGCTTACCTCTGAACCTTATTTTCGAATACAAAGCACACGCAGAGAGGATGCAGGAGTCTATTGCTGCGTCGCGACGAACGACGTGGGCTCTATATTTAGCGAAAGAATTACATTTACGGTAGCGTGTAAGTATCATAAGGTTTCTTGAATGTCACAATAAGAAAGAGGATTAGCCAACTCGGCGTTATGAACACGAGACTGTGACGTCGTTTCCAGATATGGGACTGTTCGACGACTTAACCGAGAGGGTGGTGACTGTGAAATCTGGCAGTGCAGCTGTGTTGACACTGCCACCGGTTGACAGTCATCCTGCACCTGCCGTCACCTGGTTTACATCGGATGGATCACTATACGGTATCAAGTATGCAGCAGTTAATCACACTTTGCTCATACTGAACGCTTCCGAAAGTGATCAGGGCCTGTACAGGTTTGTATATACAACTGAATTCATGAGAGGAACATTCTTCTGTCTATTTTACAACGTTTTTTTTTTTCTTTATTATCAACAGAGCCAGAGTCATCAACGCGCAATTAGGCAGAGAAGAGAACAGTCCATTTTTCAAGCTTCAGGTCACCGGTGACGCGAACGCAGATGTGGCACCCACTATCATAGTGAAACCACAGGACACGCAGATAGTCAAAGATCAGCCTGTTACTTACATTCATTGCATAGCAAATGCTAGGTAGGCTTCACTAGTTTGTTAGCTAGCTAGTTTAGTTTATTTTCAGCCCCAATGGTCTGAAAAACAACTCGGTTTTTAATTCCATTGCATGCTATCCTACTTCTGCTATACAACTAAATTCTTGCTTTGCTTATATAGGGTGGGGTACTATAAACAGGTCACCTGAATAACTCGCTCGTTTTTGAAGATAGAAGAAAATGCATCAGACCAAACTTACTTGATATCGAGGCGCTCGTAATCTGATGTCGTTAATTTTTTTATAGGTGGAGACGTCAAGGAGATACGAAGGTCAACTCTGCTTTTTTAAATGGAACGGTAAGACGAATACAATGTCCTATTATGAAGGTCATTCAAGGTCACGCAAGGTCAACTGCAATAGAAAATAACGTGTCCTAAGCACTCTTCGAACACTACGACGATTTACATGTAACATGTTATTTACGTATTCACTGCTACTTCAAGTGTTCAAATTGACGACCTTGAACTTGAAATTGATCCATATTTCATTGATGGCACGCTAAATAGTCATAAATACGAGAGAATCTTAAAAGACAATTTGCCAGAATTGTTAGAGGACATTTCACTGGACATGCGACAGTCCATGTGGTTCCAACAAGACGGATGTCCTGCTCATTCAGCACGAAATTTTACAGAATTACTGAACAGGGCATTTGAAGGTCGTCGGATTGGTCGATCAGGAAGTAATAAATGGCCAGCACGTTCTCCAGACCTGACACCACTAAATTTTTATTTGTGGGGAAAATTGAAGGAACAAGTGTACCGCGAAAAACCAGCAACCATAATGCAAAAACGTATAAAAAGAGCTTACTCTGTAATCGATACAACTGAAATTTGTCAGGCAGGATCATCAGTATTGCAACGTTTTAGATTATGTCTCCGTGTTCAAGGTCGTCATTTTAAACACTTGAAGTAGCAGTGAATACGTAAATAACATGTTTCATATAAATCGTCGTAGTGTCCGAAGAGTGCTTTGAGACACTTTATTTTGTATTGTAGTTGACCTTGCGTGACCTTGAATGACCTTCATAATAGGTCATTGTATTCGTCTTGAAACACCCTATCAGAATGTAAATGAAAAACCATACCGCTCCATTTAAAAAAACATAGTTGACCTTCATATCTCCTTGACGTCTCCACCAATAAAAAAAATCAACCACATCAGATTACGAGCGCCTCGATATCAAGTAAGTTTGGTCTGATGCATTTAATTCTGTCTCCAAAAGCAAGCGAGTTATTCAGGTGACCTGTTTATAGTGCCCCACCCTGTATAATTAAATGATCACTAAAAAAAATATGGTAATTATATAGAAAAGGTCTGCGTACTCCGATTTTGATGAAATTTTAATATGTTATGGAGCAACACATTCTGAACAACTTTTTCCTTTTCCAATATAGGAGGGTCGCTTTTAGTTTTCGAGATATTTGCAAAAAACTATCGGTAATGTTAATTTCATAACGAAAACCTTCTTTCTAGAAACACTGGGTGTGTGTGTGTGTGTGGTATTGTCGCTTCTCATCTCCACAGCGTGTTTACAAACAAAAAATAAACAGATGCGGCCCGAAAATCCAGGAAATGGAATAACAGAAGAAACAAGCAGGATTAACTCCTGTAGATAACTCTGATCATACATAGATAGACTGAGCTTTCAATTTTCAAAGACATTTCCTGGATTTTCGGGCTGCATCTGTTTATTTTTTGTTTGTAAACACGTTGTGGAGATGAGAAGCGACAATACCACACACACACACACCCAGTGTTTCACATGCACCCAGTGTTTCTAAACAGAAGGTTCCCGTTATGAAATTAACATTACCGATAGCTTTTTGCAAATATCTCGAAAACTAAAAGCGACCCCCGTATATTGGAAAAGGAAAAAGTTGTTAAAAATGTCAAAATCTATAATATATTAAAATTTCATCAAAGTCGGAGTACGCAGACCTTTTCTATATAATTACCAAAAATATAAAACCTTGTGATTCCATTGTCCTACTATCCCTTGTGAATTTGAGGAGCAAGAAAAATAACTATTTCCCATTTTCAGGTCGCTTCACGAGCTGAGGACTCTGTGGACGAAGGACGGGATTCCCATTGAGAACTCTACGATATCGTACAGCTTCAATGACTCTTGGAACAGGACACTAGCGTTGATATCAGCGAACATAACTTACACCGGCGTCTACTCTTGTCACGTGGAGTTAAAGAGTGGCGGATACCCTATTGTGAACGCTAGCGCGAAAGTTGTTGTGTATGGTAAGGAGGATTAAGCAGACTGTGTTAGGGAGATTAAACTCTAACTGTATCGTATGCAACAACCTAATAATTAAATTCCTGTTCGTGCAGAGAAGCCAACGTTCCTGGCGGAACTGAAAAGAGAGACTCTGAGCGACTATGGTTCGGTTGTGAATCTGCCGTGCGATGCTGTCGGCGTTCCTCCTCCAAATATCACTTGGTTTCGCAACGCTGAACCTGTCGATCATCTTTTTGGGTCTAGGTACAGTCGAAATTTCACGGTCACATCGTTAACATCAAATCACGTTATTTATATTCATCTGTACACATAGGTACACGATGGAAGAAGATGGATCTCTGACTATTAAAAAATTGACCATGAGCGATTCAGGCATGTTCCAATGCCTCGCCTCGAATGAAGCTGGCGAAGCGTCCAGTGCCACCTGGCTGAAAGCTAGAAGTTAGTATACTCACGATTATAAGCACTAGTACAATTAAGTTTTCTGATTATTTTTTGTTTGTCAGTTGTTCCTTTTATTACAAATCATGTGTTTTCTGTGGGGCAGAAGGATTAGAAAGAAGAGTGAAAAACAGAGTTGTCCGCTGGGCAGCTGGCTACAATGTAGTCAGAGTACGACAATCTGATCGCCGTTTTAAGTTCTCTCAATATCCAGACAGTAAGATTCCGACGTCACGAAGTACCCACGTTTTTTTGAGATTACCTAGGCACATGCTTGACGAATGCATATCACACCCACAATGTTTGCTTCCTTCGGCTATACCCGTGGTTTTTTATTTTTTCTTGTCTACGCAGAGTTGGGAACAAAGTTATTTCGAATGAATCGGTTTATTCGTTATTCGTGAATGAAATGAGTTTATTCGTTATCTTTCTTATTCGTTATTCGAAATAACTTTTTCATTCGCGAATAACGATTGAATTCAGTGATGCCAGAGACACCCAAAACTGGGTGAATTTTCCTCTCCTCCTTTTCCCCTTCCACTATATCATTCCATTATCTGAGCACACTCCAACGTCCCCCACTAAGACCGTAGACTGGTCACGTGACGTGCCGCGCAACGTATCACATATTACTCTGGTCATCAGAGAGGTGGTAGACTACAGTGTGTTTCGTCTAAAACAGGACACCTAAATATCTCCTCTACCTCTGAAAATACAAAAAATGTTTCTAACGTAATCTAAATGGTTTCAAAAGACGAATCAGATGGAAGAATTGTTTTTTATAAATTGTAATTTTTTAATCGTTTTTTCAATGTCACTCGTGTTTTTTTACATATATACACACATTTTTTATTGTTGTATGTTATAGCAAACATTATTGTGCATTCATCCATGTTTAATAGCACGACCTTGAAATGACCGTGAACTTTAAAATTTGCTAATTAATGCAGAACTTACTTTCAGCGATGTTTCAGATTTCAACGGTAACAGAAATTCGACCATGAACTTGAACTTGTAAATAATCACATTTATGATTTTTTCTTATGGGGGACGTTAAAGGGTACGGTTTATCAAGAGCAGCCCACGACGCCAGAAAATATAAAGGAACGAATAAATGCTGCATGTGCTGATATGAAACCTGAAATCATCGAAGAAGCTGTGGAATCTGTCGTTTTTCGCCTAACGAAATGTATCACAACGGAAGGACATCATTTCGAACATTTATTGCAGTAATATATGTGATAATTTACAAGTTCAAGTTCATGGTCGAATTTCTATTACCTTTGAAATCTGAAACGTCGCTGAAAGTAAGTTCTGCATTAATTAGCAAATTTTAAAGTTCACGGTCATTTCAAGGTCGTGCTATTAAACATGGATGAATGCACAATAATGTTTGCTAACAAAAAATGTGTGTATATATGTAAAAAAAACACGAGTGACATTGAAAAAACGATTAAAATATTACAATTTATAAAAAACAATTCTTCCATCTGATTCGTCTTTTGAAACCATTTAGATTACGTTAGAAACATTTTTTGTATTTTCAGAGGTAGAGGAGATATTTAGGTGTCCTGTTTTAGACGAAACACACTGTATATTCCCCTCGATTTAACCGATCCGGCATCACTGATTGAATTGGCAATTGTATCAGTAAGACAACAAAGTATCTTAATTCTCGATCGCCAGCTATGTAGATCAAAGACGAGCTGAATATGCTCGAGAAACAATTCCTTTACGACTTTAGCTGGCAGCTTCTTCTCGATTGGATTGTCTATAATTGTTATAATTATAGATTATCGAATAATCAGACTACAGTGACGAATAAAGAAATAATGAATAACAATTGGAAACTGTGATCGAATAACGAATAATACATATTATCGAATCCGAATAAAAATTTCAATAATGCCCAACTCTGTTATCTAGTACCTATACGCCCGTAAAGGATTCCTTTGTGTACGGGAACACACGTTGTTCCCCAAATGAACTGTACCATCGAAATGTCGAGTCGAACGTACCTACGTATCGTAGCGTTATTAGTGTTGTGTATGAATAGAGAATAATCGTTGCAAGAAAAGTGCATAAAGTTACCTTGCTTGTTACTCGCAAACAATTATCAAATTGTTTTTTAGTTTTTGCACTACAATAGACAGACAGCTATCGAATACATCATAAGCAGCGCACCTCCTTTTGTTGAAAATACGAATACGTTCGAAAAAAAACAGGATTTAGTTATGTCTGTAGATAAGTTAGAATGTGTAATTAAAACTTTAGCAATAGCGATGTGTCAATAATAGAGTGTTTCTTATTGCAAACATAAAAGTTCAGGTATGGGTAAATTCGGCGTTTTCCATGGTAAAGTTATTGCTAATGTTTAAATTGTGGAAAACACTGAATTGGGAAAAATGATTTTTGTGACCAATTGTTTGTTTTTGCCTTTTCTTTTTTATTTTGCGTGCATGAGATCTAATATGGTTGCCGATGTTATCAGATGATGATACGATTCTCTTGATGTTTACAGCGACTGGGCCAGTAATGGAGAATGGTCCTCAGAATTTAACGATACTTGACGGAAAAGACGCGACTTTAACGTGCTATGCTGTGGCAGCACCAATACCTAACACTACGTGGATCTACAATGGTAAGTAACTAATAATCGCAATGTTGTCTTTCGGAACGGTATTTAACAATAGCAACTCATTCACAGATACAACTCCCGTGGAGATCGCCGGAAGAGTACAGGTTTTAGATAACGGGGATCTTTTAATTGCCGCTGTGAAACCAAACGACGCTGGAAAGTACACTTGCATTAGAGCCAATGAAGCTGGCTCTGTGAATGGCTCTGCGTTCCTTACCGTCTTGGGTAAGAGAAACAATTTTTAATAATTTGAATCAACTACATATACAGGTTGAGTCACCTAACGTTTGCACCGCAAATATCTTTGTTGTTTCTAAAGATACGTAAAATATGGTAAAGACAAAGTTGAATAGTACAATGGGGCTGACACGGTGCAAAAAAAAATTTTGTTTTTATGTCATTTTTTTAGAGATATCAAGGTCACCTTGACTTTTTTAAATTGAATGTTGAACTCTGTCCGCGACCTTGAATGACCTTGAGTAATTATAGTCAATGAATTTCTAATGAAAGGGACTATCATTGTACGTGTTTAAAAAAGGGTGGTTAAACTTCAAAAAATGAAGGTGACCTTGAAAATCTCTAAAAAAAATAACGTACCGGTAGACCAATAGTTAGTGCCTCACCCTACAATGATAGTCCCTTTCATTACGAATTCCGTGACTATAATTACTCAAGGTCATTCAAGGTTAGGGACAGAGTTCAGCATTCCGTCAAACCTCGTTTACAGGCATGTATCGATGTTAAATCTTATACGTTATCTCTGTCCGCGACCTTGAATGACCTTGAGTAATTATAGTCACTGAATTCCTAATGAAAGGGACTATCATTGTAGATGTTTGAGAAAAGTTTAAGTTCCACTTAAAAAAATTAAGGTGGCCTTGGAAATCTCTAAAAAAATGACGTAACAACAAAAATTTTCTTGGTATCGTGTCAGCCCTACTGTACCATTCAACTTTGTCCTTACCATATTTTACGTATCTTTAGAAACGACAAAGATATTTGAAGTGCAAACGTTAGGTGACACCCTGTATAGTCAGCCGAAATAATATTCTGACACTCTTAAAAAGACAATCACTGTTTCGGGTTTATTGGATCATAAGACTTTGATTCTTTTTTTTAGAAGTTAGAGCAATTAATTTACTACATGACGTGAAAAAGAAATTTTGAAAAAATTTCAATTGATCGACATTGCAGAGAAAATACTGAAAGCGGTGTTTCACAACTTTTTTATGTGGGCCTACATTGTTTCTAGATCTATGTCAATTATATACATTATGAAAATTTCATCGAAACTTTCATTTTATGTCAAGATGCACGGTCTGATTATTGTAAAAACCGTTCTTTCTCGTCAGAGATTTATACAGCATCATTTATTTCAGTACGAACGCAGATTGTCCAACCACCTGTTAATACGACCATCTTTATTGGGCACACTGCAGAGCTGCAGTGCAAAGTTTCCAATGATCCAAGTGTTTTGTTCGACATAGCCTGGTTCCATGATTCAAAGTATGTATTACAGGAACTATTAGCGCATTTAATTATTAAAGTGGCATGTTCTATGTATTAGGTTGTTGCATACTGGGTGAGGCACTTAAAACCGACCACCTGAATAACTCGCTTGGTTTTTGGAGATAGAAGATAATGCCTCAGACCAAACTTATTTGATATCAAAGGGCTCATAATCTGACGCGACTAGTTTTTTGATAGGTGGAAGCGTCAAAGTGATAAGAAGGTCAACTCTGTTTTTTCAAATGGAACAGTATGTTTTTTTACTTACATTCTGATAAAGTATTTCATTATTATATAAAATTATTTACGTAATCACTGCTAGTATAAATGTTCAAATCGGGTGACCTTGATTAACCTTGAATGACTTTAATAATAGGTCATTGTATTCGTCTTGCAATACTCTATCAGAATGTAAGTAAAAAAACATACTGTTCCATTTAAAAAAACAGAGTTGACCTTCATATCTCCTTAACGCTTCCACCTATCAAAAAACTAGTAACATCAGATTATGAGCCCTTTGATACCAAATAGTTCGGTCTAAGGCAGTTTCTTCTATCTCCAAAAACAAACCAGTTATTCAGGTGGCCCGTTTTAAGTCTCTCACCCTCTATAATATATCCGATTTTTTAACAAATCTTATTGATCAAAGAAGGCACCATTGTAATGAACGTATACTATCAATGAATTACAATATTCTTGATTACGGTAGGAATTGAATTTTTTTGGTCATTCAAGTGCGTCGTTAACAATATGTTATTTGTCTGCTCGTATAAAAAGAGCAAATAAATTCCTTGATAAATTTCAGAGTAATAAACACACGTGCCAGTCAAAGAACGAAGATGCGCAGTGATGGCACATTGGAGATAGTCGCTGTTCGAGCCTCCGACGCGGGCGAGTACATGTGCTCGGTAGTTTCTCCAGGAGGAAACGAGACTCGATCGGCTCGTCTTAGCATAGTCGAGCTGCCTTATGCACCGTCCAATGTCATGGCTAGTCGAGTAGAGAAGATATCCCCTCGCACCATAAACGTCAGCTGGGTCCCTGGATTCGATGGAAACTGTCCAACTGAGAAATTCATAATTCAGAGGAGAGAAGTCTCCGATCTTGGTAAATTGGCACCGGTTGCGTTTCAGCTTGAATCGATGAAGCAATTTGTATGCTATTAAAATTTCATTTCATTCAGGACCCATCCCCGATAATGCGCTGAATTGGATAACCGAGAATGACAATGTCTCCGCGCAAAGCCGTTGGGTGTTGCTGAACAATCTGAAAGCAGCGGCTGCTTATCAATTCCGAGTCAGTGCGGAGAGCAGCGTTGGCGAAGGTCCTCCTTCTAATCCGAGCACCGTAGTGGCTCTACCTCAAGAACGTGTGTATAAATTGTGCCGGTTATTATGATCGTGGTGTATTAACACTAGAAAGACTGAAACTTAGTATATACCTATATTGCCCAAAATCAGTCAAAATGACTGCATTGTGAAAGAATAACTAATGTGTAAAGAAATTTGTCTAAAATTAATTTTTAATATATTTTATATTATTTACAGTTATATAACAAGTTATTAGTAAATATTAACAAGAAAAAAAATTTATTTCACTTGGAAAAAAAAAATGCTGTGTCGGTCTCCTGAAAGGTGTTTTCAGTTTCTTCATCAGAGTCTGAACTACTTAGCACCCTACACCTTTTCCTGGGCATATTGATGACACTTTCATATTCATCATTGGTGATCGACTCTTCATCGCTATCTTCAGTGTCAGATGTTTCACTTTGAATATAATCCGCTTCATCTTCAGATGATAGTTCAGAATTTGTTGCATCTGATTCTATATCGGAGCACTCTTCACTTATGTTCGTTAGCTTTTCCAATAACTCACTTCTATTCGACATTTCTTTCATGAATTTAGGGCGCAAAAAAAATAAAATAAACAACTTCGAATAACAAGTACTACTTTAGCTTATTGAGTAACTGCAACTTGTCAAGTACACGCCCAAATCGACAATTTATCATGTACTTGTATGTTATCATGTGACGATAATCGAAAAAAAAATGAAAACTGTTATTTCAATACAGAGCCGAACAGGTCATATAAGAAATTTACTCGATTCAATAATACGAGTCATTTGATTATTTAAAATTTCCCAAGCAATCAAAATGACTGCTTTTGTGCAATATAGGTATTGGTATAAATAACTACAATTATTAATAAACGCATTTATATATTGTACAAAAAGTCACAAAATTCTAAGAAATTGTGTCATTATATACATAATTGTTTTTCTAATTGAAATTAAAAAGCAGTCAGAATGACTTCCTTGGGCAATCTAGTGTTAAGTCATACGTATTTTGTTTCGAGATATTTAGACTTTCGCATTCGAATGTATTAAAAAGGTATTTTTACAAAGTGTAGTTTGTACCAATATGAGCACTGTGACTCGACGAAGAGAAACAATTATTGCTTAAATTAAGAGGATTGATAATGATGTTTTTAGCTCCGAGTGGACCGCCAGTAGGATTCGTCGGCTCAGCTCGATCCTCCTCGGAGATAATAACGCAGTGGCAGCTTCCTCTGGAGGAATACCGAAATGGCCATATTTTAGGATACATATTAAGATATAGACTATACGGTTACAACGAAAGTCCTTGGACCATACAGAACATCACCAACGAAGCTCAAAGAAACTATCTGATCACTGATCTAATTACATGGAAGGATTACATCGTACAGATTGCAGCGTACAACGACGAAGGCGTGGGGGTGTTCACCGAAGGTTTGAAGATCAAAACCAAAGAAGGAGTGCCCGAGGCTCCGCCAACTAACGTGCGAGCGAAAGCTATAAATTCGACGGCGATCAAAGTTTGGTGGAAACCTCCGAATCCTCAGAAAATCAATGGCATCAACCAGGGTTATAAATTGCAAGCCTGGACCGGTGGGAACTTCACAGAGGCGAACGAGTACAAGTCGATGAGTGTGCCACCTAGCTTGTTCGATCCTCTCGCGGAACAGAGTGCTGTTATGACTGGTTTGAAAAAGTACACCGTGTACAATATCACTGTGTTGTGCTTCACTGATCCTGGTGACGGTGAAAGAAGCGCAGCTTACAAAATTCGGACGCGCGAAGACGTACCTGAGGAAGTAGAGAATCTACAGTTCGAGGACATCAGTGATCGCGCGCTCACTGTCAAATGGAGTCCTCCGCAAGAGATCAACGGGATCCTCATGTGTTACCAGTTGAAATACATGATCAAAGACGTGCCGGATTCTTTGAGGGCCGACAACTATACAGCCGACGTTCTGTCCGCCAAGATCGAACATCTCCAGGCGATGACACACTACAGGTTTGAAGTGATCGCCTGGACATCCGTGGGTCCTGGTAAACCAAAAGTCGCCGTCATTCAATCAGGGGTTGAACCTGTCCTCCCGGAACCACCTACCAAATTAGCGTTGTCGAATATAGACGCATTCTCCGTGGTACTTCAGTTCACACCCGGTTTCGATGGCAACTCGTCCATAACTAAATGGACTGTGCAAGCGCAGACCACCAGAAATACCACGTGGTACAATATATACGAAGTCTCAGACCCTGATTCTAGTACAATTACCGTGGGCGGCCTAATACCTTTCATGCAATACACACTAAGACTGATCGCCAATAATGTTGTCGGCGCTTCCCAACCCTCGGAGCCAACGAAAGAGTTTCAAACGATCCAAGCACCACCCTCGCATCCGCCTAGAAATGTTACTGTCCGTGCTATGAGCGCCACGGAACTGCGAGTCAGATGGATTGTAAGTTCTTCTTCGGGATACTTAATTCTTAACCTTCCGCGGCGGACCATTTTTGTAACTATACATATAATTGATGGTATTCGGGACCATTATACTTAAATGTTTAGTAATCTTTTCAATAGAAACAAATTTAAACCGTTAAGCGATCCACGAAAATCGAGAAAATGGTACAAAAATATATGAAAATATTTTAATTAATGATACAGCAATTTTTAGTGGCGCCTCAGAATCGCCACTCGAGTGCTAACGGTTAAGCATTTTTTATAACATTTTGTAAATAATTTCAAAAATATTTTAGTTAATGATACAGCAATTTTTAGTGGCGCCTCAGAATCGCCACTCGAGTGCTAACGGTTAAGCATTTCGATGCACCTGTGATCTCACTTATCTCTATCTTTTGCAGCCACTGCAGCAGATAGAATGGTACGGTAACCCGAGAGGATACAATGTCACATACACAGAAGTGAGAACGAAGGAGTCGAAAAGCATAACTATAGACGACCACACGGCGAACTCATATGTGTTAGAAAATATGGAAGAGTATGCTCTCTACGAAGTTGTGATGCAGGCGTTCAATGATGTTGGATCTTCCGCGATAAGTCCCAAAGCCATTGAGAGGACTCGAGAATCAGGTGGAGTTAGATAAAACTGTTACCATACACCAGGGCTTAAAAACTGTTACGATATCGGTTTCGATTCTCAAAACAATTATGAAGAACCTTAATTTCCATTAACTGTTACCAAGAACCGAAATTTTAATAGTTATTTTCGAAACCGTTTAAATCCCACTCATATACTGATGTATATTATAAATTTTAGTTCCTTCAATGGGTCCCATCAACGTAGAAGCAAACGCGACCTCTTCTACAACTATACTAGTGAAATGGGGCGACGTCCCCATAGAGCATCAGAACGGACAAATAGAAGGGTTCAAAGTCTACTATGGCGCAAATGCTAGATCTGCATTCCAATATAAAAACATTCCAAGTAATACTACATTTACGACCACATTGACAGAGCTCAGGAAGTTTGTTCAGTATCATGTACAAGTATTAGCTTATACGCGACTCGGCGATGGCACGTTGAGCACCCCTCCTGTTAGAGTACAAACGTTTGAAGATGGTATGTTCTATACATGAATATGAGACCAGTAACTCTTTGAGAAAATCAAATAATTAATTTTAATTATTTCAGCACCGGGACCTCCATCGAATGTATCATTCCCTGACGTAAGCTTCACTACTGCTCGCATCATTTGGGATACGCCGGAAGACCCAAACGGAGAGATCTTAGCGTACAAAGTAATGTTCCATTTAAATAGTAGCCAGGACCACCAATTTTCCAAAGAATTTCCTGCTTCGGACCGAACGTTCAGGTATTGTTCCTTTCACTTTGCTTTTCGGATTTCGTGCGCCATCCTGTATTGAAGTAAAGATTTATTAAGTCTGCCCTTTTTGTATATTTTTCAGAGCCACTAGTCTGGAGCCAGAAAAGTATTACATGTTTTCTGTAACAGCGCAGACAAGGCTAGGCTGGGGTAAAACAGCATACGCTCTTGTTTTCACTACAAACAACAGGGAACGACCTCAGGCGCCATCGATGCCTCAAGTCAGCAGATCTCAAGTACAAAGCCGGCAAATTACATTTTCTTGGACGCCTGGACGCGATGGATTCGCACCGTTGCGGTGATTATTCTCATTTTAGACATACGATTCATAACATTAAGTATGAATTTGCGTGAAGAATAATTCATCTTTCAGTTACTATACGGTGCAACAGTCGGAGAACTCGGGACCGTTCCAAACCATCCCCGAGAGGGTTGAACCAACGTTAACGTCTTACACAGCGAACAATCTGAAACCCTTTACGCTTTATCAGTTCAGAATACAGGCTACCAACGACATAGGTCCTTCAACTTGGAGTACAGAGTCTGTCGAAGTACAAACTTTACCAGCAGGTACACCATTCTCCCTTGTTTATTAAACTTCTTTGGAAGCAACAAATTAATTGATTGCAATTCCAATTTCCAGCGCCCTCTCGAGGTATCAGTGGTCTGAAAGTTGTACCAATAACAACATCCAGTATAGAAGTCCATTGGAACGCTATAGACGAAGTATACTGGAGCGGCGATCATGCAACAGGTGGCTACCGCGTTATCTATCAACCAGTCTCTGATTTTCCGACTGCTCTTCAGGATACACCAAAGGAAGAAATTCTAGGAATAAAGGTGATCGATATCGTTGTAATCGATTTAACGCAATGATTATATGCTTAACTAATTTTGTATCTTTTATAGGCTACAAAAATCGTGTTAAGTGATTTAACCGAGGACAGGTATTACGAAGTCGTTGTACTACCCTTTAATTCTGAAGGAGAAGGTCCTTCCAGTCCCCCAATGACCGTGTACGTTGGAGAAGCTGTTCCAATTGGAGAACCGCAACACTTGAAAGCCGAACCGATCTCTTCCACGGAAGTGCTTTTACGGTGGAAACCACCCCAAGCTAATATGCAGAACGGAGACCTACTAGGATATAAAGTAGTTGTTCTTATCTCTCAATCGTTCTCTATCAACTTCACAGATGCGCTTATCTACTGTTTTTAATTTCAGATTTTTTATCTGGTCACCGATTCGCCTCAAGAGTTGGAGAACAAACAGGAAGAGGAAATCGAGGTTGTACCAGCATCCTATCTAACGCATAGCTTGGTTTTTCTGGACAAGTACACGGAGTACCGTATTCAAGTGTTGGCGTTTAATCCTGCCGGTGACGGTCCTAGATCTCCACCGATCACTGTGAGAACCAATCAGGTGTGTTGAACACTAATTGCAATTATTGAATCAGGTCAAAGAAACATTTGCCATGGGTATGGAAAAATTGTCGAACAAGCGTAAACTGTTTAAAGTGCATTAAACGTTGTTTTCAGGATATACCGGGACCACCTTATGATCTCCAGTTCTCAGAGATAACCATGACAAGTCTACGGGTCTCTTGGGAAGCGCCAAAGTCACGGAACGGTGAAATAGTTGGTTACATTGTCACCTATGAAACCGCAGAACAAAATGACCGTACGTTTCTTAAATTGTTGTACACGTTTTACGTAACCCGTGATTTATAACTAGACTGCGGATGTTTGCGCAGAATAAAATTTTTTTGCATCGTTTTCTAGGTCCTAGAAGCAAATTCGAATATTTTAGGTCCGAATATTTTTAGTATATCATTGATAACATGTCGATGCACTTAAATCCTTTTTACTGTTTACTATTTCACCTAAACATTATTGTTATATATGCATAAAATCCGCAATCTATTTACAACGATTTCCATTGTTCTAGGTTTCAGTAAACAAGTTAAGCAGAAGGTAACAGAGACTAGTCTGTTGATCCAACCACTCGAGGAGGAGGAAACGTATACGTTCATGGTTCGCGCTCAGACCATTGACTTTGGTCCACCCATATCTGGAAATGTCACGACAGGACCACAAGAAGGTTCGCCGTTGGCACCTACCAATCTTGCTGTTACTAAAACAGTATCTAGCGTTGAATTACAATGGACTAATGGTGCTTCTGGAAAAGGACCTATTTTAGGATATTACATCGAAACTCGCCGAAAAGGTGAGGACTCAAAAGTATTGCTACATTACGCGGTCCACAATACGAAATTGTGAAAATAGATTGTCGACCATTTGAAAAAAAAAGATAAGAAAAAGCTTATAAAAATCATTCGAACAGAACAGTTGAATTTTATAAAATTAGGAAAGCGCGTCTCACTTTCTCTACTAATAATATCTTTTTTGTAATGATATAGCGATGGAAGAGTGGCAGCATTGTAAGTGTCAATGCACGTAAATATATTGAGCGTCAGTTATTGTGTTAGATAATCTCGGCAGTATAATATGATTTGTTAGTGTTACAATATCGCTTCCTGTTTGTATTATAATAATATGTGATTATATTTTTCGTTAGTGGTATCTGTACTATTGACTGCATGATGATGTCATAGCATGACATTTTCCATGGATTCTACTTAGACACATACATCGAGAATCTTGACTTTGAATGCTGCTGTTTAATTGTAACCAACTGGATAGCTGAAATTTGACTTGTTTAGATAACAGTAACCCTCTACAGTCTTTGAACTTACCAATTCCTTACATTTAATATCTCATTAACGCCCCACAAACATGTAATATAGAACATCAAACATAACTTCGCAAGTTTTCATCTTCGAAATTTAAATTGACGACATTAGAAGAGGTGAATCAAAATATTGAGTAGCGATAAAAGCAAAATCTCTTATGACAGAAGGAGTGTATTGTATTTTTCTGTTGTGCTATACAACTCTAAGAAAACCTGCAGAAGTTTTCAACTGCGTTGCGACATTTGTTGCTGAAATAAGACAAGTATTATATATGCGTTTGTGTTTATAGATGACAGTCGTTGGCAGACAATAGTGCGCAGCAGCAACGGACCGTTGACAGAGTATTCGATATCCTATCAAAATCTGCTTCCATCTACGTCATATCTCTTCAGGGTGATATCGTACAACCGTTACGGAATTAGCTATCCAGCATATTCCACGGAAACGGTAAAGAATATAATACCATAAATATACAGGGTGTCCCACATAAATGGGAACACCTAAATATCTGTCGTATTTACAGTCCTATCAGAAAACTTCAGAGGACAAAATGACACTATTGCAGGGGGCAAATCTAATAGTAAAGAAAAAAATTGTTTGTCTTGTTTTTTTAATGAAATTTCAAGGTCGCCGATGTTTTTTAAATGGAATAGTATTTTTTACGATAGTATGATAGACAATAAAAAACTTAATTTAGCGGATACCACCTTTTTGACCTTGAAATGACCTTGAGCAAGAATAATCATGTTGGAGCGGATAAATAGTGGAAGTTTAAAACTTACGTGTTTCAGCAAAGATTACGCGTTGTTTACGGCGGGTTGACCTTTACATATCATAATAAATGTTCGAAACTATTACTATTCCATTTAAAACAACATCGTTGACCTTGAAATTTCATTAAGACACGACAAAAAATTTTTTTCTTTACCATTATATTTGCCCCCTGCAATAGTGTCACTTTGTTCTCTGAAGTTTTCTGATAGAACTGTAAATATGACAGATATTTAGGTGTTCCCATTTATGTGGGACACCCTGTATAATAATTAGGGGTTCTCACTGTTCCGGTTTCGGGACCAGGGTTACCATGTGCGGGCCCCTTACTAAACCAAACTGCGTAAGACAAAAGAGCACCCGTTATTTTCCCTACCCGGCCCCACAGGCGGAAGAGTGGGGAAAGGGTAAAGAGCCTGGCGGGACGCGCAGATGGCAACCCTGTTCGGGATGGATTCCAAAGCTATTTCAGATTTTCGGGATTCCTGAGAAATTTCAAGTTTTAACTATAGTTTTAAAATATTCTCGCAAAATAACTTTCCTTTTTGTTAATTTTAACACAAAAATTATTTTTAATCCATTAGACAGATGTTAACTGGTTTCCCACATTTCGGGATCTCGCACACCCCTAATAATAATTCGATTATAAGAAGCAACTGTAATTATTCTATTATTATTGCAGATATTAACTCCTTCGAAGCTATACCTTGAATATGCATATCTACAACACAGACCATTCTACAGACAGACTTGGTTCATGGTAACATTAGCTGCAGCCTCCATTATAATCATTATAATGGTAATAGCGGTGCTATGCGTGAAAAGTAAAAGTTACAAATATAAACGTACGTACTCAAAAATGTGATACGAATTCTATACTTATTATTTGCACATTAATCTTATTGGGAGTAATTGTTTTAGAAGAAGCACAAAAGACATTAGAAGAGTCCATGGCAATGGACACAGACGATAGGCAGGAGTCTGATCTAGAGCTTTATAGATCGAGACAAGGAGGTGGTGCCATTAACATGGGCAATCCTTGTGGTACCTTGGGCAAAAGGAGTACTTTGGCAAGGAAATCTATGCACCCACCTCCTCCTACAATGTTAGGTAAATCACCTCCCAGACCCTCACCAGCGTCGGTCGCTTATCACAGCGATGAGGAGAGTCTGAAGGGTTACGATGAGAATCCTGATGATAGTAGTGTTACAGAAAAACCTTCTGAAATTAGTTCGACAGATTCGCAGGCAAGTAAAGCCCACCTAATTCGAAAAGAACATAGCAGACACGTTTCATGGTCAGCTTTTGTGTTACAGGGATCTGAGAGTGAGAATGAAAGCGTCCAGTCGGACCCACATTCCTTTGTGAATCATTACGCTAACGTGAATGATTCTTTAAGACAGTCGTGGAAACGACAGAAACCAGTTAGGAATTATTCGTCGTACACTGACTCCGAACCCGAAGGCAGTGCCGTTGTTAGTTTGAACGGCGGTCAAATTATTATGAATAATATGGCGAGGTCGAGGGCGCCGTTGCCTGGTTTCTCGTCGTTCGTATAAATGATTTTTAATATTGACGACATAAAGCTTTTATTAAGTAGATAGGGTGCCGGTTTAGCGTAACAACAATGTTCGAAATCGTTACGCGAGGGACTAAGTTAGGATCGAGTTGTACCGAACGCGGGATCGGTTACGGTGATTCGAAGTTAAGAAAAATTGTTGCTCTAGAAAAAGAAATTTTGAAATCGATATACACGAAGAAAAAAAGAGACTGGTTGTTGAAATCTTTGATCGTTCCCGTAGGATAAAAAGATTAGATCGGTAGAATTTTAATAACTTTTCGGCACTGGAACGAACACACGTACACACACAGAGTTAAAGACTTACGTTGAAACACGTGTTCACGAGTGTTTCACACACGCTAAACACTTCGGATAGTAATTTTAAATGCTTTTGGCACCACCATGTTGTGATATATTGAGATACATATTATTTATAATGCTAGTTAAGATCATACTGTGTATAATGAATATTTTTTACTTTTATTAAGTGAATCTGAATCAGAATTGTTGCACGGATCTCGAAGTATGATGCAACGATTGCATTTGTTTAACTGTAAGAGAGGAACACACTGTTCTAAGCCATCTGTTAAATGTATTCGAAAAAAATGATAGAGTAAAATATTATTAACTGAACAAGGAATGACACGGTAACGAAAACTGCCAGAGATAACCGAGTAATTATTAAAAATGAAAAGAAACGATATTTTGAATACTAAATTGTAGTATGATGAACATTGGAAATTGCAATTGCAATTCCAGTTCGAAGCTTTTCAATGTAGATCATATAGAAAATGCTTTTCGTTTCATATTTCTAATGCAAAACATCGAATAGAAGAAAACTTAATAAGGTATAAGAAGTCAATGTAGATTTATAAACTATTCACAATCAGGCCTATCATATCAATTTTTAAATGAATTTCATATACTAAAGATATCCGAGTCTGATAATATTATTGTACTGAATAAATAGTAACAAAAACACGGACGTTTATGCAGAATGCGATTGCGCGTGCATTTCTAAGTATTTATAAGGGACTTCTTATTATAATATATTACTGTACATAAAAACACTTATATTAAACTACGAATTAGTGATACATATTGATACGACATCTGTACACTTAGTGCACAGCTTCGACAATGTTAGGACAAATATCATGCTGAATAATCGTTAGGCAACGTGTAATTTATCTTTTCTAGGAATAGATACTTATCAGCTACTTTCATTATTTTTTTAAATCGTGAAAAAAGCAATTTGGCTTTAATAACATTGCGTATGTTTCCTGTACTCAACTGGTTTGACATTCAAAGATAATATTAATTCATCCGTAGCATATTATTGCAAAACATCATCATACCCCAGTTCTATACGATTTAGAACCGCTACTTTTCTTACCATAAACGATTGACTCACTGTCATTACTCTTCCATAAATGAAAGGCATACCACGAGCGAAAAACATTTCAGACTGATATCGACACAAACATATGAAATGTCTTTCTTCGTTTAGTATCGATTTTGTAATAAGTAGCCATACAAAGAAAATAAACGTGACATTTCATTAACTTTAGCAAGGGAAGCTAAATCATGAGAAATATTCTTCTGTGACAATATGCAGTGAAATTTAGAAATTTGTTACGAAAACTATACATTGCGTTGAAGATATGTGATTATGATTAAGGATCCAATGGCAGCTATGATTAAAAAATTGATAAATTATCCTTAAAATTGTAATTCGTTGAATGATTTTGATAATGATCATAGGATGCGATTAACATGTGTCATAAGCTAGATGGCAAGTTGTGTGTATTCGAGACGCGTCGTTCCGTAAGCCGAAAGACTTGCTTTCTAGTTTCACTTTATTATATCGTTAATTTTACTATTTGTTAGCATCTGTCATCATTGCCGTCCTGTGTCATAGCGAAGTAACTTTTTTATTCCGGAAAATTGAGGAAAATCTTTGCAACACTGCCAATAAATACTTTAGTTGAAGAACGGAACTACTTCTTCATACATTTCTATGTACCGATAGCATATTTAATCAAAGCGCATTCGAAGCATAATATACATGTACGAGATATTTCAAATACATGTTAATCTTTTAATAAAATTTATCCAATTTTATTGAATCGTGTCTTATCGTACTTCTGCCCATTAAGATTAAGGAATCGAATATATGCTTAGTAAAAAACATTTATTGATAAAAACGTTTCTCACAGGATGTAAACCATTGTACGAAATTTGGCGGACACTTTGGAAAGACTTGTTTAATTGTACTCCATATTGCAATGTCTGCTATATCAGGCTCCTTTTTATCAGACAAACTAACATCTAATTTATCAACTAATAATGAAATTAACTCTTGCTTTTTTCTCAATGTACTTTGATAGTGTATAGAGTGGCACAAATCTAGAATCCAGTCAATTCTATTTACATTCTCTGGACACATTGAGTTCTCATAATTATGTGAGTTTATTAGCCTACTAAGGTATCTTAGAAAGTTCATTTCACCAGTTATGCTGTATCCATGTAGGCCAGACACAAGTTCCAGATCTGCAACTGCAAGTAAAAATATGCATAAAAATGCATTCATTGCTAAATAAATTTTTCTGTTAGCATAAATGTGTTTTACCATCTTTCCAGATCAATTGTAAGTTGATAACATTTTTCCTAGAAGGTTGTGTAACCGATTGTTTGATCAAAGGAACTTGTTCATTGATGCTCGAGTGAACATAAGTTTGTATTCTAATGTCAGTGTCCACCCACACTCGTTTTAAAGCTAATGCGGAATAAGGAAGCATCTTTGGATTCACATTTATAATAAGATTTACATTGACGGCTGCGTCCTGGAAAAGTTAATAGAAACATTACTCTTCTAATTCTTTGTTTTAAAAATTAACAAGTCGAATAGTACCTGGCTTTCGTTGCACATCTCAACTGCTGCAGTCAAATTTGTTCGCTTTAATAAATTACAAAGGGTCGAGACTTGTTTCTTGAGATCTGCAAGCTGAACCAATATTTTCTCCTGCCTCGCTTCTAATAAATTATATTCTGGCAATGGACTCTGAAATAAACCATATTTTTACCATGTGTGTAACAGTTCTATTACTAAGCATTGTAGCATCAACAACACAAATGACATTCCCAAATGTACATTATTATATAAACGAACAGAGTGATAACACCTTTTTTTATTAGAAGATTTTCTTTCTCTTCGCATTATTTTTCCAATGACAAATTACCACCATTTCTAAACTAGCATATTATTTCCATGCATAACAAAACTACTGAAAGATTGATTTACAATGAACCAGCATGCTAGAAATCCAATTTGCATTATTGCAAAAAATTTGATTTTCCAAATACTTTTTTGACCCACTATACATCTCTGAGGAATACATGGTGGGAAAAAAAATTTTTCTGAAAAAAAAAGGTGCAAGAGTCATGGATTATAGATTTGACAGTTGACCAGTAACATTGTTGATTGGGACCAGTAAACAGCTACATGGTGCATACATCACAGAGGGTTAAGTTTTCTGTGTGTTTGGTTATACAACTGTACTTTGTAGCTTTCAGTGCAGTTCTAATTTAGTAAGCTTGCCCTTCTTCTATAATAATTATCTCCGCGTTTCCCGTTTATCCTTTGACCGAACCGAATTTTTCGTGCACGGTAGCCGCGTCGGTGTCCTGTTAGACGAAAAATTGGAGGGGCACGCATCGATCAAGCCTGTAGAACCATATTCCCGGTCGATCGTGATTAGTGCTTGTGGAAATTTTGGGAGGAGTCATGCACAACAAGCTCGAGACAGAGGAAAGGCTCGAAGCTACCATGCACGGTCGAAGCGTGAGTAAAAAACCGTTAGATTCTAGTAGAAATTATCGTAGCGCGCGTCTTCGTGCCGGCATGAGGAACAGAAATGATGAAAACCTTCAAAAAGCTGATAACCTGCTCTGTGATATCAGGCACGATCTTGTTCTCGGCTTCCGTATGGTCGTCTCTGGATCGTTCCTCGTGAATATTTCGCATTTCGTACATCGGTTTCGAGTGGTGCAACGTGTCCGGAAAAGAGACCACCGGTTTCAGGGCGTACATCGCCATTTCATTGCGCATTTCGTTCGCCTCGGCGTTCGTTAATTCGTGAAAAAAAACAATAATTCTTGCTCACAATTGATCATCACACTCTCGTTCGTCTTTCGTATTTCTCGATTTTCGTTAGACAGCCATTTTTCTTTCATCCCCCACCACCTGTCACCGTCGCGAGATTCTTGTGTCAGTCGTGTCGCCGTCGCTGCCGACTTTCCGACAACCACTGACCAACGTCGACATCCGTTTTCAAAGATGGCGCCCGTAACTCTTCGCGAAATTACATGATGCCAGAATCTCGTTGATTTTATGCGAATTTCCTATGCAGTTTTCACGCAATACACCGCAAAATTATTTTCATGCTTCTATCGATTTATTCAATCGAAGGAAACGAATTATTTCTTTCTTTGAATGCGAACGCATCAAGGGAACATGAACGTAAAAATGTCAATGTAAACGCCAGCAGGAATTATGTATGTCTTTTAACCGAACTCGTGAGTTACGATTCTCTTTATTTAAATATTTGCAAATGTTTATCGATTAAAACATTTCTTTCTGTGACTGTCGGATACGTTAATAGCGATTATTCGTGTAATTTATCAGAAACTGTCACACTTTATTAACTTGATATTCCATCAGTTCAAAAAATTAGCGTATATAATAATAATTTAACCGCTGATTGAGATGCTAAATCTACCATTATCTAATTTCCATTTCTTACTCAAATATTCATGTAGTTTTAACTTTTAAATATTACTAAATTAACCCCTGTTTTAATACATTTTTTAAAATATTTGTAAATGAAGTTTATTCACCAGTTTATAAATTACATTTAAATTTATTAAAATATTTCATAATAATTTAATCAAACCCCCTCTAAATTTTCATTAATTACAAAATTTCTATCAAATAACTTCTTTTTATACAATTATCGCTAAATTTTACTGGCATAAACATTAAATTTTACTGGCAATAATCCCTATGGTACCATAACGTACCTTAGGGATTATTCGTGTAATGTAACATTTGTATTATGCTTCGATTGTTACGTACGTTGTAGAAGTTCATTCAACTTCCAAGCAGAATTGTTTACTTTTGGTGATATAATTGAATGTTTACAAAGGAAAAGCATCGATAATTGTAGCCTCTATAGCTAAAGAATAGACGAGACGTCTACATAGTTTCGAATGGCGAAGATGTCGCGATAGTCGCTTGTTTCTCCGAAATCGCTAAAAATCTACTATCGAAGAATTTGGTTGACGAGCATCTCGAAAATATTCTCTGCTAAAAAACACGATAATTTTTAATTGATACGATGGTACATGTTAAAAAAATATGTACCGACATTACGAGGTGCGTCAAATTGGAGATCGGGTGGTGTCCTCTGTCGAAGCTTCTCCGAAACTAAGGTTAGATTTCTCTCTTGCGGGTAACAGCGAACTCGTGTGTGATCGAGTTACGCGATTTTGGTGCTCGATTCGTGGCCCGTTAAAAAAAATAATAATGGTAAATTAAATTACGGGGCGTGATCGTCCGCGAAACAAGGAGGAACGAGCGTGGAAAAGGCGAGTGGTTTTTATCGGAAGTGCGGTTAGAATACGCGTTTTTCCAACCGCGCATGTCGCCACCTATTGTTGATCTGACAGGATCTTGTGTAGTTACGGTGAAAGCGATTGGACCTTCCGTACGTTTCGTGAGAAACGAAAAAGCGATCACACGGCTCCCGGATCGCATGAATCCCATTGAAATACGTTCGCAGGGGACGCGGTCGAGCCGTAGAGCATTCCCAGACGGAAAACTGAAAATTTCATCGAAGATTTCGTCGACTTTTTAAGTAGATGCGTTCGAGGCCAGACATGGCGGCGATTCGATGAACCAATTGGAGCAGCGCTCTCTTCGAGGATCCGATATTGTAAATACCCCTTACACTCGCGTCAGTGAATGATTTTCCCGTACATAGTTTCACCGTTATCGGTCGGAAAATCGGGTATTTATTGTCGCGGGCGGGTGATTGTCGTTCTTCGATAGGAGAATAGAAGCCACGCGAGATCGTACCGAGCCGTTGATCATGAAAGAATTGTGTTTGGTCACGTGACCGTAGCCGAAAAATGGCGCAAAGATCAGAGTACAAACATGAGTTCCATTTCATTGCTACAGTGTCATTTGTATTTGTTTACAAGCGCGCGTTTCCACAAACCACGTGTTAAGTAAGTGCCATTTCGTTGACAGTGCGTGACGGACAATGACGGGGAGAGGGTCGAAGAGACGGGGCCGACCCCCCAAGTCGGTGGTCATGGAAAGGCCGAAAAAGTTTCAGTATCATCTGATGAAGAAGCCAAAGTATCTGCAAAACAAGGGTTCGGAAACGCCGAACTCGCAGCCGAGCACGCCAACACCGTCGAGACCGTCGTCACCGGTTGAGAGCGAGGAGAGCAGACGAAGCACCAGGACTCGAAAATCCAGGGGACCTAGAGAAAGACATTCGCGCAAGGGTGGCCACTCAGGTTCTGGAGTATATCACCGCCGAGGTTACAATACTAATGTTGACTACAACGACTCCGAATATCATTATGGATCGGACTTTGGCGACGAGTCCAGCGAAAAGAGCGAAGCAGAAGAAGATCCTCTGCAAAGCGATGTGGAGTCGTCGGAAAGTATAGAAGAACCTGATCCGTCGAGTGACAGTGACTTTTCCCTCTCTAGTTATAGCACCACCAGTGGCACTCCCCGTAAAACGTTGCTCAGTCAACAAAGGCCGCCTAGCCCCGAACCGCTATGGCTCCAGAACAGGGAACTGCCGTCATTGGTACTACCTAAATCTTCGGATGACCTATTAGTCCCTAAGGAATACGTTATGCCGTCTTTATCGATCTACGAAGTGTTGAGACACTTTCGTACTCTGGTACGCTTATCGGCCTTTAGGTTCGAGGATTTCTGCGCTGCCCTTATTTGCGAGGATCAAACCAACTTACTGGCAGAGATACACACAATGCTCATCAAAGCTCTCCTTAGGGAAGAGGATTCTCAGCAGACACACTTCGGTCCTCTTGATCAGAAAGATTCTGTGAACGTTAGTTTGTATTTTGTGGATCCAATGTCTTGGCCAGAAGTGCTACGCTCTTACGTAGAAAGCGACAAGTGCTTCGATGAGAATATTCTACATATATTATCGACTTGCGAATACCCGTTCACTTCCATCGACGACAGACTCAAGGTGCTCCAGTTTTTAACAGATCAGTTTTTAATCACGAATCCTGTAAGAGAAGATCTGCTGCATGAAGGTATATTTTAATCAATATTTCACAGCATTCCTTTCTGCTTATTTAATACAAAGGTTTCATTAAGTCAGCAGGAAAAATGAATGTGACCATGCTGAATCCTTGTTTTTCCAATTACGAATATCAATACATTTTAATGTTTTATGTAATAATTACTTTGAAATTTTTATTTATGATTGAATTAGTAATGAAAAAAACAGGAACATTTGTTAGTTTAAAACTATTTTGTTTTCAGTGCATCATCATTTTCATGTTGCAATATTAATTTCCCTTTTTTAGGAAATATGCATTATGATGATCACTGCAGAGTTTGCCACCGTTTGGGCGATTTGTTATGTTGTGAAACTTGTCCAGCTGTATTTCACTTAGAGTGCGTTGAACCTCCGTTAGTCGATGTTCCTACAGAGGACTGGCAGTGTAGTACATGTAAAGCTCATAAAGTAACTGGTGTTGCGGATTGTATACCTGACGTTGAGAAGAACGGTTCGCTATGCCGTCAGGAACATTTAGGATTTGACAGACATGGCAGGAAATATTGGTTTCTTGCTAGAAGAGTTTTTGTGTAAGCTACAGCTCATCAAAAGAATGCAACCTATCGCTAAAATGCTCTTTTTGTGTTAACATTACAATTGTCTCATTACAGTGAAAGTGACGATGGCGAGGTTTGGTATTATAGCACACCTTTACAATTAGACGAATTGTTGCTTACATTAGATCGTATTGAAATGGAAGTTGCACTGTACCGTGAATTATCAGATTACAAAGACGAAATTGTACGACAAATGGAACTTACAGAATCTATTACTAATCAATTTAAGGGTAACAAGAAGTCGTACCTAGAAGTAGAAAATAGTAAGTTTGAATACACATTTTTTCTATATGTATGAGGTCTATGAATTTCTAACACGCAACGCCTAACATCTCAATTCTTTCAGGTCTCATATTAAAATTACAAAAAGAACGGCAGGAGAAGCAAGAGAAGGAAGAAGAAGATAAGAAGGAGAAGCAAAGACAAGAGGCTGAAGATATGGTACGTAGAATACACGAGGGTTCAGATTCTCTCGAGGCACAGCTGGCTGCTGTAACAGATCAACAAGAAACAAAACCAGCCGAGGAGTCGTCGTCTACGAGAGAAAATGCTCCCGAGATGGTAGCAGAAAACGTAGAAGTAGATAGTGTAGATACTGATTTAGATGCAGCAAATAAAAATGTGAAGACATCTACTTCATCCTCCGAAGAGATTGACGAAGAAGCCTTAGAAGGGGAAGAGGGTATTTCGAAAATCGGTAAAGACGGTAAGTTGTACAATTTGATGTGTTCGTTAAAAAACCAAGTTAATCACTTGACGAGTCTGTTAATTTCGCAGGTAAGAAACACACAATTGTAACAAGATCAAAAACAGGGTCTTTGCAGCCGAGAACATTCAACATGGACGATTTGAAGAGACGCACCGGTACGCAGATATCGAAAGAAGAGTTGGAAAAGTTGGATAAAAGTTTGAAAGAAGAGGGTGACGGTACACGATTGACAAGGCAGAAAGCCCACCAAATAGCTTCCGGTACTCACCTCTTCAAATTGGGAATGGACAACAATTTCAAGTCGTATGTGAACCAGTACAGCACGAATCCTATTGCTCTGAACAAAGCCCAGCGTAACGAGGAACGCGACAAAAAGAGACACTTGTCGCACAAATTCTCGCTCACTCAGGCGTCCGAGTTCAAATGGGTGGGAAGTTTGACTGGAACCCGGGCTCTTCTGGTCAGCACCCTCCGTCAAACGATCCTCCAGCTCGAAAGTAGCATCCAGGCACCGTACATGCACACCAACTGGCCTCTTCTGCGCAAACCTTGGACCACGGCAGTGGGCGCATGCATAAATCCCAGAGACTTTGCGCGAGCTCTCATTGTGCTGCAGGCGTGCATCAAGTCGGTGGTGTTTGCTAGTGTATGGCACGATCAGCTCGGACACGTGAAGTTGCAAAGAGTAACAGCTCTCGAAAGAGAGGAGAAGAAGCGGCAGGATAAGAAAGACAAGAAGGAGAGAGAAGATGAGGAAGAACGGAACCGTTTGTTTAATTTTGTGAAGTACACGCTAGGCTTGAAACATCAAGTGTGGAAACAGAAGGGGGAAGAGTACAGAATCCATGGACAAGGCGGTTGGCTGTGGGTATCTGCTAGTCGCCGCTACAAACTTTCCGATATGACGAAGTTAGGTCTTCGGACAGGTCCGCAAAAGATCATGGTACAAATTAGAGATCAAGAGGGATTGAAGATATTAGCCCTGGATCCTCCCACGTACGAGTTCTTGATCAAGGAATACTGTCCATCGAAAAAGGAGGAAAACGTGGAGGTGAAGGTCAAACAGGAGATCAAAGAGGAGGAGGCCTCTAAGGATGGTACGGATACATCGGTGAAGCAAGAGTGCAAAGCGGAAAATGTAAAGTCTGAACCGACTGAGAGAAACAATGCAGTGACGACCACAAAGTCGGACGAGGCAGACTCCAAAACAGATTCGCAATCGGTTAAGCAGGAATCAAAAATGAATTTGTCATGTACGTATCGTAAGCAAGTTTTAGTTTTGTTCACAGATCTCTTTTTTATCATTAACTTGTTTTATTTCTTTTATAGTCTTAGCAGGTATCAAAATCGAGAAGGTTTTCACTCCGATCAAAGAGTTCGAAGAAATCGACATCACCAAAGCACTGACTACCAACGGAAGACTCCATTATCCGAAAATTGCGAGAAAGATTAGGATCGATGATTTTCTAGCGCGTAGAACACATTTGAAGCTTTTGGAAGAAAGAAGATTATTACAGACTGTAAGTAAATGTGTAACTATGGTCGAATAACGAATAAAATTTCAGTTCCTATTAAAATAATGCCAAACTCTGATGTAAACGTTGTCAATGAATCTTTGTTCCTGAATTAACGTGTGGTTGCGTTCCAGGAAAAATCAAAAGAGCAGCAGAATCAGCATGCGAGTCATAAGACTGAAGGAGAGTCTGAAGTTGACATTGAAAATAATGAAGAAAGTGATACTGACGGTGGCGAACATACTCTGCAAAGTATACTCACTGGAAAGCAGCCTACTAAAACGATTTCTACATCGACTAGGGAAATGCTGGCTGTAATAGGGAAGCGTATTCAGCACGTCAAAGCGCAGTATGCGAATATCATGAGACTCACCAAGAATAGTAATTGTTATTCACGGTATTGCAACATGACGGCGCCGCCGGGGAAGATTGGCAGCACAACGCAGAGCCTAACGTCTACGTGCTACTCTCCCATATGTCTGCAGAAGGCCAGATTAAAGCGCGATCTTATTACACTGTTGAGAAAGGCCAATGCTTTGAACAACAATCAGTCGTCCACCGCTTTAGTGGTTAATACAACCGCTGCACAAGCGCAACAATGTGGAATAAAAACGGAAGCGAGCGACGACAGCAAAGAAGCGATTAAAAAAGATTTGGAGTCCGCGGTGGCGTTGGCAACGCACTGCAAGGAAGAAACACCAGCTACTAATGTAGTGAGAGACATAGCTTCACCCCCTACCAAGAAAATTAAAGTCGAATCTAATCAGAAAGCAGACAACGATGGAAATTCGGAAAATGTAGACGTAGTGACGACTACAACGAATAATGTAGTCACTACTACAACCGTAACCACAACGCAGCAGACTGTAAAGACCGTAGACGGCGTAGTACAGAGTATGCAGGAAAATACGACTTCAAAAAATTCAGTTACATTTGCGTCCGAAGTTAAAACTAGGTAATCAATGTAATCCTTTATTTTTAACATTTTGATGGCCACACATGGTATTCATGGTCATGCTTGACCACTTAGATTAGATAAAAAGAAAACGCATTCAGAACGCAAAAAACAGATTATACTTTATTATATACTTACTAATTATAATACTGGTAACTTACTTGACACAGTATTTGCATCAAATCAAATACGGATGCAACATTCGTAATTTTCGATGTGACATAGCGTGTTATTTCCGGTTGTAGAGAATTTTTTCTATGATTTGTAAACGCTTGTATCTTCTATACGTATGCGAATTATATCTTTCTCGGTGTTTCATAGTATAATCACGTGAGCGTAACAGTGGCTAGTAACCGATGGGTTCATGAAATCACGTACAGGTGACTGCAGCCATCAAAGTGTTAATTACATCTTTGCGTTGAGAGTGAATTTTTTTGAACAATATCGATTGTATTAACAGCACGGGACAGAAGACAACGATCGTCAATCGTAGAGGCAGAACCGTGCAGAGGAGTACAGTTGCCAAAGAATTGAATGCTGACGGCACAGAAAGAGTTTACAGTGCCGTTTCTACCGAAGGAAAAATTTACTTGAAGAAAGTCTCGATTTCTTTAGCGGATAGGAAAAAGAAACGCACCCCCGTCAAGTACCCGTTATGTTCCACATTTTGCACAAAGAACAAGCATCGCAGTATATTATTGCTTCCGCAACACGAGTTACGAAAATTGGCTAGGGTCGGTGGACGAATGCCAGTTCAAGGATTCCATCATGTTGCTAAGGTACACACTTTTACGTTCGTGACAACGATGGAAAAGTTAGCGTAGCCGGCGTAACACGAATTTTATTTTAGGCAAACATGTCTGTTTGGCCGTATCCGTGTCCTAGACCACTGTTCAAGACTTGTTGGCTGTACCGAACAGTGGGGATAAAATCACTATCCGCGGCAGCCTTACAGTTAAGAATATTATGGGGATGTCTTCGATGGGACGACATGGCCGCGAAGCCATTGTCCACGGATGGCAAACATCAGATCACAACCGACACAGAGATCATGTCGTTAGAGATACTCAAGCACCGCCATGTTGGTCAATTTCTAGATAAAGCACAGTACTTACGCAGAAAGGTTGTCATACCTTTGGAATTGCCGAAACAAGTCAGAGGTTGGTGTAAAGAATAAGGCCGGGGTCACGCGAGCGTTGAAATGATGGACATGTTCTATCTGATTACATCTCCATGCTTGTATCCTTGCCCACTAAGCTATGCTTTATTCTCTCAAATAATTTATCAGGCGATGACCGCGAAAATAATCTGTATCATCTTGATCGCATGGATACCTAACCGCGCACTGATGTCACAACGTTAGGCAGGACAAAAGCCAACGCTCGTCTGACTACCGTTAATAACGTCCGTCAAAATTGACGTCCATCTTAAATTATTACATTTCACAGAGGTAACGTCTATAAGAAGCGGTCTTAGAAAAAGAAAACGACCAGAATCGCCGCAGAGCACCGAACCACAAGTTACAGAGGAGTGGGTTGACGAGGATAAATTAGAATTATGGGAAATTAAACAGTACGGCGACAGGTATGGTAGTACAGAATATCGAACGATTTACAGAAGTTTCTTTTTAAAAGTGTCATCGCATTGAAAATATCTTTTCAATACATTTTCTCGATTTATTCAACAATAATCAAATTTAACACGTTGATCGCCGATTCAGCGATCATTTTTAACACATTATCTACCGGCAATTATTCTATAATTTTTAAAAGTTTATGGTCTATGGCTAGCAACTTTAACCGCCAACCAACAAGCCATCTCCAGTAACGTGGTCTGATCATTTTGTTTGGAATTACTATGGAAGGGAAGGTTTTCAAATGTACTTTTAGTACCGCACAATTAGCGTAGATAAAGTGTTATGTCTGTATAAATAATTGCGAAATGTGGATGTGATAGCAATCAACGTGTTGATAAAAATTGCATTCGACACCTGACACTTTCACCTTATAAGATCACTCGATGTCTGACCTATCCTTGTTTAACACCATCTGATACTAACCCTCCGCTTGATGTGTGTCCTCTCCAGGTTAGAGAAGGCTAATGCCCAGATTATTACTAGGAGTCGATCGGGTCAGCCACCGTCTGCAGGTGCTGGTTCGAACAGAAATTCGGGGTCCACTGTAGGGTTGGGCGATCAACTTGTTAGCGGTAAAGCAACGCCTGAGGAGATCAAAGAGAAAATGGAACAACAGTTGCGCATGCAGAGAGCTGCCCATCAGCAGAAGAGAGCTTTAGAGACCCTGAAGAGTCCGGCTAACTCTGCCACGTCTACACAACTTGTTAAAGTTACTACTAACTCTGCTCACGGTGAGAGCCACTCTCTTCAATTACATTTACGAATGCATTGCTGCTGGAGTCGAAATTAATTTATGATTATTCAATGTGTATTGTAGACGGCACGGTGAAATTGGTCTCCAAGGTAGCGATACCAGCAAATCCAAATAGCGGAACTAAATCGCAATTAACTTCCCTTCTAACAACTCCTACGCAAAACAAAACTTTTATCGGAACCAGACGTATTTATATGACAAAATGTAAATATCAATTTATCATTAGACTACGGATTTTATGCATTTATAATAAAAACGAACAAGTCAAATACGAAACTAAAAATACATTAGAAGACTTTTCGAGACGATTAAAAGCTATAATACATTTTCATTTATGTAGCTTCAGTTTCGTACAACTGACTTGGACAATTATTACATTGCATAAAGATCCGCAGTCTATTTATCATATACATAAAATATATATTACAATCCGATGTATAATTATTCAACATTTTATATTTGTTTTAAACAGCGGCTGATGGCACAACAAAAGTTGTTTCCGGGCCTACAAGCATTTTGCCGAAAACGCAGTTGCAAAGTGGAAATCAGCAGTCGTTAATCAAAGTTTCCGGCCAAGCAGGTGTTTATTTGATTTGATGTTATAATAGCATAGATGAATTTCTAACATCTTCAGTTGATCAACTTCTTTTTTTCACGAAGTAGCACCCGTGCAACAAATTCAACAGAAGGTGCAGATTCTAAGAGGACCAGATGGGAAGCTGCAAGTTCGAGGTTTGATGCCTGGGCAACAATTAGTTCAAATGCCGGATGGAAAATTGCATGTGTTGAACACTGGTCAAGCGATTGCGACTACCCCCGCGCAATCTGCTGCGAACAGTTCAACCACACAGGTAAAATTTTTTGAAGACTGGAGACATTGAAGTGATGGAATAATTTATTAAATTATGAAACATTTTCAAGGCGAAACCCGCTACCACAACCAGCGGAACCAAAGCGGCTGCAACACCTAACGCTACAACTGGCAAGGCTAGTCCGACTAAAGCAGCAGCGAATGCAACGCAACAAGTGCAGGCAGCCCAGCAACCGCAAGCGCAATCTCAACAGGCTGCGCAACGTCCAGCAACAACCGTGGCGATCGCAACACCCACGCAAGCAACCAAAAACGCTATTGTGGTAGCTAACGCCGGGCAACTTGTCCAGGGTACACAAGTACGTATAAAACGATAACCCTGTGAAAAGTAAATGGTCCCGGTGATTATGAAAGTGAAGTCATATTTTCTTCCTTCAAGATATTTAGACCTCTACGTCTGAAAAATATTTTACCATGGTAACATATAATATAATAAGCACGTGATACATAGTAAGCAAAAAGATCAATTTATTTGTTATGTTGACCTACACCACTTTCATAATCACCGGCACAATTGTAGTTTTGCATTGTGCAGAAATACTAATGTGTTCCGAATTTGTAGGTTCTATCCTCTGGTGGCCAAGTAATCAGTGGTAATCAAATAGTAGTGACTAATGCAAACCTAGCTCAGCAACTTGCAACAGGCAAAGCTCAATTAACGACAATCGGTGGCCATCAAGTAGTGATTCGTAGTACACCGACGGGCAATCAAATTGTGCATTTAAATTCAGCAAATAGTAGTATTATAGTTAAGAATACTATCACTCCAACTAAACAACAAGGTTCGCTCTTTTAAACTGACGTATCACAAGGTGGAGCTTTTAAAACAGTTGACCTTGAATGACCTTCGTAATATAGGTCATTGTATTCGACTTAAAATACCGTTTTAGAATATAAATAGAAAAAAAACGTCATTCCATTTGAGAAAAAGAACCAAACAAAACAGATAATTGACCTTCATATTTTCTCTATTCCTCCACCTATAAAAAAAATGAGTGACACCTGATGATTATACACGTCTCTAGAAACCCTAGCACTCAGGGTGACCTGTTTTAAATGCTCCAACCTGTACAATTTAGATGAAAAGAATCGGAGAAATGATTGTTTAATATTAATGCTCCTTTTTTATGTTCAGTTCCTGCGTTACAAACTGTTCAAACGACTACAGCAACGACGACAGGAACACAATCGACCGAAACGACAAGCACTACCGTCGGTAGCAATGCGACTACAAATGCAAGCGCCACTAATACGACCGCGGCCAACCAAGCCTCCACTGCTCCAGCACCTGGAAGCGTGGAGGCATCTTTGTTAGCTGGTCAACCACCTGGCACCGTCATTAAATGCGTGACAGCCCAAGTCATTCAAACCACTCAAGGGCCTCGCATAGTCTTACAGGGTTTGCAAGGTGCTGACTTTACGCCACAGCAACTCGCGATGGTGCAGCAGCAGGTCAAACAACAGCTGCTCAAAGGTACGACATTAGAGACTGTTGTACTATTCATGTTGAATGTAATGTGTTTCTAATGGTGCACGGTTCCTTTTTAGCTCAAGCTACCACAGGAAAGCAAGGTGTACTAGGGCCTACAAAAATTTATTTGGCTGTTCAACCAGCACCGAACAGTCAACAAGCTCTTCAGAGCTCTCAGAGCTCCACAACAGTAAATACTCCTGCCACTCCGGCAACAAAGTCGCAGACTGCACAGCCATCAGCTGTTTCACCTCCAGCTGCAACTGGTTTGTATCAGTAATTTCGTACTCCTTAAGGGACTACGTACACTTTGAAGCGTGAAAAATAGGAAGAAATAAAAGAATTTTTATTTTCTTAAAGATCATTTTAATCATATATATATATATATATATATATATTTTTAAAGTAAACACTTTCGTGCGCATGCACTGCAAAGCTTAAAGAAAAGTATCAAGAAATGAGTTCTGTAGATATGGTCTTGTGAAAGCTGTTCAGCGAAAAGGACGGCAGCGGTAACCATTGTAACTTCTATAGCTTTTATCTGAAAGAAATAAAACAAATTTTCTCTTATAGTACATACTAAAAGGAAGTTTTCGTCACAACCATTTTTTTAAATATTGATTTTTCGGATAATGGAAGCTATTTCAATTCGGATGTTTATTTTTCAGGAAAAAATTCTTTCTTTTTATTCATAAAAAAGAATTTATAATACTTTTTAAAAGTATCCTATGAAAAGTATTAGATAATTGTATGTATATTGAAGCTCTGTTGCAAATTTCAACTTCATTGGTCTATTAGTTTTCGAGATTGAATCGTCGATTACTGGACCATATAATTCTTCTTCCACTGATGTAGTAGTGACTTCGTGCAGGTCCTTTTTTAATCTTTTTGATAATGGACCTCTATAGAATATTATGTATCCTCTATGACTCGAGCAATGTAGTATAGTTACTTGCGATCACTGCATACACGCCAACTCTAAGCGACCATATGTTTTACGTAACCGTTAATAACTTCGTCAATTTTACGAATTGCGGAAAAATTTTTTGGGGGAGTATTGGTTAAATGTTCTACAATGGAATAGAAATATTTTTAAGAAACATGAATTTATTAATCTTCCATATTGTATTATGGCCTCGACAGAACCGCAAACGGGAACAGAAAGCATTCCAGAGCTTCCAGCGACAACTGAGAAACCAAAAGTGGTCGTTCAACAAGTTGGACAACCGAGTGTCACCGCTGACGAGGAGTCACAGAAAACAAGCGTAGCGAATGGCCAGCAACCATTACAAACTGTGAAGGAAGGAAGCGACTCTTCGGGCAATAAGTTTATTTTAACCCCTGACTATATCCAACAAAGTTAGTAGCTACTCGATAATTTAGTAATTTAAATTTTACGATTTAACTTGGTAGTAATTGGTAATCTTTGTAGCTATTAAAAATGCCTTAAAACAAGAGAATCTGAATCCGGAAATAGAGGAGAAGCTACTGCAACTCCAACGATACCAAGAGAAACAAATGAAGGGTAGTGTCGAAAACTCGATAGCTACCAATCAAAGTCACACCACGCCCACCGTTACAACGCCGCGTGTTCCATCGCGCAAAAGACCAGCACCCTCGAACATTCCAACAACAACTACCCCGACGAACACGCAATCGGCAACGAACGATCAGGACGGAGAGTGGGAAACACCTAGAAAGAAACCCGCAATAAAACAAGAGAATCGCGAAACACCAAAGTAAGTTCGCGTTGAGGTGAAGCTGCAGAAACAACTACTTTCGATGATTATTTGAATATGTTGTAGAAGTCGATATTTTTAACTACTTTTTCCTTTTGCACATTAGCGGCGGTGTCGCTTAATTTCCGAGATATTCCCGAAAAACTATTGGCACCACTACAGTGAATTCTACCTGTACTTGTGCGTTCATAGCACCGCATGCGTTAGTATTTTTGGCCGGTTACTGACCGCTTCAGAAACAAGGATAGAACGGTGCTTAAAGGTCCCGTACACAATTGCATATGCGAGACTACAAAAGCGACTTTATACAGGGTGTCCCACATAAATGGGAATACCTAAATATCTGTCGTATTTACAGTCCTATCAGAAAACTTAAGAGGACAAAGTGACACTATTGCAGGGGAAAATATAATGGTAAAGAAAAAAATTTTTTATATCGTGTTTTTTAATGAAATTTCAAGGTTACCGATGTTTTTTTTAAATGGAATAGTATATTTTTTTTACGATAGCATGATAGACAAAAAAACTGAATTTGGTGGATACCATCTTTTTGACCTTGAAATGACCTTGTGCAAGAATAATCATGTTGGAGCGGATAAAATGTGGACGTTTAAAACTTACGTGTTTCAGCAAAGATTACGCGTTGTTTACGGCGGGTTATACTTTACAAAGCACAATAAATGTTTGAAATATTTTTCATAGTAAACAGCGTATGTTTATGTTAGAGTATGTATCTGACACCTGATACCATTGGATCTGACACCATTGGACTTTTATCTATGGGGCAAGATAAAATGTATTGTGTACAAAGATAAACCCACAACGCCAGATGACATGCGGCAAAGGATTACTGCAGCATGTGCCTCAATTATGTCTCAGGAAATAGACAATGCCTACAGATCATTTAATGCAAGATTGCAATATTGCATAAATGAGGATGGTCAACATTTCGAACATTTACTATGATATGTAAAGGTCAACCCGACGTAAAAAAACGCGTAACCTTTGCTGAAACACGTAAATTTTAAACTTCCACATTTTATCCGCTCCAACATGATTATTCTTGCTCAAGGTCAAAAAGGTGGTATCCACTAAATTCAGTTTTTTATTGTCTATCATGCTATCGTAAAAAAATATACAATTCCATTTAACAAAACATCGGTGACCTTGAAATTTCATTAAAAAAACACGACATCAAAAATTTTTTTCTTTACCATTATATTTGCCCCCTGGAATAGTGTCACTTTGTCCTCTGAAGTTTTCTGATAGGACTGTAAATACGACAGATATTTAGGTGTTCCCATTTATGTGGGACACCCTGTATATTTGGGCTAGGTGCTGCAATCCGGCAGCCGTCAACGCTTGCGTGAAATAATTGTAATAGACATTTCTTGCAGTCGCGCATATGAAATTGTGTACGGGACCTTTAAGCTCATCCAATCTCCGTATCCAAACAGATGATAAGTGGCCACCAATAGAGAGTATAGACAGAGTTCACTGTAGTGGTATCTATAGCTTTTCGCGATTATCTCGGAAATTAAGCGACACCGTCGCTAATGCACAAAGTAAAAATTTGGTCAAAATTTTGAGATTCATAACATATACAAAAATCGTCGAAACGCAGGTAGCTGTTCCGCAGTTCCACCCACATTGAAAAGGGAAAATAATTGTTACGCAAATAATAATTGTTTTGCATAGGTGTACACTAAAAGTCGAGCCAACGGAGACCGAGTCGACACCCAAAAATCGAGCAGCGAAGTTGAAAGACAGTCAGGAGTTAAGAAGAAAGCAACAAGTGCATTCCCGAATGCAGGTTTTGCTGTTTAGACATAAAGAATTACTTAAGAAGGACATTCTCAAGAAGAGAGCATTACTAGAGAAAGAATTGCAAATAGACATTCAAGTAGGTTCTCTCGTATACATTATTATAATGTTTTTGATTTCATTTGATATGTATATCATTCACTTGGTTACAGAAGGACCTGTCAGCAGAATTGGCATCAAGAACGAAAGCAGAAAGACACAAGCAGGACGAGGTCAAAGTAGGCAGCGCAAAGCGCAAAGCTAATGCTCAAGTGGCACAACAAGTCAGCCCACCTAACAGAGGCGGAAGGCCAAAGAAGTATAAAGCGCAAGGGAGTAGCAACACGCCACCAGGTGCATCAACTGCAGCTGCTCCTAATAGAATTAAGAAAGAGAAGTTGTATTGCTTGTGCAGAACACCTTACGATGAGACGAAGTGAGTACTAGAATACAGACCTCTTTCATAATGTACATCTACAGTCAGTCTCATAATTGATGACACACGCTTTAAATCGGAATCGCTTTTTTATGAATGAGACGACTTTAGTTTTTCTTTCAAGCTAGATGGATTAGTTTACTAGATGATATGTAATGAACATTTTGGAAAAACTGCATTTAATCGGAATTATGAAAAATAAGTAGTAAAAGTTGCTTTTCACAACGATTTTATTTGCACTTTATCATGAAAAAGGTAGAAAAGTCCTTTGGTCCATTTATAAAAAAGTTATTCTGGTTTAAAATGTGTGCGTTTAATCATGAGACTGGCCGTATATTGTTCTTTTAAATAATCGTAACTATTTGCAATAGATTCTACGTGGGATGCGATCTCTGTAACAATTGGTTCCACGGTGACTGCGTGGGTATCACAGAAGAAATGTGTAAAAGCCTTTCCGAGTTTGTTTGCACCGAGTGCAGACACGCGAGAGATACTCAAGAACTATATTGTCTATGTAAACAGCCTTACGACGAATCTCAGTATGTCATATGCAAAATTATTGTGTCATATAAATGTTAATTTCTGGATAGGATAGATGTATCAACGTTTATCCGTGTGTTTATAGATTTTATATATGCTGTGACAAATGTCAAGATTGGTTCCACGGTCGATGCGTTGGTATACTCCAATCGGAAGCTGAAAATATCGACGAATACGTTTGTCCGAATTGCCAACGAAACTCTTCTGTTAATTTTGCCAACATGAAAAACCTAAATGCGAAAGACCTCGATCTTTTGAAGAAGCTAATTAAACAAATACAGGTAATATATTTCAAAGAAATAATTGACCGCTATCCTTTCAAGAAACAAATTAATTTTATTTCTTTTTAAAGAAATTATTTTTCAAAAGTATTATTATTATCTTTCACAAAAGTAACGTTTGTTACGTGTTTCGGATACTTGTGATTAATATTAAAAAATTGTAATATTTAGGCACACAAAAGCGCTTGGCCATTTATGGAACCCGTGGATCCAAACGAAGCTCCTGATTACTACAAAGTTATAAAAGAACCAATGGGTAAGTGAATCCATCAGTTTCGCGATCAAGATTTACTATCTACATAGATTCTCTTGATACATGACTGTGGATCTTTATGCAAATTCACTTCATTGATCGAAAGATTCCTTGTAGGAGAAATAATGATTGATTGATATAAATAAAAGCACAAAGATCTGCCGTCTGTTTATTAAGATTATTGTTCGGTGTTTCGAATATTTAATAAAACGAATAAATTACAGACCTGCAAACAATAGAGTTGAGGATAAACGATAGATCATACAAGAAGCTAAGCGAATTCATCGGAGACATGACAAAGATATTCGACAACTGTCGTTATTACAATCCGAAAGAGTCGCCGTTCTTTAAGTGCGCGGAATCCTTAGAAACATATTTTGTCCATAAGATTAAGAGCTTGAGAGAAAAGTTTTCCGAAGGAAAATAAGCAATCAAATGAGGAGTGGGACAGAAAATAAGGAAAACATACGTGAAAACAGTAACTGAAACATCAGTCGTTTAATTTCTGCAGTGAAAACGGATCGATTTGTGCCAGTACACGTAGGAAAGAGACATTGAAAGTAGCCATAAGTTCGTAACAATAGGACACATTAGTCCACTATTTATTAGAGTTGTGTGAACAGTTTTGATTTGCCCTCGCGAGAGCGTATTTTATTTGAATAGTGGCACACAGTGAATTTTGGACCAGCCTTAGTTTATTTTAATTATAATCGTTTCATTGCTTGCTAGATAATCAATTCAACAATGAAAAAAAACACAGTCTTGTTTAAAGAAAAGAGAACGGACGATTTACCGATCAGATTGTAGCAACAAATTTTGATATCTGTATCATACCTTGTAATGTGTTGACACGTGACACTTTTATTGTTGATCTATGTCGATTTAAGAAAGAGAAGAGAGAGACGTGCAATACAAAATTATTTGTTTCGTTACGTTCGTTTTGTTCAAGGGAAAAGACTTTCATTCGATTAACTTTATAAATAAACGGCGTCTATGAATTGTGGTTCAAAATTCATTTTCGTGTACAAGCATTATTATTTATGTACATCTATTCAAATACATGTAATTATGCATATTACGGAGATAATTAAGAAATATATCAAATCAGTGCCACCGAGCGTTTTAGAGCAATGAGTTTTTAGTGAACCCAATGCGAATCCATGAGAGACGAGGAAAGATGAAAATTCACGCGCATGCAGTTAGGTAAAGAAAAAAAATTAATAAACAGGGAAATGGTCCAATTGCTGCGACATTACATTCTACTTCATTAGAGGAAAAACAATGCCCGAAAAAAGAAACGAGTAAATTTTCTCTCATGTAGGTGTACGGAATATATTAGCAAGCGCATAATAAATTGTACAAATTTGTTTATTGTGCTCACAAGTAACTATTATTATGTTGTTTTATCACATAAATTTTCTATAAAATTGTTTATAAGTAACACGTACGATGTTAGCACGTAAGAAGTAAGCAGGCGTGAATCCTGCCTTGTATATAATATATTCAGGTAGAAAGTGTCTATAAGGAAAATATAGACTATAGAATTTTGGTTCTGATAGGACGAGAACATGTACGAGGAGGGATGAAAGTCAGTCGAGATGCAAGCAAGCTGATTTCAATGAATATATTGTTTATATTTTAGCTATTAAACTACCACTCATCGAAATTAGTGAAAAAGGGGAAAAAACTGTACTACACACTGTACATGTGCGGGTATGTTCGTTATCTATAATCTTCGAAGAGCATAAACAGGCAATATTATTTCCTGGACGTATATATATATATATATATATATATATATATATATATATATATATATACATAAATATATATATATATATATATCTATAAATATTTATGTGTATATATATATATATCTATCTATAAATATTTATGTATATATATATATATCTATCTATAAATATTTATGTATATATATATATATATATCTATAAATATTTATGTATATATATATATATATATATCTATCTATAAATATTTATGTATATATATATATATATATCTATAAATATTTATGTATATATATATATATACATATTATATGAATATAAACATATATGCATACATATACATACTCAACTAAAGAAGCAACCGAATGAGCTCGCTTCGGAGGTTTCACTAGCGAAATACAAGAAAGTAAAAAGATAGTTAACTATCGAAAAATTTCTGCGAACGAAAAGCATTACACCCGCAAAAACTTATTCTACGAAGCTCTAAAGAAATATACACATAACGAAAGGAAAAAAATGCGTTAAAACATTTGCAACATGTTCTCTGATAGTAAGAATCAAGAGCTCCGTGTGCGTACATATTAATTCTATGTGTTTTCACGAAGTTCTGTGACCCGTGTCTTATCGGTCGTCAATCATTTGTTCAAGCGAAAGAAAGCAGATCGCTCAAAGCAGGTTGTACATTTTCGCCAGGATAACGCTTGTACAGTATTTTTAATTCAAAGTTCACTGGACCTGGCACTGATCTGTTTCTTACCTTCGACGTTCGATTATAGTTAACCGGAATACCATAGTTCGTTACTTTGCCCAGGTTTATACACCGCACTAGCTCTACCATAAGCAGCTCGGTCCGAGTGGTCGTACAATCACACGTTGTTGTTAAAAAGAAAAATGCGTCAGATTGTATGCGCGTGTCGACGCGCCGTTTTATTGCGTGATGTGTACTCGAGTGTACAAGTTTCCTTTCGAAATTGTATCGTTCGACCACCATCAGACACATTTTTTTTTTATTTTTCCTTCGCTCTTAATTCTTTGCTACGATCCCCCTCGGCGTCTTTCTGGCGTTCCCCAAGCATACCATGTAAATTTTTCTCTAATTAATATTCGATCGATAATATAGCAAAGAGTTAAGTGAAACATTTTAAACAGAATTTTATGTTTTCGGATGGATTCACTCCTCGAGACCCGACGAAACGCGAGCTTTAGAGATTCCTCCGCGTTGCCTCGGAGCACTTCCGGCTCGCGTAGGCCTACGAACAAATATTAATAATGAGTACTAATAAGTATTTGAGCAATGGCACTTCCGCGAGCTCGACTAAAACGTAACGCCACGTAACTAGCTTTCTTTATCCTCCGGGGCAAACGGAGGAAGCAATATGTCTTCGTCTGGAAGAGTGAATCCCCTACTTTCTCTGCGAGGCACATATGTTAACTCATTTATACGAATATCGTTTAATACTCTCTCGAAGGAGTTCCGCGAACGCATTCATGATAATCTTAACCGGGCTACGATCATTCTGACGAGGTTTTCCTTTTTTCTGTAGACACGACGTTCGTCGATGTATCGGAGCAAGGTTTCTTCTGTAAAAAGAGATTGTAGAAACACTTTAAACAAAACAAAAAAACAGACAAACATGTATTAGATATTTAGCCGTGTAAGTTTTTTGGCATGCTACTGAAGTGTAAAAACCGGGTGAAGAGAGATTGCAGCCGTGTATATTTTACGCTGCTCCATTTTCACTCCTCTCTGCTTATTAATCATGTAACAAGGTGTTTATTTCTATTAAGGAAAAAGCAACAAAGTGTGATTACATAAACTATATTCGTCTAAATCTAATACTACTAGTTTATAATAAATATATTTGTACTAATTTTAATCATAAACTTTGTTGTTTTTATTGCACTATAAATATAAGTTAGAGGAAAGCATAGTATGTTAATTTACCTTTTTTAATTTGTAATTGCTTACAAAATAATAAAACTGCTGTATGACAGTGGCTTCATGAAACTTTAAACAGAATTATGATTAATACCGGTCAAGTAGTGTGTATCTGCTTCTTATTTATTCTTTGTAAGTGTACAAGGAACAGTGTTTGCGTGCACCACCTTTTCTTTTTTTATTATTCAGGTAGATGTGAGCTCTTTGAAGTATGTACTTTGAAGTTCAAGCATTACTGAAGCCCACATTAACAGCTGTTTACTTTCTTCTGTCATAGTTGAAAACAAAAGCAAGAATATGTCATTCACTTGAAAGAATCATGTATATTTTATTGTCGTTTTTTTAACTTTGTTTACGTGTCCTTTTTTACTTGATGTAAACCAAAAAGTGAGCGTTATGCACATGTTGTGTACACATCAATTTCCGACACCGGTAACAATACTTTACAAACACTAAAATTTCCTGCAACATGTTGTTCAAAACTATATCCTACACTCTTCGAAAAGGTCCGCAACCCCGCCGTAAGTACAAAGTAAATATGTTAAAAATTATTATCCAATGTTCGTAACTGTTGATCTCAGTCTTGACAATTAATAGAGACAAATTATAATTAATGTTTGCAGAACTTCATCACATGCCAAAAGCACCTCTGCCTGGAGAACCTGCGAAACCATACACGCTTACTGAGGTTCCTGGACCAAGGTCAGAAGCTCTCCTCAATGAATTTTCTAAAATTCAGGTTTACATTTTTCATTTATTCATAATACATATTTAACACTTTATCTACCGGAAACCTATTGATACTTTCACTACCATAGTCACATGTATGTGATGTTCACAATTTTGCAATTTACTCTAAGATACTCAAATTAATTTTGTATACATTGCTGTTTAAAGTTTTAGTATACAGCCCATTGTTCAGGGACTCTAAAACTATGTTCTAGTAAATTGATTTAATATTTCGTACAATAGGAGCGTTGTATTTTAACAAATGGTAATAGTGAACGTGTTAACAAGATTTTCAATAATTGTGCTGTACTAAAAGGAAACTTAAAAATCTTCTTTTACATGATAATACCAAATGAAATGATTGTAGATTACGTCACTGGGGGTCACTTGTTGGTTCATAATTGAACTTGCTATTGCTGTTGAAGATTCTAGTAAAAAGTTCTTAGCCAAGGATCGTAGACTATCAAACATTATGAAATAATTGCCGGTAGATAATTTCTTAACTTAGAAATTGCGTTCACTGACATAGTACTGTTGCAAAATGTTACAGCAAGTGGGCTCCATCCAATACTTTGCAGATTATCAGAGATCCGTTGGGAATTACTTAGCAGATATCGATGGAAATGTTTTCTTGGACATGTTTATGCAAATTTCTTCGCTTCCTCTTGGATATAACCACCGATCGATCTTGGGCGCCTTGTCGTGTGCAGGGAATCAAGTAAATTCAGTAGAAAATTGTTCTATTTATTTCAACTATCGTAGACATTAATGTAATATTAACTTTTAGCGGATAATGGCAAATAGACCAGCGCTAGGATTGTTTCCTGGCTTGGAATGGCCGTATAAACTTCAAGATACTTTGCTTCAGCCGTGTGTAAGACATTCCCAACAAAATAGCGGTGTAATGATACCTTATAAAGATTAACGTTTCATGCATGTAATCTCATTAGGTAGCTCCAAAGGGATTGCCGTGTGTTTTTACAACCACGTGCGGTGCTTGTGCCAACGAACATGCAATACAAGCTGCATTTATAAAATACGCAGAGAGACTCCGTCGAGGAGGAAGTTTCACGAACGAAGAAAAGAAAAGTGCTCCCTTTAACGAACCTCCTGGCTGTCCTGAATTGTCTATTCTATCTTTCGAAGGTACTTCGAACTATTAAGTAATATACAGAGTATCCACTAACTCTGCTACAAGGCGATATCTCTGCTATTTTTTATGCTACGCGAAATCTCCAAAGAAAAAATTGTTTGGTTCGAGAAGACACATATTATAGTGAGAATTATTTTGTATTCAGTCATTTTTTTCGGGATTTAACCTTGAAAAGCCTTGAGCAGACCAAATAATTTGTCCTTTTGACATTCCCCGTATAAGTATAGTATAAATATTAGCAGAGATATCGCGTTGTAACAGAGATAGTGGAACACCCTGTACATACTACAGTATGGAATGCTATGAGTTGATAAAATGAATAATAACTAGGAGGATATCATGGTAGAACTTTTGCTGCACTGGCAATGACACATCACAAGTACATAACGAAAGTCGACATACCTTCTCTTCCATGGCCAATAGCACCTTTTCCACAGTACTCGTATCCGCTATGTGAATGTGAGGAGGAAAATAAGAAAGAGGATGCGATGTGCTTAGAACAAGTATATTTAAGATACACGCGTTTTAGAACAACGTTGCTAAGTTAGCAAAGCTTACATCCGTGTTATGTTTGCAAGGTAGAGCAGTTGATTGAACAATATGATAAGTCAGCGCCGGTAGCTGGTATTATAGTGGAAGCAATACAATGCGAGGGAGGAGATAGGCATGCTTCGCCTGATTTCTTTCATGCTTTGCAGAGCATCGCTAAAAAGGTAATATCTGGCTTGAATTTTGATCATGCAGTGTTTGTAATTAACATTTCAATTTTATAGAAGTGCATTCCCTTAATAATAGATGAAATACAAACAGGAGGGGGTGCAACAGGAAGAATGTGGGCTCATGAGTATTTTGAATTGAACACACCCCCCGACATTGTTACCTTTAGTAAAAAAATGCAAGCAAGCGGCTTCTATCATTCTTCTGACTACATGTAGCGTATTACTCTGTCGTCTAAGCATTTACAATATAGAATATTCTTCTTTCAATATCTGTTGTTCTTTTAGACCTCTACGTCCATATAGGATTTTTAATACTTGGATGGGCGATCCAAGCAAAATATTAATATTAGAAGCAGTACTTCACACTGTCGAGACAGAAGATTTGTTAACTCACGTTTGTCACGTCGGCAATTATCTGCTTTGTCAGTTAAACACGCTACAACAAGAATTCCCGCAAGTCATAAGCGCTGTTAGAGGTAGAGGTTTTATAATTGCATTCGACCTGCCATGTAAAAACGTGAAAAATAAATTGCTGCATCAAATACGTTGCAAAGGTAAAAGAAAATGTTGGGAATGTATATTTTATAATATTAACATTTTATTATTATCATAATCATTTACACGATGCATTTGTTGATACAAGGCATTCAGGTCGGAGATTGTGGGACCAAATCGATTCGATTAAGACCGTGCTTGATTTTCGGAGAGTATCATGCTGACATCTTTTTAGAAAATCTTCGTTGTTGTCTACAAGAACTCTCGGAAAGCTGATACAATTGTAGGTGGTATTTTAGATTTTTATTGTCTCGTGTATTTATTAAATACATACACTAACAAAAACTGTGCGGTTTTATAATTGTGTGAATCCGAAACTGAGGTATTTAAGCAGGAGAATGAGCAGAGAATTATTATTTAATGCATGAAATGAAGATGTACCGAGGCTACAAATAACAGTTCTGATCAACGAAAGTCGTTATAAAATTATAAAATTTCATTTTTAACTGCATTTTTCGAAAATATTTAATGTAGCAGCTAAGAGAATTCAAATGTCGCGGGTTCGGTTCTTTTACCGATCAAGGACTAAGCGGCATAAACATGGACTTGTTTTGTCTGTAAACAGGTTTATCCTGCGACTCATTTGTGCATTTTTGACTGTATATATCGATAAGACAGATTCGCAAACAGAAAATCTCATTGCACAAAGTGATCTTGTACTGAATTCTAAATCTGTGACGGTGGGACATTGTTGTCTTGTATACAAAGGAGATCGATATCAGGATGGTGGTGAAGGAGCGGCTCCGTTCGGCTTGATTAGAGCTCAAGATTATTATGGCTGAGATTTTTCATTATATAACGGAAAAGTGCATTTCCATCGAAGTGCATTTTTCGCGGCGTTTAGTAGCATCGTGAGCAACGGTGAAGACTGGACGGGGAAACTCGGCATATCGGGTCGGGTGTAGGGTGCAGCTGCATCAAAGCGCAACAAAAGCGAGACGAAAACAGGGACAGTTTTACGTCGTTGCAACACGACAATCACAATTGCAGTCCCAACCGTGGCACGCTGAAGCGTAAACAGTCACCATGGCAAAGTACGAAGATATTACGTAATGCCTAGCCTTATCTAATTATAGCAGCGTAGAAAGCGCATCACTAATTCAATGATAATGTTTTGTTTACTATGCTACGCTGCACATTGAATCACTGTTACGCTTAATTCACCGGTCGTTCTTTTACAGCGGCATGTCACTTTTTAAGTCCTTGATTTTTGTTAAAGAAAATGCTGATTTTAAGTTGGTGTGAGTTCGTTAAACATTTATCAACAAATATTCGTACACTTTATACCCCACCTCTCCTCCCTGTTAATATTTAAATATAATATGTATTCATTAAGAGAACATATTATCTTTTAGACCTCCATCGTAGATTTAATTATGATTTCCTGAAAGACTTTCGTTAGTGTTGTACATGTTGATGTGTACGTAGTTGTAAAGGTGTAATTTATTCATTATTGTCTTTATATACAGTATTTACATATAAGAATTATTTAATTTTGTTTTTATATTTGTTAGATCAAATCCTATTTGTACAACGTTTGTCTTTAAATTCTAATCGATATATTATATCAGTATTTAGCACTGACAATTTCTTAATTGTAGTATCTTTACTTACATCTATACGAGCAATAGGACATACTTTAGATAAGCGTCAATAAAATACTACTTTCGAAGAGCAATATCTGTATGACAAAGTAGACTATTTTGTGGTTCTCAAATTTCATGTGTATTAGTAACAATAACAAGTGACGTAATGAAATAATATTCATCAGTAGTAATTGATTTCCCTATTAATCATTGAAGCTTGCATGTAAAAAACTCTGCTAGCTACTTGAACATCGCAACATAATTTTTTTTTAAATATACTTAATTGTACTATGTCAAGTGTATTCCTATATATGGCAGAACTTTCGAATGACGTATTCCAGACACCTAATCTTATCTTATTTATTTTGTTATCGGTTATTGGTGCTAATCAGTAGCCCGGCTGCTACTTCTTCAGTTACAAATGTTTACTATGTAGACCTATTCGTGTATCTGATTCGGAGCAAGTGTAACAGACATTAATATTATGTCTGTGATTTTCTAAAAATGAATATTGATATAGTTTTACAATTGTTCATAAAATTTTTTTATCGATTACTTCAGGGTAAGCTAGTTTATGCGTAGTTTGTTATTTTGTTGTTCGTATTTTGTACAGTAGAGAGAGTGTGAAGATAATAAATTATACAAAGAGGATTACAACATTTTGTTTTTCTTTTTAGAGAGATGATGATAGTATTTGTTTATGACACTGTTCGGTGTTGTAAAGAAGACGATGATCCCGCAGAGGCAGTTATGTACTTCCATCCAGCATGGGTATCTCTTACCCAAAGGCTAGCATTAGCAGGTCAATTAATGGCTGTTAATCAGTTTCTTACGATTTCGTTCTCTGCTCCGAAATCAATCACGCTACAGGGTGGCAAATTTGTATTGAAAAAGTTTGGACAGTATATTCTTGTAAGTGTATAATGATTCCCTTTTTTTTTTTCATTTGATAGCACTAGAAACAGTATTGTACAAGAGACTCGCATGTTATAACTTTATAGTAGCTATTATCTGCTATAAATACAACAAATTATCAGTTTACTCTGAATGAATGTATAGCAACATCATTTTATGGCTGAATGCTGTGCATCTCAGCATGAATTAATATTTGGTATGTATATATGATCATCTATTATTTTGTAGGCAGTGGGAACTGATAGGAATATTCACGATTGGATATTAGAGAGGCGTGCGAACACGTTAGAATCGTTATTAAAATTTTTTCATTGTGATCTTAATAAGATATTAGAATCGTTTAACAACGATAGAAACAAATTCACAGAGAAACTGTATCAAATGTTTGAAACTTATTTGCCAATACTTCAACATAGTGCCAATCTTTTTTCCAACATACCTATTATCAAACTTCCAAAGGTTAGTGCATGGCATTGTTTATTATGTTCTTTAAGTGTATATAAATGATTTAATTAATCGCTGTTTATTTTCCTACATTTAGTTATATATTATATCGATACTAATTTCAAATTTTCCTCAGAGTGCTAGTAACATATTTTTAGAAGCAATCGAAGTTTTACAATATTGTCAAGAAACTAATGGTGTTATGGGAGGCGCAGTCTTCTACAATAACAAGTGAGTTATATTCAATTCTAAATGACTCGTTTTATATATAAGGTCCTTTATCTGTAAAACAAATTACTCATCTTCGTTTATTAATGTCTCAGGATAGTTGCGACTCAATTAAGTGCAGACTTGACCAAACAAATTGTTATAACCGATCCATATAGAATAAAGGTATATTCAAATTGCATTGTTTCTGTGTTTCATATTGAAATATATGATATTAACAAAATATTCTTTTTTTCCCAGGCACCTGCAGAAAGAGTATCAACAGAATTTCACTTACCTGTTGGAGTGCAATTACTGAGAGTGTACATAGAACAGAAACAGTATGCGAAGCTTATGCAGGAAGCAAATAATGAACGTTATTATAGTTCTTACTTCGACTCTGTCATGAAGAAAATGATGCAGAGAAAGGTAAAGCCTGTTTTGCCTGTCATTCTGATGTGTTCGTCATAAATGCATAAAATTCGTAATCTACTAATAATATTCTGTAGTAATACAACGATCTCATTTTCAGAGCATGTCGAAGACCAGTAAAGAGCTTCCACTATCTGGAATGAAGCGCGATACTTCTCGTATTTTCACCGTACCTGAAGAAAGAGAACTGGACTCTTCGCAGTACAACGACAACAGCCACTACATACCCTCCGTTCCACTTACCGCTTACAATTCACCGGTGAAACGTAAACAGGAAAGTAAACCAGACCGTCCGAAGTGCGCAAATCCTCTGACTCCCAGCGTTTGCTCTACACCCTTGAAAGATGTAAATAGAGTCCTGCACGGTAACGTTATGCTAATATGCAACACGAACGAGGACGACAACATAGAGACAGTGGAGGAGGAGAAAGAGGAGATCAAAGCAAATGTGGACGACATACCGGACGTCGTCAAAGAGGCGCTCAGGTGTAAACGCTTGAACAAATTGAGAAACGTCCCGCCGAAGAAGAAGGTGATCAAGAGAAGAGAATTTACTAAGAAGAGCTTGAGTTTGCATGATTTAGAGTCGGTCAATTTGTATCGCAATAGAATATCGGTTAGAACGTACGGATTAGGTCTACCGCAGCTGAAGCAAAGCATATCACCCGAGACATCTCCTGAGAAGAGATCGGAGTACAAGAAGCAATATCACACGATCACCGATCCTTGTTACCCAGTGTTTCGTGGCGATGGTCTTCCAGTATCAATGTCGTTGTACGAACAATACATATCCACCCATTACGAGGAGCTCACAGATGATAGCAGCAACGCGATTAATCGCAACGACTTCTTAGCCAGTTTGAATAATAATTGTCACGTTCGAAACGTGACAAATGACTGTGATACCGCGAGCAAAGACAATTTAGAGAAGTTGAATAGTTCCCGGGAAATCAAATTGGATAATAAAACGAAACAAGAGACTTATCGTAGATCGATGAGCCTGCCATTGAAGCCGCTGAACGTCACCGAGAACGACGACAGGCGAAAGTCAACGTCCGAGTGCGGCAACACGTACGACTTTCTTCAAAAGAAGAAATTGGACGGATTACAGTTGACACCGTTGATGTCCAAGCTTAGCTTGCTCGCTGATGAAAGGACCAGCGGGTTCTGCAGCAGGGAGACCACTCCTAGCGAATTCCGCGATTTATCGGGATTCTCCACAGCAACGAATCAAATGATCAAACAAAAATTAGAGGCAGTCAATAAAGAGATAGGCAGCGACGGGGAAGACGAACTCGAGGAGGACTGGGTTACCACGTCCAAGGATGAAATTTGCCTCGAGGCAACCGAACTGTTTCTCTGCGGACATCAGAACATGGTGTTGGTACTGTTGATGGAAAGCGGAACTGCTAATAATCCTGATCTTATACACACTCTCGTGAGTATTCGAATATGTGCCGGTAATTATGAAAGTGGTGTAAGCCGTACATATTTTGTTTCGAGATATTTAGACTTTCGCGTTTGAATATGTTAAAAAATATTTTTCCATGAAACAAAAATCTCTTAAACATTTGGATTAATTTCAAAATTTATAGTATATTGATGATATATATAAAATTCATATCTGGTTTGAATTTTTATCTAATAACGTGTATTGCAGTGGCATACCTGTGTGAGTACATTAGGAAAACTGGAGACTAGACTGCAGCAGTGCTTAGAGCCTCTACCATCGACTGAAAACAAAGAACTGTATAGTATTTTAAATATTGATAGTCAATGGGATACGATCAATCGTTCTGGACTGTGGGGAGTCACTGAACTGGATATTGTGTCCTGCCTTCACCATAGATTTTCTCGTGCTAGTAATCTCACGGACATCATTGTTAGGTAATACTTTGTTATTAGAACAGATAATTGAATTAGTAGATTTGCATATATTGGCTTTAACTTGCTTTGGTAGATATACTCGCATCTTTTTCCTCGGTTGAAGCAACGTATGTACAGGGTGTAAAGAAATGTTTGGCCTTCGCTGCCATATGCGTATTCTACATCTTCGGATTGATGAAGATCTATAAAACAAAGTTGCCGCAAAATTGTCCTTGACCTTGAAATTCAAGGTCAACTTTTTTTTATTGCATTGTGTTCTACGCGTCATGGGAATAGAAAGTGTCAAAACTCAATAGTTCTCATAAAAAATAATAGCGAAGTCTTATTATATTATTAGAACTACTTATTTATTTTCATAAATTTATTATCATAAAAATTGTTTACATTTCTAATAAAGCAAGTATTTAGTGTTGTTGTTTATATGCTGTTTATCAGAAGTCTAACATAATCTTGATCATGATTGATTATGTTAGACTTCTGATAAACAGTAAATAAACAACAACACTAAATACTTGCTTTACTAGAAATGTAAACAATTTTAAAAAAAATAAGTACTACTAATAATGAGACCTTGCTGTTATTTTTTATGAGAACTATTGAGTTTTGACACTTTCTATTCCCATGACGCGTAGAATACGATGGAATCAAAAAAAAAGTTGACCTTGAAATTCAAGGTCAAGGACAATTTTGCAGCAACTTTCTTTTGCAGATCTTCATCGATCCGAAGATGTAGAATACGCCTATGGCAGCCAAGATCAAACATTTCGTTACAACCTGTACAATATTCATTGATGAAAGAATTCTCAGAGCGAAAAGATGTAGTATAGAATATAATATACATATTTTTTTTTTTCTTTAAATTTTTCTGCTATTTAATTCTTCGACAAAACGTTATTCATAGTAACGTTTCGATAAGCATGGTAAAAATTGCATATATTTTTTATTAATTAACTAGAACGGAAGATACGGTTGTTTATGGTAACCAGTGCGGGAATATAGAGGTATTTTACCAACAAGCAGTGGCACCGAATACCTCCGGAGGACTTCCAACTCCTGCGGATTTAATGGGAATTGTGTCTCTGAAAGCAAAACGTAGGCTGGAAAGAGATCATGGGATTGTTCTACTATAAAAAATTTCAATTGTCCAAGCAAGAAATGCTTCCGCTGTAATGCCGTTCGCAATTTCATTATTTGACCACTTTTGACACTCTGTTCGTTACATTCCGTGGCATGCCAAATTAATGACATTAGATCATATTTTGTATATATTTTTCTTGCATATAGAATAGTTACGAACACACGTCGCGATGTTTTAATAGCATTGATTGGGAGACATTCTCTTTACCTTGTCACTCGATAACGCAAGGGCATTAAAGACGAGAATGAGATCCTTTAATTAGTGGCTAGCATGTATCAGTAGTCAAATTCTTCTTACTAATAGCAGTAACATGTTTGAATAATCACGTATAACGTCATGTATACACTCGAATATGTATGCAGATAGTATTATATTTATTTAACATACGTCCACGTTCTCGGTAAGAAACGATCAGTTCAAAGTTTCATATCTTTCCAAATTCAGAAGCCATACACATTCCATTCATTTAATCAACTAAGAGACTACTTTTACGATAAAAAAAAGATGTACGTAAACGATGTTGATAAAAACGTAATTACTGAATTTTCTACATGTATTTTTGTAATTCAAATTCGCACTGTACCAATCATAATTAATTTAAGAATTGGCTGCAATGTCGAGAACTTTTTATATCACTCATGTGTATCAACCATGCATAATAAAACCGGTATTAAGCCATCAATATTTTCTCGGACACGATATGTCGTGTATTTTAATACGAACTGTTAAATGTTTTAGTAGAAACATTTGTTTAACACAGTTTACGTTTTCTTTGATTACAATGTGATGTATGAAAGATCGATAAAGTTTTATGTATTTTAAAAAATTATTCTACTATAACATTCTGTATTCGGAATACAACGATTTTTATTATGTACGGTTTTCAAACTGTATTGGTTTACGATAGAATCGCATGACACAAAAAATATATTTCCGGAATCAAAGCTTTCAGTGTCTTAGAAAACAAACAAATTATAGTATTCTACTGCTACGTCCAAATTAAGTGATAATTAGTGTTAATAATTTATTTATGTATTTATACATCATGTTATCGTGGGTAAAGATTTTTATTGCAAGTAGACATAAGATAATTAATATTGATTACTGTTTGACTTAATAATTCTGTGTTGTATAAATGAATTTATATTATATGTATTAAAGGTATAATGAATTCTTTGTATATAAATATATATATATATATATATATATATATATATATATATTCGATAATTTATTTATATAATTTACGGAAAATAATGAATTAATTTTTTGTTAGTGTGGCTAAGTTAAATCTTACTGTTACAAGAGAAAAAAATACATCACAAAATAGTGTGTACAATTAATTATATACCGTACAATTTGAAAAAGTGCCAGATCTCGGCATCTCAAATTACTATTTTTAAGTTCTTATGTAGTCAGATTTTTGTAACATCTATTATGTCATGTATTCTTAAGCTATTTGTTCTTGTTCAATATTTTAATCCTTTTGTTATGTACTTACAATTGTTACTTTATGTTTGTACCAGTATACATTGTTCACATATTAATCTATCACTCTTCTGCCATTTTTTCAACAATTTATTCTAGTCACCTGTATGTAAATTGCCATAAACAAACATTCCGATTTTTTATTGCTTAGCAATAATCGAAAATCAAACATTTATTTGTAGATCAATTAATATTACTAATAAACGAAAACATTTAGAACATTGAATTTGGAAAACTTTAGACTAACATAGGCGGAATATTAAAGTTTATTTTAATGATATCTAGACTGCGGATGTTTATGCAAATACATATTATTATTGAAATTAGGTAGACCAATGGGACCTTGACGAAAAGGGTATAGCCGGATAAGATAGTCAAAACTGCCCTTGAGCCGAATGATATCGCAGATGGGTCATTCGATAGGGAATAAAAAAAAACATACTGCGTAAAATTTTAACCCTATATCTTGACCGGGAGGGTAGTTATGGGGTAAAATTGAAAAATCAGTTTTTGGCTTATTTGCCTTAGAAAATCTGAAAAAATCTGTGACATGTCAAACACCCGAATACATACTCTGCAATCCGTTTTAGATTTTTAAATTGAAAATCCTGCTTGTAAAACATCAAAAACCTCAAAAAAAATGAAAAAATGCAGATTTCACATGGAAGTTCTAGAGTGACTAACTTTATATTTTTACAGTACCGATATATTATTATAAGTATCGTATATGAATTTTTTCATATTTTTCGGTTTATTGCGCCGTTGTTAAAAAATATAAAAACCGATTTTTTCGCAATTTTTTCCGTGAAAAACGAAGCTAACCTTCAAATTGTAACATTTTATTCATTCTGTGAGCCTATTGGACACTGATAAACCTTGAAAATTTCACAGAAATAATTAAAAAATGAAATTAACTTAATTAGTATTCTACTACGTCAGCGCATAACATCTGAAAATATTAACCAAGTTTCCAACAACCCGGTTGGTTCAGCGCGTTAGGCGCTCGACTTTGAACATGCTTATACTAGGTTCGCGCCCAGCATAAGTCTACTTTTTTTTTATTTAATCAATTCCTTTTTTTTCTTTTATTAACTACGTAATAATCAATGATATTTTTGTAGAATTCTTTTAGAACCAATATTTAAATATTTAGAAAATATTTTAAGGTAAAATACGTCAAAAAATAATTTCGGAGCAATCGTTATTTCATCAATTTTTAATCTCTTAATCTATTAAACTATTAGAATTACCAATTCGCAATTTGAATAAAAAAACCACAATAACGCCACAGTAACGTCACGTTGCCGCGTATTTCGAATGGAGGTCATCATTTCTCGAAGTTCTATTAGATTTTCCCAAGTTAATCCAGTAAACACTTTAAGGCGTTCCTCTGACAATGTAAAATTACCCACTTTATCTTTAATACTAGAATCATTATTGATTACAAGATATTTAAAATAATTTTTAAGTTCCTCTGAATCAATTACGCTAGTATTTGAACAAATACGTGATAGGGTTTACACCTCTTGGCAACCTGAGTTGAGTAAACTACAGTACGTTATCTCCGTCAAAGTAATCGTGATCGTTGTGTGACGAAGTTTCAAACGGTCGCGAACGTAGTTAGATAGCGTGTTATTGTGCACAAGTGGACATCTTTTTTTACTGTTATCAGCATGGCAAGTAAAAGGGTAGAACATGTTAATATTAAAACTTCGCGTGTTAGGTGCATTAAATCTGACATTCTAATTCGGAATTGACATGGTCAAACAAATCAAATAGCTACAATTATTAAGTCAGTTAGGTGGTCCCAAATTTTAAATAAAGTGGTCAGTGTTGGTGATACACTTTGCAATAAGTGTCGCCTTCTTATATACAGACACGAAACAAGATCTCAAGAATTTGATGAATCTAGTGTTGAAGCATCCTCTAGTTTAGCAAACATAACTTCTTCCGAACTATCTTCAATCGGTGTATCGCTTCCAGTAACACCCACAGCTGGAACTTCCTCTCTAGAGTCACCTTGTACGAGAACACCTGTGTTAGAATCATGCCCAAACGAATTCTCTATAATAACACCCTCGGTCGAAAAATCTTCAGGCGGAGAATCATCAAGTGAAGCGTCCGGCAATGATATATCAGTTGTAATTGATTCAGAGGAACTTAAAAATTATTTTGAATATCTTGTAATCAATAATGATTCTAGTATTAAAGATAAAGTGGGTAATTTTACATTGCCAGAGGAACGCCGTAAAGTGTTTACTGGATTGACTTGGGAAAATCTAATAGAACTTCGAGAAATGATGACCTCCATTCGAAATACGCGGCAACGTGGCGTTACTGTGGCGTTATTGTGGTTTTTTTATTCAAATTGCGAACTGGTAATTCTAATAGTTTAATAGATTAAATAGATTAAAAATTGATGAAATAACGATTGCCCCGAAATTATTTTTTGACGTATTTTACCTTAAAATATTTTCTAAATATTTAAATATTGGTTCTAAAAGAATTCTACAAAAATATCATTGATTATTACGTAGTTAATAAAAGAAAAAAAAGGAATAGATTAAATAAAAAAGAATAGACTTATGCCGGGCGCGAACCTAGTATAAGCATGTCCAAAAACGAGCGCCTAACGCGCTGACACAACCGGGCTGTTGGAAACATGTTATGCGCTGACGTAGTAGAATACTAATTAAGTTCATTTCATTTTTTAATTATTTCTGTGAAATGTTCAAGGTTTGTCAGTGTCCAATAGGCTCACAGAATGAATAAAATGTTACAATTTGAAGGTTAGCTTCGTTTTTCACGAAAAATGTGAAAAAATTCATATACGATACTTATAATAATATATCGGTACTGTAAAAATATAAAGTTAGTCACTCTCGAACTTCCATGTGAAATCTGCATTTTTTCAATTTTTTTGAGGTTTTTGATGATTTACAAGCAGGATTTTCAATTTAAAAATCTAAAACGAATTGCAGAGTATGTATTCGGGTGTTTGACATGTCTCAGATTTTTTTCAGAATTTCTAAACTCCGTTACCTAGGGCAAATAGGCCAAAAACTAATTTTTCAATTTTACCCCGTAACTACCCTCCCGATCAAGATATAGGGTTAAAATTTTACACAGTATGTTTTTTTTTATGCCCTATCGAATAACCCATCCGCGATATCATTCCGCTCAAGGGCAGTTTCAAGACCATTATTTTTTATTCTGCATATCTTGCATACAGCACATGTTTTGCATATTGCATTTCCATTTTTCTCTTGTAATAATAATAAAAAATAAAATGTTCTGCCGCTTGCCGCTGTCTGTATATGGCCACAGAGAAATCACATCTTATGTTGTTAAAAAGAATATAAAATAATTTTATCTAATAAAAGGCATCAATTCACAGTTAAAAACATAGAAAATGTTATTGTTACATATTTCAATGCAAATTATAAATAGTGAGAAATATTATACAATCATTCTACGTCTTGTAATATTGTATTCTGTTGTATTGTTGTTTTTCAATAAATTTTGTTTATACATCCGCAGTCTAATGACAACACAAAGTTAATGTTAATATGTTTTATACCGATAGATAAGGTGGAATGTTATACCTGACTTTGTTATGTTATTGTTAAGATTTCTACCTTGTCTTAATTTTATGAAATCACCATTATTACATAAAATAAAAAGAATTGTTTGAACGCCATATACTTTCATTCTTTTCGAGCAAGAGTTGCATATGTATTTCTCACGAATACCTTGAATGTTGTGTATGAATTTATTACGAATACTTTGAATGTTGTGTATTCTGAAATCATTGCATTTTTTGTTCTCTCTTTGGCCTCGACGACGATGAAAATGAATCGGGCCGAGCCCCCTGGTTTAACCAGTTGCTAAACATGTTTACGCGCCGCGGGTTTCTTTTTATGTTAATTTATATTAATAAAACACACCTTCAAACAGGAATCGAACCGCGCGCTGACGCATATCCAATCGTGTTTCGTCATTTTGAACGGCGAGCCTCCTTGAGTGGAAAATTTTATCCCTAATCTAATCGTTTCGCAGCCTTCATTTCTACAAGCGCGAAATAACGTTAACAAATATTTTTAACATTCTAATAACCTCAATATTGCACAACAACAATGAAAGCGAAATCTATACAACATGGGAGAAAGGGAGTAATAAATACAACATTTGTTAATATTCGTTTCACTGTGAATAATGGAAAGGAAATTTTTATTTGACAGTGCTTTTACATTTTATTTACCGTTTCATAGCATAAGTAATGTCGCGGCTTCTAATTTGAATAATTAACGTTGAGCGTAATCATTTCAGAGGCGAGACTTCGTCAGGATATCAGGTCGTGATCAGCTCGTGTAACGATACTGAAAAACCTGATCAATGTAGGTGATTTACGATTCGCATTTCTAGAAGAATGCGACGCAAACAAGCCTCCGCGTTCGACCAATCACCGTTCAGGATACCGACCACCAATTTCGACGCGCGTATATTTAAGCAAGGTACATTCTGCTGTTAGAATGACTTCAAAGCAATCGGCACGAGAATCGATATCACATTTTTCACGTGTAAACGATGGTAAGGAACTGTATAGATTATAGAGCAATTATTTTTTTTATTAAAAATTATAATGAAATTTTACATTTAATCCCGCTTCTTAAGAATTTAAATATTTGTTCACTTTTAACTTGTATCTTAACATCTAATTTTGAGTAATCTCCTTTATGTTTATCTTTCAGACTACATATACGGATAAAGGACCGAAGGTGAGTGAGTTTACTATAGAGACAAGTATAAAATTTGTATCAAGTCTTATTGTTAATTAAACTATAAAATTATAGCCTTTGGGAGGGAAGTTTCTGTCTTTCGACCATGTCACGTTTTGGGTCGGAAATGCGAAACAGGTAATTGGACTGGCTCCGATGTTAAGAAAATACTTTTATGCTATTATTTACTTAATTCTACTTATTGCTACAGGCAGCTAGTTATTATTGCTCTAGGATGGGCTTCGAACCATTGTGTTACCGTGGTTTGGAAACTGGCACGAGAGAAATAGCATCCTATGCCATTAAACAAAACAAGGTGAAGTATCCATTAACTTTACTCTCATACTTTCTTACACTTAAAATGTATTTTTAATAGAATGATTCGATCAAGTACTAATCAGGATTATTCTACTGATACTTCAATGTTACTTTCAGATTATCTTTGTGTTTGAATCAGCATATAAACCTGATAATGGGGAAATAGGACGTCACGTTTTACGACATGGTGATGGTGTTCGCGATATTGCTTTTAACGTTGAAGACATTTATACGATTGTGAAGGTACGTAAAGTTTAAATGAGCAATTACTGGAACAAATATAAAATTTTGAATTTTGTAGATTGCCAAGGAAAGGGGAGCGAATATCATAAGGGACATATGGGAAGAGAAGGACGAACACGGTGTTGTAAAGTTAGCTACTATAAAAACTGTAAGTCTGTTGGGTATTACCAAAAAGAGATGGATTAAGTAAAAGCAATATTTTTAATGAGTATTGTCTATCAGTATGGGGACACGCATCATACGCTTGTAGACAGATCAAAGTATAAAGGATTCTTCTTGCCTGGGTTTCAACAACTGCCAGAAGATAAATCTATAAAAAATTTGTAAGTCGTATGAAACAAGAAATTCATATAATAAATAGTATTTTGTAAACTGTACTGATCTTATAAAAATGTGTTTGTTTAGACCAAAAGTTGGATTAAATTTCGTGGACCATATTGTTGGCAATCAACCTGATAAACAAATGGAACCTGTTGCAAAATGGTAGACTTTATAATTTAGAAATCGAACGTTAGTGAAAGAAAATAATGAAACAGCAAACTCTTTTTGTACAAATTTTGGTTTATTTTAGGTACGAGGAATGTTTACAGTTTCATAGATTCTGGTCAGTAGATGATACTCAGCTACATACAGAATTCTCTGCTCTACGTTCTATTGTTATGACTAACTGGGAAGAAACTGTAAAAATGCCTATTAACGAACCAGCTGTTGGCAAGAAACGTTCTCAGATACAAGAGTACGTTGAGTATTATGGAGGAGCAGGTGTACAGCACATCGCTCTGAACACAGATAATATAATTCAAGCTGTAAGTAAATTAACTACAACGATTGCATTTCGAGAAGATTGATTTCCGACGCTCCACACTTTCATTGTATTCCAGATACAAAACTTGCAAGCTAGAGGTATGGAATTTCTAAACGTGCCAGACTCTTACTACGATATGTTAAGAAATCGTTTGAAATCTAGCGAAGTGAAAATTTTGGAAGATCTTAACACGCTTCAGGTATAAAAACAAACAATTCTACACAAGTTATACATTTAACGAAACCTAATTAACAGTTAAATATTATGATTCTAGAAACTAAGAATTTTGATCGATTACGATGAGGATGGATATCTTCTGCAAATATTTACGAAAAATATGCAGGACAGACCAACACTTTTTATAGAAGTCATTCAAAGGCGTAATCATAATGTAAGTATTATAGTAATCGAAGCTCTTATGAACCGAGTATCTACGTACTCAGGGTACTCATGCCCTGGTTCGAAACTTGAATTTGAGCACTTGAGTATTCGAACCTGAAACTGTGATCTAATTTGAACGAACATTCAAGTACTCAAGTTCAGAAACTCGTAGATCGTAGTAATAGTGAAAGCCCTAACAGTAACTATGTAAAATAACATTTATATAAATCATTTCTATTCAAGAATATAAATGACTCTGTTCGTTTCGTTTATGCTATAGGGGTTTGGAGCTGGAAACTTCCAAGCTTTGTTTGAAGCTATAGAAATGGAGCAAGCTAAACGCGGCAACTTGTAAATGCCTAATTAAGACTAAGTATTAATATGTACAGGTATATTTCACTTAAGAAATTTATATAATAAAGATTTTATTATAAACATAATAAAGAAACAATGTTCGTTATTCTTACGTTTATGTTATAATCTTTTTAATGTTGCACATTGGAGAATGGAGGCTAACAGTACATTAATTCCAGACGTTATATTTAATGGCCAATATCTGTTTTACAAAAATACACACAGTATGATAGTGTAAAATATGTAACATTACAACTTGAAGCGTAATAATCGACCATTAAAATCAAACATTATATAATATTATATTCCATTGTGTCGTGATATCGTATTATAAAAATGTAATATCAACAATAGGCATATCTGTGAATTACGGAACTCGCTCAGTAAAGCAAAGCAACTGTTAAACTGTGTCTATTTTTAATATGCTTCTTTCTTTCTGTGGCCAAGGTATAAGTGAATATTCTTTTGTATAAAAAAATCGTAGTATCTAGAAAGAACAGGATAATATGCGATGACAAAGGATATTAATGATAAAGTAGCTCACTTATTCCAATTTCTGGAGATTCCATGGCTCAGATAACTGTCTGCCATTAATCATGAACCTGCACATATTTCATGCAGTATCATGAATGCCAAGGCGAAAGATGTCATGTTGACAGAAGAATGAATTCCCCAGTGGCTTCAGCACAAAGATTTGTGAGAAGGCATGTGGTGGGTCTTCGTCTGCCTGTAATACAAACAAAAATACCATAAGCAAAAATTGTAAAACAATATTTTTTATCGCTACTCGTAATTATTATGGTATTATTATAAAGATTAATTACATAAATCAATCGATTGTATCGGTGGATTAATGCTGATATAGGAATCAAATGTTTTACAAGTTATTCAAATGAAAATTTCGTAAAGAAGTATCTCCGAATATTTTCACACATATCAGTGACACACAAAAGAAACAGTTTTAACGTCAGTATTAAGCATCTTGTATTTTACAAAAATATAAATCAATTAGTTCGTTATATAATATCAATGACTTGATCAGCAATCATGCAAGAATTGTGTAAACATTGCACGAATGTAAAGAAAATAAGAAAATTACATGCTACGGTGGTAAGCAACTTACCATAAAATAAAATCGAGAAGAATGCTACATTCTCGAATCTGTTAATGTGTCGCTATATACTTACTCATTGCAACTTTTTCCATTAATGCTCTCTTAAGTTACATAAAAGGATTTATTATATGGTTCTCTGAATTTTTTTTGACAGAAAATATTCCTGTTAGTTCAGTAATTTAAAGTTTTCCATTACTTTATATTCATCAAATAATATTTTATTCGATAATTAATTAACTAACTATGTATTAACCAAATCAGAAAATTTAATAGAATTCAAATAACTTCGATAAGATTGTTTCTACAGGTGATATGATACTATTAATGGAAGTGATATGGTCGTTAAGTGCATAATTTTTACTCTAATTCTAACTTTAGTGATCAAATTATTTTACAGCATATACAAAAGCAACATAGCATAACATAAACGTTTGGGTAAGAGTTAACAAGCAAGCATACTCTGGCAAACACGATGCTAGTTTAGAGAGTAATTAGTATTGGGCTTGCCTGTACTGGTACAAAGATCAACCGAAGATCAGTACCTGACGCCTAAACCGTGTCGTGCAGCGCAAGTCTGAAGATGTCATGCTGCACGTAAAAGCTGGTGCCAATTGGCTTCAGGACAAATGTCTGGATGTATGCATGGGGCTGATCCTCATCAGTCTGCCCAATCATCAACAATCACTGACTGAATTTTCTTATTTCATCTTCTTTGCAGAGGTAGGTATATAGAGAGATTGTTGCCGGACATTAGTCATAGCTCAATCTCTATCTTCATATGGCAGCACAAAAAATGTAAGGCAGTACAGTACACATTTGTGTAGCATGTCCAGCCAATAGAATATAATGTATAGACAAACAAAAAGTACTTAACGACAAAGAGACATCGATACTGAATTACTTTCTTTACCCAAAAGATTGCGAGGATGATTCAATAATTATCTGTAATGTAGTTACAAAATTTGATACAGTCAAAATAAAGCAATTACAATAACATCACTTGCAACATGGACTGTTCATACACTTGGTCCATCATTGCATACATTACTGTGATTACTTCATCATTGTTGAGCGATTTTGTATCTACATTGAAAATAATGACTGCATTACTCTCATAGATTGTTCTTAGTATGTTAGAAAGCTTGTAATTAGAAACTAAATTACTGAACCAATTGGAATAAGAATTTTGCACATTACAGATACGTAATACTTTATACGTTGCAAAATTTTCAGAGTTCATTTTAGAGATCCTTGTAATTTTTGATTGTATGAAATTTGCAACACCTTGACATTAATTTCTGTTCTTTGCAGAAATCCGAATGATATGTAAAAAAGCTGTACTAATTATTTGACAGTATCATTTGGTTTGATAACAACGCAAGAGATACGGTACAAATGATTTTTGTTTTTTATACTTGCACATGAAAATGACTATTTTATTTTATATTACTCATATGAGAAATATAATACAGAAAATAATATATTCCTTACCTGCAACCTTCCTAAAACATTAATGAGTACACCACCATCGAACATTGGTTGCGAATCAATCGCAGTAATTATCCGATTAATTTTTTGAAACGATAAACTCTGAAAATAAAAAATTTTACTAGTATCGCAAGAACATGAAGCAACATATATTTCGATTCAGCGATTAAATCTCGCAACTTAAATAATAAATATGGAACTTTTACAATCAGATTGAAGTTGTTGAATTATATGAAGTGATTAGAAAAAAAGAAATCAAATTGACTGATGCATGATAGCATGGCAGAATGAAATATAATAAAATTCTGTTGTCACACGTAATACTTACAGTTAATTTTTCCATGATTTTAATAGCACCCTGTATTTGCAAACCTTCAAATGTCATGAAGGACGACTCGGTCTATGAATGGAATATCGTGTAAATACTATGGAAACGTTGATGCCGGTTATAAAAAAAAATTGTGGACAGTTAGTACTTACATTGTACATATTTATTAAATTTGCTCTTTGTGCGGGATCATCAAACAGTGCATAATACTGTTGCACGAAACCCTTTCCGATGACTTCATATTGGGGATTTAGTGCCATTACGCTAACTTATTACAATTCACGCCCACTATCCGACACCGGCTCTATCAGTCTTGTTCAGTGATTTGATCGTTTGGTACTTTTACCTTTTATAAAAATCCTAAATAGAATAAATGTACAATAATGCCTATTAACATCCCTCGTGTAAGATATGAGTGAGCAGGAAGCTACTTATGCCGACCAATCATTTCGATGTATCGAGAAAACCATCGGATTATTCTCGAACTCTCGAAAAGTTTAGATATTTGGCAACGTTTGTGCGTATTTTTGCACAAGCATCGCTAACACAGATTCACCGTTCCAACGACCGAGCTCGATCAAGATTAGTTGCTCGTGCGAAAATCATACTATATGTTTGCACGTGATTTTATACAAATTTTTTGCATTATATCGACGAGCAATGTTTAGCTTGGACGAATTCTCTATCAGGAAATAATTTGCGAACGTCATTTTAAACCGTGACATTCGATTGGTTGAACATCAGCGCCGGATGCCCACTGACGCGGCATCTATAGGTTGATTTCCGAACGTCAGCACAGTTCACAAGACGAAAGTGAGGTTAACTTCCTTTTTTCCGGTGTGAAAAGCCGTGAGGTGTGTAACACTTGTCACCGTAGAAAGTAATCCAAAAATATCGGAAAATTGGATGATAATCGTTTCTTACACATGCCATCATTTTAAATAGTGTTTATTCCGATATTTTTGGTATACCAAGCATTTTTTCGTATTTTTGTATTTATATCAAATGTGTGTACATTAATAATGGTTTCGACTTTTGTTTATATTCGATTAATTCAATGTGGAATGCATACTTTAAAACTTACACGTTCAGAAAAACATTAGTTTCACACAATTTTGTTTTCAATTTCGAAAAATGTGGATCATGTATGTCTTGTGTATGAGGTTATGTGATTCATTTAAACATAATGTTTACAAGTATCGATGTAACGCGCACGTCTTATTGTATCACGAGTAGTACATGTTCTTAGTAGAAAAACGAGTATAATTATAGGTTTCTATCGCAGGTGTTGTTGTCCAGCAATTTCTAAGTTAACAGAATTTTTTTATTTTTTCCAGCACATCTTCAAGATGGTGAAGATTATGAAAACAGGGAAAGTCGTATTGGTCCTCAGTGGCCGATACGCTGGAAGAAAAGCCATTGTAATGCGTAATTTTGATGATGGTACTACAGAAAAGCAGTACGGACATGCAATGGTAGCAGGAATTGACCGATATCCACGTAAAGTACACAAAAGGATGGGCAAAGCAAAGCTTCACAAACGTTCCAAAATCAAGCCTTTTGTGAAGGTAAATTTTTGAGTCACTAACCTTCTGAATAGTTGAGAAGAATTTGGAATCGTAAATTAATCCTTTTTGTATGTATTGTTTTAGATTTTAAATTACAACCATTTGATGCCAACAAGATACACTGTGGACTTGCAATGGGACAAAATGAATCCCAAAGATCTTAAGGACCCAATGAAGAGGAAGAAGGTCCGATTCCAGACACGTGTTAAGTTTGAAGAAAAGTAAGTATCGTATTTCAAAAATACGTTACATTAATATTGTGAAATGTATTTAAACAACTTTTAATAGATCAATAGGTATTTAATACATGGATAAATAAATGTTTGTTTGCAGGTATAAATCTGGCAAAAACAAATGGTTCTTCCAAAAATTACGATTCTAATTTTAAATAAATATAAAACATACAAATACTTTAAGTGTGATATTTTTTAATCATCCTGGATAATCAAGCACGATGTTAACATATTTCTCATTCGCAATATTTATACATTAAGGAGCTTTTTCCCTGTCTTGTTGAAAATACTATATCTGAAAAGTAGATCAATCTTACGAAACGAGGATAAAAAATATGTTAGAAATGCAATATATAATTTTTTACATTGAATTATCAGCAATTTAAAAAGCACTAAGAAATATATATAATTTAATAAATATTGTATTAAAAAAGTTCGAGTGTTAGTCTATAATGAATTCTCATTACTACAAATTATCACTTGCTAATTTTTTTAATACGTTCATCTAGCGCTTCTATATTATTTTTTATAATTTCTAAGTTTGACGCGAAACTTTCTTGCACTCCTTTCAAAAGAGATTTGTTGCTTTCCAAGTCGGCTGTGATTTGTAATTGCAGCTCGTCTAAACGTGTTAGAGATTTATTAAACTCCGCAGCTGAAAAAGAAATATTAAAAGTTCATTATAAGTCACAATAAAAATGATTCGATTTCGGACATATTTAATGTATATACATACCTTGCTGATGAATTGTATTTAAAGCCAACATTCGATTCACAGTTTGTGGTAATATTTGTGACATTGTTTCTGTTTGTTTCATGATTTCGTACATTTCTGATATCTGAAAGAAATTTTGGAAATATATTTTGGAATACCCGTTTACTATTTTCTTTAGAAACGATGTATTTAAAAGTAAAAGTTAACCTTTTGTTCCTGCTCAGTATCCAGTGCTAATGCAGTCTTCTTTTGCGCGATATTGTCCATTCTGTGAATTACAGAAGCCAATCGATTTTCAATGATATCTAGTTGGAATGTATCTAATAATGCAGCTTTTGCTCTTAATTGTTGAACAGCTTCCATTACTCCTTGGCATTTGAGATTCTGACAAACCATTTTCATTATTCAGCTATTATTCATTGAGATTAATGTAATTGCAATATTAAATACATCTTACCTGCGAAAATTTCGATAGCTTATCATTAGTTGTGCCAATAATACTTTCTAAATTGCAAAGTCTCTGTTCGAGCAGTGCAATTCTTGCTGCTTCTTGCATCCTTGCTTTTTCTGGGAGGTATGTCATCTGATATTTCAGTACATTAGATTCAATTGTTTTATCAGCTTTTGTACTCGGTACCTTTGAATCAGATTCAGAGTTAGGAATACTTGTTTGCTTAAATGCTTCTATTTGAGATACCAATTGCCTGAAACATTAAAAGATCGATAGGACGTTTGCATTTTTATGAGAATATAGTGAATAAATTATGGGTACAGATTTGCGAGAATCGGAAAATGTTCTGAGAATTGTCGAGAATCGCGTGAATATTCGAGTTTTCCAGGAATATTTGAGAATCCCGAGAATATTCGAGAACCCGTTCCTATCCCGAATAAAATTCTCGACCCGAGATTTTCGGATTCTCGCACACCTCGAAGTAAAAGCGAACTTACTTCAGCCTAGTGCCTTGTGGGTCAGAAAGGGTGGCAACAAGATCCGCCCCAAGGCATTCTTCTAACTTCAAGCAATCTAATTGCTTTCCTAAGTCCTGTACTTGTGAAATTATATCAACAATAGATTTCACTTCTGTATCATCCTTTGCTTTTTGCTATTTGGAACAACAATGACATGAAATATAAAATTATGTTTCCAGTGCCTTTTTATCTTGTAATTAGGTTTTCAGTACCTTCATATCATTAATTTCTTCATATAACTCTTTAATCTCATGTTGTAAACGTTGATATCTTTGAATTGGAGTTTCCTTCTCTCCTTCTCCAGGAAGTTCCCAATCTCCATATCTAAAATACACAACACATTGTAATAAACATAGATTATACGTTTTCAATTATTTATCGAAAGAGATTTACTTATAGCCTGTCCTTGGTCTAAGCGACACGCAGTCTGAGAAATCAACTGTCTCGCTGATAACATGTTTACCTTTAAATTTATTGAACGCCTCTGTAGCACTAATGTGCAATTTTTCTATAGAATCGGTTTCGTCCTACAAGCAAGAGTATTAACAACATTTTATATCTCTTAAACAGGAAATAATATTGAACACTATACCTCGGAATACAGTTGAAATTGTTCAGATTCTGGTAAGTCAGTTGTCTCGTACACATCGACTTGATCGTACGCCTATTTCACAAAACCAGTATTACAATAGTTGGTAAAGAAAACAGAAACAAACGTGTTCATTAATTTAAACGCTATATCGCGTAAAATTTCGTAAACCGCTGGTATTTAATATTTTCGTTAATCGTTAGCGCATATCGCATCATGTTTTATATTTAATAAGATTAGGTCGACATAGTTATGACATATATACTTACAATGCCAGGTAAATCGGCATATTTCGGATCAGCCATTTTTTACGGTCAAACAAAAACGAATTGTCAGCCTCAAGACAATTTTACACAATCCGAGAAACCTCCGGTTTCACTAACCAGTGACAGTAGATGGATTTTGATTCGAAATATCAAGATTTCGATGGCAGATAGCAAATTACTACTGAATTGCCAAGTTTTACGTGTTTCGTTTCCATTTACGCGACTGCCGCGCTATCTTGCCGTGAAAAACTGCACTATTAGTTCTTTCTAAAGGGAAGTTGTGGGTGGAATAAAGAAAATTTATCTGGATAAATTGTTATTAATCTACTATGGCTGTAAAGAAGGCAGCTAGGACGGCACAGGGGCAACATTAAAACCTACCTACTCATAGTTATGATTCGCTAAATTGTCATTCAACCAATAGCAAAATGATGTTTACCTAATGACCAATCAGAGTAACAATCCTTCCGGTTGCCTCTTTACAACAACAGATAGTACTCTGAAGGAAAGAAAGAAACCATTTGGCAATGTGAATATCATTGTTCAATTTCACATTATACAGAAAAAGCACGCTACTTAATTTCACTTTCTTTCATAATACAATTTTATAATTATTCAAGCAATTGCGAAATAAAATATGTTACATGAATGATATTTTCGTGTCTCTTTTATAAAATATTAATATTCGTTTGTAAGTATAAAATGCATTTTGCGTGTATGTGTAATTAATAGAAGTCTTCCTCTGCAGCCTTCGTTCCGGACGTTTGATTTTTTATCTGCTCTTGATTGCTGTACATAGAAGCTACTTGTTGCGCCGAAGTAGCATCCTCGGCGTTTTTATCATCGCGAATACGAATAAATCGAGGAAATCTTAGAGATATGCCCTTTTCCGGATCCACGATACCAAGAGCTGCCCTGTGAGCAGGCGATAGGGACAAGTCTGCGCATTTGATCTCCCAAACTTGGACTGGTTCGAACCAGTGGTCCGGTTCATGAGACGAATCGTATCTGTAGTAGGATTTGGGTTGCGGCACCATATGTTCCTTCAACGACTCAGTATGCTTCTGAAGGTCCTCTTCGCTGAACCCAGTGCCGATCTGTACAAAACAAAAATTATACGAATCCATAAAACTCACTCGTCGCAGAGCTTGAAACGATTCTGAAAGTAACTGTTTAAAACTGTTGTACAGAGTGTCCCTGTTGTGCTTCCTTGGAAAGGGTGATTCCCAAGGTAATTTGAATGGTCTCCGCAGCTTGGTTAAGGAATTATTAACGACAAACACAGGCCAATCAGAGCGCGGCTACAGCGGATGGGTTCCGACTTGGCCAATGCCAATATGCGCTGTGGTCACGCTCTGTTTGGCTCGTGTTTTTCAAAAGTACGGTCCTGTAAAAATCCTTATAATTCTTACCTTGCAAATACTTTGATATTCCTCATTCTCTTTATCGTAACACGCCAAGAGGAATCCTCCATAAGTTCCTGTTCTCTTTCCTTTTCCTATGTATCCACCGATAACAACTACATCTAATGTATCTCCAACACCGTCCAAATAGTCTTTCTTCAGTTTCAACCAATTTCGAGAACGCTTAGCTATCTCGTAGGTCGCATCTTGCTCTAAGGTCTTCACCATAAGACCCTCGCAATTCCCTTTGACCGATTCGTCTAAGAAACTTTGCACTTCTTCCATCGTAGTAGTGTCCAAACTCGTCGCAAATTTCCATTGACCGTCTGATTCTTTGAAATTTTGCTTCAACAACTCGCGACGTTTTGCGAAAGGCTCTTTGACCAGCGGTTCTCCGTTCAGATACAATAGGTCGAATATAAACACGCATACTTGTACTTTAATGTCTGCCTCGTTCGCATCCTATGGTGCAACATACGGATAAAATTTTGCATTTGATTAACACCAAACCTACCATCAAAATTACCGGCTTCAGATTTTTTATTTTATAATTATTGAAATTATAAAGATGTTTCCGTGAAAAATGATTAAATAAATATATTTAATAGAGCACATATAATACGAACCATACAAAATCCAAAACTAAATTCAACCTTGTCATTTTTATAAAGCAACATATACCAGTTACTTTTAAGGCTCGGTAGGTTTAGTGTTAAGTGCTATAAAGCATTTTTGTAATTTTGATTACCTTACGCTTCCTGGTACTAAGTATTTGGAACGGAAGGATCTGTTGTTTCTCGGTGTCCCAAGCAACCGCTTCGCAGTCGAGGATACAGCTTTTAACATCTTCCCCTTTTGTATTCTTGAACCGTCCTATAATATCCGGGTATTTTGTAGTGTTGTTTTCTTGATTTCTACTGTAAATGCTAATGTCGCCATTTTCAGCAAAGTGAATCTGCAAGGCGTACACACATAAATACATTTTGCTTTAGATCTTATAAAATATTATTAACAGATGTCGAGATAAAAACCTGCGCCCTTTCTCCGTCGTACTTCCATTCACAAGTAAATGTCAATCCCTCGAAACGCGTTAGAACTTCCTGAACACCTTTGGTTGGATGCGCTAACATAGGTTTCATAGGGATACCTGGTGTAATTTTGCACTGCTCAGGTAACTTCTGAACTCCCTCTTTCAATAAAACGGGAATAATTTTACCATAATTTGGACATTCGCTGAAAAAAAGTATTTTGATTTGGTACACGTTCAAAATCGATGAATTGTAGTAAAAGAGACGCTTACCAATACGTCGTTTTAATAATAAGCGCGATCTCGTCGTACTTTTGTTTGAAAGAATCGCTAGACATTTTTTTACTCGCGTCCAAAATGTCTGGTGGTGATCCTTGATCTGGTGGAGTCATTGCACATGCTAATGCTAAAGCCTATAAGTAACAATTATTAATTCTCTGACTCTAATATTTATGATGTATTTGTACATGTACTTACTTGTAACACAGACTGTTCAGCCAGACCAATTCGAAGCTTACCAGCCAAGGACCTAATGAGATACCTGGCTTCAGTGAATCGACATGCTACGAAGAGTGTCTGAATCTTATCCAGTTTCTTGCTTAAAGACTGCAAAGATTCTTTGCGTTTAAATATCGATGCAATTGATATGACACCGACAAGGGAACATATTCGAGTTACACAAGCTAATTTTTATGAAAATTTTGTGAGAAATAGTTCTTAGAAAAGTATCGAATATGTTCCCCCGCGAGTTAAAATCAATATTTAAGTACTTTACCGCATTGCCGGTCATTTGTGCGATTTCTTTCAGTTTAGTATACACATTTATCACTGTTAGAGGCGCTGGCTGGAACATAGTTCTTTGATTGGAGCGACTTCCCTCTGCCACGATGCCCAAGTCTCCGACTTGTTGCACGTCTGCTTTTATTTGAGCCAAAGTTCGACCAGTACACTGTGCTATAGCTTTCATGAGATTCGTATCCGCCACACCCAATTCGATTCCTGAAACAGAAAACTTTGTCCACGAGCTTCTTGCACAGAATAAAAGGATGCTGCGAATGCTCACCTTCGTAAGCGGGTGCAAGCTGGTTGAGACATAAATATATGCTTGGAAGTAAATCGTTTGGGCTTAGAGTTATAACAGATCGCAAGTAATTGGATAGAATCTCTACTATTTTTAATCGAGCGCTTGTTTCCTCTATCAGCTCTAATGTCCGGGTTAGTGCGATGTATGGAACCCTGCAAACATTCCAAAAAACTTGATCGATAATCGAGTCAAAGTAGTGTAGGCAGACGATAAATATTCATACTTTTCACCCTGCTTCCAAAACGCATCATTTATCGGATGATACTTAGAGGCACTAGGATTGTAAGAATGGCTCGCAGACTTCTTCTTATCCCCGTTGCTATCTTTTTCGCTTCCCTTTTGTTTTGGAGCTGAAAAATTAAAATTTTATTCGAACTCTACTTTGAAAAAATAATATGTGAATAAATATGAGTAGGAATCTGTGCGTGTGTTACTTTATACATAAATTATGTATAAATGATATTAGTAATATTGTTACAAATGTCGAAAAAAGGTACGATATCGATACGACAAGTGGTCCTAGTTGCAGCGCCGTTTGGGTAACGACGATGTAACAAGGACAAGAACGAGTCGGTAGAGAAACGTCGAGCTGAGTGGACATGTCAGAGATAAGTGTTCCTCCTCTCATAATAATGAGTTTATTGTTTATTATACCGGGCTACCTTTATTGTAGCTGAAGATGCCTATAATACACAGTCGCCCATGTAACAATATAATTAATAATTATATTATTAGTCTTACAACTTAGATTATTATAATAAAACACATACCAAAGAAATTATGTATTTTCTTCGCTGTTTTTTCTGTATTTTCTTTCCCACTACTAATTTCTTCCTGAATGTCATTTTCTTTTTCACTATGACTTTCTTCCTGAATTTCATCATCAGATTTCTTTTCTACATCGAGTGTCTTTTTGGCTGTCCTTTCTGTGGGTTCCGAGTAAGGAATATTTGGTTTCTATTAAACAATGTATATAATGGTTATACTAATTGGAGGCAGTAGATATAATATTATAAAATTAATTAAAAATATCAAATAATAAATGTACGTACTGTTACTGGTAAGTGGCCATCTTCATCACTGGAATCATCGTTGTGTACTATTATCCTTGATCTCTTTTTAACCACCTTTTTAGAACTTTGTTTCGGTTTTATTTTGCTGGATTCATCGGAGGAAGATTTTAATGGTTCACTTTTTGGAGAAGTTGACTGTTTTTTATCCTCTAGATCCAAATCTTCTTTTTCTTCTTTTGTATCTTCCGTTTCCTCTTTTTTCTTTTTAGCACTGCTTTTCGTTGAAGTATCCTTTACCTTCTCCATTTTCTTTTTCTTTTTAGAAGAAGTAAGCGGAGTTTTTGCTTTTCTCTTCTCATTTTCCTTGGGTGTCCCAGGTGACTTCTTAATCTTTGGTGTTTCTCCTGAAACATTAACATCACTCAACATTCTAAGCATTTTTTTGGCCTTTGAGTGTACACTATTTAATTGTCTTACCATCTGTTATTTTTCTTGGCGAAGATCTTATGTCTGATGCTTTTTCTGATTTCTTAACAACTGTAGGACTATGAAGAGAATGATGATAACATAAGAAATGTCAAAATTCCTCTATGTAGAGTGTTAATAGCAGGTAGAATTAACATTTACTGAAGCAAGTAACAAATATCACAATAACGTCAAAAAATTATTTATATAAAATCTCACCTGGAAGAATCACTGGTGTCCGTGCTGTTTTCTCGTTTTCGTTTCGAGCCACTCGGACTTTCGTGATCGGCATTTTCGCTTGATTTGCTATTCGTGTGTAACCAAAAGGAAACATTGTTAACCGTCGGCCGGAAAATGGTGTCTAACCGAGATGCTTTGTTTGCAAACGAGGAACCCGAGAAACAATGAGCGAATGTTTTTGGTCGAAAACAAAGTACAACGAGTCTGAACATAGTTGTAACCTGGTGAAATGATAAGTATTAGATCGCTACTTACCTTAAACCGTTCTTGTCCCCGGTATCCTTCTTTGCAGTCGACTTCGTGAAGAACGATCTGAGATTGACACAAAAATAACATGTCAGAATGTCCCATGACAATTGCACGTTCTCAAATTGGCCACAGCAACACTATTTCCATACGATAATCAATTTCTTTAGGATATACTTACGTTATACTGCGTTGTGCCATTCTGGCGCGTTTTCCATACTGCGATGTAGCAATTGTCCCGCGCTTTTTGAGCGCGATGGAGGACCAATTGAATTTAGCCGTTACCTTTGAAGATGTATTATTTTGTTTTCCGTTTCGTAGTTTTTCTGGAATTTTATTTGGGATCGGGACAGGTTTTCAAAAATTTCAGTAATCTCGAATATATAGGGATTTCCGAGAATTTTCGGGATTCTTGACAATTTTCAGGATTATTCTTGAAAATCACAAATATTCGCGAGAATTTTCGAGTTCTCGCACACCTGTAACAATTTTTTATCGCAAATGGGACGAAATGATCAAGCAGTACAGACAGTTTTACTTTTCGATACTATATTTCTCATATCTCTTGAAATTCAAACACATCTATTTATTATCTATTGATAAAATAATACAATAAATATCCGCATTATCCTAAAATTAACAAAATATCATTCTTTTTTTAGTTTTGTATTTCCTTGGTCTAATGTGTGCAATTCGTTCTTTATTCTTATTTTTTATCCTTTCAAAGCTTTTTCCCAAAATCGTGTTCTTAGAAATTTAAATGCAGCATATCTTCCGTAACAACAAACAGCCTTAGCCAATAAGTTCACACATTCGGTGTTAGACAAATAAAGCGGACAAATCAAGACCATCGACGACGCATCGCATACAACAAATCTTAATAGTATCGAGCCTTGACAGTAAAGAGAGTGCTAAGGACATCATGAATCGGTGAGGAAAAGGAAAATTGATCGCTCGCACGCTTATGGATCATGAAATAACCGTGAACGAAAAGAAACAGAAAAGAAAAATACGACGGAGAGGCAAGATATATTTTGCGCTCGTTATTCTCACGATTATCTATATGGTCTATATTAATGTGTCTAGCGTTATGCGTCTAAGGATCATTGAGTTTATCGTTCAGTAATTTACATTCGATTCTATACATAAAGTGCGAGTCCCAAGAAAATTCTTACCATGACAATTCCCTTTAAGATCCAATATGGACTCTCTAGCAGCGCATTTATCGTATATCATTATCTTTTTTTTCGAACAACATCACGGAAACGTTATTAGTACGGATTCTCTTGTACAAATTTATATCCCCTTACATCCTTATCGACAGTTCCAATCATTTAATGTCTAGATGTTTATTTTATTATATTTTTTTTCTTTTTAAGAAACATTGACCAAAATGCCGAAAAGAAACGTTTCAACTACGAATTTACGATTATCGAACAGAACTTTAAGCTTCACAAGAGCAATAACGCAGAAAAATCAAAGTGTGAGAGATATAGGAAACAAAAAATTTCGCGAGAACAGCTTCAAAGTGAATTTTCAGTAAAAGGGAGATCATACATAGTAAGATGAACTCAGTGAATACCGGCGGATGCTTCCTATGAAATGCTACAAAGCATATCGGCGATAAAAATGAATCTTTACTTTGAGAGCCTTACATAGACGAAGATTAATATTCTCCTGTACCGTATTGTAAAATAGAAATTTGTAGAAATTACTACCGCTAAGTCAGTTAAGTAGACATCTCTCATTAACCGGCGATATCAACGAGCTTTCAGGGCAAAGTGTAGCGTACGTATGGGACTTCCACATCGTTACCATCAGAGTCGTTACAGCAAAGTTCGAAAACTAGGGCGCGTACATGTGGCTCCAGCTTCTTTTTCGATACTTTCTTGACTACCTCCGACATCAGGAGTCCCATGCGTTCCTGGCACTTGGCTTTGGGCATGAAGAACGAGTATAGCATGCAGACACCCTGCGATAGCATGGTGACCTCCAGATTATGGTGCTCCTTGAAGTAGTCGAGGAACTCCTTGAGCGTCAGCTCCCCTTTTACTTCGAACCGGTCCCACAGGGTCCATTCTGTGTCGTAGTATTTCAATTTCGGCGCAGCGACAGGCTCGGAGAAGCCGAAGAAGGGTAGAGCCAGGTTGACGAAGCCGTTCTTGTAGACGGACAGATCCTGAATACCACGGGTCAGTTTGATCAATTCGAGACATGCTAAGCCAGCGACAACCGAGGTGGTGGTCGCGATGGCAGGAATGATCTTGCCAGCGATCAGCTTGCTCTTATGCCTGTCGGCTGGCACGATTTTGTAGTTGGTGGCGCGAAGGTTCGAGGCAGCCACGATGAAGTCTATGTGGAAGTTGGTGTCGTCGTCCTTCTCGAATTCCTGAGGATAGATCACCAGACCATTCATCGCATCGATCTTCGGCAGTTCCTCTTGCAACTGAGTGAGTCTCTCGTGGTCTACGTTGCCGCTGCCATTGGACACCTGAACCTGCGAGTCCGTCTCCGCGATCTTCACTCCAGACTTGGGCGTGAAGTCAGGTACCTTCACGGTGCTCGCTATCCTAGCGACTTCCTCCCGGTTCCTATTCGTAGTGATCCCGTAGACCTTAGCTTTTAAGTTGGCGGCAGCCACGATATAGTCTAAATGCAGTGGATCGTTCACGTTAAACGTGAGCGGCTCTGGGCACCTCTTTGGGCCAGACCAGAACGGCTGACCGGTCGATGTTACTTGATCAGGCGGGAAATTGAACAGAAGCTGTCTGATCTGATTGCTGTACTGTTCCTGCCAGTGACAACGAGCCCACGCGATACAGTCGGCGAATGCTTTTGGTCTCTCGTCTACCAACGCTGTTTTAACAGATTCTAATACTTCTAGTGGCTGTACACCAGGCAGTTTTAGTGTTCTGTCGACGAACTGGGGATCAGAGATGTATTGAGCGGCGTTTTCCGCAGCCTGTCGGAACAGACCTTCGAAGTTGTCTCTGGCCCATTGCAGAGTGTGCTCTATAGCGTTCGGGAAGTTCTTTAACGTACAAATTGGTATACTCTTTTCTGGGGGATCCTGTGACGAACTGTACGACTCTGTTAAAAATGGAACAACGACTTGGGTGTTACCTTTCGTACCTAGGGTACCGGATTCCAAGAGAGGCTTTCTATAATATACACAACGACGATCCATGTAAATACGTGCGTTCACGTTATCTAAAGCGTTCGCGACACCGTCTAAGACCTCGAAGAAGTCATCGTTATATATCTTCTCTGTTTCTGGGCAGACTCTGTTCTCGTGAGCGATTACTTTCATCTCCGGGTTCATTCCTTTGATGACTCTAGCCGCGGTCGACGATTTTGACTGTTGAACGTCCGAGGGCCTGAACAGGAACTGTCTGTTCAAGTTCGATTTCTCGATCAGGTCCATGTCGGTGACTGTGACGCTACCGTTCTGTGCACCGACGCCCAGCATGGCGAAATTTTTGAGCAACTCACAACCAATGGCACCTGCTCCTACAACAAAGTATTTCAAGTTACCAATCTTTGACTGGAATTTGCGACCGAACACAGCGATTTGGGAGTCATAGCGGGATTCTGTAGGGCTGCAGTCTTCTTCTGAGAGCTCAGAGCGATCTGCTGGCAGACATTCAATGGCGTCGAAGTACAGCCACTGATGTATAGGATGGAATTTTCCAGAGCAAGCTTTCATCACTTCTTGGGCTACGATCCCACCAATGATCGCGTTCATCGGATTTAAATTGCCGGAGGATATCTTTGCGAACGTGGATAACAGTTCAGTATTGATTTCAATTTCGCTGCCCACCTCTTCCTTCACCGCGTTAGCTAGAGCTAAAAATTCATCGGCGTCCTCTTGATTCCATGGCCTTGGCAGTTTTTCTTTTGTTTCCTGGTAACGATGAAGCATCATGAAGCCCAAGTGAATCTGTTCCGAATAATCGAACTTCGCGAAATCGGTGACCTGGAATTCTGGCTTCTTCAAAGCTTCTTGGAGAGGCTCGAACTGCAGAGTCTTCGGCATTTTAACTTGAGTTACTATACCGCCGCGTACGTACTCGGAATATTTCGATGTGTCGCCAATGCTGAATGTGTACGGACCAAGAACTTTGATCTTGATCGGGTCACACCCGTTCAATTCTGTCATTCCCTGCACCTCGGAGAACGTGACGTAGTCGCCGTCCTCCATACCGTGACGAGTGTCCTCCAAGCATGTCACAACACCTTCGGTGTCCCCTGAAATGCTGGCTACCATTGCGCTGACAGGTGGCTCGCCATTGGTGTCGACCACAGTGAATGATTTCCCAAAATCACAGAATACTTGAGAAAATAGGCCTCTAGTATCTGCTATGATAAGCGCTATGTCATTCGAATGGGTGATCTCAGAAATGCGCAACTGTTCGCTGAGAGGAGCTTCGGTAAGTACAACAACTTTAAACTTCGTGATGTAACAAGCGGTAAGAGGTCCAGTGTGATGACGAGTAGGGACATAATTGTTCAACTCTGACAAACGTTGGCAACAAGCAACAGCTCGATTTTTACCTGGAAATAAACCATAATGTGTCAGTCCTGTGAATTAGATAGATTGTGCTAGATTAAATAGATATATTTTCATTATTTTCAAGATCATGTAAAAATATTGTCCGTTACATTGAAGCCACTGTCATGTCTCTTAATTATGATTCAGCTACTTATACATGACTTCATTCTCTTTGTATCAACTGATGCAATGTAATTATTTTAACAAAGAAAGATAAGAAGTCACTCTTTGATCAATGAGCACATCAATGTATTCAGACTGTACTCAATAGTTAAATAGGAATTGATATAAAATATATACTCTTAAATCAATATATAATTTTATAGTATTAAAATTCTTATTTGTTTTTTATTGTATTCAGACAACAAAATAGTGAACAATGTCAATGTATGTGAGGCCTTAGACGATTTCATAACATTGCAGATGGATTATGCCATTAATGCAGTATATAATTCTATTTCCTCAAAACATTTATAATGAGGAATTAAATGAAAGTTTTTATGCAAGCCATGCCAAAATTATATTACAATTATATTATTTAATGACAATTAAACCCTTGAAATGTGCTGTTAAACCAAACAGACAAATATGGACTTACCCCATTTATGTATAAAGTGGTTGAATTAAACATGGGCAAGAAAACTTTTGTTTCTTTTTGCAATAGGTGATGGAAACAAATTCAATTCATTAAAAAATAGTGCATTAGAACAATTGAATTATATCGATTAGTTTCAAAGCTACGAACCAAATGAACATAATAAAAAATGTAAAAATTGTAAGAATAATAAAATTATGATTCCAATTTTGTTTTCAAGTTATTAATAATCAATGTTGAACAAAACTAGTGCACAAACCAGCTCTGTGTGATATTTTGTTTTTAATCTTGCATAGCTCTGAAGAATGCTCTATAAAATTTGTTCCCAATTGTTATTGAACACTCTGTAGAACGTAACTGTAGTTAAAAAAATAATTACAAGGTAGCAATGTGCCACAACCAAACAATGCCTAAAAATCAGAAAAGGCGAGCGAGTGACTTCCAAATTACAAGGGGTTAAATTCTGGCAATAAAACAAGATAAAATTCAAAAACTGCCAATAATAGATGTGGGACTTGTACGTTACACGGCGTTGTGTAGGGTTAACCCAGTGGCATATATCGAATCGGAGTAGCGACGAAGAATTCGTAAAAAATCTACTAAATATACGTATATACATTCATATATATATATATACATATACATGATTCATTTAAGTCGGAATGAGATTGAATTTTTCTGTTATCGATATTTTGGAAAAAATGTAGGCACATATGATAGAAGTTGTGTCGCCCATATTTTTCTCGCAGAAGGTAGACATTGTAATCGGTGGGAGCGTGAAACGGAATGATAGCGCGAGGGGTTAAAGGTGTTCGCGTGCGAATCGCGCCTCACCTATGTCTGCCTCTTTGAGGTAGAACTGCGAGCCGAGATCGGAGATCTGGCATAGCGCGTCATCGTGCAAGGTAACGGACTTGACGCCGCCGAGGATGACGTTCTTAGCGATTTCGACGCCGAGACCACCGAGGCCAGAGATCAGGACATCGGAGGTGGCCATTCGACGCATCGCATCGTGGCCGAGAACATAGAGCTGCCTGGAGTATAGGCCCTCGTCGATTTCGGCGGGAGCCCGAGACGTCGAGCCATTTTTCGCCATGTCTGCGATCGTCGTCGAGTCGTCGGCTCCTCCCGTGGTGGCAGCAACGCGTCGCTTCTTGGCTGGGGGGTCAACGGAGCTCTCCACCACCTCAGCACTAGACATCGGACTTCACGGGGCGCCGTATTATGTCCGTCGATTGTTTTTTTCAACCCGTCCGACTGCACTTTAATAAAGCCCGTAAACTTCACCGCACGCCACACCGACCTTGCCGCACGCGCCCGCTCTCACTCTCTCTCTCTCCTTCCTCTCCTCTCTCCTCCCTGTCGCTCTTTCTCTCTCGCCGCGACTCTCTCCTCTTCTTCGTCGTCGTCGTTGCCAATCTACCCTTTCTAGACTGTGAGCGCACTTTACCACGATACCACTGTCCATCCAAGAATGATTCTCGTTCTTTCATCCGCGCTGTTGCTACTTCCTCGCAGTTGCACCACCGTTTATCGCGATATCATCGATGCTTCCTCGATAAAGTGGGGACGGGGTCCTTACGCGATCGGTAAAACAGAATAGCCGGGTTTCTCGAATGGCGCGACTTCCTTAGTTGCGAATCGGTCCCGTTCTTCAAAGATCTTTGAGCAATTTGGATGAGACGATATGAATACGGAACGTGCGAGGATCCAGAATTTCCAGGATTAAATTTTGGTGTCCTGACGTTTGGTTAACCTTGCACCGTGAATTTACACGTTCAAACTACCGTCGCTCATTGGCTCGCGAAACGAGCCAATCAGATCGCGGAATTCTTGGGTGAACCGAAGCGATTGGCTGCAAATGGTATGGACCGGTTGCGGTTGAAATAATTTCGACCAATGTATAATCCGAGTCTAGGGTTTCTAGCAAATGTTCTAATCCGTGCAAACGCCATCTGCGAACTACGAACACGCGTTATCCACGATCATGATCGCGTCTATTATCTATCTGTTTCTCCGCTCCTTTTTATCTGACGTGGCAAGATGCTTATGTATGTATCCGATGAATTATGCACGTATCGCACAGCGTCGATGCAATACTAAACAGTCAAATTTTCGAAGTATTAAATCTGAAAAAGTTCATGTCATCAAATATTGGTAACATAACATAGTTTTTAATATTACTGATAATTTTTCTAAATATATTAATTTATTGTTAAATTTCATGCGCAAAATAAAATAGAAAATACCTATATACATTTTTTCAAAGTGCCATTTGCCGAATGCTTATTTGATTAATTTAATTTGTGTAAGTTATGTTTAATATTTAATAGGTAAACAAAATTTGCAAAAAGATCTGTATTGTATTAAAAATTAAGGTCAGCTTGATTTTTTTTGGCGAAATTGTATTTTTTTATCACCAATCGATGCATTTTTGCATTCTTTTAGAAAACATTATTAGAAGTCCTAGGTCGAAAATGAATTAGATTAGAAGATACAAATTTTTTTCCGATCTTCATAAGGCATCGAACACTGTGCGTCGCCGGCAAATTATTGGCACACAGTCGCAGAATCGTTCGTCTCGCGTCGATAACGAGTACAATGGGTCACATTGTCTTTTTATAGAATTTTCTTATCGGCGCCGGACGAGCGACAATTTTCTGACCGATCCGTTCGTCTGCGTACGCTTTTCTTTTATATGTACATACATCGAACCGGCTATCTTTAGCGGGAACGAAACTTTTCCGAGTCCGTGTCCGACAGGCATGATAAAGAACCTCGACCCATAAAACAAACAAATATACTTTATTGCACAGAAGTTGGTCCACACAGTTTCAGGTCAGAACGACGCGAAACATTATTATTCGGAGGTAGAATTTGATGCATGACCATGACCGTTGGAATTCATGCCTAAGTTCTCACACATAGTTATGCTGTCTACGTGGAAATAAATCGTCTACTAAATACACGCTACGCGTCTCCGGTCGCTTCGAAAACACGCGATATTCGTTGTGTCGTTACATTAAAAAAGACAGTTATATATATGTATATAAATATACGGGTTGGTTCCATTTCGTTTCTTTCGTGTCGCCGCGAAAGTTCTGTCCGTCTAGATAAACAAAAAGCTCGACCTTGACGGTTTCGAAAGTGACTCGTTTTATTTAGAAAAATAAAATCGCAGAGACTGCTCGAAGATAACACGAAATCGCTACTCTGTGGACATCAGCGGGCAGAACTTGTACGACGATCTACAGCGAGTTGCTACGGAATCAGTTGGTCATCAAGGTCACTCGCTAGTCTCCTAACAAAGGGAGCATCCCGAAACGTCATATGTAGACCTTAACAAAATTCTTGACGTAGTTCTTGTACAAATATTAGATTTTTGTGTAAGAACCATAATTCGGGGAATATTTCAGAAAATATTAGAGCTCCAGGAGTGGTAAAATGGCAAAGTTGTGCATTCTTTCAACTCTAGATAACTAAACTATCGTCCGGGGTAGCTCATTAAAATAATTATGTTTGATATTGAATTTATAGATTGGAACATGTGGTGGATCGTCTGATATCACAAAATTCAGATGTTTCCATCATTAATCTACGGTTAATCTGGGGTTAATGAGGAGCCCGCCTACGTTAAAAATACATTTTTTCCTCTAATATTTTTGCAAGAACCACACGCGCCCAAAGTTCCATTCAGATCCGCAGATCAAATCGCGCTACGATTTTGTGGCAAATTCTCTTCCTATTTTATCGTTTCTTCGTTGGGCTCTTTAGCCTGTTGACCTGGTCCCGATCCAGACATGGTCGTCGACTACCATACTAATTTTAGTGGGTGTTCAAAGGGGTTTGTCTTCGTCGTTGGGGATCGGACTGCCAAACGCCCTGCCCGAGGTTTCATCCTCCCTGGCGTGGGTCGAGTGGATCTCCTCCTCATGTTCCAGTGTCCCGAATGGCGACGATGTGTGCGACACCGCTGGAAAAGGAGCCGTAGGGGCCTCCGATTCTGCCGAGTTCGGTGCACTGTTCACCATCTCTAAGGGGCCGCTGAGAATAGAGTCCGGGGACTCGTTGAAGTGCTCGGTTGGCTGGATTTGCTCGCCTAGGACGTCGATGGTCTCCGAAGGCCTCCTCTCTTCAGGGACTGTCGATGTGCGACGAACGTTCGCCTTCTTGTGCCTGTGACCATGTGTTCCTCCAATTAATTTACAGAATAATAATGTACTCTGTTCTACGTGCAGCCACACATTGGGGACAGGAGTTCGCTGATGCCTCCAACCCTTTAAAAAATACTTTAGTCCTTCCAAAAAAGCTTACCAGATAGAAGTCTGCTACAGCCCAGAGTTGGGCATTATTTGAATAAAAATTGATTAATGAAAGTATTTGTTATTCGACCACAATTCTCCAATCGTTATTCGCGAATGTCGAATAATTTTGTATACGAATAAGAAAATGACGAATAGTTCATTATTGTTCACATTCAAATCATTATTTCTTTTATTTGTTATTCTTAATAACTTTTACCCAACTCTGTTAGAGTCCTCGATTTTTTGAACGTATATCGTTGGGGTCTGGAAAGAAGAGACTCGGGACGGCACAGGGCCAACAGGGGTAAGCTTCTTGGTCCGCCTAATCCCCACCTGGAACCAGTGTCGCCAGATCGCTGAAATCGAGGGGAATACAATATACCACCTCTCTGATGACCAGAGTAATATGTAACACGTTGCGCGGCACGTCACGTGACCAGTCTACGGTCTCAGTGGGGGACGTTGGAGTGTGCGCAAGAGTGGAATGGGATAGTGGAAGGGGAAAAGGAGGAGAGGAAAATCAACCCAGTTTTGGGTTGATCTTGCGACACTGCCTGGAAAGCTCACAGGGCCTCCAGATACTTATAGTCCAAGTTGACATACTCGTAGCGTTCCAATATTTGTTATGTGAGCGCACAGTGACGCTTCATCTGCCTTTATAATTTACATTGAAGCGAATCGTCATCTTTCTCCGTCACGCGATACTATAGATCTGAAGTAGTAGTTGTAACCTACTCAGCGAATGGCGGGAATTCGTGTGACCCATCTTTTTATGTGTGTGTGCCTGAGCTGGCCTAACCAATACGACCCGCATTCCTTTCGCATTCCTTCCGAGTCTCTTTTCTCCAAACCCCAACGATACTTGGTGAATTAATTCCCACGAGACATGTCGCTGAACTTCAGTCCACAATGTGTACAATGGTCTTTTGAATTCCTCTTCTACGGAAGACTTACACCTCAGTGGGTTTTTGGAAACAAAGTAGGATTGTTAGACAGCTCTCACACGAGCCACACACTTGTGCTACTTACTGATTAAGGTGTATAGGTGACATAGCCTGGTCTGGACTCATTCTGACAACACCATTCCCATTGTCCCACGAGTTGTGACGACGGTGCTGGCTTTTGTCTTTGTAAGTCTCCGCTATGTTATTATGGCTTCCTACGATTCTTCGTTTGTCCAATTCCTTTTGAATCTTCTCTGGCATGTTGCTCGTGGACCTGTACAATCCGCGCCTGATCATATCCTGGGACACGGAAATCATTCTTTGATCCCAAACAATAGACACATTTATCATTGAACACACTTTTGTATTTTACCTTCTAAAAATATCAAGTTCTTGGTTCATATTTTCCAAAATAATGATCTACTTCAAAATTTTTATATATGAAGGTACTTTACCTTCAAAATATCAGAACAGAACTTGATATGAAATAAACAGGAAACTGATAACTATTGCAAGAATTATACACATTAAATCAAGGTAGAAACCATCAATCTTTAGGTACGCACGGAGGAGAGAGGGCTGGGTTCAACGTTAGGGTTGGTCCAGACGTTGGTCGCGCCAGGTGCGTCTTCATTGTTGTTGTCATTCAACATCTCTGCCGAGTAGGTAGGCCTGGCAGGTATGATCGGTGACCGACAACATACTCTGCAGTAATAAATCCTACGGCATTAGTGAAATATCGGCTGTTGCGATTGGCTCGGAGTGCATCGTACTTACGAGTTCACGTCCTCCAATTTCTTCAGGAGTCGCTCGTTCTCTCTGCAGACCAGCTCCTGGTCCCGGATCACCTGTTCTCTGGTGGCATACAATTCGGCGTTTTCTCGGCGAAGAGCTTCATTCTCTGTGATGTACGCGTGAATCAGCTGACTCAACTCTGGCCGCTCCATTTCAGACAGCTTGTCCAAGTCGACAACTGGAGGAGTCAACGGGATCTTCCGCTCCGCTGCAATCATAATTATCAGTATTTGGTTACCGATAATGAGAGGAATTCTGCTTCCTTTTGGTATCTGCTAGATTCTTCCATTAGGTTGAGCCACAAATAATCTTCGTATGGTACAAGACAGTCGTTCCTTCTGAGATTTTCATTTCAGGAAACTGAGTTAGACTTATTTATTGAAAGTCATAAAACGCGATATAGGATTATTTACTTAGCAACAGGAATTTTTCTTTATCCCAATTTTTATAGAATAATTTATAAAAATATGGTGGGTGAACACTAGGTTTATGGGACCCGTTCAAATGACGGGATGTAATATTTTTAATTGACGATTAATGAGATTGTAAAGATGCTTTTATGAGGAATTATTTAACACATGTATTTCTTCGAGCATATGCTATTTAAAAAATTGCTAAAAATTTAGACAGACATATTCTTGTTATTTTTATAAAGTGAAATAGTCACTTCTAGTGCTTCGTAAACCTAGTGTTAATTGTGGCTCAACCTAGTATGTACTGGCATTATTCTTTTATTTTACCCTTTGATTCGCTTCGAATCACGTTCTGGCCATCGCCGCTGAGATGAAGGGCTGCCCTGAGGTGCTCATTTTCCGTCTGCAAGGCTCCTACCTCGCGTTTCAAGCTCAGAATCAAACATTCCCGGGGATCCTAGACAATAGCGTTTGTGTTAGAATGATTACTCTTATCTTCGCCTCTGGTAATATTATCTTACACCAGTCTTGCGTTTTGTTAATCAATAGAAGCTTTTTGTACACTTTCACAATAGAGGTCATAGCGTATTTCCCCACCATTCTTCGTTTTTGAAAAATTTAAAGAAACACACGAGCCTTGCAATTTCAACAATTCTTTCTGCTTCAACCACAAAAGCTATAAGACTATTCCTTACGCAGAACGAAGAAAGAAAATCTAAGGACTTACGAATATAGCGCTCTTCGAACCATTTATCTTTCTGTTTTGATATTTTTTCGCAAATGAATTAATAACGGAGTTATAGCGTGAAAAAATTGCATGAAACACCCTGTATATCATTGTATTCAGGACAGTCTACAGAATCATTTCAAGCAAGAACGATACACATAGCTTCTACAGTTTCAGCAGAAAAAATTGCAAAAGTTGAAAACTCGACTCGTGCGTTAAAATCTATAGACACCAACTGGTTGTTAAACTGAAAATCGATGTTGGACCGTGTAATGAACAGCCGTCTCACCATCACTACGATGGGTTTTGTTCGGATCTTCTTCACCCTTGCTGCGTACCTCAGGGTGTTCAGTGTCTCACTGGCGTTGGATCGGGCTGGCGAGACGCAGGCAATCTAAAAGTTCCGCAAACCAATAAGCTTGGGGATTACCGAGAAAAGCGATCGCGTGGAAATTACGGTGGCACGATCGTACCATCAACGTGACGCCATTGCCGGCTAAACTATCGGCGAGGAGTTTGGTCAGCTTGCTGTCCCGATAAGGAATGTGGCCGCCCTTGCGTTTCCCATCGCTTAACGAGGATATGCAGTAGCCTGTCCACGAAAAAAAAGAAGCGCAGACTTTCAAACACAAAATTCGACCCCCGGTTACTTAGCATTTAACATTTAAGAACGTAGTTGTAATGTAATTCGTTCGATCTCAGCCTGATCGATCGCAGTCCGAGACATTGACATAGCACGAAAAACAGCACCGGTGGTGGTGCCCTTTTGTTTCGAAACGATCGATCTCCGCGGGCCGTGCGGGATCACGGCTGCACGGTCGGCTATATTATACGTAGCCGTGCGGGGCCTAGGCCACTCGAGACGGCGGTGTCTTTTGAAATCGTCACGCTTGCTACCAAAACCCGAGCAGTTTCCGCACCCCTCAACCCCGCATGGGATACCTAAGATAGAACCACCGAGATATTTGGCGTCGTCCCGGACAAGTTGCTCAGCGAGCAATCTCTAGCCGTGCTTTGGCCGTGGTGTAGCTACACCAAGGCAGAAAAACATTATAAATGTTTGATTTAAAACGTTATTTCACCGATGTTTTTTCTATCGACGTCGAGTGTAAAGTAGAACTATTCGAAGTTCGTCGTAGACGTTGAAAATTTTGGTTTTAAGACATGAAAAATATGAAAAAAAGTGAAAAGATGCAGATTTCATATAGAAGATGACAGAGCACACCTACAACTTTAATTTAGCAATAAGATACCATCATAAGTAATATACTCATTTGCTTTCAAATTCCTGAGACTGGTGCGTCATAGTTGAAAAAAATGAAAACCAATTTTTTCGGTGTTTTTTCCGTGAAAAACTAAGTTATTCCAATCTTTTCTGAGTTTTAAGAGTATATTATGTAATATTAAACATTGAAAGGTGGAAAAAAATTGCAGCCGAGTATTTGCCCGAGCCGTAACATCATGCGTAATTCAGTTACGATAATATGTTGTAACGCGATGTTCGAAGCCCGTACCTAGAACCATCAGGCTCTTATTGATGTTGTTGGCCTCCTCCAAGGTTTTCCCCTCGCTCTGCGTCTTCTTCGTCATCTCGCTACCCGCCAGGTCGACGAAGTTGATCTTCCCTTGTTTCGAGATGAACACGTTGTTGTCCATCTGTTGTTGTTCGTTGTTTAGTCATTTATTCGATTCACTTCGATTCGAGTACTTTTGTTTTAACACTTCACCCACCGGAAGTCTACTGTTGGGTTGAATTCGAAATTAAGAGGGTGTTAACCCTCTGCACTCGGAACTATTTTAACTCGAAAACTAAACATTTCTTCTGACCTTTCCATTCTAATATACTTGGTGTTCACGCTATTACTAGCCAGCGTTTTTCCTGCAAATAATAAATATTGGAAAAAAAATGATGGAGGGAAAGATAATACTGTTTTTGGTAAGTAACATAATGGCGTATGTAATTTTCTTGTGTTTGCACTATTTTTTTAGAAATGAAGGTGATCTTCAATTTTTTAAATGAAATGCTATATATTTTTTTATATCATATGAAAGCATGAGTCAAGACAAATTTATTCGTATACGACATGATGACCTTCAAGGTCATACAAGCTCGGAAATGGCAGGAAAATTTTGAATACTTCGTACGTAAATATTTCGTAAAGATATCATTCACTTGCAAGGGAAACTAAGAATGTAATTAATGGAGTCGAAATATGTAATCATGCACGAGGAAGTATATTCAACATTTATTGTAGCCGCGTCAATAAAGTATACTTGTAAACGCATTAGTACGAAATGTTCAAAATGTTTCTTCCATTTTTGACCTTGTACGATCTTGCAGGTCATTGTGTCGTATACGAATGAATTTGTCTTGACACACGCTTTCATATAGTATGAAAAAATATATAGCATTCTATTTACAAAAATTTGAGGTCACCGACATTTCCATGAGAATAGTGCAAATACAAAAAAATTACATACGCCATTACGTTGCTTGCAAAAAACAGTATTACTTTTTCCTCTTTCATTTTTTTCAAATATTTATTATTTACAAGAAAAACGCTGGCTGGTAATAGCGTAAACACCCTTTATACTTTAATAATGTAAAAAATATTTTCAGTAATGATATATAGCAAATATTTATCGTTATTGCTGCAGAAAAAATTCTACAAATATCGTCAGCGCGTGATCGTTGATTTTTAGGTGATCAATTGTTCGCCGATAGGTAAAGCGTTAATGGAGTTAAAAATGGAGTTACTCACTTGTTGCTCAGACGTAATACTAACGGTAAGGATGCTGTGGCTTCTGCTGGAGTGATCGTTCATGTTGTGCGCGCCGACAGATCTGTTTCTCATACCTAAACAGAATATGTATGTACATTTGATTTTGTAGGTAGACACGTGGTTCTTGGATACAAAAGGTTAAGAGAAAGCCTAAATTTTGTTCGATAGTGTTACTAGTAGACTGCGGATGTTATGCACTTGTGATAAAAATGGCTAAGTGAATTAAAAAATAGTGACGACATTAGAAGAATTAAAGAACATCATAATATTCTTTATGACTTATTAAAATTATTAACGGATGAAACCATCTTAATTCTAAATCCTGTTCCTTGCAATTACTACAACAAATTTTTATTTTGCATAATGATCCGCGGTTTAGTTATTAGAATTATTGTGAAGTTTACGTGTTTATGCAGGAAATTGGGTATGTGCAATTTAAAACTGGAGAACAATTAACAGAATTTAAGAATACCAATACATTATTTTCAACTCCATAGAATAATTAAAAAAAGGAAGGCTCTTCTATTTGGCTCCTATGTCTTGTAATTGCTATACAAAATGGTTATTTTGCATAAAGGTTCGCAGTCTAGTGATTAGAAATATGAAATTAATTGGAGGTATTCGAGTCATTTCTATTTCATTGGTACATGTACTGCGCACTGTTGTTCTACCCCTCTGAAAATGTAATGCTGCGTGCAGGTGATCGATTTGGCGGGGTTAAAGCCCATCAGTCAAGAGTGCAAAGGTGAGAATCGATAACTGGCTACCTTCTTCGAGGACCGCGAGAAGGTCATCAAGCTCTTCGCACTCGACGGTGAAAAGATTCTCGACAAAGAAGCCCCGCGTCTTTTTGCTCCAACGGACCATCAGGGGTTTCCTCGACGTTCCAGGATTCAGCAGATCTATTACCTGTCAGCAGAAAATACGTTTTGTAAAATATTGTTGTCGCAGAACCGATCGGTAGGCTACGTTCAAACGATCAATGTTTACCTTCTCATTATAAATCTCCAAGAAGGAGGCTCTCAGAACAAAGTTGCACTGTTCCCGCTCCTGCAGGAGCTTGAATAGGTAGACGAAAGACCGGAAGACCAGGCCGTTGTCCTCCGAGTAAGAATTGATCCTTTCGGACTAGGATAAAGAAACGTTGATCAACGATCTTTCAGTTTTTAAAGGATATTTGTAGACGAGGAGATCAAAACTGTTCTTCGATCGAATTAAATTGTTAACGATCCAATAGGGAATTATGAAAAAATATCTTCCGCAAGATTTCAATCCTATATCATGACCAGAAGTGTAGTTATTGGTTAAAATCGAAAAATTAAGTATTTTGGTTCATTTTCTCTATTCTCGTGCAAAGAGTTAGAAAAAAATCAAGACACACAATTAATACCCAGATATACTGTAATCTGTTTTCAATTTTTAATTTGAAAATCTCAGTTGTAAAAATCAAGAACATAAAAAAGCAAAGAAATGAAGATTTTGTATTGAAGTTCAGATGTGACATTAGTTATAATTTTTACAATAACGGTGTATTATTAGAAGAATTGCCCTCGAATATTTTTAAATTTTTCGATGAAGTGCATCGCTGTTAAAAAATAGAAATGTCGTACTTTGTTTCATAACGTTGTTTCAGATCGAACCTTTGCGCCGATAGCATCTTCTCTAACATAATTCAAAATTCGATCGATAGAAATAACAATTATATCATAACGTAAGGTTGAACAAACAAAACTTTGCAGGAAACGTAAAGTTTTACCATTTGTTTGAAAGAGAGCCACATAGAGTACTATAGTCCCAACCACTATAATGCACCAGTCGCCGTAAGATAAAAGAATTAACGGTAAGCACCGAGAAACAGACAAGTTTGTTTTCATATACACAAAAATTCCGCTTTGGAAACCGTTCGATGAAGTGGTGAACTGTCATTATCTTATCTATGCATGCCGATTAGCATTAACCATTCCGTTGCATCGACCTTCGCAACGAACAGCTGTTTCGATATACATATATTATCCATTGCTTTCTGACTTCCTAGTTATACTTAAAAATATTTTTCGTTTCTCAAAAAAAAAATCGAGACACCAATATCAACTTTGTTAACCGGTTGACGTATAACTGACGTAATGGACCAAATTATTAGAATTTGATAACATAACAATCTGGTCCATTACAAAATTGTTACCATATACCTAAATATTAGTATTAGGTACTACAATTTGTTATAATAATTTGGTCACAACGAATTTCATTTAATTCGAATGAAAGTGGTTAATAGAATGAATTTAATTCGCTGAAAGGAAATTAGGAGAAATTACGGGGAGGTAGAAGGGGATGTTTCTTAGATTGTTACTATATATCAAAACATATTAGGTTACCACAATTTGTTACATTAATTTAGTCACCTCGAATTTCATTTAATTCGAGTCATAATGGTGAATAGAATTAATTTAATTCGCTGCAAGGAAAGGGGAATTTAAGGGGAGGTATAGGGGATGTTTTTGAGTGTTATAATAGGCTTACCATCCCCGGAGGTCCTGTGAGGGTGTGAGTTTTCCCACTCCCTGTCTGCCCGTAACAAAACGCGGTGCAGCTGAATCCTTCCACCGCCATTTCGATGAGCTTCTTGATCCCGGAGAACTGCAGGATGTCCTCCTGAGAGGCCGTGGGCTCGAAGACAACATTGTACGAAAATAATTTACCCTTCTTATCCCCGTTGTTCGGCGATCCGTCGCACTAAACCGGGGAAACCGACGAATTCCAATTTGAATTAAAAAAGAACCAGCGAGACATTGTTAACACTAGATCCACGAACCACCAAAAGCCATCATTTTACATGACTTATAGTACACTACGCTAATTAACTCACGTAAATTTGTCCATCTCCGGGAAACTGCACATCCATATGATCGCCCTTCTTGATTTCCCTACTGCTAAGTGGACGAACTCTAAAATCCAAGAGCAATTATAATAATATAGTAAACAAGTTTCACTAATGAGAATTAACACTATAACTACCGAGCCCGTCAATATTTCAGATTATTTTCATTCACAGTTCGTGATGTTATAGAAATATTTTCTTGAGAAACTTTTTAGAATATTCCCCTTTATTCAAGTATTCGCATGCTACCATAAAAATCCTGTGAAATCCATTAAATTCAATCCTGTTATTATTATAAAGGAATAAAGATCAGTCTCGTTCAGGGCTCGGTAGTTCTAATGTCAATGTTAAGACCTTTATGATCACCTGACGACGACATTTATATTACTCTCTGGAAGCAAATGTTTCGTGGCTATCACCCTCTTGTCACCGTCCACCAGCTTCTCGATGCTGCCGGTTCTGCGAACAGAACAACCGATAATTTAACGATCTTCGTGAACATTCCCAACGAGAGGGTTAGCACTGACACTTTCCTGTGCAACTCGAGCATTCTTCCCGTTTCACGGCCGATAGTTTCAACCGGTATAACCGTTTGCTCGTTCCGCGATTGACCCTCGAACACGAAGGCTCAATAATTTAGAAGGTTCAATCAATCGGGCCAGGTCGGGTAAAACTCTCGCGTGATTGACCGGCTTCATTTATGATTTCATTTTCTGTCGGGTCGTGGCCTCCATCAATGATTCATGGCGGCACGATTGCTTGGACGAGTGCCCGAATCGAAAATGCAACCGACTCTTCGAGAGGAAACGCATTTCCAAGCACAAGATATTAAATGCAACCAGAAGTTCAAGTTCTGCACTTGAACGTTTAAGTACGGCACTGAAAAAACTCAAGTCCTGCATCCCTTGAACGTCCTAAGCTATTGTTCACAGATGAAGATGAGTATTTGCATACCAAGGAGACAAACAGAGCCTGAAGGCGCAGGATAATGTATTAAATTTGTAATGTAACTATAAAATGAAACTGTATTTTTTAGTGATATTTTCACTAACATATTCTTTGGCACTTTTCTGATTAAAATGATACCAAACACTCCACCATTTGGATCGTATTTTCTTGAGCAATCCACGATAGAGTAGAATACGATGCAAATTGTGTCATGTTTGGACTCATTTTAATCAGAGAAGTAACACGAACATTTTGCCAAAACTTTTACGCACAAAACGAATTTTATTGTATCTCTAAACATTGATACTGAAAGTTTATAATCTTGACAGAGAAACTAGGCAATGTATTCTTTCATGTTTGATTACATGTGTTCATCGATCATTTTATTCGTTGATGCTAATCTCCTATCATACCTGCTTATTATGCATACAATTTCGTACTTTGTATATGTAGACTACGGATTTTATGTATTTATAGTAAAAATGAATAGATCAAATGGAAAACAGTAGAATTGATTTAAAAATATGTAAATATATTGTTGAAGTATTTCATAATTGATTGCTATTATTGAGAAAATAAATAAATGTTTACGTTGCCCTTGTAGCTTGAAAATAATGCAGACAATTTTCATATTGCATAAAAATCCGGCAGTCTATAGGCAATAAATGCTCAAACAGTTTCTTCGGCAATCTTATGTACATGTTTGACGTGTACAAGTATCCGTTGCATAATGAACATGTTCCAGGACTAAATACTTAGCGCGCCGATTGCAGACGCGCGTTCGCGTTTGTTACGTCTCATAGGCGATAATGGCATACACACTCGAGAACCGTGGTTGCAAGTAAGTCAGCGTGAGCATGCGCTACCGATTTGAATAGTTTCCTCGTTAGTGGGAATTATTTATTCATGGTGGAACAGTGTGGTACGTGTGAAGTACACAGCGGTTGTGTTGTCACCCCTTAATACGGAAGGGGTCAATGTCGGTTGTTGCACTTAGGAGAAGCTTGCCGGAAGCAGGAACATCGCGATCAACTAACTATTTTCCTATATAGCGCCGTGCGGGTACAACGCCAACTGCACGTTCATGCAACACTCAATCAATGCTGGTTGCGTGTATAGCAGTTGCAGCCGGGGGCGCGCACACTCGATGCATTTAAGATTCGCTAGTACGCAAAACTTTCGCACAACGTAGCTTCCGGGCTCTCCGTTTGGACCTTGGCGAAATCCTTGACTGCGCTACACGAATTTATACTCCACCACCGGCTCTGTCAATTTATTTTTCAATTTATTGCTCAACATTTCGTCGCAACGTACACATTAAGTGTACAAATTAAATCGGGGCTCTTATAAGTAGTAAACTACGGATTTTATGCATTCATAAGAAAAATTAGCCGTTCCATTTTAACACTAGATTTACGGGGCCCGTCAAAATGACGGATTCAAAAAATTTTAATTTACGATTATTAAGAGTGTAAGGAGGCATTCGTGAGGAATTATTAAATAGATTTATTTTTTTGTGTACATATTACAATAAGAATCGCTGAAGATCTAAGTAAATACAATTTTATTATTATTATAAAGCAATGTAAAATAATCAATTTTAGTGCTCCGTAATGCTAGTATTAACAAAGTACAATCATCAGAGAAATTAAAAATCATTGTCCTATTATTTTTCGTGTATCACGACTATTAAGGGTGCAAATATCTTTCTATTAATTCTCTTCTTCTCAAAAAGGATGCAGAAAATATTTATTTTGCAGGAAGATCCGCAGTCTCATAATTAGACCGTATATATATATATATATATATATATATATATATATATATATATATATATATATAAATATTATGGCGTAATACTTTATAATTCTATAAAAAATCAGGACCCTGACACAGTTGCGAAAGAGAGATACGACAAAGAAATGTTGTTTATTCGCAAAGAAGCGGGGGATGTTAATAAAGAAATGTCTCGGGAAAAATCAATGGGACTGTCTGATGTATTGCATAATACTTTATAATTCTGTAAGAAATCAGGACCCGACACAGTTGCGAAAGAAAGATACGCCAAAGAAATGTTGTTTATTCGCAAAGAAGCGGGGGATGTTAATAAGGAAATGGCTCGGGAGAAATCAATGGGACTGTCTGATGTATTGCGTAATACTTTTCAATTCTGTAAAAAATCGGGACCCGACACAGTTGCGAAAGAGAGATACGCCAAAGAAATGTTGTTTCTTCACAAAGAAGCGGGGGATGTTAATAAAGAAATGGCTCGGGAAAAATCAATGGGACTGTCTGATGTATTGCTACCATTCTGCACTGACACGTAGTCAATTATCATATATAACAATGTCAGTCGATTTTATCGTTCGCTATCTCAATACCAATTACGAATCGAAATTACGAGGGCTCGAACTGCGTTGTGTCAGACCACTAAAAAGGTCCTGCGACGTGTGTCACCTGTCCAGAAAATGGCGGCGACGATGAGATAATTGTTGGGAAGAACAAACAACGGGACATTTTTAGAGGGACAGGTGACTCAGGTGGATGATCGATAAAGAGAATTGTAGTTCTCGGAACCGATATCAGTCTAAAAGCGCTGGCAATCTGTTTCGAGAATTCAGACTCCTTTCGAGGAAAATTTTCTTTTAGATTTTTGCGCATTATACTATAACACAGGGTCTTAATTAATTAATATTCGACCGATAACGGTGATACCGAGTTTCGCGTGACGATACAGAATTTATATCGTTTTATTGCCGTTTCGCGTTACGACGTTCAAGGAAAAGTTTGTGGGCAGAGGAACTGCACGATTCCGGAAAATGTTTTCTGTTGAATCGCAATTTTGAAAAACTGCATAGACGGACACGTCTACGCTGCCTTATCGCTGTTTTAGCATAATTCTAGCGCATGGTCGCGATAAACTTGTTCTTCCTCGCGAAACTTTGTCGCTGTTGTTGCAAGTTGTTCATGCGAATGTAGAGACTATTATTATTTTATCATGCTGCGTAATATTAACGCTTCACCTGCCGGAAGTCTATTAATATGTTTTTTTTAATAACGTTATACTATTACCCAGAGTAATTTGTTGGCTTAAAAATGATTAGTCCTTTATTTGTAAAAGATTGCCAGTAGGTAAACTTGTAATGTATATTGTTTAACACGATTATTCGATATTTTTTAAAATTGTGCTCACACTTTAGAATTTGTTTTAGTACATTTTTATGATTGATAAATAGATAGATGAATTTTTATGAGTGGAACAAAAATGTCTTTCTCTCTTCAACCCTTAACTGCACATGCTGGCGTCTCTGTAACTCTATGAACATTTTTAAACAAACACTAACACAGTTACATTAGGTGTACAAATTAATTCATGACCTCGTCTTCATTTTGTTGTCCATTTACTAAAAAATCAAAACATATTCTAATCTTGAATATAATTCCCATTATTTTCTATGCAGTTAGATCACCTTACTGGATACCGACGAAACCAGTAAAATGTTCGGACATAAAACGAAGTTACAAATAATTAATAATTATTATAATTATACTACAAATTCATTTGTACACCTATTATCTGCCATGAATAAATTTTTAGTAGTGCCCCTGATTCTCCATAAACATTTTAAAACAGTTTCGCAGAAAGTGTCTAAATGTTATTATCCAAAAACAAAAAATACTAAAAAGCATCGTCCGACCAAATAAAGATTATTAATTCTAATAATAATTGTTCGAAATTCCACCTTTCGTGTTACAAATGCATAAAACCCGCGGCTAATTAACAAATTGCTAGACACATTTGTCCAACGACGGTTCCAACAGAAATGATCATAAATGTTCCCATTGATTTGTTATCAGCCCGATACTGCAAAAACCGGCGATTTCAATGGGATGGGGATTTTCCAGGCAGAAAAAACGGTGGGATCGCGTGCACAAACGGCAGAAACTATCTATCCTCCACGTGTCTGAACGTCGAGATCTCTTTTACACAACACACGTTACCGATCGCTTCGATATTGACCGACAGAACAGAGACAGTCCCGGCAAGGTCTCGCAATCGATACACAGCATCGACATGTGTCGCAACTCCGACGTACGCGTCTATCAACGTGCAAACCACCCCTTACGACCACCCACGCACCTCCCGCGATGGATAAGAGGGGTGGTTTTACACGTCCATCCTCTCCCCTCCCGGAAAAGCGACTCGGCTCGAGTCATCTTCGACGAGAGTGTCGCATTGAGGCTATCGGTGGCCTGGATCTGTTCGAGTTAGTTTCGCAGTATTTTGCACCGAACGATTCCCCTTCTTTCGCCATTCTCCTCGTCACGAATCCCTCTCTTTTCTCCGCTTCCAAATTGTCAACGAGTAATAACGATACTCCTTTTAACTGGTCGCAACTTAATGCGCGCGATCCAAATGGCTTTCGACGATAATATGCAACTACTATATTTTAATAAATAATGTTCAATGAAGTGTATGCGACGTTTTAATTAATTTGTAGCAATATTTCTTTAAATTCGTTTCGTTCTGCGTTAGAGAAAAAGGGGAGATTTGTTGCATTGTAGGACGGTCAATTTTTGATTAAGACAATTTTTTTTTCAATAAGCTGTAAAGAATATTATGGTTATCTTCTGAAAATTTTCAATTCTCAATTTTGTTCATCTTCAGATCGTCGATTTTTAATGATGTTCTATGCTTTAATAATCGTAGGCTATGTATGCTGTCTAAAACTGTTGCTAATAAAATACAATCGATTTTAAGAAATTGGTGAAATATCGTTGGTAATAATATGTTATACTGAATTATCGACATCTATAATGTTCATATGACTATGATAAAATATAATTAATTTTAAAAGATTGTAAAATGTGTATAGCAGAAATCGATTGCATTTAAAATTCTACATTTCGAATATCATCGGCAGTTTAAATAAATGATAATAAAAACGAATGAAACATCGCCGATAAAAATGTTGCATTGCAAATTCTCCGGTTTGTTTTTGGAATAATTTCAAATTCAAGCAATGTTCTGTTTTCGCGTGGTAGGATTCCAGCAAATCGCAGGCCGATTTCTATTATCTGCGTCTCGCGTCGATATCTCCCGAGGAAACAGCTCGATAATAGATAATAACGGATTGATGAAAATGGATGCCGGTAATGTTAAAATATTACACAATCGATCGTTGTAATATTCATGAGCTGATCAATAAACGACACACTCGCAAGAATGTTGACGCACGATCTATTTCAGTAAGGGCGGATGGAAGCGCGGAATTGATTATTCGCGAACATCGCGTTGCTCTTCTTACCGTGTGGAAACATTTAGGTAGAACGATAAGATCGTCGAGTGCCGTCTGTTTACATTCTCCGTTAATGGGGAATGGCGGCGGGAATATTGATATTCCTTTCAGCCAACCACAACACGAATTATTAAAGTGAAATATTCAACGAGCTGGCAACCTTAACCTTGGCAAACAATTTAACCGAATCAATCAACCCTTGAATCTTTCAATTGGAGCATTTCGACAAATTGTTATAGTTTCGATTTCACAGATCTAACAAGCGGATTATTATATTATACTTAGAAGATAGACCCTTTATGGTCTCAAAGTAATCGCTCTTGTCTAATTTTTCGATTTACAATTATTACTTGTGAAAGGAAAAGCATTTAATGCATTACGCGTATGGATTTGTGATCCCCAGTAAATTAAAGACAATTCTTATTTGATTACCCTTACTGCTTAATCATTAATTACTTGGTCTATACGTGGTTTAGAATGTCTCACAAAGATTTTAAGAATTTTTAAAATGAGCAGCTTGGATTCCTTTCGATCATTTCTTTCTGGTTACAATTATTAATTGTAAACAGAAATGCATTTACCCTGCATTATTCACATGGGTTTCTGATCCCCAGTAAATTAAAGACAATTCTTATTTGATTATTCTTACTGGTTAACAATTAATTATTTGGTCTACACATGGTCTAGAATGTCTCACCAAAATTTCAACAAGTCGCAGTCTGGTGATAATTAGTGTAAAATAGAGGACTCACTCGCTTCCTCTGGACTGCAACAGGCTGCTCCTCACAACCCTCTTGACATTGGACCCGCTTCTGCCAGGACTACTCCCTCTAGATACTATCGTATCCGAAGGACTATTGCCACGCGACATGCGGCCTTTTTTCTTTTCCTTCTTCGCATTTTCTATTTTCGGTTTCTCGCCTCGATTGGGCGACGGACTTTTCACAAGCACCATTCGTCCACCTGCAAGCGAAATCATTAATTGAATCCCTCTACAATACAGTAACGTCTCGATACATATCGTAAATGTCAGGACCAAAATGTCGCATTGTCTGCAGACCCTATGCTATTGAATAAACCTTTTTTATTTTTACTAATTTTTTAATAAACCTGATAATAACATATTCTCCACACTTCTCTGATTAAAATTACTTCAAATACGATACATCGAATCGTAATTTATGTGAGTTGTCTATGATATAGTAGAATCTCGATCATCCGAATTGTTACACTAATTAGTTCAGCTACTCCAATTGTGTTGCGTTTGGTATCATTTTAATCAGGAAATTATCAGGAATATGTTGGTAAAAGTGTTACAAAAAAATATTGCTACATTCGATACCGGAAGTCTTTATCATCTGAACACGTTTCACATGTAAATAGCTCAGTCATATTTTCGGTATCGTTTTGATTGGAAAAAATGTTACCGATATGCTAGGAAAGGTTTCATAAAATGCTAATTGTCTAATGACTAGAATAGGGATTTTATATATTTATGACAAAAATTAGCAGATCAAATGCAAAACAATGCGAACATTTAAAGAATTTAAAGATAGTGTTGCATTATTTTTAGCTGATTACGAAAATACATGTCTACGTAGCTCCTGTATCTTTCAATTGACGCAAACAATTTTTATTTTGCCGTAACGATTATTATTAAATAATCCACTACCACTTCGCGGTTTTGCATGTCCACGTGTGATCCATACAGCGCGCCTAGATCATCAAGAGACGTCCCATAGAATCAAGAACAAAGATGTACGTAGTAGAAGGCGGGATCGTCGCGAAAATACGAATTGTCCGGACCTCACAATAGTGAAAGCCTTTCTGGCGGATCTTTCTGGTGAACGCACAAATTTATACAATACGAATTAATTACGGTTTGCTTACAGGACGAGGTCTCTAGCCGATGGTAATCGCGAGCTACCCTAATTGAAGCGAAAGTTCTGCCGAGCTGGCTAATTGTGATTCCATAGAAATTCTCGGCCGTCATCGATAGTGTATGTATCATACATAAAGAACAAAGCTGCATTAACGTCTGTACGATCCAGCAACGTTTCGCAAAAGTTTCTTTTCTTTTCTCGCGGCCGATCGCGTTGGAATTAACACGTTCGCTGCTGGTGTCACTTCAGCATGACCACCATTTTATACACCATAATATAAACGAAATCACGAGAGTTTATAATAATTCAGTGACAATATATTTGTTATATGTTGTAATCTTGTAAATAATGAAAGAAGAAACACAAGAGAAACATATTTCTCAACAAATATAATTTCTTCTATTCATTGAATAAAAATTTCCTCCATCCTCAAATCTTCAGCAGATAATTTATAAAGATGGACGTTTGCATAAAAACCCATTCTTCAGCTTAGTTAGAATTAGACCGCGGGTTTTATGCCTTTATGGTAAAAATAAATAGGCCAAATAGAAAAATAAAAGGACATTAGAAGAATCCGAAGATCCTGTTAAAAGATCCTGACAAAAAGAGAAACAATTTATTTTTTTTTACAATTGAATTGCACAACTTTTGTATTGAATAAATATGCGCAATAAATGGGTCATAATTAATATCCTTCATCCAAGGCTTAATTTAATGACCATAAGTAATTCGTTATTTTGTATCCATCGTGTTTTGAGTGACGTCCAATAACGATGGTAACAAGTCCTAATATTTGATTAAGAACTGTTGCTTACTTAACCGGCGAATAAAATTGGTATGCTAAACCGGAAATTATTTACCGCTAGATCTAATAGAACTGCGGAATCAGTCACCCAAAAAGCAGCTAGCATTAAAAGTGTTAATGCGAGCCAGTTGCTTTTACCAGGATCGTAAAGTCCCGGACCGGAATATCGGTAACACTTCCTCGGAGGCCTATCCTTTAAACCAGAATTACCTACATATGCAGGACACGACTGTTTCGCGACTTCGTTCCGGTCAGTACACATTACACCTTTCATTTTGCACCTTTCCTTTTTACAACAATTAACGCAAACAGCCTACCGCCGCCGCAGCCGTTGTGATTTTGAAAGTGAAAGCCAATCAGATCGAACACGCAAAATCGAGCGCCACGCGGTGAGGAAAAATGAATCGTATATCGCGAACTCGTTCGGTCCATGGCCGAATGGGTCAGAAAATTAACGAGCGACTTAAAGCGGGTTTTTTTGTGAACGATTGAAGCGTACCCAACAGTTTATGAGTACTTTCTAACTTGCCATTTCCTCGGGGATAGCCGTGAGCGAATTCAAAATAAGGAAACGCCACGCGACTTCATCGATGGTTCAACAAGCGTATCCGGTGATGGGTAGAACACTATTTCCGGATAGTAAACTATCGAATATACTGTAAATCGTGTGCAGAACATTTGCAAATAAAATAATTTCTGTGGCAAACAATAATAAGTAGTTTAAGTAGTGTTTTAATTGAGGGTTGCTGAAAGTAATTGGATTTTTCTTTTGGACTGCTTTGTTCAGTCTAAAGTGCCCTAAATGAAGAACATTTTTCTGTACGTACATACTTTGCAGTGTATACATGGCCATAGTTGAATAAAAAATTAATTGATATTGCTGAATATTATTGATTTTTATGTTACATTGCCATTTCTTTATACACATGGCTTCTTTCGGTAAAAAACATTTTAGACGTACATTAAAATAATTATATTTTATTTTGTGCATAAGAGTGCTCAAATAAAATGATTCTATTTGGTGCCACAGGTTGTGAAAATAATTATTGAAATTCGTTATTGATTTAACGCTTTAAACACCGGAAGCCTATCAACACTAAACTTGCTAAGACTTAAAAGTGCCTGGTGTGTGTTACCTTATGCAAATAACAAGATTAAATTTAATGAAATTGTTATTAGTACATTTATAAAAAGATGGCCAGAAAATGGCCAATTAAATATTTTTACTCTTTTGCCATGCTGGTAGCAACCGCGTGAAAAGCAACCCCCCGTAAATGAAGTGTTCAAATATAAAACATTTTTTCAGCTGACTTTTTCTCATCTCCATTGAAGACCGAACAGAACACAGTACAAAAACAGGGACTGTCTCCCGTAAGGGCGCACTTACATTCGAAATTTCATGGATCAATCAAAAGTACCCCATCACCCGACCGCCTCCGTCCTCAGCAAAGATCTTTCCTCGTTTCGTTTTCTTCGATGGCTCTGTTGGATCAATTTTCCTAGATCAACGGTATTCGCCCGAAAGTATAGCGGAAACTCGTGCAATAGCAACAACAGACGGCACGCTACTGACACTTCAGGGTGGTTGTTTCGAGGGTGGTGGTTTTTCCTATAGTCGGCGTTCGCCGCCGATCGAAACGGTGTTCAACAATGTATGTATACATGTATTATAGGTACATACGTAGTAGTTCGCGCCGGTTAGGTTCCTGCTTGGTTCACCCCCGCCTCGATGATGGTCGACCACGTGGATTGAGCCTGCGTTAGGTTTTGAACTTGACACTTTATGTACGGGGTGCACGATCGGCTGTCAGATTGATCAATTGGATAGAACTTCCGCCTGGAACGTTCATCGTGACGGTACTCCTCTTTTGCTTGTCGTAGAAGTACAGTGGTTGACCAATATGATTGAACCGCTTTCATCACTTGACAATTTTACATTAAGACAATTTTTAAATGACTGCTACACTGAATACTAATCATTTTATAATTGTGATTTCTATCGATCGAATTTTGAATTATGTTAGAGAAGATGTTATTGGTGCAAGGTTCGATCTTGAAATTCAACAACAAATTTGCAATTTAATTAATACCCAACGTTTCGATCCAGGTGTAGATCATTATCAAGGGAATATTGCGTCTGAAAAATTATATTATTTTAGTGCAAATACATCGGGATGTTAATATTCACCATCTTGAAGAAAACCAATAATGGGAAGACAAAAAATATTTTTATTTTGAAAGGTAGACTTACTTGCTGTACACTATTTTTAATAAAGCCGGAAAAAAGAATTATTTTTAAATATAAATGAGTAAGAGTTGCGTTGGCAACGTGATTGTGCCATGGTGGCCAAACGTAACTGAGCCATGTGCCAGTGCAAACCTGCGTTATTGGTTTTCTTCAAGATGGTGAATATTAACATCCCGATGTATTTGCACTAAAATAATATAATTTTTCAGACGCAATATTCCCTTGCTAATGATCCACACCTGGATCGAAACGTTGGGTATTAATTAAATTGCAAATTTGTTGTTGAATTTCAAGATCGAACCTTGCGCCAATAACATCTTCTCTAACACTAATCATTTTTGTGCGAAGCAGGTATTATAGTTCGCAAATTAGAAATAAACATTTCGCAGCACTGTAGACGACTATAGCTGCGCCTAATTCCAATTATTTGTTTGTGAAGCAAGTATTAATGTTTTCAAATTACAAATGCACATTTTGCCTCACTGCAGACGACTATAGCTACGTCGAATTCTAATCATTCTTTTATGAAGTAGGTATCAACGTTTACAATTTAGACAAGTATGTTTATCAGCACCTTCCTTTTCTTCGTTAACAATCTTAATAAGCTGAAGACAGTATAATGTCATACTTAGATTTTTTTAAATGTATTTTCATGCATAAAATCCAGGGTCTAGAAATTACTAAAATGAACGCGAAAGAATTAGAAGATTATAAGAATTTAAAAGCATCAATATACTATTTTCAGCTAATTGACGTTATTAAACACAAAAAGAAGTTTCTACTTAGGGCCAGTTCTTGGGCCGCAGTATAGTAATTAGATTCGGCAAGTAACGAAGTTGTAAATAATGATTTCAATTTCGGCAAATTTCTAGGTTGACATTTTTGAAGCCGTGCAACTTCACTGATAATTAATGAATGTAAAAGAAATTCTAGTTGAACCATGTATATTAAACTTTTTTTCGGATACTTCTGAAAATGGACTTTTCCGCTTTTTCGGATCAAACACCCGTGCGATGCGACGCGACGCCTCGATTACTGAAAGATTCATATTCGACCTTGAGGAGCGCTTTCCTCGTGGAGCATGAGGAGGGGGCAATAGCTTATTCTAAGTGGTTCGAGCCGGGTCGAAAAATACGCGAGTAGGGCCCGATGATTGATTTCCAATTAGCCGATCGTTCTTCATCCGGTCGAGCGGAACGGGTTCCCTCGGCGAGGATGCGAAACAAGAGTGGTCCCGAAGAGTCGTACAGAGCGAAAATTACCAGGAGTATACCCGCGGAAATGACTGGCTATAAATACACGGTAGTCGGTACTGTAAACTTGATTGCGGCTCGTTTTCCGTTTGCGGGTTGCACTCAGCGCGAGCACGAGGAAAACGCGCGCGCGAAAAATTCCACGCCAGCAACCCTGCTCGCGAACGTTATACCCGGCCAGTATTTTTGTGCCGGCGGAGTCTATTCTCGTCCGTGCAATTCGATTTTTACTCGGGGAACCTCGACGAGACTGGTGCAGTCCCGCTGTCATCCAGAGGATGAACCTCTGCTTCATGGTGGCTCGTTCGCTGGCACCTGAAAACGCCATTTTAATTAATGAATACAGTAGTGTCTCGATACTTGTGAACATGTTGCTATTATCGTGTACAGGCACTGGGCTGTGTGATAAAAGCATGTAGAAGCTTTTACTAGTGTATCTTGAACCTAATACTTGGTTCTGTGCGCATAAGGGATGAAGCATTTGCTAGAAATAGTATTCAGTAAATTTTACTACCGAGTACTGATAGAAAATTATACATAAGAAACCTAGTATTTGCTTTTACTTATACCTAATATTTACAAGCACCGTTTCTATGCTGTATGCGGATCACTCTTATTTGATCTCTTGCATCTAGTCGAATAGAATGGCGAGTGAACAAGACATCAGCGTGAAACAATACAAATTACATAACTTTGTTGTTTCTAATAATTATTTGACGAATCTTTTACCGTCGTATTCGTCACACTTATCTTTACATATCTAATTTACGATAAAGTAGAACTTCTATTATCCGAACTGGAGGATTAGTATTCGGATAATAGAACAATTATCCAGCTACATTGTTAGATTAAATCTTTATTAATTTGGACAATGAGTCGTGTTGTATTCATATATGGAAAAGTAAAATTCAAATAGAACGTTTGTAGACCCAAGCCTCATAATCCGAGGGTGCAATATTTCTATTCAATTGCACTGGATCGAACAATTAACGTCTTGAGCGATGTACATGCCGTTAGTTCTGTTCAAACTGAAAATAAATTGACTATGCTAAATATTATGGATTCTTACTTTGTAATACTATTCCCTTCCTTCTATTTGTTTCCATTGTCAGGAACTATTCCAAACATACGTTCGAACCGCATGATTTGTGTATCGGTTTGCTAAAATTGAAAGTTCTTTATTTAGTGCACCAGATTATTGAAGTAAAAATGCATTATCATATACGCATCGTAAGAATATTTTACTTGCTCGAATTTTTCTATTATTTAAAATGTCAATTTATCTGAATTCTAAATCCTGTAACATTGTAAATATAGTTTCCTCTAAATTGTAGGCTTCTCAGTTTGTTTACAGCTCAATCAATCTGGCGCACAGTGAAAGGAAATTGTTGTTAATTAATAATAGTATTTAATAACTTCTCACCTCACAGAGTATGTTTAGAAAACAAGGACTCAATTGTGGTGCACAAAAATATTTTACCTACACAAATTTTTCCTTGCGATTACGATATAAAACCTAAACATCCCATAAATGTCTAATTTATCCCGCAACATTATGAATAGATATATCTTTCTCCAAATTGCAGGCTTCCCAGATTGTTTGTAGCTCAATCAATCTGCAGCACAGTAGACGGAGATTGTTAGCAGCTAACAAATCAGGTTTCCATGAGATTTTGACCTTATGGGGTCCCGATCATGGAACGAGGACTCAATTATGGCGTCTATGATCGGTAGTCATTGCTTGAGCGTTGTCTGACTAACGGTTACGAAAGTACGGTAGCGGTATTTATCGTACGACAAGGTGGCATAGAGTGGAATAATAATCACCGTTGCCTTCGATCCCTCGCACGTTGCAATGACAACGTCCCACAAATTAACTTTTTGCATTCGAAGCTATTTTGAAGAATCCAGAATTCCATCAATATCAGAAAATTTATTCGACCCGAAACATTTTATGAACCAGATACAAATAAATCTGTGTGTATTTACTGACAACATACTGAAGTCTTCAGCAAGTTCATTAAATAGAAACAAGTAGGGTAACCTAAGAATTGTTTCGAATTATGGTAAAATCATTTTTAGTGGCGTCTCAAAGTTGCCATTTGAGTGCAAAGGGTTAAATGGAACACAATAAAATCCAAAAGCAAACTGTTAATCGAAACACCGATAGCATTGATCTTCTTCTTCTTCCTCTCATTGCATGAATCAAACACCTTGATAAAAAAAAAAATCGAGTCTAATTTTTACACAACAGACAATCAGCGTACAAATATACGCAAAACTGCAAAGAATGCAGTTTGCCAAAAAAGTGAACCCAGTTTCTACAGCAAGGTCTTCAATTCCTATTTGTTGAAGGATTAACGATGGAAAACCAGGCACCTAGCAACTTCCTGGTGAGTCGCGCGACCTTCAGGTTCACCAGCAATTCCACAAAGTCAAGGAATCGGTCAGGAATAGATGACGCAGATTTACTTCGCCGTTGCCGCTTTTTGCCAATCAGTTTCTGCCATTGCAGCGAGTTATATCTGAACTATCAGCGGAATTAGAGTGTTCCGTTATTTATATTGCCCTCATAAATTAAGCACGGTTATTTTATCGACCAGGTTGCTGCATTATTTACAGACAACAGTAGGAAATCACGGAGTCATTCGAACGATATCGCAGGGGCGCATCATTCTTATTGATTAAGGACTTAATGGTAAAAGTCTCAGTCGGCGATACGAATTATTATCGCTCCGTGGAGAGACACCTCCGAGCTATGGGTTATTCCAGGGCGAAAGTGGCATTTATCGCTTTTCGTGCCAGCTCGGTTGGCTGACATTAAGCCGTGTGCAGACGATGCAGCCTGCCCATGCAGCCTTAATACCGGTTTAACGCCGGGGGCCGAGTTGCAAGTCGCGTACTTTTCATAAATAAATGATGCTCGGGGAAGGTAACCGTGACGTAATGAAGACTCGCATCGGTTTCGTTTCGGTTAGGCCTCGATCCCCTTCGTTTGGTCCACCGTTGCTCGCGATCTCCGAAAACCCTTTGCTTCTGAACAACTTTTTATACTCCATCCAGAATTAACAGTTCCAGAACGAGCATCTCTAAAATAACTTATACATTTATGCAACCGGTCCCTACAATTACAGATAAATTGCTCGACTGTTTAAATAACAAAAGTTTCGTACAGATTCTAGTAATTAAACTCTAATAATTTGCTGATGTTGAGAATCACTGGCTATAGATCGCGACACGCGATAGAACTGTTTAATTTGGCGATCGAAGGAAAAAGCAACGCCCTTTCACGTTTAGACGTTTACAATTTTATAAAAAATACGATTATAAGAATTATATATATAGCTCTCACGGCTCAATCAGAAAAAATTCCTAAAGTTGAATATCCGGCTCTTTTTTGAAAAAGGTTTGACTTCACGATTCGTGTTGAGCGTATAAAAATGCACGAGACCGTTAATTAATTATCAAAACGCAAAATCGGTGTTGCGAGAAGCTAGATTTTCTCTTGAAGGCAACGTTCCGTCTGGAATGATCTGACATTTGCGGCGTCATGCAGACATGGATTAATCGCGGCGCGCGGATCGGGTAGATCTATAGCGGATACGTGCACCCCTCGCGGAATCGAGTGTAAGTAAATTATGGTATATAAGGACGGTGCACACAGCGGCTTCCTAATGTGAAGTTAGAGTTTTCCGGTCGATTACCGCAAGCGTCGTTGTTAACAGGCGTCTGCAGTTCCTCGAACTTTTCAACAGCGTTCTTGCTGCAATTCTCCGGTTAAACTGTACAATTAAAACAATATTAATGTTGGCCAAAAATCATGGAATTTTAGTCATTTTTAAATTGTCCAATAAAATACATTCCCTAATCTGTTGCAAATAACGTTGAACGTAGAAGAGAACAGCGAATAAACAAACGCGTGTTACAATTGACTAAATTGACTAAATTGGCAAAAATTTTTGGTTTTCAATTATTTGTTCACGAAACACTTACCAACACATCCGTGCCATTCTTCTGAATAAAATGATACCAAACATGAAACAAATTGAATGATTGACACTAACGAATTGTTGTGAATTGAGTTTAAACAATATATTGAATCAAGCTCTTCGAATTTCGTGGGATATGTTACTGCACTGTTGAAGTAATTAAATAAATGTTTTCATTTAAAGTAATTAAAGTAACAAAGAATTCATTGGTTTTGAATACTCGAGGGTCTTCTAAATCATCAATTGAACAAGCAAATATGCTCCGAATCATATAGCATTGGTTTCAGTTTAATCAAGAAAAATTTCACAAATATATTGGTAAAAGTATCATAAAGACACGATTGGAAATAAAAAAGTTTATATTAGATTGTGATAAAGAAATAAAAGTATGAGTGACCCATCAAGAAAGCCCTAAAGAACGCAGCAGGGTTATTCAACCGAACAATCATGTCCCGACTGTTTGATAATCGTTTTCTTAGTATTCCACGGATCAATTCGCCATCGATAAAACCGGAGAATGATTCGCCGAATTGCGCGGAAGCGCAGCGGGCTCGAGCGCAGTCAATTATGCAGGAAGTGCGCCCGGGCCGTTAGGGAGAGACGAAAGGAAATGCGCGCGCGCCTTTCCATTCATCCAGATTGCCCCGTAAAACGCTTCCTTTGTGCGCCGGTATACGACGTTTACGTTTCTTTCGCCGCCACGCCACTAGATATCGATCTGCGATTTAGACGAAGTTCACGAGCCGGGTAATTTAAACCAATTACAAAAAATCGCTCGGGTCTAACGATCCGGACTGGCGCTCGCGATATTCCGCTGATTACACGTTGGTCCCTCACTTTATAGTTAACACTAAAACCATCGAGCAATAAAACCGGCCAGTTTGTACTACCTTTTAAAAATTACGAGCTATTATTTCAATTGAAATGTTGCACAATTCCTTTAAACAGTGTAGGTGTCCAGAGAAATATCTTTACAGTCATTGAATACGTTCGCTAGCACTATTTCTTTCGTTGCTTATCTTCATCATTAAAACGTTTTACGAAACGTAGCATACCCGTTGTATAAAATAGTAAAACAATTTAGCAGGAGAGAGTCATGAACTCTCTGAATATTACACTGTGTACTTTAAACAACGAAGCGTATAAAATAAATTATTTTCTAGTAAACTGTGAGCGTCACATAACCGTGGCGGTGGTAGTAAAAGTGTTAAAATACTAAAATTCTAGTATTAATACTAAACTTATTACTAGACTGCGGATTTTATGCATTTATAAGAGAAATGAGCAGATGATATTGAACATCACGACTGTTAAGAGTGGAAATAGCTTTCTATTCATTCTCTGTTTTTCGCAATATGTAGTCGCATAGAAGTTAGCCTCCCACTTGTTGAAATAATTTCAACAGTTGTGCTGAGTCGTGCTAAGTTTGTGCCACATTGTTCTCGAATATTATAGCAGTAATATAAACAATAAGCCTAAAAATTGAGAAAAACGATTTTTTTAGTAGCCCCTCACTTTTCGTTTTTTTTCAATTTTCTCAATTGTGCTAAGTTGTGCTAGGTTGTGCTAAGATTGTGCTCGAATATTATAACAATAATATAAAAAATAAGACCATAAATTGAGAAAAACGATTTTTTAGTATGAAAAAAAACGAAAAGTGGGGGGCTACTAAAAAATCGTTTTTCTCAATTTTTAGGCTTATTGTTTATATTATTGTTATAATATTCGAGAACAATGTAGCACAAACTTAGCACAACTCAGCACAACTGTTGAAATTATTTATTTCAACAAGTGGGGGGCTAACTTCTAGGAGGCCAATAATGTAGGTGCAGAAAATTGTTACGTCACATGAAAATCCGTAATGTAATCAAAACATGTCCTCAGAAGCAACTAAGGACTGAAAGGGTCAAGATGTTTCTACAGAGACAAGTGAATAAATTTGGTTATTCGGACGCTTAGTATAACATATACCTCGCAATATGTAAATAAACTTAGTCTTCAGTTACTTTTATGTGGCAACACTAGTCACTTTCAGTGCTTGGGTAGGTTCCGTGTTAAAAAACATAATGTTCAACTGTGTAGCAACGCCGCGTAGCTACAGGAAGGCTCAAGGTTTCGAAACATTTCTGACAAATTGCCCGCCGTCGCGGGAACCAATAAACATAATCACCCACATACGCAACTTCGGACGTGGCTCGCTTGCGAATGATCGCTAAAACAGAAATGAAAGAGTAGGTTAACGAAGAGAATAATTCTTAACCATAGATGCCGTACCGAAAGTACAAACGACGATAATAATTTTTGAAAATTGTCTGCGCGGTAGAAATAACACGAAGAGACAAAGATTATGTACAGCGACACATTTCTCTCGGAGCCATATTTTCCTAAAACGCCAGGGTTATAAATTAATATGCTGTCCATATCTAAGAGGTTAAAAAGGCTGTACACAATCTTATAGTGTTTTATGGCCATAATATTCCGAACCCTCGTGTAAGTAATCAAAATGTACAAACGACATAAAATCTTTCCAGTATTCAAGATATTATGCATTTATAGCAAAACATGAATAGTTCAAATATAAAGTAGAGGAAACATTTAAAGGGTATAAAAACACAGTCGTGTTACTTCAAACTTATTAAAATGGTTAAGAAAAGCAAGATACATATATCTACGTAGCTCCTGTACCTTACATGAGTTCATCATAACAAACATGCACCTGTCGATCCAGTTGCCTACGCAAGGATCGTCCAATTTGTCAACCGCACACTGTACTGTATAGTATCCTAAAATATTTGACTCGAAAAAACATAACCATCCATCAGCACACAACCCCGAAGCAAACCCAAGCATCGAACCTAATTTCGTTTCGAAAAATCATCTCGACACAGAGATCCGTTTCAACATTTCAACACGTCTAATTTCGCCATAGTTTCGAAACGTATCTCGAAAACCGTCGAACCCATCGGTTCGCAACGCCATCTATACCGTACGCGCGGGAACAATGGTGTAGTGATGATCCTTGCGATTTGAAAATTCCCGAAAACCCGAGGGGGTCCGATGTACACATGTATAATAAAGTGACCGGCCTCCGGTCGTTTTACGAGCGGCGCACACAATGGCGTTGTCTTCTCACGTACATATTTACACGTGTGCGGCGAATAGTGCACGGGCGTAGGGAATGGGCCATTTCTTCGTTCTCCGTCACGCCATTGGACGCCTTCTTCTTCTTCTCCTCCACCACCACCTTCTTTCTACGGCACACAGAGAGACAGAGAGTTCCTTTAAGCCGGCAGTTTCGTGTATTACACCGTGGCGTGTGCACACAAGACCCAACGGGACGCGGCGAGAGGTTCGCCACACAAAAGCATCGGCCTGGGCCTCAGGTTGAGCGGAACAAGTTCTCCAGGTGTCATCCAGGTGTGCAGGATCCAGGTTGACGGTCCGCCTCGTGCATGCTCTCTGCCACACTCGCCGGCTATCCACCGGATAAACAAAAGTAAAAGTTACACGCACACGGCGAATCACTTTAAACCTGCGCTGTTCCTCGGGAACGACCGAGTCTCGTCGTCGTTTCGCAAGTGCAGGCCTTTGTCTCTCCCGGTTGTGCGATCCAGGAGACAGACGGTGATGTGACCAGTTCCGAGTGCAAAACAGTGACACGTTCTGCTTGGTGATCGGATAGACCGTAAGTCTCACATCCACCCTTTTGTTTATCGCGATCGAACCATCACGTGGCCCCGCGAAACGCAAGCTGCGAACACATTGGCGAGTAACTTGCGGAACACACGTTTGCAAATATTATAGATATTCGGGGGAACCGGAAAGAAATGTATTATTTTTTATACTTGAATTTTGGGGCAGTCTACGCTGGTACGTTGCAATGTAAAGACCTCTTTTTGGGATTTGTTCTCTTTTAGTGTTCATTAATTTTATTTTTTAGTACATAACTGTAATATTCCGTTAAGCCCCGAAATGTCAAAGAGCGTTGTTGACAAATTGCACGTCAGGCATTGCATGTTGCTTTTTTCGATCAGTATATGACTGCTACTAAAGCGGAGGAGTCAATTTTTGATCTTTACGGCGGTATCTTAACGGTAGGCAAATGTCAACGGCCGTTTCGAAAATTTAAATCTGGCGACAGATGTCAGGATGCAGGATGCCACAGGATCCGGAAGACCATAGAATTTTTATGACATTTTGAAGTCACTGGACAAAAGTGATCCAAGGTTAACGATTGACGAAGCATCATATTGTTGTTTTTTTGCCAACTATTGGAAAGATTGAAGGAGAAATTTAAATAGAAACGACTAGCTTTAATCAATCGGAAGCAAATATTCCATCACGGCGATAACGCAAGGCTTCGTACAGGATCGATCACAGGTCAAAAAATTCGTGAGTTAAACTGGGAAGTTCTTAGTCATCCCCCTTATTCCCCTGATTTAGCACTTATCGATTACCACCTCTTTAAGCCTCTGGAACATTCCGTTAGTAGCAGAAGATTTCAAAATTGACCCGAAATGCAAAACCTCAACGACTTTTTTAATTCAAAACTTGTACAATTTTTTAAATGTGAATTTGAAAAATGGGTCTCTAGATAGAAGACTGTCCTAAGAGTAGAAGGAAATTATATTTTGAATTAATATTTAAATATTTACATGAAATAATAAAGCTGTTTGTTAAGATAAAAAATAATGGATTTCTTTCCGGCACCCCTAATATATTGTTTCGCTCTGCGAGTACAATTGTCGCAAGTTAGTTCAACTTGCTGGCGGCTATAGAGGAGTTTACATGTGTCACGAGAGTCGCGAAAAATGTCACAGGTTACTCGCTAGTGTTTTCTCACTTTTAACTTTTGTACCATTCGCGAAAATAGTTGGGCCGAAGGTAGGATAATACTCTTGACCCCGAAAAGTGTGTTTTGCACTCCGAATTTTATTTCTATTTGCACTGTTGGACCTGTTTGGATATTGTCGCGATCAATGAGAGTACAGTAAGTATATCGCCAATGTATGTCAATATTAAGATAGGTTGGAGTAAAAGGATTATCAGTTGGGTTCAGAAGAAAATGAAAAGGCGATAGTGAACACGAATGACGAGTTAATCGACTTGGTTAACACGTTCATTGCTACGCGAATTTTATACTACTTTCATCTTATTCGTGGAAACGATCGGCGGTATTGATAACAATTGCTAATTACTTGATGATTGAGTTATCGCGAAACAGTGTAATCTAGTTCATTTCAGCCTTGATAAATTGTTATTTAGTGGCATTAATTTGACAACAATAATTTTGTAATTAATAATTAATTAATCATTTGTTACGTTCATTGTGTTAGCCTATTTGCAACATTGGCGTACATATGCGCGGAATTTTTCTAACTATGACTAACCAAACTGCATTGCCTTTTTAAATGACATACCGAGTGGGGCAAATAATGATTTAGAAGAACTGTTAGTCCACGAGGCTGTCGTTATCAGTACATAGTATGTATACATTACTGAAACGTGAAGTCGTTTCCTCACTGTCTGAAATTATTCGGCTTACATATAATAAAAATAATTGGCTATGTAAATAGGTTAAAAAATTATATTTTACAACACGCACAAAAAAATTGAATATATTACATTTTACGGTGTACATATAAACAAAAATGGCTGACGCGTATATGTGAACATATTAATTATCTCGTGAGCAGTATCACTGCAAATCAATTAGTAAAAATAACGGTAAAAATATTTAATTGTTATTTCTCTTAAACGGATAGACTTTTAAAAAAAACTTTTTTTGAATACTGCATTATCATCCAGTTCCGAGCTACGTTTCCAATTTCAAGTCTCTAGCTCATCGGGAAGTTAGTTTAAAATCATTTGCAAGATTTGTACCGAACAAACAAACAAACAAACAAACAAAAATAGTTTGTTTCGTCGAAAAAAGGAATTCTATGTCAACGGTCATAATAGCTGTCCACTTTCCTTCCTCGAGTTACACGTATATGATGGACGTCTATTATGACAGTCGGTATTGTCTCAAGTGTCTCGGTTATATTCCCCCGAAAAAACATAACATCCTAAGACCCGTTGGGTGCTTCAAACGAGGTGGTCTAGTGCGAGGAACATAAAGTATATGTTAACTATGAAAGTCTATTACCTGTCCTATCTGTCAGGACAGGTTCTCACGATTTTATAAGACGTTTATGTGCCCTGTGATTGAAATGTGTTCTGCAAAGTTGACATAATACGAAGAGTTGATCGTAATATTTTTGTTCTGCCGTTTCTCATTTGATATGCACACAGGCGGCGCTTTATGCCATTGACATCTGGACGTGAGTCACTGCGAAACAAAATTGCGAACATCGCGTGCATCTATTACGAGATGCGCCACGAGGTGGTCCCCGGACTGTTTCGGACCACCTTTTTCCCGTAAATCATTCGAACGGGGCTCGTTCTCCGTTAATTTATCTTGCGATCCACGTTCGCGACATTCTCGAGGGAATTATATTGCCGCGCGTTTTAATAATCTCGCTCTTGAAAACAACCTGGAGACTGACATTTTTTATAGACGGTATTTCGGGAGCCTGCGTATTTGAGGTTATTTTCGTCCGGCCGTATTTACTTTTTCGAAATTGTACGGTATTCGCCATGGAGTTTTTTCGGGCTTGATCGGTTATAGTCCGTGACTTCTGTAACCATTTTCATAACGGTGGCGTTTCAAACATTGATTTATATTTAGAAACTGATCTGCAGCGGACTATAATTGACCACGTGCAACTGGAAGTTCGGTAAAAGGGTCAAACGAGTCGATTAAAACGACGCTCCGAGCGGCTGGTTTAATCGTTGTTCGGATCGACGTATGGTTAATGGCTTAACTACCCAGTAGGCAATTTGCTCTTGATTTTGCGTTAAATACCGAGCCATCTGTTTCCGAATTAGGCTCGGTATTTGTCGACAAGTTCATAGCAAATAGAGACTAAATTCTGCTCTGAGCAGGATTTATTATATCTATTATATTTATTATATTAAAAATAACAGTCAACGATATAATTTCAACCCCTGCTAAAAAGGCATAGATAAATATAATACACACCTTGCAGCTTTCCGGCCGTTAATGCCAGCTTATCGTTCATGCATACATTAATTTTGTCCTCAATAGGAGAGTGTCATTAATAATCATAAGTAACAGTAAACAGCCCTGCAGAATACCAAATAAATTGCTACAATGGCGTAACTCGTTCCTGCGCAATTGAAATGAATTATTCTTTAAAGAGAAACGACAGTTAGGACAACCATTGTTGGCGACCAATGGATCGAGAATCGGTCGGTACGATCGGCTATCGATACACTTGGTTGTTACAGTCGACATTGACGTCAAACTATTGTACCCGTTGCGATAATACTTATCGAACCTCGACAAGTCAAATTTCTTCGACAAGCGATTATTATCGATTGCTCGATTGATACTTCGTGCTTCGGGCCTCGCAGTGATTCTCAACCTGACAAACTGTACTGACCTCCAGACTAAATATCTTTATAAATTAAAATAAAATTACTTCGTTATCGATATTCGAGTATTAAAGACAATCTAAACATATGGTAAATATAAATTTTCTTTTTCTTCAACGCAATTATCAAAGAGAATTAATAGATTGGAGAACGGAGAATAGAAACACAATAGACACAGTTTCAGCGGTTTAAAAAATAGGAAGGTCGATTTAGGTTAACACTTTGCCGTCCGGCGACACCACAGTGGTGTCGTGCACAAAGTATTGCTCAACGGCCGGCGACACCACAGTGGTGTACTGGACGACATAGTGTTAATTGCGCATTATTTAATGCATTCAGGACATATCAACATTTCAATACAGAACGCAAGAGTCTCCGATTTCATGATTTTTTATTGAAAGTGTCTGAATCGTGGATAAAAGATCATGTACCTGTTCCTGAGCAAAACTCGGAGGTCGCTACTACATCGCGTGCGTCCCATCATGATTCGATCGACAGACTTTCCTGTCAGCTAAAACAACACCAGCTAACACTCATTTCCGAAACTAACAAACGAAAATAAAGAAACTGCCATGTATGTTCCGAAAACAAAAAAAGAAGGACAACAAATTTAATGTGCAAGTCTTGTGGAGTTGCGTTACATCTTAAACATTGTTTTGCTGCATATCATTTAAAAGAGAAATACTAAGTTATTACCAAAGAAAACGTAAATAAATAAATATAGAAAACAAATTTTACTTTTATTTACATATGTATATCTTCCAAATTTCATGAAAATAAGGGGCAGGATTGAAAACTCATGAGAGCAAACGATTACATTAGTAAAACTTGAAAATTTATAATCACCCGATAACCTCAAGAACGGCCGGCGCCAAGCGAAGAAATTTTTACGAGACGTGCGGACGGCAAAGTGTTAACAAAAAGATCCGTAGCTATCCTCACGGTTTCCAGGAACCCGTTCGCGAGCTATCTTCCTAGGAAACTGCGCAGAAAGAACCGGCTAGAAGAAAAAAAAAACCGCAACGCATTGTTCCTCTGTCGGATCGCGTTTATGCTATAACGTGAAACCCGTCTTTCACGTTTTTAGCGCGGTTCGAGGGAGTAGACCGAGCGGAGATTATGGGTCATTGTTTAGTCGAAGATTCTTGACCTCGAAACGCGCGCAACTGTTTGAAACGCAGGTGGAAATGGTGGGAAAAGGGAACAAGGCTCCGACCGGGAGGGTGAAAACCTTCTTAGCTCGTTGGGGATACGATGCCTGGACCTTAATCCGCGAGGAGACCCGTAACTACATATTTCTGGGTTAATTCTTGAGAGCAGTTGAAAATACTGGCTAGATTCTGACTGGTGCGCAACGAGTGCACCCTTGGTTTGGAGTAGCTGACCTGTAATCAGAGGAGAAGCATTTTTAGCTGCGTAAACGAAGGCTGCGGATTTTTAACACGTTCAGCGCCCACTCCACAATCATAAAAATTACACAAAATCAAAGCAATATATTTAATAAAACAAAAACTAAGAAGTTTAGTTTTGTGATATTAATTACTGTTTCAAACCTCTTCTATTCCTCAGATCGTAAGAAAATTTTGTACACTCAATCTACCAACGTAAAAATTAATTTTCAATTCTGTATAAATAATTCCGTCACCCAGATATGGGTGACATGGCGTTGAACGTGTTAAAAAAGGAAAAAAGAAAAAGGTTAAGCTTTTTGAGAATAATTAAAAATATACAGGGTGTCTCATTTGAAGTGACCCTGTCGAGTATCTCCGGAATTATTACGATATCGAAAAATGTTTTCGAACAAAAGTTATATGGTTTCGAGGGGTGCTAAATTCTATATCAATGATTTCTTTTGTAGATGGAGGAGTAGAGGGCATATGAAGGTCACTTTCAATTTTTTTTACCGAACCATGTATTCTTTAATACACCGATCGATGTACGTCATTATTTCACATAAAAAAGTCTTAACTCTCTTATATCGAAAAATCATTAGTTTAGGAGATAATGAGTATAATCATAAAAATTGTATTGGACTATCAAATAGTAATTTCTAAAAGGTTAAAAATTAGCATCAGTTTTTATGGTAACAAACAGCTCGGTATAGCGTTTTCCTGCATTGTCCATTTGCTCGCAGAGTTTTGAGGAAACGGTGCCGTCTCGGACTCGACCAGTTCAAGGTTGAAACCCTTGCAATTCTCTGAAAGGAGAACACGTACTCAGAAAGAAAGAGGGTTTCTCACCTTCGCCACCGGCGACCTCTTCTTGAAAATGTATGTCTACAGCCTGGCCAGCCTTAAGACAATTAAATGCGATGAGTCAGGATAGAGGCTGTCCGCTGTCCTTTTTTTTTTTAATGGGGCAACATACTCGGCCAGATCTATTAGTCATCTGACTGGACATGCCATTTCCCTCGACAAACTCGTTGCCTGTGCCCGAGCTGCTTAACTGCTTATTCACGTGGCCATTGGCACTGATTACTGACAGCGGATAAAAATTATAAAACACGATTCCATAAAATTCCGTTTAACACAAACAACATCATTCAATTTCGATCTCGCGGTCAAGAAATGATGCTTGATTTACAATTTATCTTATATCACTTATTCTTCCATATCGCCCACAATTACAGTGAGTCCGCGATCTAAGTCCTTTTTCGGTTCTCTGCCGGGACTTAGATCGAGACGGGAAACTATTATTTTGTGGCCGCGTCGACCGCGCCGAACGTAGAAAAGGGGGGCAGCATGTAAACACCGACCGCTATCCTCGTCTACGTCCGAAAGTCACTGTATATATCGTCAATTAAACCACTAAATACAGTTGAAATGATTTAGTGTTTGCTGTCATTTTAATCAGAAAAATACGAGAAATAAGTTGGTGAAAGTTCCATAAAAAAATAATGAAAAATAAATAAGTTTTGTAATTGGATTAGTAGTGATTCACACCGATATACCCGACCCTGGATCAAATTACACGGCATGTTTACACTGCTCGGCGATCGAGGCAGCTCGAGCTTCTTGGCCCCTCCGGGGATACCCCGCAGTGGAAGGAGTAGACGAAGGGACATAGATCGCAATGTTCCGTTGGACTTAGATCGCGGACTTACTGTATTTATTCCCTATTTCTTATTATCAATGAATTATCTGTACTAACACCTAATAATACCTCCTACTATTACTTATTAATAGACTGCGGATCTTCATGCAAAATAAAAATGTTCCGCATCGATTGTGGGAAGCAGGAGTTACATAAAAATGCATTTCATCTCCTAATCGTTTTTTTTCACCTTGAAATTAACATAACAATATTCTTAGATTTTTCAGAGCTTTCATATTTCCGCTAGCCAATTTCTTCATAAATGCATAAACATTCCACAGTCTATTGCCTCTACTTATTCTTTGGTTTCTTTCTTTCCTTTTCCCCTTCCGTTTATTTCTTCAGACAAGACTTATATAGCAGCCCAATATTAATTTAGTGAGAAACGAACGTTTCACAGTTCATATACAGTACTAAAAATTTTGGTAATTATATAGAAAAGGTCTGCGTACTCCGATTTTGATGAAATTTTAATATGTTATGGAGCAACACATTCTGAACAACTTTTTCCTTTTCTAATATAGGGGGGCCGCTTTTAGTTTTCGAGATATTTGTAAAAAACTATCGGTAATGTTAATTTCATAACGGAAACCTTCTTTTTAGAAACACTGGGTGAGTGGGTGTGGTACTGTCGCTTCTCATCTCCTCAACGTGTTTACAAACAAAAAATAAACAGGTGCGGCCCGAAAATCCAGGAAATGTCTTTGAAAATTGAAAGCTCAGCCTATCTATGTATGATCAGAGTTATCTACAGGAGTTAATTCTGCTTGTTTCTTCTGTTATTCCATTTCTTGGATTTTCGGGCCGCATCTGTTTATTTTTTGTTTGTAAACACGTTGTGGAGATGAGAAGCGACAGTACCACACCCACCCACCCAGTGTTTCTAAAAAGAAGGTTTCCGTTATGAAATTAACATTACCGATAGTTTTTTGCAAATATCTCGAAAACTAAAAGCGGCCCCCCGATATTGGAAAAGGAAAAAGTTGTTCAAAATGTCGAAATCTATAATATATTAAAATTTCATCAAAATCGGAGTACGCAGACCTTTTCTATATAATTACCAAAATTTTTAGTAGAATTTGTAGAAACCGTTCTCGGTTTTTAAAGAAACTAACTTAACCGTCTTTAAAGAAAGACCCTTCATTAGGATTTGTAGGATCTAACAGAGTTAAAGAATAAATTCTGCTTCTGCGGTCTCGGCCTGTTTCATCATATTATTTTGATTTTGTGTGTTAAAGAATAGTAGCAAGGTTCTCCCTTGAAATGGTCGCAATATGTCATCGTGTCGTCACATGTCGATAAGGTGTTGATTTCGCCAGGTTATTTTTGAGCTGGGAGACAACGGTCGCCACATTTTTGGTAGCGAAGGGTGTCCGAGAGAAAGATGTCGTCTCGGCCAGCCTGGAGCACAGGAAGTGGAAGCTCGGGATATTTATCGCAGAGTGTGTCGACAGGAATTTCGACACTGAACGACACTGGTCACGTGTCACCTCAGGGACAACTTATTGATGAGTAAGTGGGTAAACGAGAGGTGGTGTCGGGTAAACCGAGACCCAACGTACTTCTCGATGCACACTCCGTTTCTATTCTGAAAGAAATATGTTTACTTACTTATCAAGTCGGAGGGGCAATCATCCTTTGACTAGTCAGTGTCTAGCCAACGCCTTCGACTTATCTGTTCGCCACCGTTCGCTCATTGTTATTCTGGCCTCGCCTAACAGCACGCTTCTGAAATATTAATCTCCGCGATCTGCGAATTCCTTTTAGTTCGACAGAACCATGACGAAGAAAAGGAGTCAGCATGTAGAGATATGGTATAAAATATGCTAGATGTAGGTTTGATACTGTGTACTAGGTTCGAGTTATAAAACTTCAACCGTTACGAGTTTATTTTTTAGTTAGTTTAAGTTGCCCCTTGATGTTAAATTGACATTAAAAAATCAATAACGATAGGAACATGTAACTTTTACTAACATATTACTGACACTTTTCTGATTAAAATGATATCAAACACGACACCATTTCGATCAGGTTTCCTTTTTTAATCCACGATATAGTAGAACCTCTATTATCCGAACACTCACGTACCATCGATTAGAGTTCGCGAATCAAGCAAGTAAATGTGATCGAAATAACACCGTGCTTGGACTCATTGTAACCAGAAAAATGACACAAACATGATGATAAATTTTTCACAAAGAAATAATTAGATCAAAGAAGTGCCTCACCTCTTCTCTTCTTACGGAAACCTCACCGCTTTCGCGGTAACAACGAAAACTCGTTAAACAAAACTCGAATATTAAATTTGACACGAATTCGTAACTATACATACTGAACTTGATCCCATCTCGAATCACAGAGGTCCAAAAATACCAAATTTAGCAAATTCCTACTATTCACTGGTCAGCCGGCTCGATAGCCATCACATTTCCTTTGCGACAGTGATTTTTTCGTCACGCCTGCGTAATTTAATGTTTCCTATGCCCCGTATCCTGTCCTCCGAGAGTCGACTCTACTTTTTCGATCGTGGATACTCGTTTTTTTCTCAGCTTGTTTCCTATCCGGTTATCAACAAGATTTTCGAGTCGACGACTGACCTGTGTTTGCTTGAAGACATCCATAGCCGTGTGCACGAACAACAAAGTTTCCGCTAGCTAACCACGTTCAGTGATATTTTACGGTTCGCGAATTTCCGGTCCCGCCTCTCGGGCTCGCGAACCGTTCGCAGGCAGAGATTATGTAAGCACCGTGGTTCCTTAAAAAGATTTTTATCGGGACTGCTGGGTAACCGGCTGCTGCTCTTAGCGGATTTTTTCCTCTTGAGCTGCTTTTCGACTGCTATCTATCAATTACCCGTCCTTCCTTGCTACGGGCCGGATTAGACCGGTCTCAATTTGACCCAAAAGCAGATTTCTGAAGAAACAGAAGAATTCTGTTCTAATTGTAATTTTTCTTGCTGAAATACGTCAATCAATCTAACGTCGACAGTCTGTATGCATTATTTGCGAGCTAAGATTTCATTGTTTCAATTTAATTCTCACCAACGTCCCAATTTCCTGAACATTGAACAAAAATTAAGATAGTACATTTTCCCCCCTTAGTGTCTCGCTATCGTCCCCACAGTGCACCCAGTAGCGTGTCTCTAATAATGAAACATCATCGAGTCGCCAGCCAATAGAAAGAAACAATAAGTTTAATAAAGTACATCCTCCCCCTTTAGTGTCTCACTCATATCCCCACAGCGCAACCAATAGTGTTGCCAGAAACACCCAAAACTGGGTGGATTTTCCTCTCCTCCTTTTCCCCTTCCACTATCCCATTCCATTACCATGATCACACTCCAACGTCCCCCCCTAAGACCCTAGACTAGTCACGTGACGTGCCGCGCAACGTGTTACATATTACTCTGGTCATCAGAGTGGTGGTAAACTGTATCCCCCTCGATTTAACCGATCTGGCGCCCAACAGTATTTCTGTAACCTGGAGACGTCATCGAATCGTTAGCCAATAGAAAACAGCATTTGTTCATAGCATCATCCAAATTACGTTACACTAACAAGGGGAAATATATTTTTGTTTTATGAAACCTTAAATCATCGAATGGTTCCTGTACTTTTTCATCCTCCATGAATCTTTTTTAACGGATAACAATATCCTTGTATTGTATTGGACAGCGGATTCTGTGCATTTATGATAAAAAATGGGTATACATGCAATTCGAAGTAATACAAAGATTAGTAGAATTGAAATGAATCAATGTCTTCAGCATGATAAAGTTATTGAAGATAGAAAGAAATTTCTGCTTGGCACCAGTTCCTTGCAATTGATGTACACAATTTTTATTTTGCAAATAGATCCGCAGTCCACTCATTATACATAGTGTTACAGAAGGTTTACATTACATTAGAGTTTGCTGTATTCGACAGTGTTGCCAGAAACAACCAAAACTAGGCGGATTTTCCTCTCCTCCTTTACCCCTTCCACTATCCCATTCCACTACCATGATCACACTCCAACGTCCCCCACTAAAGCCGTAGACTGGTCACGTGACGTACCGCGCAACGTGTTACATATTACTCTGGTCATCAGAGTGGTGGTAAACTGTATTCCTCTCGATTTAACCGATCTGGCGACACTGGTATTCGATGCATTGGCGATTTGATCGCGGACGACAGATACGCACCGTGAAAAAAGAGAAAAAGGAAAATGGAGAGTTTCGTCGTTTAAAGGTCACCCACATTTTAACCCTTAGCACTCGAATGGCGACTCTGAGGCGCCAGTATAAATTGCTACACCGTTATTCAGAATATTGTTTACATGATTAAATTTGTTTACATGTAATAAATTAGTAAACATTTAAATATTGTATGAGGTACTGCATCAGTTTCGTACGCATATAATGAAAAAAATTATGTACGATGGAAATATTCTAGGTTAGAAGAAATGTTTGGTTTTTTAGTTGAAATAGCTCCGAGTGCAAAGGGTTGATCTCGTAATAGTAATCGCAGGTTCGAGCTGGCATGCAGATTGTCCAAAAACACGGAAATCGCCTCGAACTTCAACGACGACCCGTTTCCTTCGCGCTTTCGAGCAACACGCGCAGCCAGTTCTGTCGCATTCCGTACAAATGTACGTTTGATCATAAAATTTCTTTTTTCCTCGATTCTCGATCCGTTGCGTAATAACCCAATCCTCGCAGGATTGCGGAACGTAATTTCCACCCTGGCAGGATTCGTAAAAATTCGCCTGCGCGAACCTTTCCATTGTTTCCTTTAATCGAATCGTAAAGTTCCCGAATAAACCTGTATCAGCGCAACGGTTTATCATTCCCGTGGCTTTTATCACTCGTAAAACCAATGTACTCGGCCATTGCGGAACATTGGTGCATAATGGGAGGTGTATCGCAGGCGTGGACAGCTTAGGAATGTTTTAGGAATAATAAATTACGTCAATAATACCGGCGGACGCGTTGATCGCCGCTCGAAAACCGAGATACATACTTACCCGCGAGACTTTAATCCGGGCCGCCGTTATCTGTTAAACAGAAATGCCTGTGTACTTGGGTCAAGAAAGTGCCGGCGCATTCTGATTTCACGCTACAATTTGCATTAAAGTGCGTGCTCACGTAATCTAGATCTTTCGGTACTTTATTGTTGAACTGTTTATGCATTCTCAGTGTGCACACATTTCTAACGCTCGAGGAAAGAGTGATTTCGGTGATTGTACGGATCACAATGTGTAGCTTTTAGTTAGTTGTTCGCCAATTCTTTTGAACATATTTTTAATGGTATACTGTATTTGCCCATTGATTTTATCATTGCAATTAATTACTCAATCTTCATCATGGTGGTTATCGTAATAAACAGTAGGTTCCGCTGAAAAGTAGGCTGAAATAGGCTGAAAAAGAAGGTGGTAGTGGAGGAGCGGACAAAGTGGAAGAAGGGGGAGAGTGGAAGAAAGGGGGAGAATGGTAAAATGGATTTGAAACCCTGAGGGGACCAAATATCAGTACCTATACCTATACCTATACTCAATCTTCATTGCTAATATATAAAACTATTTTTAAGTCGTTACACGAAGCCCTTGAGATACACTGGATCAAAATGGTCCCGAGCTCCAAGTGACATCCAAGTATCAAAATACATACAAACATACACACTAACGAAATATTCAATAACATTTCATAACATTTTCATTCTGTTCTTAACACAAAGAATTTTCTACCCGGCAACATGAATTTTTCCCTGATTCTAAATTTTGTAAAATAATCCACAAAAATGGAAGCTTGCAAATTTTGCAGTTTAATGATATAACAACCGACGAAATTAATATGTCGGCTACACTAAATGATAGCAAGATTATTTTTTATTGAAACATCATCGTTCAAGAGATTTTATTTAGAGATGGGACAGCTAAACTTTCAGAACGTTTGTATTTGCTAGAAAAGGCTCTGGTCGAGCCGGTTAAACCCTTTCCGTACAATTTTGTTTACGGTAACAGTTATTAGAACAATTTTATCCCCAAAAATTACACAGATGATGAAAGAAAATTTATATTTTTCGTATGGCTACATTTGTTTTAATGCTTACATATGAGTGCAAAAATACAATTTTATTTCGTTTTAAATAAATAATTGTTTGATTTCGTTTAAAATCTTCATCACGAATCTGACTCGTTAGAACACGGTAAGGGGTTAAATGAATTCAAGTGACATATGCGTAATGATCGATCGGTGATCCTCTTCGGATGAGCACAAGCGTTTTCAAGCTGATGACCGATCCAAATGTCGCCGGAGCCAGTGTTTTTCCTACAGCGCATCGTACGAAAGTCACTCGAAAATAGATCGGTGCTTATTTCGATGGCTGTGCTCTCACCTCTGTCCGCTCAACCCCTCGTTCCTTTTCCGTTCTCTTTATTCCGAAGCGTTTTCGCTGGTTCTCTTTGACGCACAGTGCTCGTATAACTAAAAAGTATAATATAATTATACTTTTACGTTTTTCAACTGCAAATTGGATTATAAAGTACCGGCTCAATATTCAAAGTGAAAACGTTTTCCAGATTGAAACGATACTAAACACGACTCACTTTCAATTTTATTTGTTTGTTCTATTCACGATACAGTAAAATCTCGATTATCCGAACTAATCAGTGGGGAACACGAATCAGGTTAGAATAAGACTATTGTTCAAATTTGATGATAAAGATCGGCAGATCAAGTATAAAACAGTGATTTATGCAGTAAATCAAAATAAACAGTATTTAAATGTGTATTTAAATGTATAAAACAGTATTTACGCCATTTAACCCTTCGACTACAGTTCCTGGGTCTATTAAGACCCATAGTATCAAAACCGTCATACTTAAATCATCAAAACCGTCATACTTAAATCATGAAAACCGTCATCATTTAATAATTTACTAAATTCAAACGAATTTAACAATGTGAAAAATATTTTTGATGTACAGCAATGTTTAATGGTGACTCAGAGTCACCAATCGAGCGTAAAGGGTTAATAAACCTATAAATTCATTTTACGCATCATCAATTTGTATAGTCGCAAAAATGATTCGCAGTACAAGGGTTAAAAACATTGTTGTATAATTTTCAACCTATCAAAATAATTAAGAAACAGCGCCACCGTAACCACAAGGCTAAATGGGCTATACCCCCGTGGCGCCAGCCTTTTGGGGCGACAATTTTGCATGCACTGAAATCAGTTTGACGGCTGAATTTTATATTTTTATTTGTTTATTGGTAATATATTGACTTTTTCTAGTTCTGAAACTTTTGTAAAACTTTACTAATCAACCAGCTCCCACTTCTCCTTCCGCGTATTTTCTTATGAAGAGGGGCGCATTATTGTCAGTAGTCCAAGGGCTCCAACTATCTTAGGACGGCTTTGTTAAGAAACCAAATAAATGTCTACGTAGCTCCCTTGCTTGCAATGTATTCGGAGTACTTTCATTGTGTTATTTATTTACTCTCTACGTTTTTAGTTACCATTTTAGTAGAGATAAATATTAAATATAATTTAATTAAATCATTCCATTTTTAAGTACATTTCGAAGATCCACTTAAGCATCGATTTGTCCGCTATTATAAACGTTCCCTACTCACTAGGGTACATACCGAAGTGTAAATCATCGATTTTTTTGAAACTTTGGTAAAATGTAGTTCTTTGAAAAATATTGAACACATTTTGTTCATCGGCAATCGTCCAAATTAAAGGGGTGAAAACAGCGCTTAAAGTTGTCGGTGAAAACCATGCTTAGTGGATTATCTCGGAAACTAATACACCTACAGGGATGTTTAACATGGCAAAATTGAGTATTTTTGTATAAGGAATAGATCTGCGAAAACAGATTTCCAATGTTACTATTTGTTTTAATAATATCTGGAAAAATAGCACTGTTTTCTTAATTTGTCATTTACACTTCGGTATACTTCCTTGTCAGTTATAAATGCACAAAATCCACAGTCTAATTATTGTACACACAATGACGCACACACCCGGTGGATTTCTCTGCTACTCTGATCTTCTCTCCGTTTCTCTCATCTTCTTGGCCTCGCGCGCCGCTTATTAAGGCTCGCGCGATGCGACGGGAACACCTTGAGAGCCCTGAACTTCAGGAGCTGGCTCGAGATGCTGACTGACTCAAGGTCGGTCTGAATCAGAACTGGCCAACCGGTTTTTCGGAGAAGATTCGGAGAAGAAACGGAAGGTCACGCCTTTGCCGCGACCGGCTCCTCTCGCCGAAACGCTTTAAATCTCTGCTCGTCTCGCGGACGTTCATTGTGAATTAAATGGCCGATTTAACCCTGCGCAAACAAACACACGCACACACGCGAGCACGTATACATGTACAACGGGCTTCTGGGCTCTCGGATGCACAAGCGTCCACATCTATATTCTCCCGGGACACGTTTCCATGGCGTTTTTAGCCGTGAATTATTAATCCGTCGCTCGGGGATTACTCTTAATTGGACGATCGCCTTGACCCGCTAACCGGGAAGGACGAGTTAACTCGTCGCGCCTCCACGATCTCTCTCGTCGACCGTTGGATCTCGTTCTACGAAAATTAGGCTACGTGTATCATGATTTACCCTGGACCGCTGCGAACACATTGTCTGCGACCTGTTTTTGGCGAATTCAGAGGATTGCTGTAATCAATGGTACGGTCGTTCCTTTTTAATAATAATATGGATTTAATTATAATACTTGTAACAATTGTGTAACACCTACGTAAATCATAGTAGAATGTCTTTTCTTGTATTAGGAGAACAATCGAATGCAACTTTTACGAATGCAAAAAGAGATGGATTAGGTGCTACTACAAACTATTAGAAGATGTTGGTCCAATTTTGTACATTCTTATATATTTTTAACCTCTAAAATTGTCAAGATAAAATAAAATGAACAATTAGATAAAATTGCATTCAATTGTACCCGATTTTTAGACAAAATTGCATTCAATCGTTGGAGTACATACCGAAGAGGTGAATTAGATGCTAATACAAAATGTTAACGATTATTGTACAATTTGATATGTTCTTACATATTTTCAAGTCTGAAAGATCGTCAAGATAAAATGAAATGAACAGTTAGATAAAATTGCATTCAATTGTACTCGATTTTTAAACAAAACTGCATTCAATCGTTAAGGTACCTACCCAAGACGAGAATTAGACGCTAATACAAAATGTTAACGATTCTTGTATACAATTTTATATGTTCTTACATATTTTTAAGTCTGAAAGATCGTCAAGATAAAATGAAATGAACAGTTAAATAAAATTGCATTCAATTGTACCCGATTTTTAGACAAAATTGCATTCAATCGTTGGAGTACATACCGAAGAGATGAATTAGAAGGTAATACAAAATGTTAACGATTCTTGTACAATTTTGTGTTCTCACATATTTTTAACTTCAAAATAAAATAAAATGAAAATTGAGGCAAAATTGCATTCGATTGCGCTCAATCGTTCGAAAACAGAAAATCGATAAATTAGATGCTAATATAAGATCTTGTTGGGCTTCTGCACGATTTCCCACGTTCTTATACATTCGCTGTTCATCAACGATTCACAGAGACAATCCGCGAAGTGTGTCGCTCCATCTGTTGCCAATATTTCAATTCGCACACTTGTCGCCGGGAGACAAGCTCTTAAATCACGGGACGTATAGTTAGGTCGCAGAAAACGAGGTCTTCAGCCGTTCATCGGGGCTCGTGATTAGATCAAGCGACAGGCAACCGTGGTACGCGTTTAGAAAGAGAAACATTCGACCCGCCGATGCTGAAAATGTTAATAAATAGGTGATGAAAGATCCAATTAGCTTCTCTGTTGTCCGCCGGATAATACCGACTTAATGCTCTTAATGAACACCTAGCGTGCGCGCCGTGCACCGCGTGGTCGTCATCACTCAGAAGTCGTTGACTTCTTCGCCGCTGGAAAATTGAGATGGTCGCATAGTTTGCGGCCACGTTGGGTAATACGCTCGTTACATAATTTCGCTTAATTGTTCCCGTCTTCCCCTGAAGACATAATCTCTGTCCGTGAAGTTGAAGGCTTGGAAAACAGTCCACAAGCGAAGCGCTCCTTACTGTACCGATCCACTGTATCGAAGACTAATACATTTATTGAATTTTTAATAACATTGTTTGGAACCTGTTTTGCATTCGCTCTTTTGCGTGGTATAGTCAGATTTGATCGCAGACAAGTAATTGTTCGAATAAAATTGAAAAATGTTCGTGGAAGTCGGTGCGATAACGTGTAATCGGCTGATCTTACTGTTTAAAAAATTATTTAAGCAGGTTTAAATGTTCATAATGTTGCAGAGATATATACTGTTGTGTTTGAAAGAGTTTGTAGAATTATTCTACGTAAAAATCATGTCGATATCTTCAACAGTTACAGCAGGAAAAATTCTTAAAAGAGAAACGTAGTCCTCAGAACCGCAAAAAAAACCAACAAGAATCCTTGTGTAGTCAGTCTACTACCGATTCCCCCGCACATTGCCGTAATAAATTATCACTAGACTGTGGATTTTACGAATTGCTGGCAAACATGAGTATGGACTGAATACAAAACAATACTGCTGTATTATTTTTGACTCATAAAAATTATTTAGAAAAGAAATAAATGTCTATTCAGCTCTTATTTCTTGCGATACAAGCAATTTTTATTTTGCATAAAATCTATCACATTTATGGTCATATATTTCAAGAAAAGCTGGATAAGAGGTTGCTATGAAGATGAAACGAAATCGGATCGGTTTTCCGCAGGATCCGCGGAAGATGGAGAGGGACAGAAACGTTAATTAATCCGCATAATTGGGGACGTTCGCGTGCAATTAAGCCCCGGTCCGGCGGCTTTTACCGTTCTCCGATCCCGCCGATTGTTCCCCGAGCGTGAAAGTCTTAAACGATTTTGTGTCGACGCGGCTGCGTGCGTCTGGTCGGCCACGCGAAACGTTTAGTTTCGCAGGATAACAGTAACCTAACCGCGGAAAGGAAAAGGAACAGGGGACCGGAAGTGTCGTCTGAGCATCAACAACGGTGCTCGTGCCTTTCTTTTATCGAGAGATAAGGGGAACGTTTGCCATGCACCGGGGCTAGCCATAATCTACGCGGCCGGAAGCTTGCTCGATTGAGCACCGGCCACGCGCCATCGCGAATTCGAAATCACGCTCATTGCGCGCGCGTGATTTCCGTTTTATTTTCTCGGATACTTGGTCGCTTGCAATTCCACTGTGCAGGCCGTTGCGGAAAGTACGTGGAAAAACGGTTCGATACACGATTATTTTTAATCGTATGTTTAAAACACCGATGTTCCATCGATCAGCTCCGATAACGGAGGTCCTACTTTATCGCGGATGAAACAGGTAAACACGAACCAAGCTGCGTCGTGTTTGGCATCATTTTAGCCAGACAAGTGTCCCGAACACGTCGGTAAAAGTTACATAAGAAAGTCGTTAATAGTTAACACGTTGTACCGCCGAGCGAATTTTGTGAGTTTCATACAAGTCTTGTTTATTTATTAGTAGATAATAAAGTTTGCACTTTACAGTATAATTTAGTTAATATCAGAACGTAGAAATTGATATTCAATGGTATTAGTATTGTGACAATTATTTTTAAGCGAATCGATAGCGCCGGTCACTGGTGATAACCGCGGCAGTCATAGTCTTAAGACACTGCAAGAAGAAGAGCAGCAGAGGTCTCAACATCGAGGGATAATAGCAACGGAAAATATGTAAAATCCGTAACCGTGCCATCGTTTCAAGTTCAGGACCAGGGCAGACCCGTCACGCACCCCTTGCGGAACAGGATCGCGATGAGTATAATAAAGAAATTACCCATTTCCGGAAACCGGTTGCCCTTTTGTCGGCTCCCTAGCTCGGCTAAAGGAAAGACGGGTTTTCACCGCGTCATGCGAAACCGTTCTCCCCTGCTTCTTCTTCTTTTCTGTCTGTCTTTCCTGCATCCTTTTCACAGTTCCCAGAGCCACGCAAAATGGCGCGGACGTTCGTAGCTACTTGCCTATATACCGTTCGTACACACCTCTATCTCTCCGGACGATAATTTTACCACTTTCCTGATCTCCTCCGACCTTCTAACCTTGCCGTTTTCACCGGAAACAGAAAAAAGTCTGGCCGTAAATAGAGGTGCAAGGTAGAAAACATCGTCCCCACAGCCATCTTTGGCATCCGCGTTGCTGTCCTCTCTTGAAACTGATAACTCACTTTCCGGAGAGATCTCGATATCTACCGAGACTCCTGCGAGATTCATGTGTCGACGGTAATCACCTTCTGGAATACTATTTACGATCCGGACAAGCAGCCGGAAAAGCTGGACTTTCTTTCCTTTAGAACTCTGTAAACAGCCTGTGAAACTCTTAATTAATAGTGTTCCAGCTGGAGCTGGTCTTCGTTTTTTCTCTTACCTACTCTCTTCATACATCTTCGACTTCTTTGCTATCTTCTGAACATCTCTGAAAACATCACTGGGACACTTAGCGGATAGACATCTATCTAAGTAGGTTTCTAGCCGTCTGTCAGTAAAATATTCATAAAAAAATAATAATAGACAAAATAGTTGCGTCATTGAATTAGCATTGTCTCGCCGATGTATCTAATTCGTTTCTCGATCCTGACCGTTGTAAATCAGGCGATGAAGTGGAAATTTGCATCGAAAGTCGTCATCGAAGACGAAGATGACGAAGTCCGGCGCCCGAGGGCCGTTTTCATTTGAGTCATTGTCGGTGACGATTCGCGACCCCGTTACCGCGTAAAGAAACGCGTCGATAACCGCTCGTTTACACGCGAATCCGCGCGCGCGATAGAAAGTGCGGCCTATCGGATCGCGAATCGCGAAGAGGATCGTCACCGCAGGAGAGAAAATCGCGTCTGAACCGCAGCCTGGTTTCGCAACGAACGGCGAACACATACGGGTTGAAAGCGATACCGAATCGTCGCGGGTTCACACGGGCTACCGGATCGAAAGACTTTTACCTTCGGCTCCTAATTGGCGGGATCTAGAAAGTGTAACCACCGTGGCTGACAATTCGTGGTCTCGCGTATCCAGTGCTGGATTCGCCAATAAGCAAAGTAAGCACGTGTTTGGGGCATTCGGAGAAGGGGGGGGGGGGCAGAGAAATTTCTGAATTTTACATATTTTACATAGCAATAATTAGTTTCTAAGTGTTCATGTGCATGTGCGAGTGGAAAGAGAGGAAGAATAGTGGAAAGATGAAATTTCTGAATTTTACATCTTTTGCATAGCATTAATTATTTTCTAAGTGTTCGTGTGCATGTGCGAGTGGAAAGAACGGAAGAATAGTGGAAAGATGAATTTTCTGAATTTTACATCTTTTACATAGCAATAATTATTTTCTAAGTGTTCGTGTGCATGTGCGAGTGGAAAGATGAATTTTCTGAATTTTACATCTTTTACATAGCAATAATTATTTTCTAAGTGTTCGTGTGCATGTGCGAGTGGAAAGAACGGAAGAATAGTGGAAAGATGAAATTTCTGAATTTTACATCTTTTACATAGCAATAATTATTTCCTAAGTGTTCATGTGCATGTGCGAGTGGGAAGAGAGGAAGAATAGCGGAAAGATGAAACTCAGTAGCGTGCGAGCAAAATTCTAACTTTTGGTAAAAACTATTTTTAGTCAAATTATCGAAAATATCTAAGACATTGTGTACATATAGGTCCACTCAACATTGCGTTCAAGTGATGTTCTATAAAGGAACCTCAAAATCATTTTAGGTGCTTCGGGCATCTAAAGATGTTATTACGACATTGCGCGTATCGTCTCCTGAACATCTCCGTAACTCGATGACCATAGACGAACATTAAATAAAATCAAAGCCTTTTATTTGTTAACCATCAAACGAGCACAAGGAAAAGCAACGTGAAAGACCGGAAGGAACCGACGGACCCACATATGGGAAGTGGTTGGAAAAAAAAGAAATAATAAAATTGTTATACATTTTTCCCGTGGCATTGACTTTTTTTAATGTACTGAACCAAAAAATCATATCATGTTCCATATTTCACTTTTATATAAGCTTTATGACGAAAGTGGGTTCGATGGATTTATTTAGCCGTTTGGGGGTTAATAGAAAAATTGATGAGTTAACAATGTTCGCTACTGACGTCATGGATATGTGATGAATAGACTGCGAATCTTAATGCAAATTAAAAATGTTGTGCATGAATCTGAAGAAACAGGGACGAAAAAAAAGTGGCAACATAACGTGTGCTATACACGTCCAAAATCTGTTTTCACCAGAGTTTTCAATTGTTTTAATTTCTTCATTTAATTAATCCCTTCGTTTTCTCTTAAAAAAAGGTTTTATTTTACTGTGCACGCTTTAACCACGTGAAACAATTACCAGCGCAAGGGGTTAATAATTCTAATAAGTTGAAAATAATGCATCGATGTTCTTAAATTCTCTTTACCTTTAAACTATTTAAAATTATTTTAAGCTATTTTAAACCTACGAAGATCTCGTTGTTTGCATGAAACAAGCCAAATTAAATTATAGAACATTTATTCAGGGAGTTTTCATGATTTTTGTTTGTTAAATTGTTGTAATATTTCTCATCGTAAGGCATGAACGACGGGATAAGCAATATGAATGTTCTGCATCAGTTGCTAGAAACGAGAGTTAAATAGAAAGTCATTTCTTTTGTTAGTAATTTTAATGAAGTGATAATATAATGTATCAGCGTTCTTAAATACTTTTGATGTTTTTACTGGAATTGCATAAAATTTGCACTCTGTTTACCGTATGAAATGTTGGCTTTCACGTGTACGAGAAAATTAAATATTACAAAATATATCGAGCGAATTTAATGTAAAGTTGTTTTATTCTTTTTGATTAGCTGTTTCTAAAAGGACCTTGCTATTTATCCCTTGTTCATGAAATGACAGAGTTATTTCTTATAAATCTCTTAGTATTAATATATAAACTTCCGGAAACCACTTAATAGATTGTCTTCCTTAGTGTGTTTTCGCGAACAACAACAAGATTAAGACGATTAATATGTTACCTACCGATGATTATTTAATAGATTACAAAATGTTATTACTCACAGATAAAAGTTTTTTAATTAATTCATCGATAGCAATGTAATTTCACTCGCGAACCAAAAAGCACCTTTAAGAAAGCAACGTACTGATTTCTTCCTGAGTAACTATTCAAAAGAGATTTTTTTAGGCTTTTAATAAGCCATTAATTGGCTGTCGATAAGCAAAGTATCAAAGAAAACTAATGCGTCAATCGGCCAGCTGTTACGAAACAGAAAAGGCGGCCAGTGATAAGAGCGATCTCGTTAACTGTGCCATTTACCCGCAGGTGCCGTTCCATTTCGCTAGCTCGCGACGGATGCTGGTGTTTGCGTAATGAAACCACGATTAAGCAATCGCTTGGCCATCGCTAATTGTCTCTATCAGTGGAAAGCGAGTGCTCGCAACGCGACGATCATTGTTCTTCGCCGTAGAAGTTCATCGAGACGCGGTTAAACTAGACACGATCTTTAATCGTATACAGTATACAGTATACAGTATACGGCGTACAATATGCACAACAATGCCTCGATATACAGTCCGAGAGAATATTAAGTTTACACCCTTTAAGAACTAATAACTTTTTTAACATTGGATCAAACGACTTAAGTTTATTTTTAACATGATAGAAGCATTAGCTTACTAATTAACAGGAAAATTTTAAAAAATTGCTATTGGTCAGAATTGTAAAGAAAAAATTAAAATTCTGTTTTTTCAACTTTTTCCTCTGAGCCTTCAACGAAATTTTAATTAATGTCTTTTGTAGATCCATGTTAATTATATTATACTCGGCAAAAATTTCGTCGAAATGGGTTAACGTTGTTATGAGCTACAAACATTTAAGTGTGAGCTTATTTCGCCCTTATGTGACACAAATTCAAAGATTCTTACGTATTTCCATTTCTATGGCTTTTTTATGCGTCAACCAATTCCGATCAAACTTAGCTGCATGTTTATAACTTACTTAGATCTACAGCAGGGATGGGCAATTTTGCCTCAATTGAGGCAAAACCGTCCATACCGTAGCGCCCTCTGTCCCCTTCCAGCAAGGGCGATACAATGGGGCAACGAAGACACGAGACATAACCGTACGCAACGAACGTGCGCGCTGCATGAAAGAGAGGTTGGTGGGAGAAGCAGGCGTTTGAGGGGCTCCACCCGTGCCCACCACTGATCTACAGAATGCATCTTTTAAATTTTCATTATACGCGCAGACAAAACAGTTAATAATCATGACCATTGTGTTTTTCTTCGCAATAACGACCAACAGTAATTTTTAATTCATTTTTTAAATGATATATCTGGTACACTAATCCTTCTAACATCTCAATAAAATTCAAATCGTTTGAATTAATTTTAAAAAAGTTATTAATTTTTGAAGGGTGTCCGGATAATTTTGCACGCGACTGTACATAGGACCTCCAGAGTACACCAGGATCTCCCTGGAGCTGCCAAAGTACTCCTCTGAGACTCCGAAAGTCTCCCTCAAGAAGAGACCTTTCCGGAAGAGGTCCCTCGTCCTCGAAAATGTCTCCTGACAGTCCAAGATGGTACCACAACTAGTCCAATATAGCTTTTTTACATAGCTCTGGTGCATCAGAAGAGGATGTTGTAATTTGCAATTTTTAAAGCGTATTAATTATAAACCTGCAGAAAGTTCCTAAGATTGGGTATAAATGAGGCGAGAGAATCATCAGATTTCTTAATAAAGTAATTTTAAACCAATATGGCGGATTTGTTTGAAACAAGTCAAACAACCAGTATGTGTCGACATAAGACTGTAAACATACCATCAAGATTAACGTATGATGAAAAATCGTATTCAGTGGAACCACGCCCTTAGGCAGTGGAGGAACGAAACGCGGGGGCCAAGATCTGACTGATTAATTCACTTTAAAACGATTTTATGAATCGGGAAGGTGGACGGTTAGGTGTCTCGCTCGTCCATCGACGACTCGGACAAGCGTGACGACATCGCGCATGACTCGACGGGACAATGAGAACCGCCTTCACACCGATTGTTCCGAACCAGTCGTTTTGTCCCGCGACCGAGCTTTTCGCATAAATGATCACAACCGAGAAATTAGTCATCGAGCGAAAGGTCACGACCGAGACAGTGACTCAGATAGTTTCCCCTTTCCCGGAGATCCAGCGACGATTGCGACCGCGATCGACGATCCTTGGAGGATCGAACGCCATTCTCGCAAGTCACTATCGCGTGCCCTAAAATTCATTTTGTTCCTGCTAGTCGACGATTGCCGTCGAGCTTGATGTAAACTGCCTTGTAATCGTCATGGCAATTCGTTTAATTACTGCATTTGTTTTCTCGTAAATGATTTTTCATATTTATTTTTGTGATGTCTGTAAAATTTAATTACCGTGCAATCAAATAATTGAAAATATCAGACTATTGAAATTTTTTTCGACAATTTGAACTATGTAGTCTCAATGTAAATATTCCGAGGTATTTAAACAAATTTTTGCAGAATTTTTTATTTTTGCTAAACGTGCGAAAATTAAGTCGTACGTGCAAGAGCCGAGCGCGAAAGGTTGCATCGAACGAGCAAATGTTAGTCTAGAAGATAGAAAATACTAGTTTTCTCAAACTTATTTCGAAAATTCTAATTACCTAGCGTTAAACTACATACTCGAAGGTATTTCAACAAATTTTTTCAAAATTTTTAGCCCATTCAAAAGTCGAAAAATTGAGTCATCCCTAAAGAAAACTGCATCGGTTGTGCAAATGTTTGTCTAGGTCTAGAAGATAGAAAATACTAGTTTTCTCAAATTTGTTTCGGCAATTATAATTACCCAGCATTAAACTACGTACTCTAACGTGTTTTCACAAATTTTTACAAAATATTTGCCCTTTTCCAAAAGTCGGAAAATTGAGTCACACCTAAAGAAGAAGACAGTATCGAACGCGCAAATATTTATTTAGGAGATAGAATTCAGAAGTTCGTGACTCACGACGATCCACAGACGATTGCCTATTCAAAGTGACAGCATTGTTTATTGTCTCCGATGGTCCGAGGACTGTTATCATTGGTTCGTCTGTCATTTTCAATATAGAAGTCGCGTTTATCGGGCGGGCCACAGTGTAAGACGCAAAAGATTGAAAAGAATGTCGCCGTAAATCATGCGAGCAGCCTTTTGAAAATAGGTACATAGACAGCGTTAATCAAGCCTGGCGGGGACGTCGAAGAGTGATTTTAACGACCGGTCGCGTCCCATCCGATCTCGTCTCGGCTGTTATATTTATATCATTCGGTTTATACCGTGGCGAACTTTGCTCGCGAACCGAGTCGTGTTTCCAACGTTCCAGGGAACCGTTCACAACGACGGATGAGCCTAACCCTTGCTTACAGCGCTGGCTTTGCAATTCGATCGTAAACCTTTGCTATTTTAAACGAAGCTACCGTGTTTCGAGCGTCAATTATCTTTGGGACATTTACGAGCGATTTTTAGGGACACTCAACATCGTTTTGTTTATTCTATGCTGCACCAGTGTCCGAAGCAAATGGATTGTGAGATACATTTGGGGCTGTTGGATGCTTCGATCTTTGAAAAATTAGGGTCTCTTTGACCTTCTGTAGCATGAAAGTCTGACGAATGTTTTATATTTTGCCGATTTTTTATTTTGCCAGGTTTGAATCTCTGGAAATTCATTTAAATTTTGCAACTGTTGAAATCTCAGGATTCTTCATCTTGTTTCAATGTATCATTTTTTCTGTTCTATCGTGTGCCTGTATCCTAGAAAATAGAAACATGTTTTAGTATATTCCAATGACAAAACAGTAGATATTTAATACGTTCATTACCACTAATTATTTCGTTTTCTGTTTCCATTACTGAAATGTTTTACTAAATGCAACGTATCTAGTTCATGAAATATTAATAAGGCGAAGTTATAATCTCTCTGAATGTTAATATGACTGTTTTTATATGAACTATTAGATCAGGCAGTTCCAATCAGTAGCTCCGGAGCTACTCGAAGCACCTTCCCCGCTTAGGTTCTCCCCCACTCTTAGACTTCATCGTTATAATGTATAGTAGTGGGAAGCTCGCACCATGAGAGCCACGCGGCGCGCGCAGCACTCGCTAACTCTACGGCCGTACGTAGTAGTGGGAAGAGGTTCGATGGTGGGGACCTTGCAGTTCTCGTAGGGGAATACGTTGGAACTCCCTGTATTATGATCGTTAACGTCACACATACGTGACGGTGATAGACACATTACTTCTTTCGAAATTCTTTTTTACAAAATTCGCGTTAGCCACTTCTATAAAATACAAAACTATAAGTTTAACAAATATTCGGAAAATTAATTGCAAATAATTCCTCTCTTTTCGCATGAAATTCGTATTAGCCATTTTTATAAAATACAGAACTACAACTTCAGCAGATATTCGGCAAATCAGCTTGAAATAGTTTCTGTTCTTATTGCAGGAAATTCGTGTTAGCCATTTCTATAAAATACAGAACTACACCTTCAGCAGATATTCGACAAATCAGCTTGAAATAATTTCTGTTCTTATTGCACGAAATTCGTGTTAGCCATTTCTATAAAATATAAATCCTCCAGTTGTCAGCGACTTGTCTCTAAATATTGGGTTGGCAACGAAGTGATTGCGGATTTTAAATGAAAAGGAAAATTCCAAATTTTTACTTTAAAATATAACTTTATTAAATTAGGTATTGTCCGTTATTGTCGGTGACCATTTGCCATCTTTCAGGCAATGTCATAATTCCATGTTCATAAAACTAAAAAAAAAAATTTGGTAAACCAATTTTGACACTTCCTTTCTTTCAAGGCTTCATCCCCATATACGGCACATAACTTCTTGTATGCTTGCGATGCATTCCTGCCTTTCCGGAAATAATAATAAAATATGTCTGAAATGCGCGTTTTGTTCTTCCATTTTTAAATTGGGATAAAAACGAAACTTAATATCTAATCGATACAATTTTCTTATTAATTATAGACGGAAGTCCAAACAACAAGAAAACAATATAGATTAGGTGCTTTGAACACGTTGACAAAACAAAAGAATGTGCTAGAACATCTATCGACAAAATCCGCAATCATTATAATTCCTCTTCTATCGCACAAAAATTCGCATTAGCCATATGAATGGGCTCCATCAACAATTCCTATAGCCGGAACCCATTCCAAGGAAACGAACCGTCCCCGTTCGAAAGAATTCGCAGAGCCTCATCCCGGAGATCGTTCCGTTCCAGGCAGATTGGCTGATTTCCGCGGGCCGAGCGAAAAAATTGCAGCCCGCGCCATTCCTCGCGAAACGACAGCATTACAACTTCCGATTCGCGGAAAGCCGACCGAGATTTATAGAGTTATTGTGTCGGATCCACGAGTCGTTGACCCGAGGAAAGGATTGATTGGACGCGGTCAATCATTCCCCTTCGACGTTCCATGGAATCAAATATCTGAACGAACGAGCTCGTCCCTGAAAAAGAGTAAAAATGAAAAGTCACAACGGTCTCCGTTTTAAATGCAAAGTCGTGGACGCTTCGTGCATATTCGCTAAGAAGTAGATAACACTTATCGTCGATAAGACTGTCTTCGAATTGCCTTGGGGAATTTTAAAAAATAACGAGGAAAATTACGGCATTTTATTTAACTAGGACGTTTGCACTAGTAAGAAATCTTTGCAGAAGAAATTATTGTCGGGACGTCCTATCACAAATTTATGGAAAATCGGATATTTCTAAAGGAGAGAAATATGATTGTTGTGTTGATTGCGATTTTTTAATACCGTTGATAGAATGTAATATTGTTGTTTTATTGGTCGCTAGCAGAATATAAAGTGACATTTTCGATCCGATTGCCGGGAATTTGTTTTTCCTCGGAGAATCAGGATTCAAGTGTCAACGATCGGTCATCGATTGACTCCTCCCGTCGATAACGCGACACGAGGTCACGAAACCGATTCGCGACAGCTTGTTGCATCTGTGTTCAATCCCGGGGCACGTTTGTCCCAGTATTCCCGCGACATTCGCCGCGATTGCACTTAAATGACCATTATTATTCTTTAACTGGGACCGATTCCGCCCGGCCTTCGAAACGGAACAACAACGTCGCGAACCGCTCTTGGACACAGCGAGAATCATGCGGAGAAGGTATAGTAAACGATCCATTAGATCAGAATATTCGCCAGATCGATCAGTAATTTTTTTACAACTTTTTAAGCCGTCGGCAAATGTGATTTCCATTTTTTAGCACCTCATTTAGGGCACTCGTCGTATCATACGAAATGTGCCATTTTCAGAAATTTATTATAAAAAAACGGAGTGATGTAGAGCTAAACAGTTTTTTGCAATGTGTTCGGGTATGATTCAGTATGGATCTCTCAATAGGAATTTTTAATAACATTTATGCATTCTACAGAAAAAATTATTTTCGATTAAGGGTAGTTACCCATTGAATCATGCAAGAATAGGTTATCTTTATGAATTTATTATAAAAGAACGGAGTGATGCAGTGCTAAACAGTTTTTTGCAATGTGTTCGGGCATGATTCAGTATGAATCTCTCAATAGGAATTTTTAATAACATTTGTGCATTCGTCGGAAAAAATTATTTCCGATTAAGGGTAGCTCCACATTGAACCATGCAAGAATAGACCATATTCAGGAGTTTATTATAAAAAAAACGGAGTGATGTGAAGCTAAACAATTTTTTGCAATGTGTTCGGACATGATTCAGTATGAATCTCTCCGTCGGAATTTTTATAATATTTGTACATTGGTCAGAAAAAATTATTTTCAATTAAGGGTAGCTACCCATTGAATCATGCAAGAATAAGTTATCTCTAGGAATTTATTATAAAAATATGCTGAATGACGTAGAGCTATGAAACTTTTTGCAACGTATTCGAGCATGATTCTATATAAAATGAATCAATTTCTACTAATTGTTTGTAAAGTCATCAAGAAAAATGATTTTCGTTCAATGGTACCTTCCCATCAAATTAATTCAGACGTTCATTTGTATTTTTTAAATCCGCGTATATGTTACAAAAATTCATAAAGATCCACAGTTTATCAACTTTGCGCCTTTACAATGACATTTAGTTTGAAAAAGATTAGACATTATTGATAAATCATTTCACAATTCATAAAAACAATGTGCCAATATTCATCGAACAACGAACAAATTTTTACAATTAATCCAACAAAAAGCCAATATCAACCGTAATAACATTCATACAAAGTTAAGAACAAATTGGAATAATTGCTAAACATATTCAATACTAAATCATCACAATAAAAATCACTAAAACCATGTTACTCGGACCTACTTGTTGCTTCTTGATCGAAATCGTAAACGCCATCGCAAATTGCTAAGTAATTCTGTAAAATGTTAAGTAATTCCCACCAATTAATTATCGATTTTTAGACAACCTACAATTGGCAAGGTATTAACCGTGACAGTTTGTTTGACGTAACATGATTTTGATGACAAGATCGCACAAAGAAAGCGTCGATTACGATCGATCGGCGCCCTGCAGATTCTTATCTCGTTTCTACGCGTGCGAGGCCCTTTAAAACGCGAAGGTCGAGCGTGATAACGATAAAAAACAATACTGTCGCACAATTACGCGATCCACTTTCACGCGCGTTTCCTCGCGAAAAATCTGCACAGATTAGATTAGATATATCGACGGTCCAGGTAATACCGCGTCGATGATGATTTATTGTCTCTGAAAGAGATGTGCATCATATTTGTAAAAAATTTAGTCCCACTGCTATGGGATGCAATTATTTTGTTATGAAACTTTTACCAGCTTATTTGCGATATTTTTCTGATTAAAATGAGATCAAACGTGACATAGTTCGCTCCACAATTTCTTGTTTAATTGACGATTTAGTGAAACCTCGATTATCCGAACTGATATCTGAATTCTGTATTATCTGAAAAAGTTCAATTTATAGTGATCGATATGCAATACTATTCATTGTACAAATTAGTGATGATGTAATCTAGCACTATAGCTAGGTAAATGTTCTATTATTTAGATAATTTTTATCCTCAGTTTCTGTTGTTGGTAATGAAAGGAAAAGAATACAAATTTAAAAACCAGCTTCATCAAAGACTAGCTAATAATCTCGAGAATGTTACTGCAAAATTTTATCCAAATTGACCCAACAGTCATTTAGATGTAAGTCCAAATAGTCGTGTTCCACTGATTAGTTCGGATAGTCGAGATTCTACTGCATCGTGGATTAAACGAGTATACGTGATTCAAATCGCATCGTGTTTGGTATCATTTCAATCAGCAAACTGTCACGAATATGCTCTTAAACGTTTCATTAATAAATTATTAGAAACGCGAAAGTATGATTATTGGATTGTTATTATTGTCGGTATTTGATGTCAGTGCCACGAGATCGGGGAATGTGATCTGTACATGATATAAGAGACATTTCCACCGAAGTTGTCACATATGTCCAGACGTTACTTATATTCAATTCCAATCGGCGAAAGGAAAGCTGAATTACACGAGTTCTCGAATAATGGAACGTCATTGAGTTTTCTGTGTCGCGATGTCTTGCGTAAATTCTTCCGATCTCGAAATGGAGACCATGTCTTCCGAAAATAGAAGTTGCAAGAGTTTCTTCGTAGGCCTCTCGAGATTCCTAAAACTTGCATTTTCACTTGGAAATTTTTTCTTGGACATACAAGTATTTTTCTTGGCAGTACAAGATTTCAAAGACTCGAAGAACCATTTTCTATTTCTAAGTAATTGAAAGCTATTACATTTTCTTAAATGCAACGTATCCTTCTTTAACAAGTTAAAAATCATAACTTTTATTTTTTTACTTCCAAATATCGAGCAATATCAGTTTCAAAAATTTTGTTTGCATTTTACCTAATAAACTAATCCTAGCATCTCACAAAATGAAAATTCGTCGTTTGGTACAATTTTAAAAAAGTCATTAGTTTCTAAATGATGTCCACTTAATTTACTGTATTCACGTGTATTTTAAATGCACGGGTAAAATTTTTGAGAATAAATATTTGAAATACTGTTTTAAATAAACAGTAAAATTTCCGCAAATAAAATGTTTTGGTTTTGGTAATCTAAAATATAAAATAAAATATTTAAATTTTGTGTTGAGTAGTAATTCAAATATTTTTCATCAAATATTGATAGGAATAGATTGAGGAAACGGGTAATATTTTATTAAAACAATTTATTCCATATATTCGATTTATTTTCTCTTGTAGAATCACTGGCACCAATACAATTCTTAGTATTTTGAGAATCCTTCAAATAAAACACTATTTTAAGAAATTTTTCTAACAAATAGAATATTTTATTTTTTAAAGTGCACGTACGATTCCAAATAAAATAGACTATTTACTATTTACTATTTGAATTCTTAGAATGCAGATGTTATGTAGCGTTTTGATCAAGAAATACTATTACAATCTATGGGGTTATTATATGTATATCATTTTAAGGTACAAAGCTGATCTTAAGGTCTTATTTTCAATTTTTATTCAGATGTCCAATTTTACTTTCAAATAAAGTTTATTTCAATGTAAATCATTGTGATTGTCGAGTATTCATTTTATACGAGTGGAGAAATAACATTTTAACGATGGCATCACGTGATGTTTGGTCAAAACTGGTCGATTAATCAATGCCCTATTTGTCGACAGTCAAGAAGACTACAAAATGGAGATGAGAATCTTGTAAATAAACGACCAAAAATCTACTACTTTAATACAATCAAGATTCTTGCAATTCATTCACAGAACACGTTGATTAGAATGATGCTTACTTTGATCCATAAGTTCATTTCGAAGAAGATTATGTTTGCTTAACGTTACTGTTAACAATCGGACATTTCATATGCAACGACCTAATAGTATTTTACCCAGGTTTGATCCGCTAGTACTTCGGTATCAGTGTGTCGTTCCTGTAAAAATAATTGATTAGAATGAAGTAAACATTGATCCATAAATTCATTTCGAAGAAGATTATTTTTGCTTAACGTTACTGTTAACAATCGGACATTTCATATGCAATGACCTAATAGTATTTTACCAAGGTTTGATCGCTAGTAGTTCGGTATCAGTGTGTCGTCCCTGTAAAAATGATTCCCACCTGGATAGTCGAGTCGGTATCAGCCTCGGATAAAGGTGCGGTGTCGTCGAGGTAGGGAGAGGTCTTAGTCCCATGATAAACCTCGGAAGGTGGACAGTGTTAAGTCATTGTTGAGTGACCGTCGCGTCGTCGTCGGAATCAACCGATCCTCCGTCAGAGTCAGAAATCGCGTTCCGGATCCCCGGTGAACGTGTTGCGAATCTCCTCCCGGTCGGTCTTCAGTCGTTCGAGCAATCGGACACCGTTCAGAACCGAAATCGGAAGTGGTGCTGAGTCGTTCCCGCAGCCTCGAGTGATCGTTCGCGGTTCGTGTGACGTGACGCCGATCGGATCGGATCGGATCGAGAGAAATCAAAGTTCTGTGCGAACGAATCGGTGAAAACAGGATCCGCGAATTTGTTCTCTTCCGCGAAATTAGCACGCGATTTTCCGAGACGCAAACCGCACCGCGTTCGCGATTCGTTTCGAAATCGTTCGTTAACACGAATTAATTTTTCACTTGTGATTGATACAAAGTTTCTTTGTCGATTGCGAACGGGAGACATCTAGAACCATAGATCGCTAAAACTGAGAATTTTATTTATATATTGAGATATTAATAGATTAGCGATTTTCATGCAAAATATAAATATTCTTCGCTGATTGCGAAAAATAGGCATCAACTAGAATCAAGGTCACTAAAATTGACATGTTATATATCTTGTGTTATCAATGGAATGTCGATCTTTCTGTAAAATCCAAATTTTGTTCGTTGATTGCAACAAATAGGCGTGTACTAGAACCAAGTTCACTAAAATTGTTTATTTTATATATTTTGTGTTATCAATAGATTGTGAATCTTTCTGCAAAATCCAATTTTTCTTCGTTGATTGCAACAAACAAGAGTCAAATAGGACCAAGAATTACTGAAATTAGTACAATTTTATTGTATATTGTGAGTTATCGATAGATTGTGAATCTTTCTGCAAAATACAAATTTTGTTCGTTGATTGCAACAAATAGGCGCGTAGTAGAACCTAGAATCACTAAAATTGGTAGAATTTTATATATTTTGTTATCAATAGATTGTGGTTCTCTCCGCAAAATACAAATTTTCTTCGTTGATTGCAACAAACAAAAGTCTAGTAGAATCAAGAATCACCAATATTGGTACAATTTTCTATATGGCATTGTGAATAGACTGTGGAAAAAGCAAAATAGAAATTTCCTTCGTCAATTTCAACAAACAGGTGACAGCGAGATATTTCTGTATTTTTTTAATCATTTTAGTGAAGTGAAAATAGTATACAGTGGATCTAAAAAATATTCGAACACTAATTTTCTATTCTAGAAAAGTTGTCGCTATTTAAACTGATAATTCCGTCTAAAAAGGTACTACAAAATTAAACCTGCATTCATTTTAAAGTTCGAAGCCTCTAACTTCGCAAACCATCGTTCATTTTTGTCCAACATATTTTCGAACGGTTTTTTCTTTTAAAATTCTGTTTTTGAAACCATATATAGGCGGCTGAGGAAATTTGTTGAGAACTATCTACAAGGGGTTAATTAGGTTTTAACCACTGGAAAATTTTCGATATCACATGGACATTGCCAGCATTGTAACAACATGATCGTTCGCTCGACTGCGATAGGAATACAGTGAACTAATTGAAGTATAGTCTCGATTAAATCTCCCGATAATTTCGATAACGGCTAATCTGGTGTCGATAAGTGGAAGCTACGTGTTTTTTGTTTCTTCGTGAAAAAAATGTAACCTCCTACGGATTAATGCTGCGACCGCGGTGTTGTTAATTCAAGGACTCCAAATATCCTTGATCGAATTAGAACCTCGAGAACAAGAGAGTTTAGAAAATAAAGTTCTACTTCGCTTCAACTTTCTCTTGATAGTTTTAGAAATTTGCATAAAGATTCACGAATGAGTTGTTAGTTGTAGCCAGTGATTACAAAACGCAGTGCAAGTGATATAATCTCTGACAATTTCAAAAAATAAGATAGTAAAACTGCGGAATAACGTGCAGACTTTAGTTCGAAACGAACTTCGAGAGCAAAAGATAAGATTCCATTGAACGCCAGCTTTCTCTTGATACACGCTTTCAAAAAATTCTAATGTCGCTAAAAATTCGCAATCAAGATATTGGATACACTAAACAATCAATCATGTTTTCAACCATTGATACTCGCAATGACAGGATTAGGGTCCACTTTGATCCGGAATTACAAACACTACATCCGAATTATAATTTTTTAAAAGCCAGATAAAATAATTATCTAGTTCTACTAACTTCAACGAGAACATCAATATTGATCCTAAAAAAGTAGATGCATAAATATTTGAAAATGAAAATACATAAATTTGAATGTCCCATTCAGTCATGGCTTCTGTAAAATCATCAAAAACATCCACCTTGCAAGGGTCAAAAAATAAGACTTCGTCAAAAAATGAAATTCTTCGCGAAACAAAAATGGAGGAGCGTCGAGTTCAAATGTTCGCGCGATTATCGATCCTATTGGAAGCAGATATTAATTTATCCGTTTATAATTGATTGCCGATTGGATCAGCCAATGGAATAGTCGTGTAGTCGAGTCGAGCCTCGTTTGAGAGGATTTTGTTCTACAGAGAAGAGCTCTCGTTGCGAAAGCGGCGCGGCATCGTGGAAAGGAGTCGGTCGCGGGTTCGCGCACCAATTAACCGGCGATTCATTGGGAAAATCGGGAGGATTAATTAGAAACAGAATCGTCGTGGAACCAGCTTGTGACGTGCTTGCGCAATCACCACTTCTCTCGATCCGAAAAGAATAGATACATCGCACAAACAGCCGGCAATCTAATCTACTTTGATATAAAAGTATCTCAATGAAGGATTCGTCACGACAGTCGACGCTTTTCTTTATCAACAGCTATACTATTCTATTTACTGTTCCTTAAAACAATCATCCGTCACGTTAATTGTCATCCTGTACACACGAGTGTCTTGAATGAATGAAAAATATTTTATTTATTTTTGTACGAAAAGATTTCCTCAAATTTGCATTGTTTTAAAGGACACATATGATGGTAGGAATTATTTCTTTCTCATTATCATTTTTAAACGAGATTTCCAAAGTCATTGGTATTTTTTTTAAAGAATCCATGTATTTTTCTTGGATATTATTGTAGAGTGTGAAAAGATGAATCCAAAGAGTATAATAATCATACAATTTGGATCATATAATCTCGAGATACTCGTGTCTGAAAGGTAAGATTTTAATGATTTTCAACCACAAATATCTCAAGATTAAATGATCGAAATCGTATGATTATTGTACTCTTTGGATTCATCTTCTCACACTCTATAATGATATCCATGAAAAATACAAGGTTTGTTTTAAAAAAATAACGATGACCTTGGAACGTCCTTGAAAAAATTCCTTATAGAGTTTTTATTCATACAACAATAAATAGAACAGATGTTTAAATAGCACCATTTAATTAAGACACCTTGTATACAGGGTGAAATTGAGTGTTTTTTTTAATTTTTACCAGTTTGTTTGTTATTTGTTGTTATTAGACAATGGATTTTTATGTACTTACTTGTCCTATACAGAAGCCTGCATAATGAAAAATGTGTGAAACTTCCCTGTTCAAAAAGTTATTGATTTGTCTCGAATCTTCCTCGAGAAACAATAATTATTTCCTGTAGAATAGTATATTAAATTCTCCAGTTCAAAGAATTGTCGATCTGTCTCGAACTTCATTGGGGAATCAATGTACCAATCAATGAGTCGGTAAATTAAATATTGCCATCGAGGAAAACTTCAAGCGACTTTTGTATACAGAAGGAAACTTCCCGGTTTAAAGAGTCATCGATTGGTTGAACGTGATCGAGATCGCTTTTCCACGTAGCACACCCGTTATCTTATCTAGCGATCTTTCGTTCGATTCCGCGGAGGAGAACAACGCGCACCAGTTTGCGGGAGCATCAGCGCCGGTTCCGTGCTCCAGATAACAATAGCTCGCGGCTGCCTAATTAATAATTTGTTTTGGATGTTCTGCAGGGAGCAAGAACACCGTTGAAACATGGGGTGAGTGTGACTGTAACTCATTGTTCATTGTTCGGGAGACTTGTAAGTTAATATTAATGTGTTCGACGATCATGTGACATCCGAGTACACTCGCGTAACCATTTTCCTATAAACTACAGTGCATCCTTGTTGTTCGACTGTAATTCAACATTTTTCGTAATCAAAAGTGATCTGATTTAACAATGTTAATTATCATAACTATACTGTCCGATTTCTGACGTCGAATCCAAGAAATGGCACTTTATGAAAAGAATTTTGTACAAAAGACAGTGTATGGTAGTTTCTGAAAAGACGTTTGTACAAAAGATAGTGTAGAGCATTTTCTGAAAAGAATTTTGTACATAATACAGAGTATTATTTGATTTCTCTGAATCGCAGTGAATAAACTTCTAGATTGCACACTGAAACGATTCACTAAACTTCTTTTCCCACGATGCAACCCTCGAGAGATGTTAAAAGAGGGGTAGAAATGGTCCAGGTTCCCTCGGAACGTACCTAATCGTACATGGCAGTTTTCTACCTGAAAATTCTCTCAGCCTGCAACCTCAGTCGCTTCTAAAGCCTCGCAAAGAATTGCAGAGAAATTTATATAACTAGGTTACTACGTTCTCTGTTTGTTTAACCAGTTTGTTAATTTGCCCGACGACAACGTCAGTAAATTCGAGGTGCCGTTTATTTGGTACTGCGCTTGTTGGGTGGCAATTCTTGGTTGATCTCGAAGCATTCTGCTTCAGTATCTAATCTAGAGGGTTATCGCACGTTTACATTGTAAATTGTATTCATAAAGTGCCTTTTCTTGGATTAGAAGTCGGGAATTGGTACCGCGATGATCGAATGTTTAATCAAATCACATTTATCTAAAGATTGAAGATTGAATATCTAATAAAATATATATACATGTTATACTTTCTTCATTATTATCTATACACATTGCCTCGGTATTTTGTGTATTTTGTCTTCATACATTATCATCTGCTACTCTTGAAAATTTGTTTTGATTCCTTCATTTTTAATCGAATTGAATGCGATTAGTCATTTCAAAGCATTTTGTCCCAGACAACGATCATAATTAGACTGCGGATTTTATGCATTTATAAGAAAAATGAATAACTGTAATTTAAAACATTAGGTGAGGATTAAAAGAACTGCGGAGTCTGATACATCACTTTCGTCTTTCTCAAATTATTAACCTTTAGAGGGCCATCATTTTTCCACTGAAAACTATTCGCTGTTTTTGTATGAATAAAATCTAGAATAGAATAAAATGAAAAGTTTCTTAAACCCTACAACTTCTGTACGTAAGATTTTCTCGTATTGTTTGAAATAACCAAGATATTTAAGTGTACAGAGTTCATGAGACACACTGTATATGTTACGAAAAATTCTCAAGTTTGTTCGTGGTCACTATAGTGGTCATTCCGGCCCTCTAAAGGTTACGGGAAGAAAAGCGTTCTTCAATGACTCGTATTTCTTGCACAAGGTTGCAGATAATTTTTGTAGTTTGCATACAGATCCGCAATCTAATCATAATAATTCGTGGGACTGAAACGCGATCGAAGAAAGGGAAAGGGAAAAAGCTGAGCTTCTACCCGAAGAAGATGAGGAGAGGATTTTTGCGCGACACGTATCCGTGTCCCGGCTCGGATCCGCGACGCGACCGCACGCGGAAAATCGACACCGATCGCGTGAATCGCCGTCGAAGTTCACGGTGTCGGTTTCGTTTCCGGACAATGCTCGGAGAACCGCGCTTTCTCGCGGATCGTGTGACGAGACCAGGATTTTCGAACTGTCATCGATGATAATAATATGTACCACGATAACAGTCTCCCTACCGCGAAGGGAAAGAAAAAAGAAGAGAAAGCAACGGGACCGGAAGCGTCGCGGGAACATCGATTTGCTTCGTCGAATGCTCGCACGAGCGATAATTTATGATTAACCCCCGAACGATCCTTCGAAAGTTACATACACGAAAGATGCGTGTTATGTCACGGGTTTCCGTGTTTCACTTTAATTCGATATTTTACAATCTGCTCATAACGTTCAATTTTATTAGGTTGTTGCACACGAAATGTCCAATTTTAAAATGCATATGTTATGAACCGATTTGATCAAGAAATACTATTATAGCATGAAAATTTGTCAATTTATTACTTTAAAGTACAAAGCTGATCTTAAAAGTATTATATTTAGTTCATATGTAAATATCTAACTTTTTGATGAATAATAAAACAAGTATATTGACGATAACATTATGCGATGCTTGAGCAAAATTATGGTATATGTATAGACAATTCGACGATGGTGGAAATGATTATGAATGAAGAAAGTGAGCGACCAAAAAATTCAATTTCTGCCATGATACAATCAAGAAACTTGCAATTCGCCGAATATGTTGGTTAAAATAGTGCTTGCATTGACTACTAGGTTTTATTTAGGAAAAAGTTATATTTGTTCAACGTTACTGTTACAAATTGTACATATGCATCAATTTAATTTGCAGCGAGGAAGGTGCGGTCTCCGACACTGGGGGCAGTGTGAGCGATTCCGGCAAGAGACCGGAAGTCCTCAAAAGCAACCACGAGGTACGCAAGAAGATGGAGCGTGGTCTGCACGAGCGGGACCGAGTCGGCGTCCAGGACTTCGTCCTTCTCGAGGACTTTCAGAGCGAGGCGGCGTTCATCGATAATTTGCGGAAACGGTTCAACGAAGATCTAATTTACGTGAGTAAACGGTGATTGCCGTTCCCCGCAACTTCTTCAACGAATTACGTGGACCGAGTCTTCGACATCTGGCTTCGCTCGTTTCCCCCGCTAACAAACCCGATAAACTCAGCTCGGAGAATCTTCAACGAAAGAATACAATCGTTTCATTTACTGTAATCGCTTTGCCAATTTTACACATTCACAATAACCGCGGTACAATCTTAACTTAAACAATGAGAATTAAAAGTTCGATATCTTTCCTATTTCGTTGGAAGCTAAAGTATCTGAAGAGCGATTTCATAAAATTGCGATGGAATATAAATCTATTTAATCGAATAAATTAGTTGAGTTAATTAATTAATTGGAGTTTCCAATGTCTGTAGATCAGTTTGGACAAATTATGATCTAGTATAAATCTGTTTAATCTACTGAAAGTTGAGTTTTCTATTTAATTTGGTCTATTAAACAAATTTTGATTCGATCATAATTTTCCTAAATTAATCCATGATCAGTTTTGATTGTAAGAATATTCGCAGACCGACTATAATAAATGTTGTAGGTCTACTGTACTCATTGTCAGATCCGCTTTCAGTTTCACAACAATTTTGCGATTAGCAGTCTCCTTATCGCTATAATAATGCAGGAAGTTTTTCTTAGATTAAGCACCGGTACAATGTGATATAACAGAATGATTAAACCAAGCTTACGAAGAACGTTTAGATAATATTGAAAATGATTTACACACGTGCTCTGCAACAGTGTCGGCCATTTCGCCGCCACTTCGATAATTTAATTATCCAGGCTCAAGAACGTTTCCGGTTGTGTACCTTGATAATCTTATTAACATATGAAGCAAGTCATTCGGTGGAAAAGACATAGCTTTGATATCGGATCGTTGTATTTTTGAGCAAGCTTTTCTATTCATTTTGAAATGATTAATAATCAAGTCAAATTTTGTCTATTTTGCAGACGTACATCGGTCAAGTACTTGTTTCTGTGAATCCTTACAAGAAATTGCCGATCTACGATCCAGCAACGATCCAGTACTATCATGGACGGAATTTCTTCGAGGCTCCTCCACATATGTAAGTCGTAAGGATTTTTTAAACAATTCGAGGTGCAGAGATTTTTGATAAAAATGATTTTTGTTTCAGTTTCGCTCTGGCAGACACCGCTTATCAGTCTCTGTCGAAGGAGAACTTAGACCAATGTATTCTCATCTCAGGTACCAAGCAAAATAAACTTTCAAACCAGTTCAACACTATTCAACAATACTCAATGATCAAAAAATATTCTCTAAAAATTTTAATGTGCATAGAGAGCCACAATGTAATTCTCTAAATCGTTAAGGCTACAGAGTACAAGTACATTAATATTGTTCAACGGTGAATAAAAGTTACTAATTATTTTCAATGATCAAAAAATATTCTCTAAAAATTTTAATGTGCATAGAGAGCCACAATGTAATTCTCTAAATCGTTAAGGATACAGAGTACAAGTACATTAATATTGTTCAACGGTGAATAAAAGTTACTAATTATTTTCAATGAACAAAAAACATTCTCCAAAAATGTTAAGTTGCACAGAGATTATCAGTATAATTATCTAAATAGTAAATTTTTTCGAAATTGTTAAAAATAGAGTTTACATTGCAGTAAACTGTTTAGCATTGGTGAACGCTGAATAAAAGTTACCAGTGACATTCTATGATCAAAGAACATCCACTAAAAATTTTAATCTGCACGTTAAACCACAGCGCAGTTATCTAAATTGTAAATTTGTTCTAAATCGCTAAGGATAGAGTTTACACACAGCAGTACACGGTTTTAACGTAGCTCGATTTGCGTAGGCGAATCCGGTTCGGGGAAGACCGAGGCTTCGAAAAAGGTCCTCGAATTTATCGCGGCCGCAACGGGCCACAAGAAGCAAGTGGAGGAAGTAAACGATAAATTGATCGGTAGCAATCCCGTGCTCGAAGCGTTCGGAAACGCGAAAACTAATCGCAATGATAACTCGTCCCGTTTTGGCAAGTACATGGATATCCAATTTAATTTCCAGGTACAAACGGCCGAACATTTCATTTTTTTTTTAATGCCTCTTTATCTATTATACATATGTATATTCAATCGCATGACCGATTCCGAGACGCTGTAACCGGTATTTCTGACGAGCCAGACGATCTATATAAATTATGCTTCTTCGCAGGGAGATCCGATCGGAGGTAATATACTGAATTACCTGCTCGAGAAGTCGCGAGTCGTGCATCAATTCACAGGAGAGAGGAATTTTCACATTTTCTATCAATTGCTCGCTGGAGCCAGCGATGAAACGCTGAGGAAATTGTTCCTCAAGAGAAATTTGGATACCTACTATTACCTCTCCAATGGAGTAAGCTAGCATACTCGTAGAAGGGTATATTTAACTCTTAAGTGGACTGCTCAGTAACGCTATTAGCTCAATTTACATATTTCATTTTCATTTTCGCTTCATTTTCGCATAACTGGTAAATGAATTTTCTTTATTAACGGTTGAACTATTCTATTTACCATTCCTTAAAACAATGCGCCGCGTTAATTACAATTCCATATACAGGATGTCTTAGATGAATGAAAAATATTTGTCTTATTTATTGTTCTATGAAAAAAATTTCCTAGGACTAAGTTACACTGTTTTTAAGGACATACGAAGGTAGGAATTATTTCTTCCTAGTGATCACTTTTTAACAAGATTTCAAAGTCTAGTATTCTTTTAATAGAAACCTTATATTTTTTCTTAGACATTATTATAGAGCGTGAAAAGGCGAAGAAATATAGACAGAAAATTAATCTAAATCTTACCTGTTCATTTGATACATTCAATAGTCCATGAAGGGTCAATAAATAAATAAGTTATTTGAAATAGTGATCTGAATGCTTGATTTAATTTTTAGACAAAAGGCACCGTGGATAGCATCGACGATGGCAACCAGTACAAGGAAGTGATCAAGGCAATGAAGACCATGGAGATGAACCAACAAGAACAAGACGATTTATTCTCTATAGTCGCCTCTGTATTGCATCTGGGAAACGTTGGTTTCACCGAGGAAGATGGCATCGCTCAGATTTTGAAGCCCGGCTCTGTGGAAGCTGTTGCCACTGTAAGACTGCTCATTAAAAATAATTCAGTTGATCATATAGAGACATAGCTTTGCCTTTCTACGCTCTGGAATGCCTCAGCATCCGCTCCAGTTTCTAAATGATTATTTATTGCATTTTCTCTGATAAAAACACAGTATATTTTACTTTAATTGGCCCGAAAGATTTAGAGCTCTAGAGATTTAAAACTTCTTTCATCTTCTAAAAAATTGTGAACGACAAAGAAGCTCTAATCACTGTAACCGTAAAATAACTTGTAGTACTATATGGGTTGAGGGAAAAGCCAGAAAATGCAAATCAATTTTTTGGAAATGGAAAAACCACAATGCCCCCTTAAGTAATTATTAGACCACGGATTTTATGCATTTATGACAAAACTGAGTAGGTGTGATTGAAAACACTAAAAACAATTAGAAGTATTTAAAAATACTGTTACATTATTTTCGACCTATGACACAAATTAAGAAAGAAAATAAATTTCTATTTCTTTCAAGTTTGATGCAGTTCAGATGAGTAGGTGTAACTGAAAGCACTAAAAACATTAGAGGTATTTAAAAATGCTGTTACATTATTTTCAACCTATAAAACAAATTAAGAAAGAAAATTAATTTCTATTTCTTTCAAGTTTGATGCAATTCAGATGGAAAATGTTATATTTTGCATAAAGATCCGCTGTCTAGTAATTAGCTTCAGTGATTCTTGCTGCCAAGAAATATGTTGACCAGACAGCAAGAACCATTGAAACCTAGTTCGAAGTTCGTCCGGGGAAAGTGGCCTTGGTGCAAGCAATCCTTTACTCGAACAAGTCAAATTGATTCTACAGTTACTGGGATGCGACGTGAAACAATTAGCGGATGCGTTTACACACCGCACAATAGACGCCCGCGGCGACGTGGTCATATCCCCGTTGAACAGGGAGCTAGCAATTTATGCACGCGATGCACTGGCCAAAGCCGTATACGACAGACTGTTTACGTGGCTCGTCACCAGGTTGAATAAATCACTGCAACCGGTCCGTGATCCTCCGCGCAAGATGGTCATAGGAATCCTGGATATATATGGGTTTGAAATCTTCCAAAAGAACAGGTACGCGATCCTTACCGTAATAGGATTACAAACCAGTTGAACGGCCGTTCATTAGCTACATTGTCCCAATAGCTTCGAGCAGTTCTGTATAAATTATTGTAACGAGAAGTTACAACAGTTGTTCATTCAACTGACACTGAAGTCCGAGCAGGAGGAGTACTTGCGGGAGGGTATCGCTTGGGAGAATATTCAATATTTCAACAACAAAGTCATTTGCGACCTGATCGAGGAGAAGCATAAAGGTATTTATTATTATTACACTACGGATCCTTATGCAAAATAAAAATTATCTCCATCAATTGCAAACCATAGGAACTAAATAGAAAGTTCCTTCTTTCTTTAATAATTTTGTGGAGTTGATATTACATTTTGATATCCTCTAATTCTTCTAATCTTTCTACTATTTTAAGATTTCCCGTAATCATTTTTCTAAAAAATGCATAAAATCCGCAGTCTACTCATTAGTTTTCTTAGGAAACGTTGAGAATAATATTTTAACACGTTGAATGCCAATCATGGTCGCCGGTGACCGGTACCGTAGTATATTCCTTAAAAATAATTGTCATAAAATTAGCATAGACATTCAACATCAATTTATTACTACCGAAATATTGCGAATCACACAACAATCAACGTGTTAATTAATTCTGGTGGTCATTTTGTTTTAGGTATAATATCGTTGATGGACGAGGAGTGTCTTCGTCCTGGTGATCCAACTGACCTAAGCTTTCTGGAAAAGTTGAACGTCAATCTGAATAATCATCCTCACTACATAAGCCACATGAAGGCCGACCTGCAAACGCAGAAACTTATGGGGCGAGACGTAATATTCTCATTTGACTAGTCATACGATTTAAAAGAATTTTGCTGTAGCTAACTTAATGAATTATAGGAATTCAGATTAGTACATTACGCTGGCGATGTAACGTACAATGTCCGAGGATTTCTTGAGAAAAACAATGACCTGCTGTTCAGAGATTTGCGTGAAGTAATGTCGCACACAACCAATTCGATCACCAAGGTATTTCTATGGTACTCCTTATCTAGGGAATAAATTTTATTCAATCTTCTAAGGAACTATGTTTTCTACAGAACGTGTTTGATGTGAAAGACTTGACTAGCAAGAAGCGACCCGAGACGGCTATTACACAGTTCAAGAACAGTTTGAACAACCTTGTGGAGATCCTCATGGGCAAGGAGCCTTCCTACATTCGTTGCATCAAGCCTAATGACTATAAAATGCCCCGTAAGATAATTCATCGTTACTTATGAAAAGATTAACACGTTCAGCGCCATGTCACCCATATCTGGGTGACGGAATTATTTATACAGAATTGAAAATTAATTTTTACGTTGGTAGATTGAGTGCACAAAACTTCCTTACGATCTGAGGAATAGAAGAGGTTTGAAACAGTAATTAATATCACAAAACTAAACTTCTTAGTTTTTGTTTTATTAAATATATTGCTTTGATTTTGTGTAATTTTTATGATTGTGGAGTGGGCGCTGAACGTGTTAAAAGGATTCTAGATCTTTATTACATGATCTTCTACTTGTTAAAATCATCAAAAGAAGGAATACATTTACTTTAATTTCTGGTTCCAAAAATTAACTTGGAATGTGTCCTCCTTCTTATGAGAGAAATTTTTATTGCAGATCAATTTAACGACAAGATTGTACTACATCAAGTGAAGTATCTGGGTCTCATGGAGAATTTAAGAGTTAGGCGAGCTGGTTTTGCCTACAGGAGACCGTATGAACAGTTCTTGCAACGCTACAAGTCCCTCTGTTCACAAACATGGCCCAATTATCATGGCTCGGCCAAAGATGGCGTCCAGATCCTCGTCTGTTCCCTTGGATTTGAGCATGAGGAATATAGGATGGGCAAGTAAGGAAAGCTTATATTTATTTATATTAGATCAGTGCAAAAGTTCATGCCCGATTTCGTATTTAAAGAAAACGAAGAATGGAGAGCAAACTTTTGCACTGATCTAATAATACTTGCGCTAATACTTTGCGCATCCTGGTACATTTCTAAAACTTAGGACATCCTTTTGTGCAGTACAAAATTGTTCATTCGATTCCCCAAGACGTTATTCGACACAGAGGATGCCTTCCAGATGAAGAAACACGATATAGCTGCTATTATTCAAAGCAAATGGAAATGTATATTAGCGAGAAGAAGATATTTGAAGATGAAGAAGGCGGCCATTGTGTTCCAGAAGAATATTCGAAGATGGAATGCGAAACGTGAGGCTGATAGAAGACGAAAAGCAGTCGTTACCATTCGAAGGTAGTGTGACTTCAGCTATCTCGAAGTCGTTCTAAGAAATTAATAATATCTAGAGGTGTGCGAGAACCTGAAAATGTCGGGTCGAGAATTTTATTCGAAATCGGAATGGGTTCTCGTATAAATATCAATTATTCATCTCTAGACTGTAGATTTTATGAATCTACGATAAAAATGTGTAGATCAAATGCAAAAGAGTGAAAATATGTAAAGAAGTTGAACACACTGTTATGTTATTTTCAGTTCACTAAAATCATTTAAGAAGAAATAAATGTCTATGTATAGCTCCCTATATCTTGCAATTATCGCAGACAATTTCTATTTTGCATAAAAATTCGCAGTCTATTCAAGTCTAATAGAATCATTAAATAATTTTCTGCAGGTTTATCGAAGGATTCATCACGCGAAATGGACCACCGACACAGGTCAACATGGCGTTCATTGAATTGGCAAAGTCGCAGTGGTTGATCAAGCTCTCTAAGAAACTGCCTGTTGGCGTCTTGAATAATTCTTGGCCACCGTGTCCTTACTCCTGCCGAGAAGTGAGCTCAATTTGATAAAAATTGAGGTGAGAAAAAAATTGATTCTGTTAGCTAGAATTTTTCATTATTATTTCCAGGCCTCTGAACACCTACGCATCATTCATAAAAGATGGAAAGCGCGCAATTACAGGCTGGCCTTGTCCAAGGAGGACAAGGAACAGTTCGAATTGAAAATTTTAGCTGAATCTCTATTCAAAGGAAAAAAGAAATCATATGCGAAGAGTTTAGGGCCGAGATTCCAAATTGACCGGCTCGACGCAGACTACAAAGCCCTGAGACAGAGTTTTACTAGTAATATTCTTCCCAGAGATGAAACTATAAAGGTAACATATTTTTTTTCATTTTCTGTTACTTCCAAAATGACGGTGATATATTTTTCTTCTAGTACGCGACTCCTGTTATTAAATACGATCGCCATGGATACAAGCCACGTGAAAGGGTTCTAATTTTAACAGAGAACGCAGTATACATTTTAGATACGTTGAAAACGTTTAAACTTAAGCACAGACTTCCTTACAAGTCCATAGAAGAATTGGTGGTCACTGGAGAATCGGATAATCTGTTGATTGTCAGGATACCACCCGAGTTGAAAAAAGACAAGGTTCGTTATAATTGTTTTTAACACTACGTTTACGCAGTGACTATTTTACATTACTTTATAAACATAAAGAGAATATATCGATCCAAATTTTTAGCCACTTTTTTAATATAATATATCCCAGAGAAATAAATTTATTGAATAATTCCTCATGGATGCATCTTTGGTTAATTTCAATAATCATAAATTAAAAATATTAGAACGCGTCCTGTCAATCTAGTGTCAATAATTTCCTTTTGTTTGCAACAGGGAGATTTAATATTGGAAGTACCACACATAATAGAGGCACTAACGAAAGCAATTGACATCACTAACAATCCAAATATCCTTAAAATTGTGCACACGGAATCGTGAGTACAAAAAAGTTATTTTTACGTACTTCGGACAAGTGGATAAGAATTTATATCGTATTTTAGGGTTTCACACAAACTAGTCAGCGGTAAGGAAGGCGTAATCGAATTCAAAACGGGTACAACACCAGCCATCAGTAAAAACAGACAAAGCGGACACTTGCTGGTGGTAAATACAAACTCTGCAGCATGAAATAAGTTGAGGTAAATGTTTCCCGGCTTGTATTCACGTGTAATATTCTAGGTGGCATCTCCATAATATCTGAATGCAATTTTAAAACGGAAAAATTATTATGTACTTAGAAGGATGTGTTCAGCATGGGAAGTTGAGGGCAGGCAGTTGTGATCTAGAACGGAAGATTGTTGACAAGAGATAATATATATTGAAATTTAGTAAATTTGTTAAATAACACTCGCCGTTTTTTGTACCTTGTTAAACAATGTCAGTTTGTAAAATATTTTGTGAGATAATGTTTATTTTTGTAATTAGCGAATTGTCTGTAAAATGAATCGTTTTTTGCAAGTAGTACGGATCACTTTAACAGTGAACAATATCAGTGCCTTCTACGAAAGATCGTGAACCAATCGCACAAGAAAATAATTTATTACCAGATATCTTCCAGGTGCATTAAAGAAACGAAAGAAATGATTCCCCCTTTTTCTATATTTATATTATATAACTCACTGTGCCATCGATAATATTTCATGTTCAGAATTATCTTATGGAATATTGACAACATAGAATAATTAAACTAATATCCTTTGGTCTTAAAAAAAAACGAGTGGTTTTTTACTAATCTCTTTTATCTTAATGTCCTTATTCTGGAAGTCAATTTTGAATATGAGCCTTGGTTTATTTGTCTGTTGTTTGTGTAAAATATCTAAAGAAAAGAAGAAAAGCTATTCTATCTTCAAAGAACACAGTAAAACACGTTGTTTCTTCATTTTTATATTATCGCTTCTATTTAATGGTAATATTTATTTCAAATAAAGAAAGAAGTTAATTGTAAAATGTAAGATATCTTTTATTTTTCTTTGTACATATGATACAAAACTTTCTGTACAGATACCTTAATCTTATCTATTATTAATACTCTGAGACAATGAAGGAAAATCTCACTTCCTTAACATTAAGATACAAACAATGCGCTTAATTATTTTTTACGTTTAGCAGACGGCTCCTTTTTCGTGAGGGACTTTTTCCCGTCCAAAGCTTTCTCTCGTAGTTCATCCTCCATCGCCTTGTTGACTGTTCTGGTGATCATTTGCTTTAACTTATGTGCATCTTCGACCTTTTTCTTCTTTGGTTGAATCGGTGCATCTATAAAAAATGAATAGAGTAAAATTCACCAGGTCTCTACCATTGAATTTATTATAATTATCGGTAAAACTTTGATTTTTAACAGAGTTAGGTACTACGAAGATTTATGATTTATTTACCAGTAGCTTTTGCAAATAATCATTAGCATAAACAACAGCAACGTAAATATCACTTACTGTTTCTGCGTTGAACAGCCGGAGCTTTCTTTTTGCCCTTTTCGTTGGCCTTTCCCTTCGACGAAGCAGGCAGCTTTGTTTTTACTTTCAATTTTCCTTGAGCCATTTCTAAAGTATGAATAATATTACTACGAGACGAGACTAAAACCCAACACGTGTGTGCATTTGCTTGCGAATACAATCTAACCTTATTTATGCTTTGTACACAATGCTTTGTAGGTACGGATACCATAAAAACAAAACCACGTGACCCTTACAGGGATTTTTGAAGTTATTACGTGACAAATGATAGAATGTAACGCAAAATATGAAAACAATCTATTTTTACATGTGTAAGGATTGTTTTAACAACATGGAAACGCATACAAAAAGATCCTGCAAATTGTGATCGTATAGGTCTCTACTGGTACAAAGTCTTTTATTAAGTTTATCCAAGTGGTTATTTAACAATTGTCAATTGTTAATAAAAAAATGTAAGTTTGTCATTAATATTTAATGAATTAATAATGGCGTACTCGAAGATTACTACGACCTACCAAACGTTTATTAACAAGCTAGCGTTGCACTTGAGAGCTTCTCCACGTTACTGGCTAATTGTTAATATATTTTTCTGTATAAATCAGTTTAAAATCAATAATGGCGTCATCTGTTTGTCTCTCGTGGAAGTACACAGTATTGGTAACGTTGAGCGCGAACACAGACAAACTGCATTACTAGACCAGCTGACTAGACCACAATCACTCAATGCACAGACATTGCATCTTATGGGCTTTTCTGTCTAGGCCTCGGGGGGGGGGGGGGGGGGGGGGCCACAGTAGCCCACGTACCATTTCGGTGTCGCGCTCAATATTACCGATAGTTCACGAATTTAGCCGTATTAGCAAGAACTGAATATTCCGTATACTTTATTTTTACTACGGGTGTTTTGGAGGCTACTAATGCATACGGCGCGTGTATTTGAACGGTGAAAATTAATTTGGTTTCTATACGTAATATTATTTTTATTACTCGTGTCACTAATGAATGTATATTATAATAGTTTTATACACTTTAAACCAATAGTTTACTTTCTTTACGGTAATGCGGCAACATGGAACAGATCCTGCCTCATCTTTTTACCCCCTCTAACACATGAATCAGAACTAACTTTTAGTCTGGATAAGAACTAGTTTCAACCAATTATTTAATTTGAATATAAAATAATGTTTCAATGTCGTACATCTCAGTACGTAACGTACATCTCAGTACGTACATCATATTTAGACTACATCAGAACCTACAATCTACTGCAGGAGTGCAAATCTATTTAACACTCGCTCACGAGAGCAAGAGTTACATGTATGCTGAAACGAAAACTTTGTAATTGGATTATTAATTGAAAATAATTGTTGAAGCTGGGACATAGGAAAAGGAAGAAAGTATTAAAAGTCTTACATTCTACTATAAAATACATATTTACGCAAATTCTAAATGTGCAGCTATTAGCTCGATATTATCCACTACATGCAAGATACTATAATTTATAAGATATAGCATTTTGCGAATTGTGGATAATATCGATTGCCCAGGTCTCACCACGAGGAGGTTGCTGCACAAGAGACCCGAAAGAGAGTCAGAACGAAGTCTCCCTTCGTTCTGGCTCCCTTTCTTACAACGACGATTCTTAGAAACTAAGTTTCGCAGGTCGCTAAATGGAGAAGTAGTCTTTTTCATGGAAAAGACTTCTTTTCCATTTAGCGTATGTCGAGTAATTATTGCGGGGCAAAGTGTAAATCGGAGAAGAAGTCTCCGATCTACAAGGGACCAAAGGCGAATCAGGCGGAAGGCTCTGATTCTTTCAAAGAGAGAAAGAAGATCGAACCAGAGCGGAAAGCTCTGGTTCAAGGGTGACGCGACGCGTTCAGTGCTTACAAGTCCTGAGCCGACCAGCCCGATACCCGTCACTCCATCACCAAGAAAGATGGCAAAGAGATGCGCTCAAACGGTTTCTGGCGCTACTGGGTGACATGAGAACATGGCGTGTCCAGGATTACGTTAACACAAAGGATCGTCAGAAGACGAGTGAACGAGTCTCTTAGACATCCCTCTCAATGACTTCACGCCGGATACCGAAACTGGACCAGCTCAGGACCTGCAAGCAAGGCCGACACAGCAGAAGGCTGTGTTGGAATCAGAAAACGAGGCGAGCAAAGTCAAGTTACGGCAATAATTACTCGACATAATTACAACGACGATTGACAATCTTAATAACTAACGCTCGCACTAAAACTAACATAAGAATAATCTGGAGTCTTCGTTCGACGAATCCTCTTCTTTCGATGAATTTTCTTCGTACGATGAATTTTCTTCGTATGATGAATTTTCTTCGCAAGATGAATTTTCTTCGCAAGATGTATTTTCTTAAACAGAATCGATGACCAGCTGAAACAAAATTGACTCCAAATGGAAAAGCTGTTGAAAAAAGATCGAAACAGAATCGAAAACCATATGAAACAAAATCGAAACAGAATCAAAAACCAGTTGATACGAAATCGACACCAAATGAAAAACCAGTCGAAACAGAATCGAAACCATGTCGAGCCCAAATGTAATTATTTGTGGACGCAACGATCTATAGGCGATTCGGGTGGCCCCGGGGACGCGAGTCCCCGTACCCACTCACGGGCCCCATCCCGTGAGTGAGCCCCTGAGGGAACTCCGGTCGGAGGAATATCAATTTCAAGACAAAAATATCAATTTGAGAAAGTTGGACTTTGAAAGTTCAGGAGCACATTCCAGTTACGAATCCAAAAATTAATAATGGAGGTGTTTGTTGAAGGTACATGTATTCTGAAATTGAAATTCCGCATTTCTATTATTAATTGAAAAAAAATGCTGAACCTGGAATACCTGACCAAAAAAAAACGAAGAAATTATTAAGTCTTACATTCTAATATAAAATACATATTTACGCAAGCTCTAAGTGTGCAGCTATTAGCTCGATATTATCCACTACATGCAAGATACTACAATTTATAAGTTATAATATCTTGCGAATTGTGGATAATATCGATTGCCCAGGTCTCACCACGAGGAGGTTGCTGCACAAGAGACCCGAAAGGGAGTCAGAACGAAGTCTCCCTACGTTCTGTCTCCCTTTCTTACAACGAAGACTCTTAGAAACTAAGTTCGCAGGTCGCTAAATGGAAAAATAGTCTTTTTCACGGAAAAGACTTCTTTTCCACTTAGCGTATGTCGAGTAATTATTGCGGGGCAAAGTGTGAATCGGAGAAGAAGTCTCCGATCCACGAGGGACCAACGGCGAATCAGGCGGAAGGCTCTGATTCTTTCAAATAGACAAACAAGATCGAACCAGAGCAGAAGGCTCTGGTTCAAGGGTGACGCGACGCGTTCAGTGCTTACAAGTCCTGAGCCGACCAGCCCGATACCCGCCACTCCATCACCAAGAAAGATGGCAAAGAGATGCGCTCAAACGGTTTCTGGCGCTACTGGGTGACATGAGAACATGGCGTGTCCAGGATTACGTTAACACAAAGGATCGTCAGAAGACGAGTGAACGAGTCTCTTAGACATCCCTCTCAATGACTTCACGCCGGATACCGAAACTGGACCAGCTCAGAACTTGCAAGCAAGGCCGACACAGCAGAAGGCTGTGTCGGAGTCAGAAAACGAGGCGAGCAAAGTCAAGTTACGGCAATAATTATTCGACATAATTACAACGACGATTGACAATCTTAATAACTAACGCTCGCACTAAAACTAACATAAGAATAATCTGGAGTCTTCGTTCGACGAATCCTCTTCGTTCGACGAATCCTCTTCGTTCGACGAATCCTCTTCGTTCGACGAATCCTCTTCTTTCGATGCATATTCTTCGTACGATGAATTTTCTTCCTTCGATGAATTTTCTTCCTTCGATGAATTTTCTTCGCAAGATGAATTTTCTTCGCAAGATGGATTTTTTTCTTTCGATGAATTTTCTTCGATCGTTCTGACTAACAAGGGCAAGATGGACGACCCAAATCGAAACATAATCGAAAACCAATTGAAAGAAAATCGAAACAGAATCGAAAACCAGTTGAAACAAAATCGACACCAAATCGGAAACCAGTCGAAACAAAATCGAAACCACATCGAGCCCAAATCTAATGATTTGTGGACGCAACGACCTATAGGCGATTCGGGTGCCCCGGGGACGCGAGTCCCCGTACCCACTCACGGGCCCCATCCCGTGAGTGAGTCCCTGAGGGAACTCCGATCCGAGCAATATTCATTTCAAGATAAAAATATCAATTTCCAGAAATAAATATCCATTTCCAGAAATAAATATCAATTTCCGGAAATACATATCAAGTTCCTGAAATAAATATCAAGTTCCTGAAATAAAAATCAATTTCCTGAAATAAATATCAATTTCCTGAAATAAATATCAATTTTCTGAAATAAATATCAATTTCCTGAAATAAACATCAATTTCCTGAAATAAATATCAATTTCCTGAAATAAATATCAATTTCCTGAAATAAATATCAATTTCCTGAAATAAATATCAATTTCCTGAAATAAATATCAATTTCCTGAAATAAATATCAATTTTCTGAAATAAATATCAATTTCCTAAAATAAATATCAATTTCCTGAAATAAATATCTAGTTCCTGAAATAAATATTAAATTCCTGAAATAAATATTAAATTCCTGAAATAAATATCAAGTTCCTGAAATAAATATCAAGTTCCTGAAATAAATATCAAGTTCCTGAAATAAAAATCAATTTCCTGAAATAAATATCAATTTCCTGAAATAAATATCAATTTTCTGAAATAAATATCAATTTCCTGAAATAAACATCAATTTCCTGAAATAAATATCAATTTCCTGAAATAAATATCAATTTCCTGAAATAAATATCAATTTCCTGAAATAAATATCAATTTCCTGAAATAAATATCAATTTCCTGAAATAAATATCAATTTCCTGAAATAAATATCAATTTCCTGAAATAAATATCAATTTTCTGAAATAAATATCAATTTTCTGAAATAAATATCAATTTCCTAAAATAAATATCAATTTCCTGAAATAAATATCTAGTTCCTGAAATAAATATCAATTTCCTGAAATAAATATCAATTTCCTGAAATAAATATCAATTTTCTGAAATAAATATCAACTTCCTCAAATAAGTATCAATTTCCTGAAATAAATATCAATTTTCTGAAATAAATATCAATTTTCTGAAATAAATATCAATTTCCTAAAATAAATATCAATTTCCTGAAATAAATATCTAGTTCCTGAAATAAATATTAAATTCCTGAAATAAATATCAAGTTCCTGAAATAAATATCAATTTCCTGAAATAAATAACAATTTCCTGAAATAAATAATTTCCTGAAATAAATAATTTCCTGAAATAAATATCAATTTCCTGAAATAAATAACAATTTCCTGAAATAAAGAACAATTTCCTGAAATAAATAACAATTTCCAGAAATAAATAACAATTTACTGAAATAAATAACAATTTCCTGAAATAAATAACAATTTCCTGAAATAAATAACAATTTCCTGAAATAAATATCAATTTCCTGAAATAAATATCAATTTCCTGAAATAAATATCAATTTTCTGAAATAAATATCAATTTTCTGAAATAAATATCAATTTCCTAAAATAAATATCAATTTCCTGAAATAAATATCTAGTTCCTGAAATAAATATTAAATTCCTGAAATAAATATTAAATTCCTGAAATAAATATCAAGTTCCTGAAATAAATATCAATTTCCTGAAATAAATATCAATTTCCTGAAATAAATAATTTCCTGAAATAAAGAACAATTTCCTGAAATAAATAACAATTTCCAGAAATAAATAACAATTTACTGAAATAAATAACAATTTCCTGAAATAAATAACAATTTCCAGAAATAAATATTAATTTCAAGACAAATATATCAATTGCAAGACAAATATATCAATTTCCTGAAAAAATATCAATTTCTTGAGAAATATCAGTTTCCTGAAAAATATTAATTTCTAGACAAAAATATTGTATCAATTTGGTAAAGTTGAACTTTGAAAGTCTTACAAAATTAAGTATTTCCATTCTTACAAAGTACATAAGAAATTTAAAACTCTAGGGTGTAAAATTCTAGATCGGTACTTCTAAAACTACTTTAAATCGCGGCTATTTATTCGCAACATTAACTAGACATTAAGTCAACTTTGAAAATTTATACTATTACAACGCGTGTTACAATTTGTTTCGCAACGCTAATTAAAATCGCGAATGTTCTTATCTCACAGTTGATCGTTGCAACTGGAGCATGGGCGCCTGAAATATCGAATCATTCTAATGCAAACGCGATCCTTTCGATGCGCAACGCTAATTCAACAAATCGAAATTCAAAATACTATTTAAATAAGAAAAGAACTCTGACGTCTAAAATTCTATATCGGTGTCTCTGGAATTACTTTAAATCGCCACTATTTATTCGCAACATTAACTAAGCATTTGATCAATTTAAAAATTGATACTAGTACAACGCGTGTGACAATTTGTTTCGCAACGCTACTCGAAATCGCGGATGAGCCCATCTCACAGTTGATCGTTGCAGCTCGAGCATGGGCGCCTGAAATGTCGAAAGACTCGAAAGCAAACGCGAACTTTTGGTGCGCAACGCTAATTCAACGAACAGAGATCCAAAAAAGATTACTCTAATTCAACAAATCGAAATTCAAATTGCTATTTAAATAAGAAATTTAAAATTCCAACGTTTAAAATTGTACATCTGTATGTCTAGATTTACTTTAAATCGCAACTACTTATTCGCAACATTTACGACACATTTAATCAAGTTTTAGAATTGATAGTAGTACAACGCGTGTGACAGTTTGTTTCGCAACACTACTCGAAATCGCGGATGTGCCCATCTCACAGCTGATCGTTGCAGCTCGAGCATGGGAGCCTGAAAAGTCGAAAGACTCGAAAGCAAACGCGAACTTTTGTACGCAACGCTAATTCAATGAACAGAGATCCAATAATGATTACTCTACAGTTTCTGCAAAACGAATCGCGACTATTTGTTTCGCAACGCTATAGTTTAAACAAGCTATATCGCTTATAGAGACTACTATTATATTTAGAAGAAAGGCTAACTTTGATCTCTGTTCAAAATCGACTAACGCAACTCGTACTTTTTTCGCAACGCTAGTGTAAATCGCGGACGTTCCCATCTCGGCTGATCGTTGGGGCGGCGAGGCCTGCCCATGCATGCAACTAACTACTTTTACATTCTACTACAATTCTATTTCTACAGACGAGTATAACAACAAGGTAGTAACAAAATGACTCACTCGGAGATGCGAAGACGTTGCAATGATTGACATCCTTTTGAATGACAGTTTGTCCGGCATCTTTGGCATAAAACCTCGTCTGCTCCTTCGGCCCCATCCCGACAATTTGTTTCGCACCGCTACTCGATATCACGGAAGTACCCATCTCACAGATGATCGTTGCAACTGGAGCATGGGCGCCTGAAATATCGAAAGATTCTATTGCAAACGCGATTGTTTTGATGCGCAACGCTAATTCAACAAATCGAAATTAAAATGCTATTTAAATAAGAAATTTAAAACTCTAACGTCTAAAATTCTAAAAAGGTATCTTTAGAACTATTTTAAATTACGACTATTTATTTGCAACATTAATTAGACATATCATCAACTTTAAAAATTGATACTAGTACAACGCGTGTAACAATTTGTTTCGCAACACTACTTCAAATCGCGGATGTGCCCATCTCACAGTTGATCGTTGCAGCTCGAGCATGGGAGCCTGAAAAGTCGAAAGATTCGAAAGCAAACGCGAACTTTTGGTGCGCAACGCTAATTCAACGAACAGAGATCCAAAAAACGATTACTTTAGATTATATGTAAAACAACAACGATATGAACTTTAAAAGCGCAGTTATCAAATTGAAATGTAATTTTGAACCGCGACTATTTGTAATTCGCAACGCTACGCTGTAAACAATCTATACTGTAATGTTAGCTTTAATCTCTGTTCAAAATCGACTAAATTCAACGCGTGGTTTTCTCGCAACGCTAGTGCAAATCGCGGACGTTCCCATCTCGGCTGATCGTTGGGGCGGCAAAGCCTGCCCATGCATGCAACTAACTACTTTTACAGTCTACTACTACTCTACATGTTTCTACAGACGAGTATAGTGATAAGGTAGTGACAAAATGACTCACTCAAAGATGCGAAGTCATTGCAATGGTTGCCCTCTCTGAACCGATCAGCACGGCACTGACTTCATGCCGGATACTGAAACTGGACCGGCTCAGAACCCAAGGAAAACGAAGGCAGCATTGAAGAGACCATGGCCCCCCCCAAGCTAGCTTAAAGTAGGCCAAGGAAGTTTTAAATAACCCTTGGTCTACCCTAAGCTAGCTAAAGGTAGACCATGATAAACAATGGTAGGCCATTGGTGGAGGATCCTTGGTCAAGCTTAAGCCAGCTGATGGTAAGCAAGGGTAGGCCTGAGTAGCTCTGGATGACCACTGGTCAACCCCTGGGTAGGCAAGAGTAGACCAGGCCAGACCACTGCTGGAGGACCCATGGTCAACCCTAAGCCAGCTGAAGATAGGCAGGTGTAGGCTAGGATAGCTCTGGATGACCACTGGACAACCTCAGGGTACACAAGGGTAGACCAGGCCAGACCACTGCTGGGAAACCCATGGTCAACCCTAAGCCAGCTGAAGGTAGGCAGGTGTAGGCTAGGATAGCTCTGGATGACCACTGGTCAACCTCAGGGTACACAAGGGTAGACCAGGCCAGACCACTGCTGGAGAACCCATGGTCAACCCTAAGCCAGCTGAAGGTAGGCAGGTGTAGGCTATGGTAGCTCTGGATGACCACTGGTCAACCCCATGCTAGGCCACTGGTAGAGGACCCTTGGTCAACGCTAGGCCAGCTGAAGATAGGCCTGGAGACCCATTGGTCATCCCCAAGGTAGGCAGGATAGGCCAGAGTACCGCTGGAGGACCTCTGGTCAGCCCAAGGTGGTCGAAGAACCTCCTGGTCCCGGAGCCCGACCGCCCCTGCCGGAGGGCCCGGCCCGACTGACTGACTGAGTGCGCTCCACGGGCTTAGGTAAGCAGTGATGCGCAACGCTCAGCGAAGCGTAAAGCTCCCCACCCCAACTAATTTCAGTAGATTTCGATCGCCGTGATAATAATTATTAATAAATGTATTATTTCTGTTTGTATAATTTGTATAACAATTCCTTTTGCCAACGATGTCGACAAGCATCTCCTTGACTATCTACCATCTCATTTTTTAATAAAAATTGCTAATAGTATTCGAGATACAGAGTAACTTTTTACACATGAATATTACGAAACAATATTATATCAAGCAAATGTAATTAATAAAGTTACTATCTCTGGCTGTTTAATGTTTATAACAATTCCTTTTGCTAATTATGTCGATAAGCACTCCCTCGACTATCTGACCATCTAATTTTTCAGTAAAAATATGTAATGGAACTCGAGATATTGAATATCTTCTGACACATGAATATTCGCGTGCATTAATTTATCGAACACAATTCACTGATAAATTTATTATCTCTAGCTGGTTAATATTTGAAACAATTCCTTTTGTCGATGATGTCGACGAGCACTCCGTTGACCATCTTGCCATCTAATTTTTTAGTAGAAGTAAGTAATAAAACTCGAGATCCAGCGTAATTTATGATACATGAATATTACTAAGCATAATTATATTGAAAAAATGTAATTAATGAATTTGTTATCTCTGTTTGTTTAACGATTACAACGACTATATATTTGGTTACCTCACCACCCAATTTTTTAGTAAAAATAGCTAATAGTACTTTAGATACAGATTAACTTTTATGCATGAACATTTGGAGTATACAAGATATTCAATTCTCACTAGTATTCACAGTTTCATTAGAACAAGAGTAACAAAAATTATTTATAACTAATTAACCTCTTCTAGAATCGAATTGAAAACTATACATGAATGTTGCCGAAGGTCCATTCTATATTCTTCGACAGCTAATATTTATAAAAATTACCTGAAGTAATTTATCAACAATTTTTGTGGAGGTAACTTTTATCTTCTATGCCCGCAATGAGTAAGACAAGGAGAGTCCGAGTATTTGTCAGAGGTAAACACACAAATCGTTGTGTCACCTCTCTGGAAATCGTAAATAACTAATTAACGAGGCGTCGAATCTACATAAAACTGCAACAGAAATGTAGTTGAGACATCATTCTAGATCCTCCGATCACAAGGAAGATTATTTTTTAGCAGAGATCTATTAAATTATTTGAGTTTATTTTAGAACGAGACATAAAATAATTGTTTATAACTATTTAGTCTGAAATAAAATGTGACGATAAACTATATGTGAAAGTAGCTGAACGTCTATTCTATATTTCCTAACTGCAAATATTTGTAAACAATTCCTCACAAGTGTGTTACTAATAAATTTTCTGTCGAGTGTGCACAGTATTCAGCAGCTCTGCGTCTGTCTTTCTTTCTCTTCTTAAATGTGCATAAGTTCGTCCTTGTCGGATACAAACTTCTTTCTCATGTTCGCCAAATTTTTACCAGCGGGTTCGAAGTCCTGTAAAAAAATAGGCGGCACAAGTGAATAATACGTGGAGTATTTTTGTACGAATACAATTGTGTTTTAAAGCTGACAACGCTGTAAAATCGAGCCTCCTCAGACACACACTTTATGTGTTGCAATCTCATGTAGTTCACCACCTGACCGTTCCATTTCGATAGAGTCCGCTATCGTACTAGGACATTTTCTACAGAGTCGGTAATTCAGAACCGTAGACAGAAAAATGCATTGCATGCAATGTCTGTAGGTATCTTAATAACTTGGAAACGAAGCTGAGATTGCAATTTTTTATTTTTGTGTTTATTTTTACATTATTGCGAAGAATCACCTTTTAAATTTTCCATTGTTGAACACCCTGTATAGCGTTATCGGAGAAAATAGCCATTGCTTTTGGAGCGCTGGTGTGCAGAAGGAATAATATGGCGGAAGTGTGTAGCCAAATGATTGCGTTAGTAGTTGGTTATTTTGTATTGTGAATAATCTAAAGTGGAAAGATCTTGTTCTCGCGTTGTCAGTTGTGCATGGAAGCGTGAGAAATGGGTTCGAATAAACGGCATAAAACGGAGAAGAGTCGGGACGCGAAGAAGAAGCGTCACCGTAGCCGATCACGAAGTTACACGCCTGAACGCGAGAAATCGGAAAAGCACAGGCATCACAAAAAACATAGAAGGAAAGAGCGGAAGGATTATGACAGCGATGGTTATTATCTGATTAATTCATTCTTATGATATTAAAGAGATACGGTTTGTGTACGGCGCCGCGCGGTTCTTGCAAAATCTGCCGTACGCCATGTTCCCCTAATGTTTAATTGTTTATGAACAGTTTCCCGTTAACGGTACGCATTTTCGGTTCGGTTCGTCTCGGTCCTCTCTGGTTTCGAAAATAACTCGTGTCCCGTCGACAGAAATGCATTTAGCTGTCTCAAGATTAAATAATTCGGAGGGAACTGAAGCGAATAATATTTATATCTTGCATAGGTACATAAGCAATTTTTATGATGAACACACTGTATTTAGTATCAGTTAATGCTGCGTTTATTTCATTTCAGTCGAGATAGTTAACGCTCCGCCCCCTCCAAAAATTTCTAAGTCCTCGCATCCATCGACACCTCCACCCCCAGAGATTTCCAAGCAACGTAGTCCATCACCGAGTAAAGGAGGAGCGGCGCAAACCTCTTTGTCCATTGAAGAGACAAATAAACTACGGGCAAAATTAGGTTTGAAACCCCTTGAAGTCGATAGTACATCAAAAGATGATCCGAACAAGATCAAGGATGATCTGGGAGAGTTTTATCATAAACCTGCTCCCAATGTTAATGAAAAGTTGAGAACGCAAAAGCTAAAGGAGAAAATTGGTACTCAGAAACAGAAAAGACAGATTGAAGCTAATTTATCTAGAGTAAAAGCTTTGGGTGAGTGTGACTCTGACGATGACACAAAAGCTTGGATTGATAAAACTAGACGCTTGGAGGAGGAAAAGAGGAAAGCGGAAGAGAGGGTCTGCTCATTTTTAAGAATTCTTTGATGTTCAGTGAAATTGCAATAATTAAAAAATTTAATACTTTAATTTTCCTATAGGCAAAAATGTTGGATCAACTAGACGAAGAATTTGGAATTGAAAATTTGGTGAAGGAGGAAATAGTCGCTGCACGAAGCACAGCATACACAGAAAAGAATTTGAAGCGTCTTAAAGTCGAGCATAATATTGTAAGTATTTACATGTGTATAGTGTTTTAATATATGAAATGATTTTATAAAGTTTTCACTGTTTATTAGAACAAGTTTGAAGCGGGTAAAACAGTAATCTTGACTCTGAAAGACCAAGAAGTATTAAAGGACGGTGAAGACGTACTGGTCAATGTAAACATAACCGACGAAGAGCGTTATCAACGTAATATATTGAATAAGACTAAGAAACCTGGCTATGACGCGTACGACGAAGACAATTTTGACGAGTATGGTTTTCCGAAAAAGATTATATTGGAAAAATACGACGAGGAAATCGAGGGCGAGAAGAAAGATCACTTCGTATTGGGAATGAAACAGAAAGATAGCAAAACGAAGCTTGATTATGTTAAGCAGCGTTTGGCAAATAATAAACAATTAGAATCGTTGCTGATAGCAGAGCCAAAGCTAGCTAGCGAGTATTACAACGACGAAGAACTCGCAAAATTCAAGAAACCAAAGAAAAAGGTAATCTTCGTATAGTATTCAAAAATTGTATTACAAATAATTTCTGTACATTGTCCTTTTGCAGGTTCGAAAGATTCGGAAAAAACTGAAAGCAGAAGATTTAATTCCTGAAGATAATGATTATCTTCGCGACTTGGGCAGCAGAAGAAGTAAACGACCCGAGGAAGTAAAAGATAACGATACTTTAGATGTGGACGACATAGGAGGTAATGCAATGTTTGTTATATTATTCGTCAGATTGATTTTAACTCTATTTGAATTTTTCAATCAAGCTCCCTCTGATGATCTTAGTGGAACAAAATTGGAAGACGATGATAAGGATCTCGAACTGCAATTAACGTTGAAGAAAGCGCAGCGCTCGAAAGAACTGCATTTATCGAGCATTGAGAAAGTCGTTGAGACCATCAAACAAGAACCTTTTGGTTCAGAGGAGAATCAATCCGGAAATATTGTACTGAATGCGACCGCAGAATTTTGTCGAACTTTGGGAGACATTCCTACTTACGGTCTTGCTGGAAACAGGGAAGAGAATGGCCAGGAACTTATGGTAGTAGAATATAATTTCTTAAACCTCTTGCTCCTGCTATCTTCGAACTAAACTGCGGGTCTTTGTGCAAAATAAAAATTGTCAGCATAAATTGTACGAATCAATAGGCACACCAAAGCTTCTTTCTCCATTTAATAATCTTAATAAGTGGAATATAATATAATGACATTATAAAATACCTCCAACTTTTGTAGTGTTTCAAATTGTACCAACTCGTTCTCGTCATAAATGCATAAAATCCGCAGTCTACTTATAACCTTTTTAATATGTTTGAAATTATGTTATTTCATTCAATTACTCCATACTAATAGAAATTATTTGATTAAAATGATAGGACTTTGAGTTGGACGGAATCAAAGAGGAACCGCCCGCGAATGAAGAAGAGGACGATGGTCGCGGCGCCTGGAACACTGTTCAACTAGGTATCTTTATCGACTTCGAACAGAGAATTAATTTTTTGAATACAAACTAAACTTCCTGTATTTTTGAATAGACGAAAGTGCGTCCGAACCAGTAGCAATGGAAGCTGCAATTTTAGACGCCGAACCTTCGCTCGGACATGGCGTTGGCGGAGCTTTGAAGCTCGCAATGAGTAAAGGTTATTTGCAAAAGGAAGACAGCAGTCGACCATCCGCGTCACGTTTCGCTCACCTGCAAGCGCAAAACTATTCGATAGAGGACAAAACTTACGGGTATGTACGGAGCATCACTATTGTTCAATACAAGAAGCTTTCTTACAACACGTTCACGGTATACTCTTTCAAATGAGACGCGTAAGAAATATTCTTTTATTGAATGTATTCCACAATTTTGTTAGACGAGTCTCTAGTGAATTTCAAACTGTTAGTTAACAGTCTTAAATAGAGCCCGGATTTCGGTGCTCGGAAATGGATGATCCGCTACCGCAACAAGAGTTAACTACTTTGTCGGAGACGATCAAAGGCCCGAGAAAGAGGATTTATTGAGGTATGTTTATATTATGCGATTCTACCGTCGCCGAGCAAGATCAGTACCAGACATTCTAGACAAGTCCAGCGTGGAAATCGCATCTCCTCAATTAATAAACCAATGAATAATTCGATAAAAACGTATCATCCGGTGATCGTGTTATATGTGGACATATAGGGCGAGTCTCGTAACATGACGATCTCAAATAAATTGTAAGTTATATGTTGTACGAAAAAACTTTTCAAACAAATGTTACATGGTTTCCAGGGGGATATGGAGTGCTGCAATCTTTTTTTTTGTTACTTTGCTTTTATTAAAGTACGAGAGTATAGTACGCCTTAAAATTAAGTTACGTCGTCGCAAACGAAGTTGTGTTAATAATCACGTTGACTGAGAATATGAAATATTTTCTAATAGAAAATTATTCATTTAAGAATATCTCAGTAATTATTAATTTTACGCCCTACTTGATATAATACTTTTTTTACACAGAATTCCTTGCTTTATCCGAATTCGGGCAAAGATAGTAGGCATTCCATTTAAAAAACTGAAGGTGACCTTCATATCTCAATAAAAAGGCAAAATAGCAAAAAACAGATTACAGTACTGTATGCCTCCCTGGAAACCATGCAAAATTTGTGTGAAAAATCTTTCCGTAGAACAAATAACTTACGAGTTATTTGAAGTCGTCATGTTAAGAGATTCACTCTGTATAAATAACGGTTACACCGTATGTTCATATATAATACAAACAACGAGCAATTAATTCATAATTCTTATCATATTAGTTCTCTTATTTTTAACAAACATACATATTGCATGTTCCAACATGTGAACTGTATTATGGAAAGGCTCTGTTAGAATAAAGGTGTCTCGTAGTTTTTTAATTTTTTCTCGAAGGAAGAAAAAGACAGTTTAGTTAAATAAGAGCGTAGATGTAATTATATTTACATTGACTTGTTTAGATTTACGTTGACCTAATCGCATAATGTAATATATCTTCAAGAGTCAGCAGTTCGCTTTGCAATATCAATTTTTTGAACGACATTCGCTGTAACTTAAATTTTCGAACACCGAATTTTGTGGGCTACTATAGATTGTACGAAAGTTCACTATACCAGGTGCTTGCACTTTTCTGTTGATTCATCCACATCTTTTTCTCTTTTAGAGATGACGACAAATTTGGTAGGAGAGATCGTTTCAATGGTCCTACTTCCGACTTCAAGGAGAAAGATGGCTTCAAACCGAACGTCAAACTGGAGTATATTGACGACGATGGACATGTCCTCAGTGCAAAGGAAGCATTCAGATATCTTTCTCATAAATTCCATGGGAAAGGGCCGGGGAAGAACAAGGTATTAAAGCACATTTTACACTAGGCTTATGGGACGCGTTCTAATATTTTTAATTTTCTATTATTGAGATTATAAAGATCCATCCATGAGGAATTATTCCACACATTTATTCCTTTGGGTATATATTATCAAAAAGAGAATGACTGAAAATTTGGATAGACACAGGCTCGTCTTTTTTTTTTTTTATAAAGTAATGTAAAATAGTCACTTTTAATGCTCCGTAAACTTAGTTTTAACATTTTACCTACCGATGGCGCCTAGTAATCTTTGAAAAATAAAAAGAATTAATAACCTAGGATTTTTTAATATATATTGTCCAATTTTTAGGTTGAAAAACGAATGAAAAAGGCAGAACAGGAAGTCTTAATGAAACGGATGTCGTCCACAGATACACCCTTAGGTACCCTTAATCTGTTGCAGGCGAAACAAAAAGAGACTCAATCACCCTATATAGTTCTCAGTGGCAGTAAACAAATGCAAACGTAAGATTTAAAATTCTGTAACAATCAATACCTTGAAAATACTTGTCCCTATAAAAATCATTGGTTATTTTTCTTTTTCAGGACTAGCATATCGAAGTCTAAGCATTAGAGATTTTAATGTTATCTTTTATGAGAATTGTATATAATATACAGGCAGGAGAAAAAGTTTACCAACACATTTTTTTCAGGCAGAGTAGAATACTGCTTGTCAAGAAGTGAATTGCACATCTTTTGATTTGTTAATCCACGTACAGGATGATAATAAAGTAACATTTTGTGAGTTTATATAAAAGAGGTTCACCTTTTTTACGCTTCTCCGTTTCTTGGAATTACAATGGAAACTCGGAGTAATACTCGTTCGATTTTCAAGTCGTATATATATGTATATATACATGTATGGTGACAAAGATGTAAAACTTTCAGTACAATAGCCGGAGAAAATTTTATGAATTTTCTCGATGTATACAAAGCAGTATAAATTCATGTGTCGTCGTTTTCTTCTCTGTCATTCAAAATACTCTCTTCGTGGATATACATTCGTTGCTATCACAAACAAATGTACTAGCGGAGGGCGTAAACGGTGTCGACTATAATCTACGCTAACAGTAACAACGTGTTCATTAAATCTACACATATTCGAAAAAACTGGGGTTATATCTTTACTTCTGTATTCTCAATCACAATGTATAATTAACGTCTAAAATCTATTCGTACAAATCACTAATTGGAAGATACAAATTTGAACGCTACAAAATATTTTATAGTTTCTAACGATTACTATACAAACGTTCTGTTGAACGTGTTCCTCGGTCTCGTTACTTCTTTTTCCTTCAATATGAAACTGCGTTGTCGCGAGACCGAAAATACAATCTTTTTACTTCGAGACGAATAAGTCGCGCGATCGGTTGACAATGAAACGTTCGATAACACTCGCCGCCAACGTTAGTGAGTATTATTACAGTTTGTCGACTTCGTATTCTTTTCAATTTCTTTTTCTTTTGTAATCGGCAAAAAATGGTAATACGATCCGTTACTCTTACAATGCTGAATGGCATTAATTGTATCCCTGATATCACAAGGCTTCGTTTTGTGCAAAAATAGTAATACTTGATTCCCCGAATCAGTGCACAATAGTCTATAAATTATATTTTATAAATATGCGTCTCCCAATTATACACGGTATAGTTACACGTTCTCTGATGATCGTTTAATAAAACACTTACTTTCCCTACCCGCTATTCACAATTATTGATATTCTTTTTTGGAAAGTTTGGCACTTTTCGCGACGGTTCACTCGCAAAAGTAATAGGAACTTTTTATTTTATTTTTGTTTTAGTTTTAATCGAAACTGTAGTATAGTTTCTGTTGCAACGTTCGAAGCGTTTAGCTTCGAAGAAAGCTTTTGAACAGTTTCGAAAGACCGTTCAGAAGTTTGATTGACTCGTTCATTTACAAACAGGATGTTGAACATGTTTTAGTGCCAACAACGGATAATCAATCCTTGTCCAGACAAAGAGTGAATGCATTATCTTAAACGAATTCCTATTATTTTTGCAACAACCTACAGTACACTCTGATGCTCAGTTTAACTTACGGATAAGACTCTTGTCTGCTGGACTCTAAGAAATTTAGTTTACATTCAGTAACACGCCGACATTATACATAAATTTTTATATTTTACAAGTCTCCTCTACAAAATCCTATCGTGTTACATAGTTCATTTGAATCCTCTGTGTTACTGTCGTTTTAAAAAAATTTCTTATAATCTGCACGTTCGTATATATATTATATATTCATAGAAATGTTCCCTATACTTTCTCCTACTAATCAGAATGGATATCCACAATGCGAAATAGATAAATATTTTTAGTAGGTACTAACTTATCTCACAGCTTCATTCTAATTTCTTCTCTCTATATATATACTTATATTTATATACTAATATCCTCAACTAATCGTATTTTAATATATTATATAAATTGACTCTGTTTCTCTCATTCTCTCTAATCTTCCACTCGCAATAAGGTATTAAAATCATTGGTATAAGTATCGTAAAAGAGGAAGTACGGATCCCAGGCGATTCGGTCGACAATCCGCCCAACGCAACGTTCATTAAAAAATGAAAATCGATCATTGTATCAAAAGTGTATGAGTTGTATACAGGGTGGTTCACTTATCCTAACAATTTGAAATAGTTCTGTCACTTCTCTCAATATTGTACAAGAATAAAAGCACAAACGAATATTACAATCCGCTGTGAGAAAGAAGCGCTGGCAATTTATACACATTAGGTCAGTGCAAAAGTTCGTGCGCGATTCCTTGTATTTTAAGAAGAAATCGGACACGAACTTTTTCGCTGATCTAATAATATACATTACCCCCCCCCCCCCCCTCGTCGATATCGAACAATTCTCCTTTATACGGCGTGTATCTAGCCTGGTTGTTAAAAATAACGAAACTACTTCAAGCGATCAAAATAAATGAAACACTCTGTACAAAAGAGTAACACAGGACGAAACACATTGTACAGTTCGCTGTTAGTTCGTGGGATATACTTTCCTCAAGGTAGTTACCTTCCAAGGTATCTTCCTTGAACGCAGCATCATCAGTAATTGTTATCTGTTCAGTGTTTCTACGTTCTGGCTTTGAGCGTTCTTGCCAACGCCATCTTCTTGTCCGCTGGGACTTGGCAGCCTGGTCGGCTTGATGGACTTCAACTTGGTGGTTCCGCCGTATTTGAAGTTCACGTCGCTGCAAGTGTCCAGTGGGTGCATCGTGCCGGTTAGGTTCGTCACGTCGTCGTCCGTCGTGGCCTCCAGTTTGGTGGTCGGCACTTTCTTTACCGATCCCAACTCGTACGCCGATTTCGACGACTTCAGCTTCATCCTGTTGTTCAGTGGCAGCGAGGCCGACTTCTCCAGGTTCACTTCTTGGATCTTCAAGTGATGATTGTCGATCTGCGGGACTTCCTCGTTGCTCGAGTTCACCGTGTCGGTGATCTGGATGTCTATGTTGACCGTCTTCGGGTCGTTCTCGTCGTTTCGCATCGGTTGTTCGATCGAGTACTCGTTCCTCAGGGCGGCAAGTTGTGCTCGTTGCTTTTGTATGTGATTGTGCGAGTTCGAAAAGAACGAGGACACCCTCTCGAGCTTTGTAGCCAGATTCGGCTGGCTTAACGTCGATTTCAGAGGATATGGCGCATCGACCGAGATGTTGTTCTTCATGAAATTATGGGACTCTCTTCCAGTGGAGTTGCTCTTGATCATCCCGTATTTGCTGTTGTCCTCGATCACTTTCAGAGGATAGGATCTTCCCGAAGTGGTTCTTCGCTTCTCCGCGATACTCAATTGCGCTATTATCCGACGAATCTCGCCTGGATATTCGATGTCCGGACGGGTTTCGGATAATTGTTGAATGAAGGCTCCTAACGTCGCGACAGTCACCTCTAGACTGCGGTTTTGTGACTCCAGTTTGAGGAGAGTCGACTGTTGCATCGAACGGGTCGTCTCCAAACGATGGAAGTTGCTCATGGTCATCTGGAAATGTGGACTCGTTAATTATCAACCATATTGTGATTAATAGACTGCGGATTTGATGCATTTATGACAGAAATTATTTCATGCAGTTTAAAACATTGCAAAGATTAAAATCATCTAACAATAATGTTGATGTTGATCTTTAATTAATTAAAGAAAGAAAGGAATGTCTAAATAATTACTGTGTCTTGCAATTGATACAGACAATTTTTATTTTGCATACAGTTCTGCAGTCTAGTGGTTAACACTAGGTTTACGGATCTCGTCAAAATAGCGGGTTGTAATAATAGATTGTAAAGATACATCCATGAGGGATTATCCAACAAATTTATTTCTTTGAGTATATATTGTAAAAGAATGGCTAAAAATTTGGATCGTTACATTCTTGTAATTTTTATTAAGTGATGTAAAATAGTCACTTTTAGGGGTCCGTAAACGTGGCATTAAGAATTTGGCTTTCAGCAGCCAATTAATGTTTTCACAACTCACTTCAAGTTGCTCATTCAGATGTGTGACCTCCTGCGTTAACTGCTTGTTCAGATGCTTCAGTTTCTCCATGTTCTCAATTTGCGGCTTCACTGATATCATTTCTTCTTGCAACACTTGGTACTCGACTCTGTACTCGTTCAGTTGCTTTGTGATTTCTTGGTCGGGATAGAACACACGTTTCATTACACGGTCCAGAATTTCCTTATCCACAGCCGGCACTTGCGTCTACAATCATAAAATAATTAGAGCGTCCTCTTCAACTATATGTGCAGTCATGCGTCCCTTAACGACGGGGATACGCTCTGCAACCTCCGTCGTTAAGTGAACATCATACAATGAACTTGCAATTGTCTAGTTTTATGTATAGAATATACATTTTGAATTATTTTAATTTTTTCACTGTTTTAAATTGTACCTAAACATTTTTCTCATAAATTCATCAAATCCGCAGTTTTGTAATAACGGCTAGACCACCGTCGTATACGTGATTCGTCGTTAAGCGACGCATGACTGTATATCTATGTTCCATGAAAATTATTTGCTACCTTCAGATATTCCATGATCTCTTCGAAACTGTCGCAACGAAGCAGCTGATCTTGGTGGTCTTCCAACAACGCCATCGACACCCGGAAAAGCACCTCTGTGCTTTCCAGGAACAGCAAATCTGCGAACACGAATGCATAAAACAATTATCCGAGCACTCGCGAGCATACTCTGAAAAGGTGACTCGAATTTACCAAAGACCCTGGTCACGAAACCCAGCGGGAATTGACTTGCGAATAGTGTCAGCAACCACGGGGCTGCGTACAATGTAGGCGAGACTTCGTGCTTGTCGAAATGGTTGTAAATTGCCGGCAGCCTGTCGTGCAGCAATCTGGATAATTGGTACAGGTACAATTGCAACGCTGCCATGTCTGGCAGATATAATTTCCTTAGACCTCTACGGAACATCAGGTGGCGTAATAAGAAGAATGCTTGGTCTTCCGACATCTGATTATAAATGACGCAAGATTATTAACCACTAGCAGAAAAGGCATTCTAGTTCAGATCAGTGTTGGACGAATTTCATTTTAAATAAGATAACAAATAATCATTTGAAATAATGAATTATTTCGATTTTACAAATAATAAAAAATTCATTTTCATCTGACGTTTAAATCAAATAAATTATTTTGAAATAACATTTTATTTCAATCACGTGGTTCACATAAAATAATAAGTAATTTCATCTTAAGTTATTGAAGTAATTGAATTGTTCTTTACTATACGAAATAAATAGAATTTTGGAGAGTACGAATTATATTTGGTCAAATGAAATATTAATCGAAAATTATTTGAAAATAATTCATTTCAATAGAACACAACATAAAAATTCTTTTCTAAATGTTATTTGTCACATAAATATAATAAAATATTTGAAACGATCATTTGTTATCTTATTTCAAATAAAATGTGCCCAACCCTGTTCTAGTTTTAGCGTGACTAATGCTCACATGCAGCAATAGAACACCGGCTACGAAACTGAGCCCTTGGCAGTAGCCGACTTCGTGATCCAGCAGTGAGTAAGCTTTTAACAAATTAAACAACGCTAATTGTCCAGGCCCTAAGGCTGAACTGAAGTACGGGTGATTTGGGAACGTTCGACCCAGATCGATAAGAATAGCGTGCTGCTGGGACGTAAGTTGTTTCAGGAGCAGCTCGTACGGCGTATTGTAGTTAGGAAAATCGCGTGTGTCTATTGGCGGCTGCTTCAAGCAAAATTGCTCAGCTAGGAATTGCCATACTTCTCCTCGCTTTCCTTTCGGTACGCCTACGCAACGGAAACTTATTATTATAAACCGCTTCTATCGAATCATTTTATCAAATGGGCGATTTTGATCACGTACCCTGTTTTATAGCATGCAACAGCATTTGATTATCACATTTGGTAGAGACTCTTGATTCTTTGCTAACAAGAAGATCCCACACTTCCATTAATTCGCGGGCGCAACTACTGAGCTCGTCGTATTCTAGTTTGATTCTTTTAACAGTCGCTTCCTCTTGACGCACTGGAACAAAAAGTAAGTTACCCCTTGCATTACAATTTATTTTACGCTTACAGTGATTAAAGCGACGTCGATAATTTTTCTTATCGTATGCCTACATATTCTTGAATAACTATACATCGACAATAACAAAATAGCATTTTGTTTCGGTTTAATGGAAATTAATGACATTCTAATAAATTTTGTTCTGATTCGATCTTACAATGCAATGGGTTGATATACAAAGATTTAATTTTTTACTTTGAGTGTCAGGCCCACGCTTTAAAAATTTCATAAAATAAATGCAATTTATATAACGAAATAAAAATTGTTAAAATGTATGATATCGAAAGAATTCTATCACCCTTCTAGTATTTTACAAATTTTAACTAAGTGTGCTACACCCAATACATTAACGGGAAATTTCATTTACAAACTGAGACGAATAATTTCGTTTCCCAGTTTTGAAAGACACAGCACTCAAAGTGTTCAGGGCAATTTCGATTTTAAAAAATGGTGAAAATTACCCCTGAGCCTCGCATTCTCTTTCTCCATTCTAATTAATATCAACTGCTGGTTGATCGCCTTTTTCCACAGATCTCTCAATTCTTGTTTCGTTCTACTCTTCGTAGACGCCTGAGGCGTCTTCATGATATTGATATTCCCTGGCTTGTCGTTTTCTTTCTCGTGATCCTTGTTAGGAGTCACGACACGGTTCAATATCGCTTGCCTCCAAGAGCTGTTCGACTGCACCGAGTTGCTGCCGTCTGCTTCTGTCGGCGACATTTTTGGTGAATTTCCCACCTTCAGGAAACTGAAATAAATAAAACACGATAAATACGATGATACTAATAATTTTAGAAAGAAATTCTTTCGTTACGAGTAGACTGCGGATTTTTATACAAAATAGAAAATTTCTGTGTTAAGTGCAAGATAATGGGACAAAGTAAAAGTTTAATTGTTCCTTTGATAATTGAATGGGCGTATGTTGCATTTTGTGAAACAAGAAAATGTAAAAAATAATTCGTTGCTACATGTAGCAATTGTGCAAGTGAAAATATCTACGAAACTAACGGTTTTTCGGAATAAATAGGTCAATAATTTTTTACAGGGAATGACGAACAACATAGATCAATGCATGAAAAAAATATCATTCCATTTACAAAAAATAAACGACCCTCATATGTATGTCCTTTACGCCTCCATTTGCAAAAAAAAACTATCGATATCAAATTATGTTAACCACGATATTATTCAAATTTTGTTTGAAACATTTTCTGGTATCATAAATAATTTCAGAGATATTTTTAGGGAATCGATCTAAATCGAGAGTTGACGTACATGTCCATCATCGAGCTCTTTGGTCCAGTGTTAACAGTCAATTGTTGTTCCGGAGAGACCCTCAGCGACCTCGGTCTGCTGGAGTCCGGGGATATGTCGACCATCGATGGCTGTCGCGAAATATCTGGGCTTTGGCTACCACTTTTTATCACAGTGTTGATGTGGCTCGCATCCTTCAAATGCGTGCCAAAACCGAGATCGTCCCGTGAACCCTTCCTCTTCATTAGATTATCAAAACTATTTGTAAGCGATCGCTTCGCTTTCATGAATATTGTGCTTCCGACGCCCACGCCTAAGTACTGATTCAGAAACTCGCTCCTGAAACACGCATCGCGTTCAACATGATCGCCGTACTGGTCTCCGAAGTATTCTTGCATTTCCCATCTTACGCTCTGAATAATCCATTTTATTTTTGGTTTTTAATTCAACGTTCATACAACACTCTCGGCTTCCCTAACGATATTCAATGATATTCACGATGACACTATGTTTAAGGAGAGATGTCTCTCGAGAGAAAGAGAAATATAATAATCGTACCTATTCTCGGCCGTATCGTGAACATGCCTGGCTTGTTTCGCCTCGCAGTGAACGCGCAACAGCCTCATTAAAAACTGATTTTGCTCGCGCAACGTTGTCCCTGTGCAGCCAGCGGACTCCGCGTTTTTGTACTTGTTGACTACGATTTCCTGCTCGTCCTCCGGCAACAATTCCATCCGAGAGAAAATTATGCTCTGCGTCCTCCTGTCGTTCTGTCCTGCAAAACCCGAACGAGACACACGCGAGCTCATTAAACACAGACCCGACCAGCCACGGCAATTTCCTTCGCGACGTTAAACAAAATCGACCTGTTCTCGCAAAAATTACCTTCGACTTCCTGGCATAGCTTGCTGTACCAATACATGGGACAGTGCTCGCACGAAAACACCGGGTACCTTTCCTTTCTTGGAACCTCGCATGTGCCGACAAACGCTTGCGAAATCGCTGTGAAAAATAGAGCAGACCGACATTTAGTTGCACTCCGTTGTCGATTCTTGGAAATTGCTATAATATGTCTAATTGAATCTGTTGCAGAGGTTGACGTACCAGCTACAAGGTCGTCCGCTACCGATTCCGACTGACATTTAAACACATAACCGATGAAAGATTCTATGCTGTTGTCCTTGCAAATGAAACCAAAGTGCTCGGGGTTCTTGATACCCTGCACGCAACTCGCCACGTCCCGCAGCTGCTTGTGGAGAAGTACCTGCTTCCTGTCCGGGCTGATCAATCGCAAATCATGTCGGCCTACCTGAAAGCCAACGTCTGATCAGGTCACTTTCCATAGAACATTGCTTACTACGTTCGAAAGGAACGACTCTACTTTAACACTAGGTTTACGGAGCACTAAAATTGATTATTTTACATTTCTTTATAAAAATAATAAAATTGTATTTATTTAGATCTTCAGCGATTTTTATTGTAATATGTATACAAAAAAATAAATCTATTCAATAAGTCCTCACGGATGCCTCCTTACACTCTTAATAATCCTAAATTAAAAAATTTTAAATCTGTCATTTTGTAGAACTTTTGAGGATGGTAGATTAACATCCAAATAGTTAACCCTTTGCACGAGAATAGGTGGAAAAGGATAAGGGAGTCGAAGTACAATAGGTGGTATAGGATGGTAAAAGGAGGTGTACCAGGCTACTTGAAGAAGAATTGGGAGGAAAAGAGGTAGCAATTGGTAGTAGGATATAGATTAGGGAGTAAAATGAAAGGGGGAAGGTATTGGGAGGAGGAAGACAGAAGGTGGTGTAGGATATGTGGGAGAGGGGTAAAGTCGTGGGAGCATATATGGGAGGAATGTACAGATTGGGGGAGAGATAAAGGGTGGTAGGAAGTGGTGGCAGAGGTGCTAGGGGAGGAAGGAGAAGGGGAGGTATGGATGAAGAGAGTGGAAGAGATGCGAGAAAGGGTGACCAGCGGATCCGAGGGTCCGGAGAGTGAATGTGTGAGGAATGAATGAACTGTGTGCTCTCTCTCTCTCTCTCTCTCTCTCTCTCTCTCTCTCTCTCTCTCTCTCTCTCACTCAATAGAAGCGTTCGAAAGAAATGTGGAGTTTATAAGCGGAGCGGACGTCCGCGTTTGTACCCCGCAATGGGAATAAAATATTATTATTATTATTATTATTATTATTAGTTAACCCTTTGCACTCGGGGCTATTTCAACTCAAAAACCAAACATTTCTTCTAACCTAGAATACTTCCATTGTATTAGGTCGTCCCATAAGTTCGCGCCGTTTACTGTTTTACTATTTATATTAATATTTGAAACATACTTTCAAAGTCAACGAAAAAATATAACCACCTCCTCTACAACCTCTTCCCACTTTTTTGGTAAAGATATTATACCGTCACTAAAAAATTTCTGTGGTTTTTCATTAAAATACTTTTCAATCCGCGGAACGAACTTACGGGACAATCTAATATATAATTTTTTTTATTTTATACATATGAAACTGATATAGTACCTCATACAATATTTAATTGTTAAGTAATTTATTAATTGTAAACAAATTTAATAATGTAAACAATATTTTGAATAATGATATAGTAATTTGTAGTGGCGCCTCAGAGTCGCCATTCGAGTGCTAAGGGTTAACTTGATATTCTCGATGGTTTTCGAACAACTGTCCCACCTGGAAGAGCATGGTGCGGTTGTGCTCGTCGCTGGCCTTTATGGAATCCCTCCTAGGATTCAAAACACTGCCAGTAGACGACGCTCGGTTGCGCATAACTTCCGGCACCTGCATAGAATTGTTGTTAACGGCGTCCCGGTTCTCCTCGCGCTCATCTTTCTCCACGAGGATGGAATTTTGCAGCTTCGGGAAGACTTCCACGGAACCGGTCAGCGTCGACGGTACTCCCAATGGATTGATCTGTGATATGATGCCGCTTCCGGAGACGTTCTCTATGCTTCCTGTCTCGCTGGCGCTGGATTCCTGAAGAGCAAGATATTCGTTATGATATTCGTACTGGAAACACGCGCATCAACCGGCACGTATTCGTTGGAAATTGTCGGTGCAACTTACCACGCTGTTTCTTCTGTTATTGGAAGACGTTAAGAGTGATTGACGCTGATACTCCGCGAGAAGATTACTCGCCGACGATCTCGATTTCTCGAGACCGTGAACGCGAAACCGTACCAGCGCATCGTCGATGAAGGCCTCGGACACCTTCGGATGCGATACCTTGATTTTCCCAACGTAAAGTACCTGAAAGTTAACAGAATTTGTTAGTATGAACGTTAACAATTTAGGAGCAATCCTATGCCGGCGCATGACACCGGTTTTCTATAGTTATAACGATTGGACTGCTGGCATTTACGCAAAATAAAAATTGTCTGTATGTATGTATGTATGTTTATTTCTTGTTCCTTTTACGGGTTACAAGGAGACCCCGTTTCCTTTACAGTTATCTTACTTAACTTAATTTAAAATTAAATTAAAATTGTCTGTATTAATTGCAAGCTACAGGAGCTATATAGACATTTACTTCTTTACTTGATAATTTTATAAAGTTGAAAATAGTAAAACAGTATTTTTAAATTCTTTAAATGTCTTTGGTATTTTGTAATTGTGATCGATTCATTCTTGTTATAAACGCATATAAACTGCAGTCTAATAATGATTGTAGAAAGTAGGAAGGTGGTGGGGGAATGACCTTGAACAGGCTACTTATGAAGACGCAACAGTATTGGGTGCTGCGCGTATACTTGAATAACTTTCTCCCGTGAAAGGGATTACTTCAGACAATAATTTCATTTTTTTGGGAACAATGATGAATATGACAACTTCCGGTAGATATATTGAAAGATTGATCAAGAAAGTCTCGATTATTGATGTTTGATTTTAGAAGGTTTCAACCAGCTTAGACGACGAGAGATAACTTGAGGCTTGCGGTAGCCATTGAAAAATTGATGAACACTAACCAAGCATTAAAAGTATCTGGTAAATGTGCATTATAAAAACGACAGTAGTAAATTTATTTAAATTGCTCGGAATTTCTGTTACGGTAGACGCTTGAACTTAATGCACTTTTATAGCTTCAATAATGTTTAGTGTTAAGGAGGTCTTAACAAAAATTAATCAAAAATTACCATTGGTCGAAATTGCGAAGAGAAAACAAATAATCATGATTTCTCACTTTTTTTTTCTGCGCATGTAATGAAAAATTAAAATATGCCTTTAGTAGATCTAATTAAGTTATGTGTATGCAAAAAGTTCCATCGAATTCGGTTGACGTATAAAGAAGCTGTATTACCAATGATCTAAATCGCGGTTTCTCAGAATTCTCACCATTTTTAATTATTTGTGGCTCACAGCCAGTGGCGTATTACCCTATGGGCAACTTGGGCAAATGCCCGGGGCGCCAAGCAAAAGGGGGCACAATACCGAACACAAACCAAATATTTTGTATTTTTATGTAAAACGTTTTCATGGATGAAGGAGAATTTATTTCACTTTTTACGCAATAATAAATATGCAGATGTTTTTACAATTGTTTTATTTTTTACAACGTGAAATTTATTTAGTTGAGGTTAGGGGCCCCGAAATTCTACTTTGTCCAGGGGCCCCAAGCAGAAGGGGGCACAATACCGAAGACAAACCAAATATTTTGTATTTTTATGTAATAGGTTCTCATGGATGAAGTAGAATTTATTTCACTTCTTATGCAATAATAAATATGTAGATGTTTTTACAATTGTTTTATTTTTTCCAACGTGAAAGTTATTTAGTTGGGGTTCGGTGCCCCGAAATTCTACTTTGTCCAGGGGTTACAAGCAGAAGGGGGCACAATACCGAACACAAACCAAATATTTTGTATTTTTATGTAAAACGTTTTCATGGATGAAGGAGAATTTATTTCACTTTTTACGCAATAATAAATATGCAGATGTTTTTACAATTGTTTTATTTTTTACAACGTGAAAGTTATTTAGTTGAGGTTAGGGGCCCCGAAATTCTACTTTGTCCAGGGGTTACAAGCAAAAGGGGGCACAATACCGAACACAAATCAAATATTTTGTATTTTTATGTAAAAGGTTTTCACGGATGAAGGAGAATTTATTTCACTTTTTACGCAATAATAAATATGCAGATGTTTTTACAATTGTTTTATTTTTTACAACGTGAAAGTTATTTAGTTGGGGTTAGGGGCCCCGAAATTCTACTTTGCCCAGAGGCTCCAAGTAGTCATAACGCGCCACTGCTCGCAGCAACCTTAATCGATTTCGATGAAACATTGTGCACTTACTTAAATAACTCATGTTTCTTAAATTGTGTCTGGATAATTTGCACGCCACATTATATGAGGTATGTATAGATTTCGAAAAAGTGGAATTTACCTCAAAGAAATGGGAAGAACTAGGTGATATGTCAGCACCTAAGGACATCAAACTGGCCGCGCTGCTCTGCGACCGTTGAGGTACTTCCCTGCCTTCAAATCGGGACGAGCCTGAATGTTCTTTCATGTCTCTTAGGAATTGCTGAACCTGCGAACAGACAAAGGATCGTTGAATCGTGATCCATAGTGAAACGGGTCATTACGCTATTAACGTATCTAGGAATTATTACTCGTCACGCGACCAAAAGCAATAATTATGCACGTAATTTTCGTGTAATCTTTCGCAATCATTGCGGCCATCTATGTGTGTCACTTTATTTAATAACACTGTATTTTGTGGCGTGACCAATTATTATTTTATTAAAAATAATGTTCCGAGTTTGACTGGACCTTGCTCCCACTAAAGGGCGTTTAAATGGCCTTGATCGATTATGTTCTTTAGCGAAATAATCGTGCGGAGGGACAGTCAAAGAGTCGCACTCCACAATTTTTTAACGAAGTTATATTTTTATTAATTGTAAAAATGCGTTACTAGACTGCGGATTTTATATAAATCGTTGCGGTCATCTATGCGAGTCGCTTTGTTTAATAACACTGTATTTTGTGAAGTGATTATTTATTATTTTATTAAAAAACGTTCCGAATTTGAATAGACCTTGCCCCCACTAAAGGGTGTTTAAATGACTTTGATCGATTATGCTCTTTAGCGAAATAATCGTGCGGAGGGACAGTCAAAGAGTCGCACTCCACAATTTTTTAACGAAGTTATATTTTTATTAATCGTACAAATGCATTACCAGACTGCCGATTTTATATAATTCGTTGCGGCCATCTATGTGTGCCACTTTGTTGAATAACACTGTATTTTGTGGCGTGACCAATTATTATTTTATTAAAAAAAAACGTTCCGAGTTTGACTGGACCTTGCTCCCACTAAAGGGTGCTTAAATGACTTTGATCGATTATGTTCTTTAAGCGAAATAGTGAAATGAAAAACTAAAATTATTTTGCGTTGAGCAAATTTTGTAATTATTTTTACGCTTAATTTTCAAGTATCCATACTTTTATGAGCGTTAATGCGTACATATGTATATCATATGCATGATGTTATAAGAGAGTCGAATATATCTTGATTCGACAAAAAGTGATGATAAATATTTATCCTAGAATTTGTATGTATTCATAAAGAATTTGTCTAAATATTATCATCCGAGAAATAGGTCTTTTGATTTATATAATTGTAGGAGGCACAACGTGGGTGGATGCCATCTGTGAATTAAAAGATATATTTTCAAAATGATAACTCGTCTTAGAAATAATCCAGGATGCAGAATCTTGACTGGTAACTGCACCATTAATATACAAAACCGATTTCGCAAGGAAACGTGCATCTAACGTGGCCGATGGCCGTGAACCAAAATAAACTTCATTTCGAGAGCACTCGCCGACCGCATGGTTCCCTCTCCTATATTCCTCCATCTATATTTCGTTTCTTCGTCCCATTTTGTCAATTGAATCATTTCGAAGTTCAATATCCGTGAACGCTTCTTCCCGATTCGTTTCATTCTTTCGAAACCGTCCCTGCAAGTGCCGCCATCTGTCTTACGAGCTATCCATGGAATTCATCTTTGTTATAGGGCACCGAACACTTCGTCTTGATTATGATAATGTAATCATGAAACTGTCGATTTGATGGAAAACGGATAGAAACGACACAAAATGCTAAAAACGTTAGAAGAATTTTAGGACACTGTCGCATTAAAAAAAAAAAGAGAAACAAATCTCTGTTCAACTTCCGTTCTTTGAAATCAATGGAGAAAATTTGTTATTTTGCGCATAGCTTCGCAGTCTTCAGAATCGGAACTGTTTTCGAAATCCTCTAAGAATCGGGAACAGAATTAGTGCTCCGTAAACCTAGTGTTAAGGAAAAACAATACTGACGTACCCTAGCTTTTAGTTTGTAGAGGTTACTTTCTCTTTACACTTTGGTTTTGTTTGTACCTAATGTTGTAATAAATCTCTTATGAGATTTTCTGAATAAAAAAAAAAAAATTATAAGGCAAATATACTTCAGTCGCGTTTAGTGTTCGGTAGATTTCGTGTTAATAAAAATCAAGTAACAGTATCGTTGCAGACAGTGCAACAGCCAAAATGAAGAAAAACTAAATGAAGACGGCTCCACTGGTCACAGCGACCGTCTCAAATCGAAACCACGTGGTTCACGAATTTTTCATTGGATCCCGCTAAGAAGAGGATCTCAGACCGAGTTACACCGATTTACATACAAACTATTTCACGTAAAACAGGCGGTTTCGTGTCGTCCAACGGTACCCAGATGTCTCGAGGCGTGACGACACCGTGAAGACGCGCGTGATACACACGTCGAGACATGAGAAAAAAGAAACAAAGACTTTACACAATCCGAAGAGCACCCACAGAGTCTATCGAATCGAAGACCAGGATGAAAAAACTCGCCGATCGATTCCCGCATGAACGTTCCCGTCGTTGCAATAGCGATAAGAGCAAACAATTTATTATGCAAACCGCGTCAAGGCTCGATGGCACGACACCAGATACGATCGGGAATGATCACGTCGGATATGGTTTGATGGGATCGATCAGGAAACGATTTGTATCAATGAGAAAAACGTTCCATCGACGTACGGTCATCTGGCGAACGTCAAGCATTTCGACTTCGACGAACTGTCTTACGATTTGTTTTGCGCAAACAGAAAATAGTATCTTATATAAATAATATCTGAGTAAAGATAGAAGTTACTGGCCTTGGAAAGATGATCTTCGCGAATGTAACCAATTTATTCAAGTATCTATTTTCTTGCCTCGATCATGTTTCCTTTGAAAATATCGCAAAACTTAGCTATTGTTCCTTTTTAAAAATTGATAGCTTTGATGATCTTCGCGAATGTAACCAATTTATTCAAGTATCTATTCTCTTGACTCGATCATGTTTTCTTTGAAAATACCGCAAGACTTAGCTATTGTTCCTTTTTAAAAATTGATAGCTTTGATGATCTTCGCGAATGTAACCAATTTATTCAAGTAACTATTTTCTTTCCTCGATCATGTTTTCTTTGAAAATACCGCAAGACTTAGCTATTGTTCCTGTTGAAAAATTGATAGCTTTGATGATCTCCTAAATTGCAAATTTTATGCACTTGTAACAAAAATGAGTCGATCATACTGAATATGAGAAACAGTGAAGATATTCCAAGAACCTAAAAATACTGTTGTATCATTTTCAACTCTAAAAAATTATTTAAAAAAGAAGTAAATGTGTACTTAGCTCTGATACCTTGATTGCAGATAATTTGTATTTTATTTTACTGCTGTATCATTTCCAATCAATTAAAACTATTTAAAAAAGAAATATCTATTTAGCTCCTGTACCTCGATTACAGACAATTTTGATTTTACTTTACTGTTGTATCGTTTTCAACTCTAAAATTATCTAGACAAGAAATAAATGTCTACGCAGCTCCTGTACCTTGAATGCGGACAATTTGTATTTTATTTTACTGCTGTATCATTTGCAACTCTGTAAGATTACATCTAAACTAGAAATAAATGTCTACTTAGCTACTGTATCTTGGTTGCAGACAATTTTTATTTTATTTCAATGTTGTATCATTTTCAACTCTCTAAAATTATATCTAAAGAAGAAATAAATGTTTACATAGCCCTTGCACCTTGATTGTAGAGAATTTTTATTTTATTTTACTGTTGTATCGTTTTCAACTATCAAAAATTATATCTAAAGAAGAAATAAATGTTTACATAGCTCTTGCACCTTGATTGCAGTCAATTTTTATTTTATTTTACTGCTGTATCATTTGCAACTCTCTAAGATTACATCTAAAGCTGAAATAAATGTCTACTTAGCTACTGTATCTTGGTTGCAGACAATTTTTATTTTATTTTACTGCTGTATCATTTGCAACTCTGTAAGATTACATCTAAAGTAGAAATAAATGTCTACTTAGCTACTGTATCTTGGTTGCAGACAATTTTTATTTTATTTCAATGTTGTATCGTTTTCAACTCTCTAAAATTATATCTAAAGAAGAAATAAATGTCTATGTAACTTCTGTACCTTAATTGCAGACAATTTCTATTTTATTTTACTGTTGTATCATTTTCATCTTTCTAAAATTACATTTAAAGTAGAAATAAATGTTTACATAGCTCTCGTATCTCGAGACAATTTTTATTCTGCCTTAAAATTCGCAGTGTTTAGGATAGAGTAAAAAGTGAGGTGATCGGTAGTTTCGTGTAGTGTATTAGGGACAAAGTTTGATGAAATTCGATCCTTCTGTTGAGCTCCGAGGCAGTGAATTTGGTAAAGTTAGATTGCTAAAAAAATGCAGCCCGTGTGTCGGTAGCTGCTGACACAGAAAGCAGATCGGCACAAAGCGGTGGGGCTTCCTTCATCCAATTACCAGACAAGCTTTCTTTTTATTATCCGGCTGGCCCTTCTTCTTCGCCCGGGAAAAATATGTATGTACGAGTGACACTTGAACCGCAAACAGAAATACCGATACGTGTTTTAACGCGCTATATATTTCACACGCGGCGACGATCACTATGTTTTACACGATTTTTTAGTCACCACGGAAACAGAAGAAAAAGTCGCGGAAAGAAGTTATCGAAGAGCGGGACGATCGTTTCAGATAATGAACCTTGTTTGAATTGCAAAATTCTAACTCTTTACATATTTCAAAGAGGTCAATTTTTTCCTTTCTGACCAGCATCGCGATCCAGTAAATCGCTCGGTAATTTATACAATTATTACCGTACCTAAAAACAAGTTGGTCTCTGTGGAACGCGTTGCAATCTTCAATCTGCATTATACCCTGTGCACAATGTAGATTATAGTTTTACTCGACAAATGGTCTTCGTTTTTAGCGAAACGATCGTGTGCTCTTTTTCTAAAAATAAATGTGGAGCTCGACGACTAATTTATTGCTGGAAAATCCAGCGTAAAAAATGATTTCCAGAATAATTTGTTCCAGTCATCGCCATTAAGTTGACGAGCGCATTTACCGCGCGCGACTACGCGTTAAAAATTACACAGATACTGTGCGATAAAGTGTGTAAATTTTTCAATCATTTTCTTTTTTTATAACACTTCTACCGGCGTATTCGTTACATTTTTCGGATTACAATGAGACATGCATGATACAATTTTGGATTGTATTTACTTGTTTAATGCGCGATACAGTAGAACCTCTATTACTCAAACTAATCAGTAGAATATGAGATAGATTGAATCTTTACGAAATTGTACAATAAATCATGTTCAACTAATTTGAATTGTTTCAGACTGCACCGCTGAACTGATAATAAGGAATTCAGATATATTTTCCGGTTGAGATGATATAGATACCACTTTATCGTGATTTTAACAAATAAATATGATTCAAATTGTATACCTTGTGTGGTCTCATTTTACTCAGAAAAATGTCAACAATTTGTACAGTAAAAGTTTCATAAAAAAATAATTAAAAACAAAAAGATTCTGTCACTGAATTAACACTAAACCTACCACGGTCAAATGACCGGTTTACTATTTCCCAATTATTGAAATTATAAAAATTCATATATGGAAAATGATGGAATAAATTTCCTTGTCCAAGCATCTATTATATTGAGAATTACGGAAAATCCCAATAAATTTAGTCTTGCCATTTTTGTAAGGCAGTATTCACCAGATACTTTTAATGCTTGGTAGGTTTAAGTTAAGCTAGGTGTTAAGTTACTCTTTTCGATGATCGAATCGTAGGCTTCTCAAGGGATGTTTCTCACGGCAGTGGGTATAATCAATTTTTCATGATATCGTACACATCCCTGTCGCATAAACAGAGACATTACAGTGCTTCTAACTTGATTTGCAGGGCCGCTATAAATACCAGTTGGAAGATACGCGCAAGGTCTCTAGCCATCAGGCGTTCGCGTGCCGCATCTCTTCTGGTTTCTCCGTTTGTTCGAGACGCGGCTCGTGGCTCGTCCAATTGATCATCGTACAATTCAAGGTATACGCGTGATCATCGATGAGCTCGTGACGCGGAGCAGATTGAATTCACGTGGGAAATTAAATTGAACGTCGTCGTCGTCGTCGTCGTCGTCATCATCTCTACACCGCACAGGCCGACCCTGATGATCCGACCGTTCCATCGGGTTACAGTTAAGTGGAAACGCCTGGTACCCGGTGGCTGTTTCGCAAGAACCCGCGCGATCTAGAGCCAAGGACGCTCGCGTGATCGACGATCGTGAGAAAAGCCACGCCGGAGAAATTGTTTCCGTCCGCTTTTCCGACGCGCTTCACGGCCAAGAATTAATGAGGGCTGAGAACCGTGCAGAGCTGCGAAGCCTCGCGTTGCTCCCTCAATGAAATTCCGAGACGAAACCAGATCGTACTTAACGCAGACAGGGCCGAGCACAACGAACCGTTCCCACACATTTTACAAAATTCACTGGGATGCGTTTCTATCAGAATTTATCGCGACTTTAATTGCGGCGAGCGTTGCGGATCAAGAAATTGACTCACAGTAGATTTCTCCGTGTGCTGACTGGAAGAAATTATTCTTTGAAGTGAAACATCTTTAGGCGCGTTAGGCGCAAAACCTCATCGCGATAGGCGTAAATCCTCGACGCGGTAGGAGTAAAAATCTCGACGCGGTAGGAGTAAAACCGATCTGGCGATGAAACAATGAAACAATGAAACGATGAAACGATGAAACGATTTAGTGAACCCTCGACGCGGTAGGCGTAAAATCTCGACGCGGAAGGAGTAAAACCGATCTGGCGATGAAACGATGAAACAATGAAGCGATGAAACGATGAAACGATTTAGTGAACCCTCGACGCGGTAGGCGTAAAATCTCGACGCGGAAGGAGTAAAACCGATCTGGCGATGAAACGATGAAACAATGAAGCGATGAAACGATGAAACGATTTAGTGAACCCTCGACGCGGTAGGCGTAAAATCTCGACGCGGAAGGAGTAAAACCGATCTGGCGATGAAACGATGAAACAATGAAACGATGAAACAATGAAGCGATGAAACGATGAAACGATTTAGTGAACCCTCGACGCGGTAGGCGTAAAATCTCGACGCGGAAGGAGTAAAACCGATCTGGCGATGAAACGATGAAACAATGAAGCGATGAAACGATTTAGTGAACCCTCGACGCGGTAGGCGTAAAATCTCGACGCGGAAGGAGTAAAACCGATCTGGCGATGAAACGATGAAACAATGAAGCGATGAAACGATGAAACGATTTAGTGAAACCTCGACGCGGTAGGCGTAAAATCTCGACGCGGAAGGAGTAAAACCGATCTGGCGATGAAACGATGAAACAATGAAGCGATGAAACGAAATTCTATTCTATTGAAGTGAGACTTCTTTAGGCGCGGTAGGCGTAAAACCTCGACGCGGTAGGAGTAAAACCGATCTGGCGATGAAACGATGAAACAATAAAACGATGAAACTATTTAGTAAAACCTCGATGCGGTAGGCGTAAAATCTCGACGCGGTAGGAGTAAAACCGATCTTATGATGAAACGATGAAATGATGAAACGATGAAGCGATGAAACGAAATTCTATTCTATTGAAGTGAGACTTCTTTAGGCGCGGTAGGCGTAAAACCTCGACGTGGTAGGAGTAAAACCGATCTGGCGATGAAACGATGAAACAATTTAGTAAACCCTCGACGCGATAGGCGTAAAATCTCGACACGGTAGGAGTAAAACCGATCTGTCGATGGAACGATGAAACGATGAAACGAAATTCTATTCTATTGAGGTGAAACTTCTTTAGTCGCGGTAAGCGTAAAACCTCGACACGGTAGGAGTAAAATCGATCTGGCGATGAAACGATGAAACAAAATTCTATTCTATTAGCATACACGGTTGAGGGTTCGACATTGCTTAATAAAGATTGTGATAAAATTCCGATGATGCTAAGTGGAGATTTTAACGTGAACTTTGCATGGGATTAATAAAAATTATTAATATAATTTTTTAGAAGTAAATTAAGATTGGAAATGGTAAATAATCCTACTGAAGCGACAACAAGATCAGGAACAACTCTCGATGCAGTATTTGCCAAACATTTAGACAAAATTGAATCAAGAATATTTATATCATATTTTAGCTATCACAAGCCAATTGTTTCATTAATAGAATCATAGAAAAATAAATGTCATAAAGTGTTAATAAAAATTCGAAAAAAAATTAAAGAAAGATGTTTCACTTCAGCCATGTGGTCTAAGCACACACCAATTTTTTTCTATGGTTTAGAGTTTGTTTGATTGCACTTTTGAAGATTAACTAATTGACTACTTGACTCGTTTACAAAGATACAACAAAATTCTGGAAAAATTCGAGGTATTGAGACTCAATCTACGTTCGGCGCAAGTCAAAGAATAGTATTATCTGAACTTTAATAGTCGGACCCGTGGTGGCGACGATTATCGATGAAATACTGTATCAATTTATTAATACTGAAAGTAACTAGGTTATAGTACAAGGTGCAATTGTTACTAATACTGTTTCTATGAATTTAATGGGCGAAGCTTTACTGAAACGCGTAAAATTCACGTGGGAGTCAAAGTGTTAAAGACGGAGTCGCAGTCGTAAATTGTAATTGTGAAATTTTGATTTCATGCTGGAAAAATGCCCGATACAATTTGGTTGTTCTAAGAATGCGCAGGAGCGTTAACCTGTTCGAGAATCAAATCGCCATCATCGTTCGCGTAGGGCGTTTACTCTACAATTTCTTATCAGATCTTCTCACAGAGTTAAAATGCGGGGTGAGGCACCTAAATGGGAACACACCTGAATATCTCGGTTATTTATGGTCGTGCCAAGAGACACAGAAGAACGTTGCACTATTTTAACTTCTAGCTGGTCAACTGGTTCGTGATTCACCCTAATTTCTTCATTTACTTTTTCAAGTATCAACACATTGGACGAAACAAATAACGCTGCTAAAAGTTCATTATTTCAATAGTAAGCATAACTATGTAATTATTTGTTTAAATAAAATCCTTAAGTAGCAGAGGCATTCTACTGGTTCATTTAAGCGTTAAGAAAACACGCAATGATTTTTTTCCTGTACATTTCTTTTCATTACATTCCAAGGTTGTCCCCGTTTCTTTTAAAAATAGTTGAATTATTTCCTAAGCGTTTATCGATGCTGCTTATTATTCTCTATAAATGAATATAACGTATATAAATCTATTGACATTGCAATTAATTAGATCGCAGTGTAAGATTGAAGATTATTTATCGATTTATTCAAAATTGTTATTCATAAACATAGATTTCTTCTACGAATGAAATACAAATGATATTAACGGTTTGTTTTTTAATACAATGAATGCATTCGAAATGGTACAATTCCGATAAAAATATATTAATGATCTTTAAATTGAAATGACCTTGACTCGTAAGACAAATGACCTTGAGGAAAAGTAGGTACTCCTATCGTTACACATTACTTGGTTGTAATAATTGTTCAGTTTTAATACGTTTAAAGCATAAAGAAAAACGCCGTGATTTCAACAATGTAAAATTAAAGGTATCAGTAACCTTGAAATTTCATAAGAAAACATGACCTTGAATAAAAGTGTGTCCTATTGTTATACATACATTACACAATTCCAACAATTATCCGCTTTCAATATGATTAATGCATTCAGAACGCTATTGTTTTAACAATGATGTACCGATAACCTTGAAATTTCGCAAGGAAAAATGACTTTGAGTAAAGGTGTGTCCTATTGTTGTGCATGTACAACATAATTCTTACAATTATCCACTCTCAATACGATTGATGCATTAAGAACGCTATTATTTCAACAATGATGTACCGATAACCTTGAAATTTCGGAAGGAGAAATGACTTTGAGTAAAAGTGTGTCCTATTGTTGTACATGTACTACATAATTCTTACAATTATCCACTCTCAATACGATTGATGCATTAAGAATGCTATTGTTTCAACAATGATGGACCGATAACCTTGAAATTTCGGAAGGAGAAATGACTTTGAGTAAAAGTGTGTCCTATTGTTGTACATGTACTACATAATTCTTACAATTATCCACTCTCAATACGATTGATGCATTAAGAATGCTATTGTTTCAACAATGATGTACCGATAACCTTGAAATTTCGCAAGAAAAATATGACCTTGAGCAAAGACCGGTCCTGCAGTTGCATCTGTCCCTTAAAATACACAGTGCCTTTGCCCCGAACAGTCTCGGTCCATAAATAACATAGTTATTTAGGTGTTCCCGTTCGGTTGCCACAGCCTGTACACCAGACGACGAGAGAAGGTGGCATTAAAAAAAATTGTCCTAATCGCGAGGATCAACGGTGTAACAACGTTTAAGGGTATGTAACTGTCAACCCTGGTTGGTTCTTATCGGTTATTAATATTTCTTTCGCGTGCAGGTACCTTTCTCGCTAATAGCGTATACACTGTGAAATTATTTTTAAGATTGTTTCGTGACTGAATCTGGAAAAAGCATAATCGAGTGCTGCGATGAGTAGTGGGGTGGGGGGTAATTATTTCATCTTGACCGGCTCCCCTTAATTACAATGTTGCATTGGTAAGCGTGCGCGTTCGTTGTACAATTACGTAAATGTACCGCGTGACGGGTAACGAGGTATTAATTATTAATGAACGAAGATTTAATGGAAACTGTGTCGGTTGCGATCGCAATCACCTTCGACCATAACAATCGGCGTGGGCCCGTTTGTTCTTTCTGTGCCTATTTTTTTTTCTTCCTCGTACAATCGTTAATTGACGTTGAAGTCGGCACGAACATAAACGTTCGAGGAATTACAAGTTGCAATTTTCGCGAGTAACATACTTTCGCGACGCGGTGGACAGGAATACAAAATGACCGCAGCGTCTTTTACATTTGTCATACTTATTGACGGACTGCGCGGATCTTCATGGAAAGTGAAAATGTTTTGCAACGATATGCAGGAAGGAGATGTTTAATCAAAAGTGACATCATGTCGTTAATAAATTAAATCTCCGTTTTAATAGACTAAAAATCGCGAAGATGCCTTCTTTATGATTTCTGCCACGTTCTACCGAGTCACTTCATATCGTATACATAGATCAAATCATACATATTTCAGATTCGTAATAATTACTTTTCTGTCGCTTCTCATTATTTCAATTTTACCATAAAACACTGTATTGCTATCGACTTTAAATAAAAGATAGTACTATTTTGTGTATGTAAACAACTTTTACCTATAAAACAACTGTACTTGCTTTGACCTACTACACAATATTTCATTGTTGTTCTAAAAACACTTGGAACGTTCCCACAATTTAATATTTCATCTATCCCGTTTTTAACAATAATGCACGTCGTTTCTCATTATTTAAATTTAACCATAAAACACTTTACTGCTATCGACTTTAAATAAAACATAGTACTATTTTGTGTATGTAAACAACTTTTACCTATAAAACAACTGTACTTGCTTTGACCTACTACACAATATTTCATTGTTGTTCTAAAAACACTTGGAGCGTTCCCACAGTTTAATATTTCATCTAGCCGCTTTTAACAATAATGCACGTCGTTTCTCATTATTTAAATTTAACCATAAAACACTGTACTGCTATCGACTTTAAATAAAACATAGTACTATTTTGTGTACGTAAACAACTTTTACCAACAGAGAAACTGTAACTGCTTTGACCTACTTGATAATATTTAATTATTAATCTGTAGGAAAAAGTTTTATACAACTTTACCTACTTTCTCCTATTACATAATATTTCATTGTTGCTTTAAAAACACTTGGAACGTTCCCACAATTTAATATTTCATCTAGCCCGTTTTTAACAATAATGCACGTCGTTTCTTATTATTTAAATTTAACCATAAAACACTGTACTGCTATCGACTTTAAATAAAGCATAGTACTATTTTGTATATGTAAACAACTTTTACCTACAGAATAACTGTACCTGCTTTGACCTACTAGATAATATTTAATTATTAATCTGCAGGTGAAAGTTTCGTACAACTTTACCTACTTTTCCTTACTAGATAATATTTCCTTGTTCCTCTAAAAACACTTGGAACGTTCCCACAATTTAATATTTCATCTAGCCCGTTTTTAACAATAATGCACGCGCGTAATGTACAATTCCGTGTGCATATGGAAATATGACGGTCACCGGTGACCGGCGACGAGGATCTACACTTCATCGATGACAACAGTTCTTCATTCGAATGCTAGAGAGTCCCGCAGACAAAACAAACATTCAACGATGCATATGCCATGCGCAGCGCATAATTACGCATTGTGATAGGGAAAAAAATACCTTGGAAATGGTGAATGGACTAAGGAAACTTTGCGGAAGTTCTATTGCTAAGCAGATGCTTCGAATCTAACGGGAATCGGTAATAACAGGAGCGTTTAGCTCGCAGTGAGATCGTGATGTTTAAATAACCCGAGTGAAAGCACCGGTATTCGGGGAAGGATTAGGGAGCGACAAGCTGTCTGCATATAATTAGATGAGTTGGCTGCTGCGTGCGACCCCGGACGAATTCGTCTAGAACGTTCGCACACGCTGTGCATAATAGCGATCGAAATTTTCTGCGTTGACATTGCATTCTTCGCGAATGGTCCGGACAAAAAGAAATACAGCAATATACTGATACACAGTAGCGGACCAAAGTTTGAAACCATTCATTTATTTATTAACAATATTGTTCGCTTTCTAGAATTTAACGACAAATTTGTGCCCATTACCGACGGACGTAGCTTTTAAACAACTCAGACACGCCGGATGAGTGGCTCAGACAATAATAATTTAATTTTGATATGTTTTTCGATCGAAATTTTAGAATAAATGTGTGATGGTTTCGGCGCACAGGTTCGATCAGTAATACAATAATAGCAATTTTGCAAATTAAAAACTCGACGTTTCGATCCAGATGTGGATCATTCTCAAGAGTGAGATTTTTTGCGTTTGCTACAATAGGAAACAATGATTGTTTCTTGTTGTAACAAACGCAAAAAATCTCACTCTTGAGAATGATGCACATCTGGATCGAAACGTCGAGTTTTTAATTTGCAAAATTGCTATTATTGTATTACTGATTTGTTTCCTGTTGTAGCAAACGCAAAAAATCTCACTTTTGAGAATGATCCACATCTGGATCGAAACGTCGAGTTTTTAATTTGCAAAATTGCTATTATTGTATTACTGATCGAACCTGTGCGCCGAAACCATCACACATTTATAATAATTTAATGCCGGAACTATTTTCTTCCGAGCTGTTTCTTTATGAAAGTTTGACTAACGCATAGGTGACGTTTTTACGATTAAAATGAGTCCAAGCACGATACAATTTCGATCATAATTATTTGTGTAATACACGATTTAGTAGAACTCCGTTATCCGAACCGATATGTCGTACGTATCAATCTAAAGCGATTCCTATGCAACATGATTAAATAACTCGGTGAACACTTAATTTAACACTAGGAGCTTATGCTATTATCTGAATTATGTATAATTCATTGATCAGTTCGGATAAACGAGATTCTACTATACCGTGGATTAAACAGGTAAATGAAAATCAAATTGTGTCATGTTTGATATCATTTCAGTCAGAAAAGCGTCAGGAATGCGTTGATAATAGCTTCGTGAAAGTATTATTGGGGACACAAGAGTTTTACTTAAAAGAACAGAGTATGTGCACGCTACTTTCGCAAGTTTTCGCATATATCGAGGCATTATGCAAATTTGAATGGAACACGCGAAACCAGCGAAACAAACGCGGCACAGGGAGCAAATGGAATCTCGCGCGGGTTTACTTACGACTGCCGTGTGTCGCCGGGGATTAATCATGCTAATCGGCAGAGGTAGTCGCAGACATGCGCGACACATTCTCCGGGATTTCAATGACAATAGTGTCAGTCGGAATCAAAGACCTTTGGCGGTCGTGCCCCCCCTCCATCCCCACGTAAAATTAAATCGAACGGAGAGTCACCGAACAATTAGTGTTTAATGATGATAGACACCTGTCTCGCATGACCACCAACTTCTCGGTTTCTCACACAGAAGCCAATAAAAACAGCTGGAACGAACTTCATTCTTGTGTACGAGCACATTTGTTAAATGATTAATTTCCAACCATTAAGTTATCTCAAAAGATCTTTTGGTAATATGCACGCTCAATGTTTTTAACACTTTATCTACCGGGAGCCTATTAATAGGTTTTTCAATGTCCGAGTTCTATGCAAACAGAAGCTCAATAATTTTCATTTAAATAATAATTTCAAAAGACGCTAGTACGCTATATTAATTCAAATAATTTGCTGATTTATGAATGGAATTGTTGTCGCTTTTCAACAGTGTGTTAAGAAATTCTCAGCCATTGATCGTTCAGAAAATCTTGAAAAATGTCCACTTTTGCGCAGAAATGTTTATGTGATATATAAAGTGTCAAGCAACATAAGCATGTACAATACAGCGACCGTCGTTCTGTGAATGTTTCATTAATTTTTATGATTTCATTTGCTTCAACGCGTCATTTGCTTGTTTAACACGTTAGCGTAAATGCCGTTTATAGACGTCCTATGCTTGGTATTTAAGATGCAAATGACGGCTATACACGTCCGCCATTTTTTAAGAAAATTTGTCAGAAAAAATAATAATGTTATTCTGTAAGTTCATCGAACTCCGCAAGAATCAAATAATTTACAAAAAAAAACATGTTGCTTTTGTTGTTCATCACCGATTTTCGAGTGTCGCCAGAATCGACCAAAACCGGTCGATTTTTCCTCTCCTCCTTTTCCCCTTCCACTACCATTAGCACACTCCAACGTCCCCCACTAAAACCGTAGACTGGTCACGTGACGTGCCGCGCGCGACTGATATTACTCTGGTCATCAGGGAGGGGGTAAATTGTATTCCCCTCGATTTCTTCGATCTGGCGACACTGGATAGGTTTACAGAGCACTAAAAGTGAGTAATTTATAAAAATAACGCGAATATGTAAATTCAAATTTTTAGCCACTTTTATTATAATAACATACTCAAAGAAGTAAATTTCTTGAATAATTCCTCGGAGATGCATATTTATGATCTTAATAATCGTAAATTAAGAATATTTAAAGAACAATGTCTATTTCGCACTGTTCGCATTAATTGAAAGCGGAACCAACTTTTGAGACAACCTCCTAACGTAAAACTAAATAAATTCTAGAATTCCAACAGAAGTTGGCGAAAATATTGCTGCACCAGTGCATCCCGGAAAATTCCGCGATTCTGCAGTGCGCGAATCGGAAGAGGAACGCAGCGAATTGCGAGACCGAAATAGCATCGGCACCGAAAACAAACAAAGAAGTTGAGAATAGAGAAGGTGAAATCAAAGAGCAAAAAACTGTTGCGTGTGATTACCGACATTCAGCTGCAGAAACAACTATAATCACGGTAATATGGTTACGCGTTCGATGATCCCATCGTCGCATGATCGACTATGGCTGACTATGGCTGGCTGAAGCCACTACGCGACTCGTTTCGCGTGCAAGAGGCGCGCGCGAATTTTTCGCTATCGGTTCCCGATGCACTCCGAGAATTCCTGGAACAACGTGAATCGCAAATGCAACAGCCACTATACGTGATCGAAATGTTAGAACTTCACGAGAGCCGGCAATATCCTCTGGTGCTACTCGAATACGCGGCACTTATATTTGCCGATCATTTACGACGTTAACGCTTGACTCGCGGGTCCATTTTGACCCAGAAAGTGTTCATTAAATAGTACATTAACATTAGAATTACCAGATGAGTCAATATGACTTGTTCCCGATTTCTCCTTTTATTATTACTGAAATTGTAAAACCGTTTCTACGTGAAATTTTTGCGTGAACTTTATTGTTCAAACACATATTGCAATGAACATCTTAGAGAAGTGTTCATTAAATAATACTTTGACACTAGAATTACCAGACGAGTCAATATGACTTGTTCCCGATTTCTCCTTTTATTATTATTGAAATTGTAAAAATGTTTCTACGTGAAATTTTTGCGTGAATTTTATTGTTCAAACATATATAGCAATGGACATCTTAGGAAAGTGTTTAGTAAATAGTACATTAATATTAAAATTATCTGAAGAGTCAATATGATTTGTTCCCGATTTCTCCATTTATTATTACTGAAATTGTAAAAATGTTTCTACGTGAAATTTTTGTGTGAACTTTATTGTACAAATTGCAAGGAACATCTTCGGAAAGTGTTCATTAAACAATACATTAACATTAGAATTATCAGACGAGTCAGTATGATTTGTTCCCGATTTCTCCATTTATTATTACTGAAACTGGAAAAATGTTTCTACGTGAAATTTTTGCGTAAACTTTATTTCTCAAACACATATCGCAATGAACATCTTACAATATCTGTACAAATTCTATCTTGTTAGAATTGTAAAACAATATACTCTAATTGTTTCTAGTTGCATCAATCTCGTATACGTTCATTCCTTTGTAAAAGATAATTGTGTAAAATGTTAGAAACATTTCCCTCGGAGAACTATGTTGAAACTGTATATCTATCTCATGTATTAAACCGTGTACTAATTTAGTCTTATAAACAATCCTAATATTGACAATATCCTGACATTCGGTATTCAAAGAATTAACCCTGCATCCACTTTGAGCCAGTGTTATAAACAAATTTCTACCATATAAATTTCAATTTTTTAACAATCACTTTAAATTATCATCTATTAAGCTCAATAAGAGGATTAACGATGATCTCGAAGAAATAGTCTAAAAACTTGTAAAAGAAAATTTATATGATTTAAATGGTAATGGCTGCCATAAAATCGTCAAGAGTACCCGTCGTTTAATTAAAGCTGAAGTCAAAGATCTTTTTCTGTAAGAGATAATATTAAACGTTAAATTGCTACTGAATTATTTATGCCTTTAATCGTCAACCTAAGAGTTGACAAGGCATAAAAATGTCGGCGTTGTTGTTACAGAGTAACGCATTTGGTTTGCTAACTAGAGTGAAAGAAGGGACTAAAATGGAGGGGGTACAAGATAAACAATAGCGACAACTAAATCTGTGAAAGTGAAATAGAAATCGAACAATACCCGGAGCGGAGAATGTAATGCACAAATGAGGAATGTGAAGGAGCGGATCCTCGCCAGGTAGCCTTCGAGCAACTACGCTAAATAACATTTATTTTCCTGTTTATTACGCAACCGCAGAGTTTTCCTCAAGCCGCGTTCCCGTGTCCACATTATTAAAAAGCACAAACGATAGATGCTTCTCGGTTGGAACGTTGATAATAAAGAAAAATGGCTCCGCGAATCAAAATCTGAGAGCAGGTTTTTATTTATACATATTTTACAATGTTCAAAGTCCTGTGTCTGCGTTCTTTTCTTTTTCATTTTATAAAGAATTTTTCCCCCTTCTTATTAGCAACATTTTCTGTCGAAGAATGCGCCACTTCGCTCGTGCTACATTTTTAGGTACCAAGTCGTGCGGCGCTCGGAAAAGTATGCGTTATTTATACACCAAACTGGTACGGCCGCTCATAAAAATGCGTTTTAAACAAGTTTAGGTTGATCTATCGCCTGTGACGGCGACACTGTCATTCATAGTCGTGTTGATGTAACATATGCGTATAATAGTGTCTTGATATATGTGAAAACTTCGACACCGAAATGTCACTTATACAATATCGGTCACAGACGTTATTATTTGATCTCTTAGAATTGACTAAACTTTTCTGTCCCTAATAATTCTTTTGCAAAACATTTACGAACATATTCGTGACATTTTTCTGATTCAAATGACACCAAACACGACGCAATTTGAATCGTGTTTACTCGAATAAATTCGGGTATCATCAGTTCGGATAATCGAGGTTCCATTGAATCGTGGATTAAGCAAGTAAATATGATTCAAATTGTATCGTGTTTGGACTCATTTTAATCAGAAAAATGTCAAGAATGTGTTGGTAGAAGTTTTACAAAGAAAATGATTGAACTCTGTAGTAGTGGGGATAAATTGTTTACAAATATCGTGGACATCTTTTACACACGTATATTAAAATATTAGTGTACTTTGTTTTGAGGATCGTTGCGTTACCCTCTAATTTTTATCGGCCACGTTTCCCCTTATTTTTATCGATAATAATTTCCTGTCTGTGGGATCAAACGAACCATCCCATAACCACTTTACTTGCGAAACGTGAACGCTTGAAAGGCGATGCTAACGAATCAGGCGTCTGTTCTAACTAGACTGCAAACCTTTAAGCAAACTGGAGAATTTCTGTGTGCACTCCAAGCAACCGGAGTTAAATAGAAATTCATTTTAATGTTTCATCCTTTTAATACGTTGAAAATATGTAATAGTATTTTTTCGGGCTTTTACACTATTTTGTATTTTATCTACGGTTCAAAATAATCCGCCGTTACGGTCAATAAACACCCGACACGGAGATATAACATTGTCCGCTCATTAGCTAAGATAAAAATACCGGTATCGTATCTCTTGTGATAAGGATACCATCTGGTACCATAAATAGTCAAACTATAGCAGAAACATAAAGTCAGAAGTAATCGAGCATGAAGATCATACTGACATTTTAATAAAATTGCTTAAATTAAGTGTGATGTGCGAGTTTTAGGAAATAACTGCTTTTCTACCCAATTTCCTTAAAAAATCGTACATTTACAAAAAAATATATTTATTTGCCCTAGGGGACCCTGTCGTGGCTCCACCGAGGCCACTCACCATAGCCACGCCCACTTAAGGTCCTCCTACACAGGAAAAACATCTTAGACAATTCTTCTATCATTGGGTATTCTGTTTCTAATGTCATTTAGCGTGAGATACTGACCTCAGGTACAATTTAGAGGATTCTCAAAGCAAATAGCGTTTGCTGGCCATGCTTAGATTCAACTCATCAGTAGCCTAATCACTGAATTTTGGAATCGGACTGATAAAAAGAACAAGATTCATAGGAGAGACTCACTATGGTGGTCCAAGTACAAGTACAAAGACACGGATTACTCTGTGAGACATTGTTCTGACTCCGTAACAATCGAGAGCACCGAAACCACGCCCGCTGAAGGCAAACCACGCCCACTGAAGGCAAACCACGCCCACTGAAGGCAAACCACGCCCACTGAAGGCAAACACGCCCGCTGAAGGTAAGCCACGCCTGTTTTACAAACAACACCCAATATAAATGGTTTTCTATTATTTCTTTGATATCAATTACCTACAGACGTTGCTCCTGGGAGAAAATCAGACCTCTTACAGATTAAAGAGCATTCGTTGTCCACGCCTAAAAACTTCTCAGTAGGTTAGCCTAGTCTATTCTAATTGGAGACTAGAATTCAGTGAAAGAGACAAAATTGAAAGTAGAAGACCATCATGGTCTTTAGAGAGGGATTTTCAGATTATAAAAAGTCTAGATCAAGTATGGGAGCAAAGATTGCTCCATGGAGCAGTGTCCAGTTCCTTGAACATCAAGAGCAACAAAACCATGCCTATTTAAAGCGCTTCGCACAAAAGAAACCTGTTAGACCGACTCCTATCACTATCATTCTATCTCTGACCCCCTTTGCTCTTAATCCTTGCCCCCACGGGCAACTCGAAGCTCCTCCAGAGCAAAATGTGTTTGTTCCCCGTGCATTTTCCAGAAGAATCATTCGGTGGACATATGTATCGAGACTCTCGCGATACATTAGGGCCCCAGTGATCACGTCGGGGCTCGATTTAGCCGTGTTTCGTATTTTACGTAACTTTCACCGCGTGCAAGGTAGAGGTGAGAATGCAACGGTATTCTTAGGCATTGAGAAACCGAGCGCGGTCCAAGAAATGTCGCGGACCACCGAGGCATTCGTAACGGAGTTTTTCACAGAATTGTCGGAACACGGTCAATCGACGGTCTTCTCTCTGGCAGAAGACGTCCGACCGCCATAATAAATTTAGCTATTGTTACACGCCCAGTTACACGGAAATACTACCTCCACCGAAAAATAGGTGACAAAAAAAAAGAGAGAAAAATCATCTTTCTAGGGCTAACTAAATTCCTCTCGATGATCCCTGAATGAAATAATCCCGGATAAGCATATATCAATGAATAATCAAAACGGAGAGGTGGCGATCCAGTTGAGACGCCATTACGAAGTATCGTTACCGATCGACGTGTAGCAAGAGTTCGATTACGAATGGCATCGATCGATCCACGTCGCGAAATTGTTTCTTTCGGCTCCCGGAAACGATGGATCCTTGTTTCCGGAATGCATTTGTTATTATTAGAACAAGTTGATCGTAGTGTGTTTCCTCTGTCAATTAAGGATTGCGTAGCTAAAATGATGAACAACAATTATATTTCGCTTTTAAAAGTGTATGGTATAGTGTGTATATATTTATAATTCTATGGAATTTTTAATACTGTCGAATTTTTATATGTCTCTGAAATGTTTTTCATCGTCTAGTGTCCTTCAATCGTATAGAGGTAACACGTTTTGTTCTTACAAATATTTTTAACGAGACTTTAACGAGACATTGAATGTTTTCTATCTTCATATATAAATTGTTGTTTTTATATTATCCGTATTATTGTTTTGTTTTGGCTCGTACATATGCCTCTGAAATATTTGTAAACACTCAATGACCTTCAATTTGAATAGTACGTATTGTTTGTATACATACAATATTGTTGGTCTGCTTCCACTTATATCATTATAAATATACATGTTTTTCCGAAAATCTAATATCAAAATAAATGTTATAACGTCACGCATGACTAAAAGAAATTAAACATACGTTAATTACGTTTATGAAATTATCATTTAGTACGTTGTCTTTTATTTACTTCAATTCGATCTTGATAATTTGTACTATTATGTAAAGATAAAATAGTCTGTTAACATTGTCAGTAAAAGAAATAATTGCCAGTAACTAGAGTTGTTAACACTTTATCTACCGGAAACGTATTAATAGGCTTTTCAAGAATATTGCTATACCAGAGGGAAGTTTAAAAATCTTCTATTATATTATTATACCAATTATTAGATTACTTTACTGGTGTTGATTTGTTTGTTTTCCACTGAAGTCGCTATTGCTATTGGGGGATATATTAGCTACGGATGATAGACTTTCAAAAATTACGATATAAGAGCCGCTAGATAATATATAAATTTATATAATATAAATTTTTTTAAATTCAAGTTTACTCTTATGTAAACAAAAGTACGCGTGGAAATGTTAAATGTTTCAATGGCTTTTTGACCAACCCGAAAAACGAGAAAGTAATGCAGTTTTCTCTATCGTTTATCGTTTATTGTTTATCGGCGCAGTACACACTTTACACGTTCACGCCGGCGATGTTTTTTAATTATTCTCTATCGGACGGCGCGGATACTCAATATTTTGTTCAGCGAAACTTCAGTCTCGGCAGGCAATTTACTGTTACTATGCGTTTATATTTATTTTATCGACACAAAAACCACCACGTGTACCACCGACGGTACACGCCGGCGTAAACGTGTTGAAGTTCGACGGGGTTTGGAGCAGTTTGGTGCACGTACACCCGAGGCCTACCGCCTGAATAATGCCAACGACTTCTCGATCTACTTACTGCAGGCTTTTTGCCAATGGCGCTCGCATCGCTGTAGGACGTAACCTTCATGTAAGGACTCGAAGCGGATATCGGCACGGTGATCATTTTTCCGCCCTTTGACTTCACCCCTCACTCCCATCGGCGGTGACAAAAAAAAAATCGAATACGCTCGACCTCTACGATTTTTCTAAGAACTTCCGCTCGCGAGACCGATCACAATCGCCTACCCCTTTGTACGGACACTTCCGGTCGCCGGGAGCTTTCCTAGATCTTTCTCAGAGCCGCTTCTCGAACGCCTCTCTCTTCTGCTTCACAATTTCATCCTCACACGATACACTGAACGCACTCACTAATTGATTTATTTAAGTCTCAACGTCTTTCTTTATTAAGAAATCGATATCTATTGGACGAAACACTTTTCTCAAATACACGGTAAATAGCAAAAACCTGACAGCGATTTAGTGGGAGACTTTTTTTCAAAAAGTACTATTACTATTGGGGTATTTTTTAATGAAAATAGGTGTGTTTGTTAACTGGTTTGTCAGTGAAAAAGTCATATTAAATGGCAAAGAATTCGTAGCAATTTAACGGGAGACTTTTTTGAAAAAGTACAGTTACTTGATTGTGGGTTTTTTAAAATGAAAATACGTGTGTTTGTTAAGTGGTTTGTCAGTAAAAAGGTCATTTTAAATGGCAAACAATTCGCAGCAGTTTAATAGGAGAATTTTTTCAAAAAGTACAGTTACTGTATTGTGGTTCTTTTTTAAATGAAAATACGTGTGTTTGTTAACTGGTTTGTCAGTGAAAATGTCATTTTAAATGGCAAAGAAATCGTTGCAATATCATAGGAGACCTTTTTGAAAAAGTACAGTTACTTGATTGTGGGTTTTTTAAAATGAAAATACGTGTGTTCGTTAAGTGGTTTGTCAGTGAAAAGGTCATTTTAAATGGCAAAGAATTCGCAGCAATTTAATGGAAGGCTTTTTTCAAAAAGTACTGTTAGAGGATTGTGGGTTTTTTAAAATGAAAATACTTATGTTTGTTAACTGTTTTGTCAGTGAAAAAGTTCTTTTAAACGGCAAAGAAATCTTTGCAATTTAATGGGAGACTTTTTTGAAAAAGTACAGTTACTAGATTGTGGGTTTTTTTAAAATGAAAATACATGTGTTTGTTAACTAGTTTGTCAGTGAAAGCCATTTCAAATGGCAAACAATTCGCAGCAGATTAATGGGAGACTTTTTTCAAAAAGTACAATTACTAGATTATGGTTTTTTTTTAAAATGAAAATATGTATGTTTGTTAACTGGTTTGTCAGTGAAAAAGTCATTTTAAATGGCAAAGAATTCATAGCAATTTATTTTCTGCAATTACAATTCCTGCATTGTGGATTTTGATAAAAATACATGTTTTTGTCGACTGATTTATAATTGGAAGGCATTTGAAATAGTAAAAACTTAATAGCTGTGTAATGGAAGACGTTTTCAAAAAGTATAATTACTAGACTGTGTTTTTATTCGTATAAAAATGCATGTAATTCCATTTAATTGGTTTGTTATTTGAAACCACTGATAGCAAAAACCTGACACTCGTATCAAGAATCTTTTTTTTTTTATCAGAACGAAACCTATTTTCATGAAAACACAACTCTATGAACTTGATGTATAATTCAGAACAATTTTGAACTTGAATAAAATCGTCCGCATTATTCTGTTGATATATTCATAAATGCTATAAATACGCAAAGTCCGCAGTCTAATTAGTATACTGCGGGATATTATGCAAATTCACATTTTTCTAAACCGGATGAACTAAACTGCAGCAATAATCCAATAAATTTCCAAACAAAAGGAATATCTACAAAAATCAGAATCAACGTTGTATTTTACAAAAATAAATATCTTGACAGTGTAAGAAAATCATGTGAACCGACTTTAAATAATAAACAACCACCTCCATCTACCAGTAACCGGCTACTTAAAACTCCACTTTCGAAATAACCATTTTTGCTATTTACCATAAATCGTTATTAGAGTATACGCTCGGACGAAACGAAATCAAATAAAATCTCGGTCTACTTTCACGTATCTACGAAAGTATGCCGTACTTGACACATATAAGAAATTTCGCCGCAGTCACGGCAAGACTAAAACATTTTTCTGATAAGGGCAGCACCCGGAAACCATCGACTAACTTTCACAGACGAGGTCATCGTCGAAATAGTTCGAGTTTCCTCGCGATTTCACCCCCAAAAACCAAGCTCAAAATCATTTATTTTCGAGCGAACTTGGGACTACCTCCAAGGCTGTCCACAATAGTTGACCCTATTCCCTGTGTAGCAGAGATCTCCTCAGAATTCACCGAAGAAATGACACGATCGATTTGCTTCGTTCTTGTTACCGATCTCTCGATCGGTATACCACGATCGTAGATTGATCTATCTAATGGGTCAGATCCGGTTCGAAAAAATTCGAGAATTTCCTATTTGCACTATTTGTTTACACTACGGACAACTGGTTCTTGCACTAAGCGATTCTTTTGAAAGTCACTCGTCGACTCGGTTTATTGTTGTTTTGAGAGACAGACGACGCGTGGATGTGCGAGGAACTGAGGAGAGTTTTGAAGAAAACAAGCTTTGTTTGCAACAGCTACGAAGCCACGCGATGCGACACCTTTACCGACGGACGAGCAAACATCGACTGACGAGCGTGGCGCGCCGCGACGGTTCAGGAGACGAATGGACCCTCTCTTGATTGGCTGTCGCGTGCTTCCAGGTAACGCTAGTCCGGCCGGATTATTCGCATCGAAAATGCAGTGGAAGGGCGGACCAAGTGTTATCGAACTGCGACTTGTGTCGCCAGACATTCTGTATCGTTATCGATGGATCAACCTCGAACCGATTGCTCCACGTTCCATTGTTTCCCCACTCGACCTTGCTTAGGAATTGTATCGAACACAAAACTACGGCAATGCCTCGGTAGATGAGAAAGAGATTGCTTTCCCCTTTTACTTTGCTCAGAAATTTTCGCCTCTCTACACGTGCAAAAGATTGCTTTCCCCGTAAACTAAATAGTGAAGTACAGTAATGCCTCAATATAGGTAAAAGTGATTGCTTTCCCCTTTTACCTAACTTAGAAATTGTACCAACTAATAAACTACATGTGATAGAGATTGCTGTCCTCTTTCACCTTGCTCAGAAATTGTACTAAATACTGAAATACAGTAATGCCCATCTACACGTATAAAAGATTGTTTTCCCCTTTTGCCTTGCTCAGAAATTATACTGAGCACTGAAATACAGTAATGCCTCTCTACAAGTGCAAGAGATTGCTTTCCCTCTTTGCCTTGCTCAGAAAGTAAACTAAATAGTGAAGTACAGTAATGCCTCAGTATAGATAAAAGAGATTGCTTTCCCCTTTTACCGAACTTAGAAATTGTGCCAACTAATAAACTACAGTAATGCCTCAGCACATGTGAAAGAGATTGCTGCCCTCTTTCACCTAGCTCAGAAATTGTACTAAATACAGAATTACAGTAATGCCTCTCTACACGTGCAAAAGATTGCTTTCCCCCCATTGCCTTGCTCAGAAAGTGAACTAAATAGTGAAGTACAGTAATGCCGCAGTATAGGTAAAAGAGATTGCTTTCCCCTTTTACCTAACATAGAAATCGTATCGACTAATAAACTACAGTAATGCCTCGGCACATGTGACAGAGATTGCTGCCCTCTTTCACCTTGCTCAGAAATTGTACTAAATACAGAAGTACAGTAATGCCTCTCTACAAGTACAAGAGATTGCTTTCCCGTTTTGTCTTGCTCAGAAAGTAAACTAAATAGTGAAGAAGAGTAATACCTCAATATAGATAAAAGAGATTACTTTCCCCTTTTCCCTAGCTTAAAAATTGTACCAAATACTGAATTATAGTAATGCCTCGGTGCGTGTGAATTCTTCATCCAAAAGTAAGCCGAAAATGTCCAATGAATTTTTTTCGTACGTGGCTTCATTTCTGAGAAAACCGACTTTGAATATTCTCAGTACGCGTGCACTCGGGGAAGTGGATACGGCGGGTAGTGGTCAGACACGCTCACGGGTAACTCTACAGTAACGCGCGTACTTAAGCGATGTTGAAACCCGTTTCTTTCGAGAACGAAGCCTCAAATAAAAAAATGTTATTCTTAATATTTTGTTCAATTTTTCTCAAAGAATCAGACTTATATCAATTTTACCACGAATACTCGGATATTTCGTATTATTCTTGATAAAATGAAAACATACCTGAATTACGACACCTCTCGTTTTCCGGTGGTAAATGCGCATCGTAAAAAACAATCATGTGCCAATCTTGATTTGTAACAAAATATGAAACTCAAAATATACAAAATGCATACCTATAACTATTTTATACTCATAAATAAAAAAAAGAAAAGTTAGTATATCGAGGCAAATGAATGTACAAGAAATTCGTTTTCTGGAATATAACGGGGTCGATCGATTCGCTTCGGCATTCTAAGAGTTAAACGGCATGACATGAAGTAAAGGAAAGGTACTCTCTTAAACAAAGGGTAGGGCATCGTTAAAATAATTTATCCGCATAATCCTCCGAGTCTGTCGACATCAAAATTAATTTCTCTGCCTCGTTCGTCATCGAAAAGACAAATAGAGTGATTCGTGGTGGGGGGGGGGGGGGGGACTACACACATAATTATCATTCGGCCATTAGAGGTACGGGCGGTCAAACATTGGAAAGGATACGCCGTAGATCACATTGGCGTGGGAAGATCATTTTCCGTTCCGTAAGAAAACGTTTCCCTCGGCAACGTAATTACACTCGATATGTTTGTTCTTCAATGTTGCCTATTTTTTAATAACCAATTAGCTTACTCAACTTAGCGAGATACGAAGCCTACCCGGTATGCTTTTAAATTCCGCACGAAGTTATGCATCTATGCGCAACGATGAACGATAATTTAAACATTAATTTTCACGTTGAGATCGATTTTGATTAAGTCGAAGGTCTTCACATAACAAGAAATTAAAAACAAGGTTGCCGAGCCAATCAAACACGAGAGTTGTTAAATAATTTACAACAGCCATTGTTTAACGATTTGAGAAACAAACGCCGCCGGTTAGTTGGACAAAATGGGCAAACGTTGTACGGCGAAAATTATTCATTGACTATATCAGCGACTGTATAATCGCGGCTCGATAGATATGGATTCGCGTAATTTTCACACCGTAAGTTGCGGTGAAACTTTTCGTTTCTAAGTGAACTTTAAGGAATTTATACCTTTGTTTCCTTCTTCGGTCTCGTGAAGATTGCGGACAAGTTGATTGTTCGCGGAGAGAATCACCGATTTAATGATAACTCCTCCCATTATACTCGACTATAGTTAATCTTTGATTATAAACCACAGAGGTCTTTGAATACAGGCTGATTCATCGGTACAGAATTGTTTTGTTGCGTTATCAATATATGTGTATATATATAAATATATATATATATATATATATATATAAACAAAAACATGTCTTTTTGTGTATTAATTTAAAGTCATCTCTGCTCCACGGAAATTTAAATAGCTGCAAACATAATAAATGAAGTTCCGTATGAAAAAAACAATATTCCTTATTTACGACTAGATTTTATGTGAGGAATCATCCCCTTGTAGAATTGTACCACGATTTCGCAAACACCCTGTATATACATTATAGTCGTGTAACAACTGTAATTCGGGAGTACATGAGTCAGGAAGCGACTTTTGTCAGTGTATTGCATATGTTTGTTCGTTTATGGTGTGTCGTAAAAACTGCAACAGTCCTTGATAAAAATCATTTATTTTCAGCCTAATAAAGTTCCTGACGGTAGAAAATGTTGTAGAACCGGGACATAAAAACGCGGAGTTTGCATGAACACGTTTGCGTTTAAGTAAATTGTTTACAGGGTGGTTCAGTCTACTATTCGTAGTACAAAATAATCCCATAAACGCTTGGACACCCTATATAGCGTAGATGAACTAGAGAAATTAATAATCCGAAACAAATGGTGGATGTACACGCGAAATTTAATTCTGAAATGCTTGCAGAAGCAGACGTATCAATGGAGTATAACCACTGCCTTATTCTACTGTGAACACGTTTAGAATTACAGTAATGTCTCAATGTATGCGACAGAAATATAGAAGATATTACGGAATATTTTATTCCCACTTTTTGGTTTCATTTCTTTCTGCAACTTGAACCAACACATTCGTCACATTTTTCTGATTAAAATGAGTCCAAACATGGCATAATTAGGAGCACAACTGCTTGTCTAATGCACGATACAGATAAACCATGATTACCGAACATAATCGAGGTTTCACTGTATTGTGGATTAAACAAGTACCGATGCATCGAATTATGTCATATTTGGACTCATTTTAACCAGAAAAGCATCAGGAATATATTGGTCAAAGTTTCATAAAAAAAATTATTCGAAACAAAAATGTTTTATCTAAAAAAATAGAGTTTACACACGATGTAAGCGACAATTCGGTCCCACTATGAATTACTATAGATATGCTGGTATATTAGTCGTTAACATTAAACAATATTTTACTACTGCAATGTGTACAATAAGAAACACATGATTTATCCGAGACGTCTACGTACATACGTCAAAGGGTTAATTTCTCATTATCAGCAAGGAAAACGAAGCGCGCTTGTTTTCGCAAGGCTCAGCCGGTGCTCAGAACCTGGCTTCTGATAAAACGCGTCGAATATCTCGGTCACGGAGCGCAATAAACAATCACGCCGGTCGAACGATTATAAACATTCCTGCGCGGCAATTCCAATCGCGGCTCTCCGGGCTCCACGATAACGCGTGCAGCCTATACGTGACTTCATCGGGGTTTTTCGCCACGATTCGCGAACGGACAGCTCGCGTGCTTGCACACTCGTCGCATTTTACAACAACGATCTGCAAGGGAAATGAGGCCGGCCCGATCCGACAGCTTTCGGCCCGACCTGTCCGCGAAACTAATATACCGATTTTCTTTGCGACCCTAACTCCTTTCAACCCTTCAACCCTCGAACACATCTGTCCCGTGAACTTGCAAAAATTCGTCACGCGATCGTGGACATTTTAATTGCACACGTTACAATGGCTGCCAATGTTACATCCCCTATATTCTTCCAAGATAAAAAATTTAAATAAAAAAATAAGTAATTGATAAATAAATTTAAAAATAAAAATATTACATAGAATCCAAACTCGGCCCCGGGAGCTGAACGCCGTTCCCACCACCGTTCGCCGTTTCCATAGCGCCGTGACGCGGCGAACCGATTACCAATATGCTCGCTTCCCGGGTTAAAAAGATGATCGTCGATTGTTTTATGACGCGCGGGTCGGTTACTCGGTTTCTTGGTCGGCGGGGATAGTAGGAAGGGGAAGCAGGCGCGTGAGGGGCCCCTACGCTGGACACCGCTGACATAGATAGAAATCAGTTGTCGCGTCTGATCATGACCAACCAATTCTACTCTGTGCATATACTAATGTACGCGATACCGACGAATCTTTAAATTAGATTTTCGCGAAAAACAAAGCCTCGCATGAAAAAATTATATCCTGTATTTTCAGATTATTTTATCATTTAGAATCACCGCCTTTTCGCTTGTACCACCAGTTACTGAACACCCTGTATATCGGTCTTGACTGAAACAGTTATGTAGGACCGAAAAAGTCTCATAACTGTTGTAAGGTAGTTGCGGTTTCGGTTGTTCAGAACCGATATTATAACGATTCTATAACTGTTATTTTTCGGTACTCCGAAAATGTAACTATATATTGGTTAATAAATAAATATATATATATATCGGTTTTATTTGGCTAACCTAACCTAGAACCGAAAAATAACAGTTATAGAATCGATATAAGTCAGAGCCAATATTCCCTATAACTGTTACGAGACCTTTTCGTTTCTTCATAAATGTTTCAAGAAGCGAAACCGATACAATAACTGTTTTCTACCCTGCATTAAATACAGTATGAACCCAGCGCTAAGAGGACTTATTATTTGTAAAAAAAACATTAAAAAATTTACTTCCACTGTAATATTGTGCTTATAATTATTCAATATGTATTGATGTAATTGTTCGAAGAATTTCAAAGGAAGTTCTATTATCTCGCAACACGCAAAATGATTGACAATCGTTTACCAGCTCGATAAACATGAATATTAAATAAATTGACCGAGTAGCTGAATTCTTGCAGAAGGGTTACTGTTCACCGCCACTCTTGTTTCACGTAATAAAAACGAAGATGTATCTATAGCTCTATGTGTACTTGATCGATAGTTGGTCATATAATTTCAGAAACAGAAAAATTGTCTAAGTTCACTGTCTGAGCTCATCCCGAGGCCTTCGCGAAGCCCGATCAGGCCCGTCTCCGACAATAACGTCGCGTCTCGTATGAATTTCGCTGCGCAACTATGTATTTTCCCATGATAAAGCGTTTCAACCAAGCGGAAACATCGGAGACTAAGTTGCGCAAATAATAAATTGCGTAACGTATCGCCTCGGAACAACAAACTCGCCATCGGGTAGCAAATTTATCCTCACCCTTGTCTTTCCGCGAACAGTGGAAATTACGTGTTTTAAAACTGTGTCTGTTACCGGCGATGCTGCCAAGAAAACCGTCAAATCCTTGTGCCCGGTTGTGCTGTCGTTTTTGACAGCGGCGATATTGTTTCGAGTTTCGCTCGGACCGATTGTTTGGCCTCGCCCGACTATTATTAACTTTCGAACGATGAGCTGGTCTTACGCTGATTAAAATGGCCGACGGCTGAGAGAAACCGATGATGCCGGAAGGACACTGTTATTGGAAGTAAAATGCGCGGAGTCCGCTCGAACGGTCAAAGTATACAATAACGGCGAGGGATCGTCTGGAACACCGGAGCTGTTTGTACAGGATGTTTCAGACAATATTTGAACATTCCTTCGGGGACCAATGAACTGAATGTTCCATCAAATCTAACCATTCTCGCAGCAGAATAATGTCTTCTTATATGTAAAAACTACGGATCCGTAAAGTCAGACCGTGTACAGACTTTACCTTTTTAAATAAAACTCTTTTGTTTTTAACTATTTTTTTAACATCTTTTACCAACGTATTCCTGAAGCTATTCCGAATAAAATGATATCCAACATGATACTATTTGGATCGTATTTACTCTTCCAATTCATGGTATAGTGGAATCTCCATTATCCGCACTCGTCAGTGGAACATGAGCGTTCGGATTTATATCTGAAAGACTGCTGGATCAATTTGGATGAAATTTTTAAGCGACATTTTCAATACTATTATCTAGTCCTCCAAAGAGCGAATTTTCAATTTGTACATTCTTCCCTTTGTTTACGAACAAAAGAAGCTAAAGATTTAGATAAAAATGGACACGAGCGTTCGGAGAAAGTAACAGTCACCTAATCAAAGTGTTAGGTTCAATTTTTACTAATTTATACAAGCAATCGTGTAGCATATAGATCGCTTAACACTAGGTTTACGGAGTACTAAAATTAATTATTTTACATTGCTTTATAAAAATAATAAAATTGTATTCACTTAGATCTTCAGCGATTGTTACGGTAATATGTACACAAAAAAATAAATCTATTTAATAATTCCTCACGGATGCCTCCTTACACTCTTAATAATCGTAAATTAAAAAATTTTGAATCCGTCATTTTGACGGGTCCCGTAAATCATTAAGGACGAATTGTTTACGTTATACTAAATTAATTGCAACTCTATTAGAAGCGTTTATTCAAATGCAAGAATACACCGTCGCAAAATGCAGCTCGTACGAGTGGTTTCATGCAAATTCTAGGCACGCGGATGCATCTTCTGAAAAGAACCGTCCGCGCGAGAGACTGTCGATGTAACAATGCGAAGAGGTTTGCCGAAGGAGCTCGGCAGCGTGGTTTTACATTGGATCATCCTCTAAGCCGAGATCAACGGGGAACGTGATGATTCGAGCGACGAAGTGCACCGAAAACACCTGTAAATTACTCGTTCGCCGTCAGGGTAGTAAAGTTTGGCAGAAACACGGATCTTCGTGCTGGTGAACGGTTTATCTCGTATTTTTAGCCGCGTTCGTCCGCGACGGACGTCCCTCTATTTCGGTGCCTCGGGTTTTATCGACGCATCGATGTAAGAGCGCTGCTTCGATCCAATCAGTTCAGATATACTGTAATGTCTCACATATGTGAACAATTCGGGACCAAAATATATTACTTATATCGTGCACAAACACTATTCTTTCATCTGTAAACACTAGCATTGAACGTGGGAAGGTATAACTAGTAAACAAATTGTGGCGGCTACCTCCTACGCTCGTCACCAGATGGACAAACAGACAAGACAACGCCTTTCCCGCTAGTACCTGATTCGTCGCCGATTCCTATATACAAGGTGTCTCAGCTGAAGGAGGCTACCTAAATATCTCCCTTATATTTAATGGCACAAAAAATATTTTTTCAAGGTTATTGTTATTTTTTATTAGGAAAACTTATTTTTCTTTTTTTATTCCATCGTGTAGAGATTGAAAAAATACATTTGAATATGCTTAAGTCATTACCTTCAGGTGACCTTGAGTACCAAAAAATATGAAAAATTGTAGGATAATTTATTGCAGACTCGATTTTCTCGAAAATGAAGTCCCGTATGAAGAAACTATATTCCCTAGTTTCGACTAGATTTTATGTGAGATATGATCCCCTTGCCGGTTGTACCACGATTTCGCAAACACCCTGTACACGAATTCTAAAAACTTGTTGAATTATTAATGAAATTGTTATCGCTTTTAAGCAATTTATTGAAACATTCTCAACGGTTTATTTTTTATGTTAAAAAGAGTATTACCAAATTACCGATAGGTGAAGTGTTAAGTAAAATTCGGATAATCGAGAGTCTACCATATCGCGGATTAAACGAGTGAATATAAATCAAATTGTGCCGTGCTTGGTGTCATTTCAACCAGAAAAATGTCACCAACAATTTGCTAAAAGTTTCGTAAAACAGTGATTAAACACAAAGAAGTTTTAACATTGAACGTCGAATCGTTTTCCAAGCCTGAGGCGAGAAGATCGAGTTAAGATCAACGGAACCAGAAAAACCTCGGCAATCGCGCCGAAGATGATACCGTGGATAGACTCTCTCTCCCTCTCCCTTCCTCTCTCTCTCTCTCCCTCTCGGCGAAGCGCATATTTTTACGTAACAGAAAGGCGGAGGATTCGAAATCCGCGGGGAAGCAACGCTTGCTCGCCTGAGGCGAAATTTCCGCGATGCACTCGCCGCTTTCGAACTCGTTTGCGCAACGCTCGTTTCACGATACTGTTTATCCGGCTTCGAATTCAAAGCAGAGCCTCGAAAATAAAGGGAAACAATTTCGCTGGACGTTCCTGCAAAACAAAAAACGGTGTCGCGTTGCGAAACGAAAGAAAGAAACTTGCGAGCCGCGCTGAATCGAAACGTCTTTTGATAAATTAGAGCAACAGATTACAAAAAAAATGCCAAGCTGCATTGACGCAGAGCAACAAGTACGTTCGCACAATAAATTGTCAGACGTCACAGATTCTGTTTTACAAAGATGATGACGCAAAGGAATTTCAAAAGATTCTTTGGTATTTTTGTTTCGCATATTGTAGATAATTGAGCCGTTGTTTTTGGAAGTCGGTATACGCCCATTTTTGGAAACAATGAAGTTTTAGTAAGATATAGATATCCTCTTTTTATATTTTTAATCACGCAGTCAATGATGTACAATATCCTCATAAATTAATGAAAAGAAGTTGAACTGTAAAATGTTATCGCAGGTATGTTTCTCTTGGAAATGGAATAAGTCCATTCGTAATAATGACAATTGAAACAACTTTCTAAAAATACAAGATGTTAAGAGTAGAGCTTTGGAAATTAGTGCTCTAGGAACGTTAATCCTTAATGTGGAATTCCTATTTTACAACTAAACGATTTATTTATTTGATCACTAGAAATCTAACTTGTTATGCAATATTAAAAAGACGATGAGATGACGGAGGATTACTGAAACTATTAAACGGTTACATGAACGGGTGTTTCAGAATGATTAATTGGAACTTGCATAGGATTGCCGTAGAATTAATAGTACACTCACAGTGTTAATAAAAACCAGTTGTTTTAATTTCTCAATTAATAACGTGTCAGACTCGTACCGATGACTTTTAACAGAACCTGCTTAAATACGAATATTATTTCCTTCTTTCAAGATCTGATAAAATTCTGCTCTTTCGTAACCACTGTTTAAACACTAAAATCGATTCAGGTACAAAATAAATATAAATTTCCTTTCAAGAAATTATTAAATGCTATGAAGCTCTAATTACTGTAACCGCGGAGAAAGCTGTACAGGAGGGACTCAATTTATAGAATAGATTAATTTATTACTAGAAAGCTATTTTGTAGACTGTCTATACTTTGTGTAAAAAATTGCACATTCTCAGTGAAGAGAATAAATAACAAATGAATTTATTATCTAAGCAGATAATAGGAAAAATATTTTGTAAAGTGCCTATACTTTTTTCCAAAGAGTGTACGTTCCTCACTCAAGAGAATAAGCCATACTATATGAATTTATTATTGAAATAAATAATGGGAAAAATATTTTGCCTACACATTTCGTCAAAGAGTACACGTTTCTCAGCCAATAGAATAAACTATAATAAATCTATTCATCATTGAAATAAATAATAAGAACAAAATTTTGTAAGGAGCCTATACTTTTCGTCAAAAAGTGCACGTTTCTCGGTCAAGAAAATAAATTATAATAAATCTAGTTATCACTGAAATAAGTAGTAGGAAAAATATTTTGTAGGGTGTCTAATATTTTTTCTTAAGGATCGCCCGTTTCTCAGTTTGTCCGATTATTTACAGTTATGTTTTATTGCATCCGCCATCTTGAACGGGTCACTCGATCGGTCCTAAAAGCGGATTTTTAAAGTGCAAGGTGAATCGGAGGCCTGAACGAGTTTTTGCGAAGGGCAATCCAGGAAACGATTTCTTACGAGATAGAGCCACTTAATTGGAGTTTAACGAGCGGCCCGGTTGGCCGTGAAAAACGTCTCCGGCGCATCGATGCAACCAGAAGAGGAGGCGGCGGACCTTGGTGCAAGTGCAACGGTGCACAGGCAATAATTACTGTTCGCGATTATCCACAATGAAAATCGCTCTTACGTCGGGCGACACGAACCGATGACGCAATCTCACGAACCGGTTCCCGTGCCGACAATCTGTTATTTTTCATTAACACCGAACGGCAACGAATCCCTTGCGATACCATTCGATCATATGCATAACGAAAAATTTAACTGACCTACATCGAGAGCCGTAACTTTTAAATCAATCTAAATCTACGTTCGAACCGAATCCTATGATACTTCGGTAAAAAGATTGCAGATAAGTGCACATTTGCATAAAGTCTACTAGCTGATTCTTACAGCGCAGTGCCGTTTACGTAAATTGGAAGTGTAATTCAAGAAAATTTTATCGTTTTTAATCTTCTTTTTATGTAACTCTTGTCAGGAAATTTGTGATGGTTTCGCGATCTATTTCACGTATGTGGAAACATTTATTGTACACATACGAAACCGAGGAGAATGGGCCATCAAGCATGGCGGCTCGCGAGGAATTTTAATCGAGTGTAAAATCTCGAAACTGTCGACGTTGTACACGGTTCTTTAAATTAGAACTCTTAACCGCTGCTTCTTTCAACTGCAGATTGGTTATTGAGACGTTCAATCAATATGAAATCGTAGCCGGAAGACAGAGTGTTTACACCCATCAACAATTTCATAAATGTTTCTTATGTTTCAAGAAATGCTTCTTCCGAATCACAGTCGAATACAATCTTGATTTCCAAACGATCGACGACACGTTCACTGCCATGTTAACCGTATATGGGTGACGTAATTATTTGTCCAGATTGAAAAATTAATTTTTATACTAATATATTCATTATAACAAACTTGGTGAAGATTTAGAAAATACGAGAAGATTGAAGGACTACTTTGTACCATACATTTCATAATTCAAATTTTTATTTTGTTAAATATACTACTTTAATTTTATGCAATTTTTGAAGTTGCTGTTTTGGCAGTCGAAGTGTTAACCCTTTAACTCTGAGTCACTATTAAAAATTGCTGTACCGTCCGTCCATCAGAAAATAGCAGTGATTTTCGACAGTGGGGTGCAGGGGGACTGCGAGCCCCCACTCTAGACGCCAGGTTGCGGACCCCACTCTTACGCTTACGTTCTGGCGGGAACAGTTGACATAGGCCAGTGGTGGGCACGGGTGGAGCCCCTCAAACGCCTGCTTCTCCCACCATCCTCTCTTTCATGCAGCGCGTATGTTCGTTGCGTACGCTGATGTCTCGTGTCTTCGTTGTCCCATTGTACCGTGCTTGCTGGAAGGGGCAGAGGGCGCTACGGTGTGGACGGTTTTGCCTCAGCGGAGGCAAAATTGCCCATCCCTGACATAGGCGCTCAGCGTCACCACATCTCTCTGTTCCAGTCACACTAATATGCGCATTTCCGTCTTTGTCGCGTGATTCGGCCAATAGCGGTAGACGTGTAGCGCGTGGAGGGGAGATCACGTGGTATCTACAAGTTTCTCACTGCCATCTCCTGATGGACGGACGGTACACTATCCAAAATATTCTTCACATTGTTAAATTTGTTCGTATCCAATAAATTATTAAATATTTAAATATTGTACAAGTGTATTGCATTACTTTCATACGCATAAATTGAAAAGAATCAGATAGAATTGAAATATTGTTCCGAGCGCAAAGTGTTAATATTTTTCCAATCGAGGAAATGTTAAATTTTCGTTCTACATAATTTTGAAACAAAAGAACTCGTCTTCATTTTTGTATAAATTTTTCTTAAAGCTCGAAAAAGGCTTGTTTCGAAATGCAGTCCAATAAAAAACTCCATTTTGGACTAATCGCCCAATGTAAATGTGTTGCCGACTAAAAAGTCGTTTGCATTATTACACTAATTTCGATAGCAATTCAATGACGACCTCTTCCGCAGCATAGGCGAACAAACAATTCGATTTTCAATCGGTTTCAATTGTTTTCCAGTGTATGTATATCGTGGATGAAAATATCCAATGGGGCGAGGTGGAAGCGCAATCTAAAAAAAAACGACATCCCGGCTGATGCAATTATCAAGATTACGCAATCACAATAGGGAAATCGAAATGAAAGGACCTTTCATGGTTCATTGGCACGCGCCGGTATTCTTATTGCATTCCATGTCAGACTCCGGATATTGTTACTGCGGTCGCGCAGACTAAACTGTTCTACCCCGATGTTGGTAAGCCTTACACAACACGGTACTCGATACTATTATGCTTTTTCTTCTATCGTTTATCACTATGTTGATCGCGTGCTACCCGTTACAATCACCCTGGTTCTTGTATCCTAACCCGAACACTTTCAATCATAATAACGCCTCGATATGTGCAAAAACTTCGGGACGGAAATGTTTCTTATATCGTGTACAAACATTATTTCTTCATAAAACTTCTTTGTCTCTGATGATTCTTTATTGAAACTTTTACCAATGGATTCGTGATGCTTTCCCGATTAAAATAATACCGGACACGATACAATTTGGATCGTATTTACTCGTTTTACCCACGACTAAGTAGAACCTCTACTATCCGAACGAATCAATGGGATAAGTGTTCTACTCTATCGTGTATTAAACGAGTAAATACGATCCAAATTACGTTGTGTTTGGTATCATTCGAATTAGAAAAATGTCACGGATATGTCGGTAAATGCTGCGCAAAGAAATCATTAAAAACCAAAAGTGGGGATAAAATTTTCAAAAATATTGTGCACGTCTTTCGCATACATCGAGACATTACTGTAATTCTAAACGAACTCGCAGTAGAATAAGACTATGTAGTACAATCCAATAGTAGAATCTCGCAGTAGAATAAGACAGTGGTATACTGTTAAAGTAGGCTTGTTTACAGTTGGTAAAAGTTTCACTAAAAAATCATGATCCAAATTATATCGTGCTTGGTCTCATTTTAATCTGGAAAGCGTCAGGAATATGATGAAAAAAGTCCCATAAAAAGATCATCAAACCAAAAAAGTTCAGTCAAGTGAGACACGAGTGTTCGGATAGCAGAGCTTCCACTCTCTCGCGGATTAAAGGAGTGAATACGAATCAAATTATATCGTGTTTGGTCTTGTTTTAATCAGAAAAGCGTCAGGAATATGTCGATAAAAGTCTCATTAAAGAATTGTTCCAAGTAAAGAAATTCTATCAAGAAATATTGCGTCTGTAGACGAAGCAAGTGATGCTTCGGTACCAGAATTTCCGCATGTACCGACGCACTACCGTGTTCTGGTGAATGCAGGAATAAAATGTTCAGCAGTATAGAGAAGGAAGAAAGTCGGTGCATCTGTTATCGTGGTCACGTACCGTAAAATCGATGAAGGGAACGTGATTAAACTGTTGCCGCGGTATCTTCGGTATGAAAATTCCGGGCTCTCGAGAATGCATCAGTCAAGGACACACCGCTTCAGCCCGCTGATAATCTCGACAATCCCTTCTGCTTTAACGAGGCGCAAAGTCTTAAATAATGCAATAACCGCGCTCGATTGATACGGGGCAACGGGGGACGAGCAAAAGAGAAACTCATTATTTACCTGACGCTTTATTTCCACCTAAGCTACTCCTTCCCCTTCTCTCCCTCTCTTGTTCTCTTGTTGGTTTATGCGATCAGGTTCACGTTACATCACTTTAACCCCGTTTAATAGCGAACCATCTTCTTTCGCGGACCGATACAACGCTTTTCTCTCTCATCTCCCTAACGACGTTGAGTAATCTTCGTCGGTGACACGCAATTATTACGCCCGGCAGATGTTTGCGCAGAATCATAGACGAGAACGATTAATTTATGGACACGTGGGCCGATTTCAACCTAGTTTTTTTTCCAAGGTTTTTCTTTCGGAAAAATGAGAACCTTACGAGTTATCCACACAAGCGATCGTATGTAAAATAATGTTAACGCGTCGCCGTGCCTTAGAGCGATCATCCGATGCAGCTTGAAGATCCGTGATTCACAACAGTTTTTCTTTGCAAACCTGTCAATGACGATAGATGGACCGTGGATATTTTCATGCGTTTTACGGGGAAATAGGCGAATGAGATGCAAACCAACTGCAAATTGAATTTAATGATTTAATGATTTAATGATTAAAACAATGTTGCTTCACCTTCACGAAACATGTGCAGGTTTAACCCTCGGACGAAAAACTATTCTTGTAACTGTATAATAGATCATGTTTACCAATGTATTCGCTGATATATTTATCAATTATTTAAAAGCTATTTTTTAACATATTCTTGTAGACACGTTAATCCTTCTATTGTTTCTGATGCAGCGTCTGTTCATTTAATTCGCCAGGAACAATGTAATTGAATGACGATTTTAATATTCCAACAACTCTATTATGGTCGTGCAATAATTCTTAATTCACTCCTGCTCCCATTTATTTAACCCACGCATGACGACGGGTGGGTCTACGGTGAACCACAACATGCGTGTGAATCCCGAGTACCTTTTTGTCGCCGATTGTACAATGGTTGTTATTTAACCCCTTGCCATACCATTTTCTTTACGGTTACAGTGATTAGAACATTTTTATCCCCAAAAATTTCACAGATGATGAAAGAAAATTTATATTTTTCGTATGGCTACATTTGCATTAATGCTTACATATTGTGTACAAAAAAGACAATTTTATTTTGTCTAAAAAGAAAGACATAAAATTCATATTTGTTTGACTATGTTGAAAATCTTCATCGCGAGTCTGACTCGTTAAAATACGGCAAGGGGTTAATATGGATAATGCGAGACCCAGTCAGTGATGCTAGACGCTGAAATCAAAGGGGAATACAATACTGCCCCTCTCCGATGACCAGAGTAATATCAGTCGCGCGCGGCACGTCACGTGACCAGTCTACGGTCTTAGTGGGGGACGTTGGACTGCGCTCATGGTAGTGGAATGGGATAGTGGAAGGGGAAAAGGAGGAGAGGAAAAAGCATCCGTATGGATGCTTTCTGGCATCACTGGACCCAGTCACCGGCGACTATGAATTAAAAAATATTGTACGGCCATAATAGAGGTTTTTAAAGGAAAATTGAGTCAAGGAAGACCCTGGGAACGCGACAGAGTTAACATAAAACCTACCGATCCTTAATATTAATTTTTTTAGACTCTGCACGACTCTTATTATATTATGTGTTCTGCTAAAACTATTTATTCCACCATTTTTTTATGAAAGCATCTTTATAAATTCAATAATGGCAAAATGAAAAATCTGGAACCGGTGATGGTAAGTTTAGTGCTAAAATGAACGAATCCAGTGAGTTCGCCATTTAGAAGTTTGGATAGTTCGCAAATCTACAGGAAGATGATTCAGGATGATCGATAATTTCGGTAAGACTGGTGTTGAATGAAGCAACACATTTGTTCAAGTTAAAGGTAGAACCGTGGGATCCCCCGTGTAAATCCACAGAGTTTATGGTAATCATCCCCCATTAAATTTCCCGGCCTGCGGACACGAAATAAAGAGCTCGCCGTGTTTTCTTATTTCGCGCAACATCGCCGGGCCCTTGTACGCTAATTAACCCCCTTCCGGAGAGTTCGCCATATTTTCCGCGCGCTGAACCATAACGAAGAATTTACACTTCTCACAGTCGCTACTCCTTCGAAGCTTCTTTCTTGTAGCGTTAAATGCAAAAAATTAGCGATCTAACTCCCGATAGAAATCTCATTCTCACCATCTATTGTAACAGGACATTTAGTTTTCAAATCGATTCACCAGACGACCGATTACGCAAACACACAGCAATTTCGCAGAGTAATTCACGGGAATAGCGAATCCTAAAGCAAACTCTTGTTTTTGTATATTTGTTAGAGAAGAGAAATTTTGAATTGTCGACCAGTAAATTCCTAACGGTGGAGAACAAATAAAAACACCGTTAATTGCACCGAGTGTACACGTTCTTTTAGTATTCCACGGATCTGCAGATGCCATAAACGCATAGAGATGCGCAGTCTATTATGCAAGTAGATTTCGCAGATTGGTATACAGAAACTGACATTTCAGAATTGTTTATGCAATTACTTGTTGTTTATGTAAATGTGTATGTATAATTATTGCTAAAAGTATAATTAGAAAAATGTTTGTGTACCACACTTACTTGGATTGCTCACAAACGACTCTGAATGATGGACATAACCAAAACACCCCCACAGGGTATTAAAAATGTTGCCATTTTGTAAATAAACAAATTTTTCTATTTATTTTGATTCAGATCATAGGGCACATTCATATTAAGTAAGATGCTACCCTATTTTTCTGCATTCGATGAGTAGTAGGTTCGAAATTATGGCAACAGACGCCCCCACCTTTTTAAATATATACTCTATAAAAAAAAATATATAATTCGTATAATTTTGGATATTTTTACTTTTAAAAAATCACGTATGTACTTCACATGGCCATAAATGTGTGCGCAAGATTCCAATTCGAAAAGTTTGATAGTTCTTGTGAAAAGAATTCCGGAAAATTCAAAATGGCACTCGAAACCAGAAATCCTACCCCCTGAAGACAGCATCGTCTCGATAGAATGCGAATCCACAAAATCCGCGTTTTGAAGCCGAGATTATAAACTGAACCAGTAGTTTTCAGCTCGCCCCAGTTGTTTTCTTTTCCCTAGATCTGTTTATCCCGGTGCCTAGAACCCGCGGTCTTCCGTTTCCACGCGAAACACTCATCTTTTCCCGCGTCCTCGTTCGAAGCCGCGCAAGTACCGTCGAGTGTTGTCTTCTAATGGCGTGCACTCCAGAGGACCGGCGTATGATAACATGCGGGGACAAGTTCTAACTCGAAAACAACGAAACGAAAAAAAAAGCCAGAAGAAAACGAAGGGAAAGAAGACGAAACACGTTCCCGTCGTTACAGCGTCGCGTTTCCGTGTTTTGCTCGTTCGCGTCAGCTGGGAACACGCGTAAAAACAACGGCAATTAGGCGCACGATGCTGTTAGAAAGCATGCGCTGATAAGAGAGCAGGTGGGACATGTCCTTAAAAATCCATAAATCATTGGGGTCTCTGCCATTCAATTTATTTCGAAAACGTGGACGCAGTCTCGGAGACCAAAATCGTATAATATGAATCTGAGGCAGTTTCTTCCTGTAATTATTATATAATAATTGCCATGTTTAACATAATTCCTCGATCGCCTCTAAACATTCATTTTTATCGTGATAAATGATGTGCCATTTATGTTCGTTGGTCAAGCAGGTTTTTTGGTGGTGTTTGCATTCTTCCTTGTACAGTTCGATAAGTGATTAACATAGTAATGTAACATTATGCGTGATCGGATATATCGATGAGATGATATTAATTTTAAACTTGACAAAACAGTTTCTTGTGTGTGTCAATGTTTTTATGATATTATCACGTGTTGCTATATGTTTCATAAAAAGTAATTACACTCGTGATGGGAATAACTTTTTCACAGATAGCGAGCACATCTCTTCGACATACATCGAGACATTACTGTGCTTCTTGATTTGTTTTCGTTGGAACTTACAAGCTGAGATTCTAATCCTGCTTATTACACTCTTCGCGGTCGAAGATATTATAAAATATTATTTATCTGCAAATAAATTTTATGAATACCTTCATAAACTAAAATTAAATTTATTATAATACTTTATAATCATTTAATCAAACCACCTCTAAATTTTCATAAATCCCTACATTTCTATTTAGACTATTCCCTTATCTTCATAATTTCTATCATTATTAAATTTTCCTTTATTCAACTCATTTTTTCTTTTTTAATTAATCAAACCCCGTCTAAATTTTCACAAATCAAAATATGCTAAGAATATTTTCCTCGAAGAATTAGATCATTCACCGAAACCACGAATATTGGCACAATTGCAAAGTATGTATTGATTATTCAATTATTTATTTGCTATTTCAGGAACTAAGCGCATAGTCCTGACGTTGTTAATATGTGGACGCTCGTGCTAAAACGATTGAAAAGCTTTCAGAACAATTTTCGAGTCGACGGGTATTTTGAAGAATAAAATTTTACTGTTTTTCGTCAGCGTCGGGTTTTCCCGCGTCGAAAAACAAGATGTCGGAAATAAAGCGTAAGGCTGATGACTCAACGCGTTACTTACATGTTCCTGTGTATTCGCCGAAATCGTATGTCACCGTTTCTGTGCCAAAATGTTTCACGTGCGATCCACCGGGACACGATTACTCTTCGGAGTGGTGAAGTTTCCCTTGTATCGACATCCGTTGCACACGTGCACCGGTTACATAACGCGCACGATGCACCCACCCGCGCGGCTACGTGATTCTATTTTCGAGGGATGCGCGTTTCATTGTCGAAAAGCTGTGATCGACGCGTAAACCGGTGCCGAACAATATTTATTATCGTTTGAAACGCACAGCCGCGATCGATTCGGCCCGTCTCTCCAGTTTTCGTCCTGCGGCGAACAATGCCACGCTAGAACGGGCTAATTGGTTCTAGAACCCTTTCGTTGTGGCACCTGAGCGACCCTAGCATACGCTCGGTCACGTTTGCGCACGGATAATCTCCTTCGAAAGCTAAGTCTTATCATAGACGACAGCCAAGTCGTCGAAAACGTGATAATAATCGTGCGTAATTGATCCGTATCATTTTACATGTTCGATTAAATTTTATCGACTATTTCCTTATCATACTTTTCATTGAACTTCTCAGTTCACGAAATTCATAAATATTAATGTGGGAAGACACTTTAGAGCACTCGAAAATCGGTGATTTTTAGGAATTTTTTTCTTAATAACTACAAAGCGATTCTTTTTCAAACTTTCTTGGTGTTATGTTGTATATTTAAACAATACAAAAATTGGTCTACATTAACGATTAATATATTTGTTGGCGAAATATTTATTTAACTTCACAGCTCCGCGCTGCCCGCATCGTCAGTTTGTGTACATTCTACAGCCTACAATTTTCATCTGAAACAGAGAAACCAAAGTTTTTCTTAATCCTTATAAAATAATGTCGTCGATGAATTTAAAAAATATATAAATAGTTTCATTTTTCCATTTCTTCCTGCATTACAAAGCCGCAATTTCTTCGCGTAAATCGTAACTATTTTGTTAAACCTCAAAATTTTTACAATGTTATGCTTTTTTCGGAATTCTTTTAATTCATCGACGACATAATTTTATAAGGATTAAGAAAAACTTTGGTTCCTCTGTTTCACATGAAAATTGTAGGCTGTAGAATGTACACAAACTGACGATGCGGGTGGCACGGAGCTGTGAAGTTAAATAAATATTTCGACGACAAATATATTAATCGTAAAAGTAGACCAAATTTTGTATTGATTAAATATAGAACATGACACCAAGAAAGTTTAAAAAAGATCCGCTTTGTAGTTATTAAGAAAAAAATTCCTAAAAATCACCGATTTTCGACCGCTCTAAAGTGTCTTCCCCCCCTTAAGGTGACCAATCGTCCTCCTTTAGGGAGGATAGTCCTTCATTTATAGTACTCATTTAGTGCAATATGATTTAGTGTAAAATTCAATAAGGATTTAGCTCAGCATTGAAATTAAACAACTGTTCTATTATCCGAGCACTCATTTTCCACTGATTAGTCCGGATAATCGAGATGAATGAGAAAGAGAGAGAGAGAGAGAAAATGTGTAGATAAGATAGTTTGTGAATATAGGATATTGCAAACCAAGTCTAATATTTAGCTGTAAGGCCCAATAAAGTTATACCTATACAATGGCCCACAAAAGTGTTCGTACGCCGTTTTTTTAGTAATTAGAATCATTGATTTGATAAAATACGTGCAAAAGAGATTTTGAAAAAAATTGCAATTAGTAGGAATTGCATGAGGAAATAAAAATGGCACTTTTTAAAACTTCTTTATTTTAGCTCATAATGAAAATTCAAAATATGACTTTTGTAGATCTATGTTAGTTATACATATGCCGAAAATTTCATCGAAATCGGTTTGATACAGAAAAAAACGACGCTCATCGAAAGATGTAAGGAACTATGGATTTTAAGCAGAAACTGATCAAAAGTCGTGAAAAACTGCGATTATCACCACTTTCAACCGCTTGTAGCACATGTGTTTGTTAACTGATTTCAATGAAATTTTCAGCATATGTGTAAATGACATAGATCTACAAACCGCGTATTTTGAATTTTCATTACGGACTGAAATAATAAACTTTTAAAAATTGCCATTTTTATTTTCTCATATAATTCCTACTAATTGAAATTTCTTCAAAATCTTTTTTGCACATTTTAAAAGTAAATCAATGCTTCTAATTGCTCAAAAAAAGTCAAGTGGTTTGGTCAAATTTTAAGAAAGTTATTCTGATTTAAAGGGCGTACGAACACTTTTGTGGGCCGGTGTATATTGTAATCGAGGTTTTATTGTATTTCTTTGAGATCAATGGACTATTTATACTGATTGGCTTCCGAACTCTCCGTATCGGTTGGTTTCAGTCGGTCGGCGTGTTTGGTGGTTTGTAGAATTGCGGATTGTCCAAGATTCGGTGAACAAAATGCATAACCAGCGAGGAGGCTTCTTCGTTCGAATCTGAAACGGGCGGACGGACATTTGTTCCATAACTCGAAGGACATTTCTTGGGAATGCACGTCTGCCTGGTCAATTGCACAGTTGACTTCTTGGCCCTTGGCGTATTCTGTGCGACGCGCGCCACGCAGAGAAGCTTAGGCTAATAAGAGAAGGAGGAGGCAGTCGGAATTACCGATTACGTGGCCGCGTGGTCGCGTCCTCGGGATCGTTGTATTTCGAGATCGCGTTCAATCGAACTTCCGCTCCCTTCGAACGAGCCTAAGCGCGTTCGACATGGGTGCTTCTGCACCAGAAGACACTGTCACGATGCGAAAACCTCGAGTCTTCGCAACACCTCCATTAGATGTTTCATTTGAACGTTATTTGATACTCTGAAAAATCATAGAAAATCAAATACGTTTATTTAAACTACCGACGAATCAAGCAGCGTTAATTGGATCCTTTAAGTGAAACAATACTAATCCAGTGAAAAAACTTCATTGACGATTAAACAGCCGATTTTATGCATTTATGACAAAAATATAAACCCCCTAGCGTATCAAGCGACGTTAATTGAACCCATTAGATGAGACAATACTGATTAGTCAAAATGTGCATTTATGACAAAACTGAGGAGGTGTAGTTTAAAACAGTAAAAACATTGGACAAAGCTTAAAACTAATATTATTTTTAACATACTAGGCATATAAAAAAAGAAAATGAATTCCTATTTTACTCCAGTTTGTTGCACTTCAGGTACAACATTTTTATTTTGCATAAAGGTCCGTTGTCCAGTAATGATTCTTTTATGAAATTTTTTCTGATAAAAACGACGACAAACACGACACTGTTCGGATCATAATTACTCGATTAGTAAGTGATATATTAGGTTGTGTAATAAATTCCCGCGTTTTTTGTATTTTATTTTTTCCCACAATTTTGTGATTTGCTAGGTGAAGTGTATATATGTGTATGCATTCGTAAGTCCTTTTCTTGCTCTACAAACCTATCTGCTTCAATTTTTCGAATTAATTAATTTTAATCAATTTTTAGGCTTTTGAAATGGAAATTCCGGGAGGTAAAAAAATTCATTCTCGACATCCGCTCTATTTTGCCTTTCGTCGTCGTCAAAAAGCTACGGAAGCAGCTCGCGACATTTGTGACGTGCATGGAGTAGATGCTATATTATACTGCTTTATTATGGTATATTATATGTATAATTGATTATACTGCTATATTATGCTATATTATATGTATAATTGATTATACTGCTATATTATGCTATATTATATAATTGATTATATTCTACTGCTATATTATATAATTGATTATATTCTACTGCTATATTATATAATTGATTATATTATACTGCTATATTATATAATAGATTATATTACACTGCTATATTATATAATTGATTATATTATACTGCTATATTATTCTATATTATATAATTGATTATATTATACTGCTATATTATGCTACATTATATAATTGATTATATTACCCTGCTATATTATGCTATATTATATAATTGATTAAAATTAATTAATTCGAAAAATTGAAGCAGATAGGCTTGTAGAGCAAGGAAAGGACTTGCGAATGCATATACATATATACTTTACCTAATAAATCACAAAATTGCGGGAAAATATAAAATACGAAAAACGCGGTAATTTATTACACAATTCAATAGTAGAACCTCGATTATCCGAACCTCCGATACCGGAAGTCTTTACTATCTGAAAACGCTTCTCATGTAATCAGCTCATGTGTAGTATTGTCTGAATAAGAACAAAATGTTCCCAGCACGGTGACAACCGTTTCATAAAAATCTAATTGGCTAATAATAACCAGTCTGCAGATCTTTGTGCAAAGTGTGAGAAATTGTGCGAACGCGTTAATATATATTTACACTTCTATTTAGAAACGTGAAATGATATCTTTCCAATTCCCATTTTAGTTTTCAGCTCAAAGGGGAACATCCTTTGCAAAATATATCCCCAGGACTTAAAATAGCCTATCAGTTTAAAGAAAGCACTCTCGCAGCCCCTTCCTCTTTAGCATGTCCAATATTTTTAGCCGGCTACGGTGTGTTCTTTTTAATATTAAAGGAAAATGCCCGTTAAACGTCGCAACCAATTTCGCGGTATTTTCGACCATTTTTCGGTGGATTAATGCCGGCATGCTTTCGCGTTCCGGTTTTATTAAATAATTTTTTACAAGGCACAGAAGCGAGCCGAGGCCCGCGCAATTTATCCTCGGCTTGTGCATAACCACCCGAGGCGTAACTTATGGCGATTAAAATATGTCACGCGAGATTACATGCAGCTACGTGCTATGCCCTTGCACCTCCAAGAAAATATTCTCTGCCATGTTTGTCTTACACCCTTCTTGGAAGAACTTGCATCTTGGCAACGCAACCATTGTTGGATACACTGCAAGAGACGCTACAATAATACTGCACAATTTTGGACTCAAGAAATTCGAATATTATTCTACACCACTACTAGTCTACATTTTTGTATATTGATTCGAATTTGTAGGACGAATATCTAATAATTTTATTACTTTAACCCTTAACACTCGAATGACGACTCTGAGACGCCGCTACAAATTGTTACACCATTATTCAGACTATTGTTTACATGATTAAATTTGTTTATATGTAATAAATTACTAAACATTTAAATATTGTATGAGGTACTATATCAGTTTCGTACGCATATAATGAAAAAAATTATGTACAATGGAAATATTCTAGGTTAGAAGAAATGTTTGATTTTTTAGTTGAAATATCTCCGAGTGCAAAGGGTTAACATTAACCATTAAACTTCAGTAAATCATTTTTCAAACTCGTTTCCATTGCCTCAAACATCAATAAATCATTCCCTAGGCTATTGCCTAAAACGGTAATAACTCATTTCTTAAAGATTTCTATTACCTAAAACAGCAATTGCTATTACCTTGAAACGTGTCCAATTTTTCATTGTATTATCTGTTTTTCTTTTCACGGTTGAATGATCGCCATTTTTACAGAAACTTTATCTATGTTATATGGTGGTGTGCACTAAAGAAATAATTTTAAGAATTTTTTTAATCGATTTAGTGAATTACCACAATACAGCCCCTACATTCGTAATAGTAACAATTTAATGAAATAATCCAAAGTTTGTCAAATCTATAAAGCACATCGAAAATCTCAAAGGAACTCGTTTCCAATTTAAGAAATGAGTTCATGAATCCCCGAAAAGGATTACCTAAAACATTTCTGCATCATTTTAGAACTAAAGATGCTGATGGTCGATCAATTACAAGTCACGGAAGAATAAAAATTGATTTTATTCGTGAGCATGTGTGTTTCGAGCTTGGCGAATCTCGCATGCGAGTCGGAATTTATGAACGATTGAATGAAATCGTCGCATAGTTTCGTGACACCCATTGGACAACTATACGCTCGCAAAAACGAGCATAAGCGCGTTCAAGGAATTCCAATGTCACGACGGAACAGCGGTTTCACCGCCGCGCAATATACACGACAAAGTGCCGATAACTTTGCACAACGAACAATCAACGCGACGATCCAATTTCGTCACGGAATTGAGTTTCGCCGATGTATCGATGCGTATCGATCTGTGTCGAACAATTGGACAGCGTCCATCGATCTTTGGATTTACTTAGCGCAGCGACTCTCAACCCGTTCGTCAACAAATCCTCCATTTTTCAGCCCTTTGAGCAGCCTCGAAAATTCCACAAAATCAAAGCAATCAGTTACAACTACGCTAAATAATTACGCTCACATGCGTAGAAACGACGACAAATAAGAACAATATCGAATATAATAATAGTCTTTTCATTTAACCATGAAAATGTTTCATCTCATAGAGAAACAGAATAAAAATAAGATAAAGCAGTTATGTCTGATACATTGAATTTCTTAACTGAAGCAATGGATGGGTCATCTGATATTATTGTAAGATGCAAACATACCGATCATCATTTTTATGAAATAAAATTTGAAAATTATTCAGATGTACAATATTCTTGCACTTTATAAATGTAATTTCTTTCGATCGAAATGAATTATATTGATGAATCTGATTTCGGCGCTAGGTTCGATCTTATTGAAAGTCAGCAAATTTGCAATTATATTATTATCCCAACGTATCGATCCGTGTGTGGATCATTCTCAAGAGATTTTATGCGTTTGCTGTGCAAAGGTTTTAATAAAAGAAAAACAAATTATTTTTATGAATAAGAGTTACGGCGGAACGTGGTTGAAACCATGGTGGCAGATACGTAACAGTTACATATCTGGCACCATGGTTTCAACCACGTTCCGCCGTAACTCTTATTCATAAAAATAATTTGTTTTTCTTTTATTAAAACCTTTGCACAGCAAACGCATAAAATCGAAACGTTGGGATAATAATATAATTGCAAATTTGCTGACTTTCAATAAGATAGAACCTAGCGCCGAAATCAGATTCATCAATATTCTTGCACTTTGCAGATGCTAATCGAATAGTATGCAGTATCGGAGCAAACATCGCCTGGGTCCATTTTGATCCAGAATGATAAGAGTCCCATTTAAATTCTAGTCTCCTAGCAGCATGTCTTAACGATCAGCCATTTGCGTTGAATCAAAAGATTAACAAGTACAATAAAATTCTCTACGGGTCCATTTAGACCCAACGCTCTGCAAGTCACCATCCGCCAGAGATTAATCATCCCAAGGTTAAGTACATACGGCTAACTCCGTCTCCCATTTCCGGGAGACCGAAAGTGTTAATCCAAAAGAATGTTTCCGACGATTCTATTGTTAACGCGTCTGATTTTAATTGGTCGCGAAACGGCGTGAAAAATGGCGGCCGGATGTTATCGCGCGAATCGCTTCCGATTAACCTCAGATTAGTTCCATCTAGATTCCCCGCAACACGATACCACGCTCGAGCATAAATTCGCGGGGCTTAACAAGAAATTCATGGTCAACCAGGAGTGTCCCACTTTCCGACAATGTTCGTTGCACATGTCGACGTCTTATCTGGCATTGCATGTAGGCGTACAGGCATAACACTACGCATTCCCGGCAACGTGCTACTTCGGCGAACAAAGATGTAAATTCTAGTGCACGCGCGGTGCAACATCGAGGTGCAACCACAACAAAAAAGTAAATCGAGCAAACTGCTAGTGATTAGCCTACGCGGCCGATCTCTCGACTTTGTAACGAGTCTGACTATTTTTCAGATCATTATTCCGGAACTCGTCGATAGACCTTGAACAATGCTCGATAACGTGACAATTAGGTTTGCTTGCGTTTAAGGATTTACTTAATGCCCGTTTGAAAGAATTTATATCTAGGTTTTGTATTCGGAGTTGGGTAAAATTTTGGAATAAGGTGTCTCAAAATTTGTTTAAAATATTATCTATTCGAATGTAATGCTTTATACGGACAGATTTCACTGAATAATATCTCTAATATCTAATTACACGTATTTCAAACACGTGTCTAGAATTGGTAATTGAAATGGTTTTATGAAAGAAATAGCATTTTCACGGCTCAACGAGCCGTAGTTCTTTGTTTTAAGATATATGAGCACGATTGATCATAAGAGGGAATATTTAGTATCTGAAGGAATATTTTTCCAAGGAACTGTCCACATTCAAACTGTCTTCAACAGATATCAAAATCGTGCCGGAAGGTGCGGAAATAAGCATGAGAGAAGGAGGTACTTTTTCTCTTTAGAATCGTGTTATGAAAGGACATGAAAAATGACGGTTACCTAAGTGGCCGCCATCTTTCGGTTTTCGCGGATATTACAGGAGACGACGTCCCTCTTCCACCCCGCAGCCAGTGTCAATACGTTTAGCTAATAAAGCATCACTACTATTCGGGTGTAGAGGGATGCGAACACGTTTGAACCTAATTGCCCTATGCCCTACACTGTTCCGCTTTTCAAATCGTCGCGCAAGTATATCGATCCCTTATCTGGCGTAATGTAGACGCTCGAATCTGATACTAGGAATTCCCGGTACTATACATCGTTGTCGTTGTGTGGCCTAACCGTGTTATTTGAATAAACAGTGGCGGCGGTAATACGAGTGCAAACGATCGCCTGCGACACGTATCGAGTGCCATGCTCATGCAGCACTTATTTTTCTGAACACGACGCGTGAGCCGCGTCCGTGCGAAAAAGTATAATTAATAATAATTCGAAACTTTAACAAATCTTCGAGAGCCGCCCATACCTCAGAAATACGAGCCTAATGCTGAGCCGATTTATCCGGTAACAACATTCAAACCTGCAATTGCGCTTGCAGAAAAACCGCTCAAAATTATAATGTATCTCTGATTGTAAAATTCATCAAAATCTTCTCGTAGTTTATTCATTGAAATTCAAGCCTCCATTCATCCAGCTGAAGTTTATTGAACTGGTCAAACACCATTGTGCTCTTTTATTTATTTACTACATTGTATTATATGTTAAAACATCAAAAGACTAATATAAAGAGAAAAGATTAATTTCTATATAAATCTTGTTTCCATAACCTCAATGATAGGTCGGTATACCGGTGACCGGTGACCGGTGACCGGCACGGTTCGAAGGCACTATTCATCGTGCATTGATGCCCGTCGGTCACCGGTGACCGTCGCAACATAAAATACTAAACACTATTGTCGGTTATAACCTACATCAAAATCTGCCATTCGTCATCGGTGAACAGTGTTTTAGGGTGCCGGTCACCGGTGACCTCCGCAAAATTAATTGGAATTTACCATTGTTGGTTATGATCTAGATAAAAATTTGCTATCCGCGATCAGTAAAGAGTGTGTGAAGTTGTCGGTCACCGGTGACCGCTGCAAAGAAATGTACTATACATCATCGTCGGTTATAGTCTTTAATCTATAATATATTGAAATTTTTTATCCGTGATCGGTGAACAGTATTTTAAGGTATCGGTCACCGGTGACCTCCACAAAATAAAGTAGGATATACCATTGTTGGTTATGATCTAGATTCTAGACAAAAATTTGCTATCCGCGATCAGTAAAGAATGTGTGAAGTTGTCGGTCACCGGTGACCGCTGCAAAGAAATGTACTATACATCATCGTCGATTATAGTCTTTAATCTATAATATATTGAAATTTTTTATCCGTGATCGTTGACAAGTGTTTTAGGGTGTCGGTCACTGGTGACCGCCGCGCAGTGCCCTATTTTCGCGTGTGAAGTTCAGCTTACCGGGACAGTTTGCGATGCTGGATCGAAATCAGTATAATCGGCTATTCCCTAGATTTGCTCGCTCGAATCCTGAAGGCACTTAGCACGAGTGACGCAAACACACACAACCCGTCGCAAGATCACGACCCGACAACTTCGTGAAGTCCGCGAACCGCTCCGGTGCCATTCGTACGACGGGAGCTAATGGTTGCGAGACGATACCCGTAACGATCGTTAAGGACAAACTTAATAATAGTAGCCGGATATTTACTATAGATCGCGAGTCATCCAATTGGCCGGTCAGAGACGAATTCATGACTCGCGGCCACTTTGCGAATATGTATATCGCGAGCGACGAGCCAAAACCATCGCGAAACACAGGGAGGAGTGCACCCGCGCGCGGACACCGCACCAGTGTTCGATTCAATGGACAAAACATCAAAATTCGAAGTGTGTCTAAATAGTCTTCCATAACGAAATATCGATGACAAAATGCAGTTCTTGAGACTACCCACAGTTTTTGTTGAATACACCAATTTGTTGTTGAAAATTAAACTTGAAATTGACTGCAGGAAATCAATGCAGGGAATCAATGCATGTTTTCAATCGCGCATCATTGGCAGAATATTTGTTTATTCAATCTACTATCTTATAGGTTGAATTCAGTACTGTAGAACATTTAAAACGAACAAATAATTTTATACAAATAACAATACATGTTTATAATTTTTTCATATCAAATACTTATAAACTTTAAGGAGACTTTAAAGAAGAGTACCAAAAAGTACCTCCTTGATCATTTTTTATACTACCTCTCGATACATTAAACTTTACATTAAATTTGATTTTATTTGCGGAACGTTGCGAATAATGAAAATATTAACGAAAATTGTCATAAAGACGGTCTCTGTTCAGGCTCTATTACGGCTCCTCAAAGCGATAAGATACTTTAAACAAAACAATTTTATAGTATAATAACAAGTTTTCTAATATAATAAAAAAGTATCAGGGGTCTTAGGTCGCAAATTGATTAATTTAAGAGTTATTACTTTTGTCCCGAATTCCCCTATATAGGATCGAACACTGTGCACCGCGAGGACTCGCCGCGATACACACGAGGGAGTACGTGACGGGGCTCATTGTCCGATTCGGTATCGTGGCGAACACACCGTTTATCGTAATTTTCGATGGGCAATTAGAATTGCGCAACCTGCCTATAATTTGTTACTATGGATTTTATCCAATCGAGCCGTGATATAACACGGGATTTTCTTCGGGTGTATTTTCAATTTTTTTGCGCGGTAACGGAACTCCAGAGATTGAAAAAGTTCCGAAAATAACTGTTTCAAATTGTTTTCTGACTGAAACAGTTATGGAGAACCAAAAAAGTCTCTAACTGGTATAAGGTTATATCGGTTACGGTTTCGGTTCTTCGATATAATATAGGTTCTATAACTGTTATTTTTCGTTTCTGGGTTCCGATATATCGTCGGGTTACGTACTCCATTAGATTAAAAAATGTTCGAAAAACATACTGACAAAGCTAGAATTTTTCGTTTGTTTTGTTACTTACTTTGATTTTTTCAATCAATAAATCATTTTAAAGTTGTGACGATTTTTCATTTCAATTTAAGTTTTCAAACGACGATTTCTCAAAAGTTCAAATTATGGAGTTACCTTGTTTTGGCAGTAACCCGACGATATATCGGTTATTCTAACCTAGATCGGAAAAATAACAGTTACAGAACCGATATAATGTCGGTTCTGAAGAACCAAAAACCTAACCAATATCAGGCAGGACCGATATACCTTCTAACAGTTATGATACGTTTTCGGTTCTCCATAACTGTTTCAAGAATCGAAACCGATATAATAACTGTTTTCAACCCCTGCGAAACACACCATGGATCGTCCGCTAATTTATTTATTTCGAAATCTGCAACCTTTTTTATATCTATTTTGTCGCTTCTTCGCAGATTGTTCAATGCTTCATAGAAGTCTATGCTTTTCTCTGATATGTAAGAATTAATTATCGAAACATCGATTATCTGATTAAAGATTTGATCATTTTTCTTAAAATAAAGATTTGCAAATCTGTTATTATCATATCTCTACAGCGTCGGATTTCAATGACTACATATTGTAACTTGAACATTCTAGGTGACAAAGCACAGCAAAATAAGACAATTATATCCAATGTTTAATTTTGCTGGCTCAACGAAACGTAGCTGAGTTTATGTTGGCAAGGCAAGTGTGCAGCTATCAATTTAATTCATTCCACGATGTAAGCACGGATTTCCAAACTCGTTAAGAAATGTTAATTGCATTATCATATTCGACGCAATTTTTCGGTTTACGGGGAAGTGCATTAAAGTGCGAACGCACTGACAAGGTCAAAGCACCTCGACAAATCAAGGAACTGCGAGGAATACGTCAGAACCAGTTACGGCGCAGGATTACGTGCAACGCTATATTGTAAATGTCGGAGGAGTTTCACTTTTTGTTTACATAACACGGACAGCGTTGTGCAGTGCATGCATTTGAAAATCGTGCACTGTGCAGCCACCGAAAACAGCAGGTTTTCCAATCGAACCGTTGGCTGTCAATCGAACGCCATCGTGTCGATGACGGGTAGACTGGAAGCGAATTTCAAAATCGCCGGTCAAGGAGCTCTCTTTTCGAGGAGCAAGATATATCGCGAGGATAGAGGATCTCGAGTGCAACGAGTCGCAGCCGAAGGAACCTAACCTAAATATGGATCGGCGTTTGCCAATGCAAATAATTCGTTTACCTTGACACGATTTGGCGTCAGGACACTTTGTCGCCCCTTTCGTCTGTCAAGGAGCCGCCTTGATTCGCCCAAAATGTCCTCTAGCGTTCACCGACCCATTCCTTGCTCGACATCGTCGTCCCGATGGCGAAAATGTCAAACGTTGCAACACACACGCGGTAATTCGTTCCTGCCGAATCGCGCGTCCGTGACCGAGACGTATTTGAAACAACACACATCACAAAACACGAACCGTTCAAACGCGATCAACAACGTTCACTGATCGACAGCGGTGTCACGAATGCGACTCGCTTTTGTTTACTCTCTCCGGCTCGTGACAGCAGGTGGCGCAAAGAAAGGTGGGGGATCCCATGGCTTTTCCTTTATCGCACGATCGAGCAATCGAATTGTCCTGCCTTCGATGGATCGCAACCATTATCGACACTCCTTTGTCTTTTCCCTATCAGAAGACCAGCTTTGTATTGCGCTAATTTTCAAAGGATTTTCTATGAATCTTAATATTTTACCTTCCTGCGAATAACAAAAATTCATTGAGCACTAACTGGTAGACTGTGAATTTTTATGTGAAATAAAAATTGTCTGTCTCAATCCCAGCTACAATTGACTCAGACAAATTTTTATTTTGCGTCATCGGTACAGTGTTTCAGGGAGTCGGTCCCCGGTGACCGCCGTAAAACAATGTACTATAAATCATACTCCTGTTTCTTATAATATATTTGTTATAATTTCTTATAATTATACTAATCAGCAAAACATTCATACTTATCTATTTTTATCTTCTAGAAACTCAATTTTCAAAGAAACTTGTAATTTCAATTACAAGAATTTTTGTTCTCAATAGCAAGTGAAAAACGATATTTTTTAAATTGTTTCAAGAAATCAGATGCAAAATTCGCCTGCAAGTTGTTTTAACGTTTGAGATACATAGTAAATAATTACGCGTAGTTCCGTTGAACATTTATAAATCACAGTTTATTTGCAATCTATTAACATTTTAGACATGTACGGGCCATCGAGTTCGTAGCCCATTTTTCTGTAGTAGTTCCTTGTCCCGACACCTAAGAAAAGATTGTAATACATAGCTGACTAACTAATGGAATATTTATACGATCTACTTCGCCCAACGAGTCGAGTCAGAGAAGGTAAACAAATGCCAGTGCAACAGAGTTGAAGTTACATTTCTCAGATAGTTAGCAAAGGATGCAAGTTGGTATTTTGTTTATCTACACTGACTCGTCTCATTGGATCGAATGTAGTTATTTTTATACCCGAAATGACAGCGATCTTTTGAGATTGATGTTCCTCCTTAGCAATGCGCTCAGCCTCTTCCATCAAAAGCATACCGAAACCTTGATGTTGAAATTTGGTAGGGTCCCGAGCGTTTACAGGGACTACGCTACCGTACACGTGAAGTTCTCTCACAATCGAGCACCTGTCTTTAAGTTCTGGCCTATAAAATATAAATAATTAATAGAATCGTTAAACAAGTCCTTCAATTGACAATTTACCTGAAGGTTTCGCTGGAACATTTCCTCAATCTTAGCAGGCCGACTAAAATGTCTTGCGTAGGATCTTCGTATGATAGGAACGTTTCCCAGCCACCGTTAGCGACATAATCGCGACGAATAAGCTCAACTTCATAGGGTTGCACCTTATGGTGAATTTCTTGGATACCCACCTCTCGTGTTCTCACATCTCGACAGTCGGTTCCCAAGTCCTTCATTCTTGCCAGCGCTAGTTCACGCAGATTTCCGTGTTCTACTCCTGAACTACATATTAAAGAAATATATTAATTGTAGAAATAAAACATTAGTAAACTTGCAAAACAGCTACCTCCCTTCACCAAAATGTTAATACTGTACTGGATACATTCATACCTAACTAAAGGCATCGGTATATCTCTCTGCACGCGATAGACGCGAGTCCAAGGCGGAATGAGAGCCAATATGCGAGCTATAAGATCTATCAGATCACTGGGCGGGTAGCTTTTGTACCTTCCGGTTTTCCAAAGCTCGTACAATCCTGTACCACGAATGACTAGTGTTGGATAAATTTTTAGACCGTCTGCTCTGAATGCTGGGTTTGCAAAAAATTCCTGAAAACAGAGGAACCTTAAAAAAAACTCAAAACGAAAAAAAATCAAGATTATACAAAAATGAGACTCACAATAAATTGATTAACGTCTCTCTCCATATCTACATTCGGTAAATCTGGCATCATGTGTGCTATTACTTTAAAGCCAGCGTCTTTCGACATCTGGAAACTCTCACACACCGCATGTACTGTGTGCCCTCTGTTGGTATCGCGTGCTACATCTTCGTACACGGATTGTACACCGATTTCCAAGCGGGTACACCTGTAAAAATCATATTTCTGAAGTACATTGTTTAATCATTTCTTTCTATGGTATAACTCTGATACGTACCCATAGTTTAACATGTCCGAAAGATGTTTCTTCAGGCAATAATCAGGTCGAGTTTCTATAGTAATACCAATGCACTTTGCTCTACTCCTTTCAGAGTACTTCACTGCTTCTTCAACATTGCTGCTAACGTGTCCAGATAATGCGTCGTGCAAATTTCGAATGAAGTAATCTCTATAATCCTCTGGCAGAGACATAAATGTTCCTCCCATAACAATAAATTCAATTTTGTCCACACTGTGTCCTAATTGTTTTAACTGTACCAAAATTTGGTGTTAACGCTTGTGGAGGAATTGCTCATAGAACTTCGCATTTACCTGGTCAATGCGATGTCTCGTTTGCAGTAATGGATTGTACCTTGCTCGAATTGCTCTCATGGATGTGGGCTCGTAGCCAGTGTATGACTGTGTTGAGTACTCGAAATCAGAGTCAGGACCACCGGGACAATACACGCAGATGTTTCCTGTCATGTTAATGTGTGGACATCTGTGCGGCTTGCACATTACAGCCACAACAGCTATCTGTAAGAACCAAATATTCAATGTATCTTCTGTGATAATCGTCTATACGAGGTTTAATCTTTTGTAGTACCAACCCCACTAGCTGTTCTAATAGGTTTAGCTTTCAATTTTGGCAACAATATACTCCTTGCTTCCGCAGGCACAGCCGCAATAATGTCAACCAATCTAGGCGATGACTCCAAACCATTCTTGGAAGATATTCGAGTTTTTAATTTATTTAAGTCCACGTCCCTATTCGCTTTGTGCGCCCTCAGCAATTCTTGTATAATTTCACCAATTGTCATCATCGTCCTTACCTCCTTACTTTGTTCAAACTCTAAAAATAAAGTTGTGCACGAATGTGAAATTTTTATTTAATCAAATATTACTTCAAATATTATTTACCTCTTTTAACCCGAGTCATGATTGTATGTTACACAAATAATCCTACAAGTTGAATTATAAAAATATAGGAGTTTAGGTTAACTTCGGTGACACCATGCGCGCTTCCATTTGCGAAATATTGATGACCTTCTAGTGGTTGGAGCTAGAAGCTGTAACGCATACAAAAATCGTCAGTTGGTAAGCAAGTTATCAGTCGGTACGAGTTCGATTTCGATTAAAGATTAGGTGGTTGATCAATTTTGTATTGCAGCCTATTGTACGAGGGTCCAGGAAAGGGAGGCGTCCAGACAGGTGAAGGATTCAGGGAAGGAATCTACGGTCACGGTTTACAATGGTCCCCCTGGAGCTGCCAGGCTCTGGACTCCCGAGACTCCTGGGAGCTCTCAGGACAGAGGTTCCATGGTTCCGTCCACCCTGGCAGCTCCAGGGGAACTAACAATTTTTCGGTGCGCACCTGTCGTTTATACACTTGCCCGAACAATAATTGGTCGATAGCGCTGCGAACTAGAGCGCAGAGGCACTTGCAAAATTCATGCGCTTCTCTTTAAAATTGTACTACACACGAAACTACGTACTACAGTTATAATACATTGTTTTAAATTTATTCAGTAAGTGTTAGTGATTCAATCTCGATGTCATTGCAATACTCGAACATTCCATACAAATGTAGAAACGCCAAAGTTTCGATAGCGCGCTATAACGTTTGAAACGTGACACGCAGCCAGTAATCTATAGAAAGATGAAAGAAAAGTTGTAACGAAAGCGCGCTTTTTACACCACAATTCGTCAGCAATAAGAAGGGCGGCCGGTGAGGGGAGTACAGTAAAGTCTTGATCTAAAGTCACAAAATAATAGCAGCCTTACACGATCCATGTCAGAGCACCGTACCCGAGGCACCGACGAAGTATAGGATATATCTCGTCTGTGCCCGAGGATCCGGCTTAGATCAGGACTTCACTGTAATTCTGTTTTCAAATATGCCGCCGAGTCGATTTAGTGAGCAAGGGTGGCTGTGGGTGGCGCTGACTGGACGCGGCATGAATTGAATGGACGCGAGAAACTCAAGCGTCTGCAACGCTAAAGCCGCCAGTTCCGGGTTCGCTCAAAGCGCACGCGCCGCACGTTTATTATCTTCTTTCTGTTCAAGTGCCATTTCATTGCATGCAGTGCAGTCTATAAAACAGAGAATGCGTTCTCGGTGGATCTCGAGTTTCCTATCACTTATCGTCATTCGTAGCGTATAAACATAACAGCACGCGGTCATTAACTTACAAATTGTTTACGTGTCGCGCGCGCGGGTACAGGCACATGAGAGCTGGCTGATATCGGCGTCGGGATGCTGGTTACTGCTGGTTACTGCTAGAGGAAAAAAAAACCGGATCGAGAGAACCATTGTAAGCGTCGCACGGGCTTTCAGGGTTTCGGGTCGAATATTCTGTGCGCCGTCAAATACCGAGCCAAAATGTCATGCAGCTACGCGGACGGGCTCTCGCACTACGAAAACAAAGGAGTGCTGGGTCTCGAAGAGGTAAAAGATCTCCATTGTTACTGGTCGTTTGGCGGGAGTCTATCGGTCATCCGCGCGACCCTTTCAACTTTGACCCTTTGTTGTTTCATTGAGTCTGTCCGTCTCCGTCTCGTCCCCGTTTTTTCTCGCTCTCCCACCACCGCTTCCTTGATCTTTTTTTCCCTGCTTCGGTTTTTAATTCCCCCTATCGTTCGTTGTTTCCAGCGATACGACAGCGTCGAGGCGTTACGACTGAAATGCGGTCTACTCGCCGATTGGGTAAAAGCGGCGCGTCACGTCGTTGTTCACACCGGCGCCGGCATCAGCACTGCTGCGGGCATTCCGGATTTTCGGTGATTATCATTTGTAATTTTTTGCTCAAATCCCCACCCTACTTCTATGTATTTCTATCCCCTCCCCCCGCCACACCGATGGCCCATCATATCCCGATCTGTTGTGCGCCCGAAAGCGCCACCGGTCAATTCTTTTAAATTAATCAAGCGGGAACGGGAGCCGTCGAGAAACAACCAGAATCCGTTTTGGTCGCGGTGACCACCATTGTTGTGCGCAGCTTTGGTGACGATCATCCGTCCCGAAACAATCATGAATTCACAGGCACACACGCATGATCACTCACCGGATTACAGGCGCAAAATGATTTTCTCCCTTTTTTTCGTAATAAAAACACACTCAATATACAGCCGGAAATGTTCGATCTTTAATCGTTACTTCGAATTATCAATGAATTTTTAATAAATCAACGCCCAAAAATATCTTTTGAAGTTGAATCGAACACGGATTGAAAAATTGAAATTTATTCCAGATTCTGTAAATCCCAATGAAATTCAGAATATACAATCATAACACAATTAAAATCAATTTTAAGGGCCATGTAATTATTCTGGATTTATTGAGAACTTGATAGATTGCACAAAATAGATTGCAAAAATATGTAATTGTAATTTGCATGGTCAATGTTTAATATTTTAGAGGTACAAACGGAGTATGGACATTAGAACAGAAAGGTCTAAAACCTGCAATGAGCATCTCGTTTGATGAAGCGATCCCCACCAAGACACACATGGCATTAAAAAAATTGGTGGAGAACAGTGAGTATAACAAACTCGGAACAACCGTGCACGAGCGATATCAAGTTCAAACCAATACATTTTGTTGTAGAAAAAGTTAAGTTCATCATAAGTCAGAATATCGACGGTTTGCATCTACGGTCAGGAGTGCAGAGACAGCACCTTGCAGAGTTGCATGGGAACATGTTTACGGAACAATGCGACAAATGTGGCAGGTTAATATCTTGCCTTAGAGATTATGCACGGTGTTTGCAAGGGAGAGTTAGTAACATAGTGTCTTCGTTTCAGACAATTCATTCGGAATTTTGCAACGAAAAGCGTGGGCAAGAAATCATTAGACACTGTTTGTAGATCAGAACAGATAGGCGGTCGTCCATGTCGTGGCCGCATGCACGACACCATCCTCGATTGGGAACACAACTTGCCAGACAGTGATCTAACACTGTCTGATCTGCACTCTAGGTAATTCAAGATTTCCATGTTGATAAAAATGTTGATTTACTCGCACGTTATGTTCCATGTTATTTAAACACGAAAGGTGGAAATCTGGAGGCGTTGCACAACTTTTTACACGAAGAAAATTTACCAAAATCGTATCGACAAGAGAAACACAGTGTAGTCATGTGGAAACATGACTGCTTCTTTCTTAATTCGCTAAAAATTTGGTCTTTTTTGCGAACAGATGAAAAGAAGAGCGCCTAAAGGTTTCACGGTTGTTGAAGTACAATGTTAGATGTTTAAAAATTTCGATACATCTAAGCAAGCATGCGCAGAAAAATATTTTGGAAAGCTTTCGTTGATCAGAAAATCCTATCTCGGTGTCTCTCAGGTTTCAGTTGACAATTATATTTCATTTACACGGTACTGGGTAACGCCGTCCGGAGTAAAACTAACTTCAGAAAAATACAATTACAGTGTGGCCGACTTGAGTATATGTCTGGGGACGACGTTACAAATTATTCCCAGCGGTAATCTGCCTCTGTACACCAAAAAGTATGGAGGCCGGCTAGTTATATGTAATCTACAACCCACAAAACATGTAAGATAACATCACGTAATTAATCGTAATTCCCAAACCCACTGAATCTACTAATCGATAGATTAATAGCTTAAGGTTGTTTCTATGTAAGTTATTCGATAATCGTTACTCGAAGAATCTGCGCGTTCGACTAGAAAACAATTCTTGATTTTAGGACAAAAAAGCGGACTTGATAATCAACGGCAACATCGATGATATCATGGTCAGCGTGATGAAGAAGCTGGGTCTGGAGATCCCGGAATACGAGAGCACGATGGATCCGACGCGAAACTCCGACACAACGTCCAAGGAGATGGACTGGACAATACCGACCAGCAGGATAAAGGATATGAACGTCCTGTACAAAAAAGTGTGCAAACCCATGAAGAGGAAACGGAAGACGTTCATGTACGAGAGAGAGCGGACGGAGGTGGCCAAACGGGATGCGAAGTCGAAGAAGCCGGCGTTCATGATGAACCAGGACATAAAGACGGAGGAGGACCCATTGAACACGTCGAACATAGAATGCAACGAGCCAGTAGTCGGCGACGTGAGCAGTAACCCCGTGAAGATCGAGAACGACATCAAGGACCAACTGGAGCCGTTCGAGGAGTTCTCGACGGAGAGCGTGAGCCAGCCGGACCCCGATTTACAAGTCTCTGATATACTGTAGCATGAAGATTTTAACATATGGTGATCTTGACGACCTAATATTCTTGTTGAGGGATCCTTTTGTTTCGGAGGCTTGAAAACAGACTAACATTTCGCACGCTTTTTTCTCCGTTAAATCAGGCCGCGAAAATTCGAACCGATAAACGAAAATGGTTGTGGATTTCAAGAAAGTTGCGACTCTCAACGGTTCCTCTGTAAGAAGTCTAACGAATGACCGCGTTTTCGAGCTTCGAAACGGGAAGATCCCCTTAGTTTTCAGTCCACGTTCAACTTATTCACGAGTGCATATAGAATGGGTGTTATCTGTATGTGAAGAATGCCTAAAGTGCTACTGATTTGTTTATACGGAAAATGATACCGCAGTACACGAAAAGAAAAAAAGAGAGAGGATTACGGAGAATTGAAACAGAAGTTCGGTAAACCGCTTTTATCGTCAGAAGCCAAGGAACGCTGCGCAATACGTGTACATATGTGTAGTAGTAATTTCGTGGTCGCTTCATGTTTTGTCCGCTTGCCCCAATACTCGAGCGTGTGTACAAGCGTAGTTCTTGCCCAGAAGGTCAGTGCTTCAGCGATTAACGTTGTATCATACTTCCGACCTGCGCATAGATGCATGCACATCATGGGTTCTTTCCATTATTGTAGTACATTGTCTAACGTTATGTACTTAAGATGATTTATTTAGAATCGTTTGTGACACGTTGATAGGGATTCCGCGTAGATCTCTGAGAAGAGATGTGTACTTGTTGGTAACGATATAGTCAAACGAGTAATACACCATAGCTTCCGAACGTAGGGAGTTCTGGAGGACTCTAAAATTCTGAATCTAACTTTCTAACATTATAAAGTCACTACGCACAATTTCGAAATTTTGATAATAAGCTGAAAGAGGCGCTGAATAAAATGGACTTTCAAAAGCGAGTTGCGAAATTGTTAAAAATTCCAAAAAATTTTAGAAATAGGCTCAGCGAAACAACTTCAGAACGATTGTGCTTCCAGCGATGACTTTCTTCACAGTTCAGTGCTCTATTCGATTTGATCGTTACCCGCGAGTACACGTATTTCATATTACGTTTAAATGCGTTTAATTAACATATAAATATATATATATGATATATATACACTGTTCGTGTTTTCTGAAACTGTGACCAATACTTCCGAGGTTGTTCGATGATTGATGAAGCAATTAAGGAAGTCCTATAATGATGTTTTAACTGAGATACTCGTTGCTAGCTTGGAACGTTTAAGATTGAGATCTTTTTAATAGAAAGCTCCGTACGAGCGTTGATGTTGTTTGGTCATTTGATAGTTAACTGTCTCTTTCTCGTTAAACGCACACATTTGTACAATCGCGACACAGCGATACAGATCTCTCTCCTCCAGGAACGAACGTCGAACCAAGCAATAGATAACGACGATGTTCACTCACTGTGACGATATACATGTCTGCGTGAGCGAGTCGGGAAACGGAAGTGCAAATGGTTTACGATTAAAAAATAAAAAGAATGATAATTCGAATAAGAAGAAAAAGATGTATAAGCGAGTCTTTCCTATATCGGCATTCGACGCTATTCAGTCGATAGCGTGTTTTACAGTAGAACGCAGATTAGTGAAACGTGTAATATTTATATGTACATAGCAATGCGCGCTTGGTTGCTCCTAATAATTTATTACTTTAATTCACATTATTTACTGGACGTTACTATTAGTGAAATATTATAGCATTCGACGGGAAATAAAACTATGGAAACGGGATTTCTACGACTATGTTATCCACTCCCACATTTTAATTTGGCTTTGCGTGCTTCTCACGAATTTTTAATCAAACTCTCTTTAGTATAAGTTAATTTAAAATTTATTTGAACTATTTACTACTTACCTATTATTTAAAATTGTATGTAATCGTTTGTTGTCATAAACGCATAAGTCTAACGACAATGGATTGAGTTGTTTGTGTAGTGATGGATTGAAAAACGTTTAGTGTCTTTGATATCGTATATTCTTATTCATAGGCAAAGTTTAAACAAGGATACAACCTGATACAACATAATCATGTACACGTGCGTTACAATAATTACTCTGTGGCGGCTACCTCCTACGCTCGCCACCAGATGGATAAATAGACAACACTTTTCCCGCTACTACACGACCCGAAGATGTGGTGGCGAGCGTAGGAGGTAGTAGCCAGTAGCCACCCACAACTCCTCCATAGCTTTACAAAAAAACGTCACTCATCATTGGTCGAAGCAGAAGTGACTCTGTTTATACATATTGTAAATGCGACGGATGAATGCGTTACAGTTCGAGAACAACATTCCCGTCGAATCGAAACGAATTCGCAACGACTCTCGCGATAAATACCTCATGAGAGTAGCTAATCTAGATCGGTTATTCGAGGCGATTGAGGAGTACCGGAAGTCACCTTCTAATCTCTGTCTCTCTGAAAAAAATCTCTAGCTTTGAAACTTAACTCGGTGTAACACGCGTTCTCGTGTGTATGATATGCCAAAAGGGACTCCACGGCTTCACAGGTGTGAACGAAGAGATTGCACGAAAACAGAAAGAAAAATAGAGATAGAGAGAAAAAGAGAGCGACGCGGTGGGTGAAAGAAAAGGAAAAAAGGTATGTACTAGGAGATTACAAACTGTTTATCGGCTTGGTTCGATCCGTAGTTTGTCCGCGAGCGAACCGTGGCTCGACTATTTGGTATAATTGCATTTAAATATCCATTACTCCGCGGAGAACTCATTAATGTGGACCAGAGCTCGGAATTACGTGCTCATTGCAGCCGATTTTCGGTCGAAAAACTGAATCGAAAATGTACATTTTATTCTACGTAGAATAAAATTGTTCCCTAAGGAGCTTTGTTTTTGAGAAAAATAAATTTGAAAATTTATCGAATGCGCGTACACTTTATCCAGTTTCAGCTCGACATTTATATGTATACATCGAATAGATCGACGGTCGAGACCACAATTTTAAAAGTACTTACTTTTCAGGTATCCGCTTAATTTATTAATTGTTGGAAGTGATGTCCACGTTGTTTTAAACATAACTGTGTTCTTCTTACTATATTGCACCGAATATTTTCTAACCTATCGTTACGCAATTTTAGTTGTTCAAACGCTAGAATAATTTTTTGTCTTAATTGTTCAACGCTCGTTGTTATTAGTACATACAACAGACTTGACATGACCCCACCAACAAAAATGTAGTGGTGATAGGTCCAGAGATCGTGGTGGCCAAGGCATTTTGCCATTGCGGCCGATCCAGCACTAATAATTTTCATTTAAAAAGCCTCTTACTTCGAGACTGTAGTTTGGTTGTGCTCCATCTTGTTGAGAAATCAAATTCTTTATAAGAGATTATAAGAGGAACATTTCCCAATAATCGGCAAGTGCGACAGGAGCCAGAGGGCGGGCCATTCAAAAATCGGACGAAACGAGCACTTAATTCCGAGCTCTATACTAGGAGATACAAATTGTTTATCGGCTCGGATTCGATCTGTAGTTTGTCCGCGAGCGAATCGTGGCTCGATTATTTGGTATAATTGCATTTAAATATTCGTTCTTTCGCAGAGAACTCATTAATGTGGCCTATGCACGATGGGAAACATAGGCCTACCAAAAAGTGTTTTTCAATTGGGCTATCTATACATATGTAAGTATATCTGTACGTGACGGGATAGAAATCGATTATTACATATGTATATATTTATATATATTTATATTGTATATATATATTTATACATATCATGACAAACTTTCCTATATTGCTCTACATTTTTGCGTATTATCATCGATCTTTTTACTTGACGTGTTATCGACCGAGAGAACGCGCGTTTACCGACCGAACTTCGCGCAGGAATCCGGTCGGTGGTTCGAACGAAGCTTCTCCTTTTGATTCGATCGGTGGCTTCGTTCCGCGAATTAACGTATCGAGACATTCGTTCATCCTCACGCAAGAAATACGCTCTCTTGAATCCCGGCGTTAAGTACGTGACAAACAATAAATAGAAGTATGTATATGGCTAACTTAATTCGCTGTGTAAAACGCATCTTTGGGTTTTCTTAGTACGGCCCGGTCGAGGCTGGCGGAGCGTCGTCGGCGAATTTAGTCTAAGTGTTTCGCGACACTCGCCTTTATCACGGTACGAACCATTTCGGGCTCGCTTTAATAGCTTTTGCTCTTCTAGGTCTCGCAATCAGAGAATCTTGACATCCTCCGACAAGTACGAGACAACGGCCTCTTCTATATGTCGCTTACACGTGCGCGTATATTGATATGTACATAATACAGATAGAGAGAGACCCACGCAATTACACACTACCGCGATTCGAAACTTCCGCGGCTCTCGATTACGATATGTAAACACATTACCGATGGAGAAAAGCCATTGAGATCCTACGATCGTTGGCCAGTTACACTATGATACGAGCGGTGGCGCTGCGATTTCGAAATCGATCGTTTCCTCCCATTTCGATCGTGTGGAAACCCGATTATCGTCTTGCCATTCATTATTTACCCTCCAGTGCACGAGTCAAAATTACTCTATTTTTCGCCTAAGAGCTGAGAGCTTTTCATACACCTCACTCGAAGGAAAATAAAACAGCACAAATTCAATTGATCTAACGCACAGACCCAACCCGCGCACTGGGGGGGGGGGGGGGGGGGGGAGGCTGATCCCTAGCACTCCGAGAATGTCTTGACGTCATTCAATTTTTAAATTTTCAGAACTAACAATTTCATTCTAATAAGAGCAATGAATATCTTCATTTCAATTTCTTCATTCTAACGCACATAAAAATATTTATGAGCAGTAAATTAAATATATCTCCGCAATGGCGCCAATGAAGTGCAAAGGGTTAGATGTTTGAAAATTATACAATATACTTTTCACTGTTATCAACATTGGTGTTCTTGTCATCGCCTAAAAGTACCATCGGAAGGTTCTTCCTCGTTGAGAGGTGGAAAGTAAAGTTGGTACCATATATTCGAACGGTACCAACTTTATATTCGAATTAAGGAAGAGCTGGTGAGATTAGGAGATGATACTTCTATCCTGACAGGAAACCAGTGGTGGGATTCGAACCCTAATGGCACTTAGCACACTCTAGCTACTGGCAACTTGTTAACATTTCGAGTGGCAACTCATCAACCTCGAACATTTATTCATTGAAAAAAAAAAGGATTAAAAAATTACGACGTGTGACATCAAGTAATTTTTCAAGTTACTTCCTGCATTTTGCAGGTGCGCATGGACAAGTAATTCAGTCTCCTGCTTTTTTGGGAGACTCGACAGTCAAAGTATTAACAACGTTTTAACGTGCTCCACCTGTCATCGTTAAATTTAAAAATTAATGACGACAATTCCAATCGAATTTCTAAATAGGAAAAACGTTACAATATATCATATACGAACGAAACTATTCAACCATAGTGTGCAAGAGCCTACGCCTAAATTTGAATCCTACCACTGCACAAAACCATATGATAACGACAAAAAGTACTGAGAATAAACAATACCATCACTGCAATCAGCAAATTAAATGCTGAATCGACAAGATCCATCGAGGTACCACGCGATCGAACTTTCATCCCCCCGTACAACTAAGAACACTATAGTTCTCGGTTGAAGATCGACCCAGTCATGTGGTCGAGCAGCCTCCGAGGAGGCTATAATCTAAGGCACGATCGTGAAATGTCGTTGAACAGCGGCTGCTGTTTTTCACTCGTGGCTGCGTTTCACCCCGAGAAGTTTGGCTGCGTCGTCAGCGGACGCTTGAAGCACTCTGTCGATGAAGTTCTTGTCCCTGATCCCCAATAGATTTGAGATTAGGTCGTTGTCAGCGCTCTCGCTGGCTTCGGGGTTCGCATTCTGCGGTTCAGCTAGCTGGCCCGTCAGTGTTGTCAGATTTTCGTAGGGATTGAATCGCATGAGCCCGCTAGGCGCAGCGTCCCCTGTTGCAACTGGTGCTACGGTTGGCAATGAAATTCTGTCCTGTATCCTTGGGTTCCCGGAGCTCGCAGCTACCAAAACTGGTGGTTCTTGCTGTTGGCTTCTCGGCGCGATGGTGGGCGGTTGCGTTGGAGAGTTCTCTTCATCCCCGCTGGTGCCTACGTACATCGTTGAGTCCACCGATTCGTGCTTCTTCCGATGTCGCAGCATGCTGTGCTTCAACGTGAACCTCCTGCAGCAGATATCGCAGGAGAACGGTCTCTCGCCGGTGTGCGTCCTCATGTGTCGTCGGAGGTCCTCCGCAGACCAGAACCGCCTTACACAGAAGGCACAGACCACCTGGAAATGTTGGAAGAGCCAACTCGTTTAGTTCACGCCGGGATTCTTCGTCAATCACACATCTATTACAGAACAAGTTGCTTAGACATTGATCATAAGACACGAAATCACGATAGACCTTCGTTTGTGCGTACCTTGGTTAGGGTATGGGATTAAGCAATAAGGAAAGTAAAGACGTCGTTAGGGCATTATGGGGACATCTTTTACAGAGCAATAGTGTGGGATCAGGACCCCCCCAGACCGAATACTGTATAGAGATTAGAAAAAGTAGGAGGGTTCCGTTGGTATGTGTAAGAGTTGATCAGCTACAACCGCGAGGGTCCCGGGTTCGATTCCCGGCGCGGAAATCCTCATTTTTCCTAAGATCCTACAATAGTATTGGTAAGAGAAAACTTTAACTTTTGTAAAACTTGCATTGCGTGGAAGTGATGCTGTATAAGGGGACCTCAAAATCTTTGAAGTGCTTAGAGCCTTTAGAGGTTTTAATCCTACACTGGATGTAGAGCTAGTATTTAACTTAGGTACAGCGATAACTGGCGAAAATAGGGGACTACTGTTTATCTATCGCGTTTCTGCCCCAAAGATCTATGAAGGAGCAAGAGATTCGAGTATACATATGATACTAAACTATTCTTCAGTATATTAACCTTTAGTGCTCGAGTGGATACTGATGTAAAAAATAAATTATTAAACATTTAAGTATTGCAGCAGTTTCATATTCATACATAAGATGAACAAAATTATGTAGAATGGAAATACTCTAGGTTGGGAGAAATGTTTGGTTTTCGAGATAAAATAGTTCCGAGTGTAAAGGGTTAAGCTAGTGTTTCAAAACAAGATAAAGAATGATTCCTCAGTTATGTGAACCACTGTAGATAGTTAATAGCTAACTAGTTGCAGATAGATTGAATGTTTAGGACAAAATATAAATAGATGATAGGGATTGCTAAAGAGGGTCTAGAGGTCCGTCCCTCACCAGGTTCGACTAAACGAAGTTCTACCATAGATGACCTGACAAACAACTAGATACTTACCTTTCTGTTACTGTAGTCAGGAAATCGGCCCCTCTTCTCTTCGCCATCGCTAGAATGTTGCGGAGGAGGCGGTTGTTGCTGGTCTTCCATGGTGTCGATCTCCATATGGAAGGCTCCATTCTTCAGTAGCAACTCGTACGACTTTTCATGGTCCATTTTGATGTGCTCCATACAATCCTGCCTGTCGGAGAATCCGCACTCGCACTCGTGGCACTTGAAGGGTACATCGCTTGGTCCAGGTGACGACCTTGGAGAAGGTTTTCTGGACCTGGGTGTGTCGTTGGTTGACGGTGAAGTGTTTACGTTTGTCTTTGGCAGTCCCGACACCGAAGTCGTGTCCATGCTTTCGGAGACACTCGACGACTGGCTATCGTAATCGGTCTGTTCGTTTTGTTTTGAGCATTCTTGAGGACTGTTCTGAGGTTCACTGGACGGAGTATAGGACCTGGACTTCATCTTTCGCGAGTGCTTCGTTAAGCGATGCTTATTCAGGTTGCCTTGGGTGGAGAATGTAGAGCTGGGGCACTGGTTGCACTTGTACGGCCTCTCGGGGACGTTCCTTACCGGGTACGAGTTGCTGTTGCTGACTACCGCTTGGCTGCTGTCCGGCGACGAGGAATTTCGAACCCTGCGGATCTTGTTCGGGTTCGCCTTGTGTTTCCTGAGCAGGTGACGGTCGCAGTTCGACTTGGTCGTGAAGAGCAACGAGCAGTGCACGCACTGGTACGGTTTCTGTCCGGTGTGTGTCAGGATGTGTCTTCTTAGAGAGGACGACCAGGGGAATTGCCGCTGGCAGTACGGACAGGTCACTCGGTTGGGAGCCATCGAGTACGCGGATTTCTTCTTCTTCTTTTTCTTTTTTTTCGTATTTTTCGACGAGGAGGTCACCGAGATCGACGAGTTCACAGAATCCGACTTATCGTCGCTGCCGGAGTTGTTACAGTCGCTGTTCGACGCAACCAAACCTTCTTCGTCGCTCAGATACTGAGGCTGGAACTGCTGGTACTGCTGCGAGGCATTATCCAACAATTCCGACACGCTAGCCAAGTCGGTCGCACCGTCCTCCATCTTCTCCGACTTCTCTTCCTCCTGTTCAGACTTCATCGTTCTCTTATCACTCAGCTCGTTAGCGTCCATCGACTGCTCCACGTCCGACATCTTCTCCTCGTTCGCGTCATCGTTGTTCGCAGACTCGGTATTGGTCGAGTCCTCTTTAGCGCATTCCTCAGCCTCTTCTTTCATCTCTTTCGCAACATCTACCCCTTCCAACTGGCCCCTCAACAAGCTAGTAGTACACTTCTCCTTCTGAGATTCCTGCTCCTTCTCCTGCGGATCCTCGTCGATCACCAGCTCCTCTTCGGAATCGTTCTCCTCGATCTTGTTCGCTTTCAACTGCTGCGCTAGGATTGCGTACTTCACCTGGTCCGATATGGGGTGCTTCGCGGGATACTCTCCACTCGATTGCTCCACCTTGGGCAGGATGTTAGGGTAAGGCTGAGCCACCTGAGACACTGGTTGACCCAGATTCTGCAACAAAGTCGGATGACTCGAAGGAGGTCTTCCTCTTGTCGAGTGTCCTCCTCTGGGTCTCTGGCTCCAGTGCTGAGGGTGTTGCTGCTTGATGTGTCTCTCCATATTGCTCCGCAAGGTGAATCTCGCGGAGCAATGTTCACAAGTGAACGGTCTCTCCGTTCTGTACCGTCGCTGCTTCTGTTTGGGCATCAGCACGCCGTTCTTGATCACCATTTTCACAGAGTTCGACGAGGGTATGTGGTTCTCAGGTTTATCCCGATTAGCCAGCGCCTTGCTGGCCAGCTTCGAGGAGATCAGCTTCGCGTACTCGCTCTGCTCGTTCACCGACTGCGAGTTCATGTCTCTGCCTTGAGGATAGGCGTTGAACCCGGTGGTCCCGATCGGAGGCTCCACCAAGGTGCCGCCGCTGGTCAGCTGCAAGCCTCTGACCAGCTCTTTTTGCAGCCTTTCCTTCATCGCGAAGTCCTGGCCGAATACGTGGGGATTGAACAAATACGGTGGCAGTATTCCTGCTCCCACGCCTCCAGGGAACGATCCAAAGTTCCTGTAGATCAGATGAGCATTCGCATAAAGCGCCTCCAGCGAAGAAGGCTGCGAGTTCCCCTGGCCAGCCTTCAGCAGAGCCTCGGTGATCAACAGCTGACTGGTCGCGTTGTACAGCTCCTTCTGGCTCTTTCCGTACTGATCCTGCGTGGCCGAGTAGTCTCCGTCCTCCTTCTCCTTCGTCTTCTTACTGAGATCTAGAACGTCCATCGACAGATCCAGAGGACCGTCCTCGCCGACCGTCTCCGATACCGTCAGACCCTTCTTCAGGTTCATCGGACTAGCTTGTATTCTTTGGTGCGAATCGGATTTGGTATCACTGACTAGAGACACGCTGTCCTCGGATGACCTCGACTCCAGGTCCTCGTCGAGCTTCGTGTAGTCCTGCTTGGCGTCCATGGATTTCCTTTCATCCATGTTCCTCGTCAACTCGATTGACTGCTGACCGGGCCTCGGATACGCTTCTGCATTCTCGTAATGGCTGTTGTGCAGGGACAACGAGTTGTGCAGCTTCGCCTCCTCGATGATCCTGATCTCGCCTCGGCCCTCCATCGGCACCGACGGATAATGCATCTGCGTCTGATGCTGTAGCTCATCCCGCTCGTTAGAGTACACCAAGGTCTTCCTCGCGTCGTCTTTCATCACCCTGGGCGAGCTTCTCTCAATGTTCTCAGTCGTCGAGTCCTCGTTCGGATGATAGATCAGAACACTCTTGATGTCCTCTCGGGTAAGCTTCCCGTGCCTGTTCCTGACGTGCCGCTCGCAATTAGCCTTCGTTGTGAACGCGTAGTTGCACAACGAACACTCGTAAGGCCTGTCCCCGTTGTGGGACCTCAGATGTCTGACCAGAGTCGCTTTATCCGTGCTCGTATAGGAGCACATGTTGCAGGGGTACGGCATGCCAGGTCCGACACCCATGTGCGCCCTGTTGTGGCCCTTCAGCGCCCTCAGGTTTGGGAAGATCGCGGTGCACAGTCTGCAGGGGAACTCGCCTTTCAGCTTCATCTTCCTGAACTCGGCCGCGAACGCGTCCTGTGCCTCCTCCTCGTGGTACTCCGAGGAGAAGGTGCCGGAGGAGCCTGACGAGCTAACATTCGGGTTGAACTTGATGTTGCTCTCGGGCGTGCTGGCGTCCGACCTGGGGAAGTTCTGCAGGATCGGGCCGGAGGTGACGGAGATGATGCTTTGGATATCGGCCAGGTCCTTGCCCTCCTTGGCCTCGGTCATCGCGGCCTTGTTCTGCAGGTCCAGGCCCGCGAAGAAGTCGTCTCTCCTCGACTGGCTGTCGTCGATCACTCTGATCTGCGGGTTCGTTGTGCCGCAATCGCTTTCGTGAGCGTCCAAGGCTGATCTACAGGGGAACGCCCTGAGACACTTGGAGCACTGAAACTTTGCGACCTCTCCCGACGCAGGTCGATGAAGGGATTGCTCGCAGACGGCCCTGGCGATCGCCGGGAACTTGTCCGAGGAGAAGTCGACGAATGTCAGGTCGTTGAAGCCGACCACGGAGTTGCGCAGATTCCTCGCGGTGTTCCCGGTCGAGTGCTCCGCGAAGTGGATCATGAACCGGTGAAGGTTCAGCACTCGGTGGTTCTTGAAGGACAGGTTGCAGGCGTCGCATTTCGCCGGGAACTCCGGGTGGCTGCGCTCCAGGTGCGCCTCCAGGAGTGCGCTGGTCGCGAAGTCCTGTCTACCGCACACAGGACAATTGTACACATTCTGACTGTCGTCGGGTCTGGCCTTGACCTCAGCCCGCGAGTTGTTCAGCAGGATCTTGTGCCTCTTCTGGTTTTCGATGTCGCTCAGGTAGTCCGTGGACCTCCGCTTCAGACTGGGAGACTTGGTCTGCCGGTCGATGAAGTCCGGCGAGTTCCTCTTCGCGATCTCGTTGTTGTTGTACTCCTCGATGTGCCGTCTCTTCAACGGTTTCTCCGAGTCGCTGCTACCTTCCGAGTCCGTGCAACTGTGAGACGAAGTTGAACAGTGCGCTGTCCTCAGGTGTCTGTTCATGTTCCCATTCGTCGTGAACGCCATCTCGCAGTATTTGCATTTGAACGGTCGTTCCCCGGAGTGCACCAGCACGTGCCTGTCCAACGAGCTCGCCGAGCTCAGCACCTTGTTGCACACGCCGCAACAATAGTCCTCCTCGCCGCTGCAATCAGTGCTGCGCGGAGAGTTGTGGCCGCGCAGGTGGTTCGTCAGCTCCCGGGAGCTAGGCAGCACCGTGGGGCATGCGGGACAGGGGTGAGCGCTTTCTGGCAGCTCCAACTGCAATTGCAAAGATCAGATCTCTTTAGACTTAGACTATTCCATATTCCACGAGACAAATTTTACATCTCAAATGTTACTGGGCGTTGCGTACGAAACGTCCGATTTTAAGATGCTGATATTATGAAACGTTTTAATCAAGCACTATTAGAGTCTACAGGTTTCTTATACATCATTTTAAGGGACAAAACAGATATTTCAGATTCTTTCTTCAATTTTGAGTCAACTAGTCGGTGCTCGATGCGGTAGATTGTTTCTATTTAATAAATTACTAAACATTTAAGTATCGTATGCAGTATTTCATCAGTTTCATACAGAATGGAAATATTGTTGATCGAAAGAAATGTTTGGTTCATAAAGTAGAAGGATTAACAAAAGTATAGATAGTAAACATGGTATGGATGCATGAGGAAATTTGAGAGGAATTCTGGGATATTAAGGGACTGAAATAAGGATGGTCCAACCCTATTTTCCATTTACATTCAGCCATCTAATTTTACTTTTAACTTCATTTCGAATTCTTTAAACCCTATCCAATATTAATTTCAAGTTCAATTTTTGTATATGGTGTCTCAGAACGGACGATACAAGCGGTCACAAAGTGAGTATACGTGCAAAAGTAAGTAAAAGAATGAAAAAAATTTTTTCGATCGACGCTTCGTTTTTCAAAAAATTGAGTTTGAAAACTCCGCGTCTGATCATGACCAACCAATTCTACTTTTTATGAACGCCAAGACAAGCGAAACGACGAACTTAAAGTGGATAGAAAAGAACTCAAAAATTAAGGAGACAATTTTGTAAATGAGAATGTGTGTGACCAAAAAATTCAATTACTAATACAGTCGCGAAACTTTTAATTCGTTGAAAATTTACGTTTAGAATAAACAGCTCTGAGTTTGGACACGGATAAGAATTAATAAATTGCACCGTATAAAAATGGCTGTGTCGAGGAGCGCGTTGCAACTCCGGGAAACAAGATGGCGGACTGAGAGTGTAAGAGAATCTTTAGGGAGGCCGGGGAATAGGTTTTATATGAATTGAGGTTACTGGAGTCTTTCTAGAGGCTTTTTTTAATGATATCGACTCGATCCAAGTTCAAAGACGAGTTCAACGACTCCGAGGCACGCTAGTCCTATCGGCTTATCAGTGTTCAAACTATTGATCCTTGGAACTCGCTACAGTCTCTATAATTTTTCGGATAAAGTTCTACGGGAAGGACACGCGACTTGAAGTACTACGACACCTAATCATTTAGGTATCTTAGATTTTCTGTTTTTTAGTTTGAGATATGGTCGAATGATTTCAGACATGTAATGGTCTTGATAGAAGTTTACCAGGGACTTGTAACCTACATATTATACAATATATGTATATTTGTGGTAAGTAGACTGCGGATTTTAGGCATTTATGACAGAAATGAGTAGATCAAATACAAGAGAGGAAAAATATTGAAAGAATTTGAAAATACTGTCGTATTCTTTTCAACTCTATAAAGCAGCTAAGAAAAGAAATGATTGTCTATGTAGAGATCTTGTTTCTTGCAATTAATACAGACAATTTTGATTCTGCATAAAAATTCGCAGTCTAATTATAAGCTTGGAGCGATTATAGTGGAATAGACGAAGATTAAAAATCTGATGCTTCCTGTTTCTCTTTCACGATGTTAAAGAGTGTCAAAGTTTAATTTTTGAAAATATTGTTATGAGAAAATGTTAACTTACACTCGATTGTGGTGATGCCGCATCAGCTTGAGCTTCGTTGTCGATACCCTGATCGGGGCCACTCTTAACAGTAACTGAAACAAAATTAAAAAAACGATTAGCACTGGAATCAATATCCTCAACAAACAACAATAATAATTCAATAAATCCTGAAGGAAAATCGTTAATTTTCTCCAGATAAAAAACATAACGATTCAAATCACAATTCGCTATAACAACGAACTAACACACAATTCAAGCGCGATCCTGTTGAATTCGACATTTTAGAATAATTACTCTATATGCAGAATGATTAATATGAATATCGATAGATTGTTCAATGACTAGACTACGCCTGAAACAAGTTTAAACATTTTCTTCCAAGTAATAATCTCGAAAGAAATCGAAGAAGAAGACGCGATATATCGTTCGAGGAAACTCGTTGCTGTTTATTAATGTTATTAAATATCTACGGGTAGCTAAGTCCGCTGACAATCATCTTGATTCATTAACCCCTTGCCGTACCATTTCCTTTGCGGCTACAGTGATTAAAACGTCTACACTTCCAAAAATATCACAGAACAGAATAGAAAATGTATAGTTTATGTATGGCTACATGTACTTCAATGCTTACGTATTGATTACAAACGAATAAAATTTTATTTCGTCCAAAAAGAAAGGCATACTATTCATATTTGTTAGACTTTGTTTAAAATGTTCATCACGAGTCTGACTCGTTAAAATACGGCAATGGGTTAAAAACTCACTCAATCTCCGTTAAAAATCCAGATAGTTATTTGTCTACCGACAATACGACACTTCAGAAGCTGTAATATTCATTCGAATCATCAAGGTGTAAATTGCAACGCAACGTGATTTATTAAACATTTAAGCAGATTTGTCGGAGCTTTACGAACGACCGATTTTCCCAAAGACAATGAATACCAGGGAATTGGTCCACTGAAAACACGTGAATATCCATGAACGCCCGCGTTGTCGCGGCGAACGCGATCCGTGTCGTCGCGAAGACGACGGGAATGTCGTCCGTTTTCCACCGGGCCGACAATAATGGCGCATTGTTTGTAAATCTTTTTTGTTTAAACGGTGTGTCTCGGCGACGCGTGATCGTGTCACCGTGATCAGCCCGTATTCCGGAAGCTGATAGACGAGACCGCAAAAGGAACGCCGCCGTTTCGGAGGCCTGGGACAATGACACTTATCAGCGGCCGCGTGCGACGCGACGACGTCCTGACCACAATCCGTTCCTATTTACAAAGAAGGCGCTATGGAAACGGCACCCAAGGATCCCGGAGGCGAGACTGAAGCCTGTCCACTTCCGAGAACGATACCAGAACGAAAATAAACGTACCAGAGAAAAAAAGCAAATTGCGATTAACTGCGATAACACGGCGATCATCGGTCGCGGAGTCGACAACAACCGGACAGCGATCGATAAAGGCTTTGTCAACAATTGTTATGCGCGTGGGGTTCATGGTGAAGTCATCAAGGTTCTACTCTTTCAACGTGGTTACTCAGGATGGCGGAAGTTTGGACTATTTTATTTGAGCATTTATTATTGGGAAATAAAAATTATCCAAGGTAATTGTAAGAAACAGAAATTAATTAAAAACGCAATTTCTCTTTTCAAAATTTTAATAAGTTGAGAATTATTGTATGCCCAACGTCGTTCAATTTTTCTGATGTCTTTACCGTTTTGCATTTGACTAACTTTGTCATAAATGTATAAAATCATGCGGATCTTTATGCAAAATTAGAATCGTCTGCGTTGGTTGCAAGAAATAGGCAGTTTTTTCTTTTATTAATAATTATAATGGATTGGAAATGATACATTAACATTCTCACATTCTTTGAATCTTCCTTTTAATCTTAAATTTCACACAATTTTGTCATAAACGCATATTTGCAGACTCGTTAGAAGCGTTTCAGTTAAATGGCGATTTTTTAACAGCAAGTATAATCAATTATATTTGAGAAGAAAATAGAAGCAACATTTCGTTGTGGCTCCATTTAAACCGAATATCAATTCGACACGATAATCCTAAAAGTCTTAAATGTTTCAAGTAGAATGTTCCAGCCACGACCAGCCCGCTTAGTGGTGAGATCTGAATACTAATCTAACAATGCCTGTTCCAAATAAAATATTATCAGTGTTTGTTAAAATAGAATTTTAATGATGTTGCTTATTGTCTTAGAATATTTTGTCCTGAAAAAGCTATGCAAATTTTGTTATTTGAAGATAAAATGATCATAGTATATCTTAACGGTTAGGGATTAAAAATACTTAAAAAGCAGTACGTCAACAACCAACAGCTCAATTATATTATTTAGAATTAAAAATTCCTATTATACTTGATTATACAGATCATTTGCATCCCACATATTAAATAAAAAATACCACCACACAAAAATGAAAAAATTCGAGTGCGTCGCAGTTACCTCAACAGATAAATGTGAAAAAAATAATTCAGAATTAGCGTGACACTTGATTATGCTGATTATGTGCATCCCACAAGTTACATCGAAGATATTATCATATAAAAATTTAAAAATTCGAGTGCATCGCAGTCTACTTTGTCAGCGATGATTAAAAATTTGCTAAGCTATTTGATTATGTAAATCATTTCTATTCCACAAGTTATATCGAAGATATCAGCATCCAAAACTGAAAAAAAATTCGACTGCATCTTAGCCATAGCTCGATGGACAAAAGTAAAGAAACAATTTAACACGTTCAGCGCCCTGTCACCCATATCTGGGTGACGGAATTATTTATACAGAATTGAAAATTAATTTTTACGTTGGTAGATTGAGTGTACAAAATTTCCTTACGATCTGAGGAATAGAAGAGGCTTGAAACAGTAATTAATATCACAAAACTAAAGTTCTTAGTTTTTGTTTTATTAATTATATTACTTTGATTTTGTGTAATTTTTATGATTGTGGAGTGCGCGCTGAACGTGTTAAAATTGGTGTGACAGTCGATTAAGCGAATGATTCGCGCCTTGAGGCAACGGAACACAGGAATAAGACCTCGGGACAATTATTTTCTGTACCGGTTTCAGGATAGGATCTCCAAAGAGCGACGAGGATCGTTTGGCAACAGAGTTTCTCCCGTTCCACGTGTCTCCCTCTCTCCCTCGGCCAAGTAGTCGGTAAGTTACCGGAATTATGAGGAACAGGTGCGAACAAGCGGTCTCGAATGAACCTGTTCCCTGCGTGGCTTCTGTGACAAACGTACCTGCCCGGCAGGTGACTTTATTCATGCGCGTAAATCACGCGGACCAAACGGGTTTTGCGAGCGGTCACTTTGCTTGCGGTTTGCGTCCGCGTTTAGCTCGCACGATTGCGCGTAAAGCGTGGGATATTAATTCGACACGAGCAATTTATGGTCGCCTCTTTTTTTTCCTCCTTTTCGACACCGTTCCGCGCTTTACGATTCACCCAAGGAATCTTGAATCACCCATTTTGCTCTGTGGTTTCGTCAATTTGCTAGCTGGTTGAACTTCTCCATGAAAACCGCATCAACACTCAAACTACGTCAAAACGATGGGTTCCAAATTTTTTAATTTATGATCATTGATATTAGAAAGCTGTATACATGACAAATTATATATTAAATCTATTTCGTTGGAGATATAATGAAAAATGTTAAAATTCTTAGTAAATCGTGTTATGTATTTCTCTGCTATTTTCTTAAACTAATGTGGAGCAGTCTTCTTTAGTACTCTGTAAGTAAATCCAGTGATAATGAGAAAGATTATTAACACTAGGTTTACGGGACCCGTCAAAATGACAGGTTCTAATATTTTGAATTTACGATTGTTTAGATTGTAAAGATGCATCAATGAGAAATTAGTTAACAAATTTATTTCTTTAGGTATATACATTCTTTAAAAAATGGCTAAAAATTTCGATAGACTCATTCCTGTTATTTTTAGATAGTTGTGTAAAATATCACTTTTAATGCTCCGTAAACCTAGTGTTAAGGACAGTTTAATGAATTTCTATCGACAGAACCGAAATATCAAATCTCGAATCACAACATCTTCGAATATCTTCTGTTCAAGAATTTTAAATAAACCTTACAATGAGATAACAACAAATCCGCATTCTAGAAGCGACCAAGAGTTGAATACGCGACGCCATATTGCTTTTCACTGAACACAAACCTTTCGGCGCCACAAAGATCGGTATTCAGAAGCTTTCCGGGGCAAATTTTCTAGAAAATCAATTTTACCAATTATCCCGACAATTTTGATCGATCGATCTCGATGTCAACCTCTCACGATGAGTTCCGATCGTCGCGACGGTAATTTCGTAACGCAGCAAATACAGCCGGTTTATCTCTCACTGCAGATTCAGCCGCAAAAATCCATTATCTCGGTTCGCGAGCGGAGGCTTATCAACGTTTCGAGAGATTCCACTTCGAAAATTTCGTTATCTGGATCGCGTGTGTCCCGCGGGTCGAACGATACATCACGGGGATCGTTCTGATTCATTCAAAATATGAAATCGAGAATACGAGGAGGCAGGTCTCGAAAGACGACCGGTGAAATTCGGAACAGATTCTTCTGTCGTGGCAGGTGGACATCCAGGTGCTTTCCATTTCTAACGATCGCCGATCACTAGGGGGACGGACAATCGTTACGAGGCTCTGTGAACCACGAAAACTACGATTTCTATTTTTTCTTCGTTGCCGGCGGATGTCCCGTAAATTGTACTTTCGACAGGATCGTTCGTCCTCGGCAGAGAAAACGACGAATCGATCTGGGAAAATCGGTTTCTTTGTTTCGTGTTTTGTTTCACGTTGTTGCGAACAACGTGTGTGGTTTGATGTCTCTCGGCGCACGGAAAATCTCGAATTCTTTATTATTCTCATAGATAATGATGATTGCTCATTGATTGTGTTGATTCAACTTAGATCACGCCTGATGGGAACGTTGATGGCGTTGCGAACTTCTGCGGAATTGTCGTAATCATCGTAATCGTCATACGCGATTTTTTAATGTTACATCTTTCAATTGGCTCTTCGTTTGATTTACTTATTTAAATAATGTATTTGTTTTAATCTTGTAACATTGGTACAGATTCTCCTACGCCATGGATTTCATTCTTTCCAAATGATTCGATTAATAAAATCAATATCAAATGTATAACTTATAATGCATCCGATTACTTTGCAAGATTAAGTACTACCTTTTTGTCGTTTAAATAAAACAAATTCAATCATATTCGTGTGTTTAGAGCGACTGATTTAGTAAAAGTTATCTCGAATTAAAAACGACAAATTATCGAGGATCGTCTCATTTCTCGCAAAGAAGTTATTAAAAGATTTTTCGAATCACATTATTCGTCTGTTGTTAAAAGACGAAAATTAAACTAGGTCTACTGTTTCACATTGTCTGCATTAATTTTAGACTGCGTGAATTCTTGGAAAAAAATGCAAGAAACAACGGGTTCGGTTCGTTCCGCTGCCGTTTGCAGAGGTAATTTTTTCGGTACGATTTTCGGGCACGAACTGTTAGGGTTGCCGGTTGTCGAAGGGCTCAGCCGCCACGCCCTACATCCGCAATGCACCCCCAGGGAGAGGCCGGTGTCGCAGAGGGCCGTGGAAAAGGGAGCAGTGTCAGTCGGTTTCATCGAGGGCGTACATGCGCACTTCCGCCGACTCCGAGTCGCCTACGAATCATAGTGATGCTGCGCTGAACCAATGGTGGGGGAGATCCTCGCCATTGGCGGACTCTCATCTGTCCGAGCTTTTATCTCGTTTCCCTTTCCTCTGCTCCCCTTAGCCGCTCCCCCTCCGCCTCCTCTCGCGAGCAATGTTCCCTCCCTCCACTCTCCCCACCAGTTTCGCCGTCTCTTTCTGCGATCCGCTTTATCTCCCCCGGCTCTCCCCCGTTCTGCCGGCTCGGTGTTTCATTCCCTCTCTGTCTTCACCTCTTTTATTCTCTTTTTCTCTCTATCGGCACCCTCGAGTTGGTCGATATCTTCTATCGCTTTCTGGACTTTTTAATTTTGGAATTGTCAGAGGTCCACTTTTCTTTTTCTAGATCGTAGATCACTTTTCTTTCAATAGCCATTAGTGTAATTTTTAAATCAACTCCTTTAGTTGGTTCACTCTTCTTTTTTCTAGATTTTAAAGGCTAGTTTTACCATTGTCTTCTAGTAGGGCCATTCTACCGTGTCACACTACTCCTCTTTCTAACTTCAAATTGCTCCTGCATCAGCTCCTAGACTAGCTCTAATATTACATACTCTAATATCACAAGTTGGGATTACAGACTTAATCCCAATTCGTTTATAATTTCACATTTCAAAACACAACCAAGAAGAAACAAAACCAAAGTGAACAGAATGTACAGAAAATGATTCGTGAAGAAATTTTCTTCTCGGAAACCATAGATCTACTTACAAGGGTTAAAACCAGAGTCACCCCATTTTCTCCTGTAAGTCACAAGTCATTTATAACATTATATTTCACAAAACACAACCAGACATTTTACAGAATCTTGAAACAGAAAATGAATAGATTGTAAATTTTTATCTTGAAGAACGTCGTAGGTCCACCCACGAGGGTCAAAAAAACAAGTCTCTCCCTTGTCTCTCTTACGTATTCAATCATCTCGTCCACTTTTAGTCTGAGAATTTACATGTAGAACGACCCACGTAACCCAGCCAGATCAATTCCACCCCCGCCATCCCTTTTGTCTCGTCGCATTTTCACCTTTCCCCTCGCCGGGGTCCCCCTTTTTTCACCTCTCCCCGATTCTCCATCATACCCCCACCATCCTCCCTATATCTCCAACGCTCTCTGTTTCTCTCTCTCTCTCATCTCTCTCTCTTTCTCTCGGAGTTCGACCAGAGCTCCACGTCCCTCTTTCTCCATCTCTTCGCTCGTCTCGACCCTACTCTCCCTCTCTCTCTCTCTCCTCCCCGCCACCCCCTTCATCCCCGCTCTCTCCACGCTCGGATACACCCACGCAGCACGCAGGAGAAGCAAAGATGGCGGTCGGTTAGTGTGTTTCGAGAGTCGTAGCCCTGACAACCTTGGACCTACCCACCCGTGACACCCCGTGGCCACCCTGCCACCGGTGACACATGCTTTTTTCCTTTTCGCTTTTGCCTGTTTTTTTTCTCTCTCTCCCTCTCTCTCGTATCTTCTCGTCTCGGTGTTCACTTCCGGTCCGCCATGATGGACTGCTAGGAAGACGCGAAAATTTCGATCGATGGAGAACTTATAGTGGAGTTATCTTCACCCTTTGCAGACGAGGACGTTTGAGAATATTAGGAAATATTTCCCTCGGAAACCTGAATCCTATATAACTTTAATTATAGGATTATAGTCTCCTAGAATAATTACATTATTTGTTTGAAAATTTAGAAATTAAATACATGAACTCGGTGTCGTCACTATGACGTCAATTTCGTTTTCAAAGAGATATTGCACAGTAGCGATTAGAGTGCGGATTTTATGCATTTACAATACAAATGGACAGGTTTTAGACAAAACAGAGAAAATATTTAAACCACTATTTAAAATAGTGGTACTATTGTGTATGTACATCCAAACCCGTTCAAATTGCTAACGAAAGAGATGAATCGCTGTACCTTGCTATTAATTCAGAAGATTTTTATTTTGCACAACAATCCGCAGTCTAGTAATGACAATTTCAATCGTGAACCAAGAAAATGTCTTCAGTAACGTAATCCCCTCGTTTCCTTTAAGATTTTTATTTAAATTAGTATTTTTTGTAGGTGAAGTGTTGTAATATCAATTGTAATTTCAAAATCAAAATATTTCTTTCAAGCTAGAACACTTTTATTCTGTTTATCTTTTTATCATTGTACACCTGAAATTAAACCTGTTCTCTCATACAACAGTTGAATTTTTAGCAATCTATGGAATAGATATGGAAACTGTTGTGTATAACAATATAGCAATTTTTACTGACGACTCAGCGTCACCAGAAGAACTATTTAATTCTCATTTCTCGCAATTGACGTAGCAAACATTCACTTTGCATAAAGATTCGCAGTCTAATCGTCGATATTCATGAAGACAATTATCGAAAGAGTATGGACTTGTATCAACGTGTAATATTCTATGCATAATCGATTTACAATAAACTCTTGTATTCAAGTCTTCGAGGGTTCAGCGTATGTTGACCTATGGCAGCGCTCTTGTATCATTCATTATCTTTAAATAATCTCCATTATCGATTTTATTATAGTTATTTCTTCTTTCTGTATCTGCTTCTATCCAGAACTTCCCGGACTGGAATCGTAGTTGAAATTTTTGTCGGCGAAAAGTGATTCAGAGAACTCCATTTAAATTCCATTCAAATTCAATTAAGAAAAGAGAATTAGAAAGGCAGTGATGAAAAATGAAGTATCTCTGCAGCTAGATAAATGCCACCGCGATAAATCAGAATCATTAGACAGTATCACGCACCGTGATTACACTCTAATTTGAAAAGTACAAAGTTCAACGGTGAGCGGCATCATTAAAGAACTCGATGGAAGATTTAGTTTCTTCGCGATGGAGATTACTATCTGCCGCTACTTAAATACCAGCGTATTTAAGGTGTTATACTTTGACCACATCGGGATCTATTCTATTGAGATTTCGTTTTCGCGACCACGAATACCGATATTATCTTCGGTTATTATCTATCATCTGACGTATTATGTACGATATTGCTTCATCATGTTGGTCTAACAATTTCGGTCTCTTTCGAGCGACAATATCCAACGGTGTACTATGTATAACTAGATTGCATATTTTATGCGTTTAGAACAGAAACGAGCTGTTGCAATTTAAACAAGTAAATTAAGAATATCAGCATATTACTTTCAACTTATTAAGATCGTCTAACTACGGAAGAATCGTTTATGCAGGCCATGTTTCTTGCAATCGTTGCAGACAAGTCGATATGATGAATTAATAAATATGTGTTGAAAAAAATTTTTATCTTTACCTTTATTAAATATTATTTTTATTTTGGGGTGTAAAGAGTTTATTATTTATATATTAAATTAATAAATAATTTTAATGAATCTGAATAAATTAACCAGTTAGCTGTTTTTGACGAGTTTACTCGTCATGCAGAAATGGCACAGTTTTATGTAATGAAGAATATCTCGTCATGCGTAGAAAGTAGCTACAATTTGCTGTTTAATTGAATTTTAAGATGTTTTGAATATTTGGAAACCAAGACGAAATAAAACGAAATAAACCGCACAAATACGAAAATATAAATGATTATTACGAAAAAACTATATACGGTGTGCACAAAGTAGTTCGCTTACTTTTTGCGACACATTTTAGGTACACACTTATCAAAGAGGTCGCAACAGCTAACAGGTGAAAAGTGAATCTGGATAATTTAAGAATGAATCTGGATAATTTAAGAATGAATCTGGACAATTTAAAAATGAATCTGGACGATTTAAGGATGAATCTGGGCGATTTAAGGATGAATCTGGGCGATTTAAGGATGAATCTGGGCGATTTAAGAACGAATCTGGGCGATTTAAGAACGAATCTGGGCGATTTAAGAATGAATCTGGACGATTTAAGAATGAATCTGGACGATTTAAGAATGAATCTGGACGATTTAAGGATGAATCTGGACGATTTAAAAATGAATCTGCACAATTTAAGAATGAATCTAGACAATTTAAAAATGAATCTGGACAATTTAAAAATGAATCTGGACAATTTAAAAATGAATCTGGATAATTTGAATATTAATCTGGATAATTTGAATATTAATCTAGTTCTCGAAGAGGTCTTGTATATACAGATCGATACACATATGTACATATATCGAATGATATTCTTGAACGTTCTCGATGACGATGCGGCGTCGTCGAACGAATTTCGAAACACGCCGTTATCTCGTCGGGATCATGATCGACAGGCTTTCTCCGAAAACGGCTGATCTGCCGGTGTGTAAACACGAGAGTCGACCTCTAGCTCGGGAGCAAACAGCTCGCGGCTCGAAGAAAATGAAAAAGACGTTCGAACGTCCTCGTCAGACAGACCGATTCTCGAAAACAGATATCGCGCTGACAATTTACGCCTCGATTCGCCGCTCGAAAGCCGAGAAATCAGAATCAGCCGCTCTTTGTAAACTGCCAAGAGTCCTTAGAAACAGTCTGCGGACCTTCTTGTAGAGTCGTGTGAGTGTCTTCTAACAGTCATACGGCTCTTCTGAAAGTCATAAGTAGACTGCGGATTTTATGCATTTATAGTAAAAATGACTAAGTGCAATTTGAAAAAATACAATGATTAAGAGAATTTAGGAGTATATGTATTATTTCCGGCTTGTCGATGTTATCAAAGAAGAAACGAAACTTTTACTTGGTTCCAATTTTTTACAATGTAGATGTAAACAATCTTTATTTAGCGTAAAGATCCGCCGTCCAGTTATAAGATTCGTCTGAAAGTCATAAGATTCTTCCAGAAGTCATTAGATTCTTCAAGAAGTCACAAAATCCTCCGAGAAGTCGAAAGATCCTTCTAGACGTTAATAGATCCTTCGAAAAGTCATAAGTCTTCAAGAAAATTATCAAAATTATAAGAACGGTTATTTTTAAATTAAGATCATCAAATAGTCGAAAGGACTATTTAACGAATTATTTTAATCCTCGAAAGGATATTGGTATCCTTCGAATCCTTCTAGAAATTATGAAATCCTTCTAGAAATTATAAAATCCTTCTAGAAATTATAAAATCTTTCTAAAGATGATAGCAGCGAATTTTTCTCAAGTTACGACCATCGAACAGTCGATGGGACTATTTAACAAATTATTTGAATCTTCGAAAGGATATTGGTATCTTGGAATCCTTCTAGAAATTATAAAATCCTTCAAATCCTTCTAAAAATTACAGCAGCGAATTTTCCTCAAGTTACGATAATCGAAATGTCGAAACAACTATTTTGCAAATTATTTCAAAAAAATTGTAGGATCCTTCGAATCATTTCTAAGAAATTCAGAAATCGCTCACATCCTTTTAAAAATTATAACAGCGAACTTATCTCGAGTCACTTACTAGCTTTAATAGTTTGAATAACTTAAAAATACCATGGGAATATTCTAAAGTCTCTACTTTTTTCTGTTTTGTATTTCACTAATCAATTTTAGTCATAAATATTTCAAAAATCGAATTCTGATGACAGCAGTGAGCGTTCTGTGCATCGTTGAGAATGAATCGCCGAGGATAATCGAATCGGAGCTTTCGTTTGATCGTGCCGGCAACGATTTGCCGCGAATTTATGAAAATGGTAGTCGCATGCGTAACGCTGCTTTCGTATTTACGCGTCGGGTGATAAATGAGAACGGTGTTTCTCACGTTTACGGGATTCTCTTGGGAACCATGCGCCCGGATCGGGCAATAAACGGTATGGAAAATGAAAGGCGGCCACACGGGGATCGAAGCCGCGGAAAAACTCTTTTTCTCAGGCCGACAGTGAAACCAGAACGAATTTGTAATTGCGACATTCTAATTTTTCCGCGGCCGGTTTCTCCACGGTTCGACAGCGGCGGAACACTGACAACGATCCCGGTACACGGTTCGTTTATCAAAGAGCTAATTTTCATCAAATTCGTACTAGAGGAAATTTTATTGTATGATAGAAAAAATTTTTTTCAAAAATTTCATTGAACTTCGTCGAGTATTTTCCTTGGTAGACCACGTTCATGCGAATAGAGATTTTTAGGCGAAGTCTAACTCAAGCGAATTTTTATTAGACTCACAATAATTTTTTTATCAAATGTATGCTAGAGAACATTTTTACAGAAATCTCATTGAACTTCGTCGAGTATTTTCCTTAGTAGACCACGTTCATGCGAATAGAGATTTTTAGGCGAAGTCTAACTCAAGCGAATTTTTATTAGACTCACAATAATTTTTTTATCAAATGTATGCTAGAGAAAATTTTTACAGAAATCTCATTGAACTTCGTCAAGAGTTTTACTTAGTAGACGTTCGTGCGATTAGAGATTTTTTGGCGAAGTCTAACTCAAGCGAATTTTTATCAGACACACTAATTTTGTTATGAAATGTATGCTAGAGAAAATTTTTACAGAAATCTCATTGAACTTCGTCGAGTATTTTCCTTAGTAGACCACGTTCATGCGAATAGAGATTTTTAGGCGAAGTCTAACTCAAGCGAATTTTTATTAGACTCACAATAATTTTTTTATCAAATGTATGCTAGAGAAAATTTTTACAGAAATCTCATTGAACTTCGTCGAGTATTTTCCTTGGTAGACCATGTTCATGCGAATAGAGATTTTTAGGCGAAGTCTAACTCAAGCGAATTTTTATTAGACTCACAATAATTTTTTTATCAAATGTATGCTAGAGAACATTTTTACAGAAATCTCATTGAACTTCGTCGAGTATTTTCCTTAGTAGACCACGTTCATGCGAATAGAGATTTTTAGGCGAAGTCTAACTCAAGCGAATTTTTATTAGACTCACAATAACTTTTTTATCAAATGTATGCTAGAGAAAATTTTTACAGAAATCTCATTGAACTTCGTCAAGAGTTTTACTTAGTAGACGTTCGTGCGATTAGAGATTTTTTGGCGAAGTCTAACTCAAGCGAATTTTTATCAGACACACTAATTTTGTTATGAAATGTATGCTAGAGAAAATTTTTATACAAATCTCATTGCAACTTCGTCAAGAGTTTTGCTTAGTAGACATTCGTGCGAATAGAGATTTTTAGGCGAAGTCTAACTCAAGCGAATTTATACCAGACTCACACTAGAGCCAATTTTTCTCAAGTGCACACTAGAGCTAATTTTTGGCAAGTGAAAATTTTTACACAAATCTCATTGCAACTTGGTCAAGAGTTTTGCTTAGTAGACATTCGTGCGAATAGAGATTTTTAGGCGAAGTCTAACTGAAGCGAATTTTTATCAGACACACTAATTTTTTTATCAAATGTATGGTAGAGAAAATGTTTACAGAAGTCCCATTGAGCTTCGTCAAGAGTTTTACTTACTAGACGTTCGTTCGAATAGAGATTTTTAGGCGATGTCTAACTCAAGCGAATTTTTATCAGACTCACACTAGTGATAACTTTTGACAAATGCTCGCTAGAGAAATTGTTTTATTAATTGCATGCTAGAGAAAATTTTTTCCGAGTTCGTGCTACAGTAAGAGTGTTTATCAAACTTAATCTGATCGGTTTGACTTCATTAAATTTTGAAGAACGTTTTACGCTTAAAGTGCGTGAAATTGGCAACCTAATGTGAGCTCGGAACTTCAGACAATTGCGTGTGCTATAAATGCATGAAATCCGCAGTCCAGTAATTACCACATTGCGGATTTTTCTCGATTACAGAGAATTCGAATGGGCGTTACAGAATAACTGAAAGACTTAATTCCGTTTAATTGAAGTTCTCGTTTAATGGATCCTTTAGCCGGGGGGGGGGGGGGGGGGGACAAATGTATGTTTAGTTTGCGAGGGAGGGAGCCTGTGATTTAACAGGTCTGACAGCTTCGATGATTGTTTACGACATTTTGTTTACAAGTGATGCGTATATGACATGATTCCATTTTTAGATATCAGTAAAAACATAACCTAGCACTTTAGCTAAACAACTTTCTACTGCACGAATACTCATGTCCCATTGAAGAATTCGGATAACGGAGGTTCTACTCTATCGTAATTTATTCAAGTAAACATTGTCCAAAGTGCATCATGTTGGGTATCATATAAATTAGCAAAATGTCACCGGTGTACTTATAAAAGTTTCATAAATAAATAATTGAAAATAAACTAGTTTCCTTACTAAATACTAGAGAGAGAGAGAGAGAGAGAAAAAAAAATAGATTGGAAAAAAGAGATTAGAAAATAGCGTTTTTACACGATACAAGTGACATTTGTGTCCCAAAACTTTTCATATGACAGAGACGTTGCTAACAACCCTTTCCTGACATCAATTTTTGCACCAAACATTATTTACTATTCTACAGATTTACAGTGCATTCATCAATAATGCCACAATGTCGTGGTACGTAGCAACAATTGCTCAGTATTTCTCAACTATTCTACGTAGGTTAGCAAAGCCACATATGGCAATAATAATTGAACAATATAATGTTGAAGCAAGCTCTAAAATAGAAAAGAGAAAACAGTTCGGTCCGCAAAGTGTTAATCTATTATTCAATGAAGTAGGATCAATTGCGTTGTCCAACTTAAGATTGACAACGGAATTAAGTAACTAACCCAAGGAAAGGGGGTAAAGGCAAGTACCTTCGCGGTCGAGCGACAATAATCGTCCGCGGTTTGAAGCGCAGTTAACTATAACCATCTAAAGCCCTGAAAAATTGCCCTCATGAATTTAATAAATCTTGTCGATGATCGACCGGCCTCCCTTGCTTGCGGGGGTGGCTATACAAGGTGTATACGTGTCAACGAGTTCTTCTCCGTTTCTATGATTGGCCGGAGAGCCGGCTCGTCCGCGTGTAAGAATGTCACGGGAAACAATCAGCCAGTATACGTGGCCCAACCGTGTGTTTCCGCATGTACCTTAGAAACGCGGTTGTTATACTTACAGCCCCGAGTTATGGATTGGACGCACAATATGTACTTATATCTCGCGAGCTCGGACACACGTCGATTCTCCTCGCTCTCTACAAACACACGCCGCGCCGCTGCGAACGTTCAATCGTTTGCTTTCCGAAACGATTTTTACCATTTCATGACATTTTATCTACCGGAAGTCTATTAACACGTTGACTGTCATGTCACCCACATATGGATGACGAAATTATATTTATTCAGACTTCAAAAAATACTTAAATGTTTACGTAAACATATTCATTGTACCAAATTTTAATTAATATCCATAAAATGCGAGAAGGTTATACGATTGACATTTAACCTTTTCAATTTTTATTTCATTAACCCTCTGTCTACCGTAAAAAAAAACTTTCATTATGCTATAGAAAATTTATACCACAAAACGTAGTAAATATAAAAAAAAAACTTTTAGCTTTAAATAATAAAAAATAAGAAAAGTAACAAAGTCATGCAACGACAAGATCCCAAGAATTTTAAAAGTTTAAATAACCGCAGTGTCTACATACAGTCGGGTCCAATGGACCCGCTTGGTAGACAGAGGGTTAAATAAATTACATACTCCGAATTTCTATCGAATATTTTTCCAAGTACATCACTAGACTATGGATTTTGTGCACTTATAACGAAAGTGGGTGGATGGAATTTAAAACAGTAGAGAGATTAGAATAATTTATGTACATCGATATATTATTTTTAACTAATTGAATGCTTGAAGCAATAATGAAATTTCCATACATATAGCTTGGATGAATATTTCAAATGAAACTGCACTGTTTCCAAAATGAAAATGAACAATTTCTTCTTATCCTACAGCTACGAGTGGATAAACTGTAAAAAAGTGACAACACTGCAGGTTGCTTCGAACCGATGCTATGTCTTTTTACGACAGCAATTCGCCCGACCTTTTACCAATAACAAAACTCGTCGACAGAATCTCTTAGCTTCCGAAGTGTTTTCTCTCTGCTGTTTTTCGTTATTTTCAACGGGGCAATGAACCTTCGGTTTGTTCCGAATCTTCCAACTTTTTCGACTCGTGAATAAGAGTGACCTTGAACTCTCGAATAATACGATCGATTAGGAAGGAGTTTGTGTCGATGTCCTGAATAAAATAAACGCGAAACGAGGAATCGACGGTTTTGCACAGTAGGAGACTCCCGCGTAAGGGTCCGAGCAGAACAGAGCTGCCATACTAGCGAAAAAAGTGGTGCTTTTGATGATCGAGCGCTTAGCAGTCTACTAAAAAACTGTTTACCACGTTAAGTGCTAAACGCGACTGGTGTATATTGCATTCTAATAACGACAAGAATGCATTTATTCAACCTCCGTACAACTTTTGTTTAAATATGTACTCTAATAGAGAAGTTGACTAAAACATTACTCCGGAAAACATTTTTATAATTTCAATATTTGTAAAAGAAAAATTTAGAAACCTGTCATTTTGACTTGTCCGGTAGTTCTAGTGATAACTTCATGAATTTTCAAAGTGGAAATTTTTGACAGAAAATGAACGCAAGGATAATGGCGTGGATTAGAACTGGATTCTAAATTCAGAATGATTTAATTCGTTTTTCCGTGCCCTGTGGGACCCAGAGACTTCAACGCAGGAAGAGCCGAAACGTCGTTGCCTGGTCGTTAACGATCCCTGCGCTAATTGGAATGTTTCGAGAGGGAAGACACGACCAACTCTGTGGGGTGAGAAAAGGGAGTGGTTGGCTTTGCACGCCACGCCTTAATTCGGCTTTTACGGGTCCGTAGCCCCATAGAAGCTGTTTCCCCCCCAGCGTGAAAATCCAATTCCCTCGGCTCGTCACTTCGGTATAAATCTGTGGTCTCCGGATGACAACCGTCAAATTATCATTCTCTTCAATTCTAAAACACTCCTGGGGTTCTTATAATATTTACAACTAGGATTCCTGAAGTTCTAAGATTTTTAGACTCCTAAGATTCTTCAAGTTTAGAAGGATTCTTCACATTACCTACTGGAATATCTTTCTTTGAAATAATTATTTTAAAAAGGATTTTTACATGATATTAATTCTAAAAGTTTGTTGAATAATGAATGGAATTGATTTCGCTTTTGGACAACTGCCCGAGCAAACCTGGACTGATGATTTGTAGTTTTCAAAAGGGTATCAGGAAAATTGCTGGTGACAGGGCCCGCTTTTGGCCCGCAGGGGCGCCAAAATTTAGAGGCGCCATTTTGGCTTTATTTAAAAAATATATATATTCTTAAGGGGCGGCAATTTGTCTTTTTGTCCGGGGCGACATAACCCCAAAACCGGGGCTGTTGGTGAATAATGTGTTAAGTCATTTTTTGAGTCTTAGAATCAGAGTCTCATTTCGTTCAATTCTTCGAGCCAATTCTTAGTATCTGAGGATCCTCGGACTCCTAGAATTCTTGAAGTTCTAAAGTTCAAAGAGCCCTAGAATCCTTAACACGTTCACGTCGGCGCTGCATTTTTTAATTTTGCTCCATTAGGTGGCGCCGTACTCCAAATTTTGTTAAGCAAAACTTCAGGCTCGGCAGGACAATTTACTCTTACTGTGCATTTATTAGGGCATGATATTCAAAATGCTTTGATTTTAATTATTTATTTTATCGATACAAAAACCACCATGTGTACCAACGGTGGTAAACGTGTTAAAGTTTCAAGATTCTTGTAGCTCTCCAATCACAGCTTTATTTCATCCAATTCTTGAACTCTCGGGGCCTCAAGACAAAGTCCTAGACTTCCAAGAACCTTCGTATCCCTACAATCCCATGATCGATACAAAACCAATCCCCCTCGAGCCGCTATCTCATCGCTCACCAAAAATCAGTAAATCCAACCTAATCAGTCCAACGAAGGAACGGTATTGTCAATTTTAATTAATTTCAACGCCAGAGTTACACCACCACAAAAGAATCATACAAACTGCGACACTATGGTGCTTTCGCGAGAAAGTTCAACAGACAATTTCTTTCGAAATCCACCGGGCCCAGGAAATCGGCCGTGTGAATTAGCTAACTCCACGACAGGTAAAAATGTCACGAAAGGTGTTGGCCAAGTGTCTTCTACGAGGTTATCTCTCTCCGAGGAACGATCTCCTGCGCCTGCGACGTTATCATCGATCGATCGGCCGAAGTGAGGCAATGGCGACGACGACGCACGGTCCGAAATCATCGAAGATGGGAGAGGCGCTGGAAACGAGAGCTTACCAGATAACGAGATTACGCGGCGAATCGCAGGTGACGCAATCCGAGAACCAAGTCCTACCGAGTGCTACAGTTTCCAGGAAACCGGTATCGATTATATTTTTTCCTCTCTTTCCCATACGCATCGATAGCCGTGATTCGCGGCCAAGCCTACCATCAAAGGGAAAGAGAGACCTCTCGGCTCGAAAGATCTCTGCTTACGTGTTCCCCCGAGTCCCCTAATCTCTCGCCGAGAGAACACCGAATGGTAGCTCTAAGTCCACGCTGATAAGGACCTTCCTATCCTTATCTGTCGCTACGTCGAACCCCGTTTACCCGAAACCATGGAAAATCCGATATTTACTTGTTCGCGGATGAAGCTACCCTCCGAGCACCTGAGTATAATTATTGTTAATCCTGAGTATAATTATTGTTAATCCTGAGTATAATTATTGTTAATCCTGAGTATAATTATTGTTAATCCTGAGTATAATTATACTTAATCCTGAGTATAATTATTCTTAATCCTGAGTATAATTATTCTTAATCCTGAGTATAATTATTCTTAATCCTGAGCATGTTATATTATTTATTTTTAACATGTTTGTGCACGGGGAATTTTCTTAAGTCACCTACCAGCAACTCGAACGCATTTATTTATTATTTGTAATTAGATTGCGGATTTGATGTATTTATAACAAAAATTAACCACACACGATTATTAACACCGCGAGGTTCACGATTGTTCAACAAATAATACCCTCTCTCCCGTACATTTAAAAACAATTTAGAATCGTACGTTTCCCAAATAACAATATAATCTCGATGATTGTGTTCAAAATCTTCAGCAAGATTGTGAAACTTGTCAAGATTAAGAAGATGAACAAGATGAATGCAAGTAGTAATCTTGTAAAAATTAAACTGTAGCAACAATTCAACAAGCAACACATGAACACGGAAACGTAAGTTTTCGAATAATAAAACAGTTATAATTGTGATTTCTATCGATCGAATTTTGAATTATGTTAGAGAAGATGTTATTGGCACAAGGTTCGATCTTTTTGAAAGAATCGATCAAAAAGATCGAACCTTGCGCCAATAACATCTTCTCTAACATAATAAAACAGTTACTTAGTTACAATGCTAGATTTAATCTTTACAGATTTTTACAATAAATATTGTTGCATATGGATCACCTAAGATTAATCTATTTCAATTTGAAGCTTGTTGTGCTAATGAAGACTTCGGATATCAAAGGTTAAGATAATCGAGATCCTAGACCAGTGGTTCTTAACCTTTATTGAAGTCAGAGAACACTTTTGATTACATGAAAAATTTACGGAACACCAAAAGTAATGATCCAAAAAACAATAGAAATAGATAGATTAATATAAATAAATAGATGCTATATTATAAAAATAATTTTTGAAACAAAATTCAGCTTTTATAATTTCGCAGAACACTTGAAAAAACCTCGCGGAATACCGGTTAAGAACCAGTGTCTTAGACTGTACATCAATGCATTCGCAGAAGTGATCATCCGCGATCCAGCATCTTCGAGTACGATGTCCACGGAGAAAAAAGATTTCCTCGAAAAATTCAGTCAACAGTTTAAGAGCCGAGCATTCATAAAACGCTCGATAAAACCTGCACGCCGGTATTCGACCGCGATTAAGCACGATATCGTGATCGAAGTCCGCGAGCTCGGATGTTGATCGCTCCTCTGTCCCAGTCGCGGGTAACATTGACACAGAAATAAAAAAAGAGATCCCATTACGGGATTAATGGGGACCGAGAGAGGCGGTGGTATCGATACCGATCGGCATTTTCGTGCGTTAATCGAACGACAACACATAGAGATAAGGGGGCTCGCGAGCTGTCGATAGATAACGATCTTCCGTTGGCTGTTCTCGTTAGCCAGCTAAATTCGGTCGTTTCCTGTTGCGATCGGCCGCGGAAACGTTTCCCAGGCCCGTTGATGGGGCCGACGTTAACGCCGCGGTTAGCTCGATCCCGGAACAATGGCGTGGCTCGTTAAGAAAATGAGACACACCGACTATACTTTTATGATTCGCTGGCTCACCGTTTTTTCTCCCCCCACCCTTTTTCTCTTCTAAGTTCGACGGATCCCAACAGAAACGACGGTCTCCTTCAAGCGACATTGACACCGACACGAAAAAAAAAAACCGAAAAAACAAGCCCACCGATCAGAAACACCGGAATATCGCTTCAGATGTCAGAAACGTCGTAGAAACGAAATTGAAACATTTCGCGCGCGAGATGAAAGACTACAATATTGTGGCTTCGAGGATCAATGCTTCGAACAAGTTAACAAATGAGAATCTGATGTACCATAATTTTCCATGATCTAACATACATCTATAAGTTCAGGTTGCTTAGGCTGCTTTAGGACTGCAGTGGGTTTTAAGATAGAAAGTTGACTGAAAATTTGATTCAAAGATCATTACAATAGGACTAAAGTATTTCTTTGATAATTGTCCACAACACGGGTCTGCGGAGGGACAATTATGCGCGAGGGATATTATTGTCTGAGGTTTTCCGAATGTAGAGAAGGACAGCCGAGCTCGAGAGGCCTCGGTCCCCAAGAAATGTAAACATACCTAATCCGAATTTCCAACTTCTTTATTAATCATTATTTTTTTTATACGACTTCGATAATAAAGAAGTTGGAAATTCGGATTAGTGTGGTCTCACCGATATACCCGAGCCGCATGGTGTCATATTTCTCGGCGACCGAGGCCTCTCGAGCTTTACGACCCCTCAAGGGGGTACACCCCGCACTAGTGGGGATATCTCAGGGACAATTATGTCGGTGACATTTGGGACAATTACCGATGAAATACTGTATTTTGCGAGATGCATTGCTCTGTATGCTGATCGTAAAATGTCAATTGAACTACAGTGAACAAGGTTAATTTGTAAAAATATGCTCAATAGAATCGATGTTTGAATGGTAGAATTAATTGCCATATCTGAAGCTTTTCGACGAAGTTTATTGAAAATGTCCTCTTGCGGAAGAGAGTTCAAACATTTATGAAGTTTCATGATGAACATTTAAATGATGTTCGTCGAAAAGATTCAATATTTTTTGTGTTAATATAGTCAGTGTACCATATTTGAAGTTGTACGATGAAGAATCTAGACGACGTACGTTGGAAACGTTCCTTTACAGAAGAAAGATCAATAGAATCGATATTTTAAACGCTACAATCGTTAAGTTCGTTTATGAAGCTCTACGATGAAGTATGTAGACAAAGTTCGTCGATTGATAGATCAATTTTTGTAATTCGAAAATCGTCAGTTTCATTTCCAAAAATTCTGCGATGGATAATGGATCAGATGAAGTTCCTCTAGTAAGTCATACATTTTTAACCCCTTCGCTTACAATATCGTCTGAGAGACGTGATGAAGATTCTGAACAGAGTCTAATAAAGATGTATGTTATTAAGTTCCTTTAAACCGAAACATAATTCTATTTTGTTGTTGTTAATGTAAAGCCATTGGAGAACATATAGACATGCAATAGATTTACATTTTCTCCTTTTTCTAAGAAATTGTGAACTACAAAGAAATTCTAATTACTAAAATCGTAAAATAAATCATAAGGCAAGGGGTTAATGTTAAATTGTTTCAATTTTGAATCTCTACAACGAACAATACCGGCGAAGTTCTTCGAAATGACGTCGAACAGATATCCCTCGAGATAAAACGAGCAGCGTTCAATAATTGGAAATCGGCTGGAGGAACCGAATATCTCGCGAATGAGTCACGAGTCGGCATCGATCTCCGAGATGGATCATCTGGAAGATATCAATCTCCAACCAGTGACAAATAAAGTCACAAAGACAACGCGAAAACGTTTCTCCCATGTAAAGTTCGAGTTCCATGCACCGAGAGAGCATCGCGCAACATTGTTTCTCGTGACCAGATCGTAACGACGATCTGTTCCTGTTTGCCATCTACGATCTCGCCGGCAGATCATCTCGAGGCGGTGTACGAGATACAACGGTTCAGATAATCTTCGGCGTCTTATCTACGATAAAACGACTCCTTTCTAATTAAAACTTCTGTTCCATCGTTTAGTCATGGTAGAGTCGATCTTGACGACAGATCATCGCTATCGCGATCCATTAGGAAAATGTAACGATGAAAACGATCGACGATAACAATAAGATTTTGTGGTCGCGTTTGACCGCTTCGAGGATGTTCACTGGAATCGTATAATTATAGTAATTAACAGACTTATTGTGTCTTCCAATGAAAGTAAATTATTTACTCTGAATCATCTTTACAATGTTTCTACAGGCCACGTGCAGGCGCCACTCTGTCACCGGAAAAATTCATTTTTTTGAGAAAAAATTCAAATATAGGTGGCATGACAGTCTACGTGTTAAGTAGACATTTTTATTTCCGTGGGATAGTTGATGGAACAATTCTTTCGATTACTAAAAGATTTTTTCTGTGATCGAAATAAGATGAAAAGCTGTTCCAGTGAGAGTTAGGACGTTGAAAATTAGCTTCTCTTAATCGTAGTACCAGAAAACTATTCTCACGTTACAATTTACATTGAATAACTCGTTGACAAGCACACTATTTTTATAAAAACATCTGGTAAGGAAACAGGACGTTGAGACGAAACAGTTACGTGTGATTTTCAATGTCTGTGTTGGATCATTTGACGGTTGGTCCGATATCATAAGATTTTAGACGTTCCGAACGTCATTTGTAAGAACAGTTAGTTGTCTTAAAATGTAAGAGAGAAAATAGAACACAATTGTTGAGATGAAATTGTAAAAGGAGAATGGATGTTGATTAACCGAGAAGCTAGATTAATTTTTAACTAAAATCTCTCAGGACCACTTAGGGCAACAATATTATTTCCGACTAAAACCTCTTGCTGAGGATCACTCCAGCGCAACTATAATAATTCATTTCTACCTAAAATGTCTAGCAACAAATCATCCCAGCACAACAATTATTAATTCCTACTTAAAATCTCAACCACAGATTCATCTTAATGCAACAATAACATTAATCTCAATTAACGCAGACGGTCCATCATATTTTACAAGTCCGCACGCGCCATAAACTGTAATGATCGGCTGTCTACCACCCAAACAAACATTCGCGGGTCTCGACAAAAAGCAGCCCAGCAAAATCATCCCCTAAATCGCTAAAAGTGCCTAAGGTCGCCTAAATCGAGGAAAATCCGTTCGATTCTCGCAAAAAGCTGACCCACAAAGTCCGCGCATAGTCCGCTAACGGAACACGGTCGAGGAAGAATCGATCGCAGGCGGGGCCCCTGTGATTCCCGCAGGATCCATCGTATTTCGTTGGAATATCTGATCCGATCCTGCGGGGTGGATGATCTTTCTGTGCGGGCATCACGATCACCGGAACTAGCGAAGACAATCGTGCAGATCGTACACGTACCTTTCACCGAGTAATCCATGCTGGGCGTCCTCAGCGTCGTGGTCGATTTCCAAGGTCGTTTTCCAAGGTCGGTCCTGGTCACTTAATATCCGAACAAACGGTTGCACTTAACACGAGCCTCCATCGGGGGCTACACACAGTCCCCGTGGTCTATCAGATCCTCGAAGCGTAACAAATCCGAGTCCTGTCGCGAGAGAATCCCAACAACACGCTGTGTATCAGCGGCAACGTCACACGGACATCCTCCGGATGCGCGTACCACCCTCCCCTGTGTATCACGAGGCAGGTCGGACGTATAATGTCGGGTACGACGACGTCGCGACAGCCTCGGATGGAAGAGCCGTGAACGAAAAAAAAAAATCTCGCCGAGGATGTCTCTCGATAGAAGAACAGCGTCACCGATGAACAATGTCACCGATGAAACGAATCCAAATATGTAAGCGCGACGATGCCCCAAGGGAAGTCATTAACTACCGAATACTTTGTCACCACTGAAACCGACAACGAAACGGCCGATGTAACCCGGATGAAGGACGACGGACGAGTAAAGGACTCTCGTCGATGCGAGAACGGGCACGGCGCGGCGGCGGCTAGCAGACGGTCTCCGGAGAAGAGAGGTCTGGTGGGAGAGGTAGGACCAGAATGGGAAAGAGAAGGGGGATAGACACGAGCGGGCAAGCACGAGAGCGATTGGATGGAAGGGTGGGAGAGAGACAAGGTCCACAAGAATAGGTCACGACGAGCCGACTCACCACGGAGAAATGATACGGCGCTTCTGACAATTTCTCTCCGGGCGCAGCGTGAGCCTCATCATCCCTCCTACTTGCTCTCTTTCACCGGCTCACCTCCCCCCCTCCCCCGCCGTGCCCTCCTTCACCCTTCCAGAGCTGAACCGTTTTTCCCCTCTCACCCTCTCGCTCTATCGCTCATCTACCCCCTCTACTCCGGCACGTACGCCCCTCTATCTCGATCCGTGGCTCCTCCGGACCCTGCTCGCCACTCTATTTGCTCTACGAACAGTTCCGTATGACCATCCTCGTCCGATCTCCCTGTTGCAGTCATCCCCACCTCTCCTCGTCTTCCCCCGCCCCGCTTGCTTTAGTATCCGACATCCGACGTGTTTTCCAACGAAGAACCCTCTCTTCTAGCGTCTCGCTCGCGCTCTCCTCCCCTTTCCTCGTTTCTCTAAACACCCCCACTATCGTTCGAGATCGTCCGTCTCCGTTTCGGAGTGGCTCTTTCTTTTTTGCTCCACCTACCCGGCTCCGTCCGCTCTCGGTTCTCTCTCTCTCTCTCGGGATTCCTTTCCTCTCCAGCCCCACCAAACCAGACACGATCCTCTCGGACGCTCTCCCGTGGCTTTTTCTCTCTCCTGCCTGGATCGACATCGATCCCCACCATCCTCCAGGCTGTACCTATGCCAACCCGCGGTATAGCGCACCGGGTTTTACGTGCGCGGGGGATCCCTCCGCTCGTGTGCGGCATGTATCTTGCGCGTGGGTGTGGGTCTGCGGGTGCCCGGGTTTGTCTGTGTGCGCGCGGTTCTTGGATCCGCCACCCACACAAGCCACGCTTGTAATACGCTCCTCCGTTTCCGATACGGTTCCCTCTTTCGATCGGTCGAGCGCATCCGCGCCGGGAAACGGTGCACCGTCGGAGAAACGGTGCAACGGGAGTTACGTAAAGGGGGTGGAACGCGTTTCGAGTCTCTTCTCTATTCCCTCGCTCTCTCTCTCTCTTTCTCTTTTCTCCTCTCGAAACACACACACTCACAGTGAGAGGGAGGGAGAGATTGCTCTCTTGAAGGAGGAAAAGAGGAATTATTTGAAAAATTTTTGTACAGAATATCAGCGACAGAAACTTGGAGGTCAGTTTCCTTTGAAAAATCGCTAACTTATTTATTATGTAAGTTAAGGATATTAACAATAGATGTAAAGACAATTTTCTCAAAAAATCGCACGGTTAAATTATTTTTGAATTTTGAATGGTTCGGTTAGCAATAACGATTGTACGAAATGAGTCTCTGAATAGAAATTAGTTTTCCAAAACTGAAAATTATAATAACATGACCGTACACTATATTGTGCATATGTGAATGATCCCTTCTTTGTGTATTTTGCAAATCCCAAATTATAAGATATTGGATCACTCACAACTCTAATATTCACTTCTTCCAATCAGCAGCAAGATAAAAACACAATGGTGACTTTAATGTTTAGACTTGCGTTCTTCGGTATTTAACACTAAAATTACCAACCACTAACAGTGACTAATATGCGTTAGCTCATAAAACTGACACAATTGCATTTATTTACATTTCATGTGATCATTATTATGACAATTCGAAAACACCGTGGTTAAATAATGTCGGTTAACTAGGCAACATTTTGTCAGACAAATTTTGAATATAAAAATGTATAGAACCATTTACAATAGAAACATCCTTAGAATTAGAATAATTGTAAAAAATTTGAAGACACTTGATCGGCGATTGTACATTTATTTTTAACAGATTCTGTTTCGAGTCAGGATTTCCGATAATTTCAATTGTTGCAACAGTTGGAAATGGAGCAGGAAGAATTTTCAGTATCGAATTCGAAGAACCAACGTTCGTGCGTTGTTTCTATTTTACGTTGTTGTTCGCTCGGGCAGGTAAAGTGTGTTATCGAAGTCGTTCGAAAGGAGTCTGGACTAATGCACAACACCGATCGTGAAAATTGTCGTCGATAGTTCCCTGCCGATAAGGTGCAAGGTCACCGTCATTGGATGGATGACCGAGCATTAAAGTTTTGTTAGATAATGTATGCTCGAACTTGCGTCAGCTCGGAGCTAGAACAACAGGGAACGAACGGTGAACGATGTCTGCCGAGCAATTCGCGATAGCGATAAAAACCGTCGCGAAAGTCCAGTCTTTCCGTCTCGCGCGCTAGCCAAAAACTTCATCTGTCCACCCAGTATGTACTATTTCACGTCACTACGAATACCAAAATTTCAAGAAAAATCCCCCTTACATCTACATTTGGTCCAAATTCAATTTTTTCAACCCTTAATTCCTCATAGTTCCATCCTTCCGTTTAATATTCGCTCTCATTGATTAGCAAACACCACATTTTCAATCCGTGTTCACCTCAATGTCTCAATCTCTTACATTAATTTTTTATTCGAAGATAACGATTATTTGTCAATATTCTCCAATAGGTAACGATAAATATGTCTGCAGTGTTTACCAGCTCAGATTAACAAATGAGCCCTATTTAATTGTCTTCAACGTCCTCCCAACCCCTATCAGAGCTCGGAATTAAGAGCTCGTTACGGCCGATTTTCAAAGGGTCCTCCCTCAGGTTCCCGCCGCACGTCTTGCCCCCCGTAACGGCCATAGTACTCAACCGACCTGAGGCGCGTGGCTCATTAGGGCGACACTCGTATCAATAGCAATTAACGTACGGGTCATTCCACGCGGAGGCGATCACTTTTTTGGGACGACATCTCGGATTTTTCTGAAATTGAATGACTGTTTCAGTCATCATTTTGTTATCTTCGAAATTGTCTAAATTTTAAACTTTTAAATTTTAAAAGATACCGACCATCAGAGTTTGCCATTTTGGCTGATTTGTAGGAAAACTAGCTTCACAAAAAAATTTATATCACAGTTATTATTAAAAATAGAAAGATTTTGTTTTCTTTAATCTTCACCCGAAAAGACTGTCCTTTTTAAATAATTTATCATTTTATACGCATATGTCATGTTTAATGCGAAACCTGTTGCCGAGCCGGAATCTGTTTGTTACAGCCCCGCTCGGATTGGTCCGTGTTTTTCGTTAATAACTCGTTAACAAAGCCGAGGCGGCCATTTTTGCAAAGGAAAAAATTGATTTAAATAATCTCAGGAACCACCCATTTGAAGGATTTTCAACATTCTTGGGACACCCTGTATTTTCTAAATTTAGGAATAATAGAAAGCCTATTGATGCGGTACGTCGAGCACTATGGCCGTCACGGGGGGGGGGGGGGGGCAAGACGTGCAGCGGGAACCAGAGGGCGTACCCTTCGAAAATCGGCCGAAACGAGCACTCACTTCCGAGCTCTGCCCTATTACAATCCCGAACCCTCGACAAAGTCTCTGTTTCTTTGAAACTTTTCAACAAAGACGCACCCGGTAGAAGTTTGCAAAATATATAGCCTAAAATGTTATCCGTCGTCTCGAGGATTACAAAGGATTTAATCGATCGAGATCCATCGCGAGAGCATCTCAGGTATCCGACATTAACATACGGACACCCCCCTCCCCTGGTAAACGTAAAGGTTCCGGTTAGGGTTGTTCTCGGTGTTTCTTGGGATGGTCCTAAATTTCTTCTCGAGGGATAATACCCGGAGTCAACCGTAGTCTTGCATTATTTTATTGGGTCCGAGGTGATCCGCCGGCTGTTTGATCAACAGACTTCGGAGATTATTCGCCTTTCGTTTTGTTCAGCGCAGGTATAGAGGCACTCGCCGGCGGTTTATTGTCGCCTCGAAGGGGTTGCAAGGGGGTGGTGAAGTTGCAACGTGCTAAAACGTATGCACGCAATGGATGAAATGTTTTACAACAATTTTATTTTCAACTATTTTCAACCAACGTTTCCTAGAATCAAGTTGTCGTAATAATGTACAATTACTATAACCAGACTACGGATCCTTATACAAAATAAAAGTTATTTCCACGAATTGCAAACCATAGGAATCCAATCAAAATTCCCTTCTTTCTTGCATGACCATTTTCCAACGTTCTGGACAAAATAAATCCCAATGATTTTTCGATATAAATAGTTTTATACATTTTTCTAGACAATAACGAGCTGCATCGATTAGTACATTCAAAAATATACATTTCCGTTTACAAAAAAGTGTAGTAAATTTTTCGATATTATAAAGTTGATTGTCGAGGTTGAAGAAATTATTTTGTAATAGCCCAATCCTTTCCGAATAAAGCAAAAAAAATTTAGCTCAATCGGCCGAACAGTTCCTGAGATAAAAATTCGTAAGTGGGGCCTGCTTTCGCCAAAATGGGAAAAAATTGCAAATTTCGAAGGTCTGTCATTTCTAAAAAAATTCGAAACCGGCAAAATGATGACTTAAACCCCCCCCCCCCCCCCATAATTTCACATGGACTACAACATATTTCATTTAGAACAAAATCGACGTTGGTGCCAGCAAAAAGTGATCGATTTGACGTAGGTCATCTTCGTGTGACCTCTACGCGTCCATTTACAGAAAAACAGATTTACACCCGATTGTGCCCCCCTCGAAATCATTCACTTCTTATCCTAACTGTTTTTTTTATATAATACACACTGTACGAGTAATTTGCATTTATACTAAAACCGGTCGCTCTGTATAAAGACAGTACTGTATTCGATACAATAAACAAACCGGAAAGTTGTTTCAGATCATATCTTGTGACTAGCTCTAATAATTAAGTTTGGCGGCGGCCGTTAATGTGTGAGAGAGCAAGGAGGAAAAGGGAAGGGAGCGTTTTGTCCTGGGCCTGCTGGAGGACTCGTCGACAGTTTAAGACTGTATTGTGCATGTATAATGTATATGTATGTTCGAGTAGTATTGGGGAAAGGTGTTGTCTATTTGTCTATCTAGTGGCGAGCGTAGGAGGCAGCCGCCACAAAGTAATAAACAATTGAAAGCGCCGAGGCAGAATCCACAGCAATTGTTTAGAAAAATTTATTGCTAGTATAAGGGCAGGTCAGAGTTACCACAACCGAACGCGCAAACAACCGGGGTACATTATTACTGGAATTACCAAATTGACCCCGTTGCATTCATTACGGTTCGTTTCCGAGCTGTACACAGTCACTTTTCGGTATACCCTTTATAATTGACGAAGCTGCCTAAAATCGCTACCATTGACTCATCCTAACATATTGACGTAAATGCCGTGCATAGATATCCAACGCTTGGGATCGTAGATGCAAATAATAATTTAAAAAAAAATAATAATAATTTTGAAAAAATAATAATTTTATTCTGTAAGTTCATCGAACTCCCCAAGAATCAAATAATTAACAAAAAGCTGCTTTTGTCGTCCATCAGAGTGAGCGTCAACTTGTTAACGCAAAAATACCATTAATCTCAATTTTAATAAATTTTACAAGTTCGCATGCGCCATGAACCGTAAAGGCCGACTGTCTCCCACCAAAACAAACATTCGCGAGTTTCAACAAAAAGCAGCCCAACAAAATCATCTCCTAAATCGCTAGAAGACCCTAAGACCGCCTAAATCGAGGAAATTCCGAATCCGTTCGAATTTCGCAGGAAGTAAACCCACAAAATCTCTCTGTGCAAGCATCCCGATCACCAGAGGTAGCGAAGACGATCGTAGTGATCGGACACGTACCATTAATCTATGCTGGGCGTCCTCAGTGTCGCGCAGCAATTGTTTAGAAAAATTTATTACTAATATAAGGACAGGCCAGTGTTACCAGAAACGATCGTGCAAACAACGGGTTTACATTATTACTGAAATTACCAAACTGATCCTATTGCATTCATTGCGGTCCGTTTCCAAGTCGTACGTAGGCACTTTTCGGTAAAACCTTTATAATTGACAAAGCGACCCACGGTCGGGGGTAGCGTGTACCTGTAACTTGGCACACGGTGGTGGTAATTGTGTCCATGCGGCTGTCCGTGGCCGCTTTCAGCGTTACCGTTCCTGCGGACGATTTATCTTGCAATAAAACTCCAGCGAAAACCCAGCTCGAGGAAACCACAGCACGAGGACGATCTTTCTTTTTTCCTTTTTGCCGTAATTGTTGGTATCGTTAAAAAAGTTTCGATCTACATTTCGCGGCTTTAACTCCTTAACAAAACCGCAATGAATATTTTCGCAAAGGAAAAAGTGACTTCAAATGACCTCAGGAATTTCCTTTCAAGGGAGTACAACATTTTCGAGACACCCTGTATAAATTGTATACATGTAATATATTGGGATAAGGTAATTTCATATTGTGTATAGTTAAGTTCATTTCATCTTGTGTCATAATTAATTAGAATTGTATTTGGTGTTCAAACAGAATCACCCCTTTCAAGGAAGTACAACATTTTCGGTACACCCTGTATAATATTACACGGTATAATAAGTATAATATACTTATTAACCCTAGAAAATTTCCATCGTACATAAGTTTTTTTCTTGATATGCGTACGAAACTGGTATAGTACCTCATACAATATTTAAATGATTTATTACATATGAACAAATTTAATCATGTAAACAATATTCTGAATAATGGTGTAACAATTTCTAGTGGCGCCTCAGAGTTGCCATTCGAGTGCTAAGGGTTAAATTGGCACAACGTCATATTTGAATCAAATCTTTTGACGTCATTATGAGCTCAAATTTCCTAAAATACTTTTAATTATACTGGGTGACTAAGAATAAACAGAACATCTATAGATATTTCCCTTAGGATTAAAAATAGAAGAAAGTTGTACTGTCTAATGAGTTAAATATGATGATATAACAAATTTTTCGATTGTTTTTGCCTTCGAGGTCTTTTGAAGGTTATCGATAGTCCTTTAAATGCCACCATATATTTTTAACTTTATGGTGTAGCAGAGGCAAAAATTTGATTTCATTTCGGTGCTAAGATCGTTGCCCCCTAAAAAAATAGAAAAAAGCTATACTTTCGAATGAGTTAAATATGATGATACAACAAATTTTTCGATTGTTTTTGCCTTCGAGGTCTTTTGAAGGTTATCGATAGTCCTTTAAATGCCACCATATATTTTTAACTTTATGGTGTAGCAGAGGCAAAAATTTGATTTCATTTCGGTGCTAAGATCGTTGCCCCCTAAAAAAATAGAAAAAAGCTATACTTTCGAATGAGTTAAATATGATGATACAACAAATTTTCCGATTGTTTTTGCCATCGAGGTCTTTTGAAGATTATCGATAGTCCTTTAAATGGCACCATATATTTTTAACTTTATGGTGTAGCAGAGGCAAAAATTCGATTTCATTTCGGTGCGAAGATCGTTGCCCCCTAAAAAAATACGAATTTGCATAAGGTCCACTTATGGTCGAGGGACGAGCATTCCCTTCGTGAGGGCACGTTAACTCCTTCACTGTCGAGGCCTGATTGCCACGGTCCCCTTTGTTCCAGGCCGATAAAAAGCGACCAAATAAGAATGAAAGTCAGACGAAAAGGATTGACCGCGATGTCCAGATGGTCCATCGTGACCTGGCGCCTAGGGAAAAGGGCTGGGGAAAGGAGGAAGTTACCCTTTTACGTTGCCGGGATGATCTGGACCTGTCGGAAGTCAAATTAGACGCTCGAGCACAAAAAAAAACGACGAGAAAGAAATCAGAAAGGGCAGTTGACGTTTAACCGTTTCCCCTCTTACCTGGCCGGAAGAGGGTCCTTTAAGGATCATTGAAACGAATTTGATCTGTCCAGGATGCAAACGGTCCAGACGAAAAATCATTATATCATTCGTCTCATGGGAATATCAACAGCTTTTAGTGTTACTTACACTTTGGTTTAGTCCAGTCAACGATCCTGCAATTAATTAATTGCAATTCTATAATCCCAAAAATCTTCTAGAAAACGAAACTAGTGGCATTAATGGAACCAAAACTGGAAAGACAGAATTTATCATGCTGGCGTTAGGCGTTTGTACAGAAGGAACAATCTGCGAACTTATTGGTCGCTGCTACAAATATCTATTATCAATTATGTTCGAATTTAATGAACGCCAATATGGGAATTACAAAAAATTAGCTTTCTAAATTTTAACAATTTCTTCTGGAACAGAACAAGCTTAAACAGCGACAAAACTTACAGCATTCGTACAGTGGGAGTAGACTGTCTACGAACATGTTAAATTATTGCTACAAACATCCATTATTAATTACGTTCTAATTTAATGACAATCAGTGTCGCCATATCAACCCAAAACTGGATTGATTTCCCTCTCCTCCTTTTCCCCTTCCACAATCCCTACATGAGCACACTCCAACATCCCCCACTAAGACCGTAGACTGGTCACGTGACGTGCCGCGCAACGTGTTACATATTACTCTGCTCATAAGAGAGGTGGTAAACTGTATTCCCCTCGATTTAACAGATCTGGCGACACTGCTCTCTCATTTGTACCATCCATTTTGGCCCACTCTGTATGATCCAAGTTTTGTCCTGCTTGAGATCGCTTCAATCAGAAAAATTTGACGGGCGTTTACATTGGTAAAAGTATTGGCAAGAGATCAAATTTCCACATTTGTCGAGACACTACTGTAATCAGTTTTGACGGTCTGTAATCCAGCGTTAAAGATTCGATATTTTCTCGCCCACGAAAATGACGTAACAAATTACCAAACGATATAAAGAATTTACTAAATGTTCCGGTGGATTTTGACGGTATCATAGACGTCTCTGTCTTAGAATAGAACAATAGAAGCGTTGACCCCTTCAACCCCCCTACATCCTTCACATCCTAATCCAATTTAATCTACTCGACTATACCATAACAGAAATAAATTTATTAGCAGACTGCGTAAATGCATTTTATGCATTTAAGAAATGTAAAATTCAGAAAATTTCTATAACATCCCCCTACCCCTTATGCCCTTTGCTTAATGGTTAATCCAGGACTGAACATAATCATCTTGTGTCCAAATATTTGAGTAAATTAACTTAACTCCGGCAGTGTACAACAATTTATACGATAATCAAAGATCTATATAATTGCACAATCAAGTTAAGATTTCAGCTGCCTCTGGACGCTTCTGTATTTTTGGCTGGTCCCAATGTTTCGTAAATAACTGTATAATCTGCGCGTATAAAACAAAATTGTAAATCCTTATTTTTGTTTGTTTTTGTTCTGTGTACTTCTATTTTGTTTATATTCTTGGCTCGAAGCTGGTGGAAGTTTCGGATAGATTTCGGAAACAGTTTCGCAGAAACGGCCGTTCTGTTTTCGAGGGAAAACCGACGGAAGGACAATGATATACCTGTCAGAAGCATACCTGGCCGTTTCCCGGCACAATAACACCGATTCGCTCCAGACTTAATTAATCAGAGAGAAATACAGAATTCACCGGCTCGTATCTTATTGCGGATTAAGACTGGGACAGATCACTAGCGAAGGAACGAGGAACAATTCGATACAGGTATTAGCGTGGAAATATTTACAATAGTCTGTGGTTTCCGTGTAAACGATCCACGACATCGGAGACATTATTTCGTTGCGAGTTGAACGAACATCGTGTCAGAACATCGTGTTGCTGGATATAGCCATAGTTTTATTTTTATGTGATTGTAACGTGTGTAAGTTTGCTCGATTGCAAGCATAAATGTATTCTGGTTGTACGAATTTAGTTGTGAGTCAGTTAAATAATAACGAACCTGCTGGAACACCGTCGTGAACAATTAGGAAAATCATATAATTTATCGAACGTGCAGAATTTTGGTATGTTACACGATTTAATATTGTATTTTTTAGCAAATGACATTTTCATATAACTCTGATTGTCCTTTTGAGGAAGATATTCAGTCGATAAGAGGATTTAATATGGAATTGATTGTTTCAGTTATTCTTTGTTTTCTAAACGGGTGAAAAATTGTCGAGACAAATTATTATATATTTTTAGCGAATAATACAGAAAACATTGGATGGAAGTGTTCCAAAGGAAGCAGGAAAGATTGAAAGACTTAAAAAGAGGCTGATTCACGATCTTCTATCAAAGACCGCAGCTTCCTACTTCCTTCGCTCGAGTTCAATTTTTTAATCAACACGCTCAAGAGGTTCATCTTGTATCAGAATTCTTCTACATAAAATCTCGTTCGTGCATATTATACGAATTTAGCCCTCTTTCGTTTAAATAACGAAAGTTATTAAGAAGAAACACACAGGGTCTCTCTCTCTCTCTCTCTCTCTCTCTCTCTCTCTCTCTCTCTCAAGTGTGACCCCTAAAATATCTTTTTTAATTGTAACAAAGTAAAAAATATTTCATGCGTAATTTGAATGTTATTTGTTATTTTATCATAGTTTTCAAGGTTATTGATGTATTTTTAAATAACTAATATAGTACTGTGGCATGATATTCCAATAACCTTGAACTCCGAAAATGAAGGTCAAATTTATAATCCGTTCCTGAGAAGAATGCAGGCTTTGCGAGACATATCTAATACCCGTAAATCTGTAGAAAATGTCTTTTATTTAATTTCACTTTTATTTTACTATATTTACAATATTCTTTGCGCTATAAAAGACATTTTCTACAGATTTACGAGTGCTCGCACCTCCTGCGAAGCTTGCATCCTTCTCAAAAACGAATTTTAGGTTAGACTTTTATTTTCGGAGTTCAGGGTCATTTGAAGGTTATGTCGTAGTACATGTTTGACTGTATTTTATCATGAGCCACGCGATGCAATACAAAAATATACATCTGTTGTTATTTGAAACAAACCATGTGCGACCTTGAAAACTACAAGAAAAAACAACTACTACGGTATATACTGTTCACTTAATACGATTAACACGTTCAGCGCCCACTCCACAATCATAAAAATTACACAAAATCAAAGCAATGTATTTAATAAAACAAAAACTAAGAAGTTTAGTTTTGTGATATTAATTACTGTTTCAAACCTCTTCTATTCCCCAGATCTTAAGGAAATTTTGTACACTCAATCTACCAACGTAAAAATTAATTTTCAATTCTGTATAAATAATTCCGTCACCCAGATATGGGTGACATGGCACTGAACGTGTTAAAGAAGATATTTCGGGGGTCACGCTTAACAGTTTGACGGCCGCAGTTTTAATTCTCCGACAGCGGAACCTGGGTCTATTTGATACAGTTTATTTAGTTCTGGTGATTAAATTAAATGAATAGCTGTTAGAAACAAAAATGGAAGACTAACGTGTCTACAAGAATTACTTGCAACAAGACGTTTCTAAAAATTGATGAATAAAGCAGTGAATAATCATAATCGTCATCAACTAAATTGTTGTGAGAACGGTCCGCTGTCCCGAGGGTTAACAAAAATGTGTTTGCTCTTCTCGGCAGCATATGAATTCACGTATACGTGAAGTTGACTGACAACCACTGGCCCAGTGAGCTCAGGTATACGTGAAGTCGACTGACAACCGCTGGCTCAATGAACTCAGCTGTACCTGAAGAACACGATTGAAGGACATTTTTATTTTGCAGAAAAATCTGCAGTCTGTTGTCCACGTTACACGCGAGTCTGTTGTATGAAATATTTGAATAAATAATATTTGGTCACAGAGGTTGGTTAAGGGTGGTTTAGCCCCAAGTGGGGGATAACAATGCGGCGACTGCGCGGCGCGGGGAAAACAGGCGTCATAGTGTCTGAGAGTTGTCATTAGCCGTCCCATAGAGCACGGACCATGCAGACAGTGGGCGACCTTTGTTTATGGCATCCTAATAACACGATTGCGGATTAGAGCACCTTTTCACTGACTTATTCAACCGTCGCCTTGCTTGGCCAGAAACTTGTTAATCCCTTTTATTGCGCCCGTCGTTTCACAGGAGCCTTACCCTGCGCGAAAGCCCATGGAACCTACCAAAGAATTTTCGCGAATGCGGATCTCAGATTCAAGCGTTATTGTTTCACGTGTACTTTCGTTCTCGAAGCTGCCAACATCCATAAAGGGAGCGCAAAATCAGACCACCATTTTGTAAAAATGATACAGCAACGCATGGATATACGCGAGCCATAACTCGATGGTAAAACTTTATTCTTGTCAACCCTTCGCCGGTAGTTTGGGTCGCATTCTTGTTAAAAAGGTTCGACCATTTGGCTGAAATGGTCATTTGTAAATGAAAGTAGATCCTACAATATGTATCTCGGAATTTGTCTGAGGTTTTTGAAAATCCTAAAACAACGAGATATCAGACCTGGCAATGATAAACACCTTAGCGGAGGATCAATTGTCTTTTTTCCATGAAAATCTCACAGACATATTTGTGAAATTTTTCTGATTAACCCTTTGCAGTCGGAGCTATTTCAACTAAAATACCAAACATTTCTTCTAACCTAAAATATTTCCATTGTACATAAATTTTTTTCATTATATGCGTACGAAACTGATATAGTACATCATACAATATTTAAATGTTTAGTAATTTATTACATATGAACAAATTTAATCATGTAAACAATATTCTGAATAATGGTGTAACAATTTGTAGCGGCGCCTCAGAGTCGCCATTCGAGTGCTAAGGGTTAAAATGAGACCAAATGCGATACAATTTCGATCAGGTTTATGTGTTTAATCCACGAATTAGTGGAACCTCGATTATCCGAATCGATCATACATATGAATTCATTAGTGAAATTATATTTCAATCCCTTATCCGAAACCGTGTTGTGTTTGGTATCGTTTTAATCAGAAAAATGCCAGGAATTTATTGGCTACAGTTTTGTAGGAAAATAATTAAAAATAAAAATGTTTTATCATTGAATCAATGTTGTCTCGCCCATAGTTTCATATGTTTCGTTTAATCGTTATCCTTTTCTACATTGCAAGAGATCAATGAGTGTCTGTATACATATACAAAAGCGGACAGAATTTTCGTTCGCCTTTCTACGTCTCGTAACTGCACAGATATTTTTAGGAAACGACTATGCAGCGACTAATTGCCAAAGACGTTAGGAAATCTTTGGAGATTAGCGGACGAAAGCTGCGGTTTACAAGGGAACCGATCAGAGTCGGAGATATAGGCTTTAATGGTCTTTGGTTGCGAGTGTGTATCAGGGGCTTGGTTTTCTTGAAGTCGTTGCTTTCTTGCGATTACGCTATTGAGAAACATTTAAGGATCCTCAATGGTCCGTCGCGGATGAACGCGTTTTCTTTCGCTCGTTGTTGCCCGCTTCTCGGAACGGTTTCACGTAATGACACTTAATATTATTGCCTGCGGTAATGTCCGTACTCCAAAGTATCATGTAAAGCGTAATAATAAACTGATCTCCATTTCCCAATTTTTACATCGTTAACCTTTATGTAAATCATTAAACATCCAATGATGTTACACTTTCAATGCATATTTTTATACCGCAAATCTAAATTAATCTGAGATTGCCCAGGAACATAACCTAGTAGCACAAAATATTGTATACACATTCATATGGTATTAAAAAGAGATTCAATCTGTTTTTAATATTCAAATATACATAGAATATTTATTTTACATTAAGTAACAAATATTTTTTTTTCAAATATTCAGGAATTATTTATTTCATGTTACGAGCAAAATATTTCTTTCCAAATATAAAATGAATCTTTATTTCATATTAGAGATAGAATATTTTTTCCTAATATACAGATAATATTTATTTCATATTATGAAAAAAATATTCTTTTCTCATTATAAAATGAATCTTTATTTAATATTAGAAATGGAATATATTTTTGTAAACATGCAGAAAATATTTTATGTTGATCATCGAAAAATATTTGTTCCAGAATATGGAAGACATATACTTTGCCAACAAAAATGTTAAAAAAAGTTATGAAAAGAAATTGAAAGTGGGTAACCGGTTATTAGCATAACTGTTAAATAATTTAGATTTTATGGAAGTCCCAAGGTTGCTGGCTTGGCAGTTGAAGTATTAAAAAAGATAGTCTGCAATCATTCGAACAAGACTTGTCGTTTATAAAAATTAAAATTCATTGTCCCATCGACTAAAAAATTAAGAAAGTTGTTCGGGAAGGGAAGAGTTTCTGGAAAAGGGCCTGTGTTTTAAATTTTAATTCCTAAACTGCGGATTTGATGCATTTATGGCAAAAATGAGGATATGGCAAAATAGAATGAACATTAAATGAATTTAATACTACTGGTACATTATGTGCAACCTATTCAAATTATTAAGGGAAGAAATCAATTTGTATGTAACTCCATTTAAATATAGAAATATACATATAAATCATTGTAACATCAATGCATACATTTGACATAAATCAACCGTCAGATTTTTCCAGGAAAAAAGAATATCAAACGCGATCCAATTAAATTTTTCAAAATGTCTATGTCTCTATGTCTCAGTTTCTTGAACAGTGCGTGAGGATTGAAAAATAAATTAGTACAATATCGACACTGTTTGACCACGTCAATAAAACATGATGCGAGGTGATCGATGGTTCGAGGGGATATTGCGGCCGGTTTCGAAACGGAAAGACGAAGAATCGGGAGGAAGGTCGGGGATCGACCACGGTTTCCGGGCGGAAACCTGCCAACGCGACCGCGTCTATCTCCGAGCACTCGGTAAACGAGCCGAGCGAGGACGAACGGAGTCGAGCGGGGCGGATCGGATCGGTTTTTAGGCATCGTGAACGCTGATAACAAGTCCCCAGTTCCCACAGGACAGGAAAGCACCCGGAATTCAGTGGTGTACGGTGATGCTGCAACCGTCAATAACCTTCTCTCGTTCGTTGGTGGCCCTGATAAACGTGACGCGCGCGATTAGATCGCGCTGCTCTTGTTTGCTCCTCCTCGCCCATGTTTGAACGGTGATGTCACCGTTGGTCCATCCGGTTCGGGATTAGGTCAAAGTCTTGCCGTTGATAAAAATCGAAACTTACTTACCGAACTTCTTTTCCCTTTCATAAGACCCCGCCGATACATGTTCCTTTCCTCTTTTCCAGTCTACAGTCGTAGTCGGTCGAAAAAGTCTCGTTACGCTTTTAACACTAGGTTTACGGAGCACTAAAATTGATTATTTTACATTGCTTTATAAGAATAATAAAATTGTATTTACTTAGATCTTCAGCGATTTTTATTGTAATATGTACACAAAGAAATAAATCTATTTAATAATTCCTTACGAATGCCTCCTTACACTCGTAATAATCGTAAATTAAAAATTTTTGAATCCGTCATTTTGACGGGTCCCGTAAATCTAGTGTTAAACACGTTTCGCGCCGAGCCATTTTTTCTCGAATTTTCATTCAGGCTATTTACTTCCTTACCAGGTACATACATTTTTTAGGCCATTGTTTCCATCGTTCATGTCATTTTAGTACTCGTCAGTGGACGCTGAAGAGTTCCACGAAGGCGTCAAGAATTTTTGTTTTCATTTTCAATCTTACTTTTGAGAGTTAGGTCATTCTATCTCCCACATAAAATTGTTTTCCCTTATTTTCAATCCCATGTTTTGAGATTCGAAAGATTGTAAGCTATTGTCTACATTAGCTTAATTTATCATCCCACAGTTGAACTGAAGAGATCTATGCAGGAAAGTGTTAATGAACTATTTTCTTTATTCTGAATCGAACTCCATGGGATTTGAAAGATTGAAAACAACGGTTTAGATACAATCTGCTTCTTCTTCTTATCTTTCATTTTCCTTCGACTGTATTCGATTCTTTTGGACAAATATTTCTAGTTACAGCTTCGAAGGTTTTTCTATTACCAGTGAGATGTGCTGTATTAATTCCTTCTTCCTTTCTCTGTTTCAGTGAACTGTTGATCCCGGATTTCCACTCCGTATTCGTTGCTGTTGTTCATCGGATACAGGTATGCGGTGTGAATGATTTTTGATTCTTATTATTGTCTGAAACGTCGCCATTTTCTGTCCGCTAATACGTTAATAGCTGGCACCATAAATCCTCTTTATCGGGCGATTAAGCATCGATATTGATCATTCTCTCGGCAGAAGGTCGACGTATTTCATAGTCGACCTAGTGCACGCTGTGACTCAAATTATGGCAAACATTCTTTCCAAATTTTAACAATTTCTTCTGGGACAGAATAAGCTCGAACAGCGACGAAATTTTTAGCATTTGTACAGAAGGAACAATCTGCGAACTCATTGGTCGCTACTATAAATATCAATTATCAATTATGTTCGAATTTAATGAACGCCAATATGGGAATTACAAAAAATTAGCTTTCTAAAGTTTAACAATTTCTTCTGGAACAGAACAAGCTTGAACAGCGACGAAATTTTTAGCATTTGTACAGAAGGAGCAATCTGCGAACTTATTGGTCGCTGCTATAAATATCAATTATCAATTATGTTCGAATTTAATGAATGCCAATATGGGAATTACAAAAAATTAGCTTTCTAAAGTTTAACAATTTCTTCTGGAACAGAATAAGCTTGAACGGCGACGAAATTTTTTCTGGAACAGAATAAGCTTGAACAGTACACTGAACTTGTACAGTGGGAGTAGACTGTCTACGAACTTATTAAATTATTGCTACAAACATCCATTATTAATTACGTTCTAATTTAATGACCGCCAGAATGGGAATTACAATCAGTGTCGCCAGATCAACCCAAAACTGGGTTGATTTTCCTCTCCTTTTCCCCTTCCACTATCCCATTCCACTACATGAGTACACTCCAACATCCCCCACTAAGACCGTAGACTGGTCACGTGACGTGCCGCGCAACGTGTTACATATTACTCTGGTCATCGGAGAGGTGGTAAACTATATTCCTCTCGATTTAACAGATCTGGCGACACTGATTACAATAGATTAGCTTTCCCAATTTTAACGATTTTTCCTTGATAAAATAAATTTAAGAAGCAGTTTAAGATGAAACTCTTAGCATTTACAAAAAAGAAGTGGAAGATCAAGTAGCTTATTGATTATCGCTACAAACATTGATTATAAATTACGTCATTAACAATGTTAAGGTGAACGATAAAACATAAACTAAATTGATTGCAACATAACGCGAAGAAATGTAAAACGTTATACTAAAACTATCAGACGTAATTCAGATTTTTCGGTTTGCTAAAAATACCTTTATTGAACGTTATTTATTAGATGCGTAAATTAATTCACGACTCTCTCGCTTAATCAATTGCATGTTCATTGCGAATTCAAATTGTTCAACCACCATACTGGAGATTCATTAATGACTTATAAGATGAGGAAAGTGTGAAGAAAGATTGAAAATATTGAGGAAAGGACTACGAATTAATTTGTACAGCTAGTATTTGTGCGCCTATTAAAATCGAGAATTTCATAAAATTTCAACAATCTCTCTTTTATTTATGGAATTTTTATGTGACATTACAAACCAATCGGCACGCCCATCATCAAATTCGCGAGTCTCCATTCAACATACACATGCAACAAGGAAAAGCACACTTTGCAATCATCGATCCCACAGAAAAATCATCAAAGTGTACCTTCCCCGTTAGTATCACGTTACTATCTCTGTTCGATTCGATTCCCCATCCGACAGACACTTCGCCGAAGTAATAATCTCGGAGTGTACATTTCCCGATCGCCGATGGAAAAAGAACCGACGAAGAAAAAAAGATCACTGTATGTGACTACGGTGTTTGCGATCGCTCGATCATCTTATCCGCTGGAAAAATGTGGGGGCGGGGACGACGGAAGAAAACAGAAGAAATCACGATTAAAAAATCAACGAATTACTTTTCATGTTGGTATTTAAAAGCTTCACAGAAGTGTTCCTAGATATCTATTAAAAAGGTAAGTAATGATATTAAAACCAATAAACAAATATTAACTATTTCTGGATACTTCACCTGCAAGTGAAAACTTTCTGTTAGGATTCATTTTTACCAATTATACTAGTGTGTTCGTTCAATAAAAGTGAAAACGTTTCATTATTTCCACACAGATTATGTTACTGGAGGTGTGTACTTTTTACTTTCGCGCGTTTGTTTGTTTCCTCCATTTTCTTGAGATCGAATTGAGAATGTCAATTGAAACGCTACTGATAACTTCCATTCAGGTTTTAAAAGGTACTGTTCAAAACTCCTACGTGATTTTTGGCGGATATGTCCGTGGGTATATGTTGTAAAAAATTATACAATATTTAGCTGCCCCTACTTGCCCCTTAGTTTTTCACCATTTCTTTTTATGTCAGCGACGACCTATTACAAATAAATGTATCTTGGATATATGATGTTCAAGCAATCCAAAAAAGGAAAACTCGAAAATTCTTTTAATTCTTGTATCTTTATTAACTGTTTACAAAAGAAGTTACAAGTTAAAGAGGACAATAATGCAGTGCATAGTTCAACTGAAGAACTTCGCGATGTACACTGCATAATGCTAATGTCGGCTATCAAGTTTGGAAGCGTATTTCTCGGTAATAGTTTATGCAAAGACAAAAAAGTTTTTTGAAAATGCATTGGTCTCAGCTTCAAAAATACGTAATCAAAAATATAGGTTTCCACTAAAAATTTCAATTTTAATAAGTGTCGCCAGATCGGTTAAGTCGACGGGAATACAGTTTACCACCTCTCTGATGACCAGAGTAATATGTAACACGTTGTTCGGCACGTCACGTGACCAGTCTACGGTCTTAGTGGGGGACGTTGGAGTGTGCTCATGTAGTGGAATCGGATAGTGGAAGGGGAAAAGCAAGAGAGGAAAATCAACCCAGTTTTGTGTGTTTCCGGTGACACTGATTGTAATCTCTACAGAGTATTTCAATTACTGTAATGTCAAACAAATACAATCATTATGTACTCTCTTTTATATCTTACACCTTTCGTCTGAAACATTTTTTCGTATCATCTATAATTTTCGAGTAATGGAATTTTGTTGAAAACACGGGTTTTCCAACGCACTGTGCGTCGCGTCGTCGACTTTCGACGTTTTATCGCCCCGCGGAGATCGAGAATAGTATCTTCGAGGTCTCGACGCGAGAGCGGACATTTTCATATCTTTCAGATAATGGCGAGGCTTCGATCGAACTATGGATCGACGAATCTCCTTCCCGATCGGCAAAGCTCGCCCCTCCGTCATTATCTTCGCCTCTCGTCGCCTCGAAACCTAATTTCCGCCCATTCATACTCTCATTTGGTTGAAACCGATGCCAATGTCGTCTCTGTTTCTTAGAAATGATTATAAAAATGATCTTCCCAATATATTTCATCTGCTTTCACGTTTTGCAAGGTGTTTTATCCTCAATTATTTAATTGGTTTATTTTTTAACTGTGATGGTGTGAGAAATGTTTCTTGTGTAATTTATTTATATCTAACTTTAAACACATCTTAGAGCAGGCATGGGCATGGGTGGAACCCCTCAAACGCCTGCTTCTCCCACCAACTTCTCTTTCATGCGCGAGGCGGATGCTGGTGGGGGACAGTGGGCGCTGGGGACGGTTTTGTGTCAATTGAGACAAAAATGCACTGTTGTGAGAAATGTTTACTTTATTTATTTTGAATGGTTCTGTTGTACCAAAAGATTGTGCTTAATGTTCCTATTTCGAAAGTAATGTATTCGTACATTATATTACATTTTTACATTCTACAAGGTGTTTCATCTAGAACAGATCACCCAATTATTTCTTTGAGCTGTGATGAAGTAAGAAATGTTCCTTGTATAATTGTTTCTAACTTGATCAGGTCATAATTTCACACTGTAAACAAATATATCAAAGTTCAACGGATTCAGAGAAGAATAAAAGGTTCTCCTGTTGAAGAATGAGCGAATGTTCACCAGAGAAGCATGATGAGATTACAGAAAAATTGGCCATCGTTCTAATAGAATGACGAATTTCACTAAATTTTGCTAAAGTTTTTCCCCGGTTTTCGATCAAATCGGTATGGATATAAAATTGAACTGATTAGACAAATGTCGTTAGGTTTGCTCCAGGTGAAATGTTATTTTCTATTGAGAAGTGTAATTAGTGCAAGGGGTTCTGCTTGTATCCGCGACTCGTTTATCGCCGTGATTGTATAATCGATTTTATTGATCAGGAAGATAGAGCAGGAAACATTATTGTATCTTTCCATTATCGGATATTTAATTCTGACAGCTAATCACCCATGAGAGGAATAATAATACAATGAAGTCGCAGCGAAGAAATTCCAACCTCCGCTGATTTTTCGTAATCCTCGCGAAACATTACAATCTGTCAGCTTTCCAAAGATCCTCTGAGAAGATTAGCCATTCGTATTATTAGAAATGATTGTCGAGTTTGATAGAGACCGAGCATCGGCTTAGCACGCCTTAAAATACTCTTGTACGAAGTTTTATATTTTCTCTTGAACAGATATTTTAAACTTTTTACTTGATTGTATTGTTGGGGTTTTTCTTATCGGAGGGCACCAAGTTCAAAATGTCAAGTGCATGACGTCACCGGTTGTGCAACTTGGTAACTGTTTGCGTACCTGTGTGCTCGGCTTTGTCGTGTATCCTACCTGCACAACAACAGATGTCCGAGCGGCTCGTGCAAATATACGGTATAAATACCTGTCTAGACCCGACTTGGCAGTCCCTTTGAGCCTCCCCGCCCCATTATATGCTCATCAGCTTCCACGGGGGTTGCGACTTTGTAACATGTGTGTCGTTAATGTGCGCCGTGCACGCGAGAAACACCCCTTGCTCCTCCTCGAGCACAGAAATTCGTTGGACACCGAATTTCCCGCCACTTTTCACCCCCTAAACCCTCCCCTCTTTTTCGATGGCGTTGATGGACTGTCGATGGAGCCGGGAATTTGACGGCCTCGCTTTTTCTTTGGAACAGCATAGTCCATCGACATTGCCATTGCAAAGATTTCATTACACAATTATTTTTTACGATTCTTCATCTTCCAGAAGTGACTCACAGAAGTTTGCCACAGTTCTCGAAAAGTAACGCTTCATCTACCGGAAGCCTATTAAGGCTTTGCACTCGGAGCTATTTCAACTGAAAAATCAAACATTTCTTCTAACCTAGAATATTTCCATTATACATAATTTTTTTTCATTATATGCGTACGAAACTGATATACCTCATACAATATTAAAATGTTTAGTAATTTATTACATATATACAGATTTAATCATGTAAACAATATTCTGAATAATAGTGTAACAATTTGTAGCGGCGCCTCAGAGTCGCCATTCGAGTGCTAAGGGTTAATATGCTATTCTGTAAATCTGCTGTACAATCAATTGTAAAATATCTCCTCACAATTTTCCATAAATTAGTTTCTAACTTTACCAAAGAATAAAAATAACAGTCAAAAATTGTTCCTTCCAACAGGAAATTCTCTGAAAGACCACGAATTTGACGGGGGATCGTGCGAAACCAAGATGGCGGCTGTTCGGATCGGAGACATCGACGCCTCCTATCATCGCAAGAAGCGTCGCGTAGTTCTATCGAGCATTTAGAAGCGGTTCAAAGGCTCGGGATCGGACGAACGCTTTTGTTCGTCGGTGTACCATGTATTTTTCTTTTCTTCTGGGACCGGTGGGAGCGAGTGCGAGACCGGCAACGGTACGAGACCCACTTTACGGGGCCGTATATCTGAGTACGTACACGCGCGCATCCACGTAGATACGTGAATAAACCGTGGGTTACCACGGGAGGGAAAGAAGCTACGAAAGTTGCATACGAAAGGGACCCAGGCTAATCCACGTGGACGGCCATGAGCGTATCAGTTCGCCTCGAATGTAGGTTATCCGTTAGAATATGACCAGCAATTGGAAGTACTGTTTCCCGAGGAGGCGGGCCCGACTGCAGCCGAGGGATCGGCAGATATCGACTTGCATGCGATTTCTCGGATACCAGGCCGAAATTCGATGTTCGAGGTACATTGGAAATTTGTTGCTGATTTGACTGATTTCGGCACTTTGATTAGTTGTCGAGATGTAGGCCGTAGAAGTTGCATGTTCTTGAAAATTGGGGCTGATATAATGCAAATGAGGAAATGGATTTTGAATGAGTTTGTATGGTGGATGGTAGTGTGCTGAAGATTTTGAGCATAACCTATTGAATTTTTTCTATAGACGAAACGTTTAACTGTTTCGATATTTTAAGTGGTTGTCGAGATATTTCTCGGTTAATTTTCTTAACCTTTATAGCATTTTAATTTGTGCCCAATCTATTTTTGTCATAAACGGATAAAATTTGCAGACTGATAATCATTAACAAACATCATGGCAACGATTGCTAGTCAAGTCACGAAGCACACCATAACAGAATCAGTCAAAGAAAAGAATCTTCCAGAGGAAGACTGACCCAGATCGAAGCGACCATAACAGAGAAGAGCCCAAGTTATGAATGAAGAGGAGGATGCTCACTTTCGTTTCATTGTTAACAGTGATATCTAGTTAGGATAGTGACGTCATCCCGCGATTTTCGACCTCGTCGACGATCCCGGAAGGGCGTCATCGACCGGAAACGATGGTACCGTAGAAACAGCCGCGAACAACGCGGTTCAATTGCGAAACCGATGATCGAGACCTTAGACCATATTTACACTTATAGATCCGGTTTCGGAAGATTAAATCATTTACGATATAACAGTTGTGGACAAAGTGCTATAGTCTGCTGAGAAGTCGCAGTACCGTAAAGCTAAAGCGTCAGAGGTACTAGGCTGTAATTTTAATTTTACTTATTATTTTAAATAATGCTAAGGCATTTTGTCAATTATAATTTGGAAAAAGTTACATTTAATGTTGATAATAAGATATCTGTATTTATTTCCTCGTAACTTATTTTATTTAAAAAAAGAATAGTAAGATATTATCGAATACAATACATAACATCAGTGTAATTTCTTTCGATCGAAATGAAGCATATTGATAAATCTTATGATTTCGGCGCAAAGTTCGATCTTATTGAATAATATCATACCATCGAACCTTGCGCCGAAATCATAAGATTTATCAATACAATACATAACATGTGTTTCGTCTCGTACATTATCCGCCATTTTGAATTATCTTGAGACGTCAGTTCTGGCCACTTTTCTGGTTATCTTGGCTTTACAGTTTCCTATGCATATCCTATACTTATGCCCAGTCTATGCATAAGTATTATGCATATGGTCTAAGATCGAGACACATTTGGCGAGGATAGAGAGGAAGATGAGGAGCGCTAAAGGGGGGCCAGGTGACTAACGACACCGGTATGCTGAACGCGAATGCGAATAGTTTGCTATGCATCTACTCCGGCGGGGCCAGTGAACTGTCCGCTCGTTGCACGCGCACACAAACGCACGAGATTGTTGCAAATTGCAACGATATCGGGCCCGGTGCACATGAAAATTTCCGCTCGTCTTTCGCCGACGACACCTGAGACTGCGTCTTTGCGAAACCAGTCTCTCGGCCTGGCAGGAATTCCGAAATTCGATGGAATTTTATCAGATTTAGAAGTTGCTGCATTGCTCGTAATTAGCGGACCGTGTTCAGCTTTGTTCTCGATGTTTAGCAACAATTTGTCGAGTCTAATGTTCAGTTAGAATACGTAGATATTCAAAGTATGTTCCTTCAATGTGAAATGGTTTTAATTGCTGCGATTCTAAAATACAAAATCAGTTGTGTTCAGATGTTCCCAAAGATTGTTTCTTTTACTGTCGATTTTATGCACTATACATATATTTTATATCGCAGCGAATGTACAGTTAATGTCCAATACATGGTTTAAAAAGATTGACACAGTAAACAATTTTTGAATCATTGAATTTCATCGTAAGATGCAACTAGAAATCCTTGTGAGTTACAATTGTGCATGTTTTATCAAAATGACGGGCGTCAGATCTTTTAATTATCGAAATTGTAAAGATGCATTTAAGTGGGATTAGTCAATTTTGTTTTTGCTCATGCATGTAACAATTTGTTATAGATCTGGATAAACACGTTCCTATTGTTTTTATAAAGTAGAATGGTGACTTCTAATGTTTCAGTCAGTGTTAAAAATTGTGGGATGCTGATGATCGTTTGAGAATGAATAAATTCATAGAAAGTGGAATTTTTGGTCACATCCAAATTTGGGGTACTAGAAAGCTTTGATAAATTAAAGCTATTAATAATGTTGAAAAATGTTCAGAGTGTCCAAGTTGAAAAATTGTGGAGTTCAGAGGATGGTTTGAAAGAGTGTGAATAATTTTATAAAAACCGGAATGTTTAGTGAAAAGAGTGGAAGGAATCGAACGTACAGAGCTACACACACACACCGGCACGTAGATGAGGAGCAGATTACGGATCGTCTGTTGAGCTTTTTATGCTTCCCGTGTTTCCGAAGTCTCATTCATCTGTGAACATGACGCGGTTAGAATAGCGAATGAGGGGGCGGCCATTGGTCCGTTCCGTTTCTCTTCTCTCGGCGTGTGTCTCCAGCATCGAAAGCAGCGAGATTCCTATAGAACCTCTTTCCTTTTTCTCCCATCGGTTAATCCTGTGGAATCTTGAACGAAACCTAGCATCCCACACCCACGCTTTCCTCGCCAGTCCCATAAACGAACGCTTCTTAACGCTGTATCGACTAAATTGTACACCGAAACCATCTATTTTACATTACTTTATCAGAAACTACGTTACTCTACCAAATGGACAATAAAATTCAGAATTTTAGCAGAGTTTATCATAATGCGTGTCCAAAGAAATAAATTGACAAAAACGATAAGTATATTCTAATTTTAACGATTTACTTATGACTAGACTTCTTTGGATAATTTTGTGAGTCGGAAAAAATGTAATAACATTGTCGCATTCTTTTAATGTCTTCACATTTAAGACAAAAATGAGTAGATGTCATTTAAAACAGTAAAAAGATTAGAATAATTTATAGATGCTATTATATTATTACCAACCTACGAAACATATTAAGAAAGAAAATTAACTTTGATTCCACTCCAGGTTGTTGCCATTGAGGAAGAAAATTTTCATTTTGCATAAAGATCCGCAGTCTAATCATAATGTATAAAATCCGCAGTTTATTTCTGATTCATTATATGTGTACATTAAAAATGTATAGGTTTCATGCATTTATAACGAATATTTATTTCACTACTTTGCAATTGATGCAAACAATTTTATTTTGCATAGAAATCCGCAGTTTAATGATAAGTATACGTAACCGAAAAGAAGACTGAAGTGATTAGGAATCAGGAATTAAATAACCGATTGAATACAACAATCCTGCATTTTGTGAAGGAATAAAAAGCGACACAAAACATAAACGATCGTATTCATGTCACGAACAATTCCAAAAATAAAGTGTTTACTACATTATTTATAATATTCCCCGTTTTTCTAAAAAACGATTTCAAAAGTACAGTTCAATCACAAAAACGGAATATGTCAAATTATGGTGTTCATTCCGTGGTCTCGAGATTCCGACTGAAAGATAAAAGAGACTTTCGGATGAGGCGATGTATGGACGAGTGAAGAGAGGAAATTTTTCGCGTGATCTCTCCCAGCCTCGAGTTTCGCATACCACGGAGCATAGTCTCGTGACGGAAGTGTTCCCGGCCAGATGGTATGCATGCACTGCTTTCTCCCGTATGGTTTCCCGTGCATCCACTCGCATCATCGGCTCCCTTGAACAGGTATTTCGCGCGTCATGTCGCGCACAGGTTTCCCTTCCCGGGAGTGAGAGATCCGTTTCGCCAAATTTCTGTAATTCTATTACGACATAGGTCTCCATGCATACATAACACGGCGTGCCTTGGCCACTCGAGTCGAGCCACGGATCGATCGTTTGCTCCTTGGCACGCGATCCTCTTCTTCGTGGAACCCGCGAATCCGCAAGAATTTCGCGCTCAAGAGAGAGAGAACGTTTCCTTCGATCCAACTTGGATATTATCGGCCATAAACTCGAACCCCTTTCGAAATTGCGGGAACGTGCCACGAATAATCCGACAGCGCGATCAAGAAAATTGCTTTACGCCTGCTCCCCCCGTAAGGTCTCGCGAGTGACGCTCGCGAGCTAAGGAACATCTGTTTTCCTCGTTCTCATTAGCTCGTGGATTTTAGTTGCCTTTTGTGCTTAAATGTGTTGTGGAATAGTAGGGGTGGGGGTACAGTGTTGAAATGAGATGATAAGGGGGTGATCCAAGCATAATTAGGGAAGTGTTGCCGAAGTACCATAAATTTTAAACTTTGGAGGAATTTTACGTTTGATTAATATTTTTAAAATACTTTTGGAGGAATGTCAAGTTTAATTAAAAATTGTATTAATAAATATTAAACTTTGGTGGAGTTTGGGTCCATACACAATGTGCTGAAGTATGTCCAAAAATAAAGAAATACCTTTGCATCAATTGTGGCTAACGAAATTGGTGGTCCATCTTGAGATACCATAGGACCAAATTAGGAAACCAGTTTCATTGATTGGACCGAATTTTTTGTATTTTAAATTGTGTTTATTAACACTAAACCTACCACGGTCGAAATTCCCGGTTTTCTATTTTTGAATTTCTAAATTTGAAAAACGATTTCATAGGAAATGACTGAATTGAATTCATGATTTAAGCACATATTGTAATGGAAACGGTACAAAGTTTAAAGAAATTCAATATTTCCACTTCTTTAAGGCGTTTTATTTTTGAATGTTTTTCAAATATATAAATATAAATATAATTTCATTTTTGAGTTGTGCCACTTTTCTTGCGGGCGTGCGATATATGGATGACATGGCAGCCCACGTGTTAACACGTTGATGGAATTATTTGTCCAAATTGAAAAATTAATTTTTATACTAATATGTTTATTACAGAATATACCAAATTTAGTTAAGATCTAGGAAATGCAACAGGATTGGATTACTACTTTGGTACCATACATTTTAGCATTTCGATTCTTATTTTGTTAAATACATTACTTTCATTTTATAGAATTTTTGAGGTTGCTGCTTTGGCAGTCAAAGTGTTAAATTGATATGTTCGCACGAGCATCGTGCATTAACCAAGCAAACATAATGCAAATTGTATCGTGCTTGATATCATTTCAATCAGGAAAATGTCACAAACACGATGATAAAAGCTTTGTAAAGAAATGATGAAGCTAAAAGAAGTTACGTTAAGATATGATCAAACTTCTGAACCTCTGAATGGACATGCCTCGAAGTGGTGGGGATAGATTGTTCACAAATATCGCTGTAACGGCAGGATGCGTTCTTTTGGTAATAACTGTAGACTGGTGGATGATCGATGGATGATCAGGGTGGCTCTTGGAAAATAGGTCAAGCGAGAAAGCCACGAGAGGATGGCAGAGAGGAGTTTCACGTGGCTGGCTCGGAAGGAAGCTGCAAATTACACCATCCTCCCCGTGAAGGCAACCAGAGCGGCGCACGTACGGGCATGTATGCGCACAACCACACACCGATACGACCTCGAAGGTATCATGTGGTGGGTCTCTACATTTCGTGCATCCCATATAATGGTCTCCCGGCGCGGCCGGAAGTCAGCTACCTGTCTCCCACGTGTGTGATGCAGCCAGCCTCCCGGCGCACAACGTAACGCGATGCAACTGAGGTCAACAACGCTCCGCTCAACAACGCTTCGCTCGCTCGTTGGCGCGTCTGTTTCATCGCGTCACACAGCCACACCTTGGACAAAAGCCACGGGACACCGACCACAAGGTGTCACAATGTCAAGTGTTTTTCACTGTACCATGAGACGCCTGAATGCTGCGGCATAATCGGCCGGAGCACATACCATGCTCGAAAATGTCAGAAACGGGACAAACTTATGCTCGCGCGACGAAATCGCTTGTTAGCGATTTATTGTTCTTTGTTTGACTAGTTGGTTTACGATCTTCGTACGTTTCGTCGAGCAGCTTTCCATGCGTGGGAATGACGAATCTACAGTAGAACCTCGATCGTTGCACGAAACGGATAACCGATCATAGTGATTCGCAGTTTCTACGTCTGCACCACGATCCCCGAAGTTGCAACTAGCAAGGTTCTACTGTAGTTGAAACATTCGAATACAGTTGAACTCAATCAAACTGAACATTCTAATCTTCTGCGGGATGTTGTACCTAACTGATTGTTGAAAAAGTGTTGTATTTAATGATGAATGGGCATTACTTGGGAATAACAATTTTTTAATATTGCATTGTTTGTCCACAAAGGGTTAAAGAGTTCGTTCTCACTAGGCTCTAACAACGTTGTAAAACCTTGTAAAAGTTTGTCCATAGAAAATGATACATAAAGAGAGGAAATGAGAAGAGAGGAAGAGAGAGAGAGCGAGAGAGAGAGAGAGAGAGAGAGAGAGAGAGAGAGAGAGAGAGAGAGAGAGAGGGAACGGTTTTTGTGAAGAGAAAAGAGCAAGGTTTCGGAAACAGGGAGACAGGTGAGCCGTACCTGGTGGTCGTAACACGTTGCCGGTCCGTAGACAACGCCGAGTGCCCCGTACAATGGTCTCGGCCGACCGGAAGCGAGCTACCTGTCTCCCACGTGTGCGATGCAGCCTCCCAACAAGCGCCCGTCGGTGTGCACGCTCCGCGGAGAAAGATTAGTTTGTATTCATCGAATAGATTTTATTGTTTCTACGTCGGTGCTCCGGGTGCCATGCCCGCGGCATTATTCCAACACGTGAGAACCGGCGTTCGATCCGGGCACGGCGCACCGTGAAAGCTGTTTATGTTCTGTAACATAGAAATATGTAGAATAGCTGCAGCCACTTCGTAGCTAATTGCTCGGTGATCAGCGTCTCGGTATCGGATGATTATTTAGTATAGTCGTCACCGGATCGAGCTTTTCCTCGAAATTTGTAATAAAGTAACCAGACACAAATTCCCCACTGTCTGTTCGTTACTGATAATCGGACGCTGATAACGATTTGTTTTTATTTTTCGATTTTTTTTCCGTCGAACATGTCGCGGTAATCTGTTTTCCTTACAATGAGAGACTGCTCTTGTGAGCTGTGGTGACTGACTTATTGTTACGTGGGGTTATTAGAAATCAATATGGCGGTGAAGTCATCGACTCGTATTTTTACATGATCGTAGAAATTGAAACGGTTAAGAGAAATGCTAAACAAGTTGAGAAGTAGAAACAGAAGTAGTGATACCATAGATTTTTTCTAATAGGAAGAATGCTTTGCATTTTGTATGACTTGATAAATTCGATGTTAGGACGATATAGGACGGGGATCGGTAGACAATATGGCGGTCGAATCTTCACTTCGCTACTTTGTATGCTTGTAAAAATTAGAATAATTTAGATAAATGGTAAACAAGTTGCTTAATAAAAATGAAATCAGTGATGCGATAGACTTTTTCTAATAAGAAGAATATTTTACACTCCTGTGATAGAATAAATTGGATGTTAATAGGACATCATTTGACAAACAATATGGCAGCGAACACCACCGTCTCTCACCAAATGAAGTAAAGAAACTACAGAACATTAAAAGGTAATTTCTTCACTTGGAATAATCAGAATTTCTTCGAATTCTCACCCGAGGGATCTTTTGCCAGTTTCGATCGTTCATGAATTTTCTTGCGATACAACAAAGAATGAACGAAGCTTCCGTCCACCATTTTGCAGACGTAGACCAGTCCCAGACACCAGTGAGTGGGTGAATCGATTCGGAGAACAAAGAAAATCCTGTATAAAATTTTCTACGCGGTTGGAAAATTGTGTGCACGATTTTCTACGATATCCTCGGAGAACGAGAGGGTCGATCGCGGTGAAAGCTCGCGAATCTACAAATGGAAAGCCTCCCGGGACCCCGTCGCGATTGCCATTTGCATGAACCGATTCTCTATGCACGCTTTTATTGTTACGGGCCGGCGTTAACGAGGGATTAATGAGGTTTTACAATACTCGACCAGGGGGAGAACAATAAAAAATGATCAATCGCAGTATCATTAATTACCCAGATGTTCAGGGAGATCTAATAAGCAGTTCGAACAATCAGAGTCCCTAGGCTGGCCCGCGGTATCTCGTTAAGAAATCTCCGGGCGAGGAGGGACCATTACCGTCTAACAGGAAACGTTCTTGAAAGACGAGCAGCCTATAGAAATAAACCTCCTCGCGTTTTACATATTCGCGAGCAGACGAACAAACAGAAAAATTGTCTACTGTCTGCACCGATCCTCCTCATACACCCTCAAACATTCATACGTTCTCAAAGTTTCGATCCTGGGCAACTAGAAAACTTCCTGGAGCTGTTGCTAGAAACATTAAAGTACAGTAATTCGTTTCTTCTAACAATAATTTTGACACTCATATTCATAAAAGTACCGTTGAATATTTTTATTGCGTTACACTTCATGCTATGAATAGACTGCGGATGTTTATGCAATTCTTAATTTTTGTAGACAAATTTTAAGAAAGTGGCAACAAATTAAATCCTATTTTCATTGGTAATTTGTAGCCTTTGTAGATCCCAAATAAATAAAAATTGTACAAAATTCTGTCGAATTTGATACTCTAGCATATTTTTTAAATTTTCATAATCCATAAATGCACAGAGATCTGCAATCTAGCAATGAATGAATAAAACCATCTTTGGATAGACGAAACAAATAAATCGTGTCCTTAGTCTGTTACCAAGAAAGTTGCACATTCTGATTATAATTGAAATGTTCTGAAAAGTACATTTGGCTTCTTTTAATCATTTTTAATCGTTTGAACAAGTTTTTGGGAATGAGTATTCGTTAGAAAAGACATTTTTGCTGTGGAGGATGATTTTGTATATCAAACGTACTGTTTCTTTCACCATGTTTCTAATTATTAGGCCAGGTATGGGCACGGATGGAGCCCCTCAAACGCCCGCTTCTCCCACCAACCTCTCTTTCATGTGCGAGGCCTGCGCACTGTTCGCGACGGGCGAAGCACTTCCTTCCTCTTAAAATGCTAAATGTCTTATTTATGGCAAGCTTTATCTTGTAGATTTTTTCGAACACTTAAAAATGATTTAATAAAGCTAAATGTGCTTTTTTGAAACGTTTTGAAGAAAATCAGAATGTGAGGTTGCTTTCTAGAATCCATAGCCTAATCCAGAGATGGGCATTTTTGTCTCAATTGAGACAAACCATCCCCACCATAGCGTCCACTGTCCCCCATCAGCGTCCGCCGTTACCATCGAGCAGACATGGGCGACGCTGGCTCAAAAAACACATGTTGCTGCTTCTCCGCTTCCACTGCTCGGCGAGGCAATCCCCACCACGTCCACTCCGACTCTCCCTTCAGCACGGGCCCCACGATGCTGCACCTACCTGCCGATGCACGTGGTGGGGATTGCCTCGCCGAGCAGTCGAAGCGGAGAAGCAGCAACATGTGTTTTTCGAGCCAGCGTCGCCCATGTCTGCTCGATGGTAACGGCGGACGCTGATGGGGGACAGTGGACGCTATGGTGGGGATGGTTTGTCTCAATTGAGACAAAAATGCCCATCTCTGGATTAGGCTATGGATTCTAGAAAGCAACCTCACATTCTGATTTTCTTCAAAACGTTTCAAAAAAGCACATTTAGCTTTATTAAATCATTTTTAAGTGTTCGAAAAAATCCTCAAGATAGAGCTTGCGATGAATAAGACATTTAGCATTTTATTTCTAGATGTCCGATTAATTAATTGTCTGAACACTCTAATGATTACGCTTAGACTTACGCCACTTTAGAGACAATTTGATCGTGTTATAAGGATTTACAGTTTGCCCAACGGATTTCTCGAGATCTTCAGACGATCAGCACGCAACGGCAGCATCGATAACGATCCCGAAGTATCAAAGACTCATCTTCTCGGTCCAAATACAGCGTAAATAGTGACTCGACTGCTCGGAGCGTTCTAGATTGCCGAGGCATTAACAATAAGCGCGAGATATGATCTCGCGCCAAGCGGAAAAACAATGAAGATCATCGGAGAGCTCTCCTAATCCCGTCTAAAGACTGACTCCGGATTGTGCTGCGCAAATGACGCGAACGGTACAAGAATCGAAAATAAAGAAAAAAAATAAAAATTCCATCCTCTCGGTTATCATCTTGGTTTATCGGAGCAACGGCTCCGGTATCGATATCGAATCTGTATATGTGGATCGAAATCTGCTCGCGGGATGCGTCTGATCCCGCGTGTCCCGATAACGAGCATCGATCTCTCGAACCTGGCAACGTCGATAAACCCGACGAATAGCGAGAGAAACGGCGCTCATATGGTAAACAGGGGAAACAAAGATAAAAGTCGACGCCCGACACACAGATGTGCAAACAGAGATCTCGCTTGGGGGATCCAGAGATCCTCGTGGCTCGATGATTACCGCTCTCGATGATAATCCCGTGTAATTTTTACTTTTACATTCTTTATACCGACTATCTATCAAATCGTTGTTGCTTAAAATTGTACGTTTAAAATCGTTTTCGGGTAAAATGTTTTCAAAATCGTACTTTTAGAATCTTGTATCCAAATTCGCACGTTTAGGAACGTATAGAATCGTTTTCGTGTAAAATGTTTTCAAAATCGTACTTTTAGAATCGCGTATCCAAAATCGCACGTTTCGAATCGTTTTCATTTAAAACGTTTTTACGATCGAACGGTTAGAATCGTTTTCATTTAAAAAGTTTTCAAAATCGTACGTTTAAAATTGTGTACCCAAAATCGCACGTTTAGAATTGTTTTCATTTAAAACGTTCTCAAAATCGAACGTTTAGAATCGTTTTCGTTTAAAATGTTTCCAAAATCGTACGTTTAAAATTGTGTATCCAAAATCGAACGTTTAGAATCGTTTTCATTTAAAACGTTTTCAAGATCGAACGTTTAGAATCGTTTTCGTTTAAAATGTTTTCAAAATCGTACGTTTAGAATTGTGTTTTCATTTAAAACGTTTTCAAGATCGTAATGTAAACGGATCTTGAATTCGAACAGATCGATCTGGAGAGACCCGCTGATCATTTTCGGCCTCGCGCGGGCGTATACACGTCACCGATTTTTATCACCGCTATCAAAACAATGCTTCGATAAAGAAAAATTGGCTCGTCCGGAGGCCGTGATCGTGCAAATCATGCTTCTATAATATATCGTTTATGGCTAATTGCCGGGCATCGGTGCGCGGATTCATCGTACGCGCGCAATTGGATCGGTTGTTACCCGGTGACCCGGTTTCGAAGCGATCCGGATGCTGGAAATTCGCGAGCGGAACTGAACTCGTGTTCTCGATGGTAAATATGGGAACGAACATCTGTCTGGTCAAATTCGCGAATGAAATTCGATGTCGCAGAGAAGCTGCTCCGTGATGCAACGCACATCCATGAAATTTAAAAATAATTTAACAGAAGAAAATCATGGAGTCTCTCATCACCTTCTTTGGTTTTCTAATATTTCTTGTCTCGCGTAATTTCTATCGTCCGACCTAGCTTAACTATTTACTGGCAATTATTTCATAATTTTCGTACAACATTTATGGTCCATTGCTAAGCATGTTTTGATGTATCATCCAACAATAATAAAAATTTCAATCGTGAACCGATAAATCACTGACAGTAACGTAATCTAATTATTCCGTTTGAGACTATTATGTAAAAGCAGATTTTTAAGGTTCATTTTAGTGTAGCACGAAATGTTGAAAACCTGTTTAATTAAATTTCGGTAGATTTAGTGTTAAAACTATCAACGAGTTGAGTACAGTGCATGTAATTTTGTATAAAATTGTGAGGAAAAATATTGATTTAAAAAATTTTAGGTGAGCTAATTCTTCGTGAGTTTTGGGAGTATTTAATATTTCTAATTTAGCTACCCTCAAGTAAATTTCAAAATTATGAACATCACATACTAGTTGCAGAAAGTCTAAAGTAGATTTAGATTATATGGTTAGAAAACTCGATAGAAAAATTTGAGAACTCGAACAAATTGAAGTTCGATGAAAGTCGAAGATCCGAGGAGCTTCGAGAGTAAATTATTACATCAAATCGAGACCACGGTAGATCTCGTCGAGAAAACACTGAATATTCCGTGGCCTCGGGATCGAGAACGGTCAGATCTTCCACGCAGCCGAGACACGCGAGAGATACGTCGAAGATATACGTCGAGCTGTGAGTTTGTCGAGTGGATGACAAAGGCGTGTTCTTTCGCGGGAGAAGATAATGTACACGTTCGTGTACACAGGTGCCAAGAAAAGGCCGCGCAGATGCTGCGTCGTCTAATCGTAGGAGGCCGCGTAACTGGACGAACGGATACGTGGCCGTAACGGAGCCGATCGACCGACTATTCTTCGCCTCTATCGTTCCATTCTAGCACAGAGACGTCTGCAATACCTTCAAAGTCCACCGGGACATTTAGTAAATTCCTTATGTTGTTTGATAATTTGTTACGTCATTTTCGTGGGCGAGAAAATATCGAATCTTTAACGCTGGAAATACAGAGCGTTAAAACTGACTACAGTAGTGTCTCGACAAATGTGGAAACTTGATCTCTTGCCAATACTTTTACCAATGTAAACGCCCGTCAAATTTTTCTGATTGAAGCGATCTCAAGCAGGATAAAACTTGGATCATACAGAGTGGGCCAAAATGGATGGTACAATTTACTCTAATATTTGGACACAAGATGATTACGTTCACAGCTGGATTAACCAATAAGCAAAGGGCATAAGGGGTAAGGGGATGTTATAGAAATTTTCTGAATTTTACATTTCTTAAATGCATAATATGCATTTACGCAGTCTGCTAAAAAATTTATTTCTGTTGTGGTATAGTCGAGTAGATTAAATTGGATTAGGATGTGAAGGATGTAGGGGGGTTGAAGGGGTCAACGCTTCTATCGTTCTATTCTAACACAGAGAGGTCTGCAATACCTTCAAAGTCCACCGGGACATTTAGTAAATTCCTTATGTTGTTTGATAATTTGTTACGTCATTTTCGTGGGCGAGAAAATATCGAATCTTTAACGGTGGAAGTACAGAGCGTCAAAACTGACTACAGTAGTGTCTCGACAAATGTGGAACCTTGATCTGCCAATACTTTTACCAATGTAAACGCTCGTTAAATTTTTCTGATTGATGCGATCTCAAGCAAGACAAAAATTAGATCATACAGAGTAGGCCAAAATGGATGGTACAAATGAGGGAGCAGTGTCGCCAGATCTGTTAAATCGAGGGGAATACAGTTTATCACCTCTCTGATGACCAGAGTAATATGTGATACATTGCGCGGCACGTCACGTGACCAATCTACACTCTTAGTGGGGGATGTTGGAGTGTTCTCATAGTGGTAGAATGGGATAGTGGAAGGGGAAAAGTTGCGCGGCACGTCACGTGACCAATCTACGCTCTTAGTGGGGGATGTTGGAGTGTTCTCATAGTGGTAGAATGGGATAGTGGAAGGGGAAAAGTAGCGCGGCACGTCACGTGACCGATCTACGCTCTTAGTGGGGGATGTTGGAGTGTTCTCATAGTGGTAGAATGGGATAGTGGAAGGGGAAAAGTAGGAGAGGGAAAAACAACCAGTTTTGGTTGTTTCTGGCAACACTGACAGGGAGTACATTTAGTAAAGCTGCAGTCACTATCATTAATATTCGGACACTCCTAAAAAGACGAGAACTTTTTAAATATTGGTCTATATGAATTGGATTTTTTTTGAGAAGTTAGAACAATTAGTTTACTACACGACGCAAAAAATAAATGCTAAAAAAATTGTAATCGGTCGGAATTGCAAAGAAAATTCTAAAAGTTGTTTTTTACAACTGTTTTATGTGGGTCTATATTAAAAGATAATTGATACAGATCTACAAAACGTATTTTTTAAATTTTCAATATAGACCCACATAAAAAAATTGTAAAATACAATCTTTAGTATTTTCTCTGCAATACCGACCAATTGCGATCGATTCAAAATTTTTTTATCACATGATGTCATAAACTAATTGTTCTAACTTCTCAAAAAAGACCAAGTTGTATGGTCCAATACTAAAAAAGTTATCGACTATTTAAAAATGTCCGAATATTAATGGGAATGACTGTAAATCTAAGACGAAAATGAAGATTAACAAAATGTGTTAGGAACTTCATTTTCGAGAAAAGTGGATTTGAAGAGTTATCAAAGACGCGTGCTATTGGATAGAAATCAGTCGAAGCGTCTGATCATGACTTGCCGATTCTACTTCTTATCAATACCAATGTACGAGAACGTGACGAACTTTTGAAACCAATTTTTTTCAAAAATGAAGCCTCCAACGCAATTTTGTCATTCTTGAATTTCTTCTTACCGAGTCTTACTTCTTTTTACTCATTTCTACCACTAATTTTGGCACATCCTGTATTTGCTTCTTGAATTCACGATGCTGTGGAACCTCTGTTATCTGAACAGTTACTTAGCTACAGCACTATACAGGTTGTCTCAAAAATATTGTAACCCTTGAAATGGGCGGTTCCTAATTTCCTCGGGATAAGAGATCACTTGGCTGCAAACGAGCGCAAAGGGATTGGTTACAATAAACCGAGCTTATTCTTCCTGGAGAAAAGACTCATCTGAGTAAATCGCATGTACCGTAGACGCATCTGAGTAAATCGCATGAGAATATACATTTCATTAAAGCTCGGCAGACAGTTCATTTCGCGTCTTGTTTCGCTCCTAACGAGACGATTAACGGAAGGAAGTAGGATGCAATCTGGTCGCTGGGTCCGCAGACGTATCCAGAAATCCGTGAATTCGCCTAATCCGTGGTCTGTTCATAATAAACGCGAGAGAAGTCTGTGATCTCGGTTACTGATGCGAGGAATATCCAATTAAGGAGCCTCCCTAATTTTGCGGTCGAAGAACGGTGCGAGTTTCTTGAATTCCTTCGGACGAGACTAACGGACTCAATCTCTCCTAGTTTAGTTTTAAAGCCGAAGAGCAAGAAGAAAGTGTAATTTAAACTGATATTGCGATCGATTGAATAAAATAGTACCGAACTTATTTGTACATCTAATCAAAACACCGAACAACATTCAACAACAATAGTTCTCGTAAGAAATCTGAAATACTTCGGTGGAAATGGCGAAGCTCGCAGTCGCAGGTGGAGGTGCACGATAAGAGGAGGTATCTGGATGCTCTAAAATCCTTGGCGACCCGTTACAGAGGATGGTCGGCATCACGGTCGTCGAAGGAGGGGCCATTAGACTCGGCAAAAGTGGCGGCCGTGCAAATAACGAGGGAAATTGTCCAATTCTGTCGTCGGCCGGCGCGGCGGCCGGCGTCCGAAGCCGGAAATCTCGATAATTTGCTCGTATATCACCCGTGGCCGTTTCCGGTTCTGGCCGAGGCGGTCGTCGGATCTCTTCGAACGCAACGAGAGCTCATCCTCTCCGGTTCTGCTCGTTTCCGAGCGGCCACTTTCGGCCGTGGCATGACTAAACGTGGTGCGCGGCCACGTGCACCAGACCGCGAAGATGTAATAATTCTTTGTGAACATGCGAGCTCTCCGCGATCCGTGCTCTCGGCTCTCTCGAGCACACGCTCCCCTCTTCTTCTTCTTCTTCTCCTCCTGTGGCTGCGCCTCTTCTGCGTCTGCTTCTTCCGCGAGATGTGCTCCGTTCACGGTATACAACGGTTTCCGGTTCTCCGCGCGCGTGGATTCTGCTCGCACACGCGCACTGCGCTATAAGGATCCTCGGTGGAGTTTGCTATACTCGCGAAAATGCATCTTCTTTTATCATTATTATTATTATTATTATTACTACTCTTCCTTCTTCGATCTTTCCTGCTCGAAAGATTATCTTTCTTAACATGATTTTGAATATTTTTTAGATGGTAAGGTTTGATTAACTAACTTGAAACTCTGTGTAGATTTTTAGGATCCTTCTAGCGAGATTTATGAATTTTTTCAATCCGATTTGTTCTTTCATATTGTTCCTATCTACGATAGACTAGGACGCTGAGGAAGAGGATTCGAGAATATCCGAAAGATTATAGACAGCCATCTTTGGCTGGACCACCCTGAACAGTGAGACAGGTTTTGAGCTACAAATGTTCCATTTTGCAGATCATATACATCTTCTTGCAAACCAAATTCGCCCCTTTGGAAATTCAAAATTGTATTCCATATAACAATGAACAGATGTAAAATACTTATTTAACAGTATACTGTGTACATAGTTTTATAATGTTTCTTTCATCGTCGCTTGTGGTAATTTCATTATGTATTTATGTAATCATAAGATTGCGGATTTTATCCGTTTATAACAAAAATGAGTAGATGTAATTTCAAACAGTGAAAATATTCGATGAATCTGAAAATACTGTTATATTGTGTTCATCCTATTAACCCTCTGTCTACCAAGCGGGTCCATTGGACCCGACTGTATGTAGATACTGCGGTTATTTAAACTTTTAAAATTCTTGGGATCTTGTCGTTGCATGACTTTGTTACTTTTCTTATTTTTTATTATTTAAAGCTAAAAGTTTTTTTTTTATATATTTACTACGTTTTGTGGTATAAATTTTCTATCCCATAATGAAAGTTTTTTTTACGGTAGACAGAGGGTTAAGCATGTTAAGAAAGAAAATAAATTGGTCACTCCGCAATTTGTTGCAATTCGGTTGGAAAATTTTTATTTTGCATAAAAATCCGCAGTCTAGTATCATTATGATGATCTGAGGGTTTTTCCTCGTGGTTCTAAGTTCCGGGTTGTAATATTTAGTTTGTCGGGTATTGCGAAGGGATCGCGGGAACGTGGAGGAGAAAGAATCTCGAGGTACGGTGAGTATCGATCCGCAAGGAGGAACCGTTTCTCCTATAGATACCAGAGGAGCGTCTGGAACGCCGGCGCCGCGTCGGCTTTCGCATGGGTTTGTACGGCGTCAGGCTGTCGCTGTGCCATACCATCTACCAGAGATGGTAGAACCTTTTGATTGACTCTGACTTCCCGAAGAAGTAGTCGGAAATACGAAACAGTACCTGGAACGGACTATAGTTCCATCGGGGTTCAAAGACACTGGCGTCTTTGTGGCTCTCCTCTGTCTAGAAGAATTCTGGAGGATACCTGGTCTAGCTCGAGTCTAATACTAGAATCTTGGTTAGGAGAGGACTATTAACCCTTCGTGGGCAATCAGGGTCGTTTATTGTCCGCAGCGAAACTTGAATTTTTGGTCTTTTCGATATTTATCTTCTCTCATTAACGCTAGGACTACTGAGCACTAAACGCGTCTGAAGTGTATTGCCTTATAATAACGACGAGATTGCGTTGATTCAGATTTCGTACAATTTTTTGTTTAAATATGCACTTCAATAGAGAAGTTTAGTAACAAATTATTCCCCGAAATCATATTTATAATTTCAATATTGGTAAAAGAAGAAATTAGAAACCAGTCATTTTGAGTCTTCCGGTAATTTTGGTGTTAATGATTTAAACATTTGACGATCCAACGATTATATAGGGCGAATTATTTAACCCCTTGCCGTACCATTTTCTTTACGGTTACAGTGATTAGAACAATTTTATCCCCAAAAATTACACAGATGATGAAAGAAAATCTATATTTTTCATATGGCTACATTTGCTTTGATGCTTACATATTGAGTATAAAAAATACAATCTTATTTCGTCTTAAAAGAAAGCCATATCATTCATAATTGTTTGATTTCGTTTAAAATCTTCATGACGAGTCTGACTCGGTAAAATACGGCAAGGGGTTAACTGTGCCACCGAAATTTACTCGCAAACTATTTGTTGTATTATCAAAATTGTCTAACGAGAATTGTTTGGTATCAAGCGGGGCTAACAATGTAATAATTGTTTTTTTGATAGTCCGCTTTCTTATCAAGATATGAAAGTCACCTTAGTTTTTTTATTAGTTTTTGACCCAATATACCTTATAGTTTTTTACTCATCATTTAGTACTCTTTCGAACCGCAAGGTCAAATATTACACATCATGATACGAAACGTCAAGGTGACCTTCACATCTCGATAAAAAGCGGACTACAATAAAAATAATTTTTATATTGTATTCCCCGTTCGATACCAAACAACTTTCGTTTGAACATATTTTTGACACAACAAATAGTTTGTGAGTAAATTTGGGTGGCACAGTTAAATGACTCGCAATATTAAAAGAAACACTTCATCATGTGTTCCAGATTTTTCTTAGATTTTTTAAAAGCTTGGAACAGTAACAAAATTAGTCGCGAACACAAACGATCCAGTATGCAGACGATGTCGATAAAAATAAAATTGTAGACGGAGGGTTAAACAGTTGCACAATGTTATCAACATATTTGTAACATTTTTCTGACCAGAGTGAGTACAAACACGACATCATTCGGAGCACATGTACTCATTTAATCCACGGTGTAGTGGAATCTCGATTAACCGAGCCAATAAGTGATGTAATTTCTTAGATAATAAAATGGTAGAAGGAAGTTTGATTGAGAAAGGCATTTTGCTTTTAAACAAAATGTTCGGTATGGTTTTTATAGAATCTTTGACTGCAGTCATCTTCGATTGAATATGTCTGATTGCATCTTGTTGCTGCAGTGTTATAAACAAAGGCAGGGATTAAAAATTCAGAGTTTATTTCGTGGACACTTAGGATGCAAGTCAGTGGCCACTAGCAGCCGGGGTCACTGAACGCGTACGATTTCCTGGACAAACTTTCGTCCGAATGGATTTCCGTGAGGCCCTTCCTCTCTCGAACAGCGTCTGGTTTTTAAAAGAGTTCACAGTTCCTTTCGTTATCGTCCTTTGTTCCCTTACATCGCATACGTTGCTGTTCTCATACCATCCTGAGAGAACAGTTCGATCGAACAAATTTATTGTACAAATGAATTCGTAGCCCCCACAATGAATCATTTAGATTTAGATTCTAAATTGAAGTTTGTTGCTTTGTGAATTATCTGTAAGATGCAGTAAATGTGTAGAAAATATTTTAGGATTATTTAGATGTGAATGCATTTTATTTGTTTACGAACGAATGATGAAGAAATAGTCAAGGTTGAATTTCTACATTCGAATAAGGTCGATGTACGTTTTATTTTACATTGAAATATGACGATCTCGTGGAAAGATCAATGTCTCTCTGGATCAACAGTATTGCGAAATATTGTTCGAAAATGGAGGACCGTATTAATAAAGATTCGCATGAATCATGCGCCATTTAAATCTTGTCGATGAGCCAACCGCAGGCGTCTCGTTTCAGCAGTGTCACACGAGAAGCGATTTGCGCAATTTCGAAATACTTTTCCCTGACAACGGTGCACGACAGGTGAGAGCATCCTTGTGTGCGTGTGGAAATGCGTGGATAGCATACGCAGACAATAAGTTCATCGATGAAAAATTTAGGAATATCAGTATAACATTTTTAACTTCGTCTTTTCCACCCTAAAATTACTAACAAGAGTAAGAAAGTAAGAAACCAACAAGAGCCAGAAAGTAAGAAAGCAATTTTCCTACAGCTGTTTGCAAAGAATGAAGCCTCAAAGAAAAATTATTGTACCGAACATGCTCTTCAGGATCCACAGCAATCTTAGTCCATCGCAGAGTAAGGAAGCAAGACATTAATTTTTGTGCAACTATTATTGCTTGCACTTCAAAACAAAAATTCGTCCTCCCATAGACAGATCCGCAGTATAATCTCAACTATTTTAGAAAATTTTATCTCAAAGAAAAATAACGATAGTGACCGTGATGTTCAGAATCCTCAGCAGTCTCAATCCATCTCAAAGTAAGAAAATAAGGCATCAATTTTTCTGCAGCTATTACTGCTTGCACCTCAACACAAAAATTCGTCCTCCCACAGAAAGATCCGCAATATAATCTCAACTATTCTAAAAGAATGAAGGCTCAAAGAATAATTATGATCCTGAGCGTGTTCTTCAGGATCTCCAGCAGTCTTAGTCTATCGCAGAGTAAGAAAGTAAGAAATCAATTTTTCTGCAGCTATTACTGCTTGCACCTCAACACAAAAATTCGTCCTCCCACAGAAAGATCCGCAGTATAATCTCAACTATTCTAAAAGAATGAAGGCTCAAAGAATAATTATGATCCTGAGCGTGTTCTTCAGGATCTCCAGCAGTCTTAGTCTATCGCAGAGTAAGAAAGTAAGAAATCAATTTTTCTGCAGCTATTACTGCTTGCACCTCAACACAAAAATTCGTCCTCCCACAGAAAGATCCGCAGTATAATCTCAACTATTCTAAAAGAATGAAGGCTCAAAGAATAATTATGATCCTGAGCGTGTTCTTCAGGATCCCCAGCAGTCTTAGTCTATCGCAGAGTAGGAAAGTAAGAAATCAATTTTTATGCAGCTATTACTGCTTGCACCTCAACACAAAAATTCGTCCTCTCACAGAAAGATCCGCAGTATAATCTCAACTATTCTAAAAGAATGAAGGCTCGAAGAAAAATTATGATCCTGAGCGTGTTCTTCAGGATCCCCAGCAGTCTTAGTCCATCACAAAGTGAGAAAGTAAGAAATCAATTTTTCTACAGCTGTTACTGCTTGCATCTTAACACAAAGATTCGACCTTCCACAGAATCAACCGCTGTATAATATCAACTATTTTAAAAAACTACATCTCAAAGAAAAATAACGATAGTGACAGTGATGTTCAGAATCCTTAGCAGTCTTAGACCATCTCAAAGTGAGGAAGTAAGGAATCAATTTTTCTGCTGATATTACTGCTTGCACCTCAACACAAAAAATCGTCGCCCGACAGAAAGATCCGCAGTATAATTTCAACTATTTTAGAAAATGAAATCTCAACGAAAAATTATGATACTGAATGTGTTCTTCAGTATCCCCACCAATCTTAGTCCATCACAAAGTAAGAAAGCAAGAAATCAATTTTTCTGCAGTTGTTAATGCTTGCAATTAACTATCAACTATTTTAAAAAATTAAATTTCAAAGAATAATAACGATAGTGAGCGTGATGTTCAAAATCCTCCGCAGTCTCAGGCCATCTCAAAGTAAGAAACTAAGGAATCAATTTTTCTGCAGCTATTACTGCTTGCGCCTCAACATAAAAATTTGTCCTCCCACAGAAAGATCCGCAGTATAATCTCAACTATTTTAAAAGACTGATGGCTGAAAGAAAAATTATGATCCTGAGCGTGTTCTTCAGGATTCCTAGCAGTCTCAGACCATCTCAAAGTAAGAGCGTAAGAAATCAATTTTTCTGCACTCATTTATTACTGCTTGCAACTCAACACAAAAATTCTTCATCCGACAGAAAGAATCGCAGTGCAATCCCATCTGTTTTAAAAGAATTATGTCTCAAAGAAAAATTATGATCCTGAGGATTATGATTCTTCAGGATCTCCAGCAGTAGTCCATCGCAGAGTAAGAAAGTAAGAAATCAATTTTTCTGCAGCTGTTACTGCTTGCACCTTAACACAAAAATTCTTCATCCGACAGAAAGAACCGCAGTACAATCCCATATATTTTAAAATAATGAAGTCTCAAAGAAAAATTATGATACTGATATTGTTCTACACGATCCACAGCAGTCTCAGTCCATCGCAGACGATTCTCCTCGGCCGAGACTGATCGAGCCGAGGATTGATTTCGCCCAGTCTGCGGAATAAGAGAAACCCGTCCCCGAAACGCGGTCGTGCAAAATCCGCGAGCCGTTTCCAACGAGCAGACGGTATCGCGATCTCATCGATTTTTTTTTGCACGCGGCTCGCCGTCACATAAGCGAATTCCATCGAAAGAGAGCCACGCTCTCCTCCCCGCTCGTTTCCGATTCGCAAGGACGGATGCATCTTGAAAGACGAGGCAAACAGCCGCGGAGGACGTGCCAGATCGACGTCATTTGATCTCGGAGAAGATCACGAGATGCGCTTCTGCGATCCGTCTCTCTGGACATGGAATTTTTTTCCATTCGCGAGATCAGGGTTTGCTCAATTCGCACCTGCCCTCCCGGATAAATGAATGATATTGAATTTTTACAAACGAGAATTTCTAAAAGTATTGCAAAGAGATTTGTCAGGAAGTTAGACTCCAAATCAGAGGAATGTTACTTGTAGTGTGCGCATATACCATTCTTTGATTTATTAACGCTTGCAACGAACGCGGATAAGAATATCGGTGAGACAATGGTAATTCGACGGCAAAGATTTGCTTGTGTTTAATTATTTATTAATGACACTTTTACTAGCATATTCGTCACATTTTTCTGATTGAAATGAGTACAAACACACTACCATTCGGATGATATTTACTTGTTTAATACACGATAGAGTAAAACCTCGGTTATCCGAACGCTTGAAAGGGACGCAACTTTTTGGAGAATAGAATTGCTATCTAGCTACAGTGTTAGATGAAATTTCTATGCAACAAATCGTGCTCTCTTTTTCTCTCTCTCACTCTCTCTAGATTAAATTGTCTGAGCTGCTAATGACAAATTCAGAGATCATCGGTTCGGATAATCCAGGTTCTGGTATAATGAAACAAGTAAATATGATCTAAATTGTACGGTGCTTGTACTCATTTTATTCAGGAGAATGTCACGAAAACGATGGTAAATGTTTCACTAAAAAATAATACAAAATAACAATGTTTCATTATCAAACCATCAATTTTCTTCGTTCGACTACATTTGATGAAGGGTCACGCTTTTCGGCATTCGCCTGTCTCGTGATCGTTTGTTCTCTGGTACCTTCTGGATGTTTTCTGGAGGATCTTCTGGTTGGAGGATGTCGGAACGGATCAACGATCGAGAACCCTTCGCCCGAGGCGTTACATCCGTACGAATCTGTCGCGTAATGCGTGTCACACGTCGCTCGTGGAAAGCAACGGTGCCACAGGCTGACGTATCGTCATTTTGTTATGCGAGGGGCGTCATTTCCTTCTTCCATCGTGAGCCGACGAGAACGAGAAGCGACGGGGAAGCGACGGAATACCGTCAATCGAGAGCAAGATTTGTAAGCGCACAGTTTCCGACTCGCTGTGACCCGCCGCTCCTTGAAATGTTCCGTGAGCGATCCCTGGAAACATTCCATTTGCTATCAGTTATCTATCAGATAATCCTACTAGCTAGCTCATATACCAATCCATCGAACAAACTTCCATCTTCATAGATTACTTCGGAGAAATTAGTCACAAAAATTGAAACATCAAGAATATAATTAATTGTCACATCGTCTGCTTTACTCGATATCAAAGAGCTTTCGTGAGAAACAATTTTTCACTTTATTTCTACTCTCGCTATTCCCCGCTGATCCAACGGGGCATTCTGGTTTTTGAAGCCGTTTTAGCAGGATAGGAATTTTTTCAGGAAAACTATCGAATCTCTTGCAGTGGGGTGTTGCACACATGTTTGTTGGTATTTGAAGCATGTGTCTGATTTTTTCAAAGTAAAAATAATAAAAATTGCGAGAGTTATATATTATTTTGTAGAGCACGCTTTGAGATACGTGGGTCCTAAATTGGGTTTATACAAGTTTCTTATACGACAGAAAAGAATGAAGTTGTTTATTAATCAGTATGAATGTAGTTACGGTCTGATCTAAAAAAATTAAAAATCTTGCTTATTTACAAAATTAGAAGTAGAATTTTGAAAATACGGTTTAACCCCTTCGCGTACGAATTAAATGGAATTCGTTGGAATCAAAGGTGTTATTCACTTTCTAACGCACTATTTACATTCAAAGCATGTATGTGCCTGGGATAATAACAAAAATTGAAAGATCAAGAATATAATTAATTGTCACATCGTCTGCTTTACTCGATATCAAACAGCTTTCGTGAGAAACAATTATTCACTTTATTTCTACAATAAGCAAACTACGAGTATATTTAGGTGGCACAGTTAAGTGTCCCACCCTGTATAGTCAGACGAGATGTTTACCATGGCTGCAAAATATTGTTACAGTGGCTCACGAAAGTATTCGGACGCCCTTTAAATCAGAATAATTTGTTTAACACTAAACCTACCAAGCATTAAAACTATCAGCGAATGTTACCTTATAAAAATGGCAACACTAGATTTATTCAGATTGTCCGTAATTTCACAATATAATAGATGCTTGGACAAGGAAGTTTAATTATTTTTCATAAACGAATTTTTATAATTCCAATAATTGAAAAATATAAACATTTGACCGTTGTAAGTTTAGTGTTAAAATAGCACGGAATTACTTGACACTTTTTGAACAATTGGAAGCATTGATTTACTAAATAGCGTGCAAAAAGGATTTTAAAAAACATTGCAATTGGTACGGATTACATGAATATATAATAAAGGCACTTTTTAAAACTTTTTTGTTTCGCCTTATAGTGAAAATTTAAAATATGCGTCTTGTAGAACTATGTTGGTTACGTACATGCTGAAAATTTCATCGAAATCGGTTGACGGAGAGAAAAACGACACTTATCGAAAGATGCAAGAATCTGTTGATTTTAAGCAAAAGCTGACCAAAAGTTGTGAAAAACCTGCTATTTTCATCACATTCAACGGCTTGTACCTCGTGTGGTATCGATTTAGATGAAATTTTCAGCATGTGTATAACCAACATGGTTCTACAAGACGCATATTTTAAATATTTAAAAATTTGATAATTTTTAAAAATCTTTGGTCTATAGTTAAAGGCTTTCGAATGGATCCTTCAACAGTTGCAACAATTTCAATTGACAACCATCCTTTGGGATTATAATGTAAAAGAATATTTTTAAGCCTCTTCTTGATATAATACAATTATTGGAAATCCTACTAATAGGCTTCCGTTAAGTAAAGTGTTAAAAAGTGCCTTTATTATTCTTTCATGTAATTTGTACCAATCGCAATGTTTTCGAAATCTTTTTTGCACGCCGTTTAATAGATCAATGTTTCTAATTACTCAAATAAAAGTCAAGTAATTTGGTAGAATTTTAAACAAATTATTCCGTTTTAATGGGCGATCGAATACTTTCGTGAGTCACTGTATATGATTCGAAGATTAAATTTGAAAGAAAATGCAGCGACAGGAAGGAAATTTAATGGTTCGAAGAGGAAACTCGAATCCGGTGGAACAACGTTCGGATGACGGAACAGAACGGGACAGGCTAACGCGATTGGCCATTACGTATATTACGCAATACGTTACGCGTTACACGTTAAGCCTTTGGAAAAGAGCAGCCCCGGCACGGGCACCGCCGGTTTGTTATGCGGCGGGCATCATTTCCTTCTCGTAGGCTCCGTGAGAAGAGGAGAAATGACGGAGAACGAGGGCCCCGGCGCACTTGTCGACGAAACAACTTCTTTCTGCACGCCACACGCTGCAGTCGATTTGTCCGAAAACGTGGCCGACATCGGAAACAAAACCTTTCACTTCACACGGGATCTAATCGATGCTCATTAGTAGACTGCGGATTTTATGCATTTTCAAGTAAAAGTGACTCGGTGAGACACGAAACATTAGATGAATTAACAAATATTGTCTTTGTACTTGCATCTTATTAACACTACCGAGCATTAAAATATGGCTAGTATGTATTGTTTTATAAAAATAACAAGATTGAATTTCTTTAGACTTTGTGTGACTTTTATTATAACCTATGCATCGATAAAGAAATTGAATCGATTCCCATGAAGTCGTCTTTATAGCTTCAATAATTTGAAAATCAGAAATCTGAAATCGGTCATTTGACCGCCTGTGGTAGGTTTAGTGTTAACATTGTTAGAAGAAGAAGTATATTTTTCTATAATTTCAGCTTCGTGTGATCGTTGCAGACTATTTTTATTTTGCACAAAGATCCGCAGTCTATATTCATTTGTGTTTCAAGAAGTTGACTGTTCAGAAATGTCTTGTGTAAAATAGTTGAGAAATATTACAATTGTTGTTATATATCATGAAATTGTGGCATTATAGGCACAGTAAGTTAAACTATTGGTGCATAATTCAATGTCGAGTCTGGCTCGACATAGGACCGGAAAGGATTAATAACTCTGATAGTTTACACTGTTTACACGATTGAAACAGATTTGTGTGAAACATAGAATTCACGCGGCAGTTAACGTGTTAACACGTACGTTTGCTATACCACCATTTGCTTCGCTGCCTATCTTCATCATTAAAATATGTAATTATATGTACCGTACATCCTTTACGAAATACTAAAACAATTTAGCAAAAGGAAGTCGCGAACTCCTTGAATATTATGCTGTACGTCCTGTGATTTTATATAACAATTTACATGGAATTAGTCCGACTAGTTTCATATGAAGCACGAGATCGTAGAAGTCACACACGTGTGGCGGTGGCAGTGAACGTGTTAACACTTCATCTACCGGAAGCCTATTATAACGTTAAACGCTACGTCAGTACCTGTGGACTGACGGTATCGAATTTACAAAATAATGTATAAAAAACTGTCCACAGTATTTTAACAGATTTAATTGAAACAAATTAAACAGAAATAGGGTAAGCAAGTCTTTTCCTTATCCGCAGACGTATTTTTTTATTTAAACTTAAAGAAAAAGTGAAATGGAAAGCAAGACAAGATTGTTCCGCGTTTAACGTGTTAATAGGCTTTTCAATAATTGTAGTGTGCCAAATGGAACCTTAAGAATCTTTTTTTACACAATTATCCTAAATGAATTGATCGGACTACGTTGTTGAGGGCGAGTCGTTGGTTTATGATTGAAGTTTCTGTTGCTTTTAAAGGAACTATTAAACAATTCTCAACCACGAGCCATAGACTTCCAAAAATTATAGAATAATCGCCGGTAGATAATGGATCCTTGTCGTATTTTAACGAGTCAGACTCGTGATGAAGATTATAAATAAAGTATAACAAAGATGAAAGTTATACCTTTATTTTCAGACGAAAGAAAATTTTACTTTTATGTAATCAATATTTAAGCATTGAGGTAAATGTAGTCATGCAAAAAAATAAATTTTCTTTCCTCTTCTGTGACATATTTGGGGATGAAGACGTTATAATTATTGAAGCCTTAAAGAAAATGATATGGCAAGGGGTTAAGGGATGCGAAGACTCTTTTTGTCGGCTGTATTCGATAAAGGAGAACAAAGCTGGGACACAGCGGATCTCTGTGTCTGATTGGAGCACGTTAGAAGTTGGTTGAACCTTGTTCGTGTCGGTCAGAGACCATCAGGAGCTGACCCGGGCCATTAAGCCGAGACGTGAAGACGGAAGCGGCTGGACGAGGATCGGTCTAGCGCACGCACGCGTGCGTAAAACGCGTAAAACGCGCCCTCGCGCCCTCTTGGCCCTCGCTGCGTTTGACCCCTAATCTTTTCGGACCCTTGTCACCTTGACCCCCCCCCCCCATCATCTTTTCTCCCCTGAACTGTCCTGTCTCGTGTCGAACGGTCAGAACGGTGTTCTACGTCCACACGGGGACCAAGTTCCGGCCAACGCCACCGGTGTCTGCGCTTCGAACACGTGCCGTTCGACCACTTCGTATTTCGTACCACTTCCTGCTGACTCGATCCTCCTTCTCCTCCTTTCTACTCTCTTCTTTTCTCTCGTCTTCTCTTCTACCGAGTTTCTCCTCCCCTTTCTCGAGAACGCGACGCGGAGGAAGCGACGCACCGCGCATCGCAAACCGGAAAAGGGTGTGAACGGGTTCGCTGTCGTCCGATCCAGGATATTTAAACATTTCTCTGCCACCTACACTTCCATCTCGCTCATCAAGTTCACGCTGTTCTCATCTTCACGATTCTACGAATCGATTTTTCCGCTGATCCAACGGGGCATTCTGGTTTTTGAGGCCGTTTTAGAAGGATTAGGATTTTTTTCAGGAAAACTATCGAATCTCTTGCAGTGGGGTGTTGCACACATGTTTGTTGGTATTTGAAGCATGTGTCTGATTTTTTTAAAGTAGAAATAATAAAAATTGCGTGAGTTATATATTATTTTGTAGAGCACTCTTTGAGATTCGTGGGTCTTAAATTGGTTTTAAAATTTCTACGAATACGACAGAAAAGAATGAAGTTGTTTATTAATCAGTATGAATGTAGTTACGGTCTGATCTTAAAAAAATTAAAAATCTTGCTTATTTACAAAATTTGAAGTAGAATTTTGAAAATACGGTTTAACCCATTCGCGTACGAATTAAATGAAATTCGATGGAATCAAAGGTGTTATTCACTTTTTAACGCACTCTTTACATTCGAAGAATGTATGTGCCTGGGATAATAATAGACACGTTGCTGCTAAATACTTGCGAGTGATATTAAACAATATTTAACTTCAATATTTGCAATATTATAACTAAACTATGAATTTTATGCAATTGTGGCATATATGAGTAGATGAAACAGAAAATGGAAGAAACATCAGATGAATTTAATGTCATTAATAACCCGACTTTCAACCTATTAAAATTATTAAAGGAAGAAATCAATTTTGACGTAAGTCCCCTTTCTTGTAATTGATACAGACAATTTTTATTCTGCATAAAGATCCGCAGTTTACTCGTTAGAAACACATGACGGGTCTGAGACGGGCCAGTTTGATATTTGATAGCCAACGTTATTATTAAAACTTCTGATTCAAATCTCGAGAATACACAGTTCACCTCTTGCAGAGCAAAGCGGGCTCGAAAAAGTCCCCGAACAAAAGTACCGTTTTTAATTTCCTCTCGTTTCTAGCTGATCTCGCGTTTCGCAACCCATATTTCGAACCAGGCAGAAAATGGTCGTTTAAGCGTTTGTGGTCCCACGCCACGGAGATTTGACACCGGACCCGCGAAACGGGTAGCTTACGTGATACCCGCGTAGATACACGGCTACAATAGAACCTGCTACGCGTATGTACCGTACGTTGGTCCCGGTCCTCGGCAAATTAGCCGAGGAAAGGTCAAAGCCGAGTGCAAGCGTCGTTTTCGGGGACGAGCAAGCAGTCCGGACCGGCTGACGCCGGTGATTTCTTCAATTAAGAGATTGTCGTCTTCCAAAACGCGGTGAAATCCTCGTGAAAGAGATCCGAGACTCTGTGAACGCTCCTCGAGTGTCCGCGATTGCGTTTATGGCGTTCGCTATGCCTCGACTCTTAGGAAAGTTAAATTTCTGAGAGGAATCTTCAAAAAATCTTTTTCGATTTGAACGTTCGTGAGGCTCCTTAAAAATAGTTGCATTAGATCCTAGGATGATAGTTTATCGATTATTGCTATACGTTTTAAATCAACGAATTATGATTTATTTATTAATATTTATTATGTCGTCTTGCCTCTCGAATTTGACGAGGACTTCTTCCTTCGCTCTTACATAATTTTATATAATACAGGATGTCTCAAAAATGTTTTAAATCGTTGGAATAGGCAGTCCCTGAGGTTATTTAGAGTAACTTTTTCCTTTGCACAAATGGCCGCCCTAGCTTTCTCAAGGAGTTATTAACGAAAAACACGGACCAATCAGAACATCGTTACAGCGGACGGATTCCGGATTGACCAATGGTAACGGCGCGCTCAGTGGTACACGTCACCGAGACGGAGTTCGTCCGCTGTAACACTGTTCTGATTGGTGCGTATTTTTTGTTAATAACTCCTTAACAAAACCGGGGCGGCAATTTTTGCAAAGGGAAATTCAAATAATCCCAGGAACCGTCCATTTCAAGGATTTACAACATTTTTGAAACATCCTGTATAATACGCTATTTTATGTAATCTTGTGCTGTCTAACTAAACTGTATTAACTATAAACTATCCATTAATTTGAAAGAAAACTTAACCGAAAGAAATATTAGTTGTATTAAATCAACGAATTGTGTTTTATTTACAATGCCACATTCGAGACAAACACAGATTTCATGGTATCTAGGAAAAGAAAATGGCAGCCTTATTTTAGTGGAGAATCTGGAGGTATAATTTTTGTGAAGATGAATAGTTTAACTAATGGGAGCTTTTAATGGCTTGTTTAATTACTGTGCTGTATTTGGACAAAGCTAAACAATTTTCTCTTAAATGTTAATTTCAACAGATGTCTTTATATTATATTACACGAGTTAATTTGTTGTATCACGAATAAATGAATGAATGAATGAAGCTGTTACATTTGTTGAACAGTTTATTGAAACATTCTCAATGTTGTTTCGAACTAGTCGCAGAAGACAGTACAAAATTTGCAATTTTACAATGGTGGGTCAAAATGGACCCGGAAGATACAATATTCGTAGTTCAATAAAACGAAGATTTATTCCTGACATTAAGGATTGATGCAGACGAAGCAGTCTAGTTACAGATATTATCTAACGTTGAAAGTTCCAGAGACTGTGTCTCGAAGGTTCTGAAGTATAGTGACGCAGAAGCGATCTTTATGGTCCAGAGACCGGTTTCCGCGAAACATCGCCGTTTAATCTCCGTCGCGGGATCACCGGAGGAGCAAACAAGATTACAGCGTTATCTGAACACCTCGGCAGAATTCTGTACGGCTTCGTGCAATGACAACGCGAGACGAGATAAAACGGTTTAGTATCGGCTTGATGACTCAGACAGCGTCGTTTCCGTCGAAGATGACTGGAAACTATGAAATCCCGCGGAACAAAACACTGTTATCTGCAGCTCTCGTCACCTCGATTTTCATCCGCTTTTCTGAAACGTCCGTGATTCCAATGATAACACGCCTTTGTCTCGAACGATTCTGTTATGAGACTTTTAATGGCATACTCGTGACATTCTTCTGATTAAAATGAGATGAAATACGACACTATGAAATCCACGATATAGTATAGAACATCGATTAACCGAACTAGTCAGTGAAAGAGTATGAACATTTGATTAATAAAAGAGTGCAAGATTAAATCGTTACCAATATGTACGATGTGTTCTATATGGATCGAACTTCAGATTGTTCGTGTTCCGAGAATTTTTATATCAACGGTTCGGATAATCAATGTTTCATTAAATCGTGGATTAAACAAGCAAGCTATGCTCCGAGTTACGCCGTGTTTGGTCTCATTTTAATCAGAGAAACGTCGCGAATATACTGGCGACAGTTTCGTAACGAAATTAATTGATGAGAAAACGTAATGCTACAAACATTCCCGTGCAAATTGAGGCAGCGATAGCGGTCAACGAGGAAACCAAAAGAGTCGCGTCAGCAACTTTGAGCCGGCCTGTACTCCGGAGCAGAATTTTTTGCCAGCAGCACTAATTCCGAGCAGGAATCGAGCGAAACTTTCGACACGCGTTTAATTGCGAGGATCGAGGCGCGGTTACAGAACGGCGAGAGAGTGAAATGAGCAATCCCCAGAAAGAGAGAAATAAATCAGGTTCGCGCGGGTTGGCTTGCGCGCCGTTTCCCTTTCCTAGCCGGAAGAGAATGAACGGTGTGTGTGTGTGTGTGTGTGTGTGTGTGTCCCGCATCTCCAAAAACCTATGAAACTGTTATACATGGGATCCGGATGGATTTATTCGGACAATCTAGACGAGCCAGCAGAGCCGAACGAGCATCGCGAAACACATCGTCGAAAGTATCGCGCGAACTCGAGGAAAAGCCGGTCTGCTGCGCTCGAGCGCGAGAGTATGCTTTTCCGAGAGAGAAAAGCGAGAGAGGAGTTTTCTTCTCGTTAACGACTGTATCTTTGTATAATTTGTTCACTTCCATGTTTCCCACCGGCTGTCTCGGAAATTGTGCGAAGTCGAAGCAGAATAATGAAGAAAGACAGCGAAGAGAGGTACATGCTGAATTGTACAGAAGTGTAGATTGCAAATCTAGAAAATGTACATAGCAAATATACAATAGATATATAGATGTCAAAAATGGAAAATGTATGTAGAGGATACAGATGGCAAACATAGGAAATAGACATGGCAAATAGAGCGAATATAATATGTAAATGACAAACATAGAAAATGTAGATGACAGATATGGAAAATATAGATGGCAGATATAGAAAATGTAGATGGCACATATAGAAAATATCGATGGAAAATGTAGAAAACATATGGAAGATATAAGGCGCTAATATAGAAAATATAAATAGCAGATGTAGAAAATATCGATGTCAAATATAGAAAATATATGGAAGATATAAGGCGTTAATATAGGAACTATAGAAAATGTGGAAGATATGGGGCGGTAATATAGAAAATATAGGAAATATAGGAAATATAGGAAATACAGAAAATATAGGAAATATACAAAATGTAGAAAATATAGATGGAAAATATAGAAAATGTTGAAGATATGGAGCGGTAATATAGAAAATATAGAAAATATAGAAAATATAGAAAATATAGAAAATATAGAAAATATAGAAAATATAGAAAATATAGAAAATATAGAAAATATAGAAAATATAGAAAATATAGAAAATATAGAAAATATAGAAAATATAGAAAATATAGAAAATATAGAAAATATAGAAAATATAGAAAATATAGAAAATATAGAAAATATAGAAAATATAGAAAATATAGAAAATATAGAAAATATAGAAAATATAGAAAATATAGAAAATATAGAAAATATAGAAAATATAGAAAATATAGAAAATATAGAAAATATAGAAAATATAGAAAATATAGAAAATATAGAAAATATAGAAAATATAGAAAATATAGAAAATATAGAAAATATACAAAATATAGAAAATATAGAAAATATAGAAAATATAGAAATATAGGAAATATACAAAATGTAGAAATTATAGAAAATATAGGATATATACAAAGTGTAGAGAATATAGATAGCAAATATAGAAAATATAGATATTATTGTAGATAGAAAATGTGGAAAATACAGAAGATATAGATAACAAATGTAGAAAATATTGGCAGCAAATATAGAAAATATAGAAAATATGAAAAATAGATATAGACTAATAGAATTAGTCGTTGCGAGAAGTAGCTAATCAGAAATTAAAGTCATCGCTGGCCCAAGAATTAAAGTAAGGGGGACAAAATCGCTTAGAGGACGATTTTCTTAGAATTGAACAGAAATCTTTGAAAACGAACGAAGCTAATTTGCCATCCGTTAGGTTGTTGTTCCAAGAAGCACGGAGAAGTTTCGCGGATCAGGTGGCGCAGTTTCGACACGAAATTAAAAATGGCGAACACACGGAGGCGAGACCGTTCTCTTTCTTTCTCTGGTGGTCAGGCGTTCGCGATTATTTCCGTGGATCGGGTACGGTCTCGCGCGCAATCCGCTCGCAACGGCCACGAATCCGCGATTGTCCAGCTGGGTTACGTAAAACTAGACGCGTTTATTGCACGGCAAACTTTTGCTAATTAGCGCGGGAGAAACCGGCGGCCAGCCAGCCGAGATAGCCGCTCGTAGATATACTCGCGTGCCTCTTTGCCCATCTGTGTTTGCCTGTTTACGTTAGTGTGCGTAAGAGCGTGCTTGTTGCATGAGAATACCAGCCTCGTAATCCGAATTTTTCTCCGGAAACTCGCGAACATAATCTACAGCGTAGATTATTCGTCGATATTATTTTTACGTATTTTTTCGTTCGATCATTTCAATGCAACCATCTCAATTGTTGCAATGATAGCAATATTTTCTAACGATATTTTTCTGAAAGTTTTATCAACGTATTTGATATATTTTTCTGATTGAAATGATATCAAACACGATGCAATTTGGATCATATTTATTTGTTTAATCCACGATACAGTGGAACCTCCGTTATCCGAACTAGTCAGTGGAAAACGTTTTTAATTTGTACAATGAATCATGTATTGTATGTCCATTATTATGGATTGAATTATTTACATGTGAAACATTAATGGAGAATTTAGATATAGGTTCGGATAACGGAGGTTTTACTAAATCGTGGATTAAACAAGCAAATATGATCCAAATGGCATCGTGTTTGGTGTCATTTTAATCAGAACAGCGTCGGGAATAAGGTGGCAAACATTTTATACTAAAATGGATAAAAACAAAACAGTTTCTCAATAAATTAGCAATTGATTATATCGATGATCGAGTTTTTGGGGTCCTCAAGGGATACAGTTTGCAAGTAATGTGGACGAGTTTTGCGCAAATGTCGTGCACATCTGTTTCAAATATATTGAGGCATCGGTGTACTAAATTATCACTGTCTGCAAGCAACAAATAGGATTCCGATCGTGACAAGAACACGACGACAGGCGCGGAGTTATGGATCAACATTGGATCGTTCACGCAAACGCAACCACGTAAGAGAACGGTGGGTGGCTCATCGGAGAGGAACCAGGAAAGTCTCGAAGGACGAGGAAGCAAAGTCGGGACAGTTGTTTATAATTTCGAATGAACTCGGGCAGGTGAAGGCGCGTTATGCCGTCGATCGCGCGATAAGAGAAAATGATGAGCTCCGAAAAGAGACGCAGCCAGATAGAAAAAGACGAACGGCAGAACGGTCTCGGTGGAAATTTCAGCGAGCAGTTCCGCCTTGTTTAAACGCGAGCCCCGCAAGAGAAAGAACCTTCTCTCTAGCCGGAGAACATCGAAGGAAGTCCCCGCTGTTCTTCCTTTTTACAGTAGTCTTTCTCTTCCAAGAATTACCAATAAGAACTAGTAAAACCTGCCAGTAATCCACAGCGTTTCTGAAACCATTGACCCATTTCTTATCGTGTTTGCAAATGTTAAAAAACATTATACAATTTTCCTAAGCTGCAGGAAGGGGCGACTTTACAATCTTCAGCAATAAGGAGCAACTTTTAGAAGTAGAAGGCAATCAGAGGAACTAAAAAGTCGCTTGCTATTGCTTCAGTGTGGACGTAACTTTAAGATTATGCAGGGTGTCCCGAAAAATTTAAACATAACTGAAGGGGCGATTCCTGAGGTGATTCTAAGCACCTTTTTCCTTTACCAATTCGCGTCGAAATGCTTTGTTTTCGAGTTATTCGCGAAAAACACGGTCCAATCAGAGCGCGGTTGATCCCGCCACGGCGACAAGTCCCGTTGAGCGTGGCGCTGCCATTGGCCGAGCCGGAATCCGTTCACCGCAGCTGCGCACTGATTGGTCCCGGTTTTTCGTTAATAACTCGGAAACAAAGCGTTTCGGCGCGATTTGGCAAAGGAAAAAAGTGCTTAGAACCACCATAGGAATTAACTCTTTCAGTTATATTCAAACATTTCGTGACACCCTATAGACGACGTTCCTCGATAAAATCGCAAGCTTCGCTCGAAGATCGTGGTCGATCGACGACCGATCGTCGAGGATCGACTATCTCCGATCTCCCGGCAATTATTTCCAGAGAATAATCGTCGATCGTTTGCACTTTCGATCGTTTCGAAATCGAATTTTCACCGTTGCTCGATCTCGAGTGCGACTGACGAAAACTGACTCGGATGGTTAGAGCCACCCACGGCAAGAGCCGTCTGCTCTTTAATATTATGCGTGGGCAGCGTTGCTCAATCTGTTCTGCACGGGAAATGCAGAAAATTGTTCGTTCAGAAAGAGGAAGGGTCGAGGCTGTTTGAGGGGTGGAGGGGGAAAAATATACATTTCGAAAGTAGTTTTTCGAAACCGGCGAAGATCGAATAAGCGTCGGCCAGTGGTTGATCCACGGATCGTATGCTCCCAGTAAAATTAGTCGAGCAGAAATATAACTCGGCGAACGGAAAGACTGGCATCCTGTTAGGCGAGATCATGGAATAATGGAAATGGTCGTCGATTCAGGAAGACACTGCCGATCGGGAGATCTAGCATTTAGTGTTTCAGTTCCGGTTTGGTTTGTCTCGTGCCTCCTCAGAGGACGCTATTCGTTTTTGGCAAAGTAAACTATTTTATTTTAATCATTTCGTTGTGGAACATTTAGCAACATTTTTGTGACATTTTTCTGATTAGAATGAGTCTAACCACGATGTAATTTCGATCATATTTAATTGCTTCATTACAAGATTTAATAGGACCTCGATTATCCGAACTAATGATATCTGAATATCTGAATATCTGAATTCTCCATTATACATATTAGAATATACTAGAATATACTAGAATATACTAGAATATACTAGAATATTCTAGAATATACTAGAATATACTAGAATATACTAGAATATACAAGAATATACTAGAATATTCTAGAATATACTAGAATATTCTAGAATATACTAGAATATTTTAGAATATACTAGAATATACTAGAATATACAAGAATATACTAGAATATACTAGAGTATACTAGAATACACTAGAATATACTAGAATATACCAGAATATACTAGAATATACTAGAATATACTAGAATATACTAGAATATGCTAGAATATACTAGAATATACTAGAATACACTAGAATATACTAGAATACACTAGAATATACTAGAATATACAAGAATATACTAGAATATTCTAGAATATACTAGAATATTCTAGAATATACTAGAATATTTTAGAATATACTAGAATATACTAGAATATACAAGAATATACTAGAATATACTAGAGTATACTAGAATACACTAGAATATACTAGAATATACCAGAATATACTAGAATATAATAGAATATACTAGAATATGCTAGAATATACTAGAATATACAAGAATATACTAGAATTATTCTTTATCAAAGAAACAGTTGAATATAAAGTAACGCGAATCATTAAAGATTTAAGCTAGCACTGAGAATTCAGATATCGTAGGTTCGGATAATAGAGGTTCGACTATTTCGTGGATTACACAAGTAAATACGATCTAAACTGTACCGTCCTTGGTATCGTTTTAATCAGAAAAACATCACGAGTATGTCGGTCAAAGTTTCATTAAAAAATCAGTACATACAAAATCCTTTAGTTGTGTTTTTTCCACGGTACATCTGGACATTGCTGTACCGTGATTTGATTCCAGAGCGACTTTCGAGTTTATTGATCGCGGTTCAATAAACTTGGGGATCAATGCAATTTCTCTGGAAAAATAAAAGAAACGGGGACGGGAAATAAAAACGGAATATATCTCGCCGGGTTTCGTTTTATATCGATCCTCACGATCTGCGCTTCCCTCTTCTCTCCCTTCCGTCGGACTTTCACCGATTTCATCTTGAACGAGCTTCGATCTGATTAACACGCTGGCCGAGCCCTGCCAGCTGGAAGCGACGAGCTTCCTTGTCGACGATAATTTTCGATTATTTTTGTTTATTCCTCCGGAAGGCAGATTTGAAAATTACGCGAGGTTGCGATAAGCCACGATTTTTTACCGATTCGAGGCGATCTTTAACGAGTCAAATAAATTCTTCTTGCTAATGAATGTTAAACACGTTTCGAAAACTACGTACACGTATGTCACAGGCTGTTATAAGAGGTTATTAACACTTTATCTACCGGAAGCCTATTAATCGGCTATTCAATAATTGTGCTGTACGAAACGAAAGCTTAAAAATCTTACTTTCTATAATAATTCCAAAGGAAATTATTAGATTACGTTATTGAGAGTGAGTTGTTCGTTTGTGATTGAAATTCTTGTTGCAGTTGAAGGATCTGTTAAAAAATCCTTAACCATGGATCATAGACTTCTAAAAATTATGGAATAATCGCCGGTAGATAATGTGTTAAGTATAATTTTTATTGAAAATGACGATAACGTGGAAAAAGTGAAAGGAGAAATATTTCTCTCTTAAATATTTTAACAGAGATGTTGCATGTTCTCTACTGTCAGGGTCAATGAAGAATATATTCTAATATTCCTCGAAAGAATAATTTCCACTAAAAAAGTACACCACAAGCTCACTGCGAGTCTATGTATATGGTTGGTCACATGACATAAAAGAATATGTGTCATTCTAAACACGTTAAAGAGAGTAAATCTCAACTTTCGTTTTCGATAAACATAAAAAACAAAATTGAATGTTACAAACGATGATCAAAGTGGAGCCAATCTAAGCTATCTTATTTTCAAAGAAATTTTTATTCAAAAACTATGTCCTTTTGAAAGATCAAAGAGAACTTTCGGAATCATACAGGTCACTGTGAAAACAACAGAGAATTATTCTTTTGACCCGAAAGACAAAAGAAGACTGTCGGTCCAAGACGAGGCTCGTTGATGGACGTTGACGGAGTTTGTCGGCATGTTTCGAAATAGTGCACGACCGGGTGGTTCCTAGCTCGATTTTGGAGAAGAAAACTAGGGCTATTAAACGGGTCTTGCCACACTCCGCGCCATAAATCCCATAAAGCTTCAGGACAATGAACGACGTTATGACTCTCGAGCGGTCACTTCCAGTTTCACTGCTCTTCTTTCTTGCTTTTTCCTTCTTTTCTCGTCCTTTCCCTTTTTCCCCTTTGAAACGCCGTTCGACTGTAAAGATACTTCATAGAGGCATGGGACCCCGTTGATGACACCATGGAAATGGCCTGATCCTCAAACTGATACGGCCTGTATCCGCGGCTACGTGACTTCTTTGGGGATCGGCGGAGAACCTCGTGTATTCAGAACGCGCCTTGAGCCTCGACTGGCCGATTTTCAAAAATTTTAGTAGTTTATACTTGTCAACAGTTGCTCCATCACCACAACAAATTTGTAAATTGTTTGTCGTTATGTTCATGGATAAAAAATCCTAAATATTACTCAATTTTCAACCCTCGTGTATTTTTAAGGAAGCCGGTATTTTCACCGCTGAATATAAAATTAACCGAACAATTTCCAAATAGTCTAAAAATCGTATCGTATTTATCAAAGTTGTCTTTATTACCAGGGTAAATTCTACAATTATCAATCATCGTATTCAATAGAAAGAAAATCCTAAACTTTACCCGGCCTTCAACCCTTACCGCTTTCCGAAGAAACCATCTTCACACAGCTGAATATAAAATTAACCGAACAATTTCCAAATGGTCTAAAAATCGTATTGTATTCCTCAAAGTTGTCTTTATTACCAGGGTAAATTCTACAATTATCAATCATCGTATTCAATAGAAAGAAAATCCTAAACTTTACCCGGCCTTCAACCCTTACCGCTTTCCGAAGAAATCATCTTCACACGGGTGAATATAAAATTAACCGAACAATTTCCAAATGGTCTAAAAATCGTATCGTATTCCTCAAAGTTGTCTTTATTACCAGGGTAAATTCTACAATTATCAATCATAGTTTTCATTGGAAAGAAAATCCTAAACTTTACCCGGCCTTCAACCCTTACCGCTTTCCGAAGAAACCATCTTCACACGGGTGAATATAAAATTAACCGAACAATTTCCAAATGGTCTAAAAATCGTATCGTATTCCTCAAAGTTGTCTGTATTACCAGGGTAAATTCTACAATTATCAATCATAGTTTTCATTGGAAAGAAAATCCTAAACTTTACCTGGCCTTCAACCCTTATCGCTTTCCGAAGAAACCATCTTCACACGGGTGAATATAAAATTAACCGAACAATTTCCAAATGGTCTAAAAATCGTATCGTATTCCTCAAAGTTGTCTTTATTACCAGGGTAAATTCTACAATTATCAATCATAGTTTTCATTGGAAAGAAAATCCTAAACTTTACCCGGCCTTCAACCCTTACCGCTTTCCGAAGAAACCATCTTCACACGGGTGAATATAAAATTAACCGAACAATTTCCAAATGGTCTAAAAATCGTATCGTATTCCTCAAAGTTGTCTGTATTACCAGGGTAAATTCTACAATTATCAATCATAGTTTTCATTGGAAAGAAAATCCTAAACTTTACCTGGCCTTCAACCCTTATCGCTTTCCGAAGAAACCATCTTCACACGGGTGAATATAAAATTAACCGAACAATTTCCAAATGGTCTAAAAATCGTATCGTATTCCTCAAAGTTGTCTTTATTACCAGGGTAAATTCTACAATTATCAATCATAGTTTTCATTGGAAAGAAAATCCTAAACTTTACCCGGCCTTGAACCCTTATCGCTTTCCGAAGAAACCATCTTCACACAACTGAATATAAAATTGAAAGGACCATTTTAAAACAATTAAAAAAATGATATCGCACCTTTCAAATGTAGTTTGATTGCCAGAAAAAATTTAAAAATTGTTCGCCATAGCGTTCGCTGGAATAAAAAATCCTGAACATTGCTCGATCTTCAATCCCTCTGGCTCTCCAAAGTACCCATCCTCATCGCTTAGTATACTACGGAAGGGACCATTTCAGAACAATTTAAAAACCATATGAACTCTTCAAAGCTTTCTCAATCACCAGGAAAAATTCTAAAATTCTTGATCTTCGTATTCACCGAGAAAAAATTTCCAAATGTACCTTTCTCCGAATATCCGCTTAGAAGTAGTTTAGATCCGCTTAGCATCCCCCAAGCGAGTTTATATTTATACAAGCCTCCACCAAAACTGACCGAACATGAACATTGCTATCGATTAAATGCCAACTCGACGAGCATCGAAACGCCTTGGCAACGGGTGTCGTGTCTGAGGTGTCAACGATGAGCAGTCGAAGAAGTCGAAGTGGGAGCAAGATTCCGAAAACGGACACCGCAGTTGCGCAACAAGGACGTCATTCGCGACTGTATAAAAAAAGAAGAAGAAGAGGAAGAAGAAGATTGATAGAGGCGAAATGTAACAGGAATCAGATACGGGTGCAGACTCAACACGGCCAAGTTACTTCAGCACGTGGCAACGGGATACTGAAGACGCGGCGCGGCGGTCGCGCGCTCGCTTTAGCGCTATAGCGATCTAGAAGTGTGCGCGACTTACACCGATAAGGTGTTTTACAGCGATAACAACAATAAGTCCGAGAGATAATACGCCGAAAACGACAAGGATGCGGGTGCTGTTCCATCTCGCGATTGTTCCGACTATTATCGGCTCGATCTCGCACTCAGCTACATACGATATCTGCGAGAATGCTGATCTCACCGAGCTGCAGACGAAGCGGTGTAAAAATGAAACTGCGCGCTGCACTTCCGGAATTCGAACACATTTCTTCACCGCGAATATTTCCGCGAATAGTTCAGGTAACAGTTGCAACATTGGTCGCTGCACACGTCTTCGACCATTGCGAATTCTCTGTCTTTATCATTCTCCATTCATTCTGTCTCCGTTCATTCATCATTCATTTTTCATTCATTCTGTCTTTATACATTCAGAATTAATTCTTTCTTTTTAGTTTTTGATTAAGGTTTCGACGTTGCTTCAACGTCTAAGATGATCAGTAGACTGCAGATCGCATGCATTAGTGACAAGAATGTGTAGATCAAACGCAAAACAGTGAAAACATTCAAAGAATTTTTGAGACACAGACTGTTACATTGTTTCCGACTTTTTAAAATTATCTAGAAAAGAAATAAATAGATGAGGTGGTTCATGCAACTCGCAAACCTTGGAATATTGCCATTAATTGTAATAATGTGAAGAAATGATCTGTACAAAAGATGCATGGTATAGAGGGGGAAATACTGTGATGTAAATATTTTGTATGTAAGTGAAGGAGTTTCGAAGATTTCAAGGTCACCTTGATTTCTTTAACACTAGATTTACGGGGCCCGTCAAAATGACTGATTCAAACATTTTTAATTTACGATTATTAAGAGTGTAAGGAGGCATTCGTGACGAATTATTAAATATTTATTTTTTTGTGTACATATTACAATAAAAATCGTTGAAGATCTAAGTAAATACAATTTTATTATTTTTATAAAGCAATCTATAATAATCAATTTTAGTGCTCTGTAAACCTAGTGTTAAATTGAATGACTTTCCTCTTGTGTCACGAGAAGATAGAGTATCAAATTCTGCGTAAAAATGTATTGACCTTCGTATGTCCTAGACCTACTAGTTAACAAGATATTTCATTTTTTCATGTAATTACAAGCAACGGAAACAATGGCGCGTTATGACTACTTGGGGACCCTTGGGCAAAGTAGAATTTCGGGGCCCCTAACCCCAACTAAATAACTTTCACGTTGGAAAAAATAAAACAATTGTAAAAACATCTACATATTTATTATCGCATAAAAAGTAAAATAAATTCTCCTTCATCCATGAAAACCTTTTACATAAAAATACAAAATATTTGATTTGTGTTAGGGGCCCCCTTTTGCTTGGGGTCCCGGGCATTTGCTCAAGTTGCCCATAGGGTAATACGCCACTGAACGGAAATATTGAAGATGTGCAAGTTGCGTGGACCAACCTGTATAAAATGTAGCTTCTGTTTCTTGCAAACGAACGCAGACAATTTTTATTTTATGCATCGAAAATCTGCAGTGTAGCCATTCACAGCTTTACCGAGTGTATGTATTCAGTTGTATCTAAAACATTGTACGTGAATTAGATGATTTATAATCTTTGATACAGTTTTGATGTCGTGAAATTGTCTGACTTAATCCATATTTGTTAAAGTTCTCCTCCGAATTCAGTGCAAAGGAAAGAAAAAGCGTGGTTGTTGCAATTTTTCCAGTGAAAGCGCAAGTTTCAAAGCAGTTGTTTGAATAATTTGGAAACGCGGTATCCATTGCGTGATTAATATTCCATGGGTTACTACAAATTAATCTATCACAGGCAGGAACATGATCTTTCGAATTTCAGTGACGAGTGTTATGAATTCTGAGGACCATGCGACACGAGATGTTGGTGAACCGTGCGCCACGCGTAATCTCTGTAACGTTATACCATTTGATTATCTGTACGCTGCTCGTACTTTATCCCTGTGACATCCTGTATGTTATTACACTCGTAAGAAGCATGCGTAGACAGCGAGCTCGCGAAACATCCGCGATGGAAACAAACGATCCCCCTCTTCGCCTTCTGTACAGCACTGTCTTTCCTTCTACGGTGCTATATCATTGGCCAACTACCTCGATAACAAATGCAATTCGATTCGTTGTTAGATTCTTTCAATTTTAGAATCTATTCGAGTAAGTTTATTCAAACCCTTTCGAAAATGTTAAGAACTTATCTAGTTATAACTAGACTGCGAATTTTACGCATTTATAGCAGAAGCGAGTGGATGTAATTGCGAAGGATAAAAGGATTATAAGAATTTAAGAGTGTCAATACATTTCTTACAACTTAATAAAACCAGACTGAAGAGAGAAATAAATTGCTATTTGATTCCTATGTCTTGCAATTAACTCCGCACCATTTTCTTTGCAGCTGCAGCGATTAGACAATCTTTCTCTCCATAAATGTCACAGAAAAGAAAAGATAATGGTAATTATATAGAAAAGGTCTGCGTACTCCGATTTTGATGAAATTTTAATATGTTATGGAGCAACACATTCTGAACAAGTTTTTCCTTTTCCAATATAGGGGGGTCGCTTTTAGTTTTCGAGATATTTGCAAAAAACTATCGGTAATGTTAATTTCATAACGGAAACCTTCTTTTGAGAAACACTGGGTGGGTGTGTGTGGTATTGTCGCTTCTCATCTCTGCAACGTGTTTACAAACAAAAAATAAGCAGATGCGGCCCGAAAATCCAGGAAATGGAATAACAGAAGAAACAAGCAGAATTAACTCCTGTAGATAACTCTGATCATACATAGATAGGCTGAGCTTTCAATTTTCAAAGACATTTCCTGGATTTTCGGGCCGCATCTGTTTATTTTTTGTTTGTAAACACGTTGTAGAGATGAGAAGCGACAATACCACACACACCCACCCAGTGTTTCACACGCACCCAGTGTTTCTAAAAAGATGGTTTCCGTTATGAAATTAACATTACCGATAGTTTTTTGCAAATATCTCGAAAACTAAAAGCGACCCCCCTATATTGGAAAAGGAAAAAGTTGTTCAAAATGTCGAAATCTATAATATATTAAAATTTCATCAAAATCGGAGTACGCGGACCTTTTCTATATAATTACCAAGATAATTTCTATCTTTTGTGTTACTGCATTTATTCCAATGCTTAAATATCGATTAAAAAAGAATCGAATTTCATTTCGTTTAAAAAGGAATGCACAACATTCATACTTCTTAGACTATGTTTAAATTCTTCATCACGAGTCCGACTCGTTATGATACGGCAACGGATTAACGCATACGATTTTTATTTTGCATAAAGATCCGCAGTCTAATTGTAACTGATACTACTACTATCTTTCCAAAGAAATTCAAGAGTGAAATTTCACTCGACACATGTACGACTCAGATTGCCCACTGTGGGTTAGAATGTCGTTTGTTTTAAAAAACGTATTTTTACTCCAGAAATAATTAGCCAAAGACCATTGCCTCTCGCTGTAAGAACCGGTTCTCGTCAGATCACCGAAGTAAATCAGCGTTGGGTGCGGATGGGTGACCGCCTGGGTATACACCGGGGGTGCCCCCCCCCCCCCTCTAGGTATACGCCGCGTGTTGTTGGAAAAAAGGTGGTTCGGAACCCACCTTAACACTAGGTTTACGGAGCACTAAAATTGATTCTTTGACATTGCTTTATAAAAATAATAAAATTGTATTTACTTAGATCTTTAGCGATTTTTATTGTAATATGTACACAAAAAAATAAATCTATTTAATAATTCCTCACGAATGCCTCCTTACACTCTTAACACATTATTTACCGTTGATTCTTCCACGAGTTTTAAAAATCTATGACCCATGACTAAGGACTTTTAAATGAATCTATTTATCAGCAACAGGAGCTGCAATGATAAACCAACAACTCATCCTCAATAACATAATTTAATAATTTCGTTTGGGATTATTGTGTAGAGATGATTTTTAAGCTTTCTTTTGGTACACCACAATTGTTTCAAAGCCGATTAATAGACTTCCGGTAGATAAAGTGTTAATAAACGTAAATTAAAAATTTTTGAATCCGTCGTTTTGACGGGCCCCGTAAATCTAGAGTTAATAAACAGTAGGTCCCGCTGAAAAGTAGGCTGAAATAGGCTGAAAAATTAGGCGATGGATGAGGGTTGGAAGAAGAGGAAAGTGGAAGAAGGGGAGAGTGGGAGAAGGGGAAAGTGGAAGAAGAGGAGAGTGGTAAAAATGAATTTGAGACTCTGAGGGGACCAAATATCATTACCTACCTACTCCTCAAATTAAGTGACTGTCTTCTTCCCTTGGACATGGACAAAGGACAATAAATGAAATTATATGTGTACATCCTTTTCTTAAGAAACGTTTCTCGCCTGAGTTTCACGATGAAATTCGGATGCGCAACTTGGGTATACTCCCTTCTGACAACAATGAGAGGGATTAAATTGCAAAGGAGAATCCGAAGCGGACCCAAAGGAGGGAAAAGCCGATTCAGAGACACGATGGCGCGTCGATAACGCAGATTGGACGATTGTGCCGATGAATCACGTGGTTTCCGGAGTGCGTGTCCGCAAGCGTATGGCTAGGTGCACGTTAACAGAACGAGTGACTCATTGTCCCTAAGCGGTCCCCGAGTCCTCTTCGCGTACTCGCGAACCTCTGCCAATCATCGAACCCGCCGAAAACATTCATTCTACTCTTCCTTTGAGCTTAGACTAGCGTCATTAAACGGAGCGAGGTATTTATGGCCCCACCCGGACTGAAATTAGTCGAAATAACGAATTCCGTTAACCGAAACCATCCACTGGCCTTCAGAAAAAGGAAAACTCGCAAGAAGGAGACTGCTGACCGATTAGGTTCTTCTTAATGCTAAGTCTACCGAACAATACAAATGACTAACACGTTTCTGGCTTCAGAAGGTTGCACTACTGTAATGACACAATTGTTTTTGATTTTTCTTAGAGTGCAGGGTTGAAGAAAAACATTTACTTAGTTGTTTCAACTATGGACAGATTTTAGATGTCTCATATAATTTGAACACTTTAAAACCTTTATGCAAATCGAAGCTCACTCTGTACCCTATTTAAAAATTAAAGGAGCTATGAAAATTAAAATTGAAAGGAGCTATGAAATATAAATTTTTCATGTTCTGAGGGGATACACAATTTCTCTAAATGATCCTCAAAGATGTTAACAATCAACTTTTTTATTTCGTCATGTATTAAATAGCCTGCGCACTAAATGAATATTCGTCTTCTTCGATAAAATTGAAAGAAGCTATAAGGATGTCAAAATCGTTGCATTGAGATTTCATAGCATTAATCAATAAATCTTTTCATAGTTCAATGCTTGAGATAATTTCCATCGTCACCAAATACAGTTTGAAAAAGGAAGGAAAGGAAAGCTTTCGTAGGCAATGAAAATTCTTTCAATAAGTTTCTAAAGTATTTTTCAATTTTTCATTGCAAAGACAGTATAGGGGAAGGCTTTTTCAGGAGATTAATCTTCTTTTCAACAAGATTCTAAAATATTCTTCAATAGTTTATTGCAAAGAAGCTATAAGGGAAATGTTTCTTGGAAGATAAAAATTTTTCCAACGAGATTGCGAAGCGTTTTTAAATTTTTCGTTGGAAAACAGCTGTAAAGAAAAGCTTCATAGGGGATGAAAATTCCTCCAACAAGTTCATAAAGCATTTTTCAATTTTTCATTGCAAAGACGCTATAGAGAAAGGCTTTTCCTGGGGATGAATATTTTATCAACAAGATTCTAAAATATTCTTTAATAGTTTATTGCAAGGAAGCAATAAGGGAAAATTTTCTTGAAAGATAGAAATTTTTCTAACGAGACTCCAAAGCATTTTTAAATTTCTCGTTGCAAACAAGCTATAAGGGAAATTTTTCTTGGAGGATGAACATTTTTGCAACGAGATTGCGAAGCATTTTTAAATTTTTCGTTGGAAACGGCTGGAAAGGAAAGCTTCTTAGGGGATGAAAATTCCTCCAACAAGTTTCTAAAGTATTTTTCAATTTTTCATTGCAAAGACGCTATATGGAAGGCTTTTTTAGGGATGAAAATTTTTTCAACAAGATTCTAAAATATTCTTCAATAGTTCATTGCAAAGAAACTATAAGGGACATGTTTCTAGGAAAATAAAAATGTTTCCAACGAGATTGCAAAGCATTTTTAAATTTTTCGTTGGAAAACAGCTGTAAAGGAAAGCTTCTCAGAGGATGAAAATTCTTCTAAATTTTCATGGAAGATGAAAATTTTTCTAACGAGACTCCAAACATTATTTAATTTTTCATCGTTCTGAACGCTGTATTTAAACGTCGCGGAGGTATTTTTGAGATGGCCAGTTGATTTAGCAGCATCGGAATGCAAAAACATGGCCAAGCACAGCGCGTCGATACCCCTAAACGTGTCAAGGATCCTGGCAGGAGGATTCGTCGCGGCGTTTCGATGGTCATCGGAATTATTTCTGTATCAGGACACCGGGAATCGATCGCGCACGCCTCTCGTTTCATGTATTAGTGTACACACACGTATCTGTTCGCGGAAAGACACCGCGTGGACCGTCCAAGGAGATCGGTGATCTGATATCAAGCGCAATCAGTCGCATCTACGCGTTTATGGGCGATAAACAAGAGTCAAGGCGGCGAATATACACAGAAAAGTTTTTCGATTTTTTCTATCACTCCCACCTTGCTCGCCGGTGACTGTAGATAAACGCCGGTGACTGTAGATATACGCCGGTGATAACGGTTTACGAACTGGCGAGAACCTGTACACGTGATTCGCGGTTTAACACGTGCTGCATTCTACATTCCGAGTTTTACGAACATTTTTGCAATACGTACATTATTGTATTTTACAGCTGCAACAAAAAATTTGTTGCTGAATTGATTTTTCCAGTCAGTTTGTAGACTATCTTTGGCAATGGTTCATGTATAATCAATTACAATAGTTATAATCGTCGTCGTTTTCGTTCAATTTCTTTATTCGTTATCGATGTGTATAAATAACTAACTTTATCATCCGTTGCTAACATACTATGCACGTATATCGTGTGTAAATCAAAGAAATGTTTAAAAATACTGAAACTTTCATGTGCAACGAATAAATTTGAGTTCGCATATCATCGTGCCGTTCCTATTATCAATTTTAGATTTAATCGGCGTAAAAAAGGATCGGCAAAAATCGGTATGAAGTATATTTATAATAATAATACTTTATTTAAGTCAGCCTTACGGCTGAGAATCGGACTTGGCTTCACATAAAATCTAACTTAATCTAATTACATTCTCTCACTCATTCCCTCGTTCCCATTTACTTCCTCTTCTTCCTTTCTTTCATCTATTTCTAATTAATTTCCCTATCCCATCTGCATGAAGTATATTTATATGCAATTGCAATTAAAATCGTATGACTGAATAAATCAATTTAAGAATATCAGTGTATTAGCTTCAGCTTATTAAAGTCATTAAAGAATGAACGAAATTTTCTGAGCCACTCCTTCTTGCAGTTCAGACAAACAATTTTTATTTTGCATAAAGTACTGCCTTCTAATTATACAATATAACAACGATCGATCGTTAATTTTTCAGAAGAACATATACTGAAAATTGCCCAAATTTTACGTCTCTTACAAAGTTCATACCTTAGATCCTCTCCCTTAGACTCACCCCACTTCTCTCTATATTTTCATTAACGGATGAATATACAGGGTGTCCCGAAAATGTTGTAAATCCTTGAAATGGACGATTCCTGAGGTTATTTAAAGTAACTTTTTCCTTTGCAAAAATGGCCGCTTCGGCTTTGTTAAGGAGTTATTAATTAAAAACATGGACCAATCACAACACCGTTACAGCGGATGTGTTCCAGCTCGGCAAATGACAACGTCGCGCTCAACGGGATCTGTCTCCGAGCCGGGGCCCGTCCTCTGTAACGGTGTTGTGATTGGTCCACGTTTTTCATTAATAACTCCTTAACAAAGCCGAGGCGGCCATTTTTCCAAAGGAAAAAGTTACTTTAAATAACCTAAGGAGTCATTTAAGTCATTTCAAGGATTTACAACATTTTTGGGACACGCTGTATATCCCTTTGCGCATACGTTACAGTGAAAATTATCATGAGTATTATACATTGAAAACATTCGAAGAGGCACATAGAGAAATAATGAAATTTTCCTTCACGATTTTCACGAATTCAACCCTCACATTGGAGGGTTGGATCAAAACGGAAGTTCACAGGTGATAGCTAGACAGCGGATCTTTATGCGAAATAAAAGACGTTCGCATCTATTACAAGACACAGTTACCAAATAAAAATTTATTTCTTCTTCTAATTGTTTTATTAAACTAAAACTAATACACTGATGTCCTTAAAGTTTTTTAACACTAAACCTACCACGGTCGAAATGACCGGTTTTCTATTTTCTAATTATTTAAATTTGAGAAACGATTTCATAGGAAATGACTGAATTGACTTCATGATTTAAGCACATATTGTAACGGAAACGGTACATAGTTTAAAGAAATTCAATATTTTCACTTCTTTAAGGCGTTTTATTTTTGAATGTTTTGTGCTTGGTAGGTTTAGTGTTAATATGTTCACTGTTTTAAATTGTGCGTACGCATTTTTGCCATCAATGCATAAAATCCGCAGTAATCACGCTTCCACTTTAGTAGATGCTGTTGCAGCAATTTAAAGAAGTAAACAGTTCACTCTACAGTCTAAAAAGTCCCTCACACATAAAACACAGTACAGAAACATTGTCAAGGTTAGCTCAACGTTTCCTTACACTCGACAAACTGAAACGCTGCACAGATTCTCAAAGCCCTCGGTGCATGGATTACCAGCAACAATGAACACATTACTAGCAACTAGCACTACTTAACCAGACTATCTCGGTATCATTAGACAGATAATAAGAATGATTATAATCTGTACTCACCCATGGTGTCACGTGTAACTGCAGAATCCGGGAAACAAGAGTCGAAGGGGGCTGAAGCTGGCTCCGTTCCTCCGCGATCGTCCACTTTCTATCGATCAAACCAGCCCTCCTGGTGTGGACAAGGAGGGCGCAGGGAGGATTCAGGGGGGTTGTAGTGTCCGATCGATCAATTACGCAGCTGGCCGTGTGTCTGTCGTGTCCCGTCGAAAACGGAATCGATTCGCGAGCTCGCGACGCTAAACGTTTCACGGTTCGCGTTTTCTCTATTGTCCCTCTATGTCACAGGGAGGGCGACGGAGGTGGGCTCGCCGCCTCCCATAAGCTGTCGCGTGTTTCACCGTTATGTCAAACCGAGCCTCGTAACAGAGACAGAGAGAGACAACCTCGAACATTCCTGGACCGTGTCCAGAAGCGATCTGAATTCCGGAGACGGGAATTCCAGCGACTGTCATCGCCGAGGTGCATCAAGGTGAGCACATATAGAAATGTAGTGCTAACCCGTTTCCATACCCCCACCAGATCAAGCATCGAAGGAACCACCCTTTCGTCCTGCTCCAGTTAACGGACGATGTGTCCTTATGGGGTGGGGGGGTGCTGCACCCCTTGTAACCCGTTTGATGAGGACCGTTTTGGAATGGAGCTCTGAGAAGATTGATGAGTTTGATCTTTGTTGTACTGGGAAATTGGAGATTTGTTTATTATAGAATTTATTAGGGACTTTGTGAGAGAAGCGTTTGAGACGTACTTTTTTTTGGGAAATGGAAATTTTTGGTTCGTTGTTTTGTATGGTGGAGTGGAATGGATGGTAGTAATCAGGGTTGGGTAAAATAGTGGAGATTGTGTCCTAGACTGTAGATTTTACATATTTATGAAAAAAATGAGTGGATGCTAAACAATAAAGAATAAAAAATAAAGAGATAAAAAATAATTATATAAAAAATAAACAATAAAGAAATTATCCTTTAATCCCTTTTTTGAAATAATAAAAGGAAAAAGATGTGTCAATGAACTGTATTCCTCGGAACAAGCTTAATTTCGATTTGTCGTTCACCTAAGAATTTGTACATGTCGCCGAGACATCGATAGAAACATGCACGGAAGTGTCACAATAAAAAAGTTTGTAGTTCTTTTGTAAAAAAAAAATCGCAAACTCAAACCAAACCGGGAAAAGATAAAGAAACATGTACCTACGGGTACATCGACGTCTTTAACACGTTCAGCGCCCACTCCACAATCATAAAAAGTACACAAAATCAAAGCAATATATTTAATAAAACAAAAACTAAGAAGTTTAGTTTTGTGATATTAATTACTGTATCAAACCTCTTCTGTTCCTCAGATCGTAAGGAAATTTTGTACACTCAATCTACCAACGTAAACATTAATCTTCAATTCTGTATAAATAATTCCGTCACCCAGATATGGGTGACATGGCGCTGAACGTGTTAAGACATCTTTGGGCTATCTAGGTATGCACTCTATCCCTCATAGAAAGCTCAGTTTCGATTTTTCGTTCACCTAAAAATTTACACATGCGACTAAGAGATCGATCGAAACATATAAAACGTTTTATAGTTCGCTCGTAAAAATTCATCTCAAAACTATTATCTCCTAGAGATGTACATAATCTTTTTAAACAATTATTTGATCGCATCATACAAAAGCCTACCATAATAATACTATAACCAACTATGTATAATAGTAATAATACTTTTCATTAAACGATAGAGCAAATCCCAGCAAATATGATTCCTACTAACGTTGTAATGAGACCAACTCCTTAAAGCTAGTTAATAATAAAAGAGGAATATAAAAATAAGAACCTATAGCTTTCCAGTTCCTTAATAATTGGGGCACCAGCATCAAAAAATAATATCCAAAGCCTCCAGTGCATCGGATGTCCATTCGATCCGCTCCGAGATCGATACAATTGCTGCATTAATATTCATATCGATATTATTAATAACGGCGCTACGTCATGCGACTGAGGTTTAGAAATGTATCCTAGAAATCGATAAAGAAACGTCCGCTTTCGTCGAGATATCAATCGACGACGTCCGATTTAAAATGAAAGAAAAGAAGAAAAAAGGTGAAAGAGATCGCAAACAGATTCTCAGTTGAAGATCAAGCTCACTGAAAAAAACATTCTAGCCGCACGGAAGTTTCAGAAACGAAACAAAATGAAACGAGAAGTCCAATACTTTCTCCCGGCATTCCGTTCTGGTTCGAGCGCGGTTTATTTACACATAGCGATAGTATTTCTAAGAATAGTGCACGCACGCCGCTGAAAGACCGAGAACGCATTATCGCGGGAGTACCAAGGCGATTCTGCTTTTCGTGTAATTACGCGGACGGGAAATACGGGAAAACGAGCGATACTGAACTTGTGTTTTCCTGGAACGTCTCTCCTATGGCTACACACGATTTTCAAACGGTGTATTCTCGTTCTTTACATCGTCTTCATCATTCGGATGAACCATCGCGAATTTCCTTTATCGATTCAAATAGATGGCACAGCTAAATGTACAATACCAATGCACTCTATCGCTCGCAACAATCTTAATTTTTATTTTCTTTTCATCATAAAATTTCTACATATCGTTGAAACATAAACTAAAACATATATCTAAGTTTTACAATAAAAGGTTTTCTCCTGTAAAAAAATCGCAAAGTCGAAACGAACCGATGAAAGGAAAAGAATGCCCTGTATGTATGGCAATGTAGATCGTTGCTCACGATATCTTAATTTTTTATTGTTCCTCCACTAAAAAATTCGTACACGTCACTGAAACATGAAGCAAAACATGTATAATACTTTTACGATAAAAGATTGTTTGGTTCTCCCGTAAAAAAATGTTAAAATGGGGGTGAACCGATAAAAGAAAGGAACATGCAGGTACCATTGCACCACAATGCACTCTATCCCGTCTAACAATCTCAATTTTGATTTTTTCTGCATTAAAAAAATTCGTACATATCACTGAAACAAAAACAAAGCCATGTATAAAAATCCTATAATGAACAGTTTTCAAAGTGGCCCGTAAAAAAATGGCGAAGCGGAGGGGAGCCGATAAAAGAGAAAGAAACACGTATCCGTTATAACAAACTCAATGTTAATTGTTGTTGCATTAAAAAAATTCGTACATATCACTGAAACAAAAAACAAAGCCATGCATAAAAGTCCTATAATGAACGGTTTCCAAATTCGCCAGTAAAAAAATGGCGAAGCGGAGGGGAGCCGATGAAAGAGAAAGAAACACTTATCCCTTCTAACAATTTCAATTTTGATTTTTTCTCCATTAAAAAAAATCGTACATATTACTGAAACAAAAACAAAGCCATGCATAAAAGTCCTATAATGAACGGTTTCCAAATTCGCCAGTAAAAAAATGGCGGTGCGGAGAGGAGCCGATAAAAGAGAAAGAAACACGTATCCCTTCTAACAATCTCAATTTTGATTTTTTCTGCATTAAAAAAATTCGTACATATCATTGAATCATAAACAAAGCCATATATGGAAGTCCTACGATAAAAGGTGTTCTGGTTCTCCCATAAAAAAGGGGGAGGGGAGCCGATAAAAGAGAAAGAAACACGTATCAATGCAATCTATCCGTTAGAACAATCTCAATTTTGATTGTTCCTGCATTAAAAAAATTCGTACATATCATTGAAACATAAACAAAGCCATATATGGAAGTCCTACGATAAAAGGTGTTCTGGTTCTCCCATAAAAAAAATGACGAAGCGAAGGCGAGTCGATAAAAGAAAAAGAAACACGTGGCAAATGGCAGCCCTAGATTCGGGTCAGCCGACGTTGGAGAAACGGAGGGATCTTCGGGCGATGATTTAGAAACGAGCACGCGTTTTGCATACGTGGGAGCGCACCTTGTTCCCGCGCAATCGTTACGCAAGCCAATGGTCGGACGCGGCTTATCGTCGCGATGATAAAAATGCGAGCTCGACCAGCGCACCGCTGCGCCGCGCTGCGAACATGATTCCGCTCGAAGAAAATCATTTCGCGCGTTCGAATCACCCGGGAAGGAGGGAAAAGGCTCATGTGGAGTGGTCTTCTTCACTTTTTCCTCGGCGCAACGATTGCCAATCGGCTGGAAGTCAGCCGGTCTATTTTCCGTCCCATAAATCATCAAGCCAGGTTTATCCGAGCCGCGAAACATTTTCGTTTTCGCGCGCGCGGGAAAACGAAAGCCACCGCTTTAGTTCAGGATTATATCCGCCATTCTTCCATTACGTTCTGTTGGCTTTTCTTTGGTTCTCAAATATTTAGTTAAACACTTGTATTTTGTAAAGCTGTCGGCAAACGTGTTGCAGATGCTGAAATCAGTATGAAATTTTTTAATCTTGCTTGCGATATCGAAATTCTTATTCATCTTCTTTGAAGGCTAATAAAATTGATGATTATTGTGTCCAGCACCTGTAGAATTTTGCAGGTCTGTAAATACACATGAATGTTTTAGGAACGTATTTGCAGATGTTCAAATGTTCAAGAAAATTGTGGACCTTGCTGACGGATCTCGAAATTTTGGCTCACTTTATTTTAAATCGAATAAAATGATTGAGGTATGTAAAGACACGTGTCTGTTCAATTTTGCAATTGCTTATGTTTCGAGCAAAATTTTCTGTTAGTTTCAAAATATCCAAAAAATAAATTCAACTATAAATTAATCTCCATCGTATAAACATAAATCGAGTGTACAAATATACGACAATAAAATTTCTAAATAATTCTAGCACTGTTTGATCAAAGTGCTCGCAGCATAGCACACGATTGGAGTCTCCATAAATCAAGTATGCCCGAGTCAGAGAAACCTCGTCACGATGAAAATGATAAACGAAATACGAGATAGCAGAAAGACAGTTTCGTGTGTCAATCTGAGAATCAATTTTTGCAATTTAAATTTTTGATTGATCTAATTAGAATCGTACTGTGTCACGCTTGCACAATCAAACACGATTCTGTTTACAGTTTGTGTCTTGCGTGTTTAATTGCGCTTCTTTTCTTTTCCTAGAAAATACAGTCAATTTTTTGTTCATTTTGTTTGAAAGTTTGTTTGAGTGGTGGAAGATCGATTGTTTATGGGGGGAGGAAAATAGGGAAGAAAGCAGGAAGGAGACTGGTGTCGGCAACTGGGCGAGAGGCTGGACCATTTCTGGAGTAGGGAGATCCATATCTGGATTGGCTGTGGATCATGGGCCAATGGAGAACGAGGGGATCACGCTTGCGCAGCATCCCATGGATCTCTTCTCTCCCAGCGGCCGTCTCTTTCCCATGAACTACTGCTCTCCCAGAAATCCATTTACAGAGTATTCTGGTCTTTGCGAATTCTTTTTCGGAAAACCATCGAACCTTTTACATTGGATTTTTGCATATAAAATTATGGGTGTTTGAAGCACATGTGTGATCTTTTTTAAGTAAAAATAATTAAAATTACAAGATTCGTGAATTATATGAAATGTGAGTTTACATTCATCAAACGTCTACAGCTACGTTAATTTTAAGAATTCAAACAAATCCTTTTGCACACATATTCTATTAGGTCGTCCCATAAGTTCGTGCCGCGGATTGAAAAGTATTTTAATGAAAAACCACAGAAATTTTATAGTGACGGTATGTCTTTACCAAAAAGGTGGGAAGAGGTTGTAGAATGAGAAGGTGGTTACATTTTTTCGTTAACTTTAAAAGTACGTTTCAAATATAAATTTAAATCGTAATACATCCCTATTACACTGAAAAAGAATTGAAAAACTAAAATACCTTAACGCTGATGCATTTCTCAGAATGATCATTCACCCATTTACGTCTTTTGCATATTGTAAAACGTTTGATTAGTTTATGTATTGTGAGATGTATTTATGATCAAACTCTTATAAGAGAAATTAGTAGATCAAATGCCAAATCGAGATACCATTTAAAGAATTTAACAACGCTGTTGCATTATTTTCACGCGACTACAGTGATTAAGGAAAGGAATATCCTGTAGCTTCTGTCTCATGCAATTAACGCAGACAATTTTTATTCCACATAAAAATCCGATGTCTAGTTACGAATAAAACAGTTGATTGAAAGAGTAAAACGAAAATGGTCGAGATAGTATCATAGGCACTTCAATGCGACTGTTTCTGAGGAGCTTGATTTTGACAAATGTTTTAAAATTGATCACAGAATATCAAATTATTAGTTGCGATGTGTTATCATGCATTGTTGTTCACTTTCGATTAGGTTGTTGCTTATGAAATGGCCGATTCTAGCATGCAAATGTTATGTAGCGTTTTGATCAAGAAATGCTATTAGAACGTATGGGGTCATTGTGTACACCATTTTAAGTTGCAAAGCTCATCTTAGGGTCTCATCTTCAATTTTTATTTAGATGTCCATTTTACTTTTAAATAAATTTTATTTCAACGCCAATCAATGTAATTGTCTAGTATTCATTTTATATGAGTGGAAAAATAACATTTTAACAATAGCATCATGTGATGTTCAGTCAAAATTTGTCAATTAATCAATGCCCTATTCGTCGACGGTAAAGAAGACTACAAAATGGAGATGAGAATCTTGTAAATGATGAATATGACCGACAAATAAATTCGATTTCGACCATAATCAAGGATCTTGCAATTCATTTATATAATACGTTGATTAGAACAATGCTTACTCTGATCCATAAGTTTATTTCGAAGAAGAATATATTTCCTTAACGTTACTGTTAACAATCGGACATTTCATATGCAACGACCTAATAGAATTCGAAGATATCTGGGGAAAATATGAAAAAGTCTAAATCATCAAGAGATTATTGTAACATTGTGCAATGTCGACCATGCAGAAGCAAACTAACGATCCATCGTCGCCCTCGAGGGGTTAAGACGGTGGATATAGTGTTGAGCTGCCATAACCTAACAGTAAAAATCCTCGCAGCCTCTCGCCGGTCGAAAAAACCCGGAAAGAGGTTCACCCGGAAGAGAACCGGAACTGTGAACTGACCGGGGATCACATGGGGTCATAGGTTCTTTTACCTGCACGCTTTTGGGCCTGTGGTTCGCTACCTGTTCGATCCGGAACGCGTGGAAAACCTGATTTCCGAGAGACCCGGGGCCCCGTCATAGGGGAACCGTCAGGTTCGCAGGTCAGAATCCGCGCGGGGTGAAAGGGTGAGGGTCGTGCAGGTAGATAACCCTTTCAGGGATCCATTTAAATGCCCTTATTTCGGCCGGGTGTCGGAGAGCGTTTCTTGATAAAACTTACCTCAGCCGATTCACTCGGACTCGAAGGAGCTAGAAAGAAAGCAGCGGATTGGCTGACCTGGGAAACCGTTTTTTCCTGGATCGACGAAGATGGACAACAGACGAAGAACCGTTGACTGTTTGCACGAGCCTCGGAATGATGAATCGGATCATTTTTCACGGTGACAAGGGTGTACGACCGGTTTCTCGATTTCTCGGCCAATAACTCCGATTCGGGATATTATTGGCGAATTAGTCGAGTTAATGGATTGCCTGTGAAATCGACGGGGAACGTGGTATTAATTATTCCCGAGGTTGCAAGGATAGAGGGTGGCTTTTGCTATAGGGAAAAGTAATGAGGATGAAAGAGGGAAAATATTTATAAAGTCGTTTCTATCATGTTTCTTTATTAGAAAATTGCTGGAAGCGTTACACTAATTATTTGGAGGGTTAGGAAGGTTAAAGAGGGTGAAGGGAAAGAAATATTCAGAAAGAAAATTGTTCCTGTTGTATTTCTTTCTTATTGCAAGGAACACGGTATCTATTGCTTTAGATGTTGACTGCAAGAGGGGGTTGTTTTAGGTAAAGAAACAACGCTGAAGAAAGTTATGAAGGGAGAGGGATATTTATAAAGATATTCTTCTTTGTATTTATAAAGGAAATTAAGGAAAGCATGTCACTAATTATTTGAAAAATCAAGAATCAAAGAGGGTTGTTTTAAGTGATCCGAAAGGGGTTGAAGTTCAAAAAACATTCCTGAAAGAACTTCTCCATGGATTCTTTGCACGCAATATTGTAATCAATGAATGACATAAGCATTGGTTAAAAATGAGTAATACTTCTAAGTTCCGACGCGGCCGTGAATTTGAAATGGAAATATAGATTTATTTTTCTGAAACATTTGGCATGAATATGCGAGCAAGAATTTGTGGCTTAACATCCGAGACTTGAAAGAATTAGATAAACCTGGAAATTTGTTGTTTTATTTTAGCTTTCAACTCGGGAATCGCTGTTGCATTAATTCTTTCTTGTTTGATTTCGATGCGGTGACCGTTCTCGACGATGTACTACGTGCATTTCATTTTGAGAAAGTGACGCAAACGTCGCAGTGTGGTACAGTTTTTCCAAAGATCTTCAGCGACTAACGGTCTTTCAGTATGTCTTGAATAATGTAAATATGACGGCATGTTGCTTCCGATAAGAGCCGATAAACTGACCAGCTCGGTTAAATTTCAAGGCTCACAGTGAAGAATACACGTGGAAGAGTCCACGGAGGAAGAGCTTGTTTGCGGTCGGCTATCGGAGTTCGAAACCGTCAAGCACAATATTTCCTTTTCGGCTCTGGAGTGCTCCAAAATCTCTTCTGTAAATATCAGTCCTAAACAATGTTTCAGAAAACCTCCACAATATTAAACATCATTGAGAATCGAAAACAAACCTGGACTGAAACAACCAACCTCCTAACAATCTTTCGGGGGTTCATCATCTCGATTGTTCGAACTAGAGAAAATCAATCGTAACATTAATCCAACGATATTCTACGATAAACAAAATTTCTGTTATGGAGAATTCATAAAAGATAAAAGAGATAAAAATATTAAATCCTGAACCACTCCTCTGTGGGGGCACATCCTTTCCTTGATTGATTAAATGAGCTTTAGAATATTAATTGTAACATTAATCCAAAGGTATTCTACGATAAACAAAATTTCTGTTATGGAGAATTCAAAAAAGATAAAAGAGATAAAAATATTAAATCCTGAACTACTCCTCTGTGGGGGTAGATTATCTCCTTGAATGATTAAATGAGCTTCAGAATATTAATTGTAACATTAATTTAAAGTTATGCTATAGTAAACAAAATTTATGTTATCGAGAATTCATAATAGATAAAGGAGATAAAAATATTAAATCCTGAACCACTCCTCCGTGGGGGCAGATCATCTCCTTGAATGATTAAATGAGCTTCAGAATATTAATTGTAACATTAATCCAAAGGTATTCTATAGTAAACAAAATTTATATTATCGAGAATTCATAATAGATAAAGGAGATAAAAATATTAAATCCTGAACCATTCCTCTGTGGGGGTAGATCATCTCCTTGATTGATTAAATGAGCTTCAGAATATTAATTGTAACATTAATCCATAGGTATTCTAAAGTAAACATTATAGCCATTAGAGATTAAAATATTATAGCCTGAACCACCTCTCAGTGGGGATTGAACATCTTCTTGATTGTTCAAAAGAACTTTTCGAATGGAAGGGGCGACCACAACCCTAATCGACTGTGTATTTGCAATATAAACACGATTTAGTAGATAATCTAGAATTATCCATGTTCCACGTTCCAAAAGCAACAGAACCAAAGACCATAAGAAAATTCTCTCAAAATGAACTTTTCTTCAGAAAGTAGAAAGAAACGAAGATGAAAATATGAAACTAGCCTAACTACCCTTTCATAGAGAATAACCGTTAGACGAACGGTCACCACGATTATAAAAAAAAAATCAGAAACGTGTCAGTGGACAATTCCATAAGAACACACCATCCACATACACTTCTCCCACTTCCAACCCCCTAAACTCTCTAGCAACATTCAAACCGTCTTCTTCCATCAGGGGTTGATTAAACAATTTCTGTGAGCCAATCAGCCTTCAGAAAATCCTACCACCTCGAATTTCAGTTTCTCGTGCTGCTCCACATAAAATCAACCGTCGATAAAACCACCCTGTAACTGCCAAGAGCTTCAAAAACGAAAACGGTCAGCGTTGAGTGGGGATGACCGTTGCTCCAGTTAGCGAAGTAGATCGACGGAAAAGGCGTCGGGAGAAAAAACTAACGAAGGACGACGTTAATATCGTCCGAAGGTTGTGTCCAGGTGTTGTATAGTGTTCATCCCTTAACGGTCAACGATGATCGAGGCGGCGCGGCGGCTATGTGTCTTTTCCCATCGTCCGCGTCTATCGTGCTGGACACGGGCTCTCTCACCTGTGTGTCTAACGGATTTTTTCGACCTGATTTAAATAGGTCCCGCATCAAAATCGGCTGTGGAGGGTGTTTCCAGGTAGAGACCACCGAGTTCGGATGACCGCGGTTAGGCTCGACCGTCGCGCCGTGTCCTTTTTCCTCGAGCAAAGGCAGAAATCGGCTTCACCCAGGTAGCCAGCGTCCATGGGAATCTAGGCCGAGTGACCATTCGCATAGGTCAGTCGATCTTCCGAATTAGAATATCGGAACCCCTTCCGGGATATGGGACCCCTTAGGGTATCCGGGCGACGGTGGTCAGCGTCTTCCTCTTTCGGGATCCTCTCGACCATCTTCTTTTCATCCTGCGGGATGGACGGTTCTTCTCGTCGAAACTCCTGCTTCGATAGGGCGATGGTCCATGGGAAACTGGCTCCCCTAACTTTCGGACAGCGAGTTGGACAATTGGAGATGCTTAAATTCGCAGCATTGTTTGGCGATTTTTTTAAAATGCATTTTTAGAGTTGGGCAATGTCGTGATGCATGCGAACACTTAGGGCTGATACTTTTATCGTGTTCAGGTAGCATCCTTGGATGAAGAAAAGGATATCGGGTGTACAAAACATTGAAAAATAATACTAATTTATTTATATTGACATTCTCTGGAAATATTCTTCTATGTGATATTATACTGTGTCGTTGGCCATGGTGGTTTGGAACCCATCGTGATAAACAGTAGGTCCCGCTGAAAATTAGGCTGATATAGGCAAAATAGGAAAAAGTAGGCGATAGTGGAGAGAGCGGACGAAGTGGAGAAGGGGGAGAGTGGAAGAATGGGGGAGAATGGTAAAATGGATTTGAAACCCTGAGGGGATCAAATATCAGTACCTATCCTTATTTATATTGACATTGATATACATTCTGCGGTTATTCAAAAATATAAAAGAATCTTTGCGTTCTACAAAATGGTGCAAATCAGAAAAAGGTTAAAAATCGTTGTACAGGAATCTATGAGAACTTGTATTTAGTAAAAAACTGAAAACATGTAGGACAGTGCTAAAACTGTTTGAAAAAGAGACAGAAAGGGGTTGAACATATAAAAAAATGTCTTGGAATTTTTGTCAGTCCAGATTCGGCATTTGCTATGATTAACATTATAATCCCCAATCTATAGTTCATTAATCAATGAAAAGGTTCTAGCTCCTGAAAAGAGGTCTAGTTCTTAATTAAAAGTTTCCTGTTCGTGTACAATGAATAAACGTAATCTGCAAGCATGCAAACGATCAACGAGGACGTTCCAACTCCTTAAAAGAGCCACGACTTCTAATTAGACATTTTCCAGCCGATGTACAGTGAAAATACGCGATCTTCAACTGTGCAAACGAGAATGAAATCGTCGTGGAAGGAACGGTCGAAACGAGGAAATTTTCAAGCGCGACAACAGGTCGCGGTATCGCGTCCCATTCGCAAAGTATACTGCCGTCGCTCGGCTTGAGCTTCCAGAACAACTGATACATCGCGATTAACATAAATTTACAGACGGAACGTCCGGTGCTGCGACTGGCCTATCAGCGTGGTAACTGTCTGCTTTGCATACGCTTTATTTATTTTCTTGTTTTCTTTTTTCACGGATGCAGGGTACTCCTTCGAACAAAATGCGTTCCCACTGCATCTTCCCATTGCAATCGCATTTTTCAAGTGTATTATTCATAATGTCAACACTGGAATGTGTCCAAAATAAAATCATGTAAGACTCTACTATATAACTATCATTATTAACACACCAAATTCTACTCTTTAAGTTGGTAACATTCTTTTTCCAATGCCGCAACACGCGGTTTTTCTAAAAATGTTTTTCGAGTGACACGACAATTAAAAGTAAGGAGAATAAGTCAGAATAACGTCTTTATAAGTGACATCTGTCTAAAAAAGACCAGTCAAAACGTCAAAATTTACAACAGTGTTGCTATTCATGGAGTGAATAAATTCTTCGTTTGTTTATTCGTTTGTCAAGGGTTAAGACATAAAAATTGTACATTTCGGAAAAAATATATGACAGAGATTAAGCTACAAACATCCACAGAAACGCCTGCCTAAAAAAGTCTAATAAAAATGTTGAAATTTACAACAATGCCGTGTTACTATTAACTCAGTGAATAAATTCTTCGTTTGTTTATTCATTTGTCAAGGGTTAAGACATAAAAATTGTTTTTTTCAGGGAAAAATACATGACAAAGATTAATCTACAAACATCCACAGAAATGTCTGTCTAAAGAAGTCGAATGAAACCTTTAAAATTTGCAATAATGCCGTGTTACTATTAACTCAATGAATAAATTCTTCGTTTGTTTATTCGTCTTCCAAAGATTGAGACTTAAAAATTGTTCTTTTCAGAGACAATACATAAGAGAGAAGAAGCTAGAAACGTCTGCCTAAAGAAGTCTAATAAGAACATTAACATTTACAACAATGCCGTGTTACTATTAACTCAATGAATAAATTCTTCGTTTGTTTATTCGTCTTCCAAAGATTAAGACTTAAAAATTGTTCCTTTCAGAGACAATACATAAGAGAGAAGAAGCTAGAAACGTCTGCCTAAAAAAGTCTAATAAAAACATTAACATTTACAACAATGCCGTGTTACAATTAACTCAATGAATAAATTCTTCGTTTGTTTATTCGTCTTCCAAAGATTAAGACTTAAAAATTGTTCTTTTCAGAGACAATACATAAAAGAGAAGAAGCTAGAAAGGTCTGCCTAAAGAAGTCTAATAAAAACATTAAAATTTACAACAATGCCGTGTTACAATTAACTCAATGAATAAATTTTTCGGTTGTTTATTCGTCTTCCAAAGGTTGAGACTGAAAAATTGTTCTTTTCAGAGTCAGTACATAAGAGAGAAAAAGCTAGAAACGTCTGGCTAAAGAAGTCGAATAGAAACGTTAAAATTTATAATAAGTGAGTGACTGGTGCTTTGACAGGTACGTTTATCGTTCTGTCATTCTATTTCGTAAACTTCTCAGCAGTTTCGAGTCGAGTATGGCGTTACTCGTCGCGGCTGCAACAGGAACGGTTCTTCTTGGTTCTCGTTCGTTTCGTAACCAAGAGCCGGAGGTCTCCATCTTTCCCTACCACCTTGATTTCCCGGCCGAAACACTGTCATTTCTGACATGAGTTCGGCTCGGTTTTTCCCACAGGCGGGATTGTTCGCGGCGACCCCAGCGACCCCGTTCGGTACGCTCGTCGCAACATCATCGTTACATTCACGCAAATGAGCCTGGCCGATGCCTAACACCAAGACACAGCAGGCACGAACTCTCCTCTGCTCTTCCTCTGGCCCCGGAGGGCTCATGAATCCGTATGAATATGGATCCCGTACGCGCCATATTGCCGTGTGTCGCGTCGCATCGATCGCGTCGATCACTCATTGATCCTCGGGTCATGAGGATGCTCTAACATCGAGACTGATTATGGCTGTCCCGACGTCATGCCGCGGTGTTTACCGAACAGTCATCTTGCCCGATAGCGAGGTCTTAACCCTGGCATGCTAAAGAAGGGGATCGTTCAGTTCCGGTTCCTCCGATGAATTATTAAAAAATAGCGCTTTCGAAATTTAGACAATAGGAAAAATTGGGGGCTTTCTTTCACTTTACCTCTATCGTCTGCGCTTTATTATAGTTTGTTCTGGTTTGTTGTATTTTGTTTTTAATAACAGCTACAATTTCTTAAATACGGGTTTGAAGGGTCATTATACATTATGTATGTATCCCCTACTTCATGTTTAGTTTATTTTTCCTTTTTCTCATTTCTTTTACTTTGGATATAGTTTTTGTAGAGCCTTGAGATGAAGACAGTTTATGTTTCACTTGAGAATAAATGGAAACATTGAGAGGAACATAAGAAAACAGCAAATTATTCTCTTCGCTTTTTTCCAACTTTACCTGCAATATATTAATAAACTTTATGATTTCGGCGCAAGGTTCGATCATGTTTGAACCCAATGTCCATTGATTTGGAGCAATGTCCATTTTTGCTTCAATCCACGCATGCTGAAGACTTTGAATGCCGACTTTAATCATTTTTATTTCTACAGCGAATTAAGTAATTTTTCTTTAGCTCAAAATAAAAATGTAAATTTACATCTATTTTGTACGTCTAAAAATACTGAAGGATTGCAAAAGTTCGAGATTTTCAGACCACGAAATCTTCTGTTAAGAAAAATCTCGCAATTAATACGGAAATGAGTTCACCAGCTTGTGAAACGTGGGGAAACAGTTATAGAATGCGCCAGGCGGTTGAAGATAAAGACAGTGGATGAATAATTTATTTTGAAATGACAATAATAGTAATAGAAAAATTAGGGGAAGGTTGGTAGAAGCTTTGATATCAAAGGGGATTGAAGACGGTTTCCGCATTGGCGAGGAAGCGATCGATACAGGAAAATGATTGCGTTGAGCTATGTTGTTTACAGTTGTGGCTGTGTCTCGAATAAATAGAATATTCACGGATGACACGGTGAAAAGGAGGAAACTGAAAGACGCAAATGCGTCTGCGGTTGTGATATTTGTGGTTGCCAGGAAGAACGTCGTTTAAAGTTTTGGTCACTAATGCTTTGAAATAGGACATCGGTTAAATTACGTTATTTTTTTGAGCCTTTCGAATTTGTTTTCACGACTTTTTTCTGGTAAATACGTAAATCCTAGACTATAATGTTCATTTCAATGCATAAACTCAATTTTTTTGAAATTGTGACATGCGACGCTTTTCCTTGCAGCCACAGATATGTCCGACCGAGGGCGGTCATTGGTTACATTTGGCACATCTACAGTTCGAAACCGCGTGACTCACTTCCTCGTATCTGCGCGCGAAAGCAATTCGTGTCCTCCGCCACAAAATGTCGAGAACTATCCATCAAACCGATAATATTGCTCATTTATATTTCACGCGATCATGGGGGAACCTCGCGGACCTTAACGCCTGAGCTTTTTCTCACATAGGTGAATATCCATCTTCTTTTATTTATTAAAAATTCATATGCTATTCTCAGCAGAAATGTACTCTAATTATAGGTACAGCGGTTTCTCTTTTTCCTAAGAAATTATTTCCAATCGAGTAACAATTTCCAGTTACCTGAGGGAATGTAGAGAAGGGCGAAAATATAGAAATTGACCAATTAGAAACCAAACCGAAACGAAGTCGAAATGAAGGCCGACTGAATCATGCAGGACGCGATATAACCCACGGAGTTTTATCGAATTTAAGCAATTGGAACTCCACCATTGCACAAGGAACAGTATAACTAATAGACTACCGATTTTATCCATTTAAAGTTAAAGATTATAAGAATTGAAGAGTACTATACTTTCGACCTGCTCAAATTATTAGGGGTAGCAAGTTAAAGATTAAAAGAATTGAAGAGTACCATACTTTCGACCTGCTCAAATTATTAGGGGTAGCAAGATGTTCCGAAGCGGCTCATGCTGCTTGCAGACAATTTTTATTTTACATAAAGAAAAATCATTAATAGACTGCGGAATTTACGATAAAAATATCTTTTTGCAATTTCAAACAGCAAAAAAATGAAAGAATTGAAGAGTCTTATTACTTTCGACCAGTTCAAATTATAACGAGTAGCAAGATGTTCTGAAGTGGCTCATGCTTCTTGCAGACAATTTTTATTTTGCAAAAAGAAAAATCATTACTAGACTATATCATTATTTTCAACCTGCTCAAATTATGAAGGGTGGCAACACATTTTTAAGTGGCTCTCGTTTCTTGCAACAGACGCAGACAATTTTTATTTTGCATAAAGAATAATCATTAATAAACTGCATATTTTACGATAAAAATGGCTAGCTGCAATTTGAAGCAGCAGAACGATTAAAAGAATTGAGGAGTCTTATTACTTTCGACCTGCTCAAATTATGAGGGGTAGCAAAATGTTCTGAAGTAGATCATGCTTCTTGCGGACAATTTTTATTTTACATAAAGAAAAATCATTAATAGACTGCGGAATTTACGACAAAAATATTTTGCTGCAATTTCAAACAGCAGAAAAAATGAAAGAATTGAAGAGTCTTATTACGTTCGACCAGTTCAAATTATAACGAGTAGCAAGATGTTCTGAAGTGGCTCATGCTTCTTGCAGACAATTTTTATTTTGCAACAAGAAAAATCATTACTAGACTATATCATTATTTTCAACCTGCTCAAATTATTAAGGGTGGCAACACAGTTTTAAGTGGCTCCCGTTTCTTGCAACAGACGCAGACAATTTTTATTTTGCATAAAGAATAATCATTAATAAACTGCAGATTTTATGATAAAAATGGCTAGCTGCAATTTGAAGCAGCAGAAAGATTGAAAGAATTGAGGAGTCTTATTACTTTCGACCTGCTCAAATTATGAGGGGTAGCAAGATGTTCTGAAGTAGATCATGCTTCTTGCGGACAATTTTTATTTTGCACAAAGAAAAATCATTACTAGGCTATATCATTATTTTCAACCTGCTCAAATTATTGAGGGTGGCAACACATTCTGAAGTGGCTTTTCTATCTTGCATCAGACGCGGACAATTTTTATTTTCAATAAAGAACAATCATTAATAGACTGCAGATTTTACGATAAAGATGGCTAGCTGCAATTTGAATCAGCAGAAAGATTGAAAGAATTGAAGAGTCGTATTACTTTCGACTTGCTCAAATTATGAAGGGTAGCAGGATGTTCTCAAGTGTCTCATGTTTCTTGCAGACAATTTTCATTTTGCATAATAATGATCCGCATTCTTATTAAGGAACGTTCTCAAAAACAGAAGACATCGACTATCGCAAAGGAACGAATAATTAAGAAAGAGTACCCAGCAGTGAAATTGAACAACTAGAAACGAAGGACGACTGAATCATGCAAAACGCAATGGAACCTACAGTGTTCCATCGGCCATCGAAAGCGGGGGGAGCACAGTGATTCGCAGGGTGTCTCGATAAAGCCGTCGGCCCCCTCTGGTTTTCATTTTCCTCTTTTTCAGCGGATAATCGTTAAAGCAGGTGTCCCCGACGAGCGTGGGAGAGTCGAGCGGCCACCCAACGCAACTCCCAACCCATTACTATAACGAATACCAAAGCGTTGCCATGGCGACCCGTGGAGAAACACACGTGGGGTTGTAGTGGCTCGCTCCCGTTTTTTCTCTCTTCTCACTCTCTCTTTCTCTCTCTCTCTCTCTCTTTCTCTCTCGTGCTGACCCTCTCTTTCTCTCTCTTCAGTTACACCACTCTCTTCTCCGCGCGTCACGAGACCTCTCCGTCGGTTCATTATTCTTTTTCCTCGGTTTTTGTTCAACCGTGTTCTCGGTGTTTCCCTCGCCCTTCGACCTCTTTCGACCAAGCCGCAAAAGAGAAGAGAAAGAGAATCTGCAAATTTATAGTAGATTCAGTCGCGAAAAGAGCATTTTAGAGAACAACGTCGCTGTGGCTGTGTCATTATAAAAGTATCATCGAAGAAAATTAATAGTAGATTATAAGAGTGAAGGTTTCAAGATTTGAAAATGACTCCAGATTAATCCTCGGTCGACTCTGTTTGAAGAAATTACAATATATTTTCGAAAATCGTAGATTTAGTACGCTAACAGGTGAGAAATTCGAGATACGTTCTCTCTCGACAAAGATATGTTGAAACGACTGTGACAACTTTGAACAATTTTCCTCGTGACTGAAACCAACGTAGATTTAAAGATTGAATGTTAATCTTTACAACAACGCTTTAAAAATTGAAGTATGATTTTTTTAGCCGTTTTATCGGGCTTTGAACGAGAGGTGTGCCGAAAACATTACAGTAGTGTGAAAGGATTTTGCACGATCGAACTTTTTCCTCACTTTTGTCCCCTCTAAAACATGTTTTAAGAGGTTGTCAGAAAGAAGAAGCTTCAATCTTCGCATCTATGGTAGACTCATCCACGACCATGACTTTTTAACGTTTTTACAAACGTTTCAATATGCAGCATTTCCGAGACAACACGTGTTTACCTTGCTTCCCTACTTCAGTTTCCCAAACACAGCATCCTGCAAAAATATCTTCGACAAAAATGAACGATCTATTGCGACAGTAGAGGCTTCAAGTTATAAATTGAGTCCAGGTTTGTCGTTGTACAATTTCATTTCACGAAATTATACAATTTGCCATGAATCGGAAACATAGTGTTCTTAAACTCTTTTTGGATCACAACTAAAAAATTAAAAAAAATTGAAGGTAAGACCTTAGAGATCAGCTTTGAATCTTAAACAGATGTACAAAGAATACGATCTTTATGCAAAATAAAAATATGTCTGTGTAAACTGTCAAAAACAAGAGTCAAGTAGAAATTTAATTCTCTAATGTTCTTCATTAGCTGAAACTGACACTTTGATATTTTTAAATTCTTTTTTAATCTGTTCACAGCTTTAACCCCTTGTCTTGCGATTCATTCTACGGTTTTAGTGATTAGAATTTCTTCGTAGATCATAATTTCTTAGAAAAAGGAGAAAATGTATATCTATTGCATGTCTATATGTTCTCCAATGGCTGTACATTAACAACAACAAAATAGAATTATGTTTCGGTTTAAAGGAAATTAATAACATACATCTGTTTTAGACTCTGTTCAGAATCTTTTTCACGTCTCCCACACGATATTGTAAGTGAAGGGGTTAAATTACATTTACTGATTTTTATCATACATGTATAAAATCCATAGTATAATGATAAACTTGTAGTATTTTTTTTATCGAAACGCTTCATAATGTTTACATATTATATAATCGATCATTTCATATGCAACGGTCCTAATATTGTTTGGACCCAGCGAGAAGATAGATTTTTCTAGTAAAATGTCTCGAAATTCTTCGATCCGGACCAGAACGCGCAGAGAGGAGAGAATAGAGGAGTGGCGAGAGAAGAGGAGAGGAGAGGAGAGGAGCGGTTTCTGCGCGAGCAATGAATTAGAGGCCGAATGAGCCGAGCGAGCGTTTCCATAGGCAACGAAGCCCCGTTGCCATCGCGATACCTGGCCACAACATGAAATCGCCACTCTCACGATTTGTTTCGGGCCATTGATGCCACCGCCGGAATCAATTTTAACCGGCGACCCCTTCAGCTGACTGTCGCCCGTCCGTCCATCCATCTCTCGGGCCGCCCCCGCAACATAAGCGCACCTGACGAATTATCCTACACGCCGAGACTCCATTTTCGAGCTTAATATCAACCCCTTTGCCACCCCTCCCATTCGGGGGGGACGCGGACGGTGACATGGAAATCACTCTTTCGGGCGACCGAGCCTGTGGCCACCGTTGACACGTAATTCGGCTTAATGGTGACTTCGATGACGGGGCGATTGACTACCCTCTACGGCTTCTGCCGATGGTCACTGTCTTCTCCGTTTCAGGAACTTCGTTGTGTACACCACTGGTCTATCTCTCCTTTTCGATCGTCGACATTCTTTAACTGAAATTAACAATTTATAAAAATGGCGAGAATGCGTCTATCCAAATTGTGAGCCATTTTGTTCAATAACATATACACAAAGAAATAAATTCGTAGTATAGTTCCTCATGAATGCATCTTTACAATCGCAACATTACCGATTCTCGAAAGTACACCACTGGTCTATCTCTTCTTTTCGATCGTCGATATACTTTAACGGAAATTAACAATTTTCAAAAATGACGAGAATGCGTCTATCCAAATTGTTAGCCATTTTTTTCAATAACATATACACTAAGAAATAAATTTGTCGTATATGAGGAATCTTTACAATCGCAACATTACCGATTCTCGAAAGTACACCACTGGTCTAACTCTCCCTTTTTGATCGTCGATATTTTGTAACGGAAATTTACAATAACGTATATACAAAGAAATAAATTTGCAGTATAATTCCTCATGCATGCATCTTTACAATCGCAAGATTACCGATTCTCGAAAAATTCTCGATATTTTAATTATGATCACTAAGTAAAACCATTGTACAGCCTAGTCTCATTTTAAAGCTCGAAGCCTCTACTTTTGCATAGTCGTGTTCATTTTCTTCGATGACATTCTTACATGACGTATCAAGTGGAAAATCCTAGAACAATTTTTACTAAAAAGAAAAAGCTGTAAATCCAAACGTCTCAAAAAACGCTCTAAAATTTCTTTCCGGAAAGGAAAATGCCCTAGACTTGAAGATTCAGGTCTCCTCTTTACAACAATTCTTTCAAAATTGATGCACGATTTTTTTTTACTTTTTTTCTGGAACAAAAATGAGGAACAAGTTCGGCCGCGTAAAGCCCGCGAGGTATAAGTAGCAGTACTTTAAAGTTGGCAGCACCTCTCGTTTGAAGCTCGATAAAACAACTGAAGGAGGTTGTATTTCAATTTTCAAGGTGTTGTTGTAAATAGGAAGCTCAGATCTTTAAATCTATGGTGGCCTCGGTCACCTAAAAAATGTGTCAAATTTTTTACAGATGTTTGAATGTATAGCATTTCCAAGAGAGAAATGTGTCTTCACTTTTTTGACCGATACATCATGAAAAAAAATCTTACAAGGAGAAGACGCGGTCATGGGGTCTCAGATTTTTCCGAAACTTTGCATATTGGTAGATTTCGTTCTCCTGTTTATGAAAATATAGCATTATAGGGTCAGATACTCAATAACTTTTGAGATATTTACAATTGAAATTTCATTATACCCGTTAAGTACAGTTTCAGTTAAAGTTATTGTCAAGTGTCAAACGGCGTGGTGGTAACATACTAGATTGGTACTAGGAATGCTAGAGTTCAAATCCCTTGTCCTCTTTTTCATTTTTTTTCTTTTCAGTTTATCTGTTTTAATTGATTGGATTTTACAAATGAAAAATGCACTCATAATTACCTACAATTGCAAAAAAACATTAACAATTACTAACTATTACTTTTTACAATTACCAAGTGTCCAACTCTTATTCCATCAATTTTAGCTTGCATTAAAAGCAATTAACATCTTCAATATTCCACAGGGACGGAAGTTTCAATCCCGAGCCACCCCTCCCTGAAAATTCAGCTGTTTCCTGTATCATCAGCATTCTGCGGGTCGAAATTCAACTTTCCATGCGCCAATAAATATCCCGTGGCCTGTTTTCGAAGCACGGTTCTCCCATCGAAGTCTCGGAACCTTGTTTTCCATTTCCTTCTCGCAGGTAAGAGCGTGAAGGGGTGTGCGCTCGCAAGGGTGTTCGTGCGACGAACGCATCAACTGCTGCGTCATACACGTACTGCTCAGGCATTTAGGCGTGTCTACGTGTACATTTAGATGGAACGATCTCTCAAGTTCAAGCTCACACGCCACGGTTCTATTTACTCGATAAAGTCGAAAAGTTTCTTTTCGACCGCCACGCTGCACCGTGCTCGGGTGAAAATTGAAATTAATTGAAACGCGAGCGACTCAGGCAACCATAACTACCGCGAATGTGAAACCTTAGACCCTAAGCGAGTAGGAACTGCTAGGAGGGAGGTTGTGCAGGAATATCTGGAAATTTGGCCTGAAATGAAAGAGAAATCTTGGAACACCGGCGGGTCCCGAATCGGACAGTAATTTGACTAGCGAAGAAAGCTGTTTTAGTTTTCTCCGTGAGAATTGTTGTTTGGAATGTCGAAGCGAGGTTTAATTGCTTCAATTTCATCGGGAAGAATTTACTTGTACCGAAGAAAATTGCGAAGGCTCTTACTTCTTATTTGTTGATGATTTATAGAGAGTTACGTGGTAATTTACAGTGGCTCACTAAAATATTTGAACGAACTTTAAATCAGAATAATTTTTTTAAAATTGCACAACTCAACTTGACATTTTCTTTCGCAATTAGAAGCGTTGATTTATTAAATGACGTGCAAAAAAGATTTTGAAAAGATTGCAGCAGGTAGGCATTACATAAAAAGATAACAATGGCACTTTTTAAAACTTTTTTATTCCAGCCTGTAATGAAAATTTAAAATATGCGTCTTGCAGACCTATGTTAATAATACACATGCTGAAAATTTCATCGAAATTGATGAATGTATACACGAGCTACAAGCGGTTCAAACTGATCAAAATCGCAGTTTTTCACGACTTTTGGCCAGCTTTTGCTTAAAATCCACAAATTCTTGCATCTTTCGATAAGTGTCGTTCTTCTCTCCGTCAACCGATTTTGATGAAATTTTCAGCATGTATGTAACCAACATAGTTCTACAAGACGCATATTTTAAATTTTCACTTAAGGCGAAACAAGAAAGTTTTAAAAAGTACCATTATGATATTGTCAGATTTTGATTCAAATCCACAGATTCTTACATCTTTCGATGCGTGTCGTTTTTTTCTGCGTTAACCGATTTCGATGAAATTTTCGGCACGTGCATAACTAACATAGATCTATAAAACGCATATTTTAAATTTTCATTGCGAACTGAAATAAAAAAGTTTTAAAAAGTGCCATTTTTATTTATTCATGTAATTCCTACCAACTGTAATTTTTTCAAAATTTTTTTGCATCCCACTTAGTAAATCAATGCTTGAAGTTGCTAAAGAAAAAGTGAAATTATTTGGTCCAATTTTGAAAAAGTTATTGCAATTTAAAGTGCGTTCGAATACTTTTGTGAGCCACCCTATGTATCGTTACAAAATGTCACACAATTTTTAAAAATATAATTCTGTCTGAAAAGATGCCAAGAAAGCAGCAGTAACCCCTTGAATTGTTAATCGTAAAAATCGTCTGCATTTATTGTGAGAAACAATGAAAATGTGTTTGTTCGTTTAATAGTTTGAATGGCTTAGTTTTAGTCGAACTGAGAAATGGCGTCCAAAGGGATGAATTCGTATTGGAAACAGGAACATTGCGAGGGGAGAATGGAAAACCGGAGAAAAACGACGTTTCGTCGTATGCGGCCACTCGCATTTACATAACAATCGCGGATCACGTAACTGCGTTCGCGCGGCGTTTTTCGCAGGCTTGTGTGCACGTGGTCTCGTTTGTCTGTGTGCGCATTCTGCGACGTGGAAAGTCGTCGTAAACATCGTCTTCTAGGTGGACACTTGTTCGAGAGCAACAGAGAACGAACAACACACTTTGAGCAATCATTTTAGGAGCCATTTTTCAAAAATTGTTCCAGGACTACACTGTTGATTTTATAACATTTGTGACATGCGTCATAAATTTGTTTTGTGCGTTCATGATAAAAGTGGATCACATGCAAAATAGAGAAAGCGTTTTAAAGATTTGAAAATGTATTTGTATTATCTTCGTCTGTTTTCAATTGTTAATACGTTCTTTGCCGGTAATTATTTAGTAATTTTTATGTCTATGACGAATAAAGACTTTGTAATAGATCCTTCAGTAGCAGTATCAATTTTAATCATGAACCAACAATTAACCCCTAATAATAATTAGACTGCAGATTTCATACATTTATGGCAAAAACGGGTTGGTACAGTTTACAGTTAATTTACATTAACAATAAAGAAATTAAACGAATCTAAGAGTGTCGATATATTATTTTCAATTTATTAAGATCGTTAAAGAAAAACAGAAATTTTAATCCGTCTTTTGCTTCTTGCAATTGATCTAAACAATATTTATTTTCTATAAAGATCGCAGTTTGTTTATGACAAAAACGAACTAGTGCAGTTTGAAATAGTACAAAGATTCAAAGAATTTAAGAACCCTGACATACTATTACCCACTTTTTACAATTATTCAAGACAGAATAAATTTTCTATATGATTTCAGTTTCTTGAAATATTAATGCAAGAACCGCAGTCTACTAACAACGTAATCTAACAATTTCGTTTGTTATTAATATAGGAATGATAATTTTTAAAGCTTTTCTTTGGCACAACAAAATTATTGGGAATCTTATTAACCCATTGCACTCGAGTGGTCCAAATAAAAATTGCTATACACTATCCAAAATATATTCCACACTTAAATTTGTTTGTATTTGATAAATTATTAAATATGTAAATATTGTACGAGTAAGTTGCCTTAATTTCATATGCATAAATTGAAAAGAATCAGATAGAATTAAAATATTGTTGGTCGGAAGAAATAATTAGTTTTGGAGTTGAAATTTGGAAATTTGGAATGGTTCTGAGTACAATGGGTTAATAGTTTAATAGGCTCCGCATAGATAAACTGTTAAGAAAAGAAATAAATGTTTACGTTGCTTCTGTGTCTTGCAATCGGTGCAGACAATTTTTCTTTGGCATTAATTCAGGAAAGCGTTCCATTCAGGTGTGTCTGATTGGCAACGAGATCGACTATTTATGCACGTTTCCCATCGCGTTGCGACCTTAATTTCCAGGCAACGTCTTTGGTGCACCCGCGGTTGCACCTTCAACGGTGTTCCCTTATGCGGTGGAAAAAAAAAAAGAAAACTGGGATCACGTGGCGCGAGAGTGAAAGTGCAAGAACGGAGCGGCTAGATGCGCGTCGGTTTACTGTCGGCGTGGCCAATAAGATGCAGGGGCGTGCATCAGTCATTATTTATTGCGCACGGTTGCGAAAATCCGCGGGCGCGCATCGATGCGCTTGTTCTCTCGATCCGCTGCGCTGCGCTGCCTACGATTTCCAATCAGCGATCGGGAAATGTTACGATCCCGATTCCCAAGTTTCTACAAGTCCTCGAATCTACAATTCTCCCGTGGTAGTCCATTCATTCCATAACAACCATACCAGATCCATTCGAATACTTACTATTGTAATAAGTAGACTAGATATAAGTGACTAGATAAAACATATAAAACAGGAAGGAGGTAAAAGAAATTCAAGATCATCGATATATTAGCATTAGACTGCGAATCATTATGTAAAATAAAAAGCGTTTGGATCAATAGCACGCAGCAGAAGACGAATTACAATTTCTGTTTCTTTTTAACGTTAAACCTACCGCGAGCCCCCCTGAAAACATATTTTTGTGCCATGCACAGCAGGGAACTGTCAACGCGCGCTCGAAAAGGCAAGAATTATGGCCCTTCGGACTCGCGAGGAAAGAATCGGAACCACACTGGCTCCGGAGCATGCACACAGCACTCCCTATACCAAAGCTATGTAGAAAAAACTCTCCGGGCCTCCGGCCCAGTTGTAGTACGTATTGCCTTATAAAAATGGCATGATTGAATTTATTAAGATTTTATAATAATTTCCAGTAAAAGCATCTTGATAACTTCAGCAATTGTGAAATAAAAAATCTGAGACCGGTCATTTGACCCGCAGTAAGGTTTAGTGTTAATGATTATAATAAATTGAAAATAAAATATAAACGTTCTTAGACTGTTTTAAATTGCACCAATTCGTTTTTGTCATAAATTCGTAAAATCCGCAGACTAATTAACTTATGAAAATTATTAAAGGATGATACAAATTCTGATTCAGTTCCAGTACCTTGTAATTGATACAGGCAATTTTTATTTTTAATTAATTGTTCAGAAGTACCTCAGTGACTCATCATTAAACAAACTTGTGCATTGAATCAGCTCAAAATACAAATTGCTGATCTCACTACTTTGACTACAAGGAATATCGTTCGAACAACAAAGATTAAACAAATAAATGACTGTATAAATTGCAACACGGTGATAGCATCATAAATGTTATTTATTCGTTTAATACGAATTATGTTCATTCGGCAAGAGGTGTTCGTTAACTCTAAGCACTCTAAACGCGCAAGATGGAATTTTTAATGGCTCCACCCCCAACCCCCACTGATATTCAAAGCCGACCAAAGAGTGTCGAGGAAGGATGTCCATAGTTCGGCTTGCAACGCTCGATTTGCGTAATCATATGGAGGAAAACCGAAGGAGAGCGCATAGATATGCATGATAGGTTCGGCTCTATTCTCGTTTGACGAGTTCGCTCGAACGGCGGGGGAGTAGCGACGAAGAAAAGACGCGCTCCCGATAACGATAAACGTCCTATCAGTCGCCACCGTCCCCCTTTTTCCTTTCCGCCTCGCCCTCCCCGCCACCACCCCGCCCCTCCTGGTTACGGACAGCTCTCCATTGTCGTCGGATGGCATAATGCACCGATGCGGCCTTCCAACGACCCGCTACACCTTGATCCCACGCGTCAATGTTTTCTGGATATCTCTCCACCACGATTTTCTCGAACACGACGCTGCAAAATCCATCGATCGAACCCCTAACCCTAAATATCTAACCCTATCTGCAAATCCCTCAATCCTATCATATTCTATAGCCTCTGGGCAACATCCTTTCCAAGCTACTTTTTACATTTCTGTGAACGAAAACTGTTCATAATACTCGAAAGACATTGCGGACGTTGAGTCACATTTTTTAAATAATTATTGGTTTTTTTGTTACAGTGCCAGGTACAGAATCAATTAGCGAAGTAGGCTCTACGTAGCCCATGGATATTTTAAAATGCAGGATCATTATTATTATTATTTATTTGTAGTTTATTTTAATGTGGTCGCATTAACAGCGAGGTCATTAGCGACCACGTGGTTTACAGTTTACAATTTGCTATAGTGTAATTAGCATGTATATTAATTTGTAACGGTTTAAAGTTAATAGAAATGCAGGATCGTCCGATTACATTGATTGCAAATGTGTTTTTTGGGGATCTTTATATTGTTTAATCCGTTGCTTAGTATTAGTTTTAGTCTTACTTTTAGTTTTAGTTTAGTTTCTTCGTCTTTAACAAATTATGAATTAAATTGTACATTTTCATTCAGCCAGAACTAGCTTTACTTTTAATCATTTGCTATAAATTGAACGACTACAATGCTAACAACTGAATAGATTGAATAATATTTGTTGAACTCTGTTTGGAATGTTCACAACAATTCATTTTAATTATGCCTAATGTATGTACGTGTAATAGAATGTATGTAAAAAGACGTTGGGACAGTATTATTAAAATAAAAAATTTCTTGTATCTGGTAATATACATGTAAATAGTTCTGTAATCGCATTCGCAAATTGAAAATTGTCTCATGTTTTCCTAAAAATGAACTCGATCGAATAATTTATTCAGCATGTATTTATAATATTTTTCCGAAACTCGTTGAACAATGACAACTAACTCTGGATTATTTTATTTACAACGGGTATTAGGACAGGAATTAAACAATTACTTGCCACCGTTATCGCGAAACTTGTGTATAAACCTACCAATTCACGTTATCCGTATGCTAATAGCGATTATTATTATTCACATACACAACAGCGCAGCCTTTAGTTGTCACTGTTATCGGCCGACTATCCAGACAATCTTTATATCTATAGTTGATGTATGTTAATGTTATAGACGCCAGTGGCAGTCAACACCAGCGGCAATGAAAAAATCTGTCAACAACCCCTCGTCCTCGAGAGTCCTCGGAAGAGGGTCCTTTTGAACGGTCACCCTCGTCTCCCATGGGGCACCGTGGACTCACATTGGGCGGAATGGAATTCTATGCGACCAATGAACCATCTAGACGGGATCTCCTAGAGAACCGAGTAACAGGTGAGCGACAGGTGAAACATCTTCGAGGCACGTGGACCTTTTCTTTGGAATTTAACCCTTTACTTCCTCTTTTAAAACATTATCGCTAAATTGACTGCGGATTTATTGGAAAAGTGGATAAAAAGAACGCAAAATAGTGAATATATCAGCAAATTTAAAAAATTTGATTACATTAGTGGTATATTGTTAAAATTAATAACATTAAGAGATGAAATAAATGTCTATGTCTATATGCAGTGCACAACATTTTTATTTTGCATGAAAATCCGCAGTGTAATTATAAAATTCTCTTTGCCTCTTCATGGACCATGTTTTTAAACTAAAGTGAATTTAACCTTTTGCTTCATTAAAATATTATCAGTGTTTTCACACAACAAGCTTTATATTTTTATTATTGAGAGGTTATATAGCGAATAGTTCTCCAATGGATTTTAATTTTTCGTTTTACTTGGAACAATTTTAATCGAAAAGAACTTGAACGATGGTGTGCGTTGTCTCATAAAACCGAAAAGATTACATTTATTTCAATTTTACAACGAAGCTAAATTGATGTTTATTTATCACACCGGTAAAAACGAATAAATGAATATTGAGTAGATGATTTAAGCTGTTGCATCATTGGAATCTGCGGTAGGGGTTAAAAAATGCAAACGATACGACAAAGAGTATTTTCTGTTTGCATTTAGATCCAGATGGACGGCATTCATAATAATAATAACAATCGGATAAAATACGAAACTGTAAAGATTTTCAGGAACTTTCTGGACATCGTTGCATCATCTCCGACCAATGAAATTTTTTAAAAGAGGAAATACATTCTCATTGAACTGTCGTTGCTTGTAACAGATTCGCAACATTTTACCATCGCATAAAGATCTGCATAATCTACGGACGAATATTTACATGCAAAACGATCGTTTCGACCGTGGTACAAGCTTCGTATCCTCGAGCAAAGGCCTGTACTTGAGATATGAGCAGGCGAATCGCGCTGACACGACTAGTCGAACGATAAAAGCGACCTTCCACGAAATATCGAAGAGCCAAGTGCCAATAAACTGCCATAGACGCGATAGCCGCCGATAGAAGCCTTAAACAGCTTTATTAGCCGCGCGAGGCACGAGCAACGAGCAGGTAAATCGAACTAATTGCTGCGCGACTGTTCTCGCTCGAAAACGCCTCAGAAAGATAATAACCACGTTCGTTCCTTACTTCGTATTCTTTTTTTTTCTTTCAGTGTTTTCTAACGATTGCGGACTCTGTTACTTTGTCCACGTGACCGCAAATTTGCATTCTATTTTTTCTCTCTCGGCGATCATTTTGCCTCGTGCCCGGAACTGCGACGTATAATAATTCATCAACAAATGGCCGTGCCATTGTCTTTCCGCATATTTTCACCATCCTCGTTGATTACTCAAGAGTCTGGCCGTAATTTGTCATTAATTGTGCTCGTGCACGAATTAATTTGTTGCGTTTCGTAGCATGTCTCGATGTATGCAAGCGAAAAATTCAGGACCAAAATGTCGCTTACACCGTGTACAAACATTAATATTTGATCTTTTGTCACAGACGTCGAACGTAGAAACGAATAGCGAGTGAATAAAGCATCGACAACAATATTCGAATGAGACAATATTAGTTGAACGATAAAAATATGTTGTTTCTAATAATTGTTTTTTTTCTAATGAAACCTTTACGAACAAGTTCGTTACGCTTTATTGAGTAAAATGATACCAAACACTATGCAGTTTGGATCTTGTTTGTTTCTTTAGTCCACGATAGAGTGGGACCTCTATCATCCGAACGAAATAGATGGACTCGAGGGTACGGATGGTAGAACAGTAAATATGATCTGAATTGTATCGTGTTTGGTCTCGTTTCGATCAAAAAAATGTGACGAATATGTTGACAGTGGTTCGATACAAAAATAATTATAAACACAAAAGTTTTTCAGTTCGGCTAGAGTGGGACCTCTATCATCCGAACAAAATAGACGGACTCGAGGGTACGGATGGTAGAACAGTAAATATGATCTGAATTGTATCGTGTTTGGTCTCGTTTTGATCAGAAAAATATGACGAATATGTTGGCAGTGGTTCGATACAAAAATAATTATAAACACAGAAGTTTTTCAGTATTATTTTCATCTATTTTTAAATAAAATTTGGAACACCGAAAAGAATTTAAAGAAAGAATGGAATTTCTTAATCTTTTATGAAGAACTTGCATAAATGGGAAGGTCAGGTTTAGAATTTATTGATTAACACATTTGAACCAAAATGTAACTAATAATGTACAGGACCACGGCAAAATCAATGTCACAAGATTCAAATGGTTCAATTAGTTATCTATGATCGAAATCATTGATCGAACGAACTGTGCACCGTACATGATGCAGTAACGTGACATTCCCCGGAGCCGCGCCGCGAGACAAGACAGCATAATGGTCGTGTCCCGATAGTAAAAGCTCACTTTCGCTTTTAACAAAAATTACGGTAATTACGCGTCGCGTCACGAATTTTTGCTGCGAGTCGTGTCGCTCGTCGCGACAAGTGCACCGGGGCGCAAAACTCGGGCCCGTTTTCGGGTCGATTCTCGGGCCCCGAGCCCTGCGGCGGCCCGCGATTGGCCCGTTTCTCGGGGACATTTTCATCTGCGCGCGGGATCGTTGACCGTTACGAGCAGGAGATACCGATTAAAACCGAGAACGGGGAGAAAGGTAACGCATCGTAATGTAAATGTGGATGCGGTTGGCGCGTGCGCCTGCAGTAGGGCAGGGCAAGACGACAGCTGTTTCAGTCCTCCAGCAACATCAGTGTTGCACCTGCCTACTTGCTTGCCTGCCTGCCTGCTTGCCTGCTTGCTTGCCTGTCTGCTCGTTCAGCCGCCTGCCTGCCTGCCTGCCTGTCTGCCTGTTTTGGCTGACTGTTCGCCGTTGCCCGCTTGCCTGCTTGCCTCCACCGTATAACCACACATCCACCTATCTATGTCCCAACGGACTCTATTAGCGGCTTTCGAACTTTGCCGAATCGCCCGCCTAGGCCCGGTCAATGAATCAGAAAATCGCGTCCTGGGAGTCCTGATTTAGGGGATCTTCGTGGGCTGACTCTCGCAAGAAGATAGCTGGAGCAATAGCTGCCCACCATATTGATGATTCAGTCTGACTTCAGAGGACTAGAGTGGACAGCTATTATGATGTACAATTTTTATAGAATTTTCAGGTCTATAAGCTGGTCTTATAAAGACGATATCTAACGTCGTAATAGCTGTCACTCATATTCCTATTCTGCCAGGCTTACATCATGGAAGTGGAATTGATACCCCCTTTAGAATTTAATTTTTATAGACTTTCGTCCTCCATTTGTTTTAAAGGGGATATATGAAGTCATAATAGCTGTCCACCCTGCTGCTGTTACTGCAGGCTGATATCATAAGAGTGGAGTGGACACCAATTTTGACATACAATTTTTATAGGCTTTTGAGGTGTATGTCCTATTTATTTTAAATGAGATAGCTGAATTCATAATAGCTGTCCACCCTGCTGCTGTTACTTCAGGCTGATATCATAAGGGTGGAGTGGACACCAATTATGAATTTCAATTTTTATAGGCTTTTGAGGTGTATGCACTATTTGTTTTAGAGAGTATAGCTGCAGTTATAATAGCTGTCCACCCTGCTGCTGTTACTTCAGGCTGATATCATAAGAGTGAAGTGGACACCAATTCTGACATACAATTTTTATAGGCTTTTGAGGTGTATGCTCTATTTGTTTTAAATGAGATAGCTAAAGTCATAATAACTGTCCTCCCCACTAGTATTACTTCAGGCTAGGACAAATATAACTGATTCCAGCACCTACTTAATAGTCAGCCTTCCCGGAAACAAACTGCTTGAAATTGAATATGTACTAACAAATTATTGCATATGTAAATGAGCACAATGCCTGTTAGCTTATTCCTCACTTTCAATGTGAAACCTTATGATACATGTTTCTACGCATTCTGAAACATTTAAAAACTGCAATATTAATATTAACAACGCTTCAGATGTCTAACTAATGGCATTAAATGGCTGACTACCGGAACGATTACCTTAATATAGTCGTAGAGTTGACAGTTATTATAAAGTCTAATTTTAATACACTTAATTGTTGGTCACTTAATTATTTTAACACCGTGCAACACAGGAATGGACAGTTCGTGTGGTTTCAGTTATCTGAAATGTTTTTAGCACTGGTCTATTTTTGTGACGAATAGACATTCAACCCTTCTAGGCCAATAATTTTCTTAAACGTTTGAAATGTTTTTGTTTAAACAAATAGATTTGTGTGGCAATATCTTGAGCGGTTAGGAATGAAGAAAAATGTATACCTAGGAAATTAGGGAGACATTTGATAACGTAGGAATTATTTTAAATTACAGTAGTAATTCATTAATTTTTATATACCATAGAGAGAACAAACAAAAGAATCAATGATAATTCTTTTTAAATGTTTGTAGAATAGTTCGAGAAGTAGATTTGTTTAGCAATGTTTCAAGCGTCGAGGAATGGTAAAAATTGTGTACGTAGAAAATTTGGAAAATTGTTTTCGATATTTGAGATAAATTTTGATGGAGCACCCCGCATGCGATTTGTAAGACAGCCACGTCAGCACGTGTTAAGAACGTTAACAGTTTATTTTCGGCCGCGTGTGCACGCATAGTTCGGCGACGCCTAATGTATCGGATGCGTCGTCGAACGTCGGCGCCCGCATAAGCAAGCGTGGCACGCGTCACGAAGCCCTGTCGCCGGTAAACAAGGCGGTGGAAATGGAAACGAAAGCTAACGGGATTTAAAGAACGATGCGTCTTCGACCGAGTGTCTATTCGATCACAATTTTCCATTAACTATTCCTTCTTATCATCCCCGATTAACATTATAAAATCAAAACCGTAAAACCGATCGCTAAAGAAATTATATACAGAAACATTAACTCTCAAATTCAGTATTGTTATGTTTGACATCATAACTATTACTTTGAGCTCAGCAAAAATAAGAACAAGTTCAGAAATCTTCGCAAAGTGCCAGAAATAGTGACACAGATTTTTTATATTAAACATATTTTTGGATATTTTAATGTTTTTATATAAAATGTAAAATTGTTAACAAATTGCAGATTTTCTACATTTTGGGGGTTACGTGTAATTACAACACGTAATAAACAGCGTGGAGATTAAAAGAATTGAAGACTGTCAGCACATTTTTTTAAAACTTAATAGAACCATTAAAGACAGATATAAATTCCTATTTGGTTCCTGTCTCTTCGATTAATGAAAACAATTTTTATTCTGCATAAAGGTTCGCAGTCTAGTCATTATTAAAGAGTTAGGACAAGAGAATATTCCTACCGAATATAAAGTAATGTACTGCTTGCCAGGAGCAAGTAAAAATTGTATTCTCCTATTACATATTTTACTGTGTTTCATAGAGGATAAAAATGTCTATTAATTTTCGTAAACATTTTACAATGCTGAGTTTCATAAGACCGAAATTGTTTCATAGTAATTACGTGCATAAAAATCTGCAGTCTAGTGGTAGGCATTATAATATTGACAAACTGTAGAAGCACTTTTAATACCAAAAAGCAAAGAGTTTGAGATAGAAATGATTAAAATATGTAAAAATGAAAATGGAGAGGTTGATGAGCTGAGATTTAGTGAAATGTGGACAGCAAGGAAATATCCATGGAACTTGACGGTTTCTAGGGATCGTAGGCCGAAATTGCTTCATAGCGATTATGGGTATAAAAATCTACAATCTAGTGGTAGGAATTATAATATTGACAAACTGTAGAAGCATTTTTAATACCAAAAAACAAAGAAGACGAGGAAGAAATGATCAAAAGAAGTGAAAATGTAACTGGAGGGCTTGATGAGATGAGATTTAGTGAAATGTGAACAGCAGGGAAATATCCATGGAATTTGACGGTTTTTATGGATCGAAGTTCGAAATTGCTTCATAACTATTATGTGCATAAAAATCCACAGTCTAGTGATAGACATTATAATTTTGACAAACTGCGGAAGCACTTTTAATACCAAAAAGCAAAGAGGTTGAGATAGAAATGATTAAAAGATGTAAAAATGAAAATGAAGGGGTTGATGAGCTGAGATTTAGTGAAATGTGGACAGCAGGGAAATATCCATGGAACTTGACGGTTTCTAGGGATCGAAGGCCGAAATTGCTTCATAACTATTATGTGCATAAAAATCCATAGTCTAGTGATAGGCATTATAATTTTGACAAACTGTGGAAGCACTTTTAATACCAAAAAGCAAAGAGGTTGAGATAGAAATGATTAAAAGATGTAAAAATGAAAATGAAGGGGTTGATGAGCTGAGATTTAGTGAAATGTGGACAGCAGGGAAATATCCATGGAACTTGACGGTTTCTATGGATCGAAGGCCAAAATTGCTTCATAATTATTATGTGCATAAAAATCCACAGTCTAGTGATAGACATTATAATTTTGACAAACTGTGGAAGCACTTTTAATACCAAAAAGCAAAGAGGTTGAGATAGAAATGATTAAAAGATGTAAAAATGAAAATGAAGGGGTTGATGAGCTGAGATTTAGTGAAATGTGGACAGCAGGAAAATATCCATGGAACTTGACGGTTTCTAGGGATCGAAGGCCGAAATTGCTTCATAACTATTATGTGCATAAAAATCCACAGTCTAGTGATAGGAATTATAATATTGACAAACTGTAGAAGCATTTTTAATACCAAAAAACAAAGAAGTCGAGATAAAAATGATTGAAAAAAGTGAAAATGAAAATAGAGGGGCTGATGAGATGAAATTTAGTGAAATGTGGACAGCAGGCAAATATCCATGGAATTTGACGGTTTCTATGGATCGAAGGCCAAAATTGCTTCATAATTATTATGTGCATAAAAATCCACAATCTAATAATAGGCATTATAATATTGACAAACTGTAGAAGCACTTTTAATACCAAAAAACAAAGAATACGAGGAAGAAATGGTTAAAAGAAGTGAAAATGAAAATGGAGGGGCTGATGAGATGAAATTTAGTGAAATGTGGACAGCAGGCAAATATCCATGGAATTTGACGGTTTCTATGGATCGAAGGCTTGTCGACGCGCCCTGATCATGGATTCCGGCGGATCACGGCTCGAATGGAGGGCTGGCAGTCAGAATCGTGACTTAGAAGGCTGGCGTTGTCACTGCAGGCCTACTTCATGACACTAACGGAAGTCTCTTGGCCAATCAATCCATCGATTCTTGGTCAACGGGTCAGTCGGATCAAATGGAAGAGAAAATTAATGTAGCTCGTCGTGAAACGTTTCTGCGTTCCATTCGGCTCGACACAGAAAACAATTCAATAGATTTCTCACCGTTTTTGCGTCGGAATAAAAGTGACGTTCACAATATTGCAATTTATTTAAACATAGTCCAGTTTTCTACACTTTGCTATTCAAAGTCGTAGTAGACAGTTTAATATTCAGAGACTCCATCACTTTCTTCTACTAAATTGTGTTAATATTTCGTCGGAAAGGTGCGTTGTTCATCTGTACCGTTCATGTATTGTTACTAGACTGCGGATCTGTATGCAAATTAAAAATTGTCCAAATCAATTATGTGACACAGAAATTGAATAAAATCTTTTAATAATGTCTTCACTGTTCTCGAGTTCGCCTATTAATTTTAATCTAAATGCATAAAATTTGAAACAAAATAAGCAAAAAACGTCTTTCGGAAAAATTCTCGTGGCAAAGATAAATTAGAAATGTTAATACTTCGGCTATTGTATATATAATTTCTTGTGTTTTACATGTTTGCATTGTGCCATAAATGCGCAAAGGTTCGCAGTCCATTTGTACAAGCGTTTATATCACTAGAACGATCAACAGAAATTGTTTTAAATCGGCAAATCGTAAGATCGCGAAAGTGGCCGATAGTTCTCGTAAATTCTGATAATTGTCTAGCAACATTTAATGAATCCTGTGTTTGCATGTCGTAGAAATGCTCGAATATTCTGTCGGTGAATTCCGAGTGGAAATCGTCGCGCTGCTACGACCGAATTGTTGGATCGCGATCATAATGACAGACGTTACACGGACAAATTGCCGTGACGCAGTCATCGAAGAAGACGAAGAGAACCAGTCCAGCGCATCGCATCGCTCCGTTTCTATTACCGGAATCGAAGTAACGAGGTATTTTCTCATATTATACAGTGTAGCATGCGCGGATTCGCGTATTATATGCGGGAGCACATCGGGCGAAACAAACCTGTTGTTTAGAGATAACTGTACCGCCTCTTTTCTCTTTACAACCGACTAACTCGCCATGTGTTTCTCAGACTCGCTCGATTGTGACCCTTCGTCGTCGTTGCGCTTTCTTTTCAGCTTCATCAAACGCGCTTCCCCGAGATCCTACGGGATTCCTTTTATCGTACAGAAGTTGTGACACGATACTGTCCGACAACAAATATTCACACGCAACATAAAAGACATACTTTCGTGTATAATATGTTTTACGTTTTTTAACCTATTGCACTCGGAGCTATTTCAACTAAAAAATCAAACATCTCTTATAACCTACAATATTTCCATTGTACATAATTTTTTTTCATTATACAGGGTGTTCCACATAAATGGGAACACCTAAATATCTGTCGTATTTACAGTCCTATCGGAAAACTTCAGAGGACAAAGTGACACTATTGCAGGGGGCAAATATAATGGTAAAGAAAAAAAATTATGTCGTGTCTTTTGATGAAATTTCAAGGTCACCGATGTTTTTTTAATTGGAATAGTAATTTTTTTTACGATAGCATGATAGACAATAAAAAACTGAATTTAGTGGATACCACCTTTTTGACCTTAAAATGACCTTGAGCAAGAATAATCATGTTGAAGCGGATAAAATGTGGAAGTTTAAAACTTACGTGTTTCAGCAAAGATTACGCGTTGTTTACGGCGGGTTGACCTTTACATATCATAATAAATTTTCGAAATGTTGACCATCCTCATTTATGCAATATTGCAATCTTGCATTAAATGATCTGTAGGCATTGTCGACTCATACAATAGTTAAATGTTTAGTAATTTATTACATATAAACAAATTTAATCATGTAAACAATATTCTGAATAATGGTGTAACAATATGTAGCGGCGCCTCGGAGTCGCCATTCGAGTGCTAAGGGTTAATAAATGACCAGATTTTTTATTCCAGAATTTAGTCTCGAAATTTTAATCATAAGTACAGAACATCCGCAATCTAGGAATCACAAGACTGCGGATTCATATGCAAATTAAAAACGTTCCAAGTCGATTACAGGTAACGGAAGTTACATTAAAATGTATTCCTTTTTTAAACAATTTTAATAAATCTGAAATAATGTAATTAGATTTTTAAAATGGTTTAATGTCTTCGCAGTTTTGTATTTCACCTACTCACTATTGCTGTATATGCATAAAAACTACAATTTTCTAATCGCCCTCTTGAGAAATTTCATTTTAAATAGAACATTTATAATTTTAGGAGTTTGTTCTGCTCTAAGCGTGAAAGTTATACGAATGATTCTTGTGTAGAATGATTCTGGAGACTCTTTCGAATACAACAATATTTTTGTAATGTTATATTAGCCCCTTGCCATACCATTTTTTTACGGCTACAATAATTAGAACGTCTTCACCCCCAAAAATATCACAGAAGAGGAAATAAAATGTCTATTTTTGACTACATGCTTCAATGCTTCAATGCTTAAATATTGATTACGCAAAAAGTAAAATTTTATTTCGTCTGAAAATAAAGGTATAACTTTCATCTTTGTTAGACTTTATTTAATATCTTCATCACGAGTTTGATTCGTTAAAATACGGGAAAGGGTTAAAAATATTTAAACGCGTTTGTACAATGTTTAACGAGTGCGAGATGCCTTTAATGCACGTTTGTCTGAGATTCGAATTAGAAAATTTGTCGTATAGTTTAATCTGATAAGAAGCTAAGAATAAACATTGCATTTTTTGAGTTTTCTAAACGGAAGGAAAGATGAACGAAGTGTATGGATTTGCAGAAGTCAATTTTTAAGGGGATCGTATGGGGTTGTATGGGAGGGCTGTTGAGGCTGCATCGACAGAGCGATGACAGATGTTGCAGCCGCATTAGATAATTAATCTGCCGGCGAAATGGATCCCGAACGACGGGCGTGGAGAGATGATTATCGAGCGCGTTTAGTTTTATTAGCTCGTCGCTCGAGAAGGGGGCGGTTGACCCCTGGCACTCCGTGCCCTTTTCCACCCCTCTCTTTCCTTTCGTGATTTCGGTTCATCGTGCCGCGGGATATCTAAATCTACCGGCGGGGAATCCTGTGAAAAGTAAACTTCGTTGCCACACAAAGGATCCTGGGATAACGGGGAGCAGAGCTTCCAAAAAACAAAAGTTAAACAAAAGAGAAATTTTACCCTGAATGTGAGAAAGAAGGACTGAACGAACTTGAGAAAATTGATCTCAGCAGCTTGTTCCATTTGATACACATATGCAAATTTCAAAAAGAGAAAGAACGAGAGGAAAATGTCCTAGACAAATTCTTTATGAAAATATGGGTTATTCGAATTTGGAAAATAAAATAGAATAAATTACTGCAAAATCTCATTGAATGCTTAAAACTCTTCAATTGCTAGAATAAGTCTCAAATGGTCCACGAAAATTATTTGAACCAATGATCATTTAAGTATACAGGGTGTCCCACGTAACAGTATTCACGATTTTTTAAATACTTGTGATAATCTGACAAAAAATATTTTCAACAAAAGTTGATCAGTTATCGATTGGCTATATATTGCAATAAAAAAAGTTCGAGAAACATTTTTTTTTATAGTATTGTCAAGGTCACCTTCATTTTTTTAAATGGCACTTTGTATTTTTGGCTTAACAATATTATAGCCCGTGTCAAGACGAATTCAACGACATAGTATACCCATGACCTTGGGATGACCTTGAAGGCGAAGAATGGAAAATTTCAACAAAACATGACAATCTGCTTGAATGGGTGATAATAACTTGTGTTTATTATTGAGACTCGAAATTCAATTCAATTCAGAAACCTTGACTAAATGAACGCAAACGATTTCGTAAAAAAGTCACATCAAATGTTCGAATTGAAATCCGTTTTGTCGTAGGCACAATTCCGTTCTTCGTAGTAAATTTGCATTAGTTGCTCTTACGATACTGTCGTAGCGATAAATGTTCGTTTAACACTAGGTTTACGGAGCACTAAAATTAATTATTTTACATTGCTTTATAAAAATAATAAAATTGTATTTGTTTAGATCTCCAGCGATTTTTATTGTAATATGTACACAAAAAAGAAATCTATTTAATAATTCCTCACGAATGCCTCCTTACACTCTTAATAATCGTAAATTAAAAATGTTTGAATCCGTCATTTTGACGGGCCCCGTAAATCTAGTGTTAAATGTTCCTTATTTTGTATTTGAATAGCATAAACTATTAACTGTAAATAACCTCATAAAAAATGAATGTAATTTCGAGTCTTAATAATAAACACAAGTTATTATCATTCAAGCAGATTGTCAAGTATTGTTGAAATTTTCATTTCTTCGCCTTCAAGGTCATCCCAAGGTCATGGTATACTATGTCGTTGAATTTGTCTTGACACGGGCTATAATACTGTTAAGTCAAAAATACAAAGTGCCATTTAAAAAATGAAGGTGACCTTGACAATACTATAAAAAAAAGTTTTTCGAACTTTTTTTACTGCAATATATAGTCAATCAAAAACTGATCAACTTTTGTTGAAAATATTTTTTGTCAGATTATCGCAAGTACTTAAAAAATCGTGAAAATTGTTACGTGGGACACCCTGTATATTTTTCAAAAAACTATATTTTATATAGACACCAGGTGTGGTGGTTCAAACTTAGAAAATAGAATACAACGAATACAATAATAATCCTGAACTGTTGAGACGATTTTCAGACTCTCCACAAAATTTCTAAAACCAATGATCATGTAACACGCGTATTACTAACGAGATTTTAATGAAACCACTAATTTTAGTAAACCATCCAAATTGATCTTAAACGCTGTCTTCCAAAGAACATTCGAAGATGCTTCCCTATGTAAACAATAAAATTTCAAACATATAAAAATCCACTTCAACAAATAAAATTCGAACACGCCAAAGGCTTTATATTAAATTATGCTCGAACAAAATGAACAGAAAAAAGTATTGCAGCTAACCATCTACGACAGCACGCGAAACGAACAAAACTCAACAATTCTGTTTGACCTCCAGCAAATTTTTAAACATCCTGTAGCGATTATTCGACTGCACATCCTCCGCAAGAGAATCGTCTTCTCGCAGAGCATAGTCGATTCGCAGAGGATCGACTTTCGCATCGTAGCCGAGGGGAAGATCGATTCTCAGGAAGCCAATTAAAGCAAAGAGGAAGGAAAAAAAAAGGAGGAAGAGGAGTCGGTGATCGATCGGCCCGAGAATGGGAGCGCGAGGAAAGAAAACGGTCGAGGTCCACCTACGTGGAGAAGGATAAACAATCGATCTCCCCGTCGGAAAGTTAAAAAAAGAGAATGATGAAAAAAAGAATGGAGAAGGGGGGCAGAGGCGAAAAAAGACGAAGAAGTTTCCTGAGGCCGGTTCTTCGACCCTCTCCCCCGACTATGGGGCTCCGAAGGCTCTTTGGTAGCGTGGTGCCACGCACCCTGACATTATCTCCCGGTTTATTATATAGGTACCTGGTGGCACGCGCCGCGCCGGCCCGGCAACAGCTGCTCTCGTCCCGAACACCGGAGGTGGATGAATAAAGTGAGAGGCACACCTTGCTGCAGACGCGTGCCGGCAGCCTTCAAGATGTGAATACTGAGATCCTTCGTGTGTCTGTCTGGCCGTTGCCCTCCTGCCTCTTCTCTATCTCCGAGGAATCGGACTTGGTGAAATTTTGAGCCTTGCATCCGCGCATCGCGGCGCTGACAGTTGCGACATTGCGAGGACAGTGTCTTTGGTCAGTTTGGGATTGAGTCGGATGAATCAGAGAGACTCGGAGGACATGGTTTGTCTAGGAATGGTTGGAGTCTGCGAGATTTTACTCTGGATCAATTCTAATCTATGTTGAGAGTGTATTTGAACAGCTACAGACACATTTTTATTATTGTTGTTAGGAGATGATTGCTACTTGCAAAGTTGCAAATGATTTTTTATTGGTAACGATTTACTGGCTATTGAAGGTTTTACTGGTTAATTAGGATTTACTTGTGAGGGACACTTGAAGCTCACAGGAACTTTGCGTTATTTTAAATTGCATAATTAGACGGTAATTTGTAGTGGTGTTTTAGGGGAGGCAGTCGACTGCAAATAATTACCACAATTTTATAATTAAAAATTGGGATGTCCGAAAGTATCCAATGAAACGAACCCCACCATCATCCTGAAACATCTACCAATAAGTAATTAAAATAAAAGACATTTAGTAATGTAAGAATCACTTTGAATCGCAGTAGTAACTAAATGGTAATTTTTAGTGATACAGTATGGAGAGAACAGTCGACTACAAACGATTAAATATAAATCATTTTTAAAAATTATATATCACAAATATTCCAACAGTGTGCAGTTCCACCCTCACCCCAGGGCATCCACCAATAGCGACCAAGAGAAAATACATATAATAATGCAGGAGTTATTTCGAGTTGAAGTGGTAACTGAATAGTAATTTTTAGTGGTACAGCATAGAGAGAACAGTCGACCGCCAATAATTAAATATAAATAATTTAAAGAAATTAGAAGTCTCACATATTCCAATGGTGCACAGCTCCACCCTCACCCCCGGGGAATCCGCCAATAGCGTCGAACCAGCCCATCATTATCGAAAGTCAATAAACGGTCACCGTCGAGACCATCACCTCTCGAAGTCGATTCGGATGACAATGGGGCCGGCGATGGTGCATCTGCGAGTGCGCATATAACATCGCGACCATCTTGCAGATGCGGGACCCGTGTTTGCGCATGTGTAAGAGAGTCAGCTCCCGTTGTATACATACATATATCGCGGCATTCATCCCGAAGCATGAAGGGTAGCACCTGCTGCAGAGCTGGGCCAACAATGAGCAACACCGCCCGGATGAAGATCCTCGCATAAAATTTCTTCCTCTCTGTTCTCTCTTCTACTCTCCTCCACCTTTTTTTTCCCTCCGTCGTGTTTTTCTTGTCTTTCTCGTTTTATCACTCCGGAGAGTCGACTCACCGTGTGCCCGAAGATCTGCGTGTGGCGACGCGTGCAGACTCCCGTCTCGTTCCCTTAACCCAGATACGTCCGCTGATATTTTCGGTCAATTTTTCACTTTTACTTTCGCGCAGACCACGCTCCTTTAATCCGGATTCTGCCTCTCTTTTAGCGCGATTGATCCTAACACGATCCAGAAGAACAACGCTCCTGCCTACGTTGCACCTGGAAAAAGAAAACATCGACGCCAGATTTCGCCGCTAGGTTAGATCTTATTGATTTTTTTCCACACTAAACATCCTTGACATTGACGCAAAAAAAGTTTGGTTGTTTGTAAATGTTTCGCCATCCATGATATAAGTGTAATTTCTTTCCATCGAAATGAATTATATTCATGAATCTGATTTCGGCGCTAGGTTCGATCTTATAAGGTACAATAAGATCGAACCTAGCGCCGAAATCAGATTCATCAATATAATTCATTTCGATCGAAAGAAATTACACTTATATCGACGCCAGGTATGATACTAATTGGGTGATTAAGCTTCTTTGTTTCTAACGAATTCTTTTTGTGAATTTCTTATCAACGCATTCGCCAAATTTCTGTGATTAAATTAAGACCAAACACGACACACTTCGAAGCTCATTTGTTTGTTTAACACTGAATCTACCGAGCATTCAAATTTACGTATGTATTGTCTCATAAGAATTATAATATTGAATTTATTTAGACGTTGCGTGATTTTGAGTATAACATATGTTTGAATAAAGAAATCTATTGAATCTATTTCTATTTCTTTTTGTGAATCTGTTATCCACGCATTCGCCAAATTTCTGTGATTAAATTAAGACCAAACACGACACACTTCGAAGCTCATTTGTTTGTTTAACACTGAATCTACCGAGCATTCAAATTGACGTATGTATTGTCTCATAAGAATTATAATATTGAATTTATTTAGACATTGCGTGATTTTGAGTATAACATATGTTTGAATAAAGAAATCTATTGAATCTATTCCCATGACGCCATCTTTACAACTTTAATAATTGCGAAATAAAATATCTGAAACCGGTCATTTGACCGGCTATGGTAGTTAAGTTTGTCTTAATCCACGATTTACTAGAACCTCTATTATCGGTACCAACGACAACAGAATTCAGTCTATGACCAAACAGTTCGATGTAAAGCTCGCTCATACATTATGTTCGTTGTATAAAAGTGATTCATTATATGTACAAATCAGTAAAGATTGAATGGCATTGATATTTAATAGTCCTGTAGCTAGGTAACCGTTCTATTAATTCAGATAATCGATGTGCTACCATATTGAGGGTTGCAGAAGTAAATTGAAGTCGAATGGTACCGTGTTTTGGTATCGTTTCAATCGGGGAAAGAATCACGATTATGCTCGTAACAATATCATTGAAAAGCTCATTATTAGACTGCGGATTTTATGCATTTATGATAAAAACTAAGTAGATCAAATGCAAAGTAGATAAAGCTGTTATACTAATTTCGTGTAATTCCGATTATTAAGAGGAGGAATGAATGTCCACGTAGCTTCTGTCTCATGAAATTAACGTAATTTTTATTCTACATACAAATCCGCCATCTAATCGTTCCAAGCAACGTGTTGTCGTCGAATTAGTATTGTGTATTCGTTTCTGCATTCGAAGCTAGCGATAAGGGATCAAAGAATAGCGTCCGACTTCGGTCGCGAATGTTTCGCATACATCGCGATGTAGGACGGTATTGCTATGTTCCCGATAATGAGAACACGGGCAAACAAGGTGAATGAAACGGCAGACAATTGGAGCCACCCCTAACGTCCACTGTAGCCGACGAAAATAACTCACTCCGCAGAGAAAGATGTCCCGAGGCTTCCTTCCGGAGCAACCGGTCATTTAGCATCGGTATCAGCTGGAGGATCTCCGCCCGAAGGAAGCTCGGTATCGCCGTCTTATCTGCACGGTATTAAGTATTACGGGAATGATCGCCGATTGACCTTTCGAACCGGCTGCGTACTGCCGCGCGAACCCAACAATCCGGCACCGGGCAAGCTGATAAGATCGCATCTCTCATCTGCTCTCTTCTCGGCTCGCTCTCCTCTCCTCTTACCTCTACCTGCATCACGGGTCTCGTGCCGGCACCTTTAACTCCGCCGATGTCACCTGCTGCCTTAAGAAACGCGAAAAGAGACCGGTCGGAGGGAACCAACAGATACCTATCGATGCTCGACGACAGGGTGGAAAAAGACTTCTTCCGTCATCCTTCGTTTGGCCGTCCAAGTTTCCTCGTTTGCCATTCTGATCGTCGGTTGATCGCTATTACTTACGCATATTGTCGCTTTTGGGGCGAGCTGCTTTCTACCGTGAAAGACGGACTTGCTTCGACCACTTATGTAAATTCGACCTTACTGGAAAGTACTGAAAACCAAATGAAATTTATTTTTAATAGTTTTAAGAATTTCGTGATAATGTATCGGTACTATTACACTCCTTTTATCTTTCTACTGTTTTAGAATGTATGATTTATTTGCTATTTTGGAAAATAGATATGTAGACCTGATATAAGTAATTTGAACACATTCATCCTAAAAGGGTTGAAGAGATTGGGGAATTTAAATTGTAGGCAGCATTCAGAAACAAAAATGAGTGAATGTTGAAGGTACGTTGAGTTACAGAGGTATTAAAAATTGTAAGCCATATTTGAAATCAAGAGTGTATTTTAAAAATACATGAAACTAAGTTGCAATTCTAGAGGAATTGAAAATTATATGCCATATTTGAAAGCAAGGCATGAGGGTATGTTAGATATATGTATTAAATTGAAAAACAATTACAGAGGTATTAAAAATTGTATTCCATACTTGAAATCAAGACATGAGCGTATTTTAAAAACACATGCAATTAAGATGCAATGCTAGAGGAATTGAAAATTGTATGCCATATTTGAAAACAAGACATGAGAGTATGTTAGATATATTAAATAGAGACACAATTACAGAGGTAATAAAAATTGTATGCCATATTTGAAATCAAGATACATTAGTGTATTTTAAAAATACATTATATTAAGATGTAATTCTAGAGGATTTAAACATTGCAGGCTATATGTGAAAGCAAGATACGAGTATATCTTACAAATATTTTAGAATGAGACACAATTATACAGGTATTAAAAATTGTATGCCATATTTAAAATCAAGATACATTAGTGTATTTTAAAAATACATTATATTAAGATGCAACTCTAGAGGATTTAAAAATTGTATGTGCATATTTGAAATCAAGATACATTAGTGTATTTTAAAAATACATTATATTAAGATGCAACTCTAGAGGATTTAAAAATTGTATGTGCATATTTGAAAGCAAGATAAATGAGTGTATTTTAACAATATCTTAAATTAAGATGCAATTCTAGAGGAATTAAAAGTCGTGTGCCACATTTGAAAGTAAAGTAAGCGTGTTATTTGAAGATACCAAAAATTAAGCCATAAATCATAAGGTTATTAAAAATTCAACATTAAATCTAGAAATAAAAAAGAGATACAGTTTTAAGACACTTTCGATGAAAACAAAAATTGTTAAATTATGTGGATACATCGAATTAAATTGCAATGTATATTAAACATATATTACACATGTATATTAAAGATGTATATTAAACATGTACGGTAAACATGTATATCAAGCATGTATATTAAACATTGTATGCAGCATATATTCTATAAAAATTGAGTAAATTTTCACTCGAGGAACACAGGAGGGTTGGTTCGAACAAAATGATTCTCATTAAAATAAAACGAGACGTTGCACAGTACAATACGCACACATAGGTAGAAGTACACAAAGTTTCAGTGTTCTGGAAATCGCACGTTGCCGATCGCGATACGATATACACAACATACGACCGGCTAATTAGGACGATAATCTTCCGCGTGGATTGATCGCTTTTCCACTTGGAATATTAATGTTCCCGGCGGAGTACAAAGTATAAAACGCGAAATTGATATGCGCAATAAATATTTGGAAGAAAAGGGAAAGTGTGTCACCTGCTGTGTGTTTCTTTTTGGATCGGCTCGAGCTTGACGCCGGCAGTGAGTTGATGAAAAATGATCCGGTGATCTGGTTTGGGAGTCTCTGAGTCCGGGTGGTCGGCTAATTGAGTGATAAAACATGGGACTGTTGACTTGGTGATGAGGTTTCAAATTAAATGCCGAAATTCGCACCTGAAACTTGTTCTAACAAATTTTTGGGGCTTGAGTTTGAAAATGAATAGACTGCTGACTGAAAATGCAAATTAAAAGTGTTTTGGACGTGTCCATTATTAATTGGAGCTAATCGGTAGCTTGAGGATCTAATTCCTAACCAATTCCACTGTGAGAAATATTCGTTATCACTAAACTGTGAATTTTATGCATTTATAAGAAAATTGAGATGAAATTTAAAACAGTGAAGAGATTACAAAAATTTAAACATGACGATATATTATTTTCAACTGTGGAAAATGTTGAAAGGATGCAAGATTATTTTGATTTGGCTCCTGTCTCTTACAACCAACGCAGACAATTTTCATTTTATATAAAAATCTCTAGTTATCACCGTCACAAACATATGACGTACATGATCTTGCAATTCACTTAAAGATGTTCTGATTAATATTTTCTACAATTTGCTGTCTAACAATAACTCTAAAATTATCGTGAACAGCTATTCAGAGATTCAATGACTTGCTTTTGGTAAATTGTTGTAATACTAAACCTACCACACACAAAACATACAGTGGCCCACAAAAGTGTTCGTACGCCCTTTAAATCAGACTAACTTTCTCAAGATTTGACCAAACCACTTCACCTTTTTTTAGCAATTAGAAGCATTTATTTACTAAATTACGTGCAAAAAAAATTTTGAAAAAATTGCAGTTAGTAGGAATTACATGAAGAAATAAAAATGGCACTTTTTAAAACTTCTTTAGTTTAGCCCATAATGGAAATTCAAAATATGCCTTTTGTAGATCTCTGTTAGTTATACATATGCCGAAAATTTCATCGCAATTGGTTGACGCAGAAAAAAACGACGCGCATCGAAAGATGTAAGAAACTATGGATTTTAAGCAGAAACTGACCAAAAGTCGTGAAAAACTGCGATTATCACCACTTTCAACCACTTGTAGCTCATGTGTTTGGTAACTGATTTCGATGAAATTTTCAGCATATATGTAAATAACATAGATCTACAAACCGCATATTTTGAATTTTCATTACGGGCTGAAATAATAAAGTTTTAAAAAGTGCCATTTTCATTTCTTCATGTAATTCCTACTAATTGCAATTTTTTCAAAATCTTTTTTGCACAGTTTAAAAGTAAATCAACGCTTCTAATTGTTCAAAAAAAGTGAAGTGGTTTGGTTAAATTTTAAGAAAGTTATTCTGATTTAAAGGGCGTACGAACACTTTTGTGGGCCACTGTATAAAAGTGAAATGCCCTATAGAAGTGAAAAGATTTAATTTACTTTAACTTTTTACGGTTTTAATTATAATCTGTGTTTAAATGAAGAAGTCAGTTGAATCATTTCCTATGGAAGCGTTTTTATAATTTCAATAATTATGAAATGGAGAACCGGTCATTTGACCGTGGTAGGTTTAGTATTAATATTTCGTGAAGGAGGTACGTCACATTCGATAAAATGTTTTAATAATGAAAATAGGTAGCAAAATAAATGTTGACAGTGGACATATGCATATATGCATGTATAGGAGCAGCGTGTAATGAAGAAGTATGAATTGAAGGAATTTGGGAGACTTTCGAAGGACCTTGGTCAAAAGACAATCGGCAACCATGAAGGATGGTTGCGCAACGATACGGGCCTGGTCATCGAGCGGCTCTTTTTTCAAACTTGTTCCCCATATGCGTCCGCATCTTTGGTCGGCGGATGGGACTGACAATAACCTACTGATCGAAAGCAGCTGGACCTTCCTCGAGTCATCTGCCCGTGTAGAGCTCGCGATGCGATAACTAGTCCCCCTTGCTTCTCGCCACGAGACCAGCATTAATGGATATTTATTATCGTCATCGAAGGTGGCTACTCAGAAGGCAGCTGACTCGGGGAAGACTGCTGATCAACGTCGGATGATGATGATGACGATGATGACGGCGCGGCCGAGAAACCGCTCCCGTGATGCTTTGATTGAACGGTTGCGTTGAGGACCATCGATCTGCCTGGTCCTTCCACTAAATCATTTTCCTTGTTGTGCGATTATTCCACCTTACTATTCATTTTCGTTAACTAGACTGTGGAATTTTAAATAAAAATCTGTCTCCGATGAATTTCTAGACGTAGGAGACAAATTTCTTTCTTTTTTTAATAATTTTACGAAATCGATAATTACATATCGACATCATCTAACTTTTGTAATTTTTCTACTACTTCAAATTGTACCTATTCATTTTTTTTCATAAATACGTATGTGTATTTTAATTATGTTGGCGTTTGTTTTTAATCATATTTTTGTGACACGTTTACAATCGTGTTTGCGATATTTTTCTGATTCAAATGAGTCCAAACATGATACAATTTGGATCGTGGTTTAACCCTTTGCACTCGGAGCTATTTCAACTAAAAAATCAAACATTTCTTCTAACCTAAAATATTTCCATCGTACATACGTTTTTTTCATTATATGCGTACGAAACTGATGTAGTACCTCATACAATACTTAAATGATTAGTAATTTATTACATATGAACAAATTTAATCATCTAAACAATATTCTGAATAATGGTGTAACAATTTGTAGTGGCGCCTCAGAGTCGCCATTCGAGTGCTAAGGGTTAATTCACGATTTAGAAGAACCTCGATTATTATCCGAGTATTCATGTTCTACTAGTACGGGTAATAGTCGTTTTACTATATCGTGAATTAAAAGAGTAAGTATGATACAAATTGCATCGTGTTTGGTATCGTTCCGATTAGAAAAGTGTCACGAATATGTTGGTTAAAATTCCATGAAACGATAATTAGAAACAGACAAGTTTTAAACAAATTTGTAATGGTTCTAGATCTATCGATCTTGTTACATCGAATTAACTCTGTAAAAGACGGACATTTCTAAAGGCATTAAAGACGATAAAATGTGGATCCAATCAAAATCTAATGTTCATCCTACTATTATAAAAATATATTGCTATTTTAATAGATCAGCAAATTATTGAATAAATAGGCAAACAATATATTCTCAAAATACGATTATAATATACAAAACGTGTCACCGTACTTCATCTGAAAAAATTATAAAAATACTTTCTATCCAATCCAACAAAATCCAAGCATCGGACGAAGGAAAAAGGACCAGCTCACCTAATCCAGGACCTTTCAGCGCAGTAGAAATTAGTCGGCGTGTCTCACGGTCCCCCCAGTTCATCAAAAGATGACTCCCCGAACCATGACGAAAGTGACTCGATGAACTATACACGTTAACATGATCGCGAGGGTGGTTCGGCGCCAGTATCAGCCTATTAGAGGGATGCTGCCCTGACATTTGAGCAGCGTATGGCATTTAACCTCTCTGCAGGGACCCTATTTCTACCCCCTACCTCAAAAACCACCTCGTCAAACGTTCAAAAACGCAATTTCCTATCGGATCAACGCCGTAGAAACGTTTCCCGGCTATTCCGGCGCATGATAGAACTATCCTGATCGAGGTTACATCCTCATCGCCCTGTGTGCTCTTCCCACAACCTCGTTTCAGGACGGCACGCGCCCATAAGGAGACACGGAGTCGGATGGAATTGCACACTGCACGGTGTCCCGTGAGTCAAATATTTGCTATATCTCGCTGCGAACGTGTGCTGGTTGATGATAATCACTTTGCCAGCGGAGCTCTCGCTGGAATATTATCTCGAATTATTCTGCGGTTGTTGGTGGCGCCGTTAGGGGACAAATCAACCCCTGAGCATATTTGCTGGTCGTACAAATTACGTACATTTTAAGGCATTCTATCTATTAACATGGCATTATACATAAATTACGTTATTGTGCGCGTTTATCTCCCGCCGGCGAAGGCCGGGGCTCAAGTGACCCAGTTACAAGACAATTAGATTTGTAATACTTTCCACAAGATGTTTATAGTGGGCATATACAATTTAAAATATACAATAATGATGGTTTTCCACGGCAGTATCCTTTTCTGTTAGCGCAACGTATGTAAAGTGGGCGTGGCCTAGTGGCCCACGATCCCAGGGGACTCAGATTAATGCTACAAGTGATAACATGATCAATGATTTTTAACTGCAAGGAATAAAAGCAGACTTCAATAAAGAAAATACAAGACCTACAAGACGAACTTATTTCATTATACATACAGTATTTCATCGGTAATTGTCCCAAATGTCTCCGACATAATTGTCCCTGAGATATCCCCACTAGTGCGGGGTGTACCCCCTTGAGGGGCCGTGAAGCTCGAGAGGCCTCGGTCGCCGAGAAATATGACACCATGCGGCTCGGGTATATCGGTGAGACCACACTAATCCGAATTTCCAACTTCTTTATTATTCATTATTTTTTTATGCGACTTCGATGACCATAGTCCCATAAAAAAATAATGATTAATGAAGAAGTTGAAAATTCGGATTAGGTATGTTTACATTTCTCGGTGACCGAGGCCTCTCGAGTTCGGCTGTCCTTCTCTACGTTCGGCAAACCTCAAACAATGATATCCCTCGCGCATAATTGTCCCTCCGCAGACCCGTGTTGTGGACAGTTATCGATGAAATACTGTAATTATTATTTATTATCGCCTTGCCTCTCGGCTTTGGCCAGGACTCTCCACTTTGCTCTTATGCAATTTCATATTATTATAACATGATATAATATGTAAACGTATTTTATCATATGTACTCTGTCATGGGTGGGAGGTGTTTGTCGTGTGGGCGTGGCTTCGTTGCTCTCAATACAGTTACGCAATGCTCCTGGACGCGTTCTGTAGCCCGTATCTTGTCTTAAATGTATAAAATTCATAGTCTATTGATAAATATGATTCAGATTGACTTGTTTAATGGGAATTAGCCGCAAATGGAATAACCTGGAGCAATTTTGGGCATAAGGATCATCGGTTTCGTTCAAGAGCCAGCGCAGCGAGAGTAGCGGTTGTTGTCCCGTGTAATTGAAAAAGGAAATTGTTTACATCACTGTGTAAACTGATCGAGCCGCGATACTCTCGTTTCCAGGTATGCCGGTGATTCTACGCAGCGCTTAGTCACGGTTCGAGGACGCCTTTAAATTTGAAGAAGAGAAGAAAGCAAGGTCCACGAGCATTTATGTCGCGAGCAGAGCAGCTCCTTTGTTCTTTCTGCTGCGCTGCTGTACCGTGAAACGGCGACTTTCATCGATAGCGAGGAACGGTGAGTCGATTATACAATATCGGAGAGCAACGAGAATATCTAATATCACCTAAGACGATTTATCATAAACCGTTCGTACAATTCGCAAACGTAGATCGTCCCGCTGTTTATTTTCAATGATCTGTACCATCTCCATCCAATAAGAATTGGAGAAACATTTTAAATATCAAGTGCCATTTCATCAAACTGAACAATTTTAATAAACAGATAAGTGACTCACAGATACTCCTAATACCACTTGAAATAATTTACCATAAACTGCCGTCATAATTCATAAATGTAGGCCGCCATTTATTTTAAATGATCTGTACCATCTTCATACAATAAAAATTGGAGAAACATTTTAAATATCAAGTGCCATTTCATCAAACTGAACAATCTTAATAAACAGAGAAGTGACTAACAGATACTCCTAATACCACTTGAAATAATTTACCATAAACTGCCGTCATAATTCATAAATGTAGGCCGCCATTTATTTTAAATGATCTGTACCATCTTCATACAATAAAAATTGGAGAAACATTTTAAATATCAAGTGCCATTTCATCAAACTGAACAATCTTAATAAACAGAGAAGTGACTAACAGATACTCCTAATACCACTTGAAATAATTTACCATAAACTGCCGTCATAATTCATAAATGTAGGCCGCCATTTATTTTAAATGATCTGTACCATCTTCATACAATAAAAATTGGAGAAACATTTTAACTATCAAGTGCAATTTCATCACAATGAACAATCTTTATAAACAGAGAAATGACTAACAGGCACGCCTAATACCACTTGAAACGATATACTATAAACTACCCCCAAACATTCATAAATATAAATCGCCAGCTTTAAAAAATAATCTGTATCATCTTCAGCTAACAAAAATTGGAAGAAATATTTCAAATTCCAAATACAGTGCCATTTCATTAAAATAAATAGCACTTCACATTATTTAACATAAACTACCACCACAATTCACAAATATAAATCGCCAGCTTTGAAAAATAATCTGTATCATCTTCAGCCAACAGGAATTGGAAGAAATATTTTCAATTCCAATTACATTGCTATTTCATTAAAATAAATGAAGAATGAGCAAGTTAATTGTAGACCCGATAGTACTTCAGACTATTTACCATAAACTACCCCCACAATTCGCATATATAAATCGCCAGCTTTCAAAAATAATTTATATCATCCTCACCCAACAAGAATTGGTATAAATATTTTAGATTTCAACTGCAGTGCCATTTCATGAAAATAAATGAAGAATGAGTAAGTTGTAGACCCGATAGCACTTCATACTATTTACCATAAACTACCCCCACAATTCGCAAATATAAATCGCCAGCTTTCAAAAATAATCTGCATCATCTTCAGCCAACAAGAATTGGAAGGAATATTTTCAATTCCAAGTACATTGCTATTTCATTAAAATAAATGAAGAATGAGCAAGTTAATTGTAGACCCGATAGCACTTCAGACTATTTACCATAAACTACCCCCACAATTCACAAATATAAATCGCCAGCTTTCAAAAATAATTTATATCATCCTCACCCAACAATAATTGGAATAAATATTTTAGATTTCAACTGCAGTGCCATTTCATTAAAATAAATGATGAATGAGTAAGTTGTAGACAATATAGCAGTTGAGATGATCTATCGGGATCGCTAGGATCCACGAGCAGACCGTCTCGTCGACGGAACGTGATAGAAGATCGGCTGGTTTTCTGGCGTGCGTTTTTGCAACGCGGTTTGCCGTTCCGTAGTAGGCCGAATAACAGGATATACGGTGTCCGATGAACATCCTACAGTCTGCGGCGTCTCTGCCCGTTATCGACCACTCGTGGACACGTTTGCACGGTGATAGGTGCACGCTCCTTTCGATACGAGCTGCGATCGTGTGTGGGTGGCCACCTATACACGCGACGCTAGCGAGAGAAAAAAGAAAAATGAGACACAACCGAGCGACTCTCCTCGCTTCGAATAATTTCTCGCTCGTGGAGAACAAGTTTCTTTTTTATCCTTTTAACACGTTCGCTACCTTCTTCGCAAATATATGACGTCATCACAATCTTGCTATTTATCTGAAGATAGCCAAATTGATACAATGTGTCATCAGTCATAATACAAGGCATAGAGAAAGATACATATTCAAAGATTATTATAATATTTCGTAAAGAAGACATGTTGCATTCAGTAAAACATTTTAACACTAGATTTACGGGGCCCGTCAAAATGACGGATTCCAAAATTTTTAATTTACGATTATTAAGACTGTAAGGAGGCATTCGTGAGGAATTATTAAATAGATATATTTTTTTGTGTACATATTACAATAAAAATCGCTGAAGATCTAAGTAAATACAATTTTATTATTTTTACGAAGCAATGTAAAATAAACAATTTTAGATCTCCGTAAACCTAGCGTTAACAATGATGAAAAGCAACGATGCGAATGATTAACTTATTGGTAGACAGCAGATGTTATGCATTTATCACAAAAACGAGTGGTTGTAATTTGAAACAGTGAAAATATTATTTTCATCCTATTAAGCATGATAAGAAATTTTTTATTTCATTCCAGTTTGTTGTAATTCATATAGAACATTTTCATTTTGAATAAAGATCCGCTATCTACTATTACACTAGACTGCGGATTTTAATATGATAAAAATTGACTAGATGAAATTTCGAACAGTGTAAAAACTGAGAGTATTTAACACTAGATTTACGGGGCACGTTAAAATGACGGATTCAAAATTTTTTAATTTACGGTTATTGAGAGTGTAAGGAGGCATTCGTGAGGAATTATTAAATAGATATATTTTTTTGTGTACATATTACAATAAAAATCGCTGAAGATCTAAGTAAATACAATTTTATTATTTTTGTAAAGCAATGTAAAATAATCAATTTTAGTGCTCCGTAAACCTAGTGTTAATAATATGCATACATTATTATCCACTCACTGAAATTATTAAAGACAGAATTAAATACCGAATAAAAATCGCGATAAAATTCAATCTTGTAATTTCTGTTGGGTAACGTAACGTATCGTTAGTTTTTAGTATTCGATGAGTTTAGTGTTAGACTTTGAAGGGGAAGAAGCTGCGGGGAAAATTGCTAGGTGGAATTTACGAGCGATTCGCGTTGTCCCGTTCGCCGATACGACGGAGACAAACGATCTTATCTGGTGCAAGCCAACTCCTTCGACGATCGCGGTTTACCGTTTCACGCGGCCGCACGGACGACGGTATAAATAATGTTGGACGCGTGTCGTGCCGTGTCGATTTGAATCTCGAGCAACAAGACCGGTTCCGTTTAGCGAAAGTATTTCGTAGTTATCTACGTGCGAATATAATACGCTCGCTAAACAGTATAACCGAGCCACTGATTTCACGTTGATCATCATTTATTAGCTTCGACAACGATTACCGCTGAAAATGAACTCGACGAAGTAATTCGCAAAATTCGAGCTTCGAATCCAGCAAAATAGTTATTACATTATTTTCCGTTTAATAAATTGATCAAAGTTGAAAATACATTTTAATCTATCTTCGGTACCCTACAGTTGAAATGAAGAAACTTTTTATTTTGCACAAAAATCTGCAGTCTAAGAATAAAGAATATCCTCAATAAAAGCACAAGAATTTAACGAAGGCTTACTTATTGGGATCTGACATTTTAAGTGGCGCCGTCTGCTGCCGAAAAGTAGAAATACTTTAAGCGTGGCTTGGCTTGGCTTATAGCAGCTTACAGTGTTAACAGGTGTTAGTGGCAGTATAAACTTGCAGTGTTAAAACAGGTGTTAATTAAAAATAACGTTATGGAAGCTCCAATTTTTCCACCGTGTAGCAAAAGTAATTTTGATTTCAGTGAAAGATTATGATAGCAGAGCGAGCAAAAATTTGTTGCTCCGTTTCCACACTTTGAAATGAACTATGTGAAGTGAACTGCTTGAAATTTATAAGACCTCCATTTCTAAAATACAAGAAGCAATTTAGTAAAGAACAGTCTACTTTGACAGCTAAAATAGCTAAAGCTAGAGTGCATATTGAAAGATCTAACCAGATCTATCCTTTCAAAATTCTTAGTTCAGTGATGCCTGTGGCATTAGTGCCTCTAATAGAAGATATTTGTACAATTATTTGTGAAGTACTTAATATGTCCTCACCGATTATAAGTGATTCGAAATTTATGAATTTATAATTGTAAATTTAGATGGTATATTAAAGAACAAATTTTTTTTATAAAATCTATTATTTGATAAAACATACTTTAAAAAGCCGTTCTCCTTCAACAAACTTTCTTTTTGCAGGATTTCTACCTGCCCACTTACAAGTTTCTCCCATACTTACAAACATTTCAAGTAAAACGAAAAAAGAAGACACCAGTACAATGTTAAGATCAAGCACTTCGTCGCCATATTGGATAGCTATATATATTGTCCACGCCCCCATGTCAGATCTCAATAGAACAGAAGTGGACATTGTAGAATATCTTTCTTGAACAGATCGATTACTGCCAGGTTCGTGTCGATTTCTCTTATGAACAATAAATGAGGAATTTAATTTTTCTTGTCGATGATGAAAATTTGGGAGTGCAACGAGAAAGTTCCCGATGGAAGGAAACCGTTGTACAGTGAAATGTGTCGCAGTTTTCAATTCCAGGAGCCGGAGCACCGACTATCGACTTCGTGAGATCGAAATCACAATACGAGCTTCTGTCCTCCGGTATGCAGAGTTGTATGGCTCTGAGGTATTGCCGATGAGTCAGACAACAACGTGGAATGTCGCTAATGAGTCGCGGCGGCCGTTCCGTCGAAACGCGGGAGACTTCGTGTCACCGCAGCTTTTCACCATTTTACGGAGGCACGCGTCCCTTTGTGCCGGTTTCCATGAATATTCGACGGAATCCGAGCTTTCAATAACATCTCGATCCCATTCAAATCAATTTGATACTCGCCACAACAGAAATATACAGTCACTCCTATTAATATTCGGACACTCCAAAAAAGAAGATAACTTTTTTCATGTTGGACCGTATGACCTGGATTTTTGAAGGAATTAGAACAATTACTTTACCACATGACGCAAAAAAAGAAATTTTGAAAAAATTGTAATTGGTCGGCATTACAGAGGAAATACTAAAAGTTGCTTTTCACAATTTTTGAAATGCAACTTCTTTAGGCGCGTTAGGCGCAAAACCTCGACGCGGTAGGAGTAAAACCGATCTGGCGATGAAACGATGAAACGATGAAACAAAATCCTATTCTATGAAGTGAAACTTCTGTAGACGCGTTAGACGTAAAACCTAGGCGCGGTAGGCGTAAAACCAATCTGGCGATGAAACGATGAAGCGATGAAACGGTGAAACGAAATTCTATTCAATTAGCATATACGGTTGAGGGTTCGGCATTGCTTAGTAGAGATTATGATAAAATTCCGATGATGCTAAGTGGAGATTTCAACGTGAACTTTGCATCGGAACAATCAAAATCATTAATAGAATTTTTCAGAAGTAAATTAAGATTGCAAATGGTAAATAATCCTAATGAAGCGACAACAAGATCAGGAACAACTCTCGATGCAGTATTCGCAAGATATTTAGACAAAATTGAATCAAGAATATTTATATCATTTTTTAGCTATCACAAGCCAATTGTTTCAATAATAGAATCATGGAAAATTAAATGTCATAAAGTGTTAACAAAAATTCGAAAAAATATTAAAGAAAGAAGTTTCACTTCAGCCATGTGGTTTAAGCACATACCAATTTTTTTATGTGGGTCCATATTTCTTCTTCTAGTGAAAGGGTGTTGTGTAACTATTTTTGAAACTTTTAGCAATATATTCACAACACTTTTCTGATTAAAATGATACCAAACACGACGCAATTTGGATTGTCTCTACTCGTTTAATCCACGATGCAGTAGAACCTCTATCATCCGAACGGAGAGCACTAGTGTTCGGTTAATAGAACAGTCAGTTAGCTACAGTGCTACATTAAATTGTTACTATTCTGTACAATAAATCATGCTGCATAAACATTGAACTTCAGAACTATATGCATGTAAAATGGATATGTATCCATACAGTGAAAAATTCAAATGCCTTCAGTTCGGATAATCGAGGTTCCACAATATCGTGGATTAAGCGAACGAGCATGCTCCGAAGAATATCATGTGTGGGTTCTTTTTAATCAGAAAAACGTCCCCAACACGTTACTAAACGTTCCACAATGAAATAATTAAAAAGATGCTTTACAAATCAAGATATAACAATAAAGCACATTTAGGCTCATCGTGATTCGAAGAAAACAACCAGTACAGAGTAAATTAATCATTCCGCGGTAGCAAGACATGCGATCGTGTATACAAGTAGCGGTTCACAGTGATCAGCACGAGATGACACAGCTCGCAGAATCGCACGGAAAAATGTCGTAGGGAGGACAGTGATTTTGAGTCCTCGTCGGCGGCGTCATGCGAGATGCATAATCGCACGTAGCCGTCCGGCCGCACACCTTGATATTCGCGTGTGTCAGCGGATCGTGGGAACTGGTGTAGTATCTTTCAAGAGCGTGGGTCGCCAGTGTTGGTGTTTATTCAACGGGCAGAACAATGCGCGGGACTATGTAGCCCGTTCCGCGTTGCTGCGCCCAAGATCATCGGTTGCTACTGTTCCTCCGAGAGCGAGCCGCTTTGTCACTTTCGGATGACTAACAATAAAATCGCCTGTGCGCCGGTCATTAATGAAAATCATCGTCACCACCGTCGCCGCAACCGCATGCGGGAACCTGTGCAGTATGCCGAGGCATCTCGAAAGAAACGATTACGTGTGTTGTCTTCCACGGGACGAGAGAACTAAGAAACTGTTCCCAACTGGTCACCATTGTCACGAGAACGTAATTTCCTGGCTGCGTCTGTCGTTCTCCGTAACTTTCTGTAATATTCTCGGAGACCACGGATTTCATATATAGCAATTAATTGGATTTCTCATCATGAACAATTTACAACATAATTAAGACTATAATTGTGATTTCTATCGATCGAATTTTGAATTATAGTCACTCCCATTAATATTCGTACACTCTAAAAGACGATCACGTTTTTAATATTGGATCATGTGGCTTTGCATAAAGATCGGCAGTCTATTCATAAGCTACAAGTCTATAGAACAGTAAATTGTCGTTTATGTCTTGTACTGGCACTATTCATTGAATAATAGTTTTTTTGTTTCTAATGATTTTCGTTATGAAATTGTTACCGACATATTAGTGACATTTTCCTGATTAGAACGAGTCCCAACATGGTATCATTCGGAGCCTAATTACTTGTTTAATCTTGTCCGAACCGGTGATATTTGAATTCTCCGTTGTCTGTATTTTTCATTCTACAAGTAAGTAGCGATTTAATGTAACGCTGTAGTAGATACAGTCACTCCCATTAATATTCGCACACTCTAAAAGACAATCACGTTTTTAATATTGGATCATGTGACTTGGATTTTTCTTTTTGAGAAGTTAGAACAATTAGTTTACTACACGTTGAAAACAAGAAATTTTGAAAAAATTGTAATTGGTCGGAATTACGAAGAAAATACTAAAAGATGTTATTTATAACTGTTTTATGTGTGTCCATATTGAAAATTCAACAGATACGTATTGTAGATTTGTGTCAACTGTATACACTCTGAATATTTCACCAAAATCGGCAAACGTTGCAATGAGCTACAACTGTTTGAAGATTGTAAAAATTGCAGCTTTTCACAATTTTCGGCCTTAAACTGTAATAAATCGAAGGATTCTTACGTCAGTCGATGCCTGTCGCTGTTTTCCACGTAATCCAAATTGGATAAAAATTTGAAAATGTATACAATTGATACAGATCTACAAAATGGATGTTTTAAATTTTCAACATAAGCCACATAAAAAAATTGTGAAACACAACTTTTAGTATTTTCTCTGCAATACCGACCAATTGCAATTGTTTTATAATTTCTTTCTCACGTCATGTAGTAAACTAATTATTCTAACTTCTCAAAAAAGTCCAAGTCGTATGGTCCAATATTGAACAAGTTATCGTCTTTTTAAGAGTGTACTAATATTAATGGGAGTGACTGTATGTTAGAGAAGATGTTATTGGCCGCCAATAACATATTCTCTAACATAATTCAAAATTCGATCGATAGAAATCACAATTATATCATGGATGGCGAAACATTTACAAACAACCAGACTTTTTTTGCGTCAATGTCAAGGACGTTTGGTGTGGAAACAGTTAAAATTCTTAAGGATTGGTCGTACACGAATTTATCCATAGCTAAGATAAGTAACAAAAAACTTTTTCTTCTAAAATGTAGATCCAATAACATTATTCCTAATTTCATTTACAAAATAGTTATTAAGAAAAACAATTTTATCATTACGTCTCCATTCACTCATGACAAGTTGTTGAAATTACAGAACAGATATATGAAAAAAGTTTTAAACATTACTATTAAAGATACACACAATTTACACAGTAAATTACTTAATAATATTTTTGAATTAAACGAAAAATTACAGTTTCTTATTCCCCAACATATTCTAGAAAAATTTTATAGATTTAAAAATAAAAAATTTTTAAAACTCTTCAAAAACCAAAAAAAATGTAGTATTAAAAAATTCAACAACCTGTTGAGAGTTAATGACAGAAATTATGAAATGGATGTATCCATTGCTGACAAACTCACTAATAATGATTCAGTTGACATTAACAACAATTCATGGTTTAAAAATTTAAGAAACATTGATGTTCCAATAAATAACGCCAATAACATCTTCTCTAACATAATTAATACTAATGTTAACATGAATTGTAAGCAATCCAGGTTAAGCTAACAATGTAAATTGTTCTCTAACGAATAATCGATAAGACAATTCAATTATACCAGTAGTGAGTATAGTATATTAACTACCAATTGTCTCGGAAGAGTAAAAACAATCGTTGTCGTCCATTTAACCACTCGCGCTATAAAGACGTGCCACGCACGTCGAGATGCTTTCGTTCCAAAGTCGGAAGCGACGTGTATACCACGTCGATAGGCATTTGGTGTAGAAACAAAAACGACGTGTTCTTCGCGTCGGCTAACCATAGACGCGGTGTGGCGTCAATGTAACGCCTTACCGCATGTTATATTGTAGAGCGCGGCACGGCAACCGAAAGTTAAATCGTAGCGCAAGTGGTTAATAGCAAAACACGTGAACGATGTTGGATCATTATCAACAAATTCACCAAAAGGAGAAAAAAGGCAAAAAGAGAAATGTCGGTGCTGTCCTTCTGATGCTGCTTAGACGTTGTGCTGTCAAATTGGGAAGACAATGATACAATTTCAGCTAAAACTGACTCTCGAATGCAACACTATCATGGATCTTCTCTAAGGAAAGCAAATATGCCTGTAGATTGGTAGTGACGTTATGAATTCGCCAACGCCCCCCCCCCCTCAAATGGCCACCCAGGGTACAACTTCATCTAAAAATGAGCTTCCCAAAACGACACCAACATGTCAGCATCCATTTCCTCCCAGCGAAGCAAAATTGCCTAACCAATGCTGACGGAAAAAAGAGTGTCGTTATTTTTCTTTGTAAGGGCGTTGAGCTGTTAAATGGATAGCGACCTCATAAATTCGCGAATCCTTTAAAAAGATGGCCACCTACGGTACAACTTTGGCTTAAAATGGCTCACTAAAACGACATTAATATGCCCCTGTTCTTGGCAAAGCAATGATACCTAAGAGACGTTACCGGTCGCAGAGAAATCCGCGCTTGAGCATCACGAGCTAGCATTACTGACGGAAAAAAAGAGACCGGCCATATAGGAGACGGTTGCGCAATAAGTTCCACGGCGTTTCTCCTTCAATAAGGTTCTGCGGAGGAATCTGGCGGGCGCCTGTTACGCAAAATGCCAATTGGTGCTGCTGCCCGCCCCCGCGCCCGCCCCACCCCCCGCCACCAACGATCCTAACCTCGATTCCCGTGTTCATCTCCCGGTTCACGGTGGAACAATGGCGGCATTAGCGGCTCGCGGCCGTTCTGCAAAGATTTCTCAGAGCCTGGGCTGGCGCGTTAACGCAATTTCCACGAAAGGTGTGTACTCCACGGAAGACAGCTCGTGGAGCCACCGAGGTCCCCGGTTATTGATCGTCGAGGCTAGCCGGCTCGGCTCGGCTCGGCTCGGCTGCCAACCTGGCTAGCTACCTAGCTGACTGGCTGGCTGGCTGGCTCGTTGATTTTACTCCCAGCCAGAGGAGGATCATACTGGATGTGGTATAGATAATGCTCGCCTATACCTACAAACGGTGTACACCCACACCTGCCCCAGGCCAAGCTACACGTAAGCCCTCCGCTCTGCACGGGGAACGCGACGCAGATACCGATTAAACGCCGTCTGCCCCCGGAATATTCCGCTTTCCAACAAACCGTTTTGGTCCCGTCGGTTATTCCCCGCTTCGATTTTCGCGCTAACTTTCAGGCAGAGCCTCGATTCTCAAATCGTTATTTTGCGCTCATTCATATGTACATGTTCTTCTTAAGATAGAATTTTTGCAGCTTGTAGTTTCTACATGGCTAACGATGCCTAGGACCATTTACAGCTGAACGTTTTTTGGTACTCTTTTGATGGAAACGTTTAAAAGATCCTCAATTTGATGGTGAACGTTGTACTCTGAATCAGATTGTTGTTAAACTTCTTCCTACATTTTCTTACAACATAGAGTCTTAATAATTCACAGATTTATTGTATCTCGCAGTCTGTACACGGTTGATGATGCTGGGGGTCATTCAGAGTCGATTATTCTTTGCTTCGATTTTTGTGCTAACTTTCTAGCAGAGTTGTGTGGAGCATTTGGTCATTGGATGGACTGAATCGTTATTGAACTAATTCGTGCAGTTTTTTGAAGAATAGAGAGTTAGAATTATTAGATGGAATTGTTGCATGTTGTGGCTTCTACGTGGTTGATTGTGCTTCGGACCATCTACTGTCATTATTTTTAAACTTATTTTGTGCTGCATCATCCTCTTGTCAAAGATTTCGTGAATGTACGAGTTAAATCGTTATTAAACTGCATTGTACAATTTCTTAAAGAACAGAGTTATATAGCATTGTTAGTATTATTGCATCCTGTAGTCTCTACATAATTGATGATGCTTTGGGCTTTTGATAGTTTAATATTCCTTACAATAGCATGGATGGATTTTATAGTGAATTCTTCAATCCTGTAAATTAAACTCCTTAGATCAATTTTATGAATCAAATAACTATTAATCCTCATCCTGCATGTTCTTAAAGAATTGCACTGATCCACTAATTTATCGCATCTTAGCAACTTGATAGTAACTATCGCTACAAGTAAATCGTTGAAACTATAAAAAAATAGAAAAACGTCGTTATACTTCAGTTCTAACTTCGTTCGGAACTCACCCTCGACACTTCCACCCCCGTTCACGGAGTGTCCCTGGACAGAAAGAGCTGAGAAGTGGATTGCGGCGAAGTTTTCCAGGAATTTCTCCGAGCGTGTATAATATTCGTAGAAAGGGGAAGATTATTGGCGCAGGTTGGTCTTGGCTCGAAGGGAGCGAGTCGGACAACTTGGGGGCTGCCAAGGTTCGCTTCGTTGTTGCCGCTGGGATCCGAGTTGGTAGGTGGTTTTGGTAGCCAGGCAACCTGGGCTAGTTCCAGCCGTAACCACACCCTCGATTGACCAATTTATTACTCATCTAACAACCGGTCCGCTACCGTGCAGACCGCGCGCTCCGCTGTGTTTGATTCTGACGGGGGTTACCTCGTGTGTCGATCCCACAAACGAGCCCTGGACGCTCCACGGGCCTCTAACCTAGATTTTCATGCTTTCTCCAACCTTTCTTATCCGCTCTGATGTCCACTGGTCCCGCCACACGATCGATAACATGTTCCTTTGCTTTAGATTTCTGCGATTTTTACACATGGCTCGCCTGGGCCACCTGGTTTTAACACTGGAATCGCGGGAGTCGTCGTTTCGATTGGTTCTGGATTAAATTTGTGATTGTGTGGACTGTGAAAATACATATGTGGAGAGCTGTTTAATAAATTGAGGGTCTCTCTGTTGTACGTTTCTAAAAGTCATCCCTTAAAAATTAGATCAGCTTTAGTAACCATCGTGTAAACAAAATTCTACGAAGCAATTGACAAGCTTTTGCTCTGAATGTTTCCGAAAAGAACATACACCTAAAAATCATTCCCTAAAGAAGGTATTGCACTATCTCCGGGATTCAATCTGTTAGAAGAGGTTCCACGAAACAATCGACGAAGATCCTCCTTTGACTGTTCTCAAACAACCTGCATCTCTAAATAGCATCCCCTAAGAAGAAGAGGAAGATTTTCTTAGACTAACTTTAGGATTCATCTCGAAAACATAATCGAATGGAATAACCAATGCAGATCATCTAAATATCTCGAAAGAAGCTGAAAATCGTCCCCAGAAAATGATCAATGAAACAACTAAAGAAGCTTTGCGTCTAAATGTCTCCAGAAGGGACACACCTCTAAAAATGATCCCCTAACATAGGTACTATTAGCTTCTTAACGAAGCCTAGTCAGGAGATCCTCGTCATATCAGGATCACCAAAGACTTCATCCCCAACGAAACCTTCGAAACACAATCTACCTGTCGAAAGGATGACTCTTTCTAAAACGATGCTCAACCAAAAACCACCATCTACAACCTACCACCCTAAAACCAAATCCACCATTGCTTAAACCAAACCATCCTCTCAAAATTCAAACGCAAGAAGAACCTCACCAAAAGACTCCCATAATCTCGTAGACGAAGCTCCCCAGGTCAGCCCAATCGTTGAGACGACAATCGTCGATTCCGTGGCCATAATAAGCGTCCTATGCCCCCAATGGGGTGCCAGAGAGAGAGTCAAAGAGAGTCAGGGAAAGAGAGAAAGAGAGAGAGAGAGAGTATGAGAAGGGGTGGTACGGGTGGGGGTTGAAAGGTACCGATTCGTGACGTGACGTGGCCCAAGGTACGAATGCGAGAAGTTGCGAGGAAGCCTTAATGATCGAAGCGCTTCTTCCACGAACCCGGGGAATCTGATTCAAGGGGATAGGGGGCTAACAAAGAGAGAGGTGGGCAACACGGGCGTGGGTGGACGGACGGACGGGCGGCTAAAGTCAGATCTCCAAGGTTTCATAGGTGTGTTGGCTACAAACGGTTGCTAGGCTACCGGCTAGGGAGGCAACCGGTCAATACCTCCGCGCACCTCCGAGCTGAAACGTCACCGGTGGAGAGTTGCTCTCTCCACCTGTCCCACCCTTCGCGCACGGTTCCCCCCCCCCCGAACCATCCCCGCGCACACCTTCGACACCCAGCAGCAGCAGCACCCAGGACACCAACGCCACTGTCCCCTCCTCTTCATCCTCCTCCTCTTCTCCTCTTCTTTCCTCCTTCTAGCTCTGCCAGCTCTGCCAGTTCTGCCAGCTCTCCTAGCTCTGCTAGCTCTGCTCCTCTTCCTCCTCTTCTCTCTTCATCCTCCTCTTCATCCCCCTACTATTCTCCTACTCTTCTCTCCTCTTCTCCCCTAGTTTTACTAACTCTGCTCCTCCTGCCTCCTCTTCCATCGCACTGCCCACGCCACCATCCACCACCCGACTCTCTCTCGCTCTCTCTACCTTCTCCAGGCTGTTAACGACGAGGGCCGCTAACCCCTCATCCGTATCTCGTTCTCTCCCGTGCACTGCTGGCTTTCTGGCTACTCGCGACCACGAAAAACACCCACGTAAACGCACATCCACCAGCACCAGCCCCCGACGGAGATACGCTTCCGTAGGAAATGGGACGTGGACGGTGTTAAATGGAATGAACCCCTTGCCTTAGGATTTCTTTCACAACTACCGTGTAATTAGATCCACCTCTTTGTCCATATACTAAACTGAAAATAATAGAAGAATAGTCTGAAATTCTTCTATCTGAAAAAGAAGATTTATACGCTCAACCCTAGTAGATGTAACACGGTTCATTCGTTCTGTGTTGTTTCAGAATCGTGTTAAACAAAAGCAGTAATACACATCAGGGTATGCAGAGGATTGTATGAAGATTATCCTATTTAGTCGTGCTACGTAGAAACTGTATTATAAATATATCGTTTTATAATGTCGCAGTTTTGTACCGTGTTTTTAGAGTAATCATTAGACTACGGCTTTTTATAGAAAATAAGAATTGTTTGCATCGATTTGAACGAACAGAGGCCAAGTAGATATTTCGGTGTTCCTTTAATAATTTTAATAATCTGGGAGTTATACATATTGAATATCTTAAATTCTTTTCATCTGTCACCTGCTTTACATTGCACTTGCTCTATTTTTTACTATAAAAGCAGCAATTCTGCAGTTTAGTAATTCTATTTCGTGGAATTTGAAAACTCCAATGATCACATGGAACTCGTGCAGTTGATTGACGAAAGATGTAAAAATATAGATAGAGGTGTACTCACAATTCGTTTGGGAATGTGTCGAAGAACAAAATAGTAAAGACATCGCGAACGCGGCGGTGTTCGAGGCGTTGCTATCGATAAATTTCACGGTGCATAATGGATTAAGTGAAACGTACCGCGCGGAATAAAACGGACGGTTTAAGATCAACGCCTCCGATAAGATCGCTCGTAGTATTATGCAATTTTGTACCAATTATTACGTACACAATGTTCTATCGAACGCCGTATCTCTCCGCATTTTAAACGCACGAAACCTGCCCGACACACAATTCGTGTCCACGCCTCGGGGCAATATCAGGCTCGCTACTTCGCGCGCCACCTAACTCTCTAACCCCTCCTATATGTATATCTCACTATACCTGAGCTTCTGGATTTTCCACGTGGCCCTGTTATCGCCCAAATTTTCCTATTGGGTACCTGAAATATTCCTAAAGGCCGTCCGAAGATTCCGCATGTTCACAAAATACTATTCGTGTGAAAATTTCGGGACCCAAGTATCAATATCGTGAAAAAATCCTTTTATTTTTAATTATCTTTCTGTAACACTTTCACCGACACATTCGTGACGTTTTTCTGATTAAAATGATATCAAACATGATACGATTTGGATCGTATCTACTTATTTAATACTAATTATCCAAACTAGTCAGTGGAAGATGAGTGTTACGGTCTAAGTAACAATTATATATTATAGCCACTGTGCTGGATTAAATATTTATTTAATTTAACTGTCTAATCAATGAATCGTGTTGCATACATGCATATATGTATATACATGGTGGTCCTTTTAAGTAAGGTCACCTAAATATTTCTTCAGCTTATTGTGATGCAAAAATATTTTTTTAGGTCCAATATGTAGCAAGAATATTTTTTTGCCAAGGTCATTTTTTTCGGAGTTGCCACGGTCATCGGTGTTTTTTGACGCATAACTACATTTTTTATTATTGCATCGTGTAGCTGATCGAAAAATACATTCAGATATCTATAATAACCTTGAAATGACCTTGATCTTCGAAAATTAAAGTTTATATATACATATATTATATATTATATATTATATATATATATATATATATGTATATATATATATATTAATATACATATCGCATAACGACAGGTTTGAGCAACAAATTGTGTTCACCTAAACTGCTCATAATTCGCTCAGAGTTTGCCACAAGGGTTTAAAACTTGTCCATAACATAATGAAGACTACCAGCTGCGAGTCTCCATCATTTAAATTACCGCATTGTTGTTAATGAGGTTAATGCGGTTAATGTTGTTAATGCAAGTGGAAAAGCAATATTCTGCGAACTTTTTGTCGACGTTATCTCCCTCTTGTATTCACGCGTGTTCCTTTCGTGGCGAGGCAGCCACCCATTTCCGGGAACCGCAGCCACGGGAAGCCCCGGGGACAAGCGAAAGGGGTGCATCGTCCTTCTCTCTCTTTCCTATTCTCCCGTTTTCTCTCTCGCTCTTTCTCTCGGTTGAGTCTGCACCACCAGCAAACACGCGAGCGTTCCTCGTGTCGTCGGTGCATCCCCATGTTACAACCGGTGGCCCCGATGATCCTACGCGTCCTTCTTCCTTTCCACCGCTTTTCGACTCGATGACTACGTCACTTTCGGCCCCCGAACGGCTTCCTTTCCACGACGAAAGGTCGCCGCAATTATCGAGGGATCCACCCTCGCAGACGATCCTGTTGGGGGTGGGTTTCTCTTGCGGTGTCTCGCGGTGTCTTGCGGTTCCTGGCCTCTCGCTAGATACGGCACTGCTCGAATTAATATCTACATCTAGAACTAATATCTACGAAGCATTAACTTGAATACGGAAGAATTAAAACGAAATGTCACTTACATTTTACACAGACACTCTGACTCGATCTCCTACCCCAAGCGTCAAACATAGAAAAGAATAGCGAGCAACGAAAACGTCGGTACCATCTGCTGGGCAATGATAATACTCTTTTATGTCTGACTATTTTTTATTGAAATTTTTACCAACATGTTCGTGTCATTTCTCTAATTAAAATGAGTCCAAACATGATGCAATTTGAATCATTTTTAATCTTTTAATCCACTCGTTTAAACCTAACTATTGGGACGATACAACAGTTACCTACAGTCACTCCCATTAATATTCGTACACTCTTAAAAAGACGATAACTTGTTTAATATTGGACCATACGACTTGGAGTTTTTTGAGATGTTAGAATAATTAGTTTACTACTTGGCGTGAAAAAGAAATTTTAAAACAATTGCAATTGGTCGGTATTGCAAAGAAAATACTAAAAGTTGTGTTTTACAATTTTTTTATGTGGCCTATGTTGAAAATTTAAAACATCCATTTTGTAGATCTGTATCAATTGTATACATTTTCAAATTTTCATCCAATTTGGATTACGTGAAAAACTGCGACAGGCATCGAATGACGTAAGAATCCTTCGACTTATTACAGTTTAAGGCCGAAAATTGTGAAAAGCTGCAATTTTTACAATCTTCAAACAGTTGTAGCTCATTGCAACGTTTGCCGATTTTGGTGAAATATTCAGAGTGTATACAGTTGACACAGATCTACAAAACGTATTTGTTGAATTTTCAATATGGACACACATAAAACAGTTATAAATAACAACTTTTAGTATTTTCTTCGTAATTCCGACCAATTACAATTTTTTCAAAATGCCTTTTTTTCAACGTGTAGTAAACTACTTCTCAAAAAGAATCCAAGTCACATGATCCAATATTAAAAACGTGATCGTCTTTTAGAGAGTACGAATATGAATGGGAGTGACTGTATCTACTACAGCGTTACATTAAATCGCTACTTATTTGTAGAATGAAAAATACAGACAACGGAGAATTCAAATATCACCGGTTCGGACAAGATTAAACAAGTAATTATGCTCCGAATGATATCATGTTGGGACTCGTTCTAATCAGGAAAATGTCACTAATATGTCGGTAACAATTTCATAACGAAAATCATTAGAAACAAAAAAAGCATTATTCAATGAATAGTGTCAGCACAAGACGTAAACGGCAATTTACTGTTCTATAGACTTATAGCTTATGAATAAATTGCCGATCTTTATGCAAAATAAAAATTGTCCAAGTCAATCGTAAGATACAGAAGAGAAATGACAATGTATTTCATCTTTTAACAATTGTAGGAACTTGAAAGTAATGTAACAACACCATTCGATTCATCTAATGTCCCTACAATTTTATATTTGACCGGGCATTTTTATTATAAATTCATAGAATCCGCAGTCTACTTATGGAACGTGATATCACCGAGGTGCGATTTTCCGAGTTCATTGAAGCATCGTTAACGACGTCAGTCCGTCCGCGAGCTAATCATGTTTACGATATTAGGAAAATCTGTTAATAGCGAGTGCGCAAAGTACCGCCTTGCTTTCACCGAGATCATTAGAGGCAGCTCCTTTAGCTCACGGCGCGGCGTTCTCCGACATTTTGGCTGGAAAGCTCGATTATTCATTCTAACGAGCTGATTTTATCGGGGGAAAACCTTGTTCGGTTACTCGTACATAGACTGCCTTGGTCACTATTCGAAGCTCTTTGCTACTCCGGCCGAGGATTTTGCGTCGTTATGATTTATACACGAAAGATGCAAATTTCGCGGCGAGCTTCTCTTCGCTAAATCTCTTATCGATCATATATCCTCGGGAGCCTGTCTCGACGATGTCGGAATTTATACGAGCTCATTATACACGGTATTCATGAGCAATGAATACCCCGTCTAGATTTCAATTCTTTCCTTCGTGCGTACACTTCTTCTAATTAGCCGATTTTCCGGTGGAAAATGAACCCGCTCCGCGTAACAGTGCTTAGTATTCTAATAGATACCGTAACGAAAAATTATGCTCAATATACATTAACACGGGAGAAAGTTGCGTCGGGTTTATTAACATTAGAACTACCGAGCATTAAACTCGACTGGCTTATATTGCCTTATAATAACGACAAGATTGCGTTTATTCAGGTTTCGTACCATTTTTGTTTAAATATGTACTTCCATAGTTTAGTAAAAGATTACTCCTGGAAATATATTTATAATTTCAATATTAGTAAAAGAAAAAATTAGAAAACCAGAATTTTGACTGTTCTGGTAGTTTTATAGTTAATCACTGTTTACTCGCTGGTAGTTTCTAGATATTTCTATTTATAACTGTTCCTATTTGCAAGAATTAGTATTACCAGATAGTACGTACTTGTTTTAGTTCCATCACTAATTTAATCACGAACAAAAAAGCTGAGAGTATTTATAATTTTAATGTATTAGTCTCTGTGAAATCTTTTCAGATTTCCTGGAGGGGCGTTAACACTAGGTTTTCCGGGACTCGTCAAAATGGCGGATTCTAATGTCTTTAATTTACGATTATTGAGATTGCAAAGATGCATCCGTGAGCAACTATTCAACAAATGTATTTGTTCGGGTATATATTATACAAAAAAACGTCTAAAAATTTGGATAGATATGTTATTTTTATGAAATACTGAAAAATAGTGACTTCTGGTGCTCCGAAAACCTAGGGTTAAAAACAAAATAAAAGTGGGCTTTTCCGACGGTTTTCCCTTGAGAAATCAATGTAGAATCAAAAGGTTTGAATATTTTTGGCACTCTACTACTTAAATTATACAGTTTAACACGTTGACTGCCACGTAACTCAAATATGAATGACAGAATTGTTTCCCCGTATTTAAAAATGAATTATTGGATTAGTATAGTCAATGCACCAAATTTTGTTGGAATCTGGAAAATACAAGAAGGTTCAAAGACTACAAAGTATCGTACATTTTAACCTTCCAATTTTCAATTCATTAAATAAATTAATTGAATTTTATGGAACTTTTATTGAGGTTTGAAGTTCAAAGTGTTTAGAGAACTGTGAAGGGCGGAAGAGGTTAGGTATGAGGATTACAGGGGCGTCAATTAACCCTTTTCACTCGAATGGTGACTCTTAGTCACCAGTAAAAATTGCTATACAATTATTCAGGACAGTTTATATATTATTCAATTCGTCTCTATTTTATAAATTGCTAAAAACTACAAATGCAAAAAGATTTAATTTCAGGTTCACAATGTAAAAAAGATACATAGAATACAAATGTTCTAGGTTGAAAGAAATATTTTAATTTTATAATTGATGGCCCATATATGGGTTACGAAGATTTTAAATAAAATTCCGCAAGCCTCAATAATCGAGTACAACAAACTCTACGAATAAAACGAACTTTCAAAGAACAACACTATGTGATATACCTAGGGGTTGTTATAGCGTTTGAAGCAGCCCTTGTTCTCTGTGATCGAGGTAGGGTACCCGGAACGCGTCGAGGCAACCCTAATCGCGACCATGAACCGCGGGAGAGGTGCGGGCCGTCGAGTTACAGAACAGGTGGTAGAATTTCTTTCATTTTCCCGGCGATTTCACTGGAATCAGTATTCCAGGAAACGATTCTTCCGCTTCAGTTTTTATTCATATGGTCGGCGAGCTCCAGGAGCAGAGCCTTGCTGCCCGCCCATACAAGGCCCTCATCCACTCGCAATGAAAGTCAAGTGATCTACCCGCGGGCGAGTCGATTCCTACATCCTCACCTGCGCTCACCTGTCTTCCGCTCACTTTCCTTACCCTTGCGAGCGGCCACACTCCGCTCGATCCGCATCGCCAGCATTTCAGTTACATAGTTCGCATCAAAACCGACTGTGTCCACTCCGAACCAATCCGAAAAATAATTTGTTAAAGTACTCTTCTTGATTTGGTCAGACAGTATTCGAGGATTTTATTTTTGGAACGCTTCAAATGGCTTTCCGGTAGAATATCACTGATACACCGCGTGCAAACACTATTCTTCAGATAATACTTTTCTGATTCTAATGATTTTTAAAGTAGAATGAAATTGTTACCAAAATATTTATTAGTAAGATCAGAATGATCAATTCATTTGGAGATTGTTTTTTTTTCTTCGAAAGTCGATGAGGCTTGACGTATGTAATTTATTGTTAAATCTTGGATTGCGGCACTGACACTCGTGTCTGTAGGACGTGGAAGAAAATGATATAAAATGGTATAAAATAGTATGGAAAAGGATGAAATGGTGTAACATGGTAAAAAATGGTATAAAATAGTATGGAATAGTATAGAATAGTATGAAATGGTATAAAGTGGTATAAAATAGTATAGAATGGTATGAAATGGTATAAAGTGGTATAAGATAGTATGGAATAGCATGAAATGGTATAAAAGAGTATAAAATAGTATGGAATAGTATGAAATAGTATGCAATGGTATAAAATAATATGGAATAGTATGAAATGGTATAAAATAGTATGGAATAGTATGAAATGGTATAAAGTCGTATAAAATAGTATAGAATGGTATGAAATGTTATAAAGTGGTATAAAATAGTATGGAATAGCATGAAATGGTATAAAAGAATATAAAATAGTATGGAATAGTATGAATGGTATAAAATAGTATGGAATAGTATGAAATGGTATAATATAGTATGGAATAGTATGACATGGTATAAAATAGTATGGAATAGTATGAAATGGTATAAAATAGTATGGAATACTTTGTTTTTTTTTCTTCTTCGAAAGTCGAGGCTTAACGTATGTAACTTATTGTTAAATCTTGGATTGAGGCACTGACACTCACTGCGACGAAACGAAGGCGAGGAAGCAGGGCGTGGTTGAACAACAAAGAGAACTTCTTGCGCGATTTTTCCAGAAAATATGGCGACGACTCGGGAGATAGCGCATCCGAGAACATTGAACTCGGAATGCTGCTGACAAAAGACAAGCTCCCTGCCTCTGCTTCACAAACACCGTGCTATAACATAGTATACAATGTATGCTATACATTGTTCCCATCGTACACTAGCTTCGATTCTTCTCTCTCCCCTTCTCTCCCTCTCTGCTTTCTATATTCTGTTTTGCCACCGAAACGCGAAGAGCCAGCGTCGATAGGATTCTCATTAATTACCATTCAATGCAACAAAGTCAGCCCACACGCGGAGGCCTTGAAACGGATCCCGAGCGTTCCACTACAAGTTCCTATTCCATCTAGCATCGATCCTTCAAATAATCTGGATCTATAGATCGATTAGCGTTAATTGCTTTTCGAAATGACTCCATCTTAAAGTGTCCTATCGATCGCTTAACATTTCGGGTCTGTTGTACCCTAAATACCGTAAGTACCGTAAGTCCTCGAACTTATTCAAATTCATTCACGAACAATTTCCTGAAAATGGAAATCTGGTTTTTCTAGATATTGAGTTCATGACATAGCTGTTAATCGTTTTAAATGTTGTTATTTCAATCCGTAAGTTCGTGAGCAACTGTATATTGTTCCAATCGTTATCTTGACACGAGTACGATTTCCGTGGCCCCTCGTTTTGATCCGCCCCCTCCACGACCTAACCACAAGTCATTCTATTCACATGATTTTTCCATTACTAGTTCAAATTCTGGATGACAGCTACAATGCAAATATTATGCGAATAAAATTCCATTTTCTACAAAAAAGGTCTCTAAACCAGACCGATTTGACACCATGTTATATATACATTTATTCTTGAAATAACCCCAAGAACACAAATATAACCTCAAAACGAGGGGCCACGGGAATCGTACTCTCCCCGTTATCTTAAATTAATTGAAGAAATTCCGTCGTAAATTGCAAAAAAATTGACCATAATTGCTTATCAGTGAGTAAGCGCAGTTGCGTCGAGTTGCAGCGCAGCGAAGAACGAATCTTATTGGATACATCTGAGCAAAGATATGCGCCATCCGCAGGTGCATCGGCTGTTGAAGGTGGGCGAGAGGTCGCCCTCGAGAAGAGATGAAAAGAAAAATAATAAGCGTGAACCGTCACGTAGCAACCGTAAGCGCGGCCGCGTTGCCCACGGATGATGGAGGAAAAGAGGGAAACTTTATAAGAAACGCTTCCGGATGTGGGAATTCTAATCTTGATCAATCCTCGCGGCGAGATAACGACCGACCGGCTGAAACGTTCTTGTTCGTGCGCTCGCCGAGAAACGGATCGAGATTGCTATGGAAATGCGTGTGCTCTCCGACTAGGTTCCTTACGCCAGCACGCCACTCTTCTGTGATTTAAACGAGCATCGAAATGAATTGTGGCCTCGTTAACCGTCGCAGATAAGTCGCCCTTATTCTTCGAGAGCCGTACGACAATCGTCGAACCTCAATATCGGACATTTCGCGAAGAGCTGTTTGAATTCGATGCTCCAATGTTGTTTCTACGACTATAATTTGATTGGAAAAATCATACGATATTTGTGGATCGACTTACGAAGACCTGGAGACGATTGGAAATTTATTCACTATAGCCGAGATGCGATTAAGATCAAAATGGCGTCAACATTTTTTGAATGTGCTCTTAAAAATTAGAACATATTACTGTTATATCGATCTAATTAGTGTGGACTTTGAAAAATAGCTTTGAAAGTCTGCCAAGGATGGAAGAAAGATCCTAAAGTTTCCAGTACTCCCAAAAAGAGTTGTAGGACATTTAGAAAGACGTGGTAGTCCTACAATCTTTCTTATTATCTTTGGGAGGTCTCTATGACTCATACGTTGCTTTGGAAGACGTTTACAATTTTTTAATCAACACTTGAAAATATTTTGGGAATATTTGAGAATCCTGAAATGTTTTTTCTGTCTTTGGGAATCCTCCAGGATTTATTAAAATCTTGATCAGTTCTAGAGAACTCTCAGAGACAGAAGAAACACTCTAAGAAATTAAGCCTTCCCAATCGGAATTCTAGAAGGACTCCCAAGGTCAGAAGCAACATTCCAGAATTCCCAAATTTCTCATAGAATTTTTAAATGTTGACTGAAAAATGGTAAGGGTCTACAAAGGATTTTCATAAATCCTAGGGGTCTCCAAAAGATAGTGGGCAATATCCCAAGGCTCCCAAGTCTTCCCAAAAAAATTTGGTAGATTCTACAAGACTCCCAATGTCAGAATAGACATCCTAATGTTGATAATGTTAATAAAAATACTCCCAAAATATTTTGCAATGTTGACTGAAGAGTTGCAAGGATATTCAAAACATTTTCATAAATCTTAGGGGATTCCCAAAGATAGTAGCCAAGATTCTAGGGTTCCCAAGTCTTTCAAAACAATTTTGAAAGATCTTAAAGGACTCCAAAAGACAGTAAAAACATCCTAGTATTCCCAAATATGCCCAAAGTATTTTCAGGTATGGATAAAACAATTGTAAACGTCTTCAAAGGACTTTTAGAAATCTTGGAGGACTCCCAAGGTCATAGGGAACACTTTCGGATTCCCAAGTATTCCCAAAGTGTTTTAAACCGTTGATCACAAAATTCTAAGGTCTCCGAAGGATTTTGATGAATCCCAGAGGATTCCCAAGATCATAGGGAAGACCTTCGGATTCCCAAGGATCCCAAAGTGTTTTAAAGCGTTGATCACAAAATTGTAAGGATCTCCCAAGGATTTTGTTGAATCTTAGAAGATTCCCAAGGTCATAGGGAAGACCATCGGATTCCCAAATACTCCCAAAATGTTTTAAAGCGTTGATCACAAAATTGTAAGGTCTCCGAAGGATTTTGATGAATCCCAGAGGATTCCCAAGGTCATAGGGAACATATTCGGATTCCCAAGTATTCCCAAAGTGTTTTAAAGCGTTTATCACAAAATTGTAAGGTCTCCCAAGGATTTTGTTGAATCTTAGAAGATTCCCAAGGTCATAGGGAACATATTCGGATTCCCAAGTATTCCCAAAGTGTTTTAAAGCGTTTATCACAAAATTGTAAGGTCTCCCAAGGATTTTGATGAAACCTAGAGGATTCCCAAGGGCATAGGGAAGACCTTCGGATTCCCAAATATTCCTAAAGAATTTTGATCGTTAATTCAGAAGTATTAAGAGTCACCAATTGATTTGAAAAGATCCCAAAAGACTTTTGATGATCCAGGAAGGATCCTGCGTCTCCCAAGTATTCCTAAAGTGGTTTTGGAAGAATTTTGAACGTTCATTCAGAAGTATTAAGAGTCACCAATTGATTTGAATAGATCCCAAAAGATCCCAATAGATCCTACGTCTCCCAAGTATTCGTAAACTGGTTTTGGGAGATCCTAGTAGACACTCGAGGAAATCAGAGTAGTTGTACATACATTTCTAATTCCTCAATGACGGGAGAGTAATCTCTTCCGCAGAAAAAAATGTGCCTTGAATTCGCCGATCGGAGATCGATGATAACTCGCGATCCGTATTATTCCGATGATTTCGTTACGATATCGACGAGAGGCGAACCCGAACCCGAGCGACCATAGTTACCGCTCACGCTGGAATATCCTCCGTGCAAAAGCTTACACTTCTCGTTTATCAACTCGCCTTTTGTGATACGCGATCTGCTATATTCGCACCGGTGTCATCGCCGGCAAGTTGTCGCCGCTATAATACGAGAACGGTTCCGAGAAAACGGATGCGGCGCTAATATTTCCGAGGCACGTGTAACACGCAACGCGATCGCACGAGGAATCGCCGATCTCGCAGAATTGCAACATTGCTGTTCGAACGAGAGCCGGACAGCCGCATTTCAAAAAAAAAAACGTAGCTCGTTAATTAACGATCCATCGGACGCACACTTTCACCGTCGATAAGCGATCTACAACTAATTGCGCGACACTCCTGTCAAAAGATTCGAAATCGGACGAAAATTCGAGATACGCTCGATTTATAATTTTATCTCGAACCATCGTGATTTTTTCCGTCGATACCATTAATTCAATTGGTGCAAAAAGTGACAGGGACTGTCTAAAATGAAGAGATCCTGTTTTCGGAACTCGGCTGCAAGCGAACGAAAAGGAATCTTCTTCATTTGCATCGGATCTGGTTTTCAGGTCCGGTTCGCGTTGACCTAACCGAGGCATAATTGAAAACGAAACTGTACTTCAGCCGGCTAATTGGAAGTAAATTGAGAAGTTTATCAATTGATTTCCCCATCACAGTTGGTTAATTGACAGACGATAAAAAGCAAAAGTTATTTGCTTGTTTTCAGAAGCGCGCCTGACGTTTGAATGGAAAAGAAATTTATTTACCTGGCTCGTGCGACCCGTTCAAACCGATCAAAACATTTATCATCTCATGCGATCTTGAACATTGTTGCATAAAAGATATTTGAATGAAACTCCATCTTTTAAGACAGGGATGGGCACGATAGGGGACCCTCAAACGCCTGCTTCTCCCACCAACCTCTCTTTTATGCGCGAGGCGTGCGCACTGTTCGCAACGGGCGAAGCACTCCCTTCCTCTTTGATAACGGCGGATGCTGGTGGGGGACAGTGAGCGCTATGGTGGGGACGGTTTTGTCCCAATTGAGACAAACATGCCCATCCCTGCTTTAATACAAGCAATTATAATGCCATGTTTGGCCATATCTTACGATGTAAACGTAAAGAATGAAACCTTTTACAGTGTTTAACATTTTGAGTATGTAATGTGTTGCTTTACACATTAAATTGATCAATTATGCTCGATTCGAGAAAGGCCACTTTTTAGAGAAATAAGTCATGCTACGGGGGTTAAAAGTGAATAGCTGAAGGGCTCTTTTCGTTTAATTAAACGAACCCACCATGCGTCGCCGCATAGCTTCTCGCAAAGAAGCAAGACGCGTGCGTTTCATATTGTCGTCGAATGAAACACGTAGTACCAAGAAGAAAAGTAAGAATTTCGAAACGACCGTGGCTTCAGCGCGAACGCGACAGCGTACGAAAATGCAGTCGGTGCACCGCGATTTTCTTGTCACCTTGCTGCGCCTTTAACGGCAACCAATTAAAAAATTGCAAGCGCAACGTTAAACGGTGCGGGCACGTAATTGCTGCCGGACTGGGTTATAATTCAACGGGGGCCACGACAACGTAGAATGCAATGGCGCGCGTACTCGTACGAAGAACAGAGTGGAACCGAACAAAAATGTTATACAGAGAGGACCAATGACATATTGGGGAAAGTGTAATGCCCGAGGGTTCGAATCGATCGCAGCACACGGGCTGCATCTGTTTCAGATGTATAATTTATCAGACCAGCTTTCGATGCAACCTACTGTGCTACAGCGTTGTAGATAGCCACGCGCGAACATCATCGGTGCGATAGATCGCCGCTTTCACGTTTAAATTCGGCTCACGAAGCCGATAACGATAATATTGCAGGCTCCAGACATAAAGAACACCAAGTTGATTCATTCTTGGTCACCCGAGGCTTGACATACGTGGTTGCTGCGAATTACGATGATGCGTGCAACGATGTAGCATTACGTTTAAGTGCACTTAAGATTTATACTTCGCCTTCATTACTTTCACAATTTTATTTCTGGTTTTTTTCGTATGTTTGCAACTTATGTGAGCGACTTTTCTGCATTATAGAATGGTTCTGTATCACTTAATTTATTTGTTTCAAACGTTCTTTGTACGAGGTTGTACATGGTTTGAAACAAATTTTTAGTTAAAATTATGTTACATATGTAACATAATACGAAATAAATATAGTACAAAATAGTATAAAATGGTATGAAATGGTGTAAAATGGTATAAAATATTATGCAATAGTATAGAATAGTATGCAATGGTATAAAGTGGAATAAAATAGTATAGATTAGTATGAAATGGTATAAAGTGGTATAAGATAGTATGGAATAGCATGAAATGGTATAAAAGAGTATAAAATTGTATGGAATAGTATGAAATGGTATAAAATAGTATGGAATAGTATGAAATGGTATAAAATAGTATGGAATAGTATGAAATGGTATAAAATAGTATGGAATAGTATGGAATAGTATGAAATGGTATAAAATAGTATGGAATAGTATGAAATGGTATAAAATAGTATGGAATAGTATAAAATGGTATAAAATAGTATGGAATAGTATGAAATGGTATAAAATGGTATAAAATGGTATAAAATAGTATGGAACAGTATGAAATGGTATAAAATGGTATAAAATAGTATGGAATAGTATGAAATGGTATAAATTAGTATGGAAAAGGATGAAATGGTGTAATATGGTATAAAATGCTATAAAATAGTATGGAATACTATAAAATAGTATGAAATGGTATAAACTGGTATTATACATATAGTATGGAGTAGTATGAAATGGTACTAAATGTTATAAAATCGTATGAAAGGGTACTAAATGTCATAAAATCGTATGAAATGGTATTAAATGTTATAAAATTTTACGAGACGACATAAAATGGTAGAAAAGAGTATGAAATGATAGAAAATAGTATAAAATGGTATGGAATTGTATGAAATGGCATAAAATTGCATGGAATACTGTAAAATTGTATAAAAAAGTACAAAAGGTAATGAATTTTATGAAATGGTATGAAATGGTATAAAATGGTATGGAATATTTGCGAAATGGTATAGAATAGTATGAAATAGTATAAAATCATATAAAATGGCGAAAAATAGTATTAACATTGTGCACATCACTGACAAAATCTACAAACCTATAAAATAGTGACTCGTGACGATGAATTGAATAATTTTCTACGACCTCAACATGTTTGCAACAGACTTTCATCACAGAATACCTCCATGACCGCTTATTCTGGTACAGACAGACCATCGGTCGATGTTCCAATTGAGGAACAGTGTTAAAAGGAACAAGACCTTAGAAAAATCATCTCCGCGCGTAATCGTGGAGATTCATGGGTATTCTCACGGAAGATCCGGCGGAACAAAGCGGATTCACGCGGTCCTCGCGGCACGGAGGGCGAAATCAGCTTTGAAAGAAAGAAGCGAAATGTATATTAATCTCCATGTTCCATGGATTCCGGGAACGGTGTTATCTCGCCCCTGAAATCCGCCGTGAACCCTCTGTTTATCGTGATCTTCGTATGCGTGCCATCCTCGTGCACGCGAGCGAGGATGAGAGAGCATCGAAATAAAGGTGTATCCTGCGTTCTTTTTTAATGCGCCATAATTCTCCGCGTTGTTGGATAATTAAAGAGCAGCGCGGCAAGACAGAAAGAGATAGAGAGAGAGGAGGAGAGAGAGAGAGAGGAAGAGAAAGGGACGGCTACTCATTGTAAGTGCTCACCCCGGAGTCACGTCGGACTTAATCCTATCAGCCATTGCCAACTGACTCCCGAATGTTAATGATCCCCGCCAAAAAGGCATGAAACCGTTATCGGTCCTCATTGTTCGAGCACTCTCTCCGGTTGATTTAACTGAATCTTAACCCTTTGCCTTCGGATGGTGACTCTGAGTCACCAGTAAAAATTGCAATACCATTATTAAAAACAGTTTTTATATTGTCAAATTCGTCTCTATTATATAAATTGCTAAAAATTCAACTGTTGTATGAGAAAGCAGATTTAATTTCAGGTGTACAATGTAAAAAAGATACATAGAATAAAAATGTTCTAGGTTGAAAGAAATATCTTGATTTTGGAATTAAAATTGCTTCGAGTGCAAAGGGTTAAAAATGAATTTTAAAACTTGTCATCAGTCTCGAGTGTAATAGACGGATTTTCTAAAGTTCGTTGAAAAAGTGGACACAGCTTCTCTCGGGAGCAACTATCGAAAGCAACTCTCAAATGTCCACATACCTCTAGACTTAGTATTTTCAGTGCACCCTTTCGAGCGTCGAACGTGATAAATTATTTTTGGACTATCGAAGAAAGTAGAAGTCTAGATTTCACGATCTTAGTTAAAAAGCGGTTTTTTTCGGAGGGTCCCTCGACCGCCTAACTAAAGGAACGAAAATGCATATGCATTCGATCGACAGTGACCGGCAGATACGGTCCCGAGATCGAATAAATAAGCGGGCTAATTATGCGACGGGATGAACCTTGATTACTGACCTCTTCACCCTGCGCCAGCCGCGCGTGAATTATTCATCGTCCTCGCGGGCATCCTAAAAACTCATCAACGGTCTCCGCAACGTCTTCCTGATACGCCAGAGCTAATGTATACGAGGACGGGGACGACAGAAACGCGTTTCCTTTACGACGATCGGAAGTTGAGGCGATGGAGGCGGGCAATGCGTTGTGTATCCACTTAGGAGCAACTTGCGAGGCACTTGGGCGACCTTCGAACTTTCATTGCGCGTTAACTTCAAACCAACTCTGTCAGCTTCGCGATATTGGTAGATATTAGTCCAAATTTTGACGAAGACCTACAAGCCATCCCGCGGTACGTAATCAAATCATTTCGTTTGGCGTTATTATGTAAAAGATGATTTTTAACACGTTATGTACCGGCGATAGCTCCATAATTGTTGGAAGCTTATGGCCCATGGCTAAGGATTTAGTAGTAGGTCCTTCGACAGCAACAGAAACTTCAATCGTAAACCAACAACTCACCCCCAATACCGTAATCTAATAATTTCGTTTGGGATTATATTATGTAAAAGAAGATTTTTAAGCTTCTTTCTCGAAGAGAAAAATTATTGAAAAGCCTGTAACAGATTATCGACCGGCGATTATTTCATAATTTTCAAAAGTCTATATTCCATGACTAAAGACTTTTTAATGCATCCTTCATTAACAACAGCAATTCTAATTCAGAGCCAACAAATCATCCACAGTAACATCATCTAATAGTTTCGTTTGGAATCATAATATAAAAGAAGATTTGTACATCACAATTATTAAAAATCATATTAACAGGCTTCCGGTTGACAAAGTGTTAATAGGTTTCCGGTAGATAAAGTGTTTTTACAGGTCCCCGCTGAACGCGACGTTACCATTGCCCGAACCGGAATCTGTCCGCTGTAACAGTGTTCTGATTGGTCCGTGTTTTTCGTTGATAACTCCTTAACAAAGCCGAGGCGGCCATTTTTGCAAAGGAGAAAGTTACTTTAAATAACCTCAGGTACCGTTCATTTCAAGGATTTACAACATTTTTAGGACACCCTGAATAAAATTCAAAATTTTTGGCCCCTAAAGGAAAGTATAGCCGGCCGCAGCGCAGAAAAATAAATAATCGCATCTCTCTCCTCGCAGCAAGCGTCCCGATCGTCTCGAACCGTCGACAACGACCGAATTAATGCGAGTCACGGTGTTGCGTGGCAAGTTCGCATGCCTCTGCGTATATCATGCAATCTTATTGAGCGAAGTTGATAGCAGTCCATTTTGGCAGACTAGCACGACAGTCAGTGGTTCGTCGGCCACGGTTGACAAATCGTCGACAGCTCCTCTAACCGATCATTCGCGGAGACGAGTTCGCATTCTCCACGAGAGAAACGAAGAACGGAAGAGAATTCGATATCTGCATGCTGCATGCTCTAAACTTGAAGACAATCGTTAGAACCGTAAAAAGATAGGAATCCACGAGATTCGTACTATTTGTTTGAGACTGAACGGGAGAACCGTAATATTTCCATGATTCGTCACGGTTACTTCTCACGATTCCCTTTCTACGCTCTTCTCACGCCCCGACACGTTCAGAGTCCGTTGCTGATGCAAACGGCAGCCGAAAACGATGTTGATCTGATCTACCGATGTCCCTGAAAACGAAATTCCCCACCCCATGCTCGGGAATATGGATGAAACCAAGAGAAATGCATAAATTATCGTTTCAAGGGATCGCCGCTCTAACAATCGGAAAAAACCTGACTTTCAAAATTGATAGGTCTTTCTATCTAAAAATATATCTATTTTACAACTTTTAGCAATTTTTTGAGTGAGAGATCTCTAAGGGTGCACGAGTGGCAGTCTTTTTCCCAAAAGACGCTGCCTTTGACCCAAGAACACGATTTCACAGTAGTCGTAGATATCTCCATTCAAATTCATCAAGATCAATGTTAATCCTTTTATTGTACTGTGTATAAGTAGTTAATATTATCAACAGGCTGCTAGAAAAATCAAATTTGGATGTTGATAACTTTGTACCAAAATGGACCTAGCTTCTGCCATTCGTGGTGAGGATGACGATGGACATCTTAAGTGAAGATTGACGCAATGATGTCCAGAGAACATTCAGAAGTCTTCCGGTATTCTTAGAAGAATATAAACAATTGTAGAAAGAATTCTAGTAAATGGTTACCAACATTAGGATAAAAATTGTTGGAGCTTTCAGAATGAGTGAATGGGACTTGTATCTTGTTAAGAAGCTTCCATATAAATTCTCAGAAAGGAGACCGTGTTGATGATTGTACAGATGTTTAACTATGTTTAGCCTCATCTTCGACGATGTCAGCGTGTTCTATGAATAAAGATGACCCCACGAGACTTGTGTCTTGTCAAGCAGCTTCCGTATTAATTCTCAGAAAGGAGACCGTTTTAATAATTACACAGATGTTTAACAATATTTAGCTTCATTTTTAACAATATCATCCAGTCCTAACAATAAAGAAGACCCAATGGGATTTGTGTTTTGTCAAACAGTTTCGATATTAACGCTCAGGAAGCGGTTCCACTGACCGTACAGAGGTCTAGCAACGTTCAGCTTCATCTTCGACACCATTATCTAATTTCCAACTAAGATCACGCTGAAAACAAGGGTAGTAGTGTACGCAGACTCGTCTGAAATCTCCATAAAACCGTACACTAGGCTCGATATCTTTGGATCTGACATTGGGTCAGTTTTCTCACAGAACTGAGTACCCGGTATACTGCAAGGCCTCGTCGAGCTGGACCCAGACGTCGTCGTGCGAAGGTAAAAACGGTCCCCGAGGTCATTCTTCCGAATCATCGTCGTCGTCGGAAAGAATCGAGACAAAGGAGGATCGCGGGAGCGTGTAACCGATGACGGGTTCGGACCTCGGCGGGCCTCGGCGGGCTTCGGCGGGCCTCGGCGGTTAGGGAAAAACAATTTGACAGGCGTATAAGTATAAAGTCCCCATCCTCCGTTCTCCAACTTCTCCGGACGTAGTTCTCCTTAATCGAAGGAGGATGTGGAGTCGGTTAAGCCGAAGTCAGTCAGTCAGTTTCATTTGAACGTCAGCTGCCCGGATGTCTCCCCCATCTGTGGGACTCGTGTTGCAGGGAACAGAGGCACCCATGTGAGACACCTTCTCCTCCGTGCTCACTCACTCGTCTGCTCGCTCAGGTGGACCCTGCACCAAGCGTTGTAACGCAAAAGTAACACACAAACATACACAAACGCTCGCGTTCCCGTTTGCACGTGTGTGACCGGGTAATGCGCGCCTATCTCGACACGGACGTGGATATACATCTGGACGAGAAACGCATCTGCGAATCAAGCCCCTTGCCGCCCAATGGAAACACACCCCAGATAGAGGGAAACGCGTCCAGGACAACCGCCTCCTACGCGGACACACCATTCGCCGTGCCTTCTGACCAACCATCGCTCTTTGTGTTCCCTCGTAGTCCGTTTACTTCGTTTCTTCACCGACAGAAGCTGGTCTTTTAAAAACTCTGAACGATTCAGTTCACCATGTTTAGGTCGATTTAGAACTATCCGCAGAGACAGCACCGATCAGACAAATATTCTTCAACACGTTAAACGCCATCTTAGTCCCTGGGTACTGACGGTATCGAATTTACAAAACAATATATCATATATAATTCATATGACAGAAAAAAAGGTATTCACACTGTTTTAATAGATTTAATTGATACAGATCTCACAGAAATGGGGTAAACAAGTCTTTTGCTTACGCACAGTCGTATTTTTGTGCCTACACTTAAGCGACAACGACAATTTTAATTGTGCACCAACAAGTCTACCTCGATAATAATCTACCTCATCTAACAATTTCATGTCAGGTTATAATATGAAAGAATATTTCTAAGCTTCCTTTTGGTACACCATAATTACTGAAAATTCGATTAATCTACCTCCGCAGGATAAAGCGTTAAGAGTCCCCGAGTCCCGCAAAATCTCCCACGCCAAGGGAAGCCTCGCAAGATACCCTCTTTCGCGATGCGCCCTCGATAGCTAGATCTCGAAGATGCAAGAAGCTCATGATCCCGGCATGGTCCACGTCCCAGACTTCCAATATAAAAGAAAACCTCTCCTGATTACCTTTCCCAGATAGTCCATCGTTCGCGGTGACCAATTTTCAACGCGCAACTAATACGTTTCGCAGGATGCCGGGTAGGACGAGAGATAGAGCCGGGTCGTCGGCAAAAGCATTTGCGCGGCCGGCAGAAGCAAAAGGGGAGACAGGCCAGCCGGAGGAAGGAGAGAGGAAAAAAAGAGAGATAGTGTGCCCCAGGGACTGGGGAGTAGCCCGTGAAACGACGAAGAGGGTCCGAGAGAGCCGGGCTTCGATAAAACCGAGCGACGCGACGCCTGGGCAAAAGAGAGAGAGGAACGAGGAGGGTGCATGAAGAGAGAGAAAGAGAGAGAGAGGGTGGGTCGGCCGAGAGAGAGAGAGAGAGAGAGAGAGAGAGAGAAAGAGAGAGCAAGAGGGAGAGGACAAGAGCGGGGAAGAGAACTGGAGAACAAGGGAGAGAAGTGGAGGGAACGGATAAGAGGAAGCGTGGGCACTCAGGTGTGACTCTCCCGCGGGTTCTCCTGCCTCTCCTTGCCAGCAGCAACAGATACGCGGACCTTGGTCTCCCCGTGCACCTCCGGAAGTGCTCTTTATCTCTGTCGGTCTGTCCCCTTCGCCCGTACCACCGTGCGTGCGTGCGTGCATGCGTGCGTGCTAGCCCCGCTCGGGCCTTTGCGTCTGCTTCGACTGGACTCGTGCAACGGCCACCGTTCGTTCGCCGACGCTCGATTAACCGAAATTTCGATTGTACGAAACCTGCTATCGACCAAACGGTGAATCCGCGGGACCCTGCACTTTTGCGAGGCACCGGCGGGATTCGTACCCCAAGCTTCTAGGGGGTTGGACAGTCTCTGTCTCTCTTTCTCGTGTTCTCTGTCCTTCTATTCGTGGCCAGCGAGCGGTTATTCTCTTAGTTGCTGCTAGGTGTAATTAGAATGTGGGGTGCGCGGAATACTTGATTCGCTCCGATGATATCGTGGACTGTGGATTATTCGGGGCTGTATGTGTACGAGATGGGAATGGTTCAGGGGGTTGGCCTGAGCTATTGAAATGGCGGTGTTCGGTTTTCATGGTGGAATATCGAGGGACTTTTGTTGGGTTCTTGTATGTACGAAATGTTCGATTTTTAACGGTAACGTTAATATACTTTGCAGACAACACATACCTGCAGTTCTTGTATTACTAAATTCAATCTTTGGATTGAACAAATGGCTAAACGTTCATTTAGAGTACGAGTTTAACACTTTGACTGCCAATCGAACAACCTCAAAAATTTCCTAAAATCAAAATAATTTATCTAATGAAATAAAAATTGAAGAATTAAATTGTATAATACTGAGTAGTCCTTCAGTCTTATTGTATTTGTTATGTCCTTACCAAAATTGGTACAATGAATTATTGGAGTAGATATTGATTTTTACATCTGGACAAATAATTCCGTCACCCATATATGGGTGACGCGGCAGTCAACGTGTTAATACACTCGATTTCATATGGACAAAATGGGAATGGACATATGTGGGTTTCAAACATGGCTAGATTGCGGATCTTTATGCATTTATCGTATTTGCATATTTTCAAAATACAAAAAAACATGTGTAGCAACGAACATTAATGACATCTTAACTGTGTGTTTAAAAAAAATTCTGGTTGGTACATTGAACTTGTTTCTCGATCCTGATTTTGATAAAATAATCCAAGAAAGCTGGAATTTGCATAAAGATCCGCAATCTAAACATGGCACACATGTTATAGCGGATTTTATGGATTTATGGGAAAAATGAGACATTAAAAGAATTTAAGATTATTAAGAATTATTAAGATTATTAAGTGCGTCATATTCTAATTATCAAATAAGATCTCTAGGGCTATTATTGAGTACCAAAAGCTTCGCCAAAGTAATTTTTAATTATTTCATAGAAATTTGTACATCACATATTGTACAATATGCATACCAAGTTCATTTCAGAAAATTTGTAACATACGCTCTACTTTTAGACACTCATTCGATCATTGAATGGAAATGATTAATACCTTTAGAAATCGTTTTAACATTTTTAATATTCACGAAGTTAGAACACGCATCTCGTTTAAGAGGCTTTGGAAAGTCTTCGAACGACACAATCGGCGTTTTAGTTGATGTATAGATAACCTTTCGTTCCAGAAGCATCGTTTCCACGTCTGGCCACGTTCTAACTTAAGTAACCAAATTAGCGACGAGTACAGCACGCTTTGTGCCACATAAGCCGAAGCTTCTAAAGCTGAAGAGGACGTCCAGTTTGTCGATCTCTTCATCCGATTAACCCCCACCACCAGTCCGACCATTCCGCCACCGCTATTCCATCTCCGTAGGCTCTTTTGTTTCATCAGCCTCGCTGCCATTTTCTCTTCTCCAATCGCTTCGCGAGCATTTTCATCCTCTTTATGCAATCCCGTACCATTTTTTGCGACTCGGGCAACCGTGCTGTTTGCATTTATTCTCATAACATCATTTCTAGATTAAATAATTCAAAGCATACAACTAAACTGCACATCTTCGAATGCTAACATAAATTCATATTGTTTCTTTTATTTTTATTGTGAGACACTTTCTAGTCAAAAGGAATTTCTCCCTCGCTTCAATTAATACTAAATAATCTATACTAACACATACTTCTGAGGAAAATCTGTAGTCCACGCGTAACACTTTATTTAACAAAATCTACGTGATTCAAAGCCACAATTTTCATTGCTCGAATTATTCAGAATTTTCTTTATTGAAGTCAGAATTTTATTTTATTACTAGAAATCTGTACGAGATAGAACAAAGGTATTATCATAAAAGTTACTTCTTTTAATTGGATCTATTGCATAATGGAAGATTTCTTGCTTAAACAATTCGAGAAAGTCGAGAAATAAAACTGAAAGGTAACCACGTTTTCCGGGGGCAATTTTAATGTATTAGAGTGAATTTGGTCAGCAAAACAATTGTATAATAGATCCTTGACAGAGATTGATCATTATACTGGGGATTTTACGCATTTATGACAAAAATGAGTGGATAAAATTCAAAAGAGAAAGAAATTAAAAATATTGTTGTATCATTTCCAATCCACTATAATTATTACGAAAAGAGAGTAATGGCTACGTTGCTCCTGCATCTTGTAATTAATGCAGACAGTTTTTATTTTCCATAAAAATCCGCAGTCTATTAATCATTAATAGAGTTCATTGTAAATGAAGCACATTATAGGATCGTGACCCCTTTGAAGAAACGATAACACCAGGTCAAGAAAGACCGCGAAGAATGCACCAGACGGTAAAGTAATTCGTAGTTGAAGATCTTTCTAACTATAAGTGCATAAAGATCCCCCAACCTGGTAATGAAAATAGTCAAGGAGAATGACTCCGAACAAAGCAGTTTTGCCAGCAGCGTGTGCAAATAATTAACGCGCTTGTCGAAATAGTTTTGCCTTACTTTTATCCTGCATAATCATGTGCCCGGGGGGGTTATGGTACTTCTCTCGATCGAGATAGAACGGAAAAACGGGTTACGAAATCGGAGAAAAACGGCGCGATGCTATGGAGACTTTTATATAAATTTCAATTGTATAACCCGCAAAAGGCTATAGACATATCGTCTTTCAACATTTTTGACAAAATTTGATACATTAACATTGTTTGAGAATAATCGTTTTTCGGGGGCGTCATTTGTTTATGAAGGGTTGACACATTAAACACGGCGCACTTTTGTCTCGCTTTCCAGTTCCCTTTTTATTCAAGCGTAAATACGAAAATACGACTCTGAATAAACAGAAGACTTGCTACCCCATTTCTGTTTAATCTGTTTCGATGAAATCTATTAAGACATTGTAAATATTTCTTAATATTCATATATTGTATCATTGTACATTCGATACCGTCAATCCCTCGGGATTGACATAGCGTTTAACGTGTGCCAAACTTTCGCTCACGTGATTCCGCGGAAGAGATACTTGGATTCATCGCGACACTTGGTTCCGACGATCGGCATTTGACAAATTGGTGCGACTTATTTAGGATGAAACGATGCGGTGCAGCAATTTGCAGAAGAATTAATTTGTTTGGTCTGTCGGTGCGTATTGTTCAGGACGTTTGTTGGTTAGAGAACGCATCCACCGTAACCGTAGGCTTACGAAACGCGAGAAATGCGTCTAATCGGGTAACAGCCGATCATTTTCGTTGGCAGCACACCTGCGCGCCGCTCGTTCACCTTTCGAAGACGCATCGGAATCATCGCTATGTAACACGTAATGCGAATTTCACCGGGTCTCGTGTCTCCTTTGTGCCGGTTTCAGAGCCGAGAATTCGTTGCCAGCACCGTACCATCTCATGAACACCATGAACACAATATTCATCCTTTTGCAAAACAATTACAGACCCTGCGAAAAATTCTGGCAGCCTGGGAAAGAGTTTTAAAGTTCATGTAGGGGCAGGTAGAGTGTTCGAACGGATACAAGTGGATGGTAAATTGAATATAAAACTACGGAAGGTTTGGGAACAATGTGTTACGGCCCTGGATACGACGCATCGAGAATCAAGAAGGTGCTCCACTGAAAAATCGAACGATATCGTTTTGTAGATCGGTGGACATTTACACAATCGTTCGTGAAATTTTAAGAAAGGAGATCCCTCGTCTTTCGAAAGTTAAGTTTGACACATTAACACTATAAGAAAATAATTTTACTTTTTTTTAGAAGAGGATTTACACAAAGTAACAGTAGGAAAAAGAAAATCTTCAAAATAGTCTTCTTGAAGATGGACTGAAAATAATTATGATTTAATGTCTCTATAGATTTATAGTGCCATAACTATAAAGAATAATCTGTATTATTCCTAACAAACCATGAACCTCTCATTTTCACATTTTATTTAATATAATTTGTATTATATTTTTGTTCCAATGTCCATTCCATCCATATTGGGTTTAATATATCAAATTAATTTAGAATAGGCGCAGCCAATTTTGAAATGAATTAGCTCATATATTTTAACATAAACTCGCCCAGGTATCCTCAATATATTCTCCTCAATTGTTAACAAATCAAAGAATCGCAATCAATCAATTATAAAATCGTTGGCCATAAGTACTTTTTATTTAATCACAATTCTGCATCTTGATCTGCGTCTGCAAGGAGTCATAACAAAATCGTTAAAATTGGAATAAATTTTCAATTGCAATCGAACAATACTTTAACGAGCCGCAGCCCTCGTCGAGCAGCGCCAATGCAATTACCAAAGAATGCATTTCCAGTATATTGGTGGAATGGTACCCGGGTATTCTATTCTGGTTCGGATGTCCCGGATAATAGAATTATTATCGGTGTCGGAGCTCCCAGTCTGGCAGGCCCGTCTGAAAAATTCAGTTTCCCATTTTTCAGCTCCGCGAAACGGAATTGCTTCGTGCACACCGACCATGATCGAACAGTTCTATACACCGGTGTATGCACACTGCACAGCAGGTGGTGCACGCATTGTGCGACTATATGTCGGCGGCGCCACGCGACTTTCTTCTTTCCTTCTTTTTTAAGGCAGCATTTCACGTGTCCCTCCTTAATTTGTCGGAAATTGGCCCATTTTCAAAGGACCCATTGATAAATTAAAACGTCTGCGAGATCGCTGATTACGTTTCAATTTAGAGAAGGTGGCGTATTAAATGCCTCACACGTCCCTGGACTTAATGCCCCATAATTTTTCCTCGATTCTTGACAAACCGCAATACTTCTGTACGCAGATGTGTTGTTTATGAGGCATTTTAATGTATTGGTTCAGTTTCATCTCGTTCAAACCCATCCCTTCCTTCCTGATCAAACATTCAAACTGTAAATCCAATTTAAAAATGTTATTGTCTGGCTAATAGATTTTTTAGGTTTAGTTTTATTTCGTTTATTCTCATTCTCTTATCCTTGATCAAAAAACTCATACTATAAATTCAAGTTAGAAATGTTGCTGATTGGCTTTTGAATGGATTGATTTAATAGATTTGTTAGTTTAATGTGAATTTGGCAGAATGAAGCATACATTAACTTACAGATAGTAGTGTTGTGGTCTACTTTTATCCACTTTTGCAATGGTTTTGCCTATTTTCTCAATTTCACCACATCCTGATGGTACATTTCGATAGTCGGTTGTTTCTATTAAATAGATAACGAGGACAAAGAATGTATTTAGGAAAATTATAAAATAAATAACTGAATGGATCGAAGTATCGATAATTGTGAACATACTGTAGTATACTAACAATGTATAGACACTATTGCTTGATCTCTTACCGCTAACATCGAACATATAAAAAGCTAACGAGTAATCAAATCACTAGGGTGTCAATGAGGCAATACTAATTTAACGATAATACTTGTTTATTTCCAATTAATTTTTATAAAACTATTACCAAAATGTCCGTCAATCTTTCCTGCTTAAAATGATACCCAACATGACACAATATGGATCACGATTGCCTGTTTAATTCAGGATAAAGCAGAACCTCGCTTATCCGAACCACCGACAGCTGACTTCAATATTATAATACATCGAAACAATTTAATCCAAATCGTACCACATACAACATTCTTATACAAGCGATTCACTGTACAAATCAGTCCAGTACTTTGATCTAGTACCATAACTAGATGACTATTATCCGAACACTCGTGTTCTATTATAACCTCTCTAGCCCGGGATACGTATTTCTTAACCATGCGATAAATTTTCCTATAAACAAAGGGCTTTGAAGCTCTTCCCACGCCCTATTAAATAAACAAACTATATCTGACAAATGTATGCAATTTGATGACTTTTACTTAAAAAGTTTGTTTCCTCGCTTAATTCAGCTTATTTGCAGTTTAAGTTAACCCCGAAATTTAACGGCGTTGCAAAAATACAAATGACCGAAGCGTTCCAGGTTAACGAAGTCTGTAATCAACGATTAACACCCGTCATTTGAAACGTCTCTAGCGTGAAGATGGCCGTGACCAACCCGAGCAGCTCGCCAGGAAGAAGAAAAAGAAGAGGAGGAGGAGGAGGAGGAGGAGGAGGAAGAAGGACGGACGAAATAATCGCGGGAAGCAGGGTTTTTCGAGAGGGAACGTTTTTTCCATTCCCGGAGGAGAGGAAGCGGAGCGAACGATGAGGATGGCTGGGATGGAGTGGGAGGAGAGAGAGACAGAGCAGAGAGTGAGGGGACGAGAGAGAGAGAGAGACAGAGAAGAGAGAGAGAGAAGAGAGACGAGAAGAGATGCCGGAGAAGCAATGCTAATTCCTAGCTTGGAGTTGGGAGACTCCGAGAGGTTTCCCACCTTCTACGGTTTCCCTCTTCTAGACAGCACGACGGCCGGCCACTCGACAGCCGTTGGGGATGATAATGATTTCGTTTGCAATACTCGTTCGCTCAATTAACGAACGCCACTCGACCCGTGATGCGACGCACGGTGCTGCCATTTCGCGAAAACCCGGTCAAAAACCATAATTTCCTTCGATCTCTGTCAAAATCGGTACTCTTGCGTTTCTTGGGTTGCCGAGTTCGATTATCTTACCAAAACTACAAAATTGGAAGTGGAGCATCCGGTAAATATTAGTGGCACAAACGCTATTTTAAAACCAATATTCTGAAATTCACTATTTCCCCATTTTCTACGTAGAATCGTGAAATTAATCATAAATTAGAAATTTAGAATTTCGAGAACTTTGACGATCTCGGGAAGTGATCAGTTCCTGAGGAGATTCCTGAAATTATTTAAATTAACTTTTTCCTTTGCAAAAATGGCCGTCCCGGCCTTGTTAAGGAGTTATTAACGATAAACACGGACCAATCAAAACACTGTTACAGCGGACGGATTCCGGTTCGGCCAATAGTAACGTCGCGCTCAGCGGGACCTGTCGCTTAGCCGGAGTCAGTGCGCTGTAACCGGTGTTCTGATTGGTCTGTGTTTTTCGTTAATAACTCCTTAACAAAGCCGAGGCGGCCATTTTTGCAAAGGAAAAAGTTACTTTAAATAACCTCAGTAACCGCCCGTTTCAAGGATTTACAACATTTTTGAGACACCTAGTATATGTATTTGAAAAAGTCAAACTGCATAAAATGCAACGGTATGTATACGATAAATCTAGCGCTTTAACTATTGCTGCTGGAGAATTGAATTTTTGGCTGATGCTTTTCAAGAAATCGCTGCGCAAGATGGCTGTGTATCACGAGCCGCGCTCTACTGGTTCGTAATCGATCGATAATAATTGATGGAGACCCGGCTGACGCAAGGTGACTCTGGTAATACGATGGTCGCGGCATTCCTTTCATTTTCGAGCTCCGATGATCTATCGATTCCTCTTTTTATTCAGGAGATGCGGCCTTTCGACCGACGCGCTGCGGAAGCTCCCGCGATTGTACGGTTTTATTGGCGAGAATTGATATCGAGCGGGGTTCAATTTACCTTGCGAACAGGTCCAAATCGATTGGAAGGTGGGCAGAATTTCATCGAGCCCGGTTTGTCCGCTTTTGCACAAATTTTCCCGTGTTTTTACCAACTTATTCCGCAAAGTGTTCTTCGATTCTTCTGCTTCGACGATTTACAGAAGATTCGTTAATGAATATGTGTTCTGTGTTCTCTCATGCTTGATTGAACAGGCATAATCAAAATATGGTACATTGTGTTCTATTCGGAGCGTTCGGACACCAGAAATTCTTCATTTTTGTTAATTATACAGCATAACATTTAAAAACATAGATGTTACTCTGCGATTCACGAGTTACGTTTCAGTTCTTTGCTTTAGTTCGTTTGATTCGAATACAACTCATAAGTATAGGACATGTATGAATAAATGATTTTTTAATGAAACATTTACTAACATGTGCGTTAGATTTTTCTGATTAAAACGACACCAAACATGATACAATTTGGTTCATTTATACTTGTTTAATCCACGATACAGTGGAACCTCTACTATCCGAACTGATCAGCGGAGAACGTGTGTGTTCGGTTACTAAAACAGTTACTTAGCTACTCCTTATCCAGACTTATACAGGGTGTTTCGTCTAAAACAGGACACCTAAATATTTCCTCTACCTCTGAAAATACACAAAATGTTTCTAACGTAATCTAAATGGTTTCAAAAGACGAATCAGATGGAAGAATCGTTTTTTATAAATTCTAATTTTTCAATCGTTTTTTTAAGGTTACTCGTGTTTTTTAATGAAATTTCAAGGTCACCGATGTTTTTTTAAATGGAATAGTATATTTTTTTACGATAGCATGATAGACAATAAAAAACTGAATTTAGTGGATACCACCTTTTTGACCTTGAAATGACCTTGAGCAAGAATAATCATGTTGGAGCGGATAAAATGCGGAAGTTTAAAACTTACGTGTTTCAGCAAAGATTACGCGTTGTTTACGTTATATATCATAATAAATGTTCAAAATGTTGACCATCCTTATTTATGCAATATTGCAATATTGCATTAAATCAAGGTCATTTCAAGGTCAAAAAGGTGGTATGTACTAAATTCAGTTTTTTATTGTCTATCATGCTATCGTAAAAGAAATATACTATTTCATTTACAAAAACATCGATGACCTTGAAATTTCATTAAAAAACACAACATAAAAATTTTTTTTCTTTACCATTATATTTGCCCCCTGCAATAGTGTCACTTTGTCCTGTGAAGTTTTCTGATAGGACTGTAAATACGACAGATATTTAGGTGTTCCCATTTATGTGGGACACCCTGTATATGCATAAATCACGTGTAGTATGTGGATCGTTTTAGATTGAACTTTTTCAATCAAGATTGAACTCGGCCATCGTCGTTTCGGATAATAGACATTCTATTAAATCGTGGATTAAACTAGAATGTATGATCCGAATGATGTCGTCTTTGGTCTCAATTTAACCGGAAAATTCTCACGAATATGTCAGTAACAGTTTCAAAAATCTGTTCAGTTCTCTTTCGAATATATCAACTTTTGTATCATTGCTGGAATTGATTACCGGTCGAATTTCGTGAATTTGACGTTCAAGCCGGCTTAGAACGGTTGAATGAAGCAATGAAAGCCACGGCACGATTTGGTGGCTTAAGTGCTGACGCGAAGAAGAGTCTCGACGCTTACAACAAAATCTCATTATGAAATTCCCGTCTCGATCCATAAGATTGCGCGCTCACCGATGCGGAGGCGCGCCAACATCGTTTCGCCCGCTGAAAAGAAAAGGGGCCGTGGACCGTGAAGATCGCAAACAAGATTAACAAATATTCCAAATGTTTATTATAATGATAAATCTTTGATTCATCTCAGGTAAAGCGACGTTATCGGTCTGACAACGCTAGGACGTAACGTCAGACGAAATCGATGACGAGATAATGTACGTAGACAATACATATAACGTCCGGTGCTGAATATAAATCGTCTCTCGGAGAACAGTACTTACGTGTCGCAGCCTTGTTCGGAACTGTTCCGAACCGGTTTCACGGGTTTGCTGAAACTACGCGACATCTGTCGGGAACTCAGCAAAATTGCAAATGCTTGGTTGATAAATGTACAAGAAGATGAACTTTTTGCATTCTGAAAAATGCATTCGAATTACAAACTTCCAAACTTTTGACATGTCGCAAAAATCAAAAGTGTCCATATTTTCATAATCTACCTACCAAGGAAATATCTATAGTAAATGTTGGCTTAAAAAATCGCAACACTACATTCATTGAGATTCAGTGTAAGAGATACTCGGACAAGGTTCCATCATTTTCCATAAATGAATTTCTATAATACCAATAATTGTAAAATATAAGACTTCACCGTGGCGAGTTAACCGAGTAACCATTCGATAGCGGAACCAGGGTCCATTTTGACCCAGAATATTAAAATCGTCATTTAATTCAATTTCATTACTCAATTTTTGACATCCGAATTTGATGAATAAAATGTTACATTGAAAACAATAAAAAGACTCTACAGGATCGATCTCGAAAAATACGTTTGAAAAATTAATAAGTAAAGCTGAGAATGGCGTTAAACATTATTTAAGAATAAATTAAATGTGTTTATCGATCGAAAATTTTTGATTAATTGTGTTTTGAATTTCGGCGCACAGGTTCGATCATTAATAATTAATGATCGAACCTGTACGCCGAAATTCAAAACACAATTAATTATTTAAGAATACAGGAATTATTTACTATGCCTTTCTCTGGCTTCAAAGAAACAGTCCAACATTTTTGTTAATTCCAAGAAAGAATCTATCTCGTTTCCATCGAAATCGCTCGAAAGCAGATCGAGACAGCCGAGAACCTCTGGCAGCAGTGTTCAGTAGTTGTCATTTCGCGGATAGTGATCGCGAGTTACGATGACAATACGGGAAATGCTGCACTCATCCACCCTGGCCAGGCAGAACGACCGTTACATCGTGTGCTCTCACCGCTGTTCTCTCTTCTGCGCGAGTGCTCGATGATGGAAAAAAAAAAGAAAATCTAGTCCAAACATCGCCGGCACGAACAATCGAGCCGATGACACAGAAATGGGGAACGAACGATCGCTAATCATCATTATTCTGTACAGGGCCCACAGTCGCTTCACGCATCCACAGAACGAAAATCCAACATCCTCATAAGGAGACAACGTCGATCCAATGAAAAAACTTATCTTATTTTCAATGAATTTTTAAGGAAACTCTTAACAACGTATCCACCATACTTTTGCGATCAAAATGAGACCAAACACGCAATTTGGAGCATGTTTGATCGTTAAATAGGTTATGTGTTTCATTATTGTACAATGGATCAGTAGAAATTTAATTTAGCAGTTCAGCTAGGTAACTCTTCACATTTCACTGACAAGTTCGGATAGCGAAGTGGTGTCATTCTAATTAGAAAATTATCACCAATATATTGTTAAAGTGTCACAATATCTATCATTGAAAAGTCGAAGTGAAGATAAATTCTCAGGAATATTAAACACTTCTCTTCCAAATAAATCGAAACATAAATATACTTGAAAATGAATAAAAAAGTCAACTTTTCCACGCCTCTAACGACTTCATTAACGATGGAATTTGTGCGCGGACAGGTTGAAGAGGCTCCTGTTGGACCGTGAGGACAGGTGCGCAACGAAACAACGTTCTCACAACATTGTGGGTCGCGAACACGTTTCCCAGCGCCGTTATCGTCCAGTTTTTTTCAACGCCACGGCTTATCTTTAACGGCGTGTCGAGTAGATATGTATTCGGTTCAAGAGATCGCCGGATGGTTTCGAGGTTCCGACGCGATGACCGGAAGTTGTCGATACCGTAACGTTCGGGTACCAGCCAACCGGAAGCGGATCCCACGTGTAACCGTGGGCTACAGTCGAGGAGACTGGCTGTACGACGACTTTCTTAACCCGGCGACTCAACAAATCAATCACGTAAAAGAAACGTTTATGCGCAATGGTTTTCGCATATGTATGATCGCTTATTAAAGATTAAAGACCCGACATCTGATGGTTAATTACCCTACAAGACCCTGTCGTTGTGCAGTCGTACAGCGACAGTCCGATGATCCCTAGATCAATGCTTCTTTGATCAATTAATCCTAAAACTAGGTATATTAACTATATTGATACTTAATCTGATTTTTTAAAGAATCGATTACTACTCAATTTTTTTTTGAGATAGTTTAGGACAGTTTTTCTTATTTTTTGTGTTACTTGTTCAAGTTCACCATATATTTAGTTAACAGAAGATGTATTTCCTCATCGTTTATTAAATTAATGTTCATTTCTATCAGAAGGGATATCGTTACTAAAATAGTTTATGAAAATGATCTTTATATTTCAGAAGGCATATTTAGTTATCATAAGATGTATTCTCTGATCGTTTATTAAATTAATGTTCCTTTCTATCAGATAGTATATGGTTACTAAAATCGTTAACTAAAATGTTTATTTCAGAAGATACATTTAGTTGTCAGAAGATGTATTTCCTGGTTGCTTATTAAATTAATGTATCTAATATGGCAGAAGTTAGATTATTGTTTATGTAAAATTAAGTATCGGTTAAAATAAATTCGATATCTACATGTGTAATGGTTACCTGTATAATACTTCGATTGCAGGAATGTTCACTGCACCTTTAAACCCGTATCTCCAGCGATACGAATTTTGCATGATCTCGATGATCTTTAAGTAAGATCGCCGAGAATTTATGTTCCCGAACGATATTTCAGGCACAGTGACAATTCGTTAATACATGATTTGCAATCGAGTATCCGGGTAATTGGGACACGCATACGTAATTCCGAAATGTATTCGATGTTTCATCGTGTCTCGTGCAGCATGGTTCAGTGTATGTATGTATGCACATATGTGCAGAGTACAGGTGGTTCCTGCAGCCTTCAGGAAGAAAGTGATCAATAACCGAGGTCCGGTATCGGAATCAATAACTAGTACGAAACAGGTTCGATCCTCCTGTTTCGTTGTAAGAAGAAGATATCAATTTTTCTACAGTCACGACGATGCCGGCCCGAAAACGAAACTAACAGGAACAGGTGTATCCTGTTGGCTTCGAAAACAATCGCTAGATTGTAAATCTTCGAGCTTTTGTACTTTGCAAAACTCTTATGATAATTAGTGGAATACAAGATTCAATACAACTGGATGCAAACTACTATCTCCATTAGCTAGACAATCCTATACGTAATCGTTGCTTCTGAGTCGATGCATTGCAAATCTTCGAGTTCTTGTACCTCGCAAAATTCTACAAAAATTAGTTCAATTCAGGATTCCATAAAACACGCTAATCTTATAAATTTACAGGATAAAAGTAGCTGTAATCGTTCAGATATTCTTAAATCCGCTTCTTCGAGATTAAAAATTAGCTGGTGGGGAGTGCTTCAGTTGAGCTTCGTAAACTAGCAACTTCATCAGCAATTTTCATCAGTGGTTAGAAGACGTGCTAATACAGTATCAATATATGTACAGAGTGTTTCATCTAAAGATACCTATGGTCTTTCAGATATTCTTGAATCCATTTATTCAAGATCAACATTGATCGTCTCATTGGACTCTATATGAACAGCTAACAATTAAAAATTGACTGATGAGTAGGGCCGTAGTCTATCATAGATAGAAACAATATGAACAAGCAAATCGGATTGGAAAAGTTCATACAACTCGCTGAAAGCATCCTAAAAATCTACGAAGAGTATCAGGTTAGTTGGTCGAACCTTACCATTTAAAAATAATGCAAACGACTCGATATTTTTCACTAATTAGAAAGAAGCTCTCCTCGAGTCTAACGTTGGATAATCGTTCGAGTAGAAAAGATCGAAGAAGGAAAAGCATATCGGGCACTCTATATTCCAAGGTCACGACTGATGACGACCCGATATCACCGTTTCCCAATGAGAAAGCCCAATAAAGGCCCGGCCCGCGGCGATCACGATCTCACCGCATCTAAAATCACCCAGCGGTCCTCGTGATTGTATTAATTCACTTGACAGAATACAGAATACGGGACGCAGAGTGTATACAGATGCCATGTGGACGGGGGCCCCGGGCGTGTGTGGATGTGGACGTATTGTCTTCTCGGCTCCTTTCTCGCATTAGCATAAGAATTCAGCGTGTACCTGAGCTGCGTATCAATGGCCGTCCCGGTGAATCAAGACTTAAATCTTGCACCATGATCACCCGCCGACAGTCGAATGTTGAAATATCGTCATCCAACCGATTGGAAACCTGGAACGCTCGCTGACCCGCCCCCACCTGGTTTTACACGTTCGACAGAGAAGAGGCCTGTCGTTCGTCAACGTTTTCTCGGAAGGGAGCAAACCGCAACGCGAAAGTGTAGAGAAATCCGAAAGGCAACACCGTCCGAAGATCTTCCTCAGAAACTTCTAGCATCGTCCGTACACCGATCTTCGTTCTACACGAATCCTCTTAACGCGTTGATACCCGTATCGATTGCATTTTTTTCGATGGTAAAATTCAACTGAACTTGATCGAAACTCTTCGTAAATTTTTAGGATGCTATCAGCGAGTTGAATTTTTCCAATTCGACTTGCTCGGTCAAATTGTTTCTATCTACGATGGACTAGGACCCTCCACGGTAGCCAATTTTTAATTGCTTCATTTTTAGTCGTTCGATCGAGTTTAATAAGAAGATAAAAACCACCCTGTATATACGTATACTGAGTGATGATATCAACGTGTGTTTCAACCATTGAGGAATCTAGCAGATCAATTTGCTGGTTTGTGTGACGTCGAACAAACAATCCCAAATGCGGTGTACGCTCACAACTCAGATCAACAGCAAAAGCTGTACAAGCGGAGCTATTCGAGGAGCAATATTCCATCACCTGTAACACCACCTCCAGTAAAATGATTTCGTACAAATCCTCCTGCGTCGCGTGCACGCACACGAACACGCACACGAACACGCACACGCGCTACCAAAATGCCGGCCGTAGAAGAGCGCTGAGGAACGTGTACGGGGACACGAAGTGTACGTGTTCTGCGAGTGAGAGGCGATCGATGGTGGATAGATGCTCGCTGGCTCCGCTTCCGCGTGGACGGACAATCGCCTTTGACGAGCTGGTTGCTCAGGCAGCGTGTGCACGCGCTATCCACCCAGCCGCCACGGATTTCTTCGGGTTCGAAGCTGAGAGAGAGAGAAAGAGAGAGAAAGAAAGAGCTCGAACAACCGTGTCGTCCCACAACGGAGAGCCACGGTAAAGTTTCGATACGTGTGACAGACATCTGCACGACATTCGTGAAAAACTTATCCCCTCTACCTGCTAGGCTCGAGTTAGGTGTACCTCTTCAGCGTCCCAGTTTTGAATGCTTCTGTTCTCACACTTTTACCAACGTACTCGTGGCAATTTTCTGATTGAAATGAGTCCAAACTTCACGACATTATGAGAATAGTTGCTTGTTTAATCCACGATTTAGCCGGCCCCTCTGTTATCCGAACCGTTCAATATTCAAACCCAATTCTTCAATCTTCAGTACAATCTGTAAGGAAAAGCCGTAAGAAAAACGATTTACTTAATATATTTGGGTACACGGATAACCAATGTTCACAACCGACATTTTTCTGCAACCACTCCGGCGATCGTTCTTTTTCAAATTCTTCTGTTATTATCGATCCTCTATTTTTATAAATTTAGCTATATACAGGGTTGTCTGTTAATATACACACGAACATGCATACATCATCTGTACCTTCACTCTATAAATCCAATAAAGATTGAATCTAATGTTGTAGCTAGATAACAATTCCATTATCCGAGCAGTTATACTCTTTCTCTGACTATTCCGGATACTGGAGCTTGCACTGCATCGTGGATCAAACAAGTAAATGTGATCCAAACCGCGCCATGTTGGGTATCATTTTAATCAGAAGACTGTGAGCGATACGATGGTAAAGGTCTCATTAAAAAATCATTAGAAACAAACAAGTTTTATAAACTATTAGATTGCGAATACACGTTTTCAAGGGTAACAAATACACGTCCAGCAACAATATGTGCAACATTTAGCCCCTAAATTAGTAATAAATACACGTTTTCTCGTGCTGCGACTCCAATAATTTCATCAGCCAATGCATTTAGAGTGTGTGTGCACCCACACAGGTGTAGGAGGAGGTCTCGACAAGAGTTTGCTGGCCGAGTACAAGAAGAAAGCTTCTCTTCGAAGCTGACGAGCCAACGCCACGGAACTTCTCCTCTGCCGGTGTCTCTCCTCTCGTCGTCGGATGACCGCGACCGATACGCATGAGCATTCGGATCACGACGGACGGACCGGGCACGTAACAATTTCTGTTCCCGAGACTGGAGCCACTGGATGGATCGTCGATCCTTCACAGTTCGCTGTCTCCCAAGCTCAGCCCTCTCCGACCCCCTTTCAGCCCACCCCGCACCTGTAATCATCCACCTGCGGAAGACCACTGGTCTGTCTTATGCAACTATGTCTATGTTTCCGGTATTCGGGTTATCGAGGCTCCACTCTAGTGTGACTGGCCCGAAAAATCTATCTTTCATGTACGTACGTCGAAAGAACAGCGCCTTCTATTAGATTGGTAAGAAATTAACGTCCGCCAAACCGATGATTCTGGAACGTTCAAGAACCATCAACGGCCGGTTACCAACGGTCGACGCATCCAACGCCTACAATTCGGCCAATGCGATATTCAAGTTCATCTTCTGTTGCAAAGATTGTTCCGCTTTATGCAACTATTGTATAGACTATGAATTTTGTGCGTGAATGAAAATTAGAATGCGAATTATGTGCACTTATGGCAAAAATGAGCACCTGCAATTTAAAACAGCGAAACCGTTAAAAGAATTCAAAGTTATCGTCTTTGCATCTCATTGAAATCGCTGAAGAAAAAAATGAAATTTCGATTTGGCTTTTCTGTTTCTCGCAACTGATGCAGACAATTTTTATTTTACATATACATCCGCGATCTAATGATAATAATGAAAAGTTACACATTCGAAACAGTAGAAAGACTAAAAGAATCAAAGAAACAGAAGAAAGAAAGAAATACCCAAGTGGGTCTTATTTCTGGCAACAAATGCAGACAAATTTTATATTTTGCATAAGAATTCGCAATCTAGAAAGTAGGCTAAGTTAACAGCACTCTTTCCATCGTTAAATCACGTTGATAACATGTCTACATTTTGCATGTTTCGACAAAGTACTTCATTCTATAGGAACTTTCATCGATTCGACCTGTGAACGACTCGCAGATTAGGAATACAAGGAACCGATGAGAAAGATATAGTTTCCATGAAATCGAAAGACAATAGATCGGAGGAAATCCCCAGGTATAGTCGGTGTACCTAACGATGAGTGTTTGGCCGTTAAAGCCACGAAGAAGGTGTCCGTTTGGAGGCCGAACCGCGGCCACCAACATCCTCTGTTCTGCGGTCTCGTCGTGTGCGGCATGAAGATCCGCTCATTGTCTCTCTAATGCATATTGACTATTAACAGCAAATCCGTTTTCCTTATAGGCGAGGATATAACTACGTCACGTCCTTATTCGCCAAGCAGAGCCACAGCCAGTCGACTGCGTTCATCTTGGAACGAAGGCGGCCACCATATTCGGCGGTCCCACCCACGCACAATGCCGATAGGGTTCATAAAGATGCCTCGCCCGTCTCGACGATCGATCGGCTCAACTCGAGACCGACAAAAACATATTTCTCTCCCCCGCGAGCCAGGGAAGAGAGAAGAAAAGGAATGAATCGAGGATTCATCGGGGCCTCGTCCGAGCGGTAACGTTACCCGAGATACGAGCGCGCTTAAAATAGATCTCTGCGAGCGATACCGGCTGGAAGCGTAATTAGCAGGCCTCGATTACACGCCTGGCATTCCACGGAAAGTGTACTTTGCCTTCTTTCTTCGACTCTGACTGCGACCTTGCTCCGATTCGCGAAATATCGGCTTGCAAGACGAAACACTTCTTCTTTGACTTCATCGAAAGGATTTCGCCTTCGATATACATACAGTCACTCCCATTAATATTCGGACACTCTTAAAAAGACGATAACTTGTTTAATATTGGACCATACGACTTGGACTTTTTTCAGAAGTTAGAATAATTAGTTTACTACCTGACGTGAAAAAGAAATTTTAAAACAATTGCAATTGGTCGGTATTGCAAAGAAAATACTAAAAGTTGTGTTTTACAATTTTTTTATGTGGCTTATATTGAAAATTTAAAACATCCATTTTGTAGATCTGTATCAATTGTATACATTTTCAAATTTTCACCCAATTTGGATTACGTGGAAAACAGCGACGGGCATCGAATGACGTAAGAATCCTTCGATTTATTACAGTTTAAGCCCGAAAATTGTGAAAAGCTGCAATTTTTACCATCTTCAAACAGTTGTAGCTCCTTGTAACGTTTGCCAATTTTGGTGAAATATTCAGAGTGTATACCAAAGGAAATTAATAGGACATAGGGCTGAGACAGGATAAATCTAGTGAAGAAAAAGAAAGAGGGAATAGGAAGTAGCAGAAAAGAACAAAGAAGACACTGAAAATAATTCAACAACCTGATAACAGTTTCATTGCTGAGGACCCCGAAGATAGTCTTCAAAGAAAATCGTCGAAACACCAGGATAAGCAGAGAGATGACGAGGAAGTCGACGAAATGCGTGCGAACCAAAGGAAATTAATTGCACATAGGGCTGAGAAAGGATAAATCTAGTGAAGAAAAAGAAAGAGGGAATAGGAGGTAGCAGAAAAGAGCAAAGAGGACACTGAAAATAATTCAACAACCTGATAACAGTTTCATTGCTGAGGACCCTGAAGAAAGTCTGCAAAAATCAGGATGAGAAGAGAGATGACGAGGAAGTCAAAACGCGTGCGTACCGAAGGAAAGGAGGTGCACAGAGGGCAGAGAAAGAATGATTCTAGTGGGGAGAAAGAGAGAACAGGAGAGGAAGAGACGAGCGAGAGAGAGAGAGAGAAAGAGAGAAAGAGAACAGGCGACTCGGTTTTCGAATGCGTCGCACGATTCGCTACGAAATCTCGGATTCTATTAACGGAGAAATTATAACGGATTGACGGACGCAGGAATGGATGCACAGACGGATGGACTGTGCCGCCTCCTGTCCCGAGAGAGAGATTTCTCTTGAATCGTAAATACCGATCGGGCCACAGGCTACGATATCCACGCACCACGGCTAAAAGTCGGTCTCTCCCCTGGCCGGGCTGTGGTTCTACACGTTGCATGTTCAAGTACTTCCCGGTACAAATTGTACCAGAGGAGGCCGGTCTCTCCTCTGCACGTTTATGCAACCTGGATAAGGAACGCATCCGCGTCGCGTCGAGCAGACCATCCGATTTCGATGGGGAGCACCGCCTATCCGCCAGGGAAACGACACAATACGACGCTACCGATGCGTGCAGCTCCGTGGAAAATCGAGCCCGAACACCGGAAACCGTGGAACGTGGCACCGAGACCGGCCCGATCGACGGCCGATTTCGAAATCTTCGTGAGCTCAGTGAAATCTTCCCGCCCCACCCCCCTCCCTCAGAAACAGGGATGTCACACTCGATCGGCAAGTTGAGCTTCGTTTCTTCGTTTACCACGCCCAACTTTGCGAATTTTTGATAACCAAACGGGTAGAGGTAACATTTTTTAATTTTTACTAATTTTGAAATATGTTCTGAGGAGTGCATACAAAAATTGTCAGCTCAAAAGATTCATTTTTTGAGAAGATACGATAGTTTCTTCCGAAGTCGTCTCTTTTATGGATAAGCAAACCCCGATTTCGTCCAGATTGCCTAAAGAAATTTTTTATAACTAATCGGTTGAAGCTAGAATTTTTTAATTTTTATCACATATAAATGATACCTTGAAGAACATACCTAAAATTTTTTAGCTTGAACAAAGTATGTTTTGGGAAGATACGACAATTTCTTCCAGAGTCCTTTCGCTTCCAATATGCAAAGTCCGATTTGGTCTGGGTTACCACCTTTTGCAATTTTTTTATAACTAGTCGACTGAAGCTAGAATTTTTTAATTTTGGTTTTACTTAGATGATACTTTGAAAAACTTACCTAAAAAATTTCAGCTCGGAAGATACGTTCTTTGGAGAGGTATGACAAATTTCTGCCGAGTCTTCTGTTCCCGGATAGGCAAGCTTTGCTCTCGGTTACAGATCTGAAATCAAAGAATACAGAAATTGATTACTAAATATAATGATAATGCATTGTATTTCTAAGAACGCAGCGTAATTCACAACTGTGAAGTTACGTGAAGTGAACGCGACGCATAGAAAAATTGACTGTCTTTCTTTGAACTGAATGCAATTGGTACTCGTGCGAGAAAAATCTGCGAAACGCGAATTCTGGGCAAACGTCTTTTGGTCAAACTGATTTGTCGAAATGATTAATTTGGTGTGGTAAATTGCAGTAAATTTAAAGACGAATTTCTCTTGGTAATAAAATGAAAATTTCAGAGGGTAAGTGAACAACGCTGTCCCATACCGTAGCAATTTTCAGAAAATCCTTCTGTCAAATTCCATAACCATTTTTCTACCCCTAACTTAGCAATAAAAATTGTTGTTTACATTCTACGATCGCTAAATCATATACTGGGTGTGTAATAATTGAATTCCCTTCAAAATTACTTACAAATATTTTGTGTCTGCAATTTAGAACCAGCGAATCATGCACTCGATGCAAAGTAACTATCTCAGAGCCATCGGATGTCTGTGACGACAAGAAAAGTAGGTTAAAGTCAATTGGGAGCTCTGTATTTTAAAAATAATTCGACAATGATTAATCGACTTTAATTAATTTATATTTAAGATGTGATTCGGCTACGATAGACTGCCAGAAACCAGAAAATTTTAGCAACAGCAACTGGATATTTACCTATTGAAACATGATCGATGCTTAGATTGTGGTTAACGAAGTATTTGAGAAATCACTTCTTCTCTTCCACTCTGTGCGATTGCTTCAAGATGTATGACCCGAAGAACTCAAGAATCTCGAGAAACTATCGCAACATTTATGGGAACAGACTCGTCGACGTGGAAGGTACGAACCATCGTTTAAGGTTCCTAAAATCATACTATAGTCTGGTTTCATTGATTCTTTAGACATCACTACGGTTTACAAACATCCGGACGTTACCCACATCTGCGAATACATAAAGGACCGATTTTATTTCGCGACGCTGGCCAATGGGCGAAAACATGCTAGAAGCACTGCGAACATAGAATGTTTCACCATCGATGACGAACTGATTTATAATAATTTTTATAATGACTTTGGACCGTTGAATATCGCTTGCCTTTATAGGTGAGTTGAATTTTGATTATTTGAAAAGTTTGTCATCTGTGGTTTGGTATTTTCTAAAATTAAATTTTTGAAGATTTTTTTTAAGGTATCCAGCAATTTAATAACAAAATTACTGTGATATTTGATCTAGCAAGATTTAAAAGTACAATTGCAACAGTAAATAAATTGTTAACAGGTATTGCAGCAAGGTGAACAAGAAGCTGCAATGCCCAGCGAACAAGCATAAACAGATTGTGCACTATACCGTGCAAAGAGAAGACAAGAGAGCAAATGCAGCTTATTTGGTAGCTTCTTTTGCTGTGTTATACTTGAACAAAAGTCCGAAGGAAGCTTATAATACTTTGTTCATGGGGGGCGATATGCCAATAACGCCGTTTCAAGACGCTTCCATGGGCTCCTCTATTTACCACATCCATATACTAGGTAAGAAACGTGAGTAAACAATTCTGTAGCCTCAGAAATAGTATCTATGAATATCTACTTTCTCACAGATTGTTTATACGCGCTCCAAAAGGCCGCTTCGTTTGGATTTTTCCATTTCAACGACTTTGATCTTGTCGAATACGAGAAATACGAGGACATGAGGAATGGTAATCTAAATTGGATGGTACCACAGAAATTTCTAGCTTTTATGGGTCCCAGCACTGAGCCGGGGACCCCATATCACCCCCCTGAATGTTACATCAATTATTTTCTAAAAAATGGTGTCACCTCTGTGGTTAGACTGAATAAAAAAGTGTACGACGCGTCGAGGTATGGCTGTATCAATTTTTATCCTGTTTCGTATTCTCTCTGTTCATTGTATAATTTATTTAATATGTTTTTGGTGTGTTTTTATACAGATTCACCGCGGCAGGTATTTCTCACTACGACATGTTCATGCCAGACGGCACTGTTCCACCGAAAAGGGTTCTAAATCAATTTCTTTCGCTCAGCGAAAATACCACAGGGCCGATAGCAGTCCATTGCAAAGTAATCGGCGGAGTTCCATTTTTAAAAAGTGTTTTCGTGTCTCTCTTGATCCATTTTACTGTTTATATGCCGGTATCGTAGGCCGGACTGGGCAGAACGGGTTCCCTAATTGCGGCTTACTTGATAAAACATTACAAAATGACGGCGAGAGAAGCCATTGCTTGGATAAGGATTTGCCGACCCGGTTCTGTTATCGGACATCAGCAAACGTGGCTGGAGAACGTGGAGAAAAATTTGCTGAACGCTGGTGAACAGTACAGGTCACCCAACGAAACATTTACAATATTAAACAACAATTATTACCCCCTGTTATCGCCCACGATGAGCCACATACTTGTTTGGAAAAGGAATTTGTTTTATGTGTTCACGAGTAGGAATTGTAAAGCAACAATTTAATCAGATTAAGTAAAGGAACATTCACTTTTGTCAGTAACAGTGTGCAAAGATTGTTAGAAAGGGTTTTATTATCTTTTATGTAAAAAAAAAACAAAACGAAGAAAGTGCATGGTTGTATATAAAGCAATTCTTTAGAAGGAAAATTTAATTGGATAATATATATACTATAGAAATTTATCCACGTATTTTAGCATTTTTTTTATACATGTACATGAATGAATCACTTTTAACGTTATAGTGCTTTTATTGCAGATTAAAATACCTTAGTAACCAATATCATAAACGGGGAATATATTCAGTGCTGGACAAAATGGAAAGAAATGCATGTGAATCATCTCAGGTCGCGTGTACAGGTGAAAATTTCCTATTCATATCTATATAACATATTCAAAAGATTTTTACAATCAAGTATTGTCTACTAATTTATCAAACATTTCAGAACCAAACAAATACAATCCACCGACAGAAAAATCGACCAAAACGAAATTTAATCGAATTCTAGGTACGTCCCCGCAGTAACAACTATTTTACATTATTTACTTGCAAAAAGGTGTTTGCAAACAGAAGACTAATTATATAAAGATAATTTAGTGTAACTATTTAATTTAGAATCAATTTCGTGGTTCATGTTTTAATATTGTCGCAGTTATACGTGCAAAAGATTTGAAAATTCTAACTTACGCGCCAAATATCGATCGATCTATCGTCGACTGCGCGCGCAGCAAGTTTGAAATCTGTTGCCGCGAGTTTTCAAGTGTCACGAAGCGCGCGCATCTAATACTGATGCGTGCGCATCTAACAAGATGCGCACGCATCTTTTCTGGAATCAATCGTTTGAATAAGAGACTGTCTAAACCCGCGAACACAGTTATCGTTTTAACCTATTGATTTTCTAACTATCGTATGAACTAATTATGTACAAAATAAATGCTAATCCGAGTAAGTAATGAATAAGCTCTTTTTCTCAAACAATGCAAATGATGTATTTACTTTATTCAATTTGGTTAGGTTTTATGAAATGCAAGGAGATAAAAAAGACAATAGCTGAAATGAATCCTAATATTTCAAATTGCGATTTATGAAATAATTTTGAATTACCATTAAATCGCAGGAAGGCTGAGGAATATTAGAGGAACAGAAGTTTCGGAAAAAGAATCGCAGTGTCCACGCGCCATTACACAAGGAGACCGATTGAACGCGATCAAGATGAGCAGATATAAACAACCTCGAAACTCAGAATCGCAGAAGAACTGTCCAAACTATTCACTCGACGGTTTTCGTTGCCCACGCAAAAGGAAATAAAACAGGTAAAAGATGAAAACAAAAAATTAGCTGTTTTATTGCGTTCGAAACACGACCGGAACGAACATCGTCACAATCGATTGCCCTCGATTGGTCAGCAAAACGGTTTCCTCGAAAGTAATACGTACTATCGAAGGATTGTCAAAGTCAGATATCCGCGCAAGAGAATAATGATTCAATAGAAAAATGGTTTTACACGATTTTATAGTCCAGTCGATACAAAATGATTTTCTTCTTTTCGTATAAAGTAAATAGAGAGACTTTTCTATGAATGATCGCTCGAAGTAAGTATATAGAGAACGCAATTTCTGTTAGGTTTCGCTAATTTAACGAGTTTTGTTTTTTCTTTATTTTCCCTGTTAACGTGAGACGCGCAAAAATGCGAAGTTCTATATACTCACTCGGAAGATAATTTTCACGCAAAAATAGCTCGACGTAGCGTTGACAAAACAGGAGGTATTCGAAATAGAATCCGAGAAACAAGGACAGCCACGATTTCCTGGCCGAACGAGTGCTGCCCGCGTCTCTCAAATTGTCTATAACCTAACAAGTATGCATCGATTAACACTTTTTTCGTATTTTCTAAAGGTGTCCGAGATCCAAAGAATGTTGGGTCGGGACGTGCTCTCGAAAATTTCGGGATTCTCATATACATATATATATATATATATATATATATATATATATATATATATATATAAAAAATATATAATATTCCTAAGAATTTTCGGATTCTTGAAAATTTTCAGGATTATTCCTGAGAATACTCGGGATTCCCAAGAATACTCGAGATTCCCGAGAATATTGGAGTTCTCGAATATTGTCGGGAATAATCCCGACATACTCGAATATCTCGAAAGTTTCGAGAACCCGATGCCTTCCCGACCATCGGGTACCCGACATTTTCGTGTCCTCGCACACCTCTAGTATTTCCCCTCGTTTCCCGTTCGGAGACAAGCGTAATGAGATCAATTTGTCTTCGAATTTCGAATAAATATTGAATGAGAGGCGCAGATAGTTTCGGAAAAAAGAGTTTTTACAACCGTTCGGAATATACAAACGTCCGGATACGTCCCTAAGGTCGACGTGAGAGTAAGAGAAAAAGCACGTTCGCGAGTCTGTGCGGTTAAAAGTGTTAATCAAAAGTAATTATAATACATAATATCTTACAATATTTCACGTGTGTCCATTGAATGGTCTTCGTTATTATATTTCACGATTATTATTCGTTACAGGTCTTATAGTCACTGTAGATTATACCAACTATATCGAGGTTTACACGATACATAAAACATAGCTCTGTTTCGCGTTACCCTATACAGTTTACTGGGAAACAACTCGGAGATAGGGTCATTTAAGACGATTGTGCAATTTAACATCCAAGTGAATCGAAATTCGTAGAAAAAAGAAACGAAAAACGAACTTTCCGTTAGTCGCTGCGTCGCGGCGGATTTACAGAGGAATCCATTGTTACATTTAAATACTAAAAAACACTAACGGGTCTAACCGAGCTCTGCATTATACATTCATACCGCAATATTTACCTAACTGCACAGAGAGAAATATAAGAAAAAGTATATTATTAACTAAATTATCATCTCCTTTTGTATTTTTTTTCGGTTTTTTCTTCTTCCTCTTCTTCTGTTGTATGTGTGTTGTGTTAATGCAAACAAGTAGTCAATGTAACCTTTTTTTTTTCTCGAATCTTAAAATCTGTCGTATCACAATGTTCAAGAGTGTACAATAGATAGGAGTGTAAAAAAAACAGGCCGTCTGTTTTAATTCCTCTTGCACAGACAAACATACGCTTTTCCGCTTAGCATATAGTCTGCGTCGTCTTGATACTTCTTTTTTTAAAAGAGAAGTCATTGCTATGTTAAGAAATTAACGTATAGTATATTCAGAATACTATAATTCACATTGTTACGTACAATTCTGTACAGACTGTCCGGGCGAGTGCCAGAACATGGTTCTCATACCCGAACGATATTTATTTACTGGTTGTACCATTCATTTAGTTTTGTTGCCTGTTACCTGCAGCATGCGTTACAAAATTTTCATTTAAGAAACTCGGACATCTTCTGTTTCACACTTGCACTAAGCAGATTATTACATTTGTTTTACGATTATTGAATCGTTATTGTTGTCATAATCACTGTAGATTCATCAACTATCAAAATTCTTATTATCCTCTGGAGCTACTTCCTCTCCCTCTTCGCCTTTATTTTTTTTTTTGTTCTTTTCAATTTATCGAGCTCAAATCGTTACAATTATTGATCGCTCACACAAAACCACATTTTTTTTCTCAGCTATATTTAAAACTTATAACCAAAAAATAAAAACAGTATATTAAATATGATATTATCGAATATTGCAGACACTTGTACCCCTTAGTTGATGTTCTTTTTGCTTTTTTTTTTCTTTCAACGCGTTTTTTTTTTCATTTTTTCCGCTCATTTATTTTCCCCGATGGATGCATCCAAGGAAGAATGTAAAATATTATAAGCAACAATACGTGATATTCAAAATGATATCGCCTGGTTTCTGAGCCTCACGCTGCATCACCTTTCTCTTGGCAATCCCTAACGTCTTCGTGCATGCGTTTAACGTTAAACGGTTACTGCTAAAAAGAACTGCATCTGCTATCTGACACCGCGTCGCTCTTATCACTTCCCTCCGGGACCACGCAGTCTTTCTGAGTAACTTTTATTATACGATTGCCAACGTTAAAACCTGCCTATTCCCTTACACATTTCTTTTCTGTTATTTTTTTTTTTGTTTGTTTCACATCATTCCAACGCCATGTCTTCTGTCAGCTCTTCACAGAGCACTCGATAATGCACCATGTTGCGCAAATGATCAAGGTCACGCCGCCCTGTACAAAGTTACGCTTGCGATGTGCTGATTCGCCATTACCTCGACGATCGCGTCGCGAATACCATAACAAAATGTGCATCCGAACGGATTTGTCGTGTTCGTCGAAGACGCTCGATTCAGGACCACCGGTCTTGCACTGGCCTTCAATTGCTCGCTTATTCTATCCCATTTAGTATAGGCAGTGATCTAAAGAATAAAGACCAATTAACACTTATTTTCTATCTCAAGAGTCACGGCTTATCTCCTGCGACAACTCGGATGTTGCAAGTGTGTTTTGAACGCGCGAAGTCAGCAATGATAACGTTCTATCATTTATCTCGAATGAAAAAATAACATGGGCGACGAGAGAGTAGAAATAAAGTAGATTTCATGTCTCACCGTAACTGGAGATGGGGAAACATCAATGAGCTTTCCCGATTCAGTGGAATTATTTTCTGGCGGTAGAGATAGCGAGAATTCGCAGCGATGATACATATTAAAATTATAGTGTCCCGGGTAATTTGTGTGTAACACAAACTTCTTAACACATTGGGTTTTGGCATCAAACAAAACGTCCTAGGAATGAGAACATGATGTTAGTTAAAAGTGCATGTCACAATTAGACTGCGGATTTTATGCACTTATAACAAAATTGAGTAGGTCAAATTTAAAATGGCCAGCAAATTAAAAGAATTTAAGAATGGCAATATATTCTTTTCAATCGATTGAAATCGTTAAAGGAAAGAATAAAGAATATTCTATTTGGTTCCTATTTCTTGCAATCGATGCAAACAATTTTTATTTTGCATAAAAATCGGCAGTCCAGTAAAAATATGGACAGTATTAATTTGATATCGTAAGATGTTTTTTGCGAAGCTTACCAATCCTAAGGTAAAATAATTGTAGAAGAAATCGGATCGTCTTATTTTATCGCGTTTGTGCGCATGAGGACTGTGAATCCGCATTTTGTCTTCTGCCTTGAAGAACACACGTGATGGTGCGCCCAAGGCGCTCAACACATCTTCACAGGTATCGCCGAATAACACCTGAAAATGCACAGTATTTTTTCACTGCTCATTTAATCCATAAAATCAACCCTTTGCAACTGCACTGTCTCCTTTTCGAAAGAACATAAAAAGGTTTGCCACATGATATCTGTGTTGACAAAATCTCATACCAATAATAAATAGATAAATTCGTTCGAGTTGCCGGTAGGTAATTTGAGAAAGGTCTCAGAGCACAACGAGTTAAATTATCAAATCGTACCTCTTTGGTCAAGCAGTGTTTCTTCGGCTCCAATAATACCCTGGTGACAGAGCTTCCTTCTGTAAAGAGATGCAGTCTAAGACCTCGAGTACGAGTCTTATCTCGCATAACGTCTGCTTTCTCTAAATACAGATTATTATGATAGCAGACCTGCCAAAGAACATATATACAACGTTAATGCTGTCTTCGCTAGCGTGCATTTTAAACTACAGTACCAAATAATAATTACAAGCGGTAGGGGAGGCGGAGGTGTCTTTAGGTTGTGTTCGTCGCTTCCACTCCCAGCAGCCATGTTACCGACATAGATAGCCGTCTTTGCGACAAGAGGGGAAGTCCCGTTTGGAAATTGTAATGATCCAAGTCCGTGAGCATACCCAGGCTGAAACTTTGAGTCGATGGGGAAGTAAAATGACAGTCCTCGGAAGTTCAAAACAAACACCTATGAAAAGAGCACAAATTGTTGAATTCATCTTGTCCTTTGCATGGTTAATAGCACAAAAACACTGTACCTGTTTATCACTATCGTAAACACCAGGATGAGTAGCCCCGAACGAATGTTCGATCTGTTCGATAGATGGCAATACCTCTGGTGAGTTGAATGGTAGACCACAATACTTAAGTTTCACTAGTTTCATATTATAAATTTCAATTATCTTGAGCCTTTGCACCACTGGGTCGAATATAAGCCGAACGCCGTCGTGAGGTAAATTTATCACTAAGTCTACGTCTAAAGGATTCTGCAAATCAGAGGTCGATTGAACAACGATCAACATAGGGGAAACAAAACTGGCAAACGCTACAACATTTTTTCAAAAACGAATTTAGGTGTATAAATTTACTTACACTATCGCTATAAAGTACTTGTACTCCCCTTATAATGCCCACTTGGGATTGTATTATTGACACAGACTGGGAAAAATGCATACCTAGAACGACAAGCAAAGTGAACAAAACTGTGTGTTTGTGTGCATGTATGTATACGTAGCAACAAATTAATTGCAGCTCGGTTATGCATTATTTTATACTAAATGCGCATAAATAAACGGCTTGACGTGACTAAATGACTCTCGGCGGAAGACTCTGTATTTTACAGCGGATGGCACAACCGAGCGTCTATTTCTGATAAATTGTCAGTCCAAGAATGGATTCCCAGCCCTAGAGAACGCTCAACAAAGTGGCGAACGGTTGACAACAATTACATAATACAGCAACAAAATATTTATCCGCGGAGGGACTCCATTTTCTTTGTTTACGCGCATACGATTGTCAAGCGGAGGTGTTTACAAATAGAACCGATATTACGGGTTGTGCGAGTGTGCGGGCTCGCTCGTATGACAGCAGCATCAATAAGACGCACTATGGGCCTCGGAGCCCCGCGATCATTTCCATTGATCCGTTCATGTACCGCGGATCGATTCGGATCGAGATTGACACGTTTGAAAATTACGCGTAATACAGGATAGGCCGCAATACATTACGAGTGGTTTCGTCACTTGCCTAAAATAAATTCCCACTGCTCGCAGCCGAGGGATCTCTCGGGCACCACCTCCAGCTCCAACATTCTACGAACTTCCCCGTGGGTTGGTTTTTACTTAGACAAGGTAGAACGGCACGCACAACGCGTCTCCAACTACCATGAGAACTGCGTTGCCCCTTTGTCTACGTATAGCACTGTTACTAATCACCAGATAGCCATATTGCTTCCCAAACAATAAGCCTCGACGCACTGCTCACGGCTGGCAAACTGTCACCCGAACAGCTGATACGTACCGCGGAACACGTAAAATCAAACCGACGTACCGGCCGAACGCGCGGCCATCTTGTCGCGCGAGAAGCAATTTTGTTCTGGCTTCAGTAGATGGCGCTGAATGCCGGACCCGCTGTGGTGAATTTCGAATTCCTTCATACTGGCGCCACAAGCGGGATGTAGACCAATGGGGTTCTAAAGATCTCACCTGCAAGAGCAGATGATCTACATTCTAGAGATGAGGAAAGGATCCAGAGAAGAAGAGGATGTCGAGAAGAAAAGGAAGGAAGAGAAGGAAAAAGAAATTAGTAAGAAGGATGATAAGGTGGACAAGGAAAATGAGATGAATTTCGTTCCGTAGGGTCTACCAGAGTTTGCCAGGGTCCACCAGGATCCATCGAGGACCTACAATAGGACCTCCAGAGTATATCCAGAGAGACTCCTCCGAGAGTTACCATCAAGGTGAGACCCTTTCGGAGGAGATCCGCCGTCCCCGGCAGCTCGCGAGGGACTGACAATTTTTGGCAACGCACCTCTGAATATAGTTATTAATGATAGTCATTGATACATGGCGCTGCGTTGTCGTCGATCACTAGAGCGCACCGATGTCCACGAAAATGTCTTTTGACAATCCAAGGCGGTGTCACAATGGGTCTAAAACAGCTTTTTTACATAGCTCTGGTCCATCAGAAGAGGATGCTGTAATTGATGTGCAAATTTTGAAAGCGTGTTAATTATAAACCCGCAGAAATTTCCTAAGATTGGACATTAATGAGGCGAGAGAATCGGCAGACGTGTCGTCACGATTTCTTAATCAAATAATTCGTTACGATAGACAAACAATAGAGAGCTGAAATCGTTTCGTTTTGCAACGAGCACAAGAAAATCGAATAGCAAAAGCAACGATAACGCTGCTCTTTATTATGAGTATTCAGGGTTAAAGACCATAGATAAACGTCTCTTGAGCTTTCCGCCGAGGCGTCGCGGGGGTTCTCTAATCAGGAGTATATGAAGCAACTCTCCGACAACCGAGAAATTGTTTTCGGAAATTCCAGACCACAGTAAACTCGTCGGAAATTACAACTTGTCCCACAGGATAATCGCAGGATCAATCGAAATGATAGAAGCAAATAATCAAGTACTCTGGAGCTTAGAAACAGGATTGAAATTAACAATTAATGTCGACTCTACTTTAAATAAATATTAATAACATTTCAAACACAATATTTATGTATCTTATATTTGTTTAGGATTGAAAAGAAAGTAAGTATTTGAACGGCACCTGAAAGAGGAATTGGCTCATACTGAAGAGAAATAAAGAACAAAGAAAGGGGCATGAACAAATGGACCAATAAGAGAAAGGCTCCAAAGTCAACAAAGTAATGGTGTTGACTGGAACAGTTTTGCCTTATGAAATCGTTGTTTACATATACAAAGCTCGTGGCCGTGCCTACCGCATTATGCAATCAATAACGATAACCATATCGCCGACCATACGGCCGAGCCTCCAGATGCGTCAAAGCACGCGCGACTTTTCTGTTATAATTGTGTGCGTGCCTCGCAAATAGACATCGCAAGTATACACGGAATGTATTGGCAAAACTTCCAGACATCGGGTCGACACTATCGATGATTCAAAAACGAAGAAAAGAAACTAAAGAATATCGATAGCAGCCGACACGCTAACGATTTTTAGCAACCGGCTGAAACCGGAAACCGGTAGCTCCTTGTCCCGTTGCATCTTCCATATTTTTCCTTTCCTCCACGAATGGAAACGTATAAATGTTTTTGTTGGGAGACAATTGTTGCAACACTCCCTCGTTAAACGTTAAACTTATTGCCAGTGGTCTGCTTCGAGAAATATTAGACTCGGAAATAGCGGACAATCGCCATTGTTGTCAGTCGCCTAGTCAATCTCGAAGAGTCTAATTTTTATGTTACTATAGCAATATTTAGACTGAGAATTTTCGATGCATTTATGATAACAATAAGTACATGTAATTTATGATAAAACAGTAAATTATTAATAGGATTTAAAAGTTTCAATATATATTATTTTCATATTATTGAAATTGTTAAAAAATCAATTAAATTTTTACTTAGCCCCTGGTTCTAACAATTGATGCAAACTTTTGCAATTATTACACTGTAGAAATTTTTCAAGAAAAATTTAGAGATGTAATAAATTTTTCACTCTCGGAGGAGAAGAGAATGTTTGACATTTTTAAGGAAAATTTGAGCAAGGAAAAGCTGCAATGAATTTTATTTGTAATAAATGGCGTCCGTAGTCTCAATTACCTCTGAAAGGTGTAATTTTCATATTGATGTAACAAGAATAATTATTAGCCCGCAGATCTTTATGTAAACTAACTTTCCAGAGGAAGGAAGCAAAAGTTGTTATCTAATTTTAGTTTATTTAATTATATAGTATGTAGATCATGCAATAGCGCGAGTCTTGCTCCATTATGGCGGCCATTGAGAAGAGAAGCAAAGCGTAACCCGGGCGAAAGCAGAAACCATTTTGCATCTGTTTTGTTTAAATTTTAGATTGACTTTTGCTCACCAATTTACTCGCAATAATTGTAGAAATAATGAATCGATATACCGAAAGAGCTGACGAAGATTAACTTCAATCTGCTGACATGATCATTGACACGACAAGGTCCACAGTTCCAACTTTTTGCACTGTAAGATTCAAAGGGGTCAGGTGGTTTGGTAACAATTATACACGGTGATACACAAGTTGTTGATCATTGTCTTCTTTCCGAGAAGCTACTGGCTATCGCGATAACATTTGACACCATTGCCTAAACATGTGCTCCCGAAATAAGTCTATGGTATTACCCGAAATTTCAGAGTGCAAAGAATACGCGATAACATGGCTAATGATTTCATCAGCCAATGAGTTCAGAAAAATATACGACAATCATGCAGCAATTACTAGAAGGAAAGAATAATAAAAAATTTATGCTCGGTGATTTGAGAAATTCTTCTTCGACTCAATGAACAAAATTTTAATTAGTCAAAGAACGTGATAAGACATATGTGCACAGCTGTATATGATAAAAAAGTATGTGTACTTTCGACGGATGCAATGAGATAACTTTGCACATTTAAAATTTGGTACAAAATATCAATATTATTTTATAGGATTAGAAATTGTTTACAAGGTTGGTACACATTTTGAAAACTCAAAGTGTTATTTTTTTAATGGAAAAACTCGTCGGGCATGATCGTTTTGTCGTGACGATTGGTTTCGCGACATTTTTAACGTTATATTTCATCGTCTGCGACGCACTCCGGCCGAACCTCATTAAATGATGATTGTAATTAAATGCGTGGGGTGATGAAAAATGGTAAACTCTGATAAACCCGCCGGGGAACATCACCTTGGACCAGACACGAATAAATTGCGACAATAGAGATAGGAGCAACCGATTTCGAGTCTAAAGCCTACAGCGACTTAGAAAGTTAATCTTTCGAATACGGTATAATAAAAAAATTCTGTAAAAAATCATTGATATACTTTCGTGTGCATAGATTATGTCTACGAAATCCAAAAGTTCGAAACCACTCGGTGAGTTTAAATGTTTGAAATTATTTTGCGATAGAGTACGAAAAATTTTCGGTGGAAATTGAAGAAGTTGAATATTCGCAATTATTCTGCGATGCTGCAGATCAGTGCACAGAACATTTTATTGAGGTCATGAGCGACTCTCGTACGAAGTTGCAGGGCTAATTAATTTTTGCACCGACTCAACTGAACAGGAAGCTTAAGTCATTTCGATGTAGACCAGTTTGACAAGGTTTGAGTCTAATAGAACCAGTTGATTGAACTGAATTATTTTTTATACGTATAAAGTAGCTTAGGGTACAAAACAATGAATAATTATTAAAAATTAAATATGCTTTAAATTGATACTTAGGAAGCAACAGTCCCGATTATTAACGTTGGAGTGGATTGCAGGAATATTCCAGGAAATTAATCACTACGATTAAAGACAACCGACTCTGGACCCCAAACAAAGTTCGAAGTTGTTCGAGAGATCTCCGTAAAATTGTATGAGCTGCGCGTTGGCCAGCTTAGATCAAAGTACAACAGGCGAACGCATTTCCTTTCTCTGAACAATCTCGTCTCTGCAACTCAGTATTTTTTTCATCCTTTTCGCTCACGAATTCATCTAATGTACAGTTAACGGTGCTCGATAGACGCAAATTAGATTATCAATATTAAGTAGTTACTACTTGTAGATGCTAGACTATAATATTGACTCGATACCAGGATGAATTTTCAGTTTGAAACGGTGTACTTATTTCTGGAACCGTTATCATCGATTTGCAAACGGAAATGTGGCGCGACATTGTTCTTCAATGCTGTTTAATTAACGCGATAACGTTTCTTTGACGAATTTTTAGCACTTTCGGTTGCATTTTGTTCGAAACTATATTTCCTGTTCTTTGGTAATTAATTAGCACAGTGCAATGTTAATACTTTGATACTTTTAATGTTTCCTGTTGCATTTTAATTGAAGCTTCACTTCGGATTATTATTAACGTTAGGAATTCTGTTCGAACACTGTGCAACGAATATTTTTTAATATTCTGATTAAAGTAACATTCTAAAAAAATTTTGACGTACTTGTAATGTTTGTTTGAACATTGTGGAATGAATATAGTGAACAATAACACGTTCATCGCCCACTCGACAATATAAAAATTACACAAAATCAAAGCAATATATTTAACAAAATAAAAACTAAGTTTAGTTTTGTGATATTAATTACTGCTTCAAACATCTTCTATTCCTCAAGGATCGCAAGGAAATTTTGTACACTTAATCTACCAACGTAAAAATTAATTTTCAATTCTGTATAAATAATTCCGTCACACAGATATGGGTGACATGGCGATGAAAGTGTTAAGTTTCTTTCAGATACCGCAAAGACAATAATAATCGGTGTCTTCGCTATTGTAGAACAGATAAAGTCGGGCGATCCTGATGATCGTGCTTGAATTTCGATTGCAATGCACTTTCTGATCTCGTTATGCTGGAACGATGCATCTCGTCAATGAAATCCGCTAATGGCTTGGTCCGTAGTTCACTGTCTGGCTGCGATAATTTACGAATCCCATACTTCTCGGAATAACGTGACTGATCGACGAATCTATCCGAAAGATCCACGAAAAAACGGTTTGTTCCATTCCTTTTCATTAACCCCCAAGTGAGCCTTCGAAATGAATTTAAAAAATGCAACAACTCCTTCATCTTTATGAAATAGATAAATAGAAATTAATTATTTCACTTTGCAGCATTGGAAACGCAGTGAAATAATAATAGCCGATTTAAATCTTCGAATAGCGCAACCAATACAAATTAAATGATTATCAGTCTAAAGGGCCTAGCTGAATAAGATGGTCAAAAGTGCCGTTAGAGGTTTTTCAATTACTATTGAACCATTCAAAAGCTGACCAAGAAAAATCCCTCTGAGTAAAATTTCAGCCGCTTAGCTTGCCCGTGAGGGTAGTTACAGGGTAAATTAGATTTCGCATTTTTCCACGCATTTTCTTCTCTTCGATGCTTTCTAAAATTCTGAAAAAAATTTGGCATGTTTTGAGTCTTCAGGCGCATTTTTGAGAATTTTTTCAGATTTTTTCGTTTTAAACTGTGCCCATAAAAAATGAAAAACGCTCAAAATATTTGTAAAACATTAAAAAAATATTTTTAGAGTCGTGTGTATAAATCGTGTAAAATAGTATTGAAAAAATAAAGTAAACTCAAAGGGTACTTTTGACCATCTTATTCGGCTAGGCCCTTTAGATAGGGTTAAACTCACTTTAGATAAGATTAACAACATTTTCATTTAATCTCTTTCTCTGGAAAATTGAATTAAGCTACCAAGAATGATCGAATAGAATCAAGAGGCAAAGGTCTCGTTTCTTGATCGCAAAATGTAAACAATCGATCACGTGCACCGAAAATTTAAATAAAGAACTTTCAACATGTTTCTGGTTCTTTTTATCTTGAAAGGATTGACTCTGCCTCGATGATGATTTAGGAATTTACACTTTGAACTAATGGCTCATCGATTAGATATCGACTCTGTTCGACAATAATTGATTTGCAGGAATCACCGGCGCCGCAGACTCGAGAATATCGAATCCATCTTATTTTATCTAAGAAACTTTAGCAGCAATATGTTATAATATCTCCACATTTTGCATCGGTCGTTACCAAACAATTATTGTACAATATCGATCGATACCAGACTGATTCTGTTTCAGGTATAGTCGCCGCAGTTGGTCCCTATTTTCAAAACATCGACTTCCTACCGACGTCTTCCGGTGCAACGCGAACTTAACATCCGACTCCCGGTATCGTGTTGCTAATACTCAACAGTCGTCTCTATTGTCTTGAACGATTTTCTCATCAACAACTTTCAATCGAAGACCGAACTTTTTCAGGTACTCCAGAAACGATCGACGAGAAGCGGAAAAGCAATATATGCAGAAGAAGAGTGTGCAGTTGTCCGGTCATCGTTGCGATTAACATCGACAGCAGTTCGATGGTGAAATCACATCCCGAACAAGAGCATGGCGACCCGAAGTTCCAAGTCATTAATTAGAAAGTATTAATAAGTAGAGTTTGAAAGATGCGATTCACTTGTACAGTATTTCTTGCGACGGCGACTCAAATCTGTCTTTTCTAATATCGAAAGAATCACTTTCGGTCTATATTATCACCATCGAATCAGACTTCTTAATTCACTAGCTGTAATAATTTAGCCACTTCTCTGCGAGCATTGTACATTCATAACAATCCTAATCGATTAAAGAAACCTTTAGGTGTACAAATTAATTCGTGGTGGCCGCAGTTAGTCAACTGTAGCTTTATCTTCAATTCAAAACTGTTCAAACCATCCTGCAGGAGATTCATTAATTGTAAAGTGGTAAGATTATTTTGGATAATAGAATTTTTGAGGTACTTTAGTTGCTTGTAAATTATCAACAAATTCACGAAGAAACTGTTACGAATTAATTGATGCACTTAATAAACCTACCAATGCATGAACATCCGTAGCTTGTATGCTTGAAACTAGAAAATTAAGATTTATCTTAGGTATTATTTTTTGAATACTTGCCTGTGAAGAAGGTCCAGTAAAAATTGATTTTTTATGACAAAATGAATTTCTAAATCTGCGATAAACAATTGTGGCACTCATACATAAACAACGCGGCAATCAACATGTTATTCGTATTCGTAACTAAACAACATGGCTCAGAAACAGAGTTTGCACAATTTGCACCGCTCATCAACTCATTTCGAAACATACTGTAATCTTCGCTCAACAAACGAACAATAATATCAATGTTTCTCTCAACAGAGCACTCAAAAGATACAAACCTGAACTCAAAACTCTGTTTCTCTGCACTCTGCGCCCTAGCACGTTCCCTGCCGCGTGACTTTGGTGTGTTCCACGCAAGTCTTGTCTATTTTATTCGTATAAACGACCAGAGTCTCTAATAATTATTATTAGTTCCCTGGAAATGAATTGCGCACCTTACACTATAAATTAGTTCATTTCGGAACGAATTTATTGATATTCAGTGCCACTAGTTTGATGACTAGACAGCGAATTTTATGCATTCATGACAAACATCGGTAGATATAATTTTCTGAATCCACAACAAAAATCTATAGCTCTAATTCGAAACCGTGCAGAGATTAAAAGACTGAGAATATTGATGTACAATTATTCAAATGAGTCAAAGCTCCTGTTTCTTGCAATTGATGCAGAAAATTTTTGCATAAATATCCGCTGTCTATTTATGATAGAGCTGACGAAAATGGTACACGTGGCAGGTAACGTGCTACTACAGTATAGCAAACCATCTCGCGCCTAATCAAAGGGACCACCGCTACCAATCTTCCGTCGGCACGATTGCCAAACGCGATTGCAAAAGATACAACATGTACCGTAAAAGCGACGCGTGTCACCTGCCTAAAATCCCGCGGATGCGCTCCGATAATTCGCGGAACCGTCTCTCGCGGAGGAGAGCGAGCCGCTCGTCAGTTCGCGAATAATCGTCGCGCGGCGTGCGGTGTAGCGTGCAACAGGGGAAAGTGTTCGCGCAAAAATAGAAGAGCAAGTGTCGCTAGCAAGCTTTCAGCGTAAAAACCGACCGGCATCGGCGGTTTCGCGTTAACGGGACCGTGGGTCGATTAATCGGCCAGCGATTGCTTTTACTTCTGCGGCGTGGCCGGTCCGGGTTAGTCTGCCAGTATCCGTGTGATCGACAGTTCTCCAAGCTGATTGTCGTTGTATCGTGGCCAGTCGTTGATCAGAACCGCTAAAATCAAGATAGAGGATCTACACTCTTGTAAATCGTTGCTCTAATTAATTATCTATTGCAACAACTAATTGATCCAGCTAAAGAGGATCCTCTGCTCCAGGCACAGCAAGCGAATAAACGTTTTACAACATCCATCAGCTGCTCAGCTAACGAAGCTCCTGATCCAGCTCGATTCTAACGCGCAACTGATCCAGCGATTGATTTGGATCTTCGTTTCTGCGGCATCCCCACTATCCACCGGAAGTGCAACTCGACCAATCCGCGGATCGAACCGTCTAGGACTCATCGTTACCTTTGTCGGTCTTATAAAAGCGTCCATCGAGAGATATGTCGCCGAGAATCGATCCTGTTCGGTGGTCAAGCTTTGCCACCGGTCTCGGGGCTACCAGACGGTTCTCCGTTGTTGCTGGACCAACCCCCGGACTCAGGGTTTGTTACTCGGGACTGCTGAGAACGGTCAATGCACCCTACACCGGCCAGACCGCACGGTTTGCGATTCTTTGCCATCGGAGCAGTCAGAGGACCGGAGGAATGCCTCACGCGGTTGAGTTTTCTTACCCGCAGTAAGTAACGATAGGAAGGGCGTTTAGGGTTGTTGGAATCTTCAGGGTACAATATATGATCGTAGTAGAAAGTAGTTTATCGTGCAGGTTGAGCGTTTAGCGTTGTAAGTAGGCTTAACACGTTCAGCGCCATGTTACCCATATCTGGATGACGGAATTATTTATACAGAATTGAAAATTAATTTTTACGTTGGTAGATTGAGTGTACAAAATTTCCTTACGATCTGAGGAATAGAAGAGGTTTGAAACAGTAATCAATATCACACAACTAAACTCCTTTAACCCTTTTTATTCAAAAGGTTGATCCTTTTAACCCTTAGCACTGGAATGACGACTCCGAGGTGCTACTAAAAATTGGTATTCGAAATATTGTTGATATTAAATTTGTTTGTATTTAATAAATTATTAAACTTTTAAGGATTGTATAGATTGGAAATATTCTAGGTTGGAAGAATTGTTTGGTATTGGAATTAAAATAGATCCCAGCGCAAAGGGTTAACTAGGGATTACCAGTTAGGGATGAACTAGGGATGAACTTGGCGTTCGTGTTTGTTGTTAACGTTCAGAAACTCATTTTCTTCTCTATACAACGAATATCATACACTTTTGCAAATCAAATTTATTGATCGATGTAAGCACCGTTGTAACCAACATTTCTTGTCAACAAGTTAGACGTTTCTTGATCGTGTTACGTTGTTACGTATGAAATGTCCGATTTTAGAATGCAAATCTTATAAAATGTTCTGATTAAGAAATGCTATTACAGTCTACAGGTTTATTACACATCCAACTTTGAGGTACAAAGCTAATTCTTAATATCCTATCTTCAATTTGAATTTAGATATCTAAGATTACTTTTAAACGAATTTTTCATTTTAACGTCAATAAATGCGACTGTCGAGTATTCTTTTTATATGCGTAGAAAAATAATTCTTTGACAATAGCATTATGTAATTAACGCACTGTTCGTTGATGGTAAAAAGGACTTCAAAATGAAGATATAACAATGTTGTAAATGAAGAATCACGGTACATGCTTTGATCAATAAGTTAAATTAGAAAAAAAATTGCATTTGTTTAATGTCACAGATAAAAATCGGACATTTCATACGCAACAATTGATCGTTCACGTTCTTCGTTTCCAGTTTAAAAAATTGCTATTTTCACGTATTTTCTATCATTGACTAATAGTCAAATTCTTTGCGAACATATCTGGACCAAACATTGCACCATCCTATCGTCAATATATTTATTTTTCAAAATAAAACTGCTTCATAATTGAGTCGAACGAATTCTATTAATTAATTTGCAATATTGCTTGTAGAGTCCGAACTTGCAGAACCTTTGTTCACTTTGTAATAATTAGAAGCTTGATTAGCAACGATAGTGGCTAACCGAGATTAGCAGAGCAATTAAAACATGTGTCAAGGGGTCAGCAAGATACTAGACTAAAAAATAGTGTATCTTCTAAGACATATATGTATTATATATCAATATGTTTATCAATATTTGTTATTGTCCTCTTTATCTTTTGTCTTCAAGTCCATATTTTAATATAGCTTCTTCGGTCAGTTTTATTAGAATTTTAGGTGATTGATTTACTATTCTGGATCTAGCAATTTATTAAAATTCTCTACTCTCTATTACAATTCTCTCGTGAACGAGATCAGACTGATACATTATTTTATTTCCAGAGATTCATTCATTAGCCTCGTTATCACATAATGAATACTTCGCACGATAACAAATAATCCGATACCAGAATGCGTTATCGCGTCAAATTCTAAACTGTACCTAGAATTCTGAATAAATTTTGTAAATCATTTGAAGCAGGACTATCATAGAGCAGGACTTTGATCCTTACATAATCCTGGATTATTTCGGTCGACGTTGTTTTGCTTGCAGAATGATTTCTCAATTTTGTTCCGCACTGGTGCAGTCAAATTTTCGTTGTTGGTTCATTAAAGAAAATGGACTTGATATCCAACAAACTAGTTCGTACATTAAATTGCGTCACACGACGTAATGTGCACACTGATTGAGGAGAATATGGCGTAAAAATTGCCGACACGGTGAACCACAGGAACCGGCTGCCATGTGGCACGCTGGAAACGTGGAAATGAATTTTTTCCATGGACAAGGTCTTTGATGAAGTGAGAGTGGATCGATCGAATAAACGGCCTTCCCGTGGTGCAACTTGTTACACAATGCAGTCGCTGCACGATCTAATACACTTTTGCTGCGCCGACTGATAATAGACTCTCCCACGAAAGCTCACGAAATTTTACTCGATACCAGAACAAACAAATTTCCATATAGGAACACATATTATTATAAAAATTGGTGTGTGCTTAGACCACATGCCTGAAGTGAAACTTCTTTAATTTTTTATCGAATTTTTATTAACACTTTATGACATTTAATTTTCTATGATGCTATTATCGAAACAATTGGCTTGTGATAGCTAAAATATGATATAAATATTCTTGAATCAATTTTGTCTAAATGTCTTGCAAATACTGCCTCGAGAGTTGTTCCTGATCTTGTTGTTGCTTCATTAGGATTATTTACCATTTCCAATCTTAATTTACTTCTAAAAAATTCTATTAATAATTTTGATTGCTCCGATGCAAAGTTCACGTTGAAATCTCCACTTTGCATCATTGGAATTTTATCATAATCTTTATTAAGCAATGCCGAACCCTCAACCGTATATGCTAATAGAATAGAATTTTGTTTCATCGTTTCATCGTTTCATCGCCAGATCGGTTTTACTCCTACCGTGTCGAGGTTTTACGCCTACCGCGCCTAAAGAAGTCTCACTTCAATAGAAGAGAATTTCGTTTCATCGTTCCATTGTTTCATCGCCAGGGCGGTTTTACTCCTACCGCGTCGAGATTTTACGCCTGCCGCGACGAGGTTTTACTAACTCGTTTCATCGTTTCATTGCCAGATCGGCTTTACTCCTACCGCGTCGAGGTTTTACGCCTACCGCGCCTAAAGAAGTCTCACTTCAATAGAAGAGAATTTCATTTCATCGTTTCATTGTTTCACCGTTTCATCGCCAGATCGGTTTTACTCCTACCGTGTCGAGGTTTTACGCCTACCGCGCCTAAAGAAGTCTCACTTCAATAGAAGAGAATTTCGTTTCATCGTTCCATTGTTTCATCGCCAGGGCGGTTTTACTCCTACCGCGTCGAGATTTTACGCCTACCGCGACGAGGTTTTACTAACTCGTTTCATCGTTTCATTGCCAGATCGGCTTTACTCCTACCGCGTCGAGGTTTTACGCCTACCGCGCCTAAAGAAGTCTCACTTCAATAGAAGAGAATTTCGTTTCATCGTTTCATTGTTTCACCGTTTCATCGCCAGGGCGGTTTTACTCCTACCGCGTCGAGATTTTACGCCTGCTGCGTCGAGGTTTTACTAAATCGTTTCATCGTTACATCGTTTCATCGCCAGATTGGTTTTACACCTACCGCGTCGAGGTTTTGCGCCTAATGCGCCTAAAGAAGTTTCACATCAAAAATCACAAAAACATAAACGAGTTAAATCTTATCATTTACATGAAACAACACATACAAGTGCCCAGTAGTTTCAGCGCTAAAGATAGTTCAATAGAAAAATTGCTCTATGCTCATTTATCTGATAAAATTTTATTAACAGAATTTTCAATAGTTGTGTTGTACGAAAAGAAAGCTTAAAAATCATTCTTTGCATAATAATTCCACACGAAATTAATAAGTTGACGACTTGTTAGTTCACGATTGAAATTGTTATTGCTGTTGAAAGATCTATCAAAAAGTCTATAGCCATGGACCATAAACTTTAAAAAAATCATTAAATAATCTGCGGCAGATAGTGTTAATTGTCAGTCAAGTAACTATTTCATTTTTACCAGATAGCAATAAAAAAACTTGTTTGTTTAATGTGTCCGGTTGACAGTGTCACGAGTACAGTGATTCACTTTTTGCAGGCTGCCGAGGCTGCTGGTAACTCACGCAGTAAAAAGCCCAGCTATAAACAATAATTATGAGTTTATTGGGAAAACACCCTTGCTAAACATCCCCGCAGAGCCTCTTGCTTCAAAAATTCGCTCGTACATCGAGGAATGCGCTGCCCTCTGCAATCCCAAGGACATATACATCTGTGATGGCAGTGAGGCCGAATACGATCATTTGTTGCAGCTGCTGGAGAAAAACGGCACCATTTCATCCTTGCCGAAATATGAAAATTGGTAGGTAATCATTTACAATAACGTATCATTGCTGAAGAGGAAGAACAGGTATAGAATCGTTCTTCTTCTTTAATAAATTTAATCAGTTGGAAATAATGTGTCCTCATTGTCCGCATTCTTAAAATCTATCTCTTTGCTGTTTTAAATCTTATTTATTCATTTTCGTTATTAGTGCATAAAATCCCAGTTTAATCCCAGATACAAATGGGTTAACTTCTTCAGACCGCTCAGAATGATTCATGCGTCAATAGACTCAACATATAGAATGATTTGCGCGTACTCTCAGAAAGTCACTCACGTGTATGACCTTACTTATTTTCAAATTTGTTGGCATTTTTCCAGCATTTCTTTAAATAACACTGTCTTTATAAGGTGCTCACGATATACAGGGTGAGTCACCTAACGTTTGCACCTCGAATATCATTGTTGTTTCTAAAGATACGTAAAATATGGTAAGGACAAATTTGAATGGTACAATGGGGCTGAAACGATGCCAAAAAAAAAAAATTTTGTTTTTATGTCATTTTTTTAGAGATATCAAGGTCACCTTGACTTTTTTAAATGGAACCACCCTTTTTTAAACACCTACAATGATAGTCCCTTTCATTACGAATTCAGTGACTATAATTACTCAAGTTCATTCAAGGTCACGGACAGAGTTCAACATTCCTTCAAAGCCCGTTTACAGGCATGTATCGATGTTAAATCTTATACATTATCTCTGTCCGCGACCTTGAATGACCTTGAGTAATTATAGTCACTGAATTCGTAATAAAAGGGACTATCATTGTAGGTGTTTAACCAGTTAAGTGTGTTTGACGACTATATCTGTCATGGAGATGTGGCAGAATTTTGTCATGACGACTATATCCGTCATGCGTAAAATTTTGTTACAATTTGGTATTTAAATTGTAATTTTGGCGAAAACTAAATTATAATTATAATAATTATATTTATAACTTCCTGAGAGCTAACTCGTAATCGCGACACACACTGGTGCGCGCTTTGCAAAAAGATCGCCACAGTTAACTGATTAAAAAAGGGTGGTTCCATTTAAAAAAGTCAAGGTGACCATGATATCTCTAAAAAATAACATAAAAACAAAATTCATTTTGGCATCGTGTCAACCCCATTGTACCATTCAACTTCGTCCTTACCATATTTTACGTATCTTTAGAAACAACAAATATATTTGAGGTGCTAACGTTAGGTGACTCACCCTGTATATATGTATTGTCCTAATATTCGAAATAACATATGCTAATTTAAATTCATGAAATTTCAATCAATCTTTCTAATATTTAGAGAACTTCATTTTTTGGAGATGTGGCATCTTTTTATTCAAATTTTGAATTCCCTTTACGTGAAATATATACTATACAACCTACATTTTTACAAAGTTACCTAGATTGATTCTGACCACTATAGTGGCCAATCTTGCCCTGGACAATATGGTAATTGGCTAAATGGCATCACCTAAATATCTGCCTTATTTACTGTTGAGTTAGTGCAACTTTGTCCCGGGAAGTTTTTCGACACAACAGTAAATAAGGCAGCTATTTAGATGATCCCATTTTGCTGAGACCCTGTGGGAACATTAAACAGTTGTCTATCTTAGGCCACTATAGCAACCACTCCGGTACACCAAATGTTCATTGAACATTCCCACACTGCTAACACGAATGTCAAGGTAATCTTTGATTCGTTGCATTTTCAGTTGGCTGGCCAGAACGAACCCCGCAGACGTAGCCAGGGTAGAGAAACGCACATTCATCAGCACCGAAACGAAACGAGAAACGATTCCCATCCCTCGCGATGGCGTCACCGGAGAACTTGGCAACTGGATCTCCCCCTCCGACATGGACCAAGCCATTCTAGACCGATTTCCACGATGCATGAAAGGTCAGTATCTACTTCTACCTTCGTTAACAACAAATCTTCCGAATCCTCAAAACAATAATTTCATCCTAGGTCGAACGATGTACGTGATCCCGTTCAGCATGGGTCCAATGGGTTCTCCACTCTCTAAAATCGGGATTGAGATCACAGACTCTCCTTACGTAGTCTGCTCGATGAGAATAATGACTAGAATGGGAAGCAAGGTCCTGGAAACTCTAGGGAACGATGAATTCGTCAAGTGTCTGCACTCGGTCGGTGTCCCAAAGTTGGATACCAAGGTGCCAGTGGTGTCATCGTGGCCTTGTGATCCTGAGAGGACTATCATCCTTCATAGACCAGCAAAGAATGAGATTGTTTCTTATGGGAGTGGTTATGGAGGAAATTCTTTGCTGGGGAAGAAGTGTTTCGCTTTGAGGATCGGCTCGACGATAGCTAAGAGAGAAGGCTGGCTAGCTGAACACATGCTTGTACGTGACATTGGAGTAATTCTAGAGATAATTTCTCTTCATGATCCAATTCTTGGCAATTTAAAAATTAGGTCCAATCTTTACCATTACATTATCAGTAAATTACACGTACAGTCTTTTAAGTGGCAACATTTTGTGAAAAGATCTACAGTCAGAGTCCTTTCTTGGATCTACTCTTAGGAACTTATGTTAAGAAACGATTTTAGTTTGTTAAGTCCCTTAAGAGGTTGTATCAAGAGCTGTATCAGTTACAATTTCTAGATACTGGGTATCACCAGCCCGAAAGGTAGAAAGCGTTACATCGCCGCCGCGTTCCCCAGCGCCTGCGGCAAAACGAACTTGGCCATGATGAGGCCGACCTTGCCAGGCTACAAGGTCGAATGCGTGGGCGACGACATTGCTTGGATGAGATTCGACCGAGAAGGCAAACTGCGAGCCATCAACCCTGAGAATGGGTTCTTCGGGGTCGCACCGGGCACCAGTTTCGCCACCAATCCAAACGCAATGAAAACCATCTTCAAGGACACTGTGTTTACCAACGTGGCCGCCACCAGCGATGGTGGGGTGTTCTGGGAGGGTTTAGAAAAGGAAATCAACGAGAACGTCGAGGTAAATCTATTAAAACTCAACAAGAGAATGCGCTAAAGAAGTGCAATCAAATCTTGGGGGTGGGAAATATAGTTTATATATAAAAATTTTATATATAAGAAATTATATATAAAAATTGATTCTGTAACGTGTAATAATATGCTCCTCGTAGTGTGTAACAAATGGAGATTGATTGGTTTTGGTGGAATCTTTTTAGATCACAGATTGGCGTGGCAACAAGTGGACCAGGGGGTCAAAGACACCTGCTGCACACCCTAACTCCAGATTCTGCACCCCTGCGAAACAGTGTCCGATTATTGATCCGGCTTGGGAAGATCCAATTGGTGTCCCTATAGACGCCATTCTATTTGGTGGTCGAAGACCAGAGGGTGTTCCCTTAATTTATCAAGCTAGAAATTGGCAACATGGGGTCTTCATCGGAGCCTCGATGAGGTCTGAGGCTACTGCTGCTGCTGAGCACCAGGTGAGAATGATAACAAGCCTATTCTAACAATCTAGATGGAAATTGTTAATCCAAGAGTCCCATCGGCACTCATAATTAAACTACTAACTTCGAAGAAAACAAAAAATCACACATGAGCTTGAAATACCAAATAAATATGTGTGAAAAATTCCAATGCAAGAGATTCAACAGTTATTCTGATAAAAATTCCTATTCATGCAAAAACGGCCTTGAAAACTAGAATGCCCCCTTAATGTTTCCTTTCATGATTACTGAAATTATAAAAATGTTTTCATTCGCAATCTTTGAATGAACTTCATTATTGAAGCACATATTGCAATAAAAATTATGTGAAGACTGAATATATGCAGTCTTGTGATTATTACAAAGCAACAAACATCAGTCGCATTCATTACTCGGTAATTTTTATGTTAAAGCACAATGCATCTTCAAAACTGATAGTTAGCGTCCATTTGCGATAAAAATAGTGTAATCAACTGTGTTTGACGATATCAGGGCAAGGTGATCATGCACGACCCGTTCGCAATGAGGCCTTTCTTCGGCTACAACTTCGGCCACTACATAAACCACTGGCTCAGTATGGCGAACGTGGAGAACGCAAAGCTTCCAGCGATATTCCACGTGAACTGGTTCAGGAAAGGGGACGATGGGAAGTTCCTCTGGCCAGGATTCGGCGAGAACTCCCGTGTCCTGGACTGGATCATTCGCAGGATCGACGGGGAGGACATCGCAATGGAATCTCCCATCGGTCTTCTGCCTAAATCGAACTCTTTCAACTTGGAGAATATGAGGAACGAGGTGAACATGGACGAGTTGTTCAGATTACCGAAAGATTTCTGGCAGAAAGAAGTCGAGCAGCTCAGGGACTACTTCGATGCGCAAGTCGGCGATGATTTGCCCCAGACTATTCGCTCCGAGCTCGATTCCCTCGCCAGTAAGATCAGCATGCTCTAATCAAGCACCCCTAATCGTTATTCTTTGTTGAAGTCGAAAGCTGTTGCTTTTATCTCACAATTTTTACGATTTTTGGGAGACTGAAAGATCTCTATGGTACTCTAGAAGTACTGGATAATAATTGATTTTTTTTTCATGAAAGAATGATGATCAGATTGTGGACCTAATGCTGACACTTTACCTACTGACAGTAGACTGTCGACAAGTTCTTTAATGGCTGTGTTATATCTAGAGAGTAACTTAACGATTCCCTTCTAAATAACGATTCCAAAATTACAGCTTGTCTTCTGAAAACAACGCCACAGAAAATTATTAGACTTTTTTAAAAGAGTACGTAGTCATTACCGATAGGTAAAGTGTTCAAACCATAAATGTATTACAATACTTTCTGCTAAAATAGTAAACACCACCATCATTTGAACATCAGTAAATACAGACATTTTTCGAATTATTTCCTCGAGGTTCCATCTTCATTTTCATTGTTGTTAGGACAAGTATTCGTACTGTTTAAGACAGCTCTTTTACAATTGTGCAAAGGGAAACAGTGATACTGAATAGAAAGACATGTATTATGGATATTATTTTCTCAATAAAATTCTATGGAAAATCAAATAGTTCTCTTGTCAACTTTTATTGCTAAAGTCGCAAACAAATAACTCATAATGAACGAGTCATTGTAAATGTTTTTAATAAAACGTCGCCGATTCGTGTTTCGCTAATTATATTTATTGACCCAATACTTCAATCATCTAAGTACTATCAGTGAAAGAATTCATATATGGGGACATTCAGAAATGTACATTTGTATGTATGTTACAGAGTTATTGCAGTTCGTATACATGTACAATTCAACGTTTGTTGACAACGAACTGAACACAAAATGTTCAAAGTCTCTGGGACATCGCTAGACGAGGATCAAATTTCTATTTTAATATGTTTGTTCGGTTCGCGTGTTATGTTAAGTATTGAGAAAAAAAAATGGTTGCACTCACTATGCAACGTTGCACTTCAAAATATATTATCTAATTAGAGGTAACTTAGTTTACATGTAAAATATTGCACTTCCTTGAACGTTTGTTCCCTTTTTTCAGTATTTAAACTATCACGTAAAGGGGTCACACAATGCAATAATCATTTAAAATATATAATACGAATATTTTCAATGTGGCTGTAATAGATCCTACTACAAAATAGGAAGTTAAGAAAACACTCAGCAGTAGTAATTCTCAAATAAAAGGATCATTACGATCTACATGAAGATAGATTTCAAATAAAATTTCGACCAAAGTCTAAAAATGAAATCTATGAGATTAAATTGTTTTAACTTGATAAGAATCGATTCACGATACTCTAGATGGCCTGTTTTTTTAATGATTTTATCATGGACCATAACTTTTCGTTCTCCATCTTCATTTAGTTCGTAGTAATCGTACATTTTCAATAATAACAATTATGTATATATCTATGTATATTTGTACAATTTAACTTCACTATTTGCATAGAATAATTGTTAGAATCTGTCGGAGTGAACTCTTTCAATTTTCATGTTATCTAATTTTTTTCTTTCTCTACTACATCATGTTCAATTTCGATGCAAGTTTTCTAATTTATATGTACCACATTGATCGTCTAATTTGAAAATTAGATACAAGTCCACGAAGAATCACAATAATATGTTCTTTATATTAAGAAGAAGTCGATTCCGATCTTCAACGAGATCCGCTATTCAATATACAATTCTAGCATATACTTCGAAGACTCTACATATGTACTTCTCTATTTTACATCGTTAATATAATAACTACTGTACATGTTATACTTTTCATAGTAATCGGTACGGTTGATTACCAAATACGTTCATAGACTTCGTATGTGTATAACATATTTTTTTTTATAGCCGTTTTCGATCCGATATCATAATCTCTCTGTTGAATTAAAAATTGTTTATCCGTCTTATATAACACGTTTGATAAAACAGAAATGTTTACGCGAAAAGTACTTCAATCCTTAAAACGATTACTAATTTTATGTAAAACGTGAAGTGCTATAAACTGTATTAATTAACATTATGAATCATGAATTGCGTTGTATCATTCGAGATAATTGACAACGAATTTTAGAAAGACTAAAAGCGTATGTCTTCAGTTCTCCGTGTGTTTTATATACTGTATCGAATTTCAAATTCCATCGACATCTAACTCAATGATCTTCGATAAAATCTATTCGACCGAAAAGTATAAAAACAAATCATTCATACCGTTCTGTTCAGTTTCTTTCAGTTGTAATCGTTGTATGTGAATCGTGAACGTTAATCACACGTTAATACACGCGTGTAGTACTGACTGCCTCTAACGACACTGGATCTATCAATTAAAAATTAACATTAGAATCGTTACAAGTCTGTGATGTTCAATTATTGAATCTGAAAATGTCAAAACACAACGTCCGTTCGCTTCTATAATTAAAAAACATTTTGTTAAAAATAGTTGAACACATAAAAGTCTGTTCCTACAGTGAGTATGTTCAATTTCAGTGTGCGTAGTATAATCTTCAGATATTGCACGACTCACGAGTCGCAAGCAATAAGAAACACTATTACACTACAGAAACTGTCTATGCTCGTAAATAATGTAAAAAGTATTATTTAGAAGTCATAGAGAGCTTGGATACTGTTTCTACTATGTTTCTCGGGTACGATATTTCAGTTTCCAGTGACAACTATTTCTACAAGTGGTTCAATCGATTGAGAAGAAGTCCGTTTGTATGATCCGAGTCTTTTGAGCTAAGGGGAAGTCTATATACACGAATTTACGTTACTTAAAACCTCAGATACGTACTGCTCAGCCATTGTTCTTCTTCACCAGTGACCCCAGTGCCCGCGGTATGCACAACGGGCACAGTATTTCCGGTTTCGACGTCTGAGACAACATTTTTCCTAAGTACTGAGCTGTACATGGAAGAACCAGCGAGTCTGATGCCAACAACTCCGTTTCCATCGTCGGAATCACTTCGGTTTCGTACATAGTCATTGGGAAATGATGACCACACGTGAATACCATTGTGTCCTCTTCTGTCTCGAGGAATCTGTACACAGCGTCCGGATCCTGAATGCAAGAATCTTTAATCTAAAATTGTTCTGGTTTTGCTTTCGAGTTGATTAAAATTATTAACTTGGAATAAATGTATATAATATACAGGGTGTCACACTAACTCTGCTACAAGGCGATATCTCGATTTTTTATGCTACGTGAAATGTCAAACGGTCAAAATATTTGATTCGAGGGGATACGTATTACAATGTTTCCTCAATGTCATTTTTTTCTCGAAATTTCAAGGTCATTAATGCTTTTCTGTGTATGCAACTACATATTTTTATTACTGTATCACGTAATAGCTCAGGTCAAGATGAAACCAATAACCTACAATGTCATGACCTTCGCGTGATCTTCAATACCAAAAACTTACAAATTCAAAAATTTATTATAATAAATGTTAAAAATCATTTCCGTTGATTTCTAAACACTTGTTAATTCGATTATGAAAAAAGCTTCCCACATCAGTGAGCATTTGTGGTGTTACAGCAGTATTGTAATAAATTCTTCTTCGCAAATAAAAAGTTCGATTAGCATAAAAAATAGCGGAGATATCGTCTTGTAACAGAGTTAGCGGGATAGCCTGTATAGAAAGACCGATTCTTGTCTATTTTAAAACGTCCTTCTGATTTCAGGTTGTCTCAAAGTCGTTTCAAGGGCATATGCTAAGCTTGTTTATTTTTTGTACTTTCAGAATACCAAAACAAAAGTATAGCATTCCATTTAAAAATAGAAGATGACCTTGTATGATCTTGAAAACTTAATGGTAAATATTTTCATCCTATCATCTATTACTGAGCAGTTATAATCTGTACACTACATTATCTGTGTATAGATAATAAATAATTAGAATTTACCTTTATGTGTACGAATGACCTGGAATCAGGTGTCTCAAAGGACATAGTGCTTATGACACCCTCTATCATTTGCTTCGACGTATTGTTTGCGCTTGAGCCAGGGTAGCCAGTAAGTGGGGGACCATAATGATCAGCGGTTAATGAAGACAGTAGTGTAACGAACTCAGGAGTAGGTTGATCTGCGATGTAAAATATATATTATCCTGGCAACCTGCAGAAGTTATCTACGACTCAACCCAATATTTAATTATATCCTGTATGAATGAAATTACCTTGACCGATATGATGTAACAACAAAGAACACACTTGGTGGCAAAATTTCGAAGAAAAGTAGTTCATCACTGTGAAGCTCTTGGCTTCCGTGTCGTTCTTGTTAGTGTCCAAGTACTTCTCCATTACCTCTTGACTGCCAAAATATTTCGATGATTAGTCGGAATGCAACGATATTAAAAGAATGATTTATATTATACTACTCCTACCAAAATAGCAACAATCCAAGCGGGTAGAAAATTGATTCGATATGATCCAAGAAAATGTTTTCTATGCAGTGTATCGGTAGGTCGTGTTCTATCCAGAAATCTAGAATATCCTGTAGTAATTTACACTTCATGGTATCCGTCTCGTTCTCCATTTCGCTTAGGAAGAATTTGACTACTTTCACAGCCTCGATGATTACGTTATCTTGCCTAGAATTGGACGTTTTCCTATCATGATAATTTTCGTTTTTATTCTTCTGGCTCGTTTGATCCTGATCGATGTTCTCTTTAGCGGATGTAGAACATAACGAATGATCTCCCGTGGATCCAGATGCCTTCTCCTCTTGAGAAATAATATTCTCCATCCATTCTTGCGAATCAGAACCAACATCAGAGTCGTAAGTATCCTCGAAAATACCTAAAGGTGCGTTATCGCATTTCATTTCCCTGCACAATTCCTCGGAGCCACCCTGGCAGTCGAAAGTGTAAAGCTCTTGCTGCAGCAACTGCAGACTGTTCAAAGATTTGCTCGCAGGGATTTTCATCTTGTTTTTAGCGGCGCAGTCCTCCACGGAATCGATTAAATTCTTTTCCACCTGTTTATTGAAAAGCTCAGTATTCTTCTTAACATGCCGTTTCGACGAAGACTTTCTTTTAGTATCGGAGCTCTCCTCAATGCTGTTCTCAGACTTGTCGCATATACTGTCGCAAGACTTGGATCTTGAGCAAGGCTGCAGACTCAGCGCGTGCAGTATTTTCAATTGATAAGAAAGTGCATCGGAAAGATTGTGCTGGAGCATAGCTATCTTTGAGCAAGCTTGATAATTTCCTAACTCGATAGCCTATAAAGAAAATATCAGACATTCAGCTAAAATACGTCCAAAATAATTTCCAGGATAAAGAAGACCAACCTTGTCCATGATTTTAGAAGAGTCGTACAATCCGCAGAAATATTCTAACGCATGGTGCAGAGTCGACTCGCCCGGTGATCTCTCGATAACGCTCAATGGGCGAATCATACCCGCAAGAGAGGGTAAATCGTAACTTTGGTAGGAGATTATGGGAGCAGGGATATTAGGAACTATGATAGGTATGTCGAATGCGACGTGCGTGGGATTAGGGACCCTCACAACCCTCTTCTTAATTAAAACGAGCTTGTCGTCGCAGTCGCGACTATCTTTCGGTGGGAGCCGACCTAATTGTGCTCTTCTATTGTTGCCCCAAGCTAGTACAGTACCACCTGAAACAGTACCACAATGTAAATCTGGTTTTGCAAAATAATGTTGCACAATTTCTGTACCTGGTTGAATCGCAACGGTGTAATCGTATCCGCAATAGACGCCTACAGTTTTAATTACAGGACACTCTTTCTCTTTCGCTTCGTGACTCTCTGTTTGGAACGATTTAACATCCCCATTCATATTTCCATTTCTATCGTTGCTTGCCTCCGTTAATTCTTGATCTTCGTCCCTTCGTTCGTAAGCGTTATGTCTCGGGGGCACTTGTGCGAAGATAGAAGCAGGATTGTAGTAGAGAGCCGTTGGAATAGGCACATCTCTTCTGGTACCGTTGCCTATCTGACCATCCAAATTTCTACCCCATGCGTACAGAGACCCGTCCTTTGTCACGAGAGCGTTGTGATGACAACCAGCCGATATCTATCGCGACACAATAGTATTACCTTCAGCCTTTACAATATTTTGAACTATAATACTCTCACAAAAGTGTCATTAAATCGACTTGTGTAACTTGAATACTGTTCCCTTGCGAGTATCGTTTATTTGCTAACGTTTTGTTATACACTGACCTGCACGATGTCTCCTCTCACCGAACTGGTGTCCACTAGAGCCGGTTTCAAATGCGCTTCGTTCTCCTCCAGTGATCCCATATCTATGTTCTTTAAGCACATGTCTAATTGTTTCCTTCGTGAGTCTGTAGCGCTCCTCTGTTGTGCATTTTTATTTTGTGCATTACTGTCCAAAGTCTCTTGGCTGGCGTTGTCGTTTCCGTGATCTACTTTCTCAAACTCGTCAATGTTTTCGAATTGTTTTACTATAACGTCCCGTTGCTCCAATATCCGTGATCTCTTTTGCGTTTGTGCTTGGAGACGAAGAACTTGAGGACTCGCGCCCCATATGTACAATTTATTTGTATGACTAACGGCAAGCTGAGAAAGATGCAAGAAATGGATTTCTATTGGACTCCTATTCACAGTCTATTACAGTCATGCGTCAATTAACGACGATTCGGTTAACCATGATGGTCTAGCCGTTATTATTATTATCGTTATCAGACGACGAACATCTCTCACGTTGAGTACCACGCTAATGCTCGTAAAAGTGACACATAATCAAAACCACTTATTTAATAATACAATAGAAAAGACAAAGTTTATCATAACAATCATTTTTGTAACACTCTCACACCTTGTAAATCTGAATAAAATTTGGTGTACTTAATAGATTGTAGTAAAAATTTATTTTTAAGTTTAGTAATAAAATTGTGTCGATCATATACGATCGACGTGGCACTCAATGTGTTAAGCGACGCATGAATGTATTGTTAAGATATCTACGGATGCAACTTACATTGTGAAAGTACCCAGTTGCAACGAGAGATATCTTCTCTGGTAACAAAACTTTCATTGGCACTGAACTCTTAACATTACTTCCTATGCCTAATTGTCCGAATACGTTGCAACCAAAAGCGTACACAACACCCTCGGTCGAAAGGGCCAGTGTATGCGCATGGCCGGCGCTAATACTGCGTACAACTACACCGAGTAACGATGTCACCAACGTGGGGGTCAATTTCTCATCGGTGGTGCCGTGCCCCAGTTGACCATGAACCCCCCAACCCCATGTGAACACTCTGCCATCGGAAGTCAACGCGACAGAGTGGTATTGCCCGGCGACTGCATCCACAATGATCTCTTGAGCTAGAGCCGTGACCAATTCTGGATTCGACGACTGCAGAACTTTTCCTAAACCTAACTGGCCGAACTGACTCGATCCCCAGGCATAAACGCCGTTATTGGTTACTGCTAGTGTGTGACAATGGCCACAGGAAACACTGAACACCTCCAGTTCCATGCTTCGGAAGAAGGGTATCGATTGAGGTGTGCCATACCTCAACAGAGATGGGCCGGTTCCTAATAAATATAAAACATAATTATTAATAACACATATCAGATGGAACAGAGAAACAAATAATAGTTTCTGAAGGTTTACCTAAACACCCCTGTACAGAGCTACCCCATGTATACACGTTCCCGTTTCTGATGAGAACAACATGACAAAATCCAGCGCAGAGTGCCCTCCTCTTGAAGTCCGCGATACAATTAGGTCTGGGTGGATCCTGTGTGATGCAACGTGAATTAGATTTTAACACAGTTGCGACACTGTGGTACTTTTTAAAGGAAGCTGTCTCGTATAAACGGGTGAAAAAAATTAAGAATCATCTTGAATTTTTTATTTTAGTCAACCCTGAGATTTAGAATCGCCAGCAAGATACGATTTTTTAAATTAAAATTAATACTATATACAAAATTGTTCTGTATCGCGAAAGAGAAGTTAAATCAATTACAAAAATAATTATAAATAAATAATTAAAAAAATGGATGAAAATTGATCAATTTGTCAGCGTTTAGATGAGACATTTCCCTCAAGATTACCTACCTTCTTATGTAGTAACAGTTCAGTGTTGCACGTGACGAACGGTTCCGGATGCAGAATGGACTTCTTACAGATTAAAGTCAGTAAAATGAGTAAAAAAGTTTCTATAATTTCTTCTACCAACGCATCAGCCTCCTCCTACGAGAAAATGGAAACACGTGTAACATTCTACATAATGGTACAGGACAATGTTGTACTTACATTTTCGACGAGATCAATAGAATCACATTGACTAGATTGTGAGCTGTGTGAAGTGGTTCTATGGCGCAGCCTGCAGTGAACTATTCTAGGTCTTATCACTGGATTCGTTGGATCATAAAGTGTAACTAATCTCTAATGTCCAACAACAAATAACATTTGTTAATTAAGAGGTGAAATAAAAATCGCCAAGGGCGAATTATAAACAACCAGATGTTTACCTGAAGTACAAAAATTTGAGAGTCTTGAAGATTATCAAGAATAAAGGACATGTGACTTCTAGCTAACTCAGGATTTACTAACATGGCTTGCATCAAGCTCGGTTCACTTATGCATATCAATAAACCATCTAAAATGGACAAACATATGTATATAGGCCATGCACTGTGTCTAAAGTAAATGGTAAACACGTTAACAGTATACGTTACATGATGTCGGGTGAAAATTGTTCGCGCTGAAAGAATGTATTGTCTTCATGAGCACTTCTAACATTTGTCCGTAAACGCATTTCTGCGTTGCTAAGTGATGCAACACTTCCCATAGACACGTTTGCCCGGCAATATTAATCGCCAACAATTCGTCGTAGAAGGAATTCGTCGATAGGAAATATCTGCGTTTCAAATTGCATTTTTAGATTACAGTTCACACGATTAAAGGTTCATTTATACCATTCGCACAGATGCGTTCAAACTATTCGGAGACTTACAAAAATTCTTTATAAATAATTCTAGATTTTTGAGCTGGAACTCTGAGCGTCATTTCAATGAAAGCGAGTACACATAAATTAGAAAGGTGGATTCTTGTTGTAACAGGCAATTTACTGCTTGTCGGAGATGCTAAACAGTGCGTAAGGCAACTTAACAGGTCTGCTGTGTACCCTGCAGATGCACACTTTAATATACCCTTCAATAGTTTGCACTAAAAGAAGATACATTATTGAATTAGTAATTCTCTCTTTCTGTATAATTTTGCATCCTATGCTGGGTGAGACACTTAACTTGATCACCTCGAATAACTTCTAAATTGTACAAAAAATTATTTCAAGAGGACATTGCGTTCAAAAACACATGGTGTCCCCCTTGATACCATGTAACATCTGTAGAAATAATTTGTTGTGCGACGCATAATTTAGAAATTAATTGAGGTGATCAAGTGAGGTGCCTCGCTCTGTACACTTACTTTCGACAATTTGTAGCAAGCTACGGCACGCGACGATTGTTTGTTCGACAGAAGAATATCGCCAGCTTGCTCTAGCAACTGCTGTGCATTAATACCGAATACTATTGCCAGTTTTATCGCTTTTTCAGGATCATTGTCTTTCAGGACTAATTCCATAAAAACTGATAACACTGACTTCCTGTAAAAAAGTAGTGGATTATAACTTTCTATTAAAGCGATAATGTGGTACAGATACGTCGATACCAACCTCAGAACAACTTTATACACAGAATGATTTGTTACAATTATACAAGTGTCCACACGAGGTAATTCGATCTCAATATCTTTTACACCCTTTGGTAACGTGTATTTGTCTCTAGTATCACGAGTGGTTGGTTTATTCGTATTGTCAATAGCTCTGTACACAGCAAGTATCACTTCTTTACTATTCACTAAAGAAAAGTGACCAACAATGCACTCTGGATTAAATTTACAATTATCGTTTGTACGTGTTTCAGATAACCTGTCTGATATTACATACATTACACGCTGACTGGGGTCAGTGATAAAGAAAAAATGTTGTGTTAATAAAACATTTCTACAAGACTCGAATACTTTATGCACCGATAAGGGTACAGTAGAAAAATCAGGTCCATGTACCTGAAATGAAAACAGTTATTCCAACACTGTGCTTATCTCGTTGAATTACAAGCTTTTATCAATGATCCCTTACAGTTATATGATTTGTAATAGAATGGTAACACATGTACAGCTGATTGGCGTCTCTATCAAACTGAAACATGAGAAACGTTTCTTTGGATATTGGTTCTGGAGTCATTTGATTCTGGTTTACTTCTACAGATGTGTCGTTAACGATTGCATTGTGATTATGTCGGTTGCCCGTGATATCTGTAAAATAAAAAAGATCCGATGAATTAAATTCCCGTCGCTTTCCGAACGAATAAACAATAAAATTGTAAATGTTCACCTAAAGTCTGATTTTTTGTTTCAAGTATCTTTTGCCTAAGTAAAGCAATCTTCTCCACTGACAATTGTTTGAGCCCTTGCAATCTGGATCTAGTAGCAGCAAATGATCTGGTGTCGTCGTAAATTGTATCATTCGTGTGCAATGAATTGTAGGAGTTAGTAATTTCTAAGTGATTCAAACAATTATACTTGTGCTGCTCTAAAAGTAGTCTCCACTGCTGTTTAGACTGACTTGTTATCAAAAGAGACACGCTATCATTGCTTTCGTCACGACATATGTGAAGACTAATTATATTCCCATTAATATGTGTAACATTTGTTTGATAACCAGTTTCAAGATTTATGAATACTATCTCTCCATATTCAGTGCCAATAATTCCAATTTCAGCAGATGTTGCTGCGTCATGCCACCACACTATAGCAGTAGGCCTGAACAAATGAAATCATTAAGCCATTGAAACATACGTTACATCAAATTATGTATTCGGTACAAATACATACTTCGAATGAGACGATTGCGAGCTAATCGAAGGGAAAGATGTTATATCATCGCTGGTCCATCTTTCGTCTGTGTTGCAGTTCTCCTCGACCAAACACAAAGCAGGAATTATGTACACAGATCCGTCGATGCTTGTACAGAGCAACCATGTTCCAAAATAATCAAAACATAGGGCTGAGATCTGTTTTTGAAGCCCTTGGAACCAAGGAATCCTTTTAATTATCGGATTGGATGCAGAGTCTTTCTTGTAATACAAAAAAATTTCTGCATTGCAAGTGGTAAACGCTAACAGCAATTTTTTTTCGTGTTCACAGTGAGCGCTCTGTTGTATTTCTGTTGCTTTCATCAAACATTGCAGCTCGAACAGGCTTTTTTCATTAAAACTTGTCATTGGCTGATAGCCCTCTGTTCCTACCTCTGAAATCATTATACTCGTGGCAACCAATTGATCCAAAAACTACCTGCAATACAACATATAACGTTTAATATTGTAAGTGTGTGATACAAATATTATAAGCGTTTTCTAGAACATAGAAACAACAGAATTTTGAATTGAATTTCAGTTAAGAATGACTTGAAATACAATCTAAGCGTTCGAATCTTTTATACAAATATATTACAAATTTCTATAGATCTTTAAGAACATACTTCGTAAATTATTTGTAACCTTCACGTAAGGGAAATGTGAAAAATTTACATGAAGAACGATGTACATTGTCAGTTACCTGTTCTTACGGTCGCGGAACATAGCGTTTTAAATATATCGGATATTGCGTGTCGTTGCGCCTGTGTTTATATTTTTGAAAAATAATATAGTTGGTCGGAAGAAGAGAGCTTCGTCTCCGAAGAAATTCTTGTTGTGCTAAAAATAAATTATTGCAAAAGTAACCTAAGCTAAGTGTCGCATCGCGCATTCCGCTCGAACGTGCTATTCTTTTGAATGGAACAAACAAGAGAAATCAATTATTCACCGAGCATTACATCTTTTACAATAACACTACCGTCAAATTCCCAAACGTCAGAATATCAAGGTTAGATTACATATAATCACCGGCGCTGCCACAATAAGAGAGCTAACGTCACCAGCTTGTTGCATTCAATTTTCAAATCGACGTGATTAACCATTACACCGAGTTTCAATTAAAACAAGTATTAATTATTAAACATCTTCGCTATCTGTTTTTGTCACTTGTACGAAATTTATAAAGCAATGACATATAAAATGTAAATCATATTTTTTGTGCGTGCAAGTTTTTGTTTCGCTTGAAACAGAACGCCACCTGCCATTCAAGTTACAGCGACAAGTTCGAAATGTAGGAAAGCGCGGCAAAATTTGAAACATGATTTGGTGTTTAACGAATACAATTTCAGATTTGCATCATGTCACAAGTATAACTGAATTTTCTTATTTAATAGTCTTCAAAATTTAATATTAATTTCTTTATCTACTTTGTAATGATCATTAGACTGCGGATTTTATGCATTTATGATAAAAATGAGTATATAGACAAGATGCAAACAGAGAGAAATATGCAAAATATAAAACACATTTTAAGAAGTGGAAAATACTGTTGTATTGTTTTCATTTGATTATAATTATTAAGAAAATATATAAATGTTTGTGAAGTTTGTTTTATTTTGCATAAAAATCCGCAGTTTAGTGATCATGTTGTATAATACCAGAACAGCTGACAATACAAACTTGTAAATCTGCTTGTAAACGCAGGCGCACTTGAATCACAGCCTCGCCTGTGTTTGAATACGAAGTTTCCAGCCACAGACACCTAGATACCTACAGACATTGCATGCAATGCATTTTTCTGTCTACGGTTCTGAATTACCGACTCTGTAGAAAATGTCCTAGTACGATAGCGGACTCTATCGAAATGGAACGGTCAGGTGGTGAACTACATGAGATTGCAACACATAAAGTGTGTGTCTGAGGACGCTCGATTTTACATCGTTGTCAGCTTTACAACACAATTGTATTCGTACAAAAATACTCCACTTGTGCCACCTATTTTTTTACAGGACTTCGAACCCGCTGGTAAAAATTTGGCGAACATGATAAAGAAATTTGTATCCGACAAGGACGAACTTATGCACATTTAAGAAGAGAAAGAAAGACAGACACAGATCTGCTGAATACTGTGCACACTCGACAGAAAATTTATTAGTAACACACTTGTGAGGAATTGTTTACAAATATTTGCAGTTAGGAAATATAGAATAGACCTTCAGCTACTTTCACATATAGTTTATCGTCACATTTTATTTCAGACTAAATAGTTATAAACAATTATTTTATGTCTCGTTCTAAAATAAACTCAAATAATTTAACAGATCTCTGGTAAAAAATAATCTTCCTTGTGATCGGAGGATCTAGAATGATGTTTCAGCTACATTTCTGTTGCAGTTTTATGTAGATTCGACGCCTAGTTAATTAGTTATTTACGATTTCCAGAGAGGTGACACAACGATTTGTGTGTTTACCTCTGACAAATACTCGGACTCTCCTTGTCTTACTCATTGCGGGCATAGAAGATAAAAGTTACCTCCACAAAAATTGTTGATAAATTACTTCAGGTAATTTTTATAAATATTAGCTGTCGAAGAATATAGAATGGACCTTCGGCAACATTCATGTATAGTTTTCAATTCGATTCTAGAAGAGGTTAATTAGTTATAAATAATTTTTGTTACTCTTGTTCTAATGAAACTGTGCATACTAGTGAGAATTGAATATCTTGTATACTCCAAATGTTCATGCATAAAAGTTAATCTGTATCTAAAGTACTATTAGCTATTTTTACTAAAAAATTGGGTGGTGAGGTAACCAAATATATAATCGTTGTAATCGTTAAACAAACAGAGATAACAAATTCATTAATTACATTTTTTCAATATAATTATGCTTAGTAATATTCATGTATCATAAATTATGCTGGATCTCGAGTTTTATTACTTACTTCTACTAAAAAATTAAATGGCAAGATAATCAACGGAGTGCTCGTCGACATCATCGACAAAAGGAATTGTTTGAAATATTAACCAGCTAGAGATAATAAATTTATCAGTGAATTGTGTTCGATAAATTAATGCACGCGAATATTCATGTGTCAGAAGATATTCAATATCTCGAGTTCCATTACATATTTTTACTGAAAAATTAGATGGTCAGATAGTCGAGGGAGTGCTTATCGACATAATTAGCAAAAGGAATTGTTATAAACATTAAACAGCCAGAGATAGTAACTTTATTAATTACATTTGCTTGATATAATATTGTTTCGTAATATTCATGTGTAAAAAGTTACTCTGTATCTCGAATACTATTAGCAATTTTTATTAAAAAATGAGATGGTAGATAGTCAAGGAGATGCTTGTCGACATCGTTGGCAAAAGGAATTGTTATACAAATTATACAAACAGAAATAATACATTTATTAATAATTATTATCACGGCGATCGAAATCTACTGAAATTAGTTGGGGTGGGGAGCTTTACGCTTCGCTGAGCGTTGCGCATCACTGCTTACCTAAGCCCGTGGAGCGCACTCAGTCAGTCAGTCGGGCCGGGCCCTCCGGCAGGGGCGGTCGGGCTCCGGGACCAGGAGGTTCTTCGACCACCTTGGGCTGACCAGAGGTCCTCCAGCGGTACTCTGGCCTATCCTGCCTACCTTGGGGATGACCAATGGGTCTCCAGGCCTATCTTCAGCTGGCCTAGCGTTGACCAAGGGTCCTCTACCAGTGGCCTAGAATGGGGTTGACCAGTGGTCATCCAGAGCTACCATAGCCTACACCTGCCTACCTTCAGCTGGCTTAGGGTTGACCATGGGTTCTCAAGCAGTGGTCTGGCCTGGTCTACCCTTGTGTACCCTGAGGTTGACCAGTGGTCATCCAGAGCTATCCTAGCCTACACCTACCTACCTTCAGCTGGCTTAGGATTGACCATGGGTTCTCCAGCAGTGGTTTGGCCTGGTCTACCCTTGCCTACCCTGAGGTTGACCAGTGGTCATCCAGAGCTATCCTAGCCTACACCTGCCTACCTTCAGCTGGCTTAGGGTTGACCATGGGTTTCCCAGCAGTGGTCTGGCCTGGTCTACCCTTGTGTACCCTGAGGTTGTCCAGTGGTCATCCAGAGCTATCCTAGCCTACACCTGCCTATCTTCAGCTGGCTTAGGGTTGACCATGGGTCCTCCAGCAGTGGTCTGGCCTGGTCTACTCTTGCCTACCCAGGGGTTGACCAGTGGTCATCCAGAGCTACTCAGGCCTACCCTTGCTTACCATCAGCTGGCTTAAGCTTGACCAAGGATCCTCCACCAATGGCCTACCATTGTTTATCATGGTCTACCTTTAGCTAGCTTAGGGTAGACCAAGGGTTATTTAAAACTTCCTTGGCCTACTTTAAGCTAGCTTGGGGGGGGCCATGGTCTCTTCAATGCTGCCTTCGTTTTCCTTGGGTTCTGAGCCGGTCCAGTTTCAGTATCCGGCATGAAGTCAGTGCCGTGCTGATCGGTTCAGACAGGGCAACCATTGCAATGACTTCGCATCTTTGAGTGAGTCATTTTGTCACTACCTTATCACTATACTCGTCTGTAGAAACATGTAGTGTAGTAGTAGACTGTAAAAGTAGTTAGTTGCATGCATGGGCAGGCTTTGCCGCCCCAACGATCAGCCGAGATGGGAACGTCCGCGATTTGCACTAGCGTTGCGAGAAAACCACGAGTTGAATTTAGTCGATTTTGAACAGAGATTAAAGCTAACATTACAGTATAGATTGTTTACAGCGTAGCGTTGCGAATTACAAATAGTCGCGGTTCAAAATTACATTTCAATTTGATAACTGCGCTTTTAAAGTTCATATCGTTGTTGTTTTACATATAATCTAAAGTAATCGTTTTTTGGATCTCTGTTCGTTGAATTAGCGTTGCGCACCAAAAGTTCGCGTTTGCTTTCGAGTCTTTCGACTTTTCAGGCTCCCATGCTCGAGCTGCAACGATCAACTGTGAGATGGGCACATCCGCGATTTCAAGTAGTGTTGCGAAACAAATTGTTACACGCGTTGTACTAGTATCAATTTTTAAAGTTGATGATATGTCTAATTAATGTTGCAAATAAATAATCGTAATTTAAAATAGTTCTAAAGATACCTTTTTAGAATTTTAGACGTTAGAGTTTTAAATTTCTTATTTAAATAGCATTTTAATTTCGATTTGTTGAATTAGCGTTGCGCATCAAAACAATCGCGTTTGCAATAGAATCTTTCGATATTTCAGGCGCCCATGCTCCAGTTGCAACGATCAGCTGTGAGATGTTTACTTCCGTGATATCGAGTAGCGGTGCGAAACAAATTGTCGGGATGGGGCCGAAGGAGCAGACGAGGTTTTATGCCAAAGATGCCGGACAAACTGTCATTCAAAAGGATGTCAATCATTGCAACGTCTTCGCATCTCCGAGTGAGTCATTTTGTTACTACCTTGTTGTTATACTCGTCTGTAGAAATAGAATTGTAGTAGAATGTAAAAGTAGTTAGTTGCATGCATGGGCAGGCCTCGCCGCCCCAACGATCAGCCGAGATGGGAACGTCCGCGATTTACACTAGCGTTGCGAAAAAAGTACGAGTTGCGTTAGTCGATTTTGAACAGAGATCAAAGTTAGCCTTTCTTCTAAATATAATAGCAGTCTCTATAAGCGATATAGCTTGTTTAAACTATAGCGTTGCGAAACAAATAGTCGCGATTCGTTTTGCAGAAACTGTAGAGTAATCATTATTGGATCTCTGTTCATTGAATTAGCGTTGCGTACAAAAGTTCGCGTTTGCTTTCGAGTCTTTCGACTTTTCAGGCTCCCATGCTCGAGCTGCAACGATCAGCTGTGAGATGGGCACATCCGCGATTTCGAGTAGTGTTGCGAAACAAACTGTCACACGCGTTGTACTACTATCAATTCTAAAACTTGATTAAATGTGTCGTAAATGTTGCGAATAAGTAGTTGCGATTTAAAGTAAATCTAGACATACAGATGTACAATTTTAAACGTTGGAATTTTAAATTTCTTATTTAAATAGCAATTTGAATTTCGATTTGTTGAATTAGAGTAATCTTTTTTGGATCTCTGTTCGTTGAATTAGCGTTGCGCACCAAAAGTTCGCGTTTGCTTTCGAGTCTTTCGACATTTCAGGCGCCCATGCTCGAGCTGCAACGATCAACTGTGAGATGGGCTCATCCGCGATTTCGAGTAGCGTTGCGAAACAAATTGTCACACGCGTTGTACTAGTATCAATTTTTAAATTGATCAAATGCTTAGTTAATGTTGCGAATAAATAGTCGCGATTTAAAGTAATTCCAGAGACACCGATATAGAATTTTAGACGTCAGAGTTCTTTTCTTATTTAAATAGTATTTTGAATTTCGATTTGTTGAATTAGCGTTGCGCATCGAAAGGATCGCGTTTGCATTAGAATGATTCGATATTTCAGGCGCCCATGCTCCAGTTGCAACGATCAACTGTGAGATAAGAACATTCGCGATTTTAATTAGCGTTGCGAAACAAATTGTAACACGCGTTGTAATAGTATAAATTTTCAAAGTTGACTTAATGTCTAGTTAATGTTGCGAATAAATAGCCGCGATTTAAAGTAGTTTTAGAAGTACCGATCTAGAATTTTAGACCTTAGAGTTTTAAATTTCTTATGTAATTTGTAAGAATAGTAATACTTAATTTTGTAAGACTTTCAAAGTTCAACTTTACCAAATTGATACAATATTTTTGTCTAGAAATTGATATTTTTCAGGAAATTGATATTTCTCAAGAAATTGATATATTTGTCTTTAAATTAATATTTATTTGAGGAAATTGTTATTTGAGGAAATTGTTATTTGAGGAAATTGTTATTTATTTGAGGAAATTGTTATTTATTTGAGGAAATTGTTATTTATTTCAGGAAATTGTTATTTATTTCAGGAAATTGTTATTTATTTCAGGAAATTGTTATTTATTTCAGGAAATTGTTATTTATTTCAGGAAATTGATATTTATTTCAGGAAATTGATATTTATTTCAGGAAATTGATATTTATTTCAGGAAATTGATATTTATTTCAGGAAATTGATATTTATTTCAGGAAATTGATATTTATTTCAGGAAATTGATATTTATTTCAGGAAATTGATATTTATTTCAGGAAATTGATATTTATTTCAGGAAATTGATATTTATTTCAGGAAATTGATATTTTTCAGGAAATTGATATTTCTCAAGAAATTGATATATTTGTCTTTAAATTAATATTTATTTGAGGAAATTGTTATTTATTTGAGGAAATTGTTATTTGAGGAAATTGTTATTTGAGGAAATTGTTATTTGAGGAAATTGTTATTTATTTCAGGAAATTATTTATTTCAGGAAATTGTTATTTATTTCAGGAAATTGTTATTTATTTCAGGAAATTGTTATTTATTTCAGGAAATTGATATTTATTTCAGGAAATTGATATTTATTTCAGGAAATTGATATTTCTTTCAGGAAATTGTTATTTATTTCAGGAAATTGTTATTTTTTTCAGGAATTTATTATTTATTTCAGAAAATTGTTATTTATTTCAGGAAATTGTTATTTATTTCAGGAAATTGATATTTATTTCAGGAAATTGATATTTCTTTCAGGAAATTGTTATTTATTTCAGGAAATTGTTATTTTTTTCAGGAATTTATTATTTATTTCAGAAAATTGTTATTTATTTCAGGAAATTGTTATTTATTTCAGGAAATTGTTATTTATTTCAGGAAATTGTTATTTATTTCAGGAAATTGTTATTTATTTCAGGAAATTGTTATTTATTTCAGGAAATTGGTATTTATTTCAGGAAATTGGTACTTATTTCAGGAAATTGATACATATTTAAGGAAATTGATATTTATTTCAGAAAATTGAAATTTATTTCTGGAAATTGAAATTTATTTCTGGAAATTGAAATTTATTTGTGGAAATGGATATTTATTTCTGGAAATTGATATTTTTGTCTTGAAATTGATATTCCTCCGATCGGAGTTCCCTCAGGGACTCACTCACGGGATGGGGCCCGTGAGTGGGTACGGGGACTCGCGTCCCCGGGGTCTCCCGAATCGCCTATAGGTCGTTGCGTCCACAAATCATTAGATTTAGGCTCGATGTGGTTTCGATTCTTTTTCGACTGGTTTTTTGGTGTCGATTTCGTATCAACTGGTTTTCGATTCTGTTTCGATTTCGTATCAACCGGTTTTCGATTCAGTTTCGATTTTTTTTCAACAGCTTTTCCATTTGGAGTCAATTTTGTTTCAGGTGGTTATGGATTCTGTTCAAGAAAATTCATCTTGCGAAGGAAATTCATCTTGCGAAGAAAATCCTTCATGCGAAGAAAATTCATCGTACGAAGAAAATTCATCGAAAGAAGAGGATTCGTCGAATGAAGACTCCAGATTATTTATAAATTAGTTTTAGTGCGTGCGTTAGTTATTAAGATTGTATATCGCCGTTGTAATTATGTCGAGTAATTATTGCCGTAACTTAAGTTTGCTCGCTCCGTTTTCCGACTCCGACACAGCCTTCTGCTGTGTCGGCCTTGCTTGCAGGTTCTGAGCCGGTCCAGTTTCGGTATCCGGCGTGAAGTCATTGAGAGGGATGTCTAAGAGACTCGTTCACTCGTCTTCTGACGATCCTTTGTGTTAACGTAATCCTGGACACGCCATGTTCTCATGTCACCCAGTAGCGCCAGAAACCGTTTGAGCGCATCTCTTTGCCATCTTTCTTGGTGATGGAGTGGCGGGTATCGGGCTGGTCGGCTCAGGACTTGTAAGCACTGAACGCGTCGCGTCACCCTTGAACCAGAGCCTTCTGCTCTGGTTCGATCTTGTTTGTCTATTTGAAAGAATCAGAGCCTTCCGCCTGATTCGCCGTTGGTCCCTCGTGGATCGGAGACTTCTTCTCCGATTCACACTTTGCCCCGCAATAATTATTCGACATACGCTAAATGGAAAAGAAGTCTTTTCCGTGAAAAAGACTATTTTTCCATTTAGCGACCTGCGAACTTAGTTTCTAAGAATCGTCGTTGTAAGAAAGAGAGTCAGAACGAAGGGAAATTTCGTTCTGACTCCCTTTCGGGTCTCTTGTGCAGCAACCTCCTCGTGGTGAGACCTGGGCAATCGGTATTATCCACAATTCGCAAAATGCTATAACTTATAAATTATAGCATTTTGCATGTCGTGGATAATATCGAGCTAATAGCTGCACATTTAGAATTTTAGTTAATAAGTATTTAATAGTTAAATGTAAGACTTAATACTTTCTTCGTTTTCATTTGTCCCAATTTCAGCATTTGTTTTCAATTAACAATCGAAATACAGAGTTTCTATTTCAGAATACATGTACCATCCACAAACATCTTCAATATTAGTTAATAAGTATTTAATAGTTAAACATAAGATTTAATACTTTCTTCGTTTTCCTTTGTCCCAATTTCAGCATTTGTTTTCCATTAACAATCGAAATACAGAGTTTCTATTTCAGAATACATGTACCATCAACAAACATCTTCAATATTAATTTTTGGATTTGTAATTGAAATATGCTTTCGAACTTTCAAAGTTCCACTTTCCCAAATTAATATTTTTGTCTTGAAATTGATATGCTTCCGATCTGTGTTCCCTCAGGGGCTCACTCACGGGACGGGGCCCGTGAGTGGGTACGGGGTGTCGCGTCCCCGGGGCAACCCGAGTCGCTTATAGATCGTTGCGTCCACAATTTATTCATTGATTTGGTTTCGAATTGGTTTCGATTCTGTTTCGATTTTGGTTTCGATTTGTATTCTTCTCTTGTATGTTGATTCTCGCCTTGTATTGTGTATAACAATAATTGATCCGTTTCAGTTAGAATATAGCAGCTCATCGTCTTCATCGTGGGACGAAGAAAATTCATCGAACGAAGACTCCGAATTATTTATAAGTTAGTTTTATTGCGTGCGTTAGTTGTAAAGATTGTAAATCGTCGTTGTAATTATGTCGAGTAATTATTGCCGTAACTTCACTTTGCTCGCCCCGTTTGCCGACTCCGACACAGCCTTCTGCTGTGTCGGCCTTGCTTGCAGGTTCTGAGCCGGTCCAGTTTCGGTATCCGGCGTGAAGTCATTGAGAGGGATGTCTAAGAGACTCGTTCACTCGTCTTCTGACGATCCTTTGTGTTAACGTAATCCTGGACACGCCATGTTCTCATGTCACCCAGTAGCGCCAGAAACCGTTTGAGCGCATCTCTTTGCCATCTTTCTTGGTGATGGAGTGGCGGGTATCGGGCTGGTCGGCTCAGGACTTGTAAGCACTGAACGCGTCGCGTCACCCTTGAACCAGAGCCTTCTGCTCTGGTTCGATCTTGTTTGCCTCTTTGAAAGAATCAGAGCCTTCCGCCTGATTCGCCCTTGGTCCCTCGTGGATCGGAGACTTCTTCTCCGATTCACTCTTTGCCCCGCAATAATTACTCGACATACGCTAAGTGGAAAAGAAGTCTTTTCCGTGAAAAAGACTATTTTTCCATTTAGCGACCTGCGAACTTAGTTTCTAAGAATCGTCGTTGTAAGAAAGAGAGTCAGAACGAAGGGAAATTTCGTTCTGACTCCCTTTCGGGTCTCTTGTGCAGCAACCTCCTCGTGGTGAGACCTGGGCAATCGGTATTATCCACAATTCGCAAAATGCTATAATTTATAAATTATAGCATCTTGCATGTAGTGGATAATATCGAGCTAATAGCTGCACATTCAGAATTTGCGTAAATATGTATTTCATAGTAGAATGTAAGACTTTTAATACTTTCTTCCTTTTCCTATGTCCCAGCTTCAACAATTATTTTCAAGTAATAATCCAAATACAAAGTTTTCGTTTCAGAATACATGTAACTCTTGCTCTCGTGAGCGAGTGTTAAATAGATTTGCACTCCTGCAGTAGATTGTAGGTTCTGATGTAGTCTAAATATGATGTACGTACTGAGATGTACGTTACATATCGCACATTATTTCGACATTGAAACATTATTTTATATTCGAATTAAATAATTGGTTGAAACTAGTTCTTATCCAGACTAAAAGTTAGTTCTGATTCATGTGTTAGAGGGGGTAAAAAGATGAGGCAGGATCTGTTCCATGTTGCCGCATTACGTTCGTACAAGAAGCTATCGATGCTCGCTGATGCTCGCATCGAAATCGTTAATGACGCACGTCATTAAAACAAAAATTTATATCTCTTCAGTCAAATATATTGTTTTTCTCTATATTGTATAATAAAGCAATGTCTCTTTGGATACTTTAGAATTAAACTAATACAATAGAAAAATTGTATTACTTTATATATATTCATTAAAAATGTTATAACGAAAATTTAATTTAATGAATTTATGAATTTATGAAAATTTAATGAATTCTTATTCTTCTGCAGATGAAAAGAATGGAAGTACTTATTTTAAAAACAAGAAAACACAAGCATAGTTAATATATTATGTGTAATGTGTATGCACTACTCATCAACTGCAGTTTAAGTGCAAAGAAAGTAAACTATTGGTTTAAAGTGTATAAAACTATTATAATATACATTCATTAGTGACACGAGTAATAAAAATAATATTACGCATAGAAACCAAATTAATTTTACTACAATTCGTATTTTTGTAATACATTCTTCATAAATATTATTTTCACCGTTCAAATACACGCGCCGTATGCATTAGTAGCCTCCAAAACACCCTTAGTAAAAATAAAGTATACGGAATATTCAGTTCTTGCTAATACGGCTAAATTCGTGAACTATCGGTAATATTGAGCACGACACCGAAATGGTACAATGGCCACTGTAAGGCCACTGATATATATCAGTGGGTAAGACTGTGATTACCAATGCGTTTTGGTCCGCCAGGTGCAGTACGCAGTACTAACTACTAACTCTTGAGTAAAAATTGGAGACACTGATGCCCTAAGCAGAGTTGCCCTACCTAAATGTATTCTCTCATTCTATGTTCTTTTGTACATTCGCATTCGCACTTGCCGGCTGATTTCTGTCACTGACAGATTTTATAATAATAATCAAAGATTAACACGTGCACTATTCGAGTTTAACTTCGTTGTAAAACATCAATATTATTTATACAGTTTTATAGACGTAAGAAAATCTATATTTACTCCAAAAATGGTAGTCAGGCAGTATAACGACGAATTAAAGTATTTAGAAAAGATAAATGATAATTGTTGGAGGATCAAGAAAGGTTTTCAACCTAATATGAATGTATGTATCTCATCTCACTCTTTCGATAATAATTTCTATAAAAAATCTTACATATTCCTCCTTTTGTCTTCTAGGTTGAAGGTGTCTTTTATGTAAACAAGACCTTGGAACGTTTAATGTTAGATGAATTAAGAAATTCCTGCAGACCTGGTGCAGTAGGAGGTTTTCTACCAGGAGTGAAACAAATTGCTAATGTAGCCGCGCTTCCTGGAATCGTCGGGAGATCCATTGGATTGCCGGACGTTCATTCTGGCTATGGTTTTGCCATTGGTAATATGGCAGCGTTTGACATGGATGATCCTAAGTCGGTAGTATCCCCTGGTGGAGTGGGATTTGATATTAATTGCGGTGTACGTTTGTTGAGAACCGCTCTGTATGAGGAGGATGTGTTGCCTGTGAAGGTACTGTTTTATATTCATTTATTCATTTTTCTAATTGATATCACAGAATTAAAATAATTGAATAAGATTAATAGGAGCAACTCGCGCAAAGTATGTTCGATCACATCCCTGTTGGCGTTGGTTCGAAAGGAATCATACCAATGAATGCTAGGGACTTGGAGGAAGCTTTGGAAATGGGCATGGACTGGTCTCTGAGAGAAGGTATATTTCCTTCATTTATTAGAACTAACCACTTTTGTGAACTCTCAGCACTCAAGTGGCAACTCTGAGGTGCCCCTAAAAATTGCTATACTATTGTTTAAAATAATTATTACATTGCACAAAAGGAAAAAAAATTATGTACAATGAAAATATTCTGGGTTGAAAAATGTCTTGGTTTTGAACTTAAAGTAGCTTCAATTGCAATAGGTTAACACAATTTGTTTCTTCACTGTACACAGGTTACATTTGGGCAGAAGATAAAGAACATTGTGAAGAGTATGGTAGAATGCTCAATGCAGACTCTTCGAAGGTATCCATGAGGGCTAAGAAGCGAGGACTTCCACAGGTAAGATTAACAGATCTATTCAGTATGAACAGAAATTGAAACAACACGTTTTTCAGCTGGGAACTCTAGGAGCAGGGAATCACTATGCTGAGATTCAAGTGGTAGATGAAATTTACGACAAATGGGCAGCATGTAAAATGGGGATAGAAGAGAAGGGTCAAATCTGTGTTATGATTCATTCTGGTAGTAGAGGATTTGGTCATCAAGTTGCTACTGGTAATAGATTCGTTCAAGAACTATCATCATTTATAATAGCATCAATTTTTAATGATTTCTTCTTGATTTGTAGATGCACTTGTTCAAATGGAAAAAGCCATGAAGAGAGACAACATTGAAACCAACGATAGGCAGTTAGCTTGTGCTCACATTAAATCTCAAGAAGGTCAAGATTACTTAAAAGCCATGGCAGCAGCTGCCAACTTCGCTTGGGTTAACAGAAGCTCCATGACATTCCTCAGCCGTCAAGCCTTTGCAAAACAGTTTAGGATGTCTCCCGATGATTTAGATATGCATGTTATATACGACGTCTCACATAATATTGCGAAGATAGAGGAACACATGGTCGATGGTAAACAGAAGACGCTTTTAGTTCACAGGAAGGTAAATTAAGAAATTGTAATTTACTTAACTACGTTATGTTATATTCAGAAAAACGTTTGACTGACCATTGAAAAATGCATATTTTTAGGGATCCACGAGAGCGTTTCCACCCCATCATCCCTTGATTCCAGTGGACTATCAACTTACAGGTCAGCCGGTTTTAATTGGTGGTACCATGGGAACCTGCAGTTATGTTCTAACCGGCACTGAACAGGGTATGAAGGAGACATTTGGCTCGACTTGTCACGGCGCAGTAAGTATCAATATTTTAGTATAATAACTATAGCAAGAGCTAATGAACAATTGCTTTCAGGGACGAGCTCTGTCTCGAGCGAAATCGCGGAGAAATTTAGATTATATGCAAGTCCTACAAAAATTAGAGCAGCAGGGAATATCTATAAGAGTCGCATCACCGAAATTGGTAATGGAGGAAGCACCGGAATCCTATAAAAATGTAACAGACGTTGTAAACACGTGTCACGCTGCAGGCATATCTCGGAAATGCATCAAGTTACGGCCAATTGCAGTTATCAAAGGATAATGTTGTTTCTATACTTATAGTGTAAGTATTTTGTATTGTTAATTGTGATCCAATTGCATGGTATGCCAGCAGAGTCATAATCATTGCATCGAGAGAACTGTATATGTAAATCCTGATTTGAAATATTTAAACAGTAAATAAATACTACTTTGGTAATTATTTAGAAAGTACCACTCATCTCCGATTTTGATGAAATTTAAATATGTTATAGATTTCGATATTTTGAACAATTTTTTCCTTTTCCAATATAGGGGGGTCGCTTTAGGTTTTCGAGATATTCGCAAAAAACTATTTCTAATACTGTATTGAATTTTCCGTATTGTTGCACGCTCCGTGGCAACGTAAGGCTGCTCCGGTGCGGCGTCTGTTTACTTTTTTTGTAAACACGTTGTGCGGATGAGAGAGCTTTCAATTTTGAAAGACTAATCCTGAATTTTCGTATGTGTGGTCGGGCCGGCCCTCTCCGCCCCCTCCACGACCTAAAATTCACGATCCACTATTTTTCCATTTTAAAAAAACAAGGTTTTCATTAATGTTTATTCCATCTTTTTATTTACATAATCTCAAATAATCCGATTATCGTAGCTAGACTGTCTTCTGAATAAAAATTCTGCTATATATAGCCTGCGAAAAGAAAGAAAATGTTAACGTGTCCCGGTTAAATTGCATTTCGTTTCCAAAATTACCGACTGATGATAATTTGGTTAGAAATCAATGGCGACGCCATCTGACATTAACTCACATTTGGCTAACAGTTTGAGCGTTTTGCCACTACGTGAAATGGCGCTGTACGGAGCCCTAAAAAAGCTTCTGAACTTCGCCGCAAGAGGCGACACTGGCGCCTCACGGCGGTTAATTTGAATTGATTTCACATATAGCAAATGTTCTGTCACGCTTTTCGTTTATCAGGGAGATGCTACGAGTAACTGTGCACCGAATAAATGTCTGTCCTTCTTTATTAACAAGCTGAGTTAACATACCATCTGAAAGTTTGACACTTCGTTACGACATTCGATTGTTTTATTTATACTCCGCCTCCACCGCGCTGAACCATAATGGACGACGATTAGATTCATCGGGTTTCGTCCACAGATACTTATACGAGGATATGATACATAAATGTCTAAAGTCTCACGATTCCCATGTACAAATAGTTCGCTCGTCCGCAGCTGGGTTTGCCCGACAAGCTCCTATACATCACACATGATCATTCACACAGTCGTTCTTCATCCGAACGAAAACAGAAAGACGAGAAAAAAAAACGAACAAATTCCTCTAATCACCCGGTCTTTTTCTAACTACGGTCACGAGTCTCGGCCGTGACCAAAACATCGATCAGAAATCATGGTCACCGCTCTCGTTCTTAACCTAATTATATTATTACTCAATCGTCCTGGAAGCTGTCGCATCCATCACATTCTGTACAAATTAACAAACCGTTCATTCGCGAGAGGGCATACTCTACTTTGTTTCGTTTTTCGGGGACAGTTTCACGTGGTTTCGCAAGTTACAATATACATTCGCATCCGCAATAGCAAGACACAGAGTTAAAAAGTTAAAGTGTTTACAAATTCGAGTACCGCTGGAAGAACTTTCGACATGCTCGTTCACGCGTTAGTGAATGTCAGCAATAGAGGAACTTTGGAAATCGAAGACGCAATCTCGAGACGTTCAAATGAAGCTGATCTGGCAGTTTATCGGTTAAGATCAAATTAAGGTGGTAGGGGAAAGTGGCCGGAAGTGGAGTAGCGAAGTAACGTGGAAGAGTGCCATCTTTAAGAATTTGGCAAATAAATATCTTGTAACAGGCTAGTTTAAAATCGGAGTTCCTAAAATATCTTTTTTCATATCAATATTTCATATTTGTATATTTCTGTTTCTTAATGTGGCACCACTCACACCTTTTTTCGAAAAAATATAAAATTGCTCTTAAAATATTATTGAATACCCAGTTGTGGTTTTAAAACAGTATTCAAACAATTTTAAAATGGATTTATTTTATTACATGAAATTCAATTTTCGAAACTGACAAAATTAAGACTGTTAGATACAAATTCCTACAAATACCCATAGAAATATTTTATGTGTAGCAATTGATTCGTAAGAAAGGCGTTCCTAAAACAAATTCATTCCATATTGAGCTACTTTCCCCTGAAGCTGGGATAAGTGGCGATTCAATGCGCTAATCCGAGGCTCGTCAAGTCGGACACAAATATCATCCCCCATGACATCTTTATGTTCTTTTCTAATGTTAACATACAGTGTTTAAACTCTAAAAATGATCCAGTCTGTTCGAGACGTTGGAGATGGAGATGTACCTTGCGGAAAGTGAACGTCGAGTGAAATTGTTCGGGTGAAAGTCTTTCGTTCTCTCTTCCCGAGGAAATAAAATAGTGAAGTATGCCCTTGTCTTGGAATTTCGAAACCGGTGCCTCGTTTCGAATAATGATCGAGAGGCAATAGCCCCGAACGAACTGTTTGGCAGAAACGAACGTAAGCGTAGTCAATCGGTTTCTGTCCCGAGAACGATTCACGAGGACCAGAGTTTCACCCACGTCAGTCTGTGCAACGGTGAACCGTTGGGTTATCTACAGGGTGTCCCACATAAATGGGAACACCTAAATATCTGACGTATTTAAAGTTCTATCAGAAAACTTCAGAGGACAAAGTGACACTATTGCAGGGGGCAAATATAATGGTAAAGAAAAACATTTTTTATGTCGCGTTTTTTAATGAAATTTCAAGGTCACCGATGTTTTTTTAAATGGAATAGTACATTTTTTTACGATAGTATGATAGACAATAAAAAAACTGAATTTAGTGGATACCACCTTTTTGACCTTGAAATGACCTTGAGCAAGAATAATCATGGTGGAGCGGATAAAATGTGGAAGTTTAAAACTTACGTGTTTCAGAAAATATTACGCGTTGTTTACGGCGGGTTGACCTTTACATATCATAATAAATGCAATATTAGAATCTTCCATTAAATGATCTGTAGGCACTGTCGATTTCCTGAGACCTAATTGAGACCTAAAAAAATATACTATTCCATTTGAAAAAATATTGGTGACCTTGAAATTTTATTAAAAAACGCGACATAAGAAATTCTTTTCTTTACCATTATATTTTCCCCCTGCAATAGTGCCACTTTGTCCTCTGAAGTTTTCTGATAGGACTGTAAATACGACAGATATTTAGGTGTTCCCATTTATGTGGGATACCCTGTATAAGATCGTCGGACATCTTGGATCGACGCCGATTCCCCCACTGTTTCGGGCGACATTCTACCTTTTGCTTCTCCGCATTTCAAACAATTCCGCCCGGAACAAATAATACGATCGAATTTAGAAAATCTTCGAATGCGAAGATCGCAAAAGGTCGCACGTTCTATTATTTATAATAGCTATGTTACAAAACGGCCCTTAAAGTTAGGTACCTTTGACACTGTAAATACAACATACTGGACTACCAACTTTGAACAGGCATTTCCTTTTTGTGCGCTGAGAAATTAGTATTTTCATTTTTCTCCCCTCTTGTCGAGGGAGACATCTTTGAAGATGCGTTTTGCTTCAACAGTTACACGTTACACGATTGTTTCTTGCATGAAATCGTTCTGGAGATTTTCCTGAAGAAGTTGATGATATAGTTTAAGATTATCTTATAAGTACGTAAATATGTTTAAAAAATGATCATCGTGTGAAGGACGCCTAGAATGCACATTTAGAGTCGGTAGTCCGATGTAAAATTAAAGTTTGTTGTACAGTGCGATTGATGACCGAGGTGTCGCTTTATACCGGTAATTTATCCATCCTTTAAATATGTTGCTTACATGTATATACACTGTTAGAAGCTAGTATCTCTGTCCCGATCACACGCTTCGCCCCAGACCGCAACTGCGCGCGGATCGACGCGCTCAATAAATATTTGATAATCTACGAAACGAGCGATCAACGGAATCATTTTGATCAAAGGAAAGAGATCGAGGCGTACAATTACGTCCCGTTAATGCCGATAACTAGGAATATTGTATACAATTGGCCCTCGGTCTCGAGTCGAGGCCTCGCCGGCCATTTTGTCGGTCTTGCGGCAGCCGAGCTCGAGGGAAAATGGTTGTTCGTCAACGAGCTCGATCGTTTGCAGAGGAAAATTAATGAAAACTCAATCGACGATTGTTTAAACCGATCGTCTCGCGGTTTATAACAGCGTGACCGACGTATACACGGACTCTATACTATACAACGAACGATTATACTCGAGTGTAATTCATTATTCGCGTCGCTAAATTGACTTGTTTCCTAACGTCAGGCCAGCGAACCGATTTATCTCTTTTGGAATGCTCTGATCGTTTCTGGGACATCTTGTTTCTCGTACTTTCGTGCGTTAAACAACGCAAAATGGTCGTACTTTTTTTGGTCGTGGGCAACGCAAAATGGCGTCCAACGTAACGGCAGTATTAGGTGCAGACTTATTTTCTTTTTTCGAGCGTTCCTACGATTAAAACGGCCGTCTTTTTGGGGATGTCGTCATCCGTTTCCATCGTGATTGATCGTTGCCAAAGCAGCTCTATAATCCTTTTTTTTTTACACCGTGGCACTCGCAGAAAATGTGGCTGTCGACAGCCACAGTCTCTCATTGACAATCTGCGAGCTTATAGACAGTCTTTCCCATTTACATTCCACGAATCCTTCCGCTAGAATTCTTTAAGTCCCGATCATACGTGAATTGTGAACTCTTGCCTCTCTTGCTCCTTCCTTTGCTGGTACCTGGAACGAAGTACAAAGAAGATCGTTTGTAGCTGCGATGGTCCGTACATTGATTTAACGATCGTATGCACTTACTAGTACTTTTCATCTAGTATTCCACGTTAGTTAGCAGGTTTTCGATTTCACTAATTTACTAGTAAGTGCGATAATTTGACTAGGACTCTATTGTCTTTGGACTAAGCAGTATTTTATAGGGTACAGTAGGTAACTAAGAAAATTTGGTGCTACTTGAAAAGATACACACATCCGGCGGTTCAAAAAGCACACCTGCATTCGAGATTGTTTTCAATGTCTAAAAAGTTTAACGTCTTTCGAAAGACTAGAATTTATTACTGAAAATTCAAGTTTGAAGTTCAACGATTCCCCTTAATCTTGCTCACGAAGTTCTCGGATTATTATTAAAATTGGTGAGGGACAAAGTAAAGCGTAAAAATGTGAAACAATGTAAAATTTTCTACATAAAGCGGTATTGTGTGATTTTATAAGGAACATACGAAAGAAACGTTTAGATCCATGCGGCAAGTGCAAACCTATGGGACGGATAAAACTGAACAAACCGGACCATTTTAAAATAAGGTTCAATCAAAATCATACAATGCATCAAAAATAAGAAATTTCGTCTAATGTCTATGAGACTACTGTCTGAAACACTGCCCGAAGTTTTTTAATGCTTATCGAACATATGCGATTTTCTAAGGATTATAAATTATTTACACTGTTACGTTGAACTGAAAAGGAACCATTTGCGTGTATATACTTTAAACTACATAACAAATTGTTTAATTCGTATCAAAATGTATTTGGCATCGGTTTAGTTTATCATTGACATTTTTCGTCTATATGCGACTGTATCAAGGCAAGAAGATTATAAATCGTTTTGGAAATAATAATTCTGCTGGTTTTGGTTAGCTATCATATTTTCTCTAAACAAGCTTATATACTAAAGAGCTAAATGTATGAACTAAATGAAAGGAAAAATGTTGGGTTCTAAAACTAAAGAAAATTTGTTTGACATTCGAGTTGACTAATGATTATCTTTGCTACCGATGAGCAGGAGGATTAAATCTGAGCGAAGCGTGGAGGAAGATTCTTGACTTTTAAATGAATACACGGCGGTTAGAGGGTTCCGAGGCTGGTTTTTCGATTCCGCCGGGATGCATGCGGCTTCTTAAGTGTTAAAGAAATGAATCTCAACGTGTCAGCTTACTACGATCTACGGAGGTTCGTGTCGATACCTAGCGAGCATAGATTCGACGGCCTCGATCGGCAGTCTACCCAAGCTGCCGCCGTGGCGGGTCCCGGCTGACAGACCTTGCCAATCACGATCACGATCACGGTCACGGTCACGGTCACGATCTCGATCGCGATCACGGTCACATTCTACGTCGCTCAATTCGCGGCTGTCGCTAAACCCGCTTGGCGGCAACAACGTCATGTCCTCCACCGAACTACGCACAAATAGACCAGAGAGAAACGTCTTAGGAAAATAGATGGATTAATTGCGACAGAGAGACAGAGAGACAGAGAAACACGTCAACAAGGACATTTCATTCGTCACCCGTGTACTCGGATCCGATCGAGCTTGCAAATTAACTTGAACCGATTTCGTCGAGGGTTCGCTCTGTACTCGATAGAATCTTGCTGGTGGAATCGATTCAAATTAATTTCTTTCGTGGAACCCATGGGAAAATCAAAACATCGGCCCGGTCGAACTCACGATCGGCTTTTGTTCGTCGATTAACATCGTTGGAAGCACAAATGGCTCAAATAAGCATCTGTACGCTCATATATTTCGTGATAAATTCAGCAAGTGTTATAAATTCAATATTAATACACTCTAGATTTTTCAGTATTTAAATAAGTTAGTGGACATTATTAATTTACTGATAATAGGAAGAAAAGTGGGTAATTATATAGAAAAGGTCTGGGTACTCCGATTTTGATGAAATTTTAATATATTATAGATTTCGACATTTTGAACAACTTTTTCCTTTTCCAATATAGGGGGGTCGCTTTTAGTTTTCGAGATATTTGCAAAAAACTATCGGTAATGTTAATTTCATAATGGAAACCTTCTTTTTAGAAACACTGTGTGGGTGTGTGTGGTATTGTCGCTTCTGATCTCCACAACGTGTTTACAAACAAAAAATAAACATATGCGGCCTGAAAATCCAGGAAATGTCTTTGAAAATTGAAAGCTCAGCCTATCTATGTATGATCAGAGTTATCTACAGGAGTTAATTCTGCTTGTTTCTTCTGATACGCTGAGCTTTCAATTTTCAAAGACATTTCCTGGATTTTCGGGCCGCATCTGTTTATTTTTTGTTTGTAAACACGTTATGGAGATGAGAAGCGACAATACCACACACACCCACCCAGTGTTTCTAAAAAGAAGGTTTTCGTTATGAAATTAACTTTACCGATAGTTTCTTGCAAATATCTCGAAAACTAAAAGCGACTCCCCTATATTGGGAAGAAGTTGTTCAGAATGTGTTGCTCCATAACATATTAAAATTTTATCAAAATCGGAGTACGCAGACCTGTTCTATACAATTACCGAAAAGTGAAATTTTGTGATGAAGAATAACGCTTGTAAATGCATTTTTCTTGGTTTTATTGTAACGTGACGCTGTTAAATACACGCTTAGTCCTCTTATTTTTAACCAAAAAATTTGCGTCTTCTTTCCATTATTTTTCAACCTTAAATTATTAATTTTTTCTAAATTATTAATTTTTTCTACTTCAAAATCTAAACTATATGAATCTAATGTTTTTGCATAAAATTATCACGAATGACACGATTGTGCTTTCTCAAACACTTTTTGAGCCATCGTATACTGGCGTTGATAACGGAAAAAAGTAGTTCCTCAGGATCAGGTGGGAGCAACAGAAACACAATAAGCACAATAGAAAGGGGAGCTGAAGCTGCAAGATATTTAGCGTGAAAGTTCTTTCAAAATCGTCCACAAGAAAATGTGCAAACGGAAATAAAGTATCATACGAGGGTTCAGCGAAGACATTGGTGTGAATTATGCCGGGATTTACATTTTTCCATTATCTTACTATTGCACGCCGACACGAGACCGATCAGACCGTGATAATACGAATACCGAACATAATCAGGACTGAGTGCTATGTGGAAACAAACAAACCTTGGCTACCTGCGAGTGGACCGGCTCGGTTGTCGGCTTCGTCGTCTCGCAAGCGAGGGTGAACCTTCGTTGTTTGATTCTGTACTCGACTCCACTCCTCGTGAGAACACATCTGCAAATGTTCGATCGCACCAAGGAAATTAGCAAAGTGTTAAAAACTTAACGAAAAGCTTCCTAAATTCACTGCTAATTCTCGAGACGGTTCAATAAGTCCCTTAAAAAATTGAGAATCGTTAAAACTGCGACGCCAATGATGCAATCGAATAATTAATCCTAGTGAAATTCCGTTTGCCAAATATGTGCACTTATTTTATAAATACTGAAAGAAACAATTCTATTGGAGCACATCGTCAGCTTCATTGTTCATGGATAGATTTTACAAATTTCACAAATGTCTACAATTTTGCACTTTTAGTCTATTTATAATCGTACGAAAAATCCTTTCAGGACATAATTATGCTGCTCCAAGGACCACGTGTAACGTTGTTAGTCCTTTATTAACCTTCATTCATCCTTCACTTTTCCGATTTAATTAGTACGCTTGATGTAAAATGAACACAAGGGTAAACAATCAATCTGATAAAAAGTTAAACAACGAAGTCTACAAACATTCCTTCTTTCCTTGTCCTACAACAACGAGTGGGACTCGTGGTAAGAAATTTGGACCAAAAACAATAAGGACGAGCCCAACTCGTGGTACTTCGTTCGGACCAGACGTAAACAACACGAGCCTGGCTCGTTGTACTTCGTTTGGACCGAACGTAAACAACACGAGACTGGCTCGTGGTACTTCATTCATGACAAACTTAAACAACACTATATTGATGAAACTGATTTCGGCGCAAAGGTTCGATCTTATTGACATTCAGCAAATTTTCAATTTTATTATTATCCCAACGTTTCGATCCGTGTGCGGATCATTCTCAAGAGATTTTATGCGTTTGCTGTGCACTAGTTACAATAAAAGAAAAACAAAATATTTTTATGAATAAGAGTTACGATGGTTTCAACAACGTTCCATCGTAACTCTTATTCATAAAAATATTTTGTTTTTCTTTTATTGTAACTAGTGCACAGCAAACGCATAAAATCTCTTGAGAATGATCCGCACACGGATCGAAACGTTGGGATAATAATAAAATTGCAAATTTGCTGAATTTCAATAAGATCGAACATTTGCGCCGAAATCAGTTTCATCAATACAATTCATTTCGATCTAGGAAACCTAGCGTTATTACTAGAGGAAACCTAGTCCCCACCATAGCGCCCACTGTCCCCCACTAGCATCCGCCGTTACCATAAAGGAAGGACGGGATTCGTCCGTCGCGAACAGTGCGCAGGCCTCGCGCATGAAAGAGAGGTTGGTGGGAGAAGCAGGCGTTTGACTTCGTTCGGACCAAACGTAAACAACACGAGCCTGGGTCGTGGTACTTCATTCGTGACAAACGTAAACAACACTAACACAAAGATTACTAATTTTCTACGAGTTTTCTCAAAACATTATTAATTTAAATTGAGTATTAATTTACATATTGTTACTGATACATTATCATCTTTCAAATTATAAATCATTTTTGTTCACCGATAAATTGATCATAATTACATCCCAGACATCTTAAAAGTATTAGTTGTGCCCAAACGTGTTTATTATTTCACAATTCCTTTTGTTGCGCCGAAATATACATGTCATAAGACGCATATATTTTGCGCAAGATCGAGTACTCGGCTAAACAGCTAAATGGCTCAACGCGTGACCGACCTTCTTGTTTATTATGGCTCGAAAAATCGGGAGTTAGCGGGTAGGACAAGGGGTTAAAGATGAAACAAGATTATAAATAAGATGAATTATATAATACACGACTAATATAAAAACATGGAGAACGTTCTTTTCCAGAATCACGAAAAAAAAAAAATCGTTAAACAAAATTGCAACGTCATCAATGCTTTCTTCAAATTAAACTACACAGTACCACATGATTTTAGATGATAAAATATGTTGGATTTACCTCTGCAAGGCTTGACAGGCACCCTATAGCATGCGCCTTGAAGCTTGCACTCTCCACAAGGACTCCCGGATGTATCGCTTCCGGATCCCTGTCGACTGGATCGCAGATTGCTCTCAGCTTCCGCGATGCTCGGGAAGTATCGTTGCTTATGCCACCTTGACGTTTTGGACCTGCGCGTGAAAGAACACCAGAAGGAGGAAGAGAAAGGGGTTCGGAGCGGAAGTCAAGCGAGGAGCTCTCTGCATTCACTGGACAAGATTCATGCGCTTGGAGACGCGGAGGAATCGAAAGAAAACAATGTTACCTCTCGAAATCTACGCTGGACCGATCGTAGTCGATCGTATTGGTATCCTCGTTCTCAGAGTGACCGAATGTTTTGAAGTGCATCGTGTAATCGAGCGTCGCCGTCGTCACGGAACGATTTTCTCTTCCGGGGACACTGAACGTCGCGTACGGGCTGATTTCGTACATTTCTGTAAGAACAAAAAGCAGATTCTACTCTTAGAAGTATCCACTTTGGTAGATTTAACTCTTTAGGCGCTGAGTTTCAAAGCTACCAGACCGGAAAAGTTGTGAAAAGAATTTTATACATACAAATTACTCTACCGTAACGCTAAAAGCATGAAACAGTTAGATCGAGTACATGTAATTTTATTATACTAATTAAAACAATTTATTCAGATCTCGGATGCTTTTTATTGTAGTGGGAGTATAAATTCATGAATTTATTGAACGCATTCCCACATGTGCTGTTTTATAAATAATTGTTAAATCAGCAATCTAAAAATGGTTACTTTTACCAGTTTGACCATTTCATTAGGAAATTGCAACGCTAAACTTTATTGTTACTAATGTCTCTTGATAGATATATTATTTCGTATTGGAAATTTTATTATTCTTCGTGAAAATTGATCTATAATTAATGACGTAAGCAGTTCAAAGTGTTCACATACCCGATCCATGATCATTCGGCTTATGGTTCTCCTGCTTCACCGGTGAGCTAGTGTAAACCTGATGATTTCTCCTATTATCGCGCTCAGCTGTGGATTTTAATTGCACAGTGGACATACAGCTGGACATATTATGGTGTTGCTGATGCTGAGGCGGCTGGACCAATCCTAATCCCGTTTGTTGGTTCTGTTGTTGTCCGGGAAGGATTTCTCCTAAATAATTCGCCCTGGGAACACATTCATGATACCTTTATAATCCATATCTCATGTTCAACCCTGATGGATGCAAAAGAACCATTAAAAACAACAAAAATTATATAGCAGACTAAAAATTGTTTACCAGAAGAAACAGAATTCTCTTTCACAGAAAAGTCCGGGGAAATAAATAAACTAATTTAAAATAAAATAATCTTTTGTCTAAGTACCTTCCGCTGCGCTTCAGCATTACATATCCCAAAATGGCGGCCGAGATGATGAGCACAATGGCGCAGACGAGGGGCACGACCACGTAGAGGACTTTCTGATTGGGTACAGCCTTTTTAACATCGTCCTCCATGATAAAATCGTTCGGAGGACCTATACTGACGCCGCTGAGAGTGGTTGTCGCGAATTCCATCTGGGTCTGCGTTGACCCAGCGTCGTTGTGGGCCGTCAGACGCAGGCTGTACCACGAAGCGGTTTTTAGGTCTCTTATGATTAGGTTTTCTGTCGCGCGACTCGCTACTAGGATCCATGGCTCGGTGCTAACTCGTCTTCTGTATTCTACGGTGTAATATTGTATGGGGCAGCCGCCATTGGGCCAGGATAATAAGTTTAGCTTGACGGAGGTGCCATTGGCGGTGATTATGTCTCTGTCTTTTGGTAACAGGGGAGCTGTGAATAAAATCAGCAGAATCGTCTTGTTATAAAAATAATTATGAAGTGGAAATATCTTTTAAAGAAACACTAGACTGAGTAGCTTTTAATTTTAATGTCTGAACTCTTGATTGAAATCATACTAACATACAGGCTTCTGATAAGTAATATATTAGGCACTCAGTTTAATACAGATGGTTTTACATCTCAGGAATGTTTAAGGAAAATTTAATTAGCAAGATTAATCAAATATGATCTGCATTACCAGTTCCTTTGGTAGTCGCGCTTATGGGAGTACTCGGATTGCCAGTGCCCACTCGATTATGCGCTGTCAGGTGTGCCAAATAGGAGGAACCGCATTTTAACCCTGTCAGGATGAATTCTGATTGTTCTGGCGACAATGCGATTTCTTCCCAGCCACCTTGGTCCCGTTTGTAGCTCAACACGTAGCCTAATGAGGCCCATAAAGACTGTATTAATTGCAGTACCTTAGAAGTTTTATTTTATTGTTGAGTGTGCTAGGAAGTAGGTGATTCTTTTAGCAAACATTTTGTAATTTCTCTAACGTGCCTTGAATAGTGGCGCCGCCACTGTTGGGGTGGCTCCATCGAAGTCTTATGCTATTCGTTGTGGTATATTGCAGTTCCAATGAGGGTGCCCTGGGTGGCATAACTACGACTACTGTGTAGGTGATTGAATCATCTCCGAAGAGGTTGGTGGCTGAACAGGTGTAGTTTCCGGCCACCGATTGCTCCAACCCTAACCGATTAATTATCCTTATTTTTACATTCTTATATCATTTTTAGATTGCGGAATTTATGCATTGCGATAGTATAACAACGCTTTATGATCTACAGATTATTTTTTTTTTGTTGTTGAATCATGAAACTGACCACGAATATTAAGATGACCGTCAGCAGTCAATTCATAATGGCGGCCAGTGGTGACTGGACCATTGCGAAATTTCCACATTGGCCGAGGCGTAGGATTTCCAACAACGAGGCACGACAGTGTGATCGAAGATTTGATTGCTCTTCTTAAAGTTTGCGAGAAGGACGCCACTCTAGCTGGAGCTGCTCGAATAAAACAATATTTAATTAAATATAGCGTTTCAGTAACATGTATCGCAAAGTTTCAAGTATAATACGAATTTTGTTTTCTTTTAATTTGCTCGAACAGGATGCAAGTATATAACAATTTAATTTTCGATACTAAACAAGCACATGGGTACAGCAATTGCGATTTTTTAAACGCACCAATTATCTTAGACCTTTTAAAGTTTATTTTAAGAATTGTGGATCTAAGGTCAAATTTAACTACACTCTTCCTTCGTAAACAGTTAAAAAAAGCTGGAATCCTGATTTCGGCTTTGATTGACAAAATAAAATATTTCAACAGAGAAAAAATTAAAATTTCTTCATAAGTGTAATTTTACAATTACATACGAGATTTTAACCCTTTGCACTCGGAATTATTTCAGCTCCAAAACCAAATATTTCTTCCGACCTACAATATTTTAATTCTATTTGCTTCTTTTCAATTTGTGCATTCAAAACTGATGCAATTCACTCGTACAATATTTAAGCATTCAATAATTTATTAAATACAAACAACCTTAACGATGTGAAAAATATTTTGGATAGTGTATAACAATTTTTAATAGTGACTCAGAGTCACCACTTGAGTGCAAAGGGTTAAGGTGTATAAACATTCATTTCATCGAACCTCTGGTGTTTGTAGTCTGCGTCATAGTAGTTGTCGGCTCTCCCTCCCCCAGTCCAGTGGTCGCAGACACCCAGAACTCGTACAGTTGCCTACAAGAAAAAATCTCTATCTATTGTTCTAAATTTTCTACTGATCCATTTCTCAAAATTCGATCACTCTACCTCTCCACCAATCCTCTAAGTTCCATGGTAAGTGTATCGGTCGGCGAAGAAGGTGGTTCGTGCATAGTGTGCGCATTGTGGTTGCTAGAGCCAGCTTCCCTGCTATAAACCGTGTATTTGGAGACGTTCCCATTCGGCTGCAGGGGTGGCAACCACGAAACTAATATGCTCTCCGCCGTTAACGCTAAGGCTTTGATGCCAGCCGGTGGACCGGGCACTATAAACAGGGAATGATGATTTTAATTAATTAATTAGTTAGATCGATTGATCGATTGATTCGTACCATCCTCCTCCGTCAAGCAAAAAATTGGCGGACTCAGGACTCCATCACCTGCGCCGGTATAAGCCAGCACTCTGATAGAATAGTTCGTGTATTTGTAAAGGGTGTGCAAGTAGGTTTCCACGCTGGAGGTCTTCTTCACTTCACCGACCGTCGAAATGTCCACTGAAACGTTTAAACAATCTGTGTTTCCCCTTTCTTGCCATGTGATAATAATTTCATTGCTTTTTAACGTGTCTTTCTCTTGAACGAAGAAAATCAAACTGACTCTTAGCCACTGGAATTAATTCTGTTGACAGTCCTGGCTATTTTTACATGACCTGGCAAAATACAGTATTTATTTTTACCTTTTATATATTTTACGTAAACATCTTTGGATATACGATTTTAGCCTAGCATCAATTATTTAAATCTGTAGTATCTAGCTTAGCAGCCTTTTTTTTCCTTTGAAGTTACATTAACACTAAACCTACCGAAATTTCTCTAAATTTTACTTAAATTATTTTAATACTTACAAAATAAATGAAAAATTAAATTAATATTGAAATTTCTCTAAATTTTGTTTAAATTAGTACCAGCGCCGGTATAATGACCGCTTTAAGGATTTTTATTTTACAATTATTGAAGTTACAAAGATACTTCCACTGAAAATTATTATGCACACTTTTTTATTCAAGCATACATTATAATAAAAATGGCACAAAATCTAAATAAATTTAATCGTGCCATTTTTATAAGGGAGCACATATTAGTCACATTTAGTGGCCGGTAGGTTTAGTGTTAGCTTGCTCAATTTTTACTTTTATTACACAGTAAAATTTGTCTAGGTTGGAAATATAGTATTTATAATTGATTTGAGAAATTCCGTGGGGTTTTCAGGAGTAATGTCAGTCATCGAAGTTCATTTTATAAAAAAGATGATTTACATTTAATATAATAGAACAGGTATTGAAACTATCCTGGGAACAAGTGGAAATTTGGGCAGTTCCTTGGATTAAATTTTTACTCACTGTTGTCAGTGAGCACTGGTCGGTAGTATACTTTGTAGCCCTGAATGATTCCGCCATGTTGATGAGGTGGAGGAGCGCTCCAAGAAACTTTCACACTTTGCGAAGATAGTGGAACACAGGCGACTTGTGTTGGCGGAGTTTCTGGTACTGTAATAATAAATCAAATATAACTGTTATAATATATCATAACATATATTAATTTATCCTAGATATAATATATTAGGTTTTCCCATAATCGCGTCGTTGTTCATGGCACTGTACGTATACAATTATTTCTAATGTCTTTTAGACGATTCTTTATAAAATTGAGATCTGCACTGGCAATATTTAAAACGATATTTTTCATTTAAAAAAGATCAAAGAATTCCATTTTTTGCAGCACGTATTGTATAAATTTAAAAGAGAGAAAGTTAAACACATTATAAAATGGAGAACTCGGAGAAATGTTTTCAAATTCGAAATATAGCTTTGTAGTGCAATGTTTCTTAGTTAAAAATTCCAAGAATTATTAGAAGATCGAATTAGAAAGTTCATTAATAGATAAGAGGATGCAGCTGAAAGCGATGCCTAAAAATGAATGTAGGATTATTTCACGATCATTTTATACTCGAAGATAGTGTCAAGAAACGACAAGACTAACGGGGTGACCTAATATAATAACCAATTGCCGAGTGCTGTACCTCCTTCCTGAGTGGTCCCAACAATGGGAACACTAGCCGGACCACTGGCGATGCTGTTGAAAGCTCTGATCGATACATCGTACTTGGTGAACTTCCTGAGGCCGGTTAGTTGCACCTTGGTGGCCGTCCATCCGTTCACGGTTAAACTTTTGCTTTGGTTCACACCCGACGTCGAAGACGAATGCTCCGACCACGTCACTATGTAGCCCAATAAATCCCCGTTGCAGGACTCCTTTGGGGGTGGCTGCGAGTCGAACAAATCCTCATCACTGATTCCCTACGATTCTTACCAACTCTACTTCGCGATCAGTAAAATCCAGATTTCCATGTTATTTTACACACATTATCTACCGGCAATTATTCCATCATTTTTGGAAGTCTATGGCCCATGAACCAAACAACTAACTAGACTAACAACTTATTCTCAATAACGTAATCTAATAATTTCTTTTGGGATTATTATGTGAAAGAAGATTTTTAAGCTTCCTTTCGGTATAGCACAATTATTGAAAAGCCTATTAACACGTTCAGCGCCATGTCACCCATATCTGGGTGACGGAATTATTTATACAGAATTGAAAATTAATTTTTACGTTGGTAGATTGAGTGTACAAAATTTCCTTACGATCTGAGGAATAGAAGAGGTTTGAAACAGTAATTAATATCACGAAACTAAACTTCTTAGTTTTTGTTTTATTAAATATATTGCTTTGATTTTGTGCAATTTTTATGAATGTGGAGTGGGCGCTGAACGTGTTAATAGGTATGCGGAAGATAAAGCGTTAGTATTCTTAAAAATATTCATTTTATGTTAGTAAAACAAATTGTTTCGGAGACATTTCATACCTGCCAGCTAACCATAAGCTCCCCAGGTCCGGCAGATTGCACCTTGATACTTTGCGGCGGCTCGGTCGGCGCTGCGCCATCAAAAGAAACCATTTTCAAACTTTTCTCGATAAGATTGCAGGCTTGTCTCAAGCTCGTGCAAAGAAAGAAACGTATTTTACCTTCTTCCTGGGTCTTCGCCACCACGGCGTCAGTGGGTGCACTCACGTCTATCGAATTTATAGCGAATATGCGAAACATATAAGTCACAGCGGGGTGGAGACCGCCCACAAGAGCCACTTCCTGGTTCTCGCTGGCTACTTCGAATGGAGACAAACCTTTCAACAGAAACAGTAACACGTTAAAACAACCATATCCAATCTCAACAAAACCATAAAAACAGAAACTTTACTCTAGCCCATCAACGGAAATATTTATTCAGTCATCCGTTGACATGATCTACTATTTTGCTAGGAACAAACATTTTGTCCATGAGCGTCAGACAATGGACCCTTTTCACTATAAAATCGAGCGATGATTTCGAACAGGTTCTACTGAGTATGTATGTTATTAAATTCCTATAAACCGATATCAAATTCCACTTCATTGTTGTCGATATGCATATACATATACAGGGTGTTCACGCTATCACTAGTCAACGTTTTTCTTGCAAATAATAAATATTAGAAAAAAATGATAGAGGAAAAAGTAATACTGTTTTTAGTAAGTAACATAATGGCTTATGTAATTTTCTTGTGTTTGCACTATTTCCTTAGAAATGAAGGCGACCTTCAATTTTTTAAATGAAGTGCTATGTATTTTTTTATATCATATGAAAGCGTGTGTCAAGACAAAATTTATTCGTATACAACGCAATGACCTCTTCAAGGTCATACAAGGTCAGAAATGGCAGCAAAATTTTGAATATTTCGTACGTAATATTTCGTAAAGATATCACGATACACAACGCCCAGAAATGTAAACGACTTGCAAAGGAAACTAACGCAATCATGTGCATTAATATTTCGCACAACGTTAGAAGAAGCTAATAAGAATGTAATTAATAGAGCCGAAATATGTAGTCATGCACAAGGAAGCTATATTGAACATTTACCATAGCCTCGTAAATGAAGTACACTTGTAAACGCATTAGTACGAAATGTTTAAAATGTTTCTTCTTTTTCTGACCTTGAATGATCTTGAAGGTCATTGTGTCGTATACGAATGAATTTGTCTTGATACACGCTTTCATATGGTATGAAAAAATATATAGCATTCCCTTTACAAAAATTGAAGGTCACCGACAATTTCATGAAAATAGTGCAAATACAACAAAAATCACATACGTCATTACGTTGCTTGCAAAAAACAATATTACTTTTTCCTCTTTCATTTTTTTCTAATATTTATTATTGGCAAGAAAAACGCTGGCTTGTAATAGCGTGAACACCCTGTATATATACTTCGTCTTCTAAACAATTAGAAAGAATAAGTTCTAATCATTGTAACCGTAAAATAACTGGTAGTGCAACGAGTTAGCACTGAAGCCATTTTTGTCGCTTTATAAAAATGATAAAATTGAATGTATTCATACTCTGTGCGATCTTGATTATTATATGTGCTTGAATAAGGAAATTTATTCGATTTTCCATAAGAACGTCTCCATAAGATTGCAAAATAGAACATCTGGAGCTAGTTGTTTGACTAACGGTGGTGAATTTAGCGTTAAGTATTCATATAAACCGACTTCGACAATATAAAATTGAAAAAAAATACAAAATAGGATAGGGATAGTAGGAATTAAAAGTTGGACTCGTAGATATTCAAATTTTTGTTTTATGATACCAAATTACTCGAAAATAAAGAGTCGGATTACCAAAGACCGTATAAGCTTGCCTCCTTATAACTGACCATTCGAAAGTATGAACAAAACACAACTGTTATTTTATAAAATGGAAGGAGCATCTTCAGATATCGTCTACAACAATATTTGTATAAAATCTTTTTCTATTAACCTCTGAAAAATCTGTCTATCGTTCACAGTGCATAAAAATATGTATTCAATGCTTGCATCTCCCAGATCGAAACTGAACAATCGATTCTCCCTTAACAAATACACGATTTCCCTAACGGAGCATCGAAAAGCGATACTAACAGTGAATGCGATAATGATTAAAGATCAATCGCACGGTCTCAAAGTGTTTTATCCCCCGGCGACAATTATGCTGAATGACCATTGACCGTCGAATTGGCTGTGAATTTTTCTGAAACGGCCCAATGGGCTGTTCCGAGCGTGTCGATCCATTTTCATAGGATAAACGAAGTAGCATAAAACAGATGTTCCACGTGAATTTTGGACTACGCGTGAATGTCCGAGCGATCAAAGCGGCTCGGGACGGGAATTAAATGTATTGGTTAATGGTTACGCACCATTCTGCGTCGGATGGATCGCGTTCCCTGTGCTCGAGGATCCCGGTGTGTAGGTGACATTGTGCGTTTTCGACGGGTTCCAATCGTCCGTCAAACCGTGACTCAGAGACCGATACTGGATAACGTAATTCCGTATCGGACTGTTTCCGTCAAAGGCTCTTTTCCACAGCAATCGTATCGATCGCGAGCCGATTTCTATGACTTCCAGTGAGGCCGGTGGATCTGGTCTCTCTGTGGGCACAAAGTCGATATATACGTAGAGAGATATACAATATACATAGATCTGCATAGAGAGGGAGAGAGAAATAGAGAAAGAGAATCAAGCACTTCGATGGCGAGTCGCGCCGCATCCCTGGAAAAATATCAGTTTATCTAGAAAACGTTGAGCAATCTTATTCGAATGGGAACATTGGTGTTCGTTAACGCCCGTCGGACCGTTCGGATAACGGACGGGACCGTGTTTGTATCGATAGTTTTTGAAAACCTGGATGGCGGGACGGATTCAATCGAAGCCTCGAGCGGTTCGAAAACACTCGAAACCGTCGGATAAATCGTCACTCTGCTGTGGAATTGAATTCATGTTTTGTACCGGACGCTGCGAAATCGATATTTTATCGCGTATTAATTCCAGATTCAACCATAGCATTGATAACCCCAGATTCAATCATAACATCATACTCGGAATAGTTGCATAAATGATCTAGGGTATTGCTTTATCCATTTGTGTTCCAACACTTTATCTACCGGAAGTCTATTAATAATCTTGTCATGTCCGAGTTGTATGCAACAGAAACTCAATAATTTTATTTTGAATAATAATTTCAAAAGATGTTTGAAGATTATATTAAATCGAAAAGTTTGCTGATTTATGAATGGAACTGTGGTCGCTTTTGAACAGTGTATTGAGAAATTCTCAACCGTTGATCTTCGATTTTAGAAAATCTTATAAAAATTGCCGGTAAATAAAGTGTTAAATGTTGAATCATGTAGTGTTGCATTTCTAATTTTACGATTTATAGAGACACATTAAAAAAGGAGATCAAAGCTTTTATAATATCTGAAGTAGGAGGTTTGAAATCTCTTTGAAGAGATTCTTCTTTTACACAGCTCGATTTAGAGGATTGTGTAAATTATTCTGACGTGCACAACAATGTACAGTCACAAATGTATTCTGATGCAGTTGCTGCTTCATTTTCATTGAATGATATTTCATTATCAATTTATTCAATTTTCTCTTGTTATCAATGGTCGTGCATCGATTTGGGCTGAATGGAAATTACATTTTATGGTATTCTTTATAACAGAGATACGGTTGCGTAATAAATATATTTAATACCGACGATTTATATAGATTATATGTTCATGATAATGGTTTTTTAATTGTGCGTCATATTTAATCTCTCTGAACTTGCAAACTTTAACCCCTTGCCGCATTTTAACGAGTCAGACTCGTGATGAAGATTTTCAACAAAGTCAAACAAATATGAATTTTATGCCTTTCTTTTTAGACGAAATAAAATTGTATTTTTTGTACTCAATATGCAAACATTAAAGCAAATATACCATACGAAAAATATCAATTTTCTTTCATCATCTTTGAAATTTTTGGGGATAAAAATGTCCTAATCATTGTAGTCGTAAAGGAAATGGTACGGCAAGGGGTTAAATAACTTTCTGAACAGTACTTGAGGGTTAAATGGATTCATGGCAATTTATGGCACCTACAGCATTCGTAAAATAGAGAACAATTGATAAAATGTCTTATTAAAAATAGAAGAATAAATACCAAGAGATAAAAGAAAAATTAACATGTCTATGATATACGCGTAATAAAATTATGAGCTGCTTTCCAAGAAACAAGGAATGTCAAATTTACGCTAGAATCCTCTTCTAAATATTTAACATTTTGATGTTTCTCTTGAAAAGTAGAATAGTCTACTCAGTAAAAATAAGCAATGCTACTAAAATTCCTAGTAAATACGTAGTGATGGGATCTGAATCACTTCGAATCGCATGCAACATAATTCGAAGCTTAGAACTCTTGAAACTCTTGGATGTCTTGAAAGTCTTCACAGTCTTGAAAATCTTGAAAGCCTTAACACTTTGGAAGATTTTTAAGAATTTAAACTCTTGAAATGTTAGCGAAGTATGTAAATTGATGTGGTGATTGATTTGTTCGAAAACTTGCAAGACAGAGTATTGTATGCCCATCACTAGCCAGAAGTGCCCTATTCTATCGATTGAAGACCAATGTAAAGAATCACATTAGAAATCCTGTTCTCATCATCAGTAGAACGAAAACAGAAGCGCATACCTTGAACGGCCAGGTAAATCAGGTGTTCGCTCCTGCCATAAGCGTTGTCGGCTGTGCACCTATAGACTCCAGAATCCTGTCGATCGCTACTGTCTATAGATAATTGAGACTTCAGTCCGCTCTCCGCTTTGATCTGTCTTATGCTCAGCCGATGGTTGTTCGCGTCCAGACGGTCGCTGTTATGCATCCATTGCACTTTTATCGGGTTGTCGCCGATAACGGTGCAATCGAGGGTGACGGACTCGCCGCGACGGATCGTTACATTTTTGCTCTGGAACTCGAATCTTGCCGGTTCTGGAACGAGAAAAAAATACGCCGGTCTAAATGGAGGAATAAAACGATCGACATTTTTCTCAGCAGAAACGCCGCAAACTCCAGTCGACAACAGTTTTTAATTTGGGGATGAAATTCAATTCCGTCGGTCCTCGTCGAGAGAGACACGGACCAAGCAGCAATGGCTTCTTTCTTTGGCCGAGCACGTTCGAGTTTCTTTGGAAGACAGTGATGCCCGTGGACACTTGAAAACTATTAATAAGGAGAGCCAATTAGCGACGAGACGAGTGGAGGATTCGGGCGAATATAACGGCGCGGCGGAGATAAAGTCCTCCAGAACTGGTAAACGACCAGCAAAGCTGCAAAGTTTTCGGACGATGCTCTCACAACTTCGCTGTTTGAACTGGCTAATTCGCTGATTGATATAATATCGAAAATAACCGGTCAAATGCTGTCCGGGTTGTACCAGGAGGTTGCAAGAATTTGTTCGACCGAGGATCAATATCCTCCCACCCCTTCCAAATGTCTACATTACCTTGTTTTTCATTTTTACGCTTTTAATATTCTTTTCCGTTCTGGATTTCTTGACCTACTTCGATTCATGGATCATTATTATTATTATTAGGCATTATTATTATGGTCAATATTTTTCAAGACTGTCAAGAAAATATTAAATTTAAATTTAATCATTAAGGTAATTTATTGTGTACGTAGCGTTTGTAATATCAAATACTGTACGGTATAAATTCAACAATGTTTGGTGTCAACAATTTCAGAAATAATGATTTAATAAGATTTTGAATTTCCAATGTTACAGGTATGATTTTGAATAACAGAGATTATTTATTACCTGAATGTATTGAACTGCGAATTTTATTTATTGGAGACGAAATTGAAGGGATGAAATACAAAACCCTGAAGATTTTAGGAGAATTTCTGAATATTTGTTATTTTCCGCGCAACGAGAGTTGGCACAAAATCTCGTCAGTGGGGTGCAGGGGGAACGACGAGTCCAACATTTCTCTCAGAATGTTCGTCAGTTTAGATCAGATATTCCCAACGCAGTCCATGTGGATTTTAAAAATTGTTTAACAAACAAAAATATAATGTTATATTACCGGACTATCCTTACCAACAGCAACTTGATTCGTGGCGATATTTGAAAAATATTTTTTTCCAAGGTGATCGAAGTAGAAATGAAAATTGGGAATCTCTGGTTTAGTCGATCAAGAGGGAGTCATCACGTACCATGAACAGACACGTAGATCACTTTGCTAAGTCCGGACCCAATCCCATTGTTGGCTCTGCAGAGGTAGTGTCCTTCGTCCTGAGGTCCGGCGGAGGCGGTCCAAAGGGATCCATTCGGCAGTATAGTCAGCCTACCATCGGATCCGTCGAGCAATGGTTGATAGTCATTGGGCGTTCGACCCCTGGCACGTAGCCACGTGACTCGTGGTGGTGGAAACCCTTTCGCCTCGCAGTAGACGATCAAAGGGTTGCCTAGAAGGGTGGCAACGTCTTGTGGCTCCGAGATCCATTGCGGCGGCACCTTCACCAAAAGTTCGGCAGTGTGGTTCACTTTGGCAGCGCTGTTCGTTGCCACGCACGTGTACTTGCCGCTGTGCCTTGAGGAGAGCTTGTTGAACACTAGCACGCTGAAGAAGTCTGCGACGCTTTCCTCGATCTACAAATAAAATTTATATTCGTTCCTTGTGTCTTCGATCTTGCAAAAGAATTCTCGAAAATTGCGAAACAGACGCTCGAAAGAAGAATCGAACGCTTTAAAGCGTTTATCGATTTTGGAACAGATAGTGTTATTGACGATTTTCAAAGCAGAAATTCATAAAATTAGGAGACTGTGGTGATATAAATTACTGTCTCAATGTATACTAATTACAGTAAAAACTACATAGGTTCGATAATAATTCCTGAAAATTTCATAGAAAAATTTCGAAAAATGGTATAGATATAGCAATTTATGCAAGGTATGGAAACTATTTTCTAAATATCAGTAAATTTCTATTTAAATAATTAATGGTAGCAGCATTTAATTTGGTCAATTTTGGGGTTGCAATTTTTCAAAAAATTGGCACAGGAAATAATGAAACTAACTAAAGCTAATAACTTAGATACAGAGAAACAGAAAACAACGTACGCGTAAAGAAGATGGCAGCTTTTCGCCATCCTTGAGCCAGGAAAATGCAATTGGAAGATCGCCGGAAGTAACACTGCACGTGACCTGTGCTCTGCCTCCTTCCTGCAGGTTCGGTGGGAAATTGAAAGGACTCATAACTGGAGGACCTGGAACAAATTAAAATTGTGTACGATTATTTGAGAATTATCGAAACAATATAATTTTCCTTAAAGTCTTCCTTCGAAAAGTATTTCAACGTTCACGAGAATCAAAAAATTCCTGGTTAGAATTCACTGTTTTCTAGCTACACATTCGTTTACTCGGCTCTTTCTCTTCTCCGAACGTCTTGACAAATGAGAGAAACTTAAAAAGTAACGCCACACGAATACTTCCGGGTGTGCAATTTACTTCCTGACTTCTTCGCGGAGCAGTCGACTGTGAACGGGGAAAAACAAGTTCCTCCTTTTTGCTTAACGTGTACGGTTACGACACTGCCTCGACATCGAAATGTTACATCGAATAAAACAAACCCAGTGAATAGCACAAAATAAAAGCAACGTTTTAATGATACAATTTTATTTTCATCCCAAAAAAGTAGGTAGAGATTTCTCGTAAACTCTAAACAAATTAAACCGATGTCTTTTCAAAAGCAATGGCAATGATGAACAGATTCTAGTTACCGAACATTTTCAAAGAGTCTGAACGATAAAAAATCCGCAAAAACAATTCAACTGAAATTGTACATTGTTTCATAAAATTCGTAAGAAAAATTTGAGGATTCCGAAGATTCACGGTTGAACGATGATTAATAAGGAAAATATGATTCGCTTTCGTTAAAACAAGTTGTACATCGTTTCATAAAATCCTAATGAAAAAAATTAGTTGATGAAGATCTATGGTTGAAGGATGATTAATAAAGAAAACATAATCCGGTTTCATCAATACAAATTGTTCAATGTTGCACAAAATTCCAATGGAAAATACTAGTTCATGAAGATCTATGGTTGAAGGATGATTAATAAAGAAAATATAATCCGGTTTCAGCAATACAAATTGTTCGACGCTTCACAAAATCCTAATGAGAAATACTAGTTGACGAAGGTCCATGGTTGAAGGATAATTAATAAGTAAAATATGATTTAGTTTCGTCAATACGAATCGCACAATGTTTCACAAAATTCTAACGAAAAATTTTAACATACGAAGATTCACGATTTAACGGTGATTAATAAGCAAAATATGATTCGGTTTCATTACAACAAGTTGTACAACGTTTCTTAAAATCCTAATGGAAAATTCTAGTTGACGAAGGTTTATGGTTGCAGGATAATTAATAAGGAAAACATAATCCGGTTTCAGCAATACAAATTGTTCGACGCTTCACAAAATCCTAATGAGAAATACTAGTTGACGAAGGTCCATGGTTGAAGGATGATTAATAAGTAAAATATGATTTAGTTTCATCAATATGAATTGTACAATGTTTCACAAAATTATAAAGAAAAATGTTAACATACGAAGATTCACGATTGAACGATGATTAATAAGGAAAATATGATTTGGTTTCGTTAAAACAAGTTGTAGAACGTTTCATAAAATCCTAATGGAAAATACTAGTTGACGAAGGTCCATTGATAAAGGATGATTAATAAGGAAAATATGATTTAGTTTCATCAATACAAGTTGTACAATGTTTCACAAAATTATAAAGAAAAATGTTAACATACGAAGATTCACGATTGAACGATGATTAATAAGGAAAATATGATTTGGTTTCGTTAAAACAAGTTGTACAACGTTTCATAACCTCCTAATGAAAAATACTAGTTGACGAAGATCTATGGTTGAAGAATGATTGATACTCACTGCTGACTGTTAATCTGATGTCTCTGCTGGCAGTCTCGCCGGACGGTGCGCGCACCTTGCAAGTGTAGATGCCAGCGTCGTTAGGGTCGACGTTGGCAATGGTAAGGTGGCCCTCGCTGTCAACGCGGTGCCTTATGTCAAGGAGAAGCTCAACACCGCCGCGAGCCCACTCGACGGATGTGATGGGGTAACCAGAGTAAGGACAAGCGATGGTGGTATCGACACCGGCTATCGCGCGGACCGGCCCTATCGATCGGATATACGGTGGACCTGAAATAATTAATCGACGTGAAGCGCCTTCTAATACGGCATCGTCCATATTGAATGATCCACAGGATCCGTCCGCTCCATGCTCGCCTCTCCGAGTCATTATTCATCCAATGTACACACCGATAATTGCAATTGTCCGAAATGCGGCTCACGAACCTTCCGATATTAACGCCTAAAGTAGACTATCACGCTTTGAGTAACATATACTCCATACATAGAAAGATATAGAAAATTTATCTTATTCTTCCATTCCAATATTAACATTAAAAGTGATCGTACAAAATAATATTGTATATAATGCAACTGCAGTTATATTTTCGTAGCACAAGTTGCTATTACTGCTGCTTTCGAAGTTCTCGAAAAATCATTTCAACTTAACGGACAGTTTTCCAATGCGGTTCTGTTATACTATCAATCACGTTTTAAATTCACAGGTGATCGAATTTTATTTATTAACATCGTGAATCTATAAAATGGTTCAACTTCCTGTAAAATATAAAGTTGTCAACCAATTCAATTTGAATAAAGAGGAATTAATATCGTATACTCCAGATTTTATGTGTTAAAGTGTTAATCGAACGTTAAATACGCTCAGAGGAATTAAATCGTTGAGTACTTCGAATAAATGTTATCTGGGAGCTGTCGTAACTAAATAAAGAACACACATAGTGCAAATAAACAACATATTTTAGTTTCTATGAAATACATTGGTTTAATCCAAATATTTAATCTAATTTAATAAATTTTCACCCTTATTTTATCATTTTATAAAATAAATTGCTTTGATTTTTACCAACTTTTGTGAACATTGATTCAACGATAAACATGTTCCTAAGACCTTATATAATGTATACTTATAATGATCAAAAATGCTGGTGTTTCAGTTTAATCCTCTTGATGGCGGATCATGTTTAGAATTATATAATTGACGACGTTGGGGACTTTTTACAACTTTAATTATTAATTTCCTAAAGTATAATTTCAAAGTTACTTCTTCTAGACACGTTCATCTTTGTGTTATTTCCAGTGCAACAGTTATTCATTTAGTGCAATTGCCAGAAAGTAAATACATAAATGACTATCTTGATACTCTGGATCAAAATGGACCCAGGCTCCGCAATCGGAGAGTTAAAGATCGATAAATAAGTGTACCATTGAGTTCATGTCTCTAAAATCGATGAAAGACGATTCAATCGATATAAAAAGTGAACAAAGTCGACGTCAATGAAACTATTATAATAAATGAAATTGAAAATGGATTACCATAAATGTTCAATCTAGCCTTATGTTCGACAGTAGCCAGTGTATTGTGAGCGACGCAGGCGTACAGGCCGCCATCTTCGGCTCCAGCCGATGATATGTTCAAATGACTGATCACGTCGCCGGACTGATCGACGTACTGCCCTATCGCGTACCTGCATGGACATTGTTTCCAGTTAAGAAGCGGAATATTGATCGATGCGATCTAGATGCACACCTGTGTCCAGCTGCGATCTCGCTCAGAGGTTCTCCGTCCAGGAGCCAAGTGAACGATGGCGGCGGTGATCCTGTCGCTGAGCATCGCAAGGACACCGGAGGTCCTGGACGAAGAGCTTGCTCGATGAACGTATATTGCAGCTCTGGCACGGTATCTGCGATAATCAAACAATTACACATAATGGCTGACGAGGGAGGGGGGGGGCGGAGTGGATGAGGAAGGTGGAAGAGTGGAGAGAGGGTATGAATGAAAGGATTGGGAAGGGCAATGAGGGGCCGGAAGAGGGGGTCCGCGGTTAGGGAAGGGGGAATATGTAGGGATGTGGGAAGGGGGAACGGTAGTGTAAATTGGAATATTGTTAATATTGTAAATAGCGGCTTTTGTAAATATCTCTCTCTCTCTCCCTATTTAATATAAGTTTAGATTTAAGTTAGGATATAAGATTGTAATAAGGTTAGGTTAAGAGCGGGATGGAGTGAGAAGGCAGAACAATAACTTGCTAAGGGGAGGGGAACTGAGGGGAACAATAAAGTTATATAATACTCAAAATGATTGTTTCACAGTTGTTGCCTAGAATCCTCTTATCTTTCGCTAATACTTATTGGCAATCTTCGGTAGCTAGGATTGAAAGCCAAGGATTTAGTAGTTAAAATATTGCTACATCATCATACGTTTTCCAGAAATAGTTTAACGAGTCTACTTTGTTTAGAAGCACACAGTTCAATTTTCATACGCTATTCTTTGCTCAGATTTTTAATTTAATTATACCAGCATAAATAGATGAACTAATTGTCTGAACAATTGGGAGAAAGGATGTATTTTGATCGTTTCTACATACTAGTCTGGAGTTTTAGCGATTGGATACATGAGCCTAATGTGAATTGGTGACTTTTGTCTTTAACATGAACGTCTTCCTGGAGGTTTAAAGAATTGGAAAACAGGATGTGCTGATCCTTTGCTACTTAAATGGGGAAGGTACTAATCTGGAGTTTTAGAGTTTAGACACACGAGTCCAATATCGTCAATCGGCGACATTTATCTGCAACAATATCCCGTTGTTGGGAGTCTGAAAAATTGAAGAACAGTACGTACTTACTAATTCTTTGCTACTTAAGTGAGTAAAGTACTAATCTGGAGCTTCAGGAATTAGGCACACGGATTTGATGTAGTCGATTGGCGACTTTTGTCTTCGATGTGAACGGGTTCTTGGAATAAGGAGACGATCTGGCATGAATACCTCCGAGCTTCAATTCCGCGGTGGCTTGAGCGTTCTCCTTGTCGCTTCTGACGAGGCACTGGTACATCCCCTTGTCCTTCCGGCCGACCGAGCCTATCACGAGGACCAGAGGAGCCAGCAATCTGATCCTCGTGTCCTGCGTGGTCAATACCGGCACACCATCGTGCAACCACTCGACGCTCTCGACCGGATAACCCTCCACTGTGCAATTCATAGTGGCGGACTCGCCGGAATTGATGGTCTGTAAATAACCGGGAAACGGTTAACGATTCGTGCTCGAAAGTTAATGTCCGTGTCACGATTTACGCGGCTCTTCTTCCCCTCATTCTGTCGGCCGCGTCTGTTACTCCTCGACGTATTCAATCATACTAGACGCAGACCCTATTTTCTCATTCGAAATTGCAGCGAGATGGAATTGTCTATGGAAAAATCATTGCAAAAATCAAAAACTAGAAGAATGATGCAAGATTTGTGTCTTAGGCATGCGAAGCTTGTTTTTGGGGTCCTGATGATGCAATCAGGATAACGAAGTCTATGACGACGTCTATGACGACGTGTGGTCCTGATGAAACGGAGTACTACGAGCTAGTGTGGATATGGAGCTCTGGAAGTTTGTTGTATTGCAGTGATATAATAATATGATATTATTAGTTTGGTAAGAAATTAATTTCGGTTTTTAAACTCTATCTTTAAAACCACATCTCTCGACTCGGAATGAACATTTTTTGGCAAACCAAGGTTTATTGCAATTTACACATTTTTCCCAACAAGAAATCAGTTTTTAATTCCAGTAGCGCGAAATTCCGGTGTGCTAGAATTGATGAAGTCTTCGAATGTATTTTCAGCACCATAAGGAATCTTTTAATGAGTGAAAGAGATCGTCGGCCTAATTACAGTAAACCTATCGAAAACCACACGCATCGCGATAAGCAGCTGTTACTAAAATTGTAATCTGGAAGAACTAAAATTGTTAGCAGCCTTGTAGGTCCACGAAATACGATGATACCTTGTGGCGTGAAAAGAAAGGAAGATTTCTGAATTCGTACCTGAACACGGGGCTGTATACGCGCGTTCAGTTTCGACGTGACCGACAGGTGTGTTTCCGCCCGTTGCTCGCCGAACTGATTGCTGGCACGGCAAATGTATCTTCCTGCGTCCTGGGCGTCCACCCGACGAATTTGCATCAAATCGCCCCAGAGTTGGATCCGCTGGCCGAATGATTCCACTGATATCGAGTGTCCTGCAACAACAGCCGTCCACGTTATATACGCAACCAATATTCGTTGAAACAACACGTCAGCGATCAACGTTATGTTTTCTTTTCGATTTCGAGGATAGTAATTTAATAGCCCTGGTAACCGGATCGCGGAAATGGATATCATGACTGCATGCGCGCGTGCACGGCCCGAATCACTCGTGTTCTTGAATACTTGATAAAACCGATGTGACGGATCATCGCAAAGATTAATAGCGTGACAAAAGCATGAATATAAAACCTCCTGTGCTTGTAAATTACAATTAACCAATCTGGTGCAGATTACATAAAAATATGAAATATCAATTACTCTGAAAATGAATAGGGTAATGCAGAGTATGGATGTGAACGAGTTCTCTTCTTTTTTCAATCAGAATTAACACATTGTATTGTGTTAAAATATTGTGCTGAATATAATTGTGATTTGCTGAATATAATCTGCGATCAGATCGAACCTTGCGCCAATAACATCTTCTCTAACATAATTGTGCTGAATTATTGGTACACTTGATCTTTCTCAATTACTCGTTATAAATTTAATCCATTAAACGCCACAAATTATAATATAAACAAGCTGCGGATTTTTATGAAAAATACAAATTTTCTAAGCCGATGGTAAAATATAGAAATTAGATAAAAATGAACTTCCTCTTTTAATAATTTTAACAAGCCAAGAATAGTGTAATAGATTCAGTTGTATAATAAATCCATAGAATCCGCAGGTTAATTATGAAATACTAGTTTATTGGATGGACAATATACGAAAAAAGTATTAATATATAGAATAGTGAATACATTTTAGTCATTTAACAGGCATAGACCAACTTTTCGTAAAAGTATAAGAATAAAATCTTAATTTCGCGATTTTCATAGAACAGGCAGACAGTGAATTTAAAATGTAGAGTTACGATGCTTCCGAGTATGTTTTTAATGAAAAATAGCTCAGTGGGCGAAAAATGAATGTGAGATTTTAAATATAATCTAATAATATTTTTTCGAGTATACGGAATAATTGATTACAGAAGAATGAATATAAATGTCACGATTCGAGTATGTTTTTCTTGACGCATCCTGTACGATCGCATTATCATAAGGTCACGATATCAACGGTCGGACGACAACGTGCTTGCGGTGTCGATATCACGTGATAGTGTCAGATAATCGAATCTACAGTGTGCCACGGATTAGACAGTAAACAATCCCCTAGTTAAACCAACCGTTAACATCGCGATACCAGGTAAATTGCGGGGGCGGGTTTCCTTGGGCAGAGCAGGTCAGGTGAACGTCCGAGCCACTTTCCGCAGAAATGGCGATCTGGGACCTTTGCATCAGTCTCGGTGGCATGGATCCGCTCGGCTCTGCAAATTCCACGGTGAAGTATTAAAATTTTACACGCTCCGCCGTACTTGTTAAGCCTTAATTCCGACGAATAGCGCGAGAGGGTCAAACAAAGGACCTCGTTCGAAATATTACACATCCGAAATTAATCACGAGGTAGCTTCGAAACTTTAAAGCACATTAACGGTTCTATGGGATCTGACGTCTATTCTGTATAAATGGTCTTCTTACGAGTGCAGAATTTTGCAAAGTTTGATAATTTGAGTTCCCAGCAGTGGTGATTTCAATTTTTCATGGTGGATATATTGGTCTGTGGAATGGAACATCGGAAATGAAGACATTAGAAGAAAATAATAAAATTATAAGAAATTGGTAATTTTAATTTTTCATGGTGGATATATTGGTCTACGGAATGGAATATCGGAAATGAAGACATTAGAAGAAAATAATGAAATTATAAGAAATTATTTCATAAAAGTAAATAGATCGACCACATAAACAAACTTGGAAATATTGACATGTTTATAGAGGAAACCTAGTCCCCACCATAGCGCCCACTGTCCCCCCACTAGCATCCGCCGTTATCATAAAGGAAGGACGGGATTCGCCCGTCGCGAACAGTGCGCAGGTCTCGCGCATGAAAGAGAGGCTGGTGGGAGAAGCAGGCGTTTGACTTCGTTCGGACCAAACGTAAACAACACTAACACGAAGATTACTAATTTTCTACGAGTTTTCTCAAAACATTATTAATTTAAATTAAGTATTAATTTATAAATTGTCACTGATACGTAATCCACTTTCAAATTATAAATCATTTTTGTTCACCGATGAATTGATCATAATTACTTCCTAGACATCTTAAAAGTATTAGTTGTGCCCAAACGTGTTTATTATTTCACAATTCCTTTCGTTGCGCCGAAATATACAGGTCATAAGACGCATATATTTCGCGCAAGTTCGAGCACACGGCTAAACAGCTAAATGGCTCGACGCGTGACCGACATTCTTGTTTATTATGGCCCGAGCAATCGGGAGTTAGCGGGTAGGACAAGGTGTTAAAGAATGACGTCAAATTGTAACTTGGTAGAAAGGATAACAAAATATCATGAAATTCAGATCATGCCTGTTACTGTCAGCGTTGCTGGCTCGCTCCTCCTCCTCTCGCTGGTTAATGCGTGAAGGGTCAAGCATGAGTACGTGGCCTTGGCATCCTCTTGTCTGGCGGCTCTGATGTGAAGGTCTCCCTGGGACGTGACGACAAATCTTCCGCCTGCAATCAGGTCGACGTGGCAACGTACAATTAAATGGCAAAGCTGTTAGAAAAAATTACGCGGCATTCTTCAGACTGGCGGTCATCTGAATTACTATATCTAATCACTAGCATTGTTCGAATTTCGTTCATCTAGTCTTAAACATTCGATTCAATTGTGCATGTTAGGTCCAAATTAACACCATAATTAAACTTGGAGTTGAATGACATTTATGTTAAGGTTATATTAACCAGTTAACTGTGGCGATCTTTTTGCAAAGCGCGCACCAGTGTGTGTCGCGATAATCGGAGTACGCATTGCATACGAGTTAGCTCTCAGGAAGTTATGAATCCAACTAAAATTATTTATAATTTTTATTTGCTTGTTTGATTTCGTCTTGACATCTAAACATTTTAAACATATTAAAATTTACGAATATAATTTAGTTTTCGCCAAAATTACAATTTAAATATCAAATTGTAACAAAATTTTACGCATGATGGATATAGTCGTCATGACACAAAATTCTGCCACATCTCCATGACGGATATAGTTGTCAAACACACTTGACTGGTTAAAGCAGATCTACAAGAGGTTAGATTCAGGGTGACATGTTAAGTTTCAGTACGTTCTGAAATCTACAATTATTCGTACTAAATCTATAAGAATCAAAAAATAATATTACGAACTTCTCAGAAAAAAACTCAAGTTGCGCAGTCTAATTTAAAACAGTCATTTTTAAAGAGCGCGAATTTCAGAACTTCGAAGCCTTTGATCAATGACTACCAAAAACGCTTGGCACTTAAGAAACTGTCTACAATTATCAAAGTTTAATATGTGCTTGTATAACAAATCTTATTAGAATGTACAATATGCATAAAAGTCGAAAGAGCACTTACACAGTACCACACATTCTAATGTTTCGATGTTTATGTCTCAAAATAAATTCCATTGATGTGATAACATTTTAGAAATAGCCGAGTACTCAATGTACTATTAAAGAAAATCGAAGACAATGAAATTTTACAAGGAAGATTTTTTAGTTGGTCTGAACGAAGTAAACAATCAAACGACGAAACGAGCGAAACAGTGACAGTTAAAGTAACACAGAGAGGAAAAGATGAAGATCCATCGCGGAAAGAAGTGGCGGAGCACAAAGGCCAACAATATCCGACTCGCTGCGACCGGCAATACGTTAAGTACACGTCTGTCTTTTCAAGCAGGGACGAGGAGCACGATCTGTCGAAAGAATGGCTGTGAAGAGAGAAGGAGAGAAGGAGAGAGAAAGAAAAAGAGAGAAAGAGAGCAGGTCGCGTGCCTCAACAGAACCCGTCGTTCGCTCGAACGCTTTCATTACGGGGTTGCTTTATGCGTTTCAGTCAGGGTCGCGTCCGATGTCGGTGAACTTCGCACCCTCCGTATGTCCTGGCAGGAGCGAACGCTGGCCTCGGGCTTTTATCGATCCTTCTTCAAGTTTTTCGCCTTCGCCGGGACCAGCCGCCGCGTCAAACGATGCTCGCCCTGGCTTTGTCGTAGTATTTCTTGCGTCGGCCCTGTCTATCCCGCAAAAGGCACATTTTCATTATCGCGACGCTGACTTCTGTCGCGTCGCGGCATTGTCTGCGGGACCTGTGAAACAACGCGATCCATTTGCTGGCACTTTCCTGATCGAGGATCGCGTTTTTGTGAAGGAGACGCCGTGGCAAGAAAGGAATCGGCGGGCGAATTGTTTGTAACCGGAGTTTCCGACATTGTTTTTCGACGGAGCAAAGAATAATCCTTCAATATCTTCACAGAATAGCGTACTATAATGTGTAGGGTCGCATCAACATTTCAGGTTATTAGCGACTACTTGCTGATTGAATCTGTTACATAGCAAGAATTTAGCTTTTAAAGCGTTGAAGCAAATATTTGTTTTGTTTTCCATTTTACTTTTTATTTAACCCTTAGCGGACGGGGATAATTTTCAGCATACTTTTTAATGGGTCGAATAACTTTTCTTTGTGAAACAAAATTGTTTGCTGAGGAGTTTGGTGTATGAATTAAATGAAGGCGAACGTGTTGTGTTCAGTAAAAATTTGTTTCATATTTTTCGGGATTATTAACTGCTTTAAAAATTATTGGTAATTATATAGAAAAGGTCTGCGTACTCCGATTTTGATGAAATTTTAATATGTTATGGAGCAATACATTCTGAACAACTTTTTCCTTTTCTAATATAGGGGGGTCGCTTTTAGTTTTCGAAATATTTGCAAAAAACTATCGGTAATGTTAATTTCACAACGGAAACCTTCTTTTTAGAAACACTGGGTGCGTGTGAAACACTGGGTGGGTGTGTGTGGTATTGTCGCTTCTCATCTCCACAACGTGTTTACAAACAAAAAATAAACAGATGCGGCCCGAAAATCCAGGAAATGTAATAACAGAAGAAACAAGCAGAATTAGCTTTCAAGCTTTCAATTTTCAAAGACATTTCCGGGATTTTCGGGCCGCATCTGTTTATTTTTTGTTTGTAAACACGTTGTAGAGATGAGAAGCGACAATACCACACACACCCACCCAGTGTTTCACACGCACCCAGTGTTTCTAAAAAGAAGGTTTCCGTTGTGAAATTAACATTACCGATAGTTTTTTGCAAATATCTCAAAAACTAAAAGTGACCCCCCTATATTGGAAAAGGAAAAAGTTGTTCAAAATGTCGAAATCTATAATGTATTAAAATTTCATCAAAATCGGAGTACGCAGACCTTTTCTATATAATTACCAAATTATTCACAGTCGCAAAACGGTAAAATTGTTTGGGCGATTGTCAGCAGACACGCGTCCGCAAAGGGTTAAGCTTAAACACAAAAATACGACTATGTATATGTTAGATATTAGTAATCGCGACTCTGCTCTTTCACGGTTCTGGGGTAAGCCAGCTCCTTCAGGGAAGAGTCCCCATCCTTGTGCAACGCACTCGTCGCTATATCTCTCTCTCTTTCTCATAAAGTCATTCCAAACTTTCACTCATCTGTTTTACACAAACATCCCCGTGACGGCCGATAGCCGGAAGACCCAGCGCGGTCGCCTGCTATCGTCCATCGACGGTTCTGTTTAGTCTCAAGCATCCCTCTTTAACACTAGGTTTACGGAGCACTAAAATTGATTATTTTAAATTGCTTTATAAAAATAAAAAAATTGTATCTACTTAGATCTTCAGCGATTTTGATTGTAATATGTACACAAAAAAATAAATCTATTTAATAATTCCTCACGAATGCCTCCTTACACTCGTAATAATCGTAAATTAAAAATTTTTGAATCCGTCATTTTGACGGGCCCCGTAAATTTAGTGTTAAGCATGAAACTATACGAATTCTTGGATATCTGCAACAATCAAGAAAATATATAATAACCCAGTATATAAATATATAAATATATAAATAATATATAAATAACTCAGACCTAACCCAAACCTACTCCGATCACTTTTCGAGATGTTAAAATTTTTTTGCGAATATCTCGGAAACTAAAGCTGAGCGGCGGTAACATGTATAGGAAAAAGTTGTTCAGAATGATGACCCTGACAACATATTTCAACGTTATCAAAATCTGTGAGGAAGCCCCTAACGTAAATAATTACCTGAACATTTTTTAATATAATACGAATTATTTTACAGCTAAAATAATATGATGCAATTTCGAACTGAACAATGAGATCTCGCAACTCCCAGCTAGAATTGTCCCAGCTCTATCAGCGGATCAGCGGAAAAATTGCAGGAGGCTCCCGAAAGCGTTTCGAGCTCGTAGAAATCGGGCAGGAATAGAGTTACGGGATCTGCTAAAAAATATCTCCGGATAAATCGGTCACGTGGGCCATTCCACGGTCTCGAGATTCGCTCCGCGATGCGAAAGAATCTCCATTGGATGGTCTGGTCTGGTCGAACGGGGTCGCCGGGATCCGAGGTCCGGCCGTTGGCTTGACTAAATTGAAAATTTCACGCCTGACGGTACGTCCGTCGGTGATTCGACGGGATTTCATCGACAGATGCCGAGGATTTTGCATAACCTTCCGCTGCCGCGGATCCGAGCCCGACAGAGAAAAATATTGGGGGTATCGTGAACGCAGCCTCGTCGTCGAATCACCATCATATTTTTCTGCCCGGACCCCCGGCCAATCCGGTATGTCGGTTTTTGTTTTCAATTGGTGCGGCCATCTCTCCCCCTGCGTCCCTGCTCAAAGCCTCTTTCCCGATCGGAGATTCAAGAAAACCGAACTGATCCACCTTATGTACCGATGGATGGAACTGGTTTACTTTTCTCTTACGCCGCGCGCTTGTTTTTAATACATTCGTCGCTCGAAGCGTATTCGACTGGTGGAGTTATTGTCCTCGGTCCCGTTTCTTATTTCCTGAGCACCGAATTGACCCCGTATATCAGGGACTACACTCGCGCAGGCAAACCCGCGGAATCCGCCGATGGTCGTGCTCTCTCTCTCTCTCTCTCTTTATCTATCTCTTCCAACACAGTCGCCGAAAGAAATAGGAAATAAAGCCGGTAGCTGTGGTGATGGTGAGTTTCCTCGGATGCGACCGGGGGCGGATCGGTCGGGGGTGGACGCCCACGAAAGCAGCAATTTAATATCGCCTTCCCCGGCGGAATAAAAATACGGAGATAAATAGCCCGTAACTTCGGCACCGTGCAGCCTCCGCATCTTCGGGCACACGTACACCGATCTCACGCCCCTGCCATCGATACGTGAAAGTAATCGAAAAACAGGTTGCACACCGACCATTCGAAACCGATGGGTTACGACAATGTTTTGTACACTTTCTCCTGGGAATATTTTTATTAAATTCCCTATCAATTACCAGATGTACCACCTGTTTGTACGTATATAAACTTGGACTGGGAACGCGTCTATAGAGAGTAGTGGACATGATTCAACATTTTGGGGATGGGAAGATCGATTTTGATTTGATCCGTCATTGTTTTGGTAGTGTTCATAGCAATTGGAGGTAGAATTTGTAGCCAGTACAATTACGTAGAAAATTATACATTAACACTTTGCCGTATCATTATCTTTAACCCCTTGGTCTGCAACAACGAGTGAGACTCGTGGTAAGAAATTTGGGCCCAAAACAATAAGGACGAGCCTGACTCGTGGTACTTCGTTTGGACCAAACGTAAACAACAGTATATTGATGAAACTGATTTCGGCGCAAAGGTTCGATCTTATTGAAATTCAGCAAATTTGCAATTTTATTATTATCCCAACGTTTCGATCCGTGTGCGCATCATTCTCAAGAGATTTTATGCGTTTGCTGTGCACTAGTTACAATTAAAGAAAAACAAAATATTTTTATGAATAAGAGTTACGATGGTTTCAACCACGTTCCATCGTAACTCTTATTCATAAAAATATTTTGTTTTTCTTTAATTGTAACTAGTGCACAGCAAACGCATAAAATCTCTTGAGAATGATGCGCACACGGATCGAAACGTTGGGATAATAATAAAATTGCAAACTTGTAACAGTTATGAAACGTTTTCGGTTCTCCACAACTGTTTTAACACTAGGTTTACGGAGCACTAAAATTGATTATTTTACATTGCCTTATAAAAATAATAAAATTGTATTTACTTAGGTCTTTAGCGATTTTTATTGTAATATGTACACAAAAAAATAAATCTATTTAATAATTCCTCATGAATGCCTCCTTACAATCTTAATAATCGTAAATTAAACATTTTTCAATCCGTCATTTTGACGGGCCCCGTAAATCTAGTGTTAAATCGTACGTGCCTAATTTTGTCAGGAATGCATAAAACCCGCTATGCATCACACAAGGAAATGTGTTAACACTAAACCTACCCACGATCGAATGATTTTTATTTTACATTGATACAAAATCATTTATACAAAATCCTAGAACAATCGCATAAGGAAGAAATTAATAAACAGTGATTACAGAGATACATCGAAAGATTTTTCATCGCAATCTTCCCGAGGCAGACATCGTTAACAGTATGCATCGAGCCACTCGCATCGCAAGTCGATCATCCGTGTACAACTCTTCACCAACAAGATATCTCCATTCGAATGAGAGCACGGATCCGAGAATCGCGTTCATTAAAAGTACAAAACTAAGAACCATCGGGTGCAACAGCGTTATTCGATTGAAACCGAAGAAAGCACGGCCTGTATACGGATTAGGGCAGCCGTGATACCTTGAAAAATAGATTTCCATCGAGGAATCGGTTCGGCAGAGATTGTAACACACCCTGGAGGAGTCAACGAAGCGTTTCCGGTCGGTACGGTTGCCCGATGAGAAATAGAATTCCGGTCGAAGTTTGGCCGCGGAGCGGAAACAACTAAGTGAAAAGTTAATTCGACGGTGTGCCGGAGCACGAGATTGAATTATAAATACTTAACGGACTCGTTCGCCCCCGATATCAGCCATCGATCGCATTCAAATAAGCTCGCGACGCTCGATGCTCGTCGTCGGATCGAATGGGATCCCGTTGATCCAGCCATGAAAAATTTAAAGCTCCGACATCATTTCTGTGCTGAGAAACTGGACAAATGTTGGATTGATTCGTTATTGCATTTAATATACAGGGTGTCCCATATAAATAGGAACATCTAAATATCTGTCATATTTACAATCCTATCAGAAAACTTCAGAGGCCAAAGTGACACTATTGCAGGGGGCAAATATAATGGTAAAGAAAAAAAATTTTTATGTCGTGTTTTTTAATGAAATTTCAAGGTCACCGATGTTTTTTTAAATTTATTAGTATTTTCTTTTTACGATAGCATGATAGACAATAAAAAACTGAATTTAGTGGATACCACCTTTTTGATCTTGAAATGACCTTGAGCAAGAATAATCATGTTGGAGCGGATAAAATGTGGAAGTTTAAAATTTACGTGTTTCAGCAAAGATTACGCGTTGTTTACGTCGGGTTGACCTTGCTGAAACACGTAAATTTTAAACTTCCACATTTTACCCTCTCCAACATGATTATTCTTGCTCAAGGTCATTTTAAGGTCAAAAAGGTGGTATCCACTAAATTCAGTTTTTTATTGTTTATCATACTATCGTAAAAAAATATACTATTCCATTAAAAAAACATCGGTGACCTTGAAATTTCATTAAAAAACACGACATAAAAATTTTTTTTCTTTACCATTATATTTACCCCCTGCAATAGTGTCACTTTGTCCTCTGAAGTTTTCTGGTAGGACTGTAAATACGACAGACATTTAGGTGTTCCCATTTATGTGGGACACCCTGTAGAGTGTGGTCTTTTTAAGTAAGGCCACCTAAATATCTCTTCAGCTTATTGTGTGCATGGTGTCAAAGGACATGTGCATGGTTATAAAGGTCATCGGTGTTTTTTTGACGCATAACTACATTATTTTATTATTTCATTGTGTAGCCGATCGCAAAACACATTTAGATATGTATAATAACATGACCTTGAAATGACCTTGATCTTCGAAAATTAAAGTTTATTGCTATCATTATCGATTTTATCTGTTCATTTCTGTCATGAGTGCATAAAAACCACAGTCTAATAATAAGCAACACCATTTACAAAAATGCCACAATTTCCAATATATATTTATATTTCTTATGCGTTTCTTAAATTCTAAAAATATGTCTTTTTCTCTTTTAGAGAATTTACAAAATAAAGTTTACAGCTTTAACGAATGCTGCGTCTTCAAGTTACCATTAAAAACCTTCATCGTCTCCAAAGAAAAATTAATTTTATTTTCGGTGTTCGATCATCCCCAAGGAAAATTTTAATTTTCGACATCAGTTACGAAAATATGGTATTTTTTAGAGGATTTCAGAATACACAAACGATAAGTCACTGTAAATAGACGATTTTCGTGGAATATTAGAATAAGATATTACTTTATGTTTTGACCTGCAAATATTTTTTAGGCAAAATGTCTTATGCGATACAATATCGGCAACTTTCGCAGTGATTTCGCGTGGCGTACGCGCACCGGGGGCCCCCTGAGCGTATCCGCGATTCTTGTCGATCAATAAACGTCGATTGCGGCGCGGCCGAATCTCGCGAACACAATGACGCGACGCTCGCGAAACGGAGCAATAACGAAAACCACGGCCCCGAGGCCGTCCCGCCTCTGGGGAAGCCCGGGAAACACACGTGCTGGGAACGATCTCGAAAATGGCCGATAAATCTTCCTTTTGGAATTTTCGTAAGCGCACCCCCCTTCTCGGATATGACGGACGCTTGCCCGTTCCGGTCACGTGATCGTATTTTTCTCTATCGATCATATTTTGTTTTTTCCCTCGGTTAGACCAAAATAAAATCAACGGTGATAACACGGTGACGCTGTTTTCTTTATTTCGATGCGTCGTCCCTGGTCGACAGCATAAATGCGATGGCATTGCATGTGTGGTTCGAGGTTATAGTTCAATAAATCTCACTTGTATGCGGGGTTGATATCTTTAATGAGGCTGTACAAAACGTTTATGCCGACTCCGCTGAACTCGACTCTTCGGCGTATCTTCTCGAACTCTCTCCTGCTTCGTCTTTTATCCCGAGTTTGCCCTGGTAAAATTCCTAAACACCCTGATTGGCTAACCCCGCGCATTGGGTCCTTCCAATCAGGGTTATTCGTTTTTCCGTCTCACCGCCTATTCCTTACGCCCTTAGCGTGCTTGTTCTCGGAACGGCGAGGTGATCGGAGGGGATGAATTTGTCGAGGGACTTTCCTTCGGGCCACCCGCGCCGGTCCCCGTGGCGTTAGACCGATGAGTCCGCCTCGAGTGCCCTTAAGCTAATCCCCTAATTTACGACGGTCTCTGTTTACTATTGAGGACTTTCGGAAAAACTCTACTAAACATGCGACGGCAAAAATCTGGAAATTGTCGACTCAAAAATAGTTTCGTCGAACGAGAGTCGTAAATTACGTTGGCCGTTTGCACGAAAGAAAAAACTTTCTCTCGTGCGTACGACCGGACGCTACACATGAATCGCATGTTCGCATAAAAGTGTATACACTGGTTATCAATGGTGTAGATTCCGAATTTTCTAGGAAAGACCAGGTCGCAATCATTCGAACGGACACACAAGATATACCCATGACTTCCTTATAACCAAATAAAGCCCCCCTCCCGGAGTGTACTACGTGTGGCGTGACCAACAGTATCCAACACATACTACTTGAATGTCCGAGTGTTTCTTTGGAACGATCCAGATTCTCTATTGAAAATGATCTCAAGTCGAATCTAAACGAAGATAACATCAAGAACGTCCTCCTCTTCTTTAAATCCATCAACACATATAAATTGTTATAAACATATTTTATTTTCTCCCATCCAAGTCCAAAATTAACGTTAAACCGTTACAAATTAATATACATGCTAATTATACTATAGCGAATTGTAAACTGTAAACCATGTGGTCGCTAATGACCTCGCTGTTAATGCGATTACATTAAAATAAGGTACAAATAAATAAATAAATAGATAAACTGGTGATCAATGCTAATGGAGTGATTGTTTTAGTCTTATGTTTTATAAAATGAAGCCTTCACTTTCACCGGTTTAACTGTATTCTTTGAAACTAAAACAGAAGAGGTAATTGATTTCTCTTAACAAATTTTATAAATTCAAATCGGTCTACGGAGTTTAAGAAATTTTGTTGGTGGCTCAAATTGCAATGAATTGAAAATTGAAGTCTGGTCTTTACAAGGATATCGTAAAATTTGATGTACGATTTTTTTTTGCCATATTATAAAACGTGCACGAGATCTATGAAATACGCGAGATGTATGATATATGTCTACATAGAAATATCAAAATGTTTAGAAATATTTAAACAAAAACGGTAGAAATATTTCAGATGTGTCATGTAAGTGTACATAATCTACAATGTTCATAGATTGTCAAGTTAATCATATTGTAACTGAATAAGATTTAATCAGACAAGCGGTAGAAATAAATCATTAAGTTTCAAGGGGAATGAACCTATTATAGTCAGACAAGCGGTAGACATAAATCGTTATGCTGACAAGAAGAATGAACCAATTACTGGCTAGATAAGTAGTCAAAATTGTAAGGGAAATTATGGACCATTATCAATTATACCACCATAAACTATTCAATAACACTGAAAATATTTCAATATGTCTCTGACGAAGGCTGTCTGTATGTTATCGATCGGTGTCTTTCATCCTGATATGTTTATTCATCTCTCATTCCATTATTTTTAAACGAGAAAATAGTAAAAATCAAGCATAATCGAGTAAATAGTAAAAATCAAGCATAATCGAGTAAATAGTAAGAATCAAGCATAATCAAGTAAATAGTAAAAATCAAGCATAATCGAGTAAATAGTAAAAATCAAGCATAATCCAGTGAATAGTACCACGACCGCCAAATGAATTAAAAGAACAATTAATTATTCAATTTTTGTGTGGCCACACAGACTATCGATCAACATCAATAGAAACTAATTCGTATAATCCGCAGCAGTTTTAAGCACTGCAAAATTAGTATTGTCGGCGGAAATAAGCAGATCGTTTATATTCAGCAAATAATTGCTCGCCGTAGAAATAGTGAACTCCCGTCGTCGTTGCACTGGGCCTCTCAGGCGCGCATTTCAGATGAGTAAGAGCGGGAAGCGTCTCCGACAAAGAGTTGAACTCCGAGTAACGGAGACGACGGCCGCGTTTACGTAAAAGCTCCCAACCACCCCACTTCGTGAAATCTTCGAGCGCTCGACGGACGCACGTTCGCGACAGATTCTCCAGGCACGTATTTCAATCGAACGGTTCGTTCGCTCTCTCGCGAGAGCATCCATTTGCCTCTCGCGCGTCCCGGCACCGTCGACAAGGATTTTTGGACCGATTTTACTGGCTAATACCGAATTGAGTGTCTGTAGGTCGAAGCTACTTTCCGCGGCAGATCCGAGTATCTTTCATCTACGACGTCTTACTTCAGACACCGTTCAGTATTCATAAGCCGAGCGGTACTCATCCAAAGGGGAACACAGTCATACGTACTGCTAAATCAATCTTGCAACACGTTTTTCCAGCATGCTTTTCTTTTACTCTTTGCTAGATCTTTCAGAAATTGTGCAGGCATTGTTGTCGTCGTTCGTGGCAATGTTGTTCTAAATATACGTCGCTGGAAGACTATGCAGCATTGTGCTATGGAAAAAATATAGAAGAACAGTGCGAGAGCAACAACTGTATTAAATTTTGCATTGATCAATTTGCTAGTTTTCTTGCACAAAAATTCGTAAAGTTATGCGGCGGCTACTTCCTATGCTCGTCAACAGAGGGACACTACGACAACACCTTTCCCGCTACTACCTGAATCTTCCTCTGTTTGTATATATACCCACGGACTTAAAGGACTGACCATAAAGTGGGTTTATGGGTGAGAGGGGTCGTGCCGCGAGTGGGGAGGGATGGTAGACTGCGGCCATGTTGGATGGCAAAACTAGTGTTGCCATCTATATAACTTTGCGGGAACATTGATATGATTTTATTCTGAAAAATGAATGCATTACAAGTGTATTTGTATATATATATATATATATATATGTATATATAATATATATATAAAATATTGCACATTCGGCTCCAATATAAATTTATAAATAAATTATGTGTATCTGTTTCCCGTATGATTGCATTGCAAATTCGCGCAACTAGTATTTAACGTTGGCTATAGATAGCGTTGGGATATAGTGCAAGATTTCACGTGCATGCGCGGCCAAAACAGTAACGTATCTATATCATGATGACAGAGATAGTGGAGCCCTGAGACAGAGTTATATTGGCGGGAACGTCTCGAAACAGTCTATTCCGGACAAAAAGACTTCAGCACGTGTCCTACGAGATACAAAATATACACAAATACACATGTTATACACTCATTTTTCAGAATCAAATCATACCAATTTTGTAAAATTCTGCTGGGTGCTCAAGGTACCCCATTTTATCGAGAATCTTACTTTACTGAGGCTGAAATCGCCGCGCATGCGCGTGAAATCTTGCACCATATCCCAACACTGCCTATAGAGCGCACCACAGTGTTTGCCATCCAAGATGGCCGACAAGTTGATACCCCTTCCGTCTTTCGCCTCACCCCCGCAGCATAATGCACAGTCCTTAAGTCCGTGTATATACCGTCCTAAACTGTCCTTACAACATCCCGCGTCTAAGGTACGGGTCCGCTAGATAGCCTTACTGACGAGTCCTCTATCGGACCTAGGACGAAACGCTTCCTTCTCCTTTTTCCATCTTTTCATAATTCAACAGCCGCCATAGTTACATACTAGGTTACATAAACAGTTATACACACTCTAACAGTGTAAAAGGTCCTTCGTTACATGTCTCACAAAAACCGTACCGTATTCTTCAACCAAAAAAATTAGGCACGTAGTACCGAGTACGAGTAACAATTCTACCAAATTTGACACCGATACTTTCGTCGGTTTTCTTGCAAAAAATTCATAAATATAAGTAGGAGGGTTCACACGGAACCTTAAACTTTTTTCACAACTTTTCACGCCTCAATTTTCGTTTCGAATCATTCACGTCGTACTTTTTATCTATTCTGAAAACCGCAATCAATAATATTGTTTTTAACAGATCGTCGCGTCGTTACCGTTACTATCATCGTAGTAATCAGCGGTATTCGGTACGGTAATTTGGTACAGTATCATCCCTACATTCCCTACACTCGGACCTCCCAGACCAAATATACTGTATGGAGATTAGGAAAAGTAGGAGGGTTCCGTGGGTATGTGTAAGAGTTGATCAGCTGCAACCGCGAGGGTCCCGGGTTCGATTCCCGACGCGGAATTCCTCATTTTTCCTAAGATCCTACATATATTATGGCGGTCTAGAAGGTTTTTCAAAAAAGGGTTGCTTCTGAAGCACGTCAGACAAAATCTACAGTGTCTATCGCTACTGTAAGAGTGAGGAGAGTCGCATCACGTCTCTCCGTCACTCGTCGGTCGTCCGATCGTCTTATGTTTTGGACTATAGGGTTCGGATGCGGCTCCGCTGGAGTCAGTGCCACTCGAAACGCCGTTGTAGCATTATATAATATATTTTTTACCAGCTCCTTAATGAAGTCAAGCCCTTTCCCACGTCCTACAATTTTCAGAAGTGGGATAGAAACCTGTGCGGATAAAAACCTGTGTGGACAAATTTCTGTGTGGATTCGATTTCTGTGTGAATTCGAATTATTACGTGATGCGACTCTCCTCACTCTTACACTACCAAAAAAATTCGGAGCCTGGAAGAAAGTGTAGGTAATGATCGTGCCGCATTTGATATTGGTAGATCGGTTAGTTTTCTTGTAAATAAAAATCACCAACAGACACCCATTTGCAGCCGTCTAAAAGCCCCTAGAAGTCGGCTCAACACTCGACGTGAATCGCATCGCCAGACACGTCGCAGCGTTCCCAGCATGTCCCAGGCGAAGCGATCTGCATATGAGGAAGGCGGGAAGAGCCGCGAGTAGGCAGAAAATAACAAGGAAGCACCGTCGTTGCGATCAAAGGGTAGAAAGCGTGGGAGGCCTTGCTGTTTATTCAAACAGCAACAAGGTTACCGCGATACGTTTGGTCCTCGGTCTGGCTGGCCCATAAAAGGGAACGGCCGAAGAGAGAAATAGAGAGATGGATAGATAGATAGATAGAGACAGTGAGAGAGAGAGACAGAGAGAGAATGCGGATCTAACAGCCCCGCTGATCCCCACCGCGGCCTGGGAGTACGTGTGCTAACTCCCTGGTTCGGTTCGTCCTGTACACGCTCAGGCATTCATGTCCCATACATATTTATGCCGGTCGGGTGCACGTAACAGGTACCGCGGTATATACAGGTATACAGGGGCGGTGCGCGCGGCAGGCTGGATATCATGGAGAACATCACGTCGTGTCGGGGTGTGATACGTTTGTTTCGTAACTAGGCGGGTAATATTGTGCCGTACACGTCGCACGGAAACACCTGCACGTCGCGACGTGGCAGGCCGGCCGCCTCTTCTTCATCCCCGTGTACGCCACGCCGGTTATCGCTGCCCCCCATTCTCTCTCTCTCTTTCTCCCGTGACCCCCCAACGGAGAACAGAGAACTCCAGGACGCCATGTCGAGGCAACGTGCCAGCGCTCTCTCATTAACACCATCGCCTCTCAAAGGGGTAGTCGACGAGTCCGCGATCTGCGGATCCGAAACACCGGGATCGATGCAACCGACGAACTTCCTTCGAATCAAGGGACCCGGCTGACCACGGTGCATTGCAGGTGCAGCCTGGTTGCAGCTTCGGCGTGCTAACAAGCTGCCTATGTCGCCTTACCGTTTTTTGATGCCGCGGTGTGGGAGTGGAGACGGGTCCAAGTCCATATTCAGGGGGCCGGTCGGTTGAATGTCAGAAGTAAGGTGAATTTTGAAATTTTTTTTATAAGAATCTATGAAGACGATCTTTTTGAAACTTGTACGATAACTGTACGGATGTTCGTGGAGTATGTATACATTTTTTGTTGTTGAAAAATGTTCGGTAGAAATGGATATGTATAAACATTTAGGAGGATGCAGCCTGATTGAGAGCGCTGAACGTAAGATAATGTTTGACATTTTTTTTTCATAAAGGAACTTTGATGTTGTTTTTGAAACTTATGGGAAAATTTAACCCATTGCCGTATCATTTTCTTTACGGTCACAGTGATTAGAACAATTCTGTCCCCAAAAATTACACGGATGGTGGAAGAAAATCTATATTTTTCGTATGGCTACATTTGCTTTATTGCTTACATATTGAGTAAAAAATAAAATTTTATTTCGTCTTAAAAGAACACCATAACATTCATAATTGTTTGATATCGTTTAAAATCTTCATCACGAGTCTGACTCTGATTTCTGATATCTGAACATTTATGTGGGCCATCATCATCAAAGATGCAAACCGGAAGGCATCCTCGATATTCTTGATTCTACTGTTAATGCGGCTATTCTTGAAGATATATCGTTACCGATTTATGCCGGAAAGAAGCCTTGATTTTTGCGACCAGCTTAGTAGATTCTTTGCACCTCGCGCTGTTTTTCCACGTCCACTAGTTACCATATTTGGTTGCGTAACTTCCGCCGTCTGAAACGTCTCTCGCAGAGCTGGCACAAGCGTCGGCCTAATATTTATCCTCTGGATGGGCACGCCAGTCCCCTTTTTCTGGATCGGGGCTTGTAGTTTGAAACAGTGAAGGCTTCCTATCGACCTGGAGTGGGTGAATGATTCAGGAGTTTATCTTCTGTCAGCCAGGTAATTGGTGCCCCTTCACAAGGCCGGGTAATGTTGACATCTCATTCCGCGGCGGAGCTGGTTCCTGGTGTCCTGGCTCTAGCTCCGGTCTCACCTGAAAATCTTCCCTCTGTTCGGGACCCGGGCGACGTTCCACGGACACCGGCCGAGCCTCATACGAGTGTCTGCACACACTTCCAAAGCAACTAGCCCCCGTCCCTGTCTCCTCTCTTCCATTTCTGATCTTCGTCCCCTCCACGGCCATCGTCCCTCCTTCCCATCCTCATTTCCCGTTCCCTTTGCAGGCAGCGTTATGATTACGATTTTATTCCTTTTTACTCCGCGACGTCGCTCAAAGCTGCCTCCTCGACTCTTCAATTTGTTCGTCACTGTTTTCACGAGAGCGGATACTTTTCTGTAAGCGAGCAACTTCCCTGTTTACTGTTTACTGCTTTCGTTACTTCGCGCTGGCCCACGGTAAATATTGGACGAGGCTGACAGACGCCTGCGACGACTCGAGAAGAAGTTTTTTCACGTCTTCGGGAACCCGAGTACCCGGTGCTAGACGATTACCTGTCCTGGATTTCCTTCCGGCGAGACGGCGGCTCAACCAAGACGATCGATATTGACGTTGACCGTAGAATTGAGAATCCTGGTGGTCAGTCCTGTAGAACACTTTGTTCCAAGCTTGAGGATTAGAAGGATTACAGTCTTACTGTACGCCAGGTCTTGGCTCTGTATCCTGTCACAAATATTCTCACATATTGTATCATTAGATACCGTGCTGATCTTCCTACATTTGCTCTTTCTCCCGGTTTTCACCCGTTTACACTTTCCTTTATTTCCCCCACCTCCATTTTCCTTCAAAGTCTCTACTCTATACTTCTCATTCGTATCTCCTTATATTTCTGTATTTATAGGTGTTTCTGTATCGTAATCATCAAAGTCCATCCGTTTTTTCCATTCGTTTTGTTCCGAATTTCATCCGTTTTTTACCCATTCACACATTCCTTTATTTCCCCCACCTCCATTTCCCTTCAAAGTCTCTACTTCATACTTCTCATTCGTATCTCCTTACATTTTTGTATTCATAGGTGTTTCTGTGTCGTAATCATCAAAGTCCATCCGTTTTTTCCATTCGTTTTGTTCCGAATTCCATCCGTTTTTCCCCCATTCACACTTTCCTTTATTTCCCCCACCTCCATTTCCCTTCAAAGTCTCTACTTCATACTTCTCGTTCGTATCTCCTTACATTTTTGTATTCATAGGTGTTTCTGTGTCATAATCATCAAAATCCATGTGTTTTTTCCATTCGTTTTGTTCTGAAATCCATCCGAATTCCATCCGTCTTTCACCCATTCACACTATCCTTTATTTCCTCCATCTCCAGTTCCCTTCAAAGTCTCTACTCTATACTTATCGTTCGTATCTCCTTACATTTCTGTATTCGTAGGTGTTTCTGTGTCGTAATCATCAAAATCTATCCGTTTTTTCCATTCGTTTTGTTTGTTTCGTGATACTTTTTAAATTCTCATAATCGGCTATAATAGCCTATATTTTTTTAGTGGGAATGAGTATTCGATGCAAAGGATTCGTGACAGACAATTTGGAATGGCAACGCTCGAAGCTGGTTCAGTACAATGGCAGCATTTGTAACCAGTCAAGTAGAACAACGCTGTCTATGGCCAGGCAAGTATAATAGTTTCTAGACACAGGCAAGTACAGTATGTTCGTTTGTAGCCAGACAGTGAGAATAGTACAACATTAGTTTTAGTCAGATATGTAGATCAGCATCATTACTAACGAGAAAAGTGGAATGGGATCGTTTGTAGCCAGGCAATTAGACTGGACCTGGTCCCAGAGAAGTAAAATAAGATCGTTGGAATGCAGACACAGAATGCGTTAATATTCAGACAAATTGGATGAAATCGTTAATATTCGGACAAATTGGTTTCAATCGTTAATATTCGGACAAATAGGATGAAATCGTTAATATTCAGACAAGTAGAATGACGTCGTTAATATTCAGAAAAATTGAATAACATCGTTAACATCCACGCTAGCAGAATGAAATCGTTAATATTCGGACAAATTGGATGAAATCGTTAATATTCGGACAAATAGGATGAAATCGTTAATATTTAGACAAACAGAATGAAATCGTTAATATTCAGACAAGTGAACTAGTATTGTTGGTAGTCCAGTAAGTACAGCGAGATTCTAAATAGTCTGAAAAGTGCAGAACATGATTATTTTTAATTAAAAAAGATGAAAATATCTGTCATTGTTAAAATAAGCAAGGAGTTGTTAAGTGAAATAATACGGTTTCATGTCAGACATTACTCCCGACACAAGTAGAACCGGAACAGCTCGATCAAAAGAAATATAGTAAATACACTCATCGCAAACTGAAGAACATGCTCTCATCAGGCGACAGCTGCCATATTCGATGCGACAGATGAAAATAAAACTAAACCATCCGAACGATATCAGAGAAAATACCACTCAGAGTTAATACCACCCAATCATTCCTTTTTTCTGAATGTAGACGTTTTATTTCGAATCTCCTTATAAAGAAAGCAATATCTGCAGTACAGCAAATACCATATATTTGTCCCATTGGTGCCAAGTAAAATATAAAACATTAAAATACACACTATCTTTCTTTCCTCTGAACGTTGATGCAAAAATCCCCTCTCCTTCTATAAAACCGAATGCTGTGAAAATATGTAACAATATAACATTTGTTCAAGAAAATCCACAGAGCGTGCTTCGAATTTTGCTGTATTTTGAAGAGCAGAGAAGTTATTTTGCCACTTCCACGACCGAGTGCACTTTCATTTCGAATAATAAATCGTTCCCTCTCTCTCGGCTCGGTGGTCGGTTCCCTCTTCTGTCTCTTTCTATTTTTGTCGCGCCGAACGAGACTTGGCGATTCGGTGTTTGCAGTTGGGAGCATCGTATCCTGTACGAGCGTATATTACTATCTCCTCGTCGTGTCCATACCGATGCCCGGCCCCGGAATATTTTCCCGTGTTTCCCCGGGATTTCCATATTTCTTCTGGTGTTGCCGTGTTTGTTTTCGCCATTTCCCGATATTAAAACGCTCGAGTGCCGCGGTCCCCGGCTTAGGTCTCTCTCTGTCCCCGTTCCTCCCCGGCTGCCGTCCGTTATTGTCGTCACTCCTGCGGGACTCGCGGCGATTTCGTGCGCAGCTGAATGGAAATATCCCGCAGATGTCGCGATTCTTATTCACCGGGGCCTCCGACGTGCACTGTATCGGCGCCGACTGCTATTTTGGACACCTCGATTGGCCAACGTCTGCCAATATGTTAAATATTAGAACCAACGTGACGCGTATCGCGCTCGGGAAAAAGCCTTAGCGTAACTCGGCCACCGATTCGCTCTATGGAAATTCATGCAAATCAATGCGGAAGTAGTGTTGCGAATTCTTCCCTTCGAAAAGTTCAGTTTCAACTACGGCGAGGCACTCGATTCGAACTTTTCATATCGTGCCTTTGTACTGCGGGAAAACTGGTGAATCGAATGACGTTGTAATTGGGGATGCAATTTTGCTTTCCTACGTTTCGTTGGAATTTCAACAATTCTCTTCCTCAGATCTTTCAAATATTTTTTACTTGTTTTGTTTAATGATGTACCTGCTCTATGCTTTAGCTATTTTTCTGTGAATGTGTTTAATTTCTTGATGATAGTTTAATTTGTTTAGAGGCACTCGAATCGAACTATCTACAGGGTGTTCATGCTATTACTAGCCAGCGTTTTTCTTGCAAATAATAAATATTAGCAAAAAATGGAACAGGAAAAAGTAATACTATTTTCTGCAAGCAACGTAATGGTGTATGAAATTTTATTGTATTTGCACTATTTTCATGAAAATGTCGGTGACCTCTAATTTTTGTAAATGGAATGCTGTATATTTTTTTCATACTATATGAAAGCGTGTGTCAAGACAAATTCATTCGTATACGAGACAATGACCTTCAAGATCATACAAGGTGAGAAATGGAAGAAACATTTTAAACATTTCGTACTAATGCGTTTACAAGTGTACTTCATTTACGAGGCTATGGTAAATGTTCAATATAGCTTCCTTGTGCATGACTACATATTTCGGCTCTATTAATTATATTCTTGTTAGCTTCTTCTAATGTTGTTCGAAATATTAATGCACATTATTGCGTTAGTTTCCTTTGCAAGTCCTTTACATTTCTTGGCGTTGTGTATCGCGAATGATATCTTTTCGAAATATTCAAAGTTTTGCTGTCATTTCTGACCTTGTATGACCTTGAAGGTCATTGTATTGTGTACGAATAAATTTTTCTTGACATACGCTTTCATATGATATAAAAAAATATATGGTGTTTCATTAAAAAATTGAAGGTCACCTTCATTTCTAAGAAAATAGTGCAAACACAAGAAAATTATATACGCCATTATGTTACTTACCAAAAACAGTAATACTTTTTCCTCTATCATTTTTTTCTAATATTTATTATTTGATAGCGTGAATACCCTGTATATCTTGTCCTTGTACTGCGCGAAAATGGGGTATTCGAATGATACAGAAATTGCAAATTTCATCAGTTTTGCTTGTTTGGAAATTCAACCATGCTGGTTTTTAGATCCTCCAAATATTTTTTACTTGTTTTGTTTAATAATGCACCCATTCTATGCTTTAGCTATTTTTCTGCGAACGTGTTTCATTTTTTCATGTTAGTCTGATTTATTTCTCGAGTCGAACTTTCAATGGAATTTTAACCAGTTACGTTTATTTGGAACTTCAGTCATTCTATTTTTCAGTTCATCCTAATATTTTTTACATGTATTGTGTTAACATCCACCAATTTTATGCTTTAGCTATTTTCCTACGAATATTTTTCATTTATTCATGATTAATTTGTTTGGACTATGTGATTATGAATAAAATACGACTGGTTGGGTCGTAGATTAATTTCATGCCAAAAAATCAACCGGCTTGGAACATTTTTATAAATTTTACTCGACGACATTTCTTTCAATTTTCCGATAGAAGAGGCTATTACAAATGGTGCAATTTGGAGAGGAATCTCGTAATACAAATAAAGGGATTGTTCCCTCGGATATAGTGAGCTTGCAGTAGTGGAACGATCCAATCTTCTCGCGGCGGTTTTAATTTCTATCGGCGCAGAGCCTCGAATTTACAAATGAAACCGGCCGAGGTAGAAGGGATAGCAGTATTTACCTCCGGGAGGGTGCTTCAAGGACTGTTTATGGAAAGGCAGCGGCGAAAGTCTCGGCGCCATGGAAAATGAAGTTTGAAGACCGCTCTTTCTCTCTTTCTCCTCTTCTCTGCATTCCTCTCTCTCCCTTTTTTATTCGCCGAGACTGTTTCGGGGATTGTTTACGCGGGATCCCTCGATGAAAGTTCCACGCGTCGGGAATAAACGTTTAAACTTCTCTCAGACGGTTTGCCCGTGAACTCGCTCGGGCCGAGCTTTTTAATTGAAATTAAAGTGTCTTCGGCGACCGGCTAACCGAACCATTCGATTGCAATTGATCACGATTATTACGGCCGGAAGGAAAACTGATCGTACATTCGAGTGCGAGCAAAACAATCGTTCGAAATCCAACGATTTCCTTAAGGTCCTGCAATCTATGCGACAGTTCGATTCCCCTTCAATTTCCGACCGTTAAATTTGCGGGAAAACAAACTACAAATTAATCGCGAGTGCTCCTGACAATTTGTTCGGATTGTTTGAGTTGTTAGTAGTAAGTGTAAACCGTTAGTCAGACTTTAATCAATTGTCGAATGATTGTGTTAATGTCTTTGCTGTGCGGGGCAAATTCTAAATGGTGTATCCACGTTACGGTGGATACATTAGTAAATAGTTTATTTATTTATAGAAAATTTCACTTATTGTTTATTTTATTTTGTACTCGTCTCGAAATGTGACAAAGCGTACATTAAATTGACGAGTGTGTTTTAGATTTCACAAAAATTGCATTCTAAAGGGGAAACGGTAATTATTTGTTTCGTGTGACGACTATAGTGGTTACAATGAAAGAATTGAAATTTTCTCATGACTAATATACTCGTTATACACAACTGTAATAGCTAATGGGTTTAAAATAAACAGTTATTTAGGCGCTGATACTGACACTGCGTAAACAGGAGAAAATAGTAGTATAAGCGCTGCAGTGGTCAGGCTGCAGTATTAGCGACACTATGGATTCTCGTGTTAGCATAATTAATAATTAATTAATATTGTAGCGCCACAGTATCGTTCTAGCCAACAACACTGGTGTCTTTTTGAAAATTATATAAAAATTGAAACGTTCAACGTTGTTTGCCAAGAATTTTGTCATACATTAGCGGAAATCAGTATGTAGGAGTTTTTTCTGGAGTCTCAAGAGAGTTAATACAGGTCAGAAATAAATTTTCGTTTCGGGAGAATGCGAACGGTGAAAAGCTAGTAGTACGAGTACGGCATAAATCAGGCAAAGCAGTTTACGCGGCATAGAATTCCTAATGCAAAGAAAACAGAATGAAAACGAAACAAGGATGATAAAAAACTCTGTAAAACACTGGTATGCGCAATAATTGTAAACCTATTATCAACATTATAATTTTAAACCCAATATTAACGTTATTATTAACAAAATCGACAGCTTCTTCTATTGAGTTCTCTTGCGTTCTTCAATAATTATTTCTTTTCAATTTTAAAGTAACCAAAACCGGTAACAAAATATCAACGCAGCTCTCATTCTGCTTTCAACCGATAGCAAAAATAAACCGAATTTATATTAATTATCTTCGGACATATTGCTCCAAGAGAATGCAAATTACGAAGCAGCAGTAGTACAAGTAGACTATAACTCGAACAATTTAGTTTCCACAGGCCAGAGTCTTTAAACCAAAGAAAATAAAACAAGACAGAATCGAGAACTGCAGAATTGTCAACAAACCGCAAGTTTCAACTCACCGCTACCAAGATCGACTATACCACTTCCACCAACAATTTCTTCCCTTTGAAGGGTCCAAAATCTACAGAAGAAAAATCAACAAATCTCTCCTGCAGCTTTCGAGCCACATCACCAATCCCCTCTACCCCAACCGAATATCTTGGCAACGAACCAATCACGGTCTAGTCACTATCAACGACAAACAATTCTACACGAGTTACGAAAGATCGCACTCGCACTCAAAGACAGCGAAAGTAGACGTGGTTTCCGGAGGTCGGAAACAGGGGAGGGTGATTCTGGGAAGACAATGTTCGATCTGGTAACCGGATATCAAAGCGGACGGGTGCTCTGGGAATTTTTCGCGTCGCCCGCGCGATCCTCCCTCCTCCATTCAAGTTGGACTGCGGCAACAGCGCGTGGAAGTGGCTTTATGCTTTTAATAATGGTCCCTCCCCCATTTCCCCTGCCCCTCCCTCGTCCCAGGACTGCCGGAAATAGGTGCTCGACCCTTTTTTCGGTTTTTCAGGGAGAACGGAACATGCACGCGCGTGCACACACAGAGCCGGCTGCGGGGATGGTTTTCAGGTATCGCGAGCGCGTTCAGCCCCGCTTCAAGCGCTCCACTCGACGCTTTATGCCTTTGTACAATCTCTCGACTGTTTTCCATCGGCGATGTCGTCGTCGAGGACCGCCGACAAGCGAAACGGGCCTCGTTTCCCGTTGACGACGACGACGACGACGACGACGGTCGTTAAGTTCGAATCCGGATAATTGACAAAGCGGTCCGGAGCGGAGGCTTCGCGCGATCATCCTGCCAGCGTTTTCCTCGTGCCGACGTTTTCCCTCTTCTTTGTCTTTCTCCATCCACTCCCCTCTCTTTCTCTTTCTCTTCGCTCCTCCTCTTCTCGTTCATACCGGTCTCGCTCGCCTCCCATTCCCACAGATTGGCCCAGAGTTTTTTTCGCGACGTTGAGGAGGATCAAAGTTCGTCGCTCGCTTGGCAATAAAACGCCGCTGCCTCGAAGAAGTTCGAGTTCTCGCTAGTCCGAGCGACGATGGAGCAGAATCTTTCTGCGGATGATGCAGAGTAGAATGTTTGCTTTCCATTTTCCTTTTTCCTTCTCTTCCCAACAGTCGGCGGAAGAGATTGCGCACGTAGATTACGTGAGGAAGTTACCCCTTTGCGCTCAGGATGCTCGGTGAAGCCTGATTCGGGTATACTTCAGATTTTATTTTGTGGAACGGGTTGGTTTGTTTTTGGGGTCAAATCAGGAAAACTCGCTGACCTATAGGCACTTCTTGTTGTATCTTTATCATTTCATTAATTATAAAGTTGTTGTTGAATTAAAAAACGTTTCGAATAAAACTTACTTGTTTTTTCTCGTAGAATAAGTTGGTTTAATATGGCTGTTCTTTCTTTTGGAGGACAAGATGTTTTTAACTTTCTTGAACACTTTTTTAACTTTTTTTTAATGTGATCCTGTAGATATCGACGAGGACATTACGAAAATGCAAGTATTATTGTTAGGAATTCACTGTTTTATAAGTTATACGTGTGTAAACATGAGCAATTTTAAGCGTTTTTGACAGGTTAGGGCGTTGCCATATTGGATATTCGTTGGGTGATAGAGGTGCGACTGTTGAGCGCATGCGCTGGATAGATGGTTCTACGCGTGTAAACATAATCAATTTCAAGTGTTTTTCACAAATTATAGTGTCGTCACATTAGTGTTTGCTGGGCGGTAGATGTAGAAGGATTGAGCGCATGCGCTAGATAATATGGTCGAAATCTACAGGACTGCATAAAAAAAGTTAAAAAAAATTGGTCTTCCAAAATAAGGTTTAACCTGTAATATTATGTTTCCATTTAAAAAAGTGAACTTGACCTTGAAATGACAAAAAGCATTTACATCTCACATTCATTCCTGTGCAGATTAAATATGCTAACGCGAAAGTTAGATTCGAAGAAATTCACAATGAAAATGCAAGAGAACGATGTTCGCGGGAGAATGTATTTTTTACTCCGTCTTTTGTCGCCGGAATCTACAATCGACGCGAGCAGATCACCGCGAGGGCTTATTTCCGCGAAGGAAAATGCGAACGAAGGATTTCCCGTTGCACGGTAACCGCATAAATCCAAGCGATCTAATTATCGACGCTGGGAGCAGCTCATTCAGCATCCAGATGCTCGCGGCTTCCACCATCAATATTGCATCCGCCGTGTGCGCGTGACTTGTTTACGATTATCATTGCAACAAAATGCATCGCCCCGTGCTAAGCAAATATGGACCGGCACCGCTCCAAGATTATAAATGATCCGGTGCTCGCGACGATACCATTCATGCCGTTCCGCTGAATTGCCTCGTTCTTGATGGGAACGCGCGTAATTGTTACACAGAAGTGAAGAAAATTAATTCACGCTGCTTGTGACAAATGATTCCCCTGAATCCCTATCTATCCCGTTCCCTTCCCCTCCACCCTGATAACGATCGCGTAACGTGTATTTAATTCTCTGCGTTTCTGAGAGCTTCAAAATTAATTACAAATATGCACAATACGTTGAGACTAATACAATTGCATCGCTCTTCGAATCCATACAGACTTGTTTTTAGATTTCAGTAGATAGCAGATGTATGTATGTATGTATGTATGTATGGATGTATGTATGTATGTATGTATGTATGTATGTATGTATGGATGTATGGATGTATACAGGGTGGGATACTATAAACAGGTCACCTGAATAACTCGCTTGCTTTTGAAGATAGTAGAAAATGCATCAGACCAGACTGACTTGATATCGAGGCTCTCGTAATCTGATGTCATTAATTTTTTTATAGGTGGAGACGTCAAGGAGATATGAAGGTCAACTCTGTTTTTTTAAGTGGGACGGTATGGTTTTTCATTTACATTCTGTTATTATGTTTTTGAAGACGAATACAATGGCCTATTATGAAGGTTATTCAAGGTCACGCAAGGTCAACTGCAATAGAAAATAAAGTGTCTCAAAGCACTCTTCAAATACTTTTGTGTCTTCTCTGGTTGTTGGCATACCGCCCTCGTAAGTATTGATGAGGGTTACAGAACATAAATAAACATACAATCACATTGTATGCCTACCTGTATCCAGAAATGTTATTAGTATTTTGACTACCGATTAGAATACGGCTTCGAATATTCAATCTGAATGTTCAATTTTGAAGAATGCGTTGCACAATAGCAGATAAAGTGGAAATGGTTATCATTTATGGTGAACGTCATAGAATTATGAGGAAAGCGGTACGCGTGTATGGTGAAAAATTTGCCTTCTTCATAATAAAATAATTGGTCTATATTTCATTGATGGCACGCTAAATAATCATAAATACGAGACTCTTAAAAGACGTTTTGCCAGAATTGTTAGAGGACATTTCACTGGACATGCGACAGTCCATGTGGTTCCAACAAGACGGATGTCCTGCTCATTCAGCACTAAATGTTACAGAATTACTGAACAAGACATTTGAAGGTCGTTGGATTGGTCGATCAGGAAGTAATAAATGGCCATCACGTTCCCCAGGCCGGATACCACTAGATTTGTATTTGTGGGGAAAATTGAAGGAACAAGTGTACCGCGCAAAACCAACAACCACAGTTGATATGCAAGAACGTATAAAAAGAGCTTACTCTGTAATAGATACAACTGAAATTTGTCAGGCAGTATCATCAGTATTGCAACGTTTTAGATTATGTCTCCGTGTTCAAGGTCGTCATTTTGAACACTTGAAGTAGCAGTGAATACGTAAATAACATGTTTCATGTAAATCGTCGTAGTGTTCGAAGAGTGCTTTGAGACACTTTATTTTCTATTGCAGTTAACTTTGCGTGACCTTGAATGACCTTCATAATAGGCTATTGTATTCGTCTTCAAAAACACAATAACAGAATGTAAATAAAAAACCATACAGTTCCATTTAAAAAAACAGAGTTGACCTTCATATCCCCTTGACGTCTCCACCTATAAAAAAATTATGGCATCAGATTACGAGCGTCTCGATGAGCGCAGGCGAGTTATTCACGTGACCTGTTTATAGTGCCCCACCCTGTATATTTATTTGTTCCCTTACTGGTTATAAAGGTGTCCCGTTCCCTTTACAATTTAAAACATCTTGTCCTTCTCATTCTTTTTTTCTTGTCCCTACATTCCTAGATAGCAGATGTATTATTTCTAAAACTAACGGCGATGTCTGTCTGAGAGGTGTCAGAAATCGCGTTTTAAAATTATTGAAGACATTAAAGTGATTTTGTAGAAAATTTGTGAATATACTGAAATACAAGTGGATCGAAGACTTAATTAAATCGCTTTCGCGATTGATATAATAAAACCAAGTCCAGACACATTGCCTACTTGGTACTTCGAGTATTACATTTTCCTAGAGAGGAAATCATTATTTAAATTGTGCTGCAGTAATTAAAAAAATAGAGTTTCCTCCCCAAAATAATGAGAACCGTTACAGTGGTGTTTTAACAATTCTACGTCGATATTTTAGACAAGTATTTAAATTATGCTAATCCGCCGATTACAAATACAATAATCAGTCTTCTCAGATGTGTAAAAAATTAACGAGAAATGTGCTAGCGTTATAGAAAAGATTTTTCTGATGTTTAATGGAACTCACTGGTTAGTAGTTTGTTAAAAAAAATTGTTTCAGTTTCACTTGGAGGTTCGTGCTTTTAGTGCGGGCTAGAGAGTTCTCGTTTTAAGCGTGATATGAAATCTGGAAGATTCACCGAGTCGGTTTTGTAAACGATCTCGCTAAGATTTCGATATTAATACCGCATTCCGCGTTTACAGTAGTTAGAGTCAACTATTCTGGCGCGCGGCAAGTGCGCTTCAAAGAGCTCAATTTCTTAGGAATACCGCGACAGCGTGTTGTCCTTCGCTAGATGAAATATTTTATGGAACGCTGGGCATGAATAAACGGTGCCGACTCTTCGTACTCATAAATAGTCAGCGGAAATGCCAACTGCCTCTGATAACGCGAGAGAGACCGTCTCACTCTCTTATACAATCAAAACATGGTCCAACAAAATAACACCAAATTTCAATCTGCAGCTTTCACAAATATTTCCGCAGCTCAAATCTTAAATAATAAATATTTTTCTGTCCAGTGTCGTACAAAGCTTGCGAGATATTTTATTCTGACGCAAAAAGCTTGTTATATTTTATTGATCACATCAGAAATCTATAAACGCGGTGAGCTGTAACTAGACGGTGAGTTCAGTTACAATGAATTCAGACATTTACTGAAAGGCTTAGTGCAAACAAGTTCGGAACGAATGCAAAACAATATTATTTGTTTATGCTTTTTGTGGGACATATTTTATGATTTAACCCTTTGCACTCGGAGCTATTTCAACTAAAAAACCAAACATATCTTCTAACCTAGGATATTTTTATCGTACATAAGTTTTTTTCATTATATGCGTACGAAACTGATATAGTACCTCATACAATATTTAAATGTTTAGTAATTTATTACATATGAACAAATTTAATCATGTAAACAATATTCTGAATAATGGTGTAGCAATTTGTAGTGGCGCCTCAGAGTCGCCACTCGAGTGCTAAGGGTTAAGGAAATATTTTTGTCCCATTGAATCATACATTTACCATACACTTTTTTTTATTATGTTCTTAAACTGTACAGAAAGATGAACTCGATAGTGCAGTAACATGTGTCATTTTAATTGTCCGATACTACACTAGTGTGATTTTTATGTGCTTGTTTTATGTACTATTATATATACATTTTATATACAATAACGATTTGCATCCACAAATTCTTCGAGGAATTTCTTTCCACGTAAAACTATCAGGAACAACTCAAATCGTATTGCGAATGGTTCATGGACCATACTGTACAATTTCGTCTCGTACAAATTAATATTCATGGAATTCCAGATCAAAACTGAATCTCTGTTGTGATCCAGTGACTAGCAATATCCTTTGCACGAGGCGAACCTCGAATTTCGCATAAAAATTAACGAAAAAGCTACAGTGAAAAAAGTTTGATGTGAACAGGACAAAGCAGAGCAGTCAGAAACGTCAGTATAAAATTGAACAACTGCTGTTTGAATAGACTGCGATCCATCCCCGCTAGTCACGGTATTGTGCAAGCTTTTTGTACATTGCAGGCTACCGTAAAAATATCTAATTGAGAAACAGGGACGCGTGTATACTCACCGGTGTCCGTGCTGCCGGGCAGAAGAATGGCTTCGTCGCGGAACCAGGAAGTGACTGTCAGGTGTTCTTTGACGTCTTCCCGCGCGGTGCAAGATAAAACCGCGTTGCAACCCTCCACTACGGGGGATCTATTCACCCTCACGTCATAGCCGGGCACCGTCAGCACTGGAATCCGAAAAGAAAATCTCGGTTACATCTTGGGAGCAACTGTGCCAGTAAACTGTAATTGCTAGAGTCTAGGCCTTATTACAAGTTAAATATTTTCTTAGTCGATCATGGAGCACACAAATTAAATGACATTGTCTTTTTTCTTTCAATAATTTCTAATAGTTTTATAGTGATACAATAACAATCTGAAATTCTTGTACTGTCTTGACAGCTTTATGTTACAACAATCTTTGCTATAACTGCATATGGAATGCCTAGAAGAAATTTTTACATTTTAACATTTACGTTATTACTAAACAATTTCTACGTTCTATGACGTTTTACTTTGTCGCCTGTAAATATATTTGTGTACCTTAAACGAAAATCAATTTATAATTATCCTAGGTAATAGTTTACTATTGCAACTTTGCTATCTGTCAACAAGAACATGCAATAGATTTTTTAAACAAATTGGATATAGATACTTAGGTATTCAAGTATTGTTTAAGCAACCTGTGAAAGGATCAAGGAATTTTTAGTGATTCTATATTAAAAAATAAATCGAGAAGAAGAAAAAAAATTTTTTCCGTTTGACACCTCGTTTCCGAGAAAATCGAGGTAATTATATAGAAAAGGTCTGCGTACTCCGATTTTGATGACATTTTAATATATTATAGATTTCGACATTTTGAACAACTTTTTCCTTTTCCAATATAGGGGTGTCGATTCCTATTTAATAGCACGCATATTCGCTGCATTTTCAAATCCGTTTTTCTCGAAAAACAAAAAGTTTTTGGAAAAAATGCGTGGCGCCAAACGAAAAAACGTTAATATAAGCCTATCTTTTTTTTAGTGGACAACTTTTTTGAAACTCTTTTTTGTGTAATCCTGTAAATTTCGACGAGAAAAATCCAAAAATGTAAGTTTTATTGTTAGGAATCCACTGGTTTCGAAGTTATACGCGTGTAAACTTGAGCGATTTCAAGCGTTTTTGATAGGTTAAAGCACCACTATATTTGTATATTCGCTGGGTTGTAGACGTTGGAGCAGGTATGTTGTACTGAGCGGATCTTTTACGTGGCAACACAAGTACGTAGAAGTAGCCATTTTAAAGCGGTAGTTCGAATATGTAACTGTTACATACATAAGTAACTGTTACAAATTTGCATTTACTTAAAAATAAATATGAGAATCAACATATAGGCAAAATTTCAATTCGTACGTATGCATGTATTTATATTAATGAAAAGCATTCATGTTTTCCCAAAATACCGTTACGAAAACGACTACCAAAAATAAATAAAATTGATGAAAAACACCGTGTAGAAATAAACAGAAGCGATTTAAAAATCCGCGCATCTGTGCACAAAAACGATATCAGAACCGTATACAAGTAAATGAAACCAAATAACCGAGACAAAACAAGGAATCGTGTTAAAACGCCGTTAAAAATTAAGCTGTGGGAAAACAACACGTAAAACGCGAGCCGGACGTGATACTTGTGGAAAAATATTAATCGAGATAAACTTGCTCGAGGGAACGATGAAAATGATTTCTGCAGATTTTAATTGGCTGAAGAGAAGGTTCTTATTTCGTGAAAGTTTAATATATTGGTTCGAATAGTTGATAAAGCTTCCATATACACTGGAAATCGTCGGGTTGAACTTACAATGATATTTCCCCGACTTTGCTTCCGCAAATACTCTGACGCAGCATTAACCAGTAACTGTTTATCATTGTTACGATTCCGGAGCGAAAATCAAAGTTATATTCGGAGCGCGTGTCGCGTGCATTATGTGCGTCATGAAAACCGCCAATCCAGAGCCTCGCGACAGTTTCATCACTATTATCGTCTGTCGAACTAATTAATTGAACGAGATTATCGTTATTAAATGTAAAGAGAATTTTATTTATTCATTGTCTGTTACTCTATACGCGTAATTAATGGAACAGATAAGCGTGGAATTATTTATTAAAGTACTGTCTATTGTTCTGGTGTTACAATACTGCAACATTAAAGGGACAAACTCGTACCATTAAATGACATACATATTTTATTATTAATACTCAGTGATTCCGCGGAAATCAACCGCGGCGTTAGGTCCGCAATTTCGTTCCTGCGACTATACTCGCTGTCATTAATAATCTGTCAGTTTAATTTCATAATGGGATGCGGCATGTAAATTAATCATTTCAATGGCACACCTTAACAAATATGTGGATGGAGTATAGAAATGAATGTTGAACTCTGGCATCAAAAATATCGATAACGTACTATTCCAGAGATGTCGATGAATATGGTGACCTGTCCAGTAAATGAAGATTTTTCTTATTACAGTAGTTGCAAAAAACAGGAACCAAGTAGCAATTGTTTTCTTCCTTTAATGACCTAAATCAGCTGTAAATAATACGTCGATACCTTAAAATTCTTTTAATCTTCTCGGTTTTTAAAATCTGCTCACTTTTGTCATAAATGCATAAAATATGCAGTCTACTTGTAACAGTTATGAAACGTTTTCGGTTCTCCACAACTGTTTTAACACTAGGTTTACGGAGCACTAAAATTGATTATTTTACATTGCTTTATAAAAATAATAAAATTGTATTTACTTAGATCTTCCACGATTTTTAATGTAATATGTATACAAAAAAATAAATCTATTTAATAATTCCTCACGAATGCCTCCTTACACTCTTAATAATCGTGAATTAAAAATGTTTGAATCCGTCATTTTGACGGGCCCCGTAAATCTAATGTTAAGATTCGAAACCGATATAATAACCATTTTCAACCCTTGGTTTGACCTTCTCTCTCTCTCTTTCTCTCTCCCTCTCTCATGGTATTTGCATAGAACAGGTCCGGGGATTTTTCATGGAGTCCGACGTTGTTTACCAACACCTTCTCGAGTGCCCGGGCGAAAGACACCGACGATGCAGAAGTTATAAATCACGCGGCACGACGTGGAACACGGTACCACGGTGAAATTCTCACGGTAAAAATCGACGAGACGATCCCCATGAACGGAAGATGCCACTGCGCTCATGCCATTACGGCCCCACCCCGATTCCCAGGCTAAATCGAGGATGTAATGGCCCCGAGTTTCTGCTTTGCCTCCGAGAACCCATCGAAGAATCGGAATGGCGTTCACGCCGCTCTGTTCCAGATCGAACTACAAACTATCCCCTGTCGACGTTTAGAATACAAATCTGCGCCGAGGGTTCCCAATGGTTTCTCTCTTGGCGCCTCCAATATCCTTTTTAATCCCCGTTTTCAGCTGAGTAGCAAGAATTTTTATTTCGGAGATCTAAAATAAATAATAATGCAGTCAGAGATCGAATTAATGGAGCCACAGCACGAGAAACGTATTTTTAATGTTTTTGTATATATTTTTAACATGAGAAATGCTGTCTACTTTGCTGCTGAATGTGCATTTGTATTTTTCGAATATCGATACTATTATGCAAAATGTTGTCCAAGTTAATTGTGGGAGGCAGAAGTTAAACGAAAATATATGTCATCTTTTAATAATTCAATCATTTTAATGTCTATATAGTTTTGTATTTGAATTTTATTTTGTATTTTCAATTGATTAAAATTGTATTTTAAATTTATTTTGTATTTGTATTTTATTTTGTATTTGTATTTTATTTTGTATTTGTATTTTATTTTGTATTTGTATTTTATTTTGTATTTGTATTTTATTTTGTATTTGTATTTTATTTTGTATTTGTATTTTATTTTGTATTTGTATTTTATTTTGTATTTGTATTTTATTTTGTATTTGTATTTTATTTTGTATTTGTATTTTACTTTGTATTTGTATTTTATTTTGTATTTTAAAGTTATTTTATATTTTAAATTTATTTTGTATTTTAAATTATTTTATTTTGTATTTTAAATTTATTTTGTATTTTAAATTTATTTTGTATTTTAAATTTAGTTTGTATTTTAAATTTAGTTTGTATTTTAAATTATTTTATTTTGTATTTTAAAAATTTTGCTATGATTATACTGTGAATTGAAATATACAATCAAAGTTTGTTAAATCAATTACAAAAGAACGGGAGTGAAATAGAAATTTCTTCATTGCTTCAGTAATTTATAATCAATTAATAAATTCCGTTTGTTTGAATGCTTAACCCTTTAACTGAAAGCAGTTACCAACCTCTAACACTCAGCAGCCTGTCCACAAAGTCCAACTAATTTATTTAATAAAGCAAGAATGTTAAAAATTGAAGACACAGTACCTCCACTAAGTACTTGCTTAAATTGAACTAATATAATTCTTTAAAAAAAGCCTCCACTTTCATGCCATATTTTTCACCCCACTCTCACATGTTTCTCGGAGTGAAAAATCACCCATTTGCGAGACATGTTCCTTTAAAATGTAACGTTATAAATGACACATAGTTTATTGATTTGAACTGTAGAGCAAAAGTGATTGAATTATTAAACTCGGATTTTTTATGTGATTATTTCCGAGGAGCGTATGGGGATTAATAAAATAAAATTTGAGAAGATACAAAATGTTATGTCCGTGTCGCGTGTAGAAATATCACCGGACTGAAAGAATCTGTTGAAAAAGTAAGGCACGGAGCCGAGCCGATTCGAAGAGGTATTCTTTCCAAGGTAGCCAAGGTATCAGATTAACAATGCGTTCATGTTTTACTATAGCGAGATGTTCTTTTTGATGTCGGCCCAGTGGATTTCCTCGGTTTTACGGCGGCGGCAGGGATGGTGGGGAGAAGGGCAAAGAAAGGCGGACGTTCGTCGACGGTGAATCCACCGGCGGAGATAAGATTAGCGCCGCATCCGGAAATTCATTTTCAGCTCGAGCAGTTCCGTCGCTGCTCCATTTATTCTCGGAACTGACAGGCCAGGTACGATATTGCTCTTAATAGTACTGTCAGGTCGTCGGTCGTCACGCTGTTACGCTGTCTCATTTCGGCGGCGCAATTTAAATATCGGACGTAACGCGTTTACGAGCCTGCCTTTTCCCTGTGCTGGAGTATACGAATTCTAAAATCTGCTACGAGATAGGACTTTATACCTTCATCCCTGAATATAACAACTAACGAAATGCATAAGAAGATCGTTGTTCCTGCAGATATATTGTATCCCTTCTTTTAAAAATTTTAATAAGACCAAAATATTGCAACGACATTCTTAACATTAAATCTACTGTTGGTTTTAGGGAAACAAGGTAATTTTATAATGAGACAGATATCTTTTGTACGATATTTATGTGATTCTCTCCATTCTAAAGCTAGGCTTCGACTATTATTTGGTCATTTGACCGTGGTAGGTTTAGTGTTAATTAACTGTATGTTCTTAAGGTTATCTATTTGGTTACCCATTTTTAACAATCGACAGCGGATTTTGTGTACATATAACACAAATGAGTAGGTGTAATTGAAATATACTGTATACGGTTTAAATATGCTGTTCTATTATTTTCAACCTGCTAAAAATATTAATTAAGAAGATAAATTTGTATTTCATTCTTCCTTGTTGTAAGGCAAGTCGACAATTTTTATTCTGCATGAAGATCCGTTGGCTAATTGTCACAAATGCACATTATCCGCAGTCTAGTTACAAGTCTAAAATGCGCATCGTACTGTAAAACACAAGACACACACATACACACAAAATTGTGTAGTTTCATGAAGTTATGCTATTGTCATAAAAATAATGTACACCCTCCTTCATAATAATTTTAATTTGTTACTGCACAAAATCCAAAGTCTATCTAAATTTCTAAAATGTACCTCGTACAATAAGCAACATGGTATACGAACACGAAATTGTGTAACTTCATGAAGTTATGCTATTCCTATAAAAATAATATATTCTTCTTTATAATAATTTCAATAGTCACAATCGTCACAATTTCCGATTTTATTTATTCATTCTTATCATACATGCACAAAATTCAAAGTCTACTTTTTCCAGAATATGCATCGTACTGTAAGATGCACGGTATACGAACACGAAATTGTGTAACTTCATGAAGTTATGCTATTCCCATAAAAATAATATATTCTTCTTTATAATAATTTCAATAGTCACAATCGTCACAATTTCCGATTTTATTTATTCATTTGTGGCGGCTGCTTCCTATGCTGGTCAACAGAGGGACATTACGACAACACCTTTCCCGCTACTACCTGAATTTTCCTCTGTTTGTATATATACCGTCCTAAACTGACAACCCGCGTCTAAGGCACGGGTCCGCTAGATAGCCTTACTGATGAGTCCTCTAGCGGGCCTAGGACGAAACGCTTCCTTCTCCTTTTTCCTCCTCTCACACACTTTCCAGCCGCCATACATTCTTATCATACATGCACAAAATCCAAAGTCTACTTAAATTTCCGAAATGTGCATCGTATTGTAAGATGCAACGTACACGAACACAAAATTATGTAGCTTCATGAATTTATCGTATACCCACAGAACTAATGTACTCTTTCTAATAATAATAATTCCAATAGATTAAAAATAATCCACAAAATCCTATAATGACTTCCCAGTTTTCTGTCACACTTACAAATTTCTCTCATTAATGCACAAAATACTCAGTCTAGTTACATTTTTGAAATGTGCCTGGTAAGCAACAAAATTCCGCAGCTTCGCAAAATGATGTTATTGCTATAGAAATAATTACCCGCATCGAACGCAGCAGTTCCCAAAGAAAGAGCAGCAAAAGTCGGCCGCTTAAGGAGCTAAATGTAATTAGTAGCGAAACGTAGTCGCAGAGATCGCGAGCGTGGCGTCGTCGGGCGTCGGATTCGTGGCGTTAAATTGAGCCTCGTTACATCGAACCTGGGGGTTCTCATTAACAAACGGTTCTCGAGGGCGATAATCGTTGATCCGCTTCCGGCACTCGAACATCAGCCGGAAGAAGAAGCAGAAGTTTGCGTGCGGCGACTGACCGTCGTCGGCCCCCTGGGTAAAGAAGAAGCGTCTCGTTACCGGCCAATCTATTTCGCTGTTTCGATTCGAAAAGTTTCGCGGAGCCCCGTAGAACTCGCCTCTGAAAAGTCTTGGAGGATGATGGCCGGGGTTGCGGGGCGGGGTGGTGTTGGTCGACAACTCCGACACTCTCGACGACGTCTCTCTCGGTTCATGGGGGACGGGACACCGTTGGAGGGACGGGGGCGAGGTAGCGTGGAAAAGGCACCGTTCATTAAAATGTGTTCCAGCCGGCGGTAATTACGCGTTTAATTATTTAAACGAGTGACCCAGCATTCACCAAGATTTCATCCCTCCCACGGGGAACGCAGACCATACCCTTTCTCCCGGGCTGTATACAGTCCGATTCGCTACCCTAGCCAAGTTAAACCCCCTACCAACCCGGCCCTGTTGTCCCTTTTCCCTTCAAACGGTGTGCCACCACTATTTGCTTCTTATTCCCGTCCCCCTTGGATTTTTGCTCTTTCCCGTTTGCGCGACCCTTTGTCCTGGAACTGCAACCCTTTCTGCGCGGCCATCCCACCAGATACAGTGCTCGGCAAAATGATGGGACGCTTGATGTGTTTCAGGATTTTCCTTAATTCACCCGTTCCCTTGCAACTTCATTCCTGGGTTTCGGATTGAAATATTTTGTGCTGCTTCAAAATCGATTGGGTTCGTGCTATATGTGTTAATTTATGGTTGAAGGCTGAAAATAATCAAATTTGGAATTTCAAAAAATTCATGACCTATCCGAGAGGTATATTTTAGAGCAGCGAATGCTGGGACTGCCGGAAAAGTCAAAGTGACTCATTTTTTCTGACGATTTTCGAACGTTCTGATTGCTTCTGTGTTCGATTTTTAATGGGATAATGGTGTGAAAAGAGATTTTTAAAAAACTGAGTTTAGCGGCTTGAAAGTAGAGAATGAATCGTTTATAATGAACATGTGTAGAATATTTAAGAATTTCCTTACATAAAGTTGCAGCTGTTCAAGAATTACCAATTTCTCGGTTATAATAGTGTTTCTTTCAGTTGAACATTGAATGAAAGTACACCTCATGTTTTAAGGTGTTGTTGTAAAAAGGAGGCTCTAATCTTCAAATAAACGGTAGATTCAGTTCCGAAAAAAATGTTTCAATGTTTTCAGAAATGTTTAAATTTATAGATCTCGGGTTTTCTTTTATTTTCATGGAGTAATGCATTACTGTGAATTTGACGGTACACCTCCCATTTTGAGCGGAATAAAACGGCCAAAAAGAATCGTGCCTCAGGCTTTAAAATGTCGTTTTAAGCAGGAAGCTTAAATCTTTAAATTCACGGTCAATTCAGTCCCGAAAGAATTGTTTAATGTTATAGATGTGAAATCTGCCTTTTTGCGATTTTTTTGAGGTTTTTGATTTTTTGCAAGTAGGATTTTCAATTTAAAAATCTGAAATCAATTGCAAAGTATGCATTTGGTTTCTTGACATGTGTCAGATTTTTACCAGAATTTCTAAACATCGTTAACTAGGGAAAATGGGCCAAAAACTGATTTTTCGATTTTACCCCATAACTACCCTGCCGATCGAGATACAGGGTTGAAATTTTGCACAGTATGTTTTTTTCTGGATGCCCTATCGAATGATCCATCGTCGATAAAATTCGGTTCAATGGCACTTTTACCATCTTATCCGGCTATACCCTTTATCGCCGTATGGTTCTTGTTTAGAAAATTACAACCGTTGGAATGTAAAGTTCGTTGTTCATATACTTTTAGGAGCAACTGTACATCAAACGTTCCATCATGTCGTCCGACATAGTGTATCTCTTGCCGGCCATCTTTATCTAATCTCGCACCCTCTCGTTCTGGTCTCCTATCAGGCTTTCTTTCTCCGGAGTCGGACTCGCAATTTCGTTTCCTTTTTTCGTTTCCGGTCTCTCCCCCTTTTCAGCTGGTCGCGCGGGCTCTCTTTGACCAGACGTACCTCTTTTCATCTCTGTCGCATTCGGACTCGGGGGCGAGGACGTCCCGGATGTCGCGACTGCCATCCCGGATGGATGCACGAGACACCGTGAATGAGACAGTTAATTGGTCATGCGGATAGGGGTCGCCGGGTTCGTCTCATTCATCGGGACCGTTTACATTTCGAGTCACGGACCGCGTTGCTTATTCCCGCGTTAATTATCGCTGCTTAAAAGCCACCAGGCCGCACGCTCGCGCGCATCCTTAACAGCCAGCTGATAACGGTCTGCGAGAGGAGAGCCCCTTCTCTCTTTGTGCGACACGCTTGCTCTCAGGATTCCGCTATCTACAGACCGCGGATCTTAATGGAAATTAAAGTTGGCCGGGGCTCTTTCACGGTAATTGGGATCAATTGGCTGCTTGCGTAACCCGTCGGCCACAAAGTCTTTTCCCTTTCGTCTTTAAAGTAATCGCATTGTTGCACGGGAACTACACATTGCCGAATTTGATGGACAATTGTAAGGAATGAAAATCAGATACAATAGCAAGTTTGGTTTCGCCGATTCCAAAATAGATTCAAAGAAAGGTACGTTTCATTGAAATTTTGATTTTGGATGATTTGAAAGATTTCTATGTATGCAATCGATGCACAAATGTCTAAAATTTCATTATATTATGTTTGCTATGAATTTTAGCGGGTCAATTTAAAAACGGAGCTGTTTGTTATCACGTTTAACACTAGATTTACGGGGCCCGTCAAAATGACGGATTCAAAAATTTTAGAATTTATGATGATTAAGAGTGTAAGGAGGCATTCGTGAGGAATTATTAAATAGATTTATTTTTTTGTGTACATATTACAATAAAAATCGTTGAAGATCTAAGTAAATACAATTTTATTATTTTTATAAAGCAATGTAAAATAATCAATTTAAGTGCTCCGTAAACCTAGTGTTAAAGTCTCTATTTTGATAGGTTTGGAAGAATATTTTCCTTATCCCTATACAGTATTTCATCGTTAATTGTCGTGAAATTCTGAACGATAATTGTCGCAAAACAACCCCTCCTTCCGGTGGGTATACCCCGTATATACCCCGGTTTCACCAACTTTCACAACAGTTTACTCTGAATGCTAATTCACACACACATAAAAGCTATAACATAATAGAATTTGCAGTCATGTAGTTAAGCAAAACAGGCTTCTAGTAGGTTTGCCAAGTAGCATAGGTCAATGTTTGAACAAGCAAAAAGCAAGAATACAGTTTCATGAAACGAGTGATAGCAGATGTAACAGGCAAGTGATGAAGACAGCTCTTTGGAGAGACGGATACCAAGTGTTGCGGTTTAATCAAGTAGACACAAGCTAGGTCAGACAAATAGTATTAACTGATATTTAATCTGTGAAATTAGTGAAACTGGAATTTAGTGAAATTGGGTGAAACAACTGATGCTTCCTGGTCTTTGCCCTAGGAAGCCATAGGACTGTTGGATCATTGTATTTTACAATGCTGGATTGACGCCAGAAATATAAATGAGTAAGTAGTGTGGGTCAATGCATGTTCTTACGTGGTGTAAAACTCAAAGTTTGGTAAAATGAATGCTAGTTTCAAGTAAGTAAGGATACAAATTACACAAATAAGCAAGCAAGAATGCTTTATTAGACTAGAAATATAAATGACTAAGTAGTGTGGATCAATGCATGTTCTGTCATGGTGTGAAAATCAAAAGGTAAAAGAAACGAAATTATGCAAGTGAGTTCGGATATAAATTACACAAGTAAGTAAGCAATAATGCTGTTATTAGACTTGAAATCTAAATGAGTAAGTAGTGTGTGTTAATGTGTGTTGTGGCGTGGGGTAAAACTCAAAAATTTGGTAAAATGGACGCTATTTGCAAGTAAGTAAGGACATAAATTTCACGAATAAGCAAGCAATAATGGCGTTATTAAACTAGAAATATAAATGAGTAAGTAGTGTGGGTGAATGTATGTTCTGACGCGGTGTCAAACTCAAATGGTAAACGGAAAGGAATTTCCACGTGAGTTGGGATATAAATTACACAAATAAGCAAACAATAATGCTGTTACTGGACTAGAAATATAAATGAGAAAGTAGTGTGGGTCAATGCATGTTCTGGCGTGGTGTAAAACTCAAAGTTTTGTAAGATGAACGCAATTTCCAAGTGAGTTAGGATATAAATTACACAAGTAAGTAATCCCTTTCACTTCCAGCAAGTAGAACAGGTCAAAGCATGAACAGAAAAGTTTTACAACTCAATGATTGGAGGTCCCTACTAACTTCTGAAACAAGGTTATAAAGTTAGCACATTTCTGCAAACGATATACATTGCCACTGCTTCCCAGATTTTTATGAGTACATCCGGACTGTTCTCTCGAATTTTGAAGTCCATTTCAAACGTCAAAGTCCAGTTTCTCACAGTAACTAAAAGTCGAATAAAACCAAAGCAGGCCGGTCTTCTGCACGACACGGAAGTCGAGAGCTCTTCTGAGTCTGACCAAGTCTTTCCTCATAGAGGGGCCTGCATGGTCACGAGCATCGACCTGAAACTCGACTTTCGAATTCCCCTTTTCGGCTTAAATTGGCCGGGCGCGCACTTCCCCGCGGCGAAACATTCTCAGAGCGAAACGAAGAATTCTTGTTGCTCTAGACGGCCTCGACTTGCGAACTTTGCTCGCGAAGACGGGGAGCAATCGATCGAGTCCATCGCGGGCTCGAGAGCTCTTCGAAAATTCTGTCTTTTCAAACTCCGACGAGCATCGAGCAAACAAAACTGTAGCTTGTAAATATTCCCACGGTAGAGACAGGTTTCTTTTTGCCCTGGGCATGGAACGGGCCTCTTTGTCTTTTGGCTACGGTTTGGGCCTGTCTCCGGCAGTCAAACGAGCGGCATTTCCGCCCGTCCCGTAGACAAAGCCCACTTTCTGTAACTTCGAGGAAAACTTTCACCGCGTCAAGGGTGCTTTTCCAGAAGCGTCTTAGGGTTTTTTTTTACCAGCGCACTTCCCCAATGTATGTGCCGAAGACGAGGTAAACATCCGATAATTATTCGTTTTTACAAACATGAAGGTCAATCCGACGAACGTTATAAACATTTTGATAGGAAACATATAACAGTAATAACAACGAGGGAACACCCACGAATGGGAAGGAAATTGAACTGGCGCACATTATTATAGGCCTGATTGATAGGTACAGAGAAGCAGGGCACATGAATTTTGAAACGTAGTGGTATTGTTTAAAATACTATACACGTTTATATTAAATGCTTATATTTCGATAAAACAAGCCAGAATTCCTTCCTACGCACGCCAGGCGCAAGACTACCTTCCATTATGCATAATTATTGTTAAATGGCAAAAAAAAAGAGAATCCTGAAACATGTATCCCCTATTTTGGATCAAAGATCACACACCAAAGTTTACATTAAAATGAACTAACAATAAATAAGAGAAACTGCAAAAAAAACAAATTTTTAATATATTGTTTAAACAAAAAACTTTTGTTAAAATTTTCTTGCGCGACTACATTTCCCATTGAAAAACACGCAATTTAAAAAAAAATTCAAATTTTTTCGACGTCTGGTTTCCGAGATATCTCAAAAAATATGATTTTGACCCCCAACCTTGAGGGCTGTTTTCACCCCTTCAAAGTGGATGGTTGCTGATAAAAAATACACGTGTCAGATATTTTTCAAAGAACTATAAGCTCCCATAAGTTTCATCAAAATCGGATTTTCCCATCTGAATATGTTCCCTTGTTAGTCGGCACACCACGTGCAAATACATCAAAGCCCGAACGATTACATAATCGACCACGGGCCAAAACAAAAACTACGATCACGAAGTATCCATAACAATCTGGTAGCCCGTAGTTAATTTCACGCTCGCGCGTCGCGTGTTCGCGGGAAATTTAATCGGGCAAAATTCAAAAAGCTTTTCTTCCGGACGCCCGCCGCGATCTACGAAAACCTACTTAGTTTCTCAGATCTCGCGGGCTAAGCCGTTCGGATTAAAACGTATACTGTCGCGGAGAGAGCGTCCCGCAATCGTGACCGCAAAACACATCATAGAAATTAAGCTCGACTTAACGGCTCCAATTAGTCGGCGTCGTTTGCGGCTAGGCAAAAAGAGATCCTAGGATGGAACGTAAGGATGAGATTCGTGATTATTGCAGTCGTTCCACGGGGAACCGTTAAAAATTAGGATAGCGACGTGGTTCCTGAGTCGGTGCGCGCCTCGACGACCGGTTACGAGGTTGGGAAATGCTCGAGCGACGATAAAATTCTGCGGAGAGAGGGAGGAAACGGCGGGCGAAACGAAACGTGCAAATGAAGCCAATATGCGCAGATCTCTAGCCAACCGAGCAACGATATTTCCGTGGATTCGCAACCATCGCCGGGATTAAGTTTCTTCGGTTTACGTGACGGCGTCGCGTATCCGTTCCCCGTCTATTTCTGTATCGACGCGGCTCGATTCGCTGATTCCTTCGGGCGTGATCGGTTCAATATGTACGGACGGAATTAACCCCTTCGAGGGATCCATTTTTCACGGCTTTACCAGCCATTCGAAACGCCATCCAATTTATTTTGCAAATTCATTTCAATCTTGGCAGAAACGGTAATGAAGAACTCTATTGGGAATGTGGAAATGAAAGTTTGTCAGTAGTAATAGGCAGTATTTGGTCGGGCAACTGGTTAATTCTCGCGAAAAAGTGTAGCGAAGCTCCGCGTTGCATGTACTGGTAGTAGATGAACGTTTTAAGTCAGTCAAGTAGTTATCTCTTGTTTTTAATGAGGCAAGTGGTGGAGGTTCTGTTTTAATCAGACAAGGAAGGGAGGCTTCTTGTTCATCGATTGCATAAGTAGTGGAGGATCGTTTGTAGTCAAACATGTTCTAGAGACTCGTTCGTAATGAGATAAGTAGTAGAGGTTTCTCTGTGATCAAGCAAGTAGTAGAGATTCGTGTTCAGTCGAAGAGGAAGTTGAGGCTCGTTATTGAGAGAGGAAAATGTAGTAGTAGAGGCTTATTTTTAGACAGACAGTTAACAGATTTCCTTTAAATTAGACTCATTTTCAGATGGAACAATAATAGATACTTGTATTTTAAATTAGACAATGAGTAGAGATTTGTTTTTAGTCGGGCAAGTGCTGTAGACAATTTTTCAAAAGGATCTTTGCAGACAAGCGGAGGGTAACAATGTTGACGACTTGATGGAATAACGAATTAATAATTAATTAATAAAGCATAGTAGTTGAAGTGTTTTGGTCTGTGTAATCTAGCATGACCATGGATGACCTCCCGCCGTGGTTAACGAACTCATCGCACAGGACACTATCAGACTATGGGGCAAAAAAACATAGGATTCCATTTAAAAACAAAAACCGGTGACCTTGAAATCTTGTGAAAAAATGACCTTCAGAACAATTGTTTTCCATCAATGGATGAACCCCTTGAAACAGTGGACCTTTATCCTGCGGAATTTTTTCATACGATTATTAATAACAAAGATATTTAGGTGTTCCGCTTGAATGCCACACCCTGTATTTTGGGTCTTAATCAGTAGTACAAATCAATGATTTATGCGGCAAGTAATATGGACAGTATGGATATTAGAGTTTGAATATTCGGCGAGTACGCTTGATATTGAATATGAATCGTCTGACGCGTCTGTTCATGATCTACCTGATCTACTTCATACAAACTCTAGAAACGGGAACTTGACGGATTTTCACACTCCAATTTCTCGAAAAGGAGGAGTCAAATTAAAAAAAAATATTCTACATTTTAGACTTCTTTTCTCATGTAGAACCACCCCCTCCATGTTTATACTATCTCGGGACACCCAGTAGACATGTGAAATAAAAAAGTTTACGAAAGTTTAAAGTCGTTTTCTATGAGAATGGTTGACTTGAGACCCATGGGTTCTTTGAGACTTCTGTTCCTCGCGACGAGTACTATGCGATGAGATAAAAAAATGTTGACCTTGAAAAAGGGGTCCAAGGACAATTTTGCTAATAGATCTCCACCGATCCAGAGACACAGAATTCCGCTATTCTAGTCGTGACATATAATTTTTATACACCCTGTACATCTAACACAATAGATCAAATAAATCACAGCGTACGATCACACCGGGAAACGCGTGCAAAGGCAACAACCGGTTTCAATTACCGCGGCGAACGCTCGGTGATCCCAACGGTAAAGTATGGCCCGAGAAATTAATTAATTACCGATCTCTTAACAAACAATGAATCCCCCGGATACTTTCGCTCGCTTTCTCTCGATAGTCTGGTCGGCTCGTTCCAGGCTCATACCGTCGGAGATCATCATCGAAAGTGGCACGGCTCGATGAATATTCCCATGGTCCCTTGGCTTCTCGCGGAGCTGGTAGCCCGCTCGGGATACGTGCTTAGGGAAAAAGGGTAGCAAGGTTCCCCTTTTAGACAATGTCGTCTTTCCACCCGTTCACCTGCCGTCCTGCCCCCCGGCCCCCTCTTCGGGAATAAGTCCTTTGCCGGAGACGAGGGTCGCCCCGATGTCATTTCAGATAAATTCCTCATCGCTTTTCAGCCTTGTCCGGGCCGGCATCGCTCTTTACTATATCCACGGCCTTTCACTTCGCGATACCGTGCATCCAGATGAGCAAGCCTGGTCGGAGATGGAAAGCGCGTCGGAGAGATCAGGCGACTTTGCCCTTTCTCTAATCGAGTATTCCTTTTCGAGTGCCGCGATCCGGCCACCGGAATGTCTCTCTTTCTCTCTCTCTCTCTCTCTCTCTCTCTCTCTCTACCTCTCTCAATACTCCCCTTTCGTTCTTTATCCACGCGCAACCCTAATAGATTGGACACTATTCAAATGTTCGTATCTTAATCCGTCGAGTGTTTAGACCTCTCGCGCCAGTTAAGCAAAGAGTCGTGACATTATGGATAAAGATGGTGTGCTTTAAATAAACAGTTTATACTTCATTGAAGCTCCGTATTGTTCCGTTACTGCGGCTCGAGAAATGAATCGTGGAACGGTGAATAAATGCGCGAAATGTATGCAAATGAATGCGTTCTTAGAGGGCTGCGTATACCCTGGCGAGCAGGTCTTTCAACGTTTGATTTTATTTTGCCATCGAGTCAAATAAAACGAAAGCCACTGGAGCTATACAGTCGGAAAGAGAATAGCGAAAGAAACGAGGTATTATTCTGCTATGGTGCTGTGATGCCGACTTACGTGGCCATTGTTTTAAGACGCGTACAAAGGAAATCTGTATTAAAAAAGGGTCGAGGGAAATTCTCGCTTGTAACTTATGTATTTCCATACCGTGGATACATCACAAAAGTAGAAACTTCAGAAATAGTTGTACTGCAATTCAGGATTCAATGCAACTGATACATGCAAATGGAGACAACGACGTTAGGGATGTTAGAAAATATTTGTTAGTACTATGGGCCATTATTAGGGGTGTCGTCGTTGACATTTTTTTAATAGAAGACTCACGAAAGTCTATCCTTGGTCACAGAAGTGGTAAGACACAGATTTGGACAGGCAAACAGTGAAGATTAGGTGCAGCAAGTAGTATCAAGCAATCTTTGATCAGACAAACTGCATAAACTATTGGTTTGTGATTAAAGTAGAACAACTCGGTATTTTATCAGACATGTAGTGAATTCTGTGATCCCTAATAACATTTGTCAGTAGTATGGACAAGTAGTATAGATTCGATTTTAATCAGACAGTAGACATCAGTGATCGATTAGCTTACTTGCTAATAGCCAGAATGTGGAAACAATTTACACTGGCAATTTGAAAATTTTTTGCAGTAAAAACAGAGCGAAGTAGTCGTTGAGTTTTTGGGAATACAAATATTTTCTGGTATTTTAAACACGTGTGAGTACCACACATGGTTTTAAGGAAAATTACGGTTATTATTTACAAAGAGGTACTCCCCTCCGATTTTGATGAAATTTAAGTATGTTATGCAGCTAATTTGTTATGCAGTTTCTTTTAGTTTTCTAGATATTCGCAAACAACTGTTGCTACGTGGCAATTGCGTGAGCCTGGTCAAAGAAACCCCATATTATATGAAAAAGAAAAAGTTATTCAAAATGTCAAAATCTATAACATATTTACAATAATTTTCCGAAACTTTCATCGTTCAATACTCAAGTCAATACCATCGGAATTATATCTTATTTGGTATCATTTCCATTAGAAAAATGTCACGGACTTGTTGGTGAAAGTTCCATAAAAATATAATAAAAAATAAAGAAGTTTTGTCACTGGATTAATTGTTGTTTTCACACCGACATACTCGACACGTATTATGTTACACTTCTCGTCGACCGATGCCTCTCGAGCTTCGCTGTCCTTTTCTACGTACAAGTCAGAGAATAGTATTATCTGAACGTTAATTGTCGCCGGCCGGATCCGTGGTGGCGATGATTATCGATGTAATACTGTACCCAAGCTTGCCATAGACAATATTATTGTAATTATCAGTACCACATAGGACGTAGAAAGAATTTCTGATTTCCGTCGAAGCAAATCTAATTAAAGACGACTTAGTGCCTCCGGAATCGAAGGAAAATCGTGTGCGCCGGGAAGAATAGTTTCTCGAAAAGCCAAGTTGCACTCGAGTCACGTTAAAAATCGCTCGGCAGCAGCCAAACACCGTGAAAGGTTCGAACCCATTGGCGGGTTCGATAGGTTAGGGTGGTGGATCGAAGTCGGCGGTGGGTAGAACTTAAATAGAAGGATTCCGAATTCCCTTCTAATTTCGGTAGCTCTGTGTACAGGTGCCATCCACGAGGGGATAACTTTGTATGCACCGGTGGCGTCGGTCGGCTTAAAATCAGCCATTTAAATGGTGGCTCACGTAAACCCCTCGCCGGACAAAGTTTTGTCCCGTTGCAGCAACATTTCGCTACTACGGACACGAGGAGCGTTTCTTCTCTCCCTCTCTCTCGCTCTCGCTCTTTTCCTCTTTTGGTCCTCGCACTTCTCTTTGGCTGGCATCGAGCACGAATCGAACTTCCACCGATACAATTTAACGGCTTTCACCGGGCGTTTTCCCTTCGGTATTTACCTGGGGATGTCTCGGCGGGAACGCAGTCTGTTACAACGCTTCCGGCGTAATGGGATCTTCGGGAACTCTTAGCCGGCGCCTAGCGACCAGTCACGTTCTACGGCCAACGTTCCACGTCTGTAATTGACATTTATTGTACGCACGTAACCCTCCACTCCCCGAGGGTCGGCCGACTTCCCGTATCGATGGATAAATAAATTTTCGGGTTCCCGTCTTCCGTCGGATCGATTACGTGGTCGAGGAGAGAACGAACGTGACGGGAAAGAGCGAGGAGACACCGACGACGGTCCCATCGGAACTGCATGGAGCGTTACGTTTATCGACAGAAAGTTACCAGCATTACGGATTCGTCGATCGACACCGCGCAGAAGAGGAAAGATCCGGTGGAAGTCGCTCGGATTGGGAAAGTAGTGGAAGTCGGTGGTTGGTCAGACCGGTGGTCAGATAAACCCGATTAACATTTTGATATGGACCATTTTGAGTAAATAATAAAGTAACTATTTAAAAGAATTCTCTATTCTTTATAATGTTATACGAATAATGATGACGATGTTATTTCAATTTTTTGTTAATTAACCCCTTGTCGTATTAAAACGTGTCAGACTCGTGATGAAGATTTTAGACCAAGTCTAATAAATATAAATGTTATGCCTTCCTTTTTAGATGAAATAAAATTTTATTCTTTGGTAATCAATATTCAAGCATTGGCGTAAATGTAGCCGTAACAAAAATATTAATTTTCTTTTCCCTTCTGCGACTTTTTTGGGGATAAAAACGTTCTAGTCACTCTAGCCGTAAAGCAAATGGTACGGCAAGGGGGGAATGAAGAATAATTATTCTATACTTTAGACTTATTTTCTCATGTAGAATCACCCCCTCCGCATTTATATCATCTTGGGAGATCCTGTAGACACGTGGAATAAAACAATTTACAAAACTTTAAAGTTGTTTTTTAAGAGAATGGTTGACTAGAGACCCATGGTGTCTTTGAGACTTTTGTTCCATGCGGCGCGAACTACACGATGCAATAAAAAAATATGTTGACCTTCAAAAAGGGGTGAAGGACAAATTTTCGGACCATTTTTCTAACAGATCTCCACCGATCCAGAGGTATAGAACCCTGTTATGGTAATCGTCACATATAATTTTGATACACCCTGTACAACTCAATATTTTATCAAACAAGTAGTGTAGATCAATGCTTACTCGAACAAGTAATTTAAATCTTCGTGACACCTTGCAACCATATTCGGTACTTATCCAATACCATGCTTCCCTTTTTCCGGTCTTTCCAGTCGAATTGTGAGATAAATAAATTCTCGAGCTCCCTTTTTCACCGGATCGACCGATGAATATGTAATGATGACGAACGTGACAGGAAAGGACTAAGAAACGCAGTTTCGGTGGCTCGGTACAGAGAAGATTCCCTAGTCGAGACGGAATAGAAGATTCGTCTCGGATCGTGGGAAAGCAACAGCATATCGAGCGAAAGTAACCAAGATCGTTCCTTGCACGGATCAATGTTGTAAGACGACGGTGTAAGACGTTCGAATCGAGCGAGTGGTGTACGGGCGATCACACAGGAAAGCAACACGGGAACCGTGGCCCTGTAATCGGGAAACTGGTTCACGAAACTATGCCGTTAGCAAGTGGATAAGTTCGGTGTTTGATCAGACAAGTAGCGGGAGTCTGTGTTTGGTCGGGGCAAGAATCGTACACGATTCTATCCGGTAATTTCCCACACCGTTTGGCAAGCCAAAGGAAACTTCTACCGAGCGATGGACACGTAAACATGATCTCACCTTCGCAAAAATAACGATCGCGCAACGATCGTGCGAAAATCTTGCCAGAAGAATTCACGGATCTTGGAATAGTCACGGATGATTTACCGGCGCTCAGTGGAACGAAACAACTTGAAGGCGATCAAAAATCGATTTACATAATTGTGCAAAATATTAGAAAAAAATTCATATTACCTGAGAGGCGATGAAAAATCGATTTTCGTAATATTGTAAAATAGAAAAACATTCATGTTGCTTGAGAGAGAGAGAGTTAATTGTATTATAATATGGAAAACTCTATTTTCTAATATTTGCTGTCGTTTTCTTCTGAAAGATGCTTAAAGTCAGCAGAAAGTCACAACTGTTACCAAGAGCTCTTATGATTCTATAACTTTAACTCATGGATCAGAGAAATCTTACTTCGAAAAATGTAGTTTAAATTGGTTACATACTTTCTTACACGTATATCGATCGCATTAGGTACATAAATTGGTATAAAATGTTAATTGCTTCTTCAACAATAGTTTCGTCTTAACAAAAACTTCATCTTCTACTAAGCTTTTAAGTAGTTGGAACCATTTTGCATGGATGTAATTGATAACATGTAACAGAGTGAACCTTTGTCTCTTAGAAGCTAAAAAAATTGAGTGCTATATTGTGCTACTTTTTAGGAAAATGGCCGTCGAAGTAAACTATCGCAATCTGATGTTTCGTGACTGTGTTTCGCTCGCACTTTATGTTTATTATTCTCATTCCTACTCGACGGCGGAGAAACAAAACATTATCCTGGAAATATTTTATTTCTCTGCGTTTCTGAGTCAGAATGATATATATATATATATATATATATATATATATATATATATATAGTCATTAATAATATACAGGGTGTTCATTTGAAAAGATTTCAGCCGAATATCTCGAAAAGTATGAAAGATATTAGAAAAGTGTAAAACAATTGTCCAAGGATTTCTAGGGGGAAAGAAGGGGGCAGTATCAGTTTTTTATTTGAGTGAAGTTTTCAAGGTCATTTGAAGGTCAACTTTGTTTTTTCAAATAGAAAACTATATTTTTTATTATGGGACCTTATTGAATGTAAAAAGATCAGCAATTTTCGTAGGATACTTTTTTTTATCCGCGTACTAGTATCGGAAATATTTAAAGAGAAGTAGAGCGTTTGTAAAGGAATGTGGAGCTATTCTAACAGGTACCTTCAAAAGTGATCGTTCAGAATTTGAGAATCGTCTGTATTATTGTTCAGAAAACAACGGAGAACATTTTGAAAATTTGTTATAGTTATAAAGAAATTAGAAACTTTCTCGCAGTATAAGTATGACTCGCAACTACTTCTCTTTAAATATCTCCGAAACTAGTGCGCCGATAAAAAAAAGGATCCTACGACAATTGCTGGTCTTTTTACGTACCATAAGATCCCATAATAAAATATATAAGTTTCCATTTGAAAAAATAAAGTTGACCTTCAAATGACCTTGAAAACACCACCCAAATAAAAAAACTGATTCTCCCCCCCCCCCCCTCTCTTGCCCTCGGAATCCTTGGACACGTGTTTTACACTTCTTTAATATCTTTCATACTTTTCGAGATATTCAGCTGGAAAGTTTTCAAATGAACACCCTGTAGATATAAATTATCTATATTTATAGGTAATATATTTATAGGAGGTCTCTTTGTAATATATTATCTTCGTTTTCATAATTTAAATTGCCATATGACATGATTCTATTCTTGGAAAATTAATATTTCATAATAAAGTGAATATCTGGATACTCAGTCCATTAATACCACTACAACTAACGGAACAGAAAGTGTACAATGTGATTATTAACTTCTGAAAAATTCATTGTACTATGTGAAGCAGAAGCAACGTTACAGATTTTTTATTGCGATCAAGTCGTTTCGTTCCACTGTGCGGTGGCGACGGAATCAACTCTACCTTGAAACTGCTAAATATTCAGGTGATTATGCTAAGCAGCTTTCACTTATAATCAGCTGGCAAGTTATTCGGGACGGGGAGCCAGCCAATACAATATCTGCGATTCTACTTCTCCCTCGGGCGGAAGTGCTTAACGTAACTGCACCGCTACCAGCGCGTGGCTGCAACATTGATCCGTACATCCGCTTGCAAAAACCGTAAGTGAAGCCTCTCTGCGGCTTATCTAGTGACAATGCGGTCTGGCAAGTAGGTGCCGTGTTTACCGATCACGCTTCTCGGATAACACTTCCGGGAACGAGTCGGGAATTGTGCACAAAAGCCGCGGACTCGGCCACTTGCGACCTAATGGTCATCCTCGCTGCTTCTCCCCATTGTTTCATGTGGGGATAAGAAATTTAATCTGAACGTCTGTATGAGAAGAGCCCGATCAATTTTTATGAGGGTAAAATTTTATTTTTCACCGATAACGTTACCTATTTATGCGGCAGAGAATATTTCTTCAGAATCGTACAAGAAAACTGTTGAAAGAATTGTTTGAGCATGTATGTTGGACAAACTGAATTATTTCAACAAATTTTAATAAAGTAACCCTTGTCTTTTTATCAAGTATAACATAATACACTGTCTATGTCTGGATGAATATTATAAAACAATTTAACACGTTCAGCGCTCACTCCAGAATCATAAAAATTACGCAAAATCAAAGCAATATATTTAATAAAACAAAAACTAAGAAGTTTAGTTTTGTGATATTAATTACTGTTTCAAACCTCTTCTATTCCTCAGATTGTAAGGAAACTTTGTACATTCAATCTAATAACGTAAAAATTAATTTTCAATTCTGTATAAATAATTCTGTCACCCAGATATGGGTGACATGGCGCTGAGCGTGTTAAACAGCATGGGAAAGTGTTGAAACAATTTTTAATACATTCAACGATGGATAGGATGACAGTGGCTGTCAAAGAAATTAATAGAATCCTTCCACTAATTTGTGGAGAAATATTTCGGTCGATACCGTATGAGGAAATAAACATATTCATGTTTATATTAATATTTTCTTTATATGTATATGAGGGATTTTATCGTCGTTGCGTTTCCCTCCATCGTTAATGAGGATATGTACGTTCCACGTCAAACGTATTCATAAATACTTAACACACGAGAATACGTTTACGTTAACCCAGATTAATGGAATTTTTAATCTATTTCCACCGTCCGATATTTCCAGTTGGCAAAATAAATGTTCCCTTCGCTCTTAGGGTTGTAAATCGACAGTAAAGTTTTATTAACAGAAATTGAATTTGTTCGATCGAATGATTTTTACCAGAGATAGGTAATTGTATGGAAAATAATTTCTGCTTCTAAAAGAATGTTTCATACGAACGGTTCTTTCTACTTCATCATTTTAACACTAGATTTACGGAGCCCGTCAAAATGACGGATTCAAAAATTTTTAATTTACGACTATTAAGAGTGTAAGGAGGCATTCGTGAGGAATTATTAAATAGATTTATTTTTTTGTCTACATATTACAATAAAAATATCTGAAGATCTAAGTGAATACAATTTTATTATTTTTATAAAGCAATGTAAAATAATCAATTTTAGTGCTCCGTGAACCTAGTGTTAATTAACCAAGAACGGTTGCTCATATCGAGATATTTTAGAATGAACTTGATTTCTCGTCTTCATAATTTTGAAAGGTGACAGTTTTGCTTCGGCATTGATTGAACAGGAATTGGGCGAATATGGAGCACAGTTTAATTAAAAGACAAGCAGCAGACAATCCGTTAACGACCACAGCTGGACGCGTCTTTTTCATTCGGCACTAAAAACGTAATTACTTTCGTGATACCATATATCGTTGGCATACGTGTCGTGCGAGTATTTCCATCTCACTGTCGAGCACGACTACGAAGAAAAAAAGCATAGTAATTAATGAGTACCGCGCCGGGATACGATAATGAGACTTGTGTCCTCGTACACGGTGAATACGTGACGACCATGCAACCAGACCGTGCCGTCTACGCAATATTTTCCACTATTTTCGTGCCATTAACCGGGTGCGTTTCGCTTTCGTTCGAGCACTCGATGAATCGCGGCGAAATCTACCAGAAATTATTTAATTCTTGCGTTAAGCCGTGTTGATGGCCATTATATTCATATACACAAAATTATTTATTAATACTGTACTGTACTGTCAAATTGATCACACCTACTGTTTGAATCAAAATATGCGTAACAAATCAATTGTATATAGACGTCAAAATAAAAGAATAAAATAATAAGAAATTAATTGGTACAGACCAGAGCTGGGCATTATTTCAGATACAATATTTTAAAACTTATTTGAAATATTACTTGAAATAAAAAGTTATTTCACAAAAATGTTTCACTATTTGAAATAAATTATGTTATATTTTGTCCAACAAAATAATTTTAGGAAATGATTATCTATTCTTTTATTTCGTGAAATACATCAGTTGAAATAATAAAATAACAAGTTATTTTCTTATTTGAGATAAGTATTTCAAATGTCAAATAACATGTTATTTTATTATTTCATACAATAAATATTAAAAATATATTATAAATGAAAATATGGTTCGAGTTCTTTTAAATCATTATTGCTACTCATCAATAATTTATTTTCCAAATTAAACATAAATAAGGCGAAATTTCAACTTAAAATTAGTATCATACATTTCTCTTAATTATTTCAAGTAAGTTTATTTCAAATGACTACGCCGAAATAAATTATAATAAAGTTGTTATTTAAAATAAATGTACTCAAATAAATTCCTCTCAAATAGTTATTTCATAGAGTTTATTTGAGATAATGATATTTTCAATATTTAACTTATTATCTTTATTTGAAATAAAATTTGCCCAGCTCTGGTACAGACTATACAGCCTTCGTACCGTCGAATTTTTGCTTGAACATTCTGTTCGCACAACCAACACTGTCTTTTTAATATTTACAAAGTACTGTATAATGTCCATACAGGGCGTTCATTTGAAAACTTTCAAGGTCATTTGAAGGTCAACTATGTTTCTTCACATGGAAACCTATATTTTTTATCATGGGATTTTATTGTACGTAAAAAGACCAGCAATTTTCTTAGGATCCTTTTCTTTATCGGCGCACTAGTTTCGGAGATATTTAAAGAGAAGTAGAGCGAGTCATGCTTATACTGCGATGAAGTTTGTAATTTCTTTATAACTATAACAAATTTTCAAAATTTTCTCCGTTGTTTTCTAAACAATAATACAGACGATTCTCAAATTCTGAATGAACATTTTTGACGGTATCTGTTGAACGCTTTACTTCTCTTTAAATATCTCCGAAACTAGTGCGCGGATAAAAAAAAGTATGATACGCAAATTGCTGGTCTTTTTATGTACAATAAGATCCCATAATAAAAAATATAGGTTTCCATTTGAAAAAACAAAGTTGACCTTCAAATGACCTTAAAAACGCCAACCAAATAAAAAACTGATACTGCCCCCCTCATTCTTACATAGTCACATGGAAACTAACAAACGAAAACGAAGAAACTACCATGTATGCTCCACAAACAAAAAAAGAAGGACAACAAATTTAATGTGCAAGTCTTGTGGAGTTGCGTTACGTCTTAAAGATTGTTTTGCTGCATATCATTTAAAAGAGAAATACTAAGTTATTACCAAAGAAAACGTAGATAAAGAAATATAGAAAACAAATTTTACTTTTATTTACATATGTATATCTTCCACATTTCATGAAAATAGGGGTAAGGATTGAAAACTCATGAGAGCTAACGATGACATTAGTAAAACATGAAAATTTATAATCACCCGTAACCTCAAGAACGGCCGGCGCTAAGCGAAGAAATTTTTAGGAGACGTGCGGACGGCAAAGTGTTAATAAGAATGTTCTTGTCGACTTACCAGCACGAAGCGTGACCTCACGAGACAGCACTGTCCCCACGGAGCTGGTAGCTCGGCATCTGTACCTTGCGTTGTGGACCTCCGCGCGAAAATCCTGCGCGAGGAACGGTGGAAAGTAGAGGGTCCCATTCCCGAGTAATTGCCTGCAAATAACGGAAGAAAAAAAAATGTTTGTCGTCGGCCATAATGTCCCGCGTACATTTCCATTCCCGGCGTTATCACCGGAAATGGAAACTCTACTCCTCCTAGATTTCCTTCGCTTCTGCGAGTACCGAATATTAAAATGCGAGAGGAACATCAATGTTGTAATTAGGAGTGCATACGGTCGCAGCGAGTGTGGGTGAGCCTGATGATGCCGTTCATTGCCCTCGCAATTTTTTTTCGATTAATATCGCATTATATTCACTTTAATGTACAGGGTAAATCGAAATATTGTAAGGACATCATTGATCCACGAAAGAAACATATATTTAACTTGTTAACTGTTTATGTCGAGGTGGCATTTTTTTACGACGAGTATACTCGTAGGAGGAAAAGTTGTATTTGCTATTGAATAAAATTTAAAAGAGTGCGCGGTGCAGTTTCAAAATGAAAGAACTGTTGGATTATTATTGGGAATAGTAAATGAAATATATTGACGAGTTAAAAACTGACTCGACGCTCTAAAAAAACCTTATTTTAAATAAGGATAGCGGAAGTACTGCCTGTGGTGGGTTTTAGGAAAAACCCTCGACATTGCAAGGCTAACAAAACAGTTCGTAGAGTCCTAGAGTTAAGTGGGCCCCAGCATTCCTGTGAGTGTCCTAGTCAGTCCCTTACAGAATTCAGTGCGGTGAAGACGTTCTTTCCGAGCCGTTAAATAAAGACGTATTTTACAGTACAACGGTTTATTTAATTACTCCATATTCAATCATAATGCTGGCTTGAAAGTAATTACGCACACAACTGCACGTTCAACGATTGTTCATAGTATGTGTTTATTACTGAAGGTGTATGAAGTTAGAAATCCAGGAAATATTTCAGAAAATACAGGGCTACATACGCGAGTGGAGAATATCAATTATTGATCAGACGAGTGATGCAGGAGATGCACGTTCAAACATGGAGTAGTGTAGATCAATGGATGGCCGGGCAAGGAAAACAGGAGTCTATATACAGGGTATCTCACTCGATTTTGATCTCTTCGCTATTGTTAGTCCTACTGAAACATGTTTCAGATAAGAATTAAATGATGCTGAGTGGGGCACAATTTGGTGACATTAGTTCATTCGTGGGCGAACGCGTTAAGGTCATATGAAGGTCAACTTCGTTTTTTTAAATAGAATTATAAACCATTCGTATAACAGCATTATTGAAGTCGAAATATCTACTAAACGAATAATTTTTCAATATAAATAGGCTAATACTTTTTTATAAAGAATGTCCAACTGCATCGATTGATTCATTAAAACGAATATAATTCTATTTAAAAAAATCGAAGTTGACCTTCATATGACCTTAACGCGTTCGGCCACGAATAAACTAATAATACCAAATTATGCCCCACTCAGCACCATTTAATTTTTGTCTGAAACATTTTTCGGTAGGACTAACAATAGCGAAGAAATCAAGATGTCAAAATCGGGTGAGACACCCTGTATATAACGAGGGAAGTAGTGGTGACTTGCGTTGTCGGTGTGTTGTCGGACAAGAAATGCATTAGACAAGATAAGTAAAGCCATTTGAATAAACAAGTAGTACCAGTACATCCCTAGTCAGGCAAGGAAATGAATAGGAACATTGAGCACGTTAGGAGTGCAGTGCAATTCAATATTCTATAAAATAACAAATTAAAGCGTTTTAATCAAACAAGTAGAAGATCTCATTCTCTTGTCAAATAAGAAAATCAACACGAATATTCAATATAACTGAAATTACGTTTATAGAAAAGGTTTGTGCGCAATATATCGGTTAGTAAGTGACGCGGATCAACCATTCGCGAAACGTCAAACGGAAGCCTATCAATTAGACGAGTAGAGGGTATCGATGGCCCGTCAAACAAATAGAATAACGTCCGCTGGACAGGTAAATGGCGATAATTAATAACACAGCGGGGCTTTATAAAATCATTTTTCGATCAGTTATAGAGTTTACGGCACCCATCGGATATTTCATGCTGACGTGCGCGTACGGTGAAGTTGAACGCATTAAACGTTAATGTAAATCATTTCCCCGGGCAAGCATCGTGTATCCGCCTCGTTTAATCCGTGTTCATATTTATCACGAGTACGGGAAAGCTTGCCCGGGACACGTTGTCGATAATCGAAACTGAAAATTCGGTTATTTCCGCGAGCATCGATTTTTTCACGGTACCGTGCGGGTCAGTGCTCGAAATCGAAATTTCGCATCGCATTTCCTGAATACGACAATCTCCATTTACCTCGCATTCGTGACACTCACATGTCCTGCTCGGACGGCCATCTTTAGTGAGGTGAAATGTAGCAAAATTTCAAAACAGTAAAAATACGTCTTTTTTGAAAAATCGAGTGAAGTGGATTACAATACAGTTTCGCTAACTATTTTTCTTTATACCTTGATTTTTGGAAGTTCTTCCTGTCTCAACAACTCCATCGAGGATATTTATGTCAAATTGTCGACATTACGAACATTGTATTTTCAAAAATGGAATCGAAGATGCAGATAATAAAATATGTAGTAATATAAATGTTTCTAATAGTGGTGAGAGACCGTAAAATGAATTTCCAAAATGGGCTCCAAAATTTCCACGGTTCCATCAATTAGTATTACATTTAAATATACATTTCCGTTGAATTCGTGAGTAGAAATCAATTTTGCTTTGCAGCATCACAAATGAAGCGAAGTAATAAATGTGTATATAAATCGTCGCATCAATGTACATTAAACAATTATCAGATTAAATTAAAATGGGGCCGTAGCTGTCCTAATAATTCGCTTAAACTTTAACGCAAGAGGTCGCCGAACGAAAAAGCTTTAAATAGAGGGTCACGACTCAAAAAAGAGAACCTATGAATTAGACGAACGACTGGCACGTATTACCATGAAATGACCGTAGCGCTGACAATTATCTCGTCCCCCGTGCATTTGCATTTTTTCCAGTTCCACCGAAAGAAACATGGACCCCCTCGGAGCCTTCTACGAAAATTGCAATTGACCTCTGGTGTCGTGTAAAATAAAACTTTGAATTCCCCGATAAAAGGTTTCAATTGAACGTTTCTCCACAGGTTCCAATTTGCTTAAATAACGAGCGATTTATTAATAATTCTAGCAGGACGTCAAACTGCGATCGAAACTCGAAATTCCTTCCATCTCGCGAATTAGACTTGATGTAATCTGCGTTCGAATTTTGACCTCGCTTTCGAGCCAAATTTATACAGAATTTTACTCGTATAACGTGCATGGTAACGACACGTTTCAGAGCAAGTGTGTGTGTGTGTGTGTGGAAATGGTGGCAATATGTTTTTAAAATGCAAACAGGAAATATGGTTTGATGTTAGTGTGGGTAGATCCATTGTCGAATCGGTGTCGCAACAGTGGAATATAATGTCAACACGCGACCGTAATGGTTTAAATACGCTGGCCCGATTTTTTTCTCTCTCGACCGTGCCCTGTATGGTATTCTGTGTCGAACATGCAGGCGGTACCGTGTCATGCACGGTTTTTCAACGCGTCAAGCGTCATCAACAGATTCCCACTCGTGCGGGGGTGGCACCGCCCACGAACCACGCCGTCCCATTTTCGCGGGGGCCGAGGATGCGTTAACCAACTCCCCGGTCATGCATCATCCGCTCGATGTGTGACCGGCCACTGTAAAATATAATAATCTTGTCACACGGATTAAATGGGCGGGACGTTCGTGTTGGCCCAATGCTCGCGCGAGAAACATATTCCGGTATACGAGCCATAATGCCAGGTGTCTCGTTCGCATAACTAGAAACCGCTTCTGGTTCTCGTGCCGCCACATTATATCCGTTGATCTTCCCTTCGTTGCAACTACCACGTTTTTAATACACTCGTGCAAAGAACCTGCTTCTTTATCATACATTTTTTTTCTAAAATGTTTTTAGATGATACAGCGATTGGGAAACTGAATGTATCTCGAATACGTTACGGTTTGAAACATTCCGGGAAACATTGAAAAATTTGGCAAAACTTTCTTTTGGAGGACCAATTTTTTTAAACTTTTTTTATGCAGTCCTTATAAATTTCGACGAGAAAACGTCGAAAATGAAAGTCTTATTGCCAGGAGTTTCGAGGTTCAGAAGTTATACGCGTTTAAAGTTGAGCACTTTTAAGCCTTTTTGACAGGCTAAAGCGCCGTCATATTGGTATATTTGCTAGGTGGTAGTACCGAGCAGATTCGTTAGATGGCAGCACAAGCACGTACGTAATAATAACATGTACGAAATCAACGCGACGACCTAACCCCAAACCAACGTGGACTATACCTTCTTTTTGAGATCCTGTATATTTTCATATCGCACCGATGAACACTACATTTCTTAAATTTCCGCATCAATACACAAATTATAATTATGAGCAACAATAAAATGTACAACAAACTGCAGAAAATATTCAAATCAGCCTCATTTATCCACGTGCTCCTATCTAGTAAACATACCGTTTCATTTAGCGCATGCGCTCAGTACTACTTACCATATTATCTAGCGCATGCGTTCAACACTTCTACGTCTACCACCCATCAAATATACTAATGTGACGACACTTTAATTTGTGAAAAACACTTGAAATTGATTATGTTTACACGCGTAGAACCATCTATCCAGCGCATGCGCTCAACAGTCGTACCTCTATCACCCAACGAATATCCAATATGGCGACGCCCTAACCTGTCAAAAACGCTTAAAATTGCTCACGTTTACACACGTACAACTTATAAACCAGTGAATTGCTAACAATAATACTTACATTTTCATAATGTTCTAATCGATATCTACAGGACTACATAAAAAAAAGTTTAAAAAGTGTTCAAGAAAGTTAAAAACATCTGGTCCTCCAAAAGAAAGAACAGCTGAAAATTTTTCTCGTGACTGAATCTACCGTAGATTTGAAGATTGTAGCTTCCTTTTTACACCGACCTCGTACAACGTGATGTACGAATTTTTTACGGAGATTTAATTGAAAATTGTGCTCTATAATTTCACGAAGTTAAAGGAACTTTTTAATGCAATGAAATCCCAAAAACAGACACACAAATAAGAGTAAGTAGTATAGATCGATGTTTTCTTGACAAGAACGCTGTTGGTTTAATAATATCGCGAAGAGAATGAGTAGTAAAGGTCCATGTATGATTCTACAATTGTTTGATGGATTCAGACAGTCTGAAGATACAAATACAGAAATAAGTAATGTAAGTCAATGCTTTGTAAACAAGTGTGTGAGCGTATGGACGGTGTGGGAGTGCGTGTGGACCGCACCGCATGTAACATTAGAATATCGGCGCCTCCCACCGATCGCCGATGCCCTTCTGTTTTAAGAAATGAATATGTTTTACCAGCGTTTTGAAATCAATCAGTTGTCGTTGGAATGTGTTACGAATAAAAGCTCTATCACCGATCTCCGCTCTTTTGCCCATATTCTCGCATTCCATCCTCACCGATCTCCGCTCTTTTGCCCATATTCCCGCATTCCATCCTCAGAAGTGATATAAGAGTTCGAAGATATTTAGATGGTACCGTACGCAACCTATGAAAGTAGTACAAAGGAACGACTCATCAGACAAGCAACGCAAAGATTCAGACACAACGAGAACGCGTCAATACGTAAAGGAAAATGAATGAATGGCAAGAGATCCATGCCTCGCCTATCCCGTTTCGCTCGGCCATCAGATTTTAGTGTTGCACTGTTTAAAATTCCGAGAAGCACGTTGGAAGGTCTCGTTTCGTATCTCGTCGAAGGATCCCGCCTGAATGCGGCGGTCGGACCGCAGGATTCAATCACTGGTAAAGAGTTTCGGAAAATGTTACTTTCACCTGGGAATTCTTCGCTGATCCCAGACATCGACCACGGGGAAGATTGGATCGTTTCTGTCGAAGTCACGGAACAGTTTGATTCTTGGAGCGGATACGAATAGTACGAGTTCCCCGACCGCAAAGAAGTTCGCGGGTATCGCAGGGAAAGCAACCTTGGATTCGGCTGGCACCCTTTCACCGTTCTCATTCTCCTCTTCTCGGACCCCAAGGTCCTTTGAGTCTTCGATATCTTCGCTCTCCACGGTCAGCCATTCAACGGTCGCGTTCATTTACGTCTCGGGCGAAATTGGCTGCCAGTTATCCGGTGCTCGAATACACCGATCGATCGAAGACGTATCGGTGCCCTCGAGGGTTCTCGTTCCGACGAGGAAAAGAAACCCACCGACGAGTTCGAAAGCGTACGATAAAGGGAACGATGGAAAGCAGTATCCAGCGTAGAGATACATGTCGTTGAAGGACCCGGCAAAGGAAGATACGCAAGGATAAAGGGTTTCAAGGGGTTGTGTCATTGGGAAAAGAGCGCAGAAATGTAGAAGCGAATGTCAAGCAAGAAAGGATCGTGTCTGATCAAAGCCGTTCTATACTCCTTGTTTGAGTACAATCCTTGCGACACTTGTTGGATGAGACGTCCATTTTTATTACGTAGTTCCATTCAGAGTACTTCCGGCCGCATCTTCATCTTCGTGACACTTGGCTGATGAAGTATCGATCTTTACTACTCGCTTCTTGTTCATCCACATTTCGCCTGGATGGCTTAAAATGATTATTAATCATTTTTATGGTAATTATATAGAAAAAGTCTGCGTACTCCGATTTTGATGAAATTTTAATATGTTATGGAGCAACACATTCTGAACAACTTTTTCCTTTTCCAATATAGGGGGATCGCTTTCGAGTTTTCGAGATATTTGCAAAAAACTATCGGTTATGTTAATTTCATAACGGAAACCTTCTTTTTAGAAACACTGGGTGCGTGTGAAACACTGGGTGGGTGGGTGAGGTATTGTCGCTTCTCATCTCCACAACGTGTTTACAAACAAAAATAAACAGATGCAGCCCGAAAAAACCAGGAAATGGAATGACAGAAGAAACAAGCAGAATTAACTCCTGTAGATAACTCTGATTATACATAGGCTGAGCTTTCAATTTTCAAAGATTTCCTGGACATAGAAAATGAAATGCTAAATTCGCGAGAATAATGGCTATTTGATGGAAAATAAAACCTTTAAATATTTCTCAAATTTTCGATTTGTAGCGAACGGTTGACGATGAACGCTCGCTGCTCCGTTTTTTTTTTCATCGTTCCGGCACGGCAACGCGATTAACGTGTGATGCACATCTATCGAAGTCATGGGAACGAGAGTTTACGCTTTCCCCGGGGACATCGAACTGTGGACAAACTTACGAGAGACGGCCATTGGATAAGGAACATTTCAATTACCAGGAGGAAATGGTATCCCCAGGTGCCACGGTTACGATATTGCCGAGCGTACAGCATCAAACTTCCAATAATACGAATCTTACACGATCCGGAGGGCTTCGCCTAGCTGTATCCTGAGGATAGATACCGGCAGTCACCCTGAGCCCGATCGTCAAAGATACTTCCACTTTGGATGACCCACAAAATTTGTCAACTAAACCCGTTCCTAGCACCGGTACTTGAAGCATCACCCACTCGATCGATTAATATTTTTCAATTGAATTTGAGACATGAGAAAATTTGTGTTCGTTACCATGTTCTAGGATCCTTTTTATTTTTCTTCCTATTAAATCAGTGAATTTTTCTTTTTATTGTCTTTGATGTCATAGCATGTGTTCCGTCTCAAGAGAACCGTACAAAGGTCTTTTCTTTAGACTTTATTTATGACGCCTACGTGACTCGGAAACTACTTTCGAGGATTAAGCAATCGATGCACATTTGGTGACCACTCAAGCCTCGCCTAACCCTGGTATATTTTTTCTGCGTCTTTAAGAGTTGCGCGTCATAAATCTAGTACTGACGAAGGATACTCCCGACCGAGAAGTACGGTTCTCAGGTTACCTAGCTGCGCCCTCGGAGGGAGTCGGGAACGGTCCCACGCTTTCTCCAGGGTAGGCTGGTTTAGGGGCAGACCACTAAGTCATCAAGAATTCACTGATTGGAGAATGCAGAGCTCGGCATAACCCAATGTGTGCATTTCTTCAGCATGGGTGTCACAGTATTGACACCCAACAATGGAGGACCGCCTTCTCGATACAACGAACGGTCCTCCCGAAATTCACGACGGACAGTCAGTCGAAGTCGAACTTTCAGAGAGATAAATTCACTGTAATCTACAAGACACATTCGAGCGAGATTCTCAATCTCTCGAAATCGAAGTCAAGTGATTCATAGATTTATCTCATTAGTTCCGATCAAATTGATCATTCTTAAGATCAATCGGAATCATAAACAAGCGAAATAATCGTTAAATATTTCCACGCGTATAAGGCAGAACCTGTTACATTAGCCTTACTGACGATTCCTCTAACAGGTTCGGGATGAAACGCCAATCTCAATAAATTCACGAATCAAATTCATCATTGAACTGGCTACCCAAAATTAGTTCGGCGGGTAGAAATCGGCGACAACGGAGTGGACGCGTTTTTTTTTAGGATAAATTAAATCACACGTGTCGCTCAACAAGTTTCGCGAACGAACAGCATATTTGTTGTGGCTAAACTTCTGTAGCATAAATGTTGTGTCGTGTCAGTGCTTGAACTGCGATTAGTGATACGTGCCTCAAAGAGAGGTAAAATAATAAAGAGAATAATTTTGTAACTTTAATCAAACAACGAGTGTGAAGAACGGTATATAAAAATAGAGCTGATCGCAACTCTTACTCTCCGACTCAATTTCACTACTCTTAATCTACGACTTGCTTACAACGACTTGATTTCACGACTGATCTTACAATGAACGCGCAAGAATCAAGAAACCTCGTGGGGCTGAAAATTTCCTCCACAAAATACAAAACAGTGGGGGCCCCAGCCAATGATACAATATTTGGGAGACTACAAATGACCTCCCAAAACAAGGGCAACGCCCAAAGACGAAATACGTCGCTACTAGTGTCGCCAAAAAGACGACACTCGGTTTCCTGTAATTTCACCGGAAACCACAATGTAGGCTTTTGGCTACAGGCCCCCCTTGCGCTAGGTGTGGGCCTACGCTACGCCAAGTGCCATTGAGAGTGGCACGGCTAGGCTGACTTTAACATGGTCAGCTGATACTTTCCAGCCGCACCGAAGTTATAAAACAATACATTCGTCAGAAGAAGCTGGGAGACCCCTTCGACAATGGCACTGTCCAAAATCGACCGTAACGCAGACCCAAACCAAAATTCGAGTCGGCCATACTATAAGCACGTCTCAACAATTAATTTTACTTGCATCGCGTTACGTCCTCGTAAGTGTTTACAATAATATAAAATTGTCCAGCTAAGTTTTGAAAATTTTTTCTACGATACATGCTTTTAAAACTAGGTGTACGGAGCACTAAAATTGATTATTTTACATTGCTTTATAAAAATAATAATATTGTATTTACTTAGATCTTCAGCGACTTTTATTGTAATATGTACACAAAAAAATAAATCTATTTAATAATTCCTCACGAATGCCTCCTTACACTCTTAATAATCGTAAATTAAAAATGTTTGAATCCGTCATTTTGATGGGGCCCCGTAAATCTAGTGTTAAATGTACAGGTAACTTTCTTTTGATGCATTATAGTGGATCTGCGCATTGACGCATTACATACTTCTTTCCGCAAAAACGACACGAATGCGCGAATTAGGCGAGCACCATGAACTGGGATTGAATAAATAATATTTTCATTCTTCATCCGACGCGTGAAGTTTGATGAATTCGTGGGAATCGATGGTTGGCTCGACAGAAAAAGCCATCGCGCCGTGATTGCTAACCGGCACGGTTCGAAATAATTAATTAGTTGCGGCGAAAGTTGCGCGATAATGACGGCCCTGCGAGCGCAATACCGCGGTCGGATTTTTCCGGGCAGGACAATGTAAGTTTGATCGCGGAAGCGCATTAGGAAACTCCGGCAATTTACAGCGGCTCGAAACTTCTAAATCCTGGACACGCTAATCCGCTTACCTATTTTCTATCTTGTCCTACACTCTTCCGAGTAGCGCCGCGAATTGCGCAGTTGAAAAAGCGTATCTTACAAAGGCCGCTCGATAACTGAAACGGAATTACGGGAAGCCGTCTCTCTCGTCAACGAAAGCCGGCCCTCGTTGGATGCCTTCCCAGCGGACGGCTCTTTTTCGACAAATATCTTCGTGACGTCGGGAGGACAGACTAATCTCGACCAGCGACAAGTAAATAGAATTATCTCTTCTCCCCCTACAATCCTCGTATTCCCTCGTTTATTGTAGTTTTCCTTGCTGAACGAACGATTAAATCTTGACGAACGTCTTGATCACACAGGTGGAAAATGTCAGAGTCTCGTTCGGCAAGTAATTTAGGACGTTTATGGCCGAACAAGTAGAGGATGTCCGGCTTTTGTCCGACGACCGATATAGGACGTAGATTGTGAGGCAAGGCATGGGACGTTTACAATCCGACATATAGAAACTATTAGCTTTGGATTCGTGGAATGATATAGAATTTGTATCGTCAGACAAGTAGAAAGTGTCTGGGTTGTGTACTGAAACTGATACGAAACGATTTTAATCAGACAATTCAGCTACGTAATTGTCCCAGTCGATAAGTGGAACAGGACGTTTGTAACCGGAGAATGGCAATGTTTCATTCGACTAGTGGTATAACTTGCGTATTTTCAGATTAGTAGAGGATTTCAACGTCTTATCTGGCAAGTAAAGTAGGACGTTTATGACCAGTATACTGCCGCGTTAAGATATACGACATTTATAGAGGGACACGTAAAAACTGTTACCATTGGATGAGTGATATAGCATTTGTATCATACAACAAGTAGAAAGTGTCAGGGTTGTGTACTGAAACTGATACGAAACGATTTTAATCAGACAATTGAGCTACGTAATTGTCCCAGTCGATAAGTGGAACAGGACGTTTGTAACCAGACAACCGGAGAATGGCAATGTTTCATTCGATTAGTTGTATAACTTGCGTATTGTCAGATTAGTAGAGGATGTCAGCGTTTTATCTGGCAGGTAAAGTAGGACGTTTATGACCAGTATACTGCCGCGTTAAGATATAGGACATTTATAGAGGGACACGTAAAAACTGTTACCATTGGATGAGTGATATAGCATTTGTATCATACAACAAGTAGAAAGTGTCAGGGTTGTGTACTGAAAGTAATACAAAACGATTTTAATCAGACAATTGAGCTACGTAATTGTCCCAGTCGTTGAGTGGAACAGGCTGTTTGTAACCAGACAACTGGAGAATGGCAATGTTTCATTCGACTAGTGGTATAACTTGCGTATTTTCAGATTAGTAGAGGATGTCAACGTCTTATCTGGCAAGTAAAGTAGGACGTTTATGACCAGTATACTGCCGCGTTAAGATATAGGACATTTATAGTCGGACACATAGAGTGTATCGCTATTGTATCCAACAAGTGGAATAGAGTATATATAGTCAGATCCAAGTTACGAATAATTGTTGTTTCCCACAAGTGATATAGAATGTATACAGTCAGACATTGTATCCTACGGCAAGTGATATAGGAAATTTGTAGTCGGGCGAGGAGAGGATACCAGTGCTAGATGCGGCCAGCTATATATGATATACCTAGTCAGACACTCGGGACATGTAGCTGTTGTATTCGGTAAGTGATATAGAACGCGCACAGACAGACAAGTTTCGGAGTCAGTGTTTCGGTTAGGATGTGCCATCGGTCGGTTATAACCAGGCTAGTAGAGGGTGTCAATCTTCAGGACGGTTATAGTCAAACATGTAGGGTAGTGAAACAAGAGAGGCGTAGTCGAATGAACGAGTGTCATCACTGCTTCGTCGTACAAGTGATATGGAACGTGCATACTCAGGCAAGTAGCAGAGATTAATGTTCACAATAACGTAACGCCGTAATCAGCTTGCTGCACGACACGGCCTCGTGTTCAAGCAAGAATATAGACGTGCTATGCATGCGCTACAAACAGAAGTAGAAGTAAGTGTTTAATCGGACAGATGGTTTAGAAACGTGTGTAGTTATACTTAATAAAGCTTGTCCTTAACGAATCTGATACAGGTGAGCAGTTTAATGCAGATGTACATTAGTGTAAGTACTTTAATAATAATAATGCTCATGACAGTGATTCAGAAGTGAATTGTAAGAATGTATGAACAGGAATAAGTAGTATCGGTCAATGTATTATCGGACAGAAGAGGTAGATAGTAGGGTAAATCGACCATTAATGGAAAAATGTGTTTCTCTTGGGAATGTGTATATTTGGGCACCTGGTTCGATCACCCGTTTTTTAAATTATTTATAAATAAATTGGCTCGAGTGAGGAGACATATTGCGGTTTCAAAGCAGATGGAAATTTCATTTCGATAGTATCGAAATTATCCGAGCGCTGTTCCGGGGACATGTGTTTAATCGGACAGATAGTTTAGAAACGTGTGTAGTTATAATTAATGAATCTTGTTCTTAACGAATCTGATACAGGTGAGCAGTATAATGCAGATGTACATTAATGTAAGTAATTTACTAATAATAATGCTCATGAGAGTGATTCAGAAGTGAATTGTAAGAATGTATGAACATGAATAAGTAGTATTGGTCAATGTATTATTGTACAGAAGAGGTTGAAAGTAGGGTAAATCGACAATTAATGGAAAAATGTGTTTCTCTTGGGAATGTGTATATTTGGGTAGCTGGTTCGTGCATCCGTTTTTTAAATTATTTATAAATAAATTGGCTCGAGTGAGGAGATATATTGCGGTTTCAAAGCAGATGGAAATTTCATTTCGATGGTATGGAAATTATCCGAGCACTGTTCCGGGCACATGTGTTTAATCGGACAGATAGTTTAGAAACGTGTGTAGTTATAATTAATAAAGCTTGTTCTTAACGAATCTGATACAGGTGAGCAGTTTAATGCAGATGTACATTAATGTAAGTAATTTACTAATAATACTGCTCTTGAGAGTGAATCAGATGTAAATTATAACAATGTATGAACATGAATAAGTAGTATTGGTCAATGTATTATCGGAAAGAAGAGGTAGAAAGTAGGAGATAAATCGATAATTAATGAAAGAAATGTGTTTCTCTTGGGAATGTGTATATTTGGGCAGCTAGATCGATCACCCGTTTTTTAAATTATTTATAAATAAATTGGCTCGGGTGAGGAGAAATATTTCGGTTTCAAAGCAGATGGAAATTTCATTTCGATGGTATCGAAATTATCCGAGGACTGTTCCGGGCATATTGTCCCATATGACGCTCTTATGTTGATTGCTTACCTAAGCCCGGGAACAGCAGTGACCGGTCTCTGATCTGGGCTAGTTATCCAGGTGACGTGCGGCGTTGGACTCCCATGGGCAGAGCAGCTTAGCTGGGAGCCCGTGGTATTGGAGAAGACCAGGGTACTTGGTGGCTCGAGAACGAACACCGGTCCTTGCTGGCCAAGCACAATTTCCAAAATGTACGCTGAAAAACAAACGGAAAAACCCCGTCAGTGATACTAGTATTTACGGAGGCCCCCGGTTTTTCCATGAATTTACATAGAATTTTCATTTCGCCCGATCTCCCGTTACTTCATTCACCGTTTCCGCCAAGATTCAGTCTCTGCAACCCCCAGACTATTTGAATTTCATAATTTTACTACTTCGAAAGCGAACGTTATTAACGGACTTCATCGAAGAAATTCCCAAAATAAAATTCGAGCTTCCTGGTAATCCTTTAAGCTTCAAATTCGGTTTCGCAATTCGTGATAAACCTCTGCTCCAACCACTGAATTATCCAAATCCATGGACGAATTTCGTAGAAATAAATGGTTAAATATGCTTTTAATATTTATATTTGCTTTTGATGCTAAGTTGCTTCGAATTTTAATGTTCAGAGATTCTCAAATTAATCCATAAAATCCGATTATCAGATTCTTGTTTAAATTCCTGATATTACTTTTAGCTAATGTATTCCCCTTTCTTTTCGTTATCGAAGTATCCAATGTTTATTTTTCGGCGGTGTACTACATTTTTATGTTGCTTTCAGTTACAGTATTATACTTTCAAATTTTTTATATAAATTCCTAATATTATTCGTAGATAGAGCATTACAATTCATTTTCAATATCGGTCGAAGGGCACGAGTGAAAAATCAATTATTCATACATGAAAAATCGAAGAAATTTAATGTTTCACGAGCTGAACGTAAACAGTAAAATTTAAGTTGTAAAGACTCATGTTTGTTTAAAGTTACCATTAAAAATCAGTGAATTCTTACGCGAGGATTTGATGTTTGATGTATTCTGCATTTTTGGGGGAACGATGGCGATGTTGCTTGATTATTCAAAATAATGATTAGCGAGGTAAGGACACAGACGAATTACTCGATTCGCAGGCAGTATCATCCGAGGCCATTTTCCGAGTGCACGACTCCTGCCAAGCGGTTTGACAATGAACGCTTTGATATTGCACGCGGGTATAGCATTTTGCGTTTGGGGCCGGACAACAGAAGTGCGGCGTTGGGATTGGGAGGTGTGGGGTGGAGGGTAGGGGGCGGGGCGGCGGCGTTGGCAGGGAGGGATTGTCACACAGTCCAGTGCACGCGCACTACAACAATAATTCAGAAACCGGAGAAATCAATTCCGGTAAGCCGAATTCGACCTATATTCCACATCGATTTGACACTACGGCCAGCCTGAGATTAAACGGCCTGGGAACGAGCGACCGCGTCACCGGCCCGCTGAAATATTTAATTCGAAATCCGGGGATTTAAAAAGCGCTTTCGAAAGTGGCTCTTCGATTTATAGGGAAATCATTCTCTCGTTCCGTCCCCCCGTTAAACTCTGATGCGCGTATACACTCCGTGGGAAAAGCCGCTATTCCATTCTGCGCGATATTTTCCCAGCGTAAAATAAAAAGTATGCATAAATATACTCGGCGATCTACAAAGGCGTCCGTACACAAAGCTGAATTTTATTAAATTTAATCGCTTTTTCAGCGATATTTTTGATTTAAGATGATTATACATGAAACAGTAAAGTTTTCAAATGATAAATACTTTAACGTACTACTATTGAACACTTAACGATGTTAAATTGTATGAACTGTTCCGCTGTGTGCGAAAACTTTTGCGAGTGGCTGTTTGTAGACGGGCACGTAGATAAAACTGGCAGAGAGCCAGAATGAATTTCTGCCTAACAAGTGGAAGAACAAGTTTTATATCAAGATTAATAGGAGAGACTGGCAATATTGAAAGTAGAATAAGATAGCATCTACCCTGACAATCGATGTAATTAATATTGACTATGAGATTATACAGGGTGTTCACGCTATTACTAGCTAGCGTTTTTCTTGCAAATAATAAATATTAGAAAAAATGGAAGAGGAAAAAGTAATACTATTTTCTGCAAGCAACGTAATGGCGTATGTAATTTTATTGTATTTGCACTATTTTCATGAAAATGTCGGTGACCTCTAATTTTTGTAAATGGAATGCTGTATATTTGTTCATACTATATGAAAGCGTATGTCAAGACAAATTCATTCGAATACGACACAATGACCTTCAAGATCATTGAGGGTCAGAAATGGAAGAAATATTTTGAAAATTTCGTACTACTAATGCGTTTACAAGTATAATTTATTGACGAGGCTATAGTAAATGTTCAATATAACTTTCTTGTGCATGACTACATATTTCGGCTCTATTAATTACATTCTTGTTAGCTTCTAACGTTGTCCGAAATATTAATGCACATGATTGCGTTAATTTCCTTTGCAAGTCGTTTACATTTCTTGGCGTTGTATATCGTGAATGATATCTTTACAAAATATTACGTACGAAATATTCAAAATTTTTCTGCCATTTCTGACCTTGCATGACCTTGAAGAAGGTCATTGTATTGTATACGAATAAATTTTTCTTGACACACGCTTTCATATGATATAAACATATATTTGGCATTTCATTTCAAAAATTGAAGGTCACCTTCATTTCTAAGAAAATAGTGCAAACACAAGAAAATTACATACGTCATTATGTTACTTACCAAAAAATAGTATTACTCTTTCCTCTATCATTTTTTTCTAATATTTATTATTTGCAAGAAAAACGCTGGCTAGTGATAGCGTGAACGCCCTCTATATCAACAGATAGCGTCTGTCTCAGAGATTGATGTTCAACATTATCATCTTTATCTTCCTAGAGTTAACGAACTGTGTTACGAAATTTATTCTGAATGTTTCTGCTTGTTTTGTTGTACGTTTTGCTCATTATTAATTCTACAGATTTAAAAAATAGCTTAATGAAATTTTTTCAGTGCGATCACGTACTTTATTGACTTATTTATTAGATTTCATAGAATTCTAATAAAATTCAATGGGTGGTTGGAAATGTTAAAAAAATTTAACTAGTTAACTGTGTACCTCGACTTTGTATGTGGCTACTAAAAATTTTTGTAAACTTTATTTCTCACATATCGACCTCTCGTCAATTTCTTTGTTTCGTTTCTTTACTTCATCTTTGACTCGAAAAATTCTAAAATGTCGACAAATTAATAATGCGTTTTAATTTTCACTACAAATTTTAACATAAATAGCAAGCAATTAATTTTATTCCATGACGAGTATACTCGGCAAAAACAGCTAACTGGTTAATAACGTCGACAATCTATTAAGATTATTACAGAGGGAAGGAATTTTTCATTTAACTTATTCGTGTCGCAACCAATGCAGAAAAGTTTTGTTCAGCACAAACATTTTCCGTCCAGTAATGAACAACCTATAACCAATAAAAGATACCTGACAAACAACTTGCAATTTCTTTTTAAAACTTCTTTAATGTTTTTGTTGACCAATAGCAAGATTATCGTAGATTTTTATGTTCTTGGGTGATCGAAGATTAATATACATTCAAGGCACAAAAGTATGCGTTGAAGCTATAAAGTGCCATATTCGAAAGCTCTCTCTTTATGGGGGGATGAACGTCCAACGCTTAGAAGCTTCTTCCGAAAGGACATGTTCCGCGTGTCCACGAGAATTATGGTTCGAGGGATGGGTCAGGGGGGGGGGCTTACTAAGACCGAATTTCCAGTCTAGACGATTTTTAGCGAAGCTCGAACGTTTCGCAGGAAATTCAAGCGGGATCGCCAGACAAGGTTAGCGTATGCCACGGGTGGAAACAGGGGAAACGTAAAGAGCAGCGTTTTCCGCTGACACGCAGACAGCCGTGAAAACGTTTCTCCCCGCGGAACCGCGTTGTCGCTGGGTAATGGGCGAAGATAAGGATGAGAGGTCGCGTGCGTACCGCGGCTTCCTCGAGGAGGCTTCTTTCTTTATAATCCATCCCTGGTCCGACGAATAAAAATCGTTCACGCTCCGCGTGGTACCGTCTCATTTTTACCGTCGCCACAGCGTCTACAGGAAAATGAGAACGTTCCTTAACCCATTGACTGCCACGCAAATTTAGCGCGTCTTACCCTGGGCGCCACGGTTTTATTTTAAAGGAAACATGAAGTTTTACAAAATATAATAATATTAAGTTGCTGATATAATATTGCAATGGCATTTACAGTGTCATTTACAATAATTTTAATAATAAAAATTGATAATTAACATGTTCTCTACACTATATACATTTTTCATTCATCCTTTCTAATAATTCCTAACTCAAATAGCCATTTGTAAACAATCTAAACTTGCAGCACCCACTACGAGATATCTCGTAGCTGGCAGTCAATGGGTTAACAAATTCACCAGCCGGTTCACCCACATTTAGTCATGAATGAATTTTTCCGTTGACGAATCCGCCGAACACCAGAGAATTGCAAGAGTAGCTTGTGCTTCTTACCGGAAGTTGGACGAGCAAACCGGAAAATTCTATTACGATGAGTGGGGATTTTTTGCAGTTAACACGAAAATTAGTAGGTTGAAGAAACGGCTGTACTGTACTTTGGAGGACCAAAAATTTTCAAGTTTCCTATATGCTATGTTACACATTTTGACGAGAAAATGATAGACTTGTAAGTTTTAGTAGACGAAATTCAAGTTTTGGTTACTGGATTCACTGGTTGAAAAGTTATACATGTGTAAACATGAGCAATTTCGAGCATTTTCGACAGGTTCGAGCGTCGCCATATTGGATATTCGTTGGGTGGTAGAGGTAGGACTGTTGAACGCATGCGCTGGTTGGATGGTGGGTGTTCAACGCATCGGCTAAGTAGTACTGAGCGGTATAGTCCAAGTTGGTTTGGGGTTAGTTAAAAGTGCTCAACTTTACACGCGCATAACTTCTGAACCATTGAACTCCTGGCAATAAGACTTTCATTTTCGTTGTTACCTCGTCGAAATATATAGGACTGCATCAAAAAAGTAAAAAAAAAGTGGTCCTCCAAAGTACAGTTTATCCGAAAAAACAGCACAGCAAACTCCCATGTAACAGAGGATTGTCTACAATGATTGAATATCTGCATCTTCTGCGGCGATAAGTGCACAACCTTTTTGAGGAATTGTTTGTGCATTCACGGGCATATAAAATGCAGGTGGATTGTCTTTTTAAGCAAGTTTTTTAAGCTAATTCTGTGTCGTCTACTATCTCAATTTTCAATTAAGTTTGAATACAGAAAAAACAACGCTCGTGCAGAAGTGAAGTATTTATTTGCTTACCTCATTTCTGTTTAATCTGTTTCAAATCAAATCTATTTAAGTCGGTGCAAATAGTTTCTAACAAGATTCAAATGATTCCATGCATTGTAAAGAAAATTCATCTTTAAGTTTGAAAAAATTTTGTATCACCCATGCACAATAAACGTAGCAGTCAAAATATTAAACTGGTTTACATAATTCTCTTATTGCGTTTTACAATCGAGAACTGATCTTGTTACCTAAGAATAGACAGTGCACCACCAAATTGTGGCAACCCTCCAAGCTATCATTAAAATTGCAAGTGGTCGATAAAGGTAAGGGACCGCTCGCGACACCGTCGGTCCGACCAGGCACAGCAGTAATTAATAATCGGTCCGGATTTAAATAACTTCGCGAGAAGTTGCGAGAACGATGGCGGTTTGGACAATTTTGTCCGCCGTTTAAAATCGTCGTAGTTTGCTATCGATCGAGTTAACGCCGCATAGTAGGACGAAACGACTTGACTGCGATCACAAAAATCTGTAACGTGTAAGGATGGCCTGAACTGCTACTTTTGTAATTTTTCACAGTGATTCGTGATTTTCGTGGTCGCTTCCGATTGGCGGAGAGCATAAATGTTCTTTGCTCAAGTCACAAAGACATAACCTGTACGATCTATATTGACGACATCAAAACAAAATTGCGGGTATATGCAGATATTTTTATTCAAGCTGATTGATGTTTTTTAAAAAAAGAAAGGAACTAATTCAATCGAAATGAAGAATTAGAATGACATTGAGCAAATTCACTAGGTTATAAAATCACGATCACGGTGCGAATGAAGTTAAAATTACGACCGTTGTGATTGTCTGCTGACTTAAGTATCTGTCACAAGAAAACGACAAAAAATATTGGAAAATAGAGTTTTCCATATTATAATACAATATACACAATATAATATATAATGCAATACAGTCATAAACATAATACAATCCATATGTAATACAACAATACAATTCTCTCTATAAAACTCTCTCTCTCTCTCAAGTAACATGAGCGTTTTTCTATTTTACAATATTACTAAAATGTTTTGTCCAACCGTGCGCCGGTGGATGGAAGAGGATCGATGGTATCGATCTCAGTGAAGAGGCGACCGGAAATAATTCATCGGATGAATTATTTAAGCCGGTGTGAGTCCGCGGTGCGGCTTAAAATACGTTTTGACGCGTCTGGGATTCGGACGCGTGCGCGTTGGAAGACGCAGCGATGAAATTTACATCTCTCGTTAGGAGATGCGAGCCGGGTTTCTCCACGGGCAGGAAATTGAAATTCCATTTTATGACGAGCGTCGAGTTGCCAGACGGAGACGCGTGTCGCCCGTTGCTTGATTCTCGTCTTTCTCGAAAGAATTATGATCTTGGGATGCGACACGCGCACGTTCCGTGGAAGATGTATGTACAAGAAGGGAATCACCGGGATATAGCAAGGATGGTTATTCAACCTGGCACGCGTTCGACTCGCCGATTATAAATATGCGCAGTCGACATAGTAGTCCGAGCCTGTGGGCGACCAGACAAGTGGTTCAGACACGTGGATTGTCGGACAAGTAGTTCTAACACGCGCCTGGTCAGACGAGTGGTTCCCTAATTTATGTGGCCAGACAAGTAGTTTAGAAATGTATGGGGTTCGGCGATTGGTATAGGGATGAATCTGGTCAGACAAGTGGCTTAGGCATGTTTGTTGCCAGTGGTGTGGGTCTGTGTGTAATCAGACGAATGGGATTGGACGCGGTTGGCATAGTAGTTCGGTAACATGTGTTGTCGGGCCGGTAATATTAATTTTCGAACTCGTGGATAATTGTTATTGGGCTGCGAAGTTTCCTGATCGTAGAGAAATGAACAATTTTATAACATACGCAGAGTTTTATGTGGATACAGACGTTTTAGTAGGAGAAAGTATTTATTTACAAAAAAAATGGAGCGATTGGATGAAAACAGTTTGTTTAACAAAACAAAAAAGTTTGTTTAGTTTTTGTTCCATACACGGTACAGTGGCAGTGACATCTTGATTTATTCGCTATTGTTAATTCAACCGAAAAATGTTTCAGATAAGAATTAAATGGTGCTGAGTGGGTCCTAATTCGGTGTTATTAGTTCATTCGTGGGTGAACGCGTTAAGGTCATATGAAGGTCAACTTTGCTTTTTTTAAATAGAATATACTTTTTACAGAGAGACATTCTTTATAAAAATGTATTAACCTATTTATGTTGAAAAATTAGTCGTTTAGGAGATATTTCGATTTATGGAGTAGTATTAAATCTGAGTGAGAAATGTATCATTAAAACTCGCAATTCTTCATGGTCCGTGTTTGATATCACATAGTGCATTAAATTATTATGATGTAAACCATTGCACAATTTTCGTGCCAATATTATTTCTTTTTGGCGCATTTAATTATGCTCTCGTGAAAAATTCATTTCCGTATGTGCCTTTACATACCCAGAAAAAGAATTTCGTGGTTCATTTTGATATATTCCTTTCTGAAATGTTAAACTAGTCGAACGAAATAAAACTTTTACCAAACAATTGCCTTCCGCAGTCTGCCTAACTTTATACATTTTCAGTTTTAACTTTCGGACTGCTAAAAATTCGTTTCAAATAATTTTGCAAATTTTATCGAGACGACGCCTAGCAAAACAATTAGAAAATTAATATAGGAAACGAAAAAAATATTCTGTACCTTGAAGGTTTCGGGGAACCGTTCGATAACGAAGCTGCGGCTTTATCATCGTCAATGAAGGTACAAGGGAATAAGAATGGTGGTCGACCCACCACAGAGAAAATTTACAATGAGCGCCAAGCATCCGTGAATCACCGTGGAACAGAGGGAATCCGTATTCCGGTTCTTCATTTCGATTATTACTTCGCCGCGTTCCAAGACGATGAATATCTCTACAGCGCGTCGAGTGACAATTGATTTGTTCTTCGATAATAGACACCAGAGTCGAGGAAAGGGAGAGAGAGAGAGAGTGAGAGAGAGAGGGCGACACATAGAAAAAGATAGAGAGAGAGCCCTTTTCACGGCATTTTCTCCAACTTTTATCGTAAATTTAATGAAAGCCTCGGACGCTTTTATTTACTCGAATGCCTTCATTCTTCCGAGGAATCGCGGGTCGATGAATATCTGAACGATTGAATTGAATTAATAAACCGGACGTAGGCTGTATCCGTTCCTACCATTTTGAAGGACCGCGCCGAATTCGCGATGGGATCGAAAGAAATTGATCCGGGAACGGTATCGAACGATGCAGCGTTTCGTCCAATCAATTAAACGCCGACCCGTGAGCCGCAATTAACGAATTTATTATTCCATTGTCGCATCTCTTCAGCACAGGCTCCTTGGACGATGATTCTTCGTGCATCTTCAAGGGGTTATCCTTTATGGCCAGACTATCGGAAAAGATATTGTGGGAAATCGACAACAATCGGTACTGGAGGTGCGATTATCGATGAAATTATCGAGAAACGTCTGTGGCAGGCTGCAACGCAATTATTGTAAGATGCTGCGAAATCTATTTATTTTTATTCGAATTTGTTGTTTGTATCTGAAGGAATTTGTGCATTTATACATATAAAAATTAGAAATATTGTCATTTTATATTTTGTTAATATTTATCAAAATTTTCCAATGTACACCCAATCTATATCGATGCATACATTCTTAAAATATTGTTGCTGTTAAATAGAAGAGATTATACGGAATTGCATACGGATTTTGAACGGCTGTGCACGGTTAAAGCGATTTATTTCTTAACCCTTTGAGCGCTATGAACCCATATATGGGTTCTCACACAACCATTCGTTTTTGGCTTTGAACCCACATATGCGTTTTCACATAACCATTCGTTTTTGGCTACGAACCCACATATGCGTTCTCACGCAACCATTCGGTTTAGGTTATGAACGCATATGTGGGTCCTCACGCAACCATTCGGTTTAGGTTATGAACGCATATGTGGGTTCTCACGAAACCATTCAATCTGGGAAAAGGGAATCTATAAACAGATAAATGTGACTGATGCCTGTGAGCCTTTATAGATATAACAAAAGGCTTTTGTGCAATCGTTTATCAATATTGTTAATTATATTAATTAATATTTATTAATAATATAAATTTGTATGTGCATTCATTGCGCATTAGCTAACATATCGCTACCAAAGACTTTTAAAGGTTATAAGTACTGCTACTTTTTTAAAATCTGTTCTTTGCGTTTTAAAATTTTATTTTAAATTACCCCTAAAATGTCTGTCTGTTACAATCAATATACCTTGCAATTAAAATTCAGTCTTTTTCGTACGGAGTGGGCAGTCCAGGGCGCACGCTTAACGCCGACAACGTCTGCTCAACGTGCGCTCTTTCGTAAAAAGTACGCAGTCCACGGTGAGCTGCCTCGTACGGAGTGGGCGGTCCACGGCGCACGCTTAACGTCTGGCAACTCAGCGATCAAAGGGTTAATGCCAGATGGACCTATACATTCTATTAAGAATTCTATGATGCACAAAATTGAATACAGATTATACAGGCTGTTCATTATAACTCGAACACTTAAATTATTTCCGCTACTATTAAAAGTAAGAAAAAATGACTAAATAGGTAATTATGGTAAAATAGGTAAAATTGGAGTATTGTAAAATTTGTAATTGGTAATAAAAAAAATCCTTTGAACTTCATTTCAACGGATTTTTCAAGGTCACTGTATTCTTTTTGCATATTACCATGCATTTTTCATAATGCAATGTGGTAGTCGGCGTTAAGATGAGTTCTTGCTGCGGACGGCTAGCATTTTGAGCAACTAATAAAATAAGGTGATATTACCCTTTTCGTTTTATTATTTTTGTATTCTTCAAACTGAAATTGAGTTTTTCGTCTTCAAGGTCACTTCAAGGTCATGGTGTGTCGGTCGTTGAACTCATCTTGACGCATACATGTTAACATGCAAAAAAAAAATACAATGACCTTGAAAGAACCGTTAAAATGTCCTTCAAAGGATTTTTTTTATTACCATCTGATGCACGTCTTAAAACCATGTACATCCTACTTAGTTATTTTTTCTTACTTTAAAATTAACACCCGGTATATAAAATAAATATTTTATTTAATGCCTGTGCATAGTTCACTGTTTCTACTTAGAATCAGAGCTCGTGGTTGTGCATTAGGAAGATTATCCACCGGAATAGGATAAATTTCAATCAGAGAAGTAAGTTGGTAGTAAGATTACAACCAATGCACGCAAAAATGTTATTGCGACATGATGCGATAAATTTCATCCATAAAATATGAACGATTTATCGGTAATCGTCGGTCACAACTCTACCCGGAAGTGCATTATCATAAAAAGTAGCGAGCAATAAATCTGTTTATGGTTCGATAAAGGTCGGCCGAGGAGACAATATTTCTGTCGGATCCCTCGGAACAGAAATGTTTTCGCACGAGTTTCCCCGTGGTTCGAGGCTGCGGTGTCGAGATGGAGATAGATGAGAGGAGTTCGCAGTAGCAGATGTTTCGCATAGCCATGGAACGCCGACCCCCCAAATTATAATAATGATCAATCTTCGTGTGTGCGTACCGCCGCACGTATGTATTTCCGTGGTGTACGATAAATCACGGGCGCATTAATCAGAGAAACCAAACCCAGCGAAACTGGCTGTCAATGGGACCGTAAATTGCGTAACGCTAGATTCGACGACTTTGAGCATTAGTCTCCTCTGCGTGTGCGGATGCATTCGCGACAGTAAAATCGAAATCGATCATCCGACAAACCGGCCCACTCTCGTTTCAATCACATGATCCTCGAACGGCGGACATTTTCGATCATTTCACAGTTTGAAAATTCTTAGAACCGCTCATATCACTTATGATCAATATGCGGAAACAAATTGTTGAAACCACTTCGTTTAGATACCTATTATTCCCAATGCGAGAACTATCGTTACTACTTTAACCCTTACCATTCGAATGGCGACTCTGAGGCGCCACTACAAATTGCTACACCATTATGCGGAATATTGTTTACCAGATTAAATTTGTTTATATGTAATAAATTACTAAACATTTAAATATTGTATGAGGTACTATATCAGTTACTTACGCATACAACGAAAAAAATGATGTACCATGGAAATATTCTAGGTTAGAAGAAATGTTTGGTTTTTTAGTTGAAATAGCTCCGAGTGCAAAGGGTTAACACACTGGGTCATAATTAGATAGCGGATTTCACGCATTTATGACAAAACTGACTAGATGTTATTTAAAACTGTAAAACCATTAGAAGAATTTAATAACACTGATATATTATTTTCAGCCTATTAAACACATTAAAAAAGAGAATTTCTATTTCACTCCTATTTACTACGAGGCAGGTAGAACATTTGTATTTTGCAGAAAATTTGTATTTTGGATTTTGTAAAATAAGCCATACAATTTACAATTTACAATTTGATATCCGCAGTCTACTAATCAATCGTCATACACTTTCATCGAACGCGTTTCGTTTTAGTTTTCTGACTAATGAGGACTTATATTCCACTTATCTGACTTTTCATTGATTATTCACAGTTTACTGTTCTGATCTCCGATTGACCTTACTTCACTTGCGTGCGGAGCGACAGAGCTGTACTACACGTCTGACCAGTGACATGACTAAACTACTTTTCTGGCCATTACTTTCTGCTGTACTACCGATTCGTATAACCTGTCTGACCGTTCGCTGGCATATTCCACTGCCGAGTGACACTTAATTCCACTTATCTGAATTTTCATTGATTATACACAGTTTATTGTTTTGATCTCCGACTGACCTTACTTCACTTGCCTGCGGAGCGACAGAGCTATACTACACGTCTGACCAGTGACATGACTAAACTACTTTTCTGGCCGTTACTTTCTGCTGTACTACCGATTCGTATAACCTGTCTGACCGTTCGCTGGCATATTCCACTGCCGAGTGACACTTAATTCCACTTATCTGAATTTTCATTGATTATACACAGTTTATTGTTTTGATCTCCGACTGACCTTATTTCAGTTCTCTGCAGACGACAGAGCTGTACTACAGGTCTGACCAGTGACATGACTAAACTACTTTTCTGGCCATTACTTTCTGCTTTACTACCGATTCGTATAACCTGTCTGACCGTTCGCTGGCATATTCCACTGCCGAATGACACTTATATTCCACTTATCTGACTTTTCATTGATTATTCACAGTTTACTGTTCTGATCTCCGACTGACCTTACTTCACTTGTCTGCGGAGCGACAGAGCTATACTATACGTCTGACCAGTGACATGACTAAACTACTTTTCTGGCCGTTACTTTCTGCTGTACTACCGATTCGTATAATCTGCCTGATCGTTCGCTGGCATATTCCACTGCCGAATGACTGGTGATACTTCTGTTTATCTTATCGATTGATGGTTCCACTTGACTCTGAAATGAAGGCACTTATCTTTCCCCATCCCGACTTATACGATCTTTATTGAGTTCCCTCCGAATGACAGTTCTACTCCACTCGGAATATATGTAAATCCGCCGGGAAGTTGTTGCAGTTCTCTCGATATGCATTCGACACAATCAGTCAAATGTTTCGATATCATATGAATTTATATCTCTCGCACGACAGAAGAGCCAACATTTACAATGGAAAGCACTCTGATTTGTACCTTCACATCCGTCGGAGCGCCATTCTCCCACGCCGTCCATCATTTTATGCATTCATGGGACCGGTTGCATCAAAGAGGAACCGACAGCCTTGCATTTCAGCCACGAATCTCGACGTGGCGGGATTCTCCAACGATGTAGCACGATACTCGATCGGACAAAGCCCCGACAAACCGGCCACCGTTAATTTCTATCACGGCTTTATGTACAATGACTCGATCAATTTATTCGTTTCCCTGAATTTATTACCGTTGATTTATATGTATATCGCGGTATTATTTTAAATCGACGCAGCCGTTGAAATGTCCCCGATACTACAAACTGTTCCGTTCGACAAACGGAACACGATTCTATCGAAATAATGTGAAAATGTGAACCCTGTTCCGGGGCACAGTGTTCGACGCATTAGCGATCCCCGTAATTTTATCGTCCGAAAGAGCAAAGGGTATGAATTTCAATCGACCATCCGAGAATTTCCGCCCTCGAAGCCTGTTATCGAAGTTGTCGGGTTCCGCGCGTGTGCGGTGCTATCGGGCCAATACGTGAATAATTTGTGTATCCGATTCGGTCTGCGAACCGAACAGCTGCCTGCGTCTTCCAAATAATCTGATCGATAATCCGCTAGTCCCTTCCCCGTTTGCCCGCTTTCTCGAATTGCCCGTTGGACGAACCTCGTACCTCCCATCAGAATTTCGCTTCCAACAAGCTCGGAGATCGTTCTCCGTTCCCGACGATTCACAGCTGCTGGATCATTGAAACCAGTTCGCATCGAGAGACCGTTCTACTACCGTACTGCTCAGAAATGCGGTTCGCTTTTGTCGTAAAAAATAAACCTTCCTGTGGTCTTTGAAAACATTGAGTTAATGGACGTGATTGTAGAGACTTCGTTCTTTTAAAATGAACAAACTTATAGGTGTTCAAAGATTGGTCATTGTTCGGTTATAATTAGGCGATCTTTTGTTTTATTTGAATTCTACTCGAATGAAGACATATTGATGAATTTGATTTTTATTACACCGTCGCACTGTGGTCTCAATCGACGAACTAGGAGGAAAATAATTCGAAAATCATTTTTTTCTATTAAGCACAATAGCATACTTTATGTATTTTTTCATTTTAAATTGAAAGAGGCCATGATGAAGTCGATGCGATTAATAGTTTACGAGATATGGTGATGGAATTTGTGATTAAAAAATTCATAACTTACCGAGACTAATGAATATTTATTAATTCATTATTCCTCCGATGACAATTCAATATTCTCCTCATCAGTTTGATTTGCAATACAGTTTTCTTGATCTTTTTCCACTTCGCGTCGTGCTTCAGAGTATGAGTTCTACAGTGAGTACGAAATACGCATGAGTATCTGAGTCAATAACCTTTCAACGTTATTGTGAAATTATATATATATTTTTTGACAGTAGCATTTGAAAAATGTTGACCCCCTCGTAATTTCTAGCTTGTTCTCTAAATAATTTAAGAGTATATGACGATTTCTAATCGACTGCATAAGATCTAATTGCTTCAGGTAAATATCCATGTCTCGACGAGTTATAGCACGCAGTCTGTCTACGAAAAAAAATTGTTTTTCATAAAATGGCAACCAAAGGCAAAAACTATTTGATTTATATCAAGTACAGGAGTGTTACTCTCGCTTAAAAATAGCTTGAATAGTTTGCAAAAGACACGAATACTATGTATATCAAGATGTCCCGGAGTAGAAATAATAATCTAAACCGGCTAAATTGAAATTTGTATTTAGCTTCAACTGCAGAATTCATATCATCAAAATTTAGCTTCCTCATTTTTTTATTATTTAGTGGTTTGAAAAAGTAAAATAAGTTGATATTATGAGTATAAAAGAATTTATAATACCGGATAATTAGAACACACGTTGGCATATACACTATTTCTGGAAATAGATATATTTAGATATACACTATTTATTAATGGAACTAATACTAGAAGTCACTCTGCGTATCTGTGTGATGTATAGTACATAAAACATTCACTGATACGTGTGTTATTTTACCTTTAATTTTAAACTTTTTGCCTCCTAATTCGTCGATTCGGACCACTGTGTATCGTACGCCAATTAAGTTCACTTGGACGACCGTATATTGGTTCGTACTACTTTTACGGCCAGACGTTGACTCGTTTCACTTTTATGACTGCACGTTGACTAACATCGCTTGTCTGATCGTACCAAGATTGATATCGCTCGTTTAGCTGTCTTTAGGAGTGTCACAAGTGGTATAATAATTACATAATAGATCCTCGAACAATTTTACAATTTAAAAAATACCATCTTACAATTCATATAGAAAGAAATCATACATGTCAGAATGTAAAAGCAGAAAATGTGCAACTTTTTACTCCAAGGAACGTACGAGAGTTAAAATCGGGTCGTCCAAAGAATTAAAAATTCTTGGTGCACGGTTTCATGAAATGGTTTTTTTTAAATTGATCGACTAAAAATACTTCCACTGGCTGGCCAACACGTCGCCGAGATTCCTCCGCGTACCAATGGGAAAACCAATAAAGTTCCCGGTGAAACGACATTATATTAAACGCCACTGTTCGATCAATCCTCGGGGCCGTATATCAAAGGTTCCCGCCCCCCCCCCCACGTCGAAATTCATCGATCGATCGAAAGCGAAGCATGACTCGTAAGCTCGCAAAATCTCCCGGCACGGTGGGTCTGTACGTGGCACGTGTGGGCGTGGAACGTGAGATCCGACAGTTGCAATTTTACCGCATCTTGTCACCATCCAATCTATTGTACAATACCCTCCCTCCGATCCTTCCGACCCTCCGACCGATGTACCCTCCACGCTCTTTTTTTTCACCACGTTATTTCGCCAATTTTCATTGCTCGTCCCCGGTTCCACCCCCGTGTGTCACCCCGTACCACCCCATATCGATTTTCATTGGCTGCTTTATTTGTTTGTGTAATTCTGTTTCGACCCGACACTGGTCCCAGTAGAATTGGATCTCGCGCAGTCAGACAACCGAACGAAATTTATTTTGAAAAAACTTGTCGGTTTAGACGGAATACTGAAAACAACATTGTTTTACTCGACTGATCGTAAAGTAGGTTCAAAGTGGTTGTCTATCTGATTAGCTCTCACTACTTGTCTGATCATTAGACTACGGATTTTATGTATTTATTGCAAAAATTGGATTAGTGTAATTTTGAAAGATAAAAAGATTACGAGAAATTCAGATTATCACTATATTTCTTGGAACTTAATAAAACCACTACGAATAGAAATAGATTCCTATTTGGTTCCTGTGTCTTGCAATTAATGTAAACGATTTTTATTTTGCATAAAGAACCGCGGTCTACTGATTATACACAGGGTTTCTATTATTACCTTGCTTTAATATTAGAGTTGTATTACTACTCGTTTAGTTACCGATTGCGATATTATCATTTTGCTAATTACTATACTGCGGATCCTTATGCAATATTAAAGTTGTTTGCATTAATTGCAAGGCATTAGAACCAATTAGAAACTCGTTTCTCTCTTTAGTGGTTTTATTAAGTTGTAAGAAATGTGTTGATTGTCTTAAACTGTTTTAATTTTTACACTGTTTGAAACTACACCCACCCATTTTTGCCAAAAATGCATAAAATCGGCAGTATACTAATTACATATGAGACTTCTGCTAATTGTCTGGCCACATACTGGATCTCAACTACTGTACTCCTTTTTAATTTATCAATACACAGGGTGCGGCCGAATAAAATGTACAAGTCGGCACGAGGTGATTTCTTATGGAAAAAAATATAAAATAAAATTTTTACAATTGAAGCTTCGTTCTTGAGAAAATAGAGTTTGAAAATACAGCAATTTCTTGTGCCATGAGATAGGAATCGTCTGACGCGTCTGATCATGACTAATCAATTCTACTTCCTGCGTATACTAAACACGCGAACCTGACGTTAAACTGACGGATTTAATCGAAAACTAGACGTCAAAAAAGCAAAAAAAATGTTATTCCATTCTTTCAATTTATTTGTACCTGCAGAATCACCCTCTGCCCGCTGGTACATCTATTCGACCGTTACCGGTTTATTTTATTTCTATTCATCTCTGTACTATTTATCTAACCATGCACTACTGGCGACTGGATTAGTATCACTTGTGCTGACCATAGATTAAAGTTATAGTAATTATTTGATTATTATATGGACTCATACTACTTGTTTCACCATAGATTCAAATTACACTACTAATCTGACTATTAAATCAACTCATACTACTTGTTTCACCATAGATTCACATTACACTACTTATCTAGCTATTTAGTCGACTCGTATGACTTGGCTGACCATGGACCAGGCTTATACTACTTGCTTAGCTATAACAACCACACTTACACTACTTGGGCGGCCACAGTTTAAACTGATACTACACGTCCGACAACAAACTGGCTCATACTACTCATTTCATAATGGACAATCTCTGTATTTTCTTTTCCAGTTTTCGATCGAGTTATACAATTTTTCTGACGATAGATATACCGTAATACTACTTACAAATTTACATATTTCGATCCCGATTTGCTCCATATAAATGAGTAGATTGGGAACATGCGTACCCAGAGACCCATCCAAAATTCGTTTAAATGTGTCTGAATTTTTCTGACCTTTCTTCCCATGTCAAGACTATATTTTCTCTGGGAACGTGATTCCTTCTACAGTATCATTTGCCCGGGTCAACACGGTAACCGAAAGCAGATCGGAATCAGGACTCGTCAAATATACGTGGTTCGCATGTGTTCGTCCGTTAGTCGGACGGGGATGATCAAGTTCCATGCAAAACGGCGAGTCAAAAGCCGAAAAGGAAGACGAAGCCCGTTTCGTCGTCGGTGAGCCACGCTTTTAACACGGTTTCCCACGACGCACGCCGCACTCGTGCTTATTTTTGCATGCTGTTTACGTTGTTACCCTGGCAAACGTTCGTTAACGTTGTTTCTTAGCTACGGCTTCTCTCCTCGTTGCGGGGACCGCTCTTCTATCCTCGTTGCTGTGTCGCTAGCTGTTTTACAGACGCGATAGCGAGTCTTGGTTTTCGTCAGATTTAATTTCTCCTTGCGCTAAACGAAAAGCATCTACCTTTACTGCCTCGCCGTTTCTCTACGAAAGCAACCACTCCGCCTGGATCTCTCGCCGACCGCTTTTGTAGCCGGAAACTGGAGATCGACATTGAACGCTGTGGCAAATCAACGTGAATAACCTCTTGTCGAGACACCACAAATATAGATTTTACGACAACTGTTCGGAAAACATTGCGCACTTCACACTAAATCTACAACTGCGGGTCAAAGGACCCGTTGCAGATTATTTAGTTCACATTTATTGAAGTTGTCAAGATGCTTCCACTGAACACGATTGTTCACGCTTCTGTATTAAAGTATACATTATGGTAAAAATCGCACAAAATCTAAATATATGTCGGATCTTAGGAAAAATGAGGAATTCCGCGCCGGGAATCGAACCCGGGACCCTCGCGGTTGTAGCTGATCAACTCTTACACATACCCACGGAACCCTCCTCCTTTTCCTAATCTCCATACAGTTAGAGAAAATGTTATCGGCGCAAGGTTCGATCTTTTTGAAATTCAACAACAAATTTGCAATTTAATTAATGCCCAACGTTTCGATCCAGATGTGGATCGTTATCAAGGAAATATTGCGTTTGTTGTCCACTATTTTTAATAAAGCCGGAAAAAAGAATTATTTTTAAATATAACTGAGTAAGAGTTACGATAGTACAATCACATTTTGTACACTTATTAGATAACACTTGAAGAGTGTACGAAAATTTCTTTATGCGATGAAAATAATTTTCTCTAATGTTACAGCAATGAAAGTGAGATCATGATAGTTTTAAAATTTCCATGGATCTAAAACAACTTCAGTTTCCCACTCGGTTTTGCAACGAAAAGGGTCTTTGAAAAAATTATGTTCGAGGGCGGATAACTGAGATTTTGAAACGAGGACAGGTAGAATACTGTAAGAATTTTTGAAATTACACGATTCAAAAGATATTGGCAAAATTGCGATTTCAACTTCAGCGATCTTTTAACTTTTGAAATTGTTCACGAAACTAATAATTTCAGATTTCAAGTATCCTTTTACCTCATAAGTACAAGCAGACACATGTTCATCGTACACAAAATGTGATGCAGTTCGATCTCTAACAAATAGGTATTTTGTCTTTAATTCTTATTATTATTCTCGCCGCAATTACTTGTCCGTTAACTGTCCAACGAAATAAGGATATCATTACACGTCCCATTAAATCATCAAAGAACTCGAGGAGCAGCGTGCCTCAAGAACGTTCGCTATTGAATTCCGCAATTAACTCGGGGCAATAATCGTTCGCGCAGCCAGTAATCGAAAACACGGGAGAGTGTGAGGGGAAGGGTGGACGGGGAGTAATTGCTCGACACGTGTGGAGAATTGCCGCGCGAAGGGCTCGTTCAACTTTGTATTTCTAGTGGCGGACTCAGAATAACCCCCGTGGCTGCCAAATAAAAAAAAAGAAGAAAGAAACCAATAGCAATACCATTCGTCGTTTGGTTCGATTAACGACTCATTGTGTGGCCGAGTCCTGTCGGTCTCATTACACGTCGAAACGTCACGAATTTCAACCGCAATTCGTTTCGCAATCATTCGCTTACACCAGTCGTTATTATGTAAATAAAATTGTTCATGGATGGCGAGGGAGATCGCGTAATATTACATTGTCTAATCTGAATTTGACCTGTACGATTTACCTGACTGTTGACTGGTATATACTACTTGTCTGACCATTCCTTGATATATGCTGCATGTCTGACCGTTGGCTGGTATATACTACTTACCGGGCGATTGGTTATTATGCACTGCTTGTGCGATCATTGATTCATATACAGGGTGTTCACGTTATTACTAGCCAGCATTTTTCTTCCAAATAATAAATACTAGAGAAAAATGAAAGAGGAATTTTTTTTGGTATATCTTGTAAACTAAAAGAGTTTACTAAAAAGCGTTAAATGAGTTCCCCTCATATGTGGAAAGGAAAAAGTTGTTCAAACTGTGTAGCTGCATAACATATAAAAAATTTCATCAAAAGCGGAGAGGAGTACGTCTTTATAAATAATTATAAAAAGTACTACTGTTATTTGCAAGCAACGTAACGGCGTATGTAATTTTTTTGTGCCTGCACTATTTTTCTAGAAATGAAGGTAACCTTCAATTTTTTAAATGGAATGCTACATATTTTTTTTATATCATGTAACAGCGTGTGTCACGATGTATTCATTCGTATATGACACGACATTCAAGGTCATTCAAGGTCAGAAGTGGAAGAAACATTTTGGATATGTCGTACGTAATATTTCGTAAAGATATTGTTTACGGTACACCGCTCAGAGATGTAAACGGCTTGAAAAGCAAAATAACGCAATCATGTGCATTAATATGTCCGACAACATTAGCAGAATCTACCAAGAATGTAACCGAAGAATACAACCGAAATACACTTTCATTCGACAAGAAAGTCGTATTGAACATTCGTTGCAGTTTCGCCAATAACGAATACTTGTAAACGAATTAGTACAAAATATCCAAAATGTTTCTTCCATTTCTGACCTTGTATGACCTTGAAGGTCATTGCGTCGTATACGAACGAATTTTTCTTGACGCACGCTTTCATAAGACATAAAACGTATATAGCATTCCATTTAAAAAATTATAGGATCTTCTTCGTTTTTAAAAAATAGTGTAAATACAAAAAAATTACATACCCCATTACGTTGATTGCAAATAACAGTATTACTTTATCCTTTTTCATTTCTTCTAATATTTATTGTTTCGAAGAAAAATGCTGTCTAGTAATAACGTGAACACCCTGTATATTGCTCGTCTGATCTTTTCTGTTCTATGCTACTTGTGCGATGAATTGTTGTCTTATACCACTACTTCCCAATCATTTATTGTCTCACACTATATGTCTGATCATTAGTTGCTCTACACACTACATGTCTGATCACTTAGTGTCCTCTGCTACTTGGTTGATCATTTGTTGTGCTGTACAACATGATTGACCAACATCTGTTACATGTATACTGGATGTCTGGCAAACATGTCTCATAAACTACTGAACTAAACAATAAGTAATCTGCACTTCGTGCCTAAACATTACGCGACACAATATCACTTATTTGATTATCTCCTTTGACACTGTACTAGTTTTCTGACTAATGACTAGCCTGCGCTACTTAATTTATTACATATTTCGTAATTAAATAACAGAGAATGAACTAGTGAAACTACTGGTGTAATACAATTTCGTTCAATAGAATCATTTATATATTTATATATTTTGTCGTTGACGAATGAATTGAATTCGTTTGCGGTGCAACAAATAATAACATAGACATACTAATAACTGATCAACAGTCTCGTTTGGAATATATTGGTCATCCAATAGACAGTGAATAGATTGGAAAAAGCTTCCATAATAAAATGTACAATATTTGTAAATCGATTAAATCGACGTTACCTTTCATGGACTTTTATAAGACTAGGGATTTGTGTAACGGAAGTACTCGACGGGAAAGCAGACGAAACGATGGCCATGCCAGTATATCGTACAATCGCGTATCCTTCGACACACAAATTCTGAATTACGACAACGGCGCGGCGGCGCAACGTAAAAATAACTCGCCTCTCTAACGTTTCCCCCTTTTTCCGCCCGTTTTCCGTCGCATTCGCTGCACTCGGCGGTCTCTGCCGGCTCTATTTACGATATTTTCGCAAATGATCGATGCACCTCCCTTTACCATACCCCTACCCAGCCGGGCGTCGAGTCACACGAATTGTACTGTTCCCGTTTATTTAGTCCGTTTTTCCTCTTATCGCCGTTGTGGCGGCTTCCTCCTACGCTTGTCACCAGGTGGACAGACAGACAAGACAACGCCTTCCCGCTAGTACCTGAGCCGTCACCGATTCCTATGTACAGGGTGTCTCAAACGATTTTGACATCTTGATTTCTTCGCTATTGTTACTCCCATCGAGAAATGTTTCAAATAAGTGTAGGGAGTGTAGGGTGATACTGTACCGAATTACCAATTGTTGTTTCTTTTAAACTGATAGACTTTAAAAAAAAAAATTTTTGAATATTGCATTGTCATTCAGCTCTGAGCTACGTTTCCAATTTCAAGTGTCTAGCTCATCGGGAAGTTAGTTTAAAATCAATTGCAAGATTTGTACCGAACAAACAAACAAGAAAGCGAGCTAATAAAAACGTGGTAAAAATAGAGACACACACACACACAGAGAGAGAGAGAGAGAGAGAGAGAGAGAGAGAGAGAGAGAGAGAGAGAGCGTTGAGTTTCACGAACAACAATTTCGTAGATTGAAATACTCGGATCGCTTTAATCGTTCCCGGAGCTGAGTATGTCAAAGTGTTGCTATTACCGCGTTATCGTTTGCATCGGTTTCAACATCGCCGTGAATTAGTCGAAATGCTACCGAGTCCCGTTTGTCTGTCGACGTGAATAGAACAGTTTTTACACGTTACCACTATTGTGTATTGTCTGGCCATACAGTGAATTACTGCATTCACAAATTTTCTCCGCTCCGAAATGATAATGACGAGCTCTCTAAATATCCCGGTGCTCGTTCGCGAGCGAAGAGCGTCGAATAAATTCGCCATACACCAAAAACCGAAAAAGTAAATATCTCCTGCTGCGTTTGATGGAGCCTGATGCGACTGAAAGTTTCGCAGTCGCGAGTGCATCTGGCTTGACGCACGTCTGTCGTTCCGCGAATTCAAGAAGATATCTAGGTCCACAACTTTGAAAAAAACTTCAATTTCTCCCGTCTTCCTAACAGGGTCGCGGGAACGCGTCCTCGGTGTTGCACCTCCGAATTTCCGAAATTGGCAAAGTTACAGGAAGTCAGAAATTCGGAGAGCGTCTGAAAGCTTCGCACTTCCTCGGAAATATGTTTATCGAATTTGTTTAATATTTTGAGAAGCACGCAGCCGATTCAATTTAAATTCGGTGAGCATGGTTTAGCCTGTTTTTACTTTAACACTAGATTTACGGGGCCCGTCAAAATGACTGATTCAAAAATTTTTAATTTACGATTATTAAGAGTGTAAGGAGGCATTCGTGAGGAATTCTTAAATAGATTTAGTTTTTTGTGTACATATTACAATAAAAATCGCTGAAGATCTAAGTAAATACAATTTTATTATTTTTATAAAGCAATGTAAAATAATCAATTTTAGTGCTCCGTAAAGCTAGTGTTAAAATCGATAAAATTTTTCGTTTTTTAGAATTCGTGTAGAATTAAAACAGGCGAAAATTTTTAATATCTCGCCATTCTTTTAATTCCCGATGCTTCATTTGTTTGCTGTGAGAAGAGATATAGCGACTCTCGTACCGAACAGGAAATTGATTTTATATTTTATGTTCAGCAACTTCTTTTTCTTGCGGATGCACTTAATCGCTCGCAGCAATCTCGACTCTGATAATTTCTCCGCAAACAATTTCCGGAGATTACAGGAGCGCAGATAAAAGCGTGCAGAAGGTCTGGCAGTAAACGTTACCGCGATTCAGCGTTAACAAATCTGAAAGTTAGCCTAAAATATCGCGGCAGTTTTTCCCCTTTTTCGTGTCGGAGCAGGTGCACGACGGCCAGCTCGTTGTTTCGCGATCTGCGGGGATGTTCGGGCGGTAAGCGGAAAAAGTTAGTCGGGTGTGAAAGTTAAAAGCGCGAGGCCATTAATTATCAACGATTAATATGTGCGCGAGGCGCTACAGGGGCGTGTGGGAGGAGGGGATAAAGGCGGGACGATTAATAGCCGTTCCTTTCGCGGAATGGAAACAATCGAGCCGGTTCTCGTTGCCGTAAATAATTTTTCTGAGACGAGTCAAGCGGACGGGGTAAACCGGGAAGATAATGGAGCATTGTCGAAAGGCAGCCCTGCCGAAAATCCCCACGACAGAAGGAAACCGCGGTCGGGTGATCGATAAACGTAAGCGGTTGCGTTTCACATATTTCGTTGGCGTATTATTGGACACGTAGTTGGGCTTGCGTGTATGCGCCTGTGTGTGTGTGTGTGTGTGTGTGTGTGTGTGGAACGCGTGCACGGAAGCACACGGGCACGTGACTTAAATATAAATGAAAATATACACCGGTCTCCCGGCAGATACGCGGAGAAAGGAGAAACATCAATGCGGGATATTTTGCTCTCACCCACCTCACCCCTCCGCCCCCACCTTTGATGAGGCATGCATCCGCTATTTCAGGACTGCATTTTTTATGGTACCGGATGCGCACAGACAGACGAGCTTGAATAACCAAACGCCGGTTGTTATTTCGAGAAATCGATGCCAGCGAGTCGCGAAACGCGACACGAGTCGCAACTATGTTTCAATTAATTCGACGCCGCCGACGGCGACGTGATCCCGCGGATTTTGTTGGGAAGTCATAAATAGTGCGCTCGCGAACCAGTCGTAGTGATCGAGCGCGCGATGTTCCATGAATTCTGAGCTAGAAACTTTTTATATAACTCTGGTGAAACTTTCATGGGTATATTCAATTTGTCTGGCGCTGGAAAAGAAAATGCGACAGCAGTACGTAATGAAGTACGTAGTACGAGTCAAGATGTGGTCAGACAAGTGGTGTGAATAACATTTCTTGCTGTATATAGGGTGGGGCAATAACTATTAGCACCTCAGATATCTTCGAAACTATAAGTTTCACAGAAATATTTGCTGAAATAAAATTGCACAGTACGAAGGGAGCCATCCGGTAGCGATAATAGTTTTTTTGCAGGTGGAGGTACTTTGAAGGTCACCTCCAATTTTTTAAATGGATCGGTATGTTTTTGCTTCCGTATCATGATAGAGGATCTTAAAACGAGTTCAACAACCTATTACATAAGGTCATTGAAGGTCATAGTACACTTTTACGAATACTTAAACTACCGGTTTGCCTAAATTTATCACACACATTTTAAAAGCGAAAATGGTAAATGTAAAACCAGGCAAGCGAAACAAATGAATATATAGTCAGACAAGTGAACTGGAGTAGAACAAATCAATATCTGACTATTGAAATTAATGCTCCGTCTATGATTAACACAAGTGAAATAATTTACTGTGAAGAGAAACGAGTGAAACAAGTAGATGTAAAATCGTACCAGTGAAACGAATTGACGTAAACTCAGCCAAGTGAGGTGAATCAACATATAGTCAGACAGTGAAACAAGTCAGCATATAATTATACAAGTAAAAAGTTAATCTATTGTTGGGCATGTGAAGAAAACCAATACGAAGACAAACAAGTGAAACAAGTCAACCTCTGATCATACAAGTGAAATGAATCTATTATACAGGGTGTCCCACGCAACTGGAACAGTCTGTACCTCCTAAATGGTTGGGAATAGAAGAAGATGTTATAAGTTAAAGTTAAGTGGTATAAGACGATGGATCATATGCATATAACTATGTGCACTTTTGTGCATCGGTGCATCAGAACAATGCATCTGCCACTTTTTAAAAATTAGAAACCTATATTTCTGATTGCATCAATTAATGCAGTCCTTTATGATCTACATAAAAGTATTAATATACTTATGACCTAAACGTATTCGTTTGGACGGTATCGTAACTAAAAGTTACAAACATTATAATAGAGCATCACGTGATACTCCAGAACAATTGCCGACTGACCGAAATCATTCACAAATTTACAACAATCTTAGCTATGATAACTTCCTAAAGAATAAGTTTAGGGTATAAGTATATTAGTACTTTTATGCAGAGCACAAGAAATTGCATCAATTGATGCAGTTGAAAACATAAGTTTCACATTAAAAAAAGTGCAGTTGCATTTTTCTGATGCGCCGATGCACGAAAGTGCATAAAATTAGTTGCATATTATGTACCGTCTGATACCATTCAACTTTTTTTTATATTTATATTTATTTTTATATTTATATATCTTTTATATTTATTTTTTTATTTTTCTGACATCTTCTATTCTCAACCGTTTAGGAGGTACAGCCAGTTCCAGTTGCGTGGAACGCCCTGTATATAAAATCAGGTAATGACTCAATATAAAACCAAACAAGTAAAACAAATACGCAAATCACATAATGCGTAAAATCATATTGACTTGAAGCATAGTAAGTAGACTATTTCGTGATTCCTTGATACATTTCTTAGCAGATGAATATGCAATGTAACCAGCCTAGAAACAAATATCTAAATATGAAAATTTGAAACGTATGTCCTGGTTTTAAAGTCTTCCAACGGATATTTGCAGATGCAGCAGAAGATGCAGAAAATTTCATAGTTTAATGGTCGAGCACACGTGTACCGCGTTGAAACAGTGCTAAAATATTTATAGGCGTCACGCGGTGCAGGGCGGTCCATGTCCGCGCGAGTAGTACAAGGCGCTCTCTACGCAGCCTGGTAATATGCGATCATATGTGACCCGACAAGTGGTACGTGAGCGTACGTTGTCGGACAAGAGGTACGTGAACGTATGTGATCAGGCAAGTAGTATTAGATCGTACATAATCGTGGAAATAGTGTTAGACCGTACATAATCCTACACGAAGCCTGACACAACGTTGTCCTGCAAGTAGTGTGGGTCGGTATATGGTCAGGCTGTACAAAATTGGTGTACCAAGTAGCACAGCTCCACAATTCTTTAGACCTCTATAAACAATGTGCATTACTATATTGTCAGACAAGTGATACAATACTGATCTACAAAGTAGTATGACTCAATAATTCTTGACAAACCTCTAGAAACACAATGTGGATGAGTATATAGTTGCACAAGTGGTAAAATACTGGACTAACAAGTAGTATAACTCGATAATTCTTAGCAAACCGTTAGAATCACAATGTGCATCAGAATATGGTCAGAGAAGTGGTGTAACAATGGTCTACAAAGTAGTGTAACTCGATAATTCTTGACAAACCTCAATAAACAATGTGCATCACTATATGGTCAGACAAGTGGTACATTGCTGATCTACACAGTAGTATAACTCAATAAATCTTGTCAAACCTCTAGGAACAAAATGTGGATCAGTATACAGTTAGACAAGTGGTAAAATACTGGTCTAACAAGTAGTATAACTCGATAATTCTTGGCAAACCATTAGAATATGGTCAGAGAAGTGGTGTAACACTGGTCTACCAAGTAGTGTAACTCGATATTTCTTGACAGACTTCAGGAGACGCAATTAAAATCACAATATTCCATTTCACTTCCTCTTGCGTTGCTTCTGTTGAGTTTCCAACTTCACCTTCAGCCCGAACGCGACTCAATTGAGTTTCTACAGCGTCTACCAACAGTTTCCTTCGCAGTAAAATCTCCCCGCGGCAAGGATCTACAATTTTCCACGCGATGAGCACTTTTTCCCCCATTTACACCGCGCTATCTCCACTGTCTTTCAAGACTCGCAGGATTTAGATTTCCCTGACACACGAGCAGTCTTCCCAGCATCATCTCCTCTCCTAATAGTTTCCTTCCGTCCACAACATCTCCTTCTTCCGTTGATCTTTCTCCCTTCACTCTTAGTTTCGTTCGCGTCGTGGCGCGTTCCGTTTCTTTCACTTCTTCTTCTCAGGCCAACAGCGTCCGGTCGCCTCGAGAACACGACCGTCGAGACAGTAATGAGATTTTCGAGAACCGGAGGCGGTGCCATAATCGCCTTAGGCTTGGCCGGAGCACTTGACGCGAGCGCGAGATGCAACCCCGGAAACCGTCTTCCCAATCAGTCGGCTTGCCAGCCACCCTCTGCTTCGAGAATTTAGCTGTTTTGTTCGGAATCTTCTACAGGAACGTTAACCGCTTTTGCAAAACTCTGCCCTACTGTAGGGTTAATGTAGTGCTTCATGGGAAATGTCCTGTATTTTTAAAAAATTTTTTGTCATGTGAATCATTTTGTAGCAGTTTCAATTGCAAAAAGAAATCGTTCTGGTGTCATAATTAGGTATACTAAGGATTTTATGCATTTATGGCAAAAAGGGGTAGGTCCAATTTATAACGGGCAAAAAATTAAGAAAAATTAGAGACTTCTATGTATTATTCTCGACTTACTAAAATTTTTAAGGGAAGAAAGAACTTTTCACTTAGCTCTTATTTTTTTACAAACAATGCAGAAAATTCTTATTTTGCACGAAGATCTGCAGTCTAGTAAAAATAAAAGACTAGTTTATGAATTTTTGAAGTGGAACTTCTTTGGGCACGTTAGGTGCAAAACCTCGATGCGGTAGGTATAAAACCTCGACGCGGTAGGAGTAAAACCAATCTGGCGACGAAACAGTGAAACGCTGAAACGCTGAAACGATCAAACGATGAAACGAAATTCTATTCTATTAGCATACACGGTTGAGGGTTCGGCATTCCTTAATAAAGATTATGATAAAATTCCGGTGATGCTAAGTGGAGATTTCAACGGGAACTTTGCATCGGGACAATCAAAATTATTAATAGAATTTTTTAGAAGTAAATTAAGATTGGAAATGGTAAATAATCCTAATGAAGCGACAACAAGATCAGGAACATCTCTCGATGCAGTATTTGCAAGACATTTAGACAAAATTGAATCAAGAATATTTATATCATATTTTAGCTACCACAAGCCAATTGTTTCAATAATAGAATCATAGAAAATTAAATGTCATAAAGTGTTAATAAAAATTCTAAAAAAATTGAAGAAAAAAGTTTCATTTCAGCCATGTGGTCTAAGCGCATACCAATTTTTTGTAGCTGTAGCAGTGTCAATTGTGAAAGAAACAATCATCCCCGTGTAACGATAACTTACAATCTAGGGCTGCCATCGAAATTACAAGAAAACGTACAAAATGCATTGACGAGGGAACTTTACAAAATGCTCTCTTGTCCTGATGATTCGAAAAATACGATCTTTCTCAAACTACTTTCCCTAGTCAAGATTGAAAATAACATATGGATCATCGTGGCCTATTCGTTTCATTAGTATCAACAAAGCACAGCTTATTTGCCATTCCAAGAGAAATAATATCAAAACATTCCTTATTAAAATTGTGAGGATGGAATGCTGGAATATGGGCAAAAGAGCGGAGATCGGTGATACAGCTTTTATTCGTAACACGTTCCAACGACAACTGCTTGATTTCAAAACGCTCGCAAAAACATATTCATTTCTTAAAACAGAAGGGCATCGGCGATCGATGGTGATGCGAGGCGCCGATATTCTAATGTTACATGCGGTGCGGTCCACGTGCACACCCACACCGTCCATACCCACACAAAACAATGTAATCGAAACGACGACATAGAAAAGCAGTTCAATACTTTCCTTAATAAAAGCTCAATAAAACTATCCCGATGCAAAACTCCACTAAAATTTCCACTGCAACAAGGAAACTAAGAAGAAGAATCGACGAATAAATTCTGAGAAGACCAACCACGAACGTGCGAAGTATGAAGGTTGTTTTCTCGTGTCGACAATTCAAAAATTGATTTTTTTTCTCCGACGAAGCACACTCGACCGAGCGCATTCTTCCCGTCGGCGCAGATAAAACGGTAAGAAGCGAATAAATCGGATGTACGATGGAATCGAAGGATAGGGGAAACCGCGGCCGTGCAAAAAGAGAGCGTGGTGGGAGTGGTTAGGGGTGGTTGGAATCGTGGAAGAAAGCTCTCGGGACGAGTCAACAGCCGAAGGAAAGACGAGAAAAACCAACAAGACCGTGGACGATGGGTGGTCCGGATGGTGGTCGGGGTTGCAGGGCACGGCGATGAACGCGAGAAAATCGAGGAAAAAAGGTGACATCGTAGAAAACGGACGGAGAGGAGTAAGAAGAGATGAGGTAGAAGAAGAAGAAGAAGAAGCAGAAGAAGACGAAGCAGCAAGCAGGAGAGGAAGAGGAGCTGGGCCTGCAGAGCCAGCCAGGAATATCGTCCGGGATTCCAAAGTCGACGAGAGAGTAGGTAGTCACGTCGACGTGAAAGATCGTAATTGCGAATTCGTTGACCCGCGAGTCGAGTGAGCTTCTCCACGAAGTCGCAATAGAGGGACGCCGGTTGAAGAGTGCCGGGAAAACGGGGGTTGGTTCGTCGCGAACCGGGGGTGGAGGGCAACCAACGGAGGTCCAGAGGGCGGAAGACACCGAGAGAAAGTGTGCACGGATAAAAAAAGGGAAGGGGCAAGCGGGGACATACAAGGGGAACCGAGGAAGAGGGAGAGAGAAAACGAGAGAGGGGGCATGACGGGTGGCAGGTTACACAGAGAAAACGCGCGCGCGCGGAACCAGCGAGGGGGCGGGAGAGGCGCGAACAAACAGACTTTGCAATCGTTTATTTTTCTGGCAATTATATTCTTCCGTGAAAAGAACCCGAGCCCTTTTCACTCTGTATTTATTTCTGTCGTGAATACGTCGCGAAACGTCCGACCTTCAGTGGTGCTCAAGACGAGCGACGACGGACCGACACGCGAAACCCTGGGATTTCGCGATACCGCGAATTATAAAATTTCAGGATTGCGTTGGTTTCATGATGGACCTCGTGGACACTTAGCAGGCCTGTGAGAGATGAATTCTGTTTGCGTTTTTTAATGAACTGGTGCGCGGTAACGTTGCTTGCTGGAGGAAATACAATACTCGACGAAATTAATAGTAGAATTACAGGGCAATAAACGCGACTGTTGCATATTACTTTGTAATAATGACTAGACTGCTTCTATTCAGACTTCATAAATTTCTATTGTAACATGCGCTTCTATAAAGAAGTTTATTTGAAAACATTTTTGTAAATTCAATTGAAAAAAGAAATTAGTAACCTGTCAGTTTGACTCATTGAATTATAATTTTCATACAACGGTTCATACGCTAAACATTGTAATATTTTACACTTTTATATTAAAACTGAAATTGCTTTTCTACCACCCTAATCATAAAAAATGTCTTAAATGTTAATATTGATATATGTATGATTGATACAGAAATTAATACTGTTCAGGAAGCCATACAGGGTGATCATTTGAAAACTTCCCAGCCGAATATCTCGAAAAGTATGAAAGATATTAGAAAAGTGTGAAACATATGTCCAAGGATTTCGAGAAGAGGGTGCAGTATCAGTTTTTTATTTGGGTGGCCTTTTCAAGGTCATTTGAAGGTCAACTTTGTTTTTTCAAGTGGAAACTTATATTTTTTATTACGGGATCTTATTGTACGTAAAAAGACCAGCAATTTTCGGTGCCTTTAAGTTCGAAATCAAAGATAGAGCCGCGGTCCTTTGAGTCCGCATGCCGACATGAGCGACTCGATACCAAATGTTTCGATGAGCTGCCGGACTCAGTCAGTCGAAGCCCAGCTTTAGAAGAGAAAGGATCACATAAATATCGTTCAAAAGATATCTATTTTATTATTACAAAATTACCTTGCTTCCCTAAAACTAACAGTTAATCTTACTGTACGATTATTAACCCTTTGTCGTATAGCGTTTTCTACAACTGCAATGATCAGAACTCGTTCCTCCTCAACAAATCCATACAATAAAAATAAAAATTTGCTATTTTACATATAGAGAAGGGTATTGTGGAATTGGAAGGTTTGGCAAGAACAAGCTTCGACGTAACGTATTTATTTAACAAAACTTATAACTAATCTAATGTTCTACCCGGTACGACTTTATCTCGCACGGTATACACTACTTCTACGCTAGACTTCGCTGTTTTTGACTTCACTCTCTCTCTCTCTCTCTCACTCCTTCGCTCTCTCTTTCTTTCATGACCACAGCGTTACGCGAAAAGGTAAACAAACACGGAGGCCTGTACCGGGCCACCTGCAGACGCTCGTGAACTCGCTGAACACAAGCGAATCAGGCGATCCTACAGTATCATAGCTTAATTTGGTCCAACACCTTGGCCGAACCATCGTTCATTTTGAGAAAGACAATATTTCATGAGTTAAAAACTGTATAAATTGTTTAGAAATTAGTTTATCTACATATTCTTAACTAGAAAATACAGCTGGTCTAAATTCGACTGCTCTCCTATTCAATTATCGATAACAGCGGATCTTTATGCAAAATAAAAGTGGTCCAAGTTAATTGTAAAACATTGGAGCCACTCGTAAGCTTTTTAAATTTTAAATTTCTTCTATTCAATTTTCCCATAAATGCATAAAACTCGCAGACTACTGATTAAAGAAGGCTGAAATTTGATTTCTACCAGTCTACAACCGGCTCAGCGTCCGCGACATTTTCTGAGCACATTAAAGCAGCAATAACACTATCAACAAAGAAGAAAGCTCGGCTCGAGGAAAGCTCGAAAGTTTCCTGCGAGAACGTCGGGGTACGACTGTAACAGAATTCTTGTTGGAAAATTTTTCGCGAGAGGATCGCGTGCTGCCGCATATCCTTTAAATCCATCGATACACTTGCGCGTGCGTACACATGTATACACACAAATACAGGCGCAGACAGACGGGCGTTCCAACAATGGGACGCGGAACTCGGCACGGTCACTTTCGCGAGTGAAAACTACCGACGTCAGAACTCCATTCAGGGTACGGGTCAATTCTGTCGTAAAGCGGCAACGAGTGATTCTTGAAATGCTCCCTCTGGAGGATTTAAAGAAGCTCTCTATTGGAAATGCCTGCTTTATCCGCTGCCTTCGCCTTCCACCCTCGGGAATTACGCCTTGGTTCAACCTTAGTTTCCTAAGCTCGGAGACTAAGCAACTTATGGATCTCCGTGCATATCCGTTTATGCATAATACACGACTGCTGTGCTTCACTTCAGCATTTCAAGTTTCTCTCTCATTTTCTAACCAAACATTACACACGATTTTGATTTGTTTTAGTACCATTATTAACGCGTTAAGCGCCACGCCAGCACGTAAGAAATTAATAAGCCATCGAATCAATTTTTTAATGGAACCCGTAACTGATGGGTCACGATTTATTACAGTCATTACTTTTTTAATTTTCTTATAATTCGTAGGTCCAAACAAAGGTAAATATTTACATTAGGGGCTTCCTCACTGATTTTGATGACGTTGAAATATGTTGTCAAGGTTATCATTCTGAACAACTTTTTCGTATACATGTTACCGCCGCTCAGCTTTAGTTTCCGAGATATTCACAAAAAAGTTTCAACATCTCGAAAAGTGATCGGAGTAGATCTGGGTTAGGTCTGGGTTATTTATATATTAATTAATTCATATATTTATATACTGGCTTATTATATATTTTCTTGATTGTTGGAGAACGTATTGTTTATTTGCAATACAATTTCTCATCTTTCATCTACGATCGCTCGGGCGATCACGAGTGATTATAAATCGAGCCTCAACGAGGCATAAAACATTGGTCGGAAGTTCGCTGTAAACTGGCGGCCAACTTCCCGTCTATTTAACGTCGTCGATTGTATTGGATTCTTGTAAAAATATAAAACGCCCGAACGCGTTACGATCGTCGTACCATCGAGCTTGTTAAAATTACTAGACAAGGCGTCGAACCGGAAGGTAAAGGACAAAAGCACACAGTCTCCTGTTTCCGAAGAGGAACGATACCACACCGTCTCGTTGGGAAGTTCCCGGAGAGCACGGTGATCGATAGGCAATAATTCTTAATTACCGTCATGCTTCTAATTATTGGTTTTCAAGTTCGCTCGGCTGAGTTTCGCGATTCGAGTGAGACGATAACGAGGAACTTGGCCTGATCGACACGCAGTTCTCCGCTTCAGCGAACAAACAGGAAGTTGAACAATCAGGAAAGAAGAACGTGTCCATTGGAATCCTCTGAAACGGTTTTACGGTGTTTCGATACATGAAGTTTTTCGATCGATGTGTGTTTGTTTTCCTGCTAGAAACGATTCCTAGTTGAAAACGATGAACAACATTTTTTCGTTCTACCTAGAGAATTTATTAACTACTCGTTTTCTTGTTATACACGATTCTTACCACTTTGACAATGTTAGATTAAATCTTTCTAATGGATTTGGAGAATTGTTTTAAACGAAACCAGTGATGCTCTCGTTTTTTTTTAAATAGTAGAATCTTTTTCTACCATCATTCGAACAGTAAAACGAACAATTATGTAAATACAAATTTGTAACGGTTCGGATTATCGCGGTGACGATAGTTCTGTATCGACGACGTTCCTCCTCGTTGCCGATAGGTCGTCGAGCCAGGGTTCGCGGCGAGGAGAACTGTCGGCATGGAGCGGAGAGGTTAAGGTGGGGTAAATAAATACACGTGCTGGTTTAGTTTATAAACGAGCTGCTGCTCGCGGTATCGGTGTTCGCGTCGCGGAGGATCGGTGCGGACCTGGTGGAAATCGCCGAGTCGCGGTGGTCGAAGAGCAGGGGACGCCCCGCTCGGAGGTGGTTTGGGGGGAGACGAGCAGGGTACTCCCTGATCGGTGCAGTAGTTGAGGAGGGGAACAGGGTACTCCCTGTTCGTGTCAGGACGGTGCGGTGAGGTGCGGAGCAACTCACTTTCACTAACTCCTTTCTTGTGAATGTCGCTTTGCGGAATACCGTGAGAGGCTCAGAGGACAGGTAAGGTGTGTTAGACGGTCCGCATTCAGATCGGTTTCTCATAGCGGTCCGGATTCCAGTGCATTAACGAATCCGTGCACCGGATTATATGTATGCGACGGTTCCTCTCTAGCTGCGAGAATCGCGCTACGCGTCGTGGCCATCTGGCGGCGGCGCGCGTGACTAGCGGTGCGGTGCGGTTACGGCTTAGTAACAGACAAGGTCTATTACAAATTTATTCGAACAACTTGTGAACAAGCTTTATATTTATTTGGAAACATCCAGGGAATCAAGAATTAACGAAGTACGATGAACGTTAATAATTTTTGTAAAAAAAGACTGGTGCAAGGATCATTATTTAAAAAATACGAACACCTTCCCCAAGCTTTGCTTAAACTGATGAAAATACTTTCCTATCGCAAAATTAAAGATTCAGAAAATAAAAAAAAATTTATTAGAGTTTAATATTTTTCAGGATGTGCCAATGATCGTCAGATAGTCTGATTAAAATTAACATGTATGTACAACAGAGAATTCTGCCGCGGGTCACAATTGACCCAGTGTCTAACCCTCAGCTCCCATTAAAAAAAAAAAGCAAAATCTGCACAGTCGGGAAGTGCGGAAAAAGCAAGGGTTAGGAAACAAAGTGCGCTCAATTTGCGTGACGCAGCTTCCAGCGGACAAAACACACTTTTCAGAAGTCAGGCGGGCACGAAGTGCGCCCCTGGCTATTCGTAGCCCCCGAAAAGGGTCGAGCACTTAATTAATCGAAAGTGAGACGAAGGGTGTCGAAGGGAGGTGAGATCCAAACAATGTTCAGGGTGCATCGCGCCATACGCGTCTCCTGCGTCTTGTTCCTTGCTCCTTTTGTCAGTTCCCTGTCTCCTTGACTACGGTTTTTCATCTCGTAAAATATTCGAGATTATATTGGATTATAATGACCGTGCTGAATATGCATAGCCCGTCCACGATTCGCGCAGGACAGAATATATTTTCGTCCCGGCACAGCCTCGCGGATCCTCGGCGCGTTTCTTCGCGCGCGCTCGCATATTTATAGGTCTAATTATTTATTAACGTGGATTTCGCCCGGCGCAACGCCTCTAACCTCATTATTTTATTCCGAACCTTCCAGGGAAACGAAATTCGACAGTGAACGGGAACGATCGATAATCGTGACTTCGTAATTTGGTAAATGGAAATCTTTCTTTAGTGACCACTGCGAGGTATTTGAGCTGTGACGGTCCTCTGAATCGTCCCAGTGACCTCAATCATTTCTTTTTATATTTAATTTGAATTCGTAGTAAAGAGGTTGTCAAACATGTAAGTAGACTCCAAGCATTGTGGTTAATAGACTGCGGGTCTTTATGCATTTCTGGCGTATAAAAATTGTTTAAAAATGCTGGGATAGAAAATTATATCGAACTTACGGTTAAACTTCATCTTAGGGGACCAAAAATGTTCAACTTTTTTTAATGTAATACTATACAATTTCGCTAGAAAATGATAGAACTCTAAGTTCGGATACGCGGAATTGAAATTTCAGTGCCCGGAGTTCATTCGTTCAAAAGTTATACGTAAAAGCTAGAGTTTTATCATTCTCTGGTGAACTTGTATAATATTACATTTAGAAAGGTTGAAAATTTTTGGTCCCCTAAGGTAAAGTTTAGCCGAACTTACAATGAATGCTATTACCACTGAAGATAGAATTGAATTTTATTCTAGTTTCTTAAAATTTGTCTACATAAATTGGAAATTGCATAAACATCCGCAGTCTAGTGATTAAGATGTGTATCCACTAAATTGCCCTAAAGAGTTCCCTTGGATTAATTCTCTCATTATACTTTAATTATTGTAATATTTTATTGCAACTTTTCATTGAAAATAGGGAAAAAAATCTAACAAACAACCATCGATCCCTATTCGACTTGTACTATTTTCTTATTGATATTTTGATTTATTTTGACATTTTGACTTCCAGTGCAATTTTGGCAATGTTTGAGTTACATGCAAGACTTCATAGAATATAATTTACATAACGATCCACGTTGTAATTACTTACGATTTTGTTCTACTAAACTATTTCATATGTTGGTAGCAAAATATTTACCCAAAGATTTTTGAAAACACGTTTAGGAAATGCTCAAGTGGATACGTTATGCGAATTCATTTTAATATATCAATTCTCAAGGCTTGGTAACACAGGATTAAATTTTTTTCTTAATGGTACGAGTGAAATCGGATAGATAGGTAATGGATACACAGGCTGGGGTTGCGCCGATAGATACGGGGAACCCCATAAAGTGGCGGCTGACAGCTAATGGCGCGTTAATTAGTCGCATGTGCTGATCGTTATAATTACCGATAACAGCAACATTTTAATCGGGCCCGTTTAAATAACCGCGGTGAAATTTGTGGCTGTTGTTTACGATCGTGTACGGGGCTTTTTCCTATTAATTTCTCGTTCCACGAAAATTGCTGCCATAAATTCGGCATCATCGAGCGCCTCGATACAATTCGCACCGTGACTCCCAATAATTTGCTGAATTAATATCCAGTTGCAATTCCGTTTAACGTTCTGTACGTGGCCTTCTATCCGCCCCATCCGACGAAAAACAATCCCATTTCCTTCTATCGATAATAAACACCGTGATGTCTACCAAGAATACATCGAAAATCATCTATAATATCAAAAGTCATTTAAAAATATAAAAAGGAAAATAAAGGAAACTATGAATGGCATATATATATATATATATATATATATATATATATATATATAAACGACAATTAACATCCTCGTAGACGTGTAATAATGTTCTATGCATATTATAACCTAATCTAGAATTATCAAAAATATGAAATATCATTTAAAATTCGAATCTATTTTTACAATGAAGTAAAAGAAATTAACTGCTCCATATAAAAATAAAAATACTTTCCACGTAGGTATTTAACAATCATCTGCACGTCAATTATAAGACATTTCGTTCTTGTGTTATTTAAAAAAATTTGTTTAACTAGTAAAATTGTCTTACGTTTTACCGTAGTCGATGAAAATGCGAATTCGATGTTTGCTGATTGTAATAATCTGTGGCAAGGAAGATACCGTAATTGGATGACGTAATATTTTCAGGCTTTGATTATTGGAAAGCTATTAGGTTCGAAGTAATTTCGAAACGAGTGCGCGTGCAATTCCTGGCGAGTCATGAAAATCGAATACGAAATCTCCCGAGGTTATAAAATACGCATGCGATGGCCATCGTAATCGTAAAACTTGGATGCGCCACTTTGAGAGCTATACAGCCCGAATATGACACCATTCGAGGCATAGAGCACCGGTTACGAGGATTTCTGATTGGTCGAACACGGTACTGACAGCGTCGGAATTACATGTTCAAATATGGTTGGCTTTTACGTCGCAGAATTCCATTCAAATGTATTAGAGGCTACATATTTCGACGGAGGGGAATGCTGAATAATAAAATCTGAGTGCCGGGCAGCCTCGCGAGTCATAAAAAGAAAACACAAATATCCGAATGCTCGCGACTCCTGAATACGTGGCTGCTAAACCGTAACGAAACTGTTGCCCCTGTCGCAAAGTGCAAAGTAACTGCTCCGAAATTTTATAATTCGAGATTTTATGTTCTAGCGAATATGCACACACGCCCGGAGACAGCAGAAATTCTAAATTCGAGATATTGAAGTCTGTAACTCAAACATGACAAATTAATACGAGATATCGAGTCGACTAACTTTCGATAATGGCTCTCAAGTGGATACGTTGCTTGAGTCATTAATTTCGAATATAAGAACCGCTATGCCCCTAAATCAAATCGCATGTGACTCTGAATTTTAATATTAATAACTAATGGTGCATTTTAACTGAGAGACTTTATTCTCGATAATGGCTCTCACGTGGAGACCCAGCTTGAATCGCAAATTTCAAATTTAAGGACTTCTATGCCTCCAAATACAGTCGCACGTGATTTTATGTTATAATATTAATTATTACGGGGGCATCTTAGCTGAGAGACTTCATTCTCGATAATGGCTCTCACATGGAGACCCAGCTTCAATCGCAAATTTCAAAAAGGATTTCTATGCCCCCAAATACAGTCGCACGTGATTTTATGTTATAATATTTATTATTACCGGTGCATCTTAGCTGAGAGATTTCATTCTCGATAATGGCTCTTATGTGGATACTCAGCATAAGTCATAAACACCAAACACCGTGTTTTCACTCCATAAATTTCAAATTCGAATAACTACAAAATAAAAACTCGAATTGCAGATACTTCAACATTCCAGAATCCATTTGCGAATAATTCAGTGTTAAAAAATGAAGCTGTGTATCCACTTGACAATTTTCAATAAAAACTCCGAAAACTTTGAATTAATATAATCTTTAGCAATGTAAGATCCTTCCATTTCGATAGCATAAACGCAACAGTCTTCACCACTGCCTATGTTCACAAATTCCAATTGCGAATAACTAATTAAAAATCTCAAATTGCAGATACCCCAGCACTCCAGAATCCATTTGCGAATAATCCAGTGTCCAAAAATTAAAGCTGTGCATCCACTCGACAATTTTCAATGACAACACCGAAAACTTTGGATTGAATAAGATCCTCCCAGTTCGATAGCACAAACACAGCAGTCTCCACCACTACGCGCGTTTTCCAATCGCCCACTCTCAATAACGACTCTCCCGTGTATACTCGGCATAAGCCCAGCCATTCGACTCCATCGACCTCGAGATTACACGGCTGAACTGTTCGATGTCTCCCATACAACAAGCCCTGTCCTTGCAACGACTGTAACACCAAAACCTGTTCGAGATTCCTCACACTACCCAACCTCCAATCTCCCTTACGATCTCCCCACCTCTCTTTAACAAACGCGTCACCGGAAGGCAGAAACAAATAATGTCTCACGGAAGGAGAACTACTTTGCATAGTGACGTCAGGAAAAAAATATGAACCACGTGTAGTTGGCCCTGTACCAAGTACCTCAGACCACAATGGGCATCCCCTTGCTACCAACCAGACAACCCCCCCCCCCCCCCAACGCCGAACATCTATACAGGGTGGAGCATGTGATTAGAACGATTTTAATTACCGGGTAAGTAATGATTAGACTGTGGATTTTTTAAGCAAAATAAAAATTATCTGCATCAATTACAATAAATATGAACCGAGTAGAAATTTCCTTGTTTCTGAAGTGACTACAAGAACTTAGAGATAATGGATCCACAGTTTTAAATTCTTTTAATCTTCTCATTCTTTCAAATTACAGCTACGAATTTTTGTCATAAATGCATAAAATCCGCAGTCTAGTAATGATTTTAGTAAAAATATTAAAGATTGTTTTTTAATTGGAATCATTTATACATTTAACCCCTTGCCATACCATTTTCTTTACGGCCATAATAATTAGAACTTCTTCGCCCACAAAAATGTCACAGAAGAGGAAAGAAAATTTGTTTGTGAGCATAACTACATTCAGTCTTCAATATTGATTACACGAACGTAAAATTTTATTTCGTCCGAACAGAAAGGTTTAACTTTCATATTTGTTAGACTTTATTGAAGATCTTCATCGCGAGTCTGACTGGTTAAAATACGGCAAATCCACATACTTTGATCAATTCATTTATTCGATGTGGCAAACACTAGCTCACGAAAGTATTCGAACGCCCTTTAAATCAGAATAATTTGTCTAAAATTGCACCGCGTGACTCGAGTTTATTTTTGAGCAATTGGAAGCATTGATTTACTAAATGGAATGCAAAAAAGATGTTGAAAAGATTGCAATTGATAATCTTCAACAGAACAAGCAATCATGCTCCGAATGATGTCATGTTTGGACTCGTTTCAATAAGAAACAAGTTACAAATGTGTTAACATTTCCTTAAAAAAAAAAAATAAAAAATAATAAATATGATGAGTTTCCCGATATGTATGTCTAAGTTGATACTGTCTCATGCAGAATCACTAGCTGAATCGAGCAACGGAACATAATCCCATGCAATCCTCCAGACAAAAAACACAAATTAGACCTTTATTTGACGTTCACAAATCCAGCAACATTTAAACTAACGACAAGTCTGTGAATCTGTATATCTCCATGACTCATCAAAATTATCAAAAATTCCGAAAATATAACCTTCGATACAATTTCATACGATTTCTATTAACTTTAGGTCTACAAATGCTATTCCCACTGAAAATAAGATTTCGTGTGATGCCATTGTCTTGAAATTTGTCTAAAAAAAAAATTTTTAATTCGCATAAATATCCGCAGTCTACCAATGACGTGAAAATTCGTCGAAAAAGAATTCAACCCTCGCCAGAACTATTTTTCCCTAAAATCATTGCCGGCAGTAATTGAAGTGGTTACAGTTACACGAATCGTTCCCGTATGCGTCGACACAGAGGTGCGCGTGCACCCACGCACACACATCGTCTAAGTTACACGATGCATAGGAAGGATCGTCGTCCAGTGGAGAGACATCGATGACACTATACATATTGACAAGACACTCGAGACCGCCCGGCTGGGTCCTCGCCCTCCAGGTCCTCATCGCCCTCCAATGAACCTTTCCACCCCCGGTTTTCTCCACCCAGCCAATCCACCCAGCCTCCAACCACCGTCGTCATCAACCGGCATTTCCGCGCGACCAGTCGCGTACCAGAGGAACCGCGTGCCCTGGACAGATCGTTACTTTTTCGATAGAACCGTGGAATCCCTCGTCGTCGTTGTCGTCGTCGTCGTCGGCGGCGGCTGCGGCGGTTGCGTCGATCTACAAACGCACTCGGGAGAGCCCGGGCTTAAACTGTCAATGGCTGTCGATACCGTATTGGAGATCCGAGTGCCGCGATGTCTGCGAATGTTTGAACACCGTGTTCCAAACGCGAGCGCACGCGGGGGAGGACGTTTTTATACGGTTCTTTGCTCCCTGTAGCATCCGGGAACGGTGCCCGTTCCTCTCGCTTTGCTTGACATTGTATCCGACCGTGGATACCTGCCCGATCCCCTTTGATGTCTACCGACAAGCTCCTTCTTCGCAGATTGACAGCTCTCCGAACGATGGATTTATCTTGCAAGGTGCTCGGTTGTTTTTCCCATGCTTAATTTGGCAAATAGGTGGAGACTTAAAAATCGTTATAATTTCGTGGAGACAGATCGGTTAACGATGTACCCGAGCTTGTCCCACAGTTTGAAGTTTCTATTTTTAATTGATTACGTCGTCTTTTTCATTCAGGATGCTTTTCTATTGGGAAACTGGTGTGAAAGGGACCGTCATCTTTTCTGTGCTTCTTCTTGCAAGCTTTCGAATGTGTACTGTTGGATTATCAACAAGTCACCAGGACTATGAGTTTATTATTCGTTGTCAAAAATGAATCAACGATCTCAGAATCGTTTCTAAACGATGAATTCAAAGTATTCCGGTTGATACTTTGTTGGAAGGGCCGGACTGCGGAGGCCTTCGGGTTCCAGCGGTTTTCTCCTCGGCCTCAGTTAAAATAAAGTTATCGTTGAGAGAAGAGCTTCCTTACCACGCCGTGAAATAAAGTTTCGTTTATTTTATAAGTACCAGTGTCGATTTATTAACACCCATATCCAATATGTACACTTTTGGAGCGACTCAAACTGTTTGTTATCACGACCTTAAGCTCCATAGATTGATACATTAAAGTCTGCTCTTTATAGTGTTTAACTGCGTTTTGGAGAACTCTTTTTTTCAAGTTTTTTTTATACAATCTTATAAATTTCGACGAGAAAACACCGAAAATGAAAATCTTAATGCGCGGAATTCATTGGTTAAAAAGTTATACGCATATAAAGTTGAACACTTTTAAGTCTTTTTGACAGGTTACAGCGCCACCATATTGATATATTTGCTAGGTAATACACACAAAATCGGCTAAATACTACCGAACAAATCCATTAGATGGCAGCACACACACGTACGTAATACATAATAACACATTTACTAAATCAAAATGCGAAACATTATACCATGGTCGGGCCGACCTTCTCCGCTCCCACGATGACCTAACCCCAAACCATCTTGGACTGTACCTTCTTCTTGAAATCCTGTATGTGATTCTGTATATTTTAATTACTGGACACGGAACACGACCAATTCCATGATTATTGTTATAAATTTTCATTTCACACCGATGAGTACGACATTTTTTAAGTTTCCGCAACAATCCACAATCCTGAGCCCAAGTAATTGCTTCTTCTGTACTACTTGGCATGTCTCTAAAGTTAAAATTTCTAATACTTCAACTAGCCATTTCAAAATCAACAATAAACTTATTAATAATTAATTTGTGAAAAACACTTGAAATTGTTTATGTTTACAAAGTATGTGTAACGACTGAATTGCTATTTAGCGCATACGCTCAGTACTATCTAGCCAATCCCGCCAATATAGCATACTATCTAACACATGCGCTGAACACTCACGATCTATCCAGCGCATGCGCCGAACAGACTTACCTACCTCTATCCAATATGTCGACGCTCTAACCTGTCAAAAACGCTTAAAACTGCTCATCTTTATACGCGTATAACTTATAAACCAGTGAATTCCTAACAACCATACACACATTTTCGGAATGTCTTCATGGATATCTACAGGTTCACATAAAAAAAAGTTCAAAGAAGTTAAGAACACGGAGTTCTCCAAAACGCAGTCGAGCTCTTTATAATCGTATCACGAAAATGGATGAACTATTTTTCGTTACAATTTTGTTGCACTTTGAGTAAACACAGTATTAGAAGACTGACGCAGAAGGGACTGTGCTTCTGCTCCTTGCAAGTTTTAATTTTTTTCGCGACTAAAAGAACCATGGAACGGTAGATTGGAGTTTCCTCTTGACAATAGTACCACCAAAATTGATGAACTACTCTTTGTTGCAGTTTTACAGCACTTTGAACGAACACGAGATGCTTTTGTATCAGAGGGCTGGTGTAAAAGGGATCGTGCGTCTTCTTCTTGCAAGTTTTAAATTTGAACAAATCTGGAAATGTTGAAAATTTTTTTTCACGACTCTAAGCACCATGCATCGATAGACTGATGTCTTCACTTTACGATAGTACCACAAAAATTGATGTATCATTTTTTATTGCTGTTTTATGGCACTTTGACTGACCGCTATGCCGTTTTTCATTTCCATTATTTTTATATTTATTTGTAATGACGGCGTTAAAGTCAATTAAACAATTTTATTATTGTTTCCAATCAAATGTTATACGTAGCATGTAGCACACACAGCATGTTATACCATATTTACTGGGCGAGTACTTCAGTAAATTCATTCTATTAACTAATATCAGGTCACCATGTTATTTCAGTTACGTGCAGCAAATAAATTCTCAGCCTGATTACATTACGATCAACAAAACGGTAAAACACAGTCATTTCTTTAAACCTAACGCAATCATCGCGATAATAGACTGCAATCTTGGCCCCTTCATTTTTGTTCCTATTAATCCAACACACCTGTTCCATACATTTACATAATGCAACCAGCCCGCGCTAAATAAATAACCGCGTCGGGCCGGAATGCGCTCATGGACTTTTCAAAATGGCGAAACGCAAATAGTACACAATGAGCGGCATCAAAAGCCACTTCAGCACTTTCTTTTCACGGTTCTTAGTCGCCGTTGCAACTGTTTCCCCGTTTCTCACCCTCGTTGATTAAATAACCAACGCAGCGAACGCGACGGCTAAACAGTCGCGACGGCTCTTAATCCCACAATAGAAAACACGGAAACGAATTAGCAGTCTCATTGTCGTCGCGACAAAGAAATCCACCGGGGCTTTCTTTGTCGTTCGAAATCACGGTGGTAGGATCGCGAGCGATCGATGTTTCCGTAGCGTTTGCTTTATCACCGGGTAAACGGGGAATCTCGGGATGCTTTCGCAGGCAATCAACGTCGATTCGCATTCCTGATCGCGGAGAGCAGCTCTAGCTCCTTACGTGGATGGTCTCGAAAGCGATCCACCGCCGCAAGTTCATTGTCGGCTCGCGGGTGAGAGAGAATCCGCTCGAGGACCGACGATGCGTTGCTCGATTGGGAAATTCGCAGGATTCTGCAATAAAAAAACTTATCAACGGGTTCTTGGCCCAGTCTAGATTTCACCAGTCTTTTGGGTCCCTCTACCCCAGACCGCCATTGTGCGACTTTTTCTACCACTTTTGTTCGTTTCGTTGAGCGGATCAATTTGTGTGGATTGACATCAGCAGACTACGAATTTCATACATTTAACAGAGATTAACACTTGAACTACCGAGCCCTGAACGCGACTGGCCTTAGCCTAAACTTTATAATAACGACAAGATTGCATTTATTTAGACTTCTTACAATTTATGTTTAAATTTATGTACTTCAATAGAAATGTTTTCCAAAAACTTACTCCTAAAAAACATATTCATAATGTGGTGGCTACTTCCAACGCACGTCACCAGATGGACAAACAGACAAGACAACGCCTTTACCGCTAGTACCTGATCCGTCGCCGATTCCTATATACAGGGTGTCCCATTTAAGTTGAGATTGTAAATAATCTCGAAGACATATGATTTAAAAAAAACTAACTGATATATGTCCTTTAGTGTTTCGAGTGGGGTGTCAAATGGCACTTCTAGTTTTCTAAATCGTGGGCGTTTTCAAGGTTATTTAAAGGTCATTTTGTCTTTTTTATCATAAACCTATATTTTTTATTTCGGAATCATATTCTACGTAAAAAAATGCACAACTTTTGTTCGAAACATTTTTTGTAAGTTTGTATAAACTTCATTATGTGTTCATAAGTCTTTTATTAAACGAATTACTACGTGTCTAGAAGTTGAGGGTAAAAATTTCGAGCATTTATTATGATGTTCTTAAATGAAATAAAAAAATCTTCCAGAATAAAGTAACGTTGTCATTTTAGTAGATAAACAAAATTATCCTTGACATAAACATGAAAAATCAGCTAGATATATTAAGAAATATTGAACTTAAATATAGATGTTTCAAACAAAAGTTGTGCATTTTCTTACGTAGAATATAATTCCAAAATAAAAAAAGTATGGGTTTATGATAAAAAAAGACAAAATGACCTTGAAATAACCTTGAAAACGCCCACGCAGTAGAAAACTAGTAATGCCATTTGTCTCCCCACTCGAAATACTAAAGGACATGCGTCATTTTGTTTGTTTTAAATCACATGTCTTCGAGATTTTTTACAATTTCAACTTAAATGGGACACCCTGTATATACCGCCCTAAGCTGTCCTTACGACATCCCTGTGTCTAGGCAGGACCCACCAGATGGGCTTACTGATGAGTCCTGTAGTGGGCCCAGGACGAAACGCTCCCTTTTCTTTTCCTCCCCTGTCTCACGCATTCTAGCAGCAGCCAAAACATTATGAAATAATAAATTGAACTCTAAGTCCATTTTATAAGATTAAAATGTCAAATAAAAATTTCTGGAGATTATACACGGACGAAAAAAGGAATAAACATCAACAGTCTACTAAAAAATATTGTCATTTGGTAGTACAGACATTATCGGAGACTTCGTTACAGGAATATCTCGCCAATTAATCGCAAGGAAATTCGCGAACCTATTCACGAATGTTTGATTTTCGTCATCCATCAATGCCTCAATACAATCGCCATTCCACCATCGGTTTCAGATCGGAATCGATAGAAAGATATCGGGTATTGTTTACACGCGTATTGTGCTGAGCCGGCTCCCCATCGTGCTCGTAGTTTTCGAGTGGCACTGTGGAATAAACGCGTGCCATTGTTCCGTGGTTTTTTGTCGTTCGCACAGAGGTTAGTGCTTATTAATCCGAGCGATTCGTAATTGTGCGCGCGCTCCGCTCGCTGGCCAATGGTGAGTTGCCGCGTTGAGAAGCGCGGGCTTTTTAAATCACATTAAGCCGTGTGTTGTTTTTGAAGGAATTTTGCGAATTTGAAAACAAGAGGAGGACACTGAACAACAAATTAAACGATATATAATTTTTATGACACTAGATATTTTAGAAGTAAGACGATTTTTTGCTGGATTTATAAACTTCAGGGAACACTTGAAACACAACTCTTTGTCTGAGATACTGTGTCTTCTTCTTTTAAGAATTACTGTAACTGTGATAGAATAGAGTTGATTCTACCTTCTCTGAGACAATTCCTTAAAACCTGCAGAGTACTATGATACTTCTAGTATCATCAAAGTTGCAAAGCGTGTTAAAGTAAAATAATGCTGACTTTACAACACAGTACCATCAGAGGATTGTGTCCATCAAATATTATAACTAGACTGCGGATCTTTATGGAAAATAAAAATTATCTGCATCTACTATAAGAAAGGGGCGTTACTTAACAATTGATTTCTCTTTTTAAGAATCTTAATAGGTTGCACATAATAAGCCAGATATATTAAATTCATCTGATGTTTCGTCTAGCTTGTGCTTCAGCTACCCATTTTTTCCAAAAATGCTTACAATCCGCAGTCTAATTATAACAATACCACAAAAATGAAGTTATTAGAAACGTTAATCGATAACAACGACACACCATGATGTCATCTGCCACCAGAATTTATTTTACGAACAACAAGCAAACAATTAATCTTCCTCAGACCTTAATCACCGATTCTGTCGTACAACAGTTAAACCGTTTCTATTTTTCAGGAATCGTGCTTCGAAAAGGGTTGAAATCGCCATTCAGCGGTATTAATAACAATAAGTGCGCCGCCGTCAATTCGCCGAGGATTCACGCGGAACAATACAAACAGGATGAGACAATGGCAACGACGATCCCCCTTTTTTTCTCTACTCTTTCCCTATACGGCTCGCGCGAAGTCAGAGACGCCGCGTGACGGCCGCCCGCGGGCCGACACTCGGAAGAATAGCCGGAGCCCACGGCCAGAAAGAGAGGAAGACAGAAGGAAAGAGCAGGAAACGAAGAAAAGGGATTTTTTTATTTAATTAGCGAGATGTACGAGCTACAAAGAGCTCCCTCTTCGGGCCATCTGCACCCACCAAGAGTTTTGCTTCAAAAGATACGGCCGCGCAGCCTCCGCTCTCACCACGCCGTCCCCTGTCCTGGGTTTCCTCTTCGACCCCCTCACGCCAGCTTTGCTGTCTCTCCGAGCGGGATTAATATCACTCCGGGCTGCGCGTGGATCATTCTCGCTTGGTCGGCCGATATCGTCGCGATTTTTCACCGCGGAGAGCTCGGTTAATGCGTTTGTCGACGCGCTTTGATCTGCCTAGGTTGTCCTTCGTTGCCTTTCTCTCTTTTCACCCCCTGTTGATCGGATGATAGCGCCGGGAATCCCAAATGATGGGGTTCGAAAAATGGCTGTGGCTTAGAATCATCCCGGGTATCATTGGCGAAAGCATCGCTGGGAATGGCTTGCGCTTCATTTTAGTATTAAGCCTTGGTCCTCCCTTGTGACTATTTAACGCTCTCCTCCGTTGCTTTTCAAAATGTATCCTCGTCCTACTATGACCTTGAAGTATCAAATTTGCTGATTTAATAACTTTTTCTTTTTCATATTGATTTTTTACCATTGCGTCAATTTAATAACAAAGGTACGATCCAGATGAAAATCCTTGGGCAAATTAAGGATGATTCTGTTGGTCCTAGGGGGCTGCAGAAGCACGCCCATTTTTGTTCAAATTACAATGTTTTCCTTACAAAATTTGAGATACAGAACAGTGTTGCCAGATCCACCCAAAACTGGGTGGATTTTACTCTCCTCCTTTTCCCCTTCCGCTATCCCATTCCACTACCATGAGCACACTCCAACGTCCCCCACTAAGACCGTAGACTGGTCACGTGACGTGCCGCGCAACGTGTCACATATTACTCTGGTCATCAGAGAGGTGGTAAACTGTATTCCCCTCGATTTAACCGATCTGGCGACACTGATACCGAATAGTATTTTCGATAAAATACATTAAGGTTGTAGTCGTTTATTTTTATTATGAAAATAGATTACTTTGAAAGTGATGGAGCAAAACACTGCTATATTTTAGACCAGTGGTGGCCAAAACGTGGCGCATTGGATGATTACAAGTGGCGTGATTAAGTTATTCCTTTTCCTCCCCTAAGCAAAGCAGATTCTATTTTTATTTCTATTTACCAACCCCTAACTATGACTGTAAGACGGTATAAAAAGTGCTCGAGTTATATGGCGCATCTGAACTCGTCTGTTAAAAAATTGGCGCATGGTATGCAAAAGGTTGACCACCCCTGTTTTAGACCACTCAGAAAGAGCGACAAAATTAAGAACAGTTTTAGAAGTTCAAGAAGAAAGTCTGAAGAAGTTACATTTCAGCTCTGAAATCGGCCATTTGGAAATATTTAATTACGTTTGGAGGAATTCTGCATGTACAGCAAATTCGAGGGCCCAAAAAGCAACGAACAAAACACTCCAGGAACAATAAGTAAAAATCGTCTTTCCCTTTCGATTTTACAGAATCAACCTCCGCTGAACAAATTAAAACTTGTCCGAATAAATCTGTGGCGGCTATCTCCTATGCTCGCCAACAGATGGACAGTGCGACAACACCTTTCACGCTACTACCTGAATCTTCCTCTGTTTGTATATACAGGGTGAGTCACCTAACGTTTGCACCTCAAATATCTTTGTTGTTTCTAAAGATACGTAAAATATGGTAAGGACAAAGTTGAATGGTACAATGTGACTGACACGGTGCCAAAAAAATTTTGTTTTTATGTCACTTTTTTAAAGATATGATGGCCACCTTGACTTTTTTAAATGGAACCACCCTTTTTTAAAGACCTACAATGATAGTCCCTTTCGTTACGAATTCAGTGACTATAATTACTCAAGGTCATTCAAAGTCACGGACAGAGTTCAACATTCCTTCAAAGCCCGTTTACAGGCATGTATCGATGTTAAATCTTATACGTTATCTCTTGAATGACCTTTACTAATTATAGTCACTGAATTCATAATGAAAGGGAATATCATTGTAGGTGTTTAAAAAAGGGTGGTTCCATTTAAAAAAGTCAAGGTGACCTTGATATCTCTAAAAAATGATATAAAAATAAAAGTTTTCTTGGCATTGTGTCAGCCCCGTTATACCATTCAACTTTGTCCTTACCATATTTTACGTATCTTTAGAAACGACAAAGATATTTGAGGTGCAAACGTTAGGTGACTCACCCTGTATAGTCCTAAACTGTCCTTACGCCATCCCGCGTCTAAGGCACGGGTCCGCTAGATAACCTTACTGATGACGAGTCCTCTAGCGGGCCTTGGACGAAACGCTTCCTTCCCCTTTTTCCATCTTTTCATAATCCGAAGAATACGCCAAAAATCAGCCATCCCACAAACATCCCCTACATCCATCCGCCACTAAATAATCGAAAATTTCCAACAGAGCCGTTATTCTCTAAGAACCTTTTAAGGTCTACTCAAGCCCACAAACCATCCTCCTCCCACTCCCGATCTCGCAGTAAAAGCAGAAGGGGTTCGAAATAACTCGATGAATCCACGGCGGGTTCAATAGAGGGCGTTCAAACTCTCCTCAGCCTAACCGCTCGTGTCCCTTATCCGCCTTTAGCGTAGGTCCTTCAACTGGGAAAATCGTGTATTTCCAGTCCGGGTTGGAGGACGCACGCAATTTTTCAAGCGAACAGACACTTGCGACCGGTGGGATAGCGAGGCGGAATCAAGAGCGGGTATCACGGCGAGGAACAAACGAGAACGCGGACAGCCGGAGATAAGAGGCAAGAGAGAAAGAGAGGGGGTTGGAGAGAGAAAGAAAGAGGGTGAAGGGGTGAGAGATGGGGAGAACATCTAGGCTTTTTGCTGGAGAATGTCCGCCGGGAACCACGGGGAAACAGAAGACCGCACGCCTCTCGCTTTGATCGGCGACGACGATAGGGGGTGTCGAGGAGATCGGAAAATATCGGAAGGTTCGACGCGTATCCGCGCGGACCCGCGTTGCCGTCGGCGACAACCCGCGCCGCCGCGAGATTGGCCGTGGATTACACTCGCCCATTGTCTACCGGCACATGTGAAAGCGCGAGTATCACTCGCGCGTGTTCGAACGGATGATCTCTGTTCCCCCTTTTCTCTCTTTCTCCCGGACTCAAGCTATTCTTCTGGAGATTGATTACCGACTGGCCGGGTTTAACTAAGTTCCAACCCCTTTGTCGCGGCACCCTTTTTACGATACTATTGTTTTAATCCTACGCAGAAGGGTGACTTTGTTCTTTATAGGATCACTGTGTTTTTGCGGATATTATTTACGCTTAGTGGGAAATTGTGGTAAGATCATTTACCATTTGAAAATTATACTCCCTTTTGATCTGCTGACTCTCGCATATTCCTTAAAGGGGTTGCACCAACGTGTTCACTACGTCGAAACGATATTTCATTGAATTTTTATTTATTCGTGACTCGATGTCTTGAACGAATATGTAAATACGTGGAACACAAAAATTGCGTTTTGACGAAAAATTGCATCAACTTTCAGCACAGAAGCATTTTAGAGTTATGATTTGATTTATTTAGTTTTTATACTTTCATAAATTTATTAACAGGGTATTGAAATTAACAGAGCACTAAAACAGGATATTTTATATGGAATGAACAAAAATATATTGATTCAAATTCGTAGCGAAATTTTGTTATAATATATGTTCAAGGAAATAAATACCTAGAATAATTTCCTATGAATTCATCTGTACAATCTAAATAATCATACTTAAATTAACAAATTTGGAACCCGTCATTTTGATAAGTCAGTTAGTTCCAGTATTAAAAATCTCAATGAATAGGATGAAGCTATATTGATGTACTAATATTGGGTTATACAAACTTCATTATGTCATAGAACAACGCATCGAGAATGTATGACTCTACTTTATAAGTTTCTATAAAATTTCTACATTTCTAATACACATTCATTCTTATAATTATTAAATTTTAAGAATGTTTTCGGTTAGTTTAATAGTATAATTAAAGTATCATAGACGAGATCAAAGAATTGGTATCTTTGCAAAAGTCTTTAAACGAAGTGTCTCTCGTACTAATATCCATTTATACATTTTAATATTTTTTCTCTGGACTGTCGATTTTAAAACATGGCAGCTACTGTCACCTAAAAATTAATCTCCTTTTATCTTGGATTTTATTGCACGATAACATTGCAAAACCGTAACGTAAAAATCCGGCAAAATTGTATATTTCACCAATTCGTGATTTTGTATATTTTATCATGAAAATCGAACAGAAAATTCTATCATCTGTCAGCGATTTTGAAATATTGTCACTGAAGTTACACAATATCGCGCTTAATAAAATCTCGTATATATTTTATTATTTTTCGTATATTCATATTTCAATGTATTCGCACGAACAGCCGCAGTGCATTTACACTTCGTCACTACGTAATATTTACGGTTCTTGTGACAAGTTCGATATTGCCGAAGGATAATCCGCTTTAGTTTTCGCACAGTATTGAACCCAACTATCTTTAAATATAATATAAACGATGTATAGAATGTTCGTACTCAAAGCTATCCGTTTCGGAAGCGCAAATTAACTGTGCTTGGAAGAATACTTACAATTAATAGAAGATTCTGTAAATGAATTATGCGTTTTGCTAGTGGTTTATAGTGGTTTCCTTAGTGGTTTATATTTAACCGCGTGTCCCTCCCAGCAAACCGTAAACGTCTGACGTTATTTCGGCAACGTTTTGGCCCGTCTGTCCAATTTTTCATTACGACACGAAATTTCACGGCGCTCTGCAACCGGGCTATCTGGTTCCCGGATAACTGTACCGGAAGCGGTAGAGATTTCTCTAAAAGTGTTACCAGAGATTTCTGTACGAGGCCGTGCATCCTGTTTGCCGTGTTAATAACAATCTTACGACTTTCATTACACTGTTCAACAAATGTCAACCCGTTTTTAGCGTCTCGATATCCGACAAACGGTTCTTATAGATTTTTATGCACAAAATGCTAATCCGCAATACAAGGTACATACATCCTTGAAATGGTGAGGGGGTGGGTGTTTCCTGAGGTTATTTAAAATAACTTTTCCCTTTGCAAAAATGGTAGCCTCCGCTTTGTTAAGCAGTTTTTAACGAGAAACACTGACCAAGAACGTGTGTACAGCAGATGGACTCCAATTTGGTACGGGGCGGCGGCCGATTCTACTGAGCGGTAGCGTTGTCGTCGCGCCGCGCTCGAATCGTGAGCAAGGGAAGGAGTCACAATTTATTTAAATAAAGCTCGCATGTTCAGCCGCAAATACACTTACTACTTCGAATTCTCTTACACGGCAATGTCTAATTATTTTTATCTAATACCGCGCAATAATTGTACGTGTGCCGACTAGAGTGTATTGTTCGCGATTCTAGCACGGCACAACAACAACGCTACCGCTCAGTAGAATCAACTGCCACGCCGCGCCGCACCAATTCAGAATCCGTCAGCTTTGGCTTCGCTTTGTTTAGCCCAAGCGTTTTTCATTAATAACTTGAAAACGAAACCTCGTATGACATTTTCGGAAAAAGGTTCTTAGACTAGCCCCACGAATCTCTCCTTTCATGGAACTCGAACATTTTTAGGACAAAAGTATATATGGTCCAAGGATTTGTGGCGGCTACTTCCTATGCTCGTCAACAGAGGGACATTATGACAACACCTTTCCCGCTACTAACTGAATCTTCCTCTGTTTGTATATGTACCGTCCTAAACTGTCCTTACGACATCCCGCATCTAAGGCACGGTTCCGCTAGATAGCCTTACTGACAAGTCCTCTAGCGGGCCTAGGACGAAACGCTTCCTTCTCCTTTTTCTATCTCACACACTTTTCAGCCGCCATAATTGGTGACCCCGACAAGCGAACAACAACGCTACTTTCTGAGCAGAGGAGACGACAACATCAACAAACCACGCACACCATCAGGAGGACTGGAAGGTGACTACTCTGTCACTGCATTGCCTGAACTACTGCCCGACCAACAGCGAGGACTTCTCCCTACTATGCGCTTCTGACGTCATCTTCGCAGCATTATATGGTTTAACGTTTCCGCACCTAAATTTGTGCGACGTTTTCGTATCTACATTTGTGCGACGTTCATCCATTGTTTGTGCGACTATACGAGTCCTACAAGCGGCTTAGGGAGCTACTCAACTTCGTCAATTCGGCAGCATCACTGGCGGGCACACTGACAGCACACATTCCAGCGACCTCCTTGGATTCCGACAGAGATCAGCGTAATTAGAGGGAAATTTGTCCAGATATCTTTGACCACTGGCAAGGGGGTAATGTGGCGGCTACTTCCTATGCTCGTCAACAGAGGGACATTACGACAACACCTTTCCCGCTACTACATGAATCTTCCTCTGTTTGTATATATAACGTCCTAAACTGTCCTTACGACATCCCGCGTCTAAGGCACGGGTCCGCTAGATAGCCTTACTGACGAGTCCTCTAGCGGGCCTAGGACGAAACGCTTCCTTCTCCTTTTTCCTCCTCTCACACACTTTTCAGCCGCCATGGATTAAACAACCACGAGGCTACAATAAATTCGAAGTACCACATCGACGGGATGTGTACCCCCTATCCCAGGTTGTGTCTCGCGGATCCAGGTGAGGGGGCAGATTAATCGCGCTTAATTTCGTCGAATCATCATTAATTTCCACGTCGAGTGGCGCGGGGCCAGGTCTCGGGTGCATCGAACCCGTTTCGCGGGAAATACGAACGGATCGACCAGCTCCCCTCCCCCCGTATATTCCATTCTGTTCGCCGGGGACTCGCGAAAGGGGCTCTGGCCTCGTCATTCTATCGCGGTGGCGGGAGGAAACGGGTTTCAGGGGGCTGAGGGGCAGGTTGGCGTGGGTGGCGGCGGAGTTATATCGGGGCTTTGGAGGTATCGAGGCTTTTGGGATCAAGTCTGCCCGTCCGTTCACGGGCTCGTCAGGCTGCGTTGGTGTAAGCCGATTATACTCGTGTAGTCGGCGTCCTTGTTCAGTCGACAGACTCCGGCAGCTCCTACGCCCCTGCACGGTCTCGTCGAGATCACGAGACCGCAGCGTGCTCGCCGATAGGCTCTCTACCAAGTTTTCGGTGAAACCCGAGGAATTTCGAGAACCGATGCTACCCGTCGTTCTTTCCGCGGATTTCCGCGGGCAATGCTTCTGGACGAAATCCAAAATCGAAACGCATGATAGTGGGTTCCGCGATGTTGTTGTCTTTTAGCTGTTGTTTGGAGCTTTGGATGTTTTTTAGAGTAATTTTTCTTCGGCGATACGGTAAATAGCAGGTAGAAGATGGTGCACGTTCGATTCCTTGTAATAGACAGTGCGTTTTGTGGTTCACGATTCGAATGTGGATTTTAAATATTTATGTCGAAAAGGGGTGGGCATAATTTCTGTTAATGCAATTTTTACTGTACGATACAGTTTGCAGTTTATAGTAGATAATGATGTTATTGGAATAGTTGTTGGGATTTTAGCTATTTGTATTAGATCCAATAAAAATATCAACGTTCACCTCAAAGACGTATATTTAAAAATTTGAATGAATCTAGTCATGGCTGCCATAAGGTCTTCAGAACCATCCACCTTGCAAGGCTTATATTACTTTGTAATTTTGTCGTTGCGTTGGAAAGTTTCTTATTTTATATTTGGTAAAAAAAGTTTTTTTAAAAATTGTTAAATGATTAATCGGGAAAAAAAGTTTTTAGAACTATGTTTCTCGATTCCCATTTTATAAATATACATTTAGAAACTAAAGATTTGGGACAACAGTTGCAACGTTTTATGGAGGCTATCTCCAGAGGCGAATAAAAGAGAGTTATTTGTTTAATTTCCTCGAGGGTATGCATTCGGTGAAAATCGTGTTTGGAGAAAGACGGGAGAGACGAAGAATAAAGACGGAACACGTTGGACGGATTTATTACACAATTATTATGGTTAGATTCGCCGCGGTGCGGGATACGTTATTCACATTAATGAATTAACTATTTACCGTGCGGCCAGTAATAAACGCCAGTAACGTGAGAAAGTGCCGCTGGCGAACCACAATCTCGACTAATCTCCACCGTTGCTGTTGCCACCGTCTACCAGCATTCTGTCGACTATATACGTAGAAATGAAGCCGCGGAAGGAAACGCAACCGCTGCGAGAATCACTAAAAATTCCCCGAGTATATTATTCTAAAAACTTTTTAACGAACCTCTCTCATCCAATAAAATGCAGTTACCCGTTAATAATTCATTTACGTCCTCTCATCCCAGTTAAACATCACTGCTAGAGGAATATGTCATGTTCTTTGTATAAAATTATTATTAATTCCAATAATTTCTACAACCTTTACTACAAACTGTATAAAAATTAATTAATATAAAAATTAATATCTCAATAAATATGTTAGTAAATTTTTTATTATCCTTTTATGTTATATTCTAAACTGTGAATACGTTATAATTATAATTTTTAATCGTATATGCGACATGGATTTATTTTTAGAATCATCAACAAAATAATATTTTTAACGAGATATTTGCGTATTAAAAGTTTAGTAGTTTAGGTTTTGTTCCGAAATAATAGGAATACTGATACACTGATATTCGCCTGATCGATAACTTCATTCTGATTTTTATTACAAACCATAGTGCATTTTACTGTTTAATAAAATCAAGTTTTATCGATAATACATATATCGATTTTTCTTTTGATATCCTCTAATCTTTAGCAAGCTATAAATCTCACACAAATATTATACAAGTAAGCAAAGAAATATTGAAAACCACATTTTGTACGTGTGCATGTACATTAGCTGACCACACTCTCCATGTATGAGCACCATTTTTATTTATATTTGCTTGTTGTTTTGCGATTTACGTCCTGCAAAAATCGCAATGCACCAAAAAAGCTTGTTCCAACTCTCCAAGTCCCAAAGAAAATTAGTAAGTTAGTATAATCATTCGAGCACTGTGATTCTAATGACACGATATCCCCTAAAGTCTGCTCCAACCACAAACACAAAGACGTTTTCTCAAAATTAGTTAATTTTGTTTTTAATAGCAATCGAACGTCAGCTTGACAAGCATCCACGCGAACTTATTGGATTAGTTCAATATTATTTAGCCAGCCAACGTTGTTAACTGAGTCTGAATTCTTCGACTCAACTAAATCTATCGCTGTCACATTCACCAAACGATGCTCTCAGAAGTCAACTTCAACCACAAACACAAAGAAGAAGAAGAAGAAGTTCGTTAATTTCTCCGTTAACACTAAATCTATGAACTACAAAAGTGAAACTTATCAGCGCATCGGCTAAGTAGTACTGAGCGGTATAATCCAAGTTGGTTTGGGGTTAGTTAAAAGTGCTCAACTCTACACGCGTATAACTTCTGAACCAGTGAACTCCTGGCAATAAGACTTTCACTTTCGGCGTTTTCTCGTCGAAATCTATAGTACCGCATAAAAAAGTTAAAAAATATTGGTCCCCCAAAGTACAGTTTAACCGCAATTGAACGTCAGCTCAGCAAACGTGCACGTTCGTCGGGTCAACCCAATATTATTTAGCTGGCGATTGGTGTCAATTGTGCTGGAATTCTATCGAGGATACTTTATCGTACAATGGAACCCATATGGTCGCCGTGCTGGGTCAACTGGTGGGGTCAGGTATCGTGAAGTAGGGGTCTAGAATGAAGGGGGTGAGAATGAAGGGAGCGAAAGGGGTTGACGTTAAATCCGAGGGAAAACGCAGGTATTTCCGGTAGGGCTGGCTCCTCGTGTTTTCAAAGGGCTTTCGTGGAAAGCGCGATACAACGTTCGACAGGCTAACCGTACCGTTTTTGACCTGGTTTCCGGTGTGCGTCGGTATCTCCTAACCCCTATGCAATCGATGCGCTCCGTGTGAGCTTTGCGTCGAAATGCCCCGTGCAACGATATTCGATATACGTTTCGACACTCGTGTTGCATACCCTTGCCGGGGATATCCGATCGAACGCAATGCCACTTTTGCTTGAACATTGTTTTAATACCTTCGTAGCCTTAATACGTTTCCTGTTCCCCTCGTCGCGTTCGACCAGGCTTCTTTTTATTATCTCTAACAACATTGTTACTTTCTACTATTTTTATCTGTTCCTACCTCACGTTTATTTCGAGGAATTAATAAGAAAATTATTTACCATGATTCTTACTAATTCTTGGCATTTTACGTTTGAACTGTATGAACAGAAAAATAGAACAATTGTTCAATGGGTTTAATAAATGTAATGCATTCTTCAGGTATCCTTAATTAGGTTATAAAGGATATTCATCCCTTCATTATTTGCAATCAATGTACACATTTTTCAATACACTGAAACCTGAGATTAAATTAATAGTCTCCGAATGCAGCTTTACATTCATTGTTAGTGTAATTCCAATGTGAAAACCGTAATATGAAAATTCAACGCAGCTTCCTTGTATTTTACTTTATTCAATGCTTTCTTCCACTAAAAGTAAACATATTTCGTTCATCTAACACGTTGATCGCCAACTCAACAATCCCAAAATTACACAAAATCAAAACAATTTATTTAACCAAACAAAAATTGGCAACTTCAGTTTTTTTATATTAATTACTGTTTCAAACCTCTTCCATTTCGCAGATCGTAAATTCTTTACACTCAATCTATTAGTGTAAAAATTAATTTTGAATTCTGTATAAATAATTTTGTCATCCAGATATGGGTGACACGGCGATGAAAGTGTTAATATAATAAAGTAATCTATAATACGTATTGTACATTGGTTTGGCCAGACAGTCTTTGTACATGTTTAAATATTTATAGTGAAATTCTACTTTATTAGATTGAAATGAATAAAATATGTCTGTTGTTAAGTCTATTCGAAAACGTTCTGGCATCTCACAGTGTCTTTAGTTTGTTTTATTATTAATTTATGCAAACAATACCATCAGTAGATTAAAAAGAAAAAATTCTGAGATTGTGAGGCTAAATGAATAAATAATTGTATGTAAATCGTAAAACCTTTTTATAGTACACAGAATAGTAAAGAGTTAAGGATGAAAAGATACTAAGAATGCTGCGGCAGAGGGAAAGACGAAAAAATGGATCAGGCGGTGAAAACAGCGACAGATTACAGGTTAGGTTAGAAGTGAGCAAAGTAGTACAACATTTTAAAACATTTACCGACGATTATTTCATAATCTTTTAAAGTTTATGGCCCATGGCTAAGGATGTTTTAATGGATCTTTCAACAACAATAGTAATTTCAATCGTGAACCAACAAGTCACCCTCAGTAACGTAATCTAATTATTTTGTTTGGGATTATTATGTAATCTTTAACGTTCCTTTTGGTACAGCACAACTATTGAAAAGCCAATTATTAAGCTTCCGGTAGATAAAGTGTTAACAACAGGAACGGGAATAATAAAAATTGTTATTTTGGGCACAAGTATCACGTTTATCGGCGTTATTTTCTTTAAGCGGCGCGATCGAGGTACGCAAGCGACGACAAACAATCCCGTGCTCGATCGAGCAAGCTTTGTGTTTCGAAAACGCTTTCCGGGCAGGTTGCAGGGTGGTCCTAGAGGGTAACTGAACTGCACTTGACCCAGTTCCCGTCATACTGCTATCACCTCGCTTATCGCGGCAAACCGGTGCTTCTGATCAAAGGTTCGCGCGCCACCGTAGTGTCTTTCGCGCGTGTATTTTAATTGTTTAAGCGCCGGCCACGCTTTTCAAATTGCCACTTGTCCCCTCTGTCCGCGTCGCCGGAATTATTCGTTTGCGTTTTCACCGAGCACCCTCTGCAAACACTATTTCGATGCAGTGAACATGATGGAAATAGACAATTTTTCATTTGCACTTTCTGTTTAATCTTTCCTCTCGATGCCAAGTGGAAAAGCTTTTATCGTATAGTTTAACAGCATCGAATATTTATTGAACATTTCTCTCTACGTTTTAGGGGAACGATGTCGTAAAACGTCGATTTGTAAACGTGTTGTTGATGAAAGTTGTTTGGTATAATTGTTGGAGACGTCGGTCAGTAATTGTTAGGTGTGTGCGAGTACTCGATTTATTCGAGTATTCGAATTTCGAGTCGAGTACTGATCGGTCTGTCGAGCCGAGTCGAGCGTTTGAATTTTTCGAGCTACTTGAAATCGACGAACTGCTTGAAAAGAATGCGAGCTACTTGAAAAAATCAACCGGTTCGAATATTTGAGCCCTCGTGAAACTTTGATTTACTCGAAAATGAATTTTCAGCTCAAAATTTTTCGAATTACTCGAATATATTCGAACAGATCTTTAACTTTCGAGTTACTCGTAAAAATTCGAATATGTTTTCTTCATGAAAACATGAAAATAAAACAGAAGCATTAAATTAGCGTCATATTTTTCTTCCTTATAGTTAGGATAGTATTTGATAGTAAATAAATGAATATTCGAGTAACTCGAGCAATACGAATTTTTACGAGTAACTCGAAAGTTAAAGATCTGTTCGAATATATTCGAGTAATTCGAAACATTTCGAGCTGAAAATTCATTTTCGAGTAAATCGAAGTTTTACGAGTGCTCGAATATTCGAGCCAGTTGATTTTTTCAAGTAGCTCGCATTCTTTTCAAGCAGTTCGCCGATTTTTTCAAGTAGCTCGGAAAATTCAAACGCTCGACTCGGCTCGTGCAATCGAATCGAGTTCAGCTCAGCTCGTAAATTACGGGTACTCGCACACCCCTAGTAATTGTACACTTATTATACATACTGAGGCAGAAACGTGAATACTGAATATTGTTACAACTGAAAGTTGAAATCGCCGGTTTCAGATTTTTTTATTTCACAATTGTTGAAGTTATCAAAATGCTTCGACTGAGAAGGATTATACACGTTGTTTCATTAAAGTATACATTATAACTACACTGCGGATCTTTATGCAAAATAAAAATGTTGTACCTGAATTGCAACAAACTGGGGCGAAATAAAAATTTAATTTTTGTTCTCAATATGTTTGATAGGCTGAAAATAATACAATAGTTCCTTTAAGTTCTTCTAATGTTTTTACTGTTTTAAATTATAACTATTTTTGTTATAACTGCATAAAATCCGCAGTCTAATTATAACAGAAATCGCACAAAATCTAAATAAATTCAATCGTGACATATTTATAAGGCAGTACATACTAGTCAGCTTTAATGGTCTGTAGGTTTAGTATTAATAATTTGAGTATAATCTACTTAGTTCCATACTTAGTCGATCACTCTTGCAAATCTCAAATTCTTCATGCAAACACGTATTGATAAAATTCATTCTAAAAACGTATTAATAAAGTTCATTCTTAGAATACAGTACTACAATTCGTTCTAGGAGCACATTGAAAAAATTGACTCGGAAAACATGTTAATACAATTCATTCTAAGAACGCATTAATAATAAAATTCATTTTAAAAACACTTTAATGAATTTCATCCTGAAAACATGTTAATATATTTACGAGAAACAGTGAAACTCAGCTCAATAATGGCGGCTCTACAGTGTTACGATCTAATGAATATAAAAAATAAATAGTTGCATTTAATAACGTCACTGCACGAGCATTAACCTAGCGGAATTCGTTCTGGCGTTTTGTATTAAAATTGCTGAAATAATAAATGTTATTACAGACCCGTTCAACTCTGTATATTCAAGTAGTTATTATAGTTGGCGTTCACCGCCGAGTTTGAAAAACTCTAACGGCAGCTTCCGGATTTTCCACAAAGGAGGAAAGCTGACAGCAGAAGCGTTTAAGTTTAATCCCCGGGCCCCGCGCCCATCGCAATCCGACGAAGCTCATTAACGCCGTATGTCTGCAAATAAAAGTTCGCCATAATAGTCGGTAATTGGGCTGCGTACCGTGCACACACGTGGCGCTAACAAATATGGCGGCGAGCATGTTCGAAGGGAGAAGCGGCGGCAGTTAACGCTTAATGCGTTTTGGCTCGAACAGCAGTGGAGGCTCTCCCTCCTCGAAGATAGAGGTTATTGGTGTACACGGGGTGGAAAATGGGTCAGAAACGATTCAATGAACACACCCTGATTCCATGAGGGGGGTAGCAGCTGCCTTCGACTGTTAAACGAAAGGAAACTTGCCCAATCTTCGAGGGCGACTCGAACTCGCATGCATTTTTCAAGGGAAGAAAAATGTTCCTCCGAGAGTTCTCTCAATCCTCCCTTTTATTGTTGTCGACATAGTCGAATTATCCCTCTGAAATAGTTGTACAAAAGATACTAGCACGATACTCTTCATGTGCACACTCTCAATTAGCAAATTATTTCTCCCCTCATCTAATTTCACGGTTTAGAGAAATTAATTTTCTACAGCATATGCAGCAAGGAATTAAAAATTTGATATTATCTAAATATTGTATAAGGGTTAATACAATGTTATGATTATTGGTTGTCGGATATTTTAGTCGTATTGATTAAAAACATAGATTTTTATAGGCTATTTTACAGAAAAGAATACCAAAATAAAACTCATGAGCTACATACATCAATTCATCAACTTTTATAAATAAATTTTCGTTCGACGAAAATTTTGTGTAAAGACGTAAAATAGTATTCTGATTCCTCGCGTTCTTAGGTTACGATGTATCACATTGCGATCTTCCTAAAGACTCCACAAAAATTTACTAAAATACTTAACGTACAGTCTGAGGCTACACCATTCAGATGTGCGGAAGAAGTACAAGAAACTTCATGCTTACAATTATGTTCCAACGCTGATACAAAAATCAATCTACAGAATATGTCACAAGCACCCAGAGAGACCCCTAAGACACAATTAACATTGCCAAACATCGTAACAAGTGGCGATACAATTTTTTAATTTTAAAAGAAACCAACTCCCTCATCAATTTTGCTATAATCGCAACAAAGCTGTTGAATTACGAAAAAGCTCGCCATAGATCGTTGCAAAAACAATTTTCTCGTGAAATGAGACGGATGCAAAGTTTCTAACCAATCGCAGTTTTCGCTCGTTGGATTTCCGGTTCACCAATCTCGCTAATTTCACGGAAGATCCGATTTAAGACTTCAGCAAGGGGATCAAACGATCGCGAACCCCGGGATTATGTCATTCAGTTTTAAATGCACGTGGGCGTGCAACAGGAGGAAGAAATTTAAAATCAAGTGGCCGGATATTGCAGCGGGAACGCGATCCGGCGCGTAATGCCTGATATATTCCGGAAACAAGGAGTTCGGATAAGCCGCTCGCTGGGAAACGCTATTCCGAGCAGTTGTCATCTCAGAGTTCTCCGGGCAATTGCCTGGCGGCTTGTCTCGCAAAAATTGGAGTTTTCGCATTTGTGGCATAATAACGGCGTGTCCTTTGTACGCAACTATTCACTTGACGTTGCACCGTCTTGTAAACTGCGAGAGAGGATGCTTTATTCAATGACAGGACACGATTTTGTCTTTTGAGTCATCTTCTTGCACGCAACGGCGCTAGCAACCATTCAAACATTTCTTTCATACTTTATTGCTGGGTTTAGTGCTTGTTCTGATTAATATATTTTCGTAGGTTCTCGTGTAGAAATTATAATAATTGTTTTGTGTTGACTTTTCAATTTTCGAAACATAAGTTCGATCGAAATGTTAATGTTCTCTTTGAGACTACATCCAGTGTAGATGTACATATTTCTAATACGGTTTGAAATTGTGTAAGTAATTACTAGATCGTGGATCTATATGCATTTATAGTACATACATATCTTGAAAAACACAAAGAAACGTACGCATTAACAGAAATAAATAATATTTTTATTCAATTTAGACGTCGAGGAATTTTCTACAGTAAGGATTGTTCAGCTGGCCCACTTTATATAACATAACCTACAAAAACGTGAATTTGTATAAAAATATGCGGCCTACGAATATAGTACATTTCCAAATTTCAATCTTGAACATCATGCCAATCTTCAAACAACTAAACAAGTATTATTCAACGATACATCTTTTTCATCACAATTTTCAAAGAACAACCCTAAAATTGCAAGTACTCTTTCATTTGTCTTACAACTTGAGACACATAAATTTCATTTGAAGCGTGATGGGTCCAATTTTGAATGGTTTTGGATTTATTTTCGAGTAATCAGGTTTAAAATTAAATGTCTCGATCGAGAGGCGAATTAACAATTGGTAGGTGTGGATGAATAATTGAAGAATATTAAAGGAGTAATGAGAGAGAATCGGAGGAGCAGCATATTTTTTCGAAACGTCGCCGTCGTTGCGTAATTGCATGAAAGTTCGGCTTGAATCTCATTAATGGCCAGACAATTAATTCAATCTCTTCTTATATTAGGATCCGCGTGAAATGGAGTCGGCCGCTGCTGGCAGGCAGAGACTGGCGACGCCGGGGCTTACATCCTCGAGCGTTGACATTCTAATGTAATTTACTTCCCGTTTAACGTAATTAAAGTGTACTTTGAGGTGTGGCGGGACGAGAAATTAGCAGTGAACTTCGGTTTACCGGGAAACTTCCTCGGCGGAATCGACACCGTCGCGATCCCGCTTATCTTCCGTAAATTTCGCGCAGAATTTCCCCGTTAACGATGATTCGCGATACGCTTCCGTCATCGCGTCGTTCCATCGTCATTAAGGGGCACTGTTGCCGGTGAGTTACGATAGAGTTCTCGGCCAATTTTGATAGACAGTCGTCCTCGAAGGACGAACATCTCTCTCGGGATTAAAATGTGATAGGATCAAGTTTATTCTTGCTAATCAAATCGTTCTGCAGACTTGCAATTTTTCTACACAAAAAGAATTTACAGTAGTACGTACATTTGTGCCCATTCATAAGTAAAATTTAGCAATTAATTCTTAGATATTTTCCATGAAACTTGTTTGTCAATGCGCATCAAGCAGGCAGAGGAACAATTTTCAATCATACAATTAGGAATTATTGTAATATCATGGAAAATATAAGTATTATATACTTGTTTAAATCTTGGATTGTTAGTAGAATGTCTTCATGCGATTTACAATTTTCATAGATGGTTTTAGAAGAATTAGTATAATGAGAAAATTTATTGTTCAGACTAAAAGTTTCTGTAGAGTAAAGATAAGGTAAAGATATAATTAGTCTATGCTAATGTAAACATTTTCTTGTAGTTGACAAATTTAGAAGTGCCACATGAGTACCAAAGATTCAGAAACTGTATACTAACTTTAAATTGATATTTAAGCATATTAAGTTTGTTAAGATATTTCGTCTCGAAAATACTGGCTCTTTGTTTCACATAAAATCATTTATAAATTGTTGTACTTTTTTTTTGTTTCTACATCTCGCCGTTCGAAATTAATATTTTTTTTATTTACAGTCACATTATATATATATAGTCTGTCTAACAAATTAATATTGACGGAGAATAATTTGCAGTCCGAGGTTCCAAGCAGGACGTATGTAATTCTCTTTTGCAGCAAAATTTCATTTCCTTCAAAGAGCATTCATGTTAGTGTAACATAATCTTATTGCAGAGGTAACGTATGGAATTTTATATGTTAAACGACAGCAAGGAGTAATATCGCTGTGATATCGAACGAGCCAGATAAAATATTCAGTTCAATAATGGTCGTAACCGTGGCACATATCTAATGGAATGCATTAACGCGTCTCACAAATGTTACAGGAATACGTTTCGAATTAAATTCGACTGAATTCGAAATTTAATAAAACGGAGGAGCCAAAGTAGTTCGTCGTATGCATAAACTATTCTCGTATAATTAATTCACGGATTTCTCTGGAACGGAATTCCCTCTGATAATTCACGACCAATATAGCACCGAAAAATACCGAGCTTGTTTCCCAAATACCAAAATGTTTGATTCAGAATTTTGTACTTCCAAAAAATGCATGAAATCGAAATGCAATCATATAGAAATAACAAATATCATAGTATTTAAAACAGAAAATCGGTGAATTTTAACCAAGAAAGCGTATGTCGATTAAAAAATAGCGCACATATTTGCAATGATTCCGCAGCTACAAGATTTCGCAACATTCCGTTTGATCTTTTTGTACATTTGCAAAAGTGTGACTTAACATACCCTATCTCCGAGGCCAAACATGCATTTGTAGCAGAATATATGTGGGATTAGAATCGGGTGAAATAAAAGACTCCCGATATAATAAGAAGAAAACCAAAAGAAGATGTATATTTAAAAATAATTTCGTGTGGTTCTTTATACGTTCATAATTCGACTAACGCTCCTCATTCTCGCACGCATCCACACCGCGGTCGTCCGCTTCATTTGTTTCTTGACGCTCTCCGTCTTTCTCTCGCTCATGCTCTCTCACTCACGCTGTCTCGCTCGTAGAATTCTCTAGCATACACGCATTTACACGCATACACGCACTCATTGGTCCATCAAATCCTACATATACCTGTCACCTGTCACGCTATACAAAACGGACAATACATTAGCTCACATCAATCGAACAATGTCAAAAACGAGGCAAACTCGAAGCAATTTCTGCAATGTACCAAAACCTGAAAAGTTCACATTTGCGGTGCTAACTACTCTGTCGATCTCCCCGCCATTCATAGATGGCAACCATTTCGTTCGATCACCGGTCGCAAAAGTAACTTTCGCATCAAACCGGATCCTTCCATCATGCGAACAAGAGCGCGTCACGCGCGACGCATTAAAACCTGAAACCAGGTCGCGTAGAAGCAGATGAACGCCCGTGGACCGCAACTAGCGCGAAAACCACGGGATCGATCCAGGAGCGGTGCATTAAATCCCAAGCCCCGTTCATTAGTCCGGAAACCACGTGGCTCAAAGCAAGACCGAAAGGCAAACGTCATGTGACCAATTATCATCGCAGCGGCTCCGGACCGCAGCGGTACAATTAAATGATCGTAGAGGGCCATGGATCGGGGACACGAACCGGGTCCCTCGGTGATGCGAAATTTCTCGCTACCATACCGGATTTTTTGCTCTGCCTCTGCGCAACAGCCGTTCTCCGTTTCCGGTGTGCACGTGTTACGACCGCCGAGCGGCGCTCGCTAGTCTCAGCTTCCGGTAACGCAATAACGTTCGATTATTGGTAGTCACCGGCCCGGGGGAGGGTGCAGGGAAATTTCCAGCGAGAGAGAAAGAGAAAGAGAGAGAGAGAGGGAGAAATAGACAGAGAGAGAGAGAAACCGGTCGTATATCAAAGCTCTCGCCGCTTTCCCGAAGCTTTGCCCGCCGGCGTCAAAAGCCCGCTCAGCGTTTCTATCCGTCCCATCGTACCAGAGATCCCTGACGCCCCCGGTACCACCGCTCACCCGCCCACCTACCCGATAATGTACAAATATGAGCGACGAAATGGAGACCCTTGGATAAACCGAGACCTCCCGCGATGCGACGCGCGGCTCCCGAGGGTTGAATTCAATCGCAACCCCCTTTTTCAACGACACGACGCAGAAAAGCGCCCCACTACGACGACGAACTGCGAGTCCCAGTCTTATTGTTCCAACGAAAGTGATTCGGCTCGATCAGGACGGGGAACGAACATGATTGTGAACGTTTCGATCGACGTGCTATTCCAATTCCCAGCCTGCGATGATATTGGCTGGTAATATCGACGAGGGTGAACGGGTTGCGGTGTATGGCGGTCATCGATGCATGGATAGTTTGAAAATTGTATTTTTGATACAGGGGGAATTGGAGGTTCGATTTCACAATTTTGGATTTTATTTTACAATTGAGGGATTGTCGATGATTGTTTGTTTGATACGGTGTTTGCTGAGCTGTTTAACACGTGTCGTCCATATACAGTCAGTGTAGAACGGAATCGTACAACCTTTAAAACCGAATAACTCCTACATTTCCACGGCACCTTCTACATTTTCATTACAGACACAGATAAAAAAACTTAGCAGTTGTGACATTTACTTTCCTTCTTCGCAATTGAGAATAGAAGCGATTTTCGAAGAGAATTATTTGTCTATTAACTAGTAAATTGTTCCTTCTAGCATCTCAAGCCGTTTGGTCCAAATTTGGTTAAACTATGGAGGACCGATTCTTTAAAACCTTTTTTTAATACAGTCCTATAGATTTCGACGGGAAAACACCGAAAATGAAAGTCCTATTGTCAGGATTTCACTGGTTCAGAAGTTATACGCGTGTAAAGTTGAGCACTTATAACTAACCCCAAACCAACTTGGACTATACCGCTCAGTACTATTTAGCCGATGCGCTGAACACGCATTCATCCAGCGCATGCGCTCCACAGTCCTACCTCTACCACCCAACAAGTATCCAATATGGCGACGCTCTAACCTGTCAAAAACGCTTAAAATTGCTCATGTTTACACGTGTATAACTTTTCAACCAGTGAACTCCAGTAACCAAAACTTGAATTTCATGTACTAAAACTTACACGTCTATAATTTTCTCGTCAAAATGTGTAGCATCACATGCAAAAAATTTGAAAATTTTTGATCCTCTAAAGTACAGTTCAGCCCCAAATTTTAAAAAATTGTTCGTATTTAAAATGTGTATATATACTTTCTACAATGTACTTTTACAATTTTGTTCAAGATTCAATCAAAAGCAAGGATATTAAACCAAGTTTTTTTATAATTATATCTGCAAGAGGTGACAATGTTTAATTCACAGAATTATACATATTCAGAAATGTTAAACTCGGAAATAGAATTTTACAAATAATCCGCAGTCTAATGGTAACATCGGATGGTTTTAACGAGAGCTAACGCGATTGTTAAACAATGCTGCATGGTTGAAAAGCAACTTATCAACAAGTTATCAGATCAATAGACCGTTCCATAATCTTTTTTTAACGGGAAGCGACGAACGACAATGGTCGCGGGTGATCTATTTTCCGAAACCCAATTGTAACGCATACAGAATCAATCTCCGTTCGTCGAGAACGGTAGCCGCGTTACATCGTAGGACGCGTCGCACAGTTCCCCGGATTTTTGGGTGAATTTGTTTTTCATTTGTCCGCGGTGATTGTACGCGGAGCCGATCGATATCGCGACAACACAGCAAACCGGAGCCGCGTGCTCCGTGTTCGACGCAAACAATTTATTTATTCAAACAGAGTCCGTAGACCGGCCCGATCATTTCCCGAGGTTCCTTCCCCTCGTTTCGAATTCCTCCATTGTTTGCGATTTGTTACCAGCGTTCCGCAATTAATTTTTGCCCAATTGAAAAAGTGCGAAATGAAATTTACATCGATCGTGTATGAAGGACAACGCAAACGTTGCTACAGGAATGACGTCAGCCCTCGTACAAACATCATTCATCCGTGTGTTCCACATATTTGTTGATCAGGTGTTCGAATACGTTTGGATGTAATATAACACATTTTCAATCTTTTGGTTGCTTCTACCGAATCTAGATTTTTCAGACTTCATATTTATTATTGTCAGGGGGCATTTAGTAATTCACACTCGACAAATTCACTTAAGATCATTAAATGAATTTAATAGCCTCTTAAGAACTTCCAAAATAAGAATTCAAACAAGAGCACAAGACAAACAATATTTTACCGAGTAAGTGGTTCTAACTTACCAACTAGATATGTACAAAAATCAGAAATGACACTTTCCGTACAAATTATAAAATATCTCGGGAACTTCGACAGGGAATTTGTAGGTGAGAAAGAGACAAACGTAAATTCTCTGAAGAAATGGTTGTAAGCAAGCAATGAAAGACTTTTCGATAAAATAATAATCTCTTAAGAACTCCTTAAAAGAATTCATACAAGAATAGACGAAAAAGAAATACTGTATAAAAATGGTTCTGGCTGACCAGTCACCAACAAATTTCCCCCGAGCAAATGTTAAATGGTGCAAAATCGACGCGGTAATACTCATCTTCTGCGACACGTATCTCGAAAACGTGCCCGGACCACTTCAACGAATCGTGTTCGTCGCGCGCTAGTCTATCGATTGTCAATTTCTTGATAGATCCGAGAATACGAATCGTTCTCCCACCCCCATCGGTCGTTCCCATATAATCGACCTTATCCCCGTGAAATTTTACGACCGCTCGAAATCGAGGTAGACGACGACGACGACGACGATGACGACGATGACGACGACGACGATGACGACGATGACGACGACGTTCGGCTGCAGGGAAAAAAAGCGGAAACGTGAACAGGAAAAAGTCCCGGTCCTCGGTGCGGGAAATATGGTCTAGTGGCCCTCGAGATCTCTTTTACCTCTCGCCGTTCTTGCACTCATGAACGTTAATAATAGTGGAACGTTATTGCATTATTCCATCCGTTAACCGTCTATCTGCTCGCCTCCCTCTCCTCCGGCCCTTTAGGAAAGATATGACTGTGTGCACACTTCACGTCCGCGGTTCCATTATGCGATCGCGTCGAGTATCGCGAACGAAGGTCCGCTTTTTAACGAGGAATCGGCTCGCAACCGAGCACCAGCCACTCGAGGGACGGTGTTTCCTTCTGCTCTACCGATTTGCCAGAGAGACAATGCTCTCGAGGAACGCCGGGACATGATGATAATTCGACGAAACACGCCAGCCAGAGATTACTTAACGTCGTGGCCGTGACGGGGGCCGGAGATTGCACCGGCATCGATCGTTGCGACTAATAACCAATAATGGCCGGAATTATCGATCCCTGCTGTGCTGCCGTTGCGTCGCGCCGCGACGACTCACTTTTATATCGTCGAATGTACGAACGATGCCGATGAATCTGCCGGGAATTGTATTTGTTTAATTACCGGTGGCTCCAGCTGTAGTGTGTCGATTTTGTCGCTGTTTGATTGCTTCTCAGCGGGCAATCACGGTTTTTCGAATTGCGGGAATGAATATTTGCTACGGAAGTATAGCAGTGGATGTATTGTCACTTCTTAGAAGAACTTCCTCCCACTACTGACTATGTTTTCGCTCAGCTAGAGTTTAGTTAACTATGCACTGCTCGAATTTAGTTCATATGAACGGAGTTCCACTGTAAGAACATAGTACTAAACATTGCACTGAAGATCATAGGGCGTATACTAATTAATTGTTCATTTCAGTGTTGCTATGTGTTCAGACACGATTCAGTATTGGCGATATACATAGTAATTTCTGTTCGGTGATTTATACTTTAAATTGCTGCATAGAATGAAATCTGTACTCTTTTTCAGCAAATAAGCAGTGTTTTAGTGGAATTTTGTAAGAAGCGTCTTCACGAAAATGAAACTGGATTGCGAAAGATTTCATCCACTTCTGGAATTTTGTTAACACCGTCACGGCCGATGACGCCAGGGTGGCGTCAGATGTATTGTTTCTCACATTTCAGGCACTCAAAGCTGTCGGATCATTTCTTATTTTATAAATACCTTAAAAAACAGTAAACTACAGATAGAAGTTACTTGCAAATGTACAGGATCACCATAAAGTTAATACTTAAATGAACAAGTGCGATTATCTTGTAGAGATTTTTAAGGGACCTTATACCTTGATGATTCGTTTATAGACCATCAAGGATTACTTTATAATTTGCAATTTACGCAGAAAGCTTTTCACTTTGATTTAATTTGAGCACACAAATATGTGCCTTCTTAAGCTATTTGCCAAACAATATTTTTACTGACTTACTGTATTCTTCGAGTTTGAAGGAAATTATATAAAAATTGTTTTATATCTGTATTGAGACAATTGTTTGGAGGCTCATTGTCCGATAGGTTCGAGAAGCATGGGAATTGTAGTGTTGACGTTAGAACACGATCGATTCGATGGCTGGATCGAGTCCCTCGCCTTCAACATTCATCAGAATAGCACAATGCAACCGTAGATGCTCCAGATATTTCGGAATTAGCCCCGGAGTCAATCGAACCAAGCGAAAAGAGAGTCAAGTGGCCCGGTTCTTTCTCGCCGCCTAAGCGCTGAATTAAATATAGCCATCGTGGTCGAGTGGTTCGCCGATAAGTGGACTAAAAAGGCACCCCCGGTGGTGCACACCCCTCGTTCGCGCCCCACTATCCCTTCTTTCGCCCGCAACCCGAAGAATCCACCCTCTCGAAATCCTGACCAAGTACCTTTCGTTCCGGCAAATCACCGTTGCTTAGATAAAATCATGCTTTTAGCCGCGAAATGTTCGCAGTCGGCAAAAATCGGACTAACGCTGTAACCTACACATTTTATGTACCTAAAGAAACAGTTGCACTCAGAGATTGTTCTCAGCAAAACTTGAACTCATTTATTTATTATTTGCGAAAATAATGATTCTATTTAAATTGAATTTCATATGGCATTGTATTATTGAAAATTTTATGAAATAAATTTTAGATCTCGTATGCATCATAAATGCCAGCAATCATTTCATATACTCTCAAATGGACATCTAAATTGCTATTAACTAGATTTATGATAACCCCTCAAAAGAGACAGCCGAATGTAAAGGGTTGAAATTGGAATTCCTGAAATTAGAACACTGCAACCTGCAACACATATTCCAGTTCATCATTATTTTTCTGAATTCTAATTGTAATATCTCATTAATATCCCATTATTTTGTTCGATCATGGTTAGCTAAAGTTTAATTATTTTCTCCTGTAAAATTCTCTAAAAATAAATTATCTCAATTTAGAAGACATGTCCAATTATAGAGTGTATATAATGTACATTTTCTTCATTTAATTATATTAATTATGTCCTACCATTTTGTACCAAGGTCGACTCATGTTTTCAATTTCAACTGTAGCTTCCTTCTTGCACATTATACAAACGTGAAATTTATTAGATCCTGCAGTATGAAATGCCGAATTTCAAATCATTCATACACCTTCTTAAAATTCAATAAAAAAATGGTTTCTAGCAAACGATTTAATAAAAGATCGTTCGAAATCCGACACATAGAACAACCAAATAGTTATCTAACTTCAGAAGACACATGAATACGATGTACACAACGTGTACTATCTTCTTTTAATTTTACAAAATACCTAAGCACATCAGATGTTCAATCATTATGCCCAGTACAGTATATATGAGCCATGACTGATACAATTTACAAATTTAATCGGATCCCGACGATTATTATGTAGATAACCCGAGCTGGTGAATAATCGAATTCGGCCGTGATCAGCGTTACCGAGGCATCCGATGAATTTGCCAACCAGCCGCTGCCAAAACGAGATTTTCGAAAGTTCACGAGGATTTTCGGCGTTGTTGGATCCGGCTCATGCGAAACGGTCCCGAATCCTGCAACGTTAATATTCACCGATCGATGAATACCCCTGGCAAACTTCGTGATTCTATTTTTGAGGGCCCCGAATACGCGAGCAAAATAAAACCGGAGTCTGGCAGAAAGAGGTAAGAAGGTAGTCTGAATAAGTTAACATTCCCTAGCGATAGCTGCTTTCGGGAACCGTTTTTGGAATCGAACTGAACCGTGTTATAACTTCGAAACGGATTCGGTGCATCGAGTATGCTTCATTTCGTTGGAATCGTTGCCCCGTTGGAATGACAGGCAAAAATGGCGCAATTTCACTGGTGATCAACAGTTAATTTTTTAAGCGGTGATTTGATTCGTGTTGAATGTTAAATGGAATTTATCAAACGTAGATTGCTATCTATGTCATTCGAGTCTTTCGAGTTGAAATAAATTCCATGCTGCTGTTATGAATATTTAATCTCTTAAACAGCAAATGCAGGCATGCATAATTTCAGATTATAATTATGGATGTTGTAGATAAAATCCTAGAGCTTAGAGGGACAATGAAAATAGCTATTTTTGACATGAACACCGTAAAATTCGCTTGTGCCTGTTGGATATTAAAAAATACAATTCATTTTGCTCAGTATAGTAATTTTCTTGTATATTTTAAATTTAAACGTGTCATGAACAGACTGCTGATTTTATACATTTATGAAAAAAGAAACTTTTAATTATGCAGAAAGAGGTTCTCCAATTTTGTTGAAATTTAAATGTGTTATGCAGCTACTATTGCTAGTACTGAATTGAATTTTCTACAATAGAAAGATTATACAAATAGAGTGAGTTGTGGTTAGGTCGTGGGAGGGGGTGTAGAGGGCCGGCCGTTGGGCCGGGGCCTGACCACGCATACAAAAATCCAGAAGTAGTCCCTCAAAATTGAAAGCTCATCTTACACATGTATAACAGTGTCGCCAGATCGGTTAAATCGAGGTGAATACAGTTTACCACCTCTCTGATGACCAGAGTAATATGTAACACGTTGCGCGGCACGTCACGTGACCAGTCTACGGTCTTAGTGGGGGACGTTGGAGTGTGCTCAGGTAGTGGAATGGAATAGTGGAAGGGGAAAAGGAGGAGAGGGGAAAAAACAACCAGTTTTGGTTGTTTTTGGCATCACTGATGCATAACCAGAGTGTAACCCTGTTTTCTTTTTGATCTCCACAACGTGTTTACAAAAACAGTAAACAGACGCTGCGCCGAAGCTGGCTTACGTTGCCACGGAGCGCGCACAAATACGGTAAACTCAATTCAGTACTAGCAATAGATTTTTGCGAATATCTCTAAAACTAAAAGAGACCCCGTCATATATCCAAAGGAAAAAGTTGTTTAAAATGTCGAAATCTATAACATATTTAAATTACATCAAAATCGTAGAGGAGTACCTCTTTCTAAATAATTACCAATAAAACTGAATAGGTGACACACACAGAATAGAAGAAACATTTATTGAATTTAATATTACCGATTTTTAGGATTGGACAAGGGGTCCTGTGCGACGCCTGCGCCGTACTGATTACGAACAGTTCACGATCACAGCGGATCGGCTTACTTGTGGCCGCGAGACACATGACGAGCCATCTTCCTGTCAAATTGGGAATCGGGCGGCTTAAAATCGCGCGTGAATCTGACGTCACGCGCGATGAGTCATCGTGTTCGCGGCAGCGAGCCCGTCGACCGTTGGATTCCAAGAAATCGGGAGAATTCTCCGAACGCTCGATCCGAACGGTACGAATTGCTCAATTTCAAGTCGCGATCCGCGCAAAACTCAGTACGTTGCGTCGATACGTTTACTTTCAGTTTTAAGTCAATTCATCCTTCTCATCGTGTAATTTTGCATCATTTCATTTATTACTTTAATTTCGTACATTGTATACAGTTCCGTGCCGTGACATTTTTGTTGTTTTTTTGTTTGAAGTCTTGTACATATTGTGAACGTTGAACGATCGCGTTCGAAAATAAACGTTGTATATGACAAAGAGTGCGCGCTTAATTTATTAACGCGCTCCTAAACACCGGTACATTACGTACAATCTATTAAAATTATTAAGAGAAGAAATCAATTTGTATGGTTCTTTTCTTTCTTGCAATTGATGCAGACAATTTTCAATTTTGCATAAAAATCCGCAGCCCAGCCATGAATGAATAAAGATCTGAAGTGTAGTGAAACATTGATTTAGGTAGAAGGAGCCAGGTAATTTTAATTAATGAACCAAGTTATTAAGATGAATGTTTTGATAGGTAGTTTTCACCAGTAGGAGATCTTTGAAATCATTGGGACAGGGGAATCGGAAGCAGCTGAATTTCATGCACAAACATTTGTATCGGTGTGTAAGCTCGATATTCGCTCGGGTCGAGTGACCGTGATGGATTGGAGTTGGAAGCGACACGTGACGGATATCACCTGACGAAAACGCGTTTCGAAACTCGGGACACGTTCTACTCCGATTGAAACGACAGGGACTGCTGGTTGAGGGCGGTCGTCAAAGTTTTGCATAACCTCGCTGACCGACTTTCTGAGGTTTCCGACTGTGTCGAATAGCACCGGTCTGTATGAACCACAATTTTAAAGGTTGCACAGCAATAGTCAAAATTGTTGTACCACAATATTTGTATTTCCCGAAATTCTGATCGTCTCTCTACAATTCGACTGCGGATTCTATGGATTTCTCACTGAATCAAGTACATTCCATGCAATCCAGTCAAAACACTTGAAAGCATTTAAAAATAATGCTGTCGTATTGTCAATTGATTAAAATTATTAAGAAAAGAATTACATATTTATGTGGTTCATGTATGTTGCACATGATACAGACAATTTTTATTTTGTACAAAATCCCCAGTTTGAAAACAATTTCTTTGTTTCAGATTTTTAGTCAGTTTGCTTCAATCTGATAAATCTATTGACATTTATTCTCCTGCTTATGTACTTTCATTTTGGTTTTATTAGGTCTACTCATACATAGTTTTTGTTGTAGTTTAACAGTATACTCATTTATCAATAAATTGTATACAACAGTTCTATCGAAATGCGAATACGTTTCAGAAGTAAATTCAATGAAATTGAATATGTTCACTGAAATTCGAACTAAAATAAATTCGTACGATTCCTCAGCTAATTTTCTTATAGAAACAAACATTACCGATCAAAAAGAAGTAGAATCATCCTCAACGATTAAAAATAAAATAACATCATTAAAAGCAAAATCACACACCCGGCAACACAAAACAAAATGTTAATTCAACTCCACTTCCTGTAGGAACTCCATACAAAATTCAAGCAGAAAAGATCTTTTTAAGTTAAAAATAAAAGATCGATAAGAAAGGGCGTATTCTCAAGAAAGGAAGAAAGGTTAAGATGGAGAGTCGTTCGAAAAAAGCTTCAGTCGATGTTGCAAACAGCGTGCAGCACAGGAATGGCACCGTTTCGGCGGGAAATTCGAATAGCCGAGCGCGATCTTTCGGAACCGATTTTGCGAGAGCTTTTCGAGGCCGATTGGAGCGAGTTCGATCGATTGATACGTGGGTTTCGAATCAGATTTTCATTTCGTATCCGTCATGTGTCGTTTTCGCGTCTAATCCATCACGGGCCGTCGGCGTCGGCGACGGTGTTTGGGATCGCGAAGCGCGACGCCTCGTCGACGCGTACGCTCGTTATTGCGTGTTAAAGTTCGTCTCAGCTGTCAGGTTGACACAACAAATCGGGTTTGCGCCCCGCCAGCTCAACGACCTCGTAATCGGCGAGATATTAGTGCCGGGAAATTGGCGGACTCTCTCTTCTACACCGCGATTCGCCGTTTTCAACCGCAACGAGCACTGGTTCCTGGCAAAATCGTCGCGCAGTCGTTCAGAATCACTAAAAAGTGGCCAAAACTCAATATTTCAACTTCGTCAAGTCGAAAGAAAATGCCAATAGCTTCTTAAATGTATAGAATAAGTTTTGGCACAAAAATAAATTACTATAAGACACCCATTATTTTTTTAGAGAAGTTTGAAAACAAACAAAAATGAAAATTTTAGAATGATCGCACTTCTTCCTGAAACTAACGTTGTTTGCCTCATCGTACTTTTTTATGGGTAGTAATTCGGGATGTGCGGGATCCCGGTCGGGACGGGATTTTTTCTCGGGATTGGGACGGAATCCCGAGAATTTCGGTATCCCGAAAATTCTCGGGAACCCCGAATATTTTACAGATCCCGAAACCATGCGGGATCCCGGAAATGTTCGGGATTTCCGAATATATCTGTGATTCCTGACATTTTGAAGTTTCTCCATACTTTCAATAATTTAGTATAACGAGTAATTGCACTTTATTTCCTGAAAATTTTCTTCGCGTAATATCAAGTTTGAAATTCAACCTTATTACAGATTTATGCAGGACAGCAGGGCAGTGACAATGTTTGTTAATATGGGTGACCTTGTAGCTGTGATAAGGTTGAATTTCTAACTTGATATGCGCGAAGAAAATTTTCAGGAAATAAAGTGCAGTTACTCGTTAATTATTAGGTTTAGGACTAATAAAGGTCAATACTTTTTTACTCAGAATTCGACATTCTTCCATATTTTGTTATAAAAAATATAGCATTCCATTTAAACAAACAAAGTTGACCTTCAAATCTCCGAAACACTTCCATCTGTAAAAAAATACATACACTACATAATGTACCCCAGTGGTGGGCACGGGTGGTGCCCCTTAAACGCCTGCTTCGTGCAACGCATACTTTGGAAGTTATTATAGGTGTGCAAGTTGCGTGGACCACCCTGTATAAATACTGTTACATTATTTCGAATTTATTGGGATTATTAAGAAATTAAATGACCGTATACATAACTCCTCTAGCTTGAAATGAATGCAGCCAATTTTTATTCGGAATCAAAATCCGCAATCTACTCACAAAATTCAGTCTGACGTGCCACAGACTTGAATGATTTCGGTGTATGATTTTTCAACTGTGATTTTTAACACGTTCAGCGCCCACTCCACAATCATAAAAATTACACAAAATCAAAGCAATATATTTAATAAAACCAAAACTAAGAAGTTTGGTTTTGTGATATTAATTACTGTTTCAAACCTCTTCTATTCCTCAGATCGTAAGGAAATTTTGTACACTCAATCTACCAACGCAAAAATTAATTTTCAATTCTGTATAAATAATTCCGTCACCCGGATATGGATGACATGGCGCTGAATGTTTTAATATATCAAATAAAGAAGTCAATTTGATGTCAACTTTAAAATAAATGTCTGGTGAATGTATTTACGCAAATATCATACATTGTGATATTCTCATTGCCACAAATGGTGTGAATGATTAGTTTATCTTATAACAAATATAACTCACGCAACAAAGAGGCGTTCCGAACACAAGTAAATAAAATATCCGACGACCCGCGAGACGGAAACTGTCAACTACCAGCAAGAATGGCTGATAATAGAAACTTGCGAAAACTATTTTCCTCGTATAACGAAGCTAATTGATCTTTATGGAAAAATTGGGACAGGATGAAGAGACGCGTGGGTGCGATACCTGTGCACACACTTTTCCAGGGGATAATCCGTGGAAAATTCGCTCGCCGGTTCTGGGCGAAATGGGAAAAAATCCAACAACCTCGATCCATCGTTTTTCCAGCGCTTTGAAGTGCACGCCTCGGAACCGTGGCGCAGGGTGCGATTCAATTCGGAGAACGGGGGTGGAGAGCGACAGATCGAGAGCGAGAGAAAGATACAGAGCGAGAGAGAGAGTGTGAGAGAGAGAAAGGGGTGAGTAGGGATCGGGAAGAAGCGAAAAGTACATAATAACGCGAGATCAAAATCGGATTCGGCGTGGAATCACGCGACGCGTGAAATTAGTTTTCGCTGTGTTGTGCCCTAATGGAATAAATATTAATCGATCGATAGCGAGGTCGAGTGGGGTGTGTTCGACGTTGTAGTCGCTTGTTCATCAATTTTGAACATCCCCGTAGGCTTCCATTTACCAAATACTTTATGAAATATTGTTGACACTATTTTTTCACCCTTTTGACATGTAGTTTGTAGACGCTACAGTCAAAAGCCGTAATGTTTGACCCTTGAGTGACGAGACCTGGGTCCATTGTGACTCATAGTGACAAACGTTCTATTTAAATTCTAATTTTCTAGTGGCCAGCTTGAAATCAATAATTATTTGTATTGGATTCGATAACAAGATCAATTTTGATCTCAATGAAGTTGGTTCAACAATGTGTAACAAACAATTCATGCGTAAAAATTTAAATGGATTTTGAAAGCATCGTTGTAAGGGTTGATTTGTGAAATTTATGAAAAAAATTAATATTCTATGAATGTAATATTATTTATAATATGACTAGTAATATAATTGTTGAATTGCTGAAAGCACATGCATAAATTGACGATTTTACATTGAAATAGTCATGTTTTAAATGAAAACGCTGCCAGACTTCATTTTTAATGTTCCCTTATGAAGTATTAATGCTTGTGAATTAGGAATATACATTTAACAACATTGCAAGTCATAGTATTTGCCTCTTTGATAAAAAATATTTTTCATACTGTGTCTTTAATAATTACGTACTGTAATATAATCTGAATCGTTTAATATAATGTAAAAATAATTTAATATAATGTGAAGGCATATAATTAATATAACAAGTAGATATGTTTTCGGTGATACTTTCTCATTTTAGTGTAGCAAGAAATAATTTTCAAATTATTTTTAATAATTGATAATCATTGTTAGGTGTGGGTATTTTTAAGTACATCCAAGACTATAATTTATACAGAAAGAAGTAGATTAGATCCAGAAAGAGTATGAATGTTAGTTAGTCCTTGGACAAGAATTTGAATTAGACACGTTTGTATATTGTTGTCGTGTTTTGCTTTTATTATGACCAATAAAATAAAATTAGGGGTAAAACTTACGTTTAGGGAAGGATGTTCCGATGACCTTGACCTTGACATATGTTGTTGAGGACAACATTCTGAACAACTTTTGTCATTACAACTACCCGGTGCTTGGTCTTAGTTTTCGAGATATTTGAGAAAAACTATAGCTAGCATTCCTCGCTACGGCATACGTGATTATCATTATACTAATTATATTGCCGAATTTTTATTTAAAAGAACGTACAATTTTGATAAACGCATTGATGCTTTTTTCGAAATAATGAATTCTGTGTATCCATTAGACCATTTAAATACAGAATAAAATTCTCAGATACTCGTAATTTCGTCTGCGTGCTCTCCGCCCCCCACCACCTAGTCCTAACCAACACACGACGCCACACACACCCACCCAGTGTTTCTGAGACGAAGGTTCTCACATTAAACAATGTAAAATCAAGTGAAACCAATACCAATTTGTTTTACTATCAAATGCGATAATATAATACATATAGGCTGTATTGGTCTGGGTTAGGTCTGGGTTAGGTTTTGCAATTTGTTTTACTATCAAATGCGATAATATAATACATGTATGCTGTATTCGCCTCAGTTGATTTTATATTGTATAATGTGAGAGCCTTCTTTTTAGAAACACTGGGTGGGTGTGTGTGGTATTGTCGCTTCTTATCCCCACAACGTGTTTACAAACAAAAAATAAACAGATGCGGCCCCGGAACAGGTTTACGTTGCCACGGAGCGTGGAAGAATACGGAAAATTTAATACACTATTAGCAATAGTTTTTCGCAAATATCTCGAAAACTGAGACCGAGCACCGGGTAGTTGTAATGACAAAAGTTGTTCAGAATGTTGTCCTCAACAACATATGTCAAGGTCAAGGTCATCGGAGCATCCTCCCCTAAACGTAAGGTTTATCAAATTAGGTAGCATCGACAGGATTGTTTAAAGAAAAAAATATACTTTCACTGAATTCCCGACTCTTGCAATTGAAGAGGACAATTTTAATTTCGCGTAAGAATCCGCGACCTAATAACACGCGTCGCAATCAATTTTGAGAACGAAAACCGCGTTTCGGGAGATGCGATTCGTTTAAAAACAGGATTTATAGATTTATGCGAGCGAGTGGCGGCCGCGTAATCGCAGCGAAAACGATCGCGGGTCGAGGGTGGAGCAAGAGCGATATTTGATCGGCGATATTGTTAATGAAATTCGCGATGCCTGGCAACGATGCGTTCCGCTTTGCGGTCCGGAGTAAATATTAAGCGCGCATTTTAGCGCCTCTGGCAACACGCCCTCTGCGGTCACGCAAAACGCCGTGGACGCGTATCCGGCGTGTGCGGGAGAGAGGGACCATAATGCCGTGGGATAAAATCGATCCTGACAGAAATCGAACGACCGGTTGGGGCGCGACAACCGGCACATGCTATCGCGCGGCCATACGCGTTGATACGCTTTAATCAACTGGCTCGGCGTGTCGGGAACGAGAAGCGGCGCCGATGGGGGAACGATTTTTGCATTGCCAACCGGGAAACCATTTTTGTTCCCTTCCCCTGCAGACCCCTTTCGATTCCCACCATATCCCGAAAGAACAATGTACACCGTCTACCGTCGCGTTGCCAACGTTGCGTTGCACTTTCGCGGAGAGAACGCTCGGTTTCATTTCACCGCGGTTTTGTCTGCAAACGTTGTCTTCCGGTTGCGCGGAAAATCATACTGCCCCTGTTTGAAATGTCCTGCCACTTGGGTTTGAAGGGGGGAGGGGGGTAGAATTGGCTGTAGCGCGATTGGATGTTTTCTCCGCGAAGGAACGACTCGGTGGATCGATCAGTTTGTATTTACTATTGTGTATGCTGTGTAAGAATATTGTTGTGCTAACTATAGTGTTATGTTGCATATGATTTTCTTTTTTTTTTATCAAATTGTGGTCAAGCATTCTCTCCAGAAAGGAGTAACACGATACTTACTATTAAATCAGTTGATGTTTACGACCGTATATGTTATTTGTAACTACTCTATTTATGTTGTGGAAATACTAACAACAATTTTACTTTCAACTCTGAAGCAGTAGATACCAGTTCTATTTCTATCTTTCAACCCTGAGGCAATTATAAACTTGTTGAGGGGTAGCATTTTCAACCGTAAATCAATATATGCAAAAAAATATTTGTATATTCAACCCCAGAGTAATAGACGCGAGAAATATACTTATTTTCAATCCTGAAAGAATCGGTACAAGAAATATTTTTATTTTCAACCACGAAGTAGAAGATTTAGAGAATATGGTCTCTCTTAATCCTATTGTCAATGTGTATGTATAGAAATATGTTTATTTTCAACCATAAATAAAAAGGTGTGTCTTTTTGTTTTCAACCCCAAAGCAGTACTTAACCAGTTAACTGTGTAGCTGGATTTTGTATGTGGCTACTAAAAATTTTTGAAAACTTTATTTATCACATAATGACCTCTCGTAAATTTCTTTGTTTCGTTTTTTTATTTCGTCTTTGACTCGAAAAGTTCTAATATGTCGACAAATTAATAATGCGTTTTAATTTTCACTACAAATTTTAACATAAATAGCAAGCGATTAATTTTATTCCATGGCGAGTGTACTCGGCAAAAACAGGTAACCGGTTAAATACACAAAATATCCCTTTGCACTCGGTGCTATTTTAGCTCCAAAACCAAACATTTCTTCCGACCCAGAATATTTTCATTTCATATGATTTTTTTCACTTTATGGATATGAAAATGATATAATACCTCTTACAACACTTAAATGTTTAGTAATGTATTAAATACAAACAAATTTAATAGTGTAAACAATATTTTGGATTATGGTACAGCAATTTTTAGTGGCGCCTCAGAGTCGCCACTAGAGTGCTAAGGGATATGCTTATCTTCAACCCCGAAGAAATCACTACAACCAATATATTTATTTTCAACCTTACAAAAGTCAATCTTAGAAAGATATTTATTTTGAACCCCAAAGTAAAGCGAATACAAGAAATATTATCGTTCTCGGCCCCAAAGCAATAGGATACTGTAAAAATCTGTTTCGTTTCACCCTCAAAGCAGGAGGTATAAAAGAATAATTCTTTGTTTCATTTCCTGTTTATTTTTCCTTTGGTTTTGGACGCAATTAAACCGCTGAGAAAACGCTGGATGGACGCAGTCTCCCACGAGATATTTACGAACATTCCTCCGGTCGATTGAACATCTTGGGAGCCGGTTATCGGCCATTGATTCCTGGGACCTGTAAACAGGCCGAGTTACCGATTTCGCGCGGGTAATCCGAATCGACTAATCGACGGCTCCTCGACCGAAAATGATAATGGGATTACACACGCCGTTCCGGCGTGGATTGGCTCGTGTTACCAGATATACCGCGCTATCTCGTAAACTAAATGGTTCGATCTGGGAACACGGTCACGTTTCGGCAGTTCAGAATGGCCACGTTGGGGTCGGAGGCCCCGAGTTATGGCAACGTAAGCATTGTCAGCGAATGAAGTTGCGACAACGTCTCCTCGCCGTCTACACAGCCTTCGGAAACCCCCCTTCTCGTGAAAAGGAATATCCGCGTCAGGAAATTGCCCCCTGTCCTCTCTTTTCACTCCCTTTTTGTCTCTCTTTCTATCTTTCTCTCTCTCTCTCTCTCTCTCCCTCTCTCGCGAACGCTTATCGACCGTCATGAAAAGGAGATAAAGCGAATTCGATGCCCGATTCCGCACACCCCTCGATGTGTCTCTTTTATGGCTGTGCGAAAGCAAATTTTTGCACGTTGGCAGGTGGAACATTTCCTGGTACATCAAAAGTATACATATTTACAATTTTTTTAACATTATTTTCTAAAATTATTACATTCAACATAGCAGATTCACGTATATTCGAAATTGCATCAGCACTTGAATCAAACTAATTTTCAATAATAAGTGCAATCATGCAGTGCAATTCAACTAATTTGTCAACAGTTGCATTGATTATTTCAAGGAACTACAGTTTTATATTCTTCATAAAATAAATTTGAAAACCATTTGTAAAATGTTTTATAAGTCATATTTCCATTAATCAGTGCAACCAGACAGTGCAATTCAACTAATTTGTCAACAGTTGCATCGATCATTTTAAGGAACTACAGTTTCATATCCTTCATAAAATAAATTTGAAAACCATTTGTACAATGTTTTATAAATCACATTTCCAATAATCAGTGCAATCGGACAGTGCAATTCAACTAATTTGACAACAGTTGCATTGATCATTTTAAGGAACTACAGTTTTATATTCATCATAAAATAAATTTGAAAACCATTTGTACAATGTTTTATAAGTCATATTTCCAATGATCAGTGCAATCGGACATTGCAATTCAACTAATTTGTCAACAGTTGCATTGATTATTTCAAGGAACTACAGTTTTATATTCCTCATAAAATAAATTTGAAAATCATTTGTACAATGTTTTATGAGTCATATTTCCAATAATCAGTGCAATCGGACAATGCAATTCAACTAATTTGTCAACAGTTGCATTGATTATTTCAAGGAACTACAGTTTTATATTCCTCATAAAATAAATTTGAAAATCATTTGTACAATGTTTCATAAGTCATATTTCCAATAATCAGTGCAATCGGACAGTGCAATTCAACTAATTTGTCAACAGTTGCATTGATCATTTTAAGGAACTACAGTTTCATATTCTTCATAAAATAAATTTGAAAACCATTTGTACAATGTTTTATAAGTCATAGCACTTACTCCATTAAAATCAAGATCACGTATTTGTTGTACATCATACCAACAGTGTAAAGTAACCAAGTAGCCAATGTAATCATAATTTTATCCCGGTCTACATAATATTCATTCGTATCATTAAAATCATTAAAGAAACTGTATGTTGCAAAATACCATTATGGCACTTATTACATTCAATTTCGCAGATTCACGTGTATTGCAAATTTCACCAGCACTTTAATCAAACTAATTTTCCAATAACTGGTAGGGTTTTATTTTACAAAATACAACTTCATTAAACTTTTTAATGACCAGGATGAATGTGCGAATTCTGTACAATGATGACTACAGTTATAAATCAGTCACTACAGTTCACAAATCTATGAAATTAAAAGTAAAAATTGGTCCAGAGGAAGCATTGACGATTTAGTTCTTGTTGATCTTGTTCTATGTAATATCGAATCAGGCTCGCAACGGAGATTTCAAATTCAATTTTAGAAATCTGAATATTTTTCATTCTATTCAAAGAGAAATGAAATATTGCTTTCCCGTTGCGAATATTTAATCCTGAAACCCGGGATTCCCAACTTGCCTCCATAGAGCCCCAGAATTTCACTAATAAATCATTCACGATCAAGTTAATTTACAATCGCGTGAGCTACAAAATATATTTAAAAAATGTTTCAAATAAAATGTCCACTGCCATGTTCATATATCCCACAAGAGAAATACCAAAATTTTTTATCGTAGTAAAAAGACTGTAGCAATCAAAAATTCATTAATCGCTCCGGCCTCACTTTAAAATACTTTAAATGTTTAAAGTGTGTTCCTTAAAAATAAATTCTTGGCTGAATATTTAATAGGCGCGAAGATTTATTGTAGTTTTGTACAAGGAACAGTGGATTGTTTTTTATACAAATGAGAGTTACAAAAATGGTAGATTATTTTTTACGCCGCGAGGTTCCCGTGCCCATTCAACCCGTTCATCTCATCGCTGATCGCGTCTCGCGAAGAATACGTTTTTAATGAGGCACGACACCCGGACAAGCTCGTGAAAAAGGGTGCTGTCCCTTTTTCGGCTCTCTATTCTTTTTAATCGTCGTTTTATTGTTGCATTTCGCAGCTGAACGACTGGGAACCGTCGATTCATCGTCGCCCCGGTATTTTCGCGGGCGAAAATGAAAGTAATTTCCACCGAGGATTGAATACAGAATATTCGGGTCACTCTTTCTCCGTTGTCGTTACTCTCTCAATTCACCCAATGGTGTCGAAAAGATACCAGTGATTTGTAAAATATCCAAGAGCTTCGAGGATCGTATGTAAAATAACAGCCACGACCGATGAAACCGGCAGATCTCTATAACGAACTGATAAACGACGATCGGAAACTGTCGAAAACTATTTAAAACTTCTCCCAGGATATTTTCCGCATCTTAAAAAATCAAGAAAAAGAGTGTATCTGATAGATATTGAAAAGAAACATTTTATATAAGTAGTTTTAATAAAACTCAAGGAAATTCAACAGAGATAAGTAATTCTTACGTTTGTATTATTTCAAAAAGAAATAATGAGAACAGTTTTCTGCAAAGCATCGCATTCGATGAACATTTTAAAGTTGCTCGTCGTAATAAAGGACGAAACTGTTTTAAAAGCTTGTTACGATGTAATCCACCTGTGCACGTTAACGTTGACATTCTTTTGAGCAATGAATATGACTGTAAAGCAGAAGGTAATTATAAAACAAGACTGTCCGGTGAATCGGATGCAGTACATGCACAGAAAATTTACAGGATCAGGAAAATCTGTATTTAATTGCATATCCTTCTACATGTTATTAAAAAAAAAACGCGCTAAATATTTCATCATCCTCATACTTCCTCAATGTTTCCATTCTATAATGCTGACAATAAAGTATTCCTTCTTATTAAAATAGAGAATTACAATCGAGTGAATTATTGCTTAATAAAGACATTCTTTCAATTTGAGATGCTCGAAAGATTAAAAGATACAGCCTCAACACGTCGACATAAATACCGTGTATAGACATGCAATTCTTGGGGTTGTAGATGCAAATGACGGCTATAGACGTCTGCCAATTTGTAGGGAAGTTTGTTAGAAAAAATAATCATTTTATTCTGTAAGTTCATCGACCACCCCAAGAATTAAATAATTAATAAAAAAGAATGGTTGCTTTTATCGTCCATCACCAACACACCATTAACCCTTAGCACTCGAATGGCGACTCTGAGGCGCCACTACAAAATGCTACACCATTATTCAGAATATTGTTTACACGATTAAATTTGTTTATATGTAATAAATTACTAAACATTTAAATATTATATGAGGTACTATATCAGTTTCTTACGCAAATAATGAAACAAACTATGTACAATGGAAATATTCTAGGTTAGAAGAAATGTTTGGTTTTTTAGTTGAAATAGCTCCGAGTGCAAAGGGTTAAACTCCCAAGACTTCCAAGATTTCCTAGATTGTCCAAGACATTCGAAACTTGCAAAGATTTTCAAAGGTACACCATTCATTAAGACTAACAAGACTCTCAACAAATTTTCAAGAGGTTCAAGAATTTCTGACTACGAATAAATATCGAATTGATTCGAAACCCTGCTGTGATTGATTTGCTTGACAACTTGCAAGATAGAGTATTAAATGCCCATCACTACCAGTGACTATTGTTAGTGTTATTTTAGGGTTGGCGAGAAAGTGTTTGGATCGGTCGCAGCCCTAATCACCCCGAAATCGTGCGAAAGAAGCAGAGTCCGATCACCGGTGGGGAGTTGGGTGGAGACCGTCAATTTTCGAGTGGACACGTACCTTCGCTTAGTGTCCGGTACCGTCAGGGGTGGGTGATGCGGGTACACGCGTGTATCTGTAGGCAGGGGGGGGGGGGGAGGCAAAAAAGGTAGAGGAGACAGGAGGCAGCGCAACCAGCGTCACAAGAAATGGCGATCGACTGCGAGAGCATGAGGGACGAGGGACGGGAGCGAGTATCGCGATACTCCATCGGCCAGAAATCGATACCAGGGATGGCCACGGGTGCTGGGGTGGCTGCTTCGCTGTCTGTATTTTTCGTGAAAGCATTACGGACACGGATATTCGCGTTACACGTGGCTCTCAGCTGTGCTCGCGACATTTCCTCGCGAAATCTCCTCGATATCACAACCCTTACCAAGTGTCGATTCCGAACATTTATGCTGCCATATGAGGGCAAAAATGAACCATTATGTCAGTGGATTCTGTACATTTGATACCGACAGAGACTCGCAGTAACATTCAGGCACTTTTAAATTGACAATCACTTTTTCAAGAGTGAACCCGTTAGACCATATACAGGGTGTACGCGGTAACGCGTTCAGCGCCCACTCCACAATCATAAAAATTACACAAAATCAAAGCAATATATTTAATAAAACGAAAACTAAGAAGTTTAGTTTTGTGATATTAATTACTGTTTCAAACCTCTTCTATCCCTCAGATCGTAAGGAAATTTTGTACACTCAATCTACCAATGTAAAAATTAATTTTCAATTCTGTATAAATAATTCCGTCACCCAGATATGGGTGACATGGCGCTGAACGTGTTAAGATATGTCACCATTTTTTAGGCATTTCCGGTAGTGTAATTAAAAAATGTTTTAAACAAAAGTTCATCAGTACTTGGTGAGCTATATGGTCGCATATTCTTAAATCTGGAAGAATGCATTTTACGTAAAAAAGTAAAGGTCACCTTGATTTTTTTTAAATGGCACCACATGTTTTGGACGTCATAGAATTGTTGCTGACGTCGAGACGAATTCAACAGTGTATTATACTATGACCTTAAAATGACCTCAAATTCGAAAATAATGTGCAAACGTAATTTTAATGAACAATTATTTCTTATAAAATAAATCAGGTTACATCGGATGTTCGAACTGCGATCCACCTTCTATGATTCAGAACTCCGCTCTTTGTATTAGATTTCTCGTTGTCGCCATGTGTGGAGCGGAGTTCTGTATCATAGAAGATGGATCGCAGTTCGAACATCTGATGTGACCTGATTTATTTTGTAAGAAATAATGTTTCATTAACATTACGTTTGCACAAAATTTTCGAGTTTGAGGTCATTTCAAGGTCATAGTATAATACACTGTTGAATTCGTCTCGACGTCAGCAACAACCCTATGACGTCCAAAACATGTGGTGCCATTTTAAAAAAGTCAAGGTGACCTGCACTTTTTTACGTAAAAAGCATTTTTCCAGATTTAAGAATATGCGAACATGTAGCTCACCAAGTACTGATGAACTTTTGTTTAAAACATTTTTTAATTCCACTACCGGAAGTGCCTAAAAACTGGTGACATCATTTAACGCGTACATCCTGTATACATATAGACCCTGCTTCAAATAGCCTGCCTTGTTCCGAGATTAAATCGCCTGACAGACGACTCTTGTGGGCACAGTGCTATAATGTGTTGAGAAATCGCAGTACCGCGAAGCTGAAGTGTGAAAATCGTAGTATTCTTTCAATGTCTGTCATATTTTTGTGGCATTAACCGGTTTCGATGAAATTTTCAAAATATATACAGGGTGTCTCATCCGATTTTGACATCTTGATATCTTCGCTTGATTGTTAGTCCTACCGAAAAATGTTCCAGATAAGAATTAAATGGTGCTGAGTGGGGCATAATTTACTGTTATTAGTTTATTCGTGAGTGAACGCGTTAAGGTCATATGAAGGTCAACTTCGTTTTTTGTTTGCAACCCCGTTTGAAAAATGATTCGACCACAATGTATTCTATGTCGAAGAGGGAGTATTAATTGAACACACTTACGACTGAACTGCAGCAACATTGGAAATGGAAAAATCATTTGAAACTTCGCACAAACGTGGTTTATACTATGTTAATAATAAAATATATTTTTCTACCTGCTGAAGAATGGTGTTGCATTGAATTTACGGAATTTAATTTAATTTTCTGAAAACTCGTTATTTTTGGACAGTCGATGGAACATATTGTGAAAAGCCTGTGTCAAAACAGTATGCCTCTAAACGAAGAACATTGTACTCTGCTTGAAAAAAAATTACAAAAAAGAATGGTCCCGGCGAAATCAAGAATCAAGATTTGACGATGGAACTTTTGAATCACTGTACCCCCGAAAATGAAATCACGGGAATCGCATCCATTCTGCGACAGTGAAATAAGTCACGTTGTCAAATGAATCGAGTTTACGTCATAATTGAGATCCGGAAGTTAGGATTTGCCTCGCAAATGAAAACTTTCCATTATCTGTTTTAGTTATCTCTGACTCGGTGATTCTATAACGAAAATTGCTGCGAGGCGGAATGGCAAATTGAATTTTAATTTGCATTCTTCGCCGTGGGGAATTACCGGGGAAGTCCGGTTTGAAAAATGCGACAAAAGTGAAGCTGATTCAGCGAAGTATTACGCGCGGCAAAGTTGTTATTCTCTTTGTACGGTAAGCCCGGAGAACTAGCCGCATGAAAAATAAATTGCCGTGGCATGTGACTCAAACGCAAAATTAAATGACCCGAGGTTTTCAGAATGTACGATGTTTATCAGATTTGTACATCAGCGGTGATCAAGATAAATGTTTCTGTCAAGAACAATAGCTGACAATGTCGACGCCTCAATTAAAAAATTCATATGTCTGCAAAAGCTCACTGTGAACGATAGCAAAATTTGTAGTTGCCATTATAAATATTCTGAACGATTAAACATCATTACCAAGGATAAAAACATATTATATTTATATTTTTATATTATATTTATATTTTTATATTATATTTATATTTTTATATTATATTTATATTTTTATATTATATTTATATTTTTATATTATATTTTTCATAACGATTCCCTCTCCTGTAAAGAGTCTTTGTGATTGATACTAACATTTACAATTGTAACAGATTCAATTTCAAGACAATTGCGTTAAAATTCGTCTAAATATTGAAATAATTGGCTAAGTTAGTTAAGAATCGTGTTAAGAAAGTCAGTAAAAAATTGTAAATAAATTAGCAGAGTTCTTTTAATTTGTTTTTAAGTAGATTTGTAAGTGGCAAAGCTATGACGCGGTGAAGAAAGCAGCGCTAGTATTCAGCCGATTCTGCTCGGAGAAGCGTTTAATTGCTATCGTTCCGCGGTCATTCGGCTTAATCGCTCGTTAATTAACCGCGCGGTATTAATTAATACTTCATTGTGCTCGTTACGAAGTTGTTAATCCGCGGAAACTTGTTCGAACCGCGTTCTAGTTAGCGGGAAGCGTGGGCGTTGCACCAGGCATTAATCGAACCTCGAAATTCTGATTCTTAGGCGATTCGAACTTTCACTGAACAACGGGGTGCAACCACTTCGAAACAATCTTAACCGGTCGACAAAACGACGAAGAAGCGTTCGAACGTGTCTAAACCGACAACGACGTAATAATCGCGTGAAGATTGAATAGCGAAAAATTTGCATGATCGCATCGGTATAATTGGCGGACAAATTATCCCATCGAATTTTATTTTATTCCTGCTGGAAAAAGTAAATAAAAAAGTTTTCAAATCGCGAGCCCGAAGTCCCAGGTACTTTATACAACGTCATAATTAGCGAACAGCTCGATTCTCTCTTCCTCTCTCTATCTCTTTCTACCTTTCTCTTTCCCGTCAGCATTTTCTGCATCGATGATTCGCTGACTTTCGTTCATCGAAATTAACGATAAAGGCAACTCATCGTTCCCGGCTAAGTCTGCTTAAATATTTGAGGAAGTACTTGGCGAAATTCTTCCAACCTTCGAGAGCTGCTCGAAACGAGGATCGAGCAACTTATCATCCCCCTGCCACCCCCTTCTTCGATCATGCTACTCAAACCGACGAACCAACCTCTTTTCCGTTGACGACTCATCAATGAGTCGTCCGCACGAAAATAATGCTTGCCAGTCCTAAGCACGAGCAAAAGCAAATACTGGATACCATCTGCATAATCTTCTATTAATGCTAGGTAGTACAATTCAGTTAATATTTCATCCTTTGTGCAAACGGACTGTGCAAACAGTATTTACTTGGAAAATCGCTGGTGAAAGTTTATATTAGGTTGGTACAAAGAAATCACGGTTTCCCTAGGGTCTTAAAACAATATTTTTGTTCTACCATAAACCATATTTCATGTGTAAATGTAGAAGTCATCTGAATGTAACACAATATTATCTACGAGGAAGAAATCTATGTATTCTATTGGCACAGAACTTCGGAGGTATCGAAGAATTGTTATGTAGTAAATATTTATTCTCTTCAAGATACATAGCTGTATCGATAAAAGCAAGATTCGGACAGAATTTTACGGAATCGGGTACTGAGGCATCTCGAACGCCACCGAGTTGATTCAGCAAGGTTCGGACAGAATCGGATAACATCGAGCGCCAGCGGCTAGATTCAGGTTTTCGACGACTCGGGTCGGCTCGGACTCAATCGGGCAGGGTCGGGCACTCGGGCATCTCGAGTGCTAGCGAGTAGATTCAGGCACTCGGACAGGCTCGGGCAGAATCGGGTAGCTTCGAGCGCCAGCGGCTAGATTCAGGTTTTCGACGACTCGGGTCGGCTCGGGCCCAATCGGGCAGAGTCGGGCATCTCGAGCTTCCACGGCCATATTCGGGCACTCGAACAGAATCGTGCGCTTCAAACGTCGACGGTCGAATTCAGGCACTCGGATAGTTTCGGTCACTCGACCACTCGGGTATAATCGGTCAAAATTGAAGTAGCACGCCGGAGTGGAGTAGCCCACAAACAGATTCGGGCAACCAGACTACCCGCAGGCAGTTCGGAACGTTCAGCAAGCCTGTCCGATATGGTCGTTGGCATCGCCGATTGCCTCAATCAGAAATCAATAGGACTGTCTAGCGGGACGAATACCCCGGGACCCGTGCACATGTCAGCGTACTTTACGTCTGTTCACTGTCGCGGCTGTCGACTGTGCTGTACACTTTGCAGATCTCGATTTTATCATTCGCTCGTCGAACAACATGGGGGTGCGGCGGTGTACGAACGACAGACAGGCATTGCGATCATTGACAACTATCGTAAACGCGAGCACGTGAAACGAAATTGCGGCGAGAAGCTCGAAGCGAAGACAATGATTTTCAGCGACAATGACTGCTGGGGATCGATAAATAATTTTATGCCGGTTATTGGAAATTTTATTCGGTGAGACATGCAGTGGAGAATCGAGTCGTTTTTATTGCGCGGAGAACTTGTTCCTGAAAAGTTTGGTTTTAGTACAATAAAATATTATTGAATGATTTATTATAATGTGCACTGTACAAAATATTCTTTTGTTCTGATGTCTATTAATTTCAGATGTTGATTCAGGCAGAACAAATTTTTCGTTGATATTTTTGGAGAAAGGACACCGCGTGATCATTGACGATTATTATTACTGGGATAATAAATAAATGGGGAATATGAGTGAGAGATACAAAATTGCAAATTTATTAAAAGAATTTACAGACGCCGTTACAATGGTTACCGTATTATTAAAATATTTTATGAATTATATAAGTACATTTTCGTTCAACGTCTTTGCCTTACGATGGACTCGAAAGATTTTTACTCCGCATGAATATCCGTCTAATTATTGTATTACGTTGGTTGGGGTGTTCTACCATCACCTTTCTAAAGAATAAATGAAAAAAACTAAGTTTCTGTTCGAATCAGTATTCCACCAATAATTTAAACAATTCTGGTAATTTAGATGGCATTCTCGGCTGAACCACCAAAATAAATCGAAACAGCCATGCTTACACACCCAACAAACAATTTCCTACAAAACCAACTTCCCGATATACAGCCAAGTAAAAACCCACAAAAATTCCGTTTCTTTCGAAAACCGAAAACGCTAAGCGTACAGACACCGAGAATCACGTCCGGTCTCGGCAAGACCGAGCATAGAAATACAACCGGGACACATCCATAAAGCTCGGTCTACTCTTCCTTGAGGGAAATACGCGAATATCATAGATCAAGCTGTCCGGTCCTCGGGTCTTTTTCGAAAGTTCACCGTCAGTCGAACTTCTCCGAGTCATGTGACGGAAGGGGTTGGGGGGGGGGCGGTGGTGTAGTCTTTGGTGGGTCTTCCGACCCGCCACCAGTCTCGCAGTAAATCATCGCGATTTCGGGGATCGTTCCGAACCGGAACATCGATAAACCAGAAAATGAGAATCACTGGGCCCTCCTCGGGATACGGAGTGTTGGCACAGTGCTCGTGATCGATTACTCGTCATCCGCGCGCGATGTCCCGAGTTCGACGCCCACCACCCGCTGCCAAACCAAACATACTTCTTCCTCTTTTTTTCCGCTCCCTTCTCACCCATCTCTCCTTCCCTCCCCCCGACCCTCCTCATCCTTCTGTCACATCCCTCCCCACCTCTACGTCCCTCCGCCGTCACTATCGGTCTTTCTCTTCGGTTCCACTATCCGGTCCGTTCGTTTCCCTCTTTCGTTGCATCGACCGTAGGCTCTGCTACGTAGATAGCCACCGATGGACGTGTACGAGAGAGGACGATCCTCCTTTTTCCACCGTGTCTGGCTTTGTGAGAGGCGCGAGTCGGAGAGCGTGGCCTATTCCAGCGAACCAGAGAAACGAGAGAGAAATAAAGAGAGAGGGAGACAGACGAGAGGAAAGAGCCGTGGACGCTGCGAACCACCAGTCGATCTCTGCCAAATCAAACTTAGGTCACTCTTTCGTTTTACTGGGTCGTTTCCGTTTCGAGAGGCCCCTTCGTTCCGACTATCGATTTTGTCCACCTTGGTCGCCACCTTCTCCACGTTTCGCCTTTACACAGGACCCTTTTTGGCTCCACTGATGGAAACGAGTCGTTCGATTTCGTGAAACTGCATGGCGGGCTGGAGAACACACTGTTCTCGCCTAAATCATTTTCCTAGAACCCTGGGCACCGTTTGTCCAGCGTTCTTTATGTTTTTCGAAAGAATGTTCTGAAGCATCTGGAATTTGCTATTCCGGTAACTCTACTTAACCATTATTCTCGTCGCGTGCCAATTTGATACAATTTTTCCATTCATTCTGAATGAATTGTGTGATCTACAGTTTGTTTGGTTTGAACTCTTAGACGGCTAACAATTTTGACGATTTTATGACAGCCATAGTTACACTCACGTTCTTACGTATTCATTTTATTTTCCATGATGTTTGACTCTTATTGGATTTCACCAAACATGTAAACCGGCTGCTTAAGCATTAGCATTTAGATGGGACGGTTACAGCCCTGTGTCAAAATGAATCCAACCGGGATCATCCGAGGATAAATTTTATCTTCATCTTCACCTTGGGTTTTCATCTTTAAAAGAAGAATTTGCAAAATTTCATTGTTTATGTGTCTAACAGGCGGAGTTTTTTACTGTTGAGTGTCGATTTGAAAGCAAAATTTTGTTTGAAGATATTACGATAAAATCAACTGGAAAACGTTGTCGAGCAAATGACAATTCATACACATACAAAAAGGGTAGTTTTAAGTGTGCGTTGATTTTCATCGAAATCATGTTATCCATTTCCGAGATACATTCAAAATGGCCGGCCACTTCCAGCATTCACTAGATTTCGGTCATGTTAGACTTTTGTATAGCTTTTAGAAAAATATTTAACACGTACGTTTTTTAGCGGTTATCATTCATACATTCAAAGGGTGAGCTTCGAGGGTTGTTGTCGTTCCTCAACAATTTTATATGGCGGCTACCATTCATATTAGAGAGGTAAAAATTACCCACGAAGTTCACTCCTTCAATGTGAACAATAGGAGCGGCGAAAGTGTATGTATTAAATAGTTTTATAATAACTACATATCTAAAAAACAATTCTAAAATAAACCCATTCGACACAAATAATAGCAACTAAAATTATGTACATTATAGCAAAGTTTTACCACTGGAACCTGTCAAATAATTTTCCACTTAGTTACAAGGAATACTGTACAACAGGCATGGACACGGGTGGAGCCCCCCCTGAAACGCCTGCTTCTCCCACCAACCTCTCTTTCATGCGCGAGTAACTTCCTCTATGGTAATGGTGGATGCTGGTGGGGGACAGTGGGCGCTATGGTGGGGACGGTTTTGTCTGAATTGAGGCAAAAATGCCCATCCCTGCTGTACAGTAATATTGCAGGGTTAAAAACAACCCGCGAAACTCACTCGTTTAATGTGAACAATAAATGCTAGAAAAAGATACATATAGAATATTTTTATACCAACTGCATATCTAAAAAGCAATCTTACAATTTACCACTTCCTCCAGAATAATGCCAATTTAAAGCATGTACGTTACAGCAAAGTTCCACCATTGAAAACTGCATCAAATAATATTCCACTTAATCACAAGAAATGCTGTGCACAATATTACAATCAGTGTATTCATTATGTACAGTATTTACAGGATTAAATACTCATTAGTAGACGTAACAACAGTGGTCCAGACAATTCAGTGCAGCTATTAAACCTCGGCCAACCGTGCCCTGTCCCACCCTCATTAGCGTCCAATACTTCCTCGCTCCAGAAGTCAATTCCAGCCCTCGGCAACCCTTCCATTACCATAAAATCGTAAGATTCGACCCTCAAGATCCGTCGCGGCAATCAAAAAGCCCCAGAGAGGACCAGGCTGTCGAGGAAATTCTACTCTCCCGAAACGAATGAATTTCTTCAACCCCTTCTCACGCATTAGGGACGTCGAACGGGGTGGTGGGCAGGTGGGACGGGTAGAAATGGACGACTGCCAACGACGATAGAGAATTGGCAGCAATTGGGGTGTGACTTGTGTCCGGGACACCTCTGTGTTCTGGAAACGTCCCTCGTGACCTAGCCACCCCTATTTCCACCTGGCATTACGCTTCTTTAATAATAATGACGCTAATAACGATCCCATTTGACGCAAAACCCTCACGGAAACTTAGTGACTCTTATTAATCCCTACAAATGCGTTGAACGAATTCAAAATAATGTTTAAAATATTGGAAGTGCTGGAATGTTTAACTATAATTATTTTCCGACGATCTTTATAGATGTATGAATGATTTTCAAAGATGCACTATTTGATGATAAAACTAGTTGTATCTCCAGTGTTCAGTGGAACTACATTCTTATTTAATCATTTTTAAGAAATCGTTGTGCATAATATTGCAATTTATGTGACAATAAATTTGTTTATGGTACTTAAATGACTTTATACTTGCACTAAAATGTTTTACAATTTTCTTTTACTTTGTACGTGCATTCAAATACAATTTTTACATGATTTTGTGAGAGCTTAAAAATTGTTTGAAGTCCTTACACGACACTACATATACAAATAAAATGTTTACAAGTTTTATATGACTTCGCGGTTGTTTCAAAAATTGTTACAATTTTTATACGAATTTCTATATGAAACAAAATTTGTTATAACACGTGTAAGTCTTTCTATATGTATTCAAATTCTGCGTAGTTCTTGTAAGACCTTGTAAAGTGCATTATCAATTTTTTAAAATTGTTACATGAATTTGTGTATGATCTAAAATTTGCTACAATTGTATACAGAGTATAAGCTTCTAATTTATAAAAATAGTACTTGTCAATCATCATTTTCTCAATTTTCTTTTCGTACAAAATGGTCGACTCGAGCCAGCCGATTTTTATTTTAAAAAACAACCAGTTGTCTAATTTAGCGGAGACGTTCAATAATATTGCATCCAATGGAATAAGAAATGGGATCAAGTTTGGTAACGGAAGTGGCAGCATCCGAGGTATGACTTTGTGTCGAAACCACCCCTATTCACGTGCCCCCATATGACCCAGCCACGCCTGTCCCCGTCTCACCTTGATAATAGCCTACACGAGGGTTGGAAAGGGATTTCTGTTCCCAGGGGGCGTGTTCGGGGGGTGAGAGAGGTCAACTGTGTATAGATTAATGGACAGATAGGGCTGTTATTATATGGGTCCTCCTTAAGACAATGGACTCCCGGCAATCTGCGATCTTTTTCGAAGCTTGAACGGAGGGTAATTTGGATTCCGTTTCTCGTCGAGGCCCCCGAGGGTCGCGATAAGCGAAGTTGTCGAGCTACTCGGTGATTGGTTTATTGAAAGACTGAGGAGAGTCTCGTTTTTTGGGGGAACGATGCATTGTCTGGAACGATCTGTAGTTTGTTCTCTTATTCTGAACGCTTTAAAACGACTATTGGCGGACCGATAATAAATATCCCAAGATGACGCTACATAAAATATCCAAATTTAGAAACAGTTTAGGGATAGTTTATGTATTTGTGTATGTCAATTTTAATTGCATTGTTGCATTACATAAATTGATCAACCTTGAATCCTATTTTTACTACGTTTTTATTAACTCGCTTTCTTCTCTGTCTGTCTGTTCGGTACAAATTTTGCAATAGATTTTAATCTAACTTCCCGATGAGCTGGAGATTTGAAGCTTTTAGCTCAGAACTGGATGACAATGCAAATTATATAAATGAAAAAAATTTTTTATATACCACGTTTTTAAGACGGACTAAAAAGTATCAAATAATTTTTCCTAGCCTCATACAAATTCCTCGCCCCCTACAGATAGTCCTGAAAATTTGTGATTGTGAATTTTTAATAGGTATGAAAATACTAGTAAGATTTAAAACGAAAAACGTGGGGCGCATGCAATAGATAATTGATGCATGAATAGTTCACCCTAAGTCACTAACAATTTTATTGCACTGCAAATGATATGAACTGTTGTGCGAGTTTTCTCAACGACAGCTACTCTCTACACTTCTTACTATTATCTTGCGACCCACGTTTTTCGTTGTAAATCTTACATGTATTTTCATAGCTATTAAAAATTTACAATTACAAATTTTCAGGACTATCTGTATGGGGTTAGAAATGTGTATGGGGCTGGGAAAAATTATTTGATACTTTTTAGTTCGTCTGAAAAATTAAAAATTTTTTTTAATTGAATAATTATTTTTTTTATTTAAATTATACTTTTTAGTCCGTCTTAATTGTATTTTTAGTCCTCTCTACGAAGGATAGTGATGTAAATTAACGTAATCTTTGAGGGCAGGAAATTGTTAAGTCCGTGTAATAATTTTTTGAATAAGTAGCCTGCTTCTGTGAAAAATTGTAATATCAATTCATTGTGTTTTGTGATTTTTTGGTTGGTAGAAATGAGATATAGAAAATTTGTTAGCTCTTTGTAACCATTTTTTGTTTTTCTTTGAAAAATAGTGATTTAGATTGATTTTATATTTGTTTGTTATGTATTCTTATAGTGATTTTTGTATTGGAGTGTATTGTGTATTCTGTATTTTGTATTCAGTGAAAAATTGTTCTGTGACTTTTTGGTTGGCAGAAATGAGATATAGAACATTTGTTAGCTCTGTGTAACCATTTTTTCTTTTTCTTAGAAAAATAGTGAGACAGATTGATTTTCTGTTTTTAAGTTTGTTTGTTATGTATTCTTATAGTGATTTTTGTATTGGCAGTCCTCTTTTAGAAAAGTAATGAGAAATTGATTTTATTTTGGGATCGTTAAATTTATTGAGTTTTTTTTCGGTGTTGCAAGTGACGTTTGGGCGAAAGCTATTAACAAATTTCAGGGAATCCAATACTCACCAGTCAGAAGGAAGAGCAGCACGGTCGAATTCATTCCCGAAGCCAAAATTCGTCGAAGTGGAATCAATTCAACGCATTCTCGGCGCATTCCTGCAACAAAGAGCGAATTGTTTACCGATTGAGGGAAGAAACCTACACATGCACCTTATCATTTCTCGTTTGCAGTTATTTTTTACCAACATGTAACATTAAACCTTCGTATTCACGCGAACTGTCAACAAGAACTTCCGACGACGTTATTTTAATTTAATTCTTTCTCGAACTTTATCTAATTTCTGATAACAATTATTACAAAATAACAGCGAATATTATGCAAATTGTTTTCCACAAGCTAATATAATTTCTTCGATCAGAATAAAACCTATCAAAACTTCCGCACTCCAAAATTAGTCCTGTCAAAATTCTGTGGTGTTCGAAAATCCGAAACACGGAATTTTTGTTACGAATCATGATGTGAAAAGGGTTCGGTCGCTTCGTTAATGATAAGCACACCATTCACCGATCTCGTCGAAAGCAGGCTGCACAAAATTGTTGCCGCAAAAGTTGGAAAGCAGGTCGGTCGATTCGTTAACATGTTCACTGCCGAATCACCACTCCAAAAAGTACAGCAAAATCGAACTAATTTATTAATCAAAACCTCCACTGCAAAGTTAAAGTTTGCCACAAGTGTACAGACTTTATGCATTTCTAACACAATTAACACTCTGTCTACCAAGCGAGTCCATTGGACCCGACTGTATGTAGATACTGCGGTTATTCAAACTTTTAAAATTCTTTGGATCTTGTCGTTGCATGACTTTGTTACTTTTTTTATTTGTTATTATTTAAAGCTACAAGTTTTCTTTTATATTTACTACGTTTTGTGGTATAAATTTTCTATCGCATAATGAAAGTTTTTTTTACGGTAGACATAGGATTAAGTAGGTGAAATGTTCAGTACGTCAATATATTCTTTCCAGTCTATAAAAATTTATAAAGGTACAAAATATTTTCTATTTGATTTTTATTCCTTGCAATAGGAGCAGAGAATTTCTATTTTGTACAATGTTCTGTACTTGTAACAAGATTGAGTGGATAACGCTTAAAATAGTAGGGAGATTAAAGCAACCTAAAAATTATTTTCAATATATCAAAATTAATAAACCTCTTTCTTTGATTTTTATGTCTTGCAATTGATGCAAGAAATTTGTATTTTCCATAATGATGTTATTTATCACAGTGGTTACTTCTTTAGTTCACTTGGATGTTGCTGGTTCTAATAAATAAAACAAAATTGAATTTACTTAACACTAGATTGCCCAAGGAAGACATTTTGACTGCTTTTTAATTTCAATTAGAAAAACAATTATGCATATAATGACACAATTTCTTAGAATTTTGTGACTTTTTGTACAACATATAAATGTGTTTATTAATAATTGTAGTTACCTCTCCCCTCCTTCATTTCCGGTATATATATGTGTTATACCTATATTGCCCAAAAGCAGTCATTTTGACTGCTTGGGAAATTTTAAATAATCAAATGACTTATTATTGAATTGAGTAAATTTCTTATATGACCAGTTCGGCTCTGTATTGAAATAACAGTTTTCATTTTTTTTCGATTATCGTCACATGATATCATACAAGTACATGATAAATTGTCGATTTGGGCGTATACTTGATAAGTTACAGTTGCTCAATAAGCTAAAGTAGTACTTATTCGAATCTTTATGCAGTGATACTTGTTCTAACAAGTTGTTTATTTTATTTCTTTTGCGCCCTAAATTCATGAAGGAAATGTCGAATAGATGTACGGAAGATGTACACATAAAAAGATTTCCACTTTCATTTGTATAAAATGTACAAATAATAATGCATAAATTATTTTTTTTTCCAAGTGAAGTAAATTCTTTTCTTGTTAATATTTACTAATAACTCGTTATATAACTGTAAATAATATAAAAAATATTAAAAATTAATTTTAAACAAATTTTTTTACACATTAGTTATTCTTTCACAATGCAGTCATTTTGTCTGCTTTTGGGCAATATAGGTATATACTAAGTTTCAGTCTTTCTAGTGTTAATCGTGTTGCAAGTAAAAATGTGTTTCTGAAGTTGAATAAATTGTGTGTTCCACGCACAATCCACGCGGCACCGAGCGTGTTAATGATCGCGAAGAGACACGGCCATAGGTGTCTCATTGACAAGGGTGGTGTAATTTACGGACGGCCACCATGGACGAGTTCAATAAATTCAAGTGAATGGCCCGGGAGAAGCGTGGCGCTTATTACGGCGTCGCGTTTAACAGATTTTACGGGAGTGTTAACAGGCACGGGGCAAATTAGCATGGTGCCCCTACATCTGCCGACCATTAATCAATTAGTACGTTTTCGCGTGCGCACGGGACACCGTGTATAACCGCTGTGCCGACCGAGTTATACTCTCGCCCTCTCATTCACTCGGTGTTTCTCTTCGTCAGCGCAAAATTTCGATCGAATGGTCCCGTTAAATGATCACGACCGAAAAACCGCGGACGTATGACCAAACTGACGTTTCATAACGTTAATAACACACGGATTCGGTGAAATTCGAGTGGCTGGACACCCTGGACCCCCGCAAAACCGTTCCACATTCGGTTCATTAACCCCGATTGCTGAAAAGACGCTCAAAATAAATCTTTTGCAATGCTATTTCAGCTTTTCACATCGCTCTACGTATGCTACATGAGATACAACATTTATCCGATCACACAACTCATCAATTTTTGGTACAAAAATATTTTTGTCTGTTTAAATGATGGTTGACAAGCATTAATATACAGGGTGTTCATTTGAAAACTTTCTAGCCGAATATCTCGAAAAGTGTAATATGAAATATATAAAAAAAGTGTAATACACGTGTCAAAGGATTTCGAGCGGGAAAGAGGAGGGGCAGTATCAGTTTTTTATTTGGGTGGCGTTCTCAAGGTCATTTGAAGGTCAACATTGCTTTTTCTAATGGAAACGTATATTTTTTATTATAGGATCTTATTGTACGTAAAAAGACCAGCAATTTTTGTAGGATACTTTTTTTATCTGCGCACTAGTTTCGGAGATATTTCTTTTCTGTGGCTCATGTTAGGGGAGCTATTATTATAAAACTCTTTCCTTAGTTTGAATAGTTTGGCAGGGAGAGAGCCAGTCCATGTTTCGTTCCAACGATTTTGAATTTGTAACTTAAGCTCTGTAATTAGCTTATTGGGAGAGATCGAAAAATTTTGAGGTTAGGTTTTTACGGCTTTTTTCTGGCAGCTGTGTCGGCCTTCTCATTTCTGGCGATTCCCATATGGGAGGGGATCCATACAAATACAATATCTTTATTTTTTTTTATTCACAGTGATCCTGTCATATTTTGCGTTATAAATATTGTATAGTATCAAATTGAATCTATTTTCAAGCTATTCTAATCTTTGACATCGTTCTATCCATAGAATACAAATTAAAACCCTCTTTGGCTGCATCACTGCAGTTTTTCGATACAAAAATATTGTTATTCTGTTTAAATGAAGATTGACAAGCATTACTCAATTTTACTCACAGTTATCCTTTCGTATTTTGCATTAAAAACATTCTATGGTATAAAATTGAATCTCTCATAAATCTATTTTAATCTTTAACATCATTTTATACGACCAACTCAAATTAGGACACTTTTCTGGCGTGAACTCTTCAATTTCTCATACAAAAATAATTTGTTCCACTTAGATAAAGACTGGTAAACATCATTCCATTTTGTTTAAAAAGATGCTCTCATGCGTTCAGTTAAAAAAAAATTATTAATCATCGAATTCCATCTTTTATAACGCCATTGGTCTTCAACATCGTTCCTTATATGACATGCAAGTTTAAAAATTAAGCTACACAACTCCACAATTTTTGGAATAAAAATATTTTTCTCCGTTTAGATGAACATTTACAAAATCTACTATATTTTCGATACCTTGATCCGCTAGTTTATCGCATTTCAAAAAGATGCTTAACTGGAGCGAAGTGCGAGGAACAGTAAGAAGTAGAAGAATCACTGAACAAGATAATAATTGAAGAGAACGAGCGAGTTTCGCGATGGATTCAAGCCGAGGCTCTTGGAACCTGTTCTTAACCAGCCGGTACATAATATAAACGTTTATATAGTCAAAGTGGACCACTTTCGACGAAATGAAATTGCGTTAGGGGAGAGCGATTCAGCGTTTTCATTGGCCGTTCCAGGAGCTTATATACTTTCGAGTGCGCCGGAGAATAAAAATGGAAGCCACACGCTCCCCGGCCATCGAATTGAAACGTATTAGCCCCGGTGTAGGTACACGTATCAGCCGGTCGATAAGCAATAAGATTGATGGTGCCGCGGCTAAGATATTCATTTATTTCTGAAGAGTGACGTGCTATTTTTCAGGACGTCATTCGACGAGCGTATAATACATTTATCTTAATATTTCATGCTGTCAGGGGGGGGGGGAGGGGGATCGGATTGAAGCGAAAGACAAAAAAAAAAGAGACGGTGTATTAATATCATCGAAGACAGTTCGAAACAACGAGAACTCTATCTGTTCTCTTTAAACGAGACGTTCTTCGAACGACAAGAAAATTAAACAACTACAGAGAGGAGACATTGTGAAATGCAACCGTAAATCAAATTATTTGTATTTACAGTAACACCAACATGGAGTACGTATTTGTGTAACTCATTATCCCCAGATCTATTGTAGGCCTCTGACACCTTGTCCTGGCTTAAGTTGACTTTAGCCAAACACGGTATAGATTTAATGAAAGCTTAGCCTGAATGCGGCGGAGATCTAATTTAGGATTAACTTAAGGATCCAGGCTTAAGTTACGACAATCAAATTTGAATCAGACCTAACCTCGGACTAACTCTGATTGCACCAGGCCTGACCTCCATTGGACCAATAGTATTGATTCGGACATAACGATAGCGTAGTTGATTATTCTTTTATTTGAAATTGTGTACACCAAAATTAGAGCTCTATAATTTATTTAGATCTAGCTGGTGATTGAATCGGATTTATTCTTAGCCCATATTTAATATATAACTGTCGGCAATTCAGTCGAGCATTATTTTAGGTTCAATGTAGAGTTGATGGAAGTTAGCTTTGCAAATATAAAACCCAGATCAAATTTAGTTCGGTTTTAATAGATCAAAATTAACCCAGATGTATTTCAAATCTGGAGCACGCCTGATCGTTAATTCAATCATCTTCTACATGGATCCCACTCAAAGATCATTGTCATTTATTCAGGCAAAACCTAAAAATGCTAATGGTATACTACAGGGTAGAAATTATAAAGCGTTACAGACGAATATCTCCAAAAATATTGATTACACGCAAAAATGTTTCAAATGGAAGTTGTTCAGTACCGAGGGGGACATAATCTTTTATTTTTCACGGTGGACACTCCAAGGTGAGGTGAAGGACAACTCCCTTCTTTTAAATGGAATGTTTTTTTAGCCACCATCAAATAGTGCGTTTTGAGATGAGTTCAATTACCTATGACTCAAGGTCATTCAAGGTCAAACTTGCAGGGAAATGCAGAAAAGGTGTCATCGTTTTATTTGTACTATAGTTCGTGCCTTCGAACTTTCACACCAAAATAATAACATGTGTTCAATTCCGGCTACACGGAACACGTAATTTCCGTGGATGTGCGTGTATACAAATATGATCGAGAGATAGTGAAACGTGAAGGACGCTGATCAATTAACGATTTTCTCGTGCAATGCGTTCCTGGGAAGATGGAAAACGCGGTTGTTTAGGAAAACAATTTTCCATTTCGTTTTCATTGGATAATTAAGCAATAAAGATGCTCTCATTGCTGGTTAGTTAGTATCTGAAAAGCTATCAAAATGCTAAATAATAGTCTGTGCATCTAATTTTTTTTATATTGTTAGATAAATATGTACAGTTCTACCAAGGCCCTACTAAATAAGGATTTCCTAAAGAGATTGTATGCATGGAACTATTTACATTTCACTTCATAATAATAATTGTGCGTCTTTAGTCTAAACATCTTCATTTTCGCAGACTATTTTATTAATATTAAATTAACAGGAACATTGAGTTTATTAATTATATCACTAGACTATTTTAATTTCTACATATGTCTTGCAATAACTGGAGCTTCTATACTCATATAAGCTTGTGTAGGATATGTTACATTGTCAAAATATATTTTCTATCATAGCAGTTTCAACGAGTTAAAATCTACCAAAATGTCTATTTCTATAAATAATTTTTATATAGGCATGTACAAGTTAAATAGTAATATTACAATTGTATTGTACCCTACGAACATTATCAAAAATAACATCTACGATTGTACAGTATTTCATCGATAATTGTCGCAACCACGGGTCCGGCTGGCGACAATTAGCGTTCAGATGATACTATTCTTTGATTTGTGCTGAACGTAGAAAAGGACAGCGAAACACCGGAGACCTCGGTCGCCGAGGAATGTAAAATAATACGGGTCGAGTATGTCGGTGTGAAAACAACAATTAACGCAGTGACAAAACTTCTTTATTTTTTATTATCTTTTTATGGAACTTTCACCAACATATTCGTGGCATTTTTCTAATGAAAACGATACCAAATAAGACATAATTCTGATAGTATTTACCTGAGTAATGGGCGATGAAAGTTTCGGAAAATTATTGTAAATACGATCCAAATTATATCTTGTTTGATATTATTTTAATCAGAAAAATGCCACGAATATGTCGGTGAAAATTCCATAAAAAATAAAGAAGTTTTGTCATTGGATTGATAGTGATCTCACCAATATACTCGACCCGTATTATATTACACTTCTCGGCGACCGAGGCATCTCGAGCTTCACGGCCCCTCACGGGGTATATCCCGCGGAAGGAGGGATTGTTTTGCGACAATTATCGTTCAGAAGTTCACGACAATTAACGATGAAATACTGTAGTACTTCAATGTGTTCTTTGGAACGCAATTGGTTAAGTTAAAGTGTAAAACAAAAACGACTGCATCGATTCCAAAGAATTTTTATACAGACACGTATGAGGGTTCGAAGAGTTATATTACAATCGTATTGTACCCTACTAACATTATCAAAAATATCATCTTCAATTGAAGTAATTCTGTGTGTTCTTTGGAACAGAATTGGTTTAACCCGTTCGCTACGGCAGTGTGCTCCGTCGGAGTGACACCGCTGAACGGGCCACCGTGCCGCCGGAGTAGCGGTACTGAACGGAGCACTGCGCCGGAAAGTGTGCATGTTGCGCTTAGGTAAACTGGTGTTCGGACTTACATCTTACGCTGCAGCCTAACTATTATCCGGATCGTACGATTCTTTAAGTGTTATACAACAACAAATTTGGGGATTTTGCAATTATTATCAATAAAAATATATTTAAAAATTACACTTTACAATAACAAACAACAAACACTTTCCAATAACAAATTAAAATTCTCAATAATTTAATTCACAGTGATAAATTTTGAAGCAAGGGTCGACACATAATCCCACATTGCCGATTGCTCCAAAAGAATGCATGTTTATATTTCGCGGGGCTCATGGTCAAGTGGTATCACGCTGACGTCGTCTATAGGCGATACTCGTACACACAGGTCATCGCGCGGATGTCGTCTATAGGCGACGCTCGTAGCGAAAGGGTTAATTAAAGCGTAAAACAGAAACGATTGCATCGATTCTAAAATAATTTTTATAGAGGCACGTACGAGGGTTCGAAGAGTCATATTACAAGCCAAATGCAACCTACAAACATCATCACGATCCCGAAAATATTTCTTCTCGCGGTGCAACGTCCGTGAGCATTTCGCAGTCCCGCGGCGGACGATACATTACAATCGCGTTTCCCCCAGACGATAAACCGATTTTCCTAAGAGAGGAAAAATTCAAGGCGAGACCGTGGTCAGCCCATAAATCATCCTTTCGAAGCTAGTTTCTTGTTCGTAAACCGTGATGCTTCGTCAGCCATGTGCCCAGGGATAAGACGCGATGCCGACGGTAAATCCTTATACACGCACCATAAACTGGGACAAAATACGATCGACCAGGGAGAGAACACGGGGCGGCAATATTTGTCATGGAACGGGCGGTGTCGTCTCTCGGAAAATAAGTATGAAGGGGTTATGGTTGTGTGAACTCGCCCCCCCCCCCCCATCCCCCCGCCATCGCTGTCGATCTGTGTTACGGCCGTTACGGAAATCGTTTCTTATTGTTTTATTCAATAGCAACGTACACGGCCACCGGCGAATTCACACTGAACTCCCGTGAAGCACCACACCGTCGGTTTATCGTTTTCTCCAATTTACGTCACGAACTACGCAACCGTAAACATTCGACACCCAGACAATGTATTTAGAAAGCTCTCGTTTGAAACTACATCGCCCATTAAAATTATTTACTCTTTTCTGCCGACGATCATTTTAAGAATTTGAAATTTTTGGAATTATTTGTTGAACGTATATGGTATTTAGGAACGGATACGATTTATTCTGTGTTGTTTGTTGTGTTAGTTTGTTTTTACTGGTATGGTTAATAAAAATGTCAAGAAGTTGCTGTTTAAGAAGAGGCATTGAGATGCATCGAAAATAGTAAATGTACCAGACTCACATTTCTGTAGTTTATCATTAAATTTATTGTTTATAAACAAATTCTCTTTTATGTGAACATAGTGATTCCATCGGATGTGGTTTGTAAGTTTGCAGGGTTTGTAAGTTGATATTTTTCCTTTTCAAAAATTAAAGACTACAGGACGACACAAAAGTAACGATGCAGCTTTGGGGGAGGGGGTAGGAGTATTTTATTGTTTTATTCGATTTCAGAAAGGAAATGGTCATATACAAATAATGGATAATAGCACATGTTGTTCTAAATTAGTGACATACACTGAAGAAATTTTTATACTACTTTTTAAATACATCGTATATCTGAAATTTCGTTCATTTTCACATCAACTGTGTGAAGTTATACACGGGGTGTCCCACATAAATGGGAACGCCTACATATCTGTCGTATTTACAGTCCTATCAGAAAACTTCAGAGGACAAAGTGACACTATTGCAGGGGGCAAATATAACGGTAAAGAAAATAAATTTTTATGTCATGTTTTTTTAATGAAATTCCAAGGTCACCAATGTTTTTTTAAATGGAATAGTAAATTTTTTTACGATAGCATGATAGACAATAAAAAACTGACTTTAGTGGATACCACCTTTTTGACCTTGAGCAAGAATAATCATGTTGGAACGGATAAAATGTGGAAGTTTAAAACTTACGTGTTTCAGCAAAGATTACGCGTTGTTTACGGCGGGTTGACCTTTACATATCATAATAAATATTCGAAATGTTGACCATCCTATATTTGCGAATTTCAAGGAACATTTCCTGAATCAATGCTGAAATTCGTCTTTTTCTCAAACAGTTTAGAAATTAATCGTTTACCGAAATCCTTTTTAAACATAAAATAGCTGTCTCTTTCGTTTTTATGACAGTTGATCGTCGTCCCAGAGCATTACATTTGAATCGTCCTGTTGTGTGTACACAAACTAGACAACTTCAGACCTTAAGTAAAAGAATCTACATACGATTTCTCAAAAACCACACCTTATATGATACATAACAGACAACTCGCTGATAGGACCACCACGTTTTAACGAACCTGTATTCCTCGACACAATAATCCTCGTCAACACAGATGATCAGCAAACTCGACGCCGCGCGTCGCAGAGAGAAAAACACTGTGAAATTTCTCGAATCCCTTGGGGGGGGGGGGGGGGCACTAAAGTTTTGGATCAACCTGTAGACACCAGAGATCGTCAATCTTCCAGCAGACGGAACCACAACGCATTTTCTTTCATTTACCATGCACGCCCGAACTTCTCGTGCGATGCCCCGGTAAAGGGAAAGAAGACCAAACCACCGAGAGGACATCGTCGAGGTCGTTGTCCTTTTTTCCTCCCCTTTGCTCTGCCGCCCTGTCGGCTCAGTTTCGTCCCCAGACAGGGTAGACTCCACCACATATTTCCAGCGCCATTCGTGTTTGTATTTCGCGGTGATTGTGGACCGGAAACGGAGGTCCGCGCCGTGAAAAATGACCGCCGTCGCGCATCCGGTCTCCAGCATCGTCCGCCATCCCTGCGAGCCATCCCCAAGCTTCCCTGCCCGGCCAACGGAATGTGTTTTTAGGGGTGGCTACCCACCCTCTCCTGCGTGTCCGACCCCCCTGCCACCCTTGTTTGTCGGAGTCCCGGAAAAACGTGCACCCCATAATCCAATTGGATCGATTCGATGCGCGCGTGATTGTCACGAGACTGTACCGCCATTTGCTACGACCAACCTCGAGGTTATTAGTTTGAATAGGCGATGATTAGACTGCGGATGATTGTGCAATCTTCAATTTTTTGTAGACCAATTTTAAGAAACTGGAAACAACTAGAATGTTATTTTCAGTGGTAATGGCCTTTGCAGATCCAAAATTAATAAAACTCGGAACGAATTCTATTGGATTTTGCATTCTGGTATTTTTTCATGCAGTGATGATTCAAGAGTTTGTATTAGGTTGTCCCAAAAGTCCGTGTCGCTATCAATTATTGTGCACAATGCAAATTCAAGGTAATTTTCTGTGGTAGCAATAGCAATATCATTATAATAAATTTATTATTGTCATATTTTCCCCACAAACATATCAATGAGAACAATGAGTTCAAGGGAAAAACCATGCAGGACAATATTTGTCTGTTTGGTTTGAAACCACATCTCAATAAAGGCATTAAGTAAAATAACAGTAATATTATTTTAACGTTGCTTGCAGAAGACCAACGTAACATCCTTCGATGTTACTATTAATTCATCATCATTCAATCATTAACTGTTTTGATATACACCATTCTTGCATTAACTTCGTAGCGACTAACTCGACGACGTTCAGCAACGTTAAACGCATCAAAAGGAAGAAAACTCGCATAGCAAGCACGCGAAGCGACGAACATAAGCAAATAGCGCGTCGAGCACCATGTTCGGATCTAAATGCGAGAGCAGCGACGAGAGTGAAAAAGAAGTTGGAAAGGCTCCATTACTTCCCATTCGCGATAAGAATCGAATCCGACCGTAGAAAAATTCACATTTCTCCTGCTGCACTGGTGCTCCATCGCGGAGCTAAAGGGCGAGTAACGAACGTATAGCCATTCGCGGGTTCATGTTTGCGCAAACAAACGTGTGTGTTGGCGAAGAGACACGTAGGAGCCGGTCCTCGTGCCCGCGAACTGTAAAAACCAACCCTGAGAACCGCGGCATGACATGATTCCGGACGGTCGGTGACTTCTTTTCAACGGTAACCTCCGCAAAAAGCTTTGAGAGCAGTCGAGTCCCGGCTGTAACGCGGGTAAAAGCGTTGAACCGGGGGTGACGCGCAGTTTTGCGGGGGTTTGAGGGAGTGGATTCGCGTAAAGCGACACGCGCTGTCATGATCGAACGAAATCTGTTCGTCTATGGTTACTCACCGCGTGTTCGTCGCATCGCGAAGCGACGAATAATGCATTCGTATCGTTCCTCTTTCCAACCCCCTTCGCCGAGACCTTTAATAATTCTTCCCGTCTAGCCTCGGCTTGATGGAAGATTTTTTTTCGAAACGCAAGATAGAGTGAAGGGGTGGGTTTTCCGAGGAGGGTTGCATCGCGTGTTTGATCTCGGATGAATTACTCTTCGCTTCTTATGCGACGTTAGGCCACGGTTATTCGAAAATATAGTGCGTGATTTAACAGGGGTGGTTTTGAGGCACAGGTTTGTACGTCGAGGAAATGTACTTATACGTTTCAATTTTATGGGGGCTTTGGCTGAAGTCTGTTATAGTACTGTCGATTTTAATATGGTTCTATATAGACTCTACATTGTAGAATGTGTACGTAACTTCGATCAAAATTACCATTTTCCAGTCTAATCATTATTTTTCTTTGCAATTTTTCTTTTCATTATCGTTCCACTTACAGATTCCTCTTCCAGTACATTTCTGGCTTGATGGAAGATTTTTTTCTCGAAACGCAAGATAGACTGAAGGGGTGAGTTTTTCGAGGAGGGTCCATCGCGTGTTTGATCTCGGATGTATTACTCTTCGTTTCTTATGCGACGTTAGGCCACGGTTTTTCGAAAATATAGTGCGTGATTTAACACGGGTGGTTTTGAGGCACAGGTTTGAACGTCGAGGAAATGTACTTGTACGTTTCAATTTTATGGGGGCTTTGGCTGAAGTCGGTTATAGTACTGTCGATTTTAATATGGTTCTATATAGACTCTAAATTGTAGAATGTGTACGTAACTTCGATCAAAATTACCATTTTCCAGTCTAATCATTATTTTTCTTTGCAATTTTTCTTTTCATTATCGTTCCACTTACAGATTCCTCTTCCAGTACATTTCTGACTTGATGGAACATTTTTTCTCGAAACGCAAGATAGACTGAAGGGGTGCGTTTTTCGAGGAGGGTGCATCGCGTGTTTGATCTCGGGTGAATTACTCTTCGCTTCTTATGCGACGTTAGGCCATGGTTATTCGGAAATATAGTGCGTGATTTAACAGGGGTGGTTTTAAGGCAGAGGGTTGAACGTCGAGGACGCGTACTTGTATGTTTCAATTTAAATAAAGGGCTTAAATATAGTACCGTCGATTTTAATATGGTTCTAGTTAGGTTCTAAATTTTACAATACATATGTATGTAAATTCGATAAAAATTGCCATTTTTCTGTTCGATCTTCATTTTCCATTTTTCTATCCAATCAAATTTATAATTCTTCTATGACATTTTTCTCTGAATTATTGTCCCAGATTCTTCTTCCAATGTATTTCTAGCTTGATGGAAGATTTCTTTTCGAAAAGTAAGATGCAGTAATGGGGTGGTTTTTCCGAAGAGGTTGTATTGCGTGTTTGATCTCGGGTGAATTACTCTCCACTACTTATGCGACGTTAGGCCATGGTTATTCGAAAATATGATGCTTGATTTGACAGGGGTGGCTTTGATTTAAAGGGGATGAATGTCGAGCAAATGTGCTTCTGTATTTCAATATTATGAGGACGCTGTCTGAAGTTGGGAATGGCTCTTTCGATTTTAATGTACGAGTTATGTTTAGAATATAAATTCTCATTTCTCTTTGGCACTTTTCCTATCAGTGAAGTGTCGTTGATTTTTTAATACGATATATAACGATTATTTAAAATACTATTCACGCAAGGACGTCATTTAAATTAAAAGATTCTTTTCTACGAACTCATTGTCAGTATGAAAATTGTCCTACGAGAAAGTTGAGAAAAACAATAAAAAAATACGAAGATAGAAATAAATTACCAACCTTGATCTCATTACCAAACTTATTGATTTCTTCCCAATTATGTTACAAGATGTATTTCTTGAAAAACGTGACATTAAAAATAAAACTTGTTGGCTATTGAAGCGTAAATTAAAAATAGGTGAACTATTATCGTAGAATCTTTTGCGCAACTAATTCTGGGAACTGTACGAGGGTTAACCACCTCCGAGCCGATACAAGCATGAAATAAAATCGTCCGATGTGTTTCGCGTGTTTCGGGGGACGTTCCCGAGCGAAGTAATGGAACCCATTATTGCCGCGGGTATCAAAAGGATCCGCGAGCAGTAGGGGAAGATATCAGAATGGGACGCGAGTTAATCGGTGGAAAATCTGCTTCGCCAGAAAATTACGATATTGAATTCGTTGGCACTTTAACAAGTCCCCTTCTACCGGCAAATGGTTATAGGATCGATCGGGAGGAACCTCTGGCCCCGCCTTTTATCCGCCGAAGGATACGTCTAAATCGCTTATCCCGAGAGCCCGTGTCTGAGCTCACCTGTTGAATACGAAAGAAAATTTCACCGTGGATCCCCAGGGCCGGCCGCGATAGGGCCGGGCTGAAATAATGAAAAAGGGTCTCGCGGCTGGCTGCGCGTGAATAATGGATCAAACCGGTCACAATGTAGTGCCCTCCTCAACATTTCAGCCTCCTACTCGCGTCTCGATACCTTCCAGCTACCCCACTACCATACCAAAAATTCTAACTACATCGATTACCTTCATTTTATCCTAAACGATTCCTACCGATCACACAAATAATTATTTCTGTATGAAACCGATCGTTTTCCGATGGTTTACTACTTTAGTTCACTACTTCGATTATGCCACTACCCTGGATCAGAAAATTTTGACATTTTGTATAACACTTAAGAACACTTGTTTTTGGTATTCTTTGATCGAATTTTTCTGTACATCGATAACTTCAATTTCATTTCAAATCATCATAAGTATATGGCTACTGTGACCACAGAAATATTTATTCTTGATTGACATTGATCAAATAAATATTTATTATTCTATGATTTTCAACCTGTTTTATAGCATAGCAGAATTTAATTTAATTTAATACTTCTATTCTTCATATCATATTTATTTTACGACAATTGAAATCATTGTCTACATCAGGGAGTTCCAATGTATTACCCTCCGAGAACTGCAAGGCCCCCACCATCGAACTTCTTCCCACTACTACGTACTAGGGCTGTTGCTTTTCCGAAGCTTCGACTCTTCGAAGCTTCGATGCATTCGAAGGAACGAAGGGAACTTCGAACGTGATGAAAATCGAAGTTTCGAAACTTCGAACCTTCGATTCGTTTCCAGTTAACGGATAAAAGAAATAAATTTTCATAATTTGTTTCTATATTCACTATTTAAATTATTTCAATAATTTATTGTTAAGATAATATATTTATAATTTGAATTATCCTTTCGATATTATAATGTTAAAATAATTGTTTAAATAAATAAATTTTCACAATTTGTTTCTATATTTATTATTTGAATTATTTCAATAACTTATTGTTAAAATAATATATTTATTATTTGAATTATCATTTCGATAGTTCACTTGTTAAAATAATTGTTTAAATAAATAAATTTTTATAATTTGTTTCTACATTCATTATTCGAATTGTTTTTTCAATTATTCAAATATTTTGTTTCTATATACATTATGTGAATTATTTCAATTGTTAAAATAATTATTTAAAGAATGTACAAGTATTTACATAATGAATGTAGAAACACATTTCTATAGATTATTATTAAATTTTCTGTAGATTATAAATTTTTATACTCTATAGAAATGTGTTCCTATATTAATTATGTAAATACGTGTACATTGTCTGAACAATTATTTGGACAATAAATTATTGAAATAATTTAAATAATGAATATAGAAACAAATTGAAAAATTATTTATTTAAACAATTATTTTAACAATGTGCTATCGAAAGGAAAATTCAAATTATAAATATATTATCTTAACAATAAATTATTGAAATAATTCAGATAGTGAATATAGAAACAAATTATGAAAATTTATTTCTTTTTTCCGTTAACTGGAAACGAATCGAAGGTTCGAAGTTTCTGAAATCGAAGCTTCGAAATCATCGACCTTCGAAGGAAAGTAACAGCCCGACTACGTACAGCCGTAGAGTTAGTGAGTGCTGCGCGCGCCGCGCGACTCTCGTGGTGGGAGCTTCCATTACTATACATTATAACGATAAAGTCTAAGAGTGGGGGAAGAATCTAAGCGGGGAGGATGTCCCGAATAGCTCCGGAACTACCGGTTGGAATTGCCTGATCTATATGGTACTGTTTAACACTAGGTTAACGGGACTCACCAAAATAACGCGGTCTAATATGTATAATTTACGATTATACATCATTCAACAAATCTATTTCTTTGGGTATATATTATTTAAAAAATGGTTAAAAACTTGGGTAGACACATTCTCGTTATTTTTAAACAATTATATGAAATAGTCACTTTTAATGCCCTGTAAACCTAATGTTAATGAAGAACCTTTTATATCCTTCGCTGCTGAACTTTGAATTTATGCTGTGGCGGCTATTTCCTATGCTCGCCAACAGATGGACAATGCGACAACACCTTTTCCGCTACTACCTGAATCTTCCTCTGTTTGTATATATACTCATTGAAAGCTCTAATATTTTCCTAACGTTTCCACGAGCCCCGCAAATTTTCGCTTCGCCGTTTCCTAAACGAACCTTGCAAATTCTTGAAAATTTTCTCTAGACCTTTGTAACCCAATACTCCCCGAGTAATCGATGAGCGAAGCTCAGAAATACTTGACAGCGCTCTGCAAGCATCTTAGAAGTTTTTAACACACTCTAGAAGCCCGAGTTTCGCAGCTCCTCAAATCTCTCCGATTTTCCAGTGGAGAAAGACCCTTGATAACTCCTCGAGAATCCTCAAAGGCCATTCACGTAGCTTTACAAGTCCCAAAAACCTTCGAAGTTCTTCGAAATACCACCAAGGGCTCTCTGTACCTTTCGGCGTACCTCTGATGTTGCGGCAGCAAAGACGCACGTGAATTTCCGAGAAATTCTTCCGAAGATGTTTAGAAGACGCTCGCTGGGTTCACTTGCTTTTTCATTAACCTTCGAGACGGTGACTACGTAAACTGTTGTACACACGGTTTACATGGGGCCGTGTAACGACGTCTTAAGTTGCGTTATTGGATTGCATAATGGCCCGGCCCGACAGCGGCGGCGGCGTTACAGGTTGTTTAAGCGGGCGTTACGCGACGCAGATTCTCGCCGGCAGCTTATTGTGTTTGCATCCAGACAAGTTTGCCTACCATGACCCACACCTGTTTCTATCCATTTCTTCAAACCTAATTTCATCGGACGACGGCGCCTTTAACAATTCCAAAAGGTATTGAAACTATTCTTTCCCCGTTTTTGATAAATCGTCGATGTTGGAACTATTATAAGAACATTTACACTAAACCTATCTCCAAACACGATCGAAATTTTTTCTGTGGATAAATCCACTACAGATTTTAAGATTGAAGCTTTCCTTTAGAATGATCCCTTGAAATTTCATGTACGATTCTTCTTAGGCGTTTTATTCAACTTTAAATGAAAGTAATACCAAATTTACAACTAATATGAAGTACAGCATTGAGATTTTATGCGACTGAATACATTTCTAATTTTTGTTTCATAAAACACTTTTAAAAAATCGTACATTAAGTTTTAAGGCGTCGTTGTGAACTTCGATATTTAAATATATGATAGTTTCAGGAACGAACAAAATTTTTCAATGATTTTGGAAACGGTTTCAGTATAAACGTTTTTACAACCGTTTAAATTGATTTAAATCGCAAGAAAACGTATGTTCAGTTTCCCACTCGCTACATCGTGCAAAAATTTTCTACAGAAAAATGAATGATGATGTGTGAAAGTAGATGCTTCAAGCTTCAAAATAAGCTAAGGTTTGTTTTCATACGATTTTTTTTTTTACGAACTTGCAATAGCTTAAACATCGCTTAATTTGGAGGCAGTGAAATCTTGAAATAAATTTTAAAGCCACTCTGTTTAACTTGTAATTACATACGGCTTTGTCGTGCCGTGGATTGAATATAAATTTCTACATTTTCTTCAATTCGTATGCGAAATTTTCGAAAACCTCGATTTTCAAAAAGAAATGCACATTTTTAATTTTGATAACATCTGATGCTGTTACACTCACTTACGAATTTCACTAACGAATTTGATAAAAATATATTAATCAAGCTGTTGCATTTCTGAAGACTATTTTAGTCTGTTTAACACATTGTACTTTACCGGCGATTATTGCACAATGATATAAAAATTCACGATCCATAGCGAAGGATTGCACAATGAATTTTTCAATAGCGGAAGCATTATCAATCCTAAACTACGCCAGGTATTATAATCTAATGCTTCCTTGGCAAAATTATTTAAAAAAAGAAAATTTCGAAGCTTCCTGTAACACAGTCATTCGGAAGCCTTTTAATAGGTTTCCAGCAGATGAAGTGTTAAGAACGTGTAGGTAAATGCAGTTTGCAGAAATGCAGGAAAAATACGGAAAACGTAAAAATCATCGAAAAACGAAAGACAACGTAGAGAGGCAGATTGTTTCTGCCACCGTAGGGTAGCTAATATATTTTGTTAAACCTTGATGAAGGTCATACAATTTACAATAAATCCTACAGAGGGTACAAATTATTTTTGTATCACCCTCAAACGTGCACCGACGCAAAATTGCAGATTATCCATGGGCGCATGGTATCGAAGCGTTGCAATTTGCAGTAAAAGCGAACGGAAATCAAACTTTTCGCTCCGTGTAGAATGTTAAGGACCAGAAGAGGAATTTAGTAAGTCGTTTCTGATTGATTAAACTCGCTGGTCGCGCGACATGTCTCCGCTCGGCGTCAACCAGAAATTGCGGAACGCAATTTACGCTCGGAACGTTTTTCACTCGTACAGGCAAACAGTCGCGTGTGCAGCTGTGTATGTGTGAGTATATTGTGCCGAAGGACACAAACAGGACGGATTTTTAAGAGGAACGCAAACTCCTGACGAGAGAAGGAACCTTATCTGGATTCCACGCCCACTTTATCGGCGAGGAAAACGATTACAGCTGTCAGTCCGTGGTTGCTTTTTCTTCGGAAGCCGCTCTCTCGAACCAGTATCGGAGAAATTTCCGGCCCTCTTTACCGGTTAAACGAACGGGAGAAGGGCGTCGACTTTGAAGCAGGTTCGACTTCACGAGGTACGTGCGAAAATTTGCAGAGAAGTCAGGTCAACCGAACGTGAAGAAGATCAAACGAGGATACAGTGCCTGCTGAATTCCAGTTCAAACGCTCACAGGAACGCTCAACGTCGACTTTCACCCTGCATGCGATTGCTATGACGCTGATAAAGAATATGTGCATGTAAGAATAAACGAAAATAGTATACTTCAGTTTACGAAATTCAGGAGGCGGGTGCGATTGGAGGAGAGCTCGAGGAAAGATATGAAAATGGAGAAAGTGCGGAGACGGAAGTCACGGAGGATGATGGAGGCATTTATTATACCGGGGGTCCCACATAAATGGGAACACCTAAATATCTGTCGTATTTACAGTCCTGTCAGAAAACTTCAGAGGACAAAGTGACACTATTGCAGGGGACAAATATAACGGTAAAGAAAAAAAATTTTTGTCGTGTTTTCTAATGAAATTTCAAGGTCACCGATGTTTCTTTTAAATGGGACAGTATATTTTTTTACGGTAGCATGATAGACAATAAAAAACTGAATTTAGTGGATACCATCCTTTTGACCTTGAAATGACCTTGAGCATTAATAATCGTGTTGGAGCGCATAAAATGTGGAAGTTTAAAATTTACGTGTTTCAGCAAAAATTACGCGTTGTTTACGTCGGGTTTACCTTCACATATCATAATAAATGTTCGAAATGTTGACCATCCTCATTTATGCAATATTGCAATCTTGCATTAAATTATCTGTAGGCATTGTCGATTTCCTGAGACGTAATTGAAGCACATGTTGCAGTAATCCTTTGCCGCATATCCTTTGGCGTTGTACCCAAACGTGTTTATTATTTCATAATTCCCTTCCTTGCGCCGAAATATACATGTCATAAGACGCATACATTTTGAGCAAGTTCGAGCTCACGGCTGAACAGCTAAATGGCTGGACGCGTGACCGACCTTCTTGTTTATTGAGGCCCGAGCAATCGGGAGTTCGCGGGTAAGACAAGGGGTTAAGTGCGACTCGGTATAATATAAGATTTTAGTTCATAAGGATTTAGTTTTAAGGGTGTAGTTTTACAGATGCGGGAGCCGTGCAATCCCGAATGGAATGCAATAAAGACAATACATACAGTTACAAAATTCATAAAAATCCGAGTTGTTAACAGACGGACTCAAAAATCTCACTAGTTTAATGATAAAGACAAACAAATTCATACAGATATATATAAAATTCGATGTTTATACTCATAGCGATTTTTCATAGACTTTAGTGTCTTCTTGCATCCAGTTCAATCAAATTTTCTAAGAAAAAAATATAAAATTGTTGAAGAATTAATTCATAGTCACAAAATATCCAAAACCTTCCATGATACGTTTAGGATGGTATTTTTTAATTGTAGATCTTAAATAACCAGAAGTTTCTAAAATTCTAAAATTGCTGTATCGGGAAAAATATTTACAAGAAATACGCCACTGAATTTTCAAGTTTTGCCAATTTTTTTAAACCAAGTACAGATTCTATCCGAACAAAAATTTCAACGAGAAAAATATTTATGTCGGTAGGTCACTTTTCACGAATAAAGAAGCCACCGAAAAATTTTAACCGCTAGCATATTTCCTGTTTTAAATTGGGCAAATTCGATATATTTATTTAGAACGAACTTTTGTTCAATATTTTATATCAATCTAGTATCGAATAATATTTTTTTTAGTATTTTTATACGAGACGATTCGCGATTCGAGCCTGGACGGTTTAAAAAAAAAATGTTTTTCACGCACCCTCTGGTTCGAGAGATATTTAGAAAAATGTATATCAACCCTCAATTTCGAGGGCGGTTTTTGGCCCTTCAGCCGGGGTAGTCGATAAAAAAATACGTGTCAAATATTTCTCCGCGAATACGTGCCGTTTGAATTCCACAGAAACGAACGTGTTGGTCTGTTTTTAGTGTTGGCACACAACACACGCAGTTTACATTTACAAACTCATTATTTCCCATTAGCAACTTTTATTCTGCCTTTATATGTGTTTTACTTTATTTTTAACGTTGTTTAATTGCCCGCAAAAATCTCTCTCCTTACGTCTGTTTACTCGTAGGTTAGTGCTTCATTCCGCTATGAAATTTCCATTTCTTCCGGAAAAAGGGGGCAATGGCGGTCAAGATTACGCGTTAACATTTCATAGCGGAAACTCGTTTACCGCAGGCGAACGTAACTCGATAATAAACCGGCGTTCTGTCCATGCGAACGTTAACATAATTCCCGGGCAGTGTATTACCGGATCGTTTAAATGACAATGAAGGCAATTTATGGGCCGGCGAATCCAATTCACGTCGCGGTTTCTAATATCCGTGGAACGTGCCGCGGCCGTGGCGAAATTAAATAACAGTGGGTTTGGACGAAACGGATAAAAGCGAGAAGAAGAGACCCGCTGTAAGAGGAGAAGGAAGAGGAGGAGGAGGATGAAGGAGAGGGGCGGATGGAGCTGAAGAGGACCTCGTTAAAGTGGTCGAACCGACACTCTCTCCTGAACTCCCCCGAGCGGCTCTCTCTTCAGCTCCGTCGCCTGTCACGATATACGGAATCGCCAGTCGCTAAATTGGAAACGGGCGACGGGGAAAAAAAGCTTGATCTGCCCCCGTGTCGAGGGCACTCGTAGCATCTGATAAATCGGAGGTATTCAATTAGCGTGCTGCGGGGCTCTCTGCCTATCGATCGAGCACCGTCGTAAACACTTACGGGACGCGGGAGACGGGAAAGAAGGCAAGGTGATTGTAAATTATATTCCTACGGATGCCCGATCATTAATTCCGTGGGAAAAGAAGCTGTACACAGAAACATGGTCGAAAATTCTCCCTCTACGAGCTCTCTCAGTCGCGGTGGAGGGAGGAGAGGGCGTGGTTTAACAAAAGAAGCGTGTCTTAGAACACTCAATATGGGAGGGAATGATGTTCACACTGAAATCTACATATTTTCCTTTTAGAATGCTTTTATACGCCGGTGATATTTTAATTTGTTTGAAAATAAATAGGTTCTCAAATTCTGTTCAAAAGGAATCATTGTGGAAGACTTCAAAAATTTTCCTTCTGCGAGATCTCTGAGTCGCGGTGGAGGGCGGAGGGGGTGTGGTTTAGAACCCTCAATATGGGGGAAATGATGTTCACATTGAAATCTTCATACTTTCCTTTTAGAATGCTTTTATACGCCTGTGATCTTTTAATTTGTTTGAAAATAAATAGGTTCTCAAATTCTGTTCAAAAGGAAACATTGTAGAAGATTTCGGGGCGTGGTTTAACTGAAGCAGCGTGTCCTAGAACACTCATTATGGGGGAAATGATGTTCACACTGAAATCTACATATTTTCCTTTTAGAATGCTTTTATACGCCGGTGATATTTTAATTTGTTTGAAAATAAATAGGTTCTCAAATTCTGTTCAAAAGGAATCATTGTGGAAGACTTCAAAAATTTTCCTTCTGCGAGATCTCTGAGTCGCGGTGGAGGGCGGAGGGGGTGTGGTTTAGAACCCTCAATATGGGGGAAATGATGTTCACATTGAAATCTTCATACTTTCCTTTTAGAATGCTTTTATACGCCTGTGATCTTTTAATTTGTTTGAAAATAAATAGGTTCTCAAATTCTGTTCAAAAGGAAACATTGTAGAAGATTTCGGGGCGTGGTTTAACTGAAGCAGCGTGTCCTAGAACACTCATTATGGGGGAAATGATGTTCACACTGAAATCTTCATATTTTCCTTTTAGAATGCTTTTATACGCCTGTGACCTTTTAATTTGTTTGAAAGGAAATAGGTTCTCAAATTCTGTTCAAAAGGAAACATTGTAGAAGACTTCAAAAGTTTTCCCTCTGCGAGCTCTCTGAGTCGCAGTGGAGGGAGGAGAGGGCGTGGTTTAACTGAGGAAACGTGTCTTAGAACCCTCATTATGGGGGAAATGATGTTCACACTGAAATCTTCATATTTTCCTTTTAGAATGCTTTTATACACCTGTGACCTTTTCATTTGTTTGAAAAGAAATTGGTTCTTAAATTCTGCTGAAACAGAAACATAAACAAAAGTTTTCCCTCTGCGAGTCTTAATAAAGGAAGGAGAGGGCGTGATGTAATTGAAGGCATGTGTCTCAGAACCCTATAAGCAGGTAATGATCTTTACACTGAAATGTTTGTACTTTGCTTCTACGGGAATACTGTAAAGAAGCCTGTTCAGATGTTCACCCCTTTATGTGCTCACTAAATCGCAGTGGAGGGAAAAGTAGGCGTGGTTTCATTAAAGAGACGTGGCTTACAAACCTCAATGTGTGGGAAATAATGAATGTATGCACCTGTGATCTTTGAATTTGTTTGAGAAGAAATAGGTTCTTAAATTCTGTTCAAAAGGAAACATTATAGAAGTCCTGAAAAGTTTTCCCTCTCTACGTGTTCCGGAGTCGCGGTGGAGGGATGAGTGGGCTTGGTTTAATTGAAGGGGCGTGCCCTACAGTGTTCAAAGGAAAGAAAATTGAAATTATGTGTCGATTTCTTTCGTAGTCATCCTCAGATTGTACTTTCTGGAACCACAATAATATTGAGTCTGGATGTTGGGCATTGTTACAATCAATCTCAACAACTTGTGTGCTTGTTATAAAAAGAGGAAAGTTTTCTAGAGTAATGTTTAGCATATTGTCTAATGTGACATCAATATGGCATACTTGTTTTAAGAACGTTAGATGCATCAATAGTTCTGTTAGAAATTAAATAATGTAGAAAACTATCCAAGAGGTGTGGTTCAAGACCAGTGGGCGTGGCTTAACAAAGGGGCGTGTCCTAAATAATGCAGAGTAGGAGAAACAGCACGCAAGTGCATTTATCTTGACTGTATATCATCCTCGTTTACCCTCGCTCGTGTATATTGCATTCTAAACCTGCTATTCCGATTTAATTCTCCCGATCCCAAGAATAGATTCCTCAGATTGTTAATTATCTTCGAAATGCAAATTACGTAGAAAATCTTGTCGCTCACGTCGTATCGAACAGACTGTCCGAATGAATAATAAAAGAGATATCGCTTAGCAACGGGCAAATATCATTTCTGACGAGACCGAACCGAAAGAGAACAGCGTAACACGTCCATACCTAAATCCGTGGAGCGTCGTTCATCTCAATTCACGTCAAGAGTATTTTCATCAGTCTGCAGCGCGGCTTGATACGCGAAAATCTTAACTTCCGAGGCGGTCGGGAGCAACGGTCGGGCACGTGCTCTTACATTATTACAAATCGACGCGGAAATCGTCGGTTGTCCTCATAAAGACGCCGCGAGATAAAACAGCGACCGTAAGGCGTAATAAATTACGGTCTGCGGATATAAGGTCGCCGACTATCCCGGGCCCAGGAAGACCTGGCATTGCCGCCAATCTCCGGGTCTCTTCGTTCTCAATTTCCACCGTTCTTCGCGCATAATAAAGCCTCTTTGTCTTCGACGACGGAAGAAGAGAGGAGAGGACGAAGCTCTCCGGCTCCGGGGCCGGCCGGGTCGGAAGAAGAATTTATTTTCCTCGGCGACTCATCTTCGATTCAGCCGATTATCATACCGGCCTCGAGGACACTCCGAGACGAACCCCGCCTTAATGAGAAAACCCGACCTACGGTGTAAATGTTCCTCGCCAGCGTGGCGACCAGGAGCTTGGGAAACTTGCCCGGACCGCTGGAAAAATCGCACCTACCACAGAACTTCTGTTAGAATCCCTACTTCCTACCGGATGCCAGTCACTCCTACGACCGAGTTAATTGAGATCGAGGAATACTGATGGGGCTGACAGATCTCTGTTTACTGGGAAATCCCCTCGAGCTGAAAGTCTGACTTTGATCCTGCATTACTCGGACCAGCACCAAGAGATTTCAGAAAAGACACTGAAATGGAAGACGCCTCTTTACATGACAAAAAATTGGATACTTAAGTTTCTTTTGAATCTGATATAATCTCTTAAATGAAATAAAAACCTGTGAACACGAGACATTTTAAGTTTACATCGTTAGCTTTTTCGAATTTGCCTAATTCTCAAGCTTCCCGATCTCTCCGCCACTCACGCATCCTGGACCGGTAATATAGGGGTCGACTACTATCTACAACAGAATCAACATACCTCGTATATTTGCGACATTATATGCATTAGAAAGTCTACACTATTGTATGAACGAAGGCTAAATGTTAGTCCACAAAAATGGCAATTCTTCTAACATCCCACCCCATTGCATCGAGTAAGTAAAAGAATAAAATTAATTATTCGTTGATAATAAAAAAAAATTACGCAATAAAGTTGAGAATCTTATAAATGAAGAATTCGAATGATCAAAACATTTAATTTCCACCAGCAATACAATCAACAATCTTGTAATTCATTGACAGAATATACTTTTATTCATTTATGGCTTCTGAAAATATTCAAATAATGCTAGAATATAAAATTTGATAGAATACAATACGATTTGTATTTATTTCTGATTTACAAAGTCTACAACCATTGAAAATAAACCACTATCACTTAAAATTGACTTACAAAAATTGATAATTGCATAAAAATCCGCAGTCCACTGATTACAATGGTGCTTACTTTCATCGATAAATTTATTTAGACACAAAGTTTCGGTTGGTTTAACGTTCCTTTTAACACGTTGACTGCCAGGCGCATTTTCCATGGTTTGCCCAATGCGCCAACGTGAATTTTTCATTATGCGATGCATATTATGTTGAAATATTATTTGCAGCAAATAAAGTGAGTTATAAAATCATGCTTGAAGTATTTTTCGTGTATTAATTTCTTCAAACCATTATAGTAACAATGGTACTATTGAAAAATTTATCAGTATCCATATTTACTCTAATTATGTACTTTTATTACACCGGTGGCCCCTACGGCGCTGTAGCCAAGTCGAGTGCCGATCACCGGTCCCCCCATGACAGTCAACGTGTTAAAGACCGAACATTTCGTATGCAACAGCCTAATATTCCAAAAAGTCCTCTTTCGCAAAGTACGTAAAATATAAAATATTAATCGGACATGCAGAAACGTTTGCAATTCCGTCTAAACATTTCTCCGACTATTTACAGAGATCGTCGATTCATTGAAAATCGAGGATAAACAGTTCCTTATCGACGAGCATCTCGAATCAGTCAAAGATTGCGGTTCCATTCGTTGTCGGCATTCCGGCGGCGTCGGCACGCCGTGGTGGTGTCGCGTGCGAGATGCTCCGGTCGAGATAAATGAAATTCATAAGACGGCGGGGGCGGGTATCCTCGAGACGGGACTTTCCCCGTCTTTGGGGGCGGGGGTCGGAATCGGGGCAATAGTTTTGCGCGAGGTCGGGGGGTTGGAACATCCCCGGTGAAAGGGTCGCATCGAGGCCGAGGGGATGGCGGCGGGGTCACGGGGGCTTGGCCTGTGCAACAAGTGATGTTATTAGGTTGGCGGCGGAGGGTGAAACCCGGGGGTTTGCGAACGCCGGATCATAATGCATAACTCTTGCCCGTCCTTGTCTTGCCCCTCCGGCACGGCTATTCAACTTCCACCACGAGTTACTCGACTCCGAGATTTCCAGGGGACCGGAAGAGGGCGATCGATTCCTCGCGACTCGCGGGGCTTCCTTCGCTTACTATAGTAGCGTGGACGACACGCAAAGTCCATGAAAAAATCAAAGATAATTGTTTACATTAACGTATCCACCTCCGACTTCGATCATTTATTTATTGTTGTCAAAGTCATCACCCGCAGTAACGTTCCGAAGTTTTTAATTTCGGGTCGTTGTTTGTATAAGAACTATAGTCTGAGTTAAGTCTGCAAGTTCGCGGAGCTATTTTGTGACGCTTTCCATTTCACTTTTATAAAGTTTGAACACAAAAACATGACTATGCATGAACAAAAAACTTGCTCAATTTAATGCGTTTCAGTGAAATCTGTTAAGACAGTGTGAACATTTTTTAAAATTATATGAATTATATATATTATTTTCTAAATTTGATAGCGTCAATCCCCAGGGCTCAATAATTATGCTGTATCAAAAAGATGCTTAAAAATCTTGTGTTCGGCAATAATTCCAAACGAAATTATTAGATTTCGTTGCTGAAGGTAAGTTCCTGATTTATGATTGAAGTTTCTGTTGCTGCGGAGGGTTCTATTGAAAAATCCTTACCTATGAGCCATGCAGAATAAAAAAATTATGGAATAATCGCAAGTAGATAATGTTTGTTAATAACGAGAATGTTCTCTTTAGATTGCACATTTTCATCATCACAAACATCATCCATTACAAAGATGCTCTGTACTCGTCACAGAGGCCACAGAAGCAAACGGAATATCACTCGATCAGAATTCATCGATCGCCCAGCCGATTTCGAAGGGGGATACCGCGGAGGATGCTCGCTTATCGAGGATTTTTTCGCATCCATTGTCGAGGCACAATTGAAAATTCGGTAACTCTCGTACAAACGGTCGTTCGGTTGCCGATTACCGGGTACCGGGGAAATGTCTGACCGATTGGGAATAATCGACGTCGGTCCCCTGTCGTCGGGACGCGGCCAGCACCGGCGTCGGAGGAATTAAAAGCGGGATCCCGTCCTGTCGATCGAACGCGTTATTCTCTCGGTTCTCTCGATCCCCCGTTCCCGAATGCTGCGGAACGTTATCGATCCTCTGGCAAACAACGACGACGTCGAATCGACGCGGTTCTTGTAATTCGAATACAACTTTGTACGTAATATAAAAGTGCTCTCGGGAGCGACGAGGGCCGATCCTATCCGGACGTCGATGGCACTCGAGCGGTGCTTGTTTCGCTTCTGTCTGTGCCATGTCGATTGCTTCGAATATTTGCGATCGATCGACGGGAACCGGAGTCTGGATCCGACTGATTTCGCTCGTTCCTCATCACCCTCGTTTCGGACCGTAAACGACACGGGGGGATCTAAGACACCGCCTCTGGCGGAAAACGATTGGAAATCGGTAATGGGCTATTCTAGTCCCGAGCACGGTGGCTTCTAGGATAACTTGCCGATTTTTTTACTGCGAAACTGCGGAACCTTTTGCTGCGAGACTTTTATGTATGTTTTTCTATCGATGTTCTGGTAGTATTCACAAATTTCTAAAGCAAGGAAATATCACAATTGAACTTGTTATTATAAACGACGGGTAGGATGCGATATATTTTTGTAAGCTAACTTTACGATTTCTTTATTTTATAACTATGATACTTTCTATGATGCGACATTTTTTCTACGTTTTTATTACTGTGTCGCTAGTATTCATAAATTTTTAGAGGTCGGTTATATTATAATTAAGCTTGTTGTTATATAATTTTGTTTAGAAGACGATATATACTTTCAAGGCGGACTTTGTGATTTTTTTATTATAAAACGATGACATCTATTGTTATGTGACTTTAATGAATATATTCATTAGCCTTTCAATAATATTCATGAATTCTTCCAAGCAATGAAAATGGAAATTGTGCTTGTTATTGATTTAGAAAATTAAATATTGTGGTCGTCATCATTCTGGAATTGTCAGAACACGGTATATTTTTAAGGTAGCTTCATGATTTGTTTACTGTAAAACTATTAAACTAACCCTTAGGATACTGGATTTTTATGTCCCTATTTATTAATGAATCAATAATCTGCACAAATTTTAAGAGGAAGGAAGAATGAAAATTGAGTTATCTGCAAGTGGTTAAACACGTCAATAAAAAAAGCTGTAATATAATTTAACTTCCTGCATCACGATGTTTTCTACGAGCTAAAACGTCCAAGCTAACTTGCTAACTGTAATGAAATAAGTAACGCGAGTATAATCTTATTTGTGATGAATATAGCTTGATTATCATTCTTTTTAAAGTTTTGTGGAGAGTCAGAAACTCTGCCAGTGGAGGATTAATAATGTTTTTAGCGGATTAAGGCGGGCGTTGGTTGGTTATGGTTTCTAGAAGACTGTCAATACAAATTTCTCATTAAAGCACGAACTTTTTTCCATGCAATCATACTTGATCCTAGTAGTTGTACTCTCTTTTGCTGATGAGGAAAGTCTAGAAGAGGTAGATCATCTTTTTTAGTAAATATTTATGATTTTTCTGAAACTTTAAGATATTTTACTAACAGGCACTACTACCTCATTATCAATTTTTTAAGAAAGTTTTCAAGGCTGGTTAAGGGTTTGTTAAGGCTTTTATTTAACTTTGTATTTTATGTTGGATGTATTATATTACTTACGCATTTTTTACTTTTTAAGACATTTTTTCAGGCTGGTTAAGGGATTGTTAAGGATTTTATTTAAGTTTGTATTTTGTGTTGGATATATTATATTATTTACTCATTTCCTACTTTTTAACAAATTTTTCAAGGCTGGTTAAGGGATTGTTAAGGCTTCTATTTAACTTTGAATTTTATGTTGGATATTTTATATTACTTACTCATTTTCTATTTTTTAAGAAGTTTTTTAAGGCTGGTAATGGATTGTTAAGGTTTTTATTTAACTTTGTATTATATATTGAATTTGTTATATATTTAATATCATATATTATATTGAATTATATATTTTTATATTGAATATTATATTACTTACTCATTTTTTACTTTTTAAGAAATTTTTCAAAGCTCGTTAAATGATTATTAAAGCTTTTATTTAATTTTGTATTTTATGTTGCATATATTATATTATTTACTCATTCCCTACTTTTTAACAAATTTTTCAAGGCTGGTTAAGGGATTGTTAAGGCTTATATTTAACTCTGTATTTTATGTTGGAGATATTATATTACTTACTCATTTTTTTACTATTTAGGAAATTTTTCATGGCTGGTTAAAGGATTGTTAAAGCTTTTATTTAACTTTGTATTTTATGTTGGATATCTTATATTACTTACTCATTTTCTACTTTTTAAGAAATTTTTCAAAGCTCGTTAATGAATTGTTAGGCATTTAACTTTGTATTATATATTGGATATATTATATTACTTCATTAGGAAGACGTGCAGTACCATTGTGACATTTAATCTCCATCTGAAGCAAGCTGCCGTGTTAATTTTGGGATCGAATGACATACTGATACTATGTGTCCTCTCATGGAGCTAGGATGTTAGCGAAACTTTGGGATAATATTTCCAAAGGGACACCACTCTCACTGGAAAGCCTCAGACGGCGAACTTCCCAATCTCTCTGTCAACCAATTTTCGCCATAACACCCTGAAAGAAAATTAATTTGGAAACCACCCATAAGTATTCAACCTTATAGCAATTGAACTTAAAATATTGATAAGAATTATAAAAATGAAATATTTTTAACACAATAATTATAAAATGGAACGATGATCCTCACACATGAAAATTGTGTGAGTATATTCACAAGGTTTTGTAGCAGGTAACGTGACAAAATGATGTTCACGAACGCATCTGTGTCTTCATACAGTACACACAGAAGAAGCGTTCCCTGTGAAAGAACAAAGGCTGATCTAAGTTTCCTCTCTTGTCGTACGCTATGCGTTATTCGAAGCATCTTTCTATTCTTATGCAGGTAATGGATGTTGCACAGTATTCATCGTGGAAGAAATATCTCGGTGAAGTTCTCGAAAGAAAGTTTCTTTGACAGTAAACCAGAATTTCCTGGCTGGGGATTGGAGAACTCTGATTGCTAAGTTCCGATGGAAGTATTTATATTCCTATTTGACCTCCTTTTACATTCTACGATACACGATCTAATCGTAAAAAGTCTTCGCAGATATTTATAACAGTTTTCATGTTCAGCGTGAAATTAATGATTGCTCTGATGCAAATATTTCTTAGGACAAACTTGAAGCATTTCTCGTTCTATTCGACTATAATGAGATCAAACGCGAGATGGCAGAGAAGCCGTGTTAAACCGATGCTACGTAATACTTAAATAGCTAGATCATCGTTAAAAAAATAATTTATTAGATATTGCTTAATGTAAGATTCTGGGCTTCGTGTAATGAATAATCGATTCTACATTATTACTAAACTTTATGCATATCTTTATACATTTATGTCATATGAAAATAATCAATAAATGCTAAAATATAAAATTCGATAGAATTTACTAGCTCCTTAATTTATTTAGGATTTACAATGGCTATTACCAGTGAAAATAAGATTTTGTTGGCTTCCACATTGATAAAATTTGTCTACAGAAATTGAAAATTGCATGAACGTCCGCAGTGTAATTATTATTAGTATAATAGAGACGAAAAGATTGTTTTCCTCATTTCACTGTACACACAATTTCGCACAGGTGAAATTAAATTTTAATAAAATTGCGGATTAATCAAGGTAATAATAAACGATCCACTACATTCTGAAAAATTAATTATTCTATCTTCTTGAGGATCAAATGCTCGGACAGTTTCAAAAGAAAACACTCGGCCATCTTTGCGCAGAAAGCGCGGGAACGTGTGCTGAATTTGAACTCTGATTGTACTGCACAAAAAATATTTTAGCTCGTTTCACATAATGCGTTATAAGCTAATGAATTTCTTCTTCTGCTAAGTATGGAACCCACAAAACTCAACTTTATCCGACTGTTGATCGCATTTTTCATTCTGAGATGCTCGTATATCGGTGTTACGCGACCGTTGCCATTTATGTACTAAAATATCTACGTATAATACAATGGAGGTGTTCCATTGTGGCCTATGAAACGCAGAAAACTTCTTAAAGCTAATTCTCTGATCCCTTGAATTATCGCGGCGGATTGCACGAGGAAAAATGGCCGCGACGCTTGCCACTCCGCCATTTTGGAATTATAGACCAAAGTATTGTATTATACTTCAAGCCTGAGTTAACCATGTGCGTACCTGTATCTTAGAAGGAGAAACACATTTACAGTGATACTAAAAGTATATTAAGTAACTATGATCTGTAAATTGTGTTTAACATAGACGTTGCACACTGTGACGTTTCAACAACCCTATGAAACAAATAATACATGTTGCATACAGATCTACAGTCTTGTAATAATAATTCTAATAATCTACCACGAAATCATCCTGTATAACGTAACCTAATAATTTCTTCTGGATTCACTTTTTTGAAGACGATTTTCAAATCTCTTTCTAATACGACACAGTAATTGAATATCTTTTTACGAAGCGTCCATCGAATCAAACGCTAACAAGAATAATATAAGGACAAAAATATTAAAATGACAATAATCGCTCTAAAAAATGCTGTGCATAATTGCGTACAGTTCTACATAACGAAAAACCGAAAATAATTTTAACAGGAAGTGCGAAGATTCCTTGAAGAGGATGAAGAATCATTATGCTTGAACGGTTAAAGATCCGTAGAGTTTTACAGCGTCTTTCGTCTTCAAGGAGGACTCGGCCATCTTTCCAGAATTCCTGGAGGATCTTGGGACCAGAAACAATATCATCGGCAACGCTAGTTAGAAATTTTGTAAAAATTTCTTGCGCGTGTCGTCTAAGAAACTAATTCTGCTAGCTTCTCAAAGAAGCTGATCTCGAGGATGAAGGAAGAGCATTTAGAATCATTATGATTGAACTGTGGAAGAAACCTGAAACTTTTGCATACAGCTAACAATAAAAAAAGTATTGCAGCGTCTTCCACCGATAAGGAGAAAACAATCTCATCGGTAGATTGCGGATCTTTATGGAAAATAAAAATTGTCTATCTGAATTGCAAGAAATGGGTGGCATGTAAAGATGTATTTCTTTCTTCAATGACTGTAAAAGGTTGAAGATTCCGCCAACTCACTATTGTCATTAATGCATAAAATCCGCAGTCTACTCATCGGCAACGCAAATCAGCAATTTTTGAAAAATTTCTTTCACACGTCGACCAATAGTCTTTTTAACTCCTCAAAAAATCTGAACTGATTTGGTCCAATTTGACTACTGTAGATTAGCCAATTTGAACTACTGTAGATTTGCTAATTTCAGCTACTGTACATAGATATACAGCATTAGATATACGCGAAAGTTGTAAAATAGCCTTTCTTTCTATTTTCTTTTACTTGTATCTTACATAGCAAATAAACGAACACGAAGACCGAAGTTCGTTTGAACAGAATGAAGAATCATAATGCTTGAACGGTTGACGAAGCTTGAAAATGTTGCATACAGCTAACATCAAACGGTTTTCAAGCAGAAGTCTTACAGCGTCTTTCGTCTTCAAGGAGGACTCGGCCATCGTTTCCAGAATTCCTGGAGGATCTTCGGACCGGACACAATATCGTCGGAAACGCTAATTAACTATTTTGTAAACTCACGCATGTCATCTACGAAACTAATTCTACTAACTTCTCAAAAAAGCTGATCTCGAGGATGTCAGAAGAAATCTTACAGCGTCTTTCGCCTTCAAGGAGGACTCGGCCATCGTTTCCAGAATTCCTCGAGGATCTTGGGACCGGAAACAATCTCATCGACGCCGCTAATCAGCACTTCGGCTGAGCAAACGCTGATGAAAAATCCTCGGCGGCTCGCAGCGCGTCGCGTCGCGTCGTCTCGGTCCTCCGACGCGCCTCCGTCTGTCTCCCGGTTGCTCCTGCCGGAGCTGAACAATATCCTTTCTTCGCGACGACGTAGAAAATCGAAAAGTCGGCTGCGAGACGAGCGAAAGAAAAGAGCCGAACGAGAGGTAAAAAGGAGACGTCCCCATTCAGCCGTAGCTTAACAATCTATCCTTTCAGAACGACAGCACATCCTCCTTCTTTCCCGCGTCCCTCGACCCCGCAACCCGTTCGAGTCCTTCTTCGAGATCCCCCTCTCGTTTCTTATCCCCACTATTTCCTGTTCAACCCCCTCGCTTCCCCTTTTATCTCATTTTTAGCCGTTCTCGGCAACCGGTGCCCGATCGATCGGTGAAGGGTTAAGCGTGCGGGAAATAAGGCTGCGCAAGATGCCCCGGGAATTAGGCAATCGGAGATCGGTTAACGAACAACCTTCCCAGGTACCACCAGCTTCGATCTTGTCAGTAATTGTTCAAGATCGATTCGTCTTACGAGACGAGATTTTATCGAAAGAGCGGTCGCAAGTGGTTCCCAACTAAAATCGTATCGGAAGCAAATGCACTGAAAAATTGATAGTGTCGTTGCAAAATTTTTGTTTGCGATTAAATGTGTGGCGGCTACTTCCTGTGCTCGTCAACAGAGGGACATTACGACAACACCTTTCCCGCTACTACCTGAATCTTCCTCTGTTTGTATATATACCGTCCTAAACTGTTCTTACGACATCCCGCGTCTAAGGCACGGGTCCGCTAGATAGCCTTACTGATGAGTCCTCTAGCGGGACTAGGACGAAACGCTTCCTTCACCTTTTTCCATCATTTTCATAATTCAACAGCCGCCATAAATGTAACGTAGGTTTGAAGATTGAAGCTTCTTCTTTACAACGACTGCCTGAAAAGTGTTCAACGATTTTAAGCTTCAAATGAGATAAGATTTATCGTCGAACGATTTTTTTCACGAGATTAAAACAGTTTAATTATTACATGTTGCAATTATTAAGTTGTCCGTAGATAAAGTGCTAAGTATGTGTAAATGAATACAGTGTGAGAAAAATGTAAGAAAAAACACGAGAAATACATAGAAAAATCATCGAAGATTGAGCTTCAAACGAAAAGTGTACGGTAAGTGTCCGAATATTCCTGCGAGTCACTGTAGCTAAACAAGACAGATTTAAATCAGAATAACGACTGCATAGCAAGTAGGTACAGTGAGTGTACAAAGTATTCGTTCACCTCAAAAAATCGACTAACTTCTTAAATACGAGATCAAACGACTTCAATTATTTTGAGATGTCAGACGCATAAGTTTACTAGGTAGCGTGTAAATAATTGTTTTCTAAAAATTGCTATTGGTCGTAATTGCGACGAAAATAGTAATGATCACAATTTTTCAACTTTCTTATCTGTGCCTGTAATAACAATTTAAAAGACGCATTTTATAGGTCTAAGTAATTTATGTACATATACAAAGTTTTATCGAAATCGGTTAACATTATTATGAGTTACAAACATTTAAAAGTGATTACATAAGGACAAAATTACCTGATGAGACCGAAAATCTGCGACTTTCACCCTTAAACTTTAATCTTGTAATGTTTTTAGCTCATTGTAACATTAACCGAGTTCTATGAAACTTTGTGCATGTATGCATAACTAAAAACGCGTATTTTAAACTTTCATTATAGGCAAGGACACACAAAACTCACCCACTCATATTTAATTAAAAACCAGGTCAAACCTGAATGTAATAGATGCTACACAATGGAACACATCATCACGAAAGAAGAAGATACAAAATTCTAGGAAACATCAAAGATGCCACCGACTCAAAGGAATCTTGCGAAAAACTAATAAAATTCTCGAAGCACATAAAATTATTCAACCGAATCTAAATTATAGATGACTACCTAATTGTAAGCTTGTAGTTGCTAATAACCCGTGTGAGGTTGATGCAACTTAAAAAAAAAAGATGAAATTAAAAATTGAGACCTTTTCTTCACAATTTCGACCAATTTTTAGAACAAACAAACAAACACATTTTTAGAACAAATTATTTACACATTACCTAGTAAACTAATCCTTTTAACATTTCAAAAGAACTGAAGTCGTCTGGTCTAATTTTAAAAATGTTATTCGACTTTTAAAGGTATGCGAATACTTTTTACATCCACTGCAGAAGGATAACGAGTACACGCGCGGTAGACAGAGAGCATTACCAAACATTAGTACACAACAAACGAGAAACCGTTTTCAGAACATCTGTCTGCGGTAACTCGGGCTGCGTGTTCTGCCGAAAGATGGTTTCCGTTCCAAAGCGACATCGGCTATTGGAGCGGAAAATGTGGATACAAGCTTGTCGAAAACTTTCGACTCTCGTGCAGTTCACCAACTTTCCTCTGGAAACAATTCGCATCGATAATAATGGGGAATTCTTGGGTGGCGCGAGCGCCGACAGCACCATGCTCCGTCGACAAAGGATTCGTCGTTCTAGCGGGAACGGTTGATATAAAAACATTTATTACAATGCACCGGAGTCGGAGAGCCATCGATAGATCAAAGGAATCCTTCTACGGGGCTCTTTGTTCCCGAGACTTGCTTGTTTTCTTGTTCCCCCGGCCCGTCCGTCCGTCTCTCCTTTTTCATTTCGTTATCGATGCGAGCGCATAAACAATGCGCAGTCTGAGGAGGCTTTTGTGCGACGCGCTGTTTCACAGAGACACTGGATCGTTAGTTTTCACTTGGCCGAAGGGCTCGAAGCATAAACATCTTCTTCACACTGTTTGCTACCACTCCGTCCCATCCCGTTCCGTCCCGTTGTCGATTGGAAAACGACAACGCTATTGGGATCAGTGTTGGGATATGGTCCATCTTTTCTCGCGCATGCGCGGCGATTTTGGCCTCAGTAAAGTAAGATTCTCGATAAAATGGGATACCTTGAGCACCCAGCAGAATTTTAAAAAATTGGTATGATTTGATTCTGAAAAATGAATGTATAACATGTGTATTTGTGTATATTTTGTAACTCTTAGGACACGTCCTGAAGTCTTTTTGTCCGGAATAGATTGTTTCGATACTTTCCCGCCAATATAACTGTCTTAGGGCTCCAGCTCATCATCATGATATAGATACATTACTGTTTTGGCCGCGCATGCGCGAGAAAAGATGGACCATATCCCAACACTGATTGGGATCTAACATGGAGGCGTGGACAATATATACAGGGTGTCCCAAATATGTTGTACTTCCTTAAAAGGAGTGATTCCTGAGATCATTTCAAGTAACTTTTTTCTTTGCGAAAATGTTCTCCGCGGCTTTGTGAAGGAGTTATTAAAGAAAAACACGGACCAATACCGTTACAACGCACAGGTTCCACCTCGGCGACAAGTCCGGCTGAGCGTAACATTACCATTGGCCGAGCCGGAATCCGTCCGCTGGAACGGTGTTCTGATTGGTCCGTGTTTTTCGTTAATAACTACTTAACAGAGCAGCGGAAAACATTTTCGCAAAGAAAAAAGTTACTTGAAATGATCTCAGGAATCACCTCTTTTAAGGAAGTACTACATTTTTGGGACACCCTGCATAGCTATCCAATATGGCGACGAAGTGCTTGCTCTTAACATTGTATTGATATCTTTTTTGTTTTTACTTAAAATGTTGGAAAGGAAGGAGAAAACATTGTGTTGAGGGAAAAGCATCGGTATTATGGACAAATCCAGCTGGAGATGGCACTGTTAAATTTAGAACTAACATATTTTGTAATATATTCTAAGTTTGACAAAAAATATTTAGTTTCAAAAGTTACAAGAAATGACAGTTTTATTTTTTCAATGTCGACTAAATTAAAAAATATTTATTACACGAATATGTTACATAAAATTAGTTTATTGGAAAAAATATGTAATGAGAGTAAATAGACTTGAGAAATAATAACAAGCGACGAGAGTACACACTTAACAAATAATGACAAGTTCAATGTTATTTTGGAAAGATATATTTATTAAATATATGAAATAAATACATGTATAAAAATCAATAAAGTATGTTTTATCAAATGGTCCATTTTATAAAAAAAATTAGTTTTTTAATATACGTCCTAAATTTAGAATTATAATTTCATAAATTTCGAATCGCTTAGAATTGGTGAGGACATATTAATTACTCCACAAATAATTGTACAAATATCTTCTATTAGAGGCATCAATGCCACACGCATCACTGAACAAAGCATTTTGAAAGTCTTTATACGCTGGTTAGATCTTTCAATATGAACTCTAGCTTTAGCTATTTTATCTGTTAAAATAGACTGTTCTTTGCTAAATTGTTTCTTATATTTTAGAAATGGAGATTTTATAAATTTCAAGCAGTTCACTTCACATACTTCATTTCAAAGTGTGGAAACGGATCAACAAATTTTTGCTCGCTCTGCTATCACAATTTTTCACAGTAATCAAAATTTTTTTGCTACGCGGTGGAAAAATGGGAGCTTCTATAACAGGTGTTTTTAATTAACACCTGATTTAACACTGTAAGTTTATACTGCGATTAACATTTCTTAACACTGTTAGCTGCTGTAAGTCAAGCCAAACCAAGCTTACAGTATTTCCATTTTTCGGCAGCAGACGGCGCCATTCAAAATGTCAGATCCCAATACCGGCAATCAATTCGCTCGACGAACAAACGAACCAACCTCAATTTCGTTGTTTTCCTCTTTTCAATTTTCCCTATATGCACGTACACCCGAGATTGACTTGCAGGCGGTCTCAGTAACATTCGAAGAATTTTAAGAAGACGATAACTTTTTTTTCCGTTTCGATCAAACCACTTTTTTGTTTTAAGACGTGAGAAAACAAATTTTTGAAGAAATTGATACTGCTCGGAGTTACAGAGAATATGTTAAAAGTTGTTTTTCCAACTTTTTAATGTTGGTCAATGAAAATCTTGCGGAGCTTCTACTAAATTAGGTATTAGAAACAATATCAGCGAGATATAATAAATAATCAAGTAATAATATCTATGTTACAAAATACTTTGAATAATTTCGTATAGTTCTACATAAGGAATGACCCAGCAGAAAACCGAGTTTCAATTCCCGGGATGTCGCATTCGTCGCGGAAAATAATTTGATCCTGAACCCGATGCAGCGTCCGCAGTCAGACAGTCCTCTCGGTGTGCTTATTAATATCCACATTCGAGTCGAATCGATACCGCGTTCTGCGGAGCACAACTAAAATATGTCGGGTCACCGGAAAACCGCCTGGCGGATGGGAAAGAATCGAATTCGAATCGCGTCGAGTTCACAGTCGCGAGAATACAAATCCTCGTTGACGATCGGGAACGACGTCTTGATCGTGCAAATCATCAGCCGGTTTTATCGTCGGAGATGAGAAACCAGAGAGATCGTAGCCAGTCAAGCTGAGAAACGGGACGCGATTTTCTGGGAGATAGAGAGGTCGCTGGACTAGCACGGTTTAATTTCCGGTTGGATAAATTTTCAACCGAAGAGAAGCCCGTTGGATCGCAAGGTGATAGACGGTGGGGGTGGTGACTCCAAAGGGGCGGAAAAGTAAACGGTGCTCCACCTTTTACCTTCCTCTTGCACCCTCCCTCTCTCTCAATCTCTCTCCCTCTCTCTCTCTCTCTCTCTCTCTCTCTCTCTCTCTCCTCTCTTGCGAATGGAATCTTTTATGCGGTCGAAATGCAATCAACTTGTATCGCACACGAGCACGGTCGAATACCGTCACTGGGTATACGTATAACAGTGTTGGGGACGGTATAATGTTTGCCTATCCACAATTCACCGTCGATTCGACCGAAATCATTAGGAGCGAAACTATGGTTGTTCGGTGCGGAGGTGTTCTATCGCGCGTCGACAATCAAAGAGCCACACGATCGACGAGTGTGAACGTAGTTGAAACAGGTATCATGCATCGAAATTATGTTACCATGCGGTGACAGTGCGATAGAAATTAACGTTACATTTCAACGATGGTTGAAGCTCATTTTTAAAGCTGTTAACGAGCAGTAAAAGTGACTTGCATGTTGTGCCTTCTAAAAATGACACGATTAAACTTATTAATTCCTATTTATCAGTCTTTTACTATACTATGATCGTTCGTCTCTTTGAGATAATATTTTTCCAACGTTGATTTCTGTTTATTATTTTATTATTTCTTCAGTCGTTCGGGTGATTTCTTGATCGAGTAAATTATATTATTATTAGAACGGTTTAATGGATCATGAATTAGTTCGCTGTTTAGCGATTCGACAGCGGATTATGCAGATTTCGAATTTGACAGCATGATAATTTAATATTTAGGGGAGATATTATTGATACGAATAGACATCGACGGGATTGCTGGATTGTCAATAATGGTTGTCTTGTGTTGCATTTGATGCTCTCTAATAGAAATACGTGAAATCAGAAATGTGTCTGCTATGTCAACCACCATCGGTTTATATTATTTTGATTTACAAAAAATAAATGCAAAAAGACGTTTCGCAAAGTCATAAATAATATTGTAATATTATATATCCTTAAAAATTGACCTATAATCCATCTATCAAACACAAATAGTGGTACAACATATAAAAATTGTCAACCCAATTACATCAGTCCATGGACCGTACTTTTGATGAAACAGGATCTCGAGGAAAATAAAAGTATTCGCAACAATAAAAGTGTTCGTTGTCGCTCGAATCCGGTTTAATTAATTATAAACTGTAGGATAGACGAGTGCCAGAGAATATATTCTTTTCAGCGAGCCGTGGTCGCAAGCTAAACAAAATAAATCCGAGAGCGAATTTACGGCCGGCCGCAGTAACAAAAATTAATCGCGCCGTGTTCGCGAGAGCACGCCGCCGAACAATAAACAATGTCAACGAAACTCCGTGTAAAAGTGGCCCGCGTGAATTTTACAAACCGGGAAGCTAGCCGTGGAAACGACCAGCGCAGCAACGGCGGCTCGTAAATCAAGAAAAAAATCAACCAGGACACGCGAAAAAAACGCGATTCGTCAAAAATCGAGGAACTCGCCGAGAAAAAATGTGGGTCGGTCTAATTTCAGAAGGGAGGAAAGAACGAATTAGAACACCGGTGGCACCGGTCAATCACCGGTGACAGGAATTTTTGTTCCAGGTTTAGACATTTTTCGAAATAACGCGAAAAATCACAGACCGGTGACCAGCAACAAAATAAATTACAAAAGAGGAACTATACTTTTATACCGGTACATTTAATAAATACTTAAAGTTTAATAATACATTCTTTGTTTTATTAAAAATTACTGTTTGAATTAATGTTGCATACATGATATTACAATAATCTTATTCTAAAGATTATGTATTGCATACATAATATTACAATAATCTTATTCTAAAGGGGTAGGTAATTTAATAAATACATAATTATACTGGGTGTCCTACATAAATGGGAACACCTAAAAATCGACAATGCCTACAGATCATTTAATGCAAGTTTGCAATATTGCATAAATGAGGATGGTCAACATTTCGAACGTTTATTATGATATGTAAAGGTCAACCCGCCGTAAACAACGCGTAATCTTTTCTGAAACACGTAAGAATGGGACGACTCCGGGCCAATGATGTAAATGTTGGCGCTTTTCACGCGCATGCGCAGCGATTTTAGCCTCAGTCAAGCACGAAAATCGGGTACCTTGGTCGCCCCGCTAATTTCGCAAAATTTATTATGATTTGATTTTGAAAAATGAATGTACATGTGTACGTATATATATATATATATATATATATATATATATATATGTATTAAAATGTAATACATACATACGTACATAGAATATATAATATATAAATATATAATATTTATGTATTTATCTACAATATAATACAACTTACTCTTCCTCATCATCTTGGGAATAAGGAAGGGAAGGGTACTAAAATAACTTTAAACGAAATATATAATAACAAACCTACTACTTTCGCCCCAATAGTACCCCACAAACTTCGGACGTAGCTACGGTGCTGCCGAAACTCGCGCATGCGCGTGAAAAGCGTTCCCATCACTGCTCCGGGCAGTCATTCTGTTGAATACTCCCGCACCCGCCGGAGCGTTTAGCCAATCGTATTGCGCTTATGACAATATCTCGAGCCGTATTTTATAAGTACGCGTCCGTACGAAAGTTATATAGCCTTACACACTCGTTGTTGTAGGACAAGGGGTTAAGATTGATTATGAAAGTTCACTATTTGTCCGCGAATTAACAAGAATTATTCAAAAAATAAATTTTGATGATTGTAGAATTTAATACAAAATTCGAAACAAAGAGAAAGCTTTGAGGAGAACTCTAGAATTCCGCGATCTCGATGGTTTGCTTCTAACCTCGGCCATTCGTCGTTTCTTCGCGTTTCCACCGGCCTTCCGGGTATTGTTCTCGGCAAGCAGGCTAAGATTCCGCAATTATAACCCGGTCGTCTCGTTTCCCCATTACGAGGCTCTTAATTATACAAAAATCATATTGTTCAGCGGTGAATGGGCGAGGATTTCGCGCGTTTACTCGCTTTGACGCCGGGAAACTGTGAAAACACGTTCGGCGCGCGTCGAACAGCGTCGATGCACGAGGCACGGCCTCCTTTGTCTCGGGTAATTATCACGCGTTAATCTTTTGAGTCGCGAGCTTTTTCTTCGAGCACGACTCACCTTTGTGTCGCGGCGGAAACGTCTGCGGTGAAAAGCATCGCATCAGCCGCATGAAAACGGCCGGCGGACCGTGTTTTTTGCGACGAACGACGGATATCGCGCGAATTCACCTCGGCGGGGTTAAAGAAAATTGTTTCGAGGACATGAACTCATCGGTGAAAGCTCGCGAAACACACTGAGCATCGAAGAAACGAAGTATTCAAATTCACACTCTCGCACCGCTTCGTGGAGAAAGGAATCAGCAATGAAGTCATTCCGCTCGAACACCTTTGCATTTCTCGTGGAAAAATTTGATCTCAAGATGGGCTATGATTAAAGTATTCAGTCGATCATGCAGCGAGGATTTGAAAGCACTGTGATTGGTATTTTAGTCGTCTTACATGGGCCCATTTGATTTCATAATGTTATTTAACAGATATATTTTTTCAATCACTATCGACGTTATTCGAAAACGTATCGGTAGATTTATTGGATCAAAGCCGCCAATCTTTTACTTCTACACTGTATACCAGTTGGAAACAAGATGAGGCAAAAAAATCGTTAAGAATAATGGTAAATGTATGCATTCCTGAGATTCTTCCTGAAGTAAGGAAGTATAATTAATATCTACCGTTCGTCCATCAGGAGATAGCAGTGATTTTCGACAGTGGGGTGCAGTGGGACTGCGAAACCCCACTCTAGACGCCAGGCTGCGGACCCCACTCTTGCGCTTACGTTCTGGAGGGAACGGTCGACATTGGCGCTCAGCGTCACCACATCTCTCTGTTCCAGTTACACTAATATGCGCGCTTCCGTCTTTGTCGCGCGATTCGGCCAATAGCGGTAGACGCGTAGCGCGTAGAAGGGAGATCACGTGGTACCTACAAGTTTCTCACTGCCATCTCCTGATGGACAGGCGGTATGTCAATTTCTATGTAAACTGCAGATTTTATGCACTTATAGAAACAAATGAGGACAGGCAACACAAACAGTAAAAACATTAGAAGAATTACAAAGTACATAGTTTTAACCCACTGGACCTTTTAACACTTTATCAACTCGAAGCCTATTAACAGGCTTTTCAATAATTATGCTTTATTCTTTTTTTTTTGTTAAGCCTACCCAGACCACTATGTGGGGTCTATACATCTGCTGGACCTACAGTTTGTTAAGGTGGGTTGTAAACCACCTTGGTCAATGCAGTATTAATGTCACACAGAAAATTTCCAGTGGTGATTATGATGTATTAAAAGGAAGCTTAGAAATCTTCTTTTACCCAACAATCCCAAACGACATTATTAGATCACGTTATTCAGAGTGAGTTGTTAGTTTATGATTAAAATTACTTTTGCCGTTGATTGATCTGTTAAAAAATCCACAGGAATGAGCCACGGACTTCCAAAAATTACGAGACAGTAAATAATGTGTTATTGAGGACATATTATAAATTTCCTTTAATATAATAAATATCCTTTACATCAGCTCGTTGCAATTCCCATAGAAAATTTGTATTTTACATTAAAGATCGGCAGTCGAATTAGTACAATATTCATTTCCGAACGCATCAAACGAGTTCCAGTTGGAAGTGAAACGATTTGGAGGGTTTCAGTGGTCGATAAAAAAATCTCGCAATCGGACACGTTGTCTGTCCGTGGTGACGGGCCCGCGATAGCATTTCGCGGAGGCAATTCCGCATTATGCGGGGTGCGTCTGATAGTTCCGGTAACTTTCGCCAGGGTGATTTTCTGCTCGAGATGCGAGACACCTCGGTTAGGCGACTCCGCGGTCTCGGCCAGCATATTTTAGGATCGTCGAAGCCAGCCAAGGATCCAGGATCGTTCCATTAGCCGGGAAATTCAATTATCTCGCCTGGCATATCCCCCGATAATCGAGCTTTCGCCGTCGGTTTTATTAGCGGACTCTGAGGAGCATCGACGATTACGAATATGCTCGAGACATCACGCCGGGCACCTGATAAGATAAGGGGCGAAACGTAACTCGCGTTGCACCCCCGCGCTTCAACGTATTTGAACATTACAATTAAGGCAAGTTTATTCCGTACTTAAACAGAAAGTTCCCAGGTTGGATCCACTGAACATCCGAGCGACAGTCTCTCTCTCTCTCTCTCTCTCTCTCTCTCTCTCTGGCTCTGGAGCATGCTCTTTGTCTGCCACTTTCTATTCTGGAGCTCATCTTCGCCAAGTTTGCGGGTCGTTCGCATTCTGTCCTCCGGGATCGGCCGACAATCTTTCAGACTGATTCGCCCATTAACCCCGAACGCGGCAATAATGGGAACAGCTGTCGAGGAACTTTGTTTTTCCCTCTTGCTGATCCCGAACCATCTCGATACCAAGAAGCGCAGCGATATGTCACGATGCTAGCCATTCGTAGACTTCGATAGTCGTCGAATCGTTGAATGATCGTTTTGCTTTTAGTGAAAATGTATTATACAGGGTGTTTCCTACTTTTCCGGCAAGATTGTAGAATCATGATCTACAAGTGAAAATACGAAAAAAATGATATATGAAGTGTGTTTATAAACGCTTTATTAGAATATTATAGACAAATATTGAATGTAGCCTGAATAGATGCGGAACAGCAGATTTAAAGCATCATTTCAAACAAAAACAAAGCGTTTATAAACAAACTTTATATAACATTTTTTTCGTATTTTCACTTGTAGATCATGATCCTAGAATCTTGCCGGAAAAGTAGGAAACACCCTGGAGAGCTGCAATCATTGTAATTCTGATATTAAGTGTTTTGTAATAGGAATCTTGAGAATTTTGAGATTTTTCAATAGGATTTTTCGACGAACTTAAACGGATTTATCGTGAGGAGCGATTTTTTAGCTTTCATCCGAGTCATTCAAAGTTTATGAACTCACCCTGGAAAGATTTTGGAATTGATTTAGAATAACCTCTTAAAATCCAACCATATCGCTTTGAAGTACTAACCAGGATGACTTTTCGACATATCGAATTTCTCACGAACTTTTATTTGAACTTTCGAAAGTTCTTAAATTGCGCTTGGAAAACATTTGAAAATTGATTTAGAGTTACCCCCAAAAATCCAACTAAGTTTCTGCGAGCTACCCGTCGGGATTTATCGATTTTTCAACTCGATTTCGAACTTTTCTACAAACTTAAAGATATCTATCTTAATGTGCGATCTCCCAGCTTTTATTGGGGCCCCCCGCGCATTCGAAAATGCCTACGAGAATATATTCTAAAATCGATTCGAAAATTCCACTTAAAATCGTGTGAATATTGCCGGGTTTTACCAATTTTTTGACATATTTTTCGTATTTATTCTTAAACCACTCTAATCCTACCATAAAGTATTGCATTCTACCTTTAATTTCATCCCTCAAACGTTCGAATATTCGTACGTGAATACATTCCAAAATCGATTTGATTTTACGCTCTAAAATCTAAGTACTATGTTATTCCGAGCTATCAGTAGCGATTTATTGATTTTTCGACATGAACGCGAATTTACCCAAAAACCTGAAGGGTCCTATCATGAAGTATGATTGTCCAAATTTTATTTGAGCTCTCAAAAATGTATAAATATCCTCTCTAGAAAGTAGTTTAATATCGATTTGAAGTAACGCCATAAAGTTCAAACATGTTACTCTGAACTTTCAATTAGGATTTATTAATTTTTCCACATGATAAACAATTTTCCAGCGAACTTAACCAATTTTACCGTAAAGTGCAATCTTCCAGCTATCATTTGAGCCCTCAAAAGTTTATAAATTCCCGCTGGAATTATTTTCAAATCGATTAGAAGTAACCTCTAAAATCCAAACATGTCAGCCTAAACTGTCGATTAGGATTTATTAATTTTGCTATATGTTACACAATTTTCCTGCGAACTTAAAAAATTTTGCCGTAAAGTGCAATCTTTCAACTATAATTTGAGCCATCAAAAGTTTATAAATTCCCGCTGGTAATCATTTTGAAATCGATTTGATTTTAACCCCAAAAATCCAAAAATGTCAGCCTGAACTGTCGATAAGGATTTATTAATTTTCCAACACGAGCAACAATTCAAGAGGTTTTATCGCAAAGCGCGATCTTCCAGCTATATTTCGAGCCCACGAAATTCCATAAATTCCCCGTGGAAAGCATATTAAAATCGATTAGAAGTAATCCCTTGAAACACGAGCTGAACGATAGGGGTGGTAGCTCCGAAACACTGAAAGAGAAAAACACAGGTTCAAATAAGTTTACCGCGGTAACGTGCAGACACATGTCACGAGGGGATGAGACGCGAGCAAACGCAATCGATCCGCGGGTTCCGCCATTGTCCGGCCAATAATCGACGGGAGAACTTTCACCCTCGACAACCGCGGAGATTATCGAGGCATTGTGCGAGGCAACGCGTCTCTGTATTAGCTGAGAACGCGGAAAAAAAAGCCCGCCGGAGAAAAGAGGATTCGCTATCGCAGGACTCGATATAGCTCTCGCAGAAAGAAGGGGGGGGCCGGGTGGGGTGGTAAGAGGGGAATAGAAGGGGGTGAAAGATGCGAACAGCGTATCGGTGATTGGAAATGGCCTTTGTTGTTTTGGTTTCCAGGGTTCCGATGATGGAATCGCAAGCTACGGAATGGATGATGACGGAGGAAACAATGCGCCCATTGTTGATCATATACCCCATTGTTGTGTTTAGATGTGATTCGCCGCAAACGATTTTCCGGTGTCGCGGGCCCGTGAAAATCAATGATTAGGATCCCCTTTGTTCCCGGTCTCCCCACCTTTCTGGTGAAAAATTATGGAATTAAGAAACGGCGGATCGGTACCGTGCAAATGAAAAATCGTAATGCGGAACGCTGTGTCGTTCTCATCGAAATTGGCAATGGGGGATGGAGAGGGGGGAGACGATCTCGAAAATAGAAAACATTTTTGGACAACCACCGTTGATTACGGGACTCCCTTTGATCAGGCTGCCATTCGTATTCGAGTTGAAACGACTGTAATCCGAAAGTCTGTTCGACCGGTCCGAAAGAGTATGCAGGGAATTTTTGCGTGTAGGGGAAAATGAAAATTTCATTTTTTGTAAATATTAAAGCAGCTTCTATAATGCTCCGTTTTTACGTCGGTTGATTAGTCCGGGAATGTTCGTACGGGATTTCATTTTTCTTTGAATTTTATAGATGGAATCGGAGATTGGATCGTAATTATTAAGTAATCTGTTCGGTACGAAATAAAATAAACATCCGAAACACCGAAATATAAATTATCTTGTACACTGTATGTAAATAAAATAAATTAACTCCCCGACCTAGTGTTATGAGTTTACAACTATTGTTTAGAGATCGTATACTCAAGATCATTTGAAGGTTGAGTGCTTTAATATTCTTTATGGGCCCGAAGTATCCCACCAAAAAATAAATTGATGGAAACGAAAATGGAAACTTAACCCCTTGTTGTATTTTAACGAGTCAGACTCGCGATGAAGATTTTAAATAAAGTCTAACAAACATGAAAGTTATACCATTCTTTTCAGACGAAATAAAATTTTACTTTTGCGTAATCAAATGTAGTAATGCAGAAAAATAAATTTTCTTTCCTCTTCTGACATATTTGGGGATGAAGACGTTATAATTATTGTAGCCGTAAAGAAAATGGTATGACAAGGGGTTAACAAACTAACAGGAATAAACGCGTAATATAGTAGTAAGTCAACAATGAACAAGAAAGTAAACTGATTTTTAAGGAATTCGCGTTCATCTCTACGACTCACGAATACAGAGCTTCCATTGCTGTTTAAAAAATATTAACAACAAAGAGGAGAGTTCCGTGGCTTCGATAGGAATTAATGAACGGTCTATAATGTTTCTAGAATCATGAATGTAAATTTCGAACGAGCCCGCGTAAGTGAACCGCGAGAAGAAAGAGTGATTAAATCATAAAAACATAATTTGCGAACGCGCTTCTTCTCGCAACAGTATTCGAGCCCAGCGTCCGATCCGCGTACTGGCTGTAACGTTAATTAAAAGTTGTTTAAATTGGACTGGTTCGAAATTTGACAACGCATTGTTACCAAGCTGTCTTGCGCACATAGTTGTTTTTTTATTAAATTCGTGCTATGCTAACGATATTATCGACCAACGGTGCGCGAGCCAACACCGACCCGACGTTGCCTTCGAAAACAGCCTAGAATGCTGCTTCGACTGAAAAACTTTATTTGATTAGTCAATAATAACTGGACGTGTGCGGGCGTTTCCCGTTCAAGAGCTACAATTTCAAACGCTGCACTGGAACGGTACTAAAAATGACAGAAACGGAAACAATCAATGCGCAACACGGCGAATGATGTTTATTCAATTAACTGCAGCGAGGATAACAAAAATAACCTACACTGTTAATATCACTTCGTTGCCAACAATCGCCGGAGTAATAAATGGGCAAAATCCACATAGTCGAATAAAAACAAAATAAAATTATTCCCGGTGCCCGACAGCGTCGAACAATCGCGAACGCACGTCCGGCCTCTTAAAAAAGCACAGGAAGTCCCGGGCACAATTGTTGTTTCGGCGGTACCGCGAAAATTTTCGTCGATCGGGCTTCGCTTCTTTTCGAGCGTGTCGCTCAGTGCGGTTTTGCGCTACTGTTCCGTTAATAATGAGATCAACATTCATTTTTCTTTTTTTAAGACATTGCGACGCATAAATTCCCGGCGACATTTTTCCATTAACGGCGGAGGAAATGTCGAGGGTTGACAGGGGTAGAGAGCGCAGAATTCACGTTCTTCCGGTTCCGCAGAGGTGTAATGCACGTTGCGAATCCTTTTTTTCACATTCGATAAATCGCGGCGCCCGTCACGATATAGTGCACTGCGAAATGTGATACTAACGTATTTTCGTACTCATCTTCCGAAAACGTCCGAGGAGATACAAAATCCTCTGTTGAAGCCACGGTTTAAAAGTACGGTAACACTTTTGATAAATTTGTGTCACAATTTCGATGTTCTCGCTTGCTGATTTATTTGAATAAATCGGCCCTTGAGTCAACCCTTCGCAGATCAGAAAAAATTATGTTCCTCTTCTTGCATTCCATGGTTTTAAGTTACATGTACATTTTGTACGCTCACGTAAAGGAATCATGATTACAGAGGATTAAAGAAATGTACTTAATTGCATTACTTTTTATGAAAATTGAATTTTGATGTATGTACACTTTTTTCTACCAAAAGCATCAATTATACATTTTATGACAGTTCAACTGCGTTTTACATTGTTTACTTAAATGATTTTGAAACATACAAAAAGTACGACTCATAACATTTTTGATAAATTTCTGTTACAATTTCGATGTTCTCGCTTGCTGATTTATTTTAATAAATCAACCCTTTGCAGATCAGAAAAAATTATGTTCCTCTTCTTGCATTCCGTGGTTTTAAGTTGCACGTACATTTTGTACGCTCTCGCAAAGGAATCATGATTACAGAGGATTAAAGAAATGTATTCAATTGCATTACTTTTTATGAAAATTGAACTTTGATGTATGTACAGATTTTTCTACCAAAAGCATCAATTTTTATGACAATTCAACTGTGTTTTACATTATTTACTTAAATGATTTCGAAACATACAAATTGTTCTCACAGTTTTGAGTCAGTTAGGTTAATGTAATATTTTGATTTACGTATAAATGTTCAGCACCTACGTACAATAATCTACACAGCAACAAAATCGAAGTGTGCAGTCTATTGTGGACGACGCGCCATTTGTCGAAGTAATGAAATTAGTTGAAAGGTCAATGGAATGAATTAACCCCTTTTGTTTCAATATAACCGACGATGGACTTCGTAACAATGAACACTCGAAATCGATCAGGATGTGTATGACACAGCTTGTTTCTACCCGAGGACGTAAATTGTGAAAATATTTCACATTAAATGCTAACATAAAATAAAATTCTGCCCATTTTGTAGAACCATTACAACAACCATTCCAAGAAAATACTTACAATTACTGCAAAAGCTGCTTTGTCGCCAATAATTTCCTAACACAAGAAAGTAGTCTACTATAAACAATTTACTAAACTAAAAATATCTCTTTTCCATCGATGTGAACTGAAAAAAATATATTGAATTCGATTAAAAATCTTCAGTGCAAGTTTGCCATAATGTTCGAAGAAGATTCAATGGACTCAAAACGTAAATAGCTTAAGAGAATCGTTATATTAACGCAGGCATGGGCATTTCTGTCTCAATTGAGACAAAACCGTCCCCACCATAGCGCCTACTGTCCCCCACCAGCATCCGCTGTTACCATAGAGCAGGCAGTTCCAAACAGTAGCTCCGGAGCTACTCGAGGCACCTTTCCTGCTTAGGTTCTTCCCCCACTCTTAGACTTGGAAGCTCCCACCATGAGAGCCGCGCGGCTCGCGTAGCACTCACTAACTCTACTATTTTATATAACAGTTTAAAAATGACGAGAATGTGTCTACCTAAGTTTTTAACCATTTTTTAAATAATATATACCAAAAGAAATAGATTTGTTCAACTATGGATAATCGTAAATTAAAAATTTTAGAACGCGTTATTTTGGTGCGTCCCGTTAACTTAGTGTTAAACATTACCATATCCACCAGGCGATTCCAACCACTAGCTCCGGAGCTATTCGGGACACTTTCCCCGCTTAGGTTCTTCCCCCACTCTTAGACTTCATCGTTATAACGTATAGTAGTGGGATCACTGATATATATACTATGGATACGGTATTGCCATAAGCCAGCTACACAGCGTTTTGTCCCGAATTGAATAGTAGATTTGGATGCCAGCGCCGCTATCGTTCGACCGGTGTACTGTACCCCTCGTACTCCTCTTCACCCCGTGATCCTCTATACTTCTCCATGTGTTTGCGTCCCTCTAGATGGCGCTGCTTTCAATCGAGTTGATTGGAAGTCATCGACACATTTTATTTCGTAGCGTGTCAATGATGTCCAATCAACTCGATTGAAAGCAACGCCATCTAGAGGGACGTAAACACATGGCGAAGTATAGAGGATCACGGGGTGAAGAGGAGTGCGAGGGGTACAGTACACCGGTCGAACGATAGCGGCGCTGGCATCCAAATCTACTGTTCAATTCGGGACATTTCCAGAATCCGAATACCGTATCCATAGTATATACATGTATATCAGTGAGTGGGATGCTCCCACCACGAGAGTCGCGTGGCGCGCGCAGCACTCACTTACTCTACGGCTGTACGTAGTAGTGGGAAGAGGTTCGATGGTGGGGACCTTGCAGTTCTCGGAGGGGAATACGTTGGAACTCCCTGCCATAGAGGAAAGAAGTACTTCGCCCGTCGCGAACAGTGCGCAGGCCTCGCGCATGAAAGAGAGGTTGGTGGGAGAAGCAGGCGTTTGCGGGGGTCCACCCGTGCCCATATTAACGGTTAATAATTAACCATTATATAGATTATAAAAATATTCATTCACAGATGTTGTTACATTATTTTCACCGTACCGGAATAATTACCACACAGAATTTCTATAGTACTCTACACAAAACCCCAGAGCGTAATTATAAAACAAAAGGTACAAGACGTCGAGTAAAACATCCAAATTCGCATTCGAGTAACAATATGAAAATTCATTATCTCTCACAAAGAGCGTTCTTCGTCAAACAAATCATCACCAAGCGAGCACGCATCCTCGAGTTAGAACCAGGAGCAAATACGAGATTGTTGCGGCAAATGCTGTTTAGATTCAGGCCAAACCGGCCACAGGCATGCTGTGTATACATCTCATGGATGAAATTTCCAGTCTGGCCGGGTACAGTATTTTTCTCCATTTTCAGCTGTTGTCAAGAAGGACAACAGTTTTTCCATTCGCAGTCGCAGCCACTGCGCTCTCAACACGGGGGGGGGGGGGGCGGGACGCGGCCACGGAAACCCAGATGCAAGAGATGACCATTAACAGAATCTTCCGGGCCATCTAAAATTCATGTTTCCATTACCAGTTTCGAGCGAGTATCGACGGTCGACGAGAGAAAAAAACGAGATGACCGAAATCCCAACAGAATCGTAGACAGGAACGACGACGAGGGGGTTGGAACAGGGCGTGGGAAATGGCGGAGGAGGGGTGGTCGGGGACGCGGTGGATCGCACATTTCATCTGGTCGGTGTAGTAAAATTTATGTGCGCAGTAGTAACCCGTTTTATCAGAAACGAGAAAAACCACGCGATATTTTATATCTTTTTACAAGGGGGAGGGGAGGTTGTGCGATGGTTGCGGGGGAGAGAAACATGGGGGTCGGAGACGCGTGTTCTGTCTAGCGTCGTTAACACAGCGGGGTGTCTCCTATCGCGTCGGGCAAACGAGACTTTTCAACTAGAAATAAAAAATTACGATCAGTTTGAAGCATCTCACGGTGTAGAGTCTCTCCACTACAGTTTGTTAGGTGCTCACTGGCGGTGGTAATGCGACCAGGTTCACGTGAACGCCGGGTCACTGCGACGCAATCACTCCCACGCACTCTCTGCTGCGCGAAAAATCCTCCGCGTATCGAAATTTGCCGACCCTCGCACACTTCTATAAAATAGTTACACGATAAATCCATTCATCTCTCATTTATTCATTTTTTTCAGCGTTGCTCTTATCTAACAATCGCGGATCTCTCGTAGCATCTTATTTACCCGAAGACAGCTTAAGGCATGAACACGGTTGAAGAATCCTAAAATTAACAAGCCGTACTTTCTGAAAATTTTACGATATTTTGTCGGGTGTTTAAGGAATATGCAGTAATTTTTTCATTGAAAAATATCACGTAGAAATCGATAGAGATAAATATTTCCATTTTTGACAGAAACAAAGAAACTAAATGGTATATCTTTAATATTTATATCGTAACATTATTGATGATCCTAAAAAGCTCGTAAAAAGTATAAAATTCACAAATTGGTGCGACTTTGAATGAGAATTTATGATGTTGGACAGTTCGTGGGAAAAAATGTCCGCCTCTGGACATTTTATTTAAAATGTCAGCCAGTAGGACGATTTAATTTATGTTCTTTGAACGCGATTTAATTAACAAGACATTTGAGAGAAACGTTTTAACGTTTAATTGCAGTATTCTAAATTTGTTTAACATAACGTAATAAAAACATATATATTATATTATACTAATATAATATAATAGACAGACTTTTTTTGCTTTTTATGCATTTATGTATAAATTGAACTTATATATTTATTACATATTCACAAATTTATTCACATAAGTTGAACTTTCAATTTCTATTCTCTTAAAAATCTTTTATGCGATTTAGACCAACTGAGGTTGATCATTACTAGCAACAAGAAGTTCATATTGTCTTCAATCATTTTCATCAATTTAGGGTTACTTTGCACCCCAAAATTTGTATCCGCACACCTCTACAGCTTGTTCAGGCAGTGAATGGTATTATCATGTATATCAACAAATAATTATATATTTAACACAATATATTAATGACAACCATTCTAAATCACAGTCATACTTTTAATAACAAAGTCGCTTCTTCATGACCATTCATTTCATTTTAACATACAACCAAATTCACTTCATACACTTTTGTTTCATTCATAAATGTTTCTCTCTTATTCTCACCACAGATATCCCTACACAAGTTACCAATCAAATCTAACAACTAATAATTCCAAATAATAGATCTGCAATACATACACATAGTTTTCAACCCCCAAATAGACTGCATCAGTCGAAAACCTAATCAACGCAGATCTCGTTGTCAGAATGTTACGATCGCTCCACTAAAGTGTTAACTATTTGACACGAATCGCTGCCAGTAGATTTCACGTGGGAGGATGGGCAGGAAAATCTTCATAAACCTCGCTCGAAGGGCTTCTTTCCCATGAAGGGCGAGAGAAGACGGTAATGCGGTTCTCCGAAAACGTGGATGCGCGGGGGTGTCGGGGAAAGAGGAGGAGGACAATGCTATCGATTTCTCGGTATCGAGTGATCCGATATCCCGATAACACACGCCCGGCTCCTGTCGTTCCTCTTGGAAGGCGGGTGAATTTTCTGACGCGCGATAAAAGTTCTTCAGGAGCCGGTTACCTTGCCGGAAGTGACGAACGGCGGGGGTGGGGCGCAAGAATCCTTTGCTCGGGATGTTCATCCGAGGAGAAAATCCGTTTTCTGGCTTGTATTGGACTGCAGACACTAATTTACCAATTTCTGGCACCGATGTTCGATGCTAGAAACGCGGCTCGTTGATATTTCTTAACAAAAATGGCGCTTGGCAGAAAAACTGCAGACAGGTTCCACGTTTTAATAAATAAAAAGAAGCATTAGGCTTCTGCTGAGGTTGTTGCGGATTCTTCCGAGCAATCTACAAGTCTACAAATATATTTAGACAGTCTTTGTCAAACTTATTAATAGATCTGCATTTATGACAAAAATGAGTAGGTGAAACACAAAACAGAGAAAACATCAAGAATGTTAACGGACACTGTTACTTGCAATTGATTCGAGATATTAAGAGACGAAATACATTTTTATCTAACTCTTGTTGCTTGTAATTAATGCAGATCATTTTTATTTTTATATAAAAACTCGCAGTCTACTCATTAATTTTGTTTAACCATCACGTTCCTCATAATGGAATTTCGCCCATTTTCAGTTTTTAATAACTGTAAAACGTTTGATTTCCAGCTGTTTGTATTGTAAGATTTCTTTGAACTGCTACATTCTAAATGTGATATAATTTGTTGGTTTAAAGAATAAGGCGAAAATGGGTCAGGCATTATCCTAGGATTTTCAGGTAATCTATTTCTGGGGATCATACGAGGATTAAATACTTGAGAGATTCGTGTGTGCTTCACTTCAGGAAAACAAGATTAGTTTGAATAGAATATGTAGTTTCTATGAAATTATACGTCGAATTATGTAATGCCAATTCCACTATATTATTGATGCAAGTAATTCTAGCAGGCTGAGATACTTGTTTAGCTTTCAGGCTTAATTTAGACGCGGTATCTGCAACATTATGTTTACTGACGCTATGCAACCACTCTCTCTCTCTCTCTCTCTCTCTGTCTCTCTGTCTCTCTCTCTCTCTCTCTCTCTCTCTCTCTATGTGCGTCTCTCTCTGGATACCTATTACCACGTGCAAACGGTAGTGTTTATTAACCGGTGGATAAATAAACAAATGAAGTCACTGTGTCATGATTTAGAACGTCTTGGTAGACAGTGTACTGAAAACATGTTGTCATCACTTGTCCAATTCAATGCTCTAGAACACACGTTCAAATCTTTCCTGATTTACCACCCCCTTAACAAACTGGAACGTCCCTAAAATTATTCAGAAATTTCCTTCGCGATAAAATCTAGCACAGATCCGAAAATTGAAGCTTCGTCTTCGCAAAGATCCCATAAATCGTACTGTAGGATTTTTAAAAAAATTTTGATAACATAGAAAGGAGGAATAAGTAGAGTCAATTAGCAAGTACATATTTCATTCAAAGCTCAATAAACCGACCAAAGAGAAACCGTATGTTAGACATAGATAATATGTAACTATAAGTTCTACATATCGATAAAGCAGAAAGATCAATTACCATGTGATGCGCAACAAACGACACCTGTACAATTAACCATCTAATGACATGAGTCTAGGTTCTACTTGTCTCAGAAGTAAAACCACACTCGATCTGTTAACACAGTCTTAATAAACTCTCTTAGATTCTTTACACATCAGTAATATCCACTGTTCATTTAATATCCGCTCTGCTCCTAAATCAACATCGTACACTAAATATTAGAGATTCGTTGTAAAGAGCAAGATTCAACCTTCAAGACTACGGTGGATTCAGCCGTGAGAAAATTTTCTAAAGCTCTCACAGACATTAGAGTCTCTAAAATTTAAAAAAGAAACACAGTTTCAGTCCCCCCCCCCCCTTCATATCGTGCAAAGACAGTCTAGATGAAAAAGAAGGATGGCTTGCATGAATGGAGGCAGCAAGCTTTAACCCCTTAACCTACGATTTACGTTCGAGAATTTTGGGCCGAAAACGTAAACAAGCTCGCGCAGCCTTCGAGCTATTCGCACGTCTTGTTTAGTACGATGATCGGGCCAATCGTAAATATTACGGGCCCGTAATATTTACTTTTGGCCCGATCATCTACTACGGGCTGTGCCCGTAGTTGTAGGTTGAGTGAAAAGCTGTCCAGATTTATCAGTCTACGTTTTTGTTTAACGAAATCACGTGTTTAAAACCCTTGGCCTACAACAACGAGTGAGACTCGTGGTAAGAAATTTGGGCCAAAAACAATAAGAACGAGCCTAACTTGTGGTACTTCGTTCGGACCAAACGTAAACATCACGAGCCTGGCTCGTTGTACTTCGTTCGGACCAAACGTAAACAACGCGAGCCGGGCTCGTGGTACCTCATTCGTGACAAACGTAAACAACACTAACACGAAGATTACTAATTTTCTACGAGTTTTCTCAAAACATTATTAATTTAAATTAAGTATTAATTTACAAATTGTTACGGATACATTATCCACTTTCAAATTATAAATCAGTTTTGTTCACCGATGAATTGATCATAATTACTTCCCAGACATCTTAAAAGTATTAGTTGTGCCCAAACGTGTTTATTATTTCACAATTCCTTTCGTTGCGCCGAAATATACATGTCATAAGACGCAAACATTTTGCGCAAGTTCGAGCACACGGCTAAACAGCTAAATGGCTCGACGCGTGAACGACTTTCTTGTTTATTGTTGTATTCCGGGTGAAAATGAACTTTAACTCGAATGTTCACTCATATAAATATATATATTTATTCGATGTTAAGGTTTATTCCGAAAGTACACGATATTGAAGACTTTGTAAGTACAGTGCTCGGCAAGTATCGATTTGGTCAGAGTTTCCGCGTGGAAGTTCGGAGTTAGAATATGGATGATGAATGCTTTACGATTTAGAAATACGCGTACTTATATCTAGAAAGCGGAAGGGAAAGGGCAAGGATAGAGCTGAACCCTGGACGTCGTGATTCAGGGTTCGGAGGTGATTTTGTCGAAGATGGTCGAAAACATCTTACTAAGACAACGCGGTACGTTGGCAGATATCGCGGTTTGGTCATCCAACATTATTATGGTCCGAGCAATCGGGAGTTAGCGGGTAGGACAAAGGGTTAAGTATTGTTCAAGGTCACTGTATATTTATCTATCCCACAAAACAACCAAGATGCTAAAATTTAATGTCTCAAGCATTTTGTCGTAGGACCATTTTGGAAAGCGCAGCTCTAGAACATGCTGAACGCAGTCTCCCAGGGATCATGCCACCTCCATGCTGCATGCAACTATCTCAACAAATTTTTCTCCTCTAGATCGCAGAGCGGTGACAATTTTGCGCGTGGGTAGCCCTGAAGTAATCTCGGCATTCTTGCCCACAGGACCCTATCTTCTGCAGCGTGTTTCCTCTCAAAAGCTCTATTCCGCAGAAATCCCCAGAGAGCAACAAAGACTATAGCGTCGACGGCAATAACCGTGGAGGAGAGCAGTACACGGGGAACAGCCTGAACACAAGACGAATCGGGAGAGTTGAGATTTTTCTGGGATCGAGCTGTGCCAGGATAGAGCGGACTACTTCACAGGCGCGGCCGTTTTGAGGTGGACGAGCAACGTGTCCAGGGGTCTGTTGGTTCAGCCACCCGGGCTGGCACGGTATCGTCGCGTTTGATGGCTGGACCATTCCCGCTGAATTACGACGAGACCGTGCACCAAGCCGGTCGCCGAGTATTCCGCTCCGGCGATTTCTCGTTGGCGTACGGGTGCAGGCAACTGCCTCTGCGGGCAATCCTCTTTGTGGGCGTAGCAGAGCGCGTTGCGGCGCCATTGTGCGCCCCACGTGTGATGACCCGGTGTACACGGGGGCCGGCATCGTAAAAACATGGACAAGAATTTTCGGACGCCCTGCGAAATTTGGGTTGAATTGAGCCTCCCATATGGGGGACGATGGAGGAGTGTGTGCTTGAGGAGTGGATGCGCAAAAATTGGGAAAGTGCACGTGAATGTTTGCTCTGCTTGGCCTTGTAGAAAAGGGGCGAAAAGATGGGCAAGAATTTTCGGACGCCCTGCGAAATTTGTGTTGAACCGTGCCTTCCATATTGGGGACGATGGAGGAGTGTGTGTTTGAGGAGTGGACACGAAAATAATGGGAAAAGTACATGTGAACGTTTGCTCTACTAGGCCTTGCAGAAAAGGGGCGGAAACATGGGTAAGAATTTTCGGACGCCCTGCGAAATTGGCATGGACGGAGTCTTTCATATGGGGGACGATGGAGGAGTGTGTGCTTGAGGAGTGGTTGCGCAAAAATTGGGAAAGTGCACGTGAACGTTTGCTCCATTTGGCCTTGAAGAAAAAGGGCGCAAAGATGGGCAAGAATTTTCGGACGCCCTGCGAAATTTGTGTTGAACCGTGCCTTCCATATTGGGGACGATGGAGGAGTGTGTGTTTGAGGAGTGGACACGAAAATAATGGGAAAAGTACATGTGAACGTTTGCTCTACTAGGCCTTGCAGAAAAGGGGCGGAAACATGGGTAAGAATTTTCGGACGCCCTGCGAAATTGGCATGGACGGAGTCTTTCATATGGGGGACGATGGAGGAGTGTGTGCTTGAGGAGTGGTTGCGCAAAAATTGGGAAAGTGCACGTGAACGTTTGCTCCATTTGGCCTTGAAGAAAAAGGGCGCAAAGATGGGCAAGAATTTTCGGACGCCCTGCGAAATTTGTGTTGAACCGTGCCTTCCATATTGGGGACGATGGAGGAGTGTGTGTTTGAGGAGTGGACACGAAAATAATGGGAAAAGTACATGTGAACGTTTGCTCTACTAGGCCTTGCAGAAAATGGGCGGAAAAATGGGTAAGAATTTTCGGACGCCCTGCGAAATTGGCATGGACGGAGTCTTTCATATGGGGGACGATTGATGAGTGTGTGCTTGAGGAGTGGTTGCGCAAAAAATGGGAAAGTGCACGTGAACGTTTGCTCCATTTGGCCTTGAAGAAAAAGGGCGCAAAGATGGGCAAGAATTTTCGGACGTCCTGCGAAATTTGGGATGGACGGAGTCTCTCATATGGGGGACGATTGATGAGTGTGTGCTTGAGGAGTGGTTGCGCAAAAATTGGGAAAGTGCACGTGAACGTTTGCTTTACTTGGCCTTGCAGAAAACGGGCTGTGGCAGCTCCCTCCTATGTTCGCCAACAGATGGACAGTGCGACAACACCTTTCCCGCTACTACCTGCATCTTCCTGTGTTTGTATACATACCGTCCTAAGCTGTCCTTACGACATCCCGCGTCTAAGGCGCGGGTCCGCTAAATAACCTCACTGATGAGTCCTCTAGCGGTCCTAGGACGAAATGCTTCCTTCTCCTTTTTCCATCTTTTTACCGCCCTGCAAAATTTGGGATGGACGGAGTCTTTCATATGGGGGACGATTGATGAGTAGTGTGTGCATGAGGAATGGATGTGCTAATAATAGAAAATGTTCGCGTGAACGTATGTTCTAGTTGGTATTGTGGAAAAGGTATTGTTGTATACGAACGTCAATTAATTTCCGTACAGTACCTCACACACTAACTACACTAGACACATGTAATAATTAAAATGTACTCAAGTATCCACTCCAAAATAGAGCTATGCTTACGGTGACCATATTGTCTTGGAGAAAATAAGGGACAAATCAGGAAAAGCTTCCATTCTCCGCCACATCATTCTCAAACTCTAATCTCATTATACTGAATCTTACGATTCCTGAGTTGAGTACTATATATTGTGAATAAAAGGATTCATAATTCCTCGAACAGAAAGAATCATGTTAAAGTAGAAAGTCGGAGCATTAAATTAAATATCACGCCTTCGGATAGATTGAATCCAATTCGAAGAATGGGTTATTAATAAACACTGTTTCTCTTCGTACGACAACAAAAAAATCAGTAGAATCAATTGCTTTACACCAATTTTGCATCGAACGACTCGTATGTGCCACGATCTTAAGATACCAGATCTTGTTCTTGAGCAGCTTGCATCGATCAAGGGTTAAGATTGCCGGTTCCACCGGTCTAATGACGGTCATGGGCACGGTCGAAGCACTTCGAATTTTCTAATCGACACTCGATTACGATTAAGCGGGAATCGGCCGTCGGCGGGACAATGCACTGGTTTGCGGCCGGGCCGGCCGTGCAGCGCGTACAATGGGCGTGTTCGTACGTCACGATTTTCGAACAAAGTGTCGCCACAGTCGATAGCGCCGGTGAAAAGCGTGTGCAGGCGTATCAAACGCGTTCACCGCGGTGGTACCGCCGCGCCGTGCACCGGATACCCGGTTAATAGTCATGCGGATGGCCGCGGTGCCGTTGACGACTGCTCCCCTCTTGCTCTCGTTCTCATGCTACCTCGCGTTCATTTAACGGAGAGAGAACCTGTACGGAACGCACGCGGGATAACAGCTCACACAGGCCCGGAATCGTAAATCCCTTGAAAATTGAAAATCATTCATTTCTACGGTGGCCCACAAAAGTGTTCGCATGCCCTTTAAATCAGAATAACTTTCTTAAAATTTCACCAAACCACTTTACTTTTTTTTAGCAATTGGAAGCATCGATTTACTTTTAAAATGTGCAAAAAAGATTTTGAAGAAATTGCAATTAGTAGGAATTACATGAAAAAAATAGAAATGGCACTTTTTAAAAATTTATTATTTCAGCACGTCATGAAAATTCAAAATATGCGGTTTGTAGATCTATGTTATTTAAACATATGCTGAAAATTTCATCGATATCTGTTAACAAACACATGAGCTACAAGCGATTAAAAGTGATGATAATTAGCAGTTTTTCACGACTTTTGGTCAGTTTCTACTTAAAATCCATAGTTTCTTACATCTTTCGATGCGCGTAGTTTTTTCCTGCGTCAACCGATTTCGATGAAATTTTCAGCACATGCATAACTAACATAGATCTACAAAAGCCGTATTTTTAATTTTCATTATGGGCTAAAATAAAGAAGTCGTAAAAAGTTTTAAAAAATTTTTCAAAATCTTTTTTGCGCGTGATTCACTAAATCAATACTTCTAATTGCTAACAAGTAGTCAAGTGATTTGGTCAAATTTTAAGAAAGTTATTCTGATTTAAAGGGCGTACGAACACTTTTGTGGGCCACTGTATGTAAACACGTTAAACGTCAACGGTCCCATGAAAATCATCGACACAGGTTTCACCGACACGGATTTCACCGACAATGTATCACCGACCCCAGATTTGACCGACAACAACTTTAACCGAATATCTCGGTAATTATTAGTTTCTTATAGGAGTGCTTGTGTACTCTTACAAAGACACACCATTTCTAGTGAACGTTCGAAATCAATTGTTTTTATGAAACTTTTATTCTACAAATTCTAAAATATCCGTTTCATAAAAACATTTTTTACAGAAGTTCCCACGGTTAACACATCTTCCCATGAAAATTTCACAGCAGCAGATATTTTCCTAAAGGAAGCATAGAAGTTCTAATAGAATTTTCTTAACCCGGCAGTGTCCACGTGGGGGTCCAGCGGATCCCCACCGTTGAAATATGCTATCTATTTCTCATATTTCGTTCTCTACAGTTTTGCCATACAATGTAGCTTATTAAAACTCGATACCGGCTGTATTGATGTGTCGCCGACTTTCTGTTGTGCTCTCAAAATGTATTTCTATAGTTTCGGCTCTCTTTATGTATACTAGCGAGTGTTTCAACCGTGTGTTCTTGATATTCAGTATTTCAGTTTCGATTGAGCTTTCTTCACAGGAGCATCGTTTACTTACACAGTGCAGTCAGTTTATTCTTGTTTTGTATCACTACAATTCTTACTATACTTTCTTTATATTTTGGTAAGTATTTCTTTCTTGTGCGTGCACCTTCCTGCAGAAGGCATAGGTGACTACTCTGATAAGTAGTTTGTATATGGTGTATATATTGTTACGGGTTCGGGGCATCTTCAATAAATAAACCGTATTAAATACCAATAGATCTTTATTCAACACAGGAGGTGTACTTAACTTTGTGTCTTCTCTCAACGACGTTCGTCAATCGACTCTCTCATGTCTCCATTGTATCGTCGTCACTAAGACGACGCTGCAACGAAGACCATTCGGCGTGATGTCTCGCTATCGTGACATATCGATACTCGTAACAATATATATTTTATACTGTTATTTTAACAAAAGTATAAATAAATGTTACAATAAACATAAAACATTAAGTATAAATATTGCTTTTCACTGGGGGTCTATGAACACCCCACGTGGACACTTTCGTTTCAGAAGTTCACGTGGGCCCTGCCGGGTTAAAAACAGAAGATGACTATGTGCTTTGCTCTCTGGATCATTCTATTTTAAAATTCGTATCAATTTCTATTCAATGGTTACAGCGAAATCGTCTGGAGCGTTCGCCTCGCGTTAACCTTGAGGGTTAACCCACTATGTAGATCACTATTGATCCGTACCCTGAGGAAACATAGTCGCTAAACTGCTCGTTCGAGCAAGCTCTTAGCTCGAATCGATTTCCCAGCGGGATCCATTGGCACACGCGTCCTTATCTGGCCAAGCGATTGTTCGACGACCCTGTGCACCGCGTCAGCAGGCAAAGTGTTAAGAAAACACAGGATGCGCAGGCAGCGCGTGCGCGCGCGCTCCCGCTTGTGGACGTATCCCTGGTGACATCCGGCGCGGCCGTTATCCGCGCGCAGTACCGACGTCCGGCTGTCATTAATGTATCGCCACGTAACGGTGAACCGTGGCTGCGTGCCGTCCCAGCGAACAAACGGTAGCTCGTCGCACAGTAAACACACCGGTACCAGCAGACACGGGATCGATGGCACACGGTATAGTGCAAAGCGCGGTGCAGAGCGCGGTGCACTCTGCTGCACCAGCCCACCCGCCTCTGCCCCGTGCATTTGCGGCCTCTGACACCGCGTCCCTGTGTCGCTATGTAATGAATAGGACATAAATCCAACGTCCTTCTGCCGAGAGATCCGGCCAGAAGCCGCTATCTCTATACCCGCACGCCGTCCTCGTGCGTGTTGATGCGCGCGATATCTGCCGGAAGAACCCCGCGTCCTTCCCCTGTTTCAAAACTTTGCGGTTCTGCATTGTAGATTCAAAAAAAATTTACAGTCGGCGTAAACAGTATTCGTACACCGTTTAAAAACGGATAACTTCTTCAAACTTGGACCATATGGGTCGAGTTTTTTTTTTGAGTTGTTAGAAAGATCCATTTATGTGTTTAGAACAACAGCAGTTATATCAGAAGACCGGCGTAGGGTACCCTATTCAGTCGATGAACATAATTCGTATTAAACGTATCGAACATTAAATTTAACCAGCTTCCGAGAACTGTGGTTGAATTCGTGTTTTCGTCATTGCGGATCTTTATGCAAAATAAAAATGGTCTGCATTTATTGCAAGAGACAGGATTCAGATAAACGTTATATTCTCTCTGTATTAATATTAAGAATTTGATAACAATACGTTGATGTTCTTAAATCATTTTAATCAGTCTACTGTTTTAAATTGCACCTGCTCATTTTTGCCATAAATACATTAAATCTGTGGTCATGAGTCTTCCCATCATGACAGTCTTATAGAAATTATAAGGGTGTTCAGGCTATTACTAGCCAGCATTTTTTTTGTAAATAGTAAATATTAGAAAAAAATGATAGAGAAAAAGTAGTACTGTTTTTTATACGCAACAAATTGACATATGCATTTTTGTTGTATTTACATTATTTTGATAGAAACGAAGGTGACCTCCAATCTTTTAAATGGAATGCTATATATTTTTTTATGTCGTATGAAAGCGTGTGTCAAGATGAATTCTTCCATCTACTACACAATGACCTTCAAGGTCATGCAAGGTCAGAAATGGAAGAAACAATTTGAATATTGCGTACCAATGTATTTACAAGTATTCTTTATTAATGAGGCTAAAACAAATGTTCAAAATGGCTTCCTTGCCCATGAATACATATTTCGGCTATATTAATTACGTTTCTGGTAGCTTCTTCTAATGTGGTCCGAGTTATTAATCCACATGCTTGTGTTATTTTGTTTTTCAAGTCGTTTATATCTCTGGGCGGTGTCTCACAAACTAGTTCTTTAATAATACCCCATAAACAAAAGGTGATAGATCTGGAGATCCTGCAGGCCACTTGACAGGTCCGTATGTTCCAATCCATCGGTTTTGAAACATGTCGTTAAGATAATTTCTTACGATTCTACTGTTATGTGGTGAGGCCCCATCTCGTTGGAAGTACATACCCTGCGTAATGGCAGATCTTCCCAACAGTCTCTAAATTGTGTATTTAAAAACTCTAAATTTGGTAAGCGAAAAACATTGGTACGCAATATTCAAATTGTTTCTTCCATTTCTTCCATTTCTGACCTTGCATGACCTTGAAGGTCATTGTGTACTAGTCTTATTCGCAAAAGAGTTTCAATATCTCAAAAAGTGATCCGAGTAGGTCTGGGTTAGGTCTGGGTTATTTATATATTATTTATATATTTATATTCTGGGTTATTATATATTTTCTTGATTGTTGCAGACATCCAAGAATTCGTATAGTTTCATGCTTAATACACTGTATGCTAACACAGCTGACAATGAAATGAGTTCGCGATCGACACGATTCATTTCACGTTTCAGTTCGTAAACATAAACAGACGAGACAGTGGGTCTCAACTGATTGAAGTCGTTTTAAGTTGTAACCAATTTCAAATCTAACCCAGACCTACTCCGATCACTTTTCGAGATGTTGAAACTTTTTTGCGAATATCTCGGAAACTAAAGCTGAGCGGCGGTAACATGTATAGGAAAAAGTTGTTCAGAATGATGATCTTGACAACATATTTCAACTTCATCAAAATCGGTGAGGAAGCCCCTAATGTAAATAATCACCAATGATTTTTATTATAGTGCATCTAATACTGCTCTAGAATATTCATTTGCTGCAATACTCTTGGTTTGAAAGGCTTCAATTTCAAGTAGAGAAAAATAACTTTACACTAAACGAAATTGATAAAGTGAACCCAATTAAAGCTGTTGGGACTTTCATCGGCTGAAATTCGTTGTTGGTAGCAATATTATTTGCGAAACGCTCGAAAATCAATTTGTCGGCTAAGGCAATCTATCCTCTCACGAGCGCCCAGTCCAGCTATTTTGAGAATCACGAAAATATCATCGATAATTTATCGAACATCGATGGCGGAATGGTTCCGGCTCATTAGAGGCGAAGACGAATCGATCGGCCAGCAGATAAAGAGCACGTCCGTTCAATCGACCAGGGGAATACGTTCGAACTTCAGCCCGTGCTCAATGTTCCGGGGAAGAAAAAGTGAACTCATTAAATCGTAACGAACCCCGGCGATGTTCTCTCGAAGGGGACAATTACGTGGTTTACCGACGGCAATCTTGTCAAAGCTGACGTTTCCAAAACGTTGCAGGTTGTATCTTACGAGCGCAGGATGCGATTGGTCGATCGAACACGATGATACGTCGGAAACATCAGTTCCACCGTGACGAAAAAGAAAACTAAATATATTCTTGCATTAAACCTCATCGCTGACTGCCTTAACCAATTAAGACAAATTCTCAAGATCTAATTTTTCTTTCTATCCACTTTTCGTAAACCGATCTATCATCCTTAAGTATTATTGAAACTTTGATCGGTAGGATATTATTCTTCCACAAAGTACAGAAATTCATTTCGATTGCAATGTACTCCACTGAATCACACGTTATCTGTTCAATCATCGTTTACTTTAGTCTATTGTGGTTGTAACTCCATAGTAAATTAATTGTAGTCATCTCAAATAATGTATCTGTTCAATTATCGTCTTCTTGAGTCTATTCCAGTTGTTACTCCAAGGTACATTCATTATAGTCATCTCAAATAATGTATCTCTTCAATTATCTCCTTTTTAAGTCTGTTCTGGTTATCATTAACCCGAGGTACAATTGATTGTTTTCGTTTCGAATAATGTATCTGTTCAATCATCGCCTTCTTGAGTCTATTCTGGTTGTTGTTTCTAGGTACATTAATTGTAATTGTCTTAAAAAATGTATCTGTTCAATCATTGCTCTTTTGAGTGTGCTCTGGTTGTTACCTCAAAGTACATTAACTGCACTTTGCTCAAGTAATGTACCTGTTAGATCATTGTCCTTTCACTTGTTGGTTACCGTAAGGTATATGAATTGCAATAATTTAAAAAAAAATGTTCCTGTTCGATCATCGCCTTGCTGAGTCTATTCTAGTTGTTGTTGCCCTAATGTACATTAATTGCATTCGTTTCAAATAATCTATTTGTTTAATCATCGTCTTTTTCAGCCAATGCTGTTTTGTTACCCCAAGGTACATTAATTGTCTTAAAAAATGTATTTCTTCAATCATCGCTTTTTTGAATCTATACTGGTTGTTAGCTCAAAGTACATTAATTGTACTTAGCTCAAGTAATCTACCTGTTGGATCACTGTCCTTTCACTTGTTGGTTACCGTAAGGTACATGAATTGCAATAATTTAAAAAAAAATGTTCCTGTTCAATCATCGCAGTGCTGAGTCTATTCTAGTTGTTATTACCCTAAAGTAATTGCATTTGTTTCAAATAATCTATTTGTTAAATCATAATTTTTTTCAGTCAATGCTGTTTTGTTACCCCAAGGTACATTAATTGTAATTGCCTTCGAAAAATGTATTTCTTCAATCACTCTCATCTATCGTAGTTACTACTCGAAGATACACGCAAACTGCAAGGTAAATTACGGCGTCCATACTGGAAAGAACAACCTGATGAAAAACAAGCCCGACCACAATCAAACCTACACCAACCAACGAGCACACAGAGAGAAGCACAAACATACCCTCGAAAGAGACTCCACGGATAAAAGCTGCATCGGTAAAATCGCAGATTAAATAAAGCATTTGCCGAACACAACGAAGACAACAATGGTCCACGGAGCTTCTGATAACGCGCAGTGGAGTCCGATAAAATCGCTTATGGGGTGGCTATTATAAGTTCGAGGAGAGAACGGTGTTCGACAAGCTTGCGGAAGCTTTTGTATCTTTCTTTCGCTCGGTATCGGGATGATCTTTGATCGAGCAGGATGTCGAACATTAGAAGCAACACGGGGGGGGGGAGGGGTGGTGGTAACAGACTCTTCTTTTCGATGCATCACCGAACCGGTGGCAGGCGGCGTACGATGAATAATTTACGGGCTGAAAGCTTTTCGGGCAAACATCCGAGGCTGCGTGTCAATTTAAAATTCCGATTGACCTGTCCGGCCCGCTCGGAAAATCGCCCGGCGAGGCTTCTACGGTCTCCTGGATCCGGCATATCTGGCCGATCTGATCATCTACTTCTTGCGAACCGGTCCGGTACTCGTGCGGAATTTAAATCGCCCAACTGCCCGTCGGATCTTGAGCCTGGGATCGTAGGAAATCCACCTTACACCGGAAAATTTCTCGCTTATCGTCAAATTTTATTGCTGTGACCGCTGGGGATATTTTATGGGAGGCTTCTCGTGTAACAGGCAGTGAAAACAAGTGATATTTAAAAATTTTGATTTAGAATGACAATTGGATATCTAAAAAATTGATTCTCTAAAAAAATCTCCTCAGGGTTATAATTCTATACACCTTTACCGCTCCTCTTACACTGTCTCCTCTCCTCCGCCTCTCTTATCCTAGCATTATTTTAACTTAAAACTAACCTATTGCACCAACGTATTTACAAAAAGGTCTTATAACTTAACTTGAAAAACCATGTCCATTTTTCTTTACACCTACACACACACCATCTTCCCTAACCATAGACCCCCTCTTCCGGCCGCTCATCACTCACCCCAGTCCTTACTACATCACCCCCCCCCCATCGTTCTTCCCTGTTCATTCCTTCCCTCCTCCTCCTTTCTCCAATTCCTCCACCTTCCTCAGCCACTCCTGCCCTCCCCCCCCCCTCATCACCTAGTACCTCCCTCACCATCAAAGATTGATATGTTTTAGGAGTGTATATTTCATTAAAATTTATGGTATAAGAAATCCACAATGTTTCCTCAGAAAATAGGGAATAGAAAGAATAGAATTTTATTTTCAGCGTTAATAAATTTTATCATATAATAGTATTTAATTCTGTTGAGCTTCCTGTATTCTTATTCTTGCATTGTTATTTCAAGGTACATGTACATAGCACATGTATACATATCACACAGAATGTAATATCTGCCATATCATTGTGAGTACCCAAATTTACTGCTAACATTTCTATTTGAGCTGGTTGTATGATCAACATCGTTAATTAGTTTACTATTATATTAATCAACAAGAAATTGACTAGTGACAGAGATCAATATTCAAGAATACATTGTAAACAATTATTAAAGGATCAATCTCTATAGGGATCTACTACTTTTCCTGTGTTTTTTAGAACCATTTTCAAATTTCCCTGTTATTGCACAGTTCTCTCACTATGAACATTTAAACATTTAATCGTAAAACCTAATCGACTCTCGATAGAAGTTGTCCAATGGTATTTGAGAAAGAGAAGAGAGGAAGGTCTGGGAATAAAAGTAGACGAGTTTGCGGAGATGCTTGCGTAGAATTTCAAGTTGGTAGACACGCGTTCCACGGAGAAACAAGTGCTTACGTAGCATTAAAAATAATTGTCTCATACATGACTAAAGCCATCCCTTTTTCTTCCCTTCAATTACACGAGAAATGTCAGGATGCTGGTAACGTCGACAATATCTTCCTTATTAAGCCGAACGAAAGCAATTTTTAAAGCTTCATCACAACTTGTACCATTTATTCAAAGGATGGAATAAAAACAGTTTTTATAACGACAATGAAATTTATATCGCTTATGCAAAGAAAAAAGTAAAAATAAGCTAAATGAAATTAATTTTTAAAGCGTCGGATTAACTTGTATTATATATTCAATGCGTACAGTGAAAATAATCTAAATAGAAGCAGTTGTTAAAGCTTCAACGGAGATTTATCAATTAATCAAAGAATACAGTAAAAATGAAGCACACCAAAATAATTTCTGAAGCATCGATGTAATTTGTACTGTTTATACAAAGACAGTAAACACAAGTCCAATAGAAGTAACAGTAAAAACAAGCCAAATAGAAGTAATTTCTAAAAAGTCAATACAACTTGTTTATTTAAAGAACATAGTAGAAATAAACAAATTAAAAGTAATTTTGTCCACACAACTTGTATCATTTATTTAATCAAATAAGCGGAGGGAAAGCAATTTTTGAAGGGTCACTATAACTTATATCATTTATTCACATAGTTATTATTGAATCATTTATTCACAATACGTGTTTTCTTCGGCAAGAAATAAAACCGAACAGTAATGTGCCAGGTTAGATTGTCAATTTGATGCTCTCCACAGTGAATCAAGTCGGCAAAAAAGAGCCCGAGGCGATGGAAGAAGCGAGATCATGCTCGCCGCGCAATTCCGTGTCGAGATAATCGATCGGAATCGAATTTTCGACGGCGAGATTAAAGATTCCCGGCCGCCTCACATTTCCTTTGGGATAATTTATATTTATGAAGCTTAGTTTCGTATTTATGATCAGGACTCATGGGTCCGGGGAAATTACATTCTCCAGCCCGGGTACATTGAAACTTCCGGCAAAAAAAGTGCTTACCATGCAAATGGCGCGCTAGTGTTTTAAATTGTTCCTTTGAAAGATACAATCTTCCGGAATAGGGATGTTACGCGGCCGTTGCAGTGACTTGCGAGATATAAATCTCCTCTGTGAATTCCCCGCAGCTGCAGCCGACGGGAAACGTCGCGCGAACAGGTTAAATAAAAGATCGACAATCGAGAGCACGAAACGAACCTCGCGATGCCTGTTTATTATATTTGTCGTCGAACGGAACCTCTTGCGAACACGAACGTTCGCAGCGAAAACAATTCATGTCAACTATTGAGATCAAGCTGAAAGTAAAATTAATGAAAACTTTTGTCTCGCTGAGGTTACACGGTCTCAATTTTACTGGTAGTCGAAAATTATTTTTGTGACGCAAATATCAAATCAATTGGATGCCAGTGACTCCTACGAGCGATGGAAATCAATTAAAATTTTACAATTAGATGAAATTGTCAATTTCAGACGCGAAAATAACATGAAAATATTTCAGATGGTAGGGGCAATGTATAATTAATAATCTATAATTCATTTTACTTAAAGCCATCGCTATCAACAGCAAAGGAAATTCAAATCTTTTTAATACTGTTTAAATAAATGACTTCTTTAGAAATGTTCTCGTACTACAAAATTCTCCATTTGAAAATACACAATTTAAAAATAAGTTGTGCAGTACAAAATTCTATAGTTCTTGAAATAGCACGAGAATGGAAATACCTACGAGCGATGGAAATCAATTAAAATTTTATAATTAGATGAAATTGTCAATTTCAGACGCGGAAATGATATGTAAATATTTCAGATGGTAGGGGTAATGGATACATGATAATCTATAATTCATTTTACTTAAAGCCATCGCTATCAACAGCAAAGGAAATTCAAATCTTTTTAATACTGTTTAAATAAATGACTTCTTTAGAAATGTTCTCGTACTACAAAATTCTCCATTTGAAAATACACAATTTAAAATTAAGTTGTGTTGTACAAAATTCTCTAGTTCTTGAAATATATAATAGCAAGAGAAAAGCATTTCACCCCAACGTGTAAGGGCAGCTTTCACCCCCTAGACATAGATCGTTGCAGATAAGATATAAATGGAAAATATTTTTTGACAAGATATATCGTGTACAAATTTTATTAAAATCGATGCGTTACACTTAAACGGCGTCCTTCGTCAGTGAATAAAAATAATTTAGATTATGAAAATAACGTGCATTAGCACCAAAATTATATTGGTACACTTCAGCAACTTTCGAAAAATTTTCTATATTTCAATTTGTCGTAACAATGATCCTGGACTCATTATAAAGGTTGAAGCCTCAACTTTCACACTGTATCATTCACTTTCTCCTAGAGATTTTTGCAGATCACAGCGAACTGGAAACTGAAGATGCGTTCTTCCTTAAAAATACTGCGAATTTGAACACCTGTAGAAACGTTGGAAAATTTTTCTCGTGAAAAAATCTGCCATGTACTTGAAGACTAAAGCTTCCCCTTTACAACGACTCCCTAAAACTTGATGCACTATTTTGCTTAACCTTGTTACTGTGCTTGGTGTACTGCCAAGTTTGCAGTAGATAGGACCTTCACACAACCGAGTTTCTTCCTCATTTTTTTTATAAAACAGTTAAAAAAATCCTTCATTAAGTTTTAGGGGTTTGTCGTAAAAGCGAAGCTTCAATCTTCAAATCTGTGGTAGATTTTCCACGAAAAAAATGTTCCAACGTTTCTACAAACGTTTCAAAAAAACGTGCTTTCAGTTTTCCACCCCTCTGTATCATACACAAATTTCCTAAAATAAAATGGACGATGGTATGAATAAGAAGAGGGTCCAAAGCGTTAAAGTAAGTCCAGTGGGATTCATTTCTACTAAATTATAACATTGTAAATATCGACAATTGTTACAAAACTGGGGGTTTAGTGTGCCAATACTGAAGTCGTTACTTTTTCCAAGAGAAACAATACTTGTGGTGTTTCCATAGCAGATCACAATCGCCCCGCAGGCTCTGGGGACCGAACGACCACGGACAAGACAGTTTAATGGTCCAAACAGAAACTTGAGTAAAGGGTTAGAGTGCCGTGGTACCCGCAGGACGGTTAATCGACAACACGCGATTACAGGTATCCATTGTCGGCGGCTTTCAGATATTCTGATACCGCGGCCCGCGAAGGACCCTAATCCATAGAATTGCTATTCACCGAGGATAAATAGCCGTTCGGAGGGGGTGTGCGCAGGGGTTGTACGTGGATAACCATCTAAATACCCGGTGTCCTGTGCAAGCTCGATCGGCCAGCTCCCAATGGCGCCGGCGACGATTAGCTCCCTGTAGCCGGGGGGGGGGGGGGTGGTCCGCGTTGCGTTGCGTTGCGTCACGCAATATAAACACCTTATGATTGCCCTTAGGGGATTTCGTGCCCCGGCAAACGATAAACCCCTGGTCTATTTATGGGACTTGTGGTTAGGAGGGTTGAAACGCGACAAGGGTCGCTGCGCCGAGATTCGTGGCCAAACGAATCCGACGATTATGGGGGTATTTCGTATCTCATGGCCGTTTTTACAATGTTTAGCAATTCTTTCCAGTCGAACTTTGAATTAGGATTTTGCACATATATTTAGAGGTATTTGAAGTATATGCGTTACTTATATTCAAGTATAAATAATCAAAATTACACGAGTTATATACATAGTCTGATCAAAAAAATCCAGGACTTATTTTTTATAAATTTATTTAACATTCGTACAAGTTTTTCAACATTGTCCCCTTCAAAGTACTCCCCATGGCAAGCTATACATTTTTCCCACCGCTGTTTCCATTGCTGGAAGCATCGGGAAAACGCCTCTTTTGAAATGCTGTTTAGTTCCATCTGCGATTTTTCTTGTATTTCGTCAATCGTCTGAAATCTCTTTCCTTTCAGCGGGTACTTAAGCTTTGGAAACAGGAAAAATCCGCAGAGGCCAGATCAGTTGCGTATATTACTAATAAAGTAATATAACTAGTTTAATATTGGCCTGGCTGGATATTTGTTCTGAATAACTGTGATCAGTGATCGCCCACACAATAGCACAATTCCTGGAAGATATCACTCTGCATATTCTTTGCCAATTCCATGCCATTGATCTCACTAAAACACGCGCAACATGTTGGACCACTTCTTGCGGCTTCCACTCGGGATCATTTTGATTTGATTCATCAGAACCGTCACTTATTGTAACTTATTAACACTTTGACTGCCAAAGCAGCGACCTCAAAAATTTCATAAAATCGAAACAGTATATTTAATAAAATAATTATTACAGAATTAAAATGTGTGACACTGAGTAACGTTTTAACCTTCTTTCATTTTCCAGATATTAACCAAATTTGATACAATGATTACATTAGCGTAATAATTAATTTTTAAATATGGACAAATAATTCCGTCAGCCATATATGGGTGACACGGCAGTCAACGTGTTAAACTTATTAAAGACAAGAAACAACAGTTTAGGGTGTGTTAATAAGTGTAAATAGCGGATCGAGTCATTAACGCAGTTTGTTGCGCATGCGCACAAGCATTTCCGCGTCACGTGAGCAACCCACATGACTCTACTGGGCATGGGCAATATTTCGGGTAAGTTGGGAGCCAATCGGAGGTGAGTGCTAAAAGGAACTTCACCCATACATTTTTATATAGAGTATGTTTTGGAAAACATGCGTTGACTGTTGCCATGATTCCAAATAAATGACAAATCTTGAGTATTTATAAAATAGCGAACAGTTTCTAAAAAATTTTCAAATATTTGTCCGCGCGATGACAGGTTCTGTGCTGAATGTCATAAAAACTGAGTAAAAATGATTCTAGTTTCCTTAAATTAATAAGTTGCCTATTGTTTCTCAGGAAATCCGGCAAAATTGATAATTAATGTTACTGAATCCTTTATACTAAGAGAATTTTATATATTCTTTTAAATGAGAGTCTGTCCGAGAATTATTCTAATTTCCTCAAATTAATTAGCCGCCTATTCATATTTCGTGACGAACATTTTTTTTTTTTCAACACTCGTCGAAAAGTGAGAACCCAGGCAACAATTATTCCAAGTGCAGAGGAATTAAGAAATAATACGGTGTATTACTGCGGAATGCGACTAATTAGCAATTCAGAGTTGACGTTACGAAAGTCTACGGCCAGCGAACCGAATATTTTTACGACGGCACAATTCTCGGTCGCGCACGTCTCGCTATTACGAAGCACCGGATATGACGAGTAAAATTTCACGGTTCCGTCCCGGCCGTCCGAAATAAAATGTTTCGGTTTGTTACGTCCAGAAACTACCATTGTAAGTTTGCACGATTACGAATGGCACACCGTCGCACACCTGTCTATGTGTATTAAAAGTACCGGCGCCTTATTTTCGACGAACCTACTAATTACATGGTCGAAAATTCAAGTCCTCCGAATCCTTGGGATTTATGGCCGAAACTTGAAACTGGTTGTCGCATTTAATTCACGGGTTTTCTTTCCCGTAAATCACTCTGTTCATTCTTCTCGACCGTTCATTTAATATGTATGTGTCTAATTCTGTTCAAAGTTTTCGCTGACATTCTCTATTACAATGAAATTCATTGTATAATATTTTAGATAATACCTCATTCGCGTGGAGTGTATGAAATATCTTAAATCAACCTCGACTTAATTTCATTTTGTGAATAGTAAGTCTGATTTATTGTTTAAAGACGCCTAGCAAGGAATATTTTGGAATCAATGAATTCTTCCTTTCATCTAGATCAGGGAGCTCAAACGTATTCCCCTCCGAGAACTGCAAGGTCCCCACCATCGAACCTCTTCCCACTACTACGTACAGCCGTAGAGTTAGTGAGTGCTGCGCGCGCCGCGCCGCTCTCGTGATGGGAGCTTCCCACTACTATACATTATAACGATGAAGTCTAAGAGTGGGGGAAGAACCTAAGCGGGGAAGGGGCCTTGAACAGCTCTGGAGCTACTGGTTGGAACTGCCTGATCTAGATATTTCAGATAATAGATTGAGAAAAATGGAAAAAAGAAAAACTTTGATTAAAGAACACTTAAAGTAATAACGGATTCGTACAAGGTGTATAAAATGTACTGATCAACCTATATTTTATTTTATTTTGCGAATAAAAACTGATCTATCGTTGAAAGACGTCGAGCAAAGAATATTTTTCATTTTCATTTGGATAATGGTTCGGGAAAAACGAAAGAATAAGAGAAAGAGTTGTCGAGGAATACTTTCAAAAAATTTTGTCAACTTCCGGTGATTTGAATAATGGCGGTCGGAGGGTGAAAAATCAAAGAAAACGAAAACGAGGAGGCAGCGAGCATCGGTATTCGGAATCTCAAGCAAGAAGCTCGACAAACCGCGCCAAGAGTCTTTCAAACACGAGCATCCGCTTGAAAAGCGACGAAGGCCACTTTGATGAAACTATGCCGAAAAAAAGGCCGCTCAAGGTTTGCCTGAAACGTGGCCCGGCTCTCGTCGGCCGCGTCCGCTCCCTCTCAGGGTGCTTTTCGTAAATGAGAGTACCGCCCCATTGTCTTCTCGTTGCCGTTCCGAACTGTGTCACGGCATTACCGGGTCGCAATGGCGGATTTCTCCGTAATTGTCGCGCGGAATTGCTCGAGATCGCGAATTTCACGGATCTGCGCGCGATCTGAAACCGCTTACCGTTCGAAAGAACACCTCGAACAGCTGTCTCCCGATTCCGATCGATTTTAAACAGTCACGTCTGCTTACCACTCCAATCAAAACTTTTAGCAGTTTCTCCTGAGAAAATTAATGAACACTTCTTTTAAACGAATACCTAATGTTATAACACATACAGGGTGTTCATCTGAAAACTTTCCAGCCGAATGTCTCGAGAAGTATGAAAGATATTATAAAAGTGTAATCTCTGGAAAGAGGGGGCAGTATCAGTTTTTTATTTGGGTGACATTTTCAAGGTCATTTGAAGGTCAACTATGTTTTTTCAAATAGAAACTTGTATTTTTTATTATGGGATCTTATTGTACGTAAAAAGACCAGTAATTTTCCTAGGATACTTTTTTTTATCTGCGCACTAGTTCCGGAGATATTCAATATTAAATAATCTGTTCAATATTAAAATTTCAAAAGAGAAAAAGAAGTTCCGAACTGGCTCCTGTTTCTTGCCACAGATGCAGACAATTTTTATTTTGCATAATAACTCGTAGTCTAAATATTATCAATATTTAATGTTGTTGGTTTCCATTACAGTTCATTAAATTACCGTTCGATCGAATACCCTGGACAGACGTCTCAAGATCCGATTATTTTCAAAAGCAAGATTGGAACATGAAAACACAGTTTTCGAAAGTGTAATTGCAGTTCAATCTCGCTTGTAATTACGAACGTTTAATTTCGTCGACTTCTTTTGCAGTTAATTAAATTATTATTCGATCAAACACTTCCAATAGAGATCCCGATACTGAATTGGCTTCTAAAACCATGATCGAAGCATGAAAGGGCAGTTTTGCAAAGTAGAAACCGGTAGCAGAATCGCGACCGCTATTATCAACGTTTAATGAGGCCGTACGTTTTACAGTTAATTAAATGGAGCCAACGTTGCAATCAAATAAATTCTGCTTATCGCACGTTTTCAATAAAAACTCGATGGTAATTTTGAATTTGTCGCAAGCATCCGCGGCGTCGGTCGACATTACTAAATAAACTTGACTGGCTGTTTCTTGTTCGTTATTAATTTACGTATTTATATGTTATACGTATGGAACTTGTTAAATCGTTTTCTAAAACGCGAATAGGCAAAAATGTAATATACGAAAGCCGTCAGAAATTGAACAAAGAGTCGTGTTAAATGGTTCCCGGAGAATAAATTCGTTTCTGTTATCGCTGACCGTGTTCCATTTTCAAAAAAGCAATGAAACTGCTGTTACATACTCGTTTTCAATGTTTCGAACGTTTTGATGAGAATATTTATTGGAAACTGTTGCCGGAAGTGACTCGCGAGCCGGTCTTATTTTGAGTGGATTTGTGTGAATTTATTCCAGCTGTCAAAACCTGAATCATTAAGCTACGTCTCCACAGAAGAACAGCTATCGAGGGCAAATGTTAAGTCTGTATATAATTTAAGTCTATACTCTTTAGATGTTCAAGAACATTAAAACATTTCTAATTTATGTGCATCATTAAGCTGCATCTCTACCTATGAACAGTTATCGAGGTTTGCTCTCAAATATGTTTTCACTGAATAGTAGACAACCACGAGTTCAACTTTCGAAATTAAATAGATATTGGTTCATATTGAACATTAAGCTGTATCTCCACAAAGAAACAATTATCGAGGTTGGTCATCAAGTGTGTCTTTACACAAGAATTAACTGTAACAAGCTACAGTTTCAATATTAAATTGATTCTGAGACATACAGGACATTAAGCTGTATCTCCACACAGAAACAATTATCGAGGTTAATCATCATGTGTGTCTTTATACACGAATTAACTGTACCAAGCTACAGATACAATATTAAATTGACTCTGATACATACAGAACGTTAAGCTGTATCTCCGCAGAGAAACAATTATCGAGGATGGTCATCAACTGTGTATTGAAGTAAGAATAAACTGTAACGAGTCACAGATTCCATAGTAAATTGATTCTGATACATACAGAACATTAAGCTGTATCTCCGCTGAGAAACAATTATCGAAATTAGTCATCAAGTGTGTCTTTACACAAGAATTAACTGTAACAAGCTACAGCTACAATATTAAATTGATTCTGATACATACGGAACATTAAGCTGTATCTCCGCAGAGAAACAATTATCGAGATTAGTCATCAAGTGTGTCTTTACACAAGAATTAACTGTAACAAGCTACAGCTACAATATTAAATTGACTCTGATACATACAGAACATTAAGCTGTATCTCCACAGAGAAACAACTATCGAGGCCAGTTCTCAAGAATGTTTTTCCTTTAAAGTAGACTTTAATAAGTTTCACATTCGAGACCAGAAGCAACAGCAATAAAATGCAATAAAATAAGCTATTAACAAATAATATTATGGTACTTGTCCACTTAAAAACAAAAAATTCTGATATCGCGCTAACTTTGTCTCGTCTCTCGCTAGTGGTTAACCAAAATTGCGTGCAAGCAGGAAATAAAGAAACGCAGATGGTAAATTTCGTCGCGTTTCAAGCGGCCGCAAGGGACATGTTTAAAGAATTCCGTTTAATAGAAGAGGCAATGGACCGAACTGCGTTGAAGAAATATTTTCTTCGCGCTGGGAATTTTAATAGCGCGTCACGGAAAAAAGATTCCTCTAAGCACCGTCGCGTCTCCAACCCCGTGAACGTTCTGAATGCATAACGAGGGAAACACTAAGAAATTGTCGCGTTGGACACTGTGCGACGGTCGGCACATTATTTCGCGCTGTTCCCACCGAGCAATATTTAATCGAACACGGTTTCTATTAGAACGACGATCCGACGCCCTCGTATTTTAACGACTATGGCGTCGCGTGTTCAATGATTTTAACTGTAAAAATGTATCGCGTACCCCGCGCTGAATTATAAACAGGCCCTGGATTTTACGTATCTGCACCGAAAACAAACGTACACTCTCGTTTTGAATCATGTTGGTGATTTGGGTTGAAGGGTGTCGAAGAAGTACTTTCAACCACTTCATTTTTGTGCGCCGAGCGAACTGCAAATATGCACTGGCGTACAATCGTTTCATTCTTAGTTTGGATGCTATGATCAAAAGAATTTTCACAGAATAAATACAAGGTAGTTCATACATAGAAAATAATTTGTTTGTACTGTTTTCTTTTACTTAATATATTTTTAAAATTATTGTTAGCTACAATTTTTGTTGCAATTCACTTTGAAGTTTCTTCACATATTGTATACTCAATCTGGAAATATGTTATAATAGAAATAAACAGATCAAGAGAGTTCTATTGACTGACGCGAGGGAAATTAAGATTATTCACCGAAAGTCAAAGAAGAATTTCTTTTGATCCGAAATCGACTGAATTTAATTAAGAAACGACCAGGGAAATATTTCAATTAACAGAAAGACTATAGGTAACATTACAATCATGTTAGTTTATCATATGGTTTACACTTTTCTACCAATGTTTTATTGAATATTTCCTGCAGTGGACGTTCGATGACTCCTGAAAGAGAGTAAACGCCGCGAAATAAAAAAATATTTTACAGAATTCAATAATATTGATCGAAAACCTTCAATAAAACCTCTAAACTCGTCTATAGGAAAATTTGGAATATTGGGTTGCGTCACATGTCTGTGGCTCGCTTTTAGAAAATAATAGAAGTTACTTTTTACAACCAATTTACCTGTAATGAAAATTTAGAAAATATATTTTGTGGATTCAACATCTCATGCTATTAGCGACTACTTGGTGATCGAATTCTTTTCAGGTAGAGTTTATCTTTTAAATATGCTATGTCGGTAACAAATGAGATCACCAAAATTACTTGGCTGTTGTCACAAAAGGTTTTCTTAAGTCAGTAGGAATTTTGTATTTACGTATTGAATGCTGGACAGTCATTGGTATAGTGTAAAATCATACATTTATTTCAAGTACCCTAACAATTTCGTCATCTACTCTATAACTGCTGGCATGAAAGTAAATATTGAGTCTAGATAGACCCAGGACCAAAAAGGGTTAAGAACCCGGAATCTTCGAAGATTTTGGGTCCATCGCCCACTCCATCAAAATGGAGACATGTTTAGCACGGTGACCCATCCGCGACGATTCAGTTATGGTTAATACACGGTATCTACCAAACTAATTCTTGCTTCACAGAACAACTGAAATCGTTCGATCCACTTTTTAAAAATTATTCTAATTTTTCTTTTTTTTTTCTTATTAAAGCACCATGAATCTCAAAGACTGTTTGAACAACACGGTCAATTCCTTTTCCGCTGGTCCCAATGTTAAAACCTGTTTCTTTATACTGTCTTTCTTAAACAACTGTAATCTGCGCGTATAAAAAAGAATTGTAAATTAGCAGTTTTGTTTGTTTCTGTTCCGTGTAATTCTGTTCTGATTATTCTCAATGTTGTAATAAATCTCTCACGAAATGACCTGAATAAAAAAATCTACGTGAACTACAGCAAATTAGCAAAAATATATATAACTACTGACGCAAAGCTAAATATCGCGTTCAGACTCAGAAGCTTTAGAGATTCTGGTCCACCGGCCACTCCATAAAAATTGAGCATTGTTCGCGCGATAGTCCATCCGCGATGAAGCAGTATATTCACAGAGGCTGCATCGAAGTTTAAAAAAAGGCGATTCACGACGCGCCTAATAGAACACTTCGAATGGGACGCAGAAGCTGAACGGGAGCGATGGAGTCAGGTGCAACAGAAACAGGCCCTCTGGATCCTTCGATCCGCTCATCTTCCGGTCGACTCGGCTCGAATGTGGTCCTTTGCCAGCCTCGGCTGGGATCTCGTTGCACCGCGTTGCAGCGCACTGCACCACGCTGAATCGCACCGTATCGGCGTCGGTGTTCTCAGCGCGTCGCGACGCGCCGATTCGAGAACGGCTCCTCGAATTAGTCCGCTCACAGGTTCCATCTGTCCCTTCATAGGCGCGGATCGATCGCACGGCCGGGAAGCCCGGCGGCGCTTTTGTCTCAGCCTGAAAGGGCCTTTCATCAGGGCAAATACCTCTCCACGGTCGTCCTACACCCCCGCACCATGGCAAATACGTCCGATCGAAGAATTCGAGGGAGGATCCACTGGATCCTCGATTGCGCGTTTCCTGCTACCCCTCTCTTCCCTCCCTCTCTCACTTTACCTCTCTTTCTCACCTTTGTATCTTTCCCGCGTCGCGCCGCCAGTCTAGTGTTATAGTGATTGTGCGGACGCACTGCAGGGGAAATCATGGATTCGCTTGTTGAAGCATTGCCGAGTACGGCACTCGTTCTCTTTGATAGATGTAAGATTACAGTCATTATGGGGGAGGTGGAGGAATTTTGGGGATTCGAGAACATGGACTGGATACTGTTGAACAGGATGAACTGTCCTGCAGCTTCCGACAAGTGAAGGGGTTGATGAAGGTCGCAAAGATGGAGACCATGGAGCTTCGAGCACCTGAAAATATGACTACTTGGAGACTTGTTGAGGTTTCAGGAATTCATGGAGGCTGAAAGATCTTTCCATCTTCGTATCCTTCGCACAGTCAGTTTAGTGTTACAGTGATTGTGAGGACGCACTGCAGGGGAAATCATGGATTCGCTTGTTGAAGCATTGCCGAGTACGGCACTCGTTCTCTTTGATAGATGTTAGATTACAGTCATTATGGGGGAGGTGGAGGAATTTTGGGGATTCGAGAACATGGACTGGATACTGTTGAACAGGATGAACTGTCCTGCAGCTTCCGACAAGTGAAGGGGTTGATGAAGGTCGCAAAGATGGAGACCATGGAGCTTCGAGCACCTGAAGATATGACTACTTGAAGACTTGTTGAGTTTTGAAGAATTCGTGGAGGCTGAAAGATCTTTCCAGTTTTGCATCCTTCGTACATGCAGTTTAGTGTTACAGAGATTGTGCGGACGGACTATAGAGGAAATCCAGGATTCGCTTGTTGAAGGATTATTGAGTGTGTCGCTCGCACAATCGGATAGATCTTCAGGTACAGTGCTTATGGGGATGAGTGGGAAATTTTGGAGAATCGAAATGGTGGACTGGATATTATTGAACTGGATGAACTGTCCGGCAGTTTCCGACAAGTGAAGGGGTTCATGAAGGTTCCTAAAGTGGAGGTAATGGAGTTTTTAGCACCTGAGGAAACATGGATGCTTGGAAACTTATGGAGATTTGGAGAATTGAAAAGCGGGATGTAGTGGAAAATGTGAGGAGATGACGACGGTTGTTGTAGAAAAGATTTCCGGAGTCAAAGAACCGCTGGAATGAAAGCTTGAAGAAGGGGATTTGGAAACCTGAACATTTGAAGATTGAGAAGGTTGGAAGCTTGGCACTGTCGACATTTAGAAGCAGAAAAATTGCAATTTTAAATGGTTGAGAGTCTGGAAGCCTTAAAAGTTTCAAAGTTTTGAAAGCTTGGAACTTTGGAAGCTTGGAAGCTTAATACTTTAAACTTTGGGAGTTTCAAGGTTTAAAATTTTGAACCGCGTGAAAATCTGGAAATTTGAAAATTTTAATCGCGCGAAAATTTTAAAACTTGGAAATTTGAAATTATGAAATTTTGAACCGCGTGAAAATCTGGGAATTTGAACATTTGAATCGCACGAAAATTTAAGAACTTGGAAATTTGAAATTATAAAATTCTGAAATTTGAACCGCGTGAAAATTTGGGAATTTGAAAATTTGAATCGCGCGAAAATTTAAGAGCTTGGAAATTTGAAATTTCGAATCGCGTGAAAATCTAGGAATTTGAAAATTTGAATCGCGCGAAAATTTAAAAATTTGGAAATTCGGAAATTTGAAATTTTGAACCGCCTGAAAACCTGGGAATTTGATAATTTGAATCGCGCGAAAATTTAAAAACTTGGAAATTTGAAATTATGAAATTTTGGACCGTGAAAAATCTGGGAATTTGAAAATTTGAGTCGCGCGAAAATTTAAAAACTTGGAAATTTGAAATTTTAAACCGCGTGAAAATCTGGGAATTTGAAATTTTGAACCGCGTGAAAATTTAAAAACTTGGAAATTTGAAATTTTAAACCGCGTGAAAATCTGGGAATTTGAAATTTTGAACCGCGTGAAAATCTGGGAATTTGAAAATTTTTTTCGCGCGTAAATTTGAAATTTTGAAATTTTGAAATTTTGAAATTTTGAATCTTGATAATTTGAGAATTTGGACATTTGGAAACTTGAAAATTTGGATCTATAGAACTTTGAAATTTCGAAAATCTAAGCATGAAAACGTTAAAATCCGCAAATTTGCATCTATAATGTAAAGTTGGCATTCTACATCATTGTGTCTACATTCTACACCAATGTTCCTAACATTTACGAAAGTAATAAGGAAGCTCGTAAATACAAAGTAGGGACGTAACGTTCCCGGTTTTTAAGTTGCACAACGATCGTCGGTACGCTATAAAGCGTCTAAAGCAGCGGGTTAAAACGTCCTAAGCTCACTGTCAATTTTAAAATTGAAACATCGTCTTTACGACATCGTGAAACGGTTACATCGGAACCGTAAAAATATTTAAAGTCACCTTTAACCTTCTCCATTGCACGTTCCTCATATTCTTTTCGGAATTCTTGGCCAACCTTTTTTCCTTAACACACTTAAGTTATTTCTGTTCTGCAACTTCTTGCCGACTGAATTCAATGATACATTCTTTTTCCCTGCACCGTGCGTCATGCCAGAAAAATTCCGCTTTATCCGACGTTCTTCCGTATAATATTTAAAATTAATGTACATCTGCGGAAGGATGAACGCGATAATGTCCTTTTTAGTTGATTTATTACTTCGTTGAATTCTTACAGCGCTGTTCAACACATACTTTTACGAATACGATCTTCTCTATGCAATAAATACAAAAATTTAAATCCGTGAAAGTAAAGAATTTTATACAGAACAATACTTTTTTATTTTTAATTATTTTTCTATGAAACTTTCATCAACGAGTTTGTGACACTTTTCCGATTAAAATGAGTCCAAACACGATATAATTCGGAGTATATTTGCTTGTTCAATTCGCGATTTCGTAGAACCTCTATTATCCGAACCCTCCGAATTCGTGTTTCACATGTAAACAGTTCGATCTAAAGCAATCTATACACAACATGATTCACTATACATGTCGGTAAAGATTTAATCAAGCAGCGTAGCTAGCTAATGCTCATGTTCCATTAAATCGGTTCGGATAATCGAGATTCTACCGTATCGTGGATTACATGAGTAAACACCATCCAAACTTTATCGTGTTTGGTCTCGTTGTAATCAGAAAAATGTCGCGAATCTGTCAGTAATAGTCTCACAAGAGAAATCACCAGATGCAAACAAGTTTTATAATTTTCTACGTTGATGCTAGAGATAAGAGATCGATTAGTAGGGTCTGTACGCGAAGCGCGACATTCCGGTCCCGAAACTTTCGTTTATATTGCGACGGAGCTTCGCTTATCTATTTCGTTCGTCGAAAACGACTATCAACGACGTGCTTGTCGACGTCGACGACAGTTCCTCGATCGAACGCGAGCAGCGGTGACGTCCATCGACCGGTAATTTCTGCTCCGCGACAAAGAGATCCGGTTCGCCTGGCGAATTTTTCTTGGTGACATCGCGAGGCGACTATTTCCCCGTTAATTACGCACGCAGAGACAGGTGGATGGCTCGCGTAGATCAAAGGTTGTCCTAACAATGTCGAGCGGAGCTGAACCCTTGTCCCGTTGCCCTTTAACCAGGCATTCGCCCTCGCTACCGGCTGAATACAACGACCTGTCGTTATCGGTCCCGCGTGACCCGATGCGCTCGATGTCACCGGAATAATTATGTAAAAATTCGAAGACAAATTGGAAATTAATATCACGTCGCTCCACGATGCTCTCGTAATTTTGGGGACATCGTGGCATCCCGTACAAGCCATCCATGCCGCGTGAAAGGAGCGCGAAATGCGACGTAAAACACACCTGCAACCTCTCGAACGCGGAAATACAAGCGAATAATATATTATGGTCACCGCTTTCCGAAAGGATACGACCTATACCGTGATGGTAATGGCTGTGAGCTTCAGTGTAATTATTTCGAGCTCGTAACTTGTCAGCGACACGAGTGGCAAAGGTTTTTGCGACGATGTTTTTGGAAAAGTGGTTGCAGGGAACTTTGATGTTAAAATATTGATATTTAACTGTAAAAAAAACATTTTTTGGAATATGAATATTGACGCTGCTGAGGTGTTCGGGTCTCTTTTGATCCATCCACAATTTTCTCTCTTTGATACTTAAAATTTCGAATTCCTGAAATTGCAAATATACCGTCCGTCCATCAGGAGATGGCAGTAATTTTCGACAGTGGGGTGCAGGGGGACTGCGAGACCCCACTCTAGACGCCAGGCTGCGGACCCCACTCTTACGCTTACGTTCTGGAGGGAACGGTCTACATTGGCGCTCAGTCTCACCACATCTCTCTGTTCCAGTCACTAATATGCGCATTTGCGTCTTTGTCGCGCGATTCGGCCGCTAGCGGTAGACGTGTAGCGCGTAGAAGGAAGATTACGGACGAGGAACGACGGATATCGCGCGAATTCACCTCGGCGGGGTTAAAGAAAATTGTTTCGAGGACATGAACTCGTCGGTGAAAGCTCGTGAAACACACTGAGCATCGAAGAAACGAAGTATTCAAATTCACACTCTCGCACCGCTTCCTGGAGAAAGGAATCAGCAATGAAGTCATTCCGCTCGAACACCTTTGCATTTCTCGTGGAAAAATTTGATCTCAAGATGAGCTATGATTAAAGTATTCAGTCGATCATGCAGCGAGGATTTGAAAGCACTGTGATTGATATTTTAGTTGTCTTACATGGACCCATTTGATTTGATAATGTTATTTAACAGATATATTTTTTCAATCATTATCGACGTTATTCGAAAACGTATCGGTAGATTTATTGGATCAAAGCCGCAAAGCTTTTACTTCTACACTGTATACTAGTTGGAAACAAGATGAGGCAAAAAATCGTTAAGAATAATGGTAAATGTATGCATTCCTGAGATTCTTTCTGAAGTAAGAATAATTAATTTCTACCGTCCGTCCATCAGGAGATGGCAATAATTTTCGACAGTGGGGTGCAGGGGGACTGCGAGACCCCACTCTAGACGCCAGGCTGCGGACCCCACTCTTACGCTTACGTTCTGGAGGGAACGGTCGACATTGGCGCTCAGCCTCACCACATCTCTCTGTTCCAGTCATACTAATATGCGCGGTTCCGTCTTTGTCGCGCTATTCGGCCAATAGCGGTAGACGTGTAGCGCGTAGAAGAGAGATCACGTGGTACCTACAAGTTTCTCACTGCCATCTCCTGATGGATGGACGGTACATATATACAGGGTGGTCCACGCAACTTACACACCTCTATAGCTTCCAAATTACGCGTTGCACGAAAAAGTTTTGTATGCTGAAGTTGCATAATCTGAATGGCGTACATTATGTAGTGTATTTTTTTTATAGGTGGAAACGTTTCGGAGATTTGAAGGTCGACTTTGGTTTTTTTTTAATGGAATACTATATTTTTTATGCTAAAATATGGAAGAATGTCAAATTCTGAGTAAAAATATATTGACCTTCATTAGCCTAAGACAGGGATGGGCAATTTCGCCTCAATTGAGGCAAAACTGTCCACACCATAGCGCCCTCTGTCCCCTTCCAGCAAGCGCGGTACAATGGGGCAACGAAGACACGAGACATCAGCGTACGCAACGAACGTGCGCGCTGCATAAAAGAGAGGTTGGTGGGAGAAGCAAGCGTTTCAGGAGCCCAAACCGTGCCCAGCTCTGGCCTAAGGTATTCAACCTTATCACTTGAATTTCTAACTTGATATTATGCGAAGAAAATTTTCCAGGAAATAAAGTGAAATTACTCTTTAGTTATTAGGTTTAGGGTTTTTCATATTTCTCTCATTTTGTTTTTTTTTTTAATGTGCCTGTTTCAATAGTAAACTTATTTATGACCCACGTTGTATTATGAATTTGGCAAATCCTCGGTGCAATTTCGACTTGTCATTGTAACTGGTAATAGAGGAGGTTTGATTGTCGGATGCATGCGTCATTACAACGCGGCCGGGGATAAATATCGAGCCGGATGAATCGAGGAAATTTTATTAGCGTCTGTAGCGTGGAGTTCTCTAATAACGGGCGGCAGGCGCGCCGGAAGTTCGTTATCGAAAACACGTGTATCGGTCTGCCATTGACCGGATGGCATTAAAATCGATGACGATATACCACCACGCCCTTCGACAACGACGAACGGATGCCGTCCACGATCCTCAGTCCGTGCTCTCCGTTCAACATCGAGTCGCAACAGAGTAATGACACGACAGTTTCTGATGCGTTCGTGCTCGACCTAGCGTGTATTTGCCCATTGGACATCCATACACCGTACTATACACGACCGTGGGACTCCCCTTTCACACGGACGCAGATCGACCGTGTATGCACGGACCACATGCACCACGTTGTAACGGTGCAACCGCGCGCATCGTTGTGCCGGACGTTTCTAAAGTCAGCCACGATTGTCAGTCACGGCGAGTGGAACCGTGTAATTTACCGTTTCGGCCCCGGGGATAAGTGATTCTGTCGACGAGAATTTATGACCCCGCTGAAGGATTTTACGCATTCATACCGCGTGCCGTTATGCACGGAATAAGGACGCTTAGAAACGTCCGTATATCTGCTTGCAATTTGTGAAAATGACCGGACTACATCATTTTGTGGGGATCAATCAATTTTTACGAATTTCGTTTCTCCTCACTGTTGACATCGATTGTTATGTATTCTTGCGTTATAGTAACCTTACTTTATGATCTCCCTCACAACTGCCATAAGGAGAACTAGTTTTTGGATCTATAGCGTGCTGTGTGAAAAAGAAAATTCATATTAATTGTGCTGAAGCATTTTATGCAATCATACCGCGTGCCGCTATGCACGGAATAAAAATACTTAGAAACTTCTATATATCTGCTTGCAATTTACGAAAATGATCGGACAACATCATTTTGTGGGGATCAATCAATTTTTACGAATTTCGTTTCTCCTCACTATTTATTCTTGCGTTATTAGCACCTTACTTTATGATCTCTCTCACAACTGCCATAACGAGAACTAGTTTTTGGATCTATAGCGTGCTGTGTGAAAAAGAAAATTAATATTAATTGTGCTGAAGCATTTTACGCAATCATACCGCGTGCCGCTATGCACGGAATAAGGACGCTTAGAAACGTCCGTATATCTGCTTGCAATTTGTGAAAATGATCGGACAACATCATTTTGTGGGGATCAATCAATTTTTACGAATTTCGTTTCCCCTCACTGTTGACATCGATCATTATTTATTCTTGCGTTATAACGTGCTGTGTCAAAAACAAAATTCATATTTATTGTGTTTCCGCTGAAGCTTTTTACGCATTCATACCGCGCGCCACTCGGATACTCATAGACGTCCAATTATCTGCCTCCAATTTGGGAAAGTCGCAGAACAACTCATGATTTTGTGTAGATTAATCGATTTTCGCAAATTTCGTTGTTTATCACTGTTGAAATTTATTCTTGCGTTGCTAGCCCCTTGCTTTATGATTTCTCTCGCAACCACCACAACTAGAACTAACTTATTGTCAATAATGCAGTGTATGAAAAATAAAACTCATATTTATTGTGCTGAAGCATTTTACGCATTCATATTGCGCGCCACTCGGAATACTCATAGACGTTCAATTATCTGCCTTCAATTTGAAAAACTCACAGAACTCACAAGTTTGTGCGAATTAATTGCTTTTCACAAATTTTGTTTCTCTTCACTCCGAAATTGATTCTTGCGTTGTTAGCCCCATGCTTTACGACACCTAGGCTGCGAATTTTATGCATTTACAATATAACTGCGTGAATGGTATGTAAAACAGTGGTGACATTTAAAGAATTTAAAAATACTGTTGTACAGTATTTCATCGGTAATTGTCCCAAATGTCTCGTACATAGTTGTCCCTGAGATATCCCCACTACTGCGGGGTGTACCCCCTCGAGGGGCCGCGAAGATCGAGAGGCCTCGGTCGCCGAGAAATATGACACGATGCGGCTCGGGTATATCGGTGAGACCATACTAATCCAAATTTCCAACTTCTTTATTATTCATTATTTTTTTAAGGGACTTCGATGACCATATTTGTGGCATTTTTCTAATAAAAATCATACCAAATATGATATAATTCCGATAATATTTAATTGTCTATTACACAAGTAAATATCATCGGAATTATATCATATTTGGTATGATTTTTATTAGAAAAATGCCACAAATATGGTCATCGAAGTCCCATAAAAAAATAATGAATAATAAAGAAGTTGGAAATTCGGATTAGGTATGTTTACATTTCTCGGTGACCGAGGCCTCTCGAGCTCGGCTGTCCTTCTCTACGTTCGGCAAACCTTAAACAATGATATCCCTCGCTCATAATTGTCCCTGCGCAGACCCGTGTTGTGGACAATTATCGATGAAATACTGTATTATGTTCAATCCATTAGAATTATTGAGAAAAGAAACAAATGTCTATGTAGGTCCTGCAATTAATACAGAAAATGTTTATTTTGCACAAAAATCTACATTCAAATGACTTCTTTCATAACTACCCTAACTATAACACTAGCTTATTGTTAATAATGCACTCTGTGAAAAAGAAAATATATATCGATTATAAATTTTGTCTCCAACTTATACGGATCGGTAACTTGAAGGAACGTAAAATAATTGATCGAAAGGATCTTATTAATTTAACAGCATAATGATTAAGGATGAAGCGTATTAATGGTGTGTGAGAGAGAGAGAGAGAGAGAGAGAGAGAGAGAGAGAGAGAGAAAGAGAGAGAGAGAGAGAGAGAGAGAGAGAGAGAGAGAGAGAGAGAGACTTTTAATATAATAAGGACGCTAGTGAGAAAGTCATCGTGCTCCGAGCGGTTAAGTAATATCAAACTCACGGTCTACCCATGAAATCGCAGTAATTTAATGGCGAACGGGGTTTAATTGATGAATCGTCGACTGGTAATAACTTAAAAGCGTTCGCTGACGTCACGAGCGTCGTCCGGTATCGGTAACGAATTAACCTTAAACAGGCAACTAATTTCCGGACGGTCATTACATAGATTCGTTAACCGATAACGCGATCGTACCAAATCTCGAAAATTGGGATCGTAATAATTTATAACTCTCCAATTTCCCGGCGATAAATATACCGCGTCGACTATACTCGGATTTTAGTTGCTCTAGTATGACACATTGAAATAAAATCATTAAAACGACGTATGAAAATATTAGAATATTTAATAGGGTGCAGGATACCCTGAACTTTGTTGTGCGGGGCTCCCACCGCTGGCAGGAACAATTTCATTAATCATTATTTGGTATAACGAGGGAAATCTCGTTTCGGGGAAATAGATACAACGAAAGAAACTGCGATAATTAACGATTTCGTTTACTATTTTTAACTAGATGAAATTGATGGACAATATTTCTTTGGAATTTTTTGGTTTTTTTTTTGTTTGCATAGACTGGTGAATTTTCGGGGACGTTTGTTTGGATTTTTGAAGTATGTTTATGCCAAATGTTGTACGTAGTATGAGGAAATGGATGAGATTGATGATACTCACGTCAGAATACTTGGACCATTCAAATCTGACCTCCAGGTGGACCTCCGAACTGCAGCTCCCACGCTGCAAAAAATATTGAAAATAGCAATTTACTATCCCGTCAGAAAAATCGGTCACTCGAGATAAAAATAAAATGGAAAAATCGATCGCTACAATTAGAGTGAAAAATGAAAGGTAATTCGTAACATTGTAAAGCAGCTCATTCCAGTTGCAATGTTAATTTAAAAAATGTATTTGCTTAGGGTTTTAACAGCTTGTTCGTGGCGATATTTTTTTAATTAAATTGAGAACGCTATTGAATGAAAATGTAAAATGTAAAAATGAAATTAAAAATCAATGGAAACTAATACAATTTCAAAAGACCATGTAAATTGCAGTATTAATTAAAAAATGTGTTTTCTTAGGGTTTCAACGATCGGTTCGTCCCGATATTTTTTAATTAAATGGCGGAAGGTACGGAATGAAAGATTCATATGTAAAAATTATATTAAAAATAAAAGGAGTCTAACAAAATTTCAAAGGATTATGCAAGTTATAGTATTAATTCAAAAATGTGTTATTTTAGGGTTTTAATATTTTTATCGTCTTTACGCATTCAATTAATTAAAAAGGGGTTTGAACGACGATTTTATACGTGAAACAAGAATTAAAAATGAAAAGGTCCTCGTAAAAATTGAAAGAAGACCAGTTAAGTTGCAATATCAATTGAGAAAATGTATTTTTTTAGGATTTCTGTAGTTTCACATCGCCTGTACACCTTTCAATTAAATAAATGGGGGTTGAACGAAGATTTCATACATAAAATAAAAATTAAAAATTGAAAGGTCTTCGTAACAATTTAAAGAAGCCCATTCAAGATGCAATGTTGATAAAAAATGTATTTAAACATTCTACAGGATAATGGTGGCCATATTTCCCAGAAAAATTCGAGGCAGGCTAAAGGACGATTTCATACGTCACCGGGGCCGCAATATTTCAATCTAATAAAAAAGGGGATTCTTTTATCGGTCGGAAAAAAGGTCGATTTGCTTTGGAATTGGCCATCACCGAAAAATTTACGGGCCAGCACGGTTTTCCGCCGATATCGACGGAAAGGCCTCTATCTTGCAGGGACGCCGCGACGCCATTTAAAATTTAAATTCGACGCGGTCAAGGTGCTGGAGGCGGTTCCGCTTAATAGAGTAACAGTCGTACGGCAATATAACGTGTGCATCGAGGGCCGTATATTAATTAGAATAATAATTCCGGGCGTGTTGCGTTTAATAGAATGCAGCCGCGGAATGGAATTAATTACATCGGACAAGAATCAGAACGCTCGCGCTAGTGTAAATGAATTACACGATACGTCCATGCGTGTGTACCACTTTCGTGAATGACTGTGTCGATGATTTGTCGAATACCTGCATTTTTTAAGTGAATCTTCTTTAGGCGTGTTAGGCGCAAAACCTCGACGCGGTAGGCGTAAAACCTGGACGCGGTAGGAGTAAAAATCTCAATGCGGTAGGAGTAAAAATGTCGACGCGGTAGGAATAAAACCGATCTGGCGATAAAACGATGAAACGATTTAGTAAATCCTCGACGCGGTAAGAGTAAAACCGATCTGGCGATGAAACGATGAAATGATGAAACGATGAAACAATGAAACAATGAAACAAAGAAACAATGAAACAATGAAACGATGAAACGATAAAACGATGAACCGATTTAGTAAAACCTCGACGCGGTAGGAGGAATACCGATCTGGCGATGAAACGATGAAACGAAATTCTATTCTATTAGCATATACGATTGAGGGTTCGGCATTCCTTAATAAAGATTATGATAAAATTCCGATGATGAGAAGTGGAGATTTCAACGTGAACTTTGCATCGGAACAATCAAAATTATTAATAGAAATTTTTAGAATTAAATTAAGATTGGAAATGGTAAATAATTCTAATGAAGCGACAACAAGATCAGGAACAACTCTCGATGCAGTATTTGCCAAACATTTAGACAAAATTGAATCAAGAATATTTATATCATTTTTTAGCTATCACAAGCCAATTGTTTTAATAATAGAATCATAGAAAATTAAATGTCATAAAGTGTTAATAAAAATTAGAAAAAAATTACAGAAAGAAGTTTCACTTCAGCGATGTGGTCTAAGCACACACTAATTTTTAAATATTTTATCTGCATCGTCTTTTACCAGTTTATTTTCACGATTACTTTTTTGTTATGTTCTTTGTGTGTCGCGAATATACGTAAATTTAATAAGGGAAATCTGTCGTGATTTTTATTCATGATGAAAAGATCAGACAATTCCGTATAAGAACATGAAATATTGTAGCTTAGAGAGATGCACGGTAATTCAATACAATTTGTAGACACTCAGACGTCTCGTCAATCGTAACGGAAAGGGAAGGAAGAAAGTCACAAGCATGTCTCAAATACACTTGTTACTTACGCATCCTATTGACTGGCGAACCGGAGACCAAATTGGCAGATCAAACGGTCTGCTATATTATTCATACAATTATATCCGTAATGTAATGCGGGCACAATGTGCGCAACATATGAAAAGAATGGACGACAGATACCGAGTAAACGGAGGCTAAACAATTTTATTATATTCTGCATAATAGAATATGAACTCATAATATTGGTCAAAAGCGACGTAACGACTAATAATATGAGATCATGTTTCACTGTTGAATTTTTATTGCAGAAATATTTTTGTACATATTAATGTTTCTTTTACGAACTGATATCTTACGTTTCACCAGAATGATCACACAAAATCTTAGCTGCCATTGGTTCTATTGTACAAAATTGTAAGACATGTAGCCAATTTTCCATTTTTATAATATTAATGGAAAGAAAATTAAATATTTCAACTGATTTATCAGGACGTGTCTATACCACAATACAGAAAACAATATAATGTCAATCAATTAGAAAAATCTATTAATCGAAATTGATCTAGCCAAATATAAATGAGATATTTTATAATGTTTCTCAATGAAACAAACGACAATTTTTGTATTGTACGTTTATAATTTTATCGGAGCAAAGTCAACTGGTCTTTCCAATTCTTTCTCTAACATTTTTGTTGTATATCACACAGACTCAAGATTTCATGCGATAATTCTCGAAATGGTGCGCAACACATGAAGTGTGCGGAGCGAGATCACTTTTTTATTACATCTATACTAAGACGTGACCAGCCTACGGTCTAAGTGGGGGACGTCGCAGTGTGCTCATGGTAGTTGAATGGGATGGTGGAAGGGAAAAAGGAAGAGAGGAAAATCTACCCAGTTTTGGGTGTTTCTGGCATCACTGATTGAAATTATAAGGATGCTTTCGTGGGAAATGATTAAATAAATATATTTAGTAGGGCACATACTATAATACGAACCACACAAAATCCAAATAAATTCAATCTTGTCATATTTATAAGAAAATATGTAACAGCTAGTTTTACGGCTTGGTAGGTTTGCTGTTAAATAATAATTAATAAGCATGTAAGCATGATCAGAATATAAAATGTTACAAATATTTTTATTATGCATTTAACATATTATAGTGCATTATTGTCGTAATGAATACAATGTTTCTCTTCTTTACAATGTTCTTTTTTCTTCAATTTATTTGTGTCCTCTACATTGGACAAAAGTTGGTCACCTTATCTATACGAAATTTCGGAACGCGTAAAATGTGTATTATAACATTGTCCAGCACGATATCGCGGCATTAGCCGACTGTAAACAATGAAATGGCAGTTTGAAAACCGACGAAAAGTGGAATTACGCATCGGGGGTAGCCAAAATCACGGGACTATGACGATCTTTTTCCTAATTCCTCTTAGAAACCAACAGAAATCCTCTCCTGGTCCAACGTTTGCTGGTCTATGGCCCGGTAACTTCCTAGTTTTCCCACCCCTATGCCTCGTTCCGCGTTTGAGAGCTTCTCTGCCGGCGAGCCGTAGAACGAAAATCGTAAGCCGCTTACCGACTTAACGGACCCGACGAAAATTCTACCCGTTCGCGGCGGGTACCGGGCCAAACCCGCTCTTCACTTACGCCCCGATACTCTCACGTTGGTTGTAAACAGAAAAACAACGGGTCTGTTGCCATGAGATAGCCGATGGCAATTTTTATCGCAAACGAAGACACGGTCAGCGAAATTTTCCGTAAAACACCCCCCGATGAAATGATCAAAAGTGTCCGAATGAAATTGATTTTTGATTACACCATTCGATAGGGCCCTCAAGGCAAATCCTACATGGCAAATTTCAATTCGATACCCCTACCACAAGTGTAGTTATAGAATAAACATGGTTTTATTGAATTGTGCTCTATTCTGTCTGTTCTGCTCGACAAAAACTTATGAAAAATTTCTTGAACAGTCTATCTAACAGCATATACGACTGTGAATTTTTTCTGAATTTTTTACTGCAAAATCGATTTTTAGAAAATTCCAGAAACTTAAAATTGCTGATTTTATATTGGAGTTGTCAGATGACCACGTTTATATTATTATGTTCGTCACGAGTCTTCTAAGATATTTTGGATTTGGCAAACATTTTTATGAAAATTGAAAATCTCCGAAAATCCGAAAAAATGCATATTTTCTATAGAAGTTATGGAGTTTCCAGTTTTATAAAAATTCAGTAGTTGTTGAAAGCATTGCTCTCAATTTTTGCAGATTTTCTTATACAGTGCATCGTAGTTAATAAAATAAAAAATCGATTTTTCTTTCATCCGACAGGAAATCTCTTTTGACCAGGATCGAATCCCGCAATACGTATCACTCACGACAAGCGAAGTGATGCTCGGAAAGAATGCGAAAGGAATTCGCAAAGAAACCGTCTGATTGGTCAAACGCCCACACAGATGAATCACAGGCTTCTCGCAATTCGCTGAGAAGATTACCACAACTATTTCACGTGTATCGTATCGCGTGTCTATGAACATCGTGTGCCTTGCGCCTGTGACGTCTCGAGTACCACTTTGGCTGACGGGAATAGTACCTACTACCTGAATGCTGCTAGGAAGGACATATGAAGGTCAATACATTTTTACGCAGAATTTTCAAGATATTATCGAAATAATTTTTTATACGAACTTACCTGAAAACTATTAGGTGCTCGAACTGATGTTCCTCAATTTGAATATGGTATAAGTACGTGTAGAAAATTATTTCAATACATTTGATACTCAAAATTGTCACAATACATTTATACGCAAAATTTGATACTCCATCGATTTACGATACAAAAGACAGTTCATTCCGATTCAAAAAACATTAGTGCACGTAAGATCTCGGAAAATATGACCCTGAGATGACCTTCACCTATAAAGACTTATGTCTCCCCCTAAATACGCTAACTTTCTAACATTTTTTTGTATCCGTATAAATAACGGAGTTATTAGGGGCGGTAAATTTGAATGATACATCCTGTATTTATAAAATAAGGTTAAAACGATGAAATTCGCACCTATTGTCGAACCGCTTCGAAAAGTAGGAGGTTATACGATCGATCGGTATGTATTTCTTTGTTTGCAGCAGACTAGCAATTCCTCTAAATTCGATAGATGTATAGAATGTGCAACGGACCACGGCTGGGCCGAAGTGACGCGTAAAACGAACGCATTTCCGCGCGGTTTGCCGTCGGAAGTCTCGAAAACGGGAGACAGAGCCGGACACGTCGAACATCACCGGCGACCGTAATAAACCCGGGGAATTGTCAAGTACAAACGCGGTGCTTGAGGCTGCTTTGAAAATTCCCATTGTCGCGAAATGGAGGGGCTAAAATCGTTAGCGGCCGCGCGCGGCGCGTGCACAGGCCACAGAGAGAACCCGTTTCCCGAAAAGGGGGAAATAACATGGACGAGAAAACTTTCCCATTGCCGGGCGCGCCGGGGCTCGGAGTAAACGCGCTCGAGGAAAAGAAAATATCTAATTAACCGGCGCGTTTGAAACGCGGCAATTTGCGTCAAGGGGCGAACGCGAGGAAAAAAGGAGACAGCGAAAAAGGGGGCGGCAAACGGTTCTCCGTTCGACGGGAAACCACGATGAGAAACCTGGAGACGGAACGAAATCCTTGCGACCCGAGGCCTCTCGACTCGATACTAGGGCTGTTACTTTCCTTCGAAGGTCGAAGATTTCGAGGCTTCGAAGGTGATGAGAATCTTCGATTCGTTCCCAGTTAACGGATGAGAGGCGAAAAAAGTTGAATCTGCGCGAATGAAGACGCTCATTTTCTAAAATGCGTTACAATGTAAGACCGCTACGGGAAGCCTTCGAAGAATTTAATAAAACTCATTGAAATTTTGTTTCCAAAGTATTATTGTTCAAGTTAATTCGTGATATAATCGCGTAATTTATTAATAGAATGCAGTTTATAAATTTATTTTAATTACGAACAGTTCAAACGGAAAGATCAGTCTCAGTCACCGATGACTGACATGGCGCTTAATGTGTTCATATTTTTATTTATCAAAAATCGTGACATGCTATGAAACTCATAAGTTTCAACTTCATACATTTCGAAGACTTTGAAATTTCGTGTACCTTCGAAACTTCGAAACTGCGATACTTCGATACTTCGAAGCTTTGAAACTTCGAAACTTCGGAAAAGTAACAGTCCTACTCGGTACACGGACCGTTATCACTCGAAAAATTCTCGGACGTATTGAAATAGAGTTCTCCGAAGAATGCCTGCAGTTCTCCCCGCTACATTATCCTGCACTGCCCCACTCCTTCCAAAGACGTCGTTTGGCAATCCCTAACAAAATAAGTGAATGCCTCAAAATTAGTAAGAACATCAACCAAGTCATGCTATTTCTAAAATCCATCAATATCTATCACACTCTGTAATGAGGTCTATAACAGATGCCAACTGATCCCCACACAATGCACTTCTCTCTATTTTTAAGTATAAGGAGCTAATTTTTGTAATCACATGTTATAATTCTTGTGGTCGCTAATGACCTCGCTGTTGATGCGACATTTATAAATAAATAAATTTAAAAAAAAAAACGTTCCCCCCGCTGGGAAATTTTATTTCCTTCGCGCGGATCGAGCTTGTGCGAGAAGTGTGTGGACATCTTCAAGAGATAAATACGGGACTTTTGGGAATTTATTTTGACACCACTGAGTAATATAGAGGTAAGAGACTTTGGTAATTATTTACAAAGAGGTACTCCTCTCCGATTTTGATGAAATTTAAATATGTTGTAGATTTTGAACAATTTTTTCCTTTTCACATATAGGGGGTCGCATTTAGGTTTCGAGATATTCGCAAAACACTAATGCTAATACTGTATTGCATTTTCCGTATTCGTGCTCGCTCCGTGGCAACATAAGCCTGCTCCGGCGCGGCGTCTGTTTACTGTTTTTGGAAACACGCTGTGGAGATGAGAGAGAAAACAGAGTCTCATTCTGGTCATACATATATAAGGTGAGCTTTCAATTTTGAAAGACTACTCCTGGATTTTCGTATGCGTGGTCGGCCCGACCTAACGATCGGCCATCTTGAGAGGCCATCTCCGCCCCCTCCACGACCTAGCCACAACTCATTCTATTCGCATAATCTTTGCATTGTAGCTGTCATCTAGAAATTGAACTAGTGACACTGAACAAAAGACTGAAGAAGAAATAAGAGTAAGAACAAAGATTATACGAATAGAATGAGTTGTGGTTAGGTCGTGGAGGGGGCAGAGATGGCCGGCCGATAGATCGGCCTGCCCACACGCATACGGAAATTCAGGAGTAGTCTTTCAAAATTGAAATCTCACCTTATATATGCATGACCAGAGTGAGACCCTGTTTTCTTTCTCATTTCCACAGCGTGTTCACAAAAACAGTAAACAGACGCCGCGCCGGAGCAGACTTACGTTGCTCCGTACTAGCAACAGTCTCGCGAATATCTCAAAAACTAAAAGCGACCTCCCTACATTTGAAAAGGAAAAAGTTGTTCAAAATGTCGAAATCTATAACTTATTTAAATTTCATCAAAATCGGAGAGGAGTACCTCTTTGTAAATAATTACCGAGACTTTTTGCAATGTGTTCGGACATGATTCAGTATTTGTTGAGAAATTATTATTGTACGCTATGTTTAATTTTGCTCGATGCAGGCAACGTTCACTGATTCCACGATGAACGAAATATTTCTGGTCTGCAAAACGTACGACTCCTTCAAATAAATGAACGAAAACGATTGTTGAAGTGTACAAAATTGTTTATGCGATCATTTACCATCATGATTCTTTGAGGAACCATTCTTTTACAAACGTCAAAATGCTGACAATTAAATGTCTGCTAGAATTCGAGATTAAAATTCTTCGTCAATCTTAATTCGTAGTTTGTCCATAATGTTTAAATTTTTGTCTATAATATTGAGTCATGTACGAATACATTGTAAAATGTTTTATAGTTTTGTATCATCCAGTTGTCCCATAAGAAATGTTAGAAGTTACTCATCTGTTATATGATTTTATGAAAGAACACTATTAGAAGACTATTTCTTTGACTTTAACGTTAAACAGCTTGTTCTAGATACATTGGAGTGCGTCAGGTATCCAATTCGCACCACTGTCGTGCAGAAACGTGTAAATGTTCATCTACATTCTCATGAGACAGAACAGTCTCTAGACAGTGTCTCTTAAAAACTTTCTTCGATGTGTTTTCCTTGTCTTTTGGCACCATTTCTGAAAATCAGCCAGCCAAAGTTCCTGTACTTCTTAAAAGAAGAATCTGATTTTAAACAACTGCACTCTCGCAAATTAGTACTTTTTCCGCAAACCAGCTGAATCTTGAAAAATGTCCTCATTAACACTAGGTTTTCTAATATTTTTAATTTACGATTATTGAGATTGTAAAGATTTCCCCGTGTGAAATTATTTAACAAATTTATTTTTCGTGGGTATATATTACAAAAACAATGGCTAAACATTTGGATAGACATATTCTTGTAATTTTTATAAAATAATGTAAAATAGTCACTTTCAGTGTTCCGTAAATCTAGTGTTAAAATAGAATTAACCATCTACATCTAGAAAATTCAGATTAACAATTATTTACATACACGAGCTACAAATTTCAGAAGCCTGTCAGAGCATGCAAGATATCAAGCAACCATCTTTCTTTTTGTAACCTTCGCACACTACAAATTCAGATGACACTACTCCAAAGAAGAAGCAACGTTGCCAAGATGTTTACTCTTGGGCACGAGTTTCTTCACGGCGCAGCTGAATTGGTTAGAGAAAATAAAAGAAATCTGTCTACACGGACCCTCGGTATAAATCTAGTAACAGAAACGAACGAGCACAAGGTACAAACAAGAAACTATCAAACTATAGTTTCACAGACGAGATTTTACGAACTTGTACCCGATACCCGATCGTTTTCCAATCAAATTTGAACTTTCTGACACGTTGTAGGGTACCTGGTCTGTTTATTGTTCGAAAATTCTAACGTGTCGCGATGAAAGACTATGGCGAGCGCGTCGCGAAAGAATACTAGGAATCTCTCCTAGTCGAGGGGAACTTTCCGTATACGATACAACCGGGACAACGTTATTCTTCTGCGAAACTTTGCCGTATTTGAATTTCAAAACTTCCGGTCGCGGGGGAGGGGTGGGGGGCACCTCCGCGGGAAAAAGTTCCTCCGGAACGAGCTGCGTCGGATGGTTCGAATTGAAACACGGCCCCGGATTCGGGGTCGGGAATACTTTCCTGGGATTCCGGTGACTTCTGCCGGATCCCCGTCTCCACCCACGCATCCCCTAACTTTCAATGAAATTTGTCTCATATTTCCCCGATAGACATGTGCGAAAGTCCTCGGGGAGGACCTCGACCGATTCTTCGACGTTCCTTTCATCGCCGCCAAACTTTGCGCTAATGTCGTGTTCAAAGAAACGTCAAACATCATCTCCCACGCACAGATCAACGCCTAAATTTTCTGCAATTTGTGCATCCACAAGCAACATTAATATTTGAAACGTTAGTTCGGTTATCGATCGTAAATTTGTTAAACACAGAATAAATAATGTTATTGGCGCAAAGGTTCGATCTAAACAGAATGTTAAAGCAATCTTGCTAGTTTGTTAAAACTTTCTACGTTTCGATCCTAATGTGGATCTTTTTCAAGAAAGAATGAGAGCTGCGTCTGAAAGAATTTTATTTTTTTTAAAATAAACCAAATTTTAATATTGTAATATATGATCAGACCTTTCACGGTTTGAAATAACCGCCAAAATATTACTTGGTTCATGTTCGATCCGCTGATCCTGACTATTTCTTGACTCTAGTTGGTTCTTGGTTCTATCTGCCTCGTGTCCTCACAACAGTAACTGGTTGTAACTGGTGTACCGGCATAGTAACAACACGTGTTTCTATTTCTCAATTTTGTTTTTCAAATCTTTATAAAGCAAGTAAGCAATCTAGTACAGTATTTTGACTTCTGATCATATATTACAATATTGAAATTTGGTCTATTTTCAAAAAAATTAAATTCCTTCAGACGCAGCTCTCATTCTTTCTTGAAAAAGATCCACATTAGGATCAAAACGTAGAAAGTTTTAAGAAACTAGCAAGATTGCTTTAATATTCTGTTTAGACCGAACCTTTGCGCCAATAACATTATTTATTCTGTGATTAATATTTGATGTGAAAAGAGTATGTAGTGGTAGAATGTTGGTTGTGTTCATCGGTTTAAGGTATTCAATAACGCCGATTAAAGACACGAATATGATGGAACTTTTCTTATCGAACAGCAACAAAAACTGTATCTTGTGAATAGACTGATTTTTATGTTAAATAAAGATTGTTCGCATTGATTGAAAGATAGGAAAACTATATACACATCTCTTTGTTTGATTAATAATTGCGATCAGGTGAGAATAATACAGCATTTTCGAATTCTTTAAATGTTTCTTCTACGTTGTATAACTCATGTTTATCACAAATGCAGAAAATCCGCAGTCTTCTAACAAACAAGCATGTCTGCATGCAATGAAACAGTTGTACCTATTTGTTACTAATTGTATTTACAAAAGATTAATAAGATCATCAGTAATAATGGCGATTGCTCTCACGATCGAGATCTTCCAATTTTTAAATGACAGTCCATCTATCTTAGATTATTATTATTTTTCTATCAAGTATTGATATCTTGAAAATATACAGTCCGCAATATTGCAAGTAATATTATCTATCACGTACACAACAAATATATTTCTGGGATTGTACTTATAATAATTTGATTTTAATAAAACCTTCATTTCGTGAAAAAGAATTGTATAACAAAGGAATCTAGCAGAGCGCCTAATTAAAAGTCACCCGAACTTCCGGTCTCCGACTCGACTAACACAAACTCGGTGAAATTGAGCTCGCAAAATACTTTCTTACGGTGATAATGCGCTCGAGGAGCAGCAAAGGCGACGCAAGAGTAGAATAGCGTTAAAAATCTTCGGTTTGCGAAACGCATCGAAAATGCAATATCCTCGAACGCGTTCCTGTGCGGCGAAAATTACAAAGGGACGCGCACGCGCTCGCGATCGCACACAATCGCACAGAGCCAAGCTGATGGTAGAGAGAACCTAGACAGTGGAAAAGTGCTTTATGGAATACGAGACTCGATAGGGAGCGCGACATGTTCCGCGCGTTTTCAGGGCGCAAATAACGCGTGGAAACACGAGACTCTCGAATGTCACGGAACGTTTCCTATGCCGGCTTTATTATGCGAGAACGCGGCCGCCGGACTGGGTTTGATGCGAATAAAGAGAATTTCCATTCTTCCGCAAGCGGAACTCGATAGTAGACGCTCGTCGTCCGCGTCCCAACGCCTCAAATTCACCGGCGTAGGCGTCGGTTTCAGAAAAGCCCGACGCTGATCCACCTCCTCCAGTGAAATTCCCCAATATCGCAATATTTTTTCGCGCACCGGACATTTTTCTCAGCGAGAAAGTTCTTCTTCTGTTCCTGTCGAAGGAAACCTCAAAGCGGCTTTCAGACATGGAGCATTGCTACAAAGCGTTCCCAGGATTCCGTGGTTATTACCTATCCTTTGACGTGCCACGTGGAACGCATTAGTACATGTTTTACATCTTGTTTCCATCAATTTTGCCAATAAGTTTGTGCAGACTCGAGGGACGAGGAGAAATTGAATTCGAATTGGAGATACTCACAAGTTTTGTTTTTGAAAATTTGTTAAGAATTCACATCAATTCTATTTTTACTATTAGATTGTAGTGTATGAAGTATACGATTTTAGAATACAAGTTTTATGAAACGAGATGGTTAATTTTGTGTTTCTGAATTTTCTATGAATAGTTGAATAACAGATTTGTTATTTCTGTACTGTTAGCTTGTAGTGTGTGAAGTGTACGACTCTAGAGTGCAAATTTTATGAACCGATTTACTTAAATTTGAGTTTGACAATTTTCTAAGATCACAAATAAATTATTGTCGTACTATTAGATTACAGAGTGTGAAGTGTACGTTTTTAGGATGCAAATCTTGTGAAGCGATTTGTTTAATTTTGTGTTGGAGAATTTTCTATGAATAGTTGAATACGGATCAATTATTTCTGTATTGTTAGATTGCAGGGTATGAAGTATATGATTTTAGAGTGCAAGTTTTTTTGAAGTATTTGAATTAATTTAGTATTACAGAATATTCCGAGAATACAGAAAAATTACTTTTGCACTTTTGGGTTGTAGTGTATGAAGTGTGCGATTTTAGAATACAAATTTTATGAAGCGTTTTGTTTAAGAAATACTATTATAGTTCTCAGGGTTATTATATACTAATTAAAAGTGCAAAGCTTATCTTGAAGGTATGATTTTTAAGATCTTTAAAATACAATGAGGTTTTATTTAGGTATTTAAGTTTATTTTTTAAAAAAGTTTACATCAATGTTAATAAATTTCCTGAAGGATGTAACCTGGATCCTGGAACATAATTGGAAATAATTTTTGTCCTAGTATTTTGTCCCAGCTCGATTTTACTTGGATTTTACATTAAATTGATGTGTACTTTCAGTGCACACACGATATAAACTACATAAATACAGACTTCCATTTATTTATCCGTCGGATAAAACGTGGCCGAATATTTTAGTAAATCATTCAAAATTGATAATTGGCTGGCTGAAATCTGATCAATTTACGCGAGCTAATGAATTTTGCACCGAATACCTCGTATAACAAAGTAAGTTATGGGTGAATGAGAGTCTTTTGTCGTCGATTTGTAGTTGAGTTTCTGTTGTCTTCTTTGCTTGCGTCGTAACGTGTACCTTTGTAGAGCTTGGCCTAGCACGAATGTCCTGTTTAATTAGCTTCACGCGTGTTTCCTACCATATTTAATTAAATTTATTTCATTTATATAATTTAAACCTGTGCGACTCTCTGTATAATTTTATATAATCCCATAAACAATATTATTCGATTTAAAAATCTTTTTTGCTTTTTATTTTCGATAATTCGGCGAAGAATTGTAGTAATCACCAGTAAATACAAAATGCAGCAAAAGTCTGTTTACAACATTAAATCGTGCCTAAACATATTGCAATAAATTTGTTAGCTCTATTGTTATTTAGTTTTCTTGTAATAAATCGCTAAAGACCACCAATTTTTAAAGTGATCTAATAAAATGGTATCTATCTTTATAGATGATTTCGAGGGGAGTGAAATCATGTAACTTTGCACAATTTTTTATCTAATAATTCGTACGACATTCGAATGAATCCAAAAGTAAATGATTTGTAGATTAAAAAAATGATATATCGAATATTAAGTGTGAAATGATTATACAATAGAATAAGTTCTATTTTGTCGTTTATGTCTCTCCTCAAACTTAACTTCCATAGTCACATGGTGCACATTGCAAAATTAAAATTCTGTTGAATAATATCGTTTCATTACCAATATTTCCAATTATTATACTGCAAATCTTTATGGAGTTATAAATACAAATATGTAGGAAATAATACTGTATATATACAGGGTGTTCGCGCTATCACTAGCAAGCGTTTTTCTTGTAAATAGTAAATATTAGAAAAAAATGAAAGAGGAAAAAGTAGTACTGTTTTTTATGCGCAACACAAAGGCGTGTGTAATTTTTTTGTGTTTATACCATTTCGTTAGATATGAAGGTGACCTTCAATTTTTTAAATGCAATGCCGTATATTTTAATATATCACATGAAAGCGTGTGACCTTCAAGGTCATGCAATGTCAGAAATAGAAGCAACATTACAAATATTTCATATCGATGTGTTTACAAGTATTCTTGATTGGTGAGGCCACAGTAAATGTTCAATATGACTTCCTTGTGCATCGATGCACATTTCAGCTCTATTAATTACACTTTGTGGCTTCCTCTAATGTAGTACGAGATACTAATGCACATGCTTGTGTAATTTTGCTTTTCAAGTCGTTTACATATCTGGGCGAATATATATATATATATATATATATATATATATATATATATATATATATATATTCTATATAATAATAATAATTATACTAATAATAATAATATATATATATTCTATATAATAATAATAATAATAATATCTGTGTGCTAATATACGTTTCCATCGCTCTCTAGAAAATCTACAAAATTTTATTTCACATCTTCAAGTTATTTTCCAGCCTAAAGTTCCAAAAGCCCAAAAACGCAATAAACGCTGAAAATCCGCAATGCACTTGCGACTCCATGAATGCGCTAATTCGCACGCACTGTGCATCGAAGATCGAAATTAAAATATGTTAGTGGTCGCTGGTGCGGTCTCGATACACGTCCAATTCGGCCGGACGTCGAGCTCGGACATCTTCCGTGACGCGTCGACGAAGGACGCTCGTTGAAAATTGCCGGTATTATAAGCAGTTAACGACAATTACTCGGCGGCACGTCCGGTGTTTTGCGCGTACCTCCCGGTGTATCGCGGCGGTGTGCAAAATCTGTTATCCGGCTCCGCGAGCTGATAACAAACGGGCGCGACGTCCGGCTATCCGGGGCCAAATTTATCGTCAATAATTGTCACCGCCTACTCATCTGTTTGCTGTTCACCCCGGTAATGCCGCGTTCGGATTTCTGGTACGGTTTACTTAATAATTTGTAATCAACGAATTACGATCGCGAGCCAGCCTCGTTACCCCAACTATCTTCGACAGTTTGCGAAACGTTTCCCCCGAGTTATTGGCCTTTATGTGTGCCATATGTGAACATTTTTGGTCACTTTCTAAACAGAATTTAATACATTGATCCACAACTCGGCGACCACAGAAATTAACTAGACTCAAAGCAATTTATTTGGTAAAATAAAAATTGAGAAGTTCAGATTTCTGGATTATCTTGTAATGTTTTCAAGATTATCGCTAATTGCAGATCGTAAACAAATTTAGTATACTCGATTAATCGGTAGGAAAATTGATTTTCATTTGCAACGTGCGAACATTGATTGACGTTCGTTAATGGAATTTAATACGTAATAATAATGTAATTTAATTTAATATTGAACTGCGAGTCAGTGATCACAAACATTAAATAGAATCCAAGTCATTTATTTAGTAAAATAAGAATTGAGAACTTGAGTTGTCTGATTTTTTGTGAATCTACGAATTCTCTTGCACTTTGAAGACTGCAAGTAACTTCTATTCATTCGATCAATTTTCAAGTCTGAACTACAGATTGATTGAGTACAGTTCCCTTTCGTTTTCTATTTACAGAAATTCATAACCCAATAAAAGAATATTTTACTGTAAATAGTACATAATTGAATGAGGATTTAATAATCTGACAAAACACATATGTATATATCAAGATTCAATCCTGTACGTCAAGGATGGGCATTTTTGTCTCAATTGAGACAAAACCTTCCCCACCATAGCGCCCACTGCTCCCCACCAGCATCCGCCATTACCATAGAGGAAGGGCGGGATTCGCCCGTCGCGAACAGTACGCAGGTCTCGCACATGAAAAAGAGATTGGTGGGAGAAGCAGGCGTATGAGGGGCCCCTATCGTGCCCATCCCAGCTGTACGTTAACCAGACGGATTACTATAGGGAAGGATTCTCAATTATCAATTTTTCAGAATCCAGCAATAATAAACAATAAAGATAATTATAAATAAAATCAATAAAAACGATTTGATCGAATGGAATGATTTATGCATCCTGTTTAAGACGGGATTCGCCCGTCGCGAACAGTGCGCAGGTCTCGCACATGAAAGAGAGATTGGTGGGAGAAGCAGGCGTATGAGGGGCCCCTATCGTGCCCATCCCTGCTGTACGTTAACCAGACGGGTTACTATAGGGAATGATTCTCAATTATCAATTTTTCAGAATTCAGCAATAATAAACAATAAAGATAATTATAAATAAAATCAATAAAAACGATTTGATCGAATGGAATGATTTATGCATTCTGTTTAAGACGGGATTCGCCCGTCGCAAACAGTGCGCAGGTCTCGCACATGAAAGAGAGATTGGTGGGAGAAGCAGGCGTATGAGGGGCCCCTATCGTGCCCATCCCTGGTGTACGTTAACCAGACGGGTTACTATAGGGAATGATTCTCAATTATCAATTTTTCAGAATTCAGCAATAATAAACAATAAAGATAATTATAAATAAAATTAACAAAAACGATTTAATCGAATGGAATGATTTATGCTTCCAGTTTAAGAAGAATTCATTTCAATCGTTTGAGTATACATAATTTTCATTGTTCATTCGCTATCATTATTTTTCAAGCCCGAAGAACAATTCTACTAGCGAAACAAATAACACATCGATCATTCCATTTTCATAGCTAGCCTCGCCAAATAAAAGAAGCGGTCGTTCTCGCGATAAAACGTCCCATAGTATTTCCCGTCGCGAATACAAAGACTCGCACAGCGAATTTGGTGATGTTTACGCGAATAATGCAATCGAATGAAACGGAGAATATTTCGCGTGGCATACGTTAGCGTTGAACACGTTGCCCCGGCGAATTCGGAGACACGGGACGAGACGTGCGCTCGTAGGGAAGTCACGGGCTGGTGTACAGAGAAAATGCATTTTTTAAAGTGAATCCGACTTTTTGATGCACCGGCGGAATCTCTGCGGATCTTGTTTAGCACTTGCGCTTTTCCCGTTGAAATATTTCAAAGTTTCACCGGTGGTACCTGCCCGTGTGCCTCCTCTCACCTATCCCCGTCTACTTTCGCAGACGTGGCCGGAATTCAGATTACATTTCGCCCTTTGCGAATCTTTCAGTGAAACACAGACCGAATGCAATGACAATGCAACGCTATCGGTCGCGAAATTCTCTGGAGATCGGCCGTTTCAGTGTCGGCCGAGTAAATTTCGTTCCGAACATCGACGATTAACGCGTGATCGTTCCGCGTACGTAATTATCCGGTTGAACATAATTCCTGAAATTTAACGCGGCTAATTACCATCGTCTATTTACTTTCAAGATATTAAGCTGCCGATCGCGTTTTCTGTTCGGATATTTCGCTGTCGATGCAGCATTTACGCTATGAAAATGGTAAAAATGCTTATTAACCTTTCTGTCGGAGAATCCACGATTTTACATGATTATCGATGTTTTATTTTTATTTAATTCATTGTTGCTACATTTAGGCTACGAAAATGGTAAAAATGTTTACTGACCTTTCTGTCGGAGAATCCACGATTTTACATGTTTATCTTTCTTTTATTTTTATTTAATTCATTGTTGCTGCGTTTAGATTACGAAAATGGTAAAAATGCTTAATGACGCTTCTGTCGGAGAAACCACGATTTCATATGTTTGTCTCTAATTTTTTATTACTTCATTCATTTTTGCAGCATTTAGGCTACGAAAATGGTAAAAATGATTTTCTATATTTTTTGATTTAATTCAACAAAGATATATGCTTGTGGTCTTGTTGGTGCAGAATCATCATCATTTGTTAGATTCGCTGTGTTTGTAAAGGAATTGTTTGACGATGTATAAAAAAATCAGATAACATTTTAAAACCCTATAAAGTTTAATAGAATTATAGAATCTGTATTTTTGTTGCTACGAACTTATTTCAAATGGTTATAACAAATGTTAAACATCTTTTTAATCATTTGTATTTCTAATTATATCCCACGCTCAAGTATTTCATACTATCTTAATTTAGTGGACATTACTTCCTCCTCATTTTTTATATATCTCAAATACCATATCTTCCTTTTAAAATCTTTTTATCCTCGTAATTAACAAAATGATTAAGCATAAACAAATGTTAAAAACACGTTGACAAGTCAAGATAAATAAGATAAATCAGTAAAACTCATTTAATAAGGAGAATCAACGGAACACGTGAATAAATCTGGACAAATAAAATAAATCGGTAAAACACGTTCCGAAATACAGATAAATAAAATAAATTCGTGAAACAACGTACTGATTGAAACGAGATTGAATTTTTAATCGGTGAGCTGCGCATCGAGGCTGTTTTTTCTGTAAATATTGTTGCATGGAGTTTATTGATTTGTTACTATTATGAAACACGTCGGAACACACGCGTTCGATTTTGAATAAAAATTAAGCGCATGCAAAAAAAATTCCGCGAAATGTTTTCGCAAATCGTTAATTATCTTAACGGAATAATGTTGCTGGTTCCGTGGCACACGTGTCCGTTTGCGGTTTTATTTCCTAACGGTTGATTCCGGTCGAAACAACCGCGACACGCATACCTTGAATAATTTGAAGCGCCGCGGAAACTAATCGCAGAGCTCACGGTTTGCCGAGCAGAACTAACAGGACATTATTCGGCAACTGTGCAAACAGGTTACCGTTTTCGACAAACAGGACCAAACAGATTATATTTCTCTTTCAGTCATCATTGATCAGTTTCCCCGGTTGAATTCGTAACGATTAAACGCGGGCACCGCATCGATTTCGTTATCGAAAACCGTGCAAACGTTGCCCCGGCAAAATCAAATACAAATTACCGGATGGAATATCTTTCCGCATTTTTATTACAGCCTGTGAAAATTTCATTTGTTTTTGGATCTGCCATGCCCGCACCGACAATTTCCCGTATGAAATTTTTAACAACTAAACGCCGACCGCAGAAACGATCGCCAAAACCGTTCGGGATAAACAATGTATTTCTCTCGTGCTCTGTAACGAATAAACAATATCGTATAATATCACTTGTCCTGTCATGCGATGTTAAACCAAATTTCTTTTATCTTCGTTTTGATATGAATCAAACATCCAGCTGAAATTAATAAAGAAATATCGAGGGAGAATACTAGATTAAAATGCAGGTTTGAAAATTGTTTACGCGTAAAATTTTTCATTGGAACCAACTTGAAATCAACTCCTTTTCATATTATAAAACGATTTACAATTCGGTGTCACCTAACATTTAAACTTTATTTATCGGTACTTTGCAAAAGCAATGCCAATAAATGTTTGTCGTGTCTTGCGACATTAAACCAAATTTTTTAACTTCATTATAATGTGAATCAAATAACCAGTTGAAATTAATAAGAAAATATCTAGGCTCAGTACTACAATAGATCAAAATTCAAGTTCTCCAAATGTTTCCGTGAGAAATTTTTCATTGAACTATTTCATTCAACCGTGTATTATTAGAAAAGCTGTGCGAAGTCTGAATAAAACCAATCTTGTTATTATTATGAAACAATACTCAAGGTAACCTACTGTTTAAACATTAAACATCTCCGTGGTTTTTAATGACTTTGAAGAAAAATGTTTGTTTCAGAGACGTAATTATTAGAATAAAGAAAATATTTTCTCAAGATCAGGTTTTCCAAAATTTCAAGGTCATCGACGTTTTATTGAGTAGAATAATATTTTCTTAATGGTGTTGCGTTGTAGGACTTAAGAAGAAAAATTCAGTCATGCTAGAATCTCGTTATCAGAATAAGTGCCTAATTTAATCTTGATGCCTACTTGATCAAAATTGTGCCAGGAAGACCATAAAATTTATTGTTATAGATTGCACATGGAATCGCAAAACTTTGGTTCGAAACTTTTCGCAGTACATTCTCGAGACATCAATAAACGAATAAGGAATTGCAATATTTCAAGAGATCGCGACCGAGCGTGTCGAATAAAGTCGTTCCGGAATCGAGCCAGCCATTTCTTTCGTTCTTAGTGAATATTAGATCCGGGGAAAGCCGTACATTCGCCAAGTAGAGACCCGCTTTTCGATTTTCGTATAAAGTGAAACAAGACCGGGCTCCACCAGTGTGTTTCCATCAAAAGGCACGTTGGTCCAGAAACACCGGGCAGAAAAGACCACACGAAATACCCTGGATTCGATCAATACCCAAAAAAGGAAATTCGTATTTATTATATACCAATACGTTCACTTTGAATATCGATGACGAGACTGCGGATCTTTATGCAAAATAAAAATTGTCATCTTCAATGAAAAAATCCAAATAAAACGTTCTTCCTTTCTTCAATGATTTTGAAATATTGAAAATAATGCATTGAGGCTGCTATTAACGTAACGTTTGTCCCATTTTCAATTGCACCGACTCACTTTTGTCATAAATGCAGAAAATTCGCAAGCTATCGATTCCAAAAGAACAAAATTTGTATTTAGAATTATTTACAATTAAATTCACTTTACTTAATATTGATTAGACTACGTTTGCATGTTACCTATCGGTGATTATTTAATGTTCCTTTGAACATAGAACAATGTTCTTTGTTCTATTAAACAATTCCTTACAAAATTCAGAATCGTTTATCTTTCATATAGAAACAACAATTAAACAACTACTGGCACGTAAAATGTTAATATTATATAAAAGCTTGTTCTGCAGATTGGATGCATTTATGACAAAAATGAAATGTATGTCAACATGAATGTCGACACATTTTTAACAACTCAATGAAACTACAAAACAGAGAGATAAATTCGTTTACTTTGTATACGCTTGCAGAGAGAAACGTTAATAAATTTCCCACTATGTTTGTAGCTCCCATCAACAGTGAAAATATTCATAAACAAATAACCTACAGAAGAGCGAAGGCAAATGAACGAACCCATGTGATCCGACTCGCGAGAAATCAATATAACAATTATCGGAGCTGTGATATACAGGGTATCCCAAGAATGTTGTACTTTTTTGAACGAGGAGATTCCTAAGATGAGTCGAAGTAACTTTTTCCTTTGCGAAAATGTTCTCCGAGTCTTCGTGTAGGAGTTATTAACGAAAAACATGGACCAATCAGAGCGCGGTTACTCCGGCCGGTTTCCGGCTCGACCAATGCCAGCGTCACGCTCTACTGTAGCCGCGCTCTGATTGGTTCGTGTTTTTCTTTAATAACTCCTTAACGAATCCGTGGAGAACATTTTCGTAAAGGAAAAAATTACTTCTAATCACCTCAGGATTTATATTTTTCAAGGAAGCACATCATTTTTTGGACTTCCTGTAGAAGCATGCGGCTCCTTTGCTGCAAGATATTACACGTATTGGATTCTGCCTCGTGTATACATATAGAACAATTGCTGGATCAGACAGAGTATATTTCGCGCAATATCAATAGAACCTGCCGAAACTGAATTTTCCCGGAGAATCGGGAGACGAGGCACATATAGACTGCGACGATCTCTTCCAGACAGATGGAAAATCCTCGATCCCTACTAGCAACGGAGAAAGAAGAAGAGGAAAGGATGGGGAGAAAAAGTCTCCGGGGAACAAGACCGTGTTTTCACGGCCGACGAAAAGCAATAGTCGGCCCGGTGACGTTCGCCTCATTCGCCGGGAACAAGCTGGCGAACACCTGGAAATCTGTCTGCTCGTCATCTTCGCGCGGCGGCGCGGAAATATGCAGGAATCGAACTCGTCGCCGATAAGGATGATAAGAAACGAGCCTGTCGACCGAACATAGAGAGAAAAAGACGGCACTGTAATGCGCCCGACGCGAATCCCGAGCGCCCCCTCCATTTCTCTTGCAGATTTACAAGGAACAATAAAATATTTCGCATTGCGAGCCCTTCGCCTGGAAATGTAGGACTCGGAAATCGAAGAAAATCTCTTAGAAATGGGATCCTAACGTCGGGAAAATTGTATTAGGTGGTTGCACATGAAATGTTCGATTTTTAATAGTAACGATTAACAAGCACACAGTGTACACCGAATATTCGGTGTTGAAGAAGTGGATCAGTAAACAGGCAGACCGTGATCGGCTATTGTGTTGGCATCGAAGTTTCGGCAACCGGGATCCTCTTTCAGTGACGGTGATACGTTTGCGGGAATACTGTCCGATTACAAATTCAATCCGTTTGTTATACTACAAGGGGGATATCCTCCTTCTCGGAGAAACGCATCGTTGTAATGCAGTCGTCTGGTCCATCATCAATTCATAGAATCGTACCATTAACATAATTATCAGTCCATTCGGTTCGTCGTCTGCTATCATATCCGTTTAATGTGGCTTTTTTATTGTTGGTAATCAAACATAATTTAATCTATTGCAAATCATTTTTGCATTTTTAATATCATTTACGGTGTTCAGCGTTTTTATAATAGTTAGCAGATGCGAATAGTTTGTTATTTTGACATTGGACTGTCCCATTGGGTTGAATAATCGCGAGTTTCTCTTCTCCTGAGTGGGATAGCTAATTTTTAATTGAACTAGCGTAATCCTCGTGAAATTTCACATAAGATACGTGTGCAACTTGTACCGCATCGGAGTACTAGCTGAAGTTGTGAACACAATTAGCACGAGAATCCTGAATAGATACTGTCCCATTGTATAGCATAATCGCGTGTATCTCTTCTCCAGAGAGAGAAAGCTAATTATTACTTGAATCAGCATAATTCTCATGAAATTTCACATAAGATACGTGTGCAACTTGTACCGCATCGAAGTACTAGCTGAAGTTGTGAACACAATTAGCACGCGAATCCTGAATAGATGCTGTACCATTGTATAGAATAATCGCGTGTATCTCTTTTCCTGAGAGGGATAGCCAATTATTACTTGAATCAGCGCAATTCTCATGAAATTTCAAATAAAATACGTGTGCCACTTGTACTGTACCAAAGTACTCGCTGAAGCTGCGATCACAATTAGCACACGAATCCTGAATAGATACTGTCCCATTGGGTTAAATAATCGCTAGTTTCTCTTCTCATGAGAGGGATAGCCAATTTTTAATTGAACTAGCGTAATCCTCGTGAAATTTCACATAAGATACGTGTGCAACTTGTACCACATCGAAGTACTAGCTGAAGTTGTGAACACAATTAGCACGCGAATCCTGAATAGATACTGTACCATTGTATAGAATAATTGCGTGTATCTCTTTTCCTGAGAGGGATAGCCAATTATTACTTGAATCAGCGCAATTCTCATGAAATTTCAAATAAGATACGTGTGCCACTTGTACTGTATCAAAGTACTCGCTGAAGCTGCGATCACAATTAGCACACGCATCCTGAATAGATACTGTCCCATTGGGTTAAATAATCGCGAGTATCTCTTCTCCTGAGAGAGATAGCCAATTATTACTTGAATCAGCGCAATTTTCATAAAATTTCAAATAAGATACGTGTACCACTTGTACTGTATCAAAGTACTAGCTGAAGCTGCGATCACAATTAGCACGCGAATCCTGAATACATAGATACTCTCCTATTGAGTTGAAGCCATAATCTGGGACTCGGTTGAAGCCAGAATATCTGAATAGATTGTAAAATTATAGTGGTTGTAATTGAAATAGGCTTCTCGTACGCATTTCTCATGACAATCATAATTCTATAGCTTTACTCCGATTTACTCGAAATTGGTTGATCATTTTCAATTCGCTGTCCCCATATATGGCTTCTTCTACTAGTTTTTAGTCTTAATTCTAGTTCTAGAGTTTCGACTAGTTTTATTTGAATAAATTCAATTCTTTTTATTTTATTTACAATGTTCAATATTTTTGATACGATTCATTACCTTTTGGTTGATTCGAACTTCTATTCAGTTCCTATTTCTAATCTTGTTATATACAGCTTGTTTCTAATTGAATGTTCAAATAATTCACTACTTCTCTCGTATGAAATATGTATTGAAGATGCAAGAAAATTACTGTATCATTTAATTACTAAAAAATAATGTGGGATACATTAAAACAGTGACGAATATTACTAAAGTAGTAGACGTTTCAATTTGTCTCAAGAATGAAGATTATAATCAGTGATTTGATGATTAATATTCATATTTACTTCTTACGGTTCTAAAGAGGAACACAGACATAATGCTATACAGCAAAATATTTAACACAATTTCCGAAACACTTTGAATTTAATTTCAATAACCACGATTACATTGAGCTTCGTGGCCAACAGAACGTTTACAGCGAATCACGGAGTAATTGTTGTCAAAAAGATTGCCTCGAGGAAAAAATCCTGACTAAGCTGATCAAAATTAACTTGAGAGCGAGAAGGAGAACGGGAGGAGAAGAAGAAGGAGAGAGAGAGAGAGAACACGCGGTAGTAACGGTATAAAAGGTGAAATTAAAATTCACTGTGGAAGCAGTGCTTATCGCGTCGTATTTTCTTTCGTTACTCGCTTCGAGATTGTACTTTATTTAGAAAAATAAAAAGGTGTAAAAATAGCGGACCCGTTTATAATTCACTTGCACAGTCGTTTATCGTTCGCAGCCGTGTTTCGTTGTGCAGTTGTAAAACGAGATACACGTTTCGCTGAATTAAATGGGAGATTTTAATTTCGTAAAAAATTAGAACAACGTTGATATATCCATTATCAATTCTTTTAAAAACAAAATTTAATCTCGAATTAAATGTAGAAGCGCTCGTTCCGCGGACAAATACATGTTCCATCACCTTCGCATCGTCATGTTGCATTTTGAATGACGCTGCGTGTTTTATAATTTTTCAATTACAAAATGATGCTTCTCTTTGTTTTTCTGTTTGCATACACCTGTGATTGTAATTTCAAAGCTTTGTTTTAATGATTTTAAGCTGTTGTACGCACATTCTTCCCTGTAAATCGCTTCTCCTATTATTCATGCATATTTTACATGCATTTACATTCCTTAATATTTTTTGTTCTTACAATTATATTTTTATTTCAAATCTTTTAATCCTGTCCAGATACACAGATCGTTTACAAACTGTGATAAATACACATTTTTCTCAATGAAACGCGCTACTTGTAGCTATAATTTGTTTTTACATTTTAGTTCGTTCAGATTCTTTAATTCGCACCCTACCATTAAGATTACATCTTTTTTAATGAAATTAGGTTCGTATACTCCGACATTTTATTAGAATAAGCGTTCTCCGAGAGTTCAGCCACAAATTTGTAATCGATAAATATTTGTTAATATAATAATTAAGAAGTTCACACGGAAATGAGACATTCTAAATATGAAAGCATTTCTTAAACGAACCCTTATAATTTTTGAGGACGAATTCCCATAAAGTATTTTTTATCGTCCGTCATACTCAACACAAACACTTAAAAAATACATAATCTACTTTCTAAGACATGAATTAACATACCCTAAAATTAAAAAAAAAAATTATGTTGCAATATTTCCAAAAAAAAATTCCAAAAGCTTCATTTTCAATGTCTGACACGAGTCACTTTCTTTAAATTTGTTAAAAATAAAGACACTGGAAGTTCCATTTCAAAGTCAAGCATTTCCAGCAAATATGATGAGCTAGTAACATTTATAGACGGACAAAATTTGCAGATTATTCGTTACCATCATTGGGGCGCAACGCCGGAGACATCGAAAATTGTTTGGGCCAAATTTTCCCGTTGCTTCCGCGGCAGCGAAGGAACGCGGTGGACTTTTTGCGGCCACGGCCGGAAGTTCCGCGCGAAAAGATTAATTAAACGGGGAGAGCTACGTGAATGCATTTTACCACCGGCGAATGCGACATCCGAAGTTTTTAACTGCATCGCGATTCACGTATTCTTCGCGCGTCCTGCGTTTCTCCGCAGCCGTCCCGCGATCCGGATTTTCCGGGTTTCCCGCGAACTTTGACCCACGGACACTCGCCCGTTGGCTTTTCAACTAAATACAAAATCACCCCTGTAGCCACCCGTTCGTCTCATCTCCGCGAACTTTCCCCCTGCGACTTTCTAATCTTTTCTCCGGCCTTACCAACCTCATCTCATTCGCAATTTTCAACCTATCGACGCGTTTGCACTGGGAATTGCAATTCGCAATTGCATTGCACTTGAATATGTAACTCGAAAACACAGGTAACCGGAAGTATTGTTTAACATTTGTGAGAGATGTAGAAGCGAGATAATTTTCAGAAAGTTCCTAGATTTTCGGAAATATCTCCTCTAGAATAAAATATTCAATCGGAATAGTGCATATGGCTCCTGGGAAAATTATTTGGACGTGTATTAATATTTAATTGCTCGTATGGGGTACTTACAATTTCAAAACTTTAAATTTATTATTTAAAAGCATACAGAATGATCTCATCTATGTTAATAAATTTTTAAATTCCCTCAAAAAAGATGGTTTATTTAATAAACTATTTATTTGTGTTGAGATCATAGAAAACTCTGTATGTACAAGGAATTTTGCAAGAGTACAAGTAACTAAAGATTAAAAATGGAAATTAAGTTAAACTTGCAAAAAAGTTTAATTAGCATCACACACCATTCGACCATTTTTTGGGATTATAAACGACGATGATTGCAATAGAGATTGTTGAAAGAATTACCTCAATGCTTGAAGATGATTGAACTCTCTGTTAGATCAGTATCAAATTGTTTCATTCTATACTTTACGAGTAGACTGCGGATTATATGTACTTGTGGTAAAACTGGATTGAAAAACAAATCTGTAAAAATATTAGAAGAATTTAAGAACGCTATTACATTATCCTTCATGTGTAAAAATTATGGACAGGAGAAATACATTTTCATGCAACTTCTTCTTCGCAAGATCGATTTAGAAAATGTTTGCTTTGCATAAAAATGGACAGTCTACTAATGCGCAAAAACAGATATACAGAGTGTCCCATTTACGTTGAGATTGTAAAAAATCTCGAAGACACGTGATTTAAAAAAAAAAACAAACTGACACATGTCCTTTAGTGTTTCAAGTGGGGAGTCAAATGGCACTACTAGTTTTCTGATGCGTGGGCGTTTTCAAGGTTATTTCAAGGTCATTTTGACTTTTTTTTATCATAAATACATACTTTTTATTCCGGAATCATATTCTACGTAAAAAAATACACAACCTTTGTTTGAAACATTTTTTTGCAAGTTTAACATTTCTTAAGATGTTTAGCTGATTTTTCATGTTTATCGTAAACCTTATTGTAAGCCTACCAGATGTGGTATCAGCATAAATTTTAAAAGATGTTTCGCTACATATCATAAGAAATATTGAACTTACAAAAAATGTTTCAAACAAAAGTTGTGCATTTTTTTACGTAGAATATGATTCCGGAATAAGAAATATGGGTTTATGATAAAAGTCGAAATGACCTTGAAATAACCTTGGAAACGCACACACATTAAAAAAACTAATAGTGCCATTTGACGGCCCACTCGAAACACTAAAGGACATGTGTCAGTTTGTTTTTTTTTTTTTAAATCAACTGTGTTCGAGATTTTTTACAATCTCAACTTAAATGGAACACCCTGTATACGTTTCAAATGTCATTAGTATCTTCAAGTTTTAAAGGAACGTGTGATTTCTGAGATATCTTCTTCAAATGTTTGCATCTTTCTCCATGCAGGTCTTCCCTCGCACTTTCCTTCTCTTTCAGTGGAAAGTTTTAACGATAGAAGTTAAAGTTTACTAACAGTTAACAATTCGTAGTCGATCCGTGAGACGCTATTCTGGAACGTGAAAAAGCGCTATAACTTATAGCACCGCTTAAAATCGTTTAATCATCTGTTTAGTGAATAATATTCTTCATCTTCGTTAAAAATGATGATCATAGATAGTCCAACTTTCTCAAAGTTAAAGTTGAATTATGGAACAGAGTAAAAATGATGATTGATAATATATTATACTACATTATCAATAAATACAGCTGCCATCAGAGCAATAATATGCAATTTGTTTATAGAATTCACGCGGTATTTAAATAGAGAGACTCTCATTTAGGATCACAGAAAATTTACGACAACAATGGCGGCTCGCTAGAATGATCCTTCCATTGCTCCATTACGATCATGGTAAGCCTTCCGAAAGTCTGACGACTCTTGTAGGTGGAATGTCTCTCTAGATAGCTATAAATTCGATCAAATAAATAATATTGCACTCTTTCACCTTCCACGTGCATAAAATACTTCAAAAGCGAACTCTCTTTCTGCCAATTTGAACAATTTCGCCATCAAACAGTCCTCGCTCGTTTCTTCTATCATTGCAATCAGAAGAAATAATTAATCAAAATACCCAATCGTTTCACCTATAAATCTCATTGAAGCCTTCTCTAATAAAACGTATTAACTGTTATTGGCAATAAACGTCTCTTTTCGAAATATCTTTCGTACCACCGCAATTCACAGAGGGACAGCCAAACAAACAAAAAAGCTCGGCACAATCGTTTCATTCGTAAAACTCATTACATTTCTTACAACTTCCGCCTTCATTACATCTACAGCAGCGTCTCAAAGATCTCTTGAAAAGTAATTTCTCTCACGACAAACAAACCCCGCGGATAAACAGCGAACCGTTCAAATCGAATTTACGTTCTGGCCAATGAAGTTCCATTCAACTTTCCCCGGGATTCAGTAATCCCACTAATGTCTACCATCCCCCGTTCGCCGATTCTATCTACAGAAAACACGGATACGAGACACCTCGGTGAACCATTGTTCGCCGACAGAGTCGCATAAACTGGAATTTTTTTTCATCGTTTAAATGTCTCGAAATATAGAAAACCGGGGATACGTGCTCGGTGAATGCGTGAGAGCCACGCGAGCTCGACTAAATAGAGTTTCGCTGTGTGACGGATGAAAAGCTCTTCCACCAACCACGCTCGCGTCTACTCCTATCCCCGTACATCAAAGCGCGACGTTCAGTAATTTGCAAAAAAAATCTATCCTTTCGTTCGTTCCTTTTCTTTTGCGATTTTTCAATTTTTGTCCTTGGAAGCATCGCATCGATGAATCCTCGATCGTTTGATTCCCCGGAGCAGACAAAACCTGTGCTTTTGGCTCCATCAATATCTCGGAGCAAATAAACCACGCCCACATGAAATATTTTATGTAGATTAGGGTGAAGGGTTTTCCGAATACTTTTTAGTATATTTGACTTGAAATGGCATTCTGGAACAAACAACGGCATAAACTATCTTGTGGAGGCACTATATTGGATCTAGTACAATCTCGGAGCAACTAAACCACGCCCACTTAAGATACACTATACTGAGAGAACAAGGTAAATAGTATTCCAACTTCTATTCTGAGATCATTTGTCTTGGAGCTTCATTCTAGAGGAAACATGGGCATACATTATCTTGTGGAAGTACAAAATTGGCTTCATCTATGTCTTGAAGCAACTAAACCACGCCCACTGAAGGCACATTATGCAGAAAGAGCGGGGTGAACACTTTTACATTTTTTTCTTTGATATCGCGTGCCTCGAACTTCATTTTAGAGCAAATATGGCAAAAATTAACCCGTACAGCATTGCTCTGATCTTGCTAATTTCGGGAGCAACTAAACCACGCCCACTCAGGATATTTTACATAAAGTCAACATGGTCTTCAATATTCTGTTCTTATGGAATCGTTGTTATGGGAGTACATTATACTGTAGAACACTGCCATGACTCCATGTAAGTCGAAAGCAATTAAACCCCGCCCATTCAGAGCATTATACTTGTAGAGGTTAATGTGCACAGTATTCTATATTCAGAAGCGTTACTTTAGAGCCAACATAGGCACAGAGGAATCTATAGAACACTATCCTGGTTCCGTTTATATTTAGAGCGACTAAACCACGCCCACCCAGACCACTTTACATAGAGTAGTAAACTATACAGTCTTTTATCTCCATCTTGGACTTTTATCTCCTCCGGAAGCATCATTCTAGAGTGATAAATTACACCATAACACATTACCCTTGCTCAATCAAAATCAGGAGCCACCAAACCACGCCCACTCACGTCACTTCGCATAACTTATTCGTCTTGAATTGTCTCCCTAGAGCAAACGTGAGCACAGATTGCCCCACGGAGCACTAAGCTCAATACATCAATACCAAAACCTATCTTCCGTGGTCATGAAAGCTGAACTCGCTGGAAGGTCACTGTATCCCTAATCTTATTTGCCCCGAGGGGCAATCTAAAATGCTCCCGGAGCAAAGAGCACTCGGTCTCAGTGCATACTCTAGAATATCGACGTCGTCTATCTAGTTAGCGGTTGCATCACAGTCAAATAACTTTGCATTCACGACAGAGAAAAAATAATATGCTAATATCACTGCTCTGTCGTCCACTGACAGGCTTATTATCCAGCCGTCATCCCCATCAGCCACAACATTTCCGAATCAGTCAATTCCAGCTCCGCATGCAACTTTATGGAATACCAGCGCGACGATTATGCTCGGCTCGCTCGTTCACTCACATTCGGGAATTCGTCTGTCCGTTCACCGAGGGATCGGTGCCGAATATAGAAGCGTAATTTCACGGTAATTATGATAAATCCGATCGGTCGTGATTCTTTTCCCTGGAAATTGAAATTGAGAATTTTCGGTCGTCGCATACAGGGTGTTTCCAATTAAAAAGTACTACAGAAAAAACGTGTTACACGACGCAGTTTATAAAATGAATCATCCAGCCCTTTTAATGGAATGCTGTAGGTACTATTTTTTATTGCGTGACCGCCGATGGTGTAACAGTTTTACACGATGTAACCGATGTAATAACTTTACAAGCTGTTGTTGCGGTCCATGCTGGAGTGTAGTAGTGAAATCAATTTTTATAGTCGACAGGATTTTTTGTAGAAATTTCATCAATATTTCTGATTAAAAATCGTGAAAAAATTGATGTTTCACCCGAAGCATTCCTTTTGTTAAAAAAAGTTCTGAAAATCGTATGTATCGAATTTTTCAGAAGCGACCATAATGGTTACTTAGAAATTATCAACTGTATTGTTCTTTCAACAATAAAATATAATATATCCTTACTTTTATTTCCGTGAATGTATTTTAACGAAACAAATTGCATTCAAAATAAGTATTTCAGAGTTGCATAGCACCGTCTGTAAAGGTGTCAAATAAAATTTGCAAGAATGTTATCTTTCGCACCAACTCCTTGCAAGTGAAAAAATAGCTCGATCAGAATTGAAATTCTGTAAAATTCGAAATGCTATTAATTTTAGAAGACTGCTACGATAAATGCACAATTGACTGATTCACGGATCGCAAATAATTTTCCATAAAATAACAGTCGTTGAGAAGATTTCAGCCTCGAACGTTCCGAAAAAGGGGCTCGCCTGAATTCATTTGAAAGTTTGTGTTCGTGAATTTTGAGAAAAGTCAAACTAGCCAGCCAAATGCTTGGCAGAAGGATTAGCAGAGAGGGCAGATTATTTCCGAGTAGAGACATTCCCAGAATGCAACGTCGATGCGCGGTATCCAGCAATAAACTGTAAGGCAGCCCGCTGGAAACGATTCGATTTTGTGCTCGTACGAGCATGCTCTCGCCACCGCTATAGGCACGTCACCATAACACGCGTCAATTACGTCTGCAAGATACTCTCTCTCGGCGAGGGACCGTGCAGGTTCTGTGAACTTTCGCAACCAGACCGTCGACGACGACAAACGTTTGTCCGTCGGATAATCGCCGGTTTCGCGATCCGTTGCAAAAGAATGGAACGCGGCAGAATGAAATTGTCGCCGTCTGAAAGTTTCGGAATTATGCCACGGTATCTACGTCACAGCATCGGTCCCTCTGTTTTCATAAAATGTCCACTCTTTGGTGAACAGATCCAGTTTTCTACTTTGAACGATTGGAAATTCTTTTCTGTAGATAGGGTAAACTGTACTATTGCTGGCACTGCATCAGTTATTGGCACTATTGATTTAAACGGCAAATATTAAGAATTCCTGGTATAGAACATTAAAAACAAATTAATTTGACGTTGACTGCTGATAAGCATTCCTAAATTTCTATGGTGACAGAATTATTTTTCACTGACCCAACTAATTTCTTTTTGCCGGAAAAGTTAAGAATGGTAAGATGTCCTTTCAATGGATGATAATGGCGGCCTTCATTATCCTCTGGTTATCATAGGAAACATGATTGTCCCGACGGACGTGTGGCTTTGAGATTAAATCTATTACCAACGACACGGATCCTTTTGAATTTACGGCGTTGTAACGCGTGTTTCCGTCATACAACGAGCGAAAACCGGTTCGGAGACAAAAATGTGTGAGAGAAAAAATTCAAACGCACTGATTTTCTACCGAAAGTTGCCTGGACACGGTTTAATCTTCCTTGGAAACGAAAGCGCAAAGAAATCCTTTTCGAAAAGGGTCTCGCAGGCTTCCGTCTTATACGTTTCTGGATTAACCATTTCCGCAAACGAACCAAGTTTCATGAAAAAGTAATTCGCATGAGAGACTGCAATGCATGGAATAAACATGGCTCATGAATTCAGAGCTCTAATTGCGGTTTCGTTCTGTCCAGATCTTCTTTATTCATCGATCATGATTTTACGAAATATATCCTGCAGTGAGAGCAAATCGTGAGAGATTTTATCGGGATAAAAATAATTGTAATTGTAAGAAGTAAGGTAAATTATAAGGAATAGAATATATAAGCTTGACGATTTAGTTTCTGTTCTGAGCTGAATTCGGCCACCAGAGTATCCACCGCACACCTAAGATCTTCATACATCCATCATGATTTTATGAAATTTACCCATCCCTAGGAAAATATTGTGAGAATGTTTATCGGGATAAAAAAATTGTAAGTGTAATAAATAATGTAAATTATACGCAATAGAATATATAAGCTTGAAGATTAGGTTTCTGTTCTGAACTGAGTGTGGATACCAGAGTGTTCACCGCATACCTAACTTTTTTATACATCGATCAGGATTTTATGAAATTTACCCACCCCTAGGAAAATATTGTGAGAATGTTTATCGGGATAAAAAAATTGTATATGTAATAAATAATGTAAATTATAAGCAGAGCTGGGCAAATTTTATTTTAAATGAAGATAACAAGTTGATTATTGAAAATATCATTATCTCAAATAAACTCTATGAAATAACTATTTGAGAGGAATTTATTTGAGTACATTTATTTAAAATAACAACTTTATTATAATTTATTTCGGAATGGTCATTTGAAATAAACTTATTTGAAATAATTAAGAGAAATGTATGATACTAATTGTAAGCTGAAATTTCGCCTTATTTATGTTTAGTTTGGAAAATAAATTATTGATGAGTAGCAATAAAGATTTAAAAGAACTCGAACCATATTTTCATTTATAATATATTTTTAATATTTATTGTATGAAATAATAAAATAACATGTTATTTGACATTTGGAATACTTATCTCAAATAAGAAAATAACTTGTTATTTTATTATTTGAACTGATGTATTTCACGAAATAAAAGAATAGATAATCATTTCCTAAAATTATTGTGTTGGACAAAATATAACATAATTTATTTCAAATAGTGAAATATTTTTGTGAAATAACTTTTTATTTCAAGTAATATTTCAAATAAGTTTTAAAATATTGTATCTGAAATAATGCCCAGCTCTGATTATAAGTAATAAAATAAATAAGCTTGAAGATTTCTGTTCTGTACTGAATATGGGCACCAGAGTATCAAACGCTTTATAACCATTTTTAACATGGACGAAGTCATGCCATTTCTTTCTACATGTAATTTTACTTATGAACCTAGTGGTGGAGATGCTAAAAGGGGCACTGTGGTCAGCAACGTTTGAGCAGTATACTTTTCAAATAGACGAATCTGATCATTTCAAGGGTAACTTCTCTCGTTGCTGCTTTAAAAACCTTGAAACTTGGTGTCCACCAATCGAGATATACTACCAAAACTGCACGGTCAATTCCTTTAAAATTCAACAGGTATATTCAGCAGACATTCTTCTAAAATTCAAAAGCAGAAATAAATTTATAGATTAATTTTTTACAATTTTTTAGAGCGACGAAACATTCAAAAACCCTATACACTTGTATAAAGTTAAAATCGAGTTTAACGTTCCCTTTGTAACAAATGTGTCTCAAAATGTTTTCATATTTCTGACATTAAAAAAATACAACATCGAAGCTCGTATGGTAAGCAATTAAATGCAACAAACTGCGTTTTAAAAGCGTTCACCGTGTTCCCAGAAAAAAATTGAATAAGCGCGAAGCATGATGAGCCTTTTATCGAAGTTCTGTGGATTTGCCAATTTGTGGCAGCGATTGTCAGAATGTATAATTATGAGAGCAGCGTATTTTGAGAATGGGAAATTGTGAAAGTGTCGCCTCGCATTCCGGATCACGGAAAGTTCAACAAAAGTAGCGGCGCATCCGGCATAATTGGAGGGCGAAGGGAATTAAACTTCGCCGAGTGTGGAGCCGCGCGGCGGCTCGCCGGGAATCGATTTAAGTTACATACATGAAGATACTCATTTATGAGGGACGCCAGCAGGTTGAGCTGCTTCCGCTTTAATGAAACTTTGTTGACTCCCGCGGGGTTCGACGGTACTTCATTACCCGCCTTGGCGGTCGAGTTCCACGAGGTGAAATACTTTTCAAGTTTTCATGGCGGCGCCTTGTTTGCGCCGAGGCTCTGGGAAATCTTGATGTAATTGATTCGAAAGCGATCCATCGGCGAGCTGGCCCGCCAGGGACTCCATCCTCCGGCTAACGGTTGCCCCTCGTGTACAAAATCATCGGGCATTAAGGAGAGTGGAACCAAGTCCCGCAACTTTTCTATGCAAACTTCAACTTAACGAAGATCGATACGGATTTTACGACTGCCTGAAAGCTCTCGGGCAATGATCAACTTCCACGGTGGAGCTGCGACTGTTCATTCCAAAAACTTTTATCTTGTTGTCTGACGATGCTCAAACATTCTTGCATTAAAGATTCTCTTTGTATTTCGTTGTACAGTTTAATTCGTACAATCGTGTTTTACATGTAAGTTGCAGAGTTTGTGTTGGATTAAGTTCTGGTGGAGTAAGTTCTTATTTTAATCGTCGCACGAGGTTGACGTAGAAGAAGACAAATGAAAAGATTGACTTAACAATCATTTTGCTGTCATCGACGTAAATATAAATCTTGTACAGCATACTATGACATAATAAAATTAGAAATCTATTTGTTGAATGGAGAAGTAGAATAAATTCGTATTCAGACTGCGATATTAAGATGATATAAAAACACAATATGAACGTGTGATATACAAATATCAGCTTTAGACTAATTTATTGTTTTTGCTTTGAACCTGTTTGAAATTTAGAAATTGCGCATACAATTGCACCAGAGAATTCAGGAGGAGATAATTAAAAAGAATGTTTTTGACGAAGAGTTTGGAAACTATGAATTTGCTGAAGGTAGACGAAGACATCTGCGTTCAATATGGAATTCCACGAACTGGAATTGTAGAAGCTCGCAGAGAGCTAGTTACAATGGCAGCGTAAGTCTATTTGTCTGTAGAAATAGGTTTTCCGACGATACAAAATTATATATCGTTAGACAGAAGCACTTAGGCAAGACACAAGGAGTATGAACTTGTATTTGGTCGGACAAGTGGAAACGGATGTCTGTTTGCCTCTGGAAATTGGTTCTCGAGTGATACAAAATTACATGATGTCAGACAGGAATTACTTACTCGCGATGTAAGTAGCGTGAGTCTATGGAGAAACGGGCGTATTATGAACGCTTACCTAATTCAAATAATCGTGAATTATTGGCCTGTAAATAGCTAAAATTCGACTGAATGTAAGTAATCGTAACGGGAAATTCAAACTTCAATGAAAATAATAGATAAGATGTAATAGAGATAAGAAAATAATAAAGAGATAAGTTCCGAAAGTAAAAAGTTATTTAAGAATTTCTCGAAGAACGATAACAATTTATCAATCATCTCAAGCATCTATAGTACAATCTTCCAAAGTATAATCTTCTTTAGAGATTACAATTTAGAAGAAAATTATTCAGCTTGTTTCAAACATAGCACAGTTAGTAAGCCCGTTAATAATCTACCTAAAGTGTTAAGTAGTATAATACCGCACTGATTAGACACAGCAAACCCAACCAAAGTCCCTCAACATACCTAGCCAATTACTCCAACCCCATCTAAAACAAAGCAACCCTCAAGTCAAGCCTCCGTTATTAACACAGGCATAAATAAACCAGCAAATAATACAAGTCGTCCTGCGATCAGACACGAACAGTGTTCCATCGATCAAGGAATAGCAGACATAAAGAAACATTAACTCGAATATTTATCAGGACCACGGTAAAACATTAATGGCCAATAAAACACTGCCCGTCGATCAAAAGAGGTAAGACATAAAATAACGTTGAAACCGAGATAAAATATGTATGAGAAGCCAGGCAGAGCAACACAATGCAATACAACACTACAACCAGGGCCTCTTTAGTAACAAAGAAATTAAGAAAGAAATTAGAAAGTAGTACAAGTCAGCATCCGGTCAGACACGGGCAGTGTTCCATTGGTCAAAAGAGGGTAGAAATAAAATACTGTTGAAATCGAGGTAATTTATTTATGAGAAGTCAGGTAGAGCAAGACAATGCAATACAACACTATAACCAAGCCTTCTTTAGTAACACAGAAATTAAGAAAGAAATTAGGAAGTAGTACAAGTCAGCGTCCTTTCAGACACGGGCAGGGTTCTTTCGATCAAAGGAGGGTGGACATAAAATAATGTTGAAACCGAGGTAAAATATTTATGAGAAGTCAGGTCGAGCAACACAGTGCAATACAAGACTACGAACAAGCCTTCTTGAGTAACACAGAAATTAAGAAATAAATTAGAAAATAGTACAAGTCAGCATCCGGTCAGACACTGGCAGTGTTCCATTGGTCAAAAGAGGGTAGAAATAAAATACTGTTGAAATCGAGGTAATTTATTTATGAGAAGTCAGGTAGAGCAAGACAATGCAATACGACACTATAACCAAGCCTTCTTTAGTAACACAGAAATTAAGAAATAAATTAGAAAGTAGTACAAGTCAGCGTCCGGTCAACACGGTCAGTGTTCCATTGGCCAAAAGAGGGTAGACATAAAATACTATTGAAACCGAGGTAAAATATTTATAAGAAGTCAGGTAGAGCAACACAGTACAATACAACACTATAAACAAGCCTTCTTTAGTAACAAAGAAATTAAGTAATAAATTAGAAAGTAATACAAGTCGGTGTCCGGTCAGACACTGGCAGGGTTCCTTCGATCAAAGGAGGTTGGACATAAAATAATGTTAAAGCCGACGTCAAATATTTATCAGGAGCGAGGTAAAACATCATAGTGCCGTTTTTCAGCCTTCCCGGTGGTTCCGGCAGACTAATCCAACCCCGTGCTTAGCAGAGGGAGGGTAACGAGTAAAGACGAGGGTAAACCCTTCGATTTTTCCGGTTCTACGGGCGCGACGGTGCCCGGATAATTGTGATTACGGTCTGGCTCGATGAAGAGACGGTGGTCGGGGATTTGGGGGTGAAAAAAGGACACCGGTGTCGTGCTCCTCGTTTTTCGGTCGTTACGAAATCGGTAATAGGAGCGCGGCCGAATGCAAATGAAATCGTAACAGGCCGAGAATGTAAATCCGGCTTGCTGCCCGCGGAGCTCGATGGCGTCTCGTTACTTATAAGCACTCGTTACCCCCTCGTTACCACCTAATGAAATTAACGGCAGCCGTCGCAGAACGATGCTCCAGAACCATCCCGCCGACGAACTATGCGACACTTCATCTGCCAATGTGTCAATCTCTGCTTCATCGTCGACGAACGCTGGAAGCTTTTGTTACGAACAATTTAAATGTTGCACTTCAAGACAAGAACTTTCATTATTCTTGTCGTGAAACTTTCCTGCAAGTCGACATTCTTTCCGGCTGTTGCTTCTCGTCGCTTTCCCTTCTTACGATTCTCTTTCTTACTGTTCTCTTTTTGATATGTGCTGCACCTAATTTTTTTATTTCGAATAGTATCAGAGAATTTTAGAAGAAAATATGATTCGAATGGGTAGTACAGAATTTTTCTCGAGGACGTACGTACTTGTGGAAATTGTAATCGATTGTGAAGTACATTGAGGAAATATAATTTGCTCACCTTTGAGTAACAATTCAACCCTCCAGTCGCGAGTAACGTACATATTCACTTATTCATTGAACGCGATAATTACGTTTCCCGTATGATGAACGTAAATGTTAATAAAACCACAATGCGTTAATGCAGTCCTTATAACTAGTATAAATAGTGTGGTAAAGTATCCCGCGATTTTATATAAAGAAATGAAAAATTCGTCCGCGGCTGGAGTGTTAAATTCGCTCGCGAATAAGAATCGTATAATCCAACGACTGTAACGAAATGTGGATTAACACATCAACCGAATCACGGATTATGATCAACACAATATTAAAAAATATTGGTGTGTGCTTAGACCACATGGCTGAAGTGAAACTTCTTTCTTTAATTTTTTTTCGAATTTTTATTAACACTTTATGACATTTAATTTTCTATGATTCTATTATTGAAACAATTGGCTTGTGATAGCTAAAATATGATATGAATATTCTTGATTCAATTTTGTCTAAATGTCTTGCAAATACTGCATCGAGAGTTGTTCCTGATCTTGTTGAAGCTTCATTAAGATTATTTACCATTTCCAATCTTAACTTACTTCTAAAAAATTCTATTAATAATTTTGATTGTTCCGATGCAAAGTTCACGGTGAAATCTCCACTTAGCACCATCGGAATTTTATCATAATCTTTATTAGGGAATGCCGAACCCTCAACCGTGTATGCTAATAGAATAGAATTTCGTTTCATCGTTTCATCGTTTCATCGCCAGATCGGTTTTACGCCTACCACGCCTAAAGAAGTTTCATTTCAAAAATGAGAGAAGAAATGCAGACTACAGAATATCTTTGTCCGATAGAATAAATTCTATGACAATAAACAAAAATGCTTAACACTAGATTTACGGGGCCCGTCAAAATGACGGACTCAAACATTTTTAATTTACGATTATTAAGAGTGTAAGGAGGCATTCGTGAGGAATTATTAAATAGATTTATTTTCTTGTCTACATATTACAATAAAAATCGCTGAAGATCTAAGTAAATACAATTTTATTATTTTCATAAAGCATTGTAAAATAATCAATTTTAGTGCTCCGTAAACCTAGTGTTAAAGTCCACGAAACAGCCGATTAAATTGTTTTTAATTTTTCTCTAGACCGTCCGACTAATAAAGAATATTTTTCTGTTTAATTCTTCGAGCATACTGATTACTCGTCCAGCTACCGAACCAATAAAAAGCGGAACGTGCGCGATCTTCAAAGCCGTAAAACGGGTTTGCCGGGGAGGACCGGCAATCTCCGAAAAAGTTAGAAGTCTCGTGAACGAAACTGTACCCTCCCCAGATCGTCAGCAGTATTCCACCCTTCAGAGGTAAAATTATAAGATTACCTAAAATAGTAGGGGATCGAGAGGGGTCAACGTTACCGAGAGAAAAGTTTCGAAAAAGTGATCGAAGTCAGCAGTTCGAAAGTTCGCGGAACTATATGAACAGGGAGCAACTGCGATCGAAGAATGCAATATTACATTCTTAGGTACGAGTTTAACCCCTAACTTCCGTCCCACGATAATGTCGGTCTGAGAAGCGGCAGTGAACGCTGTTTGCTAAAAGTTTGCACGCGTACTCGTTGCGCGGAAACTCGGGAAATAGAATGGAACAGAGGATTCGATGATCAATAGACTGCGAATCTTTATACATTTGTGGCTTCTAAAAAATTTTTTAAAAATGTTAGAATATAAAATTGGATAGAATTTGATACGATTTTTATTTATTTCAGATCCATTACACAAAGACCACTAGCACTGAGAATAAGATTTTACTGGATCCCAGTTCATTCTATTGGGCTGGCAACTAAGTGATTGCAGATTTTAAATAAGAAGGAAAATTCAAAATTTTTACTTGAAAATATAGCTTTATTTAATTAGGTATTGTCCGTTCTTGTCGACGACCTTTTGCCATCTTTCAGGCAGTGTCATAATCCCATGTTCATAAAACTAGGAAAAAATAATTTGGTAGACCAATTTTGACACTGCCACTCTTTCAAGGCTTCAACCCCTTATACGGCACGTAACTGTTTGTATGCTTGCGATGAATTCCTGCCTTCTCGGAAATAATAATAAAATATGTCTGAAATGCGCGTTTCGTTCTTCCATTTTTAAATTGGGATAAAAACGAAACTAAATAACTAATCGATACAATTTTCTTATTAATTTCCTGTGGAAGTCCAAACAACAAGAAAACAATATAAGTTAGGTGCTTTGAACACGTTGACAAAACGAAATAATGTGCTAGAACCATCTATCGACAAAATCCGCAATCATTTAGTTACCAAACCAATAATTTGCGTAAAATTGGAAATTGTATAAACATCCGCAGACTACTGATCCATATATTATAGGTATACCGTAACAACGCTGCACTACCTCGTAATAGAGCAACATTGTCCCTAACAGGAGACAAATATCCCTATCATTAGTGGACTGCGGATATTATGCATTCATGACAAAAAATGGTTGCGTACTAATGTAAGGCAGTGGACATATTAAAAAGATTTAAGGACTTCGGTGCATTAGGCTTAACAAGATAATTGAAAGAAGGAAAACATTTCCATCCGGCTTCTGTGTCTTGCAATTGATACAAACATTTCTTATTTCGCATAACAATCCGCAGTTTAGTCATTGGTACACTTCGGACTTTAAGCATTCATTATAAAAATGAGCGGACACAATTTGAATCTGAAAACAGATTAACAGAATTTAAAAATGTCAATTTATTAACACGTTGACGTAAACGTCGTCTATTGACGTCCAATGCTTGCGAATGTAGATGCAAATGACGGCTGAAGACATCCGCCGATTTTTAGGAAATTTTTTTAATAATAATAGTAATTTTATTCTGTAAGTTTGGCGAACTCCCCAAAAATCAAAGAATTACCAAAAAAAGTTGCTTTTGTAGTCCATCATCGATTTCAGAGTGAGCGTCAACGTGTTAAATTCAGCCTATTAAAATTATAAAAAGAAGAATTAAAATTCTTTTGGCTTCTACTTGTTGCAATTGATGCAAACACTTTTTGATTCGCATAAAAATCCACAGTCTAGCCATTAGTAATTAGTAGACAGCGGATCTTTATGTAAAATAAAAGTTTTCTACCTCATTTGCAACAAACTGGAGCGAAATAGATATTTATTTTTTTCCTCAATATGTTTAATAAGTTGAAAATAATATAACAGTATTTTTAAAGTCTTTTCATGTTTTCACTGTTTTAATTTACACCTACTCATTTTTATCATAAATGCATAAATTCCGCTGTGTAGTAATTAGTTCAAGATCTGTAGAATAATTTTGTCTAATCAACATCGGCGTATCTTTCACAGCTGAAGAATAATAAATAGACAAAATGGAATATGTGATGATTCGTCCGAACTTCTCAAAAATCGACTGAACGAAAACCTATAAAAATATCTAGTTGGTCCGACCAAAGAAGAAGTACAAATTTACTGACAACTCGAGTTTGCGGGAGTGTATGAATGTGTATGAGGATGGAAAACGGCAAAACAAGAAAGTGTGGAGGAAGTTCTCGATCGATAGAAGGGTCGCAAATCAGCACCGGCGTTAAATAAGTTCCATCGGGCCGGTACACGTCTTGGATGACCTTTGGTGGAGGAGGAAAGGCTTTCCCCGGCCCCGTACGTCTATTGAATTAAATTTTTAACGAGCTCGTCGCCGACGCCTGCTCCTCCTTCTACCTAGGCGTCGCGACGATAGCGACCGCCGGCGCACGAAGTAAATATCTACACATCGGTAATTAAATTCGATTCGGTCGTCTCCGGATCCGGTTGCAGCGGCTTGCGGCCAAGACAATCACCGACTTCGCCCTATGTATCTTCTACATTATATACCGGCGGCTTCTCAACAAACTAAGAAGACGCCATTTCACCCGCCACCTACTCCGGATAAACTTTCCGCTCGTTATTTACCGCGAAACTATTTTGCAATTTAATTCCGACGCGGCGTCGCTTTCCGTGCCGGTTTGACAGACCTCTGGCAAGTTTGATCACGCGTCCTCTGAGTGATAAGCCGCCTGAGTCGATTGGTTTGTCGATATCCACCGGAAAGTTTAAATTTTAGCGGAGTTTGTTTGTTACACTGCGTTGATTTGAATTTTCAGGAAGAGTGAACTCTGAGGGTTCAAAGAAGGATAACACAATAGTGTCTGGATACCGTCAAATTGCCTGTAGTTGAACCACAGATCTGATAACCTGTTTGTTTTTTATTTTTTATTGATTTATATTTGTTGGTTATTATTAGACTGCGGACCTTTGTATAAAATAAACATTGTCTAATAAAAATTCCATTGATCATTTTTACAAATTCAAAGTAGTGTAACAATGTTCTTCAAATCTTCTAATGTCTCCACATACTTTGTATTTTATCTATTCATTTGATGAGTAATAATTATTCTTTCAGACAAGTGTTTTCATGTCTCTTATATTCGCCATAACATTGGGTACAATCAGTAATTGTTTGTATAACAATTTTTTTTGTTTACTCTAAAGATCAGAAAACGTAGCGAAAAACTTTGAAATTGATCGGTCCATTAATTACGTTTAAAAAAATTCTTCAGGATACCATGTTCTTCTAGATATGTAGAGGTATTCTAAGTAGTATAAACTGTATGTCGTCAGACGCGGTCTTCCCTTGTATATTTTGTAATCTTCACCAATGAATTTATTAAACTGCAACGTGAAGAAGACAACATCCGCACGTAAAATTAGACTCGCTGTGGTCAGACATGTCCTACTAAATATTGCTGATATACAACTAATTTGCTATTGATTTTAATGAACTACAACGTGAAAAGAATAATATATAGATACGTAGGTAAGAGTTTAAATATGTAAGTAGTATTGGGTTTCCTGTGGCCAGACATGGCCTATGAATGTTGGTCTTAAGAAACGAAGCAAACTTCCTAACAATATGTAAAAATGTAAGTACCAATTATCATTCAAACCATTGTTTAAATTTCGTCACTGTTTCGGTCAATCTGTAAAATAAACTACTTGTTTCTAAATTGAATTACTCACACACACACAAACCTTTAGCAATCCACAAACCGGAAAACCACAACGAAAAATCGAGAAACAAGTAGTTCAAGTAAACGTAAAGTCAACCAAGACATCCATTCGACGCACGCTTCGCTTGAAATAATGAAAAAATTCTAATCGTTCCAGTTGAAAAGACAAGCACACACATCATCGCATATTCATTGAAACCCGGTGCACAGAACACGAATATTTCATAGGTAAGCCAAACACAGTAAACGAAAACAAGCACCGTGCTCGAACAAAAAGCGCCAATCAAATTCGAAAAACAAAACCGGTGGCCATATTCCGTACGAAAAACCCATAGAACCCCATACACGTTCGTTACAAACTTCTTGCAAACAGGAGGGCCGCGCGTTGCAGCTGAATGCGCCGTACACCCATCGAGTAACTAGACAATTAAAAAATCGAAACGCAACTGCATCGCCGATCGGCGGCCGTTTCAGAATCGTTCGCTACTCGAATTCCATCGCGATTATAAGTCCGAGACAATGGCCGATGTATCGCGGTAGCCCTCAACGAGGTTCCACCATGGTAGCTGTTCGGAAGCCGTTGCGTCGCCGACGAGTTTCCGCGAGAGCGTGAGACAATGGTCGCCGGACAACAAAGGGAAAATGAAAAAACCGGGGGAGCGACTCGCACGTTCGTGGAAATAGCGAAAAGAGGAAGAAGGAAGGGACCAGGCCGTGCGCGCGGAAAAAGAGGTACGCGTTTCCAGTGTCCCTGCAATCGCAGAGGAATCAAACGCGCGGGAAAAGCGGCGGGGCTGACAGGCGCAACGCGCGGGGACGGTTTCTTTCGTAGCGGAACGCCAGCGCTACAAACTGGCGTTATTATTAAAAAAGTTGAGGTTGTTATCTCGCTGGTATTCATCCGTTAATTGCGCCGGGGCTCTCGCGGGCTTGTCCGCTTGTGCTATCACGAAATGCACCGGATCGAAGGACTGCTGCGGGTTGCAGCGACCTCGGCGAAGGTGGAACGCGCGACGACCTGGATCCTCGTGCCGCGAGCGGATTAATAATTTCGAGAATATTGCGATATCGCACCGGCACGACCCTGGTCCCTCAAGTGACAGCTGTGCCGAAGCAGTAGGTCGACGGATGACCCGGGAGCCCGGTGCATACTGTCCGCCGAGACACGCCGCGTCGGTGCACCGGGCATGCACCATTAGCGCAATGCTCCCGCAGAATTGGTGAATAGCAACGCTGTGGCCTGTACCTTGCGACCGACAGTGCACCGTGTTCGTTTCATGTATCGTTTAATCGAGGAATTTTTAAATCAATTTACCAGCATATTTCTTTTGATTACGATTGTTTCTGCGATAACATTAGCCTAAAGTTGTGGGCGGGAAAACATGTTTGTTGGTTTTAGGGTAGCAAAGTAATTTTGTAATAAAAAGACAGATATATTTTGAACGATATTTATATGATGCTCTCTCTTCTAAAGCTAAGCTTCGACTAACAGAGTTCGGGAGCTCATCGAATCATTTGGAATCGAGTCGCTCATGTCGGCTCGCGGAGTCAAAGGACCGCGGCTCTATCTTTGATTTCGAACTTAAAGGTACCGCGAAATACAATGTTACGGTCCCGTAGATACGAAATCTATATATACATATATTTGAAAACTTTCCAGTCAAATATCTCGAAAAGTGTGAAAGATGTTAAAAAAGGGTGAAACACATGTCCAAAATTTCCGACGGGAAAAGAAGGCGGCAGTATCATTTTTTTATTCTTACTCTTTAAATATCTCGGAACCTAGTGGGCGGATAAAAAAAAGTATCCAACGAAAATTGCTGGTCTTTTTACGTACAATAAGATCCCATAATGAAAAATAGAGGTTTCCATTTGAAAAAACAAAGTTGACCTTCAAATGACCTTCACCTTCATATATATAGTTCCTTGAACAGTATTAATTTCTGTATCATACATACATATATCAATAATGTTTTGTTCGATATTTATTTAATCCAGAAGTATTGTCTATAGAATTATGTTTAGCATTCCGTTACTATATAACGCTATTTTCGTTGTTGTCTACAATGGTCTTTACATTGTTAATCCCTTTGTAGCTGTTTCGTGCAATTTCGATAAAATTCTTGACCCCTAGTATCAATTTTGATTCATCTACATTCTTTCATCTTCTACTTTTAAATATCGATCACTTTCTTTACAATTTATAATATATTGTTACTTTTTTCGTTATATCTTGACGCAGTTTGTGTAAACTCTGTCGTAAACCACTCGCGCGTCTTCTGCGGTTGAAGTATAACAAATTTTACATTGTTGAAAATGTGCTTTGTCCTTCAACATTATATTTCTTAAAAATTGGGAATCGTTTATTGGTTACTGAAAAATGTGATGCAGTCGACAGTGGTGTAATTTTTGAAAGACTGTTTGTTGAACATTCGAAACTGCTAAAAGTGATTCGCGTGTCAATTGTATCGCGCCGATGCATATGGCTAGTGTCATTTCTGGCCCTGTCGAAGCGAGCAGTATAGATTATTGCTTGCTGTATTCCATCTGTTTGCGAGCGTTCCATCAATGGATTTCGGGGTACGAGTACCTGGCCTGCCATATTCAGGTCTCCATTGCCTTTGAGTGGGGACAACCGAATGCCTCCAACCCACTTGGCCCACAATGTGGCTTTGCTGTTCTATGAAGATGATCCTGCTCGTCGAGAGCGGCAATGCTTGTTCCGTATCCCTAATGACCTCCTTATACAACGTTGGTCGTCGAGTGTGAAACATGTCAATCGATTTCTACGTGAAAAATCAAAGACTAATTGTAATAATACTTTATTCTCTTAATAAAATTAGTACTTTTTGAAAAATTACTTTCGGCGAGTCATAGTCACTGTGAAAGTCAACCTAACATATTCTAGAGATTATAAACAGATAGATAGATAAATAAGTTTATTTTTCAGCTTCTCGACAATATAAACTGAGACACGGTTAAAAAATTAATTTTTTAAAACCTCAGAACAGAGATTAGAAGTAATATGTATAAAATGTAATTAAAAGGGTTATGTGTTTTCTTAAAGTTACTTTGCTGAGAACAAGCGTAGACTAGTAGTGAAGCATTACTGTATTAACAAGTTCCACAGATTAGCCACTATTTACATTTAATAATGCACTCTTGATAGTACAATTAAGGGACTAATAATACAACAGGGTGTAAAACTAAGGTATAAAAATAGTAATACAAAAATATACCAGAATATACTACAATATCCGAGAATATAGTAGAAAATACCAGAATATAGTTCTATATACCATAATATACTTGAATATACTTCAAAATACTAGAATATATTCGAATATACTTGAATATACCAGAATATACTAGAATATACTAGAATATACTAGAATATACTAGAATATACTTGAATATACTTGAATATACCAGAATATACTAAAATATACCAGAACATACTAAAATATATTTCAATATATCAGAATATACCAGAATATACTAGAATATACTAGAATATACTAGAATATACTAGATAATACTAGAATATACCAGAATATACTAGAATATACCAGAATATACTAGAATATATTTCAATGTACCAGAATGTACCAGAATATATCAAAATATATCAGAATATACTAGAATATACGAGAATATACTAGAACGTGCTTGAAAATACTAAAATATACTGCTTTAAAGAAACTATAATCTCCGAACATGACTGATGGATTCAAAGTCTACGCCTGTAAGTAACCACCTTACGAAAATTGCGTCATTTAAAGAACTATAAACTAGCGGCGAAGCATTACCGCATTCTCAAGTTGACTCAGCACTTAAAGCCACTTCCCAGTGACATTTCAACCTGATATTTACTGTTTTCGTACCATGTTTCCCGTTTCAAGGACCTCAAAAGCGAAAATTCCCGTCAGGTAACGAACCATTACTGTACTTTTAAGCCACCTTCCTTCTCCTGGCACACTTCCGGGAGCTTCGAAATCACATTCATGACATTCTAACCTTACTCCGAAATCCAGAATTCCTCGTTCCCTTCGCTATTAGCCACTCCCGCCTGTGTTACTTTAACGAATCTCGTTGCTTCGGAACTCACATTGCAACAACTATACACAGAAGAAAGATTAATTAAATCAATTTCTCATGAATCAAATTTCATTTATACGTCTGCGATATTCGTATCAAAATTCATAGCTCCAGCTTACAAAAAAATATTAAAAAGTTCAACGAGAATTGACAATTTTCATCAAGGTAACTTATCTATACAATACTCAAACCGTAGCTTGATTATTAATTCTTTTAAACTAGTGTAGGATCAAAGACGATAAATATAAAAATATATAATGTAACACAAAAAATCACAACTGATACAATAAATTAAACTTTTTAACAACTTATCACGTCTAAATCTCCGTCTGAGATTTTACAATTTTCGTCTCGGATCATTCACGTCGTACTTTTATCTATTCCGAAAACCGGAATCGATAATATTGTTTTAAACAGATCGTCGCGTCGTTACCGTTACTATCATCGTAGTAATCGGCGGTATTCGGTACGGTAATTTGGTACAGTATCATTCCTACACTCCCTACACTAGGTTACTTTCTGTTAACATTTAGGGAAGAATAGAATAAAATCACTGTGTGTCTTTTAATTGAACTTCTAGCTTGTGCACGATATTTAAAAGATTCGGCTATTTGCTAAATGTTTGCTTTGATCGTCCTGAAAGAGTGGAACAACGTCGGAACATGATTTTTATAGTTTTCGAGCACAGTGCCTCGAAATAGCAACGATGCTCGCTGAACAGTGCGCTAATACGGCAGTCGGCCAACAGGTGTAATCTCCGAAATCAAAACGTACGGTGGCGTAGTAACGATTCGAAAGAAAAAAGGAGGATAACGAAGTGGGGGGGGGGAAACTCGAAGCTTTAATAAAAGTTGACCCAGATCGGAGTCGTTAGGGGGCACGGCGTCGTGTGAGAAATTTGAATCAGGAAATACCTGATATCGGTTGAAAGGGGCGAGCCTGATGAGCGGTAGCAAAGAGACTGTAAAGAACATGTTCCTCTATGCTTTTACCATGATTTTCCCTTCTCCTTTCAAAGGCCCCCGTTCGCAACAAAGTTCGCCCACGCGTGTCAGTGTCACTTTCAATGCGTCGCCCCTCTCCGCTCGAATTTCTCAAACGCGAAAGGTATACAAGGACGGAGCTTCTTATTGGCGTACGTACGGTAAAGTGGTTTTCTCCGATGAACACAGACCGATCCCGATTTTATCTTCGCGGTTGCAGAAAAGTTATTTAAATGCCGGCAGGTGCGAACCGTCGCACGGCGCTCCTGATATTTCCACCAGTTTTAATTAAGGCCGGAAATGAAACGTTATCTGCGCCGACAGTTTTATCAGCGGTTCCGATAACGCATTTCCGCCGTTTACTTTACGGCCGAACGACCGCTGACGCAACCTGGCGTCGCGCGATTTTTGTGCGGTCTGGATGCCAATAGACTAGCGTCATGTATTCTGTCTATATTTTTATTTATGTAAATAAGGTATGCGCCATATTGCATATTTCAGTAGATTTTTATAATATTTTTCACTGCTTTTGCATGTTTTGTGATTTAGTTGCTGCATATTACGCTGTTGTAATATCGCTGATTCTTTCTTTTGCGTACATCGTTGCTTATGTAAATCAAGTATGGATATACACTCTGCTGTTCATGGTATGTTAAATTTTTTCAATATGTTATTTATGTTTGCTTTTATAATATTCTTGCAGCTTTCGTATACGTTATACATTCACCCCGATATAAGCTATCGTTCATATATTAAAAAGAATTGAAATAAAAATTGCTAATTTAGCTAAGTAATTTTTGCCAATCTACATTATTTGTCCTTTACTAAAAGAGAACAAAAATTAACTCGTCCTCTCTGTTCCTTTTTCGAGTGACTTTAAATTTTCTTTTCAAATCAACCATTTGATTCTCTCATTCTACACGGTGTTCATTTGAAAACATCCCAGCCGATTATCTCGAAAAGTATAAAAGATATTAAAAATGTGTAAAACACATGTCCAAGGATATCGAGGGGGAAAGAGGGGGGCAGCATTAGTTTTTTTTGGGTGGTGTTTTCAAGGTCATTTCAACGTCAACTTTGTTTTTTCAAATGGAAACCTATATTTTTTATTATGGGATCTTATTGTACGTAAAAAGACCAGCAATTTTCGTAGAATACTTTTTTTTATCCGCGCACTAATTTCGGAGATATTTAAAGAGAAGTAGAGCGTGTCATACTTATACTGCGAGAAAGTTTGTAACTTCTTTATAAGTATAACAAATTTTCAAAATGTTCTCCGTTGTTTTCTAAACAATAATACACACGATTCTCAAATTCTGAACGAACATTTTTGAATGTATCTGTTGGAATAGCTCTACATTCCTGAACAAACGCTCTACTTCTCTTCAAATATCACCGGAACTAGTGCGCGGATAAAAAAAAGTATCCGACGGAAATTGCTGGTCAATTTAAGTACAATAAGATCCCATAATAAAAAATATAGGTTTCCATTTGAAAAAAACAAAGTTGAACTTCAAATCATCTTGAAAACGCCACCCAAATAAAAAACTGATACTAACCCCCTCTTTGCCCCATGAAATACTTGGACACGTGTTTTACACTTTTTTCAATATCTTTCATACTTTTCGAGATATTCGGCTGGAATGTTTTCAAATGAACACCCTGTATAACATCCCAGCATTCATATTCGCATAAAATATCGTATATTTACGATTACTACAACAAACATTTTATCACGTTCATATTAATTGCCTCGTGTTACGCAAGTTTTTAAAATTCTAAACCTTCTCGATCAACAAACCAGATTGCGGATAACAGGATCGGCATTAATTTCTGCAATATTAACGCTCGCTTTGTGTTCAAATTAAAAAGAATAAACTGCAATACCGCACGGAAACCACCCAAAAATTACTCTGCAAAATTCAGTGTTCAATAACTGTATGAAAATGTTCAGGGGCGCATGATACAAAAGATTAGCATATTCGTTTCGCGCTGCAATAAATCATTTACTATAATAATTTCAACTACTTACGGTGTCGACTGATTATACCCCATTGAGAACCGCATAATAATCCGGGAAACGCTTACTGAGAACTATTTTATAACAGTTACGATTGAATGGGGCGTTTAACTGGCCAATTAAGGGGGCGCGTGTCGAATATAACGTAAAACATCGTTATTGCTTGTACTATGCCGTGCTTCGACGCGTATTACGCCGTCGGAGAAGGTCGGCGATCCGCAAACCGTTCCCCATTGGCCGGTTTTGAAAACAAGACAAAAGGCTGGTTTGTTGAAATTTTTATTCCATTCCCATGGGATTTTCATATCCTTTGTATTAGCGATCGCCCAGGCGGTTCTGCTTCCGAAGAAGAAAGCGAGGGAGGTGGGGGCGAACAATCGCATAGAAATCGAGGATTCATTTATCAGCAGAGCCATCGTGTTCGAATGTTGTAATCCTTTCATCGGCATTAATCGATATAGGTCGAATTGTCGGCGTCGAACGTGGCCGTATCGCGAACAGTCGCAAACCGACCGTTCACCGGTGCTCTCTGTTAAGTAGGCCGGATCGCTAATTCAACGCGATTGGTAGCTGGTGGCTCGGTTGCTTCGCCGGTATGTAGGTCGAACAGCGAGCCGACCGGCCGCCGACGCGACCATTGAAATAATTACGCTCTCTGTCCGTTAATTTCAAAGCCCCGCCGCGGTCGACGTGCACGTCAGTTGCCCCGCTCTCACGCCTAATACGCAGAACGAATAATCCGCGTATGCATAATGCGGCCACCCCGACGCCGATTCGGACACTTCCGAACAGTTCTGCAACCAATGTCACACCACCCTTCTGTTTAATCAAGTTTTAATCTATTCTTTATGGAACCGTTTTGCAAAAATCGATCCGTAACTCTTTCATGTCTGTAGACATTATGCAAGTTGCCTGAAATTAATATTTCATCACTTACGGAACTATCTTGCGGACAATGCAACACCGTTCTCCCCTCCAATTAATTTTTAATTGTTTCGTCGTGGAACGATTTATCAAGAATGAACCAAATTCTTGTGCAAGTTGTCCCAAATTAATATTTCATCACTATCGAAAATTTCTGTGGTCGACACCGTGTCATTGTGCTGTTCGATTGATTTTTAACTGTTTTATCATGGAACGATTTTTCAAAAATCGACCATAGCATCTGTAACTTTTTGTGTCAATAGTAATCGCTAAATACTTGTGCAAATTTTGTCAAAATAATATTTCACCACTTCTGAACTATACAACACCAATCTCCCCTCTAATCGATTTTTAACTGTTTTATTATGGGACAATTTTGCAAAAATGGACCACAGCATCTGTCACTCTTTTGTGTCTGCAGGAATTGTTAAATTCTTGTGCAAGTTGTCTCAAATTAATATTTCATCACTTTCGTAAATTTCTGTGGTCGACACCATGTCATTGTGCTGTTCGATGGATTTTTTATTGTTTTATTATGGAACAATTTTTCAAAAATGGACCATAGCGTCTGTAACTTTTTTGTGTCAATAGCAATCGCTAAATACTTGTGCAAATTTTGTCAAATTAATATTTCACCATTTCTGAACTATGCTGCGGACAATACAACGCCACCCTCCCCTCTAATCGATTTTTAACTGTATTATTATGGGACAATTTTTCAAAAATGGACCACAGCATCTGTCACTCTTTTGTGTCTGCAGGAATTGTTAAATTCTTGTGCAAGTTGTCTCAAATTAATATTTCATCACTTTCGGAAATTTCTGTGGTCGACACCATGTCATTGTGGTGTTCGATGGATTTTTTATTGTTTTATTATGGAACAATTTTTCAAAAATGGACCATAGCGTCTGTAACTTTTTTGTGTCAATAGGAATCGCTAATAACTTGTGCAAATTGTGTCGAATTAATATTTCACCACTTCTGAACTATGCTGCGGACAATACAACACCATTCTCCCCTCTAATCGATTTTTAAATGTTTTATTATGGAAGATTTGTCAGAAATGGACTATAGCGTCTTTAACTTTTTTGTGTCAATAGGAATTGTTAAATTCTTGTGCAAATTTTGTCAAATTAATATTTCACCACTTTCGAAAATTTCTGTGGTCGACACCATGTCATTGTGCTGTTCGATCGATTTTTAACTGTTGTATTATGGAACGATTTTTCAAAAATGGACTATAGCATCTGTAGCTTTTTTTGTGTCAATAGGAATCGTTAAATACTTGTGCAAAAAATTAATATTTCATCACTTCTGAACCATGTTGCGGCCAACACAACACCACTCTCTCCTCTAATCGATTTTTAACTGTTTTATTATGGAACAATTTGATGTTGATGGAGAATGGAGCACAGCATCGGTCACTCTTTTGTGTCTGCCGGAATTGTTAAATTCTAGTGCAAGTTGTCTCAAATTAATATTTCATCACTTTCGTAAATTTCTGTGGTCGACAACAGACCATTGTGCTGTTCGATCGATTTTTAACTCTTTCATTATGGGACGATTTATCAAGAATAGCATGTATAACTTTTTTATGTCTATAAGTATGTTTAAATTCTTGTGCAATTTGTGTCAAATTAATATTATATCATTTCTGAAAATTCATTAATACGTGATATTTTCAGCATATGCATAACTAACATAGATCTACAAAACGCATGTTTTCAATTTTCATTATGGACTGAAATAGTAAAGTTTTAAAAAGTGCTATTTTTATTTTCTCATGTAGTGCCTAACAAATTGCAACTTTTCAAATCTTTTTCTGCACGTCATTTAGTAAATCAACGCTTCTAATTACTAAGTAGTTTGGTCCAATTTGAAGTTATTCAAATTTAAATGGCGTTCGAATACTTTCCTGAGTCACTCTATATAATACCTTCTGTCACAAACAATGAGTATTTCCCAAAACATTATAACAATTGTCTCACAAAAATCCATGCCCTAATATCCCTAAGGATCGAAACATTGTATCGATGAATAACAAATTTCACATTTCACAACAGAGACTCTAAATGATTCTTATAGGCGGCTAAACAACAAAGCATAGAAAGGTTTCATCGAGGCCTACAGTAACACTCGCAGCCGCAAGTTAAATAATAGATCCCCGGGGATCTATAAAGCCGGGCGAACATCCGATACTCGTTTCTCCCTGAAAACCTCTCGATCCTGACACTCGGTCGAGCACGGAATTGGAATTTCTTCGAAAGTAGTTCACGTCACCGCGGTCCCTGTTTGTTCGTTCCTTAAGGGGATGACGGAAGAGGGTGAAACACGGAGGGGCGAGGAGAGAGGAGCGCAGGAAGCACGAAAGAAACGCGGAAACGGAATCGAATCTGGCCGGGGCCCTACGCCTAGATAGTGTCGGAAGAAGATAGGCAGAGAGAGAGGGAGAGAGAGAGAGTGAGAGAGAAAGAAAGAACGAAATAGAGAGAGAGCAAGAGAGAGAGAGAGAGAAAGAGAGAACGAAATGGAGAGAGAGCAAGAGAGAGAGAGCGAGAAAGAGAGAACGAAATAGAGAGAGAGCAAGAGAGAGAGAGCGAGAGAGAGCGAGAAAGAGAGAACGAAATAGAGAGAGAGCAAGAGAGAGAGAGAGCGAGAAAGAGAGAACGAAATAGAGAGAGAGCAAGAGAGAGAGAGCGAGAAAGAGAGAACGAAATAGAGAGAGAGCAAGAGAGAGAGAGAGAGAGAGAGAGAGAGAGCGAGAAAGAGAGAACGAAATAGAGAGAGAGCAAGAGAGAAAGAGAGAAAGAGAGAGCGAGGAAGAGAGAACGAAATAGAGAGAGAGCAAGAGAGAGAGAGTAGACACCCGATCCCTCGAGGCGGCCATTAATTGGATCGAATCGGGTCGAAGCGACGACGGGATTTGGGCAGAGTGGTCGTCGATGCGCTCGTTTCGCGTCTTAAATTTCAATTACTTCAAGGGATCGTCCGGCCCCTCGGCGAAGGGTCAAAGTTGTCGAGTAATTTACCGGGTGATAGGACCGCGACGTCGTTTCCGCTGACTGACCGCAATTAATTAATGTCGCCCCGTCAGTGGAACCCGCGTTTACCGTGGACCGGACACGTTTATTGGCTGACCCTGTTCTGTTTGCTGCACTCGGCGTTGCTTGATGCGCGGAAAACGAGTTTCTCGTTGTGACGTTTGGTGTTCGGTACTGCAACGTATAGCTAACCACCCGACGGTTAAGACACGGATACTAACGCATTGTTTGCAGTTCAATTTTTCAGCGCATCGTTCGTTTAGCAAACATCGCACCTGCACTCCCATGAACCATATCCTGCGCAGCGGCGGGAAACGTGTCCGAATCGTTTCTGTTGTTTTTTGATTAGTCTTGTTCCTCGTATAGGTTCGTGTACCGTCTAGTACTACTTGTTTGGCAGAGGATAATTTCTACAATATTGGTTCAATCTGGAATTTCTTGAATTACATCTATCAAATAGGCTTTTTGTTGTGTTATTAGGTCTTTGTAGTAATCAAAGTAAGCATCGTTCTAATTATTCTAATCAAATTACAAACCTGTTGAATTTATTATGGTAGAAATTGAATTTTTATGGACGCTCGCGTTGTTCATTGACAAGATTGTTATCCCTATTGTGTAGTCTTCTTTGACGTCTATAAATAGCGAATTAATTAATCGATACATTTTAACCGAACTTCACACAATGCTATTATTAATATGTTATTTTTCCACTTGCATAAAACGAATATTTGACATTCACATTAATTGAGATTGAAATAATCTATATATAATCTATTATTCCTAGGTGATTCGATTCAATATTTACGACAAAAAATTCGAATCGCTTGCAACATAATTTAAAGCTTAGAACTCTTGAAACTCTTGGACGTCTTGAAAGTCTTCATAGTCTTGAAAATCTTGAAAGCCTTAACACTTTGGAAGGTTTGTAAGAATTGAAATGTTAGCGAAGTATGTAGACAAAATTCAATTAACGCAAAAAGTATCGGATCGATAAATGAATTGGAATGTTACATTGCGTAAAGCTATATTAATAGATATTCCGATCCTTTACAGTATTGGACAGATAATAGCACTAAATATCCTAATCTATCAAAATTAGCTCGTAAAATACTCTGTTGTCCTGCAACTTCCGTTCCGTGCGAAAGAGTTTTTTCTAAAGCAGGAACCATTCTTAATAACAAAAGAAACAGATTAAAAGATACCACCTTAAACATGATTTTGTTGTTACATAGAAAAATATAGTTATTTTCTCATGCAACTTGACGTAATTAAATTCCTAATACCTTCAAGATTTCCTAGATTTTCCAAGCTTCCAAGACTTTCGAAACTTGCAAGATTCTCAAAATTATAACATTCATTACGATTATCAAGACTTTGAAAATTGTCAAGACTTCAAGAGTTGTAAGAATTTTTGATTTCGAATAAATATCGAATTGATTCGAAACTCTGTGGTGACTGATTTGTTCGAAAACTCGCAAGACAGAGTATTGTACGCCCATCACTACTTTTAATGCTTGGTAGGTTTAGCGTTAATTTGCAATCGAGGTCAATTCGAATAAAAGATCACAGGGTTTCCCCGGTATGTCGCAGGAGCAACTCGATAAGCAGTAGACCGCTTTTGGTTTCTAATCAAGAAATTACATCGTCTTGAACGATCGTTCCCGTTCACGGGTATGGTTGTTGGACGCCGCCGAGCATTCCATTGGTTTAATTCCACCTCGTTCCAGAGAAGCTCCGAGAGTACAATCCTGTTCCTTTAAGGAACGAACACGGGACCGTGAATTACATAAACGTCTCTTACAGTAATCTCCTACGCCAATCGAATCAGAGTAAGCCCGCGCGATCCGGAATCCACCGTCATTTGAATTGAACGAAGGTCTAATTGTTTGTCGCCAGGACGACGATCCCGATTCACTTGGAAGACGGAATCGTTTAGCGTCGACAACGTTTAGAATCTGGTGCCACACTCTGGCACCTATTAATTTTTTAAAATATTTCCTCAATGCTTCTGTAGCGGCAGGTTTTCGGATTATGAAAAGATGGAAAAAGGAGAAGGATGCGTTTCGTCCTAGGCCCGCTAGAGGACTCATCAGTAAGGCTATCTAGCGGGCCCCGTGCCTTAGACGCGGGATGTCGTAAGGACAGTTTAGGACGGTATAGAGGGTGAGGCATTTAGAACAGGACACCTGAATAACTTGTTTGTTTTTGTAGACAGAGGAAAATTCCTCAGGCCAAACTTATTTGGTATCAAGGGGCTGATCATCCGATGTTACTAGTTTTTTAATAGGTGGAGGCGTCAAGGACATATGAAGGTCAACTCTGTTTTTTTTAAATGGAACGGTATAGTTTTTTATTTACATTCTGATAGTGTGTTTCAAGACGAATACAATGACCTATTATGAAGGTCATTCAAGGTCACGCAAGGTCAACGCATCCATTTCACGATAACTGTAATAATTTGTAAGTGGATAATGTATCAGTAACAATTTGTAAATTAATACTTAATTTAAATTAATAATGTTTTGAGGAAACTCGTAGAAAATTAGTAATCTTCGTGTTAGTGTTGTTTACGTTTGTCACGAATGAAGTACCACGAGTCAGGCTCGTCCATATTGTTTGTGGCCCAAATTTCTTACTACGAGTCTCACTCGTTGTTGTAGGACAATGGGTTAATATTATACCGGGTGGGGCACTATAAACAGGTCACCTGAATAACTCGCTTGCTTTTTAAGATAGAAGAAAATGCATCGGACCAAACTTACTTGATATCGAGGCGCTCGTAATCTGATATCGTTAATTTTTTTATATGTGGAGATGTCAAGGAGATATGAAGGTGAACTCTGTTTTTTAAATTCGACGGTATGGTTTTTTATTTACATTCTGATAGTGTGTTTCAAGACGAATACAATGACCTATTATGAAGGTCATTCAAGGTCACGCAAGGTCAACGTATTCATTTCACGATAACTGTATCCTCCAGTCATTATTCCAATATCTCAAAAAAATGTATTACCACTTGCGATCCATTTTAATGCGATTGAAACAATATTTTATATAGGGTGGGGCTCTATAAATAGGTCACCTGAATAACTCGCTTGCTTTTTAAGATAGAAGAAAATGCATCAGACCAAACTTACTTGATATCGAGGCGCTCGTAATCTGATGTCATAAATTTTTTTATAGGTGGAGACGTCAAGGAGATATGAAGGTCAACTCTGTTTATTTAAATGGAACAGTATGGTTTTTTATTTACATTCTGATAGTGCGTTTCAAGACGACTACAATGACCTATTATGAAGGTCATTCAAGGTCACACAGGGTCAACTGCAATATAAAATAAAGTGTCTCAAAGCACTCTTCGAACACTACGACGATTTGCATGAAACATGTTATTTACGTATTCACTGCTACTTCAAGTGTTCAAAGTGACGACCTTGAACACGGAGACATAATCTAAAACGTTGCAATAGTGATGATACTGCCTGACAAATTTCAGTTGTACCTATTACAGAGTAAGTTCTTTTTATACGTTCTTGCATATCAACTGTGGTTGTTGGTTTTTCGCGGTACACTTGTTCCTTCAATTTTCCCCACAAATAAAAATCTACTGGTGTCAGGTCTGGGGAACGTGCTAGCCGTTTATTACTTCCTGATCGACCAATCCAACGACCTTCAAATGTCCTGTTCAGTAATTCTGTAACATTTCGTGCCGAACGAGCAGGACAAATGTCCTCTAACATTTCTGGCAAAACGTCTTTTAAGATTCTCTCGTATTTATGACTATTTAGCGTGCCATCAATGAAGTATGGACCAATTTCAAGTTCAAGGTCGTCATTTTGAACACTTGAAGTAGCAGTGAATACGTAAATAACATGTTACATGTAAATCGTTGTAGTGTTCGAAGATTGCTTTGAGACACTTTATTTTCTATTGCAGTTGACCTTGCGTGACCTTGAACGACCTTCATAATAGGTCATTGCCTTCGTCTTGAAACACACTATCAGAATGTAAATAAAAAACCATACCGTTCCATTAAAAGAAACAGAGTTGACCTTCATATCTCCTTGACGTCTCCACCTATAAAAAAAATTAATCTCATCAGATTACGTGCGCCTCGATATTAAGTATGTTTCGTCGGATGCATTTTCTTCTATCTTCAAAAGCAAGCGAGTTATTCAGGTGACCTGTTTATAGTGCCGCACCCTGTATACAAACAAAGAAAGATTCAGGTAGTAGCGGGAAAGGTGTTGTCGTAATGTCCATCTGTTGGCGAGCATAGGAGGTAGCCGCCACACTTCTATCTACCGTGAAAGGCATCGAGCGACCAAAACGCGAAGCAACCCTTCAAGATTTAAAGCACCGCCTTCGAGACCGCAATAAATTAACAAAATTCCAAATTCCCCGGTATAAACCCAGCATTACCAATACCGCAAGCATTACCATCACAGCGGCCGCGTGTGCATGACCGCATAGCGCAGCGGCTCGGCTAAAAACCCGGAAGCCCGGTCGAGCTTTTGCTGGGCTAAAAATAGAAGAAAAAAAGGGTTTGGTTCGCATCGGCCGAAGTCGGCGGAATAATTCATTTCCGAACGAAATCCCTTTAAAACTCGGCGAAGACCGGATCCCTCCAAGAAGTCCTGGATTACCGGCATTAACGTGAAAGCTTATCGCGGACGGGGTGTCCGGGGTCGGTCGATATTTTTCTCGTTTCTTTTTTTCGAGCCGCTCGATGGTGCAAAGAGCGAGAACGAGAGGCGGGGAACGAAGGGGGAGAGGGGGGACGGTGGATCGGAAGACAACGAGCTTAAACCGTCGATCGGCTCCGGGGAGAACGGCGTCGTTCCGACGCGCGTTCCAGGTGCTGGTTTGGGTCGCGTCGATGCGTCTAGTCGGTCGTTACTTTTTCGCCTCTTTGCATAGGTAATTGCCTCCGGCGGAGGATCAAGGTGGCAAGAGGCGGGGATGAAAAGGGCGACGGGACGCATTACCGCGGCCCTCGATGGGGAGGGGAACGACGGGGACGGGGGAACGGAAAAATTGGATTGTGTGCCCCAGCCGGCTAACGGAGGCGCACGATATAAACGGGGGTCGTTAAATCCTCTCGCCCAGTCACGCAGGATTTTCTTCGATCACGTGGCCCGCGAGAGCGTGACCGGCCGCACTGTTGTGCGCCTCGCGAGAAATCGATGCTGCACGACAGCCGGGTCGATCGAACACAGAATCGACTACGCTCGCCAATTGTACCAGGGATAATGAGGGTACTGTGATTAGCATGCTTCAGGGCTCATTCCACTTTCAATGGTAAAACGCGATTCTGCTTCTGCAGTTTCTTGTACCTTTACATTTTTAAAACGCAGTCTTCAACCGCTGATAATACGATTTTCGTGACTGTGCTACTTGTCCGTCTAAAAGGGATGATTTAAGACTGGATTTGTCTGGTATGACTGTCGAGTTCTACTTGGCTGATCGTGAGTTATTTTATTAGGCTGATCGTAAGTGACTTATTTTACTTGGCTGATCAAATACAATCGCTCTTCTACTTGTATGAACTATAATTGTATGTATTCTACTGAACTAACCATTTATTCCCTGTACAATAGAACTCTATTTATATGAACCTGTTCGGAAACAAATTGGTTCACACAATCTCGGTATGACATTTCGTTCATTTAACCCCTTCCCGTGCCATTTAGCTCGACGAAACTTGGGCCCGAGCGGTAGGCATCGACGCGCGCTAAACAGACCAGACTGATGCTTGTAAACAGTCGCAATACGAACTACAAACTATTGGTGTGTTTTTTACTTTTTGCCAAATTCATGATTGTTGTGTCGTACTTTCCTCGTCACTACTCTCATCTATAATCATACGCCTTATACGCTTTACGACTGGCACAAACGCGTCACTATCAGAGGATTCGTTATTACTGCCTTCATTTAACATTTTTGTATCTTGCATTTGGGTTTCTTAAATTTCAATAATTGAACTGCTTCGTAACAGCAACGATAAGAATTGTGACTAACTGTCATGAGGTACTGATAGGAACTAACATTCAGTCGCGATCGTAACGGTCAAAATATCAGTCCGCGAGCTCGGCTTGTTATGTTTACGTTTGGCCCAAGTATCTGGTCGCGAGTCTAACTCGCGATATTCGTGTTTGGGCCAAAATCTTCATCGCGAGTCTGACTCGCTAAAGTACGGGAAGGGGTTAAACCAGTAAGTGTTTCATTTTGTAACAAACAAAATTCCACTAAATACAGCATGTTTCCCCTGGTTTAGTTCTAATAGCATTTAACTGTCCACTGCGTGACTAACAGAAGGTTAAAAAGTAAGTTTTTAATGGTTTTAAAATGTTTGCTGTTTAACATCTTGTTTTTAATCACCGAGGAGTAGATAATGTTAAATTGGAATTCTATCGAATCACATATTCCTGTAACACGTTGTAACGGTGCGTTTCATCTTTCAGTTCGTTTTGGAAACACATCGCGGTTTATCGACAAGATTATTCCCGACGAACGCGATCAACATTCGGCCAGAGAAAATTACTCGGTCGGTCCTTTATCTTCTTCCCTCCTCGATTTCGTTTGAAAAGTATCTCAAACCCCCGGCCAGAACTATTTTTTAAAGCGGCGTCAAACGATTACTACATACCGCGAATTTTCACGCGGCGGACAGACCCTTGAAAACCGTTATGTTTACGTTTGGCCCAAGTATCTGGTCGCGAGTCTGACGCGATATTCATGTTTGGCCCAAGTATCTGTTCGCTAGTCTGGCTCGCGATATTCGTGTTTGGGCCAAAATCTTCATCGCGAGTCTTATAAACGGAGTTCCACTGTATTTTACTTGTCTGATCTATGGCTGTATACAGGGTGTCCCAGCTAACTTGACCACCTTGAATATCTCGCTTAGTGTTAGTCATAGAAAAAACGGTATAGGACAATATTAACTTAACCGGAGGGGCAATATAATGATTCGGAGAAAACGTTTTTCAAGATCATTTTTTTCTAGATATCGGTCATCAATTTTTTTTTAATGGAACTATATATTTTTTTTGTCCCGATGTAATAGTAGAGGTGAAGACCTTGTGGCGGCTACTTCCTATGCTCGTCAACAGAGGGACATTACGACAACACCTTTCCCGCTACTACCTGAATCTTCCTCTGTTTGTGTATATACCGTCCTAAACTGTCCTTACGACATCCCGCTTCTAAGGCACGGGTCCGCTAGTTAGCCTTACTGACGAGTCCTCTAGCGGTCCTAGGACGAAACGCTTCCTTCTCCTTTTTCCTCCTCTCGCACACATTTCAGCCGCCATAACCTCTTCAATGACATGTTATATAATGACCTTCGTGTGACCTTGGGTATGAAAAATCCAAAAAGCATCACAGGTATTATCAACGATTAATTTACTACACTAAATTATTTGGTATGATTGAACTACTTAAAAGATTTTACTGTACATCATATGTTCCTGTTGGATTATTTGTAATAATACGTCTGCTAAGATGCAAAAATGAATCTCGTTATATTTGAGAATCACTGCGCTTAGCTAGAGTGATACAATAGACCAGACGTCATCAGGTCCATAGGCCTGTGATTGTTTATGGCTGGGCTCTCGGGGTAGAGTCAAAATGCAGCCCTGGTCATTTTCCTGTTAAGTGGGAACAGAGTTTTCTCTGTACCGTTGTATTTTCTCTTCACTTCTTAAATGACTTTCGAAGCGTTGAGACGTCCTTCCAAGCTTGCAATAAAGCAGAGTTTTCAAAGTTACAAATCTTTTATAGTTATTCATAACCCATTTCCAATAGTTCCCATATTAGCAATGGAGGAGGAATGGAGGAATCACAGTTGACAACAACGAAACTAGTAACTGCAGAATCTTTGGTTATTAACTCTTTGCACTCGAAGGAATTTTAATTCCAAAATCTAGACATGTTTTTCAACCAAGAATGTTTTTATTCTGTGCAATCTTTTTTACATTGTGCACATGAATATGAACCTGTTTTCTCATACAACATTTGAAGGTTTAGTAATTTATAGAATACATATGTATTTAATAATATGAAAACTGTTTTGAATAATGGTATGGCAATTTTTCCTGGAGCCTTAGAATCACCATTCAAGTGGAAGAGATTAAATCTCACGTTCTTAAACATCTAACTTTAGAAAAGCGTATGATCAAGGAAATGAAACGGGTCCTTTTATCACTGTGAGTTTCCTTTGCGTTTTTCTGTTCGTTATTTCACGCTCGGTAGAAGTCTGTTGCGACCGTAAAATTTTATAAACCACTCGTTAAGGACATTGCGTGGACGATAAACATCAAGAGCAAGATTGACTTTCTCTAGGCACGGAACGAATCAAGCTCGGGCATCGATCTGAAAGTTGTTCTCGACGGTGATTGTGGCAGCCGCAATGATTCGATCGCGCAATACCCTCGATGGCCTGATATAGGACTCCGTCGCTCTCCGGTGGTTAAAGTTCCTCGCAAAATAGACGCATTAAGAAGTTCCAGACCGGGGAGCCATTAAAGTTCGTCGAGCGAACGCAGGGAACGAGGTACCCTTAAGGTTTTCTTCCTACTTTTCTATTGCACACAAGGGTGGGATAAGCTAACGGCCATTGTAATCCGTGTTTGCCCGTACATCGCTTCGTGGCTCGAATGTCTTGCCGCGGCTCTCGGAGCCCGGGTCAAGCTTAAAAGAGCCGGCGGGAGAGAGCAGGCCGGATGTTTCTTCAACTTCGAAGAATCGGACACGCTCTCCGAGTTACCGGGCGCCGTAATCCTAATGGCTGATTTTCGAATCCCTCTCCCGTGATACACGAATCGGATATCGACGCTGCCACCGCCTTTTAAAAACCTGATAAACGACGACGGGGAACGGGACCGACGAGAATCGTCTTACCACGGATCCTATCCTCTACTCCGCTCCCTCTTCCGCTTTGGTTTTTAATCCTCCGCAATCTCCGGCGACTCCATTCGCCGAGCTTTTTTAAAACGACTCGCCCCGTGTGGATTTGCATTTCGGCTGTTTATGTCGAGGCGTATGCAACATTTCGTGTCACGATGAAGGTTCAAGAAACGGGTGAGCGATTTTTATCATCCCTTAGATTATGGGATTTTACGCTGTTTTGTGGCTCGGGAGCTGAATCAATTTTATGTTACTGTAGTACCTGTACACTTTAGGTACACGAACAAGTGTATCTATTGGGTTGACAAAACTAAATGATTGCGGATTTTAAATAAAAAGAAAATTCAAAATTTTTACTTAAATATATAACTTTATTAAATTAGGTATTGTCCGTTTTTGTCGATGACAGTTTGCCATCTTTCAGGCAGTGTCAGAATTCCATGTTCATAAAACTGAAAAAATAAAAAAAAATTTGGCAAACCAGTTTTAACACTGCCTTTCTTTCAAGGCTTCGTCCCCATATACGGCACATAACATCTGGTATGCTTACGATGCGTTCCTGCCTTTTCAAAAATAATAATAATAAATTTCTTCCATTCAAGTTCTTCCATTGTTAAGTTGGGATAAAAACGAGATTAAATAACTAATCGATATAATTTTCTTACTAATTAAAGGTGGAAGTCCAAACAACAAGAAAATAATATAGGTTAGGTGCTTTGAACACGTTGAAAAAGCAAAAGAAAGTGCTAAAACATCTATCGACAAAATCCACAATCGTTTAGTTGCCAGCCCAATAGTTGAACAGGTAGAGCATTATTGTGGGTATACTACTTGTTTGGTTAGCGACGGACCGTATATTATTTGTCGGACCAAAGTTTTTCTTCTGTAGTGATTGTCTGAATTAATATAATTCTTCTATAATACTTGTCTGACTAGTGACCGACTCAATACTACTTATCTGGCCAAAATCTACCGATTATAATATTTATTCTTTTAATAAATTTAGTACATCTTGAAAAATTACTTTTGGCGAGTAGTCACTGTGAAAATGAATCTAACGTATTTCAGAGATTATAAATAGATAGATAGATAAATAAGTTTATTTTTCAGCCTTTCGGCAATGACAACTGAGACACGGTTTCAAATTAATTTTTTTAACCTCAGAACAGAGATTAGAAGTGATATGCATAAAATGTAATTAAAGTGGTCATTATAGAGCAAAATATGAATATAAGAAAGCAATGTGACAGTACAGTTCTTCATTCGTTCATCGTTGGTTTCAGTCAACTATACTATTGAAATCAGATTGAATGCAGTCAAGTTTATATTTATACATGACTGTTTTCTCGAAGTTACATTGCTGAGAACAAGCGTGGACTAGTAGTGAAGCATTACTGTATTAACAAGTTCTACAGATTACTCACTATTTACTTTTAATAATGTACTTTTCATAGTATAATTAAGGGACTAATGATACAACAGGGTGTAAAGCTAAGGTATAAAAATAATAATACTTAAATATACCAGAATATAATAGAATCTACTACAATATACCAGAACATACTAGAATATATTTCAATATACCAGAATATACCAGAATATACTACAATAACCTAGAACATAGTAGAATATACTAGAATACTTGTCTCACTAGTGACCGACTCTATACTACTTATGTGGCCAAAATCTAGCGATTATAATACTTATTCAATTAGTGACTATTCCTGTCTTCTGGCCAGTAATCGATCATATATTAGGAGTTGTTCCATGCTACTTTATTCGACTGTAAAATGACACTATACTAGTTGTCTGATCTATTCGAAACAAAACATCACAGAATTTATACGTAAAAAGGATAAGAAAGATTAAATATCAAAAAAACGAATAAATGGTTAAATTAATAGGTAGCGATTGTGTCTATGCAGACAAATAAAACAAAAATTGACACTTAGAGTAATTCGCAAGTCTCCTGCTTGGAATAATAATAGAAACAGGTAAAAGAGGTAACGGCTAAGTATGTGAATGCAATCAAGTTTCTTTTCAAACAAAAATAATGTATATAAGTAATATAAACTGATAAACGAAAAGTTTCAAGTCTAAAATAAAAAGACTTTTATTCAGTGAATGCATCGCGAATTCACCAACTGAAGCCAGACTACTATTTTTAAACGTTTCAGTTTACACGTAGTCGCCGTGCCCGTATTAGATTCGCTTGTAAATTCATCTGATACCCGGCGCTATTTGCACAGCAACATTTTTCTGTTTTTAATAGCCAAAAGAATGCGGGAGAAAAATTCCGCCGGCGCAAAACAGAAAGATGAGACAACCGCGGGACAACGTCGGACGCGGTAGGAACCACAAAAACCGAGTCATTAGGAGAACAATGTCCACCCGCGCGATTCCTTTTTTCCCCGCCGTCTATTGTCCGGTCTAGGCAAACGCCTCCTCCCCTCCCTCTCACAACGTCGCTTAAATTTTCATTCACGGAAGTAACCCATTTACCGTGGAAAACACGGGGAAATACTCGCCAGACGCGTCGACGACCCGCGAAATAGATCGCCGATGGATTAAAACGCGACAACACCGACGCTGTTCCGTCACCAAATATCAGTTCAGAATACCGTTAATTTTAATTTTCACTTCGATAGGACCATAGTCGAAATAATTTTATTGCAGCGGAACACCTGGTCGCACTCTGACCACTGGGTAGAACGACTCGGGCCGATCATGCGGTCCTTAGAATCAGCATGAGTGTAATTATCGTTCGTTGGTAGAAAATAATAATTCGATATTGCCGTATAAGAGAATTCGAAGCAGCAAGTGCATTTACAGCTGAATATGTGAGTTTTATTTAAATGAAATGTCACTCCTCTCTTGTTCATGATTCGAGCACGACACAGCGACAACACTACCGCTCAGTAGAATCAGCCATCGCGTCAAGCCGAGCCAGAATCCGTCAGCTGTAACTGCACTCTGGTTGGGCCGTGTTTTTCGTTAATAACTCGAAATCGGAGGCGCGTATGACATTTTCGCAAAGGATAAAGCTTCTTAGAATAACCCCAGGAATCGCCCTTTTCAAGGAACTCGAACATTTTTGGGACACGCTGTATACAGGGTGCGGCCGAATAACATGCACAAACTGACAAGTGGTGATTCCTTATGAAAAAAAAGAAAAAGGTCTAGAAAAAATATTTTCGAACGGAACGTAGTTTTGGAGAAAATCAAGTTTGAAAATGTTGCAAATATGCGTGCCATTAGTTAGGAATCGTCTGATCATGACCAACCAATTCTACTTCCTTCGTATACTACAGTTTACAAACCCAACGGATCTTTAAACTCGATTTTCTCGAACACGAGGCGTCAAATGCAAAAATGTTATTCCATTTTTTCGATTTATTTTTCCATGTAGAACCATTCCCTGCCCGTTTGTACATGTTGTTCGGCCTCATTCTGTATACTAGTTAAAGCCATTTCAATCAAGTTTACATTATGGCGGCTGAAAAGTGTGTGAGAGGAGAAAAAAGGAGAAGGAAGCGTTTCGTCCTAGGCCCGCTAGAGGACTCGTCGTCGGTAAGGCCATCTAGCGGTCCCGTGCCTTAGACGCGGGATGTCGTAAGGACAGTTTAGGACGGTATATGTACAAACAGAGGAAGATTCAGGTAGTAGCGGGAAAGGTGTTGTCGTAATGTCCCTCTGTTGACGAGCATAGGAAGTAGCCGCCACAACATCATTGAAATTTCCCAACCTCCGTAAGAAGACGTAGTGGACCTCGCGTGTCTGCAGTGATGAAAGTCCTCGCTTTAAGGATTAACGAACCTTGTTGACTAGAAGGCCAATCACACCGCGGAGCACGAGATGACAAAAACGCCATGGTGAAGTCGCGAGAAGAACATTTTCCCACGGTGGTGACCGAAACAAGATGACCGATCGATACACCGGACGAAGATGGAAAAGGCGAAAAAGAGAACTGAATTAGGAATGAGCGGCGAGGAAAGGAAGTCGCCCGGGCTTCACTTCCGGCGAATGGAACATAATCAAATTACCGGGCCGCTGGAACTGCTTCCTGGTGAATCGAGTTTGCTCCAGCAGAACGAATCGGCCAAACCGTCGATTTACGATACCAATGCAGGCGAAACATTTGCATCTCGATCATTTACCTTTCCTTGGATTCAAACTTTTTCTAAGACCTGAGCCGTCTACGACATTTTTACATGTCCCCGCTAATTCCTATACTACGGGATATACAGTGTGTTTCCTACTTTTCCGGCAAGATTGTTTGAGCATGATCTACAAGTGAAAATACAAAAAAAATGTTATATGAAGTTTGTTTATAAAGGTTTTATTACAATATTATAGGCAAATATTGAGTGTAGCCTGAATAAGTGCGGAACAGCAGATTTAAAGCTGAATAATACGGAAGGTCGATTGTGTTTACTTTGCCTGTACTTACGAGATATTTCTTGTTTTCGGACTATTCATTGTAGCCACAGTAGTTGGCTTTCAGTTACATTCAATATTTGCCTCTAATATTATAATAAAGCGTTTATAAACAAACTTCACATAACATTTCATTCGTATTTTCACTTGTAGATCATGCTCCTACAATCTTGCCGGAAAAATAGGAAACACCCTGTACAGGGTGGAAATTATAAAGCGTTGAAGATGAATGTCTACAAAAATATTAATTATACGCAAAAATGTTTCTGATGAAAGTTGTTCAGTACCGAGGGGGACATCATATGGTGGAACTTTTATTTTTCGCGGTGGACACTCCAAGGTGAGATGAAGGTCAACTTTCATTTTTTTAAATGGAATGATATGTTTTTTTATCGACCATCAAATAGTGTGTTTTAAGATGAGTTCAATTACCTATGACTCAAGGTCATTCAAGGTCAAACATGCAGGGAAATTCAGAATATCCCAAAAACAATTTATTTAACCAAACAGAAATTGAGAACTTTAGTTTTTTTATATTGATTACTGTTTCAAACTTACTCAAATTTTGTACACTCAATCTATTAGTGTGAAAATAAATTTTTAATTCTGTTGCAATAATTTCGTCATCCAGATATGGGTGACATGGCGATAAAAGCGTTAAAACAGTAAATAGATTTGAAGAATATCAAGGTATTAGTTTCAACTAAAAAGGAAATTTGTCTCCTGTTTCTTGAAATGAATACAAACACGTTTTATTTTGCACAAAGATCACAGTCTAGTTATTACCTTGCACAAGCCAAGTCACATGTTCCATTCCATTTTTCCTTTAAATTGGTATTTCCAAGTCACTCTTCCAGTCACAAGTAGTGAAAGTTTCTGCAAGAGTTGTTTGGAATAACGTCTCGTTTGTTTTTGCGGGGATAGCAAATCCGCATCGTTTCCCGTCAGAAAAATAGACAGGCATAATTCCCGTCGTTACGATTTCATGGGAAAGGGCGGATTCAGCGGGACGAGTCGTCATCTCCGCCAATATGCGAGCATATTCAGCGTCGCATGTAACCGCGAACGAAATCAATTCGCCGGTTCATCGAACCACGAACGCCGACTGAATTTCCAACGAATCATCGCATCGCATCGGCCGGAACCCGCGAAACTACCGCTGCCAAACACCGTCGGTCTCGTTCCCGGTCGGTGTAGCGATCCTTCTCGACATGTCAGCGTGTAGAGGGTACGCTAGGGACCCACACTAGCTCAGCATAACTCGGTGTCCCGTGTATGTATTATGCAATGAAGCTGGAGTGCTCTCCTCGACTTGGTCCCTCGTACTCGCGCGCCACGCAAAGAGGACGAAAAGGCGAGGCGAGAGGGGACGAGCGTGTTTGAACAGACACGCGACACTCTTGCTCTCTCCCCATTCTCCCTTTCTCTCTCTCTCTCTCTCTCTCTCTCTCTCTCTCTCTCTCTCTCTCTCTCTCTACCTCGCTCTCTCTCTCCACCTCGCTCTCGCTCTCCGCTCTTTCTTGCTCACGCCGTGTTCTTCCCTCTCGCCGACACACTGCGCTATCCAAGACCTGTCTTTTCCACTTTTCCTTCTCTGTCCGTTTCGACACGGCAGAGAATCTCTGCTCCGTTCTTTCGCTTTGTCCTTCTTCTTTGTATCATTTTACAATGGAGCCGAGGCATAGGCGGCGGAGATTTCTCGTCCCTGACCCCTCGCCCTGCCCCCGAGGATTGAAGTGCCATTCATTTTCGAGTTGCGCGAGATTCCGCGCGCCAAAAGACTGAAGCGTCCCTTCTTTTTTCCTCCCACCCATACCGTCTCTCTATCTCTCATGCTTGTTGTATCTAACCTTTCTCTGTCTTCCTCTCTCCTCGTTTTTTTTTCACCCCCTCGTCGAGTAACTTCGGCTCCGTCACCAAGAGAGAAATACGCGCGCACGCTGCGCGAAGCGACGCTTCCGCGATTTAGCAACGAACAGTGGAAACCGCGATTCATTTTCCCACGATAACGATGTCATCGAGACCACGATGTGGGCCAACGTGACCTTTCAAGGGGAATAGAGTGGCTCTCCAATGCCGCGTTTATTTAGACCGATCGGGAAACGCAAGGGGATCCCTTCAAACCATCGACAAGGGACGAGAAACGATGTCACCGTGATTTTGTGAACTCCACAACGCGTACGCGGGCTTTAAAATATTTTAGGCGCAAAACCTCATCGCGGTAGGCATAAAACCTCGACGCGGTAGGAATAAAAACCTCGACGCGGTAGGAGTAAAACCGATCTGGCGATGAAACGATGAAACAATGAAACGATTTAGTAAAACCTCGACGCGGTAGAAGTAAAATCGATCTGGAAATGAAACGATGAAACGATGAAACAATGAAAAATGAAACAATGAAACAATGAAACAATGAAACGATGAAACGATGAACCGATGAACCGATTTAGTAAAACCTCGACGCGGTAGGAGAAATACCGATCTGGCGATGAAACGATGAAACGATTTAGTAAAACCTCGACGCGGTAGGCGTAAAATCTCAAGTGGAGAATTCAACGTGAAATTTGCATCGGAACAATCAAAATTATTAATAGAACTTTTTAAAAGTAAATTAAGATTGTAAATGATAAATAATCTTAATGATGCGACAACAATGTCAGGAACAACTCTCGATGCAATATGTGCAAGACATTTAGACAAAATTGAATCAAGAATATTTATATCATTTTATAGCTATCACAAGATAATTGTTTTAATAATCATAGAAAATTAAATGTCAAAAGTGTTAATAAAAATTCGAAAAAAATTAAAGAAACAAGTTTCACTTCAGCCATGTGGCCTAAGCACACATCAATTTTTTACAATATTCGAATAGAACGTGTACACCGTATGTACGTTCGCTATTCGCTTTTAAATTTATTCAAATTTTCCGCATATTTTCCAAGAACATGAAATATAAAGTTATAAGCGGAGCTTATAATTATATACGGAAATCCTTTAAAATCATATGTTTTAATAAAGGTATGTTAAATATACATTCTGTTCTGTAATCATAATATAACTTTTCAGTTAAATAAACTTGTTAGGTTGCATTGCGCTTCATAAAATTTTAACTTTCGTCTACCAATATAATTTCTTCTCGGCTTTCAAATTAACACTGGTAAAATCAAACGAAAACGTGGAAAAGGACAGAATTAACGACTTGTTTTAGCTAGGCTAAAAGATAGAACGACGTAAGATAATTACGACAATAAATAAGACAATTAAGCTCTCGTTGAATGACTAGCATTCCGATAAAAATCACAGTTTCAATTCTGCATTAAGAAGCTTTTAATCGTTTTGTTCGAGTTGATGTATCTATTCGAGGAACAAATTGTAAATCGTTCTTAGGAGGAACGATGAAAGACACGGCGCGTTGTCCGTGGTTTCCATTAAACCCGTGTTCACGGAGGTCGTTCCGTGGAACGTTCGCGTAGCTTATTAATTACGGCGGCTTTTACGAGTACAACATAACGAATTAATTGACGTCGAACAGACGCTCGTAACGCGTTTTACGGGGCATGATTGTGTGCGGAACAGGGTATAAAGATTCCAAGGTGGCGGAGCAGCTGAGAAATTGTCGCCCAAAAACGTCAAGGCTTCGTTCTATTAACATTAACAAGCGTTTTCGTCTTTCATGGGATTGTAATTCCGATGCGTCTCTCGGCGCGCCGCAGGTTTGATAACACTTCGTGGCGTGTTAATGTCCGTGTGACCCTGTTACGAAACGAAATGTCATTCTTAAATGGCCGCTCGGCGAATTGTGTCACCAGCTGTCCTAAGGGCTTAACTTTTAAGACGTGTCTCACACTTGTAATTCGCGGAAATCCGTTCAACAAGAAGAAACGGGTCGCTTTCGCCAAGAAATACACGAGATCACAAACATTTCACCTTTTTCGATTATACTCCTCGGTTCTTCTTTGATGCGAAAATGAATTTAATACGTCGCGTCGCGACAATAAGAATGCGGAGCATCTTTTTACACTTTTTAGTCGACCCCGATCGGAATTTAAAAGACGATCCGTTTCGCTGCCCGATAAAATGGGAAATTACTATTGCGACCGCGGCGGTATTTGTTGCGTTCGGTTCTAAAAGGGACAAATAAACCGGGCCCGGATGGTGAAACGTCCACCATATAAACGGGAACGCCTTATATCTCCTATAAAGCAGCGAAAGGAACGATGGTTACCGGTAACTCGAGGCAACGTTAGCGAAACATCGGGCCGCACGAAGTACAACAGTAAGGAACTGGGAGGAAAGTGTCGGTGGGAGGACGAGAAATTACAGGGGCGGCATAAAAATGCACCGCTGGACGATTTTACGCTTCGAATAGAGACGCCAAATCCCCTTGCAACTCTACATATATCTGCTCCCAGTGGCGTAGTTTCCCAACCGTGTCCTCAGCGAGGGCTCCTCTCATCTTCAAAAAAAATTAACAACCCAAAATCCTTTCACCCTTCCGACCACAAAAGTAATTTCATTACATCTGGATCAAACATTGTTACATTTCAAATACAACTGACATCAATGTTCATGGCGCCGGTCTGTTAATAAACCAACCTCATTCTACTTCCGTAAAAGGGACCATTATTTCACGTGTTTGACCATTGGCATCTATTCTATCTATCTTGTAATGAAAAATTCTTTCTATTGGGCTAACTATAATCGGAATTTTCTACTTGTTTGAACCTGTGCGGTATTATAAACTTGCCTGACAACAAACAGAATTTCTCCACTAATATGACCATTCCAATTGTGTACTGCTGGCTATATAGAAATCATAGTATTCCACTTGTCTGTGTCCATTACCATTTTCTAATTATGCGACCGTAGATACGAATTTCTACTTATCTTATAAAGCATCAGAATTTTTACTGGGCTGACCATAGATGGGAATTTCTACTTGCCTGGCGATGTATTAGAATTTCTCCTGGTCTGGCAATAGATGAGAGTTTCTACTTGTCTGGCCCTCGGTAGGAATTTCTACTTCTCTGACGATACATGAAAATTTCTACTAGTCTGACGATACATGAAAATTTCTACTAGTCTGACGATACATGCAAAATTTCTACTAGTCTGGCCATAGATGAGAATTTCTACTAGCCTGGCTATAGATGAGAGTTTCAACTTGTCTGGCAATCGATAGGAATTTTTACTTGTCTGACGATACATGAAAATTTCTACTAGTCTGACGATACATGAAAATTTCTACTAGTCTGACGATACATGAAAATTTCTACTAGTCTGGCCATAGATGAGAATTTCTACTAGTCTGGCCATAGATGAGAATTTCTACTAGTCTGGCCATAGATGAGAATTTCTACTTGTCTGACGATACATGAAAATTTCTACTAGTCTGGCCATAGATGAGAATTTCTACTTGTCTGACGATACATGAAAATTTCTACTAGTCTGGCCATAGATGAGAATTTCTACTTGTCTGACGATACATGAAAATTTCTACTGGTCTGGCCATAGAACAGAATTTCTACTAATCTGCCCATAGATGAGAATTTCTACTAGTCTGGCTATAGATGAGAATTTCTACTTGTCTGACCAAATATAAGAATTACTACTTCGTTGACAACATACGCACTTTTCTACCGGCCTCATCGAACATGACATTTTCTACTGGTCTGGCCATATATGAGAATTTCTACTTGTCTGACCATATATGAGAATTTTTACTGCGTTGACAACATTCGCACTTTTCTACTGGCCTCATCAAACAGGATAGTTTTTACTGGTCTGGCCATAAAAGAGAATTTCTACTTGTCTGACCATATATGAGAATTTTTACTGCATTGACAATATTCGTACTTTTCTACTAGCCTCATCGAACAGGACATTTTTTACTGGTGTGGCCATAGACGAGAATTTCTACTTGTCTGACCATATATGAGAATAATTATTTCGGTGACAACATACGCACTTTTCTACTGACCTCATCGAACAGGATATTTTTTACTGGTCTGATCAAATATTAAGTGTTTCTACTAGTTTCTGCTACCATGCTCATAACAAAACAATATATTCTTCCTGCCTGACCATACACGATGCTCAATCTACTTCCATCACAAGAAAAAATCCTCGATCTACTTAAACAACGAAAGTAACTACAATCTATCATAATCTAAACACTTATTCCACTTTAATCTTTTGCTGTAATACAATTTCAATTCTAGAATGTCGCGCTAACTTAATTTCTAAATAAATAGAAGATTTTCCCGAGCTCTAATGTAGAATTTAATGCTGCATGAGCTCCGAGAACACCTTCCCTAATTATCTCGGGTCGTAAACGTTTTCCAAAGCGCAACATCGGTCACCGAGCTCCGGGGAGTGTTCGCCAATTGCAGGGGCGGCAGGAATTAAGTAACGTCCAAGAAATTCCGGGAAACCGTAAAAATGCTCTACCCTGCTCGCTGCCGGATCCGCTCGAGCAGAGCGCGCCGGTGCTATTGCTCGGCCTTTTCCACGAATATACTCTCGCACACCACTCGCGGAACGAGCTCCGGAAACGAACTGCTTCGCGGTGGAAACATTTTTAACCGGCGCGCTCGTTTCTCTCTTTAAATCGCTCGATGCCACCGCGATATGTTATGGAGATCCATGGCACGGGATCGAGATCGAGCCCGTTCCTTCTTCCGAGCGCCGGCGAGGATCAGTTCACGTTGCGGTCACCCTTATACTTTTCGGATAATCGCGCCGCGATCTTCATCCATCCATCTTCCTCTAGTTTTTCCTTTTTCGCTCCCAACCACCTCCCGTCTTATCCACTCGCGTAATCGTGCTTTCGAGACTCGTTTCTTACAACGAAACTTCAACGATTGAGCTGGATTTCGAATTCTGATCCTCTTCAACGGAAGAGAAGAAACGTTCCCGGATCGGGCTCGAGAAATTAGATCCTGGCCCGACACTTGAAAGTAACTGGATCTCATTAGAGTCTCTTCCAAAATGATTTTGTTTCATTAACTTCGTGCAAATTAGGTCTAATTAATTGGTGTGCTTGTTTCAACTCTCTTTCTTTTTCTTTCTCTCTCTCTCTCTCTCTCTCTCTCTCTCTCTCTCTCTCTCTCTCTCTCTCTTTGGGTACTGCCTGCGTATCCGTAATACTATGCAATACTACTAGTGCACTTGTAATGAAACTGGCTACCGGAATTCCACAGCCAATTTGAAAAGTGAACTCTGTAGCTGTTGTTTCCAATTATTCCCACAAATACGAACTTTAAGCCGTTTTAACATAGTGTTTGGCCATTCTAAGTTTCTCCAGACACCTTCAGAAAAATACAATTAAAATTAGAAATAGTTTTAACACATACACAATTTGTTTCATTAATAAATATTGTATACGTTCTTGGATAATATGATACAACTGAAACATAAATAATATGAAACTACATTTATGAGACATTTCGACACTATTGGCATACATATACGGGTTCAAATAATTTTTTTCAGGAACCTAATTAAATAGCATCAATTTGTCAGTAACTCTAATTAATGTACATACGATTGCACTCAATGTATGCCTGTGATTCAGGTAGTATTAAATCGTACCATAAGTTCGTGCTGTTTACTGTTTTACTATTTAAATTAATATTTGAAACGTACTTTCAGAAACGAATAAATGTAACCACCTTCTCGTTCTACAACCTCTTCCCACATTTTCGGTAAAGATATTGTTACGCCAGCGTAGATTCGGCATTCTATATCTCTAATATAAAATACTCTGTTATAGAAAACTATATTCTCTTTGTTGGGAGAGGAGGAGTTAACAATATTATACCGTCACTATAAAATTTCTGTGGTTTTTCATTAAAATACTTTTCAATCCGCAGCACGAACTAATGGGACGACCTAATATAACAGTATTCTCTACACGCTATTGGTCAGAAAGGTCCAAGATTCGACAGTCTAAAATAATTCTAATTCATCTTAAAAAATGCAGAGTCGAAACTTAGGTCTCCTTTCATTCTCCCCGAGTTTTCTTTTGAACCACAACGATAATCGAATTAGTCCCATCGGTAATAGCATTACGTCGCTTTCCACTACGATAGCTTCGAGGTAGAGAAGCAACCGTAAATAATAGGATATTTTTCAGGAGTGTACTACAGGCTCGGACATCGACATCGTCCTCTCGGGTCACCCGCATTAAATCTGAACTGTCTTGATCATTGTGCTTCGGACGATAGGAACAATCGGATTTATTACGGTTCTATTTACTTAGTTGCTTCTTTTCGACTGAGGGAAGAGCGCTCAAGAAGTGCTTACGCTGCGGATTCATCGATGGAAACTGTTCAACGAAGAAAAGAGGATTCCGGTAAACATGTCGGGCACGAACAGATTATCTTCGGACAAGGAAACCGGCAGGAAACCGGCGGGAAACGTTATTAAAACCAGTCGCCTTTGATCCCCCTCGTATTTCCAGAAGAGGATCAAATATAAGGTAGCATTGAACGTGAAAAATTACCATCGTATCGTTCTCTTACGTTCATGTCAAAGAATGCGACAAAACGTATCCATTTCACGATAACTGTATCCTCCAGTCATTATTCCAATATCTCAAAAAAAAGGTGTTACCACTTGCAATAAGTTTTAATGCGATTGAACCAATATTTTATACAGGGTGGGGCTCTATAAACAGGTCACCTGAATGACTCGCTTGCATTTGAAGATAGAAGAAAATGCATCAGACCAAACTTACTTGATATCGAGGCGCTCGTAATCTGATGTCATTAATTTTTTTATAGGTAGCGACGTCAAGGAGATATGAAGGTCAACTCTGTTTTTTTTTAAATGAACGATATGGTTTTTTATTTACATTCTGATAGTGCCTTTCAAGGCGAAGACAATGACCTATTATGAAGGTCATTCAAGGTCACGCAATGTAACATGTTATTTACGTATTCACTGCTACTTCAAGTGTTCAAAATGACGACCTTGAACACGGAGACATAATCTAAAACGTTTTATTAATTTAAATTAAGTATTAATTTACAAATTGTTACTGATACATTATCCACTTACAAATTATTAATCATTTTTTTCACCGATGAATTGATCATAATTACTTCCCAGACATCTTAAAAGTATTAGTTGTGCCCAAACGTGTTTATTATTTCACAATTCCTTTCGTTGCGCCGAAATATACATGTTATAAGACGCATACATTTTGCGCAAGTTCAAGCACACGGCTAAATAGCTAAATGCTCGACGCGTGACCGACCTTCTTGTTTACTATGGCCCGAGCAATCGGGAGTTAGCGGGTAGGACAAGGGGTTAATAGGAAAATTGTTTGCATTAATTGCAAGACTCAGTTACCAAATGATTATTTATTTCTCTCTTCAGCGGTTTCATTAAATCGTAAAATTCATTAATCTCCTGGTTTAAAATCACATCCAACCAGTTTTGTTAAAAATGCGTAAAATTCGCAGTCTATGCATTGGCAGTGACTATATTATGTTAAAGGGTACACGATGAAAATTTCTACTGGTATATTTATTAATAAATCCTCCATTATGAATAATAGAGTTTCAAAAGTTACTAGGTGCTCATCGACAGTCAGTATGTTAAGAGTTAATTAGTGAATATTACTTTACATTTTTTCGATGCTGGACGGGCTAATTAATATTAATTTATACATGGCTCTGTCTTTCGAGATCCGCCTTGACTGTGTATGTCCGTTTGATGTGAATCGACCATAACGCTCCCGACCAATGAAAATCCCCGCGCCGATTATATTCCTGTTTATCGTCAAGGTTTTTGCGTACACGCGTTAATTATCCCGATGAAATTCCACGTGAGGCCGGCCGCGCTTTCCAATTAGCGTGATCAAGACGCCCAGCTCTTCATTACGACGGGTCTGATCAAAATCATCTCTATCCGATGAACAGGCGTGTTCCCGTTGCACGTGGCGGCTGATTAAAACTCAGCGTATCCACCGCGGCGGTGCACGAACAGTGCGTGACGTTTACTACATCGACGCGTGACGTACGGCTGCGTGGACACGCATTCACGTGGATACCGGTCCATTCAATGACGGACACGCGACAACGACGACACCGTCCGACAAATTTTTCAGTCCAGTAATCAAACCGTGGCTTTCAATTCGACGGTGAATGCAGACCGCGCGACTTTGAAACTGTTTGAAAACCTCCGACCGGAAAGCACAGCAGTTTTCAATATGAATAGAAAAAAATAGAAAAAATTATTTCATAATTTTTCCGAAATTATGTGTAGTTGGAAATAAATATATTTTCTTCGCAATAGTGTTCGCAAGATTGAGTCCTGTAGGTCTGATCATTGAGGGACTTATTCTACTTGTGAACTGCGTGATGGATTTGTCACCGGTTATTCTACTTGTTAGTACAAAGTAGGACAAATTATTCTTAATAGCTTGGCATAATCGTTACATTATTTTAATATGCAACGGGTAATCTACTTTTAATGGTAATATATAAATAATTTTGGTTAAAAAAAAAGTTAGCTTTCACATCAATTTAAAAAACTTTTAGTGAGGGAGGTCTAGTTTTGTCTGATCGTTGAGGGACTTATTCTACTTGTGAACTGCGTGCTGAATTTGTCACCGGTTATTCTACTTGTTAGTACAATGTAGGACAAATTCTTCTCAATAGCTTGGCACAATCGTTCTATTATTTTAATTTTCATCGGGTCATCTACTTTTAATGGTAATATATAAATAATTCAAGTTAAAAGAAAAGTTAGCTTTCACTTCAATTTAAAAAACTTGTACTGAGGGAGGACTAGTCTTGTCTGATCGTTGAGGGACTTATTCTACTTCTGAACTGCGTGATGGATTTGTCACCGGTTATTCTACTTGTTAGTATAAAGTAGGACAAATTATTCTTAATAGCTTGGCATAATCGTTACATTATTTTAATATGCAACGGGTAATCTACTTTTAATGGTAATATATAAATAATTCAGGTTAAAAGAAAAGTTAGCTTTCACTTCAATCTAAAAAACTTTAAGTGAAGGAGGACTCGTCTTGTCTGATCATTGAGGGACTTATTCTACTTATTGTCGCACAAAAAGATCTCCCGTTGATATACCGAAGGAGTTATTTAAGTATGATTCTCTTTCATTCGTCCCTATTCTACTTGGCTGGTTAAATATAGACTTAATTCAGATGTCTGAATAACTGCACCTTATTCTACTGGCTTAATTCGAAATGACACCTATTCGACAAAATTAGGTAGTTCAATATACAAATAGTTACGGCTAAAATATAAAATCAGTTTTTAATTAATTTGGAAAAGGCTCGGACATTTAACGTTGTCCACCTATTGTTGAAAAGACAGTTTTCATAAACATCCCGGATACATGATGTTTAAGTATTATTCCGGTTTATTTGACCCTGTTCTATTAGACTGGTTATACATAAACCTGAACTGCATGTCTGATTTATTACATCCTATTCTACTTGTCTAGCGCAACATGGGACACATTCTATTAACCTATTTAGCTCCGAATAATCGTTATTCCAGTTGCCTAAATATTCGACATATAATTCACATGTATTCGCAATATAAAACTAAAAATCAAACCACACATAATTTTTTAAAAATTTACACTACCTTTTAATTTTTACATTCGTAGCTAATTGCATACTGTTTCTAAAATGAAGACGATTATTATAACATAAAAACTCTTACAATTCAAAGTAATATAATATTCTACTTTATTTTTACACAAAATGTTCAAATTATGTATATTTCTTGTCAGCTTGCAGAAACGTTCCAATTTACGTCCTAACTTAACCAATAATTTCTATGTTGTTTCTACAAAGGAAGAACAATGCGATATATTCAAATCATTTATATTTTATTTTCTTCTTAAATCAACCAACAATTCTTCCACTATTTAACTGCTGTAGAATCCATCTGGCGAATTCGCGTGAGTAGTGTTTAAAATTAAAAGATCGCCAAGTTAACAGTTTAAATCGCGAAAATATGGCCGCTAATAATTTTCGAAAGTTAGTAAGGATATTACTTATTCCGTGGCAAGCTCATGTCATGAAATCTTCATTTTTCACGCGCATCGTGCGCGAAGCGTCCGCTACATAGTTACAGTTTAGCAACTCGATTACCGTTTAATTAATACACACTCGGACGATCGTAAAATCTGTGCTTCTCTCCCGGCAAGACGGGGGGGCAAGAAGAGGAGCGTGAGCTAACTTCCCTCGTAAACTGATCTTTCCTTCATCCATCCGCGCAGCCTCTTTTAAGGCAGTTTAGAGTTGCAACTTCCTCGAATCCGCTTCGCGAAGAAGCGTACAGCGGGTGAAAGATTGCGAAACAAGGTGGACGATCGTAAACGCGCACCGATCGCGTTATAAAATCCCGTGGAAGAGATCGATAATTCCGTTTTGTTCGTCGTGAATGCTCGCTGAACAAGCTTCGTTGAATGTCGGACAAGCGACGGTAAAAACAGAATCCGATTCGGGACGGAAACGTCTACGCGCTGCACTGTGGGCCACAATCGCAAGAAGCTGGACTAAATTATTGTCTTTGTTAATTATACCTTATTCATTACAAACAGAACGATTTTAGATGTTTCTTGGAGTTCTGGAATTGAATTCTGGTATTACTTATTTGCTAGAATGAGAAACTGTCTTCCTAAAACTAGCCCGTTATTTTGAGCAATTAATGTTTTATGGACGTACTCTCGCAAGCAATTAATCTCGTCATTTTCGTAAGAAGATGAAACCGAAACAATGAAAATTCCCATATCATTATTCAAGACAGTTTTCATATTATTGCCCTCTAGCCTATAAATTGCTAAACATTTAACTGCTATATCAGAAAACAGGTTTCATTTATTAAATATATAAAAGTTTCTTAGTAGAAACAGATAAATGCCTGTACTATAAAAATCCGTTCTAACTTGGCAAGAAAGTATTCGTTTAAACATAAAACGTGGCATTACCGCTCAGGTCGCGGAGAACACTGACTGATACATGGCTTCAAGAGATTCGAACTCGGCTATTATCTATTTAACAAATGAGATCAGATATAAGTCCTCTTCAGTCTACCTCAATCAGGTATTAGCTGACGAAAAGACCAAGTTTTAGCCTATTTCATGACGTCAAAATTTGTTTATCACTAGACAGTGGATCTTTATGTAAAATAAAAATTTTCTACCTAAATTGCAAAAAATTGGAATGAAATAAAAATTTATTTTCTTTCTTAATGTTTAATAAGTTGAAAATAATATAACAGTATTTTTAAATTCTTCTAATGTTTTCACTGTTACATATTGCACCTACTCATTTTTGTCATAAATGCATAAAATCCGTTGTTTATTTATCACGTTCGCTATCACCGCCGCATAATGCAGCGTGTTTTCTTTATCAGTTTATGACAACGTCCTGCAACAAATTTGTAAATAAACAATATTGTTACGCTGAAAATAATAAAATAGATATAGAATGTCCTCGGTCTAAAAATAATTGTATATTCTGCTTATTTGGAGTGCAATAAATATATTCTAAAAAGACCCATGTCGATCAAGGACATATTCTAAAAAAAAATTGGTGTGTGTTTAGACCACATGGAAGTGAAACTTCTTTCTTTAATTTTTTTTCGTATTTTTGTTAACACTTTATGACATTTAATTTTCTATGATTCTATTATTGAAACAATTGGCTTGTGATAGCTAAAATATGATATAAATATTCTTGATTCAATTTTGTTTAAATGTCTTGCAAATACTGCATCGAGTGTTCTTCCTGATCTTGTTGTCGATTCATTAGGATTATTTACCATTTCAATCTTAATTTACTTCTAAAAAATTCTATTAATAATTTTAATTGTTCCGATGCAAAGTTCGCGTTGAAATCTCCACTTAGCATCATCGAAATTTTATCATAATCTTTATTAAGCAATTCCGAACCCTCAACCGTATATTCCAATAGAATAGAATTTCGTTTCATCGTTTCATCTACCGCGCCTAAAGAAGTTTCACATTAAAAACACCCTGTGCTACGGTGCATGATTTTCTTCTCAAACCCCGGTTACGAATGCGTTAATTAATTCCACCTATTTTATAGAAACGGCGCATTGCGCGCTCTAAGCATATCATCGTCGGATCAACAGTTAGTTCAAGTTCTCGTTAAATCTGTCGGTCTGGAAGGTCAATTTTCTAGCCTCATAGGAACTGCGTAGTCGTTGCTGCTGCTGCTTGCAGTTCGAAGCAAGAAAATGAACAAAAACGCGGGAATTCCGAGCGAACAGGATCGATGTTTTCGCGCAAACAAGAACGTCGCCCCGGCTCAAAGAACGTATCACGGAAAGCCCGCGTTAATTTCCACGGCGGCGCGTTAAGTGCTGGTGTAATTAACGTGATCCTGTAATGGCCGCTTCAGAACGCTGACGTCCCGGGTTTATTTCGCGCGGTGTAACCCGCCCGCTACTTTAAAGCCGGCCGAGTTCGACTGGCAACTACTTCGCGAAACCGCGGCTCGAGCTCGGAACCCGCAGAAACTTCGTCGCCTTGTGTACCGCTCGCGAGATATATGCATATACGCCAGGACGGTAACATTACGGGGATAAATGAACTTGACGGCCTCTAAACTGTCCTTGGACAACGCGGGATGCCGAGCCCTTAGTCCGCACGCGCGAATAGTTCCAGAAGTAATCCCATTTCGGTCGTCCGATCAATTTCTGTGCTCCACTACTTGCTTCATACAGTGGCTCGACTAACTTAACCCTCGTGCGGTCTTTCGGTACCAGTTCTGACCAATTCAAATTTGTTTTCCTTTGTACAGGTCGAGTCATTTAACTGTGACACACTCGTGAACTATTTATTGTGTCAGTAAAATTTTCAAACAAAAGTTATTTGCTATCATGCCGGACATATAACGTAATAATTAGTTTTTCGATTTTCTTTTGCACTCGGAACTATTTCAGCTCCAAAACCAAACATTTCTTCCCACCTAGAGTATTTCCATTCTATCCGATTCTTTTAATCTGATAATTTAATAATTTATTATATACAAACAAATGGAACAATGCGAAAAATATTTTGGACAGTGTATAGCAATTTTTAATAGTGACTCAGAGTCGCCACTCAAGTGCGAAAGGTTAATACAGTATTTAATCGAAAAGTGTCATAGAATTCTGAACAAGAAGTGTCCCAAAACAATCCCCTCTCCTGCGAGGCCTCGCTCGCCGAGAAGTATGACATCATACGGGTCGTGTATATCGGTAAGGCCACTACTAATCCAATGACAAAACTTCCTTACTTTTTATTATTTTTTTATGGAACTTTCACGAGCATATTCGTGGCATTTTTTTAATGAAAATGATACCAAATAAGATATAATGAGAAGCTAGGAGGACCACGAAGGAAGACTGTTCCGCGGAAATAAGAACAGTCCCGTAGGTCTGATCATTGAGGGACTTGTTCTACTTCTACACTGCATGTTGAATATGTCACCAATTATTCTACTTGTTAGTACAAAGTAGGAGAAATTCTTCTTAACAGACTAGCATAATCGTTACATTATTTTAGTATGCAACAGATAATCTACTTTTAATGGTAATATATAAATAATTCAGGTTAAAAGAAAAGTTAGCTTTCACTTCAATTTAAAATACTTTTAGTGAACGATTCCAAATTGCCTCTGAATAATTGCCATACATACTGAGGAGCCAGGAGGACCACGAAGGAAGACTGTTCCGCGGAAATAAGAACAGTCCCGTAGGTCTGATCATTGAGGGACTTGTTCTACTTCTACACTGCATGTTGAATATGTCACCGATTATTCTACTTGTTAGTACAAAGTAGGAGAAATTCTTCTTAACAGACTAGCATAATCGCTACATTATTTTAGTATGCAACAGGTAATCTACTTTTAATGGTAATATATAAATAATTCAGGTTAAAAGAAAAATTAGCTTTCACTTCAATTTAAAATACTTTTAGTGAACGATTCCAAATTGCCTCCGACTAATTGCCATACATACTGAGGAGAAAGGAGGACGAAAACCGGCAGCGGCCCTTTTTCGCGAAACTTTCTTGCGAGGACGCGCGCGGCCGACTCGGTAAGATCGATGCGCTTATGCTAATTCCCGGAGCATTGTTCACATTTAAATTTCCTCGCCGCGGCGCTATCTTTCGACTGGCTGTACGTGAGAACAGAGAAGGAGAAAGAACAGAAAAAGAAAACCGAAAGTTTTCCATACGAGCATGTACGTGATACTTCGTTGCGATACGTCTTTCTGGGAGGTTGAAAAGTTCTGTCGTAAGAGCGGCGAAACTAAACGCGAGGAAAGTTCGAAGTTGCCCCGGCCGTGCACCGTGGGAAATTTATGTTTCTCGGTATGGACGTCGTAGTTTATTCTGTGCTTACGGTCCGCGTGGAAATTTGAAGATATCGTGATACGCTGGGACCGTTTCATGGCAGTTCAATTGACGTCCGGGGTATCTGGAACTGCGGACACTCTCCCGCTCTCAGTCTTCGATAACTGCTGTGAAATGGGACACTTAAATTCGAACGCGAGTGTGGAGATATTTCACTTAAATCTGTGCGAGATCGGCTCTGTTGATACCCGCGAAATGCATTATAGTCTGGAGAATTCTATTAAGAGAGGCGATACATTTTTGCTGAATATAAACGTCGACGCAGACCGTATCTATCCTATTCGCCTGATACCGACGCTGTATTCCACTTGTCTGGCCAGAAACCAAGCTATACTACTCCCCGTCCGACCTGTGGATATCGCTTTCTATTTCTTTGATCTGGAAATGTCTATATTCGAGTTCACTGATCCCGGTTCTCTTGCTGATCCACTTGTCTGACAACGACGATCCTATTCCACTAGTCCGACTATAATATTCTTGCATACGAAATGTCCGATTCTTAACAGTCCAACAACCGCACCTTTTTTTCTAAACATACTTATTCCAAGGTGAACTATCAATGAATTACAATTTTTCTTAATTGTACAAGCTGTAACAAAATGTTTTGTTACAGCTTCACCAGATGATTCTACTGCAGCTTTGAATCGATGGTTATCTGTACAAAAAAAAAGTTGCCGCGAAATTGACCTTGACGGAAAAATTCAAGCTCATATTTTTTTATTGCATCGTATAGTACTCATTCGGAGGAACAAAAGTCTCACAGGAACAGAAGTCTCACAGGAACAGAAGTCTCACAGAAACAGAAGTCTCACAGAAACAGAAGTCTCACAGGAACAAAAGTCTCACAGGAACAAAAGTCTCACAGGAACGGAACTATCACAGGAACAAAAGTCTCACAGGAACTATGCGTCTTGCAGGAACTATGCGTCTCAAGTCAACTGTTCTCTTGAAAAACGAATGTAAAGTTTTGTAAACTATTTTATTCGGTGTCGGTCCTTACGTTCCGCAGAGGTCAAAAAAAATATTTCCTGCACAATAATTGTCCCTGGCCGGACCCGTGTTGTGGACAATTATCGAGCATTCGCCGTACTCAGTACCATACATTTTATCATTTAAAATTTTTATTTCGTTAAATACATTACTTTGATTTTATGGGATTTTTGTGGTTGCTGCTTTGGCAGTCAAAATGTTAATGGAACGACCTCGAACATTTTCACATTACTGTCAACCATGCATGACTATTAATTTTAATAGAATATTAAACCGAGGTGATAACATGAAACTAATGGTCCAAAATTTCGCGATACTGGTCGACGTGGTCAAGAACTTGTTGAACCGGAACCAATCTTTGTTAACAAGCACCGGAAGCGGACCCACACGGCGAACGGTTCCATTCGCAATGACGGGAAGCGATCTTAAGTGTTTAATAATATGTCAACGGCCCACTCGGCGTGCCTGTTACCTGTTTGATTATGCGCCGGTTTACGTTGTAATTAGCGCGGCCGGTTTGACCACACCGACCAGATACTCATGGAACAGTAACTCATGTGACCCGGTTGCGAGCACTGAATTACATAATACACCGGCCGACGCACGTACTACGCGAACGCTGCAAATGACATTTCCATGACGTATGCACGTGCAAAATGAACGGGGGACCATTGTCGTGGTCAGCCAGCGCTACGCGGAAAACAGCTTTCCATGTGAACACTCTTCAGCCAGCGGAATTATCGTCACCGGACTCTTCAGCAATTTTAACGAGCATTGTTGCCCGACGGACGCGGACAAAAACTTCAAATCACGTTCCTTTAATCGCTTTGCACTGACTCGCTGCTTAATTCACTTGACAGAACGACAATAAAATCATGTGGGTAAAAACAAATTCGGTCTCACTTCGCTGGACTTCTTTACAAAAATTATGGAAAGAAAATGTAATTCTCTCTCTCTCTCTCTCTCTCTCTCTCTCTCTCTCTCTCTCTCTCTCTCTCTCTCTCTCTCTCTCTCTCTCTCTCTCTGAATTATTTAGTAAATTAAAAATTTATCCGAAAGTCTATTCATTCGTTTGTTAGTTTTTTCTATGAACGTAAGCTTCTCATTTTTACTTATGTTACCATTAAACACGGTAGAGTAGTTAAATTTTAACACTAAACCTACCGATGTCAAATGATCGGTTTTATGTTTTTCAATTATTGGAATTATAAAAATTCGTTTATGAAAAATAATGGAATAAACTTCCTTGTCCGAACATCTATTATATTGGAAATTACGGCCAATCTGAATGAATCTAGTGTTGCCATTTTTAGAAGGTAACATTCGCTGATAGTTTTAACACTAGGTTTACGGGCGTTTCTTATATACCTATCTCTACAAGCACCCGTCAAATTGACGGGTAAACGAAAATACACATTTCCTTTAAAAAATCGATTTATTCAAGTTAAGTCTAAATTGAACAATATTAGGCTTCACGTTTAAATAAATAATTAATAAGTAAAAAGTCTTTTTTTTTTAAACTATCACGGAAATGGTAATAATAATATTAACGGTACAGGGTATCCTTCTAACTCTCCACTTTCAATATACTCAGAACTTGCACTGTCAGCTTCGCTTTGGTCTAATTCATACTGATCTTCTTCGGAGGTATCCTCAGAACAATCTTCAGAGATGTTGACAATTTTGTTCAATATTTTATTATATCTCCTGGATTTACTCATGATTGCTAGAAAAGGGGGATTGGTCAAAATAAAAAAATACTGTGCCCAAATTCAATTACCCTATTGTAAATACTTACAATAAGCGGAGACTGTTTACAATAACTGAAACTTTTGCACACTGTCTTTGAAAAACGTTCTTACACTGTCACTGCAGCAATCATACTGAAGATCAGAAATAAACACTCAGGCCATACAATCCGCTTTAGTTTACATTATCGAGGCGCGATTGATATAACGAATTGTAGGAGGAGAAAATAAAGACTTTACTTTTATTCTTATATTTATTATTTGACGAATTATTTGACGATCGAAGCAAACATATAAGGATTGTTTATGAAATAAGCTAGACCGTCAATTTGACGGGTTTCGTAGAGATAGGTATACTACATAGAAATTTCAAAGATTAGAAAACTTTAGGAAAAAATAATTGTGTGTATAAATTCTTTGGATGAAGTGATTAATTTACGATGCAAAATGGTTTTTGGGATATTTCATTTCAAAATTTGAAATCCGTCAAATTGACGGGTCCCGTAAACCTAGTGTTAATGTTTGGTAGCTTCAGTGTTAATAAATTTGTACAGCCTGTCTGATTTGGATCTGTTGGTTTGTAACATAAATTCGTTCGGTAGCAAGTGTAACTGTGTGTTAATTGTAACGATTTAATTGTAACTCATTGCTAACGCCGATAACTGTGGCTAAATACAAAATATTATTGTCAACGATTTTATAATTTAATGATTCTAATTCTTTACTTGTTCCTAAGATTTTAAATAGAATAATTCAAATCCTTAAGAAATATAAGAATACAATTATTAATCTTTCCGGGATTTATCTACTGACAACGTTTAAAGTCTGACCAGAACTAATAATTATGCAGGAGTTATACGAAATGCTTCTATCGGAGCAGGAGGCCAAATCGGAGTGGAATGCATCGAATTTCAGTACCGGTGCATAGGGAATCGAAAGAGCATCAGTATTCGATGTTTCTCAGTAGCGCAAGCCCAGCCATCCTTTTGATCGAACGACCGGAGAGAAATTCGGGGGGCGTGAACGATCGTAAATTTTTACGCTGCAGATTACTCGGTGCCGAGGCAGTGAATACCGCGTTTTAACAGATCGTAAACTTTTTTTACGCTGCACAGGTACATGCAACACGCGTGCGCGTCTTGCTGTGCGTTCGTGTGCATCAATTATTTAAAAGACTACAATAAATCGCTCGTAAAACAGAAGAAGGCTCGAATCTTACTCTGCAAATTACATTTAAAATTCTTTTGAAGTGTCTGCTTCATTGTTAGCATCGTACAGGACAACTTGGGACCAGTTTGAACTATAATTGCAATCGTTCTCACAAAATTCGAATTTTCTAATAGCGCATTCGAATCTTTGGTTATTTTTATTTGGCTCAACAAGCAGAGCAACATTGATTTCAAGGGTAGAAAAAATATTACAAGAGTTAACCCATGGTAGGTCGATGGGATTCGGGTCAATTTTGACCCAATGTTACAAACATTCCCCCTAAATTCTAATTTTCAGTCAGTTACAATAAAATCGTTAACTATTTTTAACGTGTTCAATAGGAAGAGCAACATTGATCTCAAAGAAATAGATACAGAAAATATTGGAGGTATTAACGCATGGTAGGTCAAACATTCGCTCGGAATTCTAATTTTCTAGCAGTCAGTTAAAATCGTTAATTATTTTTATCGTGATCAATAGGAAGAGCAACATTGATTTCAAAGAAATAGATACAGAAAATATTGGAGGTATTAACGCATGGTAGGTCAAACATTCGCTCGGAATTCTAATTTTCTAGCAGTCAGTTAAAATCGTTAATTATTTTTATCGTGATCAATAGGAAGAGCAACATTGATTTCAAAGAAATAGATACAGAAAATATTGGAGGTATTAACGCATGGTAGGTCAAACATTCGCTCGAAATTCTAATTTTCTAGCAGTCAGTTAAAATCGTTAACTATTTTTATCGTAATCAATAGGAAGAGCAACATTAATCTCAAAGAAATAGATCAAAAAATATTGGAGGGATTAACGCATGGTAGGTCAAACATTCGCTCGAAATTCTAATTTTCTAGCAGTCAGTTAAAATCGTTTACTATTTTTATTGTGATCAATAGGAAGAGCAACATTGATCTCAAAGAAATAGATACGGAAAATATTGGAGGGATTAACGCATGGTAGGTCAAACATTCGCTCGGAATTCTAATTTTCTAGCAGTCAGTTAAAATCGTTAATTATTTTTATCGTGATCAATAGGAAGAGCAACATTGATTTCAAAGAAATAGATACAGAAAATATTGGAGGTATTAACGCATGGTAGGTCAAACATTCGCTCGAAATTCTAATTTTCTAGCAGTCAGTTAAAATCGTTAACTATTTTTATCGTAATCAATAGGAAGAGCAACATTAATCTCAAAGAAATAGATCAAAAAATATTGGAGGGATTAACGCATGGTAGGTCAAACATTCGCTCGAAATTCTAATTTTCTAGCAGCCAGTTAAAATCGTTAACTATTTTTATCGTGATCAATAGGAAGAGCAACATTGATCTCAAAGAAATAGATACGGAAAATATTGGAGGGATTAACGCATGGTAGGTCAAACATTCGCCCGAAATTCTAATTTTCTAGCAGCCAGTTAAAATCGTTAACTATTTTTATCGTGATCAATAGGAAGAGCAACATTGGTCTCAAAGAAATAGATACAGAAAATATTGGAGGAATTAACGCATGGTAGGTCAAACATTCCTCCCCTCCCTTCCAATTTTCTATTCTATTAACCTTCTTCAAATCGTTAGCAATTTTTATTGATTTCGCTACGAAGAACAACATTAGCTTCAAAGAAATAGATTCAGAAAAGATGCAATAGAAAATGTATGTGTAAAAGTTTGAATTTAGCCAGGACTGCTATGAAATCGTCAAAAGTATCCATCTAGTAAAATTTAAAGACGCTTTTGAACACAGTAGTTTGAAACTACTTGTCGGTAGACTTGATATTGTTCTAACGAGATTCGAAAGTTACGCGGAAGTGGCGAAACCGGCGCTCAACCATAAACTTGAGAAATAATTCAAGGTTTCTGAAAGTCTGCTCTTTTCCAAGAACAAAGTCGCCCAGTCCCTGTCGCTCGATTTATTCTACGATTTTTGGGCTAAACTCGCGACCAAAATAGTCCGGTCGATTTTTTCGTTTTTTTACACATATTCTCGCGGAAACCGCGTATCCTCGAAAAATATTCCCGTCGATGGCCCGTGAAATGGACACGGCAACTGCCACCACCGTCATTGCCATGAATTTTTAATGTCGAGCCCGACCCCGGATTACCAGCTAATATTTACGTCGATCGCGGACCGCGCGTTCGGTGAGAACCGTCATTTGCATCGGCAGGAGAAACCGGGAAAAAATGGAACGAATAAAATGGTAGTTGCGAACCGTGAAAAACGGGACAGCGAACGATTATGCGAGGGCGTGGTGAAACCGATTATTCGGGCGTAGCACACCGGTGTGTTTTGGGAGACATATTCTCATCGAGTACGCGAGGTATAGTGATTTTCTGCCGAATAGCGCGCGATCCTGTGTAAAAAAAAGTTAATGGATTCGTCTGGGAAAGTGACAATGTGTCCGCATCTAGCAAACAAGAATAGATTCACCGTTTGCACGAAACTGGTAAAATACAGGGTGTCCCGTAACTGGTGGTACAACCGAGCAGGGGATGATTCTACATGAAAAACTGAGTCGAAAATATAGAATAAAATTTTTTGATACAAGGCTTTGTTTTCAAGAAAAATGAGTGAAGATTTGTCTAGTGCGCGTGCACTCGGATTACTTGCGGCTCAACGGAGTTTATTCTGAGTTACCTCAACCTTTTTCCGCAAAGGTTTTCGAGGTTAGTATACATCGAATAAATAGAAGGTCGAGGTTACAATGTTAGAATTACCTTTGAGGAATTTGTTTAATTCATAAATTGCTCGAAGTGCCGCCCACGTTGTTGTAGACATAATTGTGCTCTTCGTATTAAATCCCTTCGAACTCTCTACTTCGTACAGAGTATCTATTTGCAAGTAGAAATGGACAGCAATGGTCAGACACGTTACCGATAGCATAGTAATTTTTCCTAGCGAATATTGTTCCTTCTCGATAAAACTGATCTGTCAATAAGTTAATCTTTAAATTGAGCATTCTGTTATACGCCAAAGAGTCTGTAATAACATAATTAAAAAAAGGTATGAATGATAATAAAATTTAGCATATTACGAAATGTAGCAGTGCCTCTATTTTAATTTCTACAGAAGAAATTTTTTGAGAAAATAAGAAGTTTTCTCTATTCTTCTGATTTCTATAAAATAACACCTGGAAATGTTCAATTTGCATACACATTCGCAACTAGAAATTATTGTATTTTGCTAAACAACTTTCTCGAAAGTTTAGACAGTCAAAAGCCTCTGCCGCCAGTTTCACGCTTGTAAAAACAACCCAAACATTCCAATAGGATTTTATTGAAATTTCCGGCGAGTGAAAAATGCATAAAAAACGCGCTCGGGCTGCAATGATAACAATTACGGGGCTCGGGGTCCGAATAACCACGGACACTAAAAACAACTCATACAAAAATGATGACACACGGAGAATTAGTTATTAGGTGGGAGAAAGAGTAGGGAAAAACAGAGAACGAAAAAAGCAACGGGAATAATTCAATTCGGGCGGCGAACCACCGAGCCGGAATAGTTGATTGTTATACAAGAGCTATTAAAATCCAGATCGACAAATAAATCAGAATTTTCACGGAGAATAATAACACCAAGTCAGCAGAGTGGGCGGCGGCGAGCGCCCAGTCAGCGGAAACGCGAAAACGTTCGACCACCGACAACAACGCGAAACGATTATTAACGAAAAACGCCCACGATGGACCGCAACCGGTGACTTAAATTTTTTAGCCGTCAATTCGCTCGATCGAACACCCGTCCAATAAACCAACCATAGTCCGTTACCTTTTAATTCGATTACCCGCGGAAAATTGACACGCACTGCAAATAAGAGCGCTAGTTGCACCATCGAAGGAAAACATTGTAATCCCTCGCTGATTTGCTACGGGGATAATTCATTTACTACGGGGGGATAAATTAATTGGATCGAGACGATCGCCTTGTTCTCAAACTGGGCGAAATTACGCGAATATTCAAGTGGAAGATTATCGGAAAATTCAATCAGAAAAAGAACGAAATTTTTAATTTTGAAAGTAGAACTACGTTTTGATATTTCACTTATTCAATTACACTATTTTATCACTCTATGCTCTCCCAATTTGCGAATTTATTAATATTCAATCATTAATAAACAGATAAGATCTTTCTAAAAAATAAAAATGTTCTATCTGAATTGCAACAATCTGATGTGAAATAGAACTTTATTTTCTTTCTCGATATGTTTAACAGGCTGAAAATAATATAACAGTGTTTTGAAATTCTTCTAATGCTTTTACTATTTTAACACGTTAAGCGCCACGCCAGCACGTGACAAAATTCTAAGAAATCGAATTAATTTTTTAATGTAACCCGTTACTGACAAGTCAAGATTTATTACAGTCACAGCTTGTTTAACTTTCTTATAATTCGTAGGTCCAATCAAAATTTTAATTTACTTCGCCTGTCAACCTACGAAATTACGTTGAAATCTAGTAAAAAATATGTGTCAGTCACGTATGACTGACGTGGCAGTGAACGTGTTAAATTTTTTTTTTTATTAGAAAATCTTAAATTACTCCTACTACTCATTTTTGTCAGGTTTGCGTGAAACCTGCAGTCTATTAATTTGCATATGCAAATTGTTACAATATGATTAAACATGCGTGTGATTGATAATTAATCATGTTCTATATACGCTTTTTGTGGGCAAATGAAATTTTCTAAACATTCTGGGTTGTATAAAATCGTTTATAAAAATCAGAAATTCGAACAAAAATCTACGATCTCAGCAAAAACATTGTTACACCATACAGCGTAGGATTTTTGTTGTGCTAAAACAGTTCAGGAGCGATGCAATTTTCTTGGCAACTAACGAGCACGATGCTTTAAGTCAGTGAGTTCCAACGTATTCCCCTCAGTGATGCCAGAAATGTCAGCTTTTCGCGCACGCGTATTCGCGCGTGGCATCAGTACTGTACTAATTTCAAATTTTTGAGAATTCTTTAAGGCCCTGTTTTAAAAATAATGTTTTTCATTCAACATTCACATACTTCCATTACCTAAAAAAGTTCGGATTATACAGGATAACATAATATAAAATTTTATTTTATTTGGCAGAATCTATAAAGAATACCAACATTTGTTGCAAGCCAAAAGAAAACTGCCAAGAACCTTTCCAGTATCCAAAATAACAAAAATATATTTTCTAATTATATAAATAAACAAGTAAATAAAAAATAACGTCCGTTATCTTCAAGTTCGTCGATGGCAGTTCTAGGTCCCGGCACGCCACCTAGACGTTTCTCTTTTTTTGCGCGTATACGTTACTGGATTCCGCGCGCGCCGCAGTACGCGTGCGCGAAAAGCTGACATTTCTGGCATCACTGATTCCCCTCCGAGAACTGCAAGGTCCCCACCATCGAACCTCTTCCTACTACTACGTACAGCCGTAGAGTTAGTGAGTGTTGCGAACGCCGCGCGGCTCTCGTGGTGGGAGCTTCCCACTCACTGATATATATACTATGGCAGTGATGGGCAATTTTGCCTCAATTGAGGCAAAACCGTCCACACCGTAGCGCTCTCTGTCCCCTTCCATCAAGCGCGGTACAATGGGGCAACGAAGACACGAGACATCAGCGTACGCAACGAATGTGCGTGCTGCATGAAAGAGAGGTTGTCTTCCTCTGCATATATCCACTGTACTATGGATACGGTATTGCCATAAGCCAGCTACACAGCTTTTTGTCCCGAATTGAACAGTAGATTTGGATGCCAGCGCCGCTATCGTGCGACCGGTGTACTGTACCCCTCGTACTCCTCTTCACCCCGTGATCCTCTATACTTCGCCATGTGTTTGCGTCCCTCTAGATGGCGCTGCTTTCAATCGAGTTGATTGGACGTCATTGACACGCTACGAAATAAAAAGTGTCGATGACGTCCAATCAACTCGATTGAAAGCAGCGCCATCTAGAGGGACGCAAACACATGGCGAAGTATAGAGGATCACGGGGTGAAGAGGAGTACGAGGGGTACAGTACACCGGTCGAACGATAGCGGCGCTGGCATCCAAATCTACTGTTCAATTCGGGACATTTCCAGAATCCGAATACCGTATCCATAGTATATATATCAGTGTTCCCACTACTATACATTATAACGATGAAGTCTAGGAGTGGGGGTACCTAACCTAAGCGTGGAAGGTGCCTCGAATAGCTCCGGAGCTACTGGTTGGAACTGCCTGCTTCAAGTAATTCTCTGCTCGTGAATGGTTTTGACTACAAAGCACCACCCGGCCGCTTCGGAGGACGAAAATTTGTCAGCGTTTCTTCGGACGGGCCCCGATCGATTCCGCGAGAAAACTCAATTGTTCGAGCATTCGATATAAGTTCGGCCGATCGCTCAACAAGAAGGATTATCTTGAAACAGGCACCACGGCCCATTGTTTCCCGCGATTAACGAGGGAACCGCCACACCGATCCCCGATTCTCCTAACATTTCTGATCTATCGATCGCTGCGGCGCCGCACTCGACGGAGAAGATTAATCAGCCGTCCGAACGTCGCGCGGATTAATTTATCAAATGAATTAATGAATGAGAGTTATGTGTCGGGCTTACACTCGGCGGAACGTTAATCGCCGTAAAACATGTGTTCGCTGACTGGGGAAGAAAGGAGAAACGTTCGAGAGAATGGATGAGAGACACAGCGAGAGATCGAGGAAGAGAGAGTGTAAGACAGAGAGAGAGAGTGAGGTAGTAGTGCGAAGCTCGTGCACGCGGAACAACAATGCGCCGGGCAATAAAAACGGGAGGATGACTAGCGTAAAACGAGATGGAATGAAACAGGCCGCATTCGAGACTCGCCCCGGAAATCCAAGACTTTTCGAAACGAGGGTTTCGCGCGGCCGAACAACCCTTTCCCGGTGATAAACCCGCCTTGAAAGGAATTCAGGCTTCCGGCGCGCGTTACCCGGGGCCCCGTTGATTACGGTAATGGAGCCGCGCGGCCTGCTAAATTGAACATTCAGTGGACGATGAAAAACTGACGGAACGGTTCATATGATTAATTCCGACCGAGGATGGATTAGCTGTTTCAGTTCCAGAAATCTTCGCCAGCAAGAATACCCGCTAGTTTCTTCGATGCTCGAGACGCTCGCAATACTCCTTTCACTTTCAAAAGGAATTCAAACGCTCGAGCACAGCACTGAAGATTTTATACCTCCGTTTTATAGGACAGGCAAATGTTTTGTTTGCAAATACGTGCGTTACAATGCACGTTTAACGTTATAACAATTTGCTTCAATATAGAGCAAACAATTTTTTAACAAGGACATATCTTTTTATCGCTTATTCCAGTAGCTCTTCAACTTTTTAGAGATCGGCACCCCCTTTCAATCTAAAAATAAGTTCTCACACATCGTTGAAAAATATATTTCTATTTTTTTATCTAGGAAATTACATCTATTGCGAGATAATTTATTTATTGAGAAGTAGACACATATATTTTATTATTAACTTTTAGCTGTACTATCTCCGCGACCTCATTTGCAGCACGAATTTTTGCTCACATTGTTCACTATGCTTTTTGATCCTAGACCGGCTTATAGTTGTCTGGTTATAAATCAGTTTATTATTTAGTACCGTCTGATTATTAGACTGCAGATCTTCATGCAAATTCGAAATTTCATGGCTTATTTTATGAAAACCAGAATGAGGAACATGTTTAATTTGCCAACTAAAAGTTTCCTTACGATAAGCATACAGAGTAGGGCACTATAACTACAAACAGATCACCTGAATAACTCACTTGCTTCGGAAACAGGCTCGTCACAGCGTCACGAACGAACGACAGCGACATTCGCGAAACATTGTTCAAGAGAAAGAGAAAAGGGCGTCCGAAAACGCGTGCACAGAAATCCAAGAATAATCTTGAGCCGAGTTTCCGCTCGTTACGGAGCCGGAAAAGCTTGGTCACGATAAAAGTGCAGTAAAAGGAATCCAAGCCCCAGCCAGGCCGACGAACGTACCGACGTCTCTGGCGCGTTAATTGTAATGGTATTAATTACGATAATGGAGCCCCCATCCCCGGGTCTACCAGACCCCGGGCTGGCCCTCTTTCTCTCCACCACTTATTCTCGTACCCCTATACCCGTTTTTTCTTTCCCTGTCCGCCCACCTTAACATCCCTTATTCTCATCCCTTCACACGGAGTCGATTAAGTGGATATCTCAAACGAAAAATTCTAATAAGCTCGCGGGAACGACTACGACTACGGCTGAACGCCCCGGGAGAGAGATCATTATTTTTCCCTTCCCTTTTTAAAACAGTTACGTTAATGCCATCCCCGTTAGTTTTATGCTAAATTTAATGAAACTCGACGGGTCTTAGGGCGTTATTAGACCGCCATATCGGTGCTCTCGAGTGCCAATTCCGACGATTTCATTCCTCGTTCTACTAACAAACAGCTAGTTGTGGTTCCCGTTGCAGAATTCGCGTTCACGCGCAATCTGAAATGGTGCAATGAGTAGAATGGTTGAATTAGGTCCCATTGATTAATTTCAGTCCCACTGATTAATTTAAGTCCCATTGATTAATTTCAGTCCCATTAATTAATTTCAGTCCCATTGATTAATTTAAGTCCCATTGATTAATTTAAATCACACTGATTAATTTAAGTCCCATTGATTAATTTAAGTCCCATTCATTAATTTAAGTCCCATTGATTAATTTAAGTCCCATTTGTAGGATAGAGACGATGATGTATGTATGTGTGCGTGTGTGTGTGTGTCCGTTGGCTCCCACGAATCATGCGATCAGCGGGCGCGAATCTTCCGTTGGCGAGATCGATCGCGCGATTGACAAAAGACGATTGGCCGAGGCTCCGTGGTCGGCGCTGTGCGAGGAGAGAGCACTCTCGGTAGAACTGTCTCAGAGGAACGACATAACGCAGAAATATATATTACATTAATCGTCCTAAGGCATTTTCCCTCTTACACATTGATTAATTTAAATCCCACTGATTAATTTAAGTCCCATTGATTAATTTACCTACCATAAAAATCGATCTACCATAAAAAACGATCCCCCCAGCTTTTATTTCCAATTTCAAAATTTACAAAATCTCCATGGGAGGGCACAGAAAAATTCATTCTGCATTATTCAGTCTACATTCTCGTTCTTCAATGAATTCGATCGATATTTTTAAATTTTCGTCACGACATCAGAATAATTTTTAAATTGCAATGGATTTAACATAAAATTAGATCGCCCAGCTTTCATTCCCAATGTCAAAATTTACAAAATCTCCATGGGAGGGCATAGAAAAATTCATTCTGCATTATTCAGTCCACATTCTCGTTTCTCAGTGCATTCGATTGGTATTTTTAAACTTCCTTCATGACATGGGCATAATTTTTAAATTTCAATGGATCTACCATAAAAAACAATCCCCCAGATTTTATATCCAATGTCAAAATTAACAAAATCTCCATGAGGTGGGGGTGCACAGAAAAATTGATTTCACATTGTTCAGTTCACATTCTCGTTTTCCGATAAATTCAATCAGCATTCTTAGATTTCCAGCGCGAGATACCAACTATTTAAAAATTCCAATCGATTTATCACGTAGATCGTTCCTCCAGCTATCACCTATACCTACATAAACCAAAAAATCTCCACGTGAAGGCCTCGGGAGCAGCATTTCGCCGATTCCGTCGGAACACGGAACGAACGGACGTCGTAAATTCGGGAAACCACCGAGTCCGCGGACACGTTTCAGACCCGTGATTCAATGTTCCCGATAAAATCGTTTTCCCGCTATGCAAAGACACTTCGATCGGTTGTCAGTGCACTCGATACCATCGCTGGCACGATGATCTTTCGTATCAATCCCGTGCTGGCAGCCGTCGGCTCGATACGCAGCCGAGTGCCACTCGAGCGCATTCCATCGGCGCTGAATTCCCTTTGGAAGGGTTGAAGAAGAACGGACGACAGCTGGGGTGGCAGAGGGTGGTAAAAAGAAAGAGGGACTTCCGAGAATTTCTGCTCCCCCCCCCCCCCTAGACTCAGGAAAAGAGAGAGAGAGAGAGAGAGGGAGAAAGTAGTATGAAAAGGGGAAGGGAGTCGGAGTGGCTGAAAGTATTTCCGAAAAGGCAAGTGGGAGCCCATTGTCTCGGCCGAGAGCAGGAAAAACTTTTGTTTTGCACAGCCCCCGTTTCTCCAACCCCCGCGCAAACCCTCTATCCAACCAGGGGCTGGTGCAGTGTCAATCGGCAGCGTTCCCGGTCGTCGCGTGTGATACCCCGACGTGCGTGAACAATTGGCGATTGTGATACTCATTAATCTCTGTTTTAACTCCCGCCGCGCTCCAACGCCGACCGTGCTAATTAACGCCCCGCTCACCCTGTTTTCCCGACAGTTTCGCCAACCCCCGGATATAGATTTAACTACAAATTTCATTCGAGCCGTGATCCGACTATCGGTGTCGCGATTCCTCTGTTATTGCGTTAATAAATAGATGAAAGGAACGCGCACGCGCGACCCGTGAACTCGCACGGGGGAATTAACGACAAAGCTGGCACTTTCGACGTAAAAATTCATGCGTGAACGAAGAAAGAATTTGCAGTATTCACGCTGGATGGAGTACGGTTTTAAGTAATAACTCGAGCGAACGGGAAAATTGAATTAACAGATAATGCGAATTGAAACCAGAGAATTAATAATAGAACTGGGTTTTGAGTGAACGGAGAATTGAGGGGCAGCATTGAATTAACGCGGAGAATTAACAATAAAGATACAGTTTTAGGTGGTATTAATAATAATTATTATTATGTAATAGGTAATTTGATGTAATTTTACATCGATGTAATTTTAATATTAATTATGTAATAGGTAATTTGATGTAAGAGGAAAATGGAATTTAACAGGAGAATTAACAACAACGGTACAGTTTTTAGTCGAAATTTAAGTGAAAGACAGAATTGAATAGATACGGAGAATTAACAATAAATATATAGTTTTAAGTGATACCTTGATGTACGAGGAAAATTAAATTAATAAAGCTAATTATTAATAAAGGTACAGTTTTTAGTGAAAATTGAAGTAAAGACAGAGATCGAATTGATGCAGACAATTCACAATAATACTACGCTTTTCGGTAGAAATTTAAGAAAAAATAATTAAAGAATTGCTAGAAAGAACTAGCATTGAAGCTGTACTTGAAAGTGAACATTTAACTAAAGAAGAATTTTTAAAGAAGAAGTAACGATAACGCTACACTTTCAAGTAGAAGCGTGTGACAGAAGTTTCTTGCAAATTCATACAATTTCAAGATTAACTTCACGATTGCATAGCTATAAAAATGATTACGTTGAGCAGTCGAAGAAGTATTTATGCCGTTTGCGAATGTTAATCTCGTCCACGTTGCCGGGCGTTTTCTTGAAGCGGCGCCCGTTCGTAATCCGTCGAAAGGTTTTTTTACAAGTTACTTTTCCCCATTAATTGCGAGCCTCGTTGCTGCGGCACTTTTGAACGACGATGTTGCCAAAGGACGGAAGCTGCAGCCGAGTCATTTACAGTTTCCTCGAAGGGAATACCATTTCCGGTTGCGACCTTAAAAGTCTTTTGATCGACGCGGAATTACATGGTTTTCTGATCCGGCGAGTACGCGAATCCGGGAAATGTTGATGAAACGATGGCGTTAAATTTCACGTTCACTTCAATTCAGTTACGTTGAGAAGTTAAGTAGACCGAGCGTATTAATTGCGGATGTAACTGCGGTGTGCTCGGTGTCTTAATTAGTAGATATCTCAGATTTTCAATGTGCCAGAACGACGGATATCGAGCCAATGTGAAACGAGTTTCCGGTAAAGCTTTAAATCTCCCAAGTGTTCGTTCGCCGTTCCGTTGATTAAATAAATCTCACATTATTTCCCGATGCAATGCCGGGCCGATTGAATTAACGCGAAAGTATGAATTACTGATTAACGCGGCCCGCTTCTAGGTTTGCTAACCGTGATTAATGGCACGGCGCCGCCACGTTAATTCGTAACTACTACAACCGGGAAATTAATTACTCCAGTCAAGTTATAAATGTCCGGCGGAATTGTATTCTTCCCCTGGCGACGTAACTTATCGATTTATCGGTTACACCCGATCTCTGGGACCGTGAAACGACGACGTACGATCGAAGAAAATGTTGATCTGCTATAGTGATTAAGTGAAGCCTGTTGAATGAGCTTGAATCTTATTTGAAGTAGAAATATATGGTAGAAGGAATTAGGTCTAAATAGACTGGAAACCATTTGCGGGACTTAAACGTGAAGGTGGAGTGAATTGAAGTAGGTTTGAGCTCGTCGAAAATGCCTGGAAATAAATGACTTGAAGTGAAAATTGCATTGCAACGATTCTTGTGCAGATTTACAGAAGTTGAAGACGAGTTTTGGCGAGTTTACGGGTGCTGATTTAGGTTGAAGTCTGTTGAACTGGAATAAAAATAATTTATGAAAAACTGAAGTTTGAATGTTGGAGTTAAAATGAGTCAGTCAACTTCGGTACACAAGCAACACTAGTTTCGATCAGTTTGAATGAGTTGACGTCACGGACTTAAGGACTGTGCATTATGCTGCGGGGGTGTGGCGAAAGACGGAAGGGGTATCAACTTGTCGGCCATCTTGGATGGCAAACACTGTGGTTTCACGCGCATGCGCGGCGATTTCAGCGTCAGTAAAGTAAGATTCTTGATAAAATGGGGTACCTTGAGCACCCAGCAGAATTTTAAAAAATTGGTATGTTTTGATTCTGAAAAATGAGTGTATAACATGTGTATTTGTGTATATTTTGTAACTCGTAGGACACGTCCTGAAGTCTTTTTGTCCGGAATAGATTGTTGCGAGACATTCCCGCTAATATAACTGACTCTGGGCTCCACTACTGGGCTCTATACGCTGTCCTTCTTTACGTTCAAAACTTTCATCGTTTATTACACAAGTAAATATCATCGGAATTATATCATATTTGGTATCATTTTCATTAGAAAAATGCCACGAATACGTTCGTGAAAGTTCCATAAAAAAATAATAAAAAAGAAGTTTTATTATTGCACTAGTATGGTCTCACCGATACACTATCTATTGTTGCGCCTTCGGCCGCGCGGTCCGTGTTTGCATGCTATCCTTTTCTACGTTCGACGCGGTCGACGCGGTCACAAAAGAATACTGTCCCTTCACGATCTTAGTCCCGGCAGGGAACCGAAAAAGGACTTAGATCGAGGAATTACTGTAATATCAACAACACAACATTTCAACTAAACACGTTCACAAGAGCAGAACAGGAGAATGGTCCCGAATCGGAAGTTGCCAGGCATGAAACCCGAGGCACAGGCACAAGCACGGCATAGTCCCGCGTAAATTAATCATTACCGGTGATCGATAACGGCGTGATTATTTGCGGCCTAGTCAATACCGTGTTTAATATTTCAACCGGACCCGGCTTAATGCACGCATCAAACGCGGCCGACTGCGCAGCGCGCTCGCGGTACGTGTCTTTCGTGACATAATAACCGATAATGTCGGCCGTTGTACCATCAATTTCATTCTACGCGAAAACCGGACGGCCGTATCGAGCGTCGCGACGCCATTCGTTGTCCGTTCTCCGAGGGAAAAAAAAAAAATGTTCGCGACAACGTGAAATATTTCTCGACGAGACTACGCCGAAGCCGACGCCGACACGCCGCTTTTAATGCATTTTAACGACCCTGTCGTGATTGAAATGACGAACGGAGAAAAGGTATCGAACGGTGTTCAAACATCGTTTCCTTGCGACGTATCGGAAAAGTCATTGTCTCAGGGGAAAAAACGGCAGAACACGAATCGAATTAACGCGGACGAAACGCGTCGCGCGACACATAATTAAAAAAGCGATTATCCTCGGACCGGATCGATACATGTCCAACGAAAGCCGCGACCGTGCCGTTTCGAATGCTACAAGATAGATTGAATAGGTATAGATTCAAAGAATAGAACCAGCATCCCGAAATCTTCCTACGTTTCCGGTCTCTACTTTATTCATAATCCGACGCGACGTCGCGCACAGATATCGTAATAGAATCGCGATAAATATTTACGCTGCATAATCACGAAGCAGTGCGTACCCTCCGGGTCTCGTTCCATCGAAATTAACTAGTAATTAATAAGGACACGCGGACCGAGAATGAAATTTTATCGCGAACGTTCAATTTTACCATCGGCGCCGTTCGTTCGCGAGAATAATCAATAAACTATAGTCGGTCGACGTTTTCCGGTGTCCAAAATGGTTAATCGATTTCAGCTTTGCCAGCGACGAGTTCTCTCGGCTTTGATGACGTTTAGTGTTTAATCGCGAGCTTCGATGATTGAAAAATCTAATCCAGTCAATGTTACGTAGCACTCGATAATGTTTCGCAATTTCAATGGAGTCTAAACAGTATTTAAACTGTTTCAAAAAACTGATTCTAAACTTTTGCTTTTGTATTTCGTTAATGTCTCGATACTGTAGATGGAGATACATTTAATTTCTGAACTGCAAAGCAATAAAATTTAGCACGAGGCCCGATCAGTTTTCGCAATCGCAAGGTTTTGATGAACGCTCGTCGAAAAAAACAAGCTTACATAGCACTCGATATTGTTTCGCAATTTCAATGGCGTCTAAAAAGTATTTAAACTGCTTCAAAAAACTGATTCTAAGCTTTTGCTTTTGTATTCCGTTAATGTCTCTATACTGTAGATGGAGATATATTTAATTTCTGAGCTGAAAAGCAATAAAATTTAGCACGAGGCCCGATCAGTTTTCGCAATCGCAAGGTTTTGATGAACGCTCGTCGAAAAAACAAGCAGCTCAAATTTTTCATTCGATACAATCTTCCGCGCTGGGTGCAAGATCGAACGGAATACGCGGAACACGCCGGAGCGGAAACATGATACAAACACGTCGTAAAAAAAAAATAGATGGAACTAAAAGCCGACGCGCAAGGGTTGAGAGACACGAACCACCGGATAGGAGAAACGTCGAACGGGTTTACGAGCCCGTCCAACGACCCCGGGACACGCCTAACCGAAATCGCATACAAATTCTATCAGGATTTTATTGTCCCTGTTCAAACATGCTACAGATCCTCCTGTCGATGTTCGTGTCTTCCGATCGGCGCCAAAATAACACGGCGGAAACTGGGTCACGCGCGCTTAAAACCTACAAAATCGACGGGGATAATTATGAAAAAATAGAGACTTGTTTACCGAATCGGTGACTGAGAAAATATTCACAGTGTGGTTACGCGTTATCGCTCGGAGAAACGCTCCGCGAAATCGACCATCGAAACGACCAATTATCGGTGGTGGCAAGGAAAAACAGAATGCGAAACAAATAAAAACGAATAGAGAAACAAATAAAAGCAATTTCTGGCTAGGTGTATCCGAACGGAAATTACGCGGTGGTAACGAATTGTATGTAGTTTAGGTTATTTTAGAATTCCATTGCGGTAATTGGAATTCCGAACGTTTGTATTTCGTATTCTTCATTGCTCCTGCAGGAGTTCAGAAAACGTATGAAAATTTTATTCTTGACACTGAGAAATTTCGATAGTTTTAATGTACTTTCGGTGTCGCCAAGTTTTATTCAAAATTGATCAACGTTTAATTTATGTTTGGTAAAAGATGGTTCAAACTATGATTTCACTTTCGATTAGGGTTAGTCCAAGTTTGAATACAGTTCATTTCAGATTTGATTCAAAATTGAACGAACTTTAATTAAAACTTACATCAAGGTTGAATCAAGTTGGACACGAGTTTGATCAAAGCGGTATTAAAGTTTCGGTACGATACAATGTGGATGAAATATATAGATCGAGATTGGTCAAAGTTTGGTTCAAAGTTGATTAAAGTTTGACTCAAGCTAAGTTCGGAACTGTTTATAGTTCATTCCACGTTTCATTCCATCTTGATCTAAAAGTAGTTCAAGTTATCCAAGTTTGAATCGAACTTATAGTATTTGGAAGTTGAATCAAGTTGAATTCAAATTTGATAGTTCCATTGCAGTGCACGTTCCTGTCGATGTCGATAGAAATTTATAATAAGATTGTATAAAGTTTGGGATCGATTCAAAGCGGATGAAATATATAGAGATTGGTCAAAGTTTGACTCGAAGTTCGTCAAAGTTTGGTTCAAAGTTGATCAAAGTTTGACTCAAGTTAAATTCGAAACTGTTCAATGTTTATTCCACGATTCATTGCATCTTGATATTAGAGTAGTTCAAGTTATCAAAGTTTGAATCAAACTTATTAGTATCTCGAAGTTAAGAAAAGTTGTATTCAAGTTTCATAGTTTCATTGCAGTCCGTGTTCCTGTCGATGTTGATAGAAATTTATACCAAGATTGTATAGAATTTAGGATCAATTCAAAGCGGATGAAATATATAGAGATTGGTCAAAGTTTGATTCGAAGTTCGTCAAAGTCTGATTCGAAGTTGAACAAAGTTTGACTCAAGTTAAATTCGAAACTGTTCAATGTTTATTCCACGATTCATTGCATCTTGATATTAGAGTAGTTCACGTTAGCAAAGTTTGAATCAAACTTATTAGAAATTTGAAGTTGAATCAAGTTAAATTCAGGTTTGATAGTTTCATTACAATACACGATTCTGTCGATATTGAATGAAGTTTATACCAAGATTGTATAATATTTGGTATAAAAGTCATTAAAGTTTGACTCGAGTTCAAATCGACGAACAATTCCTATGACTATGAAACAGGTGTTCATTAATGAAACAATGCATCTATCACGTGATTTTTATGAAAACCTCGATCTCACTCGGGAAGTCCTTACAAAAAGCAACCGGTTAACACGGAATGGAGTTTGATACCAAAACGAAGTAAAATCCAAGTCGTCGTCCAAGTAAATTTACAATTCCAGGGCGAAATGAAATCTTTTCACTCGTACTCTGACGATTCTCGCTAAAGAAGACGCTCTCGCCCGGTAATAAGAAGCAGACTCTTCTAAATCAAATAATCGCCAAGAATTCATGAAACCGTATTTTCATTCGGCCGGTACAATACGATCGAATTAGTGTTTCAATTATTCCGTTTCGGTTAAACGCAGCACTGACTATTTCAGTATTCCGCGAGAAAACTGTTACGCCCGTAAAAAGGCGACAATTCATGTTCGCATTATCGATTTTTTTATCGACTCGATCGGTAAGAATCTTACTCCGTGCAATTGTTGTGAAATAATTTTTTACCATTTCGGATTCGATCACCTTGCGATCATACTTCAATTCAACTGATTATTCTCAAATGATTGTTCTCAAATAATACCTTTCATTAAAAATTACTCGATCAATTAAAATCCTTATTTACCAATTTCTAATTGGTATAAATGATAAAATAAATAATATTTCTTTATTTACTCGTAGAACAGTGTACTAGAATTAATTCCTGTCTAATAAAGGGCGTCTAACAAAGAATCTGCTTAAACCAGTAAGTGTTTCGTTTTGTACAAAATAAATTTCCATTAAATACAGAATGTTTCCCTTGATTTAGCTCTAATAGCATTTAACTGTCCACTGCATAAAATTGTTTCGAGAAAGAAAATAAGATTGACTCACAGAAAGGGTTACTAGAATAAATTTCTGTCTAATAAAAAGCGTCCAATAAAGAATTTCCTTAAACCATGGGGTGTTTTAGATTGGTCCAGGTCTAGTGCATTTTGCCATCGGTAAATCATTACCAATCACAGTGATTGGCGGACCTGGTAACAGGTGCGGGCCGGCCAGTCCCGTAACAAAAATGCGGGGGCGGTTCGATCCACGAGAAAGGAAGCCCATTAGCGCTCGCGCGAAAGCGAAGTGGTCGTTCATTCATGAACTCGGCCAGACATAGCGTTGTACCCACTATCGTACTACTATTACTACTACTACTACCACCCGGGCGCTGCTACTACCGCCTGGTACTACAACACGGCCACGCTACCACCACCACCACTTTTACGGCACTCTAGCGCGCCGGAGTCGCGGCAGAGTGTGGGTTACGTGTGCCACCGCAAACCGGCACCACCACCACCCTAACCGCCGCTGCGATACTGCAACCACCCCCGTAGTACCGCGTTCCAGGCGTTCTTACCGGAGGAGTTTCGAATACTCCTGTAGCACGACCCCGAACCCCTTTCGATCCGCGTTCTCCATCGGCCACCTTGACACTGAAAATCGCCCCGCTACTCCAAGAAATTAATTGGCCGAGCTTCTGGGACTCTCTCGCGTATCAAACCAGAGGGTTGGATCATCCGACAGATAAACCCTTGTTTGAACAACGCGTGGTATAACGACTTCGTGATCATGGCGGATTTTATGCGTTTGCGATAAGGATGAATGGGCGAGCGATGAAACTTTCAAGGTATTGGCAACATGTTAACGCCAAACCTTACCGTGCTTTAAAAATTACAAAACTGAATTTATTTAGACTTTGTGCGATTCCTATTGTCATATGTGATCTACTAAAGATATATAGCCTTAATGTGTGGCTTAACACTAGAACTACCGAGCGCTAAACGCGACTGGTGTATATTGCATTCTAATAACAACAAGAATACATTTATTCAACTTCCGTACAACTTTTGTTTAAATATGTATTCTAATAGAGAATTTGACTAAAACATTACTCCGGAAAACATTTTTATAATTTCAATATTTGTAAAAGAAAAACTTAAAAACCAGTCATTTTGACTTGTCCGGTAGTTCTAGTGTTAATAAGCCACACCTACTGTGCTTTAAAAATTACAAGACTGAATTTATTTAGACTTTGTGCGATTCCTATTGTCATATACAGGGTGAGTCACCTAATGTTTGCACCTCATATATCTTTGTTGTTTCTAAAGATACGTAAAATATGATAAGGACAAAGTTGAACGGTACAATGGGGCTGACACGATGCCAAAAAAATGTTGTTTTTATATCATTTTTTTAGAGATATCAAGGTCACCTTGACTTTTTTAAATGGAACCACCCTTTTTTAAACACCTATAATTACTCAAGGTCATTCAAGGTCGCGGACAGATAACGTATAAGATTTAACATCGATACATGCCTGTAAACGTGCTCTGAAGAAATGTTGAACTCGAAATTTTTTTTGGCATCGTGTCAGCCCCATTGTACCATTCAACTTTGTCCTTGCCATATTTTACGTATCTTTAGAAACAACAAAGATATTTGAGGGGAAACGTTAGGTGACACCCTGTATGTGATCTACTAAAGATATTTAGTCAATCGTTTCTTACGAAAGCATCTGTATAATTATATTTGTAAAATAAAAAATCGGGTACCGGTGGTTTTGTAATGTTAATTTCATAACGGAAACCTTCTTTTTAGAAACACTGGGTGCGTGTGAAACACTGGGTGGGTGTGTGTGGTATTGTCGCTTCTCATCTCCACAACGTGTTTACAAACAAAAAATAAACAGATGCGACCCGAAAATCCAGGAAATGTCTTTGAAAATTGAAAGCTCAGCCTATCTATGTATGATCAGTGTTCTCTACAGGAGTTAATTCTGCTTGTTTCTTCTGTTATTCCATTTCCTGGATTTTCGGGCCGCATCTGTTTATTTTTTGTTTGTAAATACGTTGTGGAGATGAGAAGCGACAATACCACACACACCCACCCAGTGTTTCACACGCACCCAGTGTTTCTAAAAAGAAGGTTTCCGTTATGAAATTAACATTACCGATAGTTTTTTGCAAATATCTAGAAAACTAAAAGCGACCCCCCCATATTGGAAAAGAAAAAAGTTGTTCAAAATATCGAAATCTATAATATATTAAAATTTCATCAAAATCGGAGTACGCAGACCTTTTCTATATAATTACCCATCTTTTTTCCAATTTCAGCTGAACATCGAAACTCGTCGACATTCCATTGCATTCGGAAAACAATTTCTGGAATGACTCTGGTAAAACATTAAAGACCTTCGTGAACAGGATAATCCAAAAACGAAAATTCAATACATCTTCTCAACCTTTGTCCCCTCCCCCCTTCTTTTTTTATACGCTTATACGAGAAGTTTTACGATCATTTTATAGATGCTAGGCCACGAATAAAGTTGCCACAGCTGCGAATAAAAACAGCCTGGTGGTGTACTGTTTTACGAGGAATTCCGAAAAAGTATTCTTACCCGCGGAACACGGACAAACGCGGGAATCACGGAATTATTGATCGGCCGTATCACCGCGAAGGAGATCGCCTAAAATAGTCCATAAAATGGAAATATATTCCGTCTTTTAATCCTCCGAACCCTTCCTCCATTCTCCCCTCCCCCATCCCGGGCCAAAGCGTGGAAAAATCATTATAAGTTCCCCGTTCTGGGATTCTTTAAATTCCATTATTGCTCATTAAACCCTCCTCGGGCTGCTATCAAAATTTTATTACGGAATAATTATGCCGAATTACGCGTATCGATCCGGTCCATCGGTCGATATTAGAATAGTTCTAGATAACGAACGGGATTATTGAATTTCCCCGAATTCCTCGGACCAAACGATTCAGATTTTCTAGAAGCTAATGGAACTTTCGGTCGTCGAACTCGCCACAAACTCGAGATGACACCTCGTAGGTGCTTGACGTCGTATCGATCTTCAATCAGAACTTTTTAGCCAGCAAAACAATCCGCTAAAAATTTTAAAACACAGTCACATCGAGCCATGAAATTACCAAATAATATATTTACTGCTAACATTGCTTGGTGTAACGTCATCATAAATATAATTCACTGCTTAATCCACAATACCTCTTTTAAAATTACTCCACTACCGCTGAATTTATTAGAAAAATTGTTTGTAGAGGACAAAGTGAAAAGTATATCAGAGAAAAATCAATCCGAGTTACTGCGCACTTCCTCTAGCTGCGAAAGAATGTTTCATTAATTTTTTCCCAGAGAGGAAACCGATGAATCGCATACAACAGAATGCATTCTACAGCCTCGCAAACAAGCCGAAGCATTTTCCAACAATTCTCATTCATAAAAATTTAATAAAGTACAGTCGATCAGTGATCTCGGCTTTAGAATTTTGTCTCCTCTCGTTCAGCCTGACTTTTACCTTCCGTTAGTCGCGAGTATCTACCAGATACATAGAGAGTTTGTATTTCGCGCTACCAGCTGGTAAATATTTTCGGTTATTTTCAATGTTTTCTAAGTTAGACCGTTTTAGTTTTGTTTTGCAAAGCAATAGTGTTCAAATGAAACAATTTTCGAATTTGTTGTATTTTTTTCGGACCTAAAAATAGCAATGTATCTATCAGGTACATACGCGACAAATCCCAAAAATTTTTAGGCTCGCCTAACAGAAGGTTAAAAAGTAAGTTTTATACCAAAACGAAGTAAAATCCAAGTCGTCGTCCAAGTAAATTTACAATTCCAGGGCGAAATGAAATCTTTTCACTCGTACTCTGACGATTCTCGCTAAAGAAGACGCCCTCGCCCGGCAGTAAGAAGCAGACTCTTCTAAATCAAATAATCGCTAAGAATTCGTGAAACCGTATTTTCATTCGGCCGGTACAATACGATCGAATTAGTGTTTCAATTATTCCGATTCGGTTAAACGCAGCACTGACTATTTCAGTATTCCGCGAGAAAACTGATACCCCCGTAAAAAAGCGACAATTCATGTTTTCATTATCGATTTTTTTATCGACAGGGTCGGTAAGAATCTTACTCCGTGCAATCGTTGTGAAATAACTTTTCGCTATTTCGGATTCGATCACCTTTCGATCATACTTCGATTCAACTGATTATTCTCACATGATTATTCTCAAATGATTGTTCTCAAATAATACCTTTCATTAAAAATTACTAGATCAATTCAAATCCTTATGTAGGATCTCAGGAAAAAGGAAGGCACCGCCGCTCTGGGAATCGAACCCGGGCCCTCGCAGTGGTAGCCGATCGACTAACGCGCTCACCCACGGAACCCTCCTAATTTCCTACGGTATTTGTGGTCTGGGGGTTCCTGATCCCACACTTATTTACCAATTTTTAATTGGTATAAATAATAAAATAAATAATATTTATTTTATTGACTCGTAGAACAGTGTACTAGAATTAATTCCTGTCTAATAAAGAGCGTCAAACAAAGACTCTGCTTAACCCCTTCCCGTGCCATTTAGCTCGACGAAACTTGGGCCCAAGCGGTAGGCATCGACACGCGCTAAACAGACCAGACTGATGCTTGTAAACAGTCGCAATACGGACTACAAACTATTGGTGTGTTTTTTACTTTTTGCCAAATCCATGATTGTTGTGTCGTACTTTCCTCTTCACTACTCTCATCTATAATCATACGCCTTATACGCTTTACGACTGGCACAAACGCGTCACTATCAGAGGATTCGTTATCACTGCCTTCATTTAACATTTTTGTATCTTGCATTTTGAAGGGGTTTCTTAAATTTCAATACAGTATTTCACCGGTAATTGTCCCAAATTTCTCCGACAGAATTGTCCCTGCGATATCCCCACTAGTGCGGGGTGTACCACCTTGAGGGGTCGTGAAGCTCGAGAGGCCTCGATCGCCGAGAAATATGACACCATGCGACTCGGGTATATCGGTGAGACCACACTAATCCGCATTTCCAACTTCTTTATTATTCATTATTTTTTATGGGACTTCAATCACCATACTTGTGTCATTTTTCTAATAAAAATCATACCAAATATGATATAATTCCGATGATATCCTTCCTTGCGCCCGAAACTTTAATCATCGATTACACAAGTAAATATCATCGGAATTATATCATATTTGGTATCATTTTTATTAGAAAAATGCCACAAATATGATCATCGAAGTCCCATAAAAAAATAATGATTAATAAAGAAGTTGGAAATTCGGATTAGGTATGTTTACATTTCTCGGTGACCGAGGCCTCTCGAGCTCGGCTATCCTTCTCCATGTCCGGCAAACCTCAAACAATGATATCCCTCCGGCATAATTGTCCCTCCGCAGACCCGTGTTGTGGACAATTATCGAGGAAATACTGTAATTGAACTGCTTCGTAACAGCAACGGTAAGAATTGTGACTAACTGTCATGAGGTATTGATAGGAACTAACATTCGGTCACGATCGTAACGGTCAAAAAATCAGTCCACGAGCTCGGCTTGTTATGTTTAGGTTTGGCCCAAGTATCTGGTCGCGAGTCTAACTCGCGATATTCGTGTTTGGGCCAAAATCTTCATCGCGAGTCTGACTCGCTAAAGTACGGGAAGGGGTTAAACCAGTAAGTGTTTCATTTTGTAACAAACAAAATTCCACTAAATACAGCATGTTTCCCCTGGTTTAGTTCTAATAGCATTTAACTGTCCACTGCGCGACTAACAGAAGGTTAAAAAGTAAGTTTTTCATGGTTTTAAAATGTTTGCTGTTTAACATCTTGTTTTTAATCACCGAGGAGTAGATAATGTTAAATTGGAATTCTATCGAATCACATATTCCTGTAACACGTTGTAACGGTGCGATTCATCTTTCAGTTCGTTTTGGAAACACATCGCGGTTTATCGACAAGATTATTCCCGGAATTCCCGGCGAACGCGATCAACATTCGGCCAGAGAAAATTACTCGGTCGATCCTCTATCTTCTTCCCACCTCGATTTCGTTTGAAAAGTATCTCAAACCCCCGGCCAGAACTTTTTTTTAAAGCGGCGTCAAACGATTACTACATACCGCGAATTTTCACGCGGCAGACAGACCCTTGAAAACCGTTCGGCTGACCTATTTCCTTCGCTCGTTCCGAATGACAGATCGCAATCATACGCTACCCCGTGCCGAAAGCAAAAAAAATCGAACGGAACTTCAGCCTAAATTATATTGGACGCGAGAAATGATGAAAAAGTTTTGCGCTCAAGCAAACTGTACAAGCTTTAAAAATGTACTTCAAAAAGACATTATTGTTCCAGTAAATATACTAGAATTCAATTTGGTGTTTCTTTTAATGCATCATTCGGTAAAGCATTCTTATCGATTTCAATAAAAAATGATAACTTGATAATGTTTTTGACGAGTATACTCGTCATGGAATACAATGAATTGCTTTCTATTTATGTTAAAATTGTTGTGAAAATTAAAACACATTAGTAATTTGTTGACATTTTAGAATATTTGGAGTCAAAGACGAAGTAAAGAAACGAAACAACGAAATTGAAGCGACGTCAATATGATAAATGAAATATTTAAAAATTCTTAGCACTCACATATAAATTCGAGCTACACAGCTAATTGGTTAATGCATTTTCCAGAGGAATGAATAGGTGAAGACTTCAGATAAGTTAGAGGATATTATGACGTTGCTGAAATGAGAAGAAATTAATTGTTCCAATGATTCAAGAAAATGTCCACTTAGACATTTGGACATAAATTCTTGATATATACTGCGCAGTGTAACACCTCTGCAAGCGTCACACATTTGTGATGATCGCGACGTTTCCATATCGCGTGAGGGAAACAAAATTAATTTTAAGTTAATTAAGTTTCTTTTAATGCATCATTCGGTAAGGAATTCTTATCGATTTCAATGAAAAATGATAACTTAAAGCTTGAATTAAAGCTCGTTCACTCGTAAAAACTAATTGCACAAGATATTCTTCAGCGGTTTGCACACATTTTTATTTTATATATTAATTCATCGAACTGTGCTCTTTTCCGTAATCTTGTATTTTAAACAAATCGATGGAATCGTAACACATTCAGAGAGAAATAAACGATTTAACAATATCTGGAACAGATAATGAATAAAGATTCATCCAAGGAACGTAAGAGGGCTGAAATTATACTCGAAGAAAAATCACTCTAACTAAATCAAACGCAATATTAAAATAATTTTCCGTCTTAATCTTAAGCTTCATTCGGTTAAGGATTGTAGAATTAACACGTTCAGCACCATGTCACCCATATCTGGGTGACGGAATTATTTATACTATAGAATAGAGAAGGTTTGATACAGTAATTAATATCACAAAACTAAACTTCTTAGTTTTTGTTTTATTAAATATATTGCTTTGATTTTGTGTACTTCTTATGATCGTGGAGTGGGCGCTGAACGTGTTAAAAGAATCGTCCCTTTGAATATTGTACATGCGATTACACACAAATGATCAAGCATGCTCACGAATTAGTGATGATCATCTGAAAATGAGACGTTAGCGGCCGAGGAGGAACTAACATACACATTTGCGTAATTCGGAAACGGTTTCGAATGGAATTTGCCTGGAGTTGAATGAGTTAAATTGTCGGCAATTTTGCGGACAATTTACAAGCAACGTGTTGAACAATTTCATCGCGAGAAACTAATTTGTTCGGTAGATGGTGTGCGGCCGAAAGTTTCCTTTGAATAGACCGCGGCGTTGTAAAGCGAAGCGAGTGCTCGATATCGACACCTTGACCCTGAAAAGCCACCGAGGTTCATAACTTCCTAACAACTCCTACGAAACTTTCTTCGTAACGATAAAAAGGTGGCCGGAATAAGCAAACGCGATCGAGTCGATGCATCGACATGTAAAGAACAGGTCCGGTTGCTTTGAGAAACTCGAACTCTGGGGAGGGGTGGCGTGCCTCGATTATGCGAAAGTTTTCGACCGCGAAATTCACGGGTTATTTTCGCTTGTGAATAATCGGCGTGTCGTGGCGGATGAAATCCACGTGTTACAACCACGTGCTCAAATTTACAACCATTCTATTCGAAATCCTGCTGAAGAAGAGATAATAATAGAAACGATATACATTTTTTTAATTAGATGGAAATTTAAATTCTCACACATTGATACATAAACTTATCGTTTGTTACTTCTACTAGATTATTAATTATATTTCGATGATCTTAGAAATTTTTGGTTTTGGTTAGTTTTCTCGGTGTGATATATCTTATCTATTCCAGTGCTTAATGTCAACCATTGAGAGGCGCATAACCGAATTTTTTGCAGAATTTCTTTTTACTTAAAAACAGAGAGCGGTGCTCGTATAAAAAAATTAAAACAACTGGATAAAATTATTGTACATATGACTAGTGGTTATGGAAAATTTAACATTGGATAAACATAACAATATGGATAAAGATGATAATAGTAGCAACTCAAATACATGGATCATGGATCTTAAGTTAGTTGAAGTTACTGTAACAGTTTAATCTTCACTTAGATTTGAATGCACAACATGTAATATTCACTAAACACGTAAATCGTTTGACTATCTCAAAATCATGTGGAATCACAATAAACAAATCTATCGATACAAACTATGATTATTCTCAACATTGCACAAGTATAGAATGACTTGCATCGATTTACACTCAATTAACTTTAAACCATCTGAAAATTCTACAAACAATAAATCCGCCTCTATAAACTACAATTATTCTCGATATTGTACTCTCAAGAAATTAATTCAAAAATACACCAGTCCCCATAATCATTGAAACATCTTTTCTTCACAAATACCTCAACTTTCACACCACTTTTACCTCATACACGCGCATAGCATTGTTACTACTCAGATCCTCGAATAAACTCTGTACACAGGGTCAACAATATTCCAACCCCCGTGATCGTGGTTTCAACCAAACCACGTGGAGACAATGATCGTCAAGACTCAGAAGAATCTCGGACGAAGCCTGGCACATAAGAACGGAACAAAGCCTAACACCAGCAACTGTACCAAAAATTGCTGAACCCAAATTGACCTTTGCAATCAAGCTACTCGTTCCCAACGCTTCACCATCCATCAACGAAACCTCCCCGTCACTCGTCACTGGATCATGCTCCTCGGACTCGACTCTCCCTGGAGGAAGGTCATCGCCAAAATTCCAATCGGACCCCTAACGAGTGTGGCAGCTCGTTAGGATTCTGGTCCGAGACAGCGGTGTCGAGAACACGTGGGCGATTCTCGGTGTCCCGTTTACAAGATAGTCCATCAGTTTCCGGCCTCTAGTCACGATCTCACCCTCTCGGACCGTGGGGATTCACTTACAGCACGAGGATCGAGGGATGAAAGTCGACGATAAGATCGATGGTCGCGAGAAAAATCCCTCTTATCGAGTGGTCGATCACAGTAGCGGCGAGGATAGCAAAATGATCCATAATAGATCGACAAAGGAAAGAAAGGATTTCTCACCCCGCAGCAGCCAGGCCTCGCAGCTTCCGCTGGAGCTCCGACCGTAAACACACGTCGGTGGTTGATCGCGCACTGAAGTTACCACCGCGGATCCGGCATTCGACTAGGATCCCACACCGACGGCCACCGACCTTCCCCCTACCCGCTGTACCCTCCCTCCCTCGAACGTGGCCACCCGCTCTCGCCCCACCAGCCGTCCTCGCCGACCCAGCATCGACGAACAACCCCCTTTTTAACCCTCCCGCCTGGCCGACACTCGAAAACCGTCACCCAGCTCCGTCATCGTACATCCCCACGCACGGACCACCCTCGTTTCGACAGACACCTGGCCTAGGTACTACGAGAACCCTGGCTCTGATGAAGTAGGTTCCTCTTATCTCGAGACGGGGGCGGGACGACTCGCCTGATCAGTCGAGACGAGAATTCGCCACCCCCTCGATTGGTCTTTGAGAGACTACAGTACGGTACGCGAGAGCCTGTTGGTAATAGATTCTCCCAAAAATTAACAGATTCGGTATCAATTCACGGCGGGGAGTTTTGAAATATACTTGTTTGACCGAGTTTCTGGTGAATTGACTAAATGCGATACTGGCGTGTTCTCTAACCAAGACTGGACCCGGCTGACATTGCCTGCATTGCTAATCTCGTCGACCCTTGGTTACCTTTTTTCACGCGTACCGAGACAACGTTCGTCATGCTTGTTTACATTATTTTTCGCTTGCGCGTGACTTCCTTCATATTTGCTACTTGCTAAAACTATCACTATATAAGTTTTAGTATATAATAATTCTATTGTTTTATTTTTAATCCTTTGCTGTTTCAATTCCGAAACCAAGACGTTTTTCTGACTTAGAATATTTCTAGAACATTTGAAATGTATTGATGTTGCTCGTACTCACAATACTTAAATTTTTATCAATTTCTTCGAGACAAACATAGCGATGTAAAGATTATTTTGGTAATTATTTACATTAGGGGCTTCCTCACCGATTTTGATGACGTTGACATATGTGGTCAAGGTCATCATTCTGAACAACTTTTTCCTATACATGTTACCGCCGCTCAGCTTTAGTTTCCGAGTTATTCGCAAAAAAGTTTCAATATCTCAAAAAGTGATCGAACTTTTTTGCAAATATCTCGGAAACTAAAGCTGAGCGGCGGTAACATGTATAGGAAAAAGTTGTTCAGAATGATGACCTTGACAACATATTTCAACTTCGTCAAAATCGGTGAGGAAGCCCCTAATGTAAATAGTTACCATTATTTTAAATAATAGCGTGGAAATTTTTAGTGGCGCCTTAGAATCGCCATTCGAGTGTTGAGTTAATAAACGTTTTTTATTAGCTTATATTAATATTTGAACAATGTATTTTTATTAGGGGTGTGCGAGTACTCGAAATTTCGGGTTCGGGTCGGGTCAGGAAATTTGTTCAGGATCGGGTCGGGATCCCGAAAGTTTATAAACTTCGGGTACCCGAAAAAGTAGTCGGGTCGGGTCGGGTCGGGGTCCCGAAAGTTTGCAATATTCAGATACTCGAAGTTAAAGTTGGGGCAAGTCTGCGGTCAAATCAGCAATAAATAATTCTGTGACTCTGTGCATATTAGGACGTCCAATCAGCGGTTGTACTAATATTTCGATTTGTAGTAAACACTGTTTACGAAACAGTGCTCTTATACGAACAGTGTGCGGACGAAGAGTCCTTGACTTGTAAGAACAGTGTTTACTAGAAACATAAACGTCCTTTACGTACATTCTTTCACATAATGTATTCTAAAATATTTTTTTCCTCGCAAAATTTGATAACCGATTACGCTAAAAATACAAAAATCATCCTGAACCTGCCATTGAAAATAAAAGATTGAACTGAAAAATCATAAAACAGCATTACGCTTATATAAATACAACTTTAACTACGAGTACCCGAATATTGCAAACTTTCGGGACCCCGACCCGACTACCATTTCGGGTACTCGAAGTTTATAAACTTTCCCGAACCAACCCGACCCCGACATTTCGGGTACCCGCACACCCCTAATTTTTATGAATACTCTGACAGTGTATAGATCTTTTCAAAACGTCCCACCGACAACTACTGGCAGGAAAAGTCACGTATATATGATTCCCTCCGTGAAAGTGTTAAGAGACTGTTTTGAAAATATAGTCGGCCAAAAATGTCTCCGTACCCTCTTCAACCCCTGTCTGGGGAACTAAGTACCCATTTACTATATTTCTTACATTTTTCGATATCCTCAAAATATTACAACGTTCAGGATGTACATTTTTTGTTCACTGTTATATCAAATGATACTTCCAGAATAAAAGTTCATCCAAACAACACTAAACACTAAATATTTAAAGTTATCTGTTTCGGTTACCCGCATAAGAGTTAAAACACAATGACTCTTTCTAAAATAGATCCAAACGAATAAAGTTCTTCTTGAGATTCTTCCAAGTTCTTTATAAAAGTTTGACCCACTTTTGAAGAAGCTACTCCATTTTAACACGTTTAACGGCGTGGTGACCGGCGCGATGGAATTACTTAAAAATGATTGAAATGCTGAAATTAACTAGATCGTAATATAAGGTGAGAACTTCATTATCAAGTAACTGACAATTTTTATCAACAACGCTGATCGCGTCTATGAATGAAGCACGTTAACCCCTTGCTGTACTTTAACGAGTCAGACTCGTGATGTAGATTTTAAAGAAAGTTTAACAAATATGAAATGTGCACCTTCCTTCTTAGACGAAATAAAGTTTTATTCTGTGGTCATCAATATTTAAGCACTGAAGTAAATTTAGCCATACAAAAAATATAAATTTTCTTTTCTCTTTTGCAACATTTTTAGGGATAAAAACGTTCTAATCACTCTAACCGCGAGGAAAGTAGTACGGCAAGGGGTTAAACCTAAGTGAAACACATAAAATTGGCAGTTAACGTGTTAAGGAATGTGTGAAGACCTTTTTATTTGTGAAGTGGTGAAAAAGCAGCTGAATTGCTAGAGAAGGTGACTGATGTTAGTAACATGATACGTGAGAATATAAACTCCTACTAAAGTTCAGCTCGGTGATGAGTTATGTTAATGTCGCTACCCTATTTGCGCGAGTCTTATCTTTCCCAATATACAGAGAATAACCTGTTTCCCAAGTGGATGGTTTATGCTAGATACCTTGCGCGCTTTGAAACGCTATGTCCTTGAAAATCACAATCGATAATACTAACAACTGCTCAATTTTTGCTTCAGGATTTTTATTTCTACAGACACGGAGGAGCTCTACCTCCCAAGACGTCGAAGAGCATAGCTGCAAGTTTTCCCATAAATTCTACGCTTCTGTGCGCCACTCCATCGATTTAATGCTTGAGCCTACGTCTTGACTCGAGGTGAAGTCCGTACATCACAAATGCCATGTATAATTCATCCCACAATCCAGAGGCAGGGTGCTCCAGCTTTATTAGTTATTAAAGTCAAGAAACACGTGTAGTCAACAGGGCCAAATTACAGCGTTCCCAGGTGACCATTTGTGAGTTCTAATACTGTCCGAGCTTTAATTTGGAATTAGGATGCTTGGGAACCTATTTACCAAAGTTCTCACAGCCACGAACTACGGAAAACCCGTAATATAGAGCCCAGGAAATAACATTCACAACTTCGTTGTACAGGATTGACCATTTATCAAAAACCTTTGTGCGACTTTATTTTGCCGGTCTACCGAAATGTTTTCATTCGATTAGTTTGAGTTCTGCTTATCCAAGAATCCAATATGCGGACTTTTCGATCGAACAGCTCCAGCATAATCTCGAACAACATGGAGCAAGGTATAGTACAAAGAAGATAAGAAGACTGGATACCCGGGGGATAAGCAGTTCGAACGAATGTCGTCCGTTACAATCAATATTTGTCGTGCAATATTTAAAGGGGCAGTTCTCGGTTTAGAATGCTTAAGATAAAGTGAGCTTCGAATGAAGCGGTTCTTTTTCAAACTTATAGAGCAATTTCCCTCATATACACGGAAATTATACTAATTTTTTCGTTGGGATGTGTGCGGTGGTAATGGATATATAAAAAGAATATATGTATAGTCTTTTTCAAACTTATAGAGCAATTTCCCTCATATACAAGGAGATTATACTAATTTTTTCGTTGGGTTATGTGCGATGGTAATGGATATATAAAACGAATAACATTCTTGATTCTTATTTCCATAAATTGACTTTAAATATGTAAACTTGACTAAACTTGACTAAATATGTAACTTTGAAAGAAAATTCACAAAGTTGACTATAATCCTCACTTGAAAGAAATCATTCTAATATTTCATGCAAGGATTGTTTGCAAATTCTAATAAAAATTGGTTGCACCGCATAGTGAAGCAAGTTTTTACGGTGACTACATAATCGATATAAGTGACTTCCAATTGTACATACGCAAAGCTGTTGACGAACTGGGAACGGTAATGACGAAGATGTCTGCATTCAAAGTTTATAAATAGACCGCGGAAATTTTGGTATTTCGTACAAAAGCTTTCACAGTGTTGATCAAATATGGGCTTCAATAATATTGAATACAGTCCCATTTCAGATTTTAATTTACGTGAACCGTTCACGCAGGAAATTAAATTTGATTTCACGCCAATTCATTTCTGAATGGAAACATGTATTTGCATAAACTTCCGCAGTCTATTTATAACACCTCGCACTACGGGGTGCATGCACGGACACTCTTGTCCATTCTGGATATCCAAGCTCGTAGGCAGTACCCTGTCAAAGTAAATTTCGATTAATACAGTGTTAGCGCGTGTGGCACCGGATACTTCGGGAATTTATTAGTTTCCATATCATTAATAATCGCAAATGTACTCTCGTGCGCATTTTTGGTGTAGATCAACCACGCTGACGCTCGTTGAATTCAATGATGACCTATCAGAGTCCTCTTCATATGCGTCCGGAGCAATATGGTCAAATTCTCGGAGAATTAATCAACTCGGCTGCAGGCTGAAAAAACGTTACAGCATTAAATAAAATAATCAAGAATTAAGTGGCGTCTGTATACAAATTAAGAAGTTGAAATACATTTACTTTAAAGTAAAGAATTTTAATTTCAAAGAAAACGTCTTTAATTTTTGTTATTCATAAATATTTTAATTCATACCACAAAAGAATATGTATTGGAAATTACGGGAAAAAATGGTAAAAAAACATAATAATTGTTATTCACCGAAGCAATTTCCTTGTAGGTCAGTGAATAATTATTTTGCAAGAATCAACACAATGTAATATCAGTAGACTGCGGACTTTTATGTAAAATAAAAATTGTTTGAGACAAACAGAAACTTCCTTCTTCTTTTAATAATTTTAAAAAGCTGAGACTAATATATTGAAGTTCCGAAGTTCTTTTAATCTATCTCCTGTTTTAAAATGCACCTACTCGTTTTTACCATAAATGCATAAAACCCGCAGTCTAAATATTAGTAATGAAGACAATATTTTTAAACTTTTTGCTTGGAAAGTTTTGATGATCGATGTTAGACTTAGCGTTAAATATTGGAGGTTTTCAGAAATACGATGTTGATTCTGCAGAACTAATTATCTCGCATTCTGGCGCTGAGAATGATTTTAACGCAACCACGTAAGAGGCTGGTGCGCAGGGAAGGTTAACCATCACGGCTAACCGCGAGATCACCGCGGACCTCGAAGCTTCCGAAGCTCACCGCGTAGGTTCCAGCGGCTTGCAGCACTTACTGAATCCGGAGCGATTAATAACAAGACCATGAAAACGCGATTAGAACATTTTCATGGTCAAAGTGCTAAGATAACACAGCAACAAGTAATAACGAATAAATAATGTTCGTACGCTGCTCACAGCTTTTGAGCACATATTTATGTAATTAGCGTATTGTATATATAATAATTAGTCTACTGCTAATTACAATATATGTTATAATTATTACTACGTCATTGCAGTAATTAAACAGCTTCGAGCCGCTCCGATTCACTTCGTTTCACTCTGACCAACTCCAACTCATTCTGATTCTCTCTTACCCGTTGCGGTTCATTCCATTCCGCTGTAATACGTTCTAGTTCATTTTGTTTCGGTTCAACCTGCTCCAATTCATTCCGGTCCCCTCTTGCCCTTTACTCTTTAAATTTATTCCTTTTCGCTGTAATACGTTCTGGTTTATTTCTTTCTGGTTTAAATTGATTCAAAACATTCTGGCGCTCTCTTACCCGGTCCAATTCATCCTGATTTGATTCATCTTGGTTTAATTCATCCTGGTCTTCTTCATCCGGTTCCGGTTCAGCCTGGTACGGTTCAACCTGATCCGATTCATCATGGTCCAATTCATCCCAATATTGTCCATCCTCATCCAGTTCATCCTAATACGATTACTTTGGTTTTCTCTTAACCTTTCCTATTCATCCTGGCCCGCTTCAGCTAGTTCCGGTTCATCCTGGTCCAGTTCGTCCTGATCCTGTCCATTCTCGTCCGGTTCAGCCTGGTAAGGTTCAACCTGATCCGATTCATCATGGTCCAATTCATCCCGATATTGCCATCCTCATCCGGTTCATCCTAATACGATTACTTTGGTTATCTCTTCCCCCTCCCCTGTTCATCCTGGCTCGATTCAGCTTGGTCTGATTCATCTTGGTCCTCTTCATTCCGGTCCTCTTCATTCCGGTCCTCTCCATTCTGGTCCTCTTCATTCTGGTTCTCTTCATCCAGTTCCGGCTCAACCTGATCCACTTCATCGTGGTCCGGTTCATTCTAGTCCGGTTCATCCTAATACGATTCATTATGCTTCTCTCTTACCCTCTCCAGTTTATCCTGGCTTGGTTCATCCTGGTCCGTTCCAATCCGCTCTGGTTCATTCCGGTCCGTACCAATCAGCCCGATTCATTCCGGTCCATTCTAACTCATACCAATCAAACCCAATCTTTTCTAACACATTCAAATCTGCCCTAATACACTCTAATCCTCTCAGCAATCCTCTTATACCGCTTGTACCCGTTGCAGCGCGCTTGGACATAATCTGGTTCATTCCAGCTCAATCCAATCCACTCGAACTTACACAACTCGATTTAATTTGGCTTAGATTATATGTATTCAATAGTATTCATATATCAATATTTCACTGATTTTTATATGTTTCGCTAATTATTGCGAATATAATTTAACTCAACAAAATAGGAGAATGAAAATTGGAGGAAGATCATACCCGAAAGAATGGCCCAGCAAAAAGTGCTCCATCTTGCTGTTATTCGACTATTCGATGTCAGAACATGATTAAACTAATGAAGGACCTCGTCTATGCTTTAACATTACAGATGACACAACTAATTATTTAAATAACGACTAGAGTGACGACACTCGAACACTCTCTTTCAACTTTTGAACACTAATACTTTCAAGCACTACGTGAATCATGTCACGCCCTCACCGGAAGTGTACTTTAATCCTATCTATAGATTTTAAAATTATTTTTCTATATTTCAAATCATGTTATTTTGACTCAAACATAATAATATAATATCAAAAGTTGAAAAAACTGGCATAAATTGTAAAATTAAAACAAGCGCGAAAATATGAAACAATGAATTGAATTAACGCATACTCTGTTGATTTTCCTAGTACATATGGCTCAAAAATTAAAAAATATTTGAATTCGTTTTTAAATATACTCACCCCTTATCTGGCGAAATGTTATAATTTCGCTATCTTGAACAAATAAGAAAGATGCAAGATTTTTGGAACTAATCTATATTTGTATATTTTAATGTTGACATACTCGCCAGCGCAAAGACGTTTATAAAAATTTTCGGTAGCATATAAATATATTATCACGACATATTTACAGAATATTTATTATATAAATATGATGACGCTGCAATACAATTATGTTATGATTCAATTCTAACTACAAATTAGTGAAACTACTGAAAAATAAATAATCTCGCGTTACAATGTATGGTTATTAAAATAATTTCAATTAAGAATAAATGGACCCTTCATTTTAGAAATGCTTATGGCAGTGAAGAATTGCTTCAACTGCGCCTGCTGCACGTAGAGTAAATCGTTAGAAAAAGTTATAACACCTGATCTTTGATAAAGATTGTTAGTATCGGTAAGCCTATTATGCTGCACTGTATAAAAAATTCCATGTGCCTAAGATATTAAATGTACTCTGGTTAAGACTAGTTTTGTGCGGTTAATAGCGTTAAAAAGTTCGCAACGCTTTCTTTGTTCTACATACTAGGGTATAAAATTAATGCGATTCCTTTGCAATTCCTCCTACCTAGTTTTTATATGTATATCTCTTCAATCGGATTTTTCTAAAAATTTTACAGTCTTTCGTTTCTAGTCAATATTCACATATTGCCCTGTAACCGTGGCTGTTTGATGATATCTTCTTCTACCAGCGAAATCCTCGTTCTCTTCGTTCAGTTGAGCTGAACACGTTTCAACTCCTGGGTGGACTGGAGTAACAACTATTTGTTCGTAGTCATAAACTTTCCTTCTAAAATTGAAAAAATCGAATGAATGATCTGTATTATTAATATTAATATAGTAAATTAATATAGTAAATTAATATAGTATTATTAATATAGTAAATTATATCGATGGTTCTAGTGATTACCCCATCAACTTCAATAACGCTATCTTCAGCCAACTGAAGAATTTAAATTCTGATGATACTCCCGGTTTTACAGCGGGATTAGCATGACCAACGTAGCTCCACACAAGGAAAACAACGACTATATTGGCAATGGCATAGCCCCAATGAACGAGAAACATTATAACCAACTTGATAAGGCACTGAAAATCACACTCTCGTCAAAATCATATTTAAACAATTTATACACGTAGACCATATGGAAACTTACACCTAGTAGTGAAAGTGATCTGTTACACAAAGGACTGTACCAGTTTCCCAATTTATTATGGATGTGAATCTTTCGTTCGGTATTGTCCACGGGGCTAGCATTTTCATCAACACTCGGCGAGGAGTCTATATAAACGTTATTCTCAGAGAGACTAGGATTTCTCTACAAGTAATTTCAAAATAATTTCTTATCACCACAACACAATGGTCGAACATTCGCGTGTACTTACAACAAGATTCTTGTGTCTGATTCTTTCAGGGAATAGATTATCCAAATCACTATCCATGTCTGGTATCGAATTGTCCCTAGTCGCTGCTCCATAATTTCGGTCAAACGTTGGAGACTGCGTTCGAAATCTTTGCTCCCGAGTCAACTGTATATCAAATGTTTGCGCAAGAGCAAAATACGCGTAGTCTAAGCATGCGTATGTCAAGAGAAAAGGCATTGTGACAATTGGCGCGAGCGTATTAATTTGCCCCGTGATGATAAACGTCAATGTAACAACGGCAACCACTAACATTGCGTACACGGGCACTTTGTTCGGTCCCCTCTAAAAAATAAATTTAATTTCCCTATAGTAAACCTACAGGATTGAACAAGGCTTCTCATTATTTTGACTCACCCCTCTTTGAAGACAGCTCATCCCTGGTATAACATTTTGACTAGCAATGGACTGCAAAACTCGGGGTGTGCCATACATAGCACCCAAACAACTACTGAACGAAGACACGTACAAACCCGCCAACAACAATACCGAGATACCTGACACCTTCGATGCAATCATAAAGTTCGTCAGGAGTGCATTACGAGTGCATGTTGACGCAAGAAACAGAATGAAACATAGATACAAAAGGGTTCTGAAAATAGAAAATCCAGTATAAAGTATCTGACGGATATAAGTAGTAATTCGAAAATGTTGGGTACCCCATGGTAGGGGCGGGTCAGGAAGACATCGGATCGAGACAAATCAGGCTCTCGAAAATTTCGGGATTCCCGAGAATATTCAGGAGTCTCGAGAATGATCTCAAATAATCTTGAATGTTATTTCCGAGAATAATCCCGAATGAGATCGCAAATATTTTCAGGCATCTTGAAATTTTCGAGAACCCGTTCCAATCCCGAAACAAATTGTCGACCCGTCCCGACCCGACATTTTCGGGTATTCGAACACTTCTAGTATTTAGATTTATGTGAATGTCTGGTTGTGATAATTACCCAGTTCCAACTGCTGCTAGAGTACCATTAGGGATATCAGTGGACGGATGTCGTAAATCTCCACTCATGTTGATACCAGCTAAAACACCAGTTACAGTAGGAAAGAATACACCGAACACTGTAAACCAACTATATCCATTCTGATAGTTAGGGAAAGTGTTGTTTTTCAAATTTCCTGAGAACCAACCCTCGAAGCCAGCCTCTACAATATTCATAAAATTATAGAGGTATTAAATGAATAATTTGTTATAAAGCACATAGAATCTTACCGATATTCACATGAGTAAAACTTCCCACCACAAAGTCTACTCCAGCAAGAAGTAAAATTAACAGCAGAAGGAATTGAAGTTTTATAACCCATTTGACACCAGCAACATTGATAACAGATAACAAGATAACAGCTGCACATGCAAAACCACGCTCTGCCCAAGCAGACTCTAAGTGTACCAAACCAGCCATAGATTCTCCAAAACCTAACACATTCAATGCACAACCCACCGCCTACAACAAGAGTGTCAAGTAATGTTCCAGTATTGTTACTAGAAATGTGTGGGAACCCGAAAATGTCAGGCCGGGACGGGTCGAGAATTTTATTTGGGGTAGGAACGAGTTCCCGAAAATTTCGGGGTTCTCGAATATGTTGCAATTCCCGAGAATTTTCGAGGTTCCTGACCATTCGAATATTCTAGGGAACCCCGATGTATTCGATAATTCCCAAATTTTCGAGAACCCGACTCGTCTCGACCATCGGGTACCCGACATTTTTGAGTTCTCACAGATCTCTAATTGTTACCAGATGCTATGTTGCCTTACCTGTCCAAAGCAGTATAATAGCCCGATTGATCCACCAAATCTTGATCCTAACACGTGTGACAACAAAAAATAAACTCCTCCACTCTCTACTCGGCACCTTTCACATATTCCCACTGCAGATAGTACAGTTATTAGTACAGTGCATACTGAAACAACCAGACATCTCCTAAGTATGAATTTTTTCATGAATTTTTCTTAACATGTCAAACATTAAGCGACTGTATGTGTTTACCTGTACATAATACAATTAGTACTGCATTGAGAACACCAGCTTGCCCTACTATCCATCCAGATCGCAAAAAAACAATTACTCCAAAAATATTTATAAGACAAGATGTAAACACACCGTCCCAAGTTCCAAACAATACAGGTTGAGAAATGAAAAAATTTGATTTCCACCAAGGATCTGAGCTCTGAAAAAAGAAGAAAAGATATAAATACAAGTATTACTTTGCTTGGTGCATTTACTTACATATTCTTGGGCAAATAGCTCGTTTGCTCCTGTTTGATACATTTCAGGTCCAAGTTCTTCGTACTCTCCATTATTCCTTCTTGTTTCATTGTTTCTTTGAGTCTCTACATTATGCAAGCCAAACCTGGACCAATCAACATCTTTATTGCTTGCTGCATCTCCGTTCGACATTTGATTTCTGTCATTGGATTCCATGTTTATAGGGGAAATTGTGTACAATAATTAGCCAGTCTATGGTAACAATATCAGTCTTCCTCTTTCAATTCCGTCTTTGTAAAAGTAGTATAGAATATATTGATGAACAAATACAAAAGCCCTGTCTAATATGCCTCATATCTAATAATACATAATCTCAATATAGTAGGACATAAATGATTGATTAAATCTATTCGAGCAAATATTGTAGCTGCTATTATGACTTCAATAAAATAAATATCAAATTATTTTGCTATTTCAGCAAGGAAAATGCGCTCGATACACTTAATACGTTTGTTGTCAATCTTAACTATTTAGGATAGGTTAGAATGCGTTCTCTGCATATACATGAATCAGTGATTATCGCATGCCTCCACTGTGTCATCGAAACTTAGTAGTTTCATATTTTTTGCAGTTTATCAATTTCTTATATCAATCTTATCGCTTGAAATATATCACCTAGTGGTGACGTGTTGTTCCACGATAGAACGACCATTTTTGATCTATCTAACGGTACTAACAGTACTGTAAGTGATGCCAGATTCGTGGTACCGTGGTATACCGTGGTACTAAACTATGCCCCCACTACGATCTACTGTTGTCCCTACGCTCCTTTACCAACGCGCTCGCGCGCTACACCTACCAGCGTACCTCTACTATGTCCGTGTACGCTGCTTGTGCGCTTGCGCCATCCTCAATCTATTTTTAGCACTTTCCATATACATATTGCTTTACGGAAACGAAACTGAAATTCGGCCGGCCGTCGCGTCGAGCTGCGTCGAGCGTAAGAATCGCAATCTGGAGCTGGCGTTCGAGCCCCCGTGCAGCGATTTTTATTTTTATTTTTAATTACTTTTTCAATTACATTTTTTAACCTTCCAAAAAATTTAAAATATAAAAACTATGTTAAATAAATAAATAAATAAATATATATATATATATATATATATATATATATATATTCATTTTACAGGAAACGTTTTATTACTGTAAAAATTGCATTGATACAAAGAGTCTAGCATGCTAAAAGTCAAAAGTGCCCTTGAACCAAGTGTACCGGGCTCTGCACTATTTGATAACTCATAAAAAAAGCATTCGACACCAAGTTTGAACCCTTTATCTCAACCAGGGGGGTAGTTAAAGGGTAAAAACTAATTATTGGTTTTTGCCACATTTTCCCTATTTAATGGTATACTTAAAAATTCTAAAAAAATTCTACAATTTTGTAGATATGATTCCTTATGATTGTGAATTTTTTCAGATTTTTTTGCAAATAGTAGGTATGAAAAATCGAAACGTCAAAAAAAAAACGAAAAATGCAGATTTTGTGTACAAGATATTTCGTGTGACTAGATTTTTCCTTTTACAGCAGTTAGGTATTAGCATTAGCATTATTCTCAATTTTTTCGGATTTTTCGATAGAGTGCAATGTAATAATATTATTTTTCTGCTTTAAATGAAATGTATTAGTATTTATGTTGTGGTGGATAGCCATTAATTCATCTGAGACACTGTTTATGTTTAGGAAACGTTTTTAAGTGAATAAAATTTATTGTCATGTAATTAATAATTAGAAAAAAATATATTTCATGAAAAAAAAAGTTTGACCTTTGTGGGGCGCGAACCTCTGCCAAAAACTATCCCAGCGTTTCCGAATCGTAAGACCTAAACAACTTCTTTTTTTTTAGTTTATGATGATACACAAGTTTATTTGATTTTCTGGCTTGAAACGCCACTGTCTCGGAAGGAAATGGACATCCGAGTGAAGCAATGAAATCAGAGCATCATTCCGAAAAAAGATGAGTTTGCAATAATCTCAATATTTTATGAAATTCTGATATAATTATAATTTTGACTGTATTTTTTTTTTATTACAGGAAGACAGAAAATCAAATAAACTTGTATATGTAAATTGTGTATGTAAATATATATATATATATATATATATATATATATATTTATTTATTTATTTAACATAGTTTTTACATTTTAAATTTTTTGGAAGGTTAAAAAATGTAATTAAAAAAGTAATTAAAAATAAAAATAAAAATCGCTGCACGGGGGCTCGAACGCCAGCTCCAGATTGCGATTCTTACGCTCGACGCAGCTCGACGCGACGGCCGGCCGAATTTCAGTTTCGTTTCCGTAAAGCAATATGTATATGGAAAGTGCTAAAAATAGATTGAGGATGGCGCAAGCGCACAAGCAGCGTACACGGACATAGTAGAGGTACGCTGGTAGGTGTAGCGCGCGAGCGCGTTGGTAAAGGAGCGTAGGGACAACAGTAGATCGTAGTGGGGGCATAGTTTAGTACCACGGTATACCACGGTACCACGAATCTGGCATCACTAAAGTACAGGTAAATATGGGTATGAGATGAGCAAAGTTGCCTAATGCGGGGGAAAAATGGCCGCTTACGGATAACGTGACGTGTTAGTAGGGAGTAGTAGAGGGGAGAAATACCGATATATTTGTCTGTGGAGGGGATATCTCCATTGTCGCATGGTCCACGCTTCCCTCTCTTCAACTTACAATATTATTGTAATATATATTTCATAAGTACTACGTCCACCGTTTAAATATGCACGCCGTTTTCGAATGTTTAAGAGCTTAAATTAAAAATGCAGGATAACACTTTACGGTAGAGGCATTTAGCTTTGATAAGATCTATTTCCAAATATTCTTCATAACTGAATTTAAATTTCTCGCGTCTGCGCTCTGTGGGTAGCGTAGAATTTCTGTTGAGAAAAAATTTGAAGTTGCAAAGTGTCGCCTCTAGGGTGTTTCGTGTTTATGGCAACAAGTTGGTCGAGGTTGAGTGATTTTGTGGACGCAGCAGAGTCGCTGGAATAAACGCGCTGAGATCCCGGATCGTCGGATACCGATTGACGTCACCGATAGGCGGCCAAGATGGTTGTCAATGTTGATAAGTGGTTTGGTTACACGGAGAACCAGTGATACAGCCGCAACCGACAGGGGCCCCACGCTCGCGTAATTATGCCTGTGAAATAGGAGTCGGGTTCGCGGACAAGGAAACAGGCGGGCCGTCATCGTGGAGCGGGATGGCGGACAACGAGGATGCGGAACAGGAGATCTGTCGAGCCTTGGATGTCGTTCAATCCATGATTGACATCTCCGCCGATCGGCTGGAAGGCTTGAGGACGCAATGTTCGACCAGCGCGGAACTCACCCAACAGGAAATTCGCACGCTCGAGGTACCGTCGCGAAACCGAATAAACGCGTTCGGGTTCCTTCCTCATTTTCTCTCTATCTCTCTCTCGCTCAGTGTCTCTCTCTGTCTCTTACTCCATCTCTCTCTCTCTCTCTCTCTCTCTCTCTCTCTCTCTCTCGCTCTCTCGCTCTCTCTCTCTACTCGCTCTCTCTCTGTTACGTTTCGGTCGCCGTCGCCTTGACCTCGTGAAGGGCTACCGTGTCCGATTGTCAACAAGTTGCAAATGCATTTCTTTATCGACTCGCTGCACGTATCCTCTGTACGCGTGTCAGGGGCTTCTGTACTGGATGATTTCGATATTTTCGATCGGTTACTTTCGTGTGGCCGCATACTGAGACGGAAACGTATTTGTACGTTGTTGGTTTTTGTTTTTTATTGTTGGAACTGTTCTTTGCACAGTGCTTATTATCGAATTACTGTGCAAGAATCAAATTTTTTATTAAAGTTATTAATGTAATGAAACAACTTGCCCACTGTACATTTTCATTCTTGTTACGTCTTTTCAACACATGTAATTATAATTCATTGAACACGATTTTTATCGATATTATGATTTTAACCATGTTTTAGGGGAAGCTTATTAAATTATATTCAAAACAACTAGTAACCAAAGCCAAACTGGCTGTAGAATCGTTGCCTGCAGAAATGAGGCAGTATCCATCTTTGCAACAATGGTTGCGTGTAGTGGGACTTACACAAGAGTCTATAAAGGTATGACCATCTCCTGGAAGATGGTTTTTGTGTTTAGAGATCCCATTATGAAATTGAAATATATGTTCATATGATGTGTATTGATTACAGATGGTTTGTTCTAAAGCTAACTCGTTAGAAGCTCTCAAAGAGAAGTCTGAACACGAGTTAGGTAGCATGCTGGGGGAGAATAATGTTAAGCACAAGGAAGAATTACGTAGACTCTGTAGGGCATTGCACAATCTTCGTCGGTATATGGGTATGTTTTATTTGAATTTTTTTCCATCAGAATGTAAATGATCACTCTGATGTTGCAGCAATCACCGTATAATGTTGTATTTCTGTTTTTAGATGTTCTCTTAAAGGGAGATATGGAGAATAGCGATATGACTTTATATTGGGATTCTTGGGATAGTCACCATTTGCGTACTGGAGCATCCCCTAGGCCAGGCCGGTCCCGAGCAACAAGATGTTCTATTCCCTCAGAAGACAGCATTCCATATCATAATAACAACAATAATCTTAACAGTGATATATTAGCACAAGCTTCTTCCGTTACATCTTTATCATCAACTAGTCCGCCTTCTACCCCTCTTTTACAAAGGTCAGGACGTGGTAAGTAATACAAAAAGTATCTCTTTTACTCCAATGCCCTTTGTATTGCGTAGAATACAAAGCTGTATCCTTCTTCTGTATTATGAAACATCAATATGTTTTTATTTGCATTTTTTTTTAACAACAGGAATTAAATTTCCAACAACTCCCCCTCCCTGTAAGAAACATCAAATAGGTTTACAGAATACAATATCACAACCAGAAGTATTTCCATTGACTAAGTCAAAATCTCATGAATCGCAATTAGCAAACCGTCTTGAAAATGGAGATACAGCTTCAAGGTACATGGACTTCTAGTAATTCTCTTGTCCGTTTTTTCAGATGCGTATCAAGTATTTTTCTATACTTTTTGCAGTTGTGGAAACGATCATGTTGGCTCTGTGGGAAGAAGAAATCGTCTACCAACAGAGGCAGGATCTTGCAGCAGCAATGCAGACATTACAGGGGAAAACCTGTTGCTGAATAGTAATAGCCCTATTAAGTCACCACCATACTCTAACGCGGAAAATGAAGATAACAGTTTTAAGGGAACAGGTAAATTCGATTTTAGCAGTTCGTATTTACTAGAGGTGGGCGAGAACCTGAAAATTCCGGGTCAGAAGCGGCGAAAATTTTATTCGAGAACTCGACCCGATGCCTTCCCGACCTGTACCGACCATCGGGTACCCGACATTTTCGGGTTCTCACACACCTACATTATTTACGAATCTAAATACTGGGTGTGCACGCATGTACTAGCCAGCGATTGTCTTGGTAACGATCAGTGTCAATAATATTACCAATATTTTAACGTTTCGCAGTAACAAGTCTCCAAGTGCCAAAGTCACCGCGTACTCCGACTGTAACCCGGGGAATGGGGCATATAATTGCTCACCGCTTTACCAAAACGTTTAAAATGATAACGACGTGCGATTATTGCGAGAAGCAGATATTCATGGACACCGGTTTGAAATGCACAGAGTGTAAATATAAGTGTCACCGAGATTGCGAATCCAAAGTACCACCTTCTTGTGGTCTACCTCAGGAACTCTTCGACGAGTTTAAAAGATCTGTACAAGGCGACGGTAATATTCATGATTACTTACATTGTACAATAAAATACCAAATTCCCAGCAATATTAACTGCGATCGATATTTGCAGCTATGGTAAATGTTTCTCCGATATTAAGTAAACCTGGTATTACGTCTCCCAATCACCACAACTCAAATTTATTGAGCTCTCGAAAGGATCGAAAACGATCGCATCCACATTCTTCTGTGAAAATAACTTTTCCGGTGCGTAAAATATTACTTGTTTTGATTGCAAGCGATCAAAAAGTTGATATACAATATTTTGTAATTATATAGACTTTTCAGGGCGCGGATTCTAGTTCAAATACCTCGAGCTGTAACAGCTCAACGCCTTCTAGTCCAGCTTTGCTACCTGCCAATACTAGCCAAACTCCACAGGCACCTGCCAAACCACAGTTCCATTTTCCAGGTAACTATATTTTCCCAGTGACCCTGCAGAACAGCTGCTTACCCTTCGATTTCGATAATTATTTTGAATATGTTATAAATCTCAACATTTTGAACAAATTTTTCTTTTGCATGATAGCGGCGGTCTCGCTTATTTTCCGAGATATTCGCGAAAAACTGTCGATACCACTAGTCACGCATATGCAGTTGTGAACGGGTCCTTCAAACTCGCTCCATCCTTATTTCTGTAGTGTCGGCCTCTCATTCGGTGTCACGGACCCAGAAGTATAGGCAGAATTCGTTGTAATGTTGCCGATAGTTTTCTGCGAATATCTGAGAAATTAAGCGGGACCACCACTAATGTGCAAAAGAAACACTACAACTTATCTCATATCGTCATCGATCAAAAACTTATCGAAGCTTATTTTCAGACGTTCTGCTCAATGACAAAGGTGTCACGTTAGAGACCCATCGAATCGAAGGTACAACTCTATCGAGCGATAGCGAAAGAACAGTGAGCGTTTCCGGATCTGGTAGCGTCAGCACGGATTCCGAACGAACACCCGTTAGAGTTGACTCTCAAGATTCTCAAGTCTCCGATGGAGAACCAGGTGACAGTCGTTGGCCACGACAGAATAGTGTACGTACCTTTTACATAATTAAGTTTATATTAATACACTACTGTATCATATTAGAATGAACGTTTGTTACAGTTGTCGATGCGAGAATGGGACATTCCTTACGATGAATTGAAAATTGGCGAACCTATAGGTACTGGAAGATTTGGTACCGTGTACAGAGGCTATTGGCATGGTAACGTTGCAATTAAAGTCCTGAACATGGACTATTATTTAGACGATGATAAAACATTGGAAGCATTCAAGTTGGAGGTACGATATGTTTTTTAATCATTCGATCGTTCTTATTAATTAAATTATGTGGCAGAAATATTTTCTTGGCGCTCGAGAGAATATTTTCTCTCTCGAGAATAGCTTATTCTAACGCTTGTAACCACGCTACAATTTTTATTGAAATTTCAAGGTGGCTACATTCCGAAAAACTAGACACGAAAATCTAGTGTTATTTATGGGAGCTTGCATGAAGCCTCCTCGCTTGGCGATAGTGACTAGTATGAGCAAAGGCATGACTCTTTACACTCATATTCATCTGCGTAAAGATAAATTTAATATGAATAAAACCACTATCATCGCTCAACAGATTTCTCAGGTATAATTCAATTTGAAATGTTAAACAAATTTCTTAGGGGAATCGGTGTTCCTACGAAAAATTGATTGTTTCTTTTTTATTATCTAGGGAATGGGATATCTTCATGCTCGTGGCATAATTCACAAAGATCTCAAGAGCAAAAACATATTTTTAGAAAACGGGAAAGTTGTAATAACTGATTTCGGATTGTTTAGTGTAACAAAGCTTTGTTATGGTGATAACAGGTGATTAGTGTGATTTAACGATGGATGTTTCTACTCTCGGACCGTAGTTTTAATTCCACAGTTGATACTTTTCTCTTTGTATGCAGAAAAGGGAATGCATTAAGTATTCCACCTGGATGGTTGTGTTATTTAGCTCCTGAAATTGTTCGACGACTAAGACCGCAACAAAATCGGGATCAGGAAGAGTTACCTTTTACAGAAGCTTCTGATGTTTATGCATTTGGGTCAGTATAACAAGTTGTAAAATATGTGATTTTTAAGTTTTTTTTAATGAAACAATTAAAGCAATATAAACACTAAGCTTAGTATAACAATAATAGAAATATTCCATAATAGGACTGTCTGGTATGAGCTTTTATGTGGAGAGTGGCCCTTTAAAGGACAGCCTCCCGAAGCAATCATCTGGCAAGTCGGTAAAGGGATGAAGCAAACTTTAGCTAATTTACAAGCCTCCCGTGATGTAAAGGTATAATTATATTAAATATATAATTAAACTATTGTAAACATTTCCTGGTTAAATACGATCACAGAGATATTCGTCTTGACTCAGAAATGCTTGCAATGATGCTGCATAGTACAATAAATTTTCTTCATATTTGTTATAACGTTATGACTTCACCGTTAATATTTTAACATAAATTTATTCATCGTGTTTACAGGACATCTTAATGCATTGCTGGTCATACCGCGTAGAAAGTCGACCCGACTTCACAAAATTGTTAACTACTCTGGAAAAGCTGCCTCGCAAAAGGTTAGCACGTAGTCCTTCTCATCCTATACATCTTTCTCGTTCTGCAGAATCCGTGTTTTGAATACAATTTAAGTCCATTAAAAAAAATACACTGTTGTTCTCGTAGTGTAAATATAGAACTGTGCAATTAATTGCCAGATCTTTGTTCGTGAAAGGTAAAATAAAAATAATCACTGAAGGGTTCGTTTTGTCTGTTCTTATTTATAGTAAATGAAGAGAATCGTATTATATAAAAAAAGAAATCACTCTGTTTTTATTGTTTAAGTAACTGTGTACGGTTTGTACGTATATCCTGTTTCGTTCTTGCACAATAAATACTATGAAAAATGAACAAATTTATTATTAAGGAGAAAATTAAATGTGTATTCGGGAACATCCGAAAGTGAATAAAGGAAATATTTGCCTTTTTTTCTGAGTTACGATGACATATATTCATCCGTGGACACATTTTGTAATTCTTGCAACTGTCTTTGGAGATGAGCAACGCGTAATTTATTTAAAGCTATTCTTTTCTGGAACGTCAATATTAAAGGCTTCGTGATTGTGTCTGTTATGTGAACTAACGTCCGAGTTCTCACTGAAATAATAAAATTTGTTAGCCGCTGTCGACGAACTGGAATTACCGAATTTGAAAATAATTACACTGACCTGCATTGTTGTGTATTCTAGCAAGGATATCTTGATTATCTCTCCACTTTCCTGCCATCTCTTCTTCTTCTTGAACTAATATTTTTGGCAATTCTGTCATTGCCTGTGAAACAATGGAAAAGTGAATATTTTTGAACAAAATTTCAAGAAAAACCAAATGTGTTATTTAAAGGTTTACTTTTAGACACTTGTCCAATATTGGTGTATGTACAATTTCCAGTGGAATTTGTGTTGCTTTGCCATGATGCGATTGAAAACAGGTTAGAGAGATTTCTTGCTCCTGTAAAAATATATTATTAATGGCATGACAATTAAAAGATATCATAATTATGAACAGTACCTTAGATTCTCTGCTCTCTGAAAATACTGAAAATATCAATCCCACAAAATTGGCATCCATTGTTTGGTAAGTTGCTTGAGTTGCAATATCTAGAGGATTATTTTAATTATTAGAACAAAATTGATCATCTCTTGTATTTAACAAGCAGTTAACAAATAAATATACCAAGGTGTGATGGACAAACTGTGATATGTGGGTGTGAGTGATACCAGCCAAGAACGCGCACAGTACTTTTTAATTCCTTTGTTAACCGTTCTGCTTCATTAACAGCTTTTAGTAGCTGTTCATCAGAAATTTCCACCCTGTCTTTCTTTTTATCCAACCGTCGTAAGATAATAACAGCAACAATTTGTGCAACGCCATGTACTGTCTAACATTAATTGTTTTTTAAGAGATAGACATATATTTTTGGATGTTGCAAGAGTGGTTTAAAAAAATATATGAAAATAACAAAACATAATAACATACATTTCCCATCAAGAGACCCATTACTTCGAAGCTTTCATTCGACAGGGCATGCTGCAGGCACACCATATACACATCAGTGTGTAATTCCACTCTTTTCAATGGAAACTCAGCCATTTTAATGCCTTTGTTGTTAATATAGTTCGTAATGTGTGTAATTAAAACTGTGAATCTGAAATACGATATTCAACATTAAACTTGATATACGTTAAAATCAATATTTCAATAAAAGTCGTTTCTGTAACAAAACGGTATCTTTCATAAATACTTATAGATCGTTTTATTTATTTTATGAGTATAAAGGAAGCATATAACCTCCAATTTTATTTAAATCGATATAATTGATTATAAAATTCTTAACAAAGAAATATAAATAATAACTTCTTTAACAGTTCCATGAATTGATGAATTGCAATTGTCTTCTGTTAATTGTTTTAAGAAAATATCTATGGACACTAATCCATTGCATTAGTATAATTATTACACAAGTAGATATGGTTTTGTATATACAATGTAACTAGGTACAACGCAATAATATTAATTAATTGCTTTGACACTTTTTCTCGTACTTTTTTTGAGAGCACAAATATCATTCAGAACAGATCCGAATATTTTTCACTAAGTGGTAACGATGTTCATCTGTTCAGCTGTCATCTTTGTTGTAGTATTTCTGTGGAATCCTTCTTTCTAATTTCTGGCATGGCATAGAGGATTCTTATAGAGATGAGATTACAGTGCATTGATCTATATACAGGATTGGACGTCAGATGGCGATACACTCTTTTTCTTAGAATCTACCAGAATCTACACACAGCAGAGATGGGCAATTTTGCCTCAATTGAGGCAAAACCGTTGTAGGGGTTATATGTTGTATCGTCGGAGGAATACAGCGGCCTACTCCGCTACGGAAATCCGCCAAATGATTATACACCGCGTACTTGTGAATACTACTTTATTCGGTCTTGTACACGACACGTGGTGTCGGAAGACGGTACGAGACGTTGCGCGATACGTGCGTATCGGATACTCGTTCTAGCGGAAGTGAGTGTGGTTCGCCTTCGGCTCTAGACTATCCCGGTAGCTAGAGAGGCGACTCACTTATGTTGCTGCTGTCGGGCGATGACAGCGCCACGGCAGCACGGGGAAACTCGTGTGGCCCCTACACACTCCCCCCCAGGAGGAGTGGAAGCATACAATGCTTTCGCTTTTTACAGAAAAAGGTTCGCTTTACAGAAGGTGCTTACATGCTACTTAAAAGTACTTACATACTACACGCGGCGCTTACGGAAGCTTAACTTATGGTACGGAGTCTGCGAAGGTGACTCTGCGGCGCGAGTAGGTGCGTAACGGCGCACTTGGATTCGGCGGCAAATCGTTAGGGATCGGCGGCGGATCGTTCGGACTCGGCAGCGCGGCGCTCGGTGGGGGAGCTTCGAGTCTTTCGCTAACAATATGCGCGGGTTTTAAGAGTTCGACGGAAACGTTACGCGGTGAGCCGTTGACTTCGATCGTGTATACGCGCTCGGATACACGCTGGAGTACTCGGTGCGGTCCCGTGTAAGGCCGTTCCAACGGTCTACGCACGGATTTGATCAGCATGAACACATGCGAGCACGATTCCAGATCCTTGTATACAAAAGTCTTGATGCTACGCTTGTGTGCCACGGGCACGGGCTTGACGGCACGCATGTATTGTCGAAACTCTTCCAGGAACGGCTGCGGGTCGGGTTTGAATTCGTCCAGCAGGAAGAATTCGCCGGGCAAACGCAGCGATGTTCCGTATACGTAGTCGGCAGGAGACGCGTTAGTGTCCAGACGGACGTGCGTACGCAGACCTAACAATACCACGGGTAAAACGCGCGGCCATTGCTGATTGGCGTGGCACATGATCGCTGCCTTCAAGACGCGGTGCCAACGTTCAACCATACCGTTAGACGCGGGGTGGTACGCGGTAGTGCGTTGTCTCCGGCAGCCAACGAGTGCGAGGAGGGCTGTGAAGAGCTGCGACTCGAATTGGGTACCCTGATCGCTCGTTAGGAAAGCTGGCGCGCCAAAACGTGACACCCAGTTTTCGAAGAAAGCGCGACAGACGGTCTGCGCAGAAGTTTCGCGAAGCGGAACGGCTTCGGCCCAGCGAGAAAATCTGTCGATCATGGTAAGGCAATACTGAAAGCCTTCGCTCGCCGGCAGCGGGCCGACGAGGTCGATGTGCACGTGCATGAAACGTCCGTCGGGCGCGACGAACTGCGACGGTGTCATCTTTACATGACGGGAGACTTTCGATTGCTGGCAATCTACACACGACTTACACTGGCGAGCGATGTCGCGGTGCATGTCGGGCCAGACATATCGCTGTCGGATAAGTCGATCGGTGACTTTCGCGCTCGGGTGAGCGGCAGAATGGAAGAGTGTAAACACTCGCTCGCGCATGGAGGTGGGTATATACGGACGAATACATTCTTCGGAGACGCTGCAATACACAGGAGAATGGTTCGGACCCCACGTAAGCCTCTTAAGGGCGAGAGAGTGGTCTGGCGAAGCAAGAATTTCCCTGAGCTCTGGGTCGTTTTCCTGTTCGCGAGATAGTTCGTCTAGGTCGAACTGTGTCGGCAGCCGTATCGCCTCGGAACGCGAGAGAGAATCGGCTACTATGTTATCGCTGCCCGGCAGGTAGAAAATGCTAGACGTGAATTGTGCTATGTAGCACAGTTGTCTCGTCTGGCGTGGAGAAGCGCGCTCAGATTTCTGCGCGAAGGCGTAGATGAGCGGTTTGTGGTCGGTGTATATATTAAATTCGCGACCTTCTAAAAAGTGGCGGAAATGGCGCACGGCCTCATATATCGCGGTAAGTTCGCGATCATATGTGCTGTATTTGCACTGGGCCGGGGAGAATTTTCGCGAGAAAAATGCGAGAGGTCTCCAGGTCGCGCCACAATGTTGTTCGAGAACTGCGCCCATGGCCACGTCGGATGCATCGGCAATAAGACGTACGGTGGCCTTTTCGCTGGGGTGCGTGATGAGCGCGGCGTTTGCAAGGTCGTCCTTGCATTTCGCGAATGCCGCTTCGGCCTCGGGCGACCATACGATGGGCCGTTTATCTTTTTTACGCGCGTCGTGCATAAATGCGTTCAGCGGAGCTTGAGTGGCGGCAGCATGCGGAATGCAACGCCTGTAGAAGTTTACCATCCCCAGGAAACGACGTAGGTCGTCGATCGTGCGCGGCTTGGGAAAGTTAACGATCGCCTGAACTTTGCCAGGGGTGGGTTTAAACCCTTTTGAGTTGACGAGATGCCCAAGGAAGATCAATTCGGAGACGCCGAATTGGCATTTGTCGAGGTTCACGCGCAGATGAAAATCGCGGAGACGCTGCAAAACGGCAGCTAGGTGAGTCTCGTGCTCTTCCTCCGAGGAAGAGGCGATGAGGATATCGTCGAGAAATGTAAACACGAAATCTAAATCACCTAGGGCGCGATTGATGTACCTTTGGAAGGTCTGGCCGGCATTTCGAAGTCCGAAAGTCATTGCGCGATATTCAAAAAGGCCGAAAGGTGTGATAACGGCTGTTTTTTGGATATCTTCCGGGGCCACGGGTATCTGGTGATACGCCTTGTGTAGGTCTAGCGCCGTGAAAATGGTTTTGCCGTGTAGATTGGCTGGGAAGTCGTGCAGGTGAGGAACAGGGTACCGATCGGGTACAGTTACGCTGTTTAGGCGGCGGTAATCTCCGCAGACGCGCCACTCACCGGACTTCTTTCTTACCATATGGATCGGGCTGGCCCAAGGGCTGCTAGAAGGCCTGCAAATTCCGGCTTCGCAAAGGTACTTAAACTCGGCCTTGGCGGCTCTGAGTTTGTCAGGAGAAAGACGTCGAGCGCGTTCGGCAACGGGGGGGCCGGTGGTGGAAATGTGATGATACACACCGCGCGACTCGAGAGGTGTAGGCTGCTCGAGTCCGATGACTCGAGGGAAACGAGCTAGAATTTTTGAGTACTTGGACGACGGTCCAAGGACGTTCACAGACTGGGCTGGAGATTTCGCGATACCGGCAGCTAGCGACAGGCCGGTGACGGAATCGGTCACGCGACGATTTTTTAGGTCAACGATGAGACCGTAGTGAGTCAGCAGGTCGGCTCCTATTATGGGATACGGGACTGCTGCTACACAGAAATTCCACTCGATCGGGCGGCGCAGACCGAGATCGAGGATCACGCGATGTTCGCCGTACGTGTTTATACGGGTGTCGTTCGCGGCAAACAGCTTAAACGAGCTGGAAGGGGTGCGCGAGTTTTCTGGGACCGGCAACAGGGACAAGTCAGAGCCTGTGTCCACCAGGAAGGTGCGGCCAGACTTACGGTCGCGCACGTGGAGACGTTTCGAGGACGCGTGACACACTCCTGCAGTCTCCGAGGAGGAGGGTGTCCTCAGTTTTCCGTCGCTCGCGGAGAGACGGCCCATGAGCACGGCTTGATGCATCTAATCGCGCGCTCGCCGTACTTCGCATGGATACGGCATAAACCGGAGGGGTTGCGACTGGGCGAACGGTTACGCGTACGCGCTGAGTCGTTGTTCCCTATGCTGCGTCTGCGCGCGCGAGGACTGCGGTCGACCAGCGCGGTCAGACGGGCTACTTCGCGGCTCAGCCTGTCAATTTGGCGTTGCATGGAGCCGGGATTCGCGGCACCGGCGGCTACGGCGAGGACGGATGCGTCGGCCGGTTGAATCGTTTCGACGATTTTGTCGGCGAGAAGCGCCATTTCCTGTAGGTCGTCGTGCTTTGTCGCTACGAGAATTGCGCGGCACTGCTCAGGCAGCGCGTCGAGGAAAATGGACTTGAGTACGGCGTCCGTACACGCGCCGTTGTTTAAATTACGCATTTGGGACAAAATATGCGAGGGTTTGCCGTGTGATGCTATTCGACCCTTGAGGAGTTGCCGGAGCTTGGACTCTGCCGACGTCGAGAAGGTCGAGATAATCCGCTCCTTAATACGCGTATAAGGCGCGACGGGGTCCGGCGTTACTATGAGGTCGGCTATGACGGCCGCCGTTTCCGCGTCGAGACCGGCGATCACCGTGTCGGCCATGGTAGTCTGGCTCGTGACTCGGGCATTACGGAAGGAGGCTTCGACCTGCCCGAACCACAAGGTCGGGTCATTTTTGAAAAAGGTCGGTAGTTTGGGCACTCGATAGCTATCTACACGAGGATCGCTTCGCGAACGGTTAGCTTCGTCGTCACGAAGGCGCGTTTCGATGAGTTCGCGCGCGGCATTGAGGTCCGCCTCTAAGCGCGCGATACGGTCTTCCGGCGTGGGTACGGACATGATTATCGCGTGTGACGGCACGGATACGGAAGACGATTACTTAAAAGTATTTATACATATATATCACCGCTGCATGTCGGTCCAACGGCCGTAGAAATCGTGCGGCGGCAGCCATGGCGTCGGCGGCGTGTCCCACGTGGCGCCCAAAACGCCGGTGGCCGTTGGCTTCACGCACGGGCGGCAGCAATGGCGGCAGCAAGATGCAGCGGGGTGCGGTGGGCGGAATGCTCGACGCCCGTAAACTTCTTCTCGTACGGTTGCAGCTACTTCCGGACGTGCACGAGCCTCCGGGCTAGTGCAGAGACGTGGTGTAGGTTTGGCTTCTTGATTTCCAGCGCGACTGATCACGTCGGGGTCACCACTATGTAGGGGTTATATGTTGTATCGTCGGAGGAATACAGCGGCCTACTCCGCTACGGAAATCCGCCAAATGATTATACACCGCGTACTTGTGAATACTACTTTATTCGGTCTTGTACACGACACGTGGTGTCGGAAGACGGTACGAGACGTTGCGCGATACGTGCGTATCGGATACTCGTTCTAGCGGAAGTGAGTGTGGTTCGCCTTCGGCTCTAGACTATCCCGGTAGCTAGAGAGGCGACTCACTTATGTTGCTGCTGTCGGGCGATGACAGCGCCACGGCAGCACGGGGAAACTCGTGTGGCCCCTACACCGTCAACACCGTAGCGCCATCTCTCCCCTTCCAGCAAGCGCGGTACAATGGAGCAACGAAGACACGAGACATCAATCACAGACTTAAGATACCTACAGACATTGCATGCAATGTATTTTTCTGTCTACGGTTCTGAATTACCGACTCTGTAGAAAATGCCCTAGTACGATAGCGGACTCTATCGAAATGGAACGGTCAGGTGGTGAACTACATGAGGTTGCAACACATAAAGTGTGTGTCCGAGGAGGCTCGATTTTACAGCGTTGTCAGCTTTAAAACGCAATTGTATTCGTACAAAAAAACTCCACGTATTATTCACTTGTGCCGCCTATTTTTTACAGGTCTTCGAACCCGCTGGTAAAAATTTGGCGAACATGATAAAGAAGTTTGTATCCGACAAGGACGAACTTATGCACATTTAAGAAGAGAAAGAAAGACAGACACAGAGCTGCTGAATACTGTGCATACTCGACAGAAAATTTATTAGTAACACACTTGTGAGGAATTGTTTACAAATATTTGCAGTTAGGAAATATAGAATAGACCTTCAGCTACTTTCACATATAGTTTATCGTCACATTTTATTTCAGACTAAATAGTTATAAACAATTATTCTAAGTCTCGTTCTAAAATAAACTCAAATAATTTAACAGTTAATTAGTTAATTAGTTATTTACGATTTCCAGAGAGGTAACACAACGATTTGTGTGTTTACCTTTGACAAATAGTCGGACTCTCCTTGTCTTACTCATTGCGGGCATAGAAGATAGAAGTTACCTCCACAAAAATTGTTGATAAATTACTTCAGGTAATTTTTATAAATATTAGCTCTCGAAGAATATAAAATGGACCTTCGGCAACATTCATGTATAGTTTTCAATTCGATTCTGGAAGAGATTAATTAGTTATAAATAATTTTTGTTACTCTTGTTCTAATGAAACTGTGCATACTAGTGAGAATTGAATATCTTGTATACTACGGTCATCTTGTATACAATGTTCATGCATAAAAAATTGGGTGGTGAGGTAACCAAAAATATAATCGTTGTAATCGGTAAACAAACAGAGATAATAAATTCATTAATTACATTTTTTCACTATAATTATGCTTAGTAATATTCGCGTATCATAAATTATTCTGGATCTCGAGTATTATTACTTACTTCTACTAAAAAATTAGATGGCAAGATGGTCAAGGGAGTGTTTGTCGACATCATCGAAAAAGGGAATTGTTACAAATATTAACCAGCTAGAGATAATAAATTTATCAGTGAATTGTGTTCGATAAATTAATGCTCGCGAATATTCATGTGTCAGAAGATATTCAATATCTCGAGTTACATTAGATATTTTTACTGAAAAATTAGATGGTCAGATAGTTGTGGGAGTGCTAATCCACATAATTAGCAAAACGAATTGTTATAAACATTAAACAGCCAGAGATAGTAACTTTATTAATTACATTAGCTTGATATAATATTTTTTGGTAATATTCATGTGTTAAAAATTACTCTGTATCTCGAGTACGATTAGCAATTTTTACTTAAAAATAAGATGGTAGATGGTCAAGAGGATGCTTGTCGACATCGTTGGCAAGAGGAATTGTTATAAACATTAGACAGCCAGAAATAATACATTTATCAAAAATTATTATCACGGCGATCGAGATCTATCAAAATTAGTTGGGGTGGGGAGCGTTGCGCTTACTGCTTACCTAAGCCCGCGGAGCGCGCTCAGTCAGTCAGTCGGGCCGGGGGCTCCGACAGGAGCGGACGAGCTCCGGGACCAGGAGAGTCTTCGGCTACCTTGGGGATGACCATGGGTCCTCCAGCAATGGTCTACCCTTGCCTACCCCGAGGTCATCCAGTGGTCATCCAGAGCTACCCTAGCCTACCCCTGCTTACCTTCAGCTGGCGTAGGGTTGACCACGGGCCCTCCAGCATTGGTCTGCCCTTGCCTACCCCGAGGTCGACCAGTGGACATCCAGTTGTCATCCAGCGGACATCCAGTGGTCATCCAGTGGTCATCCAGTGGTCATCCAGTGGTCATCCAGCGGACATCCAGTGGTCATCCAGTGGTCATCCAGTGGTCATCCAGTGGTCATCCAGTGGTCATCCAGTGGTCATCCAGTGGTCATCCAGTGGTCATCCAGTGGTCATCCAGTGGACATCCAGTGGACATCCAGTGGACATCCAGTGGACATCCAGTGGTCATCCAGTGGTCATCCAGTGGTCATCCAGTGGTCATCCAGTGGTCAACCAGCGGTCAACCAGCGGTCAACCAGCGGTCAACCAGCGGTCAACCAGTGGTCAGCCAGTGGTCAGCCAGTGGTCAGCCAGTGGTCAGCCAGTGGTCAGCCAGTGGTCAGCCAGTGGTCAGCCAGTGGTCAGCCAGTGGTCAGCCAGTGGTCAGCCAGTGGTCAGCCAGTGGTCAGCCAGTGGTCAACCAGTGGTCAACCAGTGGTCAGCCAGTGGTCAACCAGTGGTCAACCAGTGGTCAACCAGAGGTCAGCCAGTGGTCAGCCAGTGGTCAGCCAGTGGTCAGCCAGTGGTCAGCCAGTGGTCAGCCAGTGGTCAGCCAGTGGTCAGCCAGTGGTCAGCCAGTGGTCAGCCAGTGGTCAGCCAGTGGTCAACCAGTGGTCAACCAGTGGTCAGCCAGTGGTCAGCCAGTGGTCAACCAGTGGTCAACCAGTGGTCAACCAGTGGTCAACCAGTGGTCAACCAGTGGTCAACCAGTGGTCAACCAGTGGTCAACCAGTGGTCAACCAGTGGTCAACCAGTGGTCAACCAGTGGTCAACCAGTGGTCAACCAGTGGTCAACCAGTGGTCAACCAGTGGTCAACCAGTGGTCAACCAGTGGTCAACCAGTGGTCAACCAGTGGTCAACCAGTGGTCAACCAGTGGTCAACCAGTGGTCAACCAGTGGTCAACCAGTGGTCAACCAGTGGTCAACCAGTGGTCAACCAGTGGTCAACCAGTGGTCAACCAGTGGTCAACCAGTGGTCAACCAGTGGTCAACCAGTGGTCAACCAGTGGTCAACCAGTGGTCAACCAGTGGTCAACCAGTGGTCAACCAGTGGTCAGCCAGTGGTCAGCCAGTGGTCAACCAGTGGTCAACCAGTGGTCAGCCAGTGGTCAGCCAGTGGTCAGCCAGTGGTCAGCCAGTGGTCAGCCAGTGGTCAGCCAGTGGTCAGCCAGTGGTCAGCCAGTGGTCAGCCAGTGGTCAGCCAGTGGTCAGCCAGTGGTCAGCCAGTGGTCAGCCAGTGGTCAGCCAGTGGTCAGCCAGTGGTCAGCCAGTGGTCAGCCAGTGGTCAGCCAGTGGTCAGCCAGTGGTCAGCCAGTGGTCAGCCAGTGGTCAGCCAGTGGTCAGCCAGTGGTCAGCCAGTGGTCAACCAGTGGTCAACCAGTGGTCAGCCAGTGGTCAACCAGTGGTCAACCAGTGGTCAACCAGAGGTCAGCCAGTGGTCAGCCAGTGGTCAGCCAGTGGTCAGCCAGTGGTCAGCCAGTGGTCAGCCAGTGGTCAGCCAGTGGTCAGCCAGTGGTCAGCCAGTGGTCAACCAGTGGTCAACCAGTGGTCAGCCAGTGGTCAGCCAGTGGTCAGCCAGTGGTCAACCAGTGGTCAACCAGTGGTCAACCAGTGGTCAACCAGTGGTCAACCAGTGGTCAACCAGTGGTCAACCAGTGGTCAACCAGTGGTCAACCAGTGGTCAACCAGTGGTCAACCAGTGGTCAACCAGTGGTCAACCAGTGGTCAACCAGTGGTCAACCAGTGGTCAACCAGTGGTCAACCAGTGGTCAACCAGTGGTCAACCAGTGGTCAACCAGTGGTCAACCAGTGGTCAACCAGTGGTCAACCAGTGGTCAACCAGTGGTCAACCAGTGGTCAACCAGTGGTCAACCAGTGGTCAACCAGTGGTCAACCAGTGGTCAACCAGTGGTCAACCAGTGGTCAACCAGTGGTCAACCAGTGGTCAACCAGTGGTCAACCAGTGGTCAACCAGTGGTCAGCCAGTGGTCAGCCAGTGGTCAGCCAGTGGTCAGCCAGTGGTCAGCCAGTGGTCAGCCAGTGGTCAGCCAGTGGTCAGCCAGTGGTCAGCCAGTGGTCAGCCAGTGGTCAACCAGTGGTCAGCCAGTGGTCAGCCAGTGGTCTGCCAGTGGTCAACCAGTGGTCAGCCAGTGGTCAACCAGTGGTCAGCCAGTGGTCAGCCAGTGGTCAGCCAGTGGTCAGCCAGTGGTCAGCCAGTGGTCAGCCAGTGGTCAGCCAGTGGTCAACCAGTGGTCAGCCAGTGGTCAGCCAGTGGTCAGCCAGTGGTCAGCCAGTGGTCTGCCAGTGGTCAACCAGTGGTCTGCCAGTGGTCAGCCAGTGGTCAACCAGTGGTCAACCAGTGGTCAGCCAGTGGTCAACCAGTGGTCAACCAGTGGTCAACCAGTGGTCAACCAGTGGTCAGCCAGTGGTCAGCCAGTGGTCAGCCAGTGGTCAGCCAGTGGTCTGCCAGTGGTCTGCCAGTGGTCTGCCAGTGGTCTGCCAGTGGTCAGCCAGAGACATTGCTTTATTATACAATATAGAGAAAAACAATATATTTGACTGAAGAGATATCAATTTTTGTTTTAATGACGTGCGTCGTTAACGATTTCGATGCGAGCACCGATAGCTTCTTATACGAACGTAATGCGGCAACATTCTTACCCCCTCTAACACATGAACTATTTGTTTCGCATCGCCATAGTTTAAACAAGCTCATGCATGCAACTAACTACTTTTACACTTTACTACTACTGTATACTACTACTTCTACAGACGAATATAGTGACAAGGTAGTAACGAAATGACTCACTCAAAGATGCGAAGCCACTGCAATGATTGCCCTCTCTGAACCGATCAGCACGGTACTGACATCATGCCGGATACTGAAACTGGACCGGCTCAGAACCCAAGGTAAACGAAGACAGCATTGAAGAGACCATGCCTCCCCCGCCCCCCTCCCGAACTAGCTTAAAGTAGGCCAAGGAAGTTTTAAATAACCCTTGGACGTTACCTCCACAAAAATGGTTGATAAATTACTTCAGGTAATTTTTATAAATATTAGCTCTCGAAGAATATAGAATGGACCTTCGGCAACATTCACGTATAGTTTTCAATTCGATTCTAGAAGAGGTTAATTATATTATATGCGAACCAAAAGAGCTAATAGCTGCACATTTAGAATTTTAGTGACTAAGTATTTAATAGTTAAACGTAAGACTTAATACTCCCTTCGTTTTTCCTTCTACCAATTTCAGCATTTCTTTTCAATTAACAATCGAAATATAGAGTTTCTATTTCAGAATACATGTACCATCCACAAACGTCTTCAATATTAGTTAATAAGTATTTAATAGTTAAATGTAAGACTTAATACTTTCTTCGTTTTTCCTTGTACCAGACTCAGCAGTTCTTTTCAATTAATAATCGAAATACAGTTTCTATTTCAGAATACATGTACCTTCAACAAACACCTCCAAGTGAGTGAGTACGGGGTGTCGCATCCTGGGGGTAACCCGAGTCGCCTTTAGGCTCTTATCAGGTCACGAATGTACTAACATTGTTATATGAAACCGTTTGGAATTATTTGGTGAGAATACTAACTGGTCGTTAGGGTGTAATAAACAGCATAGTACACTGTCTTACAAATATTACATTAACGTTTTATTAGATAAAATGTACAGTTACCTACGCTCGATGTAAGAAAGCTATATTAGACTAATTTGTTTGACTTTACACGGGAATTAAATTCGCAGTGTTACGCTTAACAAATCCTCCAAAGACTAAATAGAACGGACAGTACGGGGTGGGGGTGGGGGGAGAGGGTTTGGTACAGAGCGGCTGAAAGAGTGCCGAAAGAATTTTTTGTTCGAATGTAGATAATGGAAGCGAACCATCACCATAAATAGTACATATATTTATATATATTTATAGAACTATGTATAACGTGATTCGGGGTACTGGTAATATATAACAGTGAGCGATAACGACGCGGCAGTGTGTGAACCCTAAGGGATGAAAGTACGGAGGGCTAGTCGGTGGAGGAGTTGTGTCTAGAAATACAAGACTGACCATCCGAGTATTCCAGTGGTCTGTAGTGCATTCCAACGAGAATTATATAAAATTACGGTATAAAATAATAATTATCCTAAAAGACTTATGATAGGTGATAGTCAGGAGAAGGTTCAGCTACGGATTCTGTAGTGAACAGTGGATTTGGGAACTCTGGTGGATGTGGCAGTGGTCCAGCAGTCTTTGGCTGGCGACGATACGCCATTAGCCAGCAGGATACAGCAATAGCCACAGCGACTAGTGCCAGGAGTGCTGTGATTACTAATGCTATCACAAAGCCGACCATAGAAACGCATATATCCTCCACTCTTTGAGCTGAAGCGACTGCAACAATCGAAACAATCGCATTAGCGAATCGTACCAGCAATATTAGCTACATATTCTCGTGGTACCACTTACTTTCAGCTGGATCCGCTGTGTACCTCTCTTCTCTCCTCTCTAACGTGAATATAAGATTCGACTGGATCGTTATTTCTTCTCTGAGCTGTCCCTCGAAGTTGTCGGCGACGCTCAAAGCTGTATCATTCGCGTCGGACTCGCTGACGTCTCGCCGACGACGGCCAAAGGCGTTGTATCCTCGGCAATTGACCTGATTAATTCAATAACAATAGTAAATCATTCGCTGCAACGTGTCTTAAACTGTCTTACATTCATTCCAACGCATTCAAATGAATAAAATAAATTTTATTGAATGCGAGAATACATACGGTGGAGCAGAAATCGTGATTCTACATGTAAGAATAAATCGAAAAGGAGAATAATATTTTTTTGTTTGAGACATCTTTGAGACAATCGAGATCCGTCAGGTTTGGGTGCTTTACTATATGTAGAAAGTAGAATTGGTTGTTCATGATCAGACGCAAAAGATGATCCGTATCTAATAGTACGCATTTTCAAACTCGATTTTCTCGAAATCGTAGCTACAGATGAAAAAATATTATACCAAATTTTTTTAATGTTGAATCACTTCCTGTCCAATTGAACTACGATTTCCGCCCAACCCTGTATAGTTAATATTACAAGATAAAGCAATTTCCCGTGGAAAAGTCTAGGAAATTCTATGAATAGCTGACCAAGGTGTTTAAAATAAAAATTTCAAACATTATTAGAATTTAGCGCTAGAACAAACAAGAGGTGTGCTAGAGTAACAAAATGGTGATGCTTACAGGCTGACAGCGTCCGAAGCAAACGCGAATATTGCACTGGAACCGAATATTATCGCTACTGGGGAACTTGAACGCATTGAAGCTGGCCATCAAGGCCTGTGTTTCAGGGTTCTGTTCCCATTCGCCGAATATCGTGGGATCTGTCGCGCACCCGTCTTCATCCGTCACGATGTACTCGTTCTCCAAGTTGTCCTCCATCGTCTTGGCCACGCAGTTTCGAGCGAATCCGCCGTAGATGCCTGATACATTCAGGATCACGTTTTAGTCGCATCGGCGACGGTTCGATACTCTATAAGGATGGTTATGGGGTACTTACTGGAAGGCTGGACTTCGACTTGCAACATCAGATTGTCTCCAATTTCAGCGGAGTTGATCTCGTTTCCGTTTTGGGTGACGATCTTCATCAGACAAACTGGCGGCGGACCTGTGTTGGCTATAGTACCTGCGGTGGTCAACATGGAGACGTTGAAACCGAGAGTGACGTTCTGTTCTCCGGTTTGATAGATGCACTTGATGTGGTAGGCTTGGGCTTTGTAGGTCATCAGTTTCGGGTGCTTTTGAATGACCAAGACGAAGCTTGCTTGCCCCTGAAAGTGTGCGAAGAAGATGCTGTTGAAACTGAAATTTTCTAAACGATTGAATCGCAGAGATTGTTGGGACATTTTCATGGTTTCACTTACGTTCACGTGGATTAGTCCACAGTTTCCAAACGCCACTTTGAATATCTCTGTTTTGTGCATAGTGTCGGAAGAGATGGACACGACTCTTCTACACTGTTCGTCCTTGCTGCGGCCTTTCACGTAGAGAACACCGTCGAATTCGTCGTCCAACAGGTGTATCAGGACCTGGACTCCGTCCGATAGACAGCTGACGATGATGTCCGGTCTGGGGAAGTCGGTGCGTCCTCTGTTTCCGTTGTCTGTTCAACGAAAGTTCGATTAGCTACTCGAGCACTTCAAATATTAAAAGACTTAATTGGAAATTCTCTAAATTTATCTATCATGTTAGAGCACTAAACCTACCGAGCACAAAAAGTGACTGACATGCTTTGCTATATGAAAATGACAAAATTGAGTTTATTTAGACTGTTTGCTACTTTTATTATAGTACACGTTTGATTCATGAAAATTCAATCATGGCCTACGATAGAGTCTTTATAATTGCAACAATTCTAAACAAAATAATCTGGGATCGGTCAATTTGACCCGTGCTGGTAAGTTTAGTGTTATCTACCGGAAGCCTATTAATCGGCTTCTCAATAGTTGTGCTTTACGGAAAGCAACATTAAAAATCTTCTACGCAATAATCCCAAACGAAATAATTAGATTACGTTATTGAGGGTGAATTGTTGGTTCACGATTGAAATTGCTATTGCCATTGCAAAAATTCATTAAAAAATCCTTAGTCATGGATCATAGATGTTCAAAAATTATGTGTTAATATGAAGAATCAAGCTTACAGCATTGGGTGTAAGCGTTTCCACTGTATCCGCTGATGCAGGTGCAGATAGCTTGATGGCGGGTGGCATTGCATATGGCATTCGTACCACACATCTGCGTGACACAAGGATCTTCGCAGGTCTGGCTGGTCTTCTCGCAGTACCTGTTGTCAGTGCAATCGTCGTCGCGTCTGCACATGACTATGTTAACTGCAAATTACAATACACCGGTAATTAAATAATTTCCTAATGCTCAAAAATCGAACACATCAAAGATTGATCTCAGAAATCTGCCTACTTAGTTTACAATATCCATTGGCATCCAGTCTGTATCCATACTCAGCAGGACACACGCAACGACCATATTCGTCGATGATCATTCCATTCTCGAGTGCACACACGCAGTATCCTTCCTCGTTGATGATCATTCCAGTCTGTCTGCGACAAGGAATACAAACATCGCTCTCGTCCTTGGCTGTACCAGGTGGACAGATGCAGTTGCCATTCTCGTCACGGACTTGACCTTTCTCCACTGGACACACATCGGCTGTAAAACGAGAAGATTTAATTAGATACCTTCTTGTAACGCTGGGTATAGTGATGGATTAACGAACAAGCTAACTAAGCACGTGCTTAGGGCATCAGAAAAAGGTGGGCACCATAGACATTTTCTGAATTTTACATCGTTTACATAGTAATGATATTGCTAAGTGTTTATGTGCGTGCGAGTGGACAGAACAAAAGAATAGCGGAAAGATGAAAATCGGTAGCGAGCTTTTTCTTTGGTAAAATCATCAAAACTGCTAACTGCCTAAGAAAGCATACAGATCCACCCTACATTTCGTTGAAGTGATCCTATATAAGGGGGCCCTAACTCTTTTAAGTGCTTAGGGCTTCTGAAGATCTTAATCCGGCATTGGCTAGGTATCTATTACAGATGCAAGGGTTGTAGAAATTACTTTTTTCGCAGCGCTCGACCGCGTTTCCTCTGTATCCCGGGATGCACTCGCAGATCATAGTCCTCACAGGACTCGTGTCAAGGACCTTGCAGTCTGCATTCGCCACGCAAGGCTGGATCTTCACGCAAGGGTTGATGCACTCGCCGTTGAAGCAGGCTGTTTGAGATGGACACTCGTTGTCTGCCTTGCACTTTTCTGTGACTGAACGCAAAAACCATAGTAAATATAACTTAATGCAAACCTAGATAGTTATGGACATTTATTTCTTATATTTATGTCAACTCCAACCGCGAAAATATTTGCTTCCTTCGTTGAGGGTGTTATTATGCTCGAAATAAGGAGATCAAAATCTTCTTATAATCTCTCGCTTAAATTTTTATGAATTTTTATAAATTCATTGTTAATTTTTATATATTTATTTACAAGAAGAATATTAAAGTACCTTTTATAATCATCATAAATTAAAGAGATCTTTTATAAAGATTTGTTGTGTTAAAACTAAATCTGACTAGTTGGATGAAAAAGTATGATACTCACGTTTGGTGCATCCCGACTCAACGTCACCGATGTATCCGGGTGGACAAGCGCATTCGACCAGATGATTATAAACGTTGCAGTTCATGTCTCCGCGGCAAGGATTCACAGTGCAAGGGTTTTCGCAACGGCTGTTGATGCAAGCCTTGTTCGTAGGGCAATCCGAGTTAGTCCTGCAGCCCAAAAGAGTGCAAGCAACCCTCGGATTACCGCCAAGACCAGGTGGACATTCGCAAATAGCTTTGTGATTGACACCTTGACAAACTGCATTCTTGCCACAGGTTGGCTCGGTTGGAGAACATGCAGGAACGCAGCTGTGTTGTACACAGGCGTGCGTTCCGCTGCACTCGGCGTCCGTATGGCATCCGACTACTGAAACAATAAATTGAAAATGATTTTCGACATCTTTCTTATTTTATATTCATCTGTCGTCATTTACTTCTCTGTTTCCCTTCATCTGTCCCTTATGTCAATTTGACACGTTTCTTAATACAATAATAATAATAATAATAATAATAATAATAATAATAATATTTTACTTCCATTGCGGGGTACAAACGCGGACCTCCGCTCCTCTTACAAACTCCACTTTTCTTTCCAACGCTTCTATTGAGAGAGAGATAGAGCACACAGTTCATTCATTCCTCACACATTCACTCTCTGGACCCTCGGTGCCGCTGCTCACCCTTTCTCGCATCTCTTCCACTCTCTTCATCCATACCTCCCCTTCTCCTTCCTCCCCTAGCACCTCTGCCACCACTTCCTGCCACCCTTTGTCTCTTCCCCAATCTGTACATTCGTCCCATATATGCTCCCCCGACTCTACCCCTCTCCCACATATCCTACACCTCCTTCTGTCTTCCTCCTCCCAATACCTTCCCCCTTTCATTTTACTCCCTAATCTATATCCCGCTACCAATTGCCACCTCTTTTCCTCCCAATTCTTCTTCAAGTAGCCTGGTACACCTTCTCCTTTTACCATCCTATACCACCTATTGTACCTCGACTCCCTTATCCTTTTCCACCTTTCCTCCCTTTGTATACTTTTCTCCTTCGCATTTCTTAATACAATCTGAAGGAATAGCGAGCTATGCATGACGACTTAGGGTCTCTGCACACCCATCCGGGACGGGCCGGACCGGGATTTAGCTAGTTAGTTTAGATAGTTTACTTTAAGGAGGTGTGGAGTCCCTGGAAACATTGTTTTTGTACTATGCACAGAGGGAGCTGTCAACGCGCGCTCGAAAGTGCAAGAATTATTGCCCTTCGGTCGCGCGAGGGAAGAATCGGTACCACACCGGATCAGACACCCCGGAGACCCCTGCCTATACCAAAGCTATGTAAAAAAAACTCTCCGGGGCCCGTCCTGGATGGGTGTGCAGAGACCCTTATTGTGTATGAACGATAAGAATTATGTCATATTAAGCTTCTTTTATGTTAACACAGTTTTCTATTTTTGCAGAAGGATTTCGTAAATTTAATTGATTAGCTGTTGTCCTACCGATTCCTTACGATTGTGTTGAGACGGATTGAGAGAGTGTGAACAGGATTATGAGAGAAATGGAGAACGAGTTGAATTAAAAAATAAAGAGTTCATTACCTTTGGTGCAAGCCACATCGGCGTTCCCATCGTAATCAGCAACGCAAGAGCAAATAGGTTTATGGTCGGATACGATGCACTCGGAGTTAGGTCCGCAAGCACAAGGGTTCTTGCAGACAGCGTTCACGCAAGCCTTGTCCGAAGGACAATCACTATCCCTGGTGCATTCGATATCCAAAATTGGTTTGGTAGCTCTGCAAGTGCCACTGCCACTGCTCACATAGCCGCTAGGACACACGCAGACCATGGTCCGAACAGGGTGAGTTGGTAGCACCCTGCACTCGGAAGGTTCTGTGCACGGTTCAACGACAGAGCAAGGATTCTGGCATCTATTATTGAAACAGGCCAGCGAATCAGGACAATCGTCATCCTCCCTGCACTCCGGCTTGTCTTCGGGTTTGCAGTTCACGTATGGGTTGCCCACATGATGAGCAGGGCATCGACAAATCGGCAGATGGTTAAAAACTCTGCACTCGGCTAACGGAGAGCAAGGATTGCCATGGCGGCAAGCGTCCACGCATTGAAGATTGATGCACGAATGGTCACCAGGACAGTCGCCGTTGCTGTAGCAGCCGATCACTCTGCAGCGGTCCAAGGGATTGCCATGGTAGCCTCTACGACACCTGCAATCCGCTTTATGGTTGTTCGGGTAGCATTCGGCGTTCACGCCGCAGTTGTCGGACACCAAGCAGGGGTTCACGCAATTATTGTTCACGCAGCTCTTATCCAACGCGCATTCGCTGTCTCTTGTGCATTCGACGGAGTAGCAAGCGATGTCTGGGTTGCCTTGGTAGCCTTCTTCGCAGGAGCAGATGGGTTTGTGGCCTCTGACGTAACAAGCTGCGTTGCTGCCGCAGTTGCATGGGTTCCTGCACTGTCTGTTGACGCAGGACTCGTTGTCGCTGCACTCGTCGTTGCTGGTGCAGGTGCCGATCGTTGTTATTTGAACTGAAAGAACGAGGGTATTATATAAATCGTGTGCTGTTGATACAGAAAATCCTCTATAAACGCATAAGCCTCGGGGGATAGTTATGCGTTTATCTTTGACGGGTAGCTATTTTTTCAAGGAAAAGTTATTCCTTGGTAATACACTGTGAAAACGCGCGAGCCTTTGAACTGTGCCGCCGACTGCGACTCTCCGCGTCTCTTTCTTTCCCATACGCTATACTTCCGCGCGGCCGAAACTTTAATTGTCTATTACACAAGTAAATATCATCGGAATTATATCATATTTGGTATCATTTTTATTAGAAAAATGCCACACATATGGTCATCGAAGTCCCATCAAAAAATCATGAATAATAAAGAAATTGGAAATTCGGATTAGTGTGGTCTCACCGATATACCCGAGCCGCATGGTGTCATATTTCTCGGCGACCGAGGCCTCGCGAGCTTCACGGCCCCTCAAGGGGGCACACCCCGCACTAGTGGGGATATCTCAGGGACAATTATGTCGGAGACATTTGGGACAATTACCGATGAAATACTGTATTGAACCCAATATAAGGGATTGTCATTACATGTTATCATTTTTTAAAAGTTGTGGTCTCAATGTTTAAGTTTATGGTCTATTCTATGTTTAATGTTTGTATTCACGTTATCGTTATAATACTTATGTGTCTTCAGTCTCATATTCTGTTTAAAAATTGTCTCTTGTTTATAATCAGTGTATTGTATTCTTTGTAATGTTGAAATAAATCTCGTATGAGATTTACTTTAATAAAAAGAAAAAAAATACTGTATTGGTGTTACATTGTCATGACGCACGGGCTTTTGGATTGTGCCGACGACTGCGACTCTCCGCATCGCATTAGTAGTGGTTCACGCAGTATATCCGAGCCGAGATCGGATTACTAAAGTGGAGGGGATATATTTTCTGCGTTTATCTGCTACAGCTTTTATGCGTTTATAGAGGATTTACTGTATATCAAAATCTATAATGAAGAATTTCTACGTAGGTTGCGACTGCAAGAAAAATGTTCCCTAACATCTAACATTTAACTAAATACATCAACTTTTCGGAACAACGTACTTGGCCTGCAGACTTCGTCGATGTCCGTCGTCCATCCTTCGGGACAAGTGCACGTCATGGTCCTGACAGGAACGGTGTCAAGAACGTTGCACTTGGCGTTCTCCGAGCACGGTTTGATCACCGGGCAAGGATCGATGCACTTGTTCTTGATGCAGACCAATTTATCGGCGCAGTCGATGTCGATCCTGCACTCGGGCTCGTCCAGGTAAGTCGTCCGATGTTCGCAATACGAATAAGGATTTCCTGCGGGTAAGTTTTCGGGACAACGGCAGGTAGCTTCGTGATCCTGGACGTAGCAAATCGCATTCTGCGCGCAGGGTGACCCCTCGATGCAAGGATTGATGCAGCGTCCGCTGTCGCAAGCCAGGTTTCGAGGGCAGTCGTGGTGAGCGTTGCACTCGGCCCTCTCGCAATGCACTTCCGGATTGCCGAGGTAGCCGGGTCCGCAGCGACAAACTGCGCGATGATGCTCGCCGTAACATTCCGCGTTGATTGCGCATTTGTTTTCCAAGATGCACGGGTTCACGCATTGACCGTTGTAGCACGTTGCTGCGTTGTTGCACTCGCTGTCGGATTCGCAGTCCACTGGAGGAAAAAATTGAATGAAGTCAAGACAATGCAAGTGGATGTGTTGACGGATTATTTTAATTGATGTTCCGTACCGACTGAAAGCGAGACGTCGACAGCCCGTCGACGCCGAGGGCAACGACCGGCCGACCGATAGGACCGCCGAGGTCCTCAAAACAAGCGGGCGCGACCGCCAAGCGTTCGCCCGCAATGGATGTTTTCAAATCGAACCCGCGATTCTCGCCGCCGAACCGCTCGGCAACCCGCGCCCCGTGACCCCCTCCCCCAGGTTAATATAGGGCACCGCGCACCCTTGCGCGAGACAGACCGCATCTAATGTTCGAGCATATCAAAGTTACGACAACGCGAAACAGTGAAAACGACCACAAGTCAAGTCCCCCGCGACCGCTGTTCTCGCGATATACGTCCTGCGTAAAAATCATTACTTCTTCGCGCCCATGCGCCCACCCTCTGCATTTGCAGCTTGTACATTTTCGTGTAAATACATTGTAATATAGTTAGCGTTTAAGTGTATGTGTCTCTATTTATCCCGGTGTGAATAAAGTGCTTGTCCTTACATTGTGTCTCCGTCCCCTTTTACCATCGGCAAATTAAGTTCCGATTTACCCGGAACATTGATTTATTGTCGCTTACGTTTGAAGCAGCCTAGTTGAGGATTTCCGGAATAACCAGGTGGACATGAGCAGGATGGATAGTGATCGACGACGGTGCATTTGGCATTGGGACCGCAGTTGCATGGGTTGATGCACAGGCTGTTCACGCAGGCCGAGTTGCCAGCGCAGTCGCTGTTCGATCGACATTCAGCAACTATGCCAGCTAGAAGAATAATGATTTGCAAATGACTTCTAACTCTTCACTTTAACAAGTCGATGTAGTTTAAATCCAGATGAACAATTGAATAATTTACGGCTGTATAGAGCTGATTTGATCACTTACGTGGTACGCAATTGATTCTAGCGTCTCCATCGTAGTTAGCAGGACACCTGCACACCGCGATGTGATTGTTCACGTGACAAAGTGCATTTCTTCCGCAAGGATCAGCAGCCACGCACGGATTCACGCAGAGAGAATTAATGCACTGTTTGTCATTGGAACATTCGCTGTTAGCGTAGCATTCCGGTCGATACGGTGGCAGTGTGATCAACGGTGCTGAAATATAACAGTTTATCATCGCACAAGATCGTTATACATATAATTCTCGATTAATTTCTTGATTTTACGAAACGTACTTCTGATGCACTCGATGTAAGCGTTGCCAGTGAAGTCAGGTGCACACTGGCAGACACCGGTGTGAGACACTGACTTGCATTGAGCGTTCAGACCGCATCGAGTTGTCAGGCAAGCTTCGATGCAGGTTCCACTGATGCACTTGTCCGAATTGTTGCAGTCTTGGTCATGGTGGCACTGGACGTTGTCGAACACTGAAATCAATGTTTTAATTATGTATCAAGTTGGAAGAGAGGTTTTTGGTAGAAGATTTATGATATTTACCAATTCTCTTGCACTGTCCGTTAATGTCAGTGATGGTGTTCGGCGGACAGCTGCAGATCATCGTGCGAAGCGGTACTGTATTCAATACTTTGCATTCTTGGTCGCCTGTGCACATGTGTGACGATAAGCAAGGATCTTGACATCTTGCATTGATGCAGGCGAAGTATGGTGGACATTCGCTGTCTTCTCTGCATCCTACCTCTGTTGATACACCTACAATGAAGGGAGAAAACAGGCGATTAAATCATGCTCGATGTGAGCTCGATTCTCATCAGAAAAGTTTTGAAATACATAGAAATATGTTTAAAAATATAAACTAGCAAGAACACGCTTAACACAAGATGTACAGAGCAGCAAGAATGACTATTTTACATTACTTTATGATAATAACAAGAATGTATCTATCCAAATTTTTAGCCATCCCTTTTACAATATATACCCAAAGAAATGAATTTGTTGAATAATTCCCTATGGATGCATCTTTGCAATCTCAATGATTGTAAATTAAAAATATTAGAACCTGTCATGTTGACGACTCTCGTAAACGGAGTGTTAAAAATCATTCTCGAAATAGTAATCCTAAATGTGTGTATATATAGAGTACGGATCTTCAAGTATTTATGGCAAGTGAAGATTTTTAAAGTAGCAGAAAATGTGTGCATTAATAGTAACTAGTGTAATTTTTATGATATTCTTATAACGAGATATTTTTCAATTGACGAAGAAAATTTTTTCCTACTTCCGTTTCTTATTAACACTAGAACTACCAATCGAAATGACTGGTTTTTAACTTTCTTTTTTGCAAATATTGAAGTTATTGAACATTTCTATTGAAGTACACATTTAAACAAAAATTATACGAAATCTGAATAAAGCAATATTTGTTATTATAAGGCAATATACGCCAGTAGCGTCTAGTGCTCGGTAGTTCTAATATTAAATAAAGTTTGAAGATGAGAATTTGTATAAAGATCCGCAATATATTTTGTATTGTATATTATCTGATAAAATATCCATTTGTTTGACTCAATATGCAAACTAAATTACCAGTGCATTCGATGTAAGGGTTTCCAGACGTTCCCGAAGGACAGATGCATCTCGGTTGGTGATCTTTAGCGATGCACGTGGCAGTGTCAGCGCAAACGTCATCCTCGCAGACAGGTCGACAGACCCTGTTCAGTCTGTCGCAGGCCTCGTGATCGGCGCAGTCTTCGTTGTAATGACACACTGCCGAGATGCACGCAATTCGTGCATCACCCTGCGTGCCTCGTGGACAGACGCATTGCGCTCGATGGGAAATCGCGATGCACTCTGCTCCACGACCGCATGCAATGCCGTCATCGAGACACGGGCTGACGCAGTTCTCGTTCTGACACGCCTTTTCGTAGGGACAATCGTCGTCTGACTTGCATTCGGCTGAAAATGTAATCAATTTTTATTGTATACACGTTCCGTTACTTGAAATTCTCATGCATTGTGTCTAGCGTTAAACATAGTATCTAGTGCATTACTTTTTTATTCATTGTATAATTAATTGTGTTTCTTTGAAATGATAAGACTCACGTTTGAAACACTGCACTTGAGCATCGCCAGCATAGTTCTGCAGACAGTGACAAGTTGGATGATGGTTCACCATGACGCATTCTGCATTCAATCCACATTGCGCGCCTAGACATGGGTTTTGGCAGAGCTGGTTGATGCAAGCTGCTTCTGGTGCGCAATCGGAGTTCGTTGTGCAGTCAGGGAATCCGTCAGTGTCTGTAACAAAATTATTATTATTTCAAATGCTATTATTTTACACAGGTTCTTGATAATACTGGGAAATATCGCAAATATAATGTTGAGCGAAAAATCACCACAAAAAAGAATCGAGTCAGTTGCAACAGGAAACAACTACATTAAGGGATACCTTAATTAAAAATATTGTAAATTATCTTGCAAATTGTTGTTCAATATTGCAATGATTACCTCTGTAGCAATTCATGAAAGGATCTCCAGACAGACCCGTGTTGCAATGGCATTGGCGTCGATGGTTCTGAACAACGCACTGCGCGTTCGATGCACAAGGATTGATGGTGCATGGGTTGATGCATCGGCTGTTCAAGCATGCCATATTGGATGTGCAGTCCGCATCGGAGTTGCAGATTGCGTCGAGTTGTTTGTCCACTGGAAAAACAAACGTGAAATAATTAATCGACGACTTCAGAAACTGCGGCGATTTTAAAATGCAACTGACGCGTACCTGGAATGCAAGCGACCGTTGCATCGCCAGCAAAGTTCGGCAGACATTCGCAGATCATAGTTCTCATCGGAAGCGTGTCCACGACGGAGCATTTTGCACCTGCGATGCAAGGCTTCGTTTCGATGCACGGATCCTTGCAGATGCCATTGAAACAGCCTAATTTGCTGGGACAGTCTCCGTCTACTTGACATTGTGGTTGCAGGTCCACTGGTTCTGGAGAAAGAGGGAGAAGATTATTTGCAATCGTAGCTACTTATTATTTTTGTCATAAGTGCAAAAAGTCACATTCAGAATTTCAAATCGAATCTTTCCTGCCAAGAGCAGTACATCCTGTATGCATCTATTAATTGTGTTTGATTTCGGCGCACAGGTTCGATCAACGATACAAAATAGCAATTTTGCAAATTAGAAAACCTCTTCGGAAACTCAACGTTTCGACCCAGATGTGGGTCTTTCTCAAGAGCGAGATTTTTTTGCGTCTGTAACATAATTTAATTGTAATAAAACATTCATTGTAACATAAGGTATATTAATTTTAACAGAAGAAAAAACTTTTTCATACTTGCTATAACAGGAAACAATATAATTTAAATTTATTGAGAACGAAATTGACTACATGCCGGCAGAAACTGAACTGGATCTTTTGAAGGTTGTAAGGTAAACTTCTGTTGAAATTAACATACCTTATATTACACTGAATGTTTTATTACAATTAAATTATGTTACAGACGCAAAAAAATCTCACTCTTGAGAAAGACCCACATCTGGGTCGAAACGTTGAGTTTCCGAAGAGGTTTTCTAATTTGCAAAATTGCTATTTTGTATCGTTGATCGAACCTGTGCGCCGAAATCAAACACAATTAATTAAAAATTTCGATCGATAAACACATTTAATATGTATGCATCTATGTTGCAAAAGTCATTAGAAGTTAATCAAATTACCCATCAGACAAGTCGTGTAAGGATCCCCGGTGTAACCAGGCGGGCACCGACAGTTAGGTCTGTGGTTGACAACAGTGCATTGCGCTGACAAAGGACAGTTGCAAGGGTTGACGCATCTCTGGTTGCGACACGCCAAAGAAGATGGACAATCGTTGTCGTTGGTGCATTCTGGTCTCTCGCAAATTTGATAAGGATTGCCTTGGTATCCATCGAGACAGTAGCAACGAGGTCTATGGTAGCCGTCAGATGAACAGAGAGCATTGACACCGCATTGGGTGACCAAGCAGGCGTCCATGCACTCGTTATTGACGCAGGATTGAGTCAGTGGACACTCGGTGTCGCCGCGACATCCGACTGCAAAGATAAATGCAACGTATTTGTATTATTGGGAATCGGTAATTTCTTGACAGACACGATTTAGAAATGTTCAAAATTCATTACGTACTTTCACGACAATGTTGTTGAGGATTGCCAGTGAAGCCTTCGTTGCAGACGCATACAGCTCGGTGCAACAGTACGTGACAGCGACTGTTGTAGCCGCAGGAGTCCAAAGTGCAAGGATCGACGCATCTCTGGTTATAACAGGCCTTGTCGTTGGGGCAGTCGTAGTTCTGAGTGCATTCTGGGACTGGCACTGCAAGTGGGTATCAAATATTAATCAAGAGTCACCGTTGTGCATTCAAGGTTGAAAGTATGCAAGCGAATTCTTTAAAAATTGCGGAGCGAAAATTTAATTAACATATTAAACGCCATGCCAGTCCTTCGAGACTGACGGTATCGAATTTACAAAGCAATATACACGGTGTCCCACGTAACAGTTTTCACGATTTTTTAAGTACTTGCGATAATCTGACAAAAAATATTTTCAACAAAAGTTGATCAGTTTTCGATTGGCTGTATATTGCAATAAAAAAGTTCGAAAAACATTTTTTTTATAGTATTGTGAAGGTCACCTTCATTTTTTTAAATGTCACTTTGTATTTTTGACTTAACAGTATTATAGCCCGTATCAAGACGAATTCAACGACCTAGTATACCATGACTTTGGGATGACCTTGAAGGCGAAGAAATTAAAATTTCAACAAAATCTAACAATCTGCTTGAATGGGTGATAATAACTTGTGTTTATTATTAAGACTCGAAATTACATTCAATTTTTATAGTCATTTACAGTCAATAATTTATGCTGTTCCAATACAAAATAAGGAACATTTAAAGCAGCGAATCCGTACAGCATGCGAAGAACTTCGCTACGACAGTATCGTAAGAGCAACCAATGCAAATTTACTACGAAGAACGGAATTGTGTCTACAACAAAACGGATTTCAATTCGAACATTTGATGTGACTTTTTTACAAAATCGTTTGCGTTCATTTAGTCAAGGTTTCTGAATTGAATGTAATTTCGAGTCTTAATAATAAACTCAAGTTACTATCACCCATACAAGCAGGTTGTCATGTTTTGTTGAAATTTTCATTTCTTCGCCTTCAAGGTCATCCCAAAGTCATGGTATACTAGGTCGTCGAGTTCGTCTTGACACGGGCTATAATACTGTTAAGTCAAAAATACAAAGTGCCATTTAAAAAACTGAAGGTGACCTTGACAATACTATAAAAAAAATGTTTTTCGATCTTTTTTATTGCAATATATAGCCAATCGAAAACTGGTCAACTTTTGCTGAAAATATTTTTTGTCAGATTATCGCAAGTACTTAAAAAATCGTGGAAACTGTTACGTGGGACACCCTGTATAATACATAATTCATATAATATTAAAAAAAAATTCACACTGTCTTAATAGATTTAATTGAAACAGATTAAATGGAAATGAAGTGAGCAAGTCTTTTGCTTTTGCGCAGTACTGTTTTTGTATTTAAACTTAAATGAAAAATGAAATGGTAAGCGAGACAAAGTTGCTCCGCGTTTAATATATTAATTACTGGACTGCGAATCTCTATGTAAATTGCTATTAGGTTGACTCATAAATAATTTCTATCTCTGATGGAACATATTGTAATGATGCATTTAGTGCAAACAACACTGATTTCGAAGAATTACCGTCAGCAGGTGGAACACTGCACTGTATTCTCGCGTTGCCAGTGAATCCAGGCGGACACGAGCAGACAGGCTTGTGGCTGACAGTCTGACAAAGTGAATTGACACCACAGGAACCGATGCAAGGGTCTCTGCACTTCTGGGCGAAACAAGCCTTGTCTCTTGGACAGTCTTCGTTGATCACGCATTCCGGATAAATACAAACTGCAACGCCATTCCTAATTCTGCACTCGCCGTTGTAGCCGCAGGGTGATGGACTACAGGGGTCCGTTTCTACAGAAAAATCGTCAGTTTAGAATTTTGTTAAGGTCCGCACAGTTTAACCCCTTCGGTTACAATATCGTCTGAGAGACGTGATGAAGATTCTGAACAGAGTCTAATAAAGATGTATGTTATTAATTTTTAAACCGAAATATAATTCTATTTTGTTGTTGTTAATGTACAGCCATTGGAGAACATATAGATATGCAATAGATATACATTTTCTCCTTTTTCTAAGAAATTATGAACTACAAAGAAATTCTAATCACTAAAACCGTAAAATAAATCGTAAGGCAAGGGGTTAACATGAATATGAACATTATTGTGCAATTTGAGCTTACCAATCAATTGGCTGCATTCCACGAACGGATTACCAATTAATGGGGACGGACAGCTGCAGAGTGGACTGTGATTGATAGCCTTGCAGGTCGCCTTGATACCACAGACATTCTGTGTGCAGGGATTTATGCATCTGTTGTTAATACACGCCTTGTCTCCTGGACAGTCTGAGCTGATCACACACTCTGGATGACAACCGGTGACACTGGAAGGTACACCTTGAAGACCGGGCAGGCATTTGCACACCACAGTATCGCCGACCTTCTCGCAGAGCGTGTTTGGACCACACGGGGATGGAGAGCATGGGTCTCTTTCTTTTGGTTCTGTGCAGAAAGAAGAAAATTATATTTCTTCTTAAAACTCCTTTGACTAAACCAGGAACGGTTCATAGGTTGAATCTTCAAATGATTATAAATAAAATCAGAAAAGGATAAATCAATTTTGTAAAGTCTGAAGTTGCCCTTGACAGCATCAGAAGCGGATGAATAAGTTTTGCGAATTTAAAAATTCTACTTAATGGAACCAGAGTGTGAGCAGGGCTTGTCAATCTTTAAATTGTCCTTGGTAGAAGTAGAAAGGGAAGAAGATAGGGGTGTGCGGGATTCTAGAAAATGTTCGGGATTCCCGAGAATATCCGGGATTCCTGAGTATGTGCGGGATCCCGAGATGATTCGGGATTCCCGAAAATATACGGGATCCCGCGAAGATTCGGGATCCCAAAAATGTTCGGGATTCCCGACAATATACGGGATATAGAATAATATTTGGGATTCCCGAAAGTGTCGTTATTCTTGACAATTTCAGCAATCCGAATGCATTTGTATTCTTCGAGCTTTATGATCGCTTAGCTAAGTTGATAGATCTCGTATACATTGCATAGTAAACACTAAATTATTGAAAGTATGGAGAAACTTTAAATTGTCGGGAATCACAAATATATTCGGGAATCCCGAACATTTCCGGGATCCCTAAAATATTCGGGATTCCGTCCCGATCCCGAGAAAAATTCCCGTCCAGACCGGGATCCCGCACACCCCTAGAAGAAGAGGTCCTGTGACTTTACCTTCAGCCCTGCAGAGGGTGAACGCGTCCCCTATAGTCGGCAGAGGGCAAGAGCAGATAGGAATGTGATTGGACACGGTGCAAAGAGCTCCGACGCCACAGGTGCCAGGACAAGGATCCTGGCACTTGGTTCTGATGCAGGCTTGCGACTTTGGACAGTCCGTGTTCACCAAACACTCGGGTTGACACCCTTCGTACGCATTTCCTCTGTACCCAGGAATACACTCGCAGAACGCACTGTTCAATCTCTCCCTGCAGTAAGCGTTGACTCCGCATGGCGATGGACTGCATGGTCTTGATGGTGTTGGTGGCAGTGTTGGTACTATAATAAAAACATTATACCATTAATCATAACAGTTCGTAACTAGCCCGCTTAACGATCAAACGGATTACGTGTCAGCGATAAAAGAGTTAATTTACAACGATCTTGAATTCAAACAGAATACAAGTGCGAAGCTGTACAAAATACGCGAATGATTTATATAGAGCATATGATTTACATAGACCGAGAGCGTACGTAGAGTGAAACATCGTGTATGAACAAGACTATGATCAGATTCGATAGAAGAGAGAACTTGTAGAAGTATGTAGATACTATCTGCATGCGATATTTTTGTATACAATTGTATATGTACAATATTTACAGCTAAAAAACGAAAGAAAAGAGAGTATCAGCTTCGTGACGAATCGGTCGGTGGAGATAAAAGAATTATTAATTAGTACAATTGATATTCGCGAAACGTTTTATGATAGAATGATCGTGGTCACACGGGACGGTCCTTACTCGTGATCGGGGAACAAACAGTGACCGGGTCTCCGGTATATCCCTCGGGACAGACGCAACGGATGTAATGCAGGGCAACCTGGCAGAGGGCATTGGTACCGCAGAGCCCTACACAAGGGTCGGTACACTTCTGTCTAACGCAGGCCTGATTCCCAGAGCACTCGCTGTTCACGAGACACTCGGGCCTACAGTTGGGAGAAGATCCTATGTACTCGGGCATACAGGCGCAGGACGGTTTATTGTTGATTACGGTGCACTGGGAGTTTGGTCCACACGGCGAGGGGGTGCACGGGTCCAGGCTGGGTTCCAGGTCGTTCATTTCTGCTCGTCGACAACAAACACAGTTCGGTTAGGGGGTACAGGAGCTTTCAATAGCTAGAATCAATGGTTACCTTTGCCTCGAACGATTTAACAAGGTTTAACATGCTAATGCTATCATTTTCAGAATTTACAGATCGAAATCTCGTCTTTCGTCTTCAAAAAATTGTAGCTGAAGGATTTTTTCTAACTTATATGTTCTACTTAAGCAATTCATTTGTTCCTTCCTATAAAAATTGTGACTGAAAGTTTCATTTTAACTTACATGTACAGGCTTGTTTTGTAGATGTTAACATACATTTTTACAACATTTTTGACCGCAATACCGTGACAGACACCTTTTTTTTTATACATAGTCAATGCAGGTAGAAGTTACAAAAAAATTCGAATTTTCAATATATCGTTTAAACAAATGACTTTCTCATAATCTATGATGAACAAATAAATTCCCTGTTTAAAAACGAACAGCCTACAAAAATGTTCAGTATCCTGCACGCTCTAGTGCTCGAGATATCTCAAACAAATGTATCCAACCCCCATTTTATGAAAATTTAATAAATTAATAAATAAAAACAAGTATGTACCAAATATTTTTTTGAGAATGATTCCTCACTCGACCATAATTACTCAAACATTTTAATAAATTGTTCCTGTACAAAACAAGAATTGTTACCCCTGTTTGGATCATTCACAACAAAATGAAGCCTCTTCAAAAGCTACAATACAAAGATTTCTTGAAGTTTGAAAATTGCTGAACTATTTCGGGTGAATCTGTTTGGAGAATGTGCAAGTGTATACAGCTCTACTTACGGGTGGGGAAGCAGCTTACGAACGGATCGCCAGAGAACCGTTCAGGACAGCTGCAAATGGGGTTGTGATTGCGCACGGCGCAAAGTGCGCCCTGTCCGCAAGTGTTCTCGCATGGGTTCTGACATCTCTGGTTCACGCAAGCTCTATTTTGCTCGCAGTCGGTGTTCACTAGACACTCGGGCCTGCAACTGGGAGGAGTCCCGAAGTATCCAGGGAGGCAGGAGCAGGAGGCCTGTTCGCCGAAATCGCGGCAAACGCTGTTGGGTCCGCAGGGCGAGGGCTCGCAGGGTCTCACGCGTTCTATCGTCAAGCAAGAGGGATCAGTTACAGGTTTACATGGTGTTTTTTAAACATTTCTTTCACAGGAGTACAGGCTGGCGGACATCACTCACTTTGAACCGGTTTACAGAGGGTGAAGGAATCTCCCTCGTAGTTTTGCATGCAACTACAGGTGGGGATGTGGTTAACGACAACGCACTCTGCGTTCTGACCACAGACTCCCGTGCAAGGGTCCACGCACTTGTTGTTGGAGCAGGCCCTGTCCCGGCTGCAGTCTGAGTTTTGCACGCATTCTGGGTAACAGCCTTCGTAAGGGTTGCCACGGTATTCGCTTAGACAGGTGCATGCTCCGTTTCGACACTGGGTGTTCGGGCCGCAGGGTGAAGGGTTGCAAGGGTCCGAGGGCGTTGGAGGGGCTGGTCGAAAGAATTTGGGTCAGTTGTACGTGATAAACATCGTTAGAGTATAGTGAGGATACTTATTCATGTTACACAAGCTGCTCTTGATTAAAACCATATGAAAAACAGTTCTCAGAAAAATACCCAACAGGCATCTCCTTTCGATTGATCGTTTTCTTTTTCCTCAAAGTTAGGGTTTGAAAACACATTTCTTGGGATATCCCCAAAACTATAGATAGTAGTTTTTGGGACATTTTAAGAAATATGTTTTACAACAACCTCCAACTTTGGGGGCCTACCATGGCCGATAAAAGAAAATACGTATTCGATATTTTTCTAAGAACTTCTAACTATTGGGTTGTTCGGAAAGTAATTTCGTTTTTCCAAGGGAAAATGAAGACGATGTTTCACTATTTCTTTATTTATTCTGTGATGTAGTGGCAATTTTGTTCTATGATCTTGTGCCATCTTTCTGGTACCTTGGAGATCCCATGTTCGTAGAATTCCTGTTTTTTATTAGCAAATAATTGAGTTGTATTACTTTTGACGCCTTCACTTAAAATGATAGTTACACCGCTTAAAAAGTGTTGGAGAGAACGAAATAAATGGTAATACGACGGTACACCCTCTCTTTAAACAGCATACATCTTTTTCCCTGCTTGCATTGCGTTTTTACCATACCCGTAACAAAAAAGCAAAATGTGACGGATATGCTCACTTTGATTTTGCATATTTGATGCGATGGCAAAAGAAATGTTTGAAAGATTATAAAGTTCTATAGCACGATATGACGTCCGAAATGTCAGTTCTGAAAATATACAATGATTTTGCGACTTAGAATAATGTTAAGTAATAATAAATGGAAGCAATACCATCTCTACACGAAAAATGAAATTACTTTCCGAACAACCCAATATATAGGGGGTCCCACATAAATGGGAACACCTAAATATCTGTCGTATTTACAGTCCTATCAGAAAACTTCAGAGGACAAAGTGACACTATTGCAGGGGGCAAATATAATGGTAAAGAAAGAAATTTTTTATGTAGTGTTTTTTACTGAAATTTCAAGGTCACCGATGTTTTTTTAAATGGAATAGTATATTTTTTTACGATAACATGATAGACAATAAAAAACTGAATTTAGTGAATACCACCTTTTTGACCTTGAAATAACCTTGAGCAAGAATAATCATGTTGGAGCAGATAAAATGTGGAAGTTTAAAATTTACGTGTTTCAGCAATGATTACGCGTTGTTTACGTCGGGTTGACCTTTACAAACCACAATAAATGTTTGAAATTTATTATTATATATAATTTATACATTTATATATAATATATACATTTATTATGATATGTAAAGGTCAACCCGCCGTAAACAACGCGTAATCTTTGCTGAAACACGTAAGTTTTAAACATCCACATTTTATCCGTTCCAACATGATTATTCTTGCTCAAGGTCATTTCAAGGTCAAAAAGGTGGTATCCACTAAATTCAGTTTTTTATTGTCTATCATGCTATCGCAAAAAGAATATACTATTCTATTTAAAAAAACATCGGTGACCTTGAAATTTCATTAAAAAAACACGACATAAAAAATTCCTTTCTTTACCATTATATTTGCCCCCTGCAATAGTGTCACTTTGTCCTCTGAAGTTTTCTGATAGGACTGTAAATACGACAGATATTTAGGTGTTCCCATTTATGTGGGACACCCTGTATATCACTCATCAAGCTCCATCAGTTTGCAACTCGTTGAACACGCTTCCTCGTAAGATCAAACTGCAGCTCGTGATCTTACTTGCAGGTTTCGGCTGGCAGCTGGTAAAAGCATCACCCGCAAAGCCCGTGGGGCAAGTGCAGGATGGCGTGTGATTGATAACGTTGCACAACGCGTTCGATCCACAGGATCCCGGGCAAGGATCTATGCATCTTTCCCTGACGCAGGCTTTGTCGCTGGTACAATCGGAGTTCACCAAGCACTCTGGTCGACAGTTAGGGGCTGAGCCCACGTAACTTGGTAAACAGGAGCAGGATGGTATTCCCCCTATGTCTTGGCACTGGGAGAACGGTCCGCAGGGTGATGGTATGCAGGGGTTCATGGGGGTGGTCGGTACTACGGCTAAAATAGGAAATATTGGATCACCGATCGAAACATCGTTTGGCAATCTTTCAAAGACGTTTTGGCAATTGGTCGCTTACTGGTGATATCGAAGCATTTTACGAACGGGTCTCCTGTCTGACCAGCATTGCAGCTGCAGATGGGGCTATGGTGGAACACCTCGCACCTAGCACTCACGCCACAGACACCAGGACAAGGGTCAACGCATCTCTGACCCATGCAGGCTTGGTTAACAGGACACTCTGCGCTGACAACGCATTCCGGTCTGCACGCTGGCGGGGATCCTTTGAAGGAAGGCAAGCAGGAGCAGCTAGCCTGGCCGTTGACATCTTGGCAACGGCTGTTTGGTCCGCAGGGTGATGGTTCGCATGGGTTCGCGGTAGTTGGTTTCGCTATATTTCAATTCAAGGTAAATTAGCTTCAAACTCCGATCCGAAATCGTAGAATTCGAAAACCTGGTAACTTACGGGGCTCTTCGAGGACACCGCACGATCTAAATGGATTTCCAGTGAATCCTGACCTACAACTACAGGTGGGAATGTGATTGACAACTTGGCAGACCGCGTTGAGTCCGCAGGTGCCTGGACAAGGGTCCTGACACCTGTTTCTGATGCAGGCTCGATTGAATTGACAGTCCGAGTCGATGAGACACTCAGGTCGGCAGTTTTCGTAAGGATTGCCATAGAAATCAGGGAGACAGCTGCACAGAGCTGAGCCATAGGAATCACGGCAAATGGCGTTCGGGCCGCAGGGCGATGGCTGGCAAGGATTCACTCTGGCCGGGGTTTCGTCCACTATGATGAAAACCGAAGGGTCGTTAGAATTTCTCTCAGGTACTAGTTGGTCGGTAAGGGAGAAATGCATCTTACTGGGCTGTGGGCTGCATTGAACAAATGGATCTCCAGTGAAGCCAGTTGCGCAACTGCACATGGGGATGTGACTGACAGTCCTGCACTCGGTATTCCTTCCACAGGATCCTGGACAAGGGTCTCTACATTTCTGATTGATGCACGCTTGTTGAACAGGACACTCGGAGTTGCTGACGCACTCCGGCTTGCAATTCGGCGGGATTCCTATGAATTCTGGGAGGCAGGTGCAGGAGGGTGTGTTGTTTATCACTTGACAGGCTGCGTTCGGGCCGCAGGGTGAGGGTTGACAGGGGTTCTCTGGGACATCCGGTAACTTGCCTAAAATTAGTAAAGCGCTCGATGAAGTCATCCTTTGAATCTATAGGAATCGAACTTGTGATATCAAAATTCTTCTTACTGGGCGGTGTGCATTGGACAAACGGATCCCCGACGAACTGGTCGAAGCACCTGCACACGGGGTTGTGATTGATGACAGTGCACTGTGCGGATAGTCCGCAAGCGCCCAAGCAGGGGTCGATGCACTTCTGATTGTTGCAGGCTCTATCACGCGGGCAATCGGTGCTAACTATGCACTCGGGTCTGCACGAAGGTGGTGATCCTTTGAATCCGTTGACGCAAGTGCACACTGCTTGACCGTTCGCGGAACGGCAGTGACTATTCGGACCGCAGGGGGACGGGTTGCAGGGGTTGACGATGGTCATGTCTGCATTTGAATTAGTATCGATAACACGTTCGCTGTAAACTGGTTTAAACATCGATGCCTGAATGACCAACCTTTCATCGGGGTACACGCGACGAACGGATTGCCAGTCATGTTCCTAGAACAACTGCACATGGGCAAGTGATTGACCACGTTGCACTCTGCGTTCGCTCCGCAGGTACCCACGCAAGGGTTCCTGCACTTGTGCAGTATACAGGCTTCAGATCGGAGACAGTCGGTGTTGATGACGCATTCGGGACGGCAGATACTGTAGGGGTCACCCAGGTAACCGGGTACACAAGTGCATGTGCCGTCTCTGCACTGTGCATTCGGTCCGCATGGTGAGGGGTTGCAAGGGTCTGTCGGGGACTCTGTCACTAAAATACAAGGATTAGTGTGTGGTATGTTTACGTCAACCTGAGGTGCTATGACTTTGGTGAACCAACTGAGGGAACACTGTAGATCACAACCTTCGTACGTCCCTCAAAAATAGTTGCATAAAAGATCCAAGGATGACATATCACTAGGCTGCTGATCTTTATGCAATGTAAAAATTGTTTGCATTCATTTGCCGTACATCAGAACCAAGTAGGAGTTTACTTCTCTCTCTTGTGGTCTTTTTGTCACAATTGCATAAAATCCGCTACGTAGCACCCATTGCTGTTCTACACTTTATGATGTATATTTTAAAGGAATAAATCTTGCAACGCAAACGGAAAGGTCTCGAATGTTTTACAATTTGACATTTCACCCGGAGGAACGTACGAGGGTGAGAATATAATTAATTGATGACATTATTGATCTTTCTAGCTTACTGTCGGGTGGAGGGATAGGAGAGCAACTGGTGAACGGGTCACCGGTGTAACCTGCAGGACAGGTGCAAGCTGGCGTGTGATTAACCACGGTGCATCTCGCACCGACGCCGCAGGATCCTGGACAGGGGTCCCTGCACTTCTCTCGGATACAGGCTTTGTTCGCCGTGCAGTCCGAGTTCATGGTGCACTCTGGTCGACAGTTTGGAGGCACTCCGATGTAGTTGTTCATGCAAGTGCAAACGGGAGAATCGCGCAAGGACTTGCATAATGCGTTTGGACCGCAGGGGGACGGAATGCACGGGTCTTTCGGATATTGGTCCGCCGGTGGAGGTGCTGTGGACAAATAATAAAATTGTTCAAGTGGAAAATCATTCGCTTCGACGGCAAAAAGAAGGGGGAAATGAACTCACTCGTTATGGGGAAACAATAGACGAAAGGATCTCCTGTTAAACCACTTCCGCAACTACAGATCGGACTATTGCGAATGACTTTGCACTGTGCATTGCGACCGCAAGTTCCAGCACAGGGGTCTCTGCACTTCTGATTGACGCAAGCTAGGTTCGAGTTACATTCCGAATTGACGACGCATTCGGGTCTGCAGTCTGGCGGTGTTCCTACGTATTGGGGCAGGCAAGAGCATACTGCTTGACCGTTCACGTTCTGGCATTGACTATTCGGACCGCAAGGTGACGGCCTGCATACGTCGGGCTCGTCTTCTTCGACTATAAAATATGACAATGTTGTATGCATCTCCGATGCACTTCGAATATACGGGGTTGGTGGTCTTCAAACTGTTTTTCGCGTGTCAAAGAGTTCCATAAACAATTCCGTAACAACGGTAAAACACAAATCAATCGATTTAAGGATTCTGTAAGTTGACAAAAGTTGAAGACCACAGCAAGAGGTCAATGGTATTATTACTTACTGGTGGGCAGTTTGTACAAACAGTTCACGTAAGGATCACCGACATACTGTGGTAGACAGGTGCACACAGGAAGGTTGTTGACAACCTGGCAGTTGGTGTTACCACCGCAAGTACCGGGACAAGGATTCTGACACTTCAGATTGATACATGCCAAATTAGAGGGACAGTCTGACGCGATTGTACATTCGGGTCGACATCCTTCGTAAGGATTGCCGATGTATTCCTGTAAACAGTAGCAAGAGCCGACGCCATTTTGTTCACGGCAAATGGCGTTGGCTCCGCAAGGGGATGGTTGACAAGGTCGTGTTGGAATCACTGGCATCGCTGAAAAGACAAACACAAAATCAATTCTCATATACTACTTCATCCTAAGCCATCGATTTCCCATCGATCACTTACGTGGCTTGGCAGTGCACTGAACGAAAGGATCTCCAGTGAAATCTCTCATACAGGTGCACGACGGGACATGGTTCACCACGTTGCACTCTGCGTTGGAGCCGCAGGAGCCTGGACAAGGGTCCCTGCACTTGCGGTTAATGCAGGCTAGGTTGTTATTGCACTCGCTGTTGCTGACGCACTCGGGTCTGCAGTTGGGAGGGGTGCCAATGAACTCAGGCTTGCAGGAGCAGGATGGTTGGTTATTGATCAGTTGGCAGACCGCGTTGGGACCGCATGGCGATGGCTGACAGGGGTTCGTGGGTGTCGCGGGTTCCTCGGCTTTAAAATGCGTTGAAAAAATTAGCACCTAGGACACTAGGAAGCCAGCAAAATAGGAAGGTAGCTGTATCTATCAAATGTAGGACACCTACGTCTGGGTACGCATCTGACGAAAGGGTCCCCAGTGAAGACCGGAGGACAGCTGCAAATGGGGTTGTGATTGATCACTTGGCAGCGGGCGGAGACTCCGCAGGATCCAGGACATGGGTCGTTACACTTCAGGTTCACGCAAGCTTCGTTCAAAGGACAATCCGTGTTAACCAGACACTCTGGTCGACACGCTGGAGGATTTCCTATGTAACCAGGGGCACAGGAGCAAACTGCCTGGCCGCTAAAGTCCTGGCACCTGCTGTTGGGGCCGCAGGGTGACGGGTTACAGGGTTCTACTATCTGTGGGTCTGTAAGGCAAAGTTTTCTGTTATCATGTTCTATAATCGACCTATATTTTTTGAGAATTAAAGTTACCTCTAACTGGGTGGCAAGTAGTAAACCCGCTACCAGACATTCCGTCTGGACAACTGCACATCGGTGTGTGGTTGATGACAACGCACTCCGCGTTCTGACCACACACGCCCACGCAAGGGTCGAAACATTTGTTGCGGTTACAGGCTCTGTCTAGGGGACAGTCTGGGTTCTGGACACACTCTGGGCGACAGCCGTAGTACGGATCACCATGGTACTCTGGCATGCACGTGCAAGTGCCGTCGCGACAAATAGCGTTCGAGCCGCAGGGCGAAGGGTTGCAGGCGTCTTGTGGAGATGGGGGTGAAGCTGTCATGATAATTTTATTAGAGTTATCACCGGATTTCGGTCTGGAATCAATTTAAAGGGGGCATTTGACTGAAAACTAACTATGAGTAATTTTTATCAAGCGGACAGCCGAAATTTGTCATTGCTTCAAGAATAATTCAAGTGAGGGTTAATCTATCATCAAAAATTTAATTATCAGATGAGGTCTCAGGTCTAGTTTAGGCACTAACAACCGAACATTTTATTTGTCTTACAGCAATGTTTTAACTGAGGATTAGATCTATCAGCAAAAACTGAATAATAAGGACTGTGTCCAACTGGACCTCGATACCATCCTCCGATCGGTCAATATAAAAATGGTATAAGAACGTTTCCCGAATTTTGTGTACAAGACAATAAATAGTTGACTTTCAGTTAACTGCTCCCAAAACTCAAAAACTTATGAATCTTACGAGGAGTGTCTACAAAACAGCTGACGAACGGATCGCCAGTGTATCCTTTAGGACAAGTGCAAACAGCCATATGATTCACCACCAAACACTGCGCTCCTTGACCACAAGAACCTGGACAGGGGTCCGTGCATCTCTGCCTGAGACAAGCCCTGTCGCTGTTGCACTCGGAATCGATGGTGCATTCTGGGCGACAGTTTGGCGGGGTGCCTATGTAGTTCTCCATACAGGAGCAGCTCGGCAACTGCGTATTGTCTAATATGCGACAGACCGAGAACGGACCGCAGGGCGATGGAACGCAGGGGTTCACGGGCTCGGCTACCACTGGGGGAAAATATTCCGGTTACTCTTCTTGCTAAAAGATAAAGGCCGACTTCTAGCTTGTTGGCAGCACTGTGGACTCACTTTCGAGTTTGAAACACCTGACGAACGAGTCACCGGTGAAGCCTGGATTGCAGCTACAGATCGGGCTGTGATTGATCGCCTCGCATCTGGCGTTGATGCCGCAAATGCCGGGACAAGGGTCCACGCATTTGCGGTTCTTGCAAGCGCGATTTGTAGCGCAATCGGAGCTCACTGTGCATTCTGGTCTGCACATCGGTGGAGTGCCTAGGAAAGTGGGCGAGCAAGAGCAAATTGCTTGACCATTAGACGCGCGGCACTGGCTGTTGAGTCCGCAGGGTGACGGGTTACAGGGGTCGGCTGGTCTCGCTGAAAACATGTCTATGTTAGAGCCTTTTGGAGCCTCAAATTTAACTCTAGACTCATTTATATCGATATTAATTTTTACGGAGATTTAAAAAAGTTAAAGGACTAATAAAAGTAATAAAAGAGATAACTTGGGTTGATCCCATTAGCAGCAAAAATAAATGAGACTCTGTAAAAGTCTCCTCAGCTATGAGTCAAGGTTTTGTATCCGTTTTTGTCGACCACTTACGTTGCTCTTGAATGATATTGCACTGAGTGAACGCATTTCCAGTGAATCCTGCTTGGCAGGTGCAAAGCGGTGCATGATTGACAACTTGGCAGATTGCGTTGTACCCACAGAACCCTGGACAAGGATTCTGGCACTTCGATCTAACACAAGCTCTATCTGCCGTGCAGTCTGAATTGATAACGCACTCTGGTCGACACCCTTCGTAAGGATTGCCAACGTAATTTGGTAGACACGTGCAGGACGCGGCGCCATTTTGTTCGTTACACATCGAGTTCGAGCCGCACGGGGATGGGACACACGGCGTGGGTTTCTGGGTTGTATCTTCGATCGCTATAGAGACGTTTCTTTCAGTATATAAACCTTTTCGTTACCGTACCGGACGGTAAACCTAATTCGATCACCTCAACTCTTGAAAGACCTTTCAAAATGGACGACAAATAGACCACAAATGCAATAACTCTATTAACACTTTATACGTCAGTTCATCCGGCAGAAAACTGGCAGAAGTCAAGGTAATTTATTCAATAAAACAAAATGTCCTAAAAAATCTCGATGAACATAATCTCGAGGACTTAATCATTATCGCCAGACTGCGGATCTTTACACAATATAACAATGTTCTGCATCTGTGACAAACTACTGTAACCAAATCGAAATTTCTTTTTTTCATTGATAATTTTAATAAGTTAATATCGATATATTGATCCCCTTTAACTTTCTACTGTTACATGATTCATCTACTCATTTTTGCCATAGATAAAAATTGCATGCATCAATTGCAAAACGTTGGAACCACTTCGAAATTTCTTTCCTTCCTTCTTCAAAAAGTTAAAAACAATACATCGCTGCTTTTAAATTCTTCCAATCTTTCTACACCTTCAAATTTCACCTACTCATTTTTTCCATAAATGCATAAAATCCGCAGTTTACTAATTACTACCATTATTTCAGGATATTACCGTGACTTTTCGTAACATTTTCTTCTATCATCAAAAACAAGTGTTCAAGGTGATTGATTTAAGTTGTTTTGCATTATTGCTTTCTCGGATGCGTCGCAGCTTACCTGGCCTGGCCAGACACTGTACGAACGGATCTCCCATGAAACCATAGGAACAGACGCACATGGGGGTGTGACTGATCACGCGACACTCTGCGTTAGCGCCACAGGAGCCAGGACAAGGGTCCCGACATTTCTGATTGATGCAGGCTAAGTGTGTGGAGCACTCGCTGTTGCTAATGCACTCTGGCTTGCAGTTGGGAGGGGATCCGAGGAACTCGGGCAAGCACGAGCAAGAGGGTGAGTTGTTAATCACCTGGCATCGACTGTTCGGACCACAAGGTGTTGGTACACAAGGGTTCAGAACTTGCGGCTCCTCTTCTGTTCAAGGGAATAGAAAATATTAGCAAGCTGGTTCAGATGCGTTCTTGATTCGTCGAAATAGCCTACTCACGTCTCCTGATACACATCGTGAAGGGGTTGCCAGTCAGGTCCGGAGGGCAGCTACAGATCGGATTGTGGTTTACTACCACGCAATCTGCTCGGATGCCGCAGGTACCGGGACAGGGGTTAATGCACTTCTGGTTGTTGCAGGCCATATCGCTGGGACAGTCGGAACTAAGGATGCACTCTGGTCTACAATTGGGTGGTGTGTCTAGGTAGCCGGGGATGCAAGAGCAGACCGCTTGGTCGTTTATCTTTCTGCACTGACTGTTCGGTCCGCAGGGTGTCGGGTTGCATGGATCTTGGGGTGCTAGCGCTGCTTGAAGATTTAGGAATGTTAAATGATGATTTGGACGTGTTTTGATAGAACGTTATCGCACGATTCTTGAAATGTACCTTGCATCGTGGAGCAAACCACGAACGCGTTACCCTCCGTTCCAGGAGGGCAAGCGCAAACTGGGATGTGGTCAACGACAGAGCACACAGCGTTCTGTCCGCAAGTTCCGGCGCAAGGGTCGTTGCACTTGCTCCTAATGCAAGCTCTGTCTCTTGTGCAATCTGAGTTCAATACACATTCTGGGCGACAGCCTAACATCGGGTCTCCACGATACTCGGGTAGACAAGTGCAGACGCCGTTTAGGCATTCAGTGTTTGCGCCGCAAGAGGCACATCTGTCTTCGGGTTGGTCCATAATTGTTGGCACTAAGTGGCAAAGGGTGAGAATTTATAATGAATTGTGAAGTTAGATATTGAAGAGAGAGACACAGTGTTTATTCCGTAGAGTCGCTTATCTTTCCCCACCATCAAAGACAATACTACTGATTACACTGTCCAACACATTTTTTTCCTAATAACTGTAGGGTGGTTCTTATAGAGTTTTTTTTCTGTCATTACTTTTTCGCCTACACGTACAGTTTTTGAGAAATTTGAGTTTGAAAAAAAGACCTATTTTTCAACTTTAAACAAATATTGTGATGTTATTATAAAAGATATTGATTTATTCTTTGCAGCAAAAGATTCTGTAGACTTTCCCGGATACAGTGATATCCAATATTAATACATTATGAATGTTTAAACATAAAGACGGAGAGACACCACTTTTGCACCAATTTTTGAGGATATTTTTGAATTTATCTCAAAAAATAAGGGTCCAGCATAAAATCGTATTATATCACGTGATAGAGCAGACTTTTATCTTGAGAAACCTCCCTTCGAAGTTTGCAACATCGACATTTTAACCGAACCAGAAAGCAAAATATCTTCGCCCGACATGAGTTGCCGCCAGTGGTGCTCTTCCACTAGCGCGGTCGTTCGTCGGGATACGGCGCGGCGCGACGTAACGGCGATGCAGCGGCTATAAGCGCGCAATTATGTCAGCTTATCTAAATGTTAAATTTTAATAAATGTTATACTATTGTTGTTTATTATTTATTAGTACATTTATTCTGTATAAATTATTTTATGTATCTTTTTAATGTCTCTTGTTCATAGTATATTTCATACTAAAAAGATCTTTCGTAACAAAAGAATAGTTTAATACAGAAATCTATATAATATCGCTAGTGTGAAATATAATTATAATATACATTATTAAACATTATATATATATATTTTTGGTATATATTATGTATATTTAATTATTTATATTATATATATTTTATATATATTATATATATTTAATTATAAATAAGCTGCTATAATTGCGCGCTTAAAATTGGTGCAAAAGTGGTGTCTCTCCGTCTTTAATGATTGTTTAAACATGGTTAAACATTCATAATGTATTAATATTGGATATCACTGTATTCGGGAAAGTCTACAGAATCTTTTGCTGCAAAGAACAAATCAATATCTTTTATAATAACATCACAATATTTGTTTAAAGTTGAAAAATAGGTCTCTTTTTCAAACTCAAATTTCTCAAAAACTGTACGTGTAGGCGAAAAAGTAAGGATAGATTCGGAATCAGTGCAAAAAACTCTATAAGAACCACCCAACAGTTATTAGGAAACATAAAAAAAGTTGAAATTTGTTGGACAGTGTTATCAATCTCTCCAGTATTGCACGATGGTACAGGAGAAAACATGATTCTAATTAAATACACGGGGCGAAACATTCTAATCATAAAGCATGATCTCAAGAAAAGAGTTAAAGAAAAGCAGCTAAATCCACGACTCTGAAGTGTTGCGCGACGTTACGAGGTGAACCACTGTTTTCTAAATCGTTGGATCGTACCTGTAGCAGGGGAACACCTCACAAAAGAGTCTCCAGCGAATCCTTCGGGGCAAGTACAGATCGGTGTGTGGTTCATCACTGTGCATTGGGCTCCTACTCCACAAACTCCTTCGCAAGGGTATCGACACTTCTTCTGGATGCAAGCTTGGTTGCTAGGGCACTCTGAGTTTCGAATGCATTCTGGTCTACAATTTGGTGGTGTTCCTGTATAATCTAGCAGACAAGCACAGGAGGCTTGACCGTTTATGTTGCGACAGTTGGAGAAAGGTCCGCAGGGTGATGGTACGCAGGGGTTCACGTATGATGGAACTGTTTCCGGTTTTGGCGCTGCAAGGAACGTTTGCTTAGAAAGTGTAACGTTTTGATCGAATAAGTTAAACAAATGGTTCAAGAAAGTATCTTCACCACATCGTAATAAAAACTGATCGGAGAAGTGCTGCTAAGGGAGAATTAATTAATCGAATGGAACTAAAGTGTCGCTCCTAAATATGGATGAGATAAAATTCGTCAGGGACTTACTTGGCATCTCGAAACATGTAACAAGGGGATCGCCAGTGAATCCTGGCTGGCAGGCGCATATAGCGTTGTGGTTGATCGTTTCGCATCTAGTATTCGAGCCGCATGATCCAGGACAAGGGTCGTTGCACTTTTGATTGATGCAAGCCAGCTTAGGGGCGCATTCTGCGCTGATCGTGCACTCTGGTCTGCAACCGGGTGGGCTACCAATGAACTCGGGTAAACAGGAGCAGACCGATTGCCCGTTGATGGCTCTACACTGGCTGTTGGGTCCGCAGGGCGAGGGGTTGCAGGGTCTACTGATTGTCTGATCCATTTCTACAAAGGATTGTTGATTGTCAGACCATGCACTCGTTGCACGACCGCTTTTGCCAACAGGTGGGTGAAAATTCAAGTGGTTTTCAATTTCTGAAGACATCACGAGGATAAATAAATTACAATTTCAACTTCGTCTTGAAAGATAGAGTCAACAGTTACATTGTTCGTAAATATAAAAGCACAGTCGTGGACAGAATTAAATGGACACCCTTTAAAGACTAGTAACTTTTGAAAACTTTGAGCAAGCGACATGATTTTTGTTTGATGTTGGAAGAATTAGTTTGCTAGGTAATATGTAAACAAAATTTTTTGTAATTGCTATTGCTCGGAATTTCGAAGAAAAAAGTGTATCACGATTTTTAACTTTTGTATCTGTGCTCGGAACTAAAATTTAAAGCATATATTTCGTAAATCGAAGTGAGTTATACACACGTAGAAAGTTTCATCGAAATCGGTTGACGTATGAAAATACTATAAACATTGAAAGAATCTTGGGCGTCTAAATCGCAATTTGTCACAATTTTTGTCATTTTGAATTTTTGCCATTTCATTATAGGCACAGATAAAGAAAGTTCAAAATCGTGATCGGTAGTTTCTTCTTCGCAACATCTCAAAAAGAAACTCGAGTCGTTTGGTCCAATTTTGAGAAAGTTATTAATTTTTAAGCTTTATTTTGTCCTCGACTGTAGATGTAATAGAACTGCATTGCAGGTATTCTGGTATTATAAAGCTGAAATTGCAAATATTTTACTCTCGATTTCCATCTTAAGTGACTGATAAACAGTCCCCTAAATTTGTTGTAAGATATATGATATTGTTAATTATATAGCGAGTGCTATGTTTCCTTTGGAAGCCGTACCTGGCTGCATCGGCGAGCAAAGAACAAAAGCATTTCCGGTGTGTCTGGGGAAGCACTCGCAGACGGGTAGATGATTGATAACATGACATTCCGCGTTCCGACCGCAGGTTCCAGGACAAGGGTCTCTGCACCTAGCGTTCATGCAGGCTTGATTCGAGGGACAGTCGGAATTCAAAAGACACTCGGGTCGACAGCCATCGTAGGGGTTGCCGATGTAATTCTGGATGCAGGTGCAGGAGCCTGCACCGTTCTGCTCCTTGCAAATCGCGTTCGAACCGCAGGGGGATGGGTTGCAGGGGTCGGCAGGTGCGGGAACGGTCACGGCTGTAAAATTAGGCGATTAAACGAACTGGAACCCTGTGGAAACGCTATTGCAACAACAGTCTCGACAGTCCTAAGATTCTTACGTTCTCTAAAGATACACTGAGTGAACGGATCACCGGTGTATCCGCTCAAGCAGGTGCACATGGGGGTGTGACTGACAACGTAACAGTTGGCACCAGTGCCACAGGATCCTGAGCACGGATCCGTGCACTTCTGATTGATGCAGGCTAATTGACTCGGGCATTCGCTGTTACTGACGCACTCGGGCCTGCAATTGGGTGGGCTTCCGGAGAATCCTGGGGTGCAGGAGCACGAGGGCGAATTGTTAATCACCTGACACTGGGAGTTGGGGCCGCAGGGTGATGGCTGACAGGGGTCAACAGCCGGCTCCTCGACTGCAACGAATCAAATCTCATTTTATCGAACTCGCTATCGACTTTCAACAAGAGGGTGGGACCTGAAAAATGAACCGGTTCTTACTGAATGGTATGCACTGAATGAAAGGATCCCCGGTGAAACGTGACGGACAATTGCACAGGGGATTATGGTTGACGACGTTGCACTCGGCTCCGATGCCACAGGTTCCTAAACAGGGGTTTGCGCAGCGTTGATTGCTACACGCCTCGTTTTGTGGGCAATCTGTGCTGACTATGCACTCGGGTCTACAGGTAGGCGGACTGCCCAAGTAGCCCCTGATGCACGAGCACACCGCCTGCCCATTGACAACGCGGCACTCGCTATTAGGGCCGCAGGGTGTCGGGCTACACGGGTTTGTGGGTGTCATATCTAACGAACAGAAAAACAGTTAGAGTCGGAACCTGACAATGTTCGCGGAGCATGCAGGGTACCGGGGCTGGATAAATACCTTGGAGAGGGGTGCACTGACTGAACGCATTGCCGGTCATGTTCCTGGGACAGCTGCACATGGGGACATGATTGATTACCATGCACTGGGCGTTGAAGCCACAGGTGCCTTGGCAAGGGTCCACGCACTTGTTACGGAAACAGGCTCTGTCGCGGGGACAGTCTGTGTTCAGAACACACTCGGGCCTGCATCCTAGATAGGGGTTCCCTTCGAACTCTGGCATACATGCGCAAACACCCCTCGAGCATTCCGCGTTCGGGCCACAGGGTGACGGGACACATTCGTCTTTCTCTGGTCCCGGTGGAGCTGCAAAGTTAAACGGTCAGTAAAAGCCAATCGGTGATTATTGTACACGTGGTCCAGTCTAAGGGAGCTAGACACCTTTGAAACCTTGCGAAATTCTTCATAGAACACGGCATAAAGTAGATGACAAATCTGACAGAATCATAGAAGCATGGACACCCTTCTTAATCTTGGACTCTACTAATTTAATGCTGGGACTACCGAGCCCTAAACGAGATCGATGTACAGTCACTCCCATTAATATTTGGACACTCTTAAAAAGACGATAATTTGTTTAATATTGGACCATACGACTTGGACTTTTTTGAGAAGTTAGAATAATTAGTTTACTACATGACGTGAAAAAGAAATTTTCAAACAATTGCAATTGGTCGGTATTGCAGAGAAAATACTAAAAGTTGCGTTTTACAGTTTTTTTATGTGGCTTATATTGAAAATTTAAAACATCCATTTTGTAGATCTGTATCAATTGTATACATTTTCAAATTTTCATCCAATTTGGATTATGTGGAAAACAGCGACAGGCATCGAATGACGTAAGAATCCTTCGATTTATTACAGTTTAAGGCCGAAAATTGTGGAAAGCTGCAATTTTTACCATCTTCAAACAGTTGTAGCTCATTGCAACGTTTGCCGATTTTGGTGAAATATTCAGAGTGTATACAGTCGACACAGATCTACAAAACGTATTTGTTGAATTTTCAATATGGACACACATAAAACAGTTTTAAATAACAACTTTTAGTATTTTCTTTGTAATTCCGACCAATTACAATTTTTTCAAAATTTCTTTTTTTCAACGTGTAGTAAACTAATTGTTCTAACTTCTAAAAAAAAAATCCAAGTCACATGATCCAATATTAAAAACGTGATCGTCTTTTAGAGTGTACGAATATTAATGGGAGTGAGTGTGTATATTCCTTCATAATAATAATGTGAGAAATATGGTAGTATGTGCTTGAACAAAGAGGTATACTAAAAAATTTCTCAAGAAAATATTTGTATAATTTGTAAAAGAAACAATCTGAAATCCGCCATTTTGACGGACTCGGTAGTTAGTTCTAGTCTATCATCTATCACAGAAATAGAAACGCGAGGCCCATTGGAAAAATCAATGACCACAATAAGTACAAATCCTGAATGTAATTGGTACAGTAGAAAACAGGGCTGCTAAGGCTCCAGCAGAAAAAGGTACTGATGATGATAAATTCTGAAGATATCTGATCCTGGAGGACTATATCATAACTCGCGAGGCAAGTTTGGTGAAAATGGTATCCGACATTAACGAAATTAGTTCAACAAACGATATCTCCTATCTAAAAAAAAGTTCAAGAATGAGTAAAGAAGAAGGGTCCATCTCCTCACAATTCGTGTTGGAAGGGTCGCTCATTCGAGGCCTATTTCAGGCCAATCAAAGGTAACTAACCCCCTCAATCTCATCACGAAAGGATCCGGGATGTCTTACGTATGGCGGGTTGCAACTGGCAAAGGGTGAACGGGTTCCCGGTGAAACCATCGGGACAGTTGCACACGGGTATGTGGTTCATGACGGCGCAAACGGCGCCAGAGCCACAAGAGCCAGGACAGGGGTCTCTGCACTTCATGTTGATGCAGGCCAGGTCACTTTGACACTCGGAGCTGATCGTGCACTCGGGCCTGCAGTTGGGTGGTTGGCCAATGTAACCCTCTAAGCAGGTGCACGCGGGTGATCCTCGCACGTTTCGACATTGAGCGAAATTGCCACAGGGAGATGGCACGCAGGGGTCTGTTTCCATTGGTGTGGGGATCGTGACGGCTAAAAATTTCGATTAGAGGACATGGATAAATCGGTTCTCCTGACAGAGTGATGGGAAACCATTTTCGAGGCTTACGTTGGACAGGCGCGCAGGTGGTGAATGGGTCTCCGCTGTATCCGGGCATGCAACTGCAGATGGGACTATGGTTTACGACAATGCATTTGGTGTTCAAGCCGCAGGGGCTGGGACACGGGTTCACGCATTTGTAGTCGGAGCAGGCTAGCTGTGTGGGACATTCGGAGCTAGCGACGCATTCGGGTCTACATCCTGGTGGGGTGCCAACGTAAGCAGGCAAGCATGAACAAACGGCTTGGCCTGACATCTCTTTGCATTGACTGTTGGGTCCACAGGGTGATGGATTACACAGGTTCACTTTGACAGGGACCGCTAAACAGTGAAAGGGTTAATCATCATGCAACCGGTCTTTAACACTGTTCGATACAAAATTTGTACTTGTTTCTTTGATCAAATGTTTTTAACAGATTTATGCCAGCCGAATACTTACTAATATCCACAGATTCATGTTGAATGCGAATATAGTAATGTCTCGATATAAGAGACATAATCGCCGAGTAGTGTTACATGATTTGAGACTAGGTATACTGATGAGACAATACTAACTCTACGACAAGACGTTTTGTATTTAAATATTTCGTGATTGAAACTTTCGTTGAAGTATTTGTAACATTTTCCTGATTAAAATGGGCCCAAGCATGACATAGTTCAAATCATATTTGCTTGTTCAAATGACGATTTAATAGAACCTCGATTATTCGAACCGAATGATATCTGGATTCTGTATAATCCGTGTTTCACATTTAAATAGTTCAGTCTAAAGCGACTAAATGCAACACAATTCATTGTACAAATCTGGATAGATTAAATTTAGAACTGTAACTAACGCTGTTCGATTATCTGGACGTACATATTCCACTGACGAGTTCGGATATTACAGGTTCCACAGTATCATGGATTAAACAAATAAATATGATCCGAAAACATTTTAGGTATCATGTTAACCCGAAAAAGTGTCAGGAATATGCTGGTAAAAGATTCATAAAAGAATTATTTTCAATAAAAGAGTTTTATCATTGGATTAGTATTGTCTCGTTGACACGGTAGTTGTGGGAAACCAAAGAATTCTGTGCAGAGATATTACGAAATTCAGATGAACGTTAGCGACTATTCAGAGCACGGGCAACCTGTTAGAGACGTTTTATCAAAGAGTCGCAAGTCCGGGAAAAGACAGTAGGATGAACTTTCTGGAGGCTGAAACTTACTGTCCTTGGTACACACAACGAACGGGTCGCCTGTGAACCCTGGCCGACAGGTGCAGAACGGCTGATGGTTAACGACAGAGCACTCTGCGTTCTGGCCGCAGGTTCCAGGACAGGGGTCTTGGCATTTGTTTCGCACGCACATGCGGTTCGATGGGCAATCAGGATTAATCACGCACTCGGGTCTACAGCCTACGTAGGGATTCCCAACGTACTCGGGAGGGCAATAGCAAATCCCGGCACCGTCTCGTTCTCTGCACAACGCGTTGGTGCCGCATGTGCCTTCCGTACAGGGTGAGGGTTCCGGGTCACGGGCTAGAACAATGCAAAATTCAAGATTAGTCTCGTCTTCTTCGCCGTCTTATTAATTCTCACTTTTCTGTCTCGCTTACTTATGGTGGAGCAACGTGTGTACGGGTCGCCGGTGAGACCATTAGGGCAAACGCAATGGGTTACGTGGTAGACCACGTGACACTCCGCACTCTCTCCGCAGAGACCTGGACAGGGGTCTCTGCACTTTTGCTGCACGCAGGTTTGGTGGCTGGGGCACTCGGAGTTGGCTATGCACTCGGGTCTGCAGTTGGGCGCGATTCCTTTGTACTCGGGTAAGCAGGTACACGACGGGGAGTTATTGATTACTTGGCATTGAGAGTATGGCCCGCAGGGTGACGGTTGACAGGGGTTCGCGGGCACTATGTCTGTCTCTTCTACAGGAAATAAACGGGAAGTTGTTAAACTCCTTTGTATCTTCAATTTGGGTACCTAATTGCTTGTGGGTCATTTCACGCCAAGGGAGGAAGGTCTGTATCTCTTAAACAAATTCGCATGCAGCAACATGATGACTTAAACACTCCCTGATTTCACATGCTCTACATCGCTGCTGTTCAGCTATCGCCCGTACGGGCAGTGTATTTTAGTTCTCCGGACTTAAACAAATCGGTGGGCAACAAACCACGTCTTTTCGGGGGCAACATTGCATGTATGCATTCCACGAATTGTCGTTATTGGCATGACACTAATGACAATCTTTTTCCCCACTCCGCTGTAATTTAAATGACATCGTTAACCGCCCGTAGCTTTACCCTTGCTTTATGCCCGCCACAGAGCTTGCTGAACAGCACTGCTCCACATCATAACTCATTCTAAACGGGACTCCTACCATCAATTGAAAATGGCATATCGACTTAGCGTGGAATGACTGTTATCTAACTTTCCACAAGACCAACAAAGACCGCATCGTTCTTACTAATCATGTCGCATCTGATGAACGGATCCCCAGTGTACCGTTCCGGACAGTAACAAGTGGGGTTGTGGTTGACTACCGAACACCTGGCTGAGATACCGCAGGTGCCAACGCAAGGATCTCTACATTTCTGATTGACGCAAGCCTGGTTCCGCGGGCAGTCAGAGCTGACAATGCACTCTGGTCTGCACAGAGGCGGGGTTCCCAGGTATTCTGGTGCACAGGTGCACACAGGTTGGTCGTTGACCTCTCTGCAGACACTGTTGGGGCCGCAGGGGGACGGGCTGCAGGGTCTTGTCGTCGATGGAACTGCAGTTCAACGGTTCAAAGATTGTCAAACTATTTCTTATGAATTGTACATTCTACAAAAAGGGACTCGTATGTACCTTGCGCGGGTGAGCAAAGGATCAAAGCATTTCCTACGGTGTTGGGAGGACAACTGCACATGGGGATGTGGTTGATGGCTCTGCAGCTTGCACTCTGACCGCAAGCTCCAGGGCAAGGGTCAACGCACTTGTTCCTGATGCAAGCTCTGTCGTTTGGACAATCTGCGTTCAGCACGCATTCGGGTCGACAGCCGACATACGGATTGCCAGAGTACTCGGGTAAACAAGCGCACACACCGTTGTTGCATTGTGCATTGGGCCCGCATGGGGAACTGCTGCAGGGGTCCACGACAGGCTCCACACCTGTTTCGTTCGTTAAATTTGTTAATAGAAGTTCCTGTTTGTTAGGCTTCAGTGTTTTAGGACTCTCTAGCTTACTCATTGGTTTAGGCTGGCAAACACTGAATGGATCGCCAGTGTAACCCTCCAGACAGGTGCAAATGGGGACATGATTGTGGACAGCGCACACGCTGTTGAGTCCACAGGATCCAGGACAAGGATCCTGGCATCTTTCGCGCATACATGCTTGGTTTCTGGGACAGTCGTCGTGGATGACGCATTCTGGACGACAGTTTGGCGGAGCACCTATGTAAGTGATTAAACAGGAGCACGAGGGGGAGCCGTTTATGTTTCTGCATTGGGAGTTGGGTCCGCAAGGTGAGTTGATGCAGGGATCGACTGGGGAGTCCATAACGGGGGCAGCTAGAATTAAACAATTATATCAGACTCGTGAATTCATTTAGCCCACATAAGTTCCCATAACACAAACAAAAAAGAATCGAATTTTACATAGCACAGTGATCAAATTATTAGAGCTACTTCCACAAGACAATTATTACTTATATTAAAGTCCAGGTACATTAAATTCATGTTATTTATATCATAACTATACTGCGGATTTTATGCATTTTATGGGTAATAAATATATTTTTAGTACTCTGGCTTGAATCATTTAACACGTTCAGCGCCATGTCACCCATATCTGGGTGACGGAATTATTTATACAGAATTGAAAATTAATTTTTACGTTGGTAGATTGAGTGTACAAAATTTCTTTACGATCTGAGGAATAGAAGAGGTTTTAAACAGTAATTAATATCACAAAACTAAACTTCTTAGTTTTTGTTTTATTAAATATATTTCTTTGATTTTGTGTAATTTTTATGATTGTGCAGTGGGCGCTGAACGTGTTAATCGCACACTGTGTCTAGAAAAAGACAATGAATAATGCAATCTGTGAATCTTCATCTTGAGGAACGTATGAGGGCAATATTGTCAAGGACTGCTTAGCTTGTGCTTACGTGGATTAAAGAAACAGTAAGTGAACGGGTCACCAGTGAATCCTGGCTTGCAAGAGCAGACAGGACTATGGTTGACGACTCTGCAAGTACTCATTTGGCCGCAAGAGCCAGGACAAGGGTCGACGCACTTATTGTTCCTGCAGGCGAGGTTCAAAGGACACTCGGAGCTGATAGTGCACTCTGGCCTGCAATTAGGCGGTGTCCCAGTGTAAGTTGGCAAGCAAGAGCACGTTGCTTGACCGTTTGACTCTCTACATTGACTGTATGATCCGCAGGGCGATGGTTCACACGGATTAGCGAGAGTTGGGTTGGGTACTGGAACCGGGTTAATGGTCGATTAACATCTAAATTGATTATCGCGCATAGAATTGCTTAGAACGCTCTGAAGTTCATCTTACGTGGTTCTCTTAGAGGATTGCAGTACACAAAAGGATCTCCCGTGTACCGTTCGAAACAACTGCAAGTCGCTGCATGATTGACAACGAAACATTGTGCGTTTTGCCCACAGGTTCCAGGACAAGGGTCTCTGCACTTCGATCGAATGCAAGCCTGATTGGACGGACAGTCTGAGCTGAGCGTGCATTCTGGCCTGCAGCCTTCGTATGGATTCCCTATGTAGTCATTCTGGCAAGTGCAGGACGCTGCGTTCTGTTGCACTTGACAAATCGCGTTCGCTCCGCAAGGTGATGGGGTGCAGGGGTCTGGTCTGGGGACTTGGACGTCGACTGAAAGTGCAAGAATGCAACTCAAATTTGATGCTACTGCTGCTACGTGCAACATAAAATAGTGCAAGACAAAATCACTAAATCCCTAGCTGTTAGAGGTGGGCAAAAACCCGAAAATGGCGGTCGTGACGGGTCGAGAATTTAATTCGTGCTCGGAACGAGTTCTCGAAAATTTCACAGTCTCGAATAAGTCGGGATTCTCGAGAATATTCGGGTTCTTGCATGTAGCGGAGTTCTCCACAATTTTTGAAATTTTTTTCGGAAATCCTAATACACTCGAGAACCCGACAATTTTCAGGAGACCCGACATATTCGAAATTTCCGAAATTTTCTGAGAACCCGACTCGCCTCCAGGTTTTCGTGTTCTTGCACACCACTACTAGGTGTGGATCACAAATTTTTAAATAACGAATAATCGTCCACTGATATCAACAAGTGAACGAATTGAACGTCATCTAAATCAATTCTTACATTGCTGTAAGAAGGGTCGAGAATTTAATTCGTGTTCGGAACGAGCTCTCGAAAATTTCACAGTCTCGAATAAGTCGGGATTCTCGAGAATATTCGGGTTCTTGGATGTAGCGGAGTTCTCCACAATTTTTGAAATTTTTTTCGGAAATCCTAATACACTCGAGAACCCGACAATTTCCAGGAAACCCGACATATTTGAAATTTCTGAAATTTTCTGAGAACCCGACTCGCCTCCAGGTTTTCGTGTTCTTGCACACCACTACTAGGTGTGGATCACAAATTTTTAAATAACGAATAATCGTCCACTGATATCAACAAGTGAACGAATTGAACGTCATCTAAATCAATTCTTACATTGCTGTAAGAAGGGTCGAGAATTTAATTCGTGCTCGGAACGAGTTCTCGAAAATTTCACAGTCTCGAATAAGTCGGGATTCTCGAGAATATTCGGGTTCTTGGATGTAGCGGAGTTCTCCACAATTTTTGAAATTTTTTTCGGAAATCCTAATACACTCGAGAACCCGACAATTTCCAGGAAACCCGACATATTTGAAATTTCTGAAATTTTCTGAGAACCCGACTCGCCTCCAGGTTTTCGTGTTCTTGCACACCACTACTAGGTGTGGATCACAAATTTTTAAATAACGAATAATCGTCCACTGATATCAACAAGTGAACGAATTGAACGCCATCTAAATCAATTCTTACATTGCTGTGGCGAACACTGAGTGAAGGGGTCTCCAGTGTATCCGCTCGTGCAAGCGCACATTGGCGTGTGACTGACAACGTTGCAGACCGAGTTCGCTCCGCATGCGTTCGCACAGGGGTCTTGACACTTCTGATTGATGCAAGCGAACCGATTAGGACACTCGCTGTTGCTGACACACTCGGGCCTGCAATTCGGCGGCGATCCGATGTACTCTCTCAAACAGGAGCAGGATGGTTGATCGTTCACCACCTGACAATCGGCGTTGGGTCCGCAGGGGGACGGTTGGCAGGGGTTCACAGGGACCACTGGTCTCGCGGCTTCAATGTTTAAATTGATCATTAATCTCCACGCTCTTCAGAAATATTTTTAAATTTTAATTTCGGGTTTCTTACGCATCGGGTAACATCTGACGAAAGGATCGCCGGTCATCCTCTCGCGACACACGCAGATTGGATTGTGATTAACGACGTTGCAGTTTGCGTTCAAGCCGCAGGTGCCTATGCAAGGGTCTCTACATTGTTGATTGGTGCAAGCCTGGCTCAGTGGACAGTCTGAACTGACTGTGCACTCTGGTCGGCAAGTAGGAGGACTGCCAATGTACCCATCCACGCAAGAACAGACTGCTTGGTTGTTATTCTGTCTACAGCGACTGTTCGGACCACAGGGTGATGGGTTGCAAGGGTCGCTGACTGTCACCGCTAAAATCGGACAGGATTCTTTGCATAATGGAACGTTCATTCACTTATGTATTTGCATTGGTGAGAAGTATACCTGGGGCTGGGGAACAGAGTACGAATGCGTTCCCTGACATGCCCGATGGACAACTGCACATCGGGACGTGATTGAAGACGTTGCATATTGCGCTTTGACCGCAAATGCCGACGCAGGGATCAACGCATTTGTTTCGGACACAGGCTCTGTTCGTTGGACACTCGTTGCTCAGGACACATTCTGGCCTGCAACTACTGTATGGATCGCCGAAATACTCTGGCAGGCAGCTGCATTCGCCGTTGGTGCATTGGGTATTCGAGCCGCAGGATGCACAAGGGTCGGTTTCGACAGGACGATCTGAGTGCATGGTATTAGATTGTTTTCATTTTTTTTAGGTCACAACGGTGTCTAGAAGAATGGCACCATTTTTATGCGACCCAATAGCCGACAATTTTGTGGAAGATTTAATCTTGACAATTTGATTCAAATTTTCTATTAGAATTAGATAGAATAGTATTATTAGACCGTGAATTTTATGCAGTTGTGACTAAACTAAATATATCAAATGCGAAGAAGTAAAATTATTTACAGAATTTAAAGGCAATGTTGTATTGTTTTCAATCCAATAACATTATTAAGAAAAGAAACCAATGTCTATGTAGCTCCCGTATCTTATAATTAACGTACAACATTTTTATTTTGCATAAAAATCCACAGTCCAATTATTATATTCTAGTTTTCCTCTGAATTCTTTAATACATCTATTCAAAATAGGTGGTAATTTAAATATTCAGTATGTTATTAGAATGTTTGTGTCACTACCTTCAGCTAGAAACGTTTATACGTCTTCCTTAGCTAAAGCGCTAAAGTGTTTCCTTTAAAATTCTCTAAGGTAAAAAGTATAATCGAAAGTGTCCATCGACTATCAAAGCACATAAAAGAAGGTACTTTCTACGACACCATAATCACTGCCACGAATTATCTTACATTCCATAGCACAGCTAGTGAAAGGATCCCCGGTGAAACTGGGCAGACACGAGCAAATCGGCACATGATTCACTACACTGCACTCAGCTCGGAAACCGCAAGAGCCAGGACACGGGTCCCTGCATCTCTGCTGCATACAAGCCTGATTCGCAGGGCAGTCTGAGTTTATGGTACACTCTGGTCGACAATTCGGTGGACTTCCTATGTACGTTGCCAGACAAGAGCAAGATGGAGCTCCGCCAATGTTTCGACACTCTGAATAAGCACCGCAGGGTGATGGTATGCAAGGATCTTTGGGAACTCGGTCATTTTCTACTGGTGCTATCACTAAAATTTCCAAGTTGTGCGAATTATATGAATTGTAAAAATAGAAATCAGAATTAAATACCAAGTATCGATGATTTAATACTTTGTTTAGCTCCCGTGCACTATTCAGGTTAACTAGATCCAAAGGCAAACCTTTACATTATGTTTGTTGTGCAACCCCTGGCAAAAAGTATGGAACCACATTTAAAAGTCGTATATTTCTATTAATATTGAACCAGATGCGATTTGATTTGCTGACATGTTAGAAGAATCAGTTTACTAAATAACGGGTAAACAAAATTTTGAAAAAATTGCGATTGATCGGAATTGTAAAGAAAAGAGCAAAAGTCGGTTTTTCCAACATTTTTATCTGACCCTCTAGCTTTGATCAATGCGTTTTGTGGACCTACGTCAATTATATAAGCGGTGAGAATTTAATCGATATCGTCAAAAGTTGCTATGAGCAACAAATATTTCAAAATGAGAGCATATAATGGCGAAATTACCTGATAAGGCCGGAAATCAGAGACTTTCACACTTCAGCTCTCATCTTGAAATATTTGTTGCTCATAGCAACAATTACCGATATCGATGAAATGTTCACCGTGTATATAGCTGGCATAGATCTACAAAACGCATTGATTAAAATTTCACTACAGGCTCAGATAAAAAGTTGCAAAAACCGACTTTTACTCTTGTCTTCGCAATTCCAAAAGCAATTTTTTCAAAAAACTGTGTATCCGGTATTTAATAAACTAATTCTTCTAAAGCGTCAAAAAACTTCAACTCGATTGTTTCAATTTTAATTATGCGATTTCTAAATCTGTTTCCTTACTTTTTACCAGGTGCTAAATATATACTTGCAATCGAAGCTTTTGTTTTAAATTAAATACCAGCTTTAATCGAGCATGATGCAATAATAAACTAGTAAGAATATTGATGTAACAATTACCTGAACAGTGCACCAGGATCAGAATAATACTCACATGGAACAGAGAAACAAATAGTGAACGGATCACCAGTGTACCCGTTCATGCAACTGCACAGGGGTGCATGATTGATGACTCTACAGTTCGTATTCTGTCCACACGATGCAGGACAAGGGTTCACGCACTTCTGGTTCACGCAAGCTCTGTCGGAAGGACATTCCGAGCTTGCAACGCATTCTGGTCTACAACCTGGCGGTGTGCCAACGTATGTTGCGAGACAGGAGCAAACTGCTACTTGATTCACTACTCGACACTGACTGTTTGGACCGCATTGGGGTGTGGCGCAAGGGTCTGCCGTACTGACGTCGGAAACTAATAAAATAATTTATCAATTAACTGCTGGTTGACTAAAATTTTAAATCATCCTGTAAGTAATACGGATTTCTCAGCGAAAAAAATGTGCCACAAACGCCAAACGTGTTTGAACGTATGGCCTAAATGTATTCAATTTTATTCCAGACAGTGTTTAGTAGAATTAAAATGTGATAGTATAATTTATACATAAGAAGATTCCATGATTAAGAGCATTGCTGTAATTACATTTTTCATAGAAACGGTGCCAAGAAATCAATGCATTAAATTGAATCAATTTCGTTTTTGTGCACAAACATGCAACAACTAGTGAGCAACAGTATACAGGACACTGATGAAATGATTATGATTTTATATTTAAATATTCTAAGGACTATAAAAAGATGTTCCTATTACTTCGAGAATGATCAGACAAAGCGCGTGGTGTACGACCCTAACTTACCAGTCGGTTGCACAGTGCAATACCGATAGGGATCGCCAGTGTAACTGGGATAGCAAGAGCAAGAAACTCGATGGTTAATGACATTGCACTCTGCGTTCGTGCCACAAACTCCTGGACAAGGATCGACGCACTTCGAATTGACACAAGCTCGAGTGGGTGAGCAGTCCGAATCTAGGACGCATTCTGGTCTGCATCCTTCGTAAGGATTTCCCATGTAACCCGATAAACAGGTGCATGCACCTACATCGTTCCTTTCTGTGCATTGTGCGTTGGGTCCGCAAGGTGAAGGCAAACATGGATTCACTCGTTCGTCTTCGACTAAAAGCAACGATGCTTGTCATTTCGCGTGATTATAATTGATATTTCAACACTTTATTTACCGGCAATCTTTTACTTTTCAAAATAAAAAAATCAACGGTTGAGATAAATTAACAAATTTTTGGAATTGACATAATGCACTAACTTCTTTCGAAATTATTATTTAAAAGAAAGTTATTGAGCTTGTTTTATTTATAGCTCCGACATTGGAAAGCCTTCCGGTAAGTAAAGTGTTAACACTAGAACTACCGCACACCAAACGACAAGATTGCATTTATTCAGATTTCGTAGAATTTTTGTTTAAATATGTACTTCAATAGAGAAGTTTACTAAAAAATTACTCCTGTATACGTAGTTCTAATTTCAATGTTCGTAAAAGAGAAAATTAGAAACCAGTCATTTTTACTGGTCCGGTAGTTCTAATTGTTTAGGAAATGTTTAAGTGAAAGCACAGAATATCTTACTGGGTCTGATAGAGCACTGTATAAACGGATCGCCGGTGAAGTCTGATTCGCAATAACACATGGGAGTGTGACTGACTGTGCGACATAGCGCGTTGGTTCCGCAGGAGCCGACGCAAGGATCTCTGCACTTTTGGTTAACGCAAGCTTGGTTGCTCGCGCACTCGCTGTTACTAATGCACTCGGGTCTGCAATTCGGTGGAGCACCGATGAAACCGGACAAACAAGTGCATGATGGGGAGTTTCCTGCGATCTGGCATTGTGCATTTGGTCCACAAGGTGAGGGTTGACAGGGGTTCACTGGTTCTTGAGGTCGCGAGGCTATGAATATTATCGTATAAATATTTTATAATCATATTAATTAGCATCGTATTTAAATATCGTTTGCAACGACCCTTAAGTGGGCAATTGGACACTCCAACGTCTACTTTTCATTTATCCTTGAACAATTCTCTGTATTCTGTTCTGTATTCAACTAACTCTAATCAACTGTATTCAACTTTCTTCGATAAACAATTTTCTATGTTCATAATTTCTCGTTCTTGATTGACGATACTGTTCTTTGCGCACGAAATAAATTTTAAATATAAAGAATTCGATTACCCACTCAGGGGAAAACGCACTGCAACCTCGATTATCTAAATTAATCAGAGGATCATGGACGTTAATGAACAGACAGCAGTTCATTATGCAATATAAAAATTTTCTACCTGAATTGCGACAAACTGGAATGAAATAGAAATTTATTTTCTTTCTTAATATGTTTAACTGCTCGAAAATGATATAACAGTATTTTGAAATTCTTCTAATGATTTTACTGTTTTATCTTACGCCTCCACAATTTATTATTAGAAATGCATGAAATCCGATGTCCATTAATGAACAACAGAACAGTTAGTTTCAGAGCTGAATTAAGTAATAACAGTTGTAGATTAAGCTAGTTATACGTGGAACGAATTTAGACAATAATCAAGATATCTGAGATTCGGATAATCGAGATTCCGCTGCGCAGATGGAAACTTACGTAGTGGGATGCATCGAACGAAAGGATCGCCCGTGAATTCTTCAGGACAGTGACATATGGGGTTACGATTAGCTACAGTGCATCGGGCGCCTAAACCACAGGTTCCGATACAAGGATTCCTGCACTTTTGATTCGTGCAGATCTCGTTCAGCGGACAGTCGGAGCTTACAATGCACTCGGGACGACAATTTGGTGGATTTCCCAGGTAGCCTGGCACACAACTACAGATCACCTGGCCATTGTTAGCGCGACACTGACTGTTTGGTCCACAGGGTGACGGAGTGCATGGGGAGGATGGTGTATCGGCTATTGGAAGATTATTATCAGCATAAATCTTGAGACTCTGAATAATACAGAGTTTACGCTGTTCTCGCGAGAGTTATGATTATATTACCTATGGCAGGGCGACAGAATGCAAAAGCATTCCCTTCAAAACCAGCTGGACAACTGCACATTGGCACATGATTGACTACCATGCATAATGCATTGTCCGCACAAGTGCCTCGACATGGGTCTTCGCATTTGTTCCTGACGCAAGCTCTGTCTCGGGGACAATCGTTGTTTAAGACACATTCTGGTCGACAACCTATGGTTGAATCCCCAAAGAACCCGGATAGACAGGTACAAATGCCGTTGTCGCATTGCGCGTTAGGTCCACACGGTGATGGGTTGCAGAGATCTACTTCTGTTGGTTCGACTGGTACAGAAAGTTTGAGGAATTAGGGTTAATTTCCTGGGTATGACCCTACTTTGACTTGGAATGTCGAATTTTGTGCGGTTTCGTCGAGTTTCGTTTATTAAAACATTATCTACCGGCGATTATACCATAATTTTTGAAAGTCTATGGCCCACTACTGAGGATTTTTTAATAGATACTTCAACCGTAACAGAAACTTCAATCATAAACCAACAACTCGATCACAATATCGTAATCTAATAATTTCGTTTGTGATTATTATGTAAAAGAAGATTTTTAAGCCTCCACCTGGTACAGCACACTTATTGAACAACCAATTAGGCTTCCGGTAGATAAAGTGTTAATTTAAATTTACCATTTCTTCTGGAACGCTTCCATTGCGGAAGCAGCAACCCCAACAAATCCATAAAATCATTTTAACGCATTTAACAAAATAAAAATTTAAAAGATAAAATGTATGGTACTGAACAATCCGAAAATTTTCTTGCATTTTCTAGATGTTAACCAAATTGGGTGCAATGGATATATTAGTGTAAAAATTCATTCTTCAATCTGGACAAATAATTCCGTCACCCAAGTTTACGAAAAATCGCACAGTCTTTCGACAGTCAAAGTAGGGACATTAAACACGTTAAACGCTATGTCAGTCCCGAATGTATAATATTAAAAAATGTTCACACTGTCTTAATAGATTGAATTGATACAGATTAAACAGAAATGGGGTGAGCAAGTATTTTGCGTTTGCGCAGTCATATTTTTGTATTTAAACTGAAATAAAAATGGGAGACAAAATTCTACCGCGTTTAACGTGTTCGACAGGAATCCTTAAGATGATTTACTTACTGGCAGGGATCTTCTGATCGCAACGACTGAAAGGATCGCCAGTGTAGCCTTCAATGCACGAGCACACAGGCACATGATTGAACACGGAACACTGAGCATTTAGACCGCAGGACCCTGGACAAGGGTCTCTGCACCTTTCACGAATGCAAGCTTGGTTACTAGGACACTCTGAATTGATAGTGCACTCTGGTCTGCAATTCGGTGGGCTGCCACGGTACTCCGGTAAACAGGTGCAAGCTGGAGTTTGTCTTACATTCTGGCAGATTGCGTTTGCACCGCAGGGTGATGTTAGACACGGGTCTCTTTGCGGTGGTGAGGGTTCTAAAGACGTTTCTATAGTGCAAAGTCAAAGATGAGGATACAGACTGATGTTAAATATAATAAAGATAGGGCACAATTGAAAGATAAAGTTCCTACCAGGAGCTCGGAAACAGGCAGTGAACGGATCTCCGGTGAATCCGTCATTGCAGAAGCAAGTTGGACTGTGATTGATGACTCTACAGTTGGAGTTCAGGCCGCAAGAATTAGGGCATGGGTCCGTGCACTTTTGGTTCACGCAAGCACGTGTCAGAGGACATTCTGTGCTCATTATACACTCTGGTCTGCAATTTGGTGGACTTCCCACGAACGCAGACAGACAAGTGCAAACTGCCTGATTGTTGTTCACGCGGCATTGGCTGTTCGGGCCGCAGGGCGATGGATTGCATGGGTCTACTGCCTGCGTGTCTTCTAAAAGGACGAGTGAAAATCACGATAGTCTCCAATTTCATCCCTGCGTTCGATTAATATTGTTCGAAGATTGAGTCACCCGATTTGGTAGTGTGACTTTATCTTTTAACACGTTCAGCGCCCACTCCACAATCATAAAAATTACACAAAATCAAAGCAATATATTTAATAAAACAAAAACTAAGAAGTTTAGTTTTGTGATATTAATTACTGTTTCAAACCTCTTCTATTCCTCAGATCGTAAGGAAATTTTGTACACTCAATCTACCAACGTAAAAATTAATTTTCAATTCTGTATAGATAATTCCGTCACCTAGATATGGGGTGACATGGCGCTGAACGTGTTAAAACAACTTAACTCTTTTGTGTGATTTTATCTTTTCAAACAACTCGACGACGGACAACTTTAAAGACAACATTCAAGACAACATTGAAATCAACTGTGTTCTCTTAGTTTTATGGAGTCGCACTACCGGGGTTCGTCAATCTTCTTCGATTCTGAGAGAAGTGGATTTCTTACGGTTAACTGGACTCAAATTGCAGAATCTGAACGGGTCTCCAGAATATCCCTGGATGCAAGAGCACATGGGGACATGGTTCACTGCGTTGCAAACTGCGTTTTGACCGCAAGCACCCGGACAAGGGTCTTGACATTTCGATCTGACGCAAGCTAAGTTCACAGGACAGTCGGAATTGACGACGCATTCTGGCCTGCAACCCTCATAAGGGTTGCCGATGTAGTCGGGTAAGCAAGAACAGGTGCCTGCGTTTCCTGAGACCCTGCATACTGCGTTCGCGCCGCACGGCGACGGAGTGCATGGCGCAGGTCTCTCGTCTTCGACTGCAGAGTTTATAAAGTCGATTTAGCAACAGATTTGTATTAAAAAACAGAAGAAGCTCTTGCGGATTTAAAGTACAAGCTTGAGGACGTGTCTGAATTGTTCGACAACCTCTAAAATTACATTCTATTGGTATAAAAATTTACAACCTATGCAGGGTATCACGTTTAATTTTCCAAACTATAGCTCTTTGTAAAAAATATTTCAATTAAAACTTCCGAGAGTTCAAGGTGACCTCTGTTTTTGTATACGGAACTGTATACTTTTATTTAGGTAAGCGTGTAGCCTAACACTATCGTATTCCAAGGTCATTCAAGGTCATTTAGTGCCATTTAAAGCTTAAGTTAACTAGACGTAGGCACGTCCACCTAGAGAAAATTTGTGACCACCAATTGTCTCCACCGAAACTATGTAAGTATTATATGAAATATTTTTTACAACGAACTATATTTTGGGAAATAAATGCTTACGAAACTTCAACTGACAAAATGTGAAAAATCAATTAATTCAAACGCGAAACTATATACTCGATTTTTAAATAGTTCGATTGTTCAAGAAATGCGGATTTCGAGTGCGTAGTCGACAGATAAACCGCACGAACTTTCTCCGTTAACTTGTTCCAGTTCAACTCTTCGAAAACTTACTTGGAACAGGAGTGCACTGTACGAAAGGATCGCCAGTGAACTCTGCTCTGCAGGAGCAGATGGGTGTGTGACTGAAGACACTGCAATCAGCATTAGCTCCACACAAGCCAGGACAAGGGTCACCGCACTTCTGGTTGATGCAGGCTTGTCGAATGGGACATTCGCTGTTTGTAACACACTCGGGTCTACAGTTTGGTGGTGAACCCGAGAAATTTGGCAGACACGTGCACGCGGGAGCTTGATTTACAACTTGACATTGAGCGTTTGGACCACAAGGTGGTGGGTTGCAAGGGTTAACTGGCGTCGGAGGCTGTTCAACTGGGGGAATTATTGAAATAACAAATTAGAGACCTTTCTATAAGTGTTAGGTCAATTTTAGGATACTTTTGGAGTAACTTCTCACCTACGACAGTGCAACTGGTGAAAGGATCACCGCTCATACCGGGCGGGCACCTGCAAATGGGGTTGTGGTTCACTACAGAGCACTCGGCTCTTAGGGCACAGGATCCTGGGCAAGGGTCTCTGCACTTTTGGTTGATGCAAGCTCTGGTCAGTTCACAATCAGTGCTAACGACGCACTCTGGTCTACAAGTCGGTGGATTCCCGATGAAACTCTCTATACACTTGCACACTGCCACGCCGTTCACTTCTTGGCAGTGGCTGTTCGGTCCACAAGGTGATGGGGAGCAAGGTTTCTGGGCTACCACTTCTGATAGAAGCAAAGAGGACTCGATTGAGACAATTTTAAGAGAGGGACAAATCAGGGGCAAAGAAGGTTTAAAAAATAACTGTTTGAAACTGTTATATACAGGCCGAGTCAGTAAGAACTACTATCTGCGATAATTCGGTATTTTTTAATGAATTATGCAACATTGTATGGGACGAATCGAATGAGATCAATTTCATTGTTTCCGAAATATTAAGGTGAGCTTGGGGTTTTTTTATAGTCAATGCAGAATTTATCCAATATCACGTTTTTGCCGATGGAAGGACGAATTCAGCGACTCATAATATGACGACTTTGAGTTGACCTTGAACAAATCCTTGAAACAACTCAATATCACCTTGTTATCTCACAAAAAATGAGATATAAAAAATAAAAATGTAATCATTCGATGTGTCCCTTAAAAAACTACATAATTCATAACCAAGTTTTTTTATACAACTGACTTTTTTTAACACTGACTCACCCTGTATATCTGTTCTGATTGAAACAGTTATGAAGAACTAAAATAATGTTATAACTATTGTAACTAATATTATATCAGTTCTATAACTGTTATTTTTCGGTTGAAACTAGAACCAAAATGCAGAACCGAAAAATAAACCAGAACGGATATCTTCATAACAGTTATAACTAGTTTGCAGATTATATGCATTTATAACAAAAGTCAGAAGATCAAATTGCAAAACTATAGAAGTATTTAAAATATTTAAAAATACTTTTGTATTATTTTCAAATCGATAATATTATTAAAACAATTTTTATTGCGCATAAAAATCCACAGTTTAGTTATAACGTTAATTCGGTTCTTCCTAATTGTTTCAAGAACCGAAACCAATACTATAACTATTTTCAATCCGTGGTTAGAATTTTCTAAATTAGTTAATTGTCTTTGAAGATGTACCCTGGACTGGAGAACAAAAGACGAAAGCATTCCCGGACATGCCCACAGGACAACTGCACATTGGTACATGGTTTATGGTCTGACACTGTGCGTTTTGACCACAGGTGCCTATGCATGGGTCCATGCACTTGTTCCTGGAGCAGGCTCTATCACGAGGACAGTCGTTGTTCATGACACACTCTGGTCGACAACCTGAGTATGGATCTCCTTGATATTCTGGGAGGCATGAGCAAGAACCATCGCGACAGATAGCGTTTGGACCGCATGGCGATGGGTTGCAGGGATCTGAGACTGGCTCCTCAGCTGTGTACAAATTGGGAGTCAGATTTGGTAGCGTTAAATCAATCTTTAAAGTCAATGTTAATATTTCAGACTCTTCGCTTTGTTCTCTAAAGGGTTATGCTCTTGTCGAAGTTCTTGCGAAGCCACATTTGTGGAGTTGTTGGGATAAATGTTTGCTGTACTTTTAAAGAATGTCACCACTTGGTGTTTTTTTAATGTCTGACTGAATATAACCCTTCAGTATAAAGAGTTTAAAATGCTAACGACCGATTCAGGATCAACGAAAGGCTCTCACATATGCTAGGTCTCAACACACAGCTGCTGAAAGGATCGCCAGTGAATCCTTCAGGACAAGAGCAAACTGGAACATGATTGTAAACGCTGCACCTAGCTCCGAAGCCGCATGATCCTGGACAGGGATCCATGCACCTTTCCCTGATGCAGGCTAGAGCACTGGAGCACTCGGCATTGATAGTGCATTCTGGTCTACAGTTTGGCGGGACACCGATGTAATTAGGTGAGCAAGAGCAAGATGGATTGCCTCCATTGTTTCGACACTGGGAGAACGGACCGCAAGGAGATGGTAGACAGGGGTCTTGTTGCGTGGGTGTTAGCGGCTCAGACGGTGGACCTACATTGTTTAATCGTCAATAATCTTGATCCTAGATTTTCACTAAACAAGTTTTCTAAAATTTTAACAACTGGTACGAACGTGGAGTAGGGAAGCAAATGGAGAAAGCGTCTCCAGTGAATCCGTCTTGACAGGAGCAAACGGGGCTATGATTAATGACTCTGCAATCAGCGTTCCTTCCGCAGGGGTCCGGGCAAGGGTTTATGCACTTCTGATTGACACAGACACGGTTCGAAGCGCATTCTGCACTTGCTACGCATTCTGGTCTGCATCCAGGTGGAGAACCAAGGTAGTCCGGTAGACATGTGCAAACTGCTTGCCCATTTGTTTCGCGACAGAGACTGTTGGGTCCGCAAGGTGATGGCTGACAGGGGTTTGTCACAGCTGGTGCAGTGACTACAGGTTGAAAGGTCACGTTAAAATTTGAATGAAACTAAAATTTTACAGTGATTCGTTGTTTGAATGGTACCCTCCCATTTTTATAAAGTTATGTACTTTCAGAAAAAATTATTCATATCCATCTTGGTAGGCTAAGGATTAACTTTGAATTTTCTCCTGATTTTAATGTGTAATTCCTAGTTTATAAATAGACTGCGGATTTTATGCATGTATGACAAAAATTGGGTACGTACAATTTAAAGCAGTGGGCATAGGGAAAAAAATTAAGGGTTTCAGTGTGTTAGTTTCAGCTTAATAAGATAACTAAAAAGAGAAATAATATAGCCCCTGTATCTTGCAATCAATGCAAACATATTTTATATTGCATAAAGGTGGGCAGTCTATTTATAATAATCGGGAAGGGCTTAACTTCCTTCGTCAACTTGAAAGAAACTCTATGGATGATCGTCTATCTGATTCCATCACATACCTATCTCTTCCTCGCGGCAGAATCTGAACGGATCTCCAGTGAATCTAGGCAAGCAACTGCAAGTCGCCATGTGATTAATCACTTGGCAAACTGCATTTTGGCCACAAGTACCAGGACAAGGATCCTCGCACTTGAAACTGACACAACTCTTGCTCGGGACACAGTCTGAATTAAGGACACATTCTGGCCGACAACCCTCGTATGGATTTCCGGTGTATCCTGGCGAACAGGAGCATGATCCTACTCCATTCCTGTCTCTACAGACAGCGTTTGCTCCGCAGGGAGATGGCACGCAAGGTTTCGGAACGTACATTGGTATTACTGGAAGAAGAATCATTGAAATTCCAAAAATTCTTCGATTTCGATTAAGATACGACAACATATACAGGATGGTCCATTTAAATCAGTCGAGGTAAAAATAGGTGAAACATTAATTTAGTTTACGCACAAGAATACGCAAGCTTTAAGGATTCGAAACAGATGCTTCGGAAATGTTCAACGAATAAATAATTGTCGTTCTGGAAATAGACATTTTGTAGGATGTGAACATTGTATTCCTATGCGAAATTGAGAGCGTGATTGAGACACAGTGTGACTCAGTTGTGGTACAGTTGGAATTCGGAATGTTTGGAGCCTCGTGCAATTGAGCGGCGGCGGTGCGTTTCAGCTACGCCATCTTTGAAGGCACGCGTGGATCGATGACGTGTGGCGTGTACTTCGCAAATGGAAATAGTCACTGTTCTTCCCGACGCGATCCGATTATTCAAATCCCACGATTTTGTCGATGTACAAAAAAATAATTGACTTACTCGAAAATAAATTAGATCTTGAACTTCAATTAGAAATGGTTAAACATTTAAAAACACTATACAAATACGAAAAAAAAAGACAGTACTGCGTTACTAGGATTAAGATGATATTCAAATTGAAATATCTTCCGCTCAATTCTTTTTTACGAGTATAAATAGTAGTGAAAGTAGCACGAAATACAGATGACCTTCCTATGACCTCTACGAGTCCACCCACAGAGAAACTACTGGTTCCAAATCGTTTTTCGGACAACAGTGTTAAACACACTCGATAAGGTTGATTTAAATGGAACATCCTGCACGATAAAAGACAAATTCTCAATGAACGGAGTTCTTACATTGTTCCACGACACACTGAGTGAAAGGATCTCCGGTATAGCCAGGGGAACAAGTGCACATGGGGGTGTGAGACACCGCACGACACACTGCATTCGTTCCACAGGATCCGGGACAAGGGTCTCTGCATTTCTGACTGATGCAAGCCAAATTATTGGCGCACTCGTTATTGCTCACACATTCGGGTCTGCAGTTCGGAGGAGAACCAGTGAATTCTAGTAGACAAGAGCAGGATGGGGAGTCGTTGATGACTTGGCACTGAGCGTTTGGACCGCAGGGCGATGGCGCACATGGGTTATCTCGGGGTGGTTCTTCTAACGCTGAAATCAAATTATCTTGAGGACTTCGTAAAGATTTTGTGTTCATCCTTTTGACCTAAACTTGAATGATTCTTACGTCTTTCAACGCATCTGACGAAAGGATCGCCGGTCAATCCCGCAGGACAGCTGCAAAGTGGATTGTGGTTCACCACTTGGCAAGTTGCCCTAATTCCGCATGTACCGATACAGGGATTATTGCATTTCTGGTTGATACAGGCTTCCGTTGGGCCGCAGTCCGTGCTGAGTATGCACTCTGGCCTGCAGGTGGGTGGTATGCCGACGAAACCGGAGATGCAAGTGCATACTGCTTGACCATTCACTTCTCTGCATTGACTGTTCGGTCCGCAAGGTGTTGGGTTGCAGGGATTGGTAACGACTGGGTCTGATACGGGGAGAAATCGTTAATTAATACTTGTTTCCAAGAATTGAGTTAATCTTGAGCGAATTTCGAATCAAGCAGAATTTGTAACTACCTCTGAAAGGACTGCAGGATATGAACGCATTGCCAGTCATGGCGACTGGACAACTGCACATGGGAACATGATTGTACACATCGCAGATCGCATTCTGCCCACAGGTGCCGACACAGGGGTCCGTGCATTTGTTGCGTAAACAGGCTCTGTTCTGAGGACAATCAGTGTTCAGGACACATTCCGGACGACAACCTACGTAAGGATTGCCCTGGAATTCTGCTAGACAGGTGCAAACACCATCGTCGCATTGCGTGTTCGAGCCACAGGGCGATGAGTTGCAGGGGTCCTCGGCTACTAGCACTTCAGCTACAATTGTGGTGCATTTTAAAATAGAAATATTTTATCTAATCAAAAGTATTTGATGCGTTGAGATCTTTCAAAGAAAATCGTGTACTGCTACTTCAAGTATGAACCCTCACCCTTCCTCGGTAGTCTATTTTCAATTCTCATTTTGTTGCCAAACTGACAGAATAAAAAAATCAAAATGGTTCGTCTGGAATGTAGACAATAAATTGACAAGCAGGAGATACTATTTTTTTCTCGTTTTCTCATCTTAATTTGCTTTTTGGTATCGAACTGACACAATAAAGGATCAATAAGAAAAATTAAACTAAAATGGTTCATCTCCATCGTAATTAATAAATCAGCGTGCAGGAGATTTTTTTAAAAACAATGAAGAATGTATGTCAAATTGACACAAGGGATGGATGAGGGTTAAAGAACTAAAAACGAAAGGACTTGACGTGTGTGATCAACGTCTTGCGATGAAAATCGTTGAAACGAAAGGACTTGATGCGCACGTCGCAGATTTTCATTAAAAATTCTCTGAAATCTCAAACATCAATCGGCTTTAACACTATGACTGCCAATCGAACAACCTCAAAAATTTCCTAAAATCAAAATAATTTATCTAATGAAATAAAAATTGAAGAATTAAATTGTATAATACTGAGTAGTCCTTCAGTCATATTGTATTTGTTATGTCCTTACCAAAATTGGTACAATGAATTATTGGAGTAGATATTAATTTTTACATCTGGACAAATAATTCCGTCACCCATATATGGGTGACACGGCAGTCAACGTGTTAAGGCGTTCGTCGAGCTCTTACGTGGGGCAGGAGAGCAACTGGTGAAAGGATCGCCGGTGAAATCCTCGATACAGGAGCAAATCGGCAGGTGATTGAAAACCGTACACCTCGCCGCCACTCCACAAGATCCGGGACAGGGGTCTGTGCATCTTTGCCTTATGCAGGCTCTGTCGCTGGGACAGTCTGTGTTTACTGTACACTCTGGTCTACAGTTCGGTGGGCTGCCGAAGTAATTAGCTAAACAGGAACAAGATGGGGCGCCACCAATATCTCGACACTCGGAATAAGGACCACAGGGGGAGGGTACGCAGGGGTTCTGAGGTAGATCTGGTAACGTCGACAGCGCTATGGGATGTTTAAACACAGTTAATAATAGAAAACTATCGTACACCCTGTTGAAGCTACGATTAATGTTGACTTACGTTGAAGAGGGAAACACCTGGTGAAAGGGTTGCCGGTGTTTCCGTCTTTGCAGGTACAAATGGGACTGTGGTTCACGACTAGACAGTTTGTGTTCTGGCCACACGGACGTGGGCAGGGGTTCGCGCATTTCTGATTCACACAGGCTCTGTTCGAGGGACAGTCTGAGCTTGCCACGCACTCGGGACGACACGAGGGAGGACTTCCGGTGTACTCGGGGAGGCAGGAACATACAGCGTTACCGGAAACCACGCGACACTGACTGTTTGGTCCGCAGGGTGATGGAACGCAGGGGTCTTGTGGGTCTCTCACTATATCTAGCGGGGAAAGAAACCGAGGACACATTAGAAAATTTCGTTTTACTGCAGTTTTCAACATTTGACTGACCACGTGGTTTACAAACACGTGGTATGACATTTGGCTTAGAACCACGTGGTCGACCACGTGAGGTTTGTCTCACTCCTTATGAAATACGTTTGTAATCTACGTAATGACATTTGTATTCTTAACGTGTTGTCTGCCACGCTAAGACCCATAGAACTTCTTCAAAATCAGAACAATTTATTTAATAATATAAAAGTAAAACAAAAGCAAGTTTTATTGTAGCAACTGCTTTCATAATCCACTCGTATCTTAAAGATCCTGACAAACATTGGTTTAGTTCATAGATTTTAACAAGCATTGATTCTTAAGCTCGATAAAAATATTTTCTCATCCATATACAGGGTGTCCCACATAAATGGGAACACCTAAATATCTGTCGTATTTACAGTCCTATCAGAAAACTTCAGAGGACAAAGTGACACTATTGCAGGGGGGCAAATATAATGCTAAAGAAAAAAATTTTTTATGTCGTGTTTTTTAATGAAATTTCAAGGTCACCGATGTTTTTTTAAATGGAATAGTATATTTTTTTTACGATAGCATGATAGACAATAAAAAACTAAATTTAGTGGATACCACCTTTTTGACATTGAAATGACCTTGACATGATTATTCTTACTCAAGGTCATTTCAAGGTCAAAGAGATGGTATCCACTAAATTCAGTTTTTTATTGTCTATCATGCTATCGTAAAAAAATATACTATTCCATTTAAGAAAACAACGGTAACCTTGAAATTTCCTTAAAAAACAAGACATAAAAAATTTTTTTCTTTACCATTATATTTTCCCCCTGCAGTAGTGACACTTTGTCCTCTGAAGTTTTCTGATATGACTGTAAATACGACAGATATTTAGGTGTTCCCATTTATGTGGGACACCCTGTATACACATGACTAACGTGACAGTCGAAGTGTTTAACTCTTAGAAACAATGTAGGTCATGAAAGAGCATTTTCTTTTTATCAAACGTTTAAAGATGATTAGGGTTTATTATACTCCACGTGCCCAGTCAAACGTTAGCTTGTTAATTGGGGAAGATAAGGTACTTGATTCTCGTATTTCGTTGCAGTATAATATAAATTATTAGTAACATGTTTGTACAAAGTTTCCCAATTGGCAGATTAGAACAGCATTGCGAGTATACTTTACCAGGTTCTCTAGCAACTTGGCAAAATCTGAACGGGTCTCCGGTGAACCCGGGGTTGCAGGAGCATGTAGGCGAGTGGTTGATGACCTGGCAGACAGTGTTCTGCCCGCAGGTGCCAGGACAGGGGTCCTGACATTTGTTTCTAATGCAAGCGAGGTTTGAGGGACAGTCCGAGCTGACTGTGCATTCTGGTCGACATCCTTCGTAAGGATTACCGATGTAGTCGGGCAAACAGGAGCAAGAGCCGACGCCATCTTGCTCTTTGCACACGGTGTTCGAACCGCATGGGGATGGCGAGCATGGGGTAGCTGGTCCTGGGTGGAAAAGTGACTGTGAACAACTGAAATTCACTCGAGACGCTAACCCTTTGTGGACGAGAGCTGTTTAGAACGTTGTTAATCATAAAAGTATAAACAGTGGATCTATTAAACAGGTCACAAATATTCTGTTCTGATTGCTTAACAGGAGAACTACCGAGCCCTAAACGAGACTGATGTAACCTTTATAATAATAACAGGATTGAATTTGTTCAGATTTCATAGGATTTTTATGGTAACATGTACTTGAATAAACTAGTATACTAAAACAATTCCTGAAGACTATGTTTGTACATCTTTACGAATTGTAAAAGTAAAAATCTGAAATTCGTCATTTTGCCGGGCACGGTAGTTTTAGCGTTGGTCTATCCTAATCTGATGTGATAAATACAGTAATATTCGTCCTCAAAGAGTTCAGTGATCGAACCATAATTCTTACGATTGTCGAAAATCACGCATTGCGTGAACGGGTCACCCGTGAACCCATTGGAGCAGACGCACATGGGGGTGTGGCTAACAACGCGGCACTCTGCATTCGCTCCGCATGATCCGGGACAAGGGTCCCTGCACTTCTGGTTCATGCAAGCAAGGTTACTGGCACATTCGCTATTGCTTATGCACTCTGGCCTGCAATTTGGCGGTGAGCCAATAAATCCAGGCATGCAGGAGCAAGATGGGGAGTCGTTTGACACCTGGCAAAGCGCATTAGGGCCACAGGGAGATGGTTTGCAGACGTTTATCACTACTGGCGCGGTCTCCACTGAAAACGGTTAATAACTAATAGAATCTCGTCAACGACTAAGAGAGCATTCTAGGACGTTAGAAATGTCCTTACTGATAGGATCACACTTCACGAAAGGATCTCCAGACATTCCCGGGGGACAACTGCAGACGGGATTGTGGTTCGTGACCTGACACTGCGAGCGAATGCCGCAACTTCCTATACAGGGGTTCACACACTTCAAATTGTTGCAAGCCTCGTTCCTGGAGCAGTCTGAACTGACTACGCATTCTGGTCGACAGGATGGTGGACTTCCTAGGTATCCTTGCAGACAGGTGCATACCGCCTGACCGTTTACCGAGCGACAGAGGCTGTTCTGACCGCAGGGAGATGGGTTGCATGGGGTTACCGGGGTCACGTCTGCAGGTACAAACAGAAATGTACTTGTTGCATCGGATAAAAATGCAGTCCGGTCGAAAACTGTAATGCTATGTCTTAATCAGATGTTGTGCAGCAACAAAATTGTAACGGAACAAGTATTTCTTGAATCTTATTTGCCCTCACAACTGTTCACAATTAAGAAATCACTCGGTTAACAGGCTGAACGTTCAAATACAGGGTGTTCACGCTATTACCAGCCAGCGTTTTTCTTGCAAGTAATAAATGTTAGAAAAAAATGATAGAGAAAAAAGTAATACTGTTTTTGGTACGTAACATAATTGCGTATGTAATTTTCTTGTGTTTGCACTATTTTCTTAGGAATGGAGGTGACCTTTAATTTTTTAAATGAAATGCCATATATTTTTTTATATCATGTGAATGCATGTGTCAAAAAAAATTGATTCGTATTCGTATACAACACAATGATCTTCAAGGTCATACAAGGTCAGAAATAGCAGCAGAATTTTGAATATTTCGTACGTAATATTTCGTAAAGATATCATTCACGATACACAGCGCCAAGAAATGTAAACAACTTGCAAAAGAAACTAACGCAATCATGTGCATTAATATTTCGGACAACGTTAGAAGAAGCTAACAAGAATGTAATTAATAGAGCCGAAATATGTAGTCATGCACAAAGACGTTATATTGAACATTTACTATACCGCGTCAATAAAGTATACTTGTAAATGCATTAGTACGAAATGTTCAAAATGTTTCTTCCATTTCTGACCTTGTATGACCTTGAAGGTCATTGTGTCGTATACGAATGAATTTGTCTTGACACACGCTATCATATAGTATGAAAAAATATATAGCATTCCATTTACAAAAATTAGAGGTCACCAACATTTTCATGAAAATAGTGCAAATACAAAAAAATTACAAACGCCATTACGTTGCTTGCAAGAAATAGTATTACTTTTTACTCTTTCATTTTTTTCTAATATTTATTATTTGCAGGAAAAACGCTGGCTAGTAATAACATGAACACCCTGTATATTCATTATGTTAGCATGGGTAAAACTCTTTAGGACAAAGCTACGCTATTTCAAAGAATTATCAAACGATGATAGAAAGAACTTTTTCCATTGTTTCAAATAGTTTCCTGTCGTATTAGTCGGATATTCGGACAATGGCGATTTCGTTGCTATACGAAATCTAATTTAAACATAGCTTCAACCTAACATCAGAAATTAGTACCTTGCACAGGGCTGCACACTACGAAAGCATTCCCAACCATCCGTTCAGGGCAACTGCACATCGGGACATGATTGAAAACATTGCAGACCGCGTTCTGTCCACAAGTGCCAGCGCAAGGATCGTTGCACTTATTACGAACACAAGCTAGATTGAAAGGACAGTCCGAATTTAGGACACACTCTGGTCGGCATCCAGCGTAAGGATCACCCCTGAATTCTTGAAGACAAGTGCAGACGCCATTGTTGCATTCTGCGTTCGCACCGCAAGGCGACGGATTGCATGGGTCATCGAAAACTGGTTGTTCTAAAATTTGCAATGAGAAACGTTGCGATGAAGAATCATGGGAAATAGGGAAAAAAAGGGATCTGCGAGGACTATGCTTACGTTCCGGGGGTTTGGGGTTGCAACTGGTGAACGGATCGCCAGTGTAACCTTCGATGCAGCTGCAGGTGGGCACGTGGTTCAGCACGGTACACTGAGCGAACACACCGCAAGATCCTGGGCAAGGGTCTCTGCATTTTTCCCTGATGCAAGCTTGACTGGGAGGGCAATCTGAATTAATTGTGCACTCTGGTCGACAGTTAGGGGGACTGCCAATATAATTCGACAAACAGGAGCAGGAAGGTATGCCGTTGACGTCTCGACACTCTGCGTTTGAGCCGCAGGGCGAGGGAACGCAGGGGTTCGAGGGAACCATTGCTGTAGAAATCTCTGAAATTGTCGTGGTAATTTATGCAAAAAATTTTAAAAGTCTTTTAGGAGTCTAGACAATGTCGGAGGATGTTCTCTCACCTGGCATAGGGAAGCAACGAGTGAACGGATCGCCGGTATACTTGGCTCTGCAGGCACAAATGGGACTGTGATGCACGACGTTGCACTCTGCCTCAAGGCCACACGTTCCAGGACAAGGGTTCGCGCACTTTTGGTTGATGCAGGCTAAGCTGGATGGACACTCCGAGCTAACTATGCACTCCGGTCGACAACCAGGTGGGGAACCGCTGAAATTTGGTTGACAGGAACAGACTGCTTGTTCGTTAACGACCTGGCAGTTGCTGTTTGGTCCGCAGGGTGATGGGGAGCACGGGTTTCGCTTTTCTTCCACTAATATGACGAAACATGTATCAGAATCTGAATGGAGTCACTTGCTGACTGTCTAAAAATTTTTTTTCTCTGCTTACAGGCTTGGACAAATGGCTGACAGAACTGGTAAGGCTGCCCGGTGTAACCAGGGAAACAAGTACAAGTCGGCAGGTGATTAACAACCTGGCACTCTGCGTTGGTTCCACATGTGCCAGGACAAGGGTCCTGGCATTTAGAACGAATGCAGGCACGAGTGGCCGTGCAATCAGAATTCATGACGCACTCTGGGCGACAGCCTTCGTAAGGATTGCCGATATAGTCGGGCAAACAGGTGCAAGAGCCTACTGCGTTCTGCTCCTTGCAAATCGCATTCGAACCGCAGGGTGATGGCGTGCAGGGGGTGGTGAGGAGAGATTGGATTTCAGCTAGAATCGAAAACGACTGAATTATCTGTGCTCTGGGAGGAGAGTTGTGAAGGTGATTCAATAATTATCACGCTCATAATGTATGCTGAAAGATCAACAGATTGCAGACGATTATTGAATCACTACAACATAATCAGCCACGATTGTCTTACGTCGTCTCTCCAGGCACTGTGTGAAAGGATCCCCAACAAATCCTGCTTGACAGATGCACATGGCAGTGTGACTGACAACTCTGCACTCCGCGTTACCACCGCAGGAGCCAGGACAAGGATCTCTGCATTTATTGTTTATGCAAGCCAGATGACTAGCGCACTCGCTATTGCTAATGCACTCGGGTCTGCAATTCGGCGGAGTTCCGCTAAATTCAGGCAAGCAGGAGCAAGAAGGTAAGTCATTGATCACTTGGCAGAGCGCGTTGGGTCCACACGGTGACGGGTAGCAGGGATTGACAGGGGCCAGAGGTTCTTCCACTGAAATGATGGACAACCGTTTCGAATGTTCGAAAGCATGGTGATCGTTGGATTGCAAAAATGATCCTTACGTCTAGGCTCGCATCTGACGAAAGGATCGCCGGTGAAGCCAGCTGGGCAGCTGCATATGGGGTTGTGATTGGTCACCTGACACTGAGCCCTGACTCCGCAGGTCCCAGCGCAGGGGTTTATGCACCTCTGATTGCTACAGGCTTGATTCTTTGGACAGTCGGAGCTGACGGTGCACTCGGGTCTGCATGAAGGAGGAGATCCGATGAAGGTGGCCACGCAGGAGCAAACTGCCTGCTCGTTTACTATGCGACAGACACTGTTGGGCCCGCAGGGGGACGGGTTGCAGGGGTCCTCGGGTCCTAAAGGGTTCGGAGATGAGTCAGACGTTGAAAATTAACCCTTAGCGGACGGGAATTATTTTTAGCATGCTTCTCGATGGATCAAATATACAGGGTGAAGCATCTTAGAGAGGACACCTGAATAACTCGTGTGCTATTGGCGTTAGGAAAAAATCCATCAGATGGAACTTGCTTGGTTTCGAGGGGGGATTAATCTGATGTTAGTAGCTTTTTTGTAGGGGACGCGTAAAGGACATATGAAGGTAAACTTCATTTTTTTTAAATGGAATGGTATGTTTTTTTTATGTACTATCCGGTAGAACGTTTTATTACGCGTACAATGTCCTATGGGTCAAGGTCATTCGTGATCTGGGTTAAGCCAATTGTGATGGAAAATGATTTACTTTGAGGTAATGATCGAACCCTTCCTTGTCGCCTCTGGTTGTTGATATTGTTTCATCTCTGTCTCGCAATCTCTTGTTATGCGTCGTTGAATGTAAATAAACATTCAATCACGGTGTACGCTTCACCCGTACATATGATTAGCCGTTTATGAAAATCTCACCATCAAATCTCACATCAAAATCACAAGATGGATGACCCGATTATGCTGCACGGATAATTACTGAATTCCTCAACGTGACATTCGGAGATCGTTGCATTGGTCGTGCAGGAAATGATAAATAGCCCGCACGATCTCCAGATTTAACACCTCTGGACTTCTATTTTTGGGGAAAATTAAAACAGCAAGTGTATAATGAGATACCAACTAATAAGAACATGAAAGACCGTATAAGAAGAGCTTGTGCCGCAATAAACCCAACTGAAATTCAACATGCTGTATTATTATCCGTTAAGCAACGCTTCGGAGCATGCATCAATGTTCAGGGTCGCCATTTTGAACACTTGTATTAGTCGTGTGTTACTGTTACATAAATAAATCAGCGTTGCTCAACCATTTCCTCACAGTAAATCATTTTCCATCATAATTGGCTTAACCCAGACCACGAATGACCTTGACCCACAGGTCATTCTACACGTCATAAAACGCTCTACCGAATAGTACATAAAAAAATATACCATTCCATTTAAAAAAATGAAGTTGACCTTCATATGTCCTTTACGCATCTACATCAGATTAATTCCCCCTCGAAACCAAGCAACTTTCATCTGATGCATTTTTTCCTAACACCAATAGCAGACGAGTTATTCAGGTGGCCTCTTTTAGATGCATCACCCTGTATTTTCCTCGTAGAACAAAATTGTGTACCGAACAGTTACATAATACGAATGAAATGAAGGGAGAAGTGTTGTGTTCACAGTAGGACACTTCCTTTATATTGTTTGAGAATAATCATCTGTTTAAAAATTTTTCGCACTCGCAAAATGGTAATATTGTTTGGTCGATTTTCAGCACACGCGCGTCCGCAAGGGGTTAAGGATGATACTGAAGGATGGAGTTGGTGAAACGTACCTCTACTAGGACGACAAGAAACGAAAGCGTTCCCAGTCATTCCAGGCAGACAACTACACATGGGGATGTGGTTGTAGACGTTGCATTGTGCGTTTTGGCCGCACGTGCCTGGACACGGGTCCACGCACTTGTTGCGAATGCAGGCCAACGAGCTGGGACAGTCGTTATTGAGGACGCATTCTGGACGACAACCTGCGTAAGGATCTCCTTGGTACTCTGGGAGGCAGGTACACCTTCCTGAGGAGCATAAGGTGTTTGCTCCGCAGGGTGAGGGGTTGCAAGGGTCCGAGAGAACTACTGGCTCCTCGATCGCTGTGTGAAAATAATTTTGTCAGACTCTCATGTTACACCATTCAACTCACAAACACTTTATCTGGACTGTTTAAAATACCATTTGAAATCGGAGATAATATTATCTTGATGCAAACAAACATTACTTTTTTTTTAAATACAACCTATTGACCAAAGCAAGCAGTATTATAATTAGACTGCAGATTTGTATTCAAAAAGAAAATTCTACGACGCAATTTTAAGAAACTGAAGTTATAAGTGTATTTTCTCGTTCGATCATGTTGAGGTGTCGAGAATAAGATAACAATGTCCTTAAATTCTTCTAGCATCTTTCCAGTTTTTGCATTTGATCTACTCATTTTTCTCATAAATGCATAAAATCCGCAGACCAATCATAATCAATAAACTGCAGATCATTTTCCTCATAAATGCATCAAATTCGCAGTCTATCCATAATGTTCGCATTTTAAAATCGGGAATTTCATATGTATCAACCTAATATGTTTCTTTAGATGTTACACTAAGAGGTTGTTAAATATACAATATACATGGTTCTCTATGAAAATTGAAATCTGACTTTCATTTCTTGTAAAATGATAAGGCTGGAATAGTTTATTTTAACTAGTAAATTTGCACAATTCTGCACAATTGAAATTGTAATAAGTGTATTTATTATCCAAAATCTCAAATAGTATTTTAGTCAGTTCTCCCAATGGCCCAGACAGTTCACAAAAATTTGAAAAATTCCAGAAATCAACATTGGAGTATCTGAACAAGCCTTACGTCGTGGATAGCAATTGGTAAACGGATCCCCAGTGAAGCCATCGGGGCAAACACAAGATGGCGTGTGATTGATGACATTGCAGGTAGCTGATACTCCGCAAGATCCAGGACAGGGGTCTCTGCACCTCTCGTTTATGCAAGCCTGACTACTAGGACAATCGGAATTAATGGTGCATTCTGGTCTGCAATTTGGAGGGCTGCCGATGTAAGGGGCTAGACAAGAACAAGATGGCGAGTTGCCAATCTGGCGACACTCTGCGTAAGGTCCGCAAGGTGATGGGACGCAGGGGTTTTCTACAACTGGGCCAGGTGGGGGTCCTGTAATTAAATATCCTGTAAAGTAACCTGAACCTACTCAATGAAGACATCAATCGATTCTTTCCGATCTTCTTACTTGGTATGGGGAAGCATCTACTGAAGGGATCTCCGGTATAACTTTCCCTGCAACTGCACACAGGGCTGTGATTCAGCACCCTGCAGTTAGTATTGGACCCACAAGGTTGAGGACAGGGATTGACACACTTGTTGTTGATGCAAGCTCTGTTGGCACGGCACTCTGAGCTCATGACGCACTCGGGGCGACATCCAGGAGGAGTTCCGTTGAATTCCGGCAAACAGGCGCAAACTGCCTGATCGTTGACGACGTTACATTGACTATTTGGACCGCAGCGCGATGGGTTGCAGGGGTCTATAGGTGCCAGGTCTAATTTTCCAAAAATTGAAACGTCTTAGGGTTCGAAATAGTTGAGGAATGATAAATTGGGATAGTTTGGTAATTACCAGTTTGGAGAACGGGGCTGCAGAACCTGAAGGGATCACCGGTGAAGCTGTTCATGCAAGAGCATGAAGGAGAGTGATTGATCACCTGACAAACCGCGTTCTGGCCACAGGTACCGGGACAGGGGTCCTGACACTTGGAGCGAATGCAAGCCTGGTTCGAAAGACAGTCTGAATTCACGGTGCACTCGGGTCGACAACCTTCGTAAGGGTTTCCTATGTAGTCCTGTATACAGGTGCATGAACCTGCACCATTCTGCTCTTTGCAAATCGCGTTTGCTCCGCAGGGTGACGGTGTACAGGGTGACACTTTTTCGACAATCATTGCTATAGTAAAATTGTAGCTCTGGTTATGGTTCGTTCCGGATAGAAGCGAAGTTTCCTATGTGTGTCTAGACTAGAGCTACTAATTCGTAAGTAGAATACAGATTTTATTGCAGATGTACTGCACTTTGAGTAAAATGAAACTTTTCCAAGTCGATTCAAGAAGGAGAAGTTGAACAAAAATTGTATTTCTTCTTTTAACACTAAACTCACCACTGTCAAATGACTGGTTTATTATTTGGGAATTATTGGAACCATAAAAATCGGGGAACATCTAAATAAATTCAATGTTGTTATTTTTATAAGATAACGTTTGCCAGCTTTAGTACTTGGTGCGTTTAGCGTTAATCGAGAATTCCTCCAACGTTCTCCAATTTGATAACGATCATTCGCATGCTCATTTTTATCATAAATGCATAAGATCCACAATCTACTTATAAGATACTCGAGTTTAAACAAAAGTTACTCGAGTATCTTATATGTTCAGTCGAATTCGCTAGCTCCAGCCTGGATGAATTGAAAATCCGATGAATCAAAGTGCAAGGCACTGGCTTCAACTTACGTTGTTGCAAGATGCACTGGGTGAACGGATCCCCAGTGTACCCGGTCATGCAAACGCACATAGGAGTGTGGCTCACAACTCGACATTCTGTATTTGAACCACAAGCACCTGGACACGGGTCCCTGCACTTTTGGTTCACGCAAGCCAGATTCGAAAGGCACTCGCTATTGCTGACGCACTCTGGTCTGCAACTTGGTGGTGCACCGACGAAACCGTCTATGCACGAACAAGACGGCGAGTCGTTTACCACTCTACATTGTGCATTCGGTCCGCAGGGGGATGGTTGACATGGGTTCACGGGTTCGGGTGGTGTTTCCGCTATTTGAAAAAATTTAGAGTTAGAACTGGGACTGTCGTTATAGTTCAGATCACGGAATAGGTCTGTGCAATTTGTGATTTCATCCATGAAAATTGTTATATATTTGAATAAATTGTACCGTGTCATTTCATTAATTAGAATGAATTTTGTTTTGTATTTTTGGAAGTTGAAACGAAAAAGTCGTCACGTTAGTTAAAGACAGTAGCTGTGACAAGACATTGTCGCTGCTAAAGTGCAAATAATAGTAGAAATATTGTCTGTGAATTTCAATACGAAATCTGATTTAATTCGAATTTTTTACTAACGTTTTTTAAAGTTATGAAAACTGTGTCATAGAACAAACGATGTACGAGTAATCAAAGCAAAAGTGGTGTTACGATGAATTTAAAATTATTATGACATTTCCACAGACCTATATTTTTCAGTCTGATTCTGTAAAAAATCCAAAAACCCATAGGAAAAGGTACTAGATCGTTTTAAGAATGAAATCAACAACAGAATTGTAATGACCTAGTTTGCAACCAAACGCCACAATAATCCTTACGTATCGGATCGCATCTGGTGAAAGGATCTCCAGAGTGTCTCGGCAAGCATGAGCAAATGGGATTATGGCTGACAACTTGGCACTGTGTCCTGATTCCGCAAGTGCCCAGGCAAGGATCGATGCACTTCTGATTGCTGCAAGCTAAGTTACGAGGACAATCTGTGCTAACCGTGCACTCTGGTCTGCAAGATGGCGGCGTGCCAAGATATCCTTGCACGCAGGAGCAGACAGCTTGGCCATTGATAACGCGACATTGACTGTTGGGGCCACAAGGAGAGGGTCTGCACGGGTCCTGAGGCAGCGATTCTAAAGGAGAACACGTGGAACAATAAAACACTGATCGCTGCATCACCTTTCTCGTAGGATCAACTAGATCTAAGGGCCATCGAATATGCACCTTGTAAGACAGAGCAAACAACGAACGCGTTTCCGGACATGCCAGCCGGACAGCTGCACATGGGGATGTGATTGTAGACGTTGCAAATCGCGTTCTGACCACAAGTGCCGGTGCAAGGGTCTATGCACCTGTTGCGCGAGCAAGCCCTATTTTGGGAGCAATCGTCGTTGATCACGCACTCGGGTTGGCAGCGAGTGAGGGGGTCTCCTAGATAGTTCAGGGGACAGGTGCACAATCCGTTATTGCAGTCCGCGTTAACACCGCAAGGTGAAGGATTGCAGGGGTCTGACGGGACGTTCATCGCTGCAAAGGGAAATTGGTTACCTAAGAAACTGTAATTCTAACAACAGAAAGACCACAGGTGGCCGTCTTGGATTTAAATGTACTTTCGCACGCTGGTGGTATACAGGTTTCTAATGATATACATACAGGGTGAGTCACCTAACGTTGGCACCTCAAATATCTTTGTTGTTTCTAAAGATACGTAAAATATGATAAGGACAAAGTTGAATGGTACAATGGGGCTGACACGATGCCAAAAAAAATTTTGTTCTTATGTCATTTTTTTTGGAGATATCAAGGTCACCTTGACTTTTTTAAATGGAATCACCCTTTTTTAAACAACTACAATGATAGTCCCTTTCGTTACGAATTCAGTGACTATAATTACTCAAGGTGATTCAAGGTCGCGGGCAGAGATAACGTATAAGATTTAACATCAATACATGCCTGTAAACGGGCTTTGAAGGAATGTTGAACTCGGTCCGTGACCTTGAATGACCTTGAGTAATTATAGTCACTGAATTCGTAATGAAAGGGACTATCACTGTACGTGTTTAAAAAAGTGTGGTTCCATTTAAAAAAGTCAAGGTGACCTTGAAAATCTCTAAAAAAATGACATAAAAAAAAATGTTCTTGGTATCGTGTGAGCCCCACTGAACCATTCAACTTTGTCCTTCAGACATTTGACGTATCTTTAAAGACAACAAAGATATTTGTGGTGGCAATAGTTAGTGCCTCACCCTACAATGTTAGTCCCTTTCCTTACGAATTCAGTGACTATAATTACTCAAGGTCATTCAAGGTCACGGACAGAATTCAACATTCCTTCAAAGCCCGTTTACAGGCATGTATCGATGTTAAATCTTATACGTTATCTCTGTCCGCGACCTCGAATGACCTTGAGTAATTATATTCACTGAATTCGTAATGAAAGGGACTATCATTGTAGCTGTTTAAAAAAGGGTGGTTCCATTTTAAAGAAGTCAAGGTGACCTTGATATCTCTAAAAAAAATGACATAAAAACAAAATTTTTTTTGGCATCGTGTGACCCCATTGTATCATTCAACTTTGTCCTTATCATATTTTACGTAACTTTGTCTTTTCTTTCTATCTTTTTTATGTAACTTTGTCTGAACCATAGTTTACGTATCTTTAGAAACAACAAAGATATTTGAAATATTAGGTGTAGATATTTGAAAACATTAAAGATATCAACCGATAAAAGTTATATACCTTCAATGCACAATATAAGTACGAAATGTCAGTGTTCCGTTCACAATGTATCGAATACTTTCGTGAGCCAATGTGTACTAGCACCGTGTAAAAGAACATTAAAGCCGAAGACGTCCTTCCCTTGTAAATTATTAAATGAACGTGAATCGAGGATCTTACATGGCGGCGGTAGAGGCTGACAACTAGTGAACGGGTCTCCGGTGTAACCTTCGGGGCAAACGCACGTGGGAACGTGGTGAATTACATTGCATGTTGCACTTATCCCGCAGGAGCCTGGACAGGGGTCCGCGCATCTCTCCCTCATGCAAGCCTTGTTGCTTGGGCAATCGGGGTTTATGGTACACTCTGGGCGACAGTTTGGTGGGCTACCTATGTAATTCGGTGAACAGGAACAGGATGGAGAGCCACCTATGTCGCGGCACTCCGAGTTGGGGCCGCAGGGTGACGGCACGCAGGGGTTTTCTATGAGGGCTGGTGATTGCTCTGAAAAGAAGGGTGCTCCTTGGTGATCAGGCTGTTAGACGCTACTGGAAAATGTCTAAGAACTTCATACAAGATTCTAACAAAACTTGACACACGTATAAAGTATTCAGAAATATCCGCCGCGTATGTTTTTATAGAAAATAGCCACCAAAGTTAGACGTAGGAAACACACTACACGAAATATCTTGAAAATTAATCTACATAGATAAACTTAAGCATTAGATACAAAAGTTGATTGTCTTTCTGTAAAGAACAGGATGACGTGAAGAAAATTTATGTTATTTCATTCTTTACAAAAGGATGATTAATTTTTGTATTTACTATTTTTATCCATCTCCACTAATGTCCAAAATATTGTGTAAAATCTGTTTCTCATCCCCTAACATAAACAGCTATTTTCACCCCTAAACCTAAAAAAACAGGGAATTAGAAGAAAATACGTGTCAAATAATTTTCAATTCTTTACACGTTTTTGCAAGTTGCACTTTCACGAATTTTCTGATTGTTGTAGTTTCTTTTTCGGAAGAAGAATCCAGACGTGCACTGACCGTCGTAATAGCTGTCCACCCCACTCCTATCGCTTCAGGGTTTCGACATAGAAGTGCAGTGGACAGCTATTATGACTACGAACAGCGTCTACTTCCGTCTTTTTCCGAAAAGACGTGATAGTCTCTAAGACAGTCAGGGCAGGAATTCCAACGCCTTACTTGGTGTGGGGAAGCATCTGGTGAAGGGGTCGCCGGTGAAGTCCAGCTTGCAACTGCAGATTGGACTGTGATTGACGACCCTGCAGTCGGTATTGTCGCCGCAACGGCCTGCACAAGGGTCGTTGCACTTTTGACCGATGCAGGCTCGGTTCAGGGGGCATTCTGAGCTGACAACACATTCCGGTCGACATCCAGGTGGATTGCCCACGTAACCAAGATAGCAGGCGCAGACAGCCTGACCATTCGTCACGTGGCATTGACTGTTTGGTCCGCACGGAGAGGGGTTACATGGGTTTACAGGCTCGGGGGCTGTAAGTGGTGTGTAACTTGTGTCATTTGTCATCATTTTATGTCTTATACTTCAACCCAGATGCAGCAGGCTGGATGATTTGGGATTAGTCGGGTTAATCGCTCTGGTCAACGTATGTTTAAATTTGTAACTTTTTGCAGACGTTTTTAATAGATCTTCCATGTGCAGAGTCTGTGAAAATGTCCATTTTGAATGAAAGTACGAATTTTATGCTTCGAACGCAGCTTGTGCTATAATAATAATAGTTGCACGGTTATAATTTACGTTGTAATGTTCTGTTCACTCCCCTGAATTAGACGATGTAGTTTATTACTGTATTATGTGTGCACAAATTTGTATAAACTTAGCTTGTAAGGTGCTAACTTCTGCAGACATGTTCTGATTTATTTTAAAGACTAAACATATATTGTTCAAACGATGATTTGCAACTTCTGCCAATGCTATTCGTAGATTTTCTTCTACGTATTTCGTTTTTAAAATAAATTGAGAAATGTACAAAAAGGTCTGCACATTTCAGGCGTTCTATCACAGCATATGGTTTAAGCATTGTTTAAAGAAGTCTGTTCAATATTAAACTTGTAATATAATATTAAACTAGATCACCTGATTCAAGAGCGTCCACAGAACATTATCTAGTAATTTATAACTATTCAACTATCGCTGTTAAATCACAAGAGGTCTTCAAAGCAGAAAATCCATGTTTTTCCTTCAAAGTGAGCTTCCTCTAGAACCGTACACAAAAAAATATAAAAAAAACATTCACTGAGAATTACAAATCGAAAGAATGTTGAACAGCATTATCGGTAGACGTATTACGATGGAAGCGACGTCGATGGTTAGCGCGTCTCTACCGTTAGGGTCGCTATCAGGCGTTGATGATCCGGCGGATGATGATGGCGATGATCGATGGGCATTGAAACAGAGACTTACTGGTCTGCTGCTGGAGGAAGCAGTTGTCGAATGGGTCTCCGCTGTATCCAAGCCAACAAGTGCAAATCGGCAGGTGATTGATCACCATGCAGTCAGCATTCTGGCCGCAGGTGCCGGGACAGGGGTTCTGGCACTTGGACCGAATGCAGGCCTGGTTCGAGGGACAGTCTGAGTTCACGGTGCACTCCGGCCGGCATCCTTCGTAGGGATTCCCTATGTAATCCGGGGAACAGGAACAAGAGCCTGCTCCATTTTGTTCTTTGCAAATCGCATTGGGACCGCAGGGTGACGGCTGACAGGGGGACACCGTGGGCTCGGCTAAAAATCGGTCAGGGTGATCATTGTTAGCTCTCCACACCGGGTACCAAACACTCTCTTCCCCAGGCTGTTAATTCAATCGCTACTTCTTTAACCCAGGTTTCGGAGAACAGTGTCAATATGTTTGTTTAATTGGGACATTAACCCTTTGCACTGTAATTATTCCCCTAACAAAAATAGAATGTAGTCACGCGATTCGAGAGACGTGTTCGCCTCAAAGTGCAAAAGGTTAATTGTTTCCGAGTAATTACTAGGGGTCTTACGTCGTTTCAACGTGCACTGCGTGAAGGGATCGCCAGTATAGCCAGTTAGGCAACCGCACATAGGTGTATGACTGACCACGCGGCATTCCGCGTTGGATCCGCACGATCCTGGACAAGGATCTTGACATTTCCGGTTTACGCAAGCTAAGTTGCTCGGGCACTCGCTGTTGCTAACGCACTCGGGCCTGCAGTTCGGCGGGGAACCGATAAAATCGGGCAAACAGGCGCAGGATGGGCTCCCGTTGATCGTTTGGAAGATCGAGTTAGGTCCGCATTGACAGGATTCGCATGTGTCTTCCGTGGGCGTGGTTGCTGCTGTTGGGGCACAGTCAGCGAAAGGTTTAATCCAAGAACAAGAGTCCACTTTCAATAAACTTTAACCTTTTCTTGGACTTTCTTACGGATTTATGTCTGCTAGCTGCAGCGTTATGCTCTAAACCAGGCATGTCCACAAGTAGCTCACTTCGAAGCATTTTCGAGGGAGACGCCTACTTCTCCCGACCGCGCGTCTCGCACCCCGTGGCAGCAGTAGTTCTCCGAGCTCCTCAGGGTCGTGCCTACCGCTTGCGCTATGTATTGCGTGTGGCGCTTTGAGGCGACTCTCATACCCATAGGTTTCCACATCAACCATGAGGTACTATGGTCAATGCGTTTTTTTTGTCAGTGGTATCCCCTATAGGCATATTCCACTGCGTCGCAAGATAATTTCGAAAATTGTTAGTAAAATTTTGACAGTATAATAAAAACTATTTTCCAAATTTATTTTTTCGAAATTATCGTGCGACGCAGTGGAATATGCCTATAGGGATTACCACGTACAAAAAAAAACGCATTGACCATAGTACTTCATGGGTGATGTGGAAACCTATGGGTATGAGAGTCGCCCCAAAACACCACACGCAATACATACCGCAAGCGGTAGGCACGAGCCTGAGGAGCTCGGAGAACTATGGCCACCACGGGGAGCGAGACGCGCGGTCGGAAGAAGTAGGCGTCTCCCTCGAAAATGCTTCGAAGTGTGCTACTTCTGAGCATGCCTGCTCTAAACCCATTCTGCTCTCTCACGTGTAATTTTTCAATTAACAAAAGAGGGAAGAAAAAAGATTCACGCACTCACATCCAGCAGACAGAGATCTACAAAAGATCTCTATTGAAAACAAGACATCCAAGGAAAAGTTAAAAATCTTTTAACAGTGCTACTCATAGATCCACAGATCCGCAAAGTTGTGATCCTTACGCATGAATTCGCATCTAGAGAAGGGATCCCCGGTAAATCCAGAAGGACAACTGCAAACAGGATTATGGTTCACGACCTGGCACAGTGCCCTCAATCCACAACTACCGACACAAGGGTCGATGCACTTCTGGTTGTTGCAAGCTTGGTTCCTGGGACAATCTGAGCTGACCACGCACTCCGGTCTACAAGATGGTGGACTACCAAGATATCCAGGTACACAGGAACACACGGCTTGGCCGTTTATAGCTCGACATTGGCTGTTAGGTCCACAAGGGGTTGGATTACAGGGGTTCGTCTGAGGTGGTTCTACGGAAAGAGGAATTCTTGTCAGTCTCGCCAGGAAAATAGGATTGGAGCTACGATCTTCGTACCTTCCGCTCTGTCACAGGATATGAAAGCGTTCCCGGACATTCCTAGAGGGCAACTGCACATCGGGATGTGGTTTAAGACATTGCAAATGGCGTCTCTGCCGCAGGTGCCTGGACAAGGGTCCACGCACTTGTTGCGAACGCAGGCTCTGTTTAGGGGACAGTCATTGTTCAGAACGCACTCTGGACGACAACTGGTGTAAGGATCGCCTTGATAGTCTGGTGAACAGGTGCATACACCTGCGTTGCATTGTGCATTCGGTCCGCAAGGCGATGGGTTGCACGGGTCGGTTTCGGAGGATGGTACTGGAAGAATTTGCGTGGACGTTTACACCAGGCTTGGGCATATTGAATGAATTGTGGAAATTAATTTATTATTTTTATATGTTAGAAATAATACTTTTTGTGAAAATGAAATACAGTAGAACTCCATTTATATGAGCCTGTCGGGAGACAAGTTGGTTCACAGAATCGGGTGGTTCATATAATAAGAGTCCACCTTTCTCTCAGTACTGACTATGATTTCGCTCAGCTAGAGTTCAGTTAACCAGGTACTGCTAAAATTTAGTTCATATAAACGGAGTTCCACTGTAAATCAGTTTCTAATGTTTTCTTGTTTGAGCTGATTCAGAGAGCTAAATCAATCAGATAGAAAATAATCTGATAGAAGAATTTGTGATGAAATATCTAATCGAAGGATCAAAACACATCATCTAAACCTTCCTTTCGCAAATAAATTAGTGAAATAAAGTCCAAGCCGGGTACTCGAAAAAGAGGTCTTACTTTGTTCAGGTGGTGCTGGGTAGCAATTGCTGAAAGGATCGCCAGTGTACCCTTCGATGCACATGCACATGGGCACATGATTAAAGACACTACACTGTGTGCCAACTCCACAGGACCCTGAACAAGGATCAGAACACCGTTGTCTGATACAGGCCCTGTCACTGGGACAATCGGAATTGATAGTGCATTCTGGTCTACAGTTGGGAGGACTGCCAATGGAATTGGGCAGACACTGACAGGATGGTCCACCGTTAATTACACGACAATCGGAGTACAAACCGCAAGGAGATGGGAGACAGGGTTGCGAAACTTCGATTTCTGTGGGCGCTTGAGGTGCTGCAAGGATAATTAGATAATTAAGAACGATTTCACTGATTGCGAGATTACCAAGGTCGTCTCTAGGCGTCTTACGTGGAATTGGGAAACATCTCGTGAACGCATCTCCAGTGTACGAGTCCCTGCAGGCGCAAATTGGGCTATGGTTCCGGACCACGCAAGTGGCGAATGTACCGCAGGAGTTAGGGCAAGGATCCACGCACTTCCGGTTCACACAGGCTCGGTTTTCAGGGCATTCTGAGTTTAGGACACACTCTGGACGACACATTGGAGGAGATCCTGTGTATTCTGGTAGACAGGAGCAGACTCCTTGGCTGTTGACCACGCGACATTGACTGTTGGGGCCACAGGGTGAGGGGTTGCAAGGATCCTTGTACTGTGTTTGGTCTTCTACAATGTTCAGATCTTTTTCTAACGACTGTTTTTCTTTAGAGAAACTGTGGTTTGAGCTGTATAATCTCTTTTATGAATCATCGTGCTTGTATCACGACTAATTCGATATTTCTTATAGGATAATATCCTTGCTAAACTGAGAAAGACTCATCAGTTCATTATTGGACTCATGATTCTATTATTTTAACTCACTGTTTCATAAAATTTAGCGTAACAAGTCTTTCAAAGATCAATTATAATCAATGCATTAGCAACAAAAAACTATCAATGAAAAGTTCGCAAATAACATCCTGCTTTGAATAAAAATTTCAGCCTACCCATAATGGATAATTCCAGAGTTCATAGGTTTCAACACTTTACAAGCGTAAAACGAACACGTTGTTAATTATTTGTAACTAGTAGACTCTAGTAGTCATCCATCTAAACTGTCAAGAGCTAAAAGGGTAATCAAGAAAATCATTTTCTCTTGACAGTTTAATCGGTTAATCGACTCCCTCGATCACGACACGCCTCCAAGCAACGAGTTTCAGTAACAGAGATCATACAGACAAGCTGGAAGGATGCATACCTATCTCACGGATCAGAGTGCAATATTGGAAAGGATTTCCGCTGTACCCTGCGATACACGTGCACGCAGGTCGATGATTGATGACCTGACAGTCGGCATTCGCTCCACAGGTGCCAGGACACGGGTTCTGACACCTCGAACGGATACAGCTCAAAGTGGAAGCGCAATCCGTGTCGATCACGCACTCCGGTCGACAGCCTTCGTAAGGGTTTCCAATGTAATCTGGGAGGCAGGAGCAGGAGCCGACGCCATTTTGCTCTTTGCACAATGCGTTGAAGCCGCAGGGGGATGGTTTGCAGGGGGAAAGATAGACAGGTACAGCTAACAGGTGATAGAAATCAATTAGAATTTAGATTGATGAACTGGAAATTTGAACAGTGACTTCGAAAAGTCACTAGATAAATGACTATAACAATTAATCCTTCAGAGATGGCTAGACTATGCATTTTATGCATTTATAATAAAAATGGCTTGGTCAAATATAAAATTGTGAAGACATTAGATGAATTAAAAGATGTTGTTATACTATTCTCAAGTTCTTAAAATTGTTAAAAGAGGAAATACATTTTCATTTCACTTCTGTTTCTTACAATTAACTTGGAAAATTTTTATTTTGCAGTAACTTCTGCAGTCTTGAGATGACGTACGACTCTTGGTTCCTATCTTGATCACGTGTAGCATCACAAACGATACCACAATATGTTGATTAATAGAGTGCCGGTCTTCATGCAAACTTAAAATGTTCTGCATCAATTACAAGGTGCTAGAGTTAAATAAAAATTTCTTGCTTCCTTTAATAATTTTAATAAGTTGATGATAATGTACTGATACTCGGAAACCCCTTTTGTCCTATCATACTGTTTCATATTTCATCTACTCACTTTCGTCATAAATGCATAAAATGCGCTGTCTATTGATCAATGAGACTTTACTCATAGGTTTCATATTTATTTGCAAATCCTAGAATCTGATTAATGATAAACGAATGTATCGGATGATTGCAAAAGTTCTTGCCTGATTTTTAAAGACCTTGAGACCTTTTCTTACCGGAGACCACGTAGATTAAAAAAAAAAGAAGTATCCACTAGTTTGTAAACCCTTGGAAGACAATTATAGAAGATGTTGTAGGTGGTAATTATATAATTGTTTATCGAATATGTTGTTTTTAATAATCTGACCTCGTGCAATCAATTTTAGGAAGCTCGTTAGAATCATTAAGGTGCACACATGTTGTCTCTGAAGGATTAATGAATAAACAACGAATATCCTTGGATCCTTACGTGGCTTAGGGTTGCACTGAGTGAAAGGATCACCCGTGAAGTCTCCAGGGCACACACACATGGGTGTGTGACTGACAACGCGACAGTCGGCGTTGGCAGCGCAAGAACCTGGACAAGGATCTCTGCACTTCTGATTTATGCAGGCCATGTGACTAGGACACTCGCTGTTGCTGATGCACTCGGGTCTGCAGTTTGGAGGAGTGCCAGTGAACTCTGGCAGGCATGAGCAAGAGGGTGCGTCGTTCGCAACGCGACATTGCGCGTTGGGACCACAAGGGGAGGGTTCGCAGGGGTTGGTAATTGGAACGTCGTTCGCTAAAAGTAATTAATGATCAGTATAATGAGAATAGATCTGTTTAAATTACTTTAATCCTCGGATGACGGGACTCGAGTACACTTTGACGGAAATTACGAATGTTCCAGCTATCAGGATCAACGTTGATCCCCTTATTGGACAAACTGGATAAATCCTAAACACAATAAGCAAACCTCGCATCAACTAGAAGCAGAGCTGGGTACAATTCTGAAGAAAATATAGTTCAAGTAACTATTTTAGATAATCGTTGTTCTACGATTCATATGAAATACTATTTTACATAATCAGTAAAGTACGCGCGAAATAAAATATTTTCATTTTGCGTTAAATAGCACAAATTTAAAATTTTTTTGCCGATGAAAATGGATTGAGGAAACAGGTAATATTATAGTGCAAGAAACCATAATATTTTCGAAGTCGATATTTTCGAAAATGAGGCGTCAAATGAACAAAATTGATTCCATATTTCCGATTTACTTTCCCATGTAGAATCACCCCCCACCCCACGTGCAACACTATCTTATATTCTATTTTAAAAACATTTCCTAACAAATAAAATGTTTTATTTTTAAAAAAGCACCTATGATTTCAATTAAAGTAGACTATTTACTATTGGAAATAGTATATCCCCAATTTTCCCAAGCTCTGACTAGAAGTCCAGTTGATCCATCAATGGAAACAGATGTTCAAACAAATTTTCCATCTAAACTTGAACTTTTTAATAACCAGTTGAAACCATCGGCTATTTGTACTAGATTCGATAGGACGATTAACGTTGATCTCAAGAAAGTAAGGCTAAAAAATATGTAAGACAATATAACGTGGAAGGATTTGAATGGATCTAGACATGGCTGTCATGAAAAACAGACTTCCGTCGAATGTATCCGCCTTCCGAGGGTTAAGAGGTGAAGATCTAATGGGAGATCGTGTCTTACGTTGCAAGATGCATCGAACAAAAGGATCACCAGTTAATCCTGGCGAGCAGCTGCACAAGGGGTTGTGATTAACCACGTTGCACATTGCACCGATGCCACAGGAGCCAGGACAAGGGTTCACACATTTCTGATTGCTACAGGCTTCTGTTAGAGGGCAATCCGAGCTGACAGTGCACTCTGGCCTGCATGTAGGCGGTACACCAAGGTAGCCAGACACACAGGTGCATACTGGCTGACCGTTCACCTGTCTGCAGACGCTGTTTGGACCACAGGGTGAGGGCGAGCAAGGGTTGCGCTGTACAGGATCTGTTGTATATGTGATAGGGAGGAAATGTAATACCATACGTTGGTGTAAGAGAAATACTGTACGGACGATTAAGAGGGATGAAGGAATCTTGAACTAAATTGAACCCCCATTTGATGGTTTACAAATTGAGAAGGTCTTGCAGGATACAGTATTCTTGCGATAAATGTCCAAAACATGGGATCGACCGCAGACATGTATCTATAAGGAAATACTATTATTTGACCTCTGCCGAACGTAGGGAAGGACAGCGAAGCTCGAGGGCCACGGTCGCCGAGGAGTGTAACATAATACGGTCCGGGTATATCAGTGTAAGACACTACTAATACAATAACAAAATTTCTTTATTTTTCCTTATTTTTTCGTGAGACTTTCACCACCAGAGTCGTGGAATTTTTCTGATAAAAATGATACCAAATATAATATAATTCCGATGATATTTACTTGTGTAATGAACAACGAAAGTTTCGGACGCAAAGAAGGGTAAGCCGTTCATTACACAAGTAAATACCATCGGAATTATGTCATATTTGGTATTATTTTCATCAGAAATATTCCACGAATATGTTAGTGAAAGTCCCATGAAAACATATTAAAAAGTAAAGAAGTTTTGTTATTCGATTCACGGAGTATACCCTGCGGTAGGGGGGCTAGTTCTTGGATAATTAAAGGCAAGATCTTTTGGACATTTATAGCGAGAGTACTGAATTGACTTGTATTTTTCTGTTGATCATCAAATAGTCTATCAACTGTTCAGCTTAGGTCAAGATCGTTTGTTACCCCCTTGTCCGCCGAAAATCAAGAAAAACTGAAATCCGATTGTACCTCGTGCCACAGAACACTGAACAAAAGCGTTCCCCTCCATTCCATTAGGACAGCTGCACATAGGCACATGATTGAACACAAGACACTGTGCATTTCTGCCACAGGTGCCCGGGCAAGGATCAACGCACTTGTTCCTCACGCAAGCACGATTCTGGGGGCAATCAGTGTTCAATACACATTCCGGTCTGCAGCCTACATAGGGATCGCCTTGATACTTAGGTAAACAGGTACAGACACCATTGTCGCAACGTGCGTTGGATCCGCAGGGTGCAGATGCACAGGGGTCAGTGACAACTGGTTGAGCTGTGGAAGAAATGGACTCTAGCGTTTCCTTGAATTTTTGGTGATTTTTAAAGTACAGAGTTGAGCAAAATTTGAATTGAGAATGACGTTGATTTAACGTTGCAATCGCACCATTAAGCCTTAGGGTATGAGGACACTAAGAAAAATATGTACCAATGTTTTGTTACTATTTGACTGTAACTGTAGGAATTAGACGTATGAACATATATAATAGGTAGAGGGTATCGCACAAATAAAATGTCGCGACTATCATACCGTGATTTTATACCCCCGATTTAGTGGAAATTGATGTAGAAAAGGTACCGCAAAATTAACCTTGACCATGAATGTCAAGGTCAAAAGGTCATCAATATTTCTTATTTTATCGTATTTTATTCATCGCAAGGATAGAAAGTGCAAAAGGACACAGTGGTCAAAATTCGACCGTTCTCTTAAAAAATTATGGTAAATTCTTTTCATTATCAAACTGATTTTGTTTATATTATAGTTTCAATATAGTTCACGTGCCACGTAATAATTTCAAATAATAGCACGCTATATACACTCCACCCGAGGAATGAAAATATAATTCAAATAAAATCACTTTGATAATGGAAAAACTTTACCATAATTTTTTAAGCGAACGATTGAGTTTTGACCAATGGCTCCTTTTGCACTTTTTAGCATTGTGACAAGTAGAATACGATGCAATCAAAAAATTTGTTGACCTTTTGACCTTGAAATTCAAAGTTAATTTTGTGACACCTTCCTCAAATCGAATGTAGAATCACGCTATGAAAGTCGCGATATATAATTTTGTGACACCCTGTACCTATAAACCTATAGTCAATATGATAATATTCGTCCTCAAAGGGTTAAATTCCTAGTTTCCTATTACAATAGGTGAGTCAATCCCTAGTTCAATTGTTATATTAAAAATGTCAATATATTAATTGCTCAACTCTGATGGAAATCCTCTTACGTGGTTCAGTAGGGGCCAGGTAACAGTTGCTGAAGGGGTCTCCGGTGTACCCCTCGGGACAGGTGCACACAGGGACATGGTTGTACACGGTGCATAAAGAGGTGAGCCCACATGAGCCTTGACAGGGGTCCCTGCACTTCTCCCCTGTGCAGGCGAGACTCATGGGACAATCAGAGTTGACACGACACTCTGGCCGACAGTTCGGAGGGGAGCCAATGTACCTGGGTAGACAGGAGCAGGATGCAGTGCCACCGATAATCCTACATTCTGCATACAGACCACAGGGGGAGGGTACGCAGGGGTCTATCGGGGCTAGAGCGTTGTCATTCGGGGATGGTTCTGCAATTCGAAGCATTATGTTGGAGATGAGGATGATACGATTGCGAGTGACCAAAATGTTCATTATCTAGACCTCGTAGATGGTCTTGCCTCGACAACTGTCACAGATAACAAAGGATCGTTGTGTCGTAAATCTGAGATTGCAGAGAATTTCTCATCCCTTTTTTAAAGTAGGGTGAGCTTAAGCTTAGAGTCAGGGCTGAAACGCAACAGTTATCGAGGCGCAGTTGCAATCAATGACGATGAGGATGCTCCGAGAAGTCTAATGAGATGACAAGCTGAATTAAATATCCTCGGACAGAAATCCTTACGTGGAGCAGGGAAGCAAGTGGTGAACGGGTCTCCGGTGTATCCGTTGTTGCAGGAGCAAATAGGGTTGTGGTTGATAACCCTGCACTGCGTGTTGATGCCACACGAGTTTGCACAAGGGGACGTACACCTTTGGTTGATGCACGCAAGCTCCAGGGAACAGTCGTTGTTCACCACACACTCGGGTCGACAGTTCGGTGGATTTCCCATAAAATTCGGAAGACAGGTGCATACTGCGTGATTGTCCACGTTTCGACACTTACTGTTGGGTCCGCAAGGGGACTGGCTACACGGGTCTACGGGGGTCGCTGTATGGGGGTAAAAGCACATTAGAGGACCTGCTTCACAGGTCGTGATGATTGGGTGACGATTTGGTCTAGCTAGGTGCTGTTATGTGCTCGAATATACTCTCTACTGGTGCAGTGGATCTAAAATGGGATGCTTCAAATGTGTCCTCTTCTTCTGATTTCAATGAAATTTAGTGGAATATTAGGTGACTATCTATAGTTATCATTGTAGTCTCCAATGGTTAGCCTATTTTGAGAAACCTGTGTGTGAAGTTCGGAAAGCCTGAGATTTGCGAAAACATTGTAGTGACTCGTTCACTATAATCGTACTGGTTATTAATATTTTGTTCTAAATTCATCGAATTAATGCATTCCATGATTAATGGTAGGGAAAAATTGTATATTCTGAATGATATCGTTGTTCCTGATAATATATGCAATATTATAATAATTATTCATTTAAGAAATCGTCTTTTGTGGGATCTTTGTAGCGCAACATTAATAAAATGCTTCACTTATTGTTACGATTTCGTCTGCTTGCACGTACAGGTACAGTTCACTATAAAACGATGCTTTTATTTGATTGTACTATACATTATTATATGTATGTCCATCGTAGCTGAACTAATGTAATCTCAATCGTTAGCATTTTTTTGTCCTTAATGATTCTATAAAAGAAAAAAGAATTAACTATAGCAGAGTAGAATTTTGCTTCGACTTGAAAGAAATGCATACCATAAAATAGTTAGTAGATTCTGTTTGAAATGTTCACCACGAGCCTGAAGCGATAGTATATGATAAAGGGTTGAATAAAAAGTATTGTAGTAATAACGAGGGAACAAGTAATTCAAAAAGTACAATGTTCCTCTAAATTGGCAGGCCACTTGAGACTATAATAACAACTGCAGGTATTAAATGCGCAGACATTGCACTCGCTAAATTTGATTGAAATTGAGATGGGTCAGGTCTGAAGCACTCCCCGAGCGAATCATTCTAGCGATCTACGATCTCGAAGCGATTCGATTTGGCTTACGATCAAACAGGGCCGGGGAGCAGTAGGTGAATGGGTTTCCGGTGTGTCCAGGGTTACAAGAACAGACGGGCAGGTGATTGACCGTTTCGCATCGGGCTTGCAGTCCACAGGTGCCGAGACAGGGGTCCCTGCACCTGACGCCCATGCAGGCCATGGTCTTGGCGCAATCGGAATTTTGCGTGCACTCGGGCCTGCAGCGAGTGTACGGGTCACCTACGAAGTCAGGTGGACAGGAGCACTGGCCAACACCGTTGTTCTCGCGGCAGATAGCGTTGACACCGCATGGGGAAGGTCTGCAGGGTTCCCTAACTTCTGGACGTTCATCTGATTCAAAAGAGAAACACTTAGGCGTGACACGGGCATGCAGGTGGTCAGTCAAAGCTTGTGCCATGAGTTTGGTTCTCAGCTTCGCAGGTTCGTGTGCGCGGTCGATGGGGAATGATGAAGCGGAAGCTGACATACGGCGATTCGGTTCCTTCAGCAGTACAATCACAACGATATATGAGTGGTGTGTCGATTCATGGTTTCTGTTAGGGTGCGTGTTTTCTGGGCGCCACTACTCGCAGCGTCGTTATTTGCGGGTCTTTTCTCTTGGGTCGCATTAGGGGTTATTATGGGCGTCATACTTCTCAATGCATAAGCGTGTTTCAAGGATGTTCCTATAAGCATGGTTTGGGTCTAGGGATTAATTCGTTCATGTCCTGGGGCTGGTTCTTCGTGGGACGCAGGGATGGGTGTTCCTCAAGCCCGAGGAACATGTCTATGTCTAAGTCCTAAACTTAATGATTATAAAAAGCGGTATGCTCGGGAATGATCACTGCGTGCAGCATTCTCATGGGGGTGTCGGGTGTCAGATGTCTTTGAGGGGTGAGTGCAATTAAGAGCCTATTCTCCATAGGCCCCGCCACCATTCTTTCAATACGGTTATGTCATTCGGGGACAAGTACGCATGTGGGGGAGGGTGAAGGCGTGCTCTTCGATAGGAGCTCGTTAATTCGCATTTGGGGGGATGATGATGGGCGACGTTTCATTCGTACATGATCGTTGTATGTAGTTTTCTAGGCCCCGCCACCGGGGCTCGGTTAGGGCCTCTCTCATTCTGTTATTTCGTTCCTCGTCCACGGGGACGCAGGTTCCGATGTTAGAGAGACTGTATGACGTTAACGAGAGCAGCGTTTCAAGCACTTACCTGCACTTCGCCCGCATGCGATCGGCGAGAGTTTGCGACAAGAGGAGCAAAAAAAGATGATCGATAGCGATTTGTTTGTAACGGTGTACTCACCCTTGGCCAACGGCTCGCACACGCTGAACGGGTTTCCGGTGAAGCCCTCGACGCACGCACAAACCGCTTGATGGTTCACTACCGAACACTGCGCGTTCGAACCGCACAAACCGACACACGGATCGCGACACTTCTGTTGCAAACACGCCAAATGAGGCGGACACTCCGGATTGATCGTACACTCGGGCCGACAATTCGGCGGAACACCGATGTAATTTTGAATACACGAACAAACTGGACTGTCACCCCGCACTTGACACTCCGCGTTGGGTCCGCACGGCGATGGCTGGCACGGGTTCACGGGTCTTGGTGGCTCTCCTGATAATAAGAATGAGAAAACGTTAATTGGGTCTTGAGGTGACGAGAGACGTTTTATCGAAAGAATATCGATAAAAGGGTTTTTTATGTGACTTTTTATTCTGTCGAATTATTTTATGGAAATTAGCAAGAGAAATAAAAACTGCCTGATAAATGGCAACAACACGAGACAGCAACAGTGGCAACAGGATTTATGGTAACAAGACAATAACAACAAGATGTTGGCCAATATGCAATAATCGATTAAGATACAATTGTTGATTATTTGATTCATGAATAAAATTAGTACAAAAGAAACGAAAATGATCTATGACGCTGCCTAATACGAGCATCATCTGAAGCGAAAGGTGTAGTGGATTATAGTACTCACTGGGCATCGGGTAGCATCTAGTGAATGGATCACCGGTATATCCCTCGTAGCAGCTGCATATAGGATTATGGTTCACAACTTGGCACTTAGAATTCTGTCCGCAGGTGCCAGGACACGGGTCCTGACACTTGTTGCTGAGACAGGCCTGAGTCAAAGGACAGTCGGCGCTGACTATGCACTCGGGTCTGCAGGCTGGAGGACTGCCAATCAGTCCTGGTTGACAGGAGCAGACTGCGTGATCGTTTACTACTTTGCAGATGCTGTTGGCTCCACATGGTGATGGGGTACAAGGTTGTTTTCTAGGTTCTAAACAATCGCGGAACAAGTTTAAATTTAGGACTCTCATAATAAGATAAAAATGTAGTCATTGCCAACATTAAAGAGGACATACCATCAGCTATATGTGGTCGACACAGAGTGAATGGATCCCCAGTGGTGCCAGGAGGACAGCTGCACATTGGGATGTGGTTTACCACGTCGCAACGTGCGCTCGTGCCACATGTTCCCACGCAAGGATCCACGCAATAGTGATTGACGCATGCTTTCACCCGAGAACAATCCGAGTTCATGGTACACTCTGGACGACAGTACGAGTAGGGATCGCCGAAGTAATTTTGCAAACATTTGCAATTGCCCTCGTCGCATTCTGCGTTTGGTCCGCAGGGAGATGGATTGCAGAGGTCCTCCGGTAGTTTCGGTTGTTCTGGGAAAAGAAAATGTACAATTTGCAATTCATACATATCACAGTCACAATTTATCATATAGCGGATATGCAGTCGGGGATCTAAGGATCACTGCATTAAAAGTAGACAGATTCTCACCGATCAGCTGTGTGCACAATGTGAAAGGATCGCCAGTGTACTCCGGCTGACAGAGGCAAACAGGAATATGATTCTGTACTCTGCAATCCGCGTTCTGTCCACAGGATCCGACGCAAGGATCTCGGCATTTCTCGGAGATGCAAGCCTGGTTCGATGGACAATCCGTGTTGACAACGCACTCCGGTCGACAGTTTGGTGGCAGTCCGATGTAATTTTTCAGACAGGAGCAGGCAGCTTGATCGCCAATTGCTCTGCACTCTGCATACAGGCCGCAAGGACTTGGTGTGCATGGATCGCCGATTGGTGGAATCGGTGTGACTGGTAAAGAAAAAACGAATAGTAAACGTTGTGACACAAAACTGAACTTCAACGCAACTTGTTACGAAATATATGGCATTGAGTCATTTACACATTTCTATTAAAATTGCAGATTTTAGAAAATAATCGTAAGAATGAAACGGAAACAATTTCCTCTATCTTTGCTCACAAAAGATCGAAATAAACTTTGTATATCTGTAGTTCCTCAATTTGTTTAATCGACCACATTTTTCCACTACGCTATAAATCAACAATATAACTTACCTGTCTGTGGGAAGCACCTAGAGAACGGATCTCCCGTGGTGCCCTGCGGACAGCTGCACAGAGGATTATGGTTGATAACCCTACAGCTAGCTCCGACTCCACAAGTCCCTGGACAAGGATCCGTGCACTTATGTTTGTAACAAGCTCTGTTCTGCGGGCACTCTGAGTTCACAACACACTCAGGTCTGCAATTCGGAGGAGTTCCAATGAAGGTCTCCTGGCACGTGCAGACAGCTTGATCATTCACGGCTCTGCATAAGCTGTTCGGTCCACAGGGCGATGGAGTGCAAGGATCTAGAAGCGTGGGCTCTGTCTCTGCTGCTACTGGCAGGTTGCAGATGGTGAATGGATCTCCCACGAAGCCAGGTTGACAGGTGCAGGTTGGAATGTGGTTGATAACAGAGCACTGAGCTCTGACGCCGCAGATTCCTGGACAAGGATCCTCGCATTTGTTGCGGACACAGGCCTTGTTTGTTGGACAGTCCGAGCTGAGAATGCACTCCGGTTGACAGCCTTCGTATGGGTTGCCATGATAGTCGTCGATGCAGATGCAGGCCCCGACGTTGTCACGTTGTTGGCAGACTGCGTTTGGACCGCATGGTGATGGTTCGCAAGGATTGATAGCCTCCTCTGTGACAAAAATTTATTATCGTTAGAATTAATTATTAATTGTTAGGACTTATCATCTAGACGTGTAACAATAGATAGACAGCGACTCTGTATGAAGAATACAAATTTTCTACCTAAACTGCGTCAAACTGGAGTAGAAAAGAAATTTCTTTTCTTTTTAAAAATGTTTAATAGGTTAACAATAATACAACAGTATTTTTAAATTCGTCTAATGTTTTCATTGTTTTAAACTACACCTAGCCATTTTTGTCATGAGTGCATAAAATCTTCTGTCTCAGAATAAACTTTCGTTTCCCAAGTTGTTCAACTTGAACCTACCTTCCAGTTCAACGCACTGAACGAACGGATTCCCAGTGAACCCTGAAGTGCACGTGCAGATAACAGCATGATTGACGACGATGCACTTGGCATTCTCTGCACAGGATCCTGGGCAAGGATCTGTACACTTCGAATTGATGCAGGCTTTGTCAGTGGGACAGTCAGGATTGATCACGCACTCTGGCCGACAAGATGGCGGGATTCCAATGTAGGTAGGCAAGCAAGAGCAGGATGGGTAACCATTGGCATTCTGACACTGAGCATTTGGTCCACATGGTGATGGATTGCAGGGGTCTCCAGTATCTTTGGCATCTGGCATAGCTGAGAAAATTAAATTATAAGTATACCTGCTGACAGTACAGAAATATCTTAACACTTTATCTACCGGAAGTTTATTAATAGTCTTCCCAATGACTGTGCTGTACCAAAAGCAAGCTTAGAAATCTTCTTTAACATAATTATTCCAAACGGAATGATTAGACAACGTTATTGGGGGTGAATTGTTAGTTTATGATTTAAGTCCTCAAAAAAAAATCCTCAGCCACAGACTTCCAAAAAATATGCCACAATCTCCGGTAGATAATGTGTTAAGTAGCGCGAGTGGACGTACTTTGTATGTCGTAGCAGCTCTTGAAAGGATCTCCAGTCTGACCAGGCAAACAACTGCAAATTGGCGAATGGTTGATCACTTCACATCTTGCGTTTAGGCCACAGGAGCCTAAGCAAGGATCGGTGCATTTCTTGTTCACGCAGGCCCGAGTTGGTGGACACTCGGAGCTGACTACACACTCTGGTCTGCAAGATGGCGGGGAACCGAGGTACCCTTGCAGACAGGAGCAAACTGCGTGGTCCTCTATGTTGCGGCACTGACTGTTTGGTCCACAAGGTGATGGGGAGCATGGGTCTCTCGATGGCATGGGAACTGCAATGTATTGCGTTTTAGAGATCAAAGTACAGAATCAATAAAAATTGCATTCCTCGAATGAAAGATTTCGATAATTAAATTATTTGCTTGGAATCTTAGGACTTAGGGCCTGATGTTGATAATATGCATATATTCATCCTCAAAGTCTTTGAAAAGAGTTCATTTCTACCTTGAGCCTGGATACGACAGTTGACAAAAGGATCGCCGACATAACCATCCGGGCAAGAACAGCTAGGAATGTGGTTCACGATGTCGCAAAGAGCATTCTGACCACAAGCTCCTGGACAAGGATCCTTGCACTTGTTTCGCAGGCAGGCCCTATCGCGAGGACACTCCAGATTGAGGACACATTCCGGTCGACAGGCTTCGTAAGGGTTGCCAATGTACTCTGGGAGACACTCGCAGTCGCCATTTGTACAAATCGCATTGGGTCCGCAAGGTGATGGTCTGCAGGGATCGCTTACTGGTGGAACGGTGGCTGAAAGTAAGATTATAAATACGTAAAAATAAACTCAATGTTCAAAATACAGGTGCAGAAGACATTAGAAGACCAGAGCTTAAAATTATAAATACCTAAAAGTTGATCAAAAAATCAAGATACAGGTATAAAAGAATTTAGAAGAGTTGAGCTTAAAACTATAAGAATTCGGCGAGCATGGATTGGCCACACTTATGTCAGTTACTGTAGCACCGACAATGTCATTAAGCATAAGTATGCTATTCCACAGGAACTATAACTTATTTTGTTAATTATCCGAAAAATACTCCAACTTACCCGGAGTCGGCACCATAGTGCATCGAACGGAAGCGTCACCCTCGTATCCTTCGGGACAGGTGCAGATAGGAAGATGGTTCTGCACGGTGCATCTAGCCAACTCTCCACATGCACCAGGGCAGGGGTTCTTGCAGCGTTGATTAATGCAAGCTGCCGAGTGGAAACATTCTGAATCCTCGGTGCATTCTGGCCTGCAGTCCGGAGGACGTCCAATGAAGTTGAGCAGGCATGAGCAAGCGGGTTGAGAACCAATCACTCTGCACTGAGAGTTAGGCCCACAAGGATTCGGGGAGCATGGATTTCCAGCGTCCTTGCCTGGTGTATCGGACACATTGAACCTGGTGCACTGAACCAGAGGATTGCCAGTGTATCCAGGAGCACAGGTGCAGATGGGGTTGTGGTTCACGGTGAGACACTTGGTGTTCACTCCGCAAGATCCTGGACAAGGGTTGGCGCACTTGTTCTCGATGCACGCCTTGTTCTGAGGACACTCTGAGCTGACGGTGCACTCTGGACGGCAAGTAGGTGGTATTCCCACGAATCCTGGTTGACAGAGACACACCGCGTGCTGGTTGTGCACACGGCAGTTGCTGTTTGGTCCGCAAGGTGATGGTTCGCAAGGATTCTCTGGTATTGGTTGAGGCGTGTCTTCTACTCTGGCGCAAGCGTTGAAAGGATCGCCGGTGTAGCCAGGTAGACAGGAACAGGATGGAGCATGGTTGACCACTCTGCAAGTGGCTCCTTGGCCGCAGGTGCCAGGACAAGGATTCACGCATTTGTTGTTCAGGCAAGCCTTGTCGCGGTCGCAGTCGGTGTTCGTGACGCATTCTGGTCTGCAGCCTGTGTAAGGATCACCGATGTACTCTGGCAGGCAGGAGCATGAGCCTACGCCATTCCTTTCGTTGCATACTGCGTTTGCACCGCAGGGTGGTGGGTTGCATGGTGTCCGGGGCTGCTCTGTCGTGGTGGGTACTGTAAGACAGAAAAAGAAAGTTAAATATGTTTTCTTTTACGGTCTTTCAATCTAATACAATTTACTAGATTTCGAGGTTATTAAAGTTCCCCATATTTTTGTTACCATCATCAAAGTTTCCTACATTTTTGTTACTACGTTGTTGTAAAGTTTTAAGAAGCATTTGCAATACCTTCTACGATCGGAGTGCACTCGGTGAACGGATCCCCAGTGTACCCAGAGTTGCAGATGCAAACAGGGTTATGCTTGACGACGTTGCAGAAGGTGTTTACACCGCAGGAGCCAGGGCAAGGGTCAACGCACTGTTCGTTCTGACAAGCCAAATTGCCAGGACAGCCCTCGTTGATGACGCATTCTGGACGACAATTAGGAGCTCTGCCAACGTAATTAGGTAGACAGGAACAGGCTGGGAAACCGTCTATCACGCGACATTGAGAGTTGGGTCCGCAAGGTGATGGGAGACATGGGTTGCCGCTTGGTTCTGGTTCGGGAATCTTTGCTTCAGCTGCAAGATAATGGTATTTTCGATAATGGTACATACTTTCATTCCAGCTATAGAGGATTGATCATGCTTGAATGACAAATTGGGAATCGCAGTGGATTGGCCAGGTTTGAATAACAAATTGGAAGCTGTGGTGGACTGATCATGTTTGAATGACAAATCGGAAATTGCAGTGGATTGATCAGGTTTGAATATCAAATTAAAAGCTGTGGTGGATTGATCAGGTTTGAATAAAAAATTAAAAGCTGTGGTGGATTGATCAGATTTGAACAACAAATTGGAACTTACAAGGGATTAACCACGTTAGAATGACAAATCGAAAATTGCAGGTTTGAATGACACTGAATCGTTGAGCTTTGATGCTTACGTTCTTTGACGCATCCGAAGAACGGATCACCGGTGTATCCGGAGGAACAACTGCACACTGGATTGTGATTGATGACTTGACAGTCAGCATTCTGTCCGCAAGTACCCACGCAAGGGTCTCCGCACTTCTGATTAATGCAGGCTGCGTTCTGAGCGCAATCCGTGCTGACTACACACTCTGGACGACACTGTGGTGGACTGCCAACGTAATTCGGCTGGCACGAGCATACTGCGTGGTTGTCGATCACGCGGCAATTGCTGTATGGTCCGCAAGGAGATGGCTGACATGGATCGCCTGGTACTGGTGCGACTACAAAATGAAAAAGATAAGATAAGGAACGCATGCGTCCGAAGAAAGAGGTCCTTGAAATAGAGTAGCAAACTTACCAGGTGCCAAATGACATGATTTCAGTGGATCACCAGTGTAATCGGACAGACAGCTGCACGCAGGTTGATGGTTGATGACTTGGCACTGAGCATTCAGACCACAAGCACCCAAGCAAGGGTCCTTGCATTTGTTGTTTATGCAAGCCTTCGACTGGGCGCAGTCAGAATTCTGAACACATTCTGGCCTGCATCCTGCGTAAGGATCGCCGGTGTAGTCGGGCAAGCAGGCGCAGGATCCAACTCCGTTTCGTTCTTTGCATACTGCGTTTGCTCCGCAAGGTGATGGATCGCATGGCAGAGACACGGGGTAAGAAGCTGTTAAACATAAGACAGTAAACGTATTAGATTATACTCGATCAAGGTGAACCTTGATTTTAGCGACCTGTTTCCATCACTTTGGATTTTGCATTAAACTTGATGAATAAATGAAATGATTTTACAAAGATTGAGGAAAGAAGGATGCATACCTTTGCTGCATCCAGAGAAAGGATCCCCTTCGTATCCACTATAGCACTGACACATGGGTCGATGATTCTGCACAGTGCAGTTAGTGTTGAATCCGCAGGATCCAGCGCAAGGATCCACGCACTTCTTCTGGACACAGGCGAGGTAGTTCGGACAATCCTGGTGAATCAAACACTCTGGTCTGCAATTCGGTGGTGCTCCAAACATGCCGCTGATGCAGGTGCAGACAGGATGATCCTCTTGCACTCTGCAATCCGCATTCGGTCCGCAAGGAGAGGGTGCACAGGGATTCTTTGGTCCTGGCAGCGGTATAACTGTTGAGAACATTACAATGTAAATTAGTGAATTAAAACAGCATCAAATAAAGGTTCCTAGAGGTTTAAAATTTTGATTCTTACGTTCTTTGACACATTGAGTGAACGGATCTCCGGTGAATTCGGGAGGACAACTGCAAAGTGGATTGTGGCTGACAACTTGACATAGCGCGTTCTGACCGCACAAGCCTGGACAAGGGTCGCTGCACTTTTGACCGATGCAAGCAAGGTGTATAGGACAGTCCGAGCTAACTAGACACTCTGGTCGACAAGATGGCGGTGTGCCGTGGTAGCCTGGACTGCAAGAGCAAACAGCACGGTCGTTCATCACGCGGCAGATGCTGTGCGGACCGCATGGCGACGGCATGCAAGGATTTTGCGCTGGGAGAGCTAAAAAATTCAATCAATCATCAAACACATCCTTATATTACAACTATTCTTTCAAAGACTAGATAGATTATTAATAGGTAAAACTGATTTGTTTGTCAGACTCACGTGATTTCTCGATTTTGCAAGACCCAAACGGATCTCCAGTGTACCCGGGCAGACAAGAGCAGACAGGAACATGATTGTCCACCTCGCACTTGGCATTAGCTCCGCACACACCTGGACAAGGGTCCCTGCAATGCTGATTGAAGCACGCTAGGTGAGATTCGCAATCCTGATTCACGATGCACTCAGCCTCACAGCCATCCATGTACGGATTGCCCATGTATGGTGGAACACATTCGCATCTGGCAATGCCGTTCGCGTTGATGCAGATTGCGTTCTTTCCGCAAGGGATCAGCAAGCATGGATCGTGAACGTTGTCTGGTGCAGCTGCGGAAAATTAAAAATGCAATTCGTGATCTCCCTGCTACGTTGCTTCTTATCAATGAACAATTGAAGTAGACAATGAAGGAAAGGATGTTGATGAAGACTTACATGCACAGCTCTGGTAAGGATTCCCAAGAGTGTTCTCAGGGCAGTAGCAAGGTGGTATCCTGTTCGCGTCGCACTTTGCACCGAGTCCGCAAGGATTAGGCTCGCACGCGTCGGATTTAGGCAAGCAACCTCTGATGGTGTTGGGACTTTCGATGTAACCAGGCAAACAAGTGCACTTGGAGAGTCCATTGCCAAGAAGGGTGCATTGAGTGTTGGGTCCACATGGTGATGGCTCGCAGGGGTTGTTGGGTAACACGCAGGGCGTCAGGGGAGGGTAGCCCTCGTACCCTGGCAGGCAGAAGCATCTGAGCTCACCTGCTACCACGCGGCAGCCCGAGTTGATTCCACAGGGATTGCCTTGGCATATGTCACCATCTGGAACTGCATTATTTGTATTGTTAATCACTTGTTTAATAACCGGAACGGAATTCTACTTTTAAATGAAGATTTCTAAGCGCCTCTTTCACCTTTGTGAAAAATCAATGGCTTGGGAAGATAAATAATTAAATTTATAAATTCCTTCTAAAAATGATCAACTGTGATAACGTGTGATGAGATTGAATGAATGAACAATGAAAAATGTGTCAAGCTCATAAAAGGGGCAGATGAAAATGTAAACTAATGATTTATTAGTAGACAGCGGATTTTATGCACTAATGACAAAAGGTGTAATTTAAAACAGTGAAAACATTAGAAGAATTTAGAAATACTGTTATATTATTTTCAACCTAGTAAACATATCAAGAAAGAAAATCTATTTCACTCCATGTGTTTGGAATTCAGGTAAAAAATATTATTTTTTTTATAAAGATCCATCGTTCATATATAAACTTTTAAAAAAAAATGTTGACTTGAAAATCGTCTAGAATACTTACTGCATTGCTCGAACGGATTGCCAGTCAAGCCTTTCGGACAGAAACAGACAGGATTGCCATTGTCGTTCTCGCACATCGCGTCCAAACCGCAAGGATTTGGAACACAAGGATCCGAGGATATCACAGTGCATCCAATCAAAGGATTGCCCTCGTATCCTGTCAGACATTTACATTGTGCTTGATGATTTACAGGCTGACAGCTCGCTTTCTCGCCACAATCTGTTTCCAAGCAAGGATCGATGCAATTTCTGTTCAGGCGATCGCAATACTTGCTTGGCGGACAGTCCTCGTTGTAATGACAAATGTTCTTTCCCTCGTCGTCTGGAAATGCCAATAAAAATTTTTCATGAAGACGAAGAATTTTCTGTACCGCCAAAATTACAGCATATTATTTACCGGCGATTATCTCGTAATTTGTTTAAATCTGTGGTTCATATCTTTTTTAATGACTCTTTCAACAGCTGTAACAGTTTCAATTTTGAACCAACAACCCACCCTCAGCTAAGTAATTTAATTATTTTGGTGGGTATTATTATGTAAGAGAAGATTTTTAAGATTTTTCTTGGTACAGTATAATTATTCAAGAGCCTACTAATAAGTTTCCGGTAGGTAAAGTGTTAACAACACGTTCTCTTAGTCTACGAGACGTGTTCATTAATTTATTAAATTTCTATCAATGGATCAACTGATAATAGTAAGCTAGTCTGAACAATAGAACTAGAGAAGTCAAAATGACCAATTTCAGTAAACTAACTCTCCCATGTACTACAATAAAAATCAACTATGATCTAAATGTTCAAAAGTTGAAACTTCTCTAAAACATTTTAGAAACCTTACATTCAGTGCCTTTTAAATTCAGTTACGAAGAAATTGTCGAAAATCGCATTGTTTATCTACTGGCATTAGAGGGAGACATCTTAAAGGTAGTCTTGCATGGGTTTAGTTTAATCAAATAATTACCTATGGCACAATAGAGGAATCCATTCCCATGGTATCCCTCGTCGCAGCTGCACTCCGCGCGATGGTTCGAGTTCACGCAAACTGCATTCTTGACGCACGGGTTCCGGTTCAAGCAAGGTTCCTGACAAGTTCCCGCGATGCACGCCGCAGTCAATGGGCAATCTTTGTCGCTAGTGCAACCCGCTAGAGAAAGATTGAGGAAGCCCGTATAGCCCCAAGAAAGTGTGCACAGGTACAAAGAACAAGAAACGGAATCGCGGTTTGCGTGAGTTTGCGTGCGAAGACGCTGCTCTGGCGGATCAGCTTGTATAAAACAATTATCTGTGCGCGGGAATCGACGTCTCGGACAAAATATTCAACAATGAAACAAACTCAAGATTCTCCTAGAAAACTATTGACTGGAAACTGAAGGCGGGTATCGACAGCTAAAATTCAAGACTACAGGATCGAAGATAAAAAATCGTAGAAAATAGAAGATCGGGTGCGCTGAAATATTCAAATTGCGCTCGTAGGAACACAATATATGTACAGTATGTATGTACATATTTACAGATCGTTCGCTGGAAAGATAGAAACAGACACGCGGAGGATTCGAGGCTTCGTTCTTGTACAAACCTTTTATGCAGGTGTTGGATACTGGGTCGCACTGCATGCCGGGTGGACAGTATGGACAACTGGTGTCGTTCAATACGCCTGAAGAAATTTACATAATATTTAGTTAATTCTGTAGAGTTCACGAAGAGTGGTGAAATTTCAACGGAGCATCTACCTTTCACGCAAACCGGTCTGTGATCCTGCACGTGGCAAACTTCAACGAAGTCGCACGGGTTCTCGACGGTGCACGGGTTCAAACATTGCTGATTAATGCAGGCCAGCTGGGAGAGACAGTCGTCGTGGGTGCTGCATTTGGTATCTACCGGAACGTGAAAAATATTAGAGCCTCGAAGCAGCATTCGTTTGATTCGTAACACTAAACGCTATCCACAAGTTTGCATCGTTAACTGATTCCAAACTGGATTTATCTAGTGATTGAACTTTTCTTTGTGATTTCCTCCGAAAATCTTTCAAAAATATGTATATAGAGGGTGCACTATAATAATAAACACAGAAAACACATTCACCTAATTCCTAAGACACATAATGGTTTTCGTGTTACTTGTGTAAAGCCCAGAAGTAGTGGTTAGTACGTTCGCTCTTGCAGGAGACGTTCACCTGAAGCGAGTTGTTTAACCTTTCGAGGACCAGGGTTTAAATCGCCAGAATGCTGGAGATTTACCCAAAGTTTCTTCCAATATCATCCATACATCATCTGAAAGTTCCTGTCATGGCTAGTGCCTATATACAGGGTGTACCATTTAAATTGATTCAGTCGAATACCTCCGAAACTGTTGATGGTACCAAAAAATGTCTTACACAAAAGCTAAACGGTATTAGGGAGCACACTTTCTGATGTAGGCATCCGTTTTCTAGGAGGACGCGTAGAGGACATATGAAGAACACACACACACACACATATATATATATATATATATATATATATATATATATATATGTCCTCTACAAATATATATATATATATATATGTCCTTCATATGTCCTCTACAAATATATATATATATATATATATATATATATATATATATATATATATATTTGTCCTTCATATGTCCTCTACAAATATATATATATATATATATAAATATATATTTATATATATAAATGTATACATATATAAATATAAAATAGCGATTCTATTTAAAAAAGAAAAATACATATATGTATATAGATCTTGCGGGCCTCGAAAGGTTAAATTGATTGACATTGTTCGCCGATGATCTCCTTGGAGAGCAAACTTCACGGAAACATTACAATTAATTGTTACGTGTATAGACAAGCGAGAAGAGTTCGTGCAGAGGCACAATTAATGTACAGCATGCAGAGAGCGCTAATGCAGCAGGTCCATGTCAGCACTGGATCCCGGCAGTGTATATATTGATAAATTCTATGTCAGACATTCGATTCGTGCGCGTATGCCCGTCCGGTATTCGTTCCCGGTATATGATGTGCCGATCGTGATCGAACAGCTCGAAGGGTCTGTGGATGAAGCAACAACTCTCCAGAATTGGTTGCCACCAATTTTCATCTGGATACGAAGAAGGACACACTGGAGACAACGTTTTCGTGGAGACATATTTTTTTTTGGTGAACACGAGAACATTTAAAAGACTCCCGACAAGAATGATCTTTACCTGGGAGTATGCTACAATTAGGTGTACTCTGGTCGACTGTTAGGTTGAAGCACACGGGCCGATCGATCGGTACGCCGCATTTAGACTTATCTGTGCATGGTATGTCGGTTTTACATGAACTCGGGCATCGACCGTTCGAACAGATTTCGCACCCTGATCGGGGTGTTGTTGTTTGTGATTGTTGTGTTGGTGATGGCTCTTCCGTAGAGTGCTGTTCGGTTGATGTGTGTTCTGATGAATATGACTCGGTTGTCGAAGTGTATTCTGTGGAATACGATTCAGTTGTTGGAATGTGTTCACTCGTGAAATAGTCTTTGGCTGTTGAAGTTTGTTGTGTATAGTGTAGTTCGGTTGTTAAGGTTGTCTCTGTAACCTGATCAAATGGTGACGATTCTTCATTGATGTAATGTGTTGTTGAAGATCGATCGATGAACTCTTCGGTGGTAGTAGGTTGTTTTGTAGAGTATTCTTGAGTTGTTGTATAATGTTCTATCGTGTACTGTTCAGTTGATGAAGGTTGTTGTGTAGTGTATTGCTCAGTTGTTGAATACAGTTCTGTTGTTGACGGTTGTTCTGTAGTATACTGTTCAGTTGTTAAATAGTGTTCTGTTGTTGAAGGTTTTTCTGTAGTATACTGTTCAGTTGGTGTAGGTTGGTCTGTTTTGTACTGTTCTGTTGTTGGAGGTTGTTCTGTAGTATAATGTTTAGTTGTTGAAGGTTGTTCTGCATTATACTGTTCAGTTGTTGAGTAATGTGTTGTGGTGTACTGTTCAGGCGTTAAATAGTGTTCAGATGTTGAAGGTTGTTCTGAAGTATACTGTTCAGTTGTTAAATAGTGTTCTGTTGTTGAAGGTTTTTCTGTAGTATACTGTTCAGTTGGTGTAGGTTGGTCTGTTTTGTACTGTTCTGTTGTTGGAGGTTGTTCTGTAGTATAATGTTTAGTTGTTGAAGGTTGTTCTGCATTATACTGTTCAGTTGTTGAGTAATGTGTTGTGGTGTACTGTTCAGGCGTTAAATAGTGTTCAGATGTTGGAGGTTGTTCTGAAGTATACTGTTCAGTTGTTGTAGGTTGGTCTGTTTTGTACTGTTCCGTTGTTGAAGGTTGTTCTGTAGTATACGGTTCAGTTGTTGAAGATTGTTCTGTAGTATACTGTTCAGTTGTTAAATAGTGTACTGTTGTTGAGGGTTGTTCTGAGGTATACTGTTCAGTTGTTGTAGGTAGGTCTGTTTTGTACTGTTCTGTTGTTGAAGGTTGTTCTGTAGTATACTGTTCTGTTGTTGATATTTGTTCTGAAGTATATTGTTCAGTTGTTGAGTAATGTTCTGTAGTATGCTGTTCAGTTGTTAAATAGTGTACTATTGTTGAGGGTTGTTCTGAGGTGTACTGTTCAGTTGTAGGTACGTCTGTTTTGTACTGTTCTGTTGTTGAAGGTTGTTCCGTAGCATACTGTTCAGTTGTTGTAGGTTGGTCTGTAGTATAATGTTCAGTTTTTGGAGGTTGGTCTGTTTTGTACTGTTCTGTTGTTGAAGGTTGTTCTGTAGTATAATGTTCAGTTGTTGAAGGTTGTTCCGTAGTATACTGTTCAGTTGTTGAAGGTTGTTCTGTAGTATAATGTTCAGTTGTTGAATGTTGTTCTGTAGTATATGGTTCAGTTGCTGAAGGTTGTTCTGTAGTATACTGTTCTGTTGTTGATGTTTGTTCTGAAGTATATTGTTCAGTTGTTGAGTAATGTTCTGTAGTATACTGTTCAGTTGTTAAATAGTGTACTATTGTTGAGGGTTGTTCTGAGGTATACTGTTCAGTTGTTGTAGGTAGGTCTGTTTTGTACTGTTCTGTTGTTGAAGGTTGTTCTGTAGTATACTGTTCTGTTGTTGATATTTGTTCTGAAGTATATTGTTCAGTTGTTGAGTAATGTTCTGTAGTATGCTGTTCAGTTGTTAAATAGTGTACTATTGTTGAGGGTTGTTCTGAGGTGTACTGTTCAGTTGTAGGTACGTCTGTTTTGTACTGTTCTGTTGTTGAAGGTTGTTCCGTAGCATACTGTTCAGTTGTTGTAGGTTGGTCTGTAGTATAATGTTCAGTTTTTGGAGGTTGGTCTGTTTTGTACTGTTCTGTTGTTGAAGGTTGTTCTGTAGTATAATGTTCAGTTGTTGAAGGTTGTTCCGTAGTATACTGTTCAGTTGTTGAAGGTTGTTCTGTAGTATAATGTTCAGTTGTTGAATGTTGTTCTGTAGTATATGGTTCAGTTGCTGAAGGTTGTTCTGTAGTATACTGTTCTGTTGTTGATGTTTGTTCTGAAGTATATTGTTCAGTTGTTGAGTAATGTTCTGTAGTATACTGTTCAGTTGTTAAATAGTGTACTATTGTTGAGGGTTGTTCTGAGGTATACTGTTCAGTTGTAGGTACGTCTGTTTTGTACTGTTCTGTTGTTGAAGGTTGTTCTGTAGTATAATGTTCAGTTGTTGAAGGTTGTTTCGTAGCATACTGTTCAGTTGTTGTAGGTTGGTCTGTTTTGTACTGTTCAGTTGTTGAAGGTTGTTCTGTAGTATACGGTTCAGTTGCTGAAGGTAGTTCTGTAGTATACTGTGCTGTTGTTGATGTTTGTTCTGAAGTATACTGTTCAGTTGTTGAGTAATGTGTTGTGGTGTACTGTTCAGGCGTTAAATAGTGTTCAGCTGTTGAAGGTTGTTCTGAAGTATACTGTTCAGTTGTTGTAGGTTGGTCTGTTTTGTACTGTTCTGTTGTAGAAGGTTGTTCTGTAGTATACTGTACTGTTGTTGATGTTTGTTCTGAAGTATACTGTTCAGTTGTTGAGTATTGTTCTGTGGTGTACTGCTCAGTTATTAAATAATGCTGTGTTGTAGAAGGTTGTTCTGTAGTGTAATGTTTCGTTGTTAAATAATGTTCTGATGTTGTAGGTCGGTCTGTTTTGTACTGTTCTGTTGTAGAAGGTTGTTGTATAGTGTACTGTTTCGTTGTTAAATGATGTTCTGATGTAGCAGGTTGTTCCGTGGTGTGTTGTCCAGTTGCCAAAGTATATTTCGTAGAATATTTGGGTGTCAAATACTGTTCAGTCGTTACTTTCTCTGTAGCATACTGTCCAATTGTTGAATACTGTTCTGTAGTATACTGCCCACTCGTTGGAAACTGTTGTGTAGTCCTATCTGTATTATACGTTTCAGTACTTTCAGGATGTTCCGTAAAATATTCCCCTACTGTGGTATAGTTTTGATCCGTAATCATTTCGGTCGTAGGTGGTACAGTCGTCTCATGGATCAAAGGGTACTGAGCAGTAACAGTGACAACCGCTTCATGCTCTAAACCAGTAACCATAGTCTCATGTTCTAGAGGGTATTGCGCAGTGACAGTAATCAGAGTAACTTTTTCAGTAGTCGTTGGTTCAGGGCCTTCCGTAACAGCCTGTGATTCCGTCGAATATTCAAGCACAGAGTTTTCAGTAGGAATTAATGCAACAGTTGTCTCTGGAGACTCTGTAACCTCTATCGGTCTTTCAGTCGTATAATCGCCTACAGACACCGGCGTAACTGTAAAGACTTCTTCCACAGGAGACTGTGGCGAGTGTCTATCAAACGTAAGCGGCGTCACTATCAAAACTTTATCTGTCGCTTCCTGTTGTTTCAACTCCGTCGTAGTCTCCCCCATACTTTCAACAGTCGTGTACTCCGTATTTTCCGGCGACAAAGTTGTCGCCAATTCAGAAACTGCTTCCTCTGTTGCCTCGCCAATTGTGGGCGGAGTCGTGATAGTCACAGTCGAAGCAGTTTCTGTGTTTTCTTCAGGGGTATCCGTAACAGTGTGGACCTCAACGGAGCTAGTACTAAAAACAGTCTCATAAGAGACAGTAGTGTGTGCTGTAACAAATTCAGAAGAGCTTGCAGTAGCTGTTGTCGCCAAAGTGGAACCTTTCTCTGTACTCGAAGACAGTGTACTTTCTTCGGTGTACGAAACTGTCGAGACTTCCTCGAAAAGAGTGCTAGTTGAGAACTGTGTGGTCGTCGAAAGTGTAGTTGTCTCATTGTTTTCGAGTGTCGAGTGTTCAACGGCGGGCATAGTGTTAGTGTCAGTGCAACGATCTTCTGAATCGTCGCAGCCACAAATTGGTCTGTGTGCTTTAACCCGACACCGAGCTACCGATCGACAGTGGCCGACGCAAGGATCAATACAGGATCCACCGACACAGGCTTCTGTGTCGTTGCAGTCGTCGTCGGACTCGCAGCGATTGTCGGGCTTGTGTGGAGATGCTGCGGATTACAACACAATATAAACAACAGTGATCGTACAGCGATACGAAAAAAGACTTATAAAGGGTAAGAGAGGCTGAAAGAACTCGTTCAAAGCGTTTTTCGTTACCAAAAATTAGATTATATACTACTTAATCGTACTGTGCTCCAAATATAGTCAAACATCTACGGAATTAAGGTATCAGTCGGCATGCTCGCATAATAACAGACAAGCTAATCGCTCAGAAGTATTCATTAATTAAATTAGATCTTTACAGAGACAGATGTAACGGAGAAAAATAATCCTTGAACAGTGAGGACGTCGGCAGAGTAGAGAGAAGGAGAGTATAGGTATACGGGGAGTGGGACGAGAGTCGTATCTGTGAATTTGGAACCTCAAACGCATTCTTGTTCAGATAGCGGAATGTTCATACTGACGCTAGCATTGCGAGCCTGGCTCTGGCGACTTCAACGCATGGTGAATACTGTGGCAAGAGACTTCGACATGTGATAAAAACAGAGATTTCAACGCATGGTAAAAAAATTAGCATGAGATTTCGACGCGCAACAAAAACGGTGACTGGAGATTTCAACTTGTGGCCAAGACAGTGACATGCGCGAGACTTTAACGCGTGGTTAAGACTGCAGCGAAAGATTTCAATGCGCAGCACAGAAGATGCTCGGAGATTTCAACGCGCTGCAAAGACGGTGCCTAAAGATTTCAACGCGCGGCCGAGACAGTGCCCAGAGACTTCAACGCACGGTGAAGACAGTGCCCGGAGATTTCGACGCATGGTGAAGCAGTGACCACAGTACCGGGAAACCGGAATAACAATTTAGTCCTACAAAATTGGTAAAATATCACGATATATATGGTAAGAATGTTATTGTCAGGCTCGGAACGCTATCGTTAGTTCTCGAATTTCTTTGGAAAATATATATAGTTCCGCTATCTGAACTTTCGGAAACCTGAAAAGAGTAGCAATCGGAATTGTCGGTGTGAGACGTAGATGCGAGTAAGAGTCGTAGACAGATCGGTACGAGAGATATATCGGTAGACATTGGTGCGGGCTAATCCAGTTGACAGTGAAAGAGAGAAGAGAGAATAGAGAATATAGTATAGCGAAAGAGAGAGAAAAAGAGAGAAAGAGAGAAGGAAAGGGAGAAAGAGTGTTCGAAAGAGAAAGCGAGAAAGAATGGAGAAAAGGAGAAGAATGAAAGAAAGAAAGAGTGAGAAAGTGATAGACAGAGATAGAACAGAGAAAGATAGGCGAGATAGGTGGTGAGAAATGGTGTTTACCTTCCATGCATCCGTATTTAGTATCTGGCACAAAGCCGGGGGGACAGAACTTGCAGATAGGCTTGTGCTCCTCCACGTAACAGGGGGCATCAGCCGGACAGGTGGAGTTTCTGCATGGGTCCACGCAGCGATAGTTGCGGCACGCCAAGTCTGGAGAGCAGCCACTGTCTCGCAGGCAAATGGAGAGGGAGGGATTGCAGTTTTGTGTGCATATGCAGACGGGACGGTGGTCCAGGACATCGCAGGTTTTATCGGCCGGGCACGGTCTTTTCTTACGGACGTTACAGGGGTTCTGGCATTTCCCGTTGACGCACGCGGCGTTCGACGGACAGTCGAAGTCCCGGTCGCAGGTCAGGGTGTCGGGGGCGCATGTCAGCTCACCGAGCTCGTTCACCACGAAACCGTACTTGCAGACGCAGGTGGGCCTGTGGTTCCGCACCTGACACCTCTTGTTTACCTCGCAGCTGTACTGGGGACTGAGACACGGGTCACGGCACTCGCCTGTCCGCGAGTGACACGCGAGGTTCTCCGGGCAATCGTGATCGGACGAGCAACCGATGCTCGGTGTAGGTCTGGGATTCAGTGTGTCGCATTTGGGATCTGGATGACAGGCCGTATGGGGCATGCCGATATAACATTGCGGACAAGAGCAGCGAGGTTTGTGCAGAACCACACGGCAGAGCGCGTTGATCCCACAGGCGCCGCGAAGACCGCACGGGTCCACGCATTGCAGGTTTATGCAGGCTTTTTCATTGGGGCACTCGAGGTCGCTGGTGCATTCGCGCTCTAATCGCATCCCCCGAGGCGTATACACACATACATATAATTTTGTTGGTCGGTTGGTTGGTTGGTTTTTTTTTTTTTGTTCAGTGTCGGTGGAATTTTTCGTGTATCGGTGGTGGGTTCGGTGGTTGGTTGGTGGTGATGATGGGAGCAGGAAAAAAAAAGAAAAAAGCATTTATAAGAACTGTGAAAAGAAACTTTCTCACAAATAACATAAACCACATGCTTCTTGTATTTATAATACGGAAATAGTAGGGTAGCTCTGTGAAGAAGTAAATAATAGAGAACGAATCTATACACTATTATATTCCGATTGTAACTGATCTCTCATCGGCGAGAAGATATATATATATACATACTCTCTGCGCGTACATATATACACGTATCTCGTGTATGTATATATATGTATACGTTTGGCAAGCAGCGATATTTACAACACAAGCCCCCACAGATCTCGAGAAAATAAGAGGGAAAAAATACAATGTAAACAGTGAATAAATCCAGCAAAATAACAAGCATGGGTATATGAGAATGTCCCTTTCGCAGTTCCCAATCTGTATTAAATCGTTATATAATCCTAGATCTAGAGAAACGGATTCATCAGCGTGTTCACTGTAAATGTGTACCTCTCTCGTTGCACGCGAGTTGCCAGTATATTATACTATTTACTTTCTTTTCTGTTTCTTTCTATTATTTTTTTTTTTTTTTTTTTGCTTTTTACACGTCATCGGCATTCGTACTTTTTCTCGACATTCCTCAAGACAGATTGGATACTGAAATAAACATTCTACATATGAATAGTTATGTGTGAGACATGTGTGAAACGTGTTTCAAACTTTGGACACATTATGTACAGTATGCCTAGCTATGTAGATTTATATATGTACAGGTTTATGTAAGACCATTGTCGGGTAGAATCCAGTGTCGTATGTATACACAGTCATGTATGTATACACGATTCAGAACAAAAACGATAAGCTATACATATATGTATAGAATGTATATATGTATATGTATAAGGTAATCCGTTGGTCCAATCACATCTGTCTCTCGATTGTTAACGACTCACTGGATTAATACATCTATGTATTACTTCAAGTCCTACTATAGACGATACATGGTTATTCTACGGACCATGTTCCTTTGATCATCAGTATTGCTCGCTAGTCACAAATGCTGTACATGGAATTAATTCGATCTGCCCGGTTAAACAGTTAGTAGGCCGTCTCTTACCTGTCCTGCACTCGTTATCCGGCGAACCGCTCGTACCAGGTGGACACCGACAGACGAATATCGTGCCGTCCCTGATGCATTCCGCGCCCTTTCCGCAACCGTTTGTTCTACAGTCACCTAGACTCTTATCTATACTACCTGCAATCAAACGCAAAAGACGCATAAACTTTTGGAAACGAATTTTCAATGCTACAATCGCAACCTATTTCTTGAAAGCAAAAATAGAGTGATAATTTGGCTGCACATTTTATACATTTAGAGCATTCTTACACTTTTACCATTTCGTTAAAAAGTAAGTAAAAAGGTTTAATGAAGCCTCTACTGTCACTTTTTAAAAGCAGTCTACAAAAATTTCTGTTATACTCTGTTGTTGAACACCAACCTTTAGAGGGCCAGGGACAAATTTGGGAATTGTGCGTAACATGTTACGTTTTGTGTAAAAAAAATGCCGACCAGCTAAAAGTTAATTTTGACTTTGAAATTTTCTTATGCTCCAATCTTAAAAGTTAGCCATATGTTTTGGGTAGGAAATGATTCTAGAGATTCTTCCAGTTATAATGATCTACATCGAAATGGATCAAAGCAACTCTCAAAACAGACCACATCATAGGACTTACAGCTAAGCATAGGATCGCCGAATGGGAAGTTAGGTGGACAATAGCACTGCGGCTGATTCTTGTAAATGCGGCAAGCAGCGTTCACACCGCATCGAGTGTCCTTGCAGAGCTCTCCTCCATCGCAGATGCAAGCCTGATGCGGATCTCCTTGGCATCCAGGGTCGCAGGTGCATTCGAAGCCATTCAAAGTCTCCCTGCACTTCGCGTTCACTCCGCAGGGTCTCCTCAAGCACTGATCTCCACCTGAAAAATTAAAAAATCACGCATACGATAAAATCAGGACGACATATGTTACATCATAAAAATCAAACACGTTCCAAGAAGGATGCTGTACCTTTCTTGCAGTTGATCTTAGGATTGCCATAGTGTCCTGGTGGACATGAGCACTGAGCCTTTCTGCTGACCACTCTGCATTGAGCATTGAAGCCGCAGACACCGTGTTGCAAGCAAGGATTGGTGCAAACGCCATCTTCGCTGCAGCGTTTGTTCGCCTCGCAATCATCGTCCCGATGACATTCTAGTTGGTAGCATTCTTGACTAGGTTCTCCCTGGAAACCTTCTGGACAAAGACAGACTGCACGATGATTGGACACGCGACATAGTGCGTTGATTCCGCAGGGTGAGCCATTGGCGGAGCACGGGTCCTCGCATTGATTATTTATACAGGACAACGATGATGGACAGTCGGAGTGGGTGCGGCAACCGATCAAGCACAAACCTCCATCGCAAACGTAGCCCTGAAAAACGATAAGATAAAAATTTACGTTGTTCTCTAAGGTCTGTTCTTCATGGACGTCATATCGTCCGTTCGGTCTGTTCTCCTTTCAAGTGTTCCAGGATTTGTGATAGTTACCTTTGGACACGCGTTGTTGATGTCACACTTGATACGACACTTTCCAGAGTGGCAATGCTCTCCACAGGAACATTGTTCTTGGCTGGTGCAACTTGTCGTGCAGAAACCGATCTCGTCGCATTCGCAAGATCCATCGCAAGGAATCATTGACTTCTCGCAACTGATCAGAGCGTTGCCGTAGTAGTTGGCAGGGCAACTGCACTGGGCCACGTGGTTCACCACGCGGCAGCCAGCGCACTCTCCGCATGCCTCGCCGCTTGCACATGTATCTGAAAAATAGATGTCATAGTGAAAACAATGTCAACTAATCTGCCAAAAGATTGACCCATGATTTGGGAATGTTGTGTGACATGTAAACGTCACACAATGCTTTAAATCGTCCAAATCGTTAAATCCTTTACATTTAGCAAGATATAACTGTTCAGAATTATTATTGTATTTCTTCAAATAGACGTGTTAGAAACCATTCAATTTCTTTTGAACAAATTATTGTTGAATTATTGTCGAATCATTGGTGTGAGTGGTTTCACCACCGATATCTAAAATTTTGGCTGCTGTTCTATCATCGAAATTAGAACTTGACTTCCGTTGTCAATGCATCCAATATTTTTTTTAAACCTTTCTGCCTCGTGTCCTGTGTAACATTTTACCCTACAGCATTACGTTTATCACTTTCAGACAACCAGTTTCTCTAACAGGATCTACGTATGAACAATTTCATCGCATAAATACTGTAAATCAAATTAGCAATCTGCCCCTTCGTGAAGCTATTTGAAACCGATAAACGAGACTCGAGTTAACTCACTTCTGCACTTGTTGTTCACGCAAGACTCGTCATTGGGGCAGGTGTTATCGCTGCGACAGCCGATGTCGCACAACCTGTTCTGACAGATCTGATTCGCCACGCAATGGTCGTCGCTGTTGCAGATCGCCTTGCAGATTCCGGCGTCGCATCGTTCGTCGCTGAGGCAGTTCGCGTCGCTGCAAACCCGATTTACATGTTACAAGACCGCAACAAAACGACGAATCGTTCGTATCGTTAATGGTTCCTCACCTCCTACACGTGGCGTAACAGGATCGGCCGTAACAAGTCTGACCGGTCGGACAATCGAGCTCGTTCGAGCAGGGTAGGAATGCCTGCTTGCAGCCAATTAGTGGATCTCCCCCGAGCTGAGCGGGACATACGCATAATTTCTGATGATTCACGACGGAGCACTTGGCGTTGGCTCCGCAGGCGCCCGAAAGAGCGCACGGGTCTGAGAAAAATAGATCATCGGTGATAAAACGGAAACAAAATCGAGCATCGAGAGATTCAACTGCGATTTCTACCTTGGCACTGATTATTGATGCAAGCGTAATTCTCCTGGCACTCGACATCCGCACGACATCCGGCAGCACAGACCAGACCCTCACAGATCTCTCCGCTTCTGCAGTCCTCGTCTCTCCTGCACAAGGCCTTGCAGACGCCATTCTGATCGCAGCGTTCATTGCTGAGACAGTTCAGGTCCGAGGAGCAGACAGGTGTGCAGCTGCTTCCGATACAAGCTGTTCCCGTTGCGCAATCTCTATTCGCCTGGCAAACTGGTCCGGGTGTTCGCAGACAGGCTACTTTAGCAGTCGGATTCGGTATGAATCCGCCAGGACAAGAACAGGTAGCTCGTTGATTGAACACGGTGCACTTTGCGTTCGGTCCGCAGGGAGTCGCTTCGCAAGGATCGATGCACTTGTGCGTTATGCAAGCCTGGTTCGCGTTGCAGTCCTCGTCTGCTCGACAACCGAACGAACACATGTTGTTCAGGCATATGTGACCCAGGAAACAGTCGTTGTCCAACCTGCAGGTGAGCAGACAGTTCCCGCGGACGCATTTCTCGTTGAACGCGCACTCGTTGTCTACAACGCAAATTGGTAGGCACACGTTGTCGCGGCAGGTATTGCCGTCGTTGCAGTCGGTGCTGTCTCTGCAGGACACTGGGACTGGAAAGAGAATCGTACAATCATTTCTCTAATTGGTCATCGAGTTCTCGAATCTTCGAACGTTCTAGGACGAGATCTAGTACAGAAATATTGGGTCTGTGGAAAAGTTCGGGCCCCGATTCCTTGTTGCATTTTAATACAAAATCGGTAACACCGACTTTATCAATTGCAGACGGCAGTTTTGAATTGTTTGTCGAGCTCCGTCGTCGAGCTGTTCGATTTTGTACGGTATTGTAAAATCTCTCATGACACGCCGCAGTAAATCATGATTGAAGAACTATGAAAATAAGGTACGTGCGATGGGGGGATAATAGAATAATTCTAAAAATAGCCTTACGTCTGACGCATTCCACTTCCGAGTTACCGGTGAAGCCTGCAGGGCAACTGCACTGTTTGATGTGGCTCCTCACGTCGCACTCGGCGTTTATTCCGCACGCGGCTCTGATGTTGCAAGGATCCAGGCATTGTCCATTCAGGCACACGTCCGATAGATTGCATTCTTCATCCGACTGGCAAGACGCTGCGGGAATGTCGAATTATGCAATTTCACGGTTGGACAGAGTCCGATGGTATGCGGTCTAACATCGTTCGACTGGACTTACGTCTGCAGATTCCCTCGTAGCAATAAGTGTTTGGCGAGCAGCCGATGGCTGACGAGCAAACCACCGGTTTCGGTCGACAGCCTACACTTAGATTGTTCGGATCGCCCTCGTAATCCGAGCGACATTGACACGCCGCCGCGTGATTAATAGCGAGACAGTCGGCGTTCGGGCCGCAATTCGTTCGCGAGCAAACATCTGCAACAGAACGGAAAGAACCGGGATCGTTAAACGCGAAGAATGCAAACTATTACAGTCTAGCCTGAAGGGGGCTACGATAGGGTTGTTAAGGTATTCGATACACACCGAAACACTTCGGCACGTTGTTAACGTTTATGCACTTGGCAGTGAGCGGGCAGTCGTCATCCTGGAGGCATTCGACCGGCGGCTGACATCCGCTGTTGTACGCGTCTCCGACCATTCCTTGCTGGCAATGACACTTGTACGACCCCCTGGAATTCTCGCAAACGGTCCCCGGAGCACAAGGCTCGTTCTGACAGTAATCGATTAGCTGGCATCCGTGAGTAGGCTCGCCGGTGTAGCCTGGCTGGCACGTGCACACCTGGAACACGGAAAACTCGTTATGTGGCCGACATAAATCATAAAACTTGCAAACATTCAATGGGAAGTTAAATAGCTGACTGCTACTCCATTGGCAACCAGTGGCGAGAACGAGCGTGTTTGTTTCTTTATAACTAGACTGCTGGACTTTATAAAAATGTTCTGCATCGATTGTAAGGAACAGGAGCCAAATACAAAGTTTTTCGTTCCTTTAGTAATTTTAGAAAATTAAAAATAGTAAATTGTTATTTCTAAATAGTCTTAATCTTTTCACTATTTTAAATCACACCTACCCATTTTTGTGATAAACGCATAAAATTCGGAGTCTGCTTATGAAGTACAGAATGAGACTTTTCAATAGCCTCTATCCTCATCCTCGTCATTTAAAATGTCAAAGTGTTCTGATTTAATTTGAACGTCGTATAATTTTTACTTTGGGATAGATATTGCGTTACTTAATATTGAAAGGAACAAGATCGCTCAACGTTCGATTAATGTCTTTTTAAAATATCGATAACTCTTACAGCTGCCATTCGAAAAACAAACTGGTATTCTCTATTTAGTTAATTTTCTCAGGAATTTAGATTTAGAAGAACAAATATCTAGAGTCTAGATCATTACCTGGACATGTCTCTCGGCAGTGCAAATAGCATTAACACCGCAAGGATTATGCGCCAGACAGGCAATCCTGCACTTGTGCGTATCACAAATCTTCTCCTCGCTGCAGTCATCATTGCTCTCGCACTCGATGGGTTGGCATCCAATCTTGTCGTCCTTGGGGTTCCCAAAGAATCCACCTTTGCAGGAGCAAACAGCTCTATGATCGTCAGCCCTGCACTCAGCATTGCGTCCACAGAGCACCAAGTCGCAGACTTTTTGACACTCAGCCTGTCCTATATTATTCTTAATGCATTTCTCGTCGTAAGAACAATCGTCGTCGGATAAGCAACGCAGCTCCTGAACGCAGACATTGTTATGGCAGTATTGGAATTCGGGGCAGCTCGAGTTGCTCTTGCAAGTAGGTTGACAGAGGCCGTTGATGCACAGTTGGTCGCCGATGCAGTCTCTGGTGCTACCGCAAAGTGCTGCAAAAAGATGAAATATGCTTATGATGTGTTCGCTAGTAGCGTCGTTAAAATTCTTTGCGGTTTCGCACTGACCTGTGCATATACCACCGTTGCAGGCCGACCCAGTTGCGCACTGGGTGTCCGATTTGCAGTACTGGACAGGTGTGCATCCGAGATTCGGGTCGCCAGTGCCTCCAGGTTGACAAGTGCATACTGCACTGTGATTCAGCGGAGAACAATCGGCTCCTTGACCGCAGACGTTTGATAAAGAGCAAGGATCGACGCACTTGTGATCGAAACAGGCGTCCGAGGGACTGCAGTCGCTATGATAGTTGCACTCCAGGTGGATGCACTCGGACTGAAATTTTGGAAATAGTTGCTATAATAGCTGCAATTATTAGATTCGCAAAAAGAAGTACAGCTAATAGAATTTAACACTAGGTTTACGGGACCCGTCAATTTGACGGATTTCAAATTTTGAAATGAAATACCCCAAGAACCATAGCATTAATTTGAACGATTTTGAATCGTAAATTAATCACTTCATCCAAAGAATTTATACACACAATTATTTTTTCCTAAAACTTTCTAATCTTTGAAATTTCTATGTAGTATACCTATCTCTACGAAACCCGTCAAATTGGCGGGCTAGCTTGTTTCATAAACAATCCTTATATATTTGCTTCGTTCGTCAAATAATTCATCAAATAATAAATATAAGAATAAAAGTAAAGTCTTTACTTTCACCTCCTCCAATTCGTTATATCAATCGCGCCTCGATAATGTAAACTAAAGCGGATCGTATGGCCTGAGTGTTTATTTGGGTCTACAACGAAATCGCTTATGCCTATTGCCGATGAGGCCTCTAAAGCAAGAGCGATCTTCAGTATGATTGCTGCAGTGACAGTGTAGGAACGTTTTTCAAAGACAGTGTGCAAAAGTTTCAGTATTTTTTTATTTTGACCAACCCCCCTTTCCTAGCAATCATGAAGAAATCCAAGAGATATAATAAAAAATTGAACAAAATTGTCAACATCTCTGAAGATTGTTCTGAGGATACCTCCGAAGAAGATCAGTATGAATTAGACCAAAGCGAAGTTGACAGTGCAACTTCTGAGTATATTGAAAGTGGAGAATTAGAAGGATACCCTATACCGTTAATATTATTGTTACCATTTCCGTGATAGTTTAAAAAAAAAAAAAGACTACTTATTAATTATTTATCTAAACGTGAAGCCTAATATTGTTCAATTCAGACTTAATTTGAATCGATTTTTTAAAGAAAATGCGTATTTTCGTTTACCCGTCAATTTGACGGGTGCTCGTAGAGATGGGTATATAAGAAACACCCGTAAACCTAGTGTTAATGCAATCGAGTCAAGATTGGAATTGTGTCAATAATTTTTTAAACAAATTTGAATTTCGTTCTTGTGCAACTAATAGTTTTAATAGCACTACGGCGATTAGATACGTACAGACGGATTTCCAGTGGTCTGACCAGGACACCTGCAATGAGGAGCATGGTCCCGCACAAAGCATTCCGCGTTCCTGCCGCAGATGCGTGCAACGTCGCAAGGATTGGTGCATTTGTTGTCAATGCAGGCCGCAGAAATCGGGCAATCGAAGTCCGTGAAGCAATCTCCAGGTTGTTTGCAACCAGTCTTGAACGGGTCTCCTACCAATCCATGAGGACAGACGCAAGTGTACGAACCTTCCGTGTTTTGGCAGCTAAACATGAACGTTACATTATCAGAGCATCGTCTTCGTCAAACGTGTGCTTCGGAAATCAGACTGATACTTACACAGCTGTGGAGTGACAAGGATTTTCCAAACACTCGTTGACGTCGGCACAGATGTCACCTGCTAGAACAAATCCAGGGTAACATTTGCAGATGCCAATGTGATCTGAGGCTATACAGTTGCCGTATCCACAGTTTAATTGGTTGCATGGACCTGTAAAACGAATAATCAAAAAACATGTACAATCTATTAAGAACTCCTACTAAATGTACGAAAATAACACTGGTCAACATCAATTTGGTCACACAGAAAATGTATAGACTTTCGTGTGCAGAACACGATTCCGAAACCCGTTTGTCGCTATCAACCTCAGTTTTAGAGAAATTTTATTTTCAAAAAAAGTAAAAAATTCAACTTTCAAAATTTTTCTGCTTCGATTGCAAGCTAGACACTTATTTTTTAATTAAACATGTTTAATGCCCGAAAGACATCCATTTCGCACGAATTTTTGGAAACATTTTTCGATGTCACACAAAAATAAGAGTCTAGCCTGCAATCGAAGCAGAAAAATTTTGAAAGTTGAATTTTTCAATTTTTTTATAAATGAAATTTCTCTAAAACTGAGATTGATAACGACGAACGGCTTTCGGATTAGTGTTTTGCTGACGAAAGACTATAAGAACGTCTATAAATGTCCTCTGTGACAAAAAAAAAGATTTGAATTAGATGTCTACTCACTGCTGCACTTGTTAGTATCCTGGTTGCAATACTTGTCCGTGGGGCAATCATTGTTGGAAAGGCACTCCACTCGGAAGCATCCCGAGGCGTCGCCAATGTAGCCAGGTTGACATTGACAGGCAGCCGCGTGGTCCACGACAGTGCAGATCGTGTTGGATCCACAGTCGCCCAGGGAGCATGGATCGGTGCAATTGTGGAGGATGCAAGCCTGCGAGTCTGGACAGTCGGCGTTCGCGTTGCATTGATGAGGTATCACGCAACCTGAGCCTACAGGATCGCCCGCGGTGCCTTGTGGGCAGATGCAGCGATAGGATCCGTGGAGATTCACGCATTCTGCACTGGAATGGCAAGGTTCGTCGTCGCATTCGTTGATGTCGAGACAGTGTTCTGGTCCTGCGACGAATCCGTGACTGCATCTAAAAAGAGCAGCAAGATACGCGTTTAAATGCATATACAGATATTGACGTTGTGACCTTGATGTGACCTTGAATTGTCCTTCGTAATAATAACAGGATTGAATTTATTCAGATTTAATAGAATTTTTACGGTAACATGTTCTCGAATATAGGAATATACTAAAAAATTTCTTAAGAAAATATTTCTACAACTTCACGAATTTTAAAAGAAAAAGTCTGAAATTCGATGTTTTGACGGACTCCGTAGTACTAGTGTTAAATAGACCAGCTGTATATTTGAATTCTCACCTGCACTTGTTGTTGATGCACACTTCATTGTCCTTGCACCCAGCGTCAGAGGTGCAACCCACTTCACAGACCCCGTCAATGCACAATTCACCGGGCAAGCAATTGCTATCGCCATAGCAAATCTTCACACAGATGCCATTCTTGCAACGCTCACCCTGCGCGCAATTATTCTGTTCGCTGCATTGACACTGACAGAACCCGGAATCACAGACATGTTGACTCGGACAATCTTGAGCTCCGTCGCATATACTCGGTACTCTGACACAGCCTTGTTGAGGTGTCGGGTTCCCATGAAAACCTAACGGACACGTGCACGTGGTGGCGTGATTGGCGCAGCTGCAAATTGCGTTTGGTCCGCACACGTCCTTAAAGCTGCACGGATCTGGAAGAGAAAATTGTTGCACGGAACTGTCTGCGAGAGGAACGTTTTGTTGGTATTGGTCTGGAAGAAGTACCATGACACTTGTTGTTAATGCAGGCCTGGGAGCTAGGGCAATTTTTATTGCCACGACATCCCAGGATGCATCCTCCATTCACGCAAGCCTGATCTAGCTGGCATTGGCTGTGGGACACGCAGGGAATCACGCACTTGCTGTTCACGCACTTCTCGCCGACCGAACAGTCCGAAGCAGCTCTGCAGACGGCTGGAGCAGAATATTTTTATATTAAAAACATTAGTAGCTGTCTACAAAATACTACATTCAAAACTCAAGTCTCCGTAACTTCGTCGATTCTAGAAACTCGGTGATTCGATCCTCGATTCATATTTTCGAAAATGCATTCCGCAAACGAAAAAGTCAATTCAATTACAGAAACATGTCTTACCTATACACTGTCCCTCGAGGCACACGCTCTCCTCGCAATCAGCGTCAACGGTGCAATAATTCGAAACCCTGACGCATCCATCTCGAGGACCCTTGGTGGACGGAACAAAATTGTGAATGCATTTGCAAGTTGGTTGTCCGTTAATGACTTCGCAGATGGAATTCGGTCCGCAGGCGTCCTCGCAGGGATTGACGCAGCGATGATTGTGGCAGATGGAATGCACCGGGCAGTCTTTGCCACTGGCGCAGTAGCCTTCGGGCTGGCACCCTTTTACGTTCGGATCGCCAACGAAGTTAGGCGGACACTGACAGACAGGATTATTCGATGGTCCGGGTACGCAGATGGCGGTCTGATGGCAGGGATTCGGATGGCAAGCTTCGATGGCAACGCACTCCACATCGGGTACAGGATTCGGCCTCAGACCCGGTGGACATTGGCAAATCGCTCTGTGATCGTCGGCGATACAGACAGCGTTGACGCCGCAAGCGTTTTCGTCGCAGGCGTCGTAGCAGGTGTGAGTCAACCTGTTGCACAGTTGAGTGGGTGGACAATCGATGTTATACACGCAGGGAACCGTGCGGCAGCCATCGACCATGTCTGCGGGATCTCCAGCGAAGAGTCCAGGTGGGCATTCGCAGTTGGCGACGTGATTGTGGACGATGCACAATGCATTGGGCCCGCAAGAGACAAAGTTGCAGACCGGCTGGCAGGTCAGGAGACCCTCTTCTGTACTTCTGCAGGTCTGATCCTCGGGACACTCGCTGTCTGTCGAGCACTGATCCTTCTTCGGAGTCTGGCATCCTTGGCGATCGTTGGGATTGCCGACGAAACCAGGCAGACACTCGCAACGTCCTCGGTGTCTCTCAGCGACGCACTGGGAGTGGACGGCGCAGGTGAAACTGCGACACACTGACACGCACTTGAGAACACCCAGAGCATCCGGTCTGCAAGCTTCGGTCGCGTGGCAGTCGTCGTCAGAGATGCAATCGGGAACGGAAGGTTTTTCGCAGGATGACAGTATCGGGTTCCATTCGTAGCCGTCTTGGCACTTACAGGTGGCATGGCCGGGGATTATGTCGGGTTCGCACTTCTGATGGGCACCGCAGACCACCCTGCTGCATGGGTTCACGCAGTCACGGGCGCCATTGTCGAGAACTATGCAGAAAGACCCTTCTCGGCAGTCCGAGTCGCGGCTGCAGCCAGGTGTTACCACAGATTTGGACGGCTGGCAGCCTTCTATCAGGTTACTAGGGTTTCCTTGGTAGCCGTCGATACACAGACAGGATGATACATGGTGCTGGGTCACGCACAGTGCGTTCGGACCGCACTGCAGTTTGCTGCAAGCGTCCACGCACTTCCGTACACCCTTGCCCACTTGGAAGCAGATCTGTTGAGGCTCGCAATCGAGGTCGTTCGAACAGTGACCATGAAGATGACAGCCTTTGCTGAGGTCATTCGGATTTCCAGTGTAGCCTGGAGGACAGACGCAAGCTCCATCTTGGCAGACCGATCGGGGACCACACCTGACGTCGCTGCACCGGTTTATGCACTTGCCGTGTATGCACGTGTAGTCGAAGGGACATGGCACCGACTCGCTGCAGGTGCATGTCGCTGGGTCGGTGCACGGACCGACTTGCACCTGTTGGCAGCCGATGAAGGGGTTGCCGAAGAAGCTTTCCTTGCAACGGCAGTCGTAGCTGCCGATCGTATTGATGCAGACTGCGTTGCCGCCGCATGCGTTTCCGTTGCATTCGTTGATGTCTGAGGAGAAGGATGAAAGTTTGTTCTAACAATAAGTCTCGCTTCATCTCTTTGATTTTAACTGCATCTAGTTACATCTTAGTACATCTTAAAATGAGACATTGTGACCTATACGAACCGAAACATTGGATGTAAGGATTCCCTGCATATCCCGGAGGACACAGACACTCGACAGCGTTTGGTCCGACGTTGCAGTGCGCATCCTTGCCACACAATGCAGTTGAACAATCAGATTTCTCTTGGACGCCGCAGCCATGGTACGGATTTCCTGTGGTACCTGGGTTGCAAACGCACTTGGAATCTTGTGGACCGTATTCGCAATGGGCGTTGGAACCACAGCCGGGGTCACAGGTGGCAGGTTGAATCGCTGAAAAATTAAAACGTTAATTATTAACATATACAGTAGTCCACGCAAGTGTTCGTACACTATACAAGAATACAGTGTATTCGAATTAACTTGATCAGTCTTTTAACTCTTTGCGCTCGAAGCTATTTTGACTCCAGAATTCGGACGTTTCATCTGATCTAGAGTATTTTCGTCACATTTGACTGAACTACGGATTTTATGCATTTATGAAGTTGCATTTATGCAAATAATTGAAGTGGAAAGTTGAGTGAAGTTGTCGACACTATGTAACTTACGTGGCATGCAAAGTAGATCCGGATTCCCGATGAAATAAGGATTGCAGACGCATTTGTTGGTCGCAGGATCGCAAGAAGCTCCCACACCGCAAACAATTCCCTCGCATCGACGTTTACATCTTCCGCTTATGCACACGCTTGGCTCTGCACACGGCACTTCCGGTGAGCAAACATCCGGTAGACACTGACCACCAGGGAACGGATTACCCATGAAACCTTCGATGCACTTGCAGGTTGGTCCGCTGTAGCTCACGATGCACTGCGCTCCGGAGCCGCATACAAAACCGTCACATTCTGAAAATTCATTTTCAGTCGTTCATAGATTAACTTAACACCTTATCCAAATGACGGGTTCTAACATTTTTAATTTACGTTTATTAACGATTGTACAGATACATTTATGAGGAATTGTTCAATCAATTTCTTTCTTTGGGTGTGCATTACAAAAAAAAAATGGATAAGTGTTAATTGGCTTTTCAATGATTGTGCTGTACCAAAAGTAAGCTTAGAAATCTTCTTTGGCATAATTATCCCAAACGAAATGATTAGACAACATTATTGGGGGTGAGTTGTTGGTTCACGATTGAAGTAACTGTTACTGTTAAAAGATCTATTACACTATTTTTAGCCATGGGCGATAGACCTTAAAGAATTATGGGATCGCCGGTACATAATGTGTTAATGTTTAAATTTTCCAACATCTCTTTTAGATACTCACGAGAAACGCATTCGTTGTTCTTTCCCTCGACGAACCCAATCACGCATCTGCACCAAGCAGCGTGCTTATCAGGCTCACAGTATGCATTCGGTCCACAAGGTATGTTGTCGCAGGGATTCACGCATGCACCGTTCACACAGGCGAAAATGTTATCACAGTCATCGTTAGAAGAGCACTCGTTCCTCGGTAGAGCAACTCCTGTGCATCCACCACCATAAGGATCGCCCACGGTGCCCTTAGGACACTCGCAGATATGGTCACCCTTCGTGTTGATACAGTATGCACCGTTTCCACAAGGATTATTCGCGCATTCGTTCACATCCACACAACCGTGTTGCGGGTCTCCTTCGTAGCCAGCCTCGCACATGCACCTTGGTGGGTCGCTTGGAGTGCATTTCGCGTTGATACCGCACGGGAACCGATCGCAAGGGTCTGGAATTGCACAAAATTGCGTAAAAGGAATCCTGATACGATAAAATGATTTTTATAAAATACTTACTCTTGCAATTATTCCCATCAAGAGCATCAGTATAGAACGGCGGTGGACAGACGCATTCTCCGGGTTGCACGCATTTTTCGTTCGCCTTGCACTCGTTGTCGTTAGTGCATCTCTTCTGTGCAGGTGAGCAGAGACCATTGTAAGGGTCTCCACCGTAACCATGTGGACAGACGCATTGATGAGAGCCCGGTAAGTTAATGCACTCTGCACCGTAGCCGCAAACTTGGTGTCCAACGATGCACTCGTTTATGTCTGCCAATTGATGCATACTTGTTAATATCTATGAAAGGGAACGTTGAGACAAGCGATCTATATACGTACCATCGCAAGAACCGTCCACCTTGGTCGTGTAGCCTTTAGGACAAGCACAGTAACTAACACCACCAGCGATCGTGATGCACTCTGCACCACTGGGACATTTTTCACCCTTGGAACAGCCTGCCAACATGCACTTGCCGTTGACGATCTTGTAGGGAGGCTGACATTGGCACTCGATGCTGTTGCATTCTGCAATGAGACAAGCGATTCATATTTCAAATTATAACGCTCAATACCTTTCTTTAAATAATATCCCAAATATTGCGTTATAATTATACTACAGATTTCATGCATGTATGAAAGAAACGAGCTGAATTTAAAACGGTACAAGGATTAAGAGACTTTAACACTAGGTTTACGGAGCACTAAAATTGATTATTTTACATTGCTTTATAAAAATAATAAAATTGTATTTAGTTAGATCTTCAGCGATTTTTATTGTAATATGTACACAAAAAAATAAATCTATTTAATAATTCCTCACGAATGTCTCCTTACACTCTTAATAATCGTAAATTAAAAATTTTTGAATCCGTCATTTTGACGGGCCCCGTAAATCTAGTGTTAAGAACGTCGATACTCCATTTTCGACTGATTAAGATTATTAAAGAAAAAAGGTAGCTTTAACACAACTATTGTGCCTTGCAGACGATGTAAATCATCTTTAATATACATTAAGATCCGCGATCTACTTATGATCAAATCATAAAAAGCGAATTGAATCAAACTGAAATTTCTTACCTTCGCAGAGGGAGAACGGGTTCCCATTGAATCCAGGTGGACATTGACATTCGTAGCTACCGGGCAGATTCTTACAAATGGCGTTGACGCCGCAAGCAGGCTTGTCCATGAGCTCCATGCACTCGTTGATGTCCCTGCACTTTCCAGTCTCGTGATCACGCGTGTATCCCCGCTGACAAATGCACACGCTGCTGCCAACGAACTCATCCTTGATGCACTGTTCCCCAGCTGGACAGGGTGTGCTAGGCCCACAAACGTGAGGAGCCTTCGATTCTTGACAGCCTCCGCTGTAAGGATCACCGGTGGTGCCGCTGGGACATTGACAGGAGAATCCACCGGGCTCGTTGTTGCAGATTGCACCCTGGGGACACGGGTTAATCGCGCATTCGTCGATGTCCCTGCAGCCTCCCTTCACTCCTGGCTTCCCTGTGTATCCGTTGCGACAGAGGCAGGTTGCCACGTCGTTTGACAGCATACAGTGAGCATTTGGACCGCACGACAGGTCTTCGCATGGATCTAACGAGCAAAATGGTTATGATAGTCGCATAAGTCTAGCTTCTAGCTGGTCATCTAGCTTGATGAATCCTTGCGTCATTGTTATAATAATATTTTGTGAACGAAGCTCAACTTCATTCAATGAAACTACCAGAAATAGTCTACTTCACATTTTTAACCACTTAGAGATTTAACATATTCTTGAAAGTATCTTCTCCAGATTTCCTTATTGTAAACAATCAAACAGCTTCCGACTTAAATTAGTTACCAGGAACTACAAAGCTAAAACTTTGAATGGTCAAAACCAAAATGGTCACAATCGTCAAAGGATCAAAATTAATTTTGTCATGCTTGCACGCTATCAATACAACAAAAATGAAAATTTTTCTCTTGACTCAACTTGATCAAAGCATTGCATATTTCGAAATATGATCTCACGATGCAGCTAAGTAAGTGCACTCACGTCTGCAGTCGTTTCCAACGTTGGGTTCAGGGCACAGGCACCTCTTCTGCGGATCGCAAATGGCGTTTCCGGGACAATCGTCGTCAACCTCGCAGGTAACTATGCCCACGCACTTAGTATAAGGATCAGGGTCCGGTATGGTGCCCTCAGGACACACACACGTGTAAGACCCTTCCACGTTCGTGCATGTGGCACCGTGGCCACAAGCGTCGTGTCTCGTGCATTCGTCTACGTCTGTAATTAAAAAGAACACTTGCCAGATACGATTTCCCTTGAATCCTCTAAGTGAAAGGCAGGAATTGTACCTAGGCACTGTTTGAAGGCGTTCCCAGAGTAACCGGACTTGCACTGGCAGCTGAATCCTCCCAGAGTGTTGGTGCAAATTGCATTTTTACCGCAGCGTCCCGAGGGGCCATTTATGGCGTCGCATTCGTTTATATCTGATTTTTAAAAAACATGTATAAGTTAATTCGACTGGTGTCTATGAGTGACATGCATTTGCGATGGTTATAATATTGTGTTTGAGGCGATAAAAATATCAAATTGATGTATTGTCATTATATGAAATTAAAAATTAGGACCGAAGATCCTTTATGCAAAGTCAAAGTTATGGTTATATATAAAAATTTATTTCCCAGCTACAGCATGTCTATAAATGGCAAACAAAATAGTCGCATTCTTATTCTTTAAAATGTACACTGTTTTATGTTTCACTGATACATTTTTGTCACAAATACACAAACTCCGCAGTCTAGTTGCTGTGCTTGTATATTTGGAGAACTTCTGACGTTATCGTTGATTGGATTGCGGATTTTATGCATTTATGGGAAAAATGTGTGATTTGGAGAAATAGAAAGATTAAAATAATCAAAGATCCCCAATCTAATAATTATAACAAACGTTTCAAGGATCTCAGGATACTAACCGACGCATCCAGCTGCGATGTCGTTCGGGTTGAAAGTCCAGCCGTCCTCGCAGATGCAATAGGCTTCGTGGCCGTCAGCCTTGCAGTACGCGTGGTCCCCGCAAGTGACCTCGTCGCAAGGCGCTGCACAACAAAACGCGATCACTGTATTCAGCCCTATGTAATTATTGGCCGGGCATCGGCCGAAAACAATTACTTCGCGTTAGTTTACCTTTGCAGGGTATGTGCGGCGGCGTTCCTACAAAACCGGACTCGCACTCGCAGTGATAGCTTCCTCTCGTGTTGGTGCAAATCGACGAGGGCCCGCAGGGGTTCGAGAGACACTCGTCCTGGTCCACGCATTCTGCACCGACGGCCTTGAAACCGTTCTTGCAGAAACACTGGCCCTCGATGCACTCCGCGTTATTCACACAGTCGAAGTTCGACTTGCAGAGGGTGGTCACGTCAACCTACAACATTCATATCGTAAAAGTGAATCATAGGAGAATTGTTTCACGAATTCCACCGTTGATTGAAAGTTCAGTACCATTTTATAAATCGATGGAAACGGTGATAGGATAATAATTGCATTCATGTATAGAACCCTAGGAAAACTTTAGTAATATCTTAGTAAAATGTCCTTTAACCCTCGGACGGTGAGTCAGTCTTGTACTATAATAAGTGATAATGTTTACAGCCATTCGCTGTTTCATTTATCAATTTTTTAAATATATTTTTTAAAAGTGTAACTGAAAGTCTAACATTTAAAGTTGAACATTTAAGCTAACTCGATATTACATAGAAACAGACTAAATGTCCTACAGTTAAAGGTTTGAACTGTGAATTTCGATAGTTGCAGAAAGAATGAAACAAGAAAATTTAACTGAACATAGACGAGTGGTTTAAAGGTTTTAATCAGCAATGTACTTGTAACCTAAAATGAACCAGTAGTAATTGAATTACCTGTTCACAAGCGACTGTCGGACTGGAGTTGGCACTGTACCCCGGTGGACAGACGCAAGTGTATCCAGGATCTGCATTCTTGCAAATCGCGTACCTTCCGCAAGGATTCTCCAATGCCGTGCATTCGTCGATATCTAATCGTTATTTGAAAAATACGTATTATTAAAAGTATTATATACATCTGACGTACCAGCTAGTACACCAATATTGTGCTGGACTTTATACAAACAGTGATTTCTACACTATTCACCGCGTGTTCGGACTTTTAACTCTCAATAGGCGTTTCTTCGTGGTCTCTGTATTAAATATATTCTCTTTATGTACTCTAATATATTATTTTCCTGTAGGTACACTAAAAACCTTCACTTGTATGTACTCTAAAAATCTCTTCCTATATGTACTCTAAAAACCTTTTCTTGTATGCAATTCTATACTTCTATAATGAACAATGGTTTAAACAATGATTAAAATCAAGAGGACGCTCGCTCATGCCAATTCTTGCGGATATGTTTCAATTTACTTCAGAAACTAAAAATGCAAAAAAAGAATATTATTTCGCCGTGCAATAGAATGTCTTTTTCCTAAAAAAATTAGAAAGTTTGCTTTTAATATAGAATTAGGGAACGTAAAATACGAGAAACACCTATTAAGAGTTTGGAAAAAATCGAACATCGTAATTGGTTAATGTGAATCGTTAAATATTTAAGAACAGACTGCAGATCTTTACGCAAAATTATAACTTCTTGAAACAAAATCTAAAGGACCAGGAAACAGTTAGCTTTCAATTCATTTCCGTCCTTAAGAATTTCGAGAACTCTATTCCTTAAGAACTCTAAACTAAGAGAACATCATCCTTAAATTCTTTTGGCGTGCTCTCTGTTTCGCGTTTCGCGCAAGCGCACAGGATCCACAGTCAATTGAAAATTAATTTGCTAGCACCATGTTACTCGAGAATACACGGTAGGAGATAGACAGTGAGTGTCGGTAGCTAACCGCTGCATCCCTTAAACGGGTCGCCGGTGTAGTCCTGCTTGCAGCTGCACACGAAGCTGCCGATCGTGTCGGTGCACTCGGCGTTCTCGCCGCAAGGGTTTCTCTCGCATTCGTTCACGTCTGTTAATCAACACGGTTAATCGCACGATGAGTATTATTAATGATCGCCTCCGGCAGGGCAGGAGTTTTGTCTTAGAAGAGCGGTGCGCGTCTTAGAGAACGGAGAAGAAAACGAAGAAAAAAAAACTTTACAGGGAGTGAGACTGACTTTCGCATAATGTTAGTCCTCGACCGATGAAGCCCTGGGTGCAGATACACTTGTACGATCCGGGGACGTTGATGCATCTGGCGTTCGCCGCGCATGCATCCGCTCGACCGCACTCGTTCACGTCAATGCAACCGTGGGTGGGGTCCATCTGATAGCCGGGCCTGCATCTGCACTCGAAACTACCCTCCGTGTTCACGCATTCGGCGTCCCCGCCGCACGGCGTGCCCTCCTCGCACTCGTTTACATCTGTTAGTGACGGTTAGTGGCATGATTTACTCGAGTTCGTCGAGTAGATGCTGATCGTAGTCTGTTTTCCCATAGAAGAGACCCGAAGCTTATCAACAATCGCTGCGGACTTTATGCAATTATGAAAAAAAAACGTGTTGGAAAAATTTGATACAAAGAGAAGAATCGGGAGATATATCGATTGGGGCTGTTACTTTCCTTCGAAGGTCGAAGATTTCCAGTTAACGGATAAAAGAAATAAATTTTCATAATTTGTTTCTATATTCACTATCTGAATTATTTCAATAATTTATTGTTAGGATAATATATTTATAATTTGAATTATCCTTTTGATAGAAAATTATTAAAATAATTGTTTAAATAAATAATTTTTACAATTTGTTTCCATATTCATTATTTGAATTAATTCAATAATTTATTGTTCAAATAATTGTTCAGACAATGTACACGTATTTACATCATTAATATAGGAACACATTTCTATAGAGTATAAAAATTTATAATCTACAGAAATTTTTATAATCTATAGAAATGTGTTTGCACATTCATTATATAAATACTTGTACATTCTTTAAATAATTATTTTAACAATGAATTATTGAAATAATTCACATAATGTATATAGAAACAAAATATGAAAATTTATTCATTGAAACCATTATTTTAACAATAAATAATTGAAATAACAATTCAAATAATGAATATAGAAACAAATTATAAACATTTATTTTAACAGTGAACTATCGAAATGATAATTCAAATAATATATATATTATTTTAACAATAAATTATTGAAATAATTCAAATAATAAATATAGAAACAGATTGTGAAAATGTATTTATTTAAACAATTATTTTAACAATGTGCTATCGAAAGGATAATTCAAATTATAAATATATTATGTTAACAATAAATTATTGAAATAATTCAAATAGTGAATATAGAAACAAATTATGAAAATTTATTTCTTTTATCCGTTAACTGGAAACGAATCGAAGGTTCGAAGTTTCCAAGTGTCGAAGCTTTGAATCTTCGAACCTTCGAAACTTCGATTTTCATCACCTTCGAAGTTCCCTTCGTTCCTTCAAATCCTTCGAAGCTTCGAAGAGTCGAAAAAGTAACAGCCCTAATATCGATGTGTAATCTTCAACTTTTCTCAAATTATTAATGGAAGAAGAAAGTTTCTATTTGATTTTTACGTCTTGCAATATTAATGGAGACAAGTTTTGTTTTGCAGTCTGAACTTGCAATCTACTTAACTACATTGGTAATAGCTGTCCAATCTACTTCCAATGGCCAGTCTACGGGCGCACGCAGGATGCACCAAAGCACGTTAATTTTGTTGAGTAATAAAGAAACTCACGAACAATATAATAGCCACGATTACAACAGAAGATACGAGTACAACATTATTTAGCGATTTTCTATCTAATTTGTAAAACACAAGGATTGCTTTAGCGACTCTAAACGTTTGGTGAACAACTACAGTCCACTAAATTAAGATGATTTAGCAATACGATACGTTTAGCAATTTTTATACAAAGTCTGCGGAACATCTTTGTTCAAAATAGTATAAATCGATACACAATCGGGTTGGGACAATGAAATTCTAAAGATATGTATATTGAATCATGGAGATTGTGTTAAAAGGGTTGGTATTCGTCCACCGTGACGGTCTCAAGTCCCTCCAATGGAAAAACAGACCACAATCGTGTTATACGAATGGTCACGCTGCCGCGAGTAAGACAAACTTCACTCGCGGGAACGAATTTGTTACACTATGAATGTTAACGCGAGCGATATTATTAACGAAGCGTGGACACTGTTATTCGAGGAATATTCATTCACTCGTAATCGTTCTCTATGTACAGAGGAGGATCTCCCTTGGTTCTCACATTCGCTCACTTACCGTCTCGTGAATGCATTACGTCTACCGGAAAGCTCTGCTATGTTTCCTGATTACGGTTACCGCTACTGCGTACACTCTGGCTGTAAACATTTATTGCCTCGGTTTCGCAGTTTCCACCACAAAAGATACGACCAATGCCAGTGTCAAAATAGAAGCGGTAAAGTGATGTTTGGCAACAAGGTGCATTCGTAACGTTGCACATTGGGAGAAAAGCGGCATAACAGCACACAATATTGCTAAATGTTCAAAGAACCGGTCTGGTTCTAATCGGTACCATCGAAGTGATCGAAAGTCTATTAAAACAATATGTGACAGTAATGAGCTTTCTGCTATACCTATTTTGTCAAACTATATTTGGGAACTGGACGACTGCCAGCGGTTATAAAAGTTCCATACATTTTTAGAGTATTAACCCTCGTACGTTCCTCAGGGTAAAAATTCACCCATTTAAAATTTCTTATACAGGGTGTTCACGCTATTACTAGCCAGCGTTTTTCTTGCAAATAATAAATATTAGAAAAAATGAAGGAGGAAAAAGTAATTCTATTTTTTGTATCTGCACTATTTTCATGAAAATGTCGGAGACCCCTAATTTTTGTAAATGGAATGCTATATATTTTTGCATACCATATGAAAGCGTGTATCAATACAAATTCATGCGTATACGATACAATGACCTTCAAGATCATAAAAGGTCAGAAATGAAAGAAACATTTTGAACAATTTGTGAATGAATCTTTACGAAATATTACGTACGAAATATTCAAAATTGTGCTGCCATTTGTGACCTTGTATGACCTTGAAGGTCATTGTGTTGTATACGAATAAATTTCTCTTGACACACGCTTTCATATGGTATAAAAAAATATATGGCATTTCATTTAAAGAATTGAAGGTCACCTTCATTTCTAAGAAAATAGTGCAAATACAAGAAAATTACATCCGCCATTATGTTACGTAACAAAAACAGTATTACTTTTTTCTCTATCATTTTTTTCTAATATTTATTACTTGCAAGAAAAACGCTGGCTAGTGATAGCGTGAACACCCTGTATATTGTCAAACGATTGATTTATTTGTGTCCGTGTTGTGAGATCTATTTCTTTTAAATGTGACGTTATAAATGAAATATATTTTGTTGCTTTAAGCTGTAAAGCAAAAATGATTGAAATTTGAATCTTGGAATACTCTATGCAATTTCTGCGGAACGTATGAGGGTTAATAAAAATACATTGTTAAAATATTAATATAAATCAATGAAAAACATTCACCAAAAATAAAACAATATAATTACTATAGACAAGGAATTATATAACAATAGTATAAGCAAGTAGCAAGTATACCTCGTAACTCTCCGACGTGAAAGTGTTAAAACGGTTCATAATAAACCGATGAACTAAAATAGTATTTCTAGATGAAAAGACCGTTAAATTCGCAATCTGAAATCGGACATTGCATATAGGCTATCCTACTATTTTATAACAGACTTTCTTGGAATCACGAAGCAGGTTAAAAGGCTCAACTTTATCTTGTACGACATCATATTCGTATAAGGCAACGTTCGGTAGTACCATTGCTATTTCATAAATGAATGTACTTCCTTGAAATGCCAAGGCAAGGTAAAAGGCTCAACTTTAAAGCTCAACTCTATCTTGTTCGTATAAGGCAACGTTGGATAATACCATTACTATTTTATAAATGAATGGACTTCCTTGGAACGACGAGCCAGGCTAAAAGGCTCGATTATATGCAATGTTAGTCCAGTTTTATGAACGCAGCGTGCAAGTGTTCCAAGAGACATGATCGCGATGCGACCAGAGCTTTCCGGTAGGTCCGACGCAACGGCCAGGCCAAGGATTCGGTCCTAATCCGTGCGGACACGCGTGGTTACCATATCGTTACGGATAATTAGTAGCCGTGTTACTCACCGTGACAGCCCAGCCAAGGATCGCCGCTCATTCCTTCCGGGCAGGAGCAACGGAAACTGCCGTGCACGTTTGTGCACTGAGCTGAACGACCGCAAGGGCTGCGCGAGCACTCGTCAATGTCCACGCATTCCTCTTCGGGTTCGCCGGTATAGCCCTCGGGACATTCGCACCTGTGGCCCCCGGGCAAATTCACGCACAACGCGCCCCTTCCGCAAGCGCCAGTGTATTCGCATTCGTTTACGTCGATACACTGCGCAGAAACAATCGGGTACCCGATGCAATAAGGATCTCATGTTCTCACCGAACCTAACCGTACAATATCTTTGCATCGATGATAACGATGACTAAACTGCGGATCTTTGTGCATAATCAAAATTGTTCCAAGTCAATTCTCAAGAAACGGAAGTTCACACTAACCGTACCACGACCGATCAAATTATCGGTTTTACACTTCTTATTTCATAATTGTTGGAATTATAAAGATGCTTCCATTAGAAAGTATTAAATAAAATTATACAAAATTATTAAATCTAAATAAATTGAGTTTTATCATTTTTATGACGCAACCCATGCCAATCACATTTTTACTCGGTACGGTTAGTGTTAAATGAAGATGCATTTTCTCTTCTATCTACCGGAAGCCTATTAACCGGCTCTTCAATAAATGTGAAGTACCAAATGGAAGCTTAAAAATCTTCTTTTACATAATAATCCCAAATGAAATGATTAGATTACATTATTGAGGGTGAGAAGTTTATGTTACTGTTGAAGGCTCTAGTAAAAAATCGTCGGTCATGGGCCATAGACTTCTAATGTATTAAAAAGTAAAAATTAATATATAACAAGATGTTTAAATTTTTCTGTCTTTTTATTCTTGTATTTGACCTCTATTCATTTTTATCGTAAATGGATGAAATCGGCAGTCTAATCATAACCAAATACTCACGCTTTCGTACGGGTCCCCTGCGAAACCCTTCCGGCACGAGCAAGTGTAATTCCCTGGTGTGTTCTGACAAACCGTGTTATCGCCACACGCGCCAGATATCGTGCACTCGTCGACGTCATCGCATTGCACTTCGCCGTTCCCGATGTAACCCGGCTTGCATTTGCACAAGTAGTTCGACGGCAGGTTGCAGCACTCCGCATTCTCCACGCATCTCGCGGCCAGCACCGGGTTGTCGCACTCGTTGATGTCTGAGGGCACGCAATCATGCTAGAAATGCACCTAGGAGTCCTAAGAAACTCTCTCTACCCTGACGGCTTTGAAAAATCCCATCTTTTTCCTTTTGCTCTTTACTACAATTTTTTTAGCTATAATATAAGTTCAGTAAGTTTTTCTTTTCGTACGAGATTCTGCAAACATTGTTTTTTAATTGTTTACTAAGTTACAACCCTCTGATCAAGATACTTTTTGGTTGGCATCCTCTTCGGGTATGCTTTCTCTATTACACATATTTTGAAACATTATTGTAATTGTGATTTTTGAATCACAAAAAATTAGATGGATAACGAAGGAAGTAAGGTACTTAGAAACTAATATTTTTAACACCTCTATATAGATAATTGCTCAGTGTTCACGTTGGAAAATTGTGTTTTATGAAAATCATAATTGAGGAATGGATAAAACGTTTCTATTGGACAAAATCACTATTTTTGCATATATGTATGTATTCTCTCTGAAAACGAATAAGAAAGATGTATAATGAATACCTTGTGAAACTGATATTGTTTAGCATTTTTATAATGAATATAATGTGGTACTGAGATGTTTACCATTTTTACAATGAATGCAATGTAAAACTGACACGTTTACCATTTTTACTGTGAATACAATATAAAACTGACATCTTCGCCATTTTTAAAATACCTCATCCATAAATTCACAAATGTTTCGCCCCAAAGAGTAACATTCTAACAATTTTGTTAACCGTGACATCCAAGCCAACATAACAACTATAACAAACCCAGCAACGCCCCTAAAAAGCTTTTTAAAAAATCCAATCAGATTATCATTCTTCTAAAAAGCTTCGTAAAATCTTGGCGACTTGAATTGAGAGTTAAAATTCGTAAAAAAAAAAATTTTAAAAAACGTTCTAAAAAAATCTCACACTTTCTGGACCGTCAAAGCAGTAAGATCCATTAACACTAGAACCACTGAACAAGTCATAAACAATTACGGCAATTATAAAAATATTTTCATCAGAAACTTTCAAATGAATTCCTTCAGTGAAGCAGATATTACAATCAAAATTGTACGAGGTCTGGATAGATGCAGTCTTGTCATTATTAGAATGCGATATACAACAGACCCATTTATTACTCGGTAGTTCTAGTGTTCAAAAATAAGTATAGAAAATATCGCATACCTTCGCAATGGAAACCGTCGCCTTGGTAGCCGGGGAAACAGGAACATTGAAAGCTACCGAGGGTGTTCGTGCAGTGCGCGAATATATCACAGGGTCGGTATTTGCACTCGTTTTCGTCTGTAACGGAGTTCGCGTTCGCATTAAAGATTATTGTCGCCGTTCCTCTCCGATGCCGGGCTCGTAAAATCTAACGGTATCTGTACGTGCGGTTAGTGTATACCCCTTCAGAAAGAGATGTCTATAAAGGCGTAAGTGTAATAGGTGGTTGAACGCAATATAGCAATCTGCCCTCCGGATACACTCTCGAGTGGTAACTCGAAACCATTGATTCGGCTGCTGAATGGAGCAGTGAAATCACAGGAAGAAGGAAACGAGAAAATATTCTTATTTGTTCGCTGATTGCCTATCCTGTTTCTCGTGTCCATCGCACACGAATGCATCCTTCCTTCTTCGTGGCTCGGTAAATTTCATCGTTTACAAACTTACAGGCTTAGGCATTACAAGGCTAGGTAACGAAGATTACACCGCATCTGTCCATGAACGTTTAGACACGCGTGGAGGGCTTCGATAAAGAACATGTTCTTGTTACGACCCCTCCAATTACGTTAAAACTGCCGATAGTTCATTAAGAGTAATCTCTGTTTTCTTAATTACTTTTTCAATGTAATGAAGATGTAACGTCGAATCATCTGAAGCAATTCTAATCATGAAACTGCGGATTTTATACGCTTACCACAAAAATAAGTAGATAATGTCTCAAATAACAAAAAGGTTAAAAGAATTTGAAACACCTGATGTATTATTTTCAACTAGCTAAGATTATTGAGAACATAAATAAATGTGTAGCTCCTGTATCTTGCTAACAAGACAATTTTTATTTTACATAAAAATCCGCTGTCTACTTGTCACGTTCGCAACATCTGTTTTCATCCAAATTCAATTATTGCGAACATTAACAAAAAGAATTATATATTATAATGTTTTACTGACTGTAATTATTGGAACAGTTTTAGAGATTAAAAATATTGTTAGGGAACGACGTTGGGTGAAATTTCCGTTATCTGCTTTCGCATCGCGCACGTCTATGCAACAAAACAAGCTTAAAATCTCAAGAAAACTAACCTTAATTTCTTTAATCTCCAAAATTAATATTTTTATAAACTATTTCTTGCAAATAATGAACAGTCCTAATGAATTAATTTAAAAAATTTTATTTTACTTCTTAACAATTCATTCTTTTTCAAGTACCTATGGTTTTCAAGTGCCGGGGGTTTCATATTTTTTGAAGAGGTCACACGTGTCCAAATATTTCTAGACAGTAAAGTGCGAGTATTTGAGTATACTGACCTGGCACCTGGCAATTGCAACCGCCAAAACCGTCGTTGCAGTGACAGACCGAGTCCAAGCAAACGCCATTCAGGCACCTGGTCCCGTCCTCTTTTGTGCAGTCATCTAATCGCGCGGGAACAAAAAAGAAAATCAATTCCGATCTGGTCGTAGGTAAACGATCGAAGATAATCCCCTTAGTCATCGGCAGCGGAAGACGCTCGCCGATAGACCCATCGATTACCCGACGAGTAATTTGTTTCCCAGCGATTGCGTAAAAGAGCTTCGAAGGCCGTTCACGATGGGAAGCGAATAAAAATCAATGTCGTCGATCTATCCCGCCGGATGAACGCTCGACAAAATACGGAGAAACGCGATACTTGATAATCACAGTTACGATAATCGCTCCGTACCACTTATACTTGCTCTGGAAGTGCACTCGATTGCCCCCAGGAGCAATAACAAAAAATAAAAATTCAAAACCCATTTTTTACAAGACACAATTATATGACTACATTTTAATCTAATCTCTTAAAAAGATTATCAATTTTTAGTGGAATCTATAAAAGGGCCGACGAAAAATTCAAAATCACTGAATCGCTACACTTCTTGCTCAAATAAAAAGAATTCGATCTCAATCGCGGGATTCCAAATGGTCCCGGGAATAATGACATAACGTGAAAAAGTCCTCAGCAGGGACTTGTAACGGTATGACGACCGAGGTAGACGACAAAACGACGCGATTTTCCTCAACTGCAGTGCTCGTCATAGGACGATGCGCTTTTCCGCGCATCCTTGCTCGACTCACCTGTGCACTTGAGTCTGTCGCGTTGCTCGTCCGTGCCTTGGTAGCAGTCAACATTGCTGTCGCATAGCTTGGACAACTCGAGAAGCTGTAGCACGTCCGTCGACTGGTTTACCTGGCAGCCGAAGTAGCCGTCCTCTAGGTTCAGAAAGAATACTTCTCTCCTGGGTCCTCGGCCAAGTCCTCTGAGAGATTCGGCCTTTGGTTCAAACAACACAGAAAACAATTAGAAATTTGAGGCTTTCACTATTTGGCATCATACGAATCTCACTGTTAAGCATTTCGGGTGCAAACCTAGTAAAATTATTTTGCCAACGTTTCGCAAGCATTGCAGCCAGCTTCATCAGGGAATCGAGGACACCTGACTGACAAAATAATTCCACTAGGGTTACACCTGAGAGACTTAACACTAGAACTACCAACAGCTAAACGAGAATATATTTCTTTATAATAATAACAGAATTTAATTTATTCAGATTTAAAAGAAGTATATTAAAAAATTGCTAAAGAAAATATTTCTATAACTTCACGAATTGTGAAAGAAAAAATCTGAAACCCGTCGATTTGACGGGCTCGATAGCTCTAGCGTTAACAGTGCAGAAAACAATGATTCAACAATTCTCTGAAAATGCGATCGCTTCAAGGAACATTGCGATACTCACTGGACACAAGGACAGAAGTATCCACACCACCAACGGCCAAAGACGTTTCATCTTGACTGCAACAGAGAAGAGGACAGATCGATCACAGCTCGGTTCAGCGCATCTCGGTGAATGATGATGTCAATCGGACGACGCGCGATAACAAAAAAGAGCGCACGACATTGATTGTATCGTTACGACACCGGCATGGCACGGCCGACGATTTTCGACGGTTTCCTGAATTACATTCGTCCAATTACATCATCGATGTCGGTCTCGCTCGAACGGATGCCCTTCGCGAAGCACAGAGCAAACACAGACACCTCGGTCTCTCGGCTCCGAGAGCACGGTGTAATAAGATTTTTGGAATCACTCGTGCGCGACCAGGCCGCGGCGTCCGAGATTACGCTCGAACGGGCCCGCAGCTAGAAGGATTATCGAAGAAAACGCCGACTTCCCTGTGGCGAATCGATGAAAAATCCGCTGTTCGCCGCCGCGACCGTAAGAAACCGACTGGTTCTTGCCCCGTAAAACAGGGGAACACGATGCAGAGCTGGGGCACCTGTCCGACAGACCGGCAGCACGCCGTCACTTCCGACCCCCTCACGAACCAACCCGAACATAACTATATCGGCTTACCTTTTTAGCCCGGGCCCTAAACCGCCCAACTCCTTGGTTACATCGTGTTTTGAAATGTGAGTAGCTCCAGACACAACATTGCATAATAAGCTCCAGAAGATGAGGAAAGGGAAAGAGCGAACTTGAACTAATGGATTCCATTTTGTTTCGTTTCGTTTGACAGTGATCAAATTATTAAAGCCACTTCACAAAAGACTAAATGAGTCAATCTTTATGTGAATTGCTAGCTACACTAAATACTTGCAATTTTTATAAAATAGCATACCGTCACTTCCGACCCCCCTCACCAACCAACCCGAACCTAACTACATCAGCTGACCTTTTTAGCCCGGACCCTAACCTCCCAATTCCCTGGTTACATCGTGTTTTGAAATGTGAGTAGCTCCAGACACAATATTGCATAATGAGCTCCAGAAGATGAGGAAAGGGAAAGAGCGAACTTGAACTAATGGATTCCATTTTGTTTCGTTTCGTTTGACAGTGATCAAATTATTAAAGCCACTTGACAAATTTAGACTAAATGAGTCAATTTTTATGTGAATGGCTAGCTACACTAAATGCTTGATATTTTTAAAAAATAGCACACCGTCACTTCCAACCCCCCTCACCAACCAACCCGAACCTAACTATATCGGCTTATCTTTTCGGCCAGGGCCCTAAACCTCCCAATTTACTGGTTGCATCGTGTTTTGAAACGCGAGGAACAATATTGCATAATGAGCTCCAAAAAATAAGAAAAAGGAAGGAACGAACTGGAGCTTATGGATTCCATTCCGTTTCGTTCCGTTTAACAGTGATAAAATTATTAAAGCCACTTCACAAATTTAGACTAAAAGAGTCAATCATTATGTGAATGGCTAGCTGCACTAAATGCTTGATATTTTTAAAAAATAGCACACCGTCACTTCCAACCCCCCTCACCAACCAACCCGAACCTAACTATATCGGCTTATCTTTTCGGCCAGGGCCCTAAACCTCCCAATTTACTGGTTGCATCGTGTTTTGAAACGCGAGGAACAATATCGCATAATGAGCTCCAAAAAAGAAGAAAAAGGAAGGAACGAACTGGAGCTTATGGATTCCATTCCGTTTCGTTCCGTTTAACAGTGATCAAATTATTAAAGCCACTTCACAAAAGACTAAATGAGTCAATCTTTATGTGAATTGCTAGCTACACTAAATGCTTGATATTTTTAAAAAATAGCACACCGTCACTTCCAACCCCCCTCACCAACCAACCCGAACCTAACTGTATCGGCTTACCTTTTTAGCCAGGGCCCTAAACCTTCCAATTTCCAGGTTGCATCGTGTTTTGAAATGCGTGTAGCGCCGAACAAAATATTGCATAATGAGCTCCAGAAGATGAGGAAAGGGAAAGAGCGAACTTGAACTCATGGATTCCATTTCGTTTCGTTTCGTTTGACAGTGATCAAATTATTAAAACCACTTGACAAATTTAGACTAAAAGGGTCAATCTTTATATGAATGGCTAGCTAGAATGCATTCTTGCAATTTTTATAAAATAGCTCTCGGTCACTTGCGACCCCCACACCAACCAACCTGAACTTAACTGTATCGGCTTACCTTTTTCGCTGGCCCCTAAACGTGTTTTGAAACACGAGAAACGGCGGGACACAATATTGCATAATGAGCTCCATACAATAAGAAAAAGGAAGAAACGAACTAGAGCTCATGGATTCCATTTCGTTTTGATTCGTTTCGATTGACAGTGATCAAATTATTAAAGACACTTGACAAATTTAGACTAAGAGTCAATCTCTATGAGCTAGCTACACTAAATGCTTGCAATTTTTATAATATAGCTCTCGGTCACTTGCGACCCCCTCACCAACCAACCCGAACCGAACTGTATCGGCTTACCTTTTTTAGCCCGGTCCCCAAACCTCCCAGTTTCCTGGTTGCATCGTGTTTTGAAACACGAGAAGCTCCGGGCACAATATTGCATAACGAACTCTAGAGAATGAAGGAAGGGAAAGAGCAAACTGGAGCTCATGGATTCCGTTTCATTATGTTTGTCTTAGAGTGATCAACTTAATTAAGCCACTGGATGAGTTTGCATTAAGTTGATTAATTATTATGTGAATGGTTAGCTACAATGAATTCTTCTCATCACTTAAATCTTTATTATTTCTGTAATGTATTTTATGATGTATCACATTGCAAATATACGTTTGACATCATAATTGAGCATCGTTATTCGCCACATAGAAAATAAATGTATTTTTCGTACTGTGGCTCTAGTAATTTGACCACCAAGTATATTATGTACAAAGACGGTGACGATTTCGAAAAAATGTATTAAAAGAAATTCTTCTCAGATGTATGAAAAGATATACTTATATCTTTGAAATCAAGGTTAAATAGCTGAAAAATAATACTCATATGTATGAGTTCTAAAACTTCAAGTGCCAATTTTAGAACAAATAATTGTGAAAGAGTTAATAGAATCCTTAAATACGGTTGTATCACTTTTGGATTCAACTAGAAGCAACCGTCTTCATTTAAGCTTTAAAATGTATCTGTGACCATAAAATCATCTAACTCGTAGCTTGAAGTACGCTATAATTATGATTTCTTGTTATTTTATTTTAATCGTTAAAAAATAGTGTACACAACTCGTATTTATGATTTATGAACAATCCTAGAAAGTTTAAGGTACTACTTCAAATTAAAATGTATCTACCACTACAAAATTAATCGACCTCTATACTTTAAGGGTGCCAAAATGTCAGGTTAATTTAATTGGCTTATTTCGAATCTAACAACTTAACACATTATTTACTGGCGATTATTTCATAATTTTCGAGCATTTATAGCCCATGGCTAGGAATGTTTAAACAGATCTTTCAATAAGAATAGCTATTTCAATCGTGAGCCAACATGTCACCCTCAGTAGCGTAATCTAATTATTTCGTTTGGGATTATAATGAAAAAAGAATTTACGAGATTATATTGAAAAGCCAATTAATAGGCTTCCGGTAGATAAAGCGTTAAGATTCAAGAATAAAGAGCGCTCTGTACTCCGAAAAATTAAACAACAGAGTCAGCGTACCCAGGAGAATCACCGATTTAAAAGAAACATCGAACAAATGTCTGTGACAAACGAGAGGTTGCGAAACCGTGTATTAGCTGTTTACGGAAAGGATACGCATCCTTCCGAGATATGTCCTGGAACGCGACCATCAGCAATAGTCTAAGAACCCATAAGCATAACCCCCACCAAGAGATTTCGCGTTGGCCGGAAGTATGATTTTCAAGGGTCACCGGTGCACGTGATTCGCGGAAGCCGCGTTTACGTGCGGCGCGCTTATGGCAAACGCTCGAACGGGCGCATGGTACGCAAGCGAAGAAGCTCTGGGTGCACGTCGCACAATAAGTCAGCTCTGACGATCAACCGCGCCGTGAAATGTTAACGACTGTGCCTCGCGCAGAGGAAAGGAAGATTCGTCAAGAAGTAGAAGAAGAACAAGAAGAACAAGAAGAAGGAAGAAAAGAAAGAAGAAGATACGAGCGACAGGAACGCTGGAGAGCGAGGGAAGAGCTCCCGGTGGAACGCCGACAGGAAAAAAGACAAGAACAATTAACAGAACGAACGAGAGGAACGCAGAAAGTCGGGAAAAACGAGGAGAAAGGAAAGAGAGAGAGGGAGAGATAGGGAGAAGCGAGGAGGAAAAGGTGGAAGATCGCAAGGAGGAAAATGTTGAAGAGGGAAAGGAGTTGCGAGTACAAGACAAGAACTATGGAGCATGGAGTTGCCAGCAGTGATGATGGTTGTCGATTCTGTGTCTAGTATGTTTTCGATTTAGCCTTGATCTTGATAGATCTAGATGCGTAATGGCCCATCTGCACGATATTCTTAACAGTCTTTGAAACCGAGGTTAAAGAAAATGAAAGTTGACCATCTACATAGAAAGAGTTTTCCTACGAAGAGGATTTTATTTTATCGAATATACGAATCTGCTTAACCCACTTCCATCAAGCTGATGTATTTTTGTTCGCACGTAGCATGTTGCAATCAATGTGAAACAGGGGCGTGTTCTACACTTGCATTTGCTAACCATGTTTCTCCTGCATGCACAGGTGTTTCATTTTTTATTTTCGATGAAACAGGTAAACGACCATTGTAACAATCAGCCAAGTATCACTATACAGGCTAGAATACTAATACTACAATCTTCCTTCTGTAAAGAATACTATAGGACGTCATCTCCAAAGATAGCATTTTCATTTGACGTTTGCATTATGTCTTATTCCTGTTACTTCTATGATTCGTTTAAATTTATTGGACCACTATTAACATGCTCAGTAAATTTGTTTAATATATAAATACATAGAAGCTCTCTCAATCCATGCACCGTATGCTGAGCCATTTGTATTTCCTCATTAAATTACGCTTTTCATCTACAATTTTTAATTCTCGAGAAACGGAGGTTGAAGCTAGAATGATTCGCAATGAGAAAAATTTGATGTCATCAGACCAGATGGATGAGTCTGTTCTCAGATTGTTCCAGGTGATCGTTATAGGCGTGGCAAGTCCATAGCAGCACAATGAATTCCTTTCGAAGAGGAATTCTCGCGCGAAAGACGCAAAGGCTAGTCGGAGCGCGGTTTAACCAGTTTTCGGATTGCGGGATGCCAGAAACGAGAACCCGGCGCGACGGTCGCGGAAGAAGCTTTACGACGAAGGGAGGGCCTTTATATCGTCGAAATGGCCGGGTAAATTTCTGGAACGTATCGTTGATACTGCTTCGAGTGATACTGTAGGCGCGTTGAGCCCGTCGCTAACGAGCGCGAGGCTCGAGGAGCGAGAAAGAGGAACGGGAAAGAGGAGGACGGAGGACGCGGAGGAACGTAATAAAGGAGGGCGTGCGAGTGCGATGCACCTGTGGCTGTGGCCCTCCTGCCCCTCCGCAACAGCTTGCACTGACCACCACTGCCTTCTTGTACCCTTAACTCCTCGACAAGTACCAGCAAGACAGCTGGCAATCCGGACAGACCAGTCCTCGCCCTCGCCACGCTGATTTTCGTCACGGAAATTGGCCACCCCACTGTTCAAATAACGAATTTCAAATGCATCGATACCGGCCATGCCGTTTCCGTAATTTCATGCGAACCACGCTCGCGGAAACGCTCGGCGAACCCCGCGTCGCGTCGCGTCGTTGTCGTAATAACACCGCACCATGAATTTTGAACGACCCCGGCTGGAATTCCAACATATAGACTCGCTATATTCGCGACCGATTTAATTTCGCAGAAATTTTTTGAGTCGGTAAGCGAAACACCTGGGTGGATCCCATAAAACCGAGTTATTTATGGGCTTATCGTAAAAAAGGCAAAATTTAAAAGAACTGGAGACTATTCATATATCATTTTCGACCTATTAAAATTCTTCAAGAAGGAAAGAAATTCTTAAATTGCTCTTGTTTCTTGTAACACATATGTAACATTTTTACTTTGCATATTGATCCGCAGTCTAGTTACAAGAATGGTCCGCTGTCCGAAGGTTAAAGTAACAGAGTTTCAATTTTGGTCTCTCTATGATCTATTTCAGAAAACAGTCAATATACGAAGTCATAATATTTATCCATTTTCGTCCTGTCCTGCATGTCTGAAGTAACAGAAGTGGATAGCAATTATGACTTCGCATATTGATTGTTTTTTTAAATAGATCATAGAGAGATCAAAATTGGAACTCCGTTACTTTAACCTTCGGACAGCGGACCATTCTTATAACTAGACTGTGGATCAATATGCAAAATAAAAATGTTGTATATGTGTTAGAAGAAACAAGAGCAATTTAAGAATTTATTTCCTTCTTGAAGAATTTTAATAGGTCGAAAATGATATATGAATAGTCTCCAATTCTTTTAAATTTTTGTCGTGAATGCATAAAATTCACAGTCTATACGTACAATTGGTAATGTTTAGAACCATTCACTGCTTTATTTATCAATTTTTTGAAACATATTTTTCAGCTAGTTCTATAACGATTTTAATACTCCCAAATTAGACCCCGACATGGCCATCCTTTTACATCCCACAAGTCCCACTTTCAATTTCTTTCTATAACATTATTAATACTTTCATTGATAAACAGCAAAATTATTGCAGATATTTATGTTCGTGAGTGATTACAGACTAATTCGCATTTGAGACATAAAAACATGCATCTGAACTATAAAATGCAACTACGCTGAATATCGTAGAAAATTTTGGTTATTGCCCATAAGGATTAAAAACTGCTTAAATTCCAAAATAATTTACTCTTGCATCGGCAAAAATGTTCCCAAGAAAAATTCGCAAAAATTACATGCTTTTGAGATTACTGCTGGTGGATGTTCCTCATAATTTTCATTCCACAGAGAAATGTACAAGTGTGCGGTTCGAGAGAGAGAAACACAGAGGTATTCGTTTCAAAAGGCTCGGAATTCCAGCATAAAATTGAAATCGCATCGTTTCGCGACATTTCACGCGTGCCGATCCGCGCGAATCCTGATCGCTTGGGAATCAGCTGTGTATGGTAGCAGAGATCTCGGGCTGCAACTGTTGCGAATGATCCTCCGCGCTGCATACGGCTGCACACAACTGCATACAGAAACAGCAACAGTAGCAGAAGCCATTCGACACGCGGTCATTTCATGCAAATAACGGCTTGAAATTGCGCTCCGCGGTGCTCGCAACTTTGCTGGCGCTGCTCGGTAAGGGTATCAACGAGAAATGTGTTACGGTGTCAATGATATCATCCGGTAGGCAGACAGAAGGAAACGATGACAAAACCTATCAATTAGTCGGCGACGCACACACACCGGGTCGGGCTGACACGCGTGCTTCTACAACCATAGTATAACCCGATGCCAATAACGCGATTCTCCCACGCGCAAACGATGTTGCAAAACTCCGAAGACAGAGCCTCGGCCGATGCAGAATTCGCCATACCGATTTTCCATGGCCTACTTAAGATCCCTTGAATCGCGTTCACTCGTTTCTCCGAAATCGCGCGATAAAACGGATCCGATAAAAGTGCCCAAAATATTTTTAATTCGGTCGTTTATATACGAGGCGTTTCACCTGAATCGATTCGTTTAATTAACCCGGACAATCATTCCCTTTGCCTGCGACGAAAGAAAATGACGTAAGAAAAATGTCTATGGATATCATTCTTTATATCCATTATTGACTCTTTCATGGTATTCCATATTTCATTGCATATACATGCACACAACTTTCTCCATTGCATGTTGCTGCTGACGTTAACTTGCATTCGTTTACTTATGTGTAACGGTGTGACCTTCATGTGACCTTGAACTTTATAATTCTCTAATTATAATTTGAAAGTTTGATTTTTACGTGTTACAGTTAAGATTATTGTGCATTCATTCATTCATTCATTATAATAACAGTACATGACCTTCAAATGACCTTGGACTTTTTAATTTTTTTATTATTTTAAATTTTCATTTTTAATTTTCATGTTTTAACTCCATGCTTCAGATTGCATAGTTTCGTTTTAATCGGTCTTTATATCAAATTTCAGGTTTCAGATACATTCCTCATAGTGTCACAGCTAGAGACGATAACTAGATGACCTGTTTTAAGTGGAATTTTAATAAGATAGGAATAAAATATCGACGTTTTTAAATTCTTATATACTTCCTGATGTTTTCAGCACCTTGGTTTAAGTAGAATATGAATAAGTTAGGAATAATATATCGATGTGTATAAATTCTTTTAAACCGTCTGTTGTTTTCAATCTCATCCGATAATTCTTGTCACCAAAGTATAAAATCTGAATTCTAGCTACAACATACAACAGAAATAATTATACGCATATATCTAAAACAGCATTTAAAAATGACATGCATGAACAAACGTTTCTTCAGCTTGATTCTCACCTGAGAATCGTTTAAATGACTCACAAGAAACGTTTCTAATACTATAGCACCTAGAGAAGACAATTCAATGGCTTGTTTTAGGTGAAACATTCTGCAGATAGTTTATAAAAAAAAAAACAGAAATTGCAGACGGTGAACAAAGACACTCAAGGCAGACAAAATCGTCTGTTCGCCAATCCGATTCTTCTATTAACGTCTAGCTGTCCAAGGACCCGCGGAGAACCTCGATCGTAGGAGGTCCTTCCGTCCAGATTTCCCTCCATATTTATCCAGCAACAATCGAATCACTCGCGATTTCGACACCGTCCGAACGTGTAGACATTTGCCGATGACTTAACCGGACCGTGTTAATTATCATGCGGTCTACACGCGTCTCTATCAAGGATAACGATCCTGGACGGCCGCGTACAGCGTCCCTAGTTCCTGGGAATTCTTTTTCTATCTCTTTTTATCGTACTCTTTCTTTTCTATCTGGTCGCCCACGGCCGTTTCAGTTTATGGAAGCTTGCGCTGTTTCAACGGCGCAGCGTGGCGCCGTGAAAGTGCCTAGATGCGACAAAGTACATCTTGTCCGTGTACTTTTTTCTCGTACCAGTCCACCCACGCGTCCCGATTCGGGATTAGAGGCCACGCGTGGCAGTCAAAAAATTCCTGTCCTCCCGAAACGATTCTTCATGACTAATTAAGGTCCCATCGAATCGTTCGCCTCGTTTCGTAAAGTTATGTCTCCGCTGGAGCAACATCGAGCGTCTTCTTGTCGCCTCTTGTTACCTTCTTCTTTCTGTACTCTCTAAAACCTGCAATTATTTTCAAGACACGTGCAACTGACGGCTGTTGTAAATATTATACACTTTGACTGCGATAGCGGTAACCTCAAAAATTCCCTAAAATTGAAGTAATGTATTTAGCAGAATAAAAATCTGATACTAAGTAGTCCTTCAATCTATTTGTGTTTGATTTCGGCGCACAGGTTCGATCAATGATACAAAATAGCAATTTTGCAAATTAGAAAACCTCTTTGGAAACTCAACGTTTTGACCCAGATGTGGGTCTTTCTGAAGAGTGAGATTTTTTGCGTTTGCTATAACAGGAAACAATAAATTTCAATTATATTGTTTCCTCTTATAGCAAACGCAAAAAAATCTCACTCTTCAGAAATACCCACATCTGGGTCGAAACGTTGAGTTTCCGAAGAGGTTTTCTAATTTGCAAAATTGCTATTTTGTATCATTGATCGAACCTGTGCGCCGAAATCAAACACAAATAATCAAAAATTTCGATCGATAAACACATTTAAAAGTTCTTCAATCTCCTCGCATTTCCTAGATCTTAACCAAATTTAGTATAGTGAATGTATTAGTATGAAAATTAATTTTTCAATCTGGAGAAATAATTCCGTCACCCATATATGAGTTCATGGCAGTCAACGTTTTAATGCAACGAATTAAAAGTCGTGGGCGGCGGTTTCCAAAGTGTGCATCAACCAGGAATTCGATAACGGCCGACTTTTCTGTGGAGAACACGAGTTCCAGCGATTAGGGGGGAGGAAGATACTGTTACACTGTTTAATGAGAGACGTCAAGCTTGAAACGGAGCCATAATTATTATGTTAGACTCCTTTTCGCCGGCGAAACGCCGCGGGACGCGGAGATGTACAGTCATACATGTGTACCGCTGTATGAATATTTATTAATCGGCGTGCTATTTTACGGTAAAACATCGAACGTTTGCGAGGCTTTCTCTCTTTTGAGACGTCCAACTGCCTTGCGAAAACGAGCATGGCTGATTAGCGAAAGAGAAAATGCAGTTATTCGATGTCGCTGCCTCTGGGAACGGTAGAAGAAGAAGCTGGACGTATAATGTCACGAATCGAGCAAACCAGTTGTACTCTGACGAGACTCGACTTTTAATCATCCCCGTGAAGTTCCCACTTACGATTTCAAAACGTGTGAATCATCATCCGAAACCATGAACCAAAGCCTCGTCTTCGTTATTCGATAGACTGCGCATCTTTATGGAACTTTTTGAATTTCTTTCTTCAATAATATTAATAAAATGAGACAAACCTGTCAATATTGTCGGATCCTGTCTTTATGCATTTCTTTCTTCAATAACTTTAATCAAATGAGGAAAATACGTCGACATTCTCAAATTCTCTCTTTATGCACTCTCTCGTACATTTCATTCTTCAATAATTTTAATTAAATGGAGAAGCTGTGTCGATATACAAAAATTCTCTCTTTACCGAGTCTCTTATGCATTTCTTTGTTCAATAACTTTAATAAAATGAGGAAGATACGTCGACATTCACAAATTCTCTCTTCGTCCAGTCTCTTATGCATTTCTTTGTTCAATAACTTTAATAAAATGAGGAAGATACGTCGACATTCACAAATTCTCTCTTTGTCCAGTCTCTTATGCACTTCTTTCTTCAATAATTTTAATTAAATGGAGAAGCTGTGTCGATATACAAAAATTCTCTCTTCACCGAGTCTCTTATGCATTTCTTTCATCAAAAATTTTAATAAAATGTGGAAAATCTTTCGGTATACACAAATTCTCTCTTCGTGCAGTCCCTTATGCACTTCCTTCTTCTATAATTTTGATTAAATGGAGAATCTGTGTCGATATACAAAAATTCTCTCTTCACCTAGACTCTTATGCATTTCTTTCATCAATGATTTTAATAAAATGTGGAAAATCTGTCGATATACACAAATTCTTTCTTCGTGCAGTCTCTCACCCACTTCTTTGATCAATAATTTTAATTAAATAGAGAAGCTGTGTCGATATACAAAAATTCTCTCTTTACCGAATCTCTTATGCATTTCTTTCATCAATGATTTTAATAAAATGTGGAAAATCTGTCCATATACACAAATTCTTTCTCTGTGCAGTCTCTTATACACTTCTTTGATCAATGATATTAATAAAATAAAAAAAATGTGTAAATATCCTCAAGTTTCCACACTCTGCCTATTGTTTTAAAACTCTACCCGATTTCTGCTGTAATTGCATAAAATCCGCAGCATATTCGTAATTATCTCTTGCGCATTAAAGTACGAATCAGTTAGAGCTAATTCCGTAAATTAAGTGAGGCGTTTTCGTGAATGGTCGCCACTTATGGCTCCAGTTCCTTCGACATTTTAGACAATGATTTTTCTAATTGCTCGCAACTTCCAATTTCATCTTGGATAGCAGCTCGTAATCAGCTGCAGTTTTCCCGGGCTGCGTGCCACGACAGAGTAATAAAATGGAGCTGCTCTCCCACTTATTGGTGATTGAGTTCATGTGTAATCATAGGCCAGAAGTTAAGAACGGCAGCGTCTCCGGGGATTTGACATAATCAACGCAGTGGTTCACGTAATTTGCGGTATCTCCACGCGAATTGCTTCCATTCGCGGCGCATCAGCTGGCGCGTACTAATTAGCGTCATTTCATAATGATGTTCAAACGAAAACGTTATGCGCCGAGATACGGCAACGTTCCCCCTAATGATTGATCGCGTCCCGACATTAAGGCTTCCTTCTAATTACGCGCACATTTTAATTGGATCACCGATTATTAAAACGTCGTTAAAACATCGGATTCTCACGGAGGCATTGGATGATACAAATTTGTCTTGCAGGACTCGACGATGGTCTGATCAATTTCCCGTGGTCATACGAAGAAAATTTGCATTGGTATAATATAATTTCACTTTTTACGTGTGCGAAAGAATACTAAAAAGACAGATCTGCAATTACTTCCATTCTGGTGTATACATAGAAAAATTCGAAACTATTGGGTTGTTCGGAAAGTAATTTCGTTTTTCGTGTAGAGATGGTATTGCTTCCATTTATTATTACTTAACATTATTCTAAGTCGCAAAATCATTGCATATTTTCAGAACTGACATTTCGCACGTCATTTCGTGCCTTATAGAACTTTATAATCTTTCAAGCATTTCTTTTGTCGTCGCATCAAATATGCAAAATCAAAGCGAGCATATCCGTCACATTTTGCTTTTCTGTTACGGGTATGATAAAAACGCAATGCAAGCAGGGAAAAAGATGTATGCTGTTTACAGAGACGGTGTACCGTCGTATTACCATTTATTTCGTTCTTTTCAACACTTTTTAAGCGGTGTAACTATCATTTTAAACGAAGGCGTCAAAAGTAATACAACTCAATTATTTGCTAATAAAAAACAGGAATTCTGCGAACATGGGATCTCCAAGTTACTAGGAAGATGGCACAAGATCATAGAATAAAATTGCCACTACATCACCGAATAAATAAATAAATAGTGAAACATCGTCTTCATTTTCCCTTGGAAAAACGAAATTACTTTCCGAACTACCAAATATGAGAAATGATTGCTAATTTGTCAAAGGAAACTGCAACTTCAATCGTGAAGCAAAGAATCATCTAGAGAAGTACATTCTAATCAATTCTTTTTGGATTATTATGTAGCTAAAGACTTTGCAGATGCTTTCTTATGAAGTATACTATATGAACATAAGTATGAAGCTTATTGCTAGGTTTCCGGCAGATGAAGTCTTCAGGATACGGTTATGTTCTCCTCAAGCAGTTGAAGTGAAGAGGGAATTTCTATTAAATTGCCGTTTCTCACGAGTGCTTCAGAAAACGAAGACGCGGCAGACTAATAATCGAATAGGATAGTTCTTGCCGGACTCGGGTAAGGTGGATGTTGACCCTCTTCGGGTTTTTCTGCATACTGATCAGATAGCTTAGCCGACGAGCTGAAAGAAGAAGGAAGTTGGGATGCTCGTGCGAATCGTGTTGGTCTCGCCTCGCGGTTTGCAGCATGTTAGAAAATTCCTATTCTAAGCACGATTCCGGCGTCCGTCGTGCTCGCCTGTGGCAACATCCGGCATGAATCAACAAAGTATAAAACCGAGCGAGCGATTCGGGCCTAAAACTTACGCCCACCACCGGCTAACGAGAGAGCGGCGAACGAGGCGAGACAGAATTATTTCGTTGCAAAGTGAAAGTCCTTTGGCTTGCCGTAGTACAAACGAAACTGGCGTAACGCGTGGGTCTCTCATCGCCCATGCTCGACCATCGGATTCATTTCGGATTCATTTTTCTCGGTCTTGAACACATCCTTCTTCCTCGCATCTTGCTTCATGTCCGAGCAGGAGACTGTGGTGCCTCTACTTTCTTTTCAATTTCAATCGGCTGCACGAGTGGTAGCAATTGATTCGTTGACTGCAGACAGCAGACTCTTTCGAGAAACATTCAATTTTTACCCTAACGTTGCTGTCAGTGTGTTCTTATTTTTTAAAAATTCTTTTAAGTCTACCAGTTCTTTTCTAGTTCAAGAAAATATATTGTCTTATTTTTCAAGCTTTTATTTAATGTACCGAAGGACATAAAGCACTTCTAATCTTTAAGGTACCTATAAATAGTTCGTAGAAATTTATTCAGTCTGAATATGATGTATATTTATCAAAGATCGTAAGGTATACTTTATTTTTAAAGTACATATGAAAGATTAGTTAATTTCATTATTAAAATTTTTATTTGTAATTCAATTCAATTTTGTACTTTTGATTTTTACAGAACATATAAAAGATTACCAGTTACCTGAAGTTTTTATTTACAGTATAATTAACTGCTACCGTATCAAATATCATAAAATATTTTCAATTCGTAGAACATTCTTTTCAGACTCTTAAACGTTTTTCTTCCAGTTCCTGAGATACTTTGGTGCCATTAAATGTCCCCTTGCTGCAGTTATGCAGGTTTAATGGCAATTACAAATGTTCCCATTTAATTTTAAAAACAACGTGTAACTTTATTCAATCGATGTTTGCAGGACACCGATTTTCACCGTTCGAAACGTAAAATGGTAACAACAAAGAGCACTAGCTACATGGAAAGCGTCCGCGAACCGAAACTCTCGCGGCTATTGTTTAAACGAGGTTTGCGTCACCGACGAATGCTAATGAAACGTTTATCTCCTCGTTGTTTCAGGTGAATTAATTCTGTGGACAGCCTTGGATACAGGACAATGATTATCCTCTCGGTTTCTTATCGAACGTCGTTATTTTATTTTATTATAGCGCGTTTAAATTATGAATTTACGATCACGGATTTCAACGTTGCATATTCTACTTGCTGAATATAAAATATTATCTTTTTACTTGAATATTTATAGTGTCCCGAGAGTTTAAGAAGTGTCTTATTCTGTGTGAATGGAGTATGGCAATGTTGTTCATTCAAGACCGTGATAATTGTTTTAGAAATATTTTGCCTGTCGTCGTTGATAGATTTAGTAGTTGTAAGAATTGCAAACGTGTTTTTAGTGAGAATTACGTGTGGAGGATATTGTGAGATGAAGTATTGTAACTTCATCTTGTTTACATATTCTTTTCATCTCTTCAAGCTGCGACGTTCCTTTACTTCTGTTATTTCTTAATAGATTTTACTGCCCTCTGTATTTTTCTGTTGCCATTGAAATGTTTTTCTATTATGCATTTTGCGAAGTTTCTCGTGTTCATTACTTGATTCAAAACGACTACGATAAAACCTTCTATTCTATGATGGATAAAGTGTTTCACACGTTTCCTGCCAGGCCATCTAAGCAAAGGTACCATTTCCACGCCACGTGCTCCAAAAACGGTATGCGTGACAGACTCACAATTACAGTTCAATCAATGCGTACTATAATCATGACACCAAGAATTATTTCCTCGCACTCACCGCGGATATAAATAACAATTATACTACCCGATTTTAAAACGGCAACCACGCGCAACGTGGTCATGTAATAACTGTTCATTGATCGCAGCGTTCCCGTATATTACCGCTAAGATTAGGGTCCATGTCTGGCAATTTTCGGCGATAATTACAATGTACAGAAGGCTGTTTATTCTTCAACGAATCAATATTATCCGTAATCATTCCACGGGCGAAAAAATCGTGCGTCTACGCCCATCGATTACCATTCCTGCGGAACGAAATCTTGAAGCAACAGTTCCGCGAACTCGTAGTTCGCAGGAGCGAGCACAATTGGCGAAACGGCTGAATCACGAGCACACAAATCTAACAGAAGAGAAAGATGGCGTGGATCAGGGAGCTCTCGCGTACGCCGATACCGTTACGTTTTCCGCAGATTTCGCGCTGGCCCGCGTTACGATCCACTGGAAGAGACGCTCGGCGTCGTAAAATGGCAGCCGGCTGGCAACGTCTAACAGTAAAAGGTCCCTCGTAACGCGAGCATCCTCCTGGATCGAGCGAACGGTCCCCCCGATCCTCCGAAAGCGATCGAAATTCCCAGCGGTGCGTTCAACCCGCCGCGGAACGAACAATTACGCGGCGGTCACACGGTACCCCGAAGGTCTCCCTTTCATTTGGCCCAACGATCGATCGTGGATCGCCGATTGCGTCATCGGTTCGCGAAATCACCGATTAATGAAACGCGGAACAATCCGCGTCCTCCGAGTGCCATCTTTGGATCGAGAGACGATGAGGAGTGTGTCAGAATTGATTCGTGAGTTAGAGAGGAATGAGACATTAGGATTAGATAGCAAATTAAGTATTAACACTAAACCTACCAGAGCCGGTCAAATTGACCGATCCCACATTTTTTATTTCAGAATTATTGAAATTGCAAAGACTCTTTCATAGGAAATGATTGAAGCAATTTCTAAAATCAAACATATACTATTATAAGAATAGCAACAAATCTATGTAAATGTAATCTCATCATTTATACAAAGCAATACATGCCAGTCACTTTTAATGGTCGGTAGGTTTGGTATTAAGTTGGCTCGATGTGTTGGAATTTTCATCCTTTTGGCTGGGTGACTTTTTAATTATGAACATTTAAGAAGACGTAGCGAAAAACAATTGATAAGAACTAGGGGTGTACGGGTACTCGAAATTTCGGGTTCGGGTCGGGTCGGGAAATTTGTTCGGGATCGGGTCGGGATCCCAAATGTTTATAAACTTCGGGTACCCGAAAAGGTAGTCGGGTCGGGGTCCCAAAAGTTTGCAATATTCGGGTACTCGAAGTTAAAGTTGGGGCAAGTTTGCGGTCAAATCAGCAATAAATAACTCTGTGACTCTGTGCATATTAGGACGTCCAATCATCGGTTGTAATAATATTTCGATTTGTAGCAAACACTGTTTACGAAACAGTGCTCTTATACGAACAGTGTGCGGACGAAGAGTCCTTGTCTTGTAAGAACAGTGTTTACTAGAAACAGAAACGTCCTTTACGTACATTTTTTCACATAATATATTCTAAAATATTTTTTTCCTCGCGAAGTTTGATAGCCGATTACACTAAAAATACAAAAATCATTCTGAACCTGCCATTGAAAATAAAAGATTGAACTGAAAAATCATAAAACAGCATTATGCTTATATAAATTCAACTTTAACTTCGAGTAGCCGAATATTGCAAACTTTCGGGACCCCGACCCGACTACAATTTGTTGAAAGTTTATAAACTTTCGGGATTCCGACCCGACCCGACCCGACCCGATCATTGTCCGACTCAACCCGAGGCTCGGGTACCCGCACACCACTAATAAGAACATTATCGTTTACTTCTTAATTCGTGAAAAATTGTTTGTGTTAATTATACCAACTTAATGTCAATTTTATTCTATACACATTGACTATACAGTGTTACTTATAGATTCCTCTTCGTCTATGCTGTAAGCATAAAAAATATGATGAAGTCTTAGTTACCGAACAGTGGTAAAAATATTCAATAGACTCGTCATTGTGAGAAGGCAAGTACAATTGGTTTTGTAAATCAGTTTCTCCATAAACTGTCCCGAGGCATTCGCAAATTATAAAATCACAAGAGTAACAGAGATAATGGAACGCGATCGAACGATCTATGTACGTCCTCGACGCGCCGAGTACCATCTTTAGATCGAGGGACGATGACGCGTTGTAAATCAGTGCGTCGGCGATCGATAGGATCCTCGATGCGCGCGTGGGACGTTGAGAATTATCCAGGGAAATCCGAATGGTATGCCAGAGTTCCGAAGAAAACCGCAACCGTGCGAACGGGAGGCAAGGTTCGCGTCTTTGGCCTCGATTGGAAGCGGCTACCTTTGATTCGATCCAACCTGTTAGCAGCTAACAGGTCTGGGTTAGAGCGAACATCGTCGCCGATGACTATGAACCTTGACCCCTGCACTACCAACATCTCGAGGAATTTAAATACTCATTTATTTTTAGCCACGGTAATTGTCGCTTTTAACCCTGCGTATGCGGGCTGCGCCCATGGGAGCCTCGAGGATAGCTGATACTGTTCCCATTTAACTTCTCTGGAATCCCTTGATCCTTCGCGAACGCAGTTTCATTTAAATATTGTAAATATTTTTCTCAGAAAATTAGATCCTATTGCAAAATATCGGAGACTGTAGGAAGATGAAAATAATGTCTACTGACCATTTATACGAGAATGGTACATACCAGGAAACTCAAGTTGATGCATACTGAAATAAACTTGGATTTATCTGAAACCACATTTGTGATCCATAAGAGGATGTATTCAAGTACTTTATAACATGCCTTCAGCCATATTCATATTAAATAATATCACTGTTACATAAGAAGAAGTAGCTTACAAGTGGCTATTCAGCAAAAGATCCAAGAATAAATTATTAGATTACATTGCTCGAAATAACTTGTGGTTTCAGAGTGAAATTTGCCATTGCTATTGAAAATCCTTTATGGGAATCCTTTGGAATGAGTCACAAAGTTCTGAACACTCCGAAGCAATCACTCACAATTAATATGCTAATATACCGGGTACTTTATAACATGCCTTCAGCCATATTTATATCAAATAATATCACTATTACATAAGAAGAAGTAACTTACAAGTGGCTATTCAACAAAAGATCCAAGAATAAATTATTAGATTACATTGCTCGAAATAATTTGTGGTTTCAGAGTGAAATTTGCCATTGCTATTGAAAATCCTTTATGGAAATCCTTTGGAATGAGTCAGAGAGTTCTGAACACTACGAAGCAATTACTCACAATTAATATGCTAATATACCCCTATATTCACATTGTAAAAATGCAGTATTTCATTATGATGAACTGAATACAAAATTTAATACTTGAGAAAGAAGCCTCAGTGGGTGAACGTCACGAGCACTTCGAGCACAACAAGCTAATAGGCCTAGAATAGGGTTCAAGAGCCACCAGCTGAAAGCACGGTTCGTTAAAGTGTACACTAGTTCAGTGAGAACGGCAGGGCTTATATGATCCATCTGCAATGGTAATCGCGGCGCGAGAGGATCTTCACACTCTGATTCCTCTGCGGATAATGAGATTTGTATCGGGCTTATAGTAACGCCGCGAAACACGCGTTCACGTCCCACCTGGCCACCACAAATCTGCCAGGCTAATAATGGCCCCGGAGTCAATGATAGTTCTCAGTCGGCGGTTCGGGTAAACGTTTTCGATGTTTAGTCGATTCAATTACTCGCTTTACGAGGCTCCGGGCACGCGCGCTCGCGCGAAGAAGCCGTCGCGTAATCCTTAAACTTATCAGCCATGAAAGTTGTTCGGTGGATACACGGGGAACGTTAATTACCGAAGCGGCGTAAAACACCAATTATCACCAGTGGCAGGCAGTTCGAGGCGGCACGACGAAATTCCTGCGGCGAGTCCCGGCGATCGGATGAAGACGTCACGCGTAATGCCCGATGATCGAATCGTGTCATTAACGATCATTTTACCCGGCGCGAACGTCCGTTTACTACCAGCGTTATCCCGCGGGCTCGGCCTATCGCAATATTGGAGGCTAACAGTCCTCTCGCAAGTGAGTCCTCCGAGCTTTTTTCCCACGCACATGCGAGAAAGAGAGAGCGAGAGAGATCGCCGTAACGGTATGACGTTCCGCTTGTTCGATCCGTGAGAATTTCTAAGAAAAAACCGAACCGATCGGGAACAGGGGACCAGAAAAAATGCAAGTCCGTCGGTCAATTAATTTACGTGCGTTTCGTAAATCTAAGCAAGCGGGCAGAACCGCTCAATGATCGTTGTCGTGTAGAATCGATTCGATTTCTTTGCTCTTTTAATTTTTCCCGCCGGTCGACCGTACCAGCGCCAAGGGATTTTTCCACGTCTGCATGCGCAATCAGTTAACGGATGTTTTCCCTAAATATGGAAAGACTGGTGACACCACGAGTAATGGGCTGATCCGCGCGCTCGCTGCGACATTGCTGTTGCAAGCATTGAACTCTCCAGGCCGCTCGCCGGATCCACTTAAGGCGCTCGCGGTAAACGTGTCACCGGTTATTCGCGTAACAGGCGCACCGAGGTTTCATTACCACATAATGAACGGACAAGTTTTATTGTAACGGTACGACACACGATAAATATCTGCTGAACGAGATCGGCCCGCGTAATTTCCCGCGACCGGGGATGAAGACGTTCGTTATCGACCGGTACACGGAACTGTGCTACCGGATCCTGTAATTAGCGGCTCTATACGACGGACTACGAGGATGTTTATCTTAAACAGAACATTGCGAGACACTTCGAGCAGCTGGTTTAGGTCGACTTTTTATGGATTTTTATCGGACTTTTGCGACAACTTTGCTTGTTAACCTTCGGACGACGGGATTGGGTTTGTTTCGACTCAGAATTACAATTACTCGATATACAGTGGAGCGAGTCTAAACCTCGTATACGTATACGAACTCTTAACCAAACCGCTATTACATATTCGAAGGACAGCCTTCACGACATAAGTAGCAGGTACAACAATTCTTTGTACTTACAATATTTTATATATGTTAATCTTGGTTTGTTTAGCTACATGTTCTCTCGATAGATTGCATTTAACCTTCAGAGCTACCTAACATGGACGTTCTTAAAAAGATCGTAGATAACGAAGCCTATAAACCTTCAAATTCTAATTTATACATTTTTCTCTACACTTCTGTCAAAAGAAGATGTCCTTATTAAACGTAGTAAATTGCAATTTAAGTTGGTCGTCAGAAGCTAAGCAGTGAGATGAAGGTTTTAAGAAGCTGCATCAAAATGGACTCAAACAGAACAATCATCGACTACCATATTGTATTTAAGCATGCAATTAACAAATGTTTAATACCTGTATCAACTGGATCTTCTAAGACTGTAAATCAGATATGAACAAAAATTGCCTAAAAAATTGAGATCAATAGAGATCGATATAAGATCTCTTCAGCTTCTTATGTCACTTCCCCTAAGCCCTAAGCGTTGCTTCTAGAACCAATTTATGTACACTCTCGGAGTAAAATAATTTGAAATGTATCGCCTAAACAGTTTCATTATAGTCAGAGCAATATTGAGTATCACATTATAAATTAAATTATCCACAAACAACGAACAGAATCGTCAAATATGTGTTTTCAAGAAAGAAACACGATTTCAGAATATCTGGCAGTTCCTATTAGAAAATTTCGTGGTCGTGCACAATGCTGACAGAGGATAAACGGCGAATGTCCTCGAGGGACAATTTCGTGGCTGCGATGAAGCCAATTCAGACGATCGCGGCGCTTTTAGAGATGTTTTCAACGAAACGTACCCGCGGCCATTTATAGTCGTCGTTTGTCAAAGCTACGAGCACCGCGGCGAGAATGGATCGCGAATTGAAATTGCTTTTGCGAGGGTTCGCGAGCCGCGACGACGAGCAACGAAACAAAGTGCCGGATAATAACTCGCATCGCGCCGCTCGATGGACCACTTAGGGTACATGGCTAACGCAGAAACGGCGGCGTTATTATCGGTTTGGCCGAACCGCGTACATACACCTGGATGACTACTGCAAAACGGTAAATTACAGCAATTTTCCTGATCGCCGTCTAACACGTGTTGCCGATGGTTAAACGGACAAATTGATCGTTGCGAAAATTCACCGTTCTAACGTTTCTCGCGCCGTTCGCCATTTTTTTCCTATGTTCGCTAAAAGCGCGCCTCGTACGGAACGGGAAATGGATTGCCGGATAAACGGGAATTATCCGCCGGCCTCTCGATCTTCACAATTCTGCGAGCTGTTGGCTTCGAATCGTGATCGAACAAGTCACCGATCAATTCCGACATTAATTCGACCTCAAACTTACTTAATAAACTTAAAGTTTAGTTGCACGTTACAAAGAATAGTCATCAAGGTCGTGTTAGGTTGATGCATATGAAATTTCCGATTTTAGAATAAAAATGTAATAAAGTGTTTTCATGTAAAAATATTGTTATAAAATATTAGAAAAAAAGACTAAAAAATGGAGATGACATATAAATGATGAACGTGAACAATCAGATTCAATTTCCACCATAATACAATCAAGAAATAGTCCGTTGCCAGAATATATTGATTATAATGGTGCTTGCTTTGATCAATAAGTTTCAATTAGATTAAAATGTCACGTTTGTTTAACGTGAAAAATCAGACATTTCGTGTGCAACGAACTAGTAGAAGCCGAGAAGAATTACAGTTGCCTGCTATGACGTCGAGGATTTAGGCGTTCTAGATCTCGCGACCTTGGCTGCCGCCTTTCAGTTCATTTTGCTCTTGCCGCGTTTCGTCATCGCCTAATGGTACAGTGTTTAAAGCACAACTGCAGGACGGATGTACTGCGCGAACGCTGAGTCTAAAAAATCCGAACCCATTCGCCGTCCATAAAACGATTTATCGATGCAATTAACACTGTACCGCGAACCCCGTCGACCGTTGACGCCACCAGTAGTGTCACACGAGAGATCCGAGATCGGTTCTTTTCATACAGGAAAGATCGCGTTTCATGCAGGCTCGGTGAAAATTACTCTCGGTCGTTAATTGGAGGTTGGTCGCCAGGATGCGCGCGAGAAACGAGCTAGAGACAGAAGCGAGTCCTCGCGGCGGGGCACGACGACGCGGCAAGGTCGAAAGAAATCAATAAACTGTGCATTTCTTCGAGAGGGGAGGAACGAGCATTCGCGCGGAAGGAAACGGCGACCGTCGCGTAATGACACTCATTATCGGAGTCGCAGCGCGTCCGTTCAATGAAATAATAAAATCATCTTCATAATGATAGGCTCGCGCGCGCGCGTCCTCTCGTAGCAGCTCGCCTCGCCGCGTGTTGTACGTGCGCGAGACGCTTGGTAACGGAACCGCGGAAGGGACTTGGAAAAGTAATTTGCACTGCGACCCATGACACTGCCATCCCGAGGCACGAATAATTGCATCGTAACCGTTAAGAGGTGGAAAGGTCGCCCGGCCGACTGGATATGAGTGGATATCCACCGCGGCCGTACCGATGTCCAGGTACACGCATAAGAAACGTTATTAGTGGAAATTGCGTCGGGGAACCCGCGCTGATCGAGCTGCCTCCCGGGACATTTATCACGGCCGTTTATCATAAACAATCAATCGCCGGATAAATAGATACGCTCGGAGGCTGAACGTCCCCGGTGCCTCCCAGAAGATGATCGAAGCTTCTGCCAGCCTCTTCCGACAGCCCGACAAGACCAGGACTTCTCACTGGAATCACCGTCGCGAGATCATCCTGCCACTTCCGTATCTCAATGTCACTGCTATCGACGTATTTTATTTTTATTGCTGACATGATGTACGCGGACGATTTTGAAAATCAATTCTCGGTGGGTACGGGCTTGAAAACTTGATGGAGTTGATTCACGAGTTACGTTGTAAGCGTTTGTGTATTGTAAAGACATTTTTGTGCACGGTGAAAATAGTGTGCAATATACCGGGGATTTTTTAGTGAATGTTGCAGAAAGTTGAATATAAACGCTTTCAAAAATTAATATTTCAATCATATGGATCTGAGGAACATTTATAGGTGAACTCGTGACTTCCGTTATGACTAGACAGCGGACTTTATGCATTTATGACAATAATGATTACGTGCAATTTAAAACAGTAAAAACAATAGAAAAATTTAAAAATACAGTTTGTTGCAATTCAGGTAGATAGTTTTTATTTTGCATGAAGATCCACTATCTAGTTATGACTATTAAAAAATGACATGATCATATAATGGCCCAACAATAATAAAAATGTCTAATGCATTCGTTATTTTCAATAGATATCGTGAAAAGATGAACATGATCGCTTTTGTAATAGATTTTCCAAACACTCAAGATTAACAGAATCATAAAGTGGAATAATAAAATTCCCCACAGACACTAAAGAGCTACGAAAACACTATTTCACAGATACAGTAATAAAAGTATTCGATACACAACTTATCATGAAAGATCGAGTGTGATGCCTGTAAAAAGGACATTAAACAATTACGTAATTTATAATTGCGTAATTGCGTAAGAATGATAATAAAAACGACGAATTCATTCAATGGAAGAGTACTTCAGAATGCGTAATAGGTTAAGAATAATCGTTCGCTGTTCTAACAAAAATTTGCCAATAAAGAACACAGTGATTCATTGCAGCTTCGCTGGAATTTCCGATGATCTGTACCTGTTCTTCGAGAGTGTTTAATGTTTTCACGGTTGCGTAGGTGCTAATAGAAGACCTGCGGAGACTAATTTTCGCCAAATGTAGGCGTGGGTGCTATTTGGCAAGAGATTCAGCCTCTCGAACGGAGAGGAGCAACATTTCGCGCAATGGCGTCCGCCGAGATTCGCGGCGCGTTTACATTTGCAATACGATTTACGTAATAGGTCTGACACCTATCCGACGATTTTACGCAATCGTTTATTACAGGACTGGTTCGCGGGGACACGTTTAATCCGTCATCACAACGGTACAAACCGCGATTCTCCTTGTACGGTCCGATAATCGCTCGTAATTCCGTTTACCCGATGCGAGGATGAGCGAGGTGAGCTTTTCCTTCCGCCTCTTTCTCTCTCTCTCTCTCTCTCTCTCTCTCTTAGAGAGAATCTTGCCGCACGTGTACGCGAGAGACCTCCGTGCGAGATTTGAATAACAGGTTGCAGCGAATTCGCAAACACATCAAACACCAGTTTACAGTTAGGCAAACGCAGAGCTAGAAATTAACCGTGCGTCACACAACGGTGCTAACGCCTATTATTTCTATGCTATATCGATGCACTTATACGAACGGGATCGCGGGAGACATTACCTTAACTGAGCGGAAAAACAAATCCGCAATTAAACGGCCAGACTCGTCCGTTCTTAATCGACCGATGACACGCGGAAAGCGGATTGGAGAAATTAAAAGAATTCAAATATGTTTATACACCCTCTTTTAATCTATCAGGGCTACCCCCTCGCACCACGATTTATTTTACGGTTACAGCGATTAAAACTTCTTTGTCATTCTCAATTACGTAAAAGAAGAAGGAAATTCATATATTTACTGTATGCCTATCTCCAATGACTATATTTATACAGGGTGTCCCAAAAATAGTGAAATTCCTTGAAATGGGCGGTTCCCGAGATAATTTAAAGTGACTTTTTCCTTTGCAAAAATAACCGCCTCGGCTTTGTGAAGAAGTTATTAACGAAAAACGCGGACCAATCAGAACGCGGCTATAGCAGACAGATTCCGACTCGGCCAACGGCAACGCCACGCTGAGCGGAACATGTTGCTGCTCCCGAATCCGTTTGCTATAGCCGTGCTTTGATTGGTCCGTGTTTTTCCTTAATAACACCTTAACAAAGCCGAAGTGGAAATTTTCGCTAAGGAAAAAGTTACTTTAAATAATTTCAGAAACCGCCCATTTCAAGGATTTGCACTATTTTTGGGACATCCTGTATATATTGACAACAGACTAAATAGATATTTCTATTCGAAATCTTCGTCGTCGGTCTGACGCGATGTTACTAGTGCAAAATGTTAATAATGAAAGAAAGAACTTTCACCCGAGTTTCTATTTCTTCAAGATCCGCAATCTAATAATGATCTAATATAAATGAATCGATGTCACGTCCAACACTTAATTAAAACATGATAACTCGCGAATGTCTCGTTTGTTACTTCGTTGCGACAAAATGGAAATAATCGGTGACCGAATATTTTCGCGAGTAACCATAAGAAACACAACCAAAGCGAACTGGTTCTGCGAAAGTCCGTTTCCCCGAGTAGAGGTCGAGCTTTTTACGAGCCATCCAATTCAGTCACGTTAATTTAATTTTACTCTTCTTGCGGCAGCCAACATCGACGAAGCGCTTCGACGAACCGAAAAGAAACGCGGGAAACGAGTTTCTAGCTCGTCAGAGAAAAGCAAAAGTGACACTCCCAGTAGCGGGCATCGTTGTGCAAGAAGAAGTTCGCTCGAACGATCGCGCGACTATGGCAACTCGATATTATATTAAATTCGTTCGAACTATTAACTGTGAGAAAGAGATCCCTCTTTTCTCTCGCGGGTGTAGCTCTCTATCATGAGCCATTTTGCTCGCCGATACGTGACGATATATCCTCCCCCCACGAGGCCAATGACCATGACATCCTGACCCGCGGTGGTATTCATCAGCCGGATGATTGCTACCATCGCGAAAAAACGATGCGTTGAAAGAATAAGAGCAAGATCCCGAGCAAAGGATCGATCGCCCGGCGTTGATCCCTTCTGCTCTCTTTTGTTCGGGAATAATGGAGCAGAAAAAATTACAATGGCCCGGCATTCGCTGAAATTGGTATTCACTTACGATAATGTTAAAGGGGCGGGCCCTTGGGAATCATTAGCCTCGGAATGTTGTCCATTTTATGTCCGGGGAACGGAGAGGATCATTTTTTGGGCACGTTTCGAACGTCTTTATCAGAAATTATGAACGCCTCTTTTTACTTGGGAATCTAATCTTCGCGTAGATTCTTATTTTCATCAATTATTTGATGAATTATTTATTTCAACAGTGGAAAGAGGGAACTTGAAGTCCGAAAGATTTTTAAACTTAATCATACTGTGAACGCAGAATAGATCTGCACTTTAGTCGTAATGAACTCGAAACAAGTGAAGTGGTGTCTTTTATCCTAAACAACAAGCGATGTGTTTTTAATCACGTTAGAATATGAAAACCTTGGGCGAAACAATTTTTATGCGTATATATGTATAATATTTGAATCGGGACATGAATATATTCAACGAAATAAGGAGACACTTAACACATTATTTACCGATGATTATTACATAATTTTCGAACGTCTATGGTCCATGACTAAGGATTTTTTAATGGATCCTTCACAAGCAATAGTAATTTCAATCGTGAACCAACAAGTCACCTTCGGTAATGTAATCTAATTATTTCGGTTGGGATTATTATATAAACGAATATCTATAAGGTTACTTTTAGTACAGCACAATTATTAAAGAACCGATTAATAGGCTTCCGGTAGATAAAATGTTAAGTTAATGTGCTTCGAATCACCCATGATTAAGAGTTAAAATTATTCATTCAGACTTAGTCAAACACAAATTGTTTGTGCTGATAGTTTGAATGTACCTAATAAATTGCTTGTAATCCATGAATTTTAACATGTGAAGAATGTCGAAAGATATCAGAATTGCTACAGATTTCCAGTTCTCTGGGCAATTATAAATTGATTTACATTCGATGCTTCACCTGTATATGTATGTGTGTCGAAACTATGATGTACAGTGTTATCGAACGTTATAGAACATTTTGAATGTTGGCATACTGATTAAATAAATTCTTTTGATTTTTATCCAGCATTTGTGGTTGCTGATTCGGCAATTAACGGTTTTCGAACAGCATGATTGTCCGTCTTACCACGTCGTGCATCTGTTAGATCGATCGCCGGAGAGTTTTCGCGGATCGAACGGGTTCTCCGACGCGTCCGTATGTCCGGTGGTATTTTGTAAAGCGGAGCAGAAATCGCGTACAGACCGTAACAGAGAGGAGTGACGTGGATTCGAGCGTGCCACGCTCGGGAAGCAAAACATTTATTCCGCTTCCTGATGCAGAAGGGGGCCCTCGAGGAGTCCGCTTCTCGTAGGCGAAAGCAAAGCAAAGCGAAGTAAAGCAAAGTACAGCGAGGGAATCACGACGAAGGGAAACACGACGGAGAGGCCACGTAACAGGCGCGCGATACGAAAGCGATTTCTGGAGACAAAGGAAAACGTGTAGCTACACGCCCGGTTAAAAGGAGCGACCTCCTTGAGAACGGTCCTTGACTCGTAGAGACGGTCGAGATAAGAAGAAGGAGAAGCGGCGCGAGTAGTTGTAGAAGTAGAAGAAGAAGAAGAAGCAGTAGTAGACGACGTAGAAGCAGAAGAAGAAGAAGAAGAAGAGGAGGAGGAGGAGGAGGCCAGCAGCAGGAGCAACGGCAGGATGAGCCAGAAGAGAGGAGATGAAGAGAGGAGAAGGGAGACCCGGAGGCGAGTAATGGCGCCTACACTCGGTGGCCGCGAAAGGGCGAAGAATATTCTGCTTCCGAGGAGCGCGATATACAAGCCAGCAGAATACGCGAGCTGTATCCAGCAGACAAGAGAGAGAGAGAGAGAGAGAGAGAGAGAGAGAGAGAGAAAAGAGAGAGAGAAAGGGACTCGTAGACGAGAGAAAAGGAAAGGGAACACGGCGGAAAATGTATCCAGCCGCGGCATGGGCACCGGTCGACTGTTTCTCTTCTGCTCCCATGCTTTTCCCTGCTCTAATGCGGTTAATTAAACAACCAACAAAACGATATTCCTGGAATGAGATCGTAGAGGCTACGAACGAAATCGTGGGGTCGCAGTAAGTGCACCAGGTAGCATCCAAGAATGACCACTGCGGGACTAGGGACAATTTTACTGCTTCGCTGTTCGGTTAATGGTACCCGCTACCCTGGCGCGAGAGAAAATGTTACCGGTCCCCATAGCCTGTATATTTATCCCGGGCTTTATTAGTTATACTTGCTGCGCGACGAGATACCCGCGTAATTACATCCGAAAGGCTCCCCGAGTGATATCACAATCGCTGCTTGATAGTTTGATAGAAATACTTTTCGCGAGTCTGCGGAAGATGTTGGGTCTGCAGAGGCCCATCTCATTGGTGCTTCGAACTTCAATGTGATCAATGAAACTGTGTTTCGAAAAATTCTTGCGTTTTTCAAGATATTATATTTTTCATTTGTGGGAAACATGGTGCAACAAAAAGCAGTGAAGACATCGGAAAATTTAAAAACATTGTGACGATGCTTTCGATTTATCTATATTTTTAAGCTACTGTTTTGTATAATTTGATGCAGAAAATTTTTATTTTGCATGAAGGTCCACAATCCAGTCATGACGGTGTAGGAGAACTCGAATGAAATACGGGGACCCTAAGAACACAGTCAGGTTAATTTCGTATCTTAAGCTTAAGTCAATTAAAAAACAGTGACAATTAGATAATTAAAAGGTTGGGATGTAGAATGCCTGTCAAAATGTCGTATATGAGAAACAGAAATCAAAACGCAATAATTAATCTATAAGCACTACAGAACAAAGAATAACTAGAAATATTAACAGGAGGAAAACGACAAAACAGAAACATAGAAGCTGATCATAAAGACGTACAATGAAACGTAAACTTGATCAAGGTAATTAATTCAAAAGTCGTCTGCATCATTAGACCATTCATTGCTTTATCATAACTAAAACGGTGGTCGTGAAACGAGAAACCAGTCCGCACGACCAATCAGTCCGTATGGCTAGAATTAGCCCTTTCAGGACAAATGCCGCCATATTGGCGGCATCAGAGGCTTACATATCCAGGCTCTGGATTACAGCTAATTCGATGGAACGAATAAAACAGGATTAGTACGTATCTGTTTCGTTTCTCGTAATTTAAGACTTTGATACACTATCTAATTCTCCAAAAAAAGAAAACAGTTTTAACGTTTCTAAATGTCTTCAGGCACGAAACGTTGCTATTAGATAGCTGCAAACGTTCGTGTCCGATTTGAAAATAAATTGCATGCGGTTGAACCATTTTCTACAAACTGTCTTCCAACGTTTTGCAAACTGGTATATACCTTTTTCTTTAAAACCGCGCAGTGTTTCTTGACCCTTGCCTGGTATGCTGGGGCCTCTCATGACCCCAACAAAATTTTTGTACATTTTCGCTGTACGTTTCGCTACTGTATTATACGATAATTTCAATTATCAAGTTTCATTAATATGTTTAAAACATTTCGATTATTTGGTCTCTTAAATAAAGTACTCAAAGGGATCTCATAAAATTTATACAGAATTTTAGAAACGTTCCAATACGATACTTCGTAATCTCAGTAAAGACTATACCACTTAAGGGATGAAAGAACGTCATGTCTCTGAAAATCGAGCATAAGCGCGTTTGCAATCGTCCAATATGTGGAAGATGCGGATCGGTTCAAAGACGGCTCGTCTAGGATCCTGTGCCACTTTTCAGCAGGTCCGTTCGAGGTCGTGAACTCGTGCAAACACGGTGGCAGAAAAAGTTTAATGGGTTCTTTCGATCAGCAGATTTTTACGATTCGTTCGAAGGTTTTTCGGTATAGTATACGTGATCACCGGAACCGTTTCTACATTTCTCTCAGACGTGCCCCCCCCCCCCCCTCCCTGCCCACGCGAGAAAGAGATAGGTTGAACGGAAAGGCCTCATAAATTACAAGGCAAATCCTTCTGAAAAATTAACGATTCGATCCGGACGATGCGGTCTAATGTACGCGAACGTTCCTCGCCTTCCACGTCCGGAATGATACCTGCGGGCATGCGATGCAGAAGGTCGCGAGGTGTGCTCATTCGTGACCAGAAAAATTTCTCAAAGGGAAAACCTGGAGAAGACCGGAGAAAGATCGAGCGGACGCGAGCTTACACACCCTATCCTTCGTGCGTTCATGCTCTGGAGGTACACACGCATACGAATTCTACTCGTCTCTCTCTTCCTTTCTTTCTCTGTCCCTCTCTGCCAGGAGAACCTGGACGGAAAGAAGAAGAGGAGAGAGTGGGAGAGAGAGAGAGAGAGAGAGAGAGAGAGAGAGAGAGAGAGAGAGAAGGTGCGAGTGGCGTCTCAGGAACGAAGGATGCCTATAATCGGCAATGGACGACCGCACCTCGCCACTTTCGCGTTGCTTGACGTGGATACCGGTCTAACCGATCGACCGGTTAATCATCGTCGTCTTCGGCTGGATTCTATCTCAAGCACTCTACACGCATGCTCGTATTTATTATACGGTAGCTGGCTGGCGATTTCGTCAGGACCTAAATCCCGGCCCCTCGCCACGCGTAATTTAATTAATCAAGGGATAATCGACGCTAATATCCGCCTCCTAACATCGATCCTCGGATCGGCCCTTTACACTGCAGAAAAATCGCTTTCCTCAATCGGTACGGGTGACGTCATACCTTAAAATCGGTCCAAAAATTACGGTCTCAAACTTTGAGACAAATGCACCGATCAACCATCGGACGACCGACTGTTGTTATAACTAGACCGCGGATTTGATGCATTTACGACCAAAATTAGTGGTTGAAACTTAAAACGGTCAAAACGTTAAAAGAATCTAAGGATATCATAGTAATATTGTCAACTGATTAAAATGATTAGTTGTTCCTATTCGTTGCAATCGATGAATAAGATTTTTATTTTGCATAAAGATCCGCAGTGTAGTTATAACTATATAACTGACGACGTTTAGGATCATTCGCCGATTTATTTATGAATTTTTGAGAACGTATTTTTGAAGATACTTCTTGCAGACACGTTACTCTTTCTGTTGTTTCTACTACACAACTGTTCGTTTAAATAATTCGCAAGGAACCGTATAATTGAATGACAATTTTTATATTCCGGGTCAAAATAGATTCCTATTTTAGTTTCTGTACGAGTTCCTAGATACAATTATTTCTTACTTTCTAGATTTTTGTTAATTTTCTGCAGTAGAGTTTATTTCGATCTCCCACCGCTTTTCAATGCGGTAAATTCATCGTAAATTATGTTCTACAGATCCGTTTAAATATACATGAAGTGGCATACTAACATCTGCTAGCAGGATGGGACCTAAAATTTAAATCGTAAAACAACGTGCTAATGATGTTTTCTCATTAGTATACGACCAGAAATAGCTTGTTATACACCCGAGATAAGATAAAGGTATTTAAAGAGGTACTTAAAGGTTTTAAGTACTGTCAGACTTGTTTCATATTGAATCCAATATTTTCCAACAGAATAATCACGAAAAATATATGTATCTTATCTAAACTATTCATAAATTAATATTGCATATATTCTTTTTCTAACTATTACTTGGACCATTTTCGAAGAGTGCACTGTAGATAATAAACATCGTTACGATTAAAATAATGACACGATTAAAGAAAGGGACGAGTAACATTGATTAAATTCGAAACAGGGACGTGAGAAGCATAATCACAATGACTGAAACACGTTATCCTTGTTAATTGCATTTCATTAGTACAAAATATGCGAACATCTCCGCTGTTAAATAACCACCGTGACTAACTGATATAAACTACAATTGTTCTGTTGCATTTAATAATTCTCTCATCGCCTTGTCGTTAATTGTCCACCTTCTATCGATGCTTTTCGATCCAACAAAGATGCGTATTGCAACTTTAAGGCCGTGGTAAGAATCGTAAATAATAATTCCTGCGTTTTATCGAAGAACGCGAGATTGATCGGAAGTCGTGCTGGAAAAGATGCAACAACTTTTTTTTCCAGGATAAACGAAGAGTACGATCGTGGCAATCGACGACGATCTCAAGCGTGCCCTCGCACAGGCAATAGTCGCTTAGCTGAGATGCAATTGGGCCGAGGAAACCGCCGCGGGGATGCATAATTGAATCGAGTCCAAGTTAAATATTACTTGCGAAACTCATAAATATGCAAAGGTTGAGCCGGGGAAGCTTGGGAGATCCCCATTTTCAGACTTTTCATCCTCGCAGAGAACAGAGCAGAGGCTCGCAAAAAGCACGGTTCAGGTTTCAACGTGCACTCGTGCCGATCGCGTGGGGTCACGGATCTGATTTCCGCCCTTGAGCGCATGGGGGGATCGATTCAATTCAATTCCTATGGTAATGAGCGAGAGACGCATCCGCGGCTGGATAACTTCCTTTAAGGATTCGCGAACTCGAAAGCAGATTTGAACTAGACTGAAACCGGTAGAGGTGGTCAGAAAGCATTCCAACGGCCAGCGCGACCCATCCGTGACCCCCAAGGACGCCGAGGACCATCCGGGCCCCCTCTATCTTGTCTCCAAGGACCATCAAGGCCCTTTCAGGACCAGGGAGATTCACAGGAATCTTTCGGATGCATGATTGTTCAGCCAGGAGTCCAGAAAGGTCCTCTAAAGTCGGCAGTTCGATGAATTTTCATATCAATCCGAGACGCCACTAAAACTTACCATTCCAGAAATTGAAATAGTCTTCATAGTACTAAATTGTGTGTAAGTTGATTGTAAATTCATTAAACTGCATGTTTCCTTCTTTATAAAATGTTGTAGATGCGTTAAGGGGCTAGGAGATGTTCTCATTATTTTATCCAATCTTTGTATGTGGATGTCACAATTCTTTAAAGTATATTTTCGAAATATTCATTTTCAAATACAGATGAAACATATCTGATAATGAGAAGAAATAAATCAATTCCACTAGATTGCGTCAATAAGAACGAAGAAAATCAATGAGAATAGCAAAAAGAAAAATGTATGTCGACGTAATCAATTTCGAAACAGAGGATGTTGAAAACGAAGAAAAAGATGAAGACATAAGCTTACACTTGCTGCAATTCATCATCTTCACGTTCCAAACCTTCTAAATACCGACTTCACTATAAAAATCTATACTCTAAACGGTGCCACAAAAGTGGACAAAAATATTTAACGAAATGAACCATCACCTGCATAACCAAATTTCTTGTTCCACAAAACATATTTCACAAAATAAAATCTTTTTTGCCTATTCTTCGCGTGAGTTCAAAGTATGGAGGTCTGCAATTGCTAAAAAATATGATATCGACCCTAAATGCTCACAGAGATTATTAAAATATTATTTTGAATGTGTCTATACAGTCTTTTCTATTTAGAACGTACGAATTCTTTTTCCTATTTTAATTATATGCAATTTTTCGAGACGACACGAGGATAACTCGTTCAAAAAATGTTTGAGCGTTATGGAAGCATTTCCCACAGAGCCTGACTCAGTTACGAGAGCAACATTACGGTGATCAACGAAGCACTCTAACAGGATTCCAACGTGCAGCGTGCGTGCTCCGGATCGTTCAGCGTATCGCCAGGAATAAAATCTTCCTTACGTCGTGTCAGGATGCAACATTTCGTGATCGTCCGAGTTAAGTCGTTTCCTGTGCGAGCGCGTCGAGCCACGGAGGACAAGAAGCGCCATCGAAAGGAGTCCGTGTAATAACGGCGAGGAGTCATGCGACAGAGAAAATTGCCACAGCCGAGGCTAAGAGACTCTCCTGGTCTCTCCCGATGAAGAAGAGTGCGTAATTTGACTTCCTTAATTATCGAGAGACATTCGCATACGCGTAACACGCGGAGATCTAGATTTCCCACTATAGTTTATGCTTCCTAGTCTTGCTCTAGCGCGATAGCAGTTCCCGAAACGGTAACTAGAATTTTTTTTCGCGTGAGAAACGATCCTGGCCTCGTTCGTTGCAACAGAGTTCCAAGGGATCGAGGATTCATCGCGTGCCACGGCTCGATTCGATGTCCCCGGAGATTCGGGACGACGATTATCAAAAAACGCGATGATGGTAATGGTTCCGGGGTAGTATGATCGACGAATAACGAAACGCTTGCCACAGCTCTGTGGCCTTATTTATTATTTCCAGCAGAGACGCGCGGCGGATGCGACTGCTCGAACATGTCTGCTACCGTGCTTCGCGTGCGATACACATTTCGTTGTTCAACCAATCCAGCCGTCAACGCGAAGTTCAAACGGGGTCACAGGTAGCAAACGGAAAACGAGACGATTTTCCCATTCGTGCGGTGCTTCAGGCTTTTCTGACCGTTTCGGGACCATCGCAACAATGGTACGCGACGTGCGTGAACGAAACGGTGAGTAAAACTGCCTTCGACTTGACTGCAGTTTACAAAAGGCTAGCTGCAAAATGCAGTGTCTAACTGATGTGCTAAAACTCTTGATACGTTCTCCAAAATGGACTTTCAATATTAACACTAGATTTACGGGGCCCGTCAAAATGACGGATTCAAAAATTTTTAATTTACGATTATTAAAAGTTTAAGGAGGCATTCGTGAGGAATTATTAAATAGATTTATTTTTTTCTGTACATATTATAATAAAAATCGGTGAAGATCTAAGTAAATACAATTTTATTATTTTTATAAAGCAATGTAAAATAATCAATTTTAGTGCTCCGTACACTTGGGGTTAAGATATTCAAATTTGAGGTACATTTTAGTACATCTAGACTTCCTGCAATTTAAATACAAAAGAAAGGATGTCGAAAAACAATCATGACAGAAAGAGACCTAACTGCAATGGAAGTCCCGATTTGAAACCTTGTTCTCTGTACCTTTTTTTATACTAAAATGTTGTACTTTTCTTCACAATATTCAATGATGACAATATTCATTACAATAAAATAATTAAAAGACTTTGGTGCTGTAAAAGTATGTACTCTCAACAGGAAAATGTTGAGGGAAAAAAGTTAAATTTACTCCAATACATATTATAATAAATTGTTAATATACCTATTTTCTCTTTTTACATTATTCATTTTATAACTAAATCGTTGGAGTATGGAACGACTTCAAAACTTGAATTTTTCATGGACGAAGACTATAGAAGAAATTGCGGAGAGCGTGTTATGGCTTTTATAACACTGTATATAATATTATGTATCTAGTGGATATTGTTTTAAATACAATTTCTGATTGGTGAGTGGATTGAAAATCACTCAAGAAAAAGATATTGATTACGTCAAGATAAGAACGCCGTTTTCAAGCATTTTATTCGACCCGAGGATGCAAATTTCGTTTTTAAACATTCTTTCAACAGTATTTAGATCAGCCGATGTCGGGGGCGCGAGATTGAGAAACTTTCCAGCCCACAGGCGTTTTGTGCGTCCACGCATTCGCGCCGATTTCAGTCGTTTCGAATCGTAACCAGGAAAATGACGGACTTGCTGCACCGCGACCTCGACAATGCCTTTCGCTGTCGATCGAGCATTGTGCGCTGCTTCGATCGGTGACATAAGAAACGCCTGCCGCGCGAAAGTAATAAGGAATATTGCGTTTTAAAGGGTGATCCGGTAATCGAGCAAATAGGAAATGACATAAACAGAAAAAACGCTGACACCCCGATAACGACTTGAACACTTGACACAAACTAACAAACGGGAAATTAATTCACGGTTGTTTGATGCATTGTGCCTCTGACAACGTCGTTACCTGAGTGAATAAAACAAATAAAACCACGAAAACGAGTAAATCAAATACTGGGAACAAACAAATTTAAATGTCATGGTAACCTTAGGTTCTGTTCATATTTGAAATACGAAACGTCAATGTTACCTAGCAACTGGGTAAATAAAAAAGAGAACAGGATACAAAATACATTTTTATATTTGTAGTAAAAAGTGTGAATGTATTCTCAGAGTACTGCAATTTCAACTGTTGGTATTTGTAATAACGAACTGTCGATTTTTCCTCGAATAATAAAAAGACCGCGATACAAAATACATATTTATATGTGTAGTAAAAAGCGTCGAGCTATTCTCAAAGTTGTACGATCTCAACTGATGATGTTTTTAATGCGTATGACATATTTACCACGCAACTGTGCAAATAAAAAGAAGAATAGGATGCAAAATACATTTTTATACTATCGGTAAAAAGAGTCAAGGTATCCTCCAATTATTGCAATTCCAATTGTCAACGTTTTAGACATTAAATGTCTGCCACCTTGCAACTGTGAAATTAAAAAGAGAAAGAACACAAACGGCATTTTTATGCTTGTGGCAAAGGCTGTAAAGTTATAATGGACCATTTAAAACAAACATAAACGTTTGAATATTCATATCGCGCATAACATTTTTTTTTAAAACCTGCCAACCCTATCATAACTTACGGTGCAAGAGATCGACGCGCAGAATTTTGCAGTGGCAACTAACAATCACGTAACTTCTTTGCCGAACGGAAGTGTAGTTAAAGCTGTTATATCGTGGTTTCGAACGAACAATCGCCTCGGCGAGATCTGTTAAAACTCTGCCCATCGTTCACCGGGGAAAAAAGAGAAACATTGAAAAGCGAGAAGACACCTCGAGAACAAGCGATTCGAATGCCTCGCAGGAGACTTCGATGCGTGGTTAGGCACGATCGCCGGACTCGAAGCGTTAAATATACCCTATGGTCGGCTAACCATTTCCTTTGTGTCGCGGGCACGTTTCGATGGTTTATGGTTTCCCGTTTAACATGCGGAACAGCGGAATCCCGGCTACGTTAAAACGGCTTCATTGTGCGGGGACATACGAGAGTGCGGCTTTAGCATCGGCGGTGTTCCAGGAAGCATAATCCAGCAATCGATATTAACTTGGCTGCGTACCACGGTCGACGAACGGGCCAGCAGAAAATGATCGCATAATGTATTCGGAATGCATTTACAAGATAATGGGGGCCCATGGTGGCGTTCGCAGGGCGTTCCCACCTGTAAAAATGGACTGCGACGCGTTGCATCCCGATGCAACACCCGCCGAAGGAAACTCCGTGAAACCGCGAACGACTAGAGAGAGAGAGAGAGAGAGAGAGAGAGAGAGACTCGATCGACGATAGAATGGCTCCGATGAATTTCAATGTAACGTTCTCGCTCGATGACTACGCCTTTTATCGTCTCTAAACCGCAACCTTACACGGTTTTATCGCGAATCTTCGCTTCCTAGCGTTTCCGTCTAGCCGTCATTATCATAAATCGCGCGACGTCGTCCACCGTCGTCTTCGGCTCTTTTTTCCACGGACGAGAACCCGTCGATTACCGCTAACTTGGCAATGACGCCGGTAGTCGTGCGCGCACACCGTTCCCCTTAATCATCTATATTTTTATATTCCTAACAGGACTTACGCAATGCCCGCCGGATCGTTGGTAAATATAGGTACTTGCGTTACATCCAAAGGCGGTGACGCCGCGTCCAAGTCCATAAAAGAAGCGCACCAAAGGATCACACTTCCGATCACTGTGTCTCTCGCGTATATCCTTCTCAAATATTTCAGATAGAACTTTTGTTCACTCACTCGCGGTCACGACTCGCTACACTCCCGAGCCCGTTTTTTCCCGTCTGTGCCACGCGTTTTTTAATCATCCCTCATGGAACATCCCCCGCAGAGATTTCTTATGCACATATCTCGAAAGGCGTCCCGGACGTGTCCAGGGGGAAGCCACGCACGCTCCCGAGTGTCCGCGAAACCGGATCCTAGCCGGCGAACATCAATACGTGTCACAGAATGTGTCCCCGCGCTCGATCAAATCACTATACAACACCAGGCCCCTTCGATGCCTCGAGAAATCTTTATACCTGCGCGAAACCTTCTCGATTTCCGCGATTTTTATTGTCGCCGGCTCCGTCCTTGATCAAGGTGAACCAACAGCAACCTACCCTCGGGGTGGGAGGGGCGACAACGATCGAGGAATTTATCCTATTTCGATGGAGGGGACTACTCTGTCTCAATGAATAGGCGTGTATCGCACTTCGTAAAAACGATTCATTGCTCGCTGTGGTAATTGAGGAAGCGGCCGGTATGGCGCACGCCCCCTCACTTTGAAAGATAAAGAATAATGATGAGCGAGTCATTTAGCAAACTGCTAACGCAAAGTGTGGACACTTTCTTCTGGGAAATTCAAGTTGTATAATAAAAATTTACGACTCATTCAAATATCGTTTGTGTTATTAATTAGCCCTCACTGTTTTCACTGCTTTTGAAGACGTCGATTGACGATCACTTTGGAAACTCTACACGCGCCTGCCGCACTTTAAGTGTTCAAGAAAACCAACATTGTACACGTTTCATGAACGTTGAGTAACTATTCTTCTTAATTTCATCATTTTGGAGTGCATCTACAATGTAATTGGTAAGTACAAACACATTTTCAAAGAATGAAGCTACACATTTAATTACTCAGTATTATTTAATTAAATAACGCGCAGAAACGTTTTCGATCAATTGCGTATTCTCTGATTGCATCCGACATCTATTTGACCTCGACGACGTACACTCGCGATAATTAATTCCTCGAATTGGAACAAGCTTGCACTCATAAAGTAACGAATTAAGAAAATGGGGGCCGGATGAGGGTTAAGAGCAGCGAATCCAAGGTCGGAATTGCGACTTTCGACGAGTTGAGCAATAGACAGCATGTGTACGAGTCCTATGCAAACATCTAAGCTAAACCAATCTTCCGCTGATGGATCTTTGGACAGAAGAGGATGTGTACCAACGATGACGCAAGCGTCGAGCGAATCGGTCGACGAAAGTATGGTATTGCGAGCTCACCTTTCGTTTCGGGACGGCGCCGGGGTTTTTGGCATGCACGGTCGCTTTCTAAAGTCGAGGACCGGTCATTGGGACCGGAAATGGCCGGTCTGCCGAAAAAGTCAAAGAATTGCACGGGGAATGCACTTCAACGAAGTTGAGTGCGAAGCGTGGTCAGCGTGGCAGAAAAATTACAGGGAAACAAACCGCGAGGATTCGTTCTAACGCGCAAAAAAAGCGGCCGACCCGCGTTACGGCCAGGTAGTCGCATAATTTCTGATCGGTAGGCTCGCGCATCCTTGACACCATCTGCCTAAAGGATGTGCTAAAGGTCGTAGCTAATACGCGCGCAGTCTGACATAACGTTCGATTTCGCGATCGGACTGTTTCCTTTAAAGAATGCCTCTGCCTTTCGTGCACGTTCGCCTGGTTGTTGTTTAATATACATATAATGTTGAGAATATATATATTCGCCAATGCGGAGAATCGAGTACGCGCGAGCCACGCCGTACGAAACTCATTTCACCGATGGAAACGCCGGATATTTATAGCTGCGGGAACGCGAGATGAAAGTAACACGGCACGGCAAAAGTGTAACACTTTTACGGAAGACAGGAGAACCAGTGGACTTTCCAGATTCTCTGCGAGGATCTCTATTATTAATCCAAGGCCGGATCGGGATTCGGACGGACACACACACACATATATATAAAGGGAGGATCAAAAGAGAACAACGGGGGACCATTCTGGGATTCGAGCGCGTCTCGAGACAATGAGATTCCTCCGGGAGGACTGCGTGACTCCATTTTGGAGAACATCGAGGAGCGTGTGTGATGGAGCGTTGATTGAGTTTTTTCGGAGTATCCTCGGGGGATGTCCCGCATCACCGCCAACCGACACCGACGACGGATGCTCGGACATCTTCTCCGGAGCGGCCTTGACTCCAGAAAAGACCGAACCCGTTTCGCGCTAGCCTCGATTCCATTCTCTCTCTCACTCTCTTTCTCTTTCTCTCTCTCTCTCTCTCTCTCTCTCTCTCTCACACACTCACTCACTCTCTCTGTCTTATCAACGGGGAGACTGACGGTCGAAGCCATAGCTGATCGGAGAAACTGTCGCCGCATATCTGATAATGTCCGCCGATAATGTTTCGCGGGTTTGGTTCCATACGCCGGGTTTTCTCTAGAGAAAGACGCGGGGAAAGAGGGACGGTACGTACGCTGCGCGAAAGCGCACGCAGAAAAGTGGTAACAGGCTCGAGCGAGAGAGCTCGGTTATTCGGCAGCACGGAGAAAATTCGGGAGCGAGCGAACAAACAGAGATTTTGGACGTTCGTAACGGAGCGTGTTCGTCGATCCATGTCGAGCAGAGACGGTCGTGTTCCCCCGTGATCGAACTTACCCGTCCCCATGGCTGACAGCAGCCTCCTTCAGCCACGATCCCTCCTTGTATAGGTGGTCCAATGCTGGATGATTTTCACTGGCCGGTCAACAGTGTGAAAGAAAAAATAAATAAACCACTGTAACACCTTTCGGTGATGACGTCGAGGAAAAGGACGTACTCCTCGTCCAGCCGGTAGACCGCGGACGAACTGACGGCTGGCGAAGACTTTTGGTGAGACTTCGACGTGAGACAACGACGACGTCATCGCCGGCCTGGTGTCTCATTGGCCGGCGGTCCTTCTCTTTGCTCGACTTGCCTCTCTCTTTTCACCGGTCCTCCCTCCTCTCCTTTTCCTTCTACAAACTCCTCTCGCGCCGCTCGCTCTTGCCTCCACCGCTTCCGTCGCCCTCGCCGCTCCGCGAACTTCCTCTCCTCTCTGTTGCACACCTGAGCGATCCTAATCGCTCTCACCCGTTCTATCCTCGCTCTCGCCACAGCGGGGCTAGAGCAGCAGAGTCGCTCGAACGACGCGCGAACTCCGAGAGCTCGACGCCTGGAACCAATCCACCTAGCCGCTCCGCCGTGCGAGAGACCCTCGTAGAGCTCGTAGAACCTGACACCGTAGATTCAGGGAAGAATACGCCGTGCCAGAGGTCAAACGAATCGAAAATTCTATCACACAGACTACTCTAAAATTGACACCAACAGATTCCTCGGTCGCTAGAGCAATCTGGGGCTCTGGGATTCGAGTTTCAGGTGCGGATATTACTGCGTAGCTACAAATAGACCTAGCCAGCCGCTCCGCCATGCACGAAACCCTCGTAGAGCTCGTAGAACCTGACAACGTAGATTCAGGGAAGAATACGCCGTGCCAGAGGTCAAACAAATCGAAATTTATATCACGCAGACTACTCTAAAATTGACACCAGCAGATTCCTCGGTCGCTAGAGCAATCTGGGGCTCTGGGATTAAAGTTTCAGCTGCGGATATTACTGCGTAGCTACACATAGAGCTAGCCAGCCGCTCCGCCATGCACGAAACCTTCGGAGAGCTCATAGAAGCAGCAACGTAGGTTCAGGGAAGGATACTCTACGCTAGAGGTCAATCGAATTGTAATTTCCATCACACATTACTAAATTAATATCAGCAACTCCTACGACTGCTATCGCATCTGGAACTCCAAAGTCAAAGACCTTGTGACCATTGCCGAGGAGCCAGAAATAGAGCTAACTAGCAAATTCACCAATAGAGCAGAATCTCTCCGCGAGCTCATAGAACTCGCTAGGCTGGGTTCGGAGAAGGATATGCAAAGCCAGAGCTCTAGGATCAAAGATTCAGTTTTAGACGTTACGGCAGAGCTAGAAATAGGGGTACCTGGGAGCTCCAACATGGACCACTCTGTAAGCTCATAACGGCTGCAGCACAGGTTCAGAGGAGGATATGCAAGATCAGAGCTGTATTCAGTTGCGGACATTGCAATAGAGCTACCTAGCAACTCTACCATACACAAGACCTTCTACTCGCACGTAGAAGTTGCCGGCGTGGGTTCAAAGAAGGCTACGCGGTGCCAGAGGTGCAATCTGAAGCTCCAGGATCAAAGATTCAACCATGAATATTACGCCACGGCTGGAAATAGTACTAGTTATCACGATAGCGTGTGTTCAGTGAAGCGATGACATAGGTCAATCGAATCAATATTTCAATCACGCAGAGTATTACAAAATTGATGACAGTATCACCTATGGCTGCTATTGCTTCTGGAGTTTTCGCATCGAAGGATTCAGCTCCGGATCTTGAGCCAGGGATAGAGGTAGAGTTATCTAACCTAGCAGCATGGGTTCGGATAAGAATTTAAATTCATGCCAGCACCTCATATGGCTGCTATTGCTTCTGGAGATCTAGGGTCGAAGATACAGCACCAGACACGCCTGGATCTAGACATTCTACAGTGTGCAAGTCCCTCTGCAAGTTGATAGAAACTAACATCGTGTGTTTACCAAGAGGTACATCACGCCATGAGCGAATCAAATCGCTACCGACAGGTTCTAGACCTTCTATTGCGTATAGAATTCTAAGGTCGAATATTACCTTCGACCGTTGTGACAGAGCTAGAAACTGTGGGATCTGGTCGTTCTACAGTGTGCAAGTCACTCTGCAAGCTGATAGAAACTAGCATCGTGTGCTTACCAAGAGATGCATCACGTCATAGACGAATCAAATCAAAACTTTGCTCGCGCAGACTATCACAACATTGCTGCCGATAGGTTCTAGGCCTACTGTTACGTCTGGAGTTCTAGCATCGAAAATGCAACTACACCTATGAAACATTTTAGAAACTATCATCGTGCGTCCACGAAGAGGTACGCCATGCTACAAGTCAATCAAACTACCAGTAATTTCTAGGCCATCTAAATCTCTGTGATGGAGAAATCAGTTAAAGGGACTGTTGATTAATCTATCTTCGGGTTCCAAGCGAATCCGGCCACACCTGCACCCTATTCATCAAGCCCCCAGCGAGTAACATACTTGGACAACGCGTTCGTACACAGAATATTCATGAATAATTCACGGGGCAGCAGGCGCGAAAGCGATACCGATATATTTTTCAACCGGTGCAGTGCGTCGGGTGGATCTACATAAGATTCGCGGACACTCGCTCGTACTCGTGCTCGCGCGCGCGCCACCAGGCAGACGAGCTTGAAATTCCTCGCGACTGGATCGGATCGCGAGCCTCTCGGTGGAGAACACACGGGTTTTTCTTCCGGCCGCGAGATCACAAATCAGTGGGGACGTCGAACGAGCCGAGCGGAGCCGAGCCGAGCGGAATGGAGCGGAATGGAACCCGCGTCCCCGGTGACGCGGCGCGTTTTCTACGCTGTCTCTATGAATCGAGCGCTGCCACGGCAGGCCGTAGATTAAGCGTAATGGTGCAAAGTATATAGCCGCGCGCCCGTGGATTCTTCTCTCTCCGTGGCCTCCGCCTGTGAAACGCCTCGAGGCGCCGGGGTTCAGCGACACCGGTGTACTCTAGCCGAGGGTACAGTGTCATTAGAGACGCGCAAAACGCGCGCGTGTATGCCTCGCTGCGCGAGTTACTGCCCCGCGATAATTCCGCCTGGGACCGACGTTTATTAATGCCTGGCGATGAGAATTTGAAGGATTCTACGAAGAGCACTTTTACTCCGCGACCCTGCGACGTTTGAAGAGCCATCTTCGGGAAGAAAGTAAAAAGAACGCGTCCCTTCACGATTTTTCTGATCCATGTTGATGTACCTTCTGCGATAAAGCTTGTTGTATTTGGTGTTTTTGTAGCATCAAACGTTTCTCTGAATAGTTTCAACACGCGATGTTTATTAATCCTTGGATGCCGGACCATTCTTATAACTATACAGGGTGTTTCGTCTAAAACAGGACAACTAAATATCTCCTCTACCTCTGAAAATACAAGAACTGTTTCTAACGTAATCTAAATGGTTTCAAAACACGAATCAGATGGAAGAATCGTTTTTTATAAATTGTAATTTTTTAATCATTTTTTCAAGGTCATTCGTGTTTTTTTACATATATACACACATTTTTTGTTGTTGTATGTTACAGCAAACATTATTGTGCATTCATCCATATTTAATAGCACGACCGTGAAATGACCGTGAACTCTAAAATTTGCTAATTAATGCAGAACTTACTTTCAGCGACATTTCAGATTTCAACGGTAACAGAAATTCGACCATGTGATTATTTACAAGATCATGATTATTTACAACTAAAAAGTGTGTATATATGTAAAAAAACACGAATGACCTTAAAAAATTATTAAAAAATTACAATTTATAAAAAACGATTCTTCCATCTGATTCGTCTTTTGAAACCATTTAGATTACGTTAGAAACATTTTTTGTATTTTCAGAGGTAGATGAGTTATTTAGATGTCCTGTTTTAAACGAAACACCCTGTATAATACGAAACATATTTTTAAATTCACTTCTTGTAGACACATTGATCTCACTGCTTTTTCTAATTCAGTATCTGTTCATTCATTCAATTCGCCAGAAACTGAGTAATTGAATGACGATTTTGATACTCTGGGTCAAAATAGACCCGGATTCCGCCGCCGCGATGAGAATTTGAGAGATCCTAAGGAGAGCACTTTTACTCCGCGAGCCTGGTTCATTTGAAGAGCCATGATCCAGCAAAAAGTAAAAACAATACGATCTTTGACGATTTTTCAAAAAAGCATGTTGTATCTGTCATGATTATCAGAGTTGTGACTCTTTTGTGGTAGCCTTGTCGTGCAAGTACACTTTAGTGATTTCTGCTGGATTGCTTGAACCTAGTTTAGTTTTTACATTCAATGAAGTTGATATGTTCCAAAAAGACAACCATGCAAAACACCAAAGATGAATAAAAAGTTAAAGCATGAATTCTTAGAATGACAGAAAATTTCCTCTTTGGGCAATTATAAAGAACAAAGAAAACTCTTCTGATCAGAGACTAGTTTGTCATCTTTGGAATAAAGCTTATGAAGAAAAAGAAACGCGTTAGACTGTTCCTCATTTGAATATTCTGGTTAGCTTCACGCATTTCTCACAATTTTTTCAGTAACAAATATTAATAACTGTCGATGATGCGACCACTGTCCCAGACGTCCTTTCGGTGCAAGTGCATTGCCGATGACCTCTGCGGTATTGTAATGAATTTACAAATTCAAAAAGATCTAATTTTTACATTAAATTACGCGAACTTTGACAATGAAATTAAAACGCAATTCATCGGTAAAAATAGAATTTCCGTTTTTGGCAATAAAAAAGAACGAGGAAAACAATTTTCCTCTCTGAAACCAGTTCTTCTCCGAAATAAACATACAACATTTAAAGTAAAACAATAGAGCGATTTTATAGACATTTTTGCCGCCGATTGTAACAATGTCGTTTTAAGAAAAACACGGTTAAAGTTTCTCAACTTCACATTCTCCAATTCAAACATTCTTGCCGAGTTCCTCCAAGGCTGGCGGTTTTTCTGTTTCCAGAAAAAATTATGGTGTTTTTTTAATCCTCACGCGTATCGATATTATTCCCACCTCGATAATAAATTTCAAAGATTCTTTTACAGCATACCAGCAGATCGAAATCGGAAGTACCTGCTTCATGTTCATGTATCGTTCAGATAACAAAAAGACCAAAAATTTGAAAATATTGACCAAGGTAGCACTTTCCGCTTCGTCTAAAATCATTTGGAAAAAATTGAAATAATGTGCAGGAATGTAAGGAATTGTTAAACGTATTATTTAGACTGCGAGATTAAAAAAAAAATGCAAAAAATCCATTGTTTCATCCCCATCAACCGAAATACATTCTTAAATGAATCTCCAATGTCTCCCACTGATTCATATATCAAACATTTATGTATTGTTCAAACCTCAATAATTAACCACTTAGTGTCTGATATCTTTCAGCCAATTACCTTAGGATATTCAAATATCCTCCACCTCCGATCAAGCGAATCGACGTGTACCTAATTATCGAAAGTGGTGACTGCCACCGTCGACGCACATCAACGCTCCAGGAAGCGACTAGAATTTATTATAAATTCTTAGCATGCAACGATGCAAAGAGATTAATCTGAGTGTATTCCGGATTCATTTCAAGTGGCTTAGGACACCTGCGTGTCCACGGATACTCGTAATTACGCATTCTTGGTGTAACGTGCTCTACGGACACCGTGGAAAGTGTGAAACCTTGTTGTACAACCGGCAGTTACGTCGGTCTACGCAAATAGTCGCGGAGGTTCCACAGCCCTATGGAATTATCCGCGACAGAAATTCGTTTTCTCTTTTTTTCTCATTTTTCGTTCGCCGATGTCCTCGGGGCTATTCAATCTCCGGTTTCGTCCTTCCTGTTCCACAAGCGCCGTCCTGACGCCTAAACGAGTCGAGCGACGCATAACGAGTCCCAGGCAGGATCCCTAGATCCCATGAATTCTCCCTTCCGCAGATCGGAGGCAACGATCCGTGAGGCACGATGCAATCTTTCGAAGCATCGACCAACGATCCATGAGACCCGCTCAGAGGATCTGGCTTCCGTGAATCCAGGCTACGATCCCCCCGAGATACGGAACGATTTTGCCTGATTAAAAGGGTAAACTTTGCTTTCGAGAAGATCGCCATTGTTTATCCTTGCCTCGGCTGAAACGGTGTTGCGCAACGATCGTTGCGTTAGCCGGGATTCACGCTGGTCAAGAGATCGATGCGAAACTCCTCGCCGCCATCTCTGGTCTCTGGGAATGCCGAAAGTTGCACAAAATTTGCCAGACCTCGCCGAACGTCTCATTTCAAGATTTACCGAAACGAGGACAGTGTCTTCCAAGCTTTGTTCTTTGAATATACATTTTAGGTAATATGAAGTCTGTGTCATCCGAGATACAGGATGCCAGATAAATTACAAAAGAATTCTGAGAGAATGTTTTCCAGTCCTCTTGCTTACTATCAAGCACAAAGATTACCTAATTTGATAATATAAAATCGATTTAGAGCGCCAAGAACCATTTACTAGTCAATTTATCAATTTTCTCAAACTCGCTTTTGCAGAGACATTTTCTAGACACCTTGGTACTTCAATCGCCCCTAATGGAACAGCTACCAACTGAAATTAACCGCCAGAAGCCAGTTTAATGACAATTTTGATACGTCGAGTTAAAACAGCCTCGGGCCTCGGCTGTCTGAGAATTAAACACGGTTCTCGCGTCTTCCAGCGGCTGCACGAACGCTCGAAGGTCTAGAGAGGATGAGTGTATGTTCAAAATAGTGAAATTTAATTTCCATGCGAGTTGTGATTTTATTTTAGTCGGGGCAATGTTTTCGACGCGGCCCGTGTGTATCGCTGGCACGAAAGTAAAGACGGTTTCGCGGAACGTTCAGGTTTCCGAGTATCACCTTCTCGGAGTCACGGGTGCACCGGTCGGGTCTCGTACGGCTTTCGATCTCGAAGAGCGATCCCAGGCATGCCTTTCGGAGCACACCTTGTAGCTTCCAGTCCGTCGGCCATTCGGTATAGGTAACGGGTTCGTGGAGGCACACGTTCATTTCGTATTCTTTTCGTGGATGCGTCATCCGCTTGGCCAACTGCGGATAACTTCGATGCAGGGCCGGCCGATCGGTTGCTCGATCAAGTTTCAAAACCCCGGACCAGGTCCACCGGCGACCACCGCTTGTAAGTAGCCCGGGACATCTTGTACATTTTTTTCGGGCACGTTCACGACACCCCGTGACGATCAAAATGAACGACGACACCGTACGAGGGCTGCCGTAATAGACACCTATCCCTTTAAACACCTCTCTTCCTCTTTTTTCTCTCCCGGTTTTCTTCTTCTATTTTTATCATTTTCTCCTTTATTGAGTGTTTAAGGTCACGCGTACCTGTAAAGCTTATTAGTGGATTAGTAGTGGATAAGCTTATTAGCTTATTGCGGATCTTTATAGAAATTAAAAATTTTCTGCATCGATTGCAATAAAGCTAATAGAATCAAATAAAAGTTTACTCCTTCTTTGAATAATTATAATAAAAGTCGATGGTAATATATCGACACCCTCAAATTATTACAAACTTTCTACCGACTTACATTCCTCCTACCTATTTTTGCCATAAATGCATAAAATCTGTGGTCTTGCTATTAGTGACCACAATTAGGCCTCCCAAGCGTACTTATAGTATTCAATATTTTCACAGATTCAGTATGCTTTAGGAATCTTGAAATCTTTCTGCAAAAATTCTGCTTATCATAGCATGTAATTATTTCCATTTTTGTGTACATTGTCAAATTGCACAGCCACGTAATCTTGCATCTACTAAATTGGAAACGATTAAATAAATACATTTAGTACAGTACATATTACAATACGAACTGTAGAAAATCCAAAATAAAATTCAATCTTGTCATTTTTTATAAAGCAACGTATGCAAGTTATTATGTAGGCTCGGTAATTTCAGTGTCAAGGCAAAGAGTTAAGGAGTACCGAGAAATGCGATTGCGATCGAAATAGCATCGATTTCCTCCATGCATTCCGCGGACACAGGCCTCTTGCCGAACAAAGTCCGGTGATTTCAATGCCCGGACAAGGCGTCATCGATCGCCGCGCATCGAACTCACCGTTGCGAACGCGCGTCGGGTTGTATCCGGCGGGGTCAGGCTGGCGCGAGTCTCGGATCACGTTTATTAAGCGGGCAATAGACGATAAAAGTCCGTTTAATGGTGTCCAAGATCGCGTGACGTTGCGTCGCTCGTTCGGTTAAGCGTGTCGTTCGTCGTGCGCAGTAATTGCCGGCTGCATATCGTTGGCGTACGATGCCGAACGTGTCCGTCAGGACACATCGAAGCCGACGAACGGCGGAGGTCCGAAACGAGTCCTCAACAGTAATTGTTGAACCGGATCGCGTACGGTACGGGGTGTCGGGATCGGCTGATGTTTATTTCCCTGCGTAAAACTGGCGACGCTCGGCGAGTGGGGCGAATCGCGACGGAATGGCAACGGAATGACAACGAAATAGTCGCGTTAAAGCGCGACGCGATAATGCCTTTCATTAAACCTTCGGGGGGAGGGGGGCTGTCTCGCTCGGTGAAATGAATCAAACACTCGCGCGCGATCGACCGTTTACGGCCGTATCCCGTGAATCAAGCGCGGAATGCCTTCCTCGCGACGCCGCGACGGTTATACGCCGCCGTCTCTAATCGAAACGGAGAAATCTACGCGAATAAGCTGAGATCGTGTCGCAGCCAGCGACCTGCAGCCAATCTAGGAATTCCGGTTGCACACCACGGAAAAGCGCATCGTGTGTCGCGAGGGCCGCGAAGCGTGCGCGCCCGCGAGCATTGTGATGTAACGACGATGAATCAACGGATAGCTCGATCATTCACCGACGCCCGACACGTGCCCGGAACGCTCGCGAATCGATCAATTACAGAAACGATCGTGATATTCGTCGCCGTTTCTAATCCGATATCGCGTTCCCGGTCGGCGATCATTCGTACGGAATCTCCCAGTCTTGACGATTCAGAGAGTTCAGATTATTTACTCTATCTTGTTCCTTGTAACTATAAATACTACCCACAACATTTTCTTTGAAGAATTTAGATCAGCCACAACGTTACAAGGGTGTTGTGACGTGAGCGGTTCAAGCAAAACGCGTGCTCTGACGAGATTTTAAATCAGTTGCGTTGCTTTTATGGATCGTAGAACAGTCTGTAAATAACGTTTCAGTTCTTGGAACATTCTAAACTGTTTGTTGCTTGGCATAACTAATTCAGTTGGAAAATATCCAAATATCTGTTCACTCGGTGCGACGGTAGAAAGTAAGTGTGTTGCTGTATAAATTACTGCAAATCCTAGCACGAATGTAAAAAGAAAGGCTACTAAATGTTTCAGTGTATGTATGTACGTAGATAGGATCAGCAATCGAAAGAATTATGGATCCTTTTAATAGTAAATCCTATTTAGTAAAGGTAAAGATATTTTTAAAGCCGAAGAAGGGTTCTTGAAAGCGAAAAGTTTAGATTAAATAGAACTTGAGAAATATGTAGCATGTCCACAAAGTGTCTTCGTGTTCCTTTTTTAAATTAACAATTGGCTAGTTAAAGCTTGATTTAAATGTAACGATTTTTAAATTAGTTTCCAATGGCAACATTTAATTCCATAAAAATTTCACAAATATTTTCATAGACGAACCGTATACCCAATTTGGAACAGAATTTTTTAAATACTCTTGAACAGAACAGTCTATGTCGATCCCTGAAAGTTGGAAGTCGAAACCCTATCTCAGTCGAAGAGAAACTCGCAGCACGAGCAATGACCGTCCGGCAAGAAATTAAATACCTCAGGCATGCATCTTGAATATTATTAATTCGTGCAAAGGTACCTCTGAAAAGGTTCATACATTAAAACAACGATCGCGCATCTTTATCGCAGCGGGGCATCGATTATCTAATGCCATAATAGCCTTGATTATACAATTATCCGTTCACTCGTACAAGAGGAGGTATCCTTCAGGTTTTATTACACTTTTTGTTTTCCATCGAAGCAACGATCCTCTGTTCCTCGCTCGCGAAAACGGCATCCGCCTCTTCTTTATCGTTGCGAATCCCATCGCCGGTAATATTATACTACAATTACGCATGCCGCTGATGAAAATCAAGGACGCCCATTCTCGGAGCCATCCCCGCGTATCATTACGCCAGGAAATGTTTACACGAGCTCGGGCATTCTTTGTTTTGCAACCGAGCTTCGCGAACGAACAAGTGAAACCGCTTTTGTTAATCCGGTCTGTGGGAAATTCGATTTAACGCAAAGCTGCCATCGCTAAAACAGCATCTTTGCATCGCTCAAACATTACAACCGACTGTGTCACCTTGCAGAAGTAAAACAAAATTGCAATTTAATCAACTCCTTTGTAATCATCAACTAAAAAATCTAAAATCCATCGTTTTGATCAGCCCTGTCGTTCTAGCACTGATAAAGTTAACCCTTATCAATCCAACTATTTGGCGCGACTGTCGACTGGCGACTCTAACTTATTCTCGGTATGTGCTTGCTTGCGAGTTGTTAAATATTTCACTTCAAATGCAAAAATTATGATGTAAATAATAATCTTCGAGTCTTTTAAGACAATCTTCGTGCTTTTCAAAAATAATGTAATTTCAATTAGAACACCAGCCTAACGCGGTGCCTGACAGCAGCACCCGGAATGTCAAGGATTAAATTAAATTTGATTTTTCAATGATTTTGGAAATTCGATCCTCGTCAGAACCGAGGCCGAGCGTTGCAGACCTAAGTCAACAAGAAAAATAGTCGTCAAACCACTCCCTTTCCTCGTACGCGTCGTCTTCGGCTGAAAATAACAATTTTCTTTTTAAAACGACGCTTCCTCCGAAACCGATACCATTCAAAATCGCACTCGGAAAGCCTCGATACTTTACTGGCCGATGCGTTACGACTTTCCATGTGGGCAGTCCGAATGTTCTCGTGATCCACCCACGCACTCGCAGTCGAGTTTCGCGCCAAATCCAGCATCGATATCGTCCTCTTCGGCGAAAAAAACGGATACTAAGTAAAATTCCGTCGACATGCCGCGAAAGTTATAGCCTTGAGAATATTTCTGCCAGTTGTTCCACCCTAATGTGGTTCTTAACGCTTTATACAAAAAGAAATTGAACACAGACAAACGATTTTCACCCACTGATTTATCTGAACATTCAACCCTGAACTCCACGCAAACAAACAGTTAAAAATATGAACCTTCATACGTTCCCCAGAAATAATTACACAAAACTGCAATAGTTCTTCGCCGAATTATGCTTTACTAATATGCTTTAATAATTCCACAATTAACAGGTTGACTGCCGTGGAGGTCACCGGTGACCGGCACTCGACTGGCTGCAGCGCCGTGGGGGCCACCGGTGACCGGCGACGCGACCAATAGTAAAAATACATAATTAGAATAAATATCGATACTGATAAATTTTTTAATAATACCATTGTTACTATAATGGTTTGAAGAAATTAATGCCATATAGAACATATAAAAATAATTTTATTAACACATGAAAAATGTACATATTATCTGTGCATATTGCAATGAATCACATTGAAGCACTCTAGGCAAAGAAAAGGTGATCCATTACAATCGACACAATATGTATAATATATAATATCGGCAAAATATATAATTACCACTTTTTTAGTAGAATTCTTTGCACTTATTCTCCCTTAGCAAGTCGAGCACAACAATTTGAAACAAGTGATAATCGCAAAAATGGCCTACGGCGCCTCGGGGGTCACCGGTGACCACCACCACAAAAAATGCATTAAACATGATTAGACAACTCAACTTACCTGCTGTAAATAATATTTCAACATAACATGTATCGCATAATAAAAAATTCATGTTGGCACCATGGGCAAACCACGTAAAATGTGCGCGGCAGTCAACGTGTTAACACGTTCAGCGCCCACTCCACAATCATAAAAATTACACAAAATCAAAGCAATATATTTAATAAAACAAAAACTAAGAAGTTTAGTTTTGTGATATTAATTACTGTTTCAAACCTCTTCTATTCCTCAGATCGTAAGGAAATTTTGTACACTCAATCTACCAACGTAAAAATTAATTTTCAATTCTGTATAAATAATTCCGTCACCCAGATATGGGTGACATGGCGCTGAACGTGTTAAAGAAGTGTCATTTACGAGGCAAACAAGAAAAAATGAAAGACTTTACGGTACCTAATAAAAGAAAATGGAGGAACGTATGAGGGTTACACTTCTTACCGTAGTATATTTTAGTCGATTTCGCGCATTCAGCTCTGATAGGGGTACGATCAGGAATATAAGGAATAATCATGCATTTTGATTTCGCTCGAAAAGGAAACGCCACGCGAGATGGCCGAAGATACTCACCGCTAACGATGCCCGGGATGTTCGAGCCTTATCGAGTTGTGCTCGGGATTAAATTGGCTCATCCTCTAATTATATGTACATCCTAACGTTTCCCTGGATCAAGAGCGCGTACGATTTTCATTCGGCATCGTTCGCGATCCATGGGCTCAACGAAGCGGATCGGCAACGTCTTCTCCCAACAGCCGCCGCCCGTTGGATCGTCCTCGGCTCCCGAGAAGATTAGGACGTTAGGCGAATCGCCGTTGCAGGTTCTAAGGATGCTCGTTTTAAGGATATTCGCCGGAGATGGGCTGGAACAGGAATAGCAAGAATGACGTAAGCGCCCAATCTACACACGGGTTTCACGCACACCTGAGACCGTTCGCGTGTTCGTGACTTCACCGACACGACTGGCCGCGACACATCGGTTCAGTCACCACTGCAAATAGCCGAAGAAATCGACGGCGGACTTCTCCAGCCGCGCGAAATTCCGAGCGAAAAACGAAACCGCACCGATTTTCAACTCTCCGCGGTTTCGTTGATGGCCGACCTCGCGTGCAGGCGACTGAACCTGTTTTTTTACGCAACCCGTTGATTAGTCTATCGGGAAACGATTTTTTAAACGGACGTCGGTTGACTAAGCGCTGATCTATTTCTGCGCACTCGAGAAAATCGCGCACCCGCCGATCGCTCTCAGCGCTTTTTGAAGCGTACTATCTACATAATTGTTCTAAACAGTCGGGAATAATTGAGTTAGAAACTACTTCTAACGATGACGGGTTAAGACAATATATTAATAAAGTGACTTGGCTTTCACTGTGTATATAGTATAAGATTAACCCTCAGACCACAGGACTTGAGTCCATTTTGCCCCAAGGACACAGACGTTCCACTAAATTATAATCCTCTAACAGCCAATTACTAGCTACAATTGCTACAGTGACCGCCATTAATTATTCGCACACTCTTAAAAAGACGATATAATTTCTTGAACACATTACCTACCGGCTATCATTCCATAATTTTTAAAAGCAACAAAAGATTCAAAGAATAAAAGAAAATTTTTAAATGGATCAAGCTGTATCATGCCTAGCTAGCGTTAATATTAGCTTGTCGCAAAAATTCGTTTCATTTTCGATTCATGTAGGCAAATTGAGCCTAGTTTTTTTCAGAGAGCAAATTTTGTAGCTATGTGAACGGAAACTTAGTAAATAATAAAACGTTAACGAATATATGATCGCGTTATTTGTATATGCTTGTATTATATAACATTATTAAGCACACACATTGTGAAAGAAACTTTTGGGACAACCTGATACAATATCGCCGTACAAATTGATCCAAACGACGCGAGTACAGCGATGCGCAAGGGTTTATGGCAGAAGGAGGTCAAAAACATCGAGATAGTGGCGTCATAAATGCTCTTCCGCGCACTCACGTCCGATTCCGATGTTCAATGTTCAAGGTGACGCGGTGAACAGTACGCGAAGCGACCGGATGCACCGATGGTAATTTATCTGCCGCCAAATCGGTTTGTCCTTCAGTGTTAATTCGTCTAGCGAAAGTCATGAGGCTAATCAAAGACGCGTTAGCGATCGGACAACCGAGACGAGCACGCAATAAAGAGCAGGCCCGCGATCGATCGGATCGGCCGAGATCAATGCACGACCTTCGGGGTGGTCGTACCGAGAATATCGATCGATCTCGTAGATTTAATTTTTCTTTTTTTATTCGGGCGAGGCTATCTAGAGAACCCGAAAGACCACCGCGAGAAATGATTTTCGTGGGAGCACGGGATTGCGTAGGCCAAGATGTGTGGGTAGCTTGGCCTTCAAAGTCCTTCGGTGGAAAAGTAGGGACCAGGATCGTCGTACGCGTAGGCCTCCGGCAAGTGGGAGGACTGGATTAAAGGCATCTCTCCATTACACGTAACTGTACCTACAACCATCGAGAAAGTCGTCACGTCCCGCTATCAAGCCTTCAATAATTTAGATCTTCCCTCGTCCCATCGCTTATCTTTAATCCGGAAGTCGAAGGATTTAAACCACCTTAAGCGTTTTAAATAGATTACAATCTTTTGACATTTTTGCTTAAAAAAAGAGTAAAGTTGAAAGTCAAGTTGGAATACAACCTTCATTATACCAGTCTTAAGGAATCTTTGCATTTTCCTTTCTTTCGTTTTCTACGGAGTGGTTGGACTGGAAACGTTCTAATGCAGAGCCGATTTAAGCGATATACTTATTTCATTAAAATGATTTAAGCGCTTAGTTTGAAAAATGTTCACTATATAAAAAAGAGATTAGAGTGGATTATAAAACACGAGACTAATTAAACGTAAAAAGGAATTCGATAAAGGAATGATAATTAGCAAAAGGTTACTATAAAACGTATAGAGTAATTAAGTGAAAAATTTCTTTCTGTTGAATCCATATTTGCCTTACAACCACTCGACTTAAAGACAAGTATCGACTATTAATTGTAACGAGACCGGTTTAAATTGTGTATATACAGCGAAATGGTTTAAATAATACATTTGTATCAATTCGTCAAGTCTTTCATCGTTTCATTCACTGGACAGATGTAGCTTTTTTCTGCTTGCGTTCTTCCTTGCGCTTTTGTTTCTCAGCTTCGTCATGGACACGCCTCTTCTTCCGCAACAACCATATTTCCTTGGACCTCTCCTCGCGACCCTTCATCATACTTCTATACAGGTTACGGTGCTTCTTCTTGATCATTCGTTCACGTAGTCGATACTCCTGCCTCTCTTGTCGATTCTTTTCCCATGGATCTTCTTTCGTTACTGTACCGGACTTCACCTTCATTTCTTTCTTCTTTAATGAATAAATGCGGATGAAATAAAACCGTATTCATAATTATTAAAGATATATGTAACTGGTGATATCATACCTTTTGCAACCGTTTTTGTTCCTTCTTGTCTTCCGTCTTCGAAGACATTTCTTCGTCATCGTCTTCTTCTTCTTTAATTCCCACTTCGTCTTCGTCTTCGTCTTCGTCTTCCTGATCTTTATTCTTGTACTTGTCCCCTGCCTTTTCATCGTCATATTCATCTTCGGACGCACTCTCTTCTGTTGAATAAAACGAGCGTTAGTCTCTGTACTGATGATTAATTTTATACTATTTTAAGAGAGTATATACCATCGTTTAGTTTAAAATCATGATCCATAAGAGCACGGGCCTCTGGTGGAATGTATGTTTGATCGTGACGGCTGTCTGAAAATGGTGACAAATGGGGAGGAAGAACACAACCCATTAAATACTTTTCGACGGGCATCAACTCTCTCGCATTGACGGAATCGAAGACCCATTGCGGTTGTACATAATACCTGTAAAAATAGAAGCGATTAAGTGAGTAAATTTAATTGAGCGCACGCAATTAATATGAAGTAAAGAAACTATAGATCACCTGGAGATATACTGTTTGCTCATGCTGGGTCTGTCTACTATGTGGTGAGTTATTGTCTCGTCAGTTTCGTCAAAGGTTGCTCCAACAAACAGCAATTTATCCCACGACACTTCAGCTCCGAAACAACGTAAAACAAAAACTAATGGTTCTCTTGGTACTTCTCTGTTCAGAAAAACTTTCAGACCTTTAAACAAGGTTTTCAGCTTTTTAATTTTTTCCATTTCTACTTTAGCTTCTTCCACTTTCGTGGTATCGCCATCTTGCTGTAAAGGAAAATTGAAATAATAGAGTGAAATTTAGAGCACGTGATTTTCAGTTCATTTGTAATTACATTTGCAAATTGGTCCATGGCCAAATCTTCATCTTCTGCGTTCTGCACAGAAGGATCTAGAGTTATCAGTGGTACATTTAATGCACTTATTCTTTCCGATACATAGGTCTCTTCATCCACAAGTGTTTTTTCATTATTTTCTGTACACAGAAAAGCTAATATTAGATTAAAGTGCTATATACATAAAAGAAGTTTAATGAAAAATGATCTTACCAATGGTAGTGAGTTTTGGTGGATAATACAGATTAAGTGTGTGATAGAGTCTAAAATTAACAAATCCTAACATTATGATATAAAATTCTACAAATATAGACATGATTTTAAAGTCCACTTCGTTCTTTGCTTGAGGTTCGAAGCAGAAATGATGTGGTACTATCCAATTAATCGTTTGGCCCTTAATTTCAGCTTGGTAATAATATCCCTTAATGGATACAAAAACTTTGCGTAGAGCCTTAGCATTAATTACAGCATGTAGAAATTCTATGCTTAATCTTCTGCATAATAAAGACTGGTCTCTTGGTATATGTTTAAGGGATGGAAATGTACTGAATAAGAAACATAGTGTCAGACAATCATCTAGATCTCTCAGGGCATCAATAAATGTTGGATAACGCTCCTTAACAATATGATCCAACGTCAAAGTAGGATGATTGCTTAAGTATCTTTTCATGTCTGCAAACTCTCTCAGAGCTTTGGCTTTGGCTACTTTTTTATGAAATACCTGGAAAGATAATATTTTATTAGATGTTTAACCATTTCAATTTCACACATCAATTTCCACACAATCGCAATGTTCAGATTTCATATCGAATAATGCCATGGCATTTGGGCACGATGCTCAATTGGCAGTGTGAAAACTGCATGATTGCACTGCTTGGCATCTATCGACATAAAAGCGGAACAGCATGACCACTCTGCTTGACACAATGCAACATGATTTTTGAAATATTCCCTGGCATTGAAAAGGTTAAAAATTTATGTCTCAACTAAATACACAGAGCTCGATTTAATGTACCTTATAGTCTCTTATTTTCCATATTATCGGCTCATGCATTAAAAATTGAATGTCCTTCTTGTGATACAATGTCTTTATACCAGGCTCACCCTTCTGGGCTCTTTTACGGTTGCGTGGCTCCCTTGGGTATATACCTTTCAGAATACACAGTCGACGAAAGTCATTCAAGGAAAGCTGCAACTTCTTCAAAGCAGCTTTCCTCGACATAAACTGTGCTCCTTCTCCGGACTGGTACTGCAAATTTCAAAATAAAATGTTAATAATGTGCCAGATGAATTAAGTGTCAACGTAACCTCAATCAATATCCTCTTATCTACTTGAATACCAAGAGAAACCTTAGTGAATATAATAAATACCTTCTTCTTTCCGATTACAACCATTTTCGGTTGTAGTTTTAATATAATCTGGTATTAAAAAACTACATGAACACAAAAAAGTAAATTGTTAAAGTATGCCACGTGCTGTTCCAAGGAAAACAAGAGACTACAAAATAGTATAGAACTTTAAAGCAGCGCCATCTTACTGAAAAAGTACAAATGCAACGTAATTTTTTCGGTTCAGTTATAATGGTTCTAAATTAGCGACACCAGCAAAATAAAAAGGTGATTCAGGATATTTAGAAGAATTAATTTACACTTTTATTAATAATATATTTTGATTGCGCACAGCACAAATATATACAAAGTTACACATTAGCGTACTTTATTTAATTTGTTATTCGTCTTTTTCCGAGTCGTTTTCGCCGTCGCTTTCATCATCTAATTCTGGCATCGGAAAACGGAGTATTGCTGCTATTCCAGTTACTTGTTCCAATTCTGAATGCAAAGAAAAATATGATAGAAATAAAGGAAACATAAAATCGCTGTTTAAATGTTACATAAATATAACTTACGTTCACCGGATACATGTAAACTCGAAAATATCTTTACTTCTCCATTACAGTCTCTCACACTTTCCACTAACGAAACGTATTCCTTTCTCAGAGCAACATCTTGACATCTGTACCGTTAAAAGTAAATAAATTCGTTTTCATTTCAATAAAATCAAATCTAATTAAAATCAAATATTTCGCATTTACCTAAATAATTTATCTGAAATGAGTAACGTTTCAATAGCTTGTGCTTCGCTGGCTTTCTGTACGTGCTTTTTTCCATAAAATGCTCTGCAAGGATCAGTCTGCAGTATTGTAAAAAATGCTTCAAGAGCTTTCACTTCACCTGCTGCTTTTGTATCTGAGATTCGAGAAACGACTGCAGCCTCGGCTAAAACTTCTGCCATTTTCGATTGTAAAAATATAAAGAATTATTATATCGTTGTCTAGTGAGATAGTTCGTTTAAAACATTTACGTTACCTTTTAAAGAGTGTTTAAAACCTGAGCTAGAGTGAACAAGCAAAAATTTACTTTTGTTTTCTAATATCAATTTGTTGTCCGTTTTTACAGCCTGTTCTATCATATAATCCATGTATTGGTCTTTTACAAACCCAGGGCTGGCAATAATAACGCATTTCACAATATCAAAACTTATGTGTCTCAAAATTCCTTGCATGACATTTTCATAAAATCGATTTAAACCCTAGAAATTTTTTTCAATAATCATATACTGCACACAGCACATGAAAAAATGTATTCAAACGCAATGCAACCAAACCTTTTCGTGTTGAGAAACATTTCCTTTCCTTTTTCTAGGTATGATTTGATCTATTTTAGCACGAACTATCGTCATGTTGGAAGTTATTAAGCAAATGTGAGCTATACCTTCCTGCATTACAACAGCTGCAACATCTGCATTCTACAATGAATTACACAACTTTTTAATTAAAAATCCATGAAAAGGTGACTGGGTACAATTTCTAGCAATATAATTTACCTGTGTAGGATCACATGCTGTGTCAACTCTTTCTAAAGAGATGGAATCCCAATGAGTTTTTGTGATAGTGAATTTTCGATTTTGTTCTACATCCAATGTGTGATATGCCCCTGTCTATAAAGAATCATTGTTGTACATTGCACACATTCCTTTATATAGAGTATTACTTTTAAAGCAAGCATGATACCCTGTATATGATAAAATTTAGGTTACATTACCTTAACGTATTTATTTTCTTCGACGTTCCTACCCTTCAGTCTTAAAACACACGCTTGTGTATCAAAATCAATGTTTTCTACGCATATTGTAAGAGTAGTTCTAACTCTATAGCTATTGGAACTGCCAGTCGATGATTCCGTTTGCACTTTCCTATGAAGAATGTAAAGTATTATTAGATTCCATTAAATTTGATAACAATCGATATGTTGCAATAACAAGGAATAATACCTAAATGTTGAACAACTAACAAAATCTCCTTCACTAATGAGATTATATGCGTGCCACATATCTTCTGTGTTTTCTGGGACAAGGGCCACACGCCTAGAAATATTTGTTTTATATTAAATTTCAAATAACCATTCTTGACAACCATAATAATAATTCACTCACCCTTCTCCATCTTTATCAACAACTTTTGCAACGAGCTTCATTTTATACGATTCACGTATATATTATCTCTAAAAATGTAAAGCATTTAATTTTGCAATAATTTTTACAATCTGGGTATGTTAATAACCGTAAAATACAAAAATGTTAGCATTACCCGAGAATCAAATGCTACGTCTCGCTTTGTCAAGCATATTTTAAAGTAACGTTAACACATGAGACAAATAAAAACAAAATGAAATGTAGAATCGAACATGAATTTATTTAACAATCTTTACAAATTGTGGTAGATCTGAACTAAAAAACTGTGATATTGCAGGTTAGGTTGAAATCAATTTTGGTTAAAATTGCTCAATCATCGGCAAGAATTGTGTAATTACCTCAGAAATAATTGCATAAGTACGTGATCAAAGGAATCATACTTTCCATGTTTTATGTTTGATTGGAGTAACGTGAAATAAATTGTTCCATATATCAAACATGATACTTTTTCGGCGATCGACAGTCCCAATCATAACTTGATGAAATAGAAAGAAAAATTGTGTCCAAGTGGTCCAAGTAAAAATATAGATTTGTAGATGGCGTAGAAATGAAATTCTCTTGGCGACCTTTAGATTAAAAAAGTGACCACCAGAGGACTGGAAATTGAGATCAAGTGGAGGGATTCAAAACTGGGAGCTGGGAGCAGCCTTAGAGGTGCTTAGAGGTCTAAGGAGAGAGCCTTAGCAGGCAGACCTTAGACCCATACAGACCCATAGCAGACCTTAGCTGGCCTTAGACAATTTATTATATCAGAGAGGAATTCCTCTGAATAAGCCTGAGCAGATTCCTCTCTGGCCTGAGAAACATTAATTATAGCAAATTTAGGGCAATAACAAATAATTAAAGGGTAAAGGGCCGTTCAGGGGAATCTTTTGCAATGATCTAATGCAAAAAGGAAGTACCAAAAATCGCGCATTGTTGAAATATTTATAAAAATAGTAAAAGTGGTTAGAAAAAGTGAACGGTGCCGCCATCCAGCAGCGAAACGGAGAAACATAGAAACAGAAAAAATTGAATAACTCTGGAACCAGTGATTAAAAATTGAGCCACTGGTCGGTTCAAAGAGACGTCGGCTGCTCATTTTTGCAAAAACCATAACCGCGTATAATTATGGGATTCTAAGATACACGTTCGATGCAGTTTTTCACTGCGAGTATTTTAAGCCCAGTAACGTCAAATCTGAGCCACTGATTCCAGAGTTATTCAATTTTTTCTGTTCAAGTATTCGAGTATTTTAATTTTTCCGATTTTTTAGTTGCAAACTCTAATTGCAAAAAATGAAAAACTCGAGAAAGTTCGAAAAGATACAGATTTCATATTGAAGCTTGAGAGCGACCATCCTGGATATTAGTTTAATAATGTATTGTCATCAAGACTATCTCCAATTTTTTTCATATTTTTAGCTACGGCTATTATTCATTGAAAAAAATAAAAACCAATTTTTTCGACGAAAGCTGATATACGCAGCATTCTATCCAAATGTTGCGAATGTATAATACTTCTATCAGCGCTGATGGATGAAGATGTAGCACCACGAATTATTCACTCGTGCTGCCTACTTTTTTACAGGACTCGGACCACCTGGTAAAAATTTGGCGAACACGATGACAAAGTTGGTATCTGACAAGGACGAACATTTACGAAGAGAAAGAAAGACAGACACAGAGCTGCTGAATAATGTGCACATTCGACAGAAAATTTATTAATAACGCACTTGTAAGGAATTGTTTACAAATATTTATAGTAAGAAAATATAGAATAGACCTTCAGATGCTTTCACATATAGTTCTTCGTCACATTTTATTTCCGATTAAACAGTTATAAACAATTATTCTAAGTCTTGTTCTAAAATGAACACAAATAATGTAACAGATCTCCGGTAAAAAAAAAACCTTCCAAATTTAGAGATTTAATTTATGCACTTTTGCTATCGGATGATCTAGAATGATGTTGCAGTTTTATGTTAAGTAGCTTCGACGCCTAGTTAACTATTTATTTACGATTTCCAGACAGGTGACGCAACGATTTGTGTGTTTATCCTTGACACATAGTTGGACTCTCCTTGTCTTACACATTGCGGGCATAGAAGATGGAAGTTACCTCCTCAAAAATTGTTGATAAATAGTTAATCAGGGAATTTTTATAAATATTAGCTCTCGAAGAATATAGAATGGACCCTCGGCAACATTCGCGTATAGTTTTCAGTTATGAAAGAGGTTATTAATAATTTTTGTAAGTCTTGTCCGAATGAAACCGTGCATATTCGTGAGAATTGAATATCTTGTATACTCCAAATATTCAAGTATAAAAGTTACTCTGTATCTCGTATACTATATTAGTCATTTTTACTAAAAAATTAGGCGAGGTAACCAATTATATAATTGTTGTAATCGTTAAACAAGCAGAGATAATAAATTCATTAATCACATTTTCTCGATATAATTATGCTTAGTAATATTCATGAATCATAAATTATTCTGTATCTCGAGTTCTATTACCTACATTTACTAAAAACTTAGATGACAATATGGTCAAGAATTGTTACAAATATTAACCAGTTAGACATAATCAATTTATCAGTGAATTGTGTTCGATAAATTAATGCGCGCGAATATTCATGTGCTAGAAAATATTCAATATCTCGAATTCCATTACATATTTTTATTAAAAAATAAGATGGTCAGATAGTCGAGGGAGTGCTTATCGACATAATTAGCAAAAGGAATTGTTATAAACATTAAACAGCCAGAGATAGTAACTTTATTAATTACATTTGCTTCATATAATATTGTTTGGTAATATTCGTGTGTTAAAAGTTACTCTGTATCTCGAGTACTATTAGCAATTTTTACTTAAAAATAAGAAGGTAGATAGTCAAGAGGATGCTTGTCGACATCATTAACAAAAAGATTGTTATAAATATTAACTAGCTAGAAACAATACATTTTTCAGTGAGTTGTGTTGAAGAAATTAATGCGTATGAATATTCATAGTTTAAAAGTTGTTCTGTACCTCGTGTACGATTAGCAATTTTTACTAAAAAATTAGTTGGTAGATAGACAAGGGGATGCTTGTCGACATCGTTGGCAAAAGGAATTGTTATAAACATTAAACAGCAAGAAATAATAGATATATCAATAATTATTATCACGGCAATCGAGATCTACCGAAATTAGTTGGGGTGGGGAGCGTTGCGCTTCGCTGGGCGTTGCTACCTAAGCTCGCTGAGCGCGCTCAGTCAATCAGTCGGGCCGGGGCCTCCGGCAGGAGCGGATGGGCTCCGGGACCAGGAGGGTCTTCCAGCGGTACCCTGGCCTCTCCTGCCTACCTTGGGGACGACCAGTGGTCCTCCAGAGCTACCCTTGCCTACCTTCAGCTGGCTTAGGGTGGACCAAGGGTCCTCCACCAGTGGTCATCCAGAGCTACTCTGGCCTACCCTTGCCTACCCTGAGGCTGACCAGTGGTCCTCCAGAGCTACCCTTGCCTACCTTCAGCTGGCTTAGGGTGGACCAAGGGTCCTCCACCAGTGGTCATCCAGAGCTACTCTGGCCTACCCTTGCCTACCCTGAGGCTGACCAGTGGTCCTCCAGAGCTACCCTTGCCTACCTTCAGCTGGCTTAGGATGGACCAAGGGCCCTCCAACAGTGGTCTATCCTGTGGTTGATCAGTGGTCATCGAGAGCTACTCTGGCCTACCTGTGCTTACCTTGAGGCTGACCAGTGGTCTTCCAGAACTACCCTTATTTACCTTCAGCTGGCTTAAGCTTAACCAAGGGTCCTCCACCAATGGCCTACCATTGTCTACCATGGTCCACCTTTAGCTAGCTTAGGGTAGTCCAAGAGTTATTTAATACTTCCTTGGCCTACTTTAAGCTAGCTCGGGGGGGGCCATGGACTCTTCAATGCTTCCTTCGTTTACCTTGGGTTCTGAGCCGGTCCAGTTTCGGTATCCGGCATGCAGTCATTACCGTGCTGATCGACTCAGAGAGGGCATTCATTGCAATGACTTCGCATCTTCGAGTGAGTCATTTTGTTACTACCTTGTTACTATATTCGTCTGTAGAAGTAGTAGTATACCGTCGTAGTAAAGTGTAAAAGTAGTTAGTTGCATGCATGGGCAGGCCTCGCCGCCCCAACGATCAGCCGAGATGGGAACGTCCGCGATTTGCACTAGCGTTGCGACAAAACCACGCGTTGCATTTAGTCGATTTTGAACAGAGATTAAAGTTAATGTTACGAAAAATTTTGTTTAGAGCGTAGCGTTGCGAATCACAAATAGTCGCGGTTCAAAATTACATTTCAATTTGATAACTGCGCTTTTAAAGTTCATATTGTTGTTGTTTTACATATAATCTAAAGTAATTGTTTTTTGGATCTCTGTTCGTTGAATTAGCGTTGCGCACCAAAAGTTCGCGTTTGCCTTCGAGTCTTTCGACTTTTCAGGCTCCCATGCTCGAGCTGCAACGATCAACTGTGAGATGGGCACATCCGCGATTTCAAGTAGTGTTGCGAAACAAATTGTTACACGCGTTGTACTAGTATCAATTTTTAAAGTTGATGAAATGTCTAGTTAATCTTGCAAATAAATAGTCGTAATTTAAAGTAGCTCTAAAGATACCTGTTTAGAATTTTAGACGTTAGAGTTTTAAATTTCTTATTTAAATAGCATTTTAAATTCGATTTGTTGAATTAGCGTTGCGCATCAAAAGAATCGCGTTTGCAATAGAATCTTTCGATATTTCAGGCGCCCATGCTCCAGTTGCAACGATCAACTGTGAGATGGGTACTTCCGCAATATCGAGTAGCGGTGCGAAACAAATTGTCGGGATGGGGCCGAAGGAGCAGACGAGGTTTTATGCCAAAGATGCCGGACAAACTGTCATTCAAAAGGACAATCATTGCAACGTCTTCGCATCTTCGAGTGAGTCATTTTATCACTACTTTGTCGTTATACTCGTCTGTAGAAATAGAGTTGTAGTAGAATGTAAAAGTAGTTAGTTGCATGCATGGGCAGGCCTCGCCGCCCCAACGATCAGCCGAGATGGGAACGACCGCGATTTGCACTAGCGTTGCGAAAAAAGTACGCGTTGCGTTAGTCGATTTTGAACAGAGATCAAAGTTAGCCTTTCTTCTAAATATAATAGTAGTCTCTATCAGCGATATAGAATGTTTAAACTGTAGCGTTGCGAAACAAATAGTCGCGATTCGTTTTGCAGAAACTGTAGAATAATCTTTTTTGGATCTCTGTTCATTGAATTAGCGTTGCGTACCAAAAGTTCGCGTTTGCTTTCGAGTCTTTCGACTTTTCAGGCTCCCATGCTCGAGCTGCAACGATCAGCTGTGAGATGGGCACATCCGCGATTTCGAGTAGTGTTGCGAAACAAATTGTCACACGCGTTGTACTACTATCAATTTTAAAACTTGATTAAATGTGTAGTAAATGTTGCGAATAAATAGTTGCGATTTAAAGTAAATCTAGACGTACAGATGTACAATTTTAAACGTTGGAATTCTAAATTTTTTATTTAAATAGCAATTTGAATTTCGATTTGGTGAATTAGAGTAAACTTTTTTGGATCTCTGTTCGTTAAAATTAGCGTTGCGCACCAAAAGTTCGCGTTTGCTTTCGAGTCTTTCGACATTTCAGGCGCCCATGCTCGAGCTGCAACGATCAACTGTGAGATGGGCTCATCCGCGATTTCGAGTAGCGTTGCGAAACAAATTGTTATACGCGTTGTACTGGTATCAATTTTTAAAGTTGATCAAATGCCTAGTTAATGTTGCGAATAAATAGTCGCGATTTAAAGTAATTCTAGAGACACCGATATAGAATTTTAGACGTCAGAATTCTTTTCTTATTTAAATAGTATTTTTAATTTCGATTTGTTGAATTAGCGTTGCGCATCAAAAGGATCGCGTTTGTATTAGAATGATTCGATATTTCAGGCGCCCATGCTCCAGTTGCAACGATCAACTGTGAGATAAGAACATTCGCGATTTTAAGTAGCGTTGCGAAACAAATTGTAACTCGCGTTGTAATAGTATAAATTTTCAAACTTGACTTAATGTCTAGTTAATGTTGCGAATAAATAGCCGCGATTTAAATTATTTTTAGAAGAACCAATCTAGAATTTTAGACCTTAGAGTTTTAAATTTCTTATGTAATTTGTAAGAATGGTAATACTTAATTTTGTAAGACTTTCAAAGTTCAACTTTATCAAATTGATACAATATTTTTGTCTAGATATTGATATTTTTCAGGAAATTGATATTTCTCTGGAAATTGATATTTTTTCAGGAAATTGATATATTTGTCTTGAAATTGACATATTTGTCTTGAAATTGTTATTTATTTCAGGAAATTGTTATTTATTTCAGGAAATTGTTATTTCTTTCAGGAAATTGTTATTTCTTTCAGGAAATTGTTATTTCTTTCAGGAAATTGTTATTTCTTTCAGGAAATTGTTATTTCTTTCAGGAAATTGTTATTTCTTTCAGGAAATTGATATTTGTTTCAGGAAATTGATATTTCTTTCAGGAAATTGATATTTGTTTCAGGAAATTGATATTTATTTCAGGAAATTGATATTTATTTCAGGAAATTGATATTTATTTCAGGAAATTAATATTTATTTCTGGAAAGGAATATTTATTTCTGGAAATGGATATTTATTTCTGGAAATGGATATTTATTTCTGGAAATGGATATTTATTTCTGGAAATGGATATTTATTTCTGGAAATTGATATTTTTATTTTCAAATCAATATTGCTCAGATCGGAGTTCCCTCAGGGACTCACTCACGGGATGGGGCCCGTGAGTGGGTACGGGGACTCGCGTCCCCGGGGGCACCCGAATCGCCTAGAGGTCGTTGCGTCCACAAATCATTAGATTTGGGCTCGATGTGGTTTCGATTTTGTTTCGACTTTGTTTCGACAGGTTTTCGATTTGTTGTCGATTTTGTTTCAACTGGTTTTCGATTCTGTTTCCATTTTGCTTCAACTGGTTTTTGATTCTGTTTCGATTTTCTTTCAATTGGTTTTCGATTCTGTTTCGATTTGGGTCGTTCATCTGGCTCTTGTTAGTCAGAACGAACGAAGAAAATTCAGCTTGCGAAGAAAATTCATCGAAAGAAAAAAATTCATCGTCCGAAGAAAATTCATCGAAGGAAGAAAATTCATCGTGCGAAGAAAATTCATCGTCCGAAGAAAATTCATCGTACGAAGAAAATTCATCGAAAGAAGAGGATTCGTCGAACGAAGACTCCAGATTATTCTTAAGTTAGTTTTAGTGCGTGCGTCAGTTATTAAGATTGTCAATCGTCGTTGTAATTATGTCGAGTAATTATTACCGTAACTTGACTTTGCTCGCCTCGTTTTCTGACTCCGACACAGCCTTCTGCTGTGTCGGCCTTGCTTGCAGGTTCTGAGCTGGTCCAGTTTCGGTATCCGGCGTGAAGTCATTGAGAGGGATGTCTAAGAGACTCGTTCACTCGTCTTCTGACGATCCTCTGTGTTAACGTAATCCTGGACACGCCATGTTCTCATGTCACCCAGTAGCGCCAGAAACCGTTTGAGCGCATCTCTTTGCCATCTTTCTTGGTGATGGAGTGGCGGGTATCGGGCTGGCCGGCTCAGGACTTGTAAGCACTGAACGCGTCGCGTCACCCTTGAACCAGAGCCTTCTGCTCTGGTTCGATTTTGTTTGTCTCTTTGAAAGAATCAGAGCCTTCCGCCTGATTCGCCCTTGGTCCCTCGTGGATCGGAGACTTCTTCTCCGATTTACACTTTGCCCCGCAATAATTACTCGACATACGCTAAATGGAAAAGAAGTCTTTTCCATGAAAAAGACTACTTCTCCATTTAGCGACCTGCGAAACTTAGTTTCTAAGAATCTTCGTTGTAAGAAAGGGAGGCAGAACGAAGGGGGGAGACTTCGTTCTGACTCCCTTTCGGGTCTCTTGTGCAGCAACCTCCTCGTGGTGAGACCTGGGCAATCGATATTATCCACAATGTGCAAGATATTATAACTTATAAATTGTAGTATCTTGCATTTAGTGGATAATATCGAGCTAATAGCTGCACATTTAGAGCTTGCGTAAATATGTATTTTATATTAGTATGTAAGACTTAATAATTTCTTCGTTTTCCTTTGTTCAGTTATTCCAGGTTCAGCATTTTTTTCAATTAATAATAGAAATGCGGAATTACAATTTCAGAATTCATGTACCTTCAACAAACACCTCCATTATTAATTTTTGGATTCGTAATTGGAATGTGCTCCTGAACTTTCAAAGTCCAACTTTCTCAAATTGATATTTTTGTCTTGAAATTGATATTCCTCCGATCGGAGTTCCCTCAGGGGCTCACTCGCGGGATGGGGCCCGTGAGTGGGTACGGGGACTCGCGTCCCCGGGGCCACCCGAATCGCCTATAGATCGTTGCGTCCACGAATCATTAGATTTGGGCTCGACATGGTTTCGATTCTGTTTCGACTGGTTTTTCATTTGGTGTCAATTTCGTACCAACTGGTTTTCGATTCTGTTTCGATTTTGTTTCATCTGGTTTTCGATTCTGTTTCAATTTTTTTCAAGAGCTTTTCCATTTAGAGTCAATTTTGTTTCAGCTGGTCATCGATTTTGTTTAAAAAAATTCATCTTGCGAAGAAAATTCATCGTGCGAAGAAGATTCATCGTACGAAGAAAATTCATCGTACGAAGAAAATTCATCGAAGGAAGAGGATTCGTCGAACGAAGACTCCAGATTATTCTTAAGTTAGTTTTAGTGCGTGCGTTAGTTATTAAGATTGTCAATCGTCGTTGTAATTATGTCGAGTAATTATTACCGTAACTTGACTTTGCTCGCCTCGTTTTCTGACTCCGACATAGCCTTCTGCTGTGTCGGCCTTGCTTGCAGGTTCTGAGCTGGTCCAGTTTCGGTATCCGGCGTGAAGTCATTGAGAGGGATGTCTAAGAGACTCGTTCACTCGTCTTCTGACGATCCTTTGTGTTAACGTAATCCTGGGCACGCCATGTTCTCATGTCACCCAGTAGCGCCAGAAACCGTTTGAGCGCATCTCTTTGCCATCTTTCTTGGTGATGGAGTGGCGGGTATCGGGCTGGCCGGCTCAGGACTTGTAAGCACTGAACGCGTCGCGTCACCCTTGAACCAGAGCCTTCTGCTCTGGTTCGATTTTGTTTGTCTCTTTGAAAGAATCAGAGCCTTCCGCCTGATTCGCCCTTGGTCCCTCGTGGATCGGAGACTTCTTCTCCGATTTACACTTTGCCCCGCAATAATTACTCGACATACGCTAAATGGAAAAGAAGTCTTTTCCATGAAAAAGACTACTTCTCCATTTAGCGACCTGCGAAACATAGTTTCTAAGAATCTTCGTTGTAAGAAAGGGAGGCAGAACGAAGGGGGGAGACTTCGTTCTGACTCCCTTTCGGGTCTCTTGTGCAGCAACCTCCTCGTGGTGAGACCTGGGCAATCGATATTATCCACAATGTGCAAGATATTATAACTTATAAATTGTAGTATCTTGCATTTAGTGGATAATATCGAGCTAATAGCTGCACATTTAGAGCTTGCGTAAATATGTATTTTATATTAGAATGTAAGACTTAATAATTTCTTCGTTTTCCTTTGTTCAGTTATTCCAGGTTCAGCATTTTTTTTCAATTAATAATAGAAATGCGGAATTACAATTTCAGAATTCATGTACCTTCAACAAACACCTCCATTATTAATTTTTGGATTCGTAATTGGAATGTGCTCCTGAACTTTCAAAGTCCAACTTTCTCAAATTGATATTTTTGTCTTGAAATTGATATTCCTCCGATCGGAGTTCCCTCAGGCGCTCACTCGCGGGATGGAGCCCGTGAGTGGATACGGGGTGTCGCGTCCCCGGGGCAACCCGAGTCGCCTTTAGGTCGTTGCGTCCACAATTCATTAGATTCGAGTTTTATTTGGTTTTGATTCGTTTTCGACTTGGTTTCAATCCAGGTTCTTCATCTTACTCTTGTTGGTTACGTCCCACTCATGTGCGGGGTTAGCTTTATTGCTCTCATGAGCGAGTGTTATATTTGCACTCTTGTGCGGGATGTAGATTGTAGGTTCTGATGCAAGCCAAAGATAGTGTAGATTCTGAGATGTACGTTACATATTCCATATTGATTCGTTATTAAAACATTATGCCACAGAGGAAGTCAAAAGATGGGACAGGTTCTGTTCCAGGCTTAAAAGTACAAAGTTGGCATGGCCAAACCCTGGGCGTGAGCACTCTCATTCTCATTCCTCTCTGATATAAGACTCTTATAATAAGAGTAGACCAACCACCTTATGGGGTTTCGTATCGCACGATCTGAATTGAAATGCTAGAATTACCAACCGCAATAAGCAAATAAATAATTACCACTATCAAAAGGTTTACGAATTGTTGATATCCCTACACCGCGCCGTGAACTACTTTACCTATATTTTCACTCTATTTAAATAACCATCCTTACAAAAAACATTAGAGAAACAGAATTTGACAAGCAATGAAACCTGACACTCTATTATGTTAACACTTTATACTTTATTTGGACCAAAAAATACACTTTCATGACGCTAAACTGATCATTTCACTCTGTAAATAGGTTCTCTTAGCTTCAAACCTCATCTTCCTCACTCAAAAACTTTACCTGTAGGTAAAGCTAGTAATAAACTATGAGTTCTTGAATTGGTATAACAACGATGTAATTGTTTCTCAAGATCATTTTCGATTTTACAACCCGTGCTATCATTGTGGGTGTTTAAAAAAGTGTGGTCCCACTCAGAAAAATTAAGTGATATTTCCAAAAAATTACACAAAAAGCAATCATTTTTATGGCATTGTGTGAGCCTTATTAAACTATTCTATAAACTATTCTATAAATATGTATTTAAAAGCTTAAAGAAATTTCTAAATAAATGGACAGTAATATACACGTTCCACTCTTATTTATTGTGAATGTATAAATATATCACATATTATATTTATGTTGTATATCTACATATATATGAAAAATCTAGATAATAATTTATAACAGTTAATAATAAATAGTAAACTATAAGAAATCTTTGTGCGTTAACACATATGAATTCTTTAATACTGACAAATTAAAATCGTCAGAAAAATTGAAGACTCACAATATTTGTTGCTTGCAGTTGCTTGCATCATATTTGGACATGATTCATTTCATTTATGTGCACATATATATATTCTATTTAAATAGTTTTGATAATGTCTTCTTCTCGTTTAAATCTTTTTCCTTAAGAACTGCTAAAAATGCTTGCAGTTCTTTTTCAACAATATTTCCCAATGTAGGATCTAACTCTGCAACTCGTCGTAAGTCCTTGGTAGCCTCTTTCTCATCCCAAGCTCCTATATATGCTTTCCCTCTCCTATATAAGGCTTTCACATTGTCTAATAATTTAAAAATGTATAAATACACATTTGTATAGTACTTTTTGGTACATGCAAAAGAAAGATTCAACAAACCTGGATCATGTTTAAGGACTGTAGTGCAATGTTCTATAACTGCATAAAACTCTTTTAGCATCAATTTACATTGTGCATAATTCAAAAGTAATGGAATTTTTAATCGATTTAATGCCAACCATTCTTCTTCATTGGGTTTCTCGCTATGAATTAAATATAATAATTAGTAATATATGTGCCTCAAACATACATGTACGTATAAAATACTAACGCAAGCATAAGTTGTTCCAACATTCCAATTCCTTTCGCATACACGTTGCAAGCTTCCTCATAATTTTTCTCTTTAAATAACGTATTTCCTTTCTCTTTTATGTCTGGAATACTTTTTAGCTTCTCATCCTCTGTCATTTGCCATGATTCCTTTTCATAATCTTCTGGTAGTATTACATCTGTAAGTTCTACAATAGAAAATTAATTTCTGATATTTTTGTTTTCTTAGTTTGTACATATTACAGACTATTTACCAATTGTAAATTCTAAATCTTGAGGACATTTAATAAGTTCATTTAAATCATCGTATCCTATTCCTTCATTCTGTAAAGTCACACCACAACAATGATGCGGACGTTTTTCTGACGGAGACTTTCCAACTTCTCTCAATGTCTTAGACACGAAAGGATAAGTTGTGACTAGCTAAATCAATAGATACTGTTAAAACACTTGTTTATAATTGTATAATATTGTTGTACAATTGCAAACATACGCTTTTATGTACTCTGAAGGATGCAACTTCTTTTAATGCCATCTTTTGTATAATGACTTCCCACACTTCCAATTTAAACTGCTTGCCTAAAATAAGCTCCATCGGCCTCCCCATAACTTTACTGTCATCAATGACAGTTTTCTCAGAGTCACATTTTGTTGTTTTAAAGTGAAAAACAACCTACAAATTTAAACATTATTAATGTAACCAACGAAAACAATCTGCGATATTAATACATAAAAAATCAGAGTCATAGTGTCTATTTATAATGCATACTTTTGTCCCAGGTACAAAGTTAATAGCTTTTCTTCCTACATGAATTATTGTCTTTACTATATAATCATCGTTTTCCATTTTAACGTTAAGAACGATGCTTATATTCTAATTCCAACCTACAAAACAGTTTTAAATTTATTACAATGTACATTTTAACATTGCGATATGCCGCAAATCCTTATCAACTAAATATAAGTATTGTAATAATCTTACAATTTAAAAGATTTCAAACGACGATGAACCTACAAAGTTGATTGTGATGAATGAATGAATGTATACTTATTTTTTAATTTGTCAATTTTATTTGTGCTAGCTATTGCGATAATTTCATTTTCTCGGTTTATATTTCTCTATGTATACTTCTATACGATGTTATAATCTAACGGTAACATGCGATGTACTCGTGATGACGAGACTATTTAGAGATAACCATAAATTGAGAACAAAATTTTGTACCGTTCATCGAAAAACTACTCTGTGGTTTCTATGTTTTGAAGTGTGTCATCAAGAAAATCAGTCAGATCTTTTTAAAACTTTTTCGTCGGAAAAATATTATCCATTTGGCAATTGACATCTAAGAAAAGATTCCTTGCGGAAATAATCAACAGCACTGCTGAGTAAGATTCATTAATATAATTTTTGTAGTTGATTTGCGCATAATTTACTAGTCAACAAAAAAACGCGAATATATAGTTGCACACATATATTTAGTAATTACAAAGTCCGACAGATTTTTAAATAAATGGTATCGTAATAAAAGTAATTAGTACTTTGGAAAGGTATGATGATTTGCAGTTTTACGTTGAACTTTGAACAGGTAAAACCCGCTTATTAAAAAATACATAATGCATTTTAGCTTTCATTGTTGAAAGGACAGTTACATACAAGCATTTGCCTCATATAAGTGCACGGTGAAAGACTGTTACACGAATATTATTAAAGACATATAAAGTGGACACTTTGTACACTCTTGACGCTAAATTTCAATATTACTTATTATATTGTTTTCTAGCCAGATGAGTACAGTTAATGGAAACAGTGTTTCTGCTGAGAATATGAATGGGGAGAAAACACGTAGTAAGTCAACATTTTTACTTTGCATTTTTGTATGATGAAGTTTTAACCAAATGTGTTATCAATTCGCAGGTGTGGAAGAAATTACAATTCCTATGCCATGGGGTCACATAAAAGGTCAGTCAATTTTCAAGTTTACCTTCTTCTCATAAATCTTGGGATGAAAAAAATGTGAATGATGAAATGATGAAAAATCATCAAAGTTTTCAATAATAAATTTAGGTCGATTATGGGGATCACAGGAATGTCAACCAATACTGGCACTGCATGGCTGGCAGGATAACTGTGGGACTTTTGATAATTTGATTCCTCTGTTACCTGAAAATGTATCTGTACTTTGTGTGGATATGCCTGGGCATGGTTTGTCCTCTCATTATCCAAAAAGTCAGTACTACTATCTTTACTGGGATGGAATAATACTAGTCCGTAGAATTGTAAAACACTTCAAATGGAACAAGGTTAGTGAGTGGCCTAACATTACTGCTCCATAATTTCTTAGTCATCCTTTAATTAATGTGGCTTTAGTTACATCATTTCATTGTGGGCTGCAAAAGTACTGGCTTCTAATGTGCAGAATATATGCACATACATATTCGTTTGTATAGTTTGTGCAGATACTATTCATGTATCTAAATTCTTGTCTTTCTAATTATATATTATTTATTCTAGATAAAAATACTGGGACATTCCTTGGGAGGAGCAATAGGATTCTTATATGCTGCATCCTTTCCTGATGACGTGGACATGCTCATTAGTATAGACATAGTAGGTCCTTCTTTAAGAAATGCAGCAAAACATGTAAAAGAGTCTGGTGCTATAGTTGATAAGTTTTTAACTTATGAGAGACACGCGAATGACACTGTTCCATCCTATGATTACGATGATGCACTTAATATAATAGAGGATGCCTATCGTGGTTCTGTAACCCAAGAAAGTGCAAAAGTATTAATGAAACGTGGTGTACGTCCTGCCTGTGACGCCGGCCGCTACTGCTTTTCACGAGACCCACGATTAAAGGTAACAAATGTGTAATTATTTCAAAGTTCCTTCAGTAAAATTCACAGTGTTACGTGCAGTAATACTTATGTTAAATCTTTTAGATCGCCGCATTGGGCATACCGGAAAACATAGAGTTTGTGCTTCAATATGCATCCCAAATAAAATGTGCTTATCTGAACATTCGCGCTTTGGACGGATTGAAGTATGATAATCCAGATATTTACAAGAGAACCTTAGATCGAATAAAGCTAGGTTCCAAAAAATTCGAATACCACGAAGTCGAAGGGACTCATCACGTTCACTTGAACAATCCCGAAACTGTTGCACCAATCATCAACAACTTTCTAAGTACTTAATGATGAAACAGTTTAGGATTAGACCGTAATACCGGATTATAGTTGTTTAATTAAAAAATTAGGCATGTGAAAGCTATTAGCTATACAATAACGCTGATTGCGTTAGAGTATGAATTAGATATCAATTTTTAAATATTACTAACGTTGCCTCTAAATTTTTGATGGTTTACATCAAACGGATTGAATTTAGAAAAATTATAGCGCTTGTATCGGTGTATTTGCTACAGGAATGTACACGCACAAACGTTATTTGTAGTAAGTGTAATACTCTGGAAGTAGCAATGGAACAACAGATGATTCTTTTTAAGAAAAAGCAAAAAGTATTCACGTTTTCGTTTCCGCAACTATTAACTTTCCGTTGAAAAAAAAAAATAGCATTACTGGTTCTAGATAAAATTCAATTTGCGGTGCTTCCATACGTTTGACTGTGCGTCATGAGTTAAAAATTAATATAAGAGTAAACAAATTTGCAATGACATTAGCAATTGACTTCATTGAGGTAATATGATGCACTAAGTTCTTTTTTAATGGACATTGCGCTTATCTGACTAGCGCGATAACGTATTAATATACCAATAATGTGTTGCGGGAAACTTTAATGGCTTATGTCTACACAGACAACAGAACGATAAAAAAGCTTTGAAGCGATATTCGCTATCATTACGTTCTTTTTGTATGTTAGAATGTCCTTAAACTATTCTTAAAGAAGAAAAATATTCCATGGCTGGTTTTACGCATATTTATAAGTAAACCTATTGTTTGTAATTTATTGAAATAAATAAAAGAATTATGAGAATTAGTTGGTGGCTTAATTTTACCCGCAGAAAATCCTGTTACCGATTCTAATGTGTTCGGGTGTTATGAAACACCGCACTCCTATCAAAACCGAGTTACAAAACAAACGATGTATGGCAGAGATAAAGAAGCTGTTGATACAGATGTTTTTAAGCGACGTACAATGCTCGAACTGAAAAAGTTCTTATGACTCGTTTGCTCAGTTGCCAGTAATGATGCCACGTCGAAATAAAATAAAAGTATGTATTAAGACTTTATCCGTTCCAGCTATTACGTGTCAGTTCTTACTAAATTTTTGATCGGCGTAGAGCGATTAAGGTAACACATTTTGAACGTGTGTTTTTGCCTTATCGAGGAGCCAGTAAACGAAGATCGAGTAGCAACCAACCGGGTAAAACATTTCGTAGATAATCAGAATTCAAGGCGACTCGGCAAAGCAAATATCGGTAACTGTTTCGTGCGATAGTAGATATCTTCGAACGTCTTGGTGTAATATTATCGCAATATTATAAGCGAATAATAATGGTAACACGTCCCGATGAACCGGTAAAGAACAACATTCGAATTTTTTCGTTTATACCCGTGGGTGGAATTTAACGCGGCGATATTGCACGGGGCCTTTTGTCGAATTATTGGTTTAGGTTGTTATCAGGCAACTCCTGAAACGAACTTATCCTATCGTACATACACGTTCTGCGTGTCAGTAATTACGAGCGACGATAATGCTGTCGCACGTAGAAAAGGAACTTGAATATTTCATTCTGCCAGGTGAATACCGTTTGCAGTTGTCAACGCGTTCGCTTTTCGCGTTCTTGGTGGAACGATTCGGCCTCTTGTGTGGTAAAAAAACTTCCTTCGCCGCTGCATCGTTTCCCCATATCGTAAGTATGCAATTTTCTTTGTAATACGAAATTACGTAACGATCAAGTCAGAGTGCTTTAGGGATCACGGAAACATCTGTTCCGCAACTGCCTTTGTGTAATGTTTAATTTACAGAGTTTTCTCTCATTTTACCGTCAGGCTAATCTCGTCGTTTCAGTTATCGGTCTGATCCATCGATCCCAACGATCAACAAACTTTTCACTTGAAAGTTTGTTCGTTCGGCTCGAGTTATCAGATCGTGGAAGAACATACTTCACCCAATGAGATGCAATTACCACGCTGTTACGAAAAATTCAACCTACGATTTTGCTTTTGGAACTGTCTTCTGTACTCTGCCGCGCGTTGCTCCAATTCCCGATCTGTTGGAGTATAAACTGCGTAAGTCCTCAACCGCGCTTTTACGAGTTCCAGATCCTGTTGACAAAATACTGATTTTAATTTGTCGTATTTTTCTTTAACGATATCCTTATCACAGTTTTATTTCATTTAATACAAAAATAAAAAGTTCTCGATGCTCTTGCCGTCCACGTCATCTGTAATTAGTGCACCGGAAGACATTACAACGTTTAAAAATTACGTTCAAAGGATTTTGTTTAGCGGAAGACATTACAACGTTTAAAAATTACGTTCAAAGGATTTTGTTTAGCGATACTGTACCTTTAAGAATTTTTTATTACGTGCCAAGGATTCCTCCGAGTTTATACGAAAAATAGGCGTCAGAATCTTTTCCATGTGTTTCTCGTGTCGCGGTTTCTCCGAAGAAACCTTGTGTGCATGACCATTATCAGCCTGCATTGTCATTATCATTATTTATGACTTTTCATACTCACACACTGTCGTTTTACTCTACTTCGGCATAATTTTCAATTTTAAATTAGAGTGAATAGCGTAGGATATGCACTTCAAAACGCATTATAAGTTACATACATGTATATGTAAGCGCGAGTGGCCTCTCTGTTGCTTATTGTTACGCGTTTTTCATGTTTCTCGGGCGACGAATTAATCGATACTGTGAAACCGGTGTTCACCAAAGTGGACGAAATAATTCATCGGCTGCGTTCGACTGAGTCATTCCATTACTTTTTATTACCTTATTTATTTATCAGGCGATAAACAGTCAAAAAAATTATAACGAAAAGGTAAAGCTCTTTTATATCTGCAATGATGGTATGAGCCTCGATTAATTCTCTGTACACATGGTACTTGGTTTCTATAGAAATATTGTACTCGTGGCAACAATCAATATCGACGCCCGCATCGAATGACTAAGCATTCGCATATGCAACGCATACGTGTACTTTACAGGATGAAGGAATTTTTATTAGACTCTCATGTAACTTAAATAAATTATATTCAGCAGACTGATATTCATAATCCTAAATATGAAATGTCCTTATATTTCCGAGTATGTGCAAAATGTATTTATGTTTCAATAATATATTTTACTGGATCGTAAAAGTTCTTTTTCTTGCAACCTCTCCTTATATTGGTTAATTCATTCTTCTATGGTTTGGGTTGTTGGCTATAATAGAATATATTAAAACAAAATTACATTTTAATTGAAGCTGTACAATAAAATTTTGATACGTACCAAAATATAGATGTGACTCGGTATCGATCGCTCGATCACTTCCGAAATCCGTGCTTTGCTTACTTTATACTCTTCGTCTACAAATGATAAGAATAGAAGCTTAAAATTTGAAATTCATAGAATAAACATATAGTATATTGTAAAAGTATTACCTGACGGAACGGCTAAAGACAATGTTGGAAGTTGCACAAAACCAGCAACAAGAGGACGAAGAATCCACTCAACTTTTCTTTCATTTTTGGGAAGTATATAAATGTCCACCTATGGTCGATTGTATAATTAATTACTGGGATATACATTCTTATGTTGTTATAGAATTACGTACTTGTTTCTGGCCAGCGAACATAAACGCGTCACTAGCTTCCATGATTAACCGCAATTTGATCATGTAATCCGAATGATTTTTTATAAAGTATGATATAAGTAGTGGAGTTCGGACCCATCCATGAGCTGGTAGTTTAGCTTCCAATCCGATCACTGCATCTTCGACCCACAAAGGTGCTAAAGTTACACTGCTACTAGTTTCCAATGCATTCTCATCGTTGCCACTAAAGACGTAATATAATATTACTAAAGTGTTCTACTTTTATTCCAGTTTCACGTAATGATTGTTTACCGTTGCCACTTAATTGTATATACTCCAGTACTGGTAGGTTGTTCACTGCCAGCTTTCGGTATCAAACAGTACGAGTCCGTTCCCGTTTCACCATCAGTCAGTGTAATACCGGCTAGAACGGATATCGATGGATCTGCATTCTCCCACGCTATGGAATCACCCTGCACAATAATGTAATATTACAATAACGTAACGTCAAGATTTTAAACAAGAGTACAATATGCAAATACTATTTACTAGCTCTATGGAAGTACTGATAATGTTTATAGGCCACGGAGAGACACAGGAGATGTGCGGCATTATTATAAAAGGTTCATTAATGAAACCTTTTGTCATTGGTTCAAACAATGTTGTATAAAACAATGTCGATACTTCAAACGGTTTTGTGACTGATAACGTATACGTCAATTCTTTAGTTCCCTTTATTTCCTCAGATTTCGAATATTCGACCTATAATAATAAAACTACTTGTATATTATATGCATTTACTTTAAAATTTTTTTAATTAATATTTACCTTTATGTGGATATTTCTATCACCAACTTTGTGTGCTCTTAAGTATACCGTATGATTAGAACTGCAATTCTTTTCTAGATCTTCAATTGGTATTGATATTAGCGATTGCTTGTTGAGCATTGTCAAGCTTAATTCCGCTACAAATCGTTTAAAATTAATTGAGTCCGTTTAGAATTACACAATAATCTATAACATATTGTTATGAACATACTCGATTGTTCAATTGCTCCATCAGATACCAACGACACGTGTAACAATGCGGATGATAAATTTTCATTGGCAATAACAGATATTTTAATAGGAAACCATTCTCCTAATAGTGCTGGACTGTTGGATTCTGCGCTTATATTCAGACTAGATTCTTCTTGTTTGATTTCTGCAGTGACTAGTGGCTGTATCAGCTCAAATTCTCCTCTGCTGTTTTCAATACGAAATGTATTATCTTTTTAAAAATATGTACCCGTAGAAATGTTTTGTTGAAAACGTACCGCAACTGCTGTATCTCGGGATATAATCGACTCAAAAAATTCGTTTCCCTTCCCGCAGCAGAGAACCTCAAAATGATACAACAAGCGTTATAATTGCCCATGTGTAATGAAATAGTGTTGATGCGTATTTTGCTTCCATCAGTAGTTTGCGGTGCTTCGAATTGATACAGAAGTTTTTTCATTTCTTTCGCATTAAAAGTAAGATTACAATTTTCAGCATTGGTAATTGTAAGTTCTGACGAGTATCCGGAGCTACCAATTGTTATTAGTACTTTAGAGAATTCTACAATACCACTGTATAAATTCCTGAAAGTAAAATCTTATTAAACTAAGTCTCGATTTTTTATGTTTACGTAAACATGATTTGAGGATAGATTACCTGATAATGACTTCTACGCTAACTGAAGAATTAACAGCATATTTGGGTTGCAAAAATCGCGCCTTAACTTCTACAAATGAACTCATGTTATTATCATCAATTGTGAAAACAATAGGTTCTACTTTGTTAAGCTCCGTTTCCCACTTTTCCAGTGCTGGAAGTTTCACATCGTCAGGTAAGTTCGGCTCCGGATTCGGAGGTTTCTTCTGTGGTTCCCGAAAAATATTTGAATTAGTTGTAAATTATTGTGCGCAGTGATAACAATCTGTAGACTCGTCTTACATTAAGTATATTTATGATGTTGTTGTACACTGCAGCTTTGTAATCTTCCGAGAACGTGGTGGAGGGTCCCAATGCTTCAAATGCTAATGTGATGTAGTCTTGAATACTTGTGGATAGATAGGCCGCTCTCAATGCATTCTTTAAGATATTTGTAATTAAGACGGGCCATCGTTCCCCGTGATATTCCCACAACATGTGCATCAACAATCTGGCCAATCAAATTTTATGATTTTGATGTTAAGTTATGAAAATAGTCTAGAGGGAATAATGTTAGGATCAATCAATTTTGACTTATGAGTGGTATAAAGTCTTGTAGGTGGTTTCCAAATGATTTTGTTTTTATTGTTTTTCTCGTTATAGTAATAGGCCAATTCCAACTTACGTGAGTACTTTTCCGTAATCCTTCGAATTATAATACTCTTCAGCCATTTGTACCACTGAAACAAGATCATACTGTTGTATTACACAAATAGCATTTTTACAAGAATAAAGTCTTTAAATAAACATACTGTACCTAGTACCCTTCTCATTCTTGGGCATCTGTACACTTTGAATTGGGAAATTGCATTTCCCAACAAGGCAATAATTATTTTCTGAAAATGAAATACTGATTACATGTATGTCTAATCGCATTTGAAACAATATAAATAATGTGAGAATGTCTTACCGAATGATCTACTAATTTTTCTGTGTACTGTAAAGCCTGTACGGCAATTGTTTCTTTCGCAGAGTCTGCAGGTTCTGCACTCAATTTTTCAGGACGCCATGGCCGTTGTCCATAGAATTCCAATTTATCTTCTCCAACCAGTGGATCTGGATCTGGATAACTATGAATATTCTGAAATAACACATACATGTAAGATAGTGTGTTTGAAACTTCTATATAAACATGTGCGAGTTATAATAGTTCACATACTTGACATAGTTCTTTACAAGCAGCTTGCCTCAAACTTGCATGCTGAGCTGCTAATTGAAAATAATACCCAGGGTGCTGAATTTGAAGAGCTGGAAGTCCCTGTCGAATAGCTTCATCAAATAACTCAGCAAATGTAGAGAACTGACTGCACATCCATGCATGATGTTCAAAGATGAGTTCCTTCGGACCAGTCATAAGCTTGAATCTGTGATACAACATTTATCTTTGTCACAGTGCTTATTACTTATTATATTTTCATTAAAACTTTGATTGCTGACCTGTCTGTATGATGCCTAAACTGTGCTATGGCTTCTTTAGCGATATTTAAATTAAATAATATTTTACATAGTTTATAGTTGATAAACCAAGCAACAGTTTTAACTTCCATTGCATTCGTGTCTTTCATTTTTATTTCAGACAAATTATTGTATGCTTGTTCATAGTGCCTGTACAGAAATTTTAATCTTTCATTACAAAGGATCTGTACTCTGATATTTCTTAACTTACTTCTTCGCTAAATTTTGATCTTGCTTGAGTTCGTTCAAGAATGCCATCTTGAAGTGGTGACGTACAAATAAGTGTTGGTGCACAGTTTTATCTAGTTGATCTCTGTGTCCCTTAACTGTTTTATATTCGAGATGATAAAAATTTTGGGCCAGATCGAATAATGCATTCTCCAATCTGCAAGTAGATACATTCAAATAAGTAATATTAGAAGTGTGAGAGAACCTAATGGTTGGGACGGATTGAGAGGACCCAGGTTCTAAAAAATTTCGAGATTCTCGAATATATCGGAATTCCTGAGAATATTCGCGATTCCCTAGAATAATTTCGAGAAACCCGAAATTTTCGAGAGCACATCCCGATCCCCAATAAAATTCACGACCCATCCTGACCTGACATTTGTTAGTTCTCGTTCTAAACAATGTGTATTAAAATGGCCAAGGAATGAATTTTTTAATTACCTAGATGTGTATCCTAGTAAATGATTTCCATGTGGTAGAATGTATAGTAATTTTGGTGGTAGCTCACATGCTCCACAAACAGCTGTAGCTCTCTCAGTAGCCAAAGCATCTTCAGAACCTGGTGGAGGCTGGGTACAGTGTTGTATGAGTACTACAGCTATTTTTGTGTTTCTACCTTCCAAAGCGTTCCTGATAATCATAGATAATTGCATATCGATACTGCATAAAAATAACAATATTATATTTAATATAATCGTTACCTAAGGGTTTGTACTTTGGATGCACACTCCATTTTCTTATCATTCCATTGCGGATCATTCCAATCTAAATCATAAAATACAACTACGACTGCTGGAATTTCATTGAGATACTTATTCATCCAATTACGCTTCAATATTCCTTTGGGTTTGTACCATTCGTACAAATTACGCTACAATACATGATTAATTAATATGCTTGTATTTGCAACTCACAACAATTATATTCGATGATGTTTACCTTGGGTTTGACTCTGGGGAACTGATGTGTGGGACTTAGCAGTTTAAACTGAATCACAGAATTTTCTAATCTTCTGTTATTACTAAATGCATCCCAGATAGAACGATGTACCGGATTTGCAATATCTAAGCCAGTTAAACCAATAAGAGCCAGTGGCTTAGTAGTTAATTCTGCCGGTAACTCAAACATAATTAAGTATTACCTGCAAAGAGAATAATATTTTATCTATAAAAACGCTAAGAACGTTTAAAGTGAACTGATCAATTTTTATTCTGTCGAAAGCTAACATTAATTACAAATTTCTTCTTTCGATAGTTAACTATATTTCCGCAAACATACCTATTCTTTTCGTCAATGCACTACATCGAGGAAATTATAGTTAAATTAAGTTTAGTGTACAATAAAATGACACTGTTCGATGTATTTACGTGCGTGCAACTTGACAGTTTAGGTTATGTATTACCCGTGGTACTTATTTGATGATATTATTGGATGTTATGTAGGCGACTAGTGGTGTCATCTACAACCATTATCGCTCTAATTACATTTGTGAATTCGATACGATACGGATACGAGGCGTGACGTTTTTATCTAAATTATTATTTAAATATTCTCCCTAACATAACAAAACCTTATCAAACTATGGAACTCAAAAAGGATAGTAAATCAAAATACCTTATGTTGCGAGTAAGTTAGATATCAGAAATTTTTATGTCATTCGCTCTTTCTAATGAATGAAGTTCGACTTTATTGTAAACATCGAAGCAACGGCACCGTTACCATTATTACACAGCTTTATTCACATTTTGTTAGTACAATTCTTATACAATGTCAGAAGCATTCAATAATTCCGATTCCCCATCTTCTTCCACAGGATTTTGTTTGCTCGTGGAGCCGGGAGAATTTAATTTCGTTGGTTCAGGACTCAATCGAACCGTAGTGCCGTGTCTACTATAATCTTCGATTTCCCCTATTGGTCGTTCGATGTCTTCCTCTATGTTCGTCCTACATTTATTCTGTAATTTCAAAGAAGGTTCGATTCGAACTTGTTGCATTTTATCTTTTAAACCCATTGACTAACATCCTACTTTGATGATACAATCAAACCTCTACAGGGTGTTCACCAAAATGGTATAAACAATTTCAATCAAAAAGGTGAGTGACCCTCACTTTTTTTATAAAATAAAGCATTATTGGATATTTAAAAACACCCTGTACAACTCAAAAATTTTTACAGTTTGAAGATTTTAACTTCTTCCTTGAAATTCGAGCTGCCGAAGTTCAACTGTATTTTCATTTTCCGTTTTTCGTAACAATTGCAAATAATGCTATATAGAAGATAATTTATGCCTTGATGAGCGGAACATTTAAACTTCATTTTTTACCTGAAGAATTTTAAGTAATTCTTCGCGAAATTCTTTGCTACAGGACAAGTATATAAGAATGTGAACGGCGTAATTGCAAAGCTCGGCAACCGCGGCGAACGCGCGGAATAGATGGTAGCCTACATCCAGGGTCTCGTAATTATTATACAAAAACAGGAGTACGATCGACGGTATCATAGTCACTACAAAACACACCGCCATGACCGACATCAGCGCAGCAAGGTGCTGTTCTTCTCTGAAACATGATTTAACGTGGATAAGAAAATTGATTACCCAAGTACATGCAACGGCTATTAACTTTCAAAAGGGTGGCCTATTATTCCGATGATGTTTTACTAGGTTTTAACTTTGCTCGTATTGTACAAGGTGAGACACGGGGAACAGTGCATCTCAGCGATTTTATTACGCCGGAAGATAAAAGAAGCCGTCGGACAAAAAAACATCGCTGTTAAAAATAGGTTCTTGACTTTAACAAAAAATTTGAAGGTCGCTCGTATCTTTTTCATACGATTGCATAGATATAGTTTTCATCATGGTTCCCTGATGTAAGAAATATTTAAAAAAGAGAATCCGGTTTAAAAAAATTGTAATCTCCGAATAACTTCAAATTAATTGTCTTCGTATAGTTAAATTAGTTTTCTTTCATGCTTTCGCGTTATTTTTTTTTCAGTTCATATCAGATGAGTTTCGAGACGTCTTTAGCGTCTCTAAGGTCGACTCAAGGTCACACGCGCCACGCTTTTTTTAGTACCAAAATGACCTTGGTTCTTAGCGCCGTTAGTGGAAGGGATTTAAGGTGGCCGCGTATTAAACGAGATATAATGGAGGGTGCACTCAACTAGTGCAAACAAAAGTTTCAAATTTCACACTACTCGAGAATGCGCCCCTTTGCTCACTATACCCCGACTCACAGCCTACTATATACGGTACCTGTATCCGCGATTTCGGGTCAATAATGACGTATCGGGTAGAGTCGCGGTGCGATACTTGTCGGAGACCGATTGGAACTCCCTTTTCTTTGCATTCAGGTGCAGAAATCTCTTGACGATCACGCTGTTCAATAAAAGAATGATTAAGGTCGGACAAAGGCGCACCGCGATCTCCATGATCCATATGTACGCCTGCCACACAGGATGATGGGTAACGAAAGTGTTCTCCTGCAAGGTGAACTGAATACCTGCACCCTCTGGTTGTTCGTGCAGCGTTCTCATTTTTGTTAGCGGAGCACTAATCTACAGAATGGTTCTGATCAATGTTAGAAGCACTGTTTCACAATGAATTGGTCCAAGTTGTGCAGAAACCTACCAATCCTCGATGATCTAATATTGAGTCCATTTAGAAGATCAAAAAATGATGGGATTCGCACTGTATTTAATTAATTTGTTAAGTAGGCTTCTGCACAACTTAGTTCAATTATCGTTCAATCTTCCTTCCAGAAAAATTGTATTACCGCAAATCCGACGATGAACGAGCATAGAACGAAGGAACGGACATTCTTCCGCGCGTTTCTGCTCCGAATACGAGGCGGGAAGAAGATGAAAATGTATCGATCGAGGATCAAGCAAGTCATTATCAAGACACTCGCTACAGCGAAAATGTGCACTGCGACCAACTCCATATGAGCATGGTAAAACGCGGACGGATAATTGTTCTGCATGCCATAGCCCAGCCTGACAACTGAAACCGGACACGTTCATGATTGCAGTATGAATTTCCCTTTTACAAAACTTCACCGTAGTACGTACATATCGGTATCCAAGATACTAGAACGCCAACATGCGCAAGAGCTATTCCCTTGAGATACAGATAAGCGATTCCACGGAACAGCGGCGTGGACAACACTACCAATATTAAAACATTTCCAAAAAGACCGCTGGCCACGATCGTTGGTATTACTATCCTGTAAATAATTCTTAACAAAGGTGCGGCTTCGTGAAGAATGCTTTTGTTTGCATTGGCGGCGTTGGTCCATGTAAAGTTCTCATTCTCGCAGCACAAGAGAGTTCTAAAACATTTAACACACTGTTAAATATTCAAGAGGTACTTCGTTCGTGGAAGTAAGAAATCCAGTCCTAGCAAAAACGTACCCTTTCAGAACTCCCGTTAGCATAATGAGCGTATTAAACGGAACTGTTTATTTAATCAGAGACCGAGAAATTGCAACTTTGAAGTTTATGGTCGCCGTTGTGATTAACTTATGCGCGGTTAGGATATATGTTTATCTCGCGTGTTTTGCCGCCCTCATTGATAATCACTTGAGCCGTAAGCGCGTGGCGGGTGCACTACAAGTTCTGCGAGATCCATCTCCGTTGAACACACCACCGGGTTTCCTGTGAGAAAGCCGATATCGCGCATGCTCCCGTTTTGGTTGACTTATTGTTGTAGCCGAAGTATATTTACTTTTACATTATAATTATATTCCGGTGCCCTTCCTCCGGCTAACTCGGTTAAAGATGCAATAAAAGCACGGCTCTCGATAAACTAATAAATTCAGCACCACCGCGACGCCGTACCGGGGACACCATGCGCCCCGGGACGACTGATAATTGAAACGGACGACACAGAATATTTGAAAAGATCGTCCCGCCGAGATAAAACGGTCCCGCAGAAGGAAACTGTAAATTAGTTGTATACCTTCACTTTCTCCGTGCTATTTTCTGAAAAGGACGCCTGCTTAATAGATGAGCTACAGATTGCTAAATATTAAGCCTTAAGTGGGGTCGGCTGGTATAAAATCAAAGTGAGACTCTGTTCCTCCTCTGCTTGCCTCTTAATTTGTAAGCAATTCACGCCGGCTGGTTCTAATGAGAATCCAATCGTCATGAGGCCGAACGCGATAGGATCTATCTTTTGGTAATGAGAAAGCTATCGCTGTCTGGAGAGGCGCGTCGTTCTTCGGTTAATTGTTTGTTCTTTCTGTTTAGGATGGTGCAATTTGTCAACATCTGCATCGTTGCATCGAGGACCTTAGGATCGCACGATTATTGCCCTTGCGTCCCTTACACGAGGTGTCCGGATGATGTTCAGCTTACCATCGATTACCAAGTGTTAATGTTGCCTTGTGAAAGCAGGAATTTAGTAAGATGTTGCTCAACAAAACGGAGGTCGATAGAATCGGCGCGTACGAGTGAATCTCCATGGGATCCGGAGAATACGCTATTGAAAATAAATAAAACAGAAGCGGATACAACTGAATTAAACATCCCGATGCATATTAAAGAAAATATTGAAGAGGATATAACGACCGAGTCGCTGGACAACGTGGCTCCCCTGGAAGAATCTACTTGGGACGTTCCCGTAAATATCCATGAGGCTGAAGATCTTAGTAACAAGGATGCGGACGTAGCTGAAGGAAAAAATAATACTTATATTGATTCTGTCGATGATTCTACAGAGATGACGCAAAACATACTAAATGATATGGACTCGACAGACGTAAATCCGGTACCGTTGCAACATCCAACAACAGAATTACCGCCAGAACCAAGGCTGACGTCTGTTAAAACACGGAATGAGGAAATTCCGAATTCCCCGAGAGCTGTTAGCTTTACAGCCTCGGAAGGTCATAAAATGAAGAAAGGTCGATTGACAAAGCCGATCCAATCTTTTCAACAGGACGAAGAGGAATCGGATGTACTAGACTTGATCCGTGAAGTAAAATTCTTTGAAAGTCGCAGAACAGCTCCAAAGAAACCGGATTTGCTCCAGAATATCCCACGAAGGATAAACTTCGCTCCTTCCAAGGCGGTAGTTTTGACCAAGGGCTATTTTAATATGAACCTGCAAGCCCTCTCGGCAGCCAAGAGGTTGTCTGAAAAAATGAGCGATCTCGCGAAGCAGAAAACGTTATTAGAGACGGCTCTCACGCCCGATAGAGTATCCGCTCAAGCGACCAACGAAAATGCAAGCTCAACGAGCGAACTTGATGTGGCACAGCGTGACGATACGTCGATTAGAAATTTATCGCACCCGGAAGACGTCGATGATGTAAAACGAGTCGCTCGTAGGCATGCCTCGGAACCCAATGAAGAGCCCAAAGAAGATAGAAGACCGAAATCTTCATCCCGGAGAGCGAAAACAGAGAATCAAGTTGAAGCCAAGGCTGTTCCTGTGAAGCCCTTCAAGAGGCCACCAAGGGTTTTGCCTGTAAGACATCTTTCAAAGGAAGAAAGCGATTCGAATAAATTTGCAAACTCGAGAGAGCGGGCTATAAGTTTATTCAACAAGTCCAACGAGACAAGGAGGAAACAAGTATCTCTTCTTGCCAACAGAAACGAGTCGAATCTGTCGAAAATTAATTCGTCGAAATCCAGTTCCTCAACCACGGAACAAACTGAAACTGAAAGCAGCACCTTGGATGGGAGTATGAATTTATTGATCGAGGAGAATGTTTCTTGATCATCTGACGCGGTTCGGAAGGATGTAGAAAATAAAGTAAATAAAGGTGTATGAATGCAAGCTTGAGTCATTTAATTATAAAACCAACTCATTGATGGCTGATGTACTAAAACGGAAGGACCGTGTTCTTTGTTTAATATATCGTATGAATATTAAAAATGGATTAGCTTTTATCCTCTTAGTATACGATGTGTACGATGCAGAAATTTATTCCCTCTTTAACCTTCACCTTTAGATGGTATATAACGTTAACTTTCACAGTCTAGACAAGAAAAAACGCGTAAACAACACGGCAAAAAAGTGATTATGTTCTATTAATAATCTGAAAGAATCTTCGACGAAGTATTCTATTTCTTCACTGACAATAAACTGCGTCTAATAGCATTTTTAGAATTCAATTGGCTACAATTTAAGAATATTGTTCTACTAAATTCCAATATACAATTAATTATAGCAGATATACTATAACTTTTTTAATGGTTTTATTTTAACATATTAATTCAAACTTGAATTCGGTATTTTTTTATGTATAATAATAACGCTATTTGATAATTAACACCCGGTATACATATATGTGAGAAAAAGGTGATATTAAGTACCTAACAAGTATGTTAGGTATCTAATTAGGTATCTATATAAAAAAAAACGATGATTTACGTTGATTGAGGTTTTTGAATTTTGTGCCCGTCAAGTTGGTAGTCCTTAAGCGTCCTGCGGCTGCGGCAAGGAAATTTGAAATTTAACGGACGAGAGTGATCGTTCGCAGTACTGTCAAACTGGATCACTCTGCTAATAGTTTAAATAAAATGGCCGAGTTTAAGACGCCTACGATGAAAAGGTACATAAGTAGACTTCAGGATAATCCAGAATTACAAACGCCCATTAAAATACCGGCCTCGCCTTTTTTAGAACAGATAGGTTATGGATGTGGTAAAGAAATTTTTTGTTTCTGAATCAAGCAATAATAATAAACATTATTCTACTGAAAAATGCACCGTCAGGTGTTAGCGTGTTTTCTTTGGAAAGATCGCCAAAAGTGGGTTTCGCTCGATCACCATGGGCGATAAAAAAAAGGAATCGCAAGGTACATGAAGACAAGAAGTACGACGAACGTATTCGATTCGAGGCAGATGTACTTCGCAAATTAAGTCATCCGAACATCGTTGGTTTTCGAGCATTCACCGAAGTTTCAAACGGCGAGCAAATCGATCCATGTCTCGCAATGGAAAGATTAGACGCTTCTCTAGGTATAAAAATGGTTTACCACTTATTTTCACAAATTCCAAAGTATATTGATTGATCCTGTATTTTTAGGTGATAAGATAGAACAGAAACTCGATGCTGGCGAGGACCAATTTCCAGCTAAAGATATTATGAAAATAACATATGAAATTGTCAAAGGATTGCAATACTTGCATCACACTGCACATATTTTACACGGCGATATAAAAAGCTATAATGTATTGGTTTCTGCAGATTACAATGCAGTTAAACTTTGTGACTTTGGGGTATCTGTGCCTCTCACAGAATCTTTAGAAATGGATGTCTCAAAGGGGGATTTCACATATGTGGGAACTGAGAGTTGGACCTGCCCTGAAATAATACATGGTTGTATATTGATGTGGACACCACGAGTATCCATCTAATTAGTCATTGCAATCCGTACTAAATACATATTTTATTTCTTAGATGGTGGACCAGTTACAAACAAAGCAGACATTTGGGCATGTGGCCTGGTTGTTTGGGAAATGATATCTCTGTCAGTACCTCATTTAGAAAATATTGATACGGATGACTGTTGTGCCGATGATTCTATGACAGACACAGACATGGAAAACAGTGTTAATGCTACAAAATATGAAGAGAACATGGATGACAGTATTGTTTTCCTTAAAGAAATTGAGAATGTAAAATTTGGTGAGTCCTTATATAGTAATATATATAATATGGGGTGATCTATTTGAAGTTTTAAACTGAATTATTTATCGAACTACTTTGTAAAACTTCAAATGGGACACCCAATATTTGAAGACACTTTTAAAAAATACGTACATCAAATAAATATATTAATAATCACAGGTACACGTCCTCCATTACCTGCTATTCAACTTGGAAAAGACTATGATCATGTGCTTGAACTATTCTTTGCTTGTACTGCCATGGATTATAAAGTTAGACCTAGTGCAATAGGTCTTGTTAGGTACTTTGAAAACTACATATACAAAGGCAAGGTGTGATGAAAGCATTTATAGTTATTATAAGTATTATGTATTATTGACTACAGATATTTTTATTCTGCTAACGATATTGCAATAGTTGTATTTTTTACTTTTATACTAATTACATAAAATAAATACCAGTAACAAAATGATAATTATCATACTGATGATGAGACAAACTTTAAGTTTTCTCTGAAAAGAAACAGTTTGTTTTTATATAATATATATTTTAACTATAATATTTGTATATTCATAATTTCAATACCTTTCTATATCTGTGACTACGTTTCTCGGATTTCTTGAGATCTATACGACCACTGTCAACATTACTTGCAGTTTTTCCAGCGAAATATTCTACACTATTCAATTGTTCACTCTGTGATGGAAGATTAAAGTTCAGAGTTACTTTTGCTCAAGATTCAGTCAGCTATGCACTTTCTACACTTACCTGTTTGTCAACTAGAAATGCCATTTCAGTGAACATATCCCTAACTTCTGTAATAGATTTTTCCAACTTTACTATATCATTATGCCTACTTTGTATGTCTGCTAATTGTTGCTTAGCAACTCTGGTATCCTCTAAAATCTATCAGTTCAAACAAGTTACATCTGTTTATTTAGAACTAAAAAATAATAGCGAAACTTACATTATCAACGAATAAACCATTATCTCGAGATTCAAGTAAACTATCCAATTCCTCACTCGTAATTTGCTTTCTGACTGAAAATTTAAATAGGACGGTGTGAACATTTTTAAGTGGAAATAATTTGAAACAGTTCGAAATATACATACTTAACATTTTTTGTTGCTGTAAAAGTAAACGGCATTTTTCGTGGTATCTCAGCATGCACATGTTGTATTCTTCCATAATATCTGAGAACAGTCTTATCATCGTTGTATATTGTAATGTTTTAATTCGTAAATGCGCGGGTCCGTCGATGATATTTGCCAAATTTAAATCATCGAGAGGAGCAATTTCTCTTCCCATCTCTATAAAAAAGAATTAAAATAAATATTTATTTTTTTAACATTCGGATTCGAATGTTAACATTCGGTGATTCAATATTCATGGTACAACCGAAAGGAGAATAATTCTATGTGAAAAACTAAGCTAAAAATATGAAGTAAAATTTTTTCGTGTTTCTCAAAAATAAAGCTGTATGAAAAAATTTTATTCTATATATTTTCGATTTATTATTTTTTGAGGAGTTACACTTTTCCCGATTCTATCATAAATATTGAGACACTTTGTATAGAGTTTCAACAAAGTTTGTAATACGTAGTTCAGAATTAACATTTCCTATCTAAAATAGGACAGTGTTTATTCTTTGCACAATTCAATTTCCTTGATCCCACGTGACCTGATGCTTCACGTGAAATGATTTTACCCGCCTAAAATGTATTCAACTTCATTGAAATGTTTTCTGCATAGTACGCTTTGATTATGTGATTTTGTTGAAAATGTGTGTAATTCATTAGAGCATTAATTGATTGATATAATCGAAAATTGTTCATGTGATTGTTATCAGCATATGCATGAAAGTATAATACTGAAATGCACATATGTTTACAGAGTTGTTGCATATTGCGGCGAACCTAATTGGTCAGTAAGTTTCCCGCTTCTGAATCGACGCTGAAGTCCTTTATAGATCTTTTCGTATTTTCAGCGAAATGTCCCGTGATAAATATTCGACAGAGTTTTCTGTTCGTACACACCATAATGGAATTATAAAATCATTATCGATACGCATTCAGAAAATGATAACCTGAGGCCACAAGTTTTCCTTTATCGAATGATAAGTTAAGGTTATGTTTACATTCGCAAGATATATTTGAACGAAATTGATAATAATTGTAGCTTTCGTTTTGAAATGATTTAAACCGGGCACAGTTGACATCATGGAGTCTTTAAAAATATTTGACGAATTTAAATTCAGTGATCTCAATGAAGACTGGATTCAATCCGTTTGGGATACAGAATTTATGATTTACAATGAACCACCTGATGAGTACCTCATGTTCTTGGAAAGTGAAGATATGAGACTGCTTTTGCACGAGTCCTGCACCGTTGTGAAAGAATGGTTAGCTATAGGCAAAGACCAGAACGATCCCGAACAGTGTTCAGAGATCTCCTGGAACACGTTGATCATAATGGATATAAAAGTGCGTGCTTTGTTAGCTGTAATGGGTTACATAATGAAGAGCGGTCAAGGTAAAGAAGCTGACGATGACTCCAGACAATCCTGTCTTTACGCAACGAATTTATATTTCATACTTTTGGCTATTCCTGGTAGTAGCGCTTTCAATGTATTTCATCCAAACTTGTATCAACGTGCTATTGAAACGCTCAAAATAAACTCTAGGCAGTTGCAGCCACTTGTCAAGAAACGCTCTAAACCAGTGAATTTAGATGATTTTAATATAACAGATGAAATAGTAAATGATAATATTGTTCTTTCACCCAATGAAAAAGAAACATTGACAAAAAATATAAACATAATTGTTTGTAGTCTGATTACAATGATAAAATCATTCTGGTTCAAAGACCATGTGCAATCCTTAGACATTACTGTTCATGGATTGCTTGAAGTTACAAAAGTAGAAAATGATTGCACAGATCCTTACTGTTCTATCAGGCAGAATGGTACCGTGGAAGTATCATTGATAAAAAATGCTTATGCAGCATTGCAAGAACTGTGTGATAACAAGCATGGACCTGTTAGGATTACTATAACAATCATAGCAAAATATATATTACCTCGTCTATTGTGTAGTTCCATGGACGCACAATCAAGGTTTATTACAAATGTACGTGAATGTACTATAAATTTTTTAAAAGTTTTATTAGATGAACACGAGAAAGACGCAAAAGTTGCAACTATTACATTAATACAGCATTTGATGCTGAATTGTCCAGATAGACTCGAAGCACGTCAGAAGCAAGCTGGTGTACTAATAAAATTCTTTGGAATATGTAAGCAGAACATCATAATTGAAGCCTTTAGAAATGTAATACTATTAACACATCACAATAAAATACCTCTGAGGATATTTGCTCAAGAGATAATTGGCAAATTACTGATAGAATCTTTTTTGGTTGACTGCAATTTGACCAATAATCTGAAAGCTACAGCTAAAAGAGTTTTTGTTGCTGTTGTATTAAGTAGATGTATGGATTGCTCCAGTATGGTGAGAGGAAAAGCTATGGCAATAATTGCAGAATTCACAGAGTTCAATCACGAGTCGGATAAGGTAATATTTAAAACAATTTTCGAAGAATCCGAGCCTGACAAAACATTTCACACATTGGAAGAGATAAAAGATGCTTTATCTGAAGACACGGATCTGCTTCCAGGTTCAAATGTTCTATTATCCATGCTAACAGAACGAATCGAGGATGAGAGAGCAATGATAAGAAGGAGCACATTGCAGATTTTTAAGAATTTAGTCTTACTGTATCCAAATTTGATGAATGAAACGCTACCTGTAATTAGCTGCCGTTGCAGAGATCCAACGCTAACAGTGCGACGGTATGCTGTACAAGTTTTGTCTCAGCTTTTAGAGAAGTTCCCGGACAATTCGCAACTTCTGGATGAATGGGTGCAAACTGTTATTCCCCAGATATTCGATATCGAGATCAAAGTACAAGAAAAGGTGCTAGATTACTTACAAGAGCTATTGCTGAATGGGATAATATCTTCTTCTAAAAATACTAACAATGGAGCTAGCAATTTGCCATGGAAAATTTTGAATACACTGACCAACTTGAAGATGCGACGGCATTTATCGAAAGCTTGTAGCTTGTGGGTGAAAAATGGTACTATCACTACTTCTGTAATAAAGAGTATACAGTCACATATTGGGACAACCAATAACATAGGTGCTTGGATTTTGCTAGCCGCGTTAGCTGAAAATAGTCAGCTACCAAATATGAGCAAATACATTTCAAACTACAAGGAAATCATTGAAGAGAACAATTTTTATACCAGTTTGGTTATGCAAGTTTTGAAGCATTCTTGGAAGTCCTTGGATAACGAAGTTTTAGAAGGACTTCACGTGTACCTATACCAGTGCTTGCAGCAGTTCAAAATCAGTTCTAGTTTAATCAGCATTTCCTTGGACATTATACACAACGTAATACAATTTTTGAATCCTGATACTGGTAGCAGTTTGTTGGAGTCGAATATGCTGAACTTGATCAAATTGTCTGAGACAGAGATCACGAAAATTTTTCTAAACGAGAACGAAGCTATAGAAGAAGCACCATACTATTTAAAAGCTATGTACACTTTGGGATATGCTACGCTTTTATGCACTCATAAAATTCCACCGTTAACGTTACGGATTCTGCAAGGAATTTTGTTTGAGTGGAATGCATTGCCAGAAGCTATAAAAGAGATACAGGAATTACAAGCATCAGCAGTTATCATTCTTAGCCAGCAGGCGATGAGGGATCGCGAGGTCGCAAAAGAAGTGGTCCCAATATTCGGCAAACTGATGAGACAAGAAACGAACTTGAGTTCTGTTTTTCAAATTGCTGTAAAAATAAATACTGCGAAAGCTTTGGCTGATATTTGCGTTAGGTTCACCGCACTGGTTGAACCCTATTTATCAGACATGTGTGTCAGCATGAAAGATACAAGTCCACAAGTCAGAGAAGCTATCATGGTAATATTCATTCAACTTCTACTTGAAGACTACATCAAAATTAAGGGCCCTTTCTTCTTTCACATATTAACGATGTTGTCGGATTCGGACAATACGATACGCGAGTTGACCATCTTCCTTATAGAAGAGAGGCTTTTAACGAAAAACAAAACTTTGATATCGCAACAATTTTTACAAAGCATATTTCATTATAACAATTATCAATCGCAGCTCAAAATTTATGATCAAAGAATGCGCGAGAAAGAGAGGAAAGCGTTGACGCTTCCTGGAAAAAGAAACGAAGAGAAAAGAAGAACGATATACGACTTCATGCTGGATCACTTGGATCCTCCAGGGAAGATAAAGTTGCTTGTAAAAGTAACTAGTCAGATACTCGGTGGAGCTTGCGCAGATTTAATCGACGTTAAAAAAGAAGAAGGAGCTTGCGTTTTAAAGGATGCTTTGTACATCATCAGCAACGAGCGTTTGAGACCCGTGTCCTTAAACAAACAGACGGACGATGATCAACTGGAAGCTGAAGAATCAGTGGCTCAGCTAATCACACCTGCCGCCAGTGCAATAACTATTATTATCGAGGGAATGAAGAAGCATGGTTTAGAAGTTCTGTTGCCTGTGTTAATAAAGCTAAGGACAAAGTTATCGCTTATGAAATCTCCATTGGAGAATGAAGTGAAAAGGCTTTTGGTTAAAACCTTTTCAGAGTATAACAAGGACCAATTGTCTAATGTATTCAGCGAATATCCAAACTTAGAGAAAGAAGTGGAACTGTTCAAGAGGTATGTTTACAAATGGCTAGAAATTAGAGGTGTGCAAGAGCCCGAAAATGCCGGGTCGAGACAAGTTCTCAAAAATATCGGGATTTACGAGAACATTTGGGATCCCCGAGCACATTCGGGTTCTCGAGAATCCCGATATAGTCGAGAAATCGACTCGTCTCGTCCCGACATTTTCGGGTTCTCGTACACCTCTCTACTAGTAATACGTATCTTATTAACTGTTATTAACTTGGTTTCGTTCCAGACAAGTGGGGGAAATTGGTTGTGAAGATGAGAACTCCAGTGAAGAAGGAGGTTCACCATCTGACACAGTAAACCAGATCAGATCTGCCAAGATGTCGGATCCAAGAACTTGTAACTTAAGCCCTACAGTTCTGCTGGAACGTGTTTCAATCTCTCAAGTTTTAAATATGAATCCACCAGCCAGCACTCCTCTGCTTTTGACAAATAACAGTCCAGAATGGCACCCTATTACATCAACGCCAATTTCACGACCACGTTCACCCTCAGAGCCCGGTCCCAGCACCGATACACCGATATCGCATAGGTGCTTCGAGTACGAATTCAACAGCATGATCAACAATGTTTCAAAGGCTAGAAAGACAGATCTACAAAGTAAAATGATAGAAAGAAACATTTCTCAACTTCACGATGACAGTGAGTCTGACTAGGATAGATAAAACAAATAGCTTTTACTTATTTACTTTTATTTACGCTGCAATTGTAGGTAGACAAAGAAAGGAAAGGGATTACCTACCTCTTAGCTTTTGTTGTATACGAAACGACGTTTGCGATATGCTAAATGTACGAACTTCCAGTTCTTTTTGTATATCTGAAACAAGCAAGCAGTTAGCTAGTAGATAGGCACAACATTTGGTATTTGTCACTTACCTTTATTCGTGTGCGACAATACGTTATTATATAGATCCTTTACAATAGCTGTGTTATCGCTAATTAGCCGAATCAGTCCACGAATTTCTTCAACCTGTATTAATATGATTTATATGTCTACTGCCAATATAAGAGTCTGTGATATTTGAACGGTGACTTAATTAATATGAGTGTACCTATGTGAATACGTACTTCATCCAAAACTTCCTTGAGTTTCTTATTTTGGGATATTTGGATGTGTACATCTTGTATAAACCTTTTACCAAATGCAGTGCTGTTAGTTTGACACTAAAGAAAAGTAAAAGGACATGTTACAGAGTACGTCTGCTATTTTAATTGATCAACTAAACGGTCAGACGGTATTCGAAAGTGAATGATGATTTTTGCAGTTGATACTGTAGTAATAACTCACTAAGCTAGGCATAGGGTAGATCTCTATCCAAATCTCTCTAATAAACATTCATTTGTAAAAGATATCACTAAAGCAACAAACTATTGTAAATACATCTTCAAAAAAATATTCGATGCTTATTTCTTTGAATAACTGTCGTCGATAAGTCGTGTTTGGGATGGAAATAACTTTGTTTGCTCTACAACGTGAAGAAACATTTTGGGCAGATAACAGAGGGGAAAGCAGCTCAAATTGGAAAATCACAGAAACGTTTATTTTCAAAAACATTATTGTTCGTTACTTAAGTGATGTTTTTTTGTTAGAGTTAATTGTGTTATATTCTACAGAGTTTAAGCATTATAATTCATGCAGATAGATAGGACTTTACTAAAGCAAATATAATTGGGAGGTGCCTTTAAAACGACCGGTACGTTTCGAACGATTTTTTTAACATGTACTTGTGTTAACGTTAACGTTGCAGTGTTATCAATAATTGTCACTCTCGAGTCTTCTGAAGAATGGAATACTAACGGCACGTAGTTCTGGCATTCGATCACGGACCATGATGATATTCCTTGGGAATCAGCGTGTCACTGATCGTTCTTTGAATCTGGCTCACGAAGTGTGTGTTCTGTTATCTATCTTATCAGTGCAGAAGCGATAATTGATAAAATTCATCGTGGCGTTGGCATTGTGGACTTCTAATTGATACCGTCCTATTGGCGAGGAGCAGAAGCAGAACTGTTTGACACACTTCCCAACTAAACCGTATTACTTCAACCAGAAGAAGCTTTGCATCTGCAAATGGAAATAGGAAATAGGCACTTAGCAGCTGGGGTACAAGGACGAGTTTACCATGAATTATACACCTTTGACTTGTTCTCTTAGCCTTTCTTCTTATTACCGCCGGTAATATATTTTTTCCGTTCGTTAAAGGCACCAACGATTCCTTTTCTTTTTGTTCGAATGTTTTTATAGCATAACATGACTGTTACTTTTTATGACAACATTAGCATGTACAGAGTGCGTATGTGCACATGTAAATTAAGTCAGAGCACCGATATTGCTCACACTGAATGAGTATGGAATTAGCAATCGGCGAAGAATATCAATGTTTTTCGTTTGCAAGAAGGAGAAATATTAAAGTTGTTTTTGTATGTAATAAAATATAATATTTATTATCATATGTAAGCCATTTGTAAAATGGAGGATACGTTTAAACAAAAATCGTTTTATTTAATCATATAATTTCGCGATAAGCGCGCAGCCGAAACATAAAGTCCAACCAATATTTGACCCATTCTGTGATATCACACATAGCAAAACTGTTCGATATGTATATGTGTGAAATATATAGAATTATGTGTTACCACGTGTTTCATGCTGTGCATAATTTACTAGAATATGAAAGGAAAGTATCTTTCCTATTTAGTAAGTTGATATACGTTTCATATAAGAGGTCATATTTTGGGAAAACAGTAAAGGTATTTATTACATTGTAAAGTAACACCGAACAAACAGTTATAAAATATTTCATTAATGTTACATCCAAATAAAACGAATCAATGTCTTATATATTATGGTTTAAGAACTAAACACTTGCTAACGGTTATTTTATTTACGTTTCACGTGTGCGTTAACAATAATATACTATATAAATCAACAGGAAGAAATAGACGTTCAACTATAAAGTTCGTCAATTTTGTATACTCCAAGGCAAATCAATCAGTCTTATAATCCTTAATCAGAACAGAAACAATTGCATTACATCCATGAACGTTGAGGATCTTCTTGTAACTACCGGTTTGTTGCTAATAAAAAATATATATATATACCTATGTATATATTTAATATAATATATATATGTAAATTATACTGTAAAAACGATCCCGCTGCAAAACACGGTACATCGACAGAGTTAATGTTTCCAAAGTTCATGTAAGAATATATACAACAAGGGAATACGTTTAAAATATATTTTACACTATAGGATGGTACTTTGTATATATTTAACTGTATATACACCGGATAAATAGCTAACAGTTTTAACTCTCAGCTGGTATAACAGGAATATTGTAATATAATGTTACTGCGGCCATACTATATTAACTATAAAGTTAATATAAATATTTTATACTATGAAAAATGTTTGAAAAGTTCCTTTGAGGATACGAGTGACAAACGAGATCACTGTAGTCCTAACAAACCAGCTAAAAGTTAAGACAACAATAGAATATCTGACCACACTTCTGTGCAGCACGATAGAAAGACCAACATCTTGTTTACGCTTCAAATCTGTAACGATACGAAATATAGTAAGATTGCACTTGTTTCATTCTATTTATAAATTATCGAATATAGTACATTCAACATGTAACGTGTATATATATTACATTCTCTTTAGAAATACTGATCTCTCCTTTGCTGGCCTATACATTCTCCACTGTTACTTTTCTGTATTAACATCTACTTTATTGGACGGATAATCGAACTGCTAAGACGATCCGGTCCGTGCCCTAACTTTATCCTTTAAATAATTCGCCACCTGTGTCTGTGAATGCCTAACTGCCAACTGGAGAGGCGTGACACCCTCTTGGTTGACAAGCAGAGGGTCCGCTCCTGCTCCCACCAGTTGCCTCGCCACTGTCATTTGTCCTGTTAAGGCTGCTGCGTGAAGCGCGCTTTCGCCGTTCTAGAACATAACAAGCTGTTACATAACTGAAATTGTTTACTATTTTATGGTCAGCGAAGCTACAGCGTCGCTCATTAGTACATCTAACATAGGGTGTCCATAAAGTCCTTGTAAATTTATGTTCCACGCCAACATAGATTTTTTCGATTTCAACTTTCACCCCCAGGGGAAGAGGAAAATTGCACTAATGCCCACCCGGTTGCCTACCTTAAGGAGCAAGAAATGTTTCCAATACAATCACTATTTTATCTTCCTTCTTTTCTGTCGGCTTCTATTTTCGTAAACCCCAAAATTTGTTCACGGAGTCTACACTTCTTATCTAAAGTGGGTAGTGATTGAGACAAACCAGATGTTAACGCTTTACCACTTTAGAAGCGTCCGTTCGTTTATAGACTTCATCCACAAGGAGACACTAACTTGAATCGTTTCGAGCCTATGCTGAAACTTACTGGAAGAATCCCGAGCGATGGACGGTACTTGAGGAGTTCCCCAACCACGGCAGTGTGTCCCTTATGAGCCGCCTTGAAGAGCGGTGTTGCTCCATCCTAGAAAAGAAATCGCAATTAACACTCTTCTCGAGAGACAGACCCCTCGGTAACCGTTTTCCCTCGGATCGACTAGATAACGAAATCCAGATCTTTGCCTGTTCCCTGATCATTCCCGAGACTTACATGTCTGGTGGCATCGACCTTCGCGCCAGCTTTCAGAAGCCTTCTCACGACGTGATCGTGTCCCATTTGTGCTCCTATCCATAAAGGCGTGGCACCGTCTGTTCGAGCCGCGTCTGTCTTCGCCCCGTGCTCCAGAAGAACCTCCAGGATGCGTACATGGCCGTTCTGCGCCGCGATGAAGAGCGCCGTGGCACCATCCTGGCAAATCGAACAAACTTTCATGAATAAAACCCGTTCACCTTCTGCGAGTCCCTTGGATCAGTCAAAAACTGGCTTCAGCGACAAGAGAACATCAAAATTTTTACTATTGCGTACTTTTAAACATTTTTGTCATAAATGCATAAAATCTGCAACCTATATATCGATGGTTCGGGCCTTTGACCCTGCTGTTCTTTTAGATCTACGCGACCTAAAATAGAATTTCAGTTGTCACATCATTGACTAGTAATTCTTAATTTAATACTGTATTTACCGGAAACCTGATAATAGCATTAATTGTGCTGCACCAAAACGAAGCTTAGAAATCATTTTTCACATAATAATTCCAAGTAAAATTATTAGATTAGTTTACCGAGGCCTAGTTGTTGGTTCACGATTGAAATTTCTATTGCTGTTGCAGGATCTAGTAAAAAATTGTTAGGCATGGATCATAGACCCTTAACACTTTGATCGCCATGTCACCCACACCTGGGTGACGGAATTATTTATACAGAATTGAAAATTAATTTTTACGTTGCTACATTGGGTGTACAAAATTTCCTTATGATCTGAGGAATAGAAGAGGTTTGAAACAGTAATTAATATCACAAAACTAAATTTCTCAGTGTTTGTTTTATCAAATAAATTGCATTGATTTTGTATTTTTGTATGATTATCGAGTGGGCGATCAACGTGTTAAAAATTACGAAATAATCGCCGGTAGATAATGCCTATTACAGGCGGCTCTCGACTTTCGCACATTCTACTTTCGCACAATTCGCTATTTCGCACATTTTTAAAGATGGAGAACGTATATCTCAAGTACGTAGGGCAATTGAGAAAGACACAGCATGTTATAGAAATCTTTATCAAGAAAAGAAAAAAATGGGTGGTATTCAACTGACTCTTGACAACTTTATAAAGAAAACACCCGAAAGCACTTAACACGCCTCTTTAACTTCATTATGTATACATATTGATAGATAAATACTTTAAAACACAGTTTTTGGTGCATATTTTTTTACATCCCTCTACTTTCGAACATTCAACATTCGCACACACTTTCCAGAACCAATTATGTGCGAAAGTCGAGGGCCTACTGTAAGATAGTCCTCTTTATAGGAGAAACATATTGCAGTTCTTGAGACGAACTTGAAGAACCTTGCAGAACCTTGCAAAACCTTGCAGAACCTTGTAGTCTATATCAAGGGTTTAGAGACCAGCATTTTCCAAGGCCCCGTAAAACTCTGATCATTGCGTTGTCATCGATCTTGCGGAAAATCGTGGAATGCGCTAGCGAAGGAGCTTCCAAGTGCAGCTAAGTCAACGGCAAAGGAGAGAAAGTGCTAACGCGTGTCTCGAATATCCCTGAAAGGAGTAGCGGGTCCAGGGCGACTCGAACTAAACTCGGTCGTCGTGGACCCGCACTTTCACTGGCCGTTCTTGCCTCGGAGGTTCGACGAAAAACCATTCATCCCAGTGCACCTTCCTTTATTGGACGCGTTTCCTTTTGACCAGTCAGAGATTGGTAACATCCTGGCAGCGTGGGTACGCGTTCCACGGAGTCCCGGTGTTCCCCGAACCGTGTCCGGCCCAGGAGACATAATACCTATCCATTACAAACCGCAGAAATTCTATAACGGTGATCAACCTGTCCATCTAGCCGCGACTAAAGTCGAGTCGCGTCGCGGTCACGCGATTTTTCTCCAACCGATCCGATCGAACTTGTTGACCATCGGCCGGGATTGTAAAACATTATTTGAACGTACCATTGATTTACACCGCGATTAACAGATCTGGGTCGAGCAATTATTTGTTCAATTATTGTTCGTATTAAAAAATTAATTTCTTTGCTGATATATGAAGTCTGTCAAATGAATTCGTTTGTTTCGTTAAATAATTCGAATTTTAATCAGTGGACAGTTGATTTATTTATTTATGACAGAAATGAGTAGATCAAATGCAAAACAGTAAAAACATTTAAAGGATTTAAAAATAATATTATTTTTATCTTACTGGATTTATTAAGAAAATAAATAAATGTCTGTGTACCTTCTGCTTCCGGCAATTAATCAATTTTTATCTTGCATAAAAATCTGTAGTCACAAATAAAAGAATAATAATTTTCTGCGTGGATTCATAGTCTCAGGTTACATATGTAATGTTCATAATGATAATTAGCTAGTCTACGAATCGAAACTATAGGCATGATACTGTATTGTAATCGTTAAAAGAAGACAGACTATTATTGCTGGTAAAAAAGACTCATTGTTTTCTTGTCAGTAAAAACTGACGTATTAGGACGTTGAATATGTTAAATATTCCCCATTAACACTAAACCTACCACGGTCGAAATGACCGGTTTTCTGTTTTATAATTATTTACATTTGAAAAACGATTTCATAGGAAATGACTGAATTGACTTCATGATTTAAGCACATATTGTAATGGAAACGGTACAAAGTTTAAAGAAATTCAATATTTTCACTTCTTTAAGGCGTTTTATTTTGGAATGTTTTGTGCTTGGTAGGTTTAGCGTTAAATATTAGAATGATTGGATTTCTAGGGGAAGTCTATAAAGTATGTCTTTAGTATTCGAGATGTTTTCCCACAGCCATTACGTTACCAGTTTGCTGTGAATTGAAGCATGATGGACGCCTATTGCGACCATTACCGTGTCTCCTTTGAAAGACGTGTCTACAGATGTCTACGATGGTAACGGGCGATTGGGATCAACGAGAACGTTAACAAACGTGCGACTAGAATAGCACGGATCGAACAATGCATCAACTTTTCCACAGGTACAAAGTAAACGATCCCATTCTTCGGAAGATGTCCGGTATTAGAATAGAAGGACACGCGTCCACGGCATTAGAATAGAAAGACTGTGACAACGCGACAGCGTGTTGCTCTTTTTGTCAATCACCTGCGAGCATTGCCGTCACGGTAACCCGTCCCGCGACACACTTGCGATAACGTGGAACAAATTCGAAAGGTGTATGTGTGACGCGCAATAAAATGTGAAATTCATGGGCCGTGCGGGCCTCGAGGCTCGCGTGCACACGGAACTCGCCGAGAATGTGACATTTAAATGCCGATTGTGCGCTGCTAATTATTCGGGGGTCGTACGTGGCCGGCATTTAAAATTTAAACCGACCGGGCCGTTCCGTGTTTTCGTCAGAATTATCGGTCCAGTGGTTTCGGCAATCGGGTCGTTAATCTTCCGACAAGGAAATGAGGGAGATTCCTTTTGCAGAACTGGTTTATATAAACTAATTGCGGGTCGACGGGGAACGTAATGGCGACCGTCCGACTAGCTTTTCTGCGATTTTTTTGCGACCGCTTCGGTCTAGGCTATTATTAACGTCTGTTAGAATATTTCATGTTTTTTCTTGACAATATTTGTTTTAAAAAAGTTGATCTGATATATATTAACACGCCACTTGCCGATTTTAAATTAGATTCAGTCAGACAGAAAAATCTGCATGAATCTGTCTTTAGAAACAGAGGCTTTGAACACTTTACAGACATCTATTATCAGAGTATCAAGATACTTATTTATGTATTCAATTTTTGGCAATTGCACTAAATGAACAGTTGCTGCATTAGAAGTAACACAAAGACTAACGTGTCTACAAGAAGTACCTTTAACCCTTAGCACTCGAATGGCGACTCTGAGGCGCCGTTACAAATGTTACACCATTATTTAGAATATTGTTTACATGATTAAATTTGTTTATATGTAATAAATTACTAAACATTTAAATATTGTATGAGGTACTATATCAGTTTCGTACGCATATAATGAAAAAAATTATGTACAATGAAAATATTCTAGGTTAGAAGAAATGTTTGATTTTTTAGTTGAAAGAGCTCCAAGTACAAAGGGTTAAAACTATATTTAAAATAGTTAATGACTGAAGTTGTAAACGGTCCTAAACATCCTGAATTATGTAGTTCTAAAAAAGGTCCGCCATCGGAGAGTTAATTCATTGTTTGAAATGAAACAGATACTGAATAAAATGTAGTTAAGGCAATAAAAGATAGTTAAAGTCAAAGATAAGTCGCTACCTTCATGTGAGCATTCGGATTGGCGCCTTTTTCGATCAGGCCCTCCACTACGTCCAGGTGACCGCACTGGCACGCGACGAAAAGTGGAGTACCGCCGTCCTGCAAACGAGCCAGAAACCGTCGTCTAGTTTCCATTTCACGGTACGTCGTTAATTTTTCGTTTCTATCGCGTAAACTTACTATGCTGCAAGAGTCCACCGCTGCTCCGTGTTCCAGAAGAAGATCCGCGATGTCCATGTAGCCACCCTGGGCGGCGAAGAAGAGGGCCGTGGTGCCAGTCTGGAAACACACCGACCAATAAAACGCTGAAATCCACCGGAGAAACGCTACAAATTTAACGGCGCGGACAGACATAAAGTCCGACACGCTGTTTTATTGCTGCCCCGTGAAAACTAGGGCGGACGAATTTATCGCGCAATTAAATCCTTGCCAAGGAGTCGCAAAACACGACGCCTATTGCCTCCGGAATCAAACGCGAATACCCGAACAATTTTTACACCGGTAATTATTTATGTCTTTGATTGGACGACATTTTTTTCCCGCGGTTGTTTTACGCGATAAAACGATAGACTTGGCCTGCGTGCGTAAAAACACCCCGAGCTTATTAGGAGAATAAATCAATCAACTTCCGATTGTTTCAATCGTAGAAAAGTGAACTGTTATCGTCTACTATTCTAACATAGTCATTGAAAAATTGATTAGCAGACTTCCGGTAGGCGAAGCTAGTAAATTTATCCACCGGTAATTATTTACGTCTTTGATTGGACCAGATTTTTTTCCCGTGGTTGTTTTACGCGATAAAACGATAGACTTGGACTGCGTGCGTAAAAACCCCCCAAGGTTATTAGGAGAATAAATCAATCAACTTTCGACTGTCTTAATCGTAGAAAAGTGAATTGTCTACTATTCTAACATAGTCATTGAAAAATTGATTACCAGGCTTCCGGTAGGCGAAGCTTCAGCGCCATGTCACCCATATCTGGGTGACGGGATTATTTATACAGAATTGAAAATTAATTTTTACGTTGGTAGATTGAGTGTACAAAATTTCCTTATGATCTGAGGATTATAAGAGGTTTGAAACAGTAATTAATATCACAAAACTAAACTTCTTAGCTTTTGTTTTATTAAATATATTGCTTTGATTTTGTGTAATTTTTATGATTGCGGAGTGGGCGCTGAACGTGTTAAACGACGAATGTAATTATTAATTCCAATCTTTCGGTTCATCAACTTGATTCGACTCCCAGTGTTAATTTATCGTAATGAATGAACGATATAAGATACACAAAACTAGAAAATTGTTCAAACAAAGGAAGATTAAAAGGCTCTTTTCGCTGGTTGTAAAGTAGAAATCGTGCAGGATATCGGTGAAAACCGCAAAACGATGGATGCCGATACAAATTACGGCTTGGAATAGTAGATTATCTATTGGTACAACTAAGTGCATCGTTTGCTCTACATTCTATTTGAAATGGACGCACCGTACGAGAAGTGCGCCAATTAATTCTCATCGTTCAGCGGAGAGGATGCTCCGATGGGAGACGGGCATCGTCGATTTATAATGAACTTGTTACTTCCTGCCGCAATCCGCTTTCCAGCGCACGCTATTTTAATGCGGTACAACAGGCTCGCGTGCCACCCGCGTATTCGAAATTGTTAGAAACGACCCGCGGAGTTTGGAAAATTGTTTCGACCGCTCACCCATTACATTGGAGAACGCTCAGTTTTCAACCGTTCGCCACGAAACTGGAGAACGTTTCACCGATTCAGTGAAGGAAAAAGTACATTTCTACATATTACTTCACATACCATTTTATCATTTTTGGATAAGGGAACTTACTCAAAGTGTTCTCAATATGCATTCCGACTGGGAAGTTTATAAGTACTTCTCAACAAATATTTAATTTTCAACATTTGTAACTGGCACGTTACAAGTTTTTTTAAACAGACTCTTGATCCTCAGATTAATGCATTTATTAAGTTTAAGATTCATTATGGTGAAATAAAAAAGCTTATTTACTTTTTGTGTGACAAATGAGACCAAACTATTTGTACACTTATAGATTTCGAAACCAGGACAAGAATGTTTATGCGTTTAATCAGAACAATTCCTTCTGCTCGAAAATTAAAAAGACGCAATTTGAACTAAAAAGATGCTTTTCGGTCCATCCAACGAATGTAGAGGATAAATACCAATGGATGAACATTCCTTAAATCACTATAGTAAACAGAGAATAAATGACAAATATTAAAGCTTCACCATTTTCAAACTCTGACACATTTAATTGCACCTGACTAACGATTAAAAAAGATGCGTACTGATGTTTACAGATGTTAAGATGCTACATCTTAACAAGATGTTGTTGAAGGTACGAGGAAGATTAAAAAGACATTTTCCGATGCTCCCAGTAAATGAAACTCGAGGATGCACAATACTATATAATTGTGCACTTTTTATATTACTAGTAAACAGAGAATGATGCATTTTGTGTTTCAGCAATGGTGGACCTAGAAGCGTGTGGACTCTCACACGTTTAATTGCACCTGACTGACGATTAAAAAAGATGCTTCAGTAGTTAAAGGTACGAGGAAGATTAAAAAGAGATTTTTCTATGCTCCCAGTAAATGAAACTCGAGGATGCACACTATTATAATAATTGTGCACTTTCGATATTACTAGTAAACAGAGAATGATGCATTTCGTGTTTCAGCAAAGGCGGACCTAGAAGAGCGAGCGAAAATGGCGAAAAATTGGTTAAAGTGGTTTCGGATGGCTAGATCGTGGAAACAGCACATCGCAGGGGTTTGATCGACCGAGTCACGAACAAAATGGACTCGAATAGAAATCCGCGAAACTCGATACGCGGCGGTAACGACCAAAAAGTGCAATCGAACCGGTCGAAAGTCCGTTTGGCGAACGAGGCCAAACAAGCGCGGCCGGGATCAGTGTGTCACGAACGCCCACGCATGATTTTCAAATTGATACCGGACTCGCGGAGCAGAGGTGTTACGGATGGTTCGCGGCGCCGAGTTTCACAAGGCGGTTCTTGCGGATCCACGTGAGTTGTTGCACACGCTGGTGGTTGCACATTACGGCAGACGTGCCGCTGAAACGCGTTTGGAACACGCGAACGCGACGCAACCCGACTTGCTCCGCTTCGGCGACCTTGAAATGCAGGGACCACGTTGCACCGAGGCTACAGACTGCACCATCGCGAGCGGTCTTGCATTCGGGGTGCATTCTACTGCCGACAAGTCATATTTACTGTTATTTCTAGACCACCGATTTTATGCATTTATGATAAAAATGAATATGTACAATTTGAAGCAGTGGATATATTAAAAAGATTAAAAACATGTCAGTGAAATTAGTTTCAGCTTAATAATATCATTAAAAGAAGAAACTTTTATTTCGTTCCGGTGTCTTGCAATCAATGCAAACATTTTTTATTTTACATTAAAATCCGCAGTACATAGACTCTATTTATGATGATTTTAAGAGCTCGATGTAAGTCACATATCTGTGACTTATTAAAATTATTAAGAGAAGAAACCAATGGCTATGCAGCTCCTTTTTTTATTTATTATTTTGCATTAAGATCCGCAGTACATAGACTCTATTCATGATGATTTCAAGAACACGATGTTATCTGTGACTTATTAAAATTATTAAGAGAAGAAACCAATGGCTATGCAGCTCCTTTTTTTGCAAGCGATGTGCAACCTTTTTACTTTGCATAAAGATCCGCAGTACCGTTATTTCTTCAACTTTCACGATAGCTAGACGGATCCTTATGCAAATTCCAACCTTCGTGAATTCTTTTACAAAAGCCCGGTACGAGGAATATGTTCATGTATCAACTAGAAGATTCCTTATATTAAGAATAGAATATTGACGTCGTTGATGGTTGTTATTATATTTTCTTGAATTCTAAAAATATATTAACACTATAATTGCAAAGATCCGTAATCTAACATGAAAATTGTCGATTTCTGCTGGGGTTTTGTGTTCAATCCTGGGTCTATGCTTGAGAAATCGTTACAATGGCCTTGCAAAGCGCAATTTTTATTTTATTCAACAGTTTCTCACTGTAAAATCTTATCACACTGTTTTATGAAATGTCACAAATGATTTGTATCTTTATTAAGACACGATGACGTGTCTTATCAATAAGTTACCGAGTTTTAAAACAAAACGCGTAAAATATGTGGCGTTGCGTTGTAATAAACTGTGAGCTTCCTCAGTTAGAAAATAACACTGCATCCGCACCTTTTATATTTGATACAAAATATGCGGGAAACCGTATGCAGGACGCCATTAAAATTTATAATGCGGTATTAAGAAAAAATACGGACGATGCATTTGTATCTCAATAATTTCCGAGTTAAATCAGATGGGCATTAACATCAAATTATACTAAGTTAAATTAATATATGTACTTCCATAAGAACGATATTAAGCGATGCTTAAAATCTTGTTCTGGAGTTGTTGGCGATTCTGTACTAGCCGAGAACGTAACAACGTGTTCACACGCATGGTTGAAACTTCAGAGGGGATATCAGATTGTTTATTCCACGAAAGGTTTCATTGAGTAGTGTTCTAATGCGTTGGTATCCTAAAAGATTTCGCGATAAGAATAGCGGGTCCCAATTAAAAAAGTAACCTTGCGAGAAGATGAGAAACGAAGTATACATCACCATGTCATTTTCGAAACGCTGTCTAGGCGTTATAAAGCAGCGCGTATGAAAAATATTCGTATGTAGGCCGCGCTTTTTAGAAACTCCAGAACCACCGGCTAATTAACTGGCGTAAATCGTTCCGCAATTAGTCTACGCCCGCGACTTTAGCGCATCTCGAGGACGAGAAACCGGACTATCAAAACATTTCGATCGCTTCAATCGCCGTGATTTTTCTTCCAATTAGTCGGTCCGTGTTTTTCACCAGAGAAGCACATCTGTGCTTTCGTCTTTTCAAGACCCTAACTCTCCTTTTGCAGATAACTTATATTATTTTTATAATTTTACTATAATTATCTTCCGCCGTGTCCGAATTTGATAGATCTCCGAACATATCGCAATGAATCGTGCCTATACGATCGTGGAAACAAAGCGCAAAGAGTTTCTAAAAATAAAAATGAAATACCGTGGATTCCCGCGAATTTCAAGGACCGCGTTGTTGTTATCTTCCATTATAATCTCGCGAGACAGAAAGTCGCTTATCTGTTCGGATGATCGAGACGTGATCGGCGACAGACACAAAAGGAACGATCCGCCCTGTTAATCCACGGTTTCCATCGCGACTGCTTTTCATTGGACTCTCGACTCTCTTTCTCTACCTCGGTAATTGAGCCTCTACACTCGAGAATTCATTGAGATAAAACGAACGAAAGATCGCTGGGTAAACGGCGATTCAAGCTGCTCGCTAATAAAAATAATTCTGGAAACTCGTGCCGCGATTGTGTAACGGGTCGACCAAGACGTGTTGTTTGCGTAATTCGCGCTCTTGTCGGGCGTCATCGTTTCGAATTGATCCGGAGAACCGGAAAGAAACCTCGCTCTTTCACGGTGGTTGCTAGGCTTTCGTCTCGTTTACATACTGCCCGCTAAAAATAACAAATCGGGAAGAATAAGCGACGAATGGTCTCTTGGAACTTTGCCTGGCGCATCTCTTACGTCACTGTATTTTTTCGGGAAACGCGTTTCCAATATACTTTGTTCTCTGAATCGAAGCTTCATAATCAAAACTGTGATTCTAAGAGATATACAAAGAGGTCGGTTTAAGCTGTTTGTAATAATTTAGCAAGAAAATGTTACTAACCAACAGGCACTGATATTGAATGAAGAATTTACAGATAGAAGAACATTTTTAAAAATGTCATTGCTTTATAAAAGTACGGTAGAATTAATTTTCTTGATCATATTCTTAGGTCGTAAAGAAAGGCAAATTGGGTGGTGTGATGATATGCATTATTTTAATTGTATGATAATGTAATAACATGCTTGCTTTAATTGAATTATCTGCTAATGTTAACAATGTTATTTGTTTTTTTGAATGATTATCTTATATGCGACTTACAAGCTTGTACGAGTAACGCTACGAAATGTGTAATGCTACTTTTTGGTTGAAGTTGTGCATCCTTTGTGTTGCAATAGGAAGGATGCAATTTAAACCTTATTGTAGTAATGTCAAATAATAGAAAGGAGACGTACTACCAGACTATTGAAGTCTTTCTTCATAGCTTAACGCTTAAACCTACCACAGCCGGTCAAATGACCGGTTTCAGATATTTTATTCTACAATTATTGAAATTATAAGAGATTTTATAGAGATATATATTATAGAGAGAAATTATAATAGATTTCTTCATTCAATCATATATTGTATTAAAATTGGCAAACAATTTAAATAAATCAAATATTATTAATTTTAATAGACAATACAAACTAGTCAATTTTAATTTTAATCAATTTAAACCTCGGTAGGTTTAGTGTTAAGAGTATGATTAAAAAGTTCTCTGAACTCTTCATCTGCTACCAATGCACTTCTGTTTGAACCATCTTTTGGTAAACTATTAATACAACTCCAATCCAACCTTTCTAAAAGGGCAATGTTCTTGCAGTAATATTGTTTTAAAAGGGCAGAGTTAGAGTCGTTGAGAAACAAAGAGCGAGGAGAAAGGAAACCTGTGGGCCGCTGATTCCAATGGGGACCGATGACTCAATTAACGAATCCCGTGGCTCTTAATGGAAGTCTCGGCCGGATGTCGCCAGAAAATCGTTTGCAGACATCTTGCACAAGGATTTGCATACAATACCATGACTCTCGATGGCACGGGACACCAAGGAGACGCTGGGCTCGGCGATAAATCCTCGACGTAGCCACTTAAAAAGGTCTACTCGACCGCTTCCTGGTGCTCGATACCGCCCATGCTTTTTCTGACCCTCCTTTGTAAACGGATAAAAGTGGCCCCGCGTCGTTTCTAATCGCGAGAGGCTTGCAAGAGCCTCGCGAAACCGCGCCCTTTTTCTACGGAATTCTCGATCGGACGAGGTCCGGCTATCAGAACGATATCGCGCGATGGAAATCGGCTTGATAAATACATACACCGGAGCGTTATCAGTCCGTTTTCTCCGCGCCAACACGGATGTGAAACGTCGTTTGCTCAATGGATATGAATATTTAATAAAAACGGAGCGCCGAGATAATTGGCAGGCTCGAACCACGATACCCGAGCAGACACTTCCTTGTCTTTCGGAGTAAAGAAATATGTACCTCGGAGATTAATAGATACGCGAACGGCAAGAAGCGGTTGCAAGGTAGATAGTGAAAGGTAACGCTCGATGAGCCTGAGGCCGGCTGCTATTTATTCCAGCGGTTCTTGCGGGGAGGTAGTTTGTCACTTCGCAACGTCGAAGTTGGACGATTATCTCGAGTGACTTGTGATGTGGTACTATCAGTTTAGTAATGCGTACTGCAATTTAATAATTTCAGATAGAAAATATGAATTATGTATTCTAAAGTCCACAACAGATATTTTGATTCCGATTGTTGGAATCAGAAGTGTCAGATTCTTGGTAAATATCATCCACTTTGTCGGGTCGTTGCAGCTGTACATTTAAAATGTTGATAATTGCATTAAATAGTTATACAAAAGATCCTTCTGTAATTTTCCTTCATTTTTGTTTTATACTTCCAAATATAATATTACGAACATAATCGACTGAATTGAGCAAACGTATCAAATTGAAACCTTATTATACAGGGTGGGGCACTATAACCAGGTCACCCGAATAACTCGCTTGCTTTTGAAGATAGAAGAAAATGCACCAGACCGAACTTACTTGATATCGAGGCGCTCGTAATCTGATGTCATTACTTTTTTTTATAGGTGGGGACGTCAAGGAGATATGAAGGTCAACTCTGTTTTTTTAAATGGAACGGTATGGTTTTTTATTTACATTTTGATAGTGTGTTTCAAGACGAATACAATGACCTATTATGAAGGTCATTCAAGGTCACGCAAGGTCAACTGCAATAGAAAATAGAGTGTCTCAAAGCACTCTTCGAACACTACGACGATTTACATGTACCATGTTATTGACGTATTCACTGCTACTTCAAGTGTTCACAATGACGACCTTGAACACGGAGACATAATCTAAAACGTTGCAATACTGATAATACTGCTTGACAAATTTCAGTTGTATCTATTACAGAGCAAGCTCTTTTTATACGTTCTTACGTATCAACTGTGGTTGTTGGTTTTTCGCGGTACACTTGTTCCTTCAATTTTCCCCACAAATGAAAATCTAGTGGTGTAAGGTCTGGGGAACCTGCTGGCCATTTATTACTTCCTGATCGATCAATCCAACGACCTTCAAATGTCCTGGTCCGTAATTCTGTAACATTGCGTGCCGAATGAGCAGGACATCCGTCTTGTTCGAACCACATGGACTGTCGCGTGTCCAGTGAAATGTCCTCTAACAATTCTGGCAAAACGTATTTTAAGATTCTCTCGTATTTATGACTATTTAGCGTGCCATCAATGAAATATGGTCCAATTTCAAGTTCAAGGTCGTCATTTTGAACACTTGAAGTAACAGTGAATACGTAAATAACATGTTACATGTAAATCGTCGTAGTGTTCAAAGAGTGCTTTGAGACACTTTATGTTCTATTGCAGTTGACATTGCGTGACCTTGAATGACCTTCATAATAGGTCATTGTATTCGTCTTGAAACACACTATCAAAATGTAAATAAAAAACCATACCGTTCCGTTTAAAAAAACTGAGTTGACCTCCATATCTCCTTGACGTCTCCACCTATAAAAAAGTTAATGACATCAGATTACGAGCGCCACGATATCAAGTAGTTTGGTCTGATGCATTTTCTTCTATCTTCAAAAGCAAGCGAATTATTTAGGTGACCTGTTTATACAGTCACTCCCATTAATATTCGTACACTCTTAAAAAGACGATAACTTGTTTAATATTGAACCATACGACTTGGACTATTTTGAGAAGTTAGAATAATTAGTTTACTACATGACGTGAAAAAGAAATTTTAAAACAATTGCAATTGATCGGTATTGTAAAGAAAACACTAAATGTTGTTTTACAATTTTTGTATGTGATTTATATTGAAAATTTAAAACATTCATTTTGTAGATCTGTATCAATTGTATACATTTTCAAATTTTCGTCCAATTTGGATTACGTGGAAAACAGCGAAAGGCATCGAATGACGTAAGAATCCCTCGATTTATTACAGTTTAAGGCCGAAAATTGTGAAAAGCTGCAATTTTTACCATCTTCAAACAGTTTTAGCTCATTGCACCGTTTGCCGATTTTGATGAAATATTCAGAGTGTACACAGTTGACACAAATCTACAAAACGTATTTGTTGAATTTTCAATATGGACCCACATAAAACAATTATAAATAACAACTTTTAGTATTTTCTTTGTAATTCCAACCAATTACAATTTTTTCAAAATTTCTGTTTTTCAACGTGTAGTAAACTAATTGTTCTAACTTCTAAAAAAAAATCCAAGTCAAAAAACGTAATCGCCTTTTAGAGTGTACGAATATTAATGGGAGTGACTGTAGGTATACAGTCTGTAACATGTATACAGTCTTCAAAACAAAAGATAGAAAATTTACCAATTCAATCAAAATGATCATTATGTTTATTATTTAAGTTGCTGCAATTCTGACATCCTTTTTGAATTAAATGACTTTTTCCCACCACTGAAAGAGTGTATTATTCCTGGAGATGGTATCGCGATTCAGGATAAAAATGGTTGGAGAAACAAAGGAGAGAATCCGTGTGAATTCGCGAATTTGCAACGTTGGGTGGTCGTGAAACAGCATTTTCTACGAGCGGGTACTTAACGGGGTTGCGAGGACGCGGGCGGGTGTGCGCGTGCTAACGCGAGATTCATTCATTCTCCGGAGTTCATTCATGGGCCGGGTGTACTACGCGCGGTCAGGACTTACCAGCCTTCTGGCATTAGGATCCGCCCCTTGTTGCAGCAATTCGGTGACTGCCTCAATGTGCCCTCCGGCGGCGGCCAGTATTAAAGGAGTCGTTCCATCCTGAAAAGAAGAAACAGGTCAACGAACCGAGAGCCTGTAAGCCGGGCAGAAATCGATCCCCGATTGCGTCCGTAGAACCAGGGGGTAGTCTATTTTTCCACCGCGTAATAAATCGAAACGCATCTCAACGTATAGGTCACCCACTGCGAAACTCAGATTCTGGGCTCTAGGTTTCTATAAAAAAGTCTCTCCGAAGAATATGTCTTACGAATTCTACTCGACTGAAATTTCCCGAGCCTATTTTACCTCGTTCTTTAACCAATTATCTACTTTTAAACTTGCTGTAGGTCCTCGATTAAACACAGAGATACGTACATACTGGGTACACAGGAAGTACCTGAATAATGGGATCAAAAAATTGTTTAAAAAGACTGTATATTTACTGTTACTTAGGATACATGTATATAGTCTTTATAAGTGCTTTTATGGTAACTTTAGAGGGGGATCTACTATATTATAACTTGTTTTTTTGAAAGAATACAAATGAAATACGCTCTTAGATATATTTGTCACTCGTATGTTCCAAGTCTTAAACAATAGAAGCGGAGTTGGCCGCCAAGATGTCTGTGAGCATATGTTCTTTGAAAAACAGAGGATTGCAACATTGTTCTAAAATATAGTACATACCATCTTTAACAAGATGAGAAATTGGCTTGGATAAAAGTTGTTTAAAATCGTGACAGTATTAAAGAAATAAAGATTAAGTTGAGTCGAACAAATTCGAGGAATGTAGCAGAGGAGAAGTTGGCTTGAACAAAAGCTGTTTAAAATCACGACAGTATTAAAGAAATAAAGATTAAGTTGAGTAGAAACAAATTCGAAGAATGTAGCAGAGTTGCTAATAATTTAATCCGCTTTATCTGCATCGAATTTCCTGCAGCTTCGATGATATCACGAGAGGAGGAGCCGGGAGGATGGTTTCTTATTGATTTAAAGAGATCCTGGTTTCGCGCCGGAGGTCGTTAAGCGTGCAATTAGCCGTCGTAAATCTGTCGCGTAATCCAGCCCATCTCCGACAATGGGACCGGCGTCTCTGTCCAATACTGTCGCGGTCTTCCCTTTCATAATTTGGTGGAATCACGTCATCGCTGCATCCGCGGTTTTCACGTAATCACAGGGCAATTGTTGGGCGGGTCCCTGAATCGTTGCAATTACTCGACTAGGTCCATACAAGGCTGCTTAACGACGTAATTAATACGCGCGATCCTTTTCGAATTACGGTAGGGTAGCGCCGGGGAGAGGCTGTTTGCTCTAAAAATAACCGGTAGTTGGGTCAATCGAATTCGAAATTGCCTTCGAACGCTGCTGTCCGCGCGCGGGGCCAAAGTGGAGCAACGCGTGTTTCCACGGTGATCTAATGAACCACTTTCGCGAACGAGAAGCAATGCTACCCGAGCTACCCGTTCTGTCAGCGTCGCGGCAGTTTGCATAATGAGTCGATTGACCCCCGCGGAGATCGGCGCCTCGTAAATCATTCCTCAGGGTGTACGGGACCCCATGGTGATACGTGGGTGAAGACAGCGCTCTCCTCCAGAGCTGATCGTCTGAGAGGGTACACCGGTATTCATCTCAACAAACAATAAAATAAGATCTTCGCAAATTTCTTTTTAAGAAACTGTTAAGCGGTTCTTCTCGAAACTTTCAGGATAACTTACCCGATATTCGAGTATCATGTGCCAATTTTTTCGTTGAGAGATACGCAGTAGAAAGAGATACAGTGGCTCACGAAAGTATTCGAACGCCCTTTAAATTAGAATAATTTGTTTAAAATTGCACCATTCAACTTGACATTTTCTTTCGCAATTAGAAGCATTGATTTACTAAATGACGTGCAAAAAAGATTTTGAAAAAATTGCAATAGGCAGGCATTACATAAAAAAATAACAATGACACTTTTCAAAACTTTTTTTATTCCAGCCCTTAATGACAATTTAAGATATGCGTCTTGTAGGCCTATGTTCGTAATACACATGCTGAAAATTTCATCGAAATCGATTAATGTATACACGAGCTACAAGCGGTTTAAACTGATAAAAATCGCAGTTTTTCACAACTTTTGGTCAGATTTTGCTTAAAATCCACAGATTCTTACAACTTTCGATGCGTGTCGTTTTTTTCTTCGTCAACCGAATTCGATGAAATTTTCGGCATATGCATAACTAACATAGATCTATGAAACGCATATTTTAAATATTCATTGCGAACTGAAATCAAAAAGTTTTGAAAAGTGGCATTTTTATTTTTTCATTTAATTCCTACCAACTGTGATTTTTCAAATTTTTTTTGCATCCCACTTAGTAAATCAGTGCTTGTAGTTGCTAAAGAAAAAGTCAAATTATTTGGTCCAATTTTAAGAAAGTTATTCTAAATTAAAGTGCGTTCGAATACTTTTGTGAGCCACTGTATATGCAAACACGAAGCTGTTGTACCCTCTCGAAAGCTCGCGGGTAATCTAAGTACCCAACCGGAGGGAAATTATCCGTGAAACATATAATCTCTCAAGATATCGATTAGGACCGCTTGGTACGTATACGCTTGTATACGGTGTGTCTAAAGTGTGCGAACATCAAACTGCCAGTGAAACTACCCGCAGATACCCGAATATCCAGTATATCAAGTTCTTGCGAAAGTTCTTTACGTTGTAAAGCTGAACACGTATCCTGATTCTGATAAGATATTTGACTGGCTGCCAAGTGCCAAGAAAAGCACCACTTAACACGCTAGCTACCCTGGCATTCAAAAGACGCTCGAATAAACGCCGGGTCGCCGTGGAACACTTGGACACTCGAGTACCCAACCTTGAACTTTCGTCGGGTACCAGGACGGCGCGGCGCCGGGAAGAGAGACAAGTATGAGATGAGACGAAGCGAATTCAGAGAGAAAAGACCATTCCAGTGAGAAATACAGCGTTCGTACGATTGTATACCTTGTCCTTGCAGTCGACGTGGACCCGTCCTGAATCCAGGAGGACCCGAAGACGTTTAGCGTCGCCGCGTGCTGCAGCCAAGTGCAGCTCTACGTCCCACGGAGACTCTTTCTGAAATGAAATACAATGAACATGAACAAGAAAAGCTAGGAAACAATCATTGCCGGATTAAGATTCTCCAGATTTATAGCATGTTAACACCTTACATGATTTTGTCCACAACTGAAATATTTAGAACTTCTTTGACTTTAACACTAGAACTACCCGTCAGAATGGATTTCAGATGTTTTCTTTTGCAATTCGAGAAGTTATAGCAATTTTTTAGTATACAGTACTCTCTCCTGATAGTTCGGTATAGGGCTGTTACTTTCCTTCGAAGCTTCGGAAAAGTAACAGCCCTAGTTCGGTATACGGGGCTGTAGTAGGGGAATATTTTTCCCTAAAATTAAATACTCCTACCATTTGATTTCGATACGTGGAACATGAAAAATACAACAAAGTTGCCACCTTACTCAACAGTTGTCTCTCTTGCATTAATCGTTTGATATATGCATGTAAAACTACGGGGTGGACGATTTATTAGAGGACATTAAAATATCTCGAGAACTATGCATCGGATAAAACAAAGTGGATAATGAACGTTGTTCGTGTCGAAGGAGGACATCCAATGATAACAAACTCGACCTCCCATCGCCACCCCCTGGGGGTGGGGGTGAGGGAAGATAAAAAACTTAAATTTGGAACTCCCATTTTTTATTGTAGATTCGGATTCTCCAAAAAAAGTACCCAAATTTGACCTTCGAGTTTTTGCATTTTGGTTCACAGATGGCGCTGTAATTGCCAAAAATCAAAATGGGTAAACAAGCGTTGAAAATTGGGGATATCTCGAGAAATGCACATCAGATCAGAAAAATAAAAGTAGACGTACTTGAAAACAAGCACCCCAAAGGGAACAGAAAAATACTACCTACACGTTGTTGGTCCTGGATAACGCTAAAAGCAGTTTTTGATTTATTGATAAACAAACCAATGAATTTATCCAACTGCTTTCGATTGCAGCGACATCTGTGAAAGAACTTACACCAATAATATCAAATAAATGGAAAACCAAAATTTGCTATAAAAAAAGGGTTTCCCATTGAAGATTTTGAAATAATTCCCTCTCCCACCCCCAGGAGGTGAGGGTTAGGGGTCAATTATGCTGTTATTGAATAGCATTTTTAAGAATATCAAATACGTGTACTTTTATTTTTCTGATCTGATATGTATTTCTCGAGATATCCCCATTTTTCAACGCTTATTTACCAATTTTAATTTTTGTCGATTACAGCGCCATCTGTGAACTAAAATGCAAAAACTCGTAGGTCAAAGTGGGGTACTTTTTTCTGGAGAATCCATATCTGCAATAAAGATGGGGGTTCCCATATAAGTTTTTCATCTTCCCCCACTCCCACTTTCAGGGGGTGGCGGTTAAGGGTCGAGTTTGGTATCATTGCATGTCCCCCTTCGAGACGAACAACTTTCATTACCCACTTTTTTTGATCCGATGCATAGTTCTTGAGATATTTCAATGTATTCAGATAAATCGTCCACCCTGTATAATAAAGTAAATGATGGCATCAATTTTATATCAACATCTTACTGTATTTATAATACACTAATAAAAGTAATAGAAGATGCGTATCATTTTTGGTATGTATTGAAGGAACTACAGTGGCTGTAAAAAGTATTCGTACACCTTTAAAAATCAAATAACTTTTTTCAAATTAGACCAAACGACTTCAGTTCTTTTCACATGTTAAAAGGATTAGTTTACTAGGTAATGTGTAAATATTATTTTCTAAAAACTGCTATTGGTCGAAATTGTGAAGAAAAAAGTAAACGTCTCAATTTTTAACTTCTTTATCTTTGCCTACAATGAAAATTTAGAATACGCCTTTTGTAGATCTACGTAAGTTATATACATGCACAAAGTTCCATCAAAGTCGGTTAACACTAGATTTACGGGGCCCGTCAAAATGACGGATTCAAAAATTTTTAATTTACGATTATTAAGAGTGTCAGGAGGCATTCTTGAGGAATTATTAAATAGATTTATTTTTTTGTGTACATTTTACAATAAAAATCGCCGAAGATCTAAGTAAATACAATTGTATTATTTTTATAAATCAATGTAAAATAATCAATTTTAGAGCTCCGTATACCTAGTGTTAATGGTGCTATGAGCTAAAAACAATAAAAGATTAAAGTTTAAGGGTGAAAGTCGCAGATTTTCGATCTTCTCAGGGAATTTTGTCCTTATGTCATCACCTTTATGTGTTTGTAACTCATACCAACGTTCACCGATTTCGATGAAACTTTGTACATGTGCATAACTTACTTAGACCTATAAAATGCGTCTTTTAAATTTTTATTACAGATAAAAAAGTTTACTATTTTCGTCGCAATGCCGGCCAATAGCAAGTTTCAGAAAAAAATTATTTACACGCTACCTAGTAAACTTATGCGTCTCACATCTCAAAATAATTGGAGTCGTTTGATCCAATTTTAAAAATGTTATTCGATTTTTAAAGGTGCACGAATACTTTGTACACCCACTGTATATAGAAGAGTCGCTTCTGAAGTACGAACGCGAACATGGTCGCTCAGTAGTGACGGAACGGTTCAAACGCGATGAAGAAGGTGAACTATTAAAAGAGAATACACTGTACTTCTTTATTCAAGTACATGTTATCATAAAAATCCTATGAAATCAGAATAAATTCAATCCTGTTATTATTATAAAGGAATACACACCAGTCTCGTTTAGAGCTCGATATTTCCTGCGTTAATACAACATATGAAGTACGAACAACTTTTTAATCGCGTTATACAAGAATCTACCCCCACTTATTTCATATCTGTATTTACTTTGATGCTTGCATATTATTTGCAAAATAATGGAATTTAAATTCGACCTGACAGAAGGAATAACTTTTTCGTATTTAGTGGTTTCTATTGATGAAAATGCTATCGGCGCAAAGGATCGATCTTATTCGTTTCGCCAGCCATGATATAATTGTAATTTCTTTCGATCGAATTTTGAATTATATTGATGAAAATGCTATCGGCGCAAAGGTTAGATCTTATTTAATAATAAGTTAATAATATCGAACCTTTGCGCCGATAGCATTTTCATCAATATAATTCAAAATTCGATCGAAAGAAATTACAATTATATTAGTGGTTTCTGTTTGAAATGTTGACTTGTTATTGTAAGACAAGGGGTTAAGAGGATTCTCAAAGATTGCATAATAACAGAGTATAAATGAGCTCAGCAGTCTCTACACTAATTTTCGAAAATGTATTGCAAAGTACATAAGGTCGTAAATAAAGTGCATCCACGCACTCTGATTTTTGTTTCTGCTTTCAGCGATTCGCGAGCACTATCGATTTAGCAATCATCATCAAGCAAGGTGGACGAACTGCGCCCGACCATAACTGAAATTTTATTCGCGAAATTGCCCGGCAGCTTCGCGATTTCACCTATTCACGAGAGTTTTTTTCATTTCTACGGTGCATGGACCGGTCTTTCGAGTGCACTACTAACTATCGACGGAACTAATTGAAATCGTGCGCCGCACCGTGATCCAGGAACATGTGGAGTGTAAATGGAAATCCTTGGTCTTACAAACGTGCGTGTACTCTGTCTCGAAGTGCATGTTCTCTTTCAATTAAATCGAACGTGATCCAGAGCCTCGAACTTAATTGACACTTCAAGTATAGCAAATTACGGTACAATTATAGGGAAATGAACAATTTTGCAGGATCTGGAACATAAAATGGATGAACTTCGAATGAAAGTCACGGACGAAGTTTTGTTTGAAAAAAAAAAAAAAAGAGAAGAAGTTGACTTTCTTTTCTTTATTCGCTGCATAAAATTACAAAGTAGTCGTCAGAGTGCAATGTCCCGGTTTTTGTTCCAGCGACGCGTGTTTGTAGGTCGTCGCGCCTCCAACACGATCGATGCGTCGACAAAACAACTGAATCTCGTACGATCCCAATTATCATTCATAATCTACGATCGGTTATGTATTGACCCTTACGTGCGCAGAATATTTGCTGATCAAGGTCACTCAGAACCTCCTCTTTCCACCTAACTTGTACTCCACACCTTAAGCCCCTTCGCTCCGCCCACAATAGTTTGAAAATTGATATAACGAACGTGTAAACCTATCACTAATATGTATATAATACCGTATTACTTACGATGGATGTAAAATCTATTACTGCACCTTTTACAAACGAATAACTTTTTTAAAATTGCATCGGACAACTTCAGTTTTTTGTTAGATGTTAGAAGGATTAGTTTGCTAGGTAGCGAGTAAATCATTTTTTCTAATAATTGCTACTGGTCGAAATTGCGAAAAAAAAGTAAAGATCACAATTTTTAACATTGTTATCTACGTCTGTAATGAAAATTGAAAAGATTCCTTTGGTAGGTATAAGTAAGTTATATACACGTACAAAGTTTCATCGAAATCTGTTAACGTATGAGTTACAAACATTGAAAGGTGATTACATATTGTAACGTTTGTAGCTCATAGAAACATTAACCGATTTCGATGAAACATTGTGCATGTCTATAACTTATGTAAATATACAAAAAGCGTATTTTAATTTTCATTATAGGGACACAAAATATTAAAAATCGTAACCTTTACTTTTTCCTTCACAATTTCGACCAATAACAATTGTTAGAAAAAATTATTTACGCGCTACCTAGTAAACTAATCCTTCTAGCATCTAAAAAAAAACTGAAGTCATTTGATCCAATTTTAAAAAAGTTATTTGTTTTTTAAAAGTGTACTAATACTTTTTATATGTAATACCGTTAACCAACCAAATTGACTCGTTACTTGCGTTCGATTTCAGTTATCGGACGGACTACATTCAAATGTTATCTTTCCCGCCTTTCCAATCCATACGATTCAGTTCACGTCGATGGTCCACAAAGTTGAACAGGGTAACATCAGTATGCGCGATAATGCATGGAACATTGTGAGATCAACGGGACAAGGTTCTTGAAAATTTATTAGCTTGAATGACATCAGTTCTGTAAAGTTTCTCTGATCTCACCTGGTTCCGTGTCACTGGCGTGAAAAGCCACGTTACCGTCCACGGCCAACGGCGTCTTTCATTAACTATATCTTACGAGCGCTAATATTTGCTAGCTATGTGTCAACAAACGCTACTATAGTCCAAAAAAGCATTCTATTTTTAGTTCAAAAGAATAGACAATTATTATGACCATTAAAGAACCTTGGATCTTTTCTTTAAAAAAATAAACTACTATAGTTGATCTCTTTAGAACTAGAGAAACTGTATGAAGTAATACAAAGTAATACATGCTTGCTGAAAAAAATAAATAATGTTGGTTTACGTATACGATCAGGACTTCCTGAACATGTGCCCCATGTTCGTGAAAGGGTTAATGCCATCTAGGCTCTAGTTTGTATCAAAAATTGCACTAAATTGTACTTTAAAATAAATCCATAAAATACGCGTATTCAATTAACAACTAAATTCTACATTTTCCTGTTATTTCTATCGCAGTGAATCATTTAAGGGAATTTTACCACAATTACACATTGATATGGACTATGCGATTGAAAATTTGGTCGCGAGAAGCGGTGCTAATTGATGTTTAAAGTTACCTTCATAGACATGATCGAAGTACACGTGTAACGTGGTTTCACAGGATCAAAGTCGTCTTCTTACGATGGAAATGTGTAGTACACTTAATGTTAATGTTGCAATTGCATCGCAATGCATCGGGCATGCTTACACTCGCATGTCGCGTGTCACCTACGATAGCAACATGTTTCTTCTGAAGAACAGGTGCTCAGACATCGGATGACACTGTACTATCACAGGCTGCGTTGAAACGCGCGTGAACACTAACACGTTCCCTCGTGTTTACGAAACGCGAGGCTACGATATCGTAGCATCGTCATTTACCGGATGACTTCGAGTCACCGAATGCCCGATGAAACTGCTCGGCCCTGGTATAGACGAAGTCTGTTTTCATTGTAATCCGCTTGGCGGTGCCACCTGCCGACCTCTATTTCTAGCATTATTATTGATAAAATCGTAATTAATTTTTGAGCGGTAGCTTCAATGTACACTACCGATCCTCCTGGGAAAATGGGAACGAGCACAACGTCTGTCATTTGTAGCATTGAGATTTTAGTATACTCACTTTTAAGAATGTACAAAACAGTTAAAGATTTTAATATTTTCAAATTCTAAATCGTGACGACAATCGTTTCTTCCATAAAATTGTACACTACTAGTTAGTAGTATCATCTATGGCATAAAATTTTATTTTAAAATTTTTTATAGCTGTAAATGATTCTGTCCGAGTTAACAATAACGTAAAGAGTAAAAAACGGCAAGAATCATTTACTCCATAAAATCGAAATTTAGCGGCATTTCATATAGTGGCAAATCGCTTAAACAGGTATACAAAATGACCTACAGTCGGTAATCCTTTAGAAATTACTGGTGGCGCCATCTGTAGGTAGACGGTTATTGATGGCACAGACTGTCTCGCCATCTCTAAATTTGGCATAATTAATGTTTTTCAGGCTTATGTGTAGTGCCTATAGCGGTCTTGTTCAAGAAGCGCACAGTAAATTTGTGCCGTTCTGCCCGTAAGTCGCTATGTCAAATCCGGCACGAATTATTCAGGTGGTTTATATTGTTTCATAAGTAACTTATTGGTATTGTAAAAAGAGATTCTATACCTTTCTAATATTTACATAAATAATTCATAATAATTCGGCAAGAATCATTTGCACTAGAACAAACAGTTAATATTTTGTATTTTCTAAAACCCTCTGATTTTTAGCAACGTCGGTACTTCAGATCGTGTATCAAATTCCATATGTCGATTGATCTACCTCAACACAGACTTAAGACTACTACCACCGACGAGATACTGTTAAAGACAGCCAGCCTTACGGGAGTTCGTGTGCCCGAATAATTCAAGCGTTCTCTTACGCCCTCTAGGATATATTTTGGCTGGTGTAAGAAACAGAAGGCCACCGACGATATTTCGTCGGTGCAGAAGGCCTCTGAGGAGATTCTTGAGACGGTGAGACGGCAGACAGCAATGAGATCAGATGTTACATTCTCGAACAAACATTTTGGTGTTGGTTTTTAAGGCTTAAAATACTAAAAGTAAAATTAATATCAAAGACAAAAAATCCTAGAAATTTTGTACGTAAGAAAGTATGAAAGCGTATTTAGGAAAATCAATATTCAATAATTCCTACCTCTGAATTCATACGAAATACCTCATTTTGTAATTTAAAAATATTTCATAAACAAACATTATTTCCTTACACTTTTTAATAATAATTGTTCTAAGAATCGATCTCTGGAAACATACATATGTTGAAAAACAGATTAACGTTTATTTGACATACTATATCCAATAATATAGAGTTCGAAAGAGACTTGCGAGGATAAATTAATATAATACATATAATATAATTGTAGGAGCATCGATGCAAACAGCGATTAAAAAATAAAAACATTATTTGTCACGCGACAAAAGAAATGATTATGGTTATCTGTATTCGACACGCGTCGAATAAAGTTTTATTCGATGAAAATTTATTCGGCGAATAAAGATAATTTGTTTATTCATCGTTAGCGGTGAATAAAGTTATCATTTTCATCTGTACCTTTATTCGACGTTTTATTCGACTTCGAATAATTTTCTGAGCCGCGTTCGAATACTATAGCGAAGACCGAGCAGTCAAAGATTGGCACACGCGTTACAATGTATCGCCCAATAACCAGAGCAGGGATCGAATAAACTGTGAACTCTCATAAATCGAAGTTCTTTCTGGATATGTTGCTACCGTAAAAATTTGTTCGATGTCCTTTTTCAATTTCCAAAGAAACCTGAAATTTTCGAATTCTTATGTTTTCCTTTTTTGTAAATAAGATTTTCAACCGAAAAATCGGCAAAAATTCTTAAATATATATGTCGATAATCGCAATTCGTCAGATATTTTCAATATTTTTGCATGCAATTAAATACGGGTGATTGGCCGAAAACCATTAAAACGGGACTGCTCTAGGTAGGTCCTTTAAAGAGAAAATATTCCAAATTTAATTATAAAAAAATATTTTAAATAGGAAGTTAAATTTTGACAAATAAAATAAGATTAGATTAGATATAAAATAAGACATTCAGCGTTCAAGAGAGACTGTTCCGCGATCCCATGCCGGATGGAGAAAAGGACGGAGTAAAGCTCGAGGGCCTCGGTCGCCGAGGAGTGTAACACAATACGGGTCGGGTATATCGGTGTGAGACCACTACTAATCCAACAACAAAACATCTTTATTTTTCATTATTTTTTTATCGGATTTTCACAAACATACTTGTAGCATTTTTTTGATGAAAATGATACGAAATATGATGTAATTCCGATGATATTTACTCGTGTAATGAACGGCGAAAGGTTCGGGTGCAAGGAAGGACAGCGTATGGGAAAGAAAGAGACGCGGAGAGTCCTACTTTTAAACCTTCGCGTTCGATTGCTCGATTTTCGCCGCGTCGCGCGTCGCACAATGGTCCCAATCGAAGAATTAGCTGTTCACAACTATTGTAGTCGTTGAATTCAGCCCGACGTCAGCAATAACATTATTAAGTAAAAAATATATAGTGACGATTAGAAAATCAAGGAGACCTTACAATTTTATCGAATAAAAAAAATTGTTTTATGTAAGGCATGCAGATGTCTTAAAACTCAGATCGTACGTGTCCAAAACTACCGTAAAAGTGCGTATCAATACAAATAATTTCGCTCGGAGTTCGTCGATGCTTTCGCAAGCAATGTCAAAGTATTCTGCCCTCCCGAGTCCTTCGGCTTCCACCTTGTTTCGAGCTTCGCCTTCCGGGGTCTGGTGCGTCAACGTGACGCCTAGGCTGGTCGTAATTCTGGGGCGGGGCGTTTTACATTTAATTTTTTATATTGAAATTTATAGAAGAGTGACTACCGAGTAATTTTTATCAGAAACATTTTTTGTCAGAGCACTGGAAATGCTTGAAAAATTACAATAACGTGTGAATAATGAATGATATTTAATGTATTCTTGCAACAACAGGTGATATTTGAAATCTGTCTTCACATCTGTAATTCTTACACGAAGCCACACAACTTTACCATGTACAGTATTTCATCGATAATGGTCCACAACACGGATCTGCGCAGGGACATTTGTAGTATAATAATTTGAATTTTTCTTTCGATAGCGCATTGTTAAAATAATTGTTTAAATAAATAAATTTTATAATTTGTTTCTATATTCATTATTTGATTAAATAAATAAATTTTTACAATTTGTTTCTATGTTCATTATTTGAATTATTTCGATAATTTATTGTTCAAATAATTGTTTAGACAATGTACACGTATTTACATATTTAATATAGGAACACGTTTCTATAGAGTATAAAAATTTATAATCTACAGTTTTTATAATCTATAGAAATGTGTTTCTATATTCATTATGTAAATACTTGTACATTCTTTAAATAATTATTTTAACAATGAATTAATGAAATAATTCACATAATGTATATAGAAACAAAATATGAAAATTTATTCATTTTAACCATTATTTTAACAATAAATAGTTGAAATAATTCAAATAATGAACATAGAAACAAATTGTAAAAATTTATTTATTTAATCAATTATTTTAGCAATAAATAATTGAAATAACAATTCAAATAATGAATATAGAAACAAATTATAAAATTTATTTATTTAAACAATTATTTTAACAATGTGCTATCGAAAAGATAATTCAAATTATAAATATATTATCTAAACAATAAATTATTGAAATAATTCAGATGGCGAATATAGAAACAAATTATGAAAATTTATTTCTTTTATCCGTTAACTGGAAACGAATCAAAGGTTCGAAGGTTCGACGGTCCGAAACTTCGATTTTCGTCACCTTCGAAGTTCCCTTCGTTCCTTCGAATCCTTCGAAGCTCCGAAGAGTCGAAGCTTCGGAAAAGTAACAGTCCTAGTTTATACGCGAGGAATATCATTGTCTGAGGTTTGCCGAACGTAGAGAAGGATAGCCGAGCTCGAGAGGCTACGGTCACCGAGAAATGTAAACATACCTAATTCGAATTTCCAACTTCTTTATTTTTCATTATTTTTTTATGGAACTTCGATGACCATATTTGTGGCATTTTTCTAATAAAAATCATACTAAATGTGATATAATTCCGATGATATTTACTTGTGTAATAGACAATTAAAGTTTCGGGCGCGAGGAAGGATAGCGTATAGAAAAGAAAGAGACGCGGAGAGTCGCAGTCGGCGGCACAGTTCAAAGGCTCGCACGTCCTCACAATGTATTACCAAGGAATAGCTTTTTTATTATTACTTATTTTTTTATGAGACTTTTGCTAATAGATTTGTGGAATTGTTCTGATTAAAATGATACCAAACACGATATAATTCGGATCATATACAGGTGTATGGTCATTATGTACAGGTCAGGTACATAACATCGGTGAGGCAACGGTAATGCAATGATGACACTTTTTCATTTTTAGTTAATCTTTTAGGAGACTTTTACCATCATATATGTAATATTTCTCTGATAAAAATAATTGCATTTAATAATTGCAGACAGTGCTGTCGAGCATTAGAAGTGGTATTATCGGAAAAATAAGTAATAAAAATTACGTTTCTGCTTTCTACTAAGGATCTCGATAAGAACGATTGAATTTGATCGTTTCTTGTAGATTGTATTTATTCTTCCTTTTTATTCTATAATTATTACAGAATATTTTTTCTTTAAGAAAAATTATTTTATAAATATCCCATTAATTAAATTAAGTGGTTACAGTTACAGGCTATCGATTATAAAACAGTGATTCCAATGCTGAACAATAAGGAAAATAAGTAGGCGATAAGAATTTAATGAAATTATACAATAATATGTAATTATTTTCCAAGAAATCACAGAATGGATAATGACAGTCTTCATTTATTTATTACCTAAGGTATTACATCCATTTACCTCTACGCCACTCATGCAGTCGTGCGCAGTTGACGAGCAAATGTTCTATGTAGGTAGAGAGCGCGGAACTTTTAGCACCGTGGAACTTCATAAGTCTACTTTATCCATTCCACGAAACCACCGGCGATGCCATCGGACCCGTTACCGACCGGTTTGAGAGCCCATCAGAGCCCACTTTTCGGCGCAACCGAATACACGGGGGCTGGATGTCTTTAACAGTATCTCGTCGGTGCTACTACAGACATTGCATCTTATGGGCTTTTCTGTCTAGGCCTCGGGGGACCACAGTGGCCTCCGTACCATTTCGGTGTCGCGCTCAATATTACCGATAGTTCACGAATTTACGCGTATTAGCAAGAACTGAATATTCCGTATACTGTATTTTTACTAAGGGTGTTTTGGAGGGTACTAATGCATACGGCGCATGTATTTGAACGGTGAAACTTAATTTGGTTTCTATACGTAATATTATTTTTATTACTCGTGTCACTAATGAATGTATATTATAATAGTTTTATACACTTTAAACCAATAGTTTACTTTCTTTACGGTAATGCGGCAACATGGAACAGATCCTGCCTTATCTTTTTACCCCCTCTAACACATGAATCAGAACTAACTTTTAGTCTGGATAAGAACTAGTTTCAACCAATTATTTAATTTGAATATAAAATAATGTTTCAATATCGAAATAATATGCGATATGCAACGCACATCTCAGTACGTACATCATATTTAGACTACATCAGAACCTACAATCTACTGCAGGAGTGCAAATCTATTTAACACTCGCTCACGAGAGCAAGAGTTACATGTATTCTGAAACGAAAACTTTGTATTTGGATTATTAATTGAAAATAATTGTTGAAGCTGGGACATCGGAAAAGGAAGAAAGTATTAAAAGTCTTACATTCTACTATGAAATACATATTTATGAAAATTCTACATGTGCAGCTATTAGCTCGATATTATCCACTAAATGCAAGATACTACAATTTGTAAGCTATAATATCTTGCGAATTGTGGATAATATCGATTGCCCAGGTCTCACCACGAGGAGGTTGCTGCACAAGAGACCCGAAAAGGAGTCAGAACGAATTCTCCCTTCGTTCTGTCTCCCTTTCTTACAACGAAGATTCTTAGAAACTAAGTTTCGCAAGTCGCTAAATGGAAAAGTAGTCTTTTTCACGGAAAAGACTTCTTTTCCATTTAGCGTATGTCGAGTAATTATTGCGGGGCAAAGAGTGACTCGGAGAAGAAGTCTCCGATCCACGAGGGACCAAAAGCGAATCAGGCAGAAGGCTCTGATTCTTTCAAAGAGAGAAACAAGATCGAACAAGAGCAGAAGGCACTGGTTCAAGGGTGACACGACGCGTTCAGTGCTTACAAGTCCTGAGACGACCAGCCCGATACCCGTCACTCCATCACCAAGAAAGATGGCAAAGAGATGCGCTCAAACGGTTTCTGGCGCTACTGGGTGACATGAGAACATGGCGTGCCCAGGATTACGTTAACACAGAGGATCGTCAGAAGACGAGTGAACGAGTCTCTTAGACATCCCTCTCAATGACTTCACGCCGGATACCGAAACTGGACCGGCTCAGAACCTGCAAGCAAGGCCGACACAGCAGGAGGCTGTGTCGGAGTCGGAAAACGGAGCGAGCAAAGTTAAGTTATGGCAATAATTACTCGACATAATTACAACGACGATATACAATCTTAATAACTAACGCACGCACTAAAACTATAAATAATCTGGAGTCTTCGTTCGACGAATCCTCTTCTTTCGATGAATTTTCTTCGTTCGATGAATTTTCTTCGTACGATGAATCTTCTTCGCACGATGAATTTTCTTCGCAAGATGAATTTTCTTAAACAAAATCGATGACCAGCTGAAACAAAATTGACTCCAAATGGATAAGCTCTTGAAAAAAAATTGAAACAGAATCGAAAACCAGATGAAACAAAATCGAAACAGAATCGAAAACCAGTTGATACGAAATTGACACCAAATGAAAAACCAGTCGAAACAGAATCGAAACCATGTCGAGCCCAAATCTAATGATTCGTGGACGCAACGATCTATAGGCGATTCGGGTGGACCCGGGGACGCGAGTCCCCGTACCCACTCACGGGCCCCATCCCGCGAGTGAGCCCCTGAGGGAACTCCGATCGGAGGAATATCAATTTCAAGACAAAAATATCAATTTGAGAAAGTTGGACTTTGAAAGTTCAGGAGCACATTCCAATTACGAATCCAAAAATTAATAATGGAGGTGTTTGTTGAAGGTACATGAATTCTGAAATTGTAATTCCGCATTTCTATTATTAATTGAAAAAAAATGCTGAACCTGGAATAACTGAACAAAGGAAAACGAAGAAATTATTAAGTCTTACATTCTAATATAAAATACATATTTACGCAAGCTCTAAATGTGCAGCTATTAGCTCGATATTATCCACTAAATGCAAGATACTACAATTTATAAGTTATAATATCTTGCACATTGTGGATAATATCGATTGCCCAGGTCTCACCACGAGGAGGTTGCTGCACAAGAGACCCGAAAGGGAGTCAGAACGAAGTCTCCCCCCTTCGTTCTGCCTCCCTTTCTTACAACGAAGATTCTTAGAAACTAAGTTTCGCAGGTCGCTAAATGGAGAAGTAGTCTTTTTCATGGAAAAGACTTCTTTTCCATTTAGCGTATGTCGAGTAATTATTGCGGGGCAAAGTGTAAATCGGAGAAGAAGTCTCCGATCCACGAGGGACCAAGGGCGAATCAGGCGGAAGGCTCTGATTCTTTCAAAGAGACAAACAAAATCGAACCAGAGCAGAAGGCTCTGGTTCAAGGGTGACGCGACGCGTTCAGTGCTTACAAGTCCTGAGCCGACCAGCCCGATACCCGTCACTCCATCACCAAGAAAGATGGCAAAGAGATGCGCTCAAACGGTTTCTGGCGCTACTGGGTGACATGAGAACATGGCGTGCCCAGGATTACGTTAACACAGAGGATCGTCAGAAGACGAGTGAACGAGTCTCTTAGACATCCCTCTCAATGACTTCACGCCGGATACCGAAACTGGACCGGCTCAGAACCTGCAAGCAAGGCCGACACAGCAGAAGGCTGTGTCGGAGTCGGCAAACGGGGCGAGCAAAGTGAAGTTACGGCAATAATTACTCGACATAATTACAACGACGATTTACAATCTTTACAACTAACGCACGCAATAAAACTAACTTATAAATAATTCGGAGTCTTCGTTCGATGAATTTTCTTCGTCCCACGATGAAGACGATGAGCTGCTATATTCTAACTGAAACGGACCAATTATTGTTATACACAATACAAGGCGAGAATCAACATACAAGAGAAGAATACAAATCGAAACCAAAATCGAAACAGAATCGAAACCAATTCGAAACCAAATCAATGAATAAATTGTGGACGCAACGATCTATAAGCGACTCGGGTTGCCCCGGGGACGCGACACCCCGTACCCACTCACGGGCCCCGTCCCGTGAGTGAGCCCCTGAGGGAACACAGATCGGAAGCATATCAATTTCAAGACAAAAATATTAATTTGGGAAAGTGGAACTTTGAAAGTTCGAAAGCATATTTCAATTACAAATCCAAAAATTAATATTGAAGATGTTTGTTGATGGTACATGTATTCTGAAATAGAAACTCTGTATTTCGATTGTTAATGGAAAACAAATGCTGAAATTGGGACAAAGGAAAACGAAGAAAGTATTAAATCTTATGTTTAACTATTAAATACTTATTAACTAATATTGAAGATGTTTGTGGATGGTACATGTATTCTGAAATAGAAACTCTGTATTTCGATTGTTAATTGAAAACAAATGCTGAAATTGGGACAAATGAAAACGAAGAAAGTATTAAGTCTTACATTTAACTATTAAATACTTATTAACTAAATTTCTAAATGTGCAGCTATTAGCTCGATATTATCCACGACATGCAAAATGCTCTAATTTATAAGTTATAGCATTTTGCGAATTGTGGATAATACCGATTGCCCAGGTCTCACCACGAGGAGGTTGCTGCACAAGAGACCCGAAAGGGAGTCAGAACGAAATTTCCCTTCGTTCTGACTCTCTTTCTTACAACGACGATTCTTAGAAACTAAGTTCGCAGGTCGCTAAATGGAAAAATAGTCTTTTTCACGGAAAAGACTTCTTTTCCACTTAGCGTATGTCGAGTAATTATTGCGGGGCAAAGTGTGAATCGGAGAAGAAGTCTCCGATCCACGAGGGATCAAGGGCGAATCAGGCGGAAGGCTCTGATTCTTTCAAAGAGACAAACAAGATCGAACCAGAGCAGAAGGCTCTGATTCAAGGGTGACGCGACGCGTTCAGTGCTTACAAGTCCTGAGCCGACCAGTCCGATACCCGCCACTCCATCACCAAGAAAGATGGCAAAGAGATGCGCTCAAACGGTTTCTGGCGCTACTGGGTGACATGAGAACATGGCGTGTCCAGGATTACGTTAACACAGAGGATCGTCAGAAGACGAGTGAACGAGTCTCTTAGACATCCCTCTCAATGACTTCACGCCGGATACCGAAACTGGACCGGCTCAGAACCTGCAAACAAGGCCGACACAGCAGAAGGCTGTGTCGGAGTCGGCAAACGGGGCGAGCAAAGTGAAGATACGGCAATAATTACTCGACATAATTACAACGACGATTTACAATCTTTACAACTAACGCACGCAATAAAACAAACTTATAAATAATTCGGGGTCTTCGTTCGATGAATTTTCTTCGTCCCACGATGAAGACGATGAGCTGCTATATTCTAACTGAAACGGATCAATTATTGTTATACACAATACAAGGCGAGAATCACATACAAGAGAAGAACACAAATCGAAACCAAAATCGAAACAGAATCGAAACCAATTCGAAACCAATTCGAAACCAAATCAAAACCAAATCAATGAAGAAATTGTGGACGCAACGATCTATAAGCGACTCGGGTTGCCCCGGGGACGCGACACCCCGTACCCACTCACGGGCCCCGTCCCGTGAGTGAGCCCCTGAGGGAACACAGATCGGAAGTATGTCAATTTCAAGACAAAAATATTAATGTGGGAAAGTTGAACTTTGAAAGTTCGAAAGCATATTTTAATTTCAAATCCAAAAATTAATATTGAAGATGTTTGTTGATGGTACATGTATCCTGAAATAGAAACTCTGTATTTCGATTGTTAATTGAAAAGAAATGCTGAAATTGGAACAAAGGAAAACGAAGAAAGTATTAAGTCTTATATTTAACTATTAAATACTTATTAACTAATATTGAAGATGTTTGTGGATGGTACATGTATTCTGAAATGGAAACTCTGTATTTCGATTGTTAATTGAAAAGAAATGTTGACATTGGTACAAGGAAAAACGAAGGAAGTATTAAGTCTTACGTTTAATTAATTATTATTAATATATTTAATTAATTAATATTAAATACTTATTAACTAAAATTCGAAATGTGCAGCTATTAGCTCGATATTATCCACGACATGCAAAATGCTATAATTTATATGTTATAGCATTTTGCGAATTGTGGATAATACCGATTGCCCAGGTCTCACCACGAGGAGGTTGCTGCACAAGAGACCCGAAAGGGAGTCAGAACGAAGTGTCCCTTCGTTCTGGCTCCCTTTCTTACAACGACGATTCTTAAAAACTAAGTTCGCAGGTCGCTAAATGGAAAAGTAGTCTTTTTCCATGAAAAAGACTACTTTTCCATTTAGCGTACATATGTCGACTAATTATTGCGGGGCAAAGTGTAAATCGGAGAAGAAGTCTCCGATCCACGAGGGATCAAGGGCGAATCAGGCGGAAGGCTCTGATTCTTTCAAAGAGAGAAACAAGATCGAACCAGAGCAGAAGGCTCTGGTTCAAGGGTGACGCGGCGCGTTCAGTGCTTACAAGTCCTGAGCCGACCAGCCCGATACCCGCCACTCCATCACCAAGAAAGATGGCAAAGAGATGCGCTCAAACGGTTTCTGGCGCTACTGGGTGACATGAGAACATGGCGTGCCCAGAATTACGTTAACACAGAGGATCGTCAGAAGACGAGTGAACGAGTCTCTTAGACATCCCTCTCAATGACTTCACGCCGGATACCGAAACTGGACCGGCTCAGAACCTGCAAGCAAGGCCGACACAGCAGAAGGCTGTGTCGGAGGCAGCAAACGGGGCGAGCAAAGTCAAGTTACGGCAATAATTACTCGACATAATTACAACGGCGAAATACAATCTTAATAACTAACGCACGCACTAAAACTAATTTATAAATAATCTGGAGTCTTCATTCGACGAATCCTCTTCTTTCGATGAATTTTCTTCGCACGAAGGATTTTCTTCGCAAGATGAATTTCCTTCGCAAGATGAATTTCCTTCGCAAGATGAATTTCCTTCGCAAGATGAATTTTCTTCGCAAGATGAATTTTCTTGAACAGAATCCATAACCAGCTGAAACAAAATTGACTCCAAATGGAAAAGCTGTTGAAAAAAAATCGAAACTGAATCGAAAACCGGTTGATACGAAATCGAAACAGAATCGAAACAGAATCGAAAACCAGTTGATACGAAATCTACACCAAATGAAAAACCAGTCGAAAAAGAATCGAAACCACATCGAGCCCAAATCTAATGATTTGTGGACGCAACGACCTATAGGCGATTCGGGAGCCCCCGGGGACGCGAGTCCCCGTACCCACTCACGGGCCCCATCCCGTGAGTGAGTCCCTGAGGGAACTCCGATCGGAGGAATATCAATTTCAAGACAAAAATATCAATTTCCAGAAATAAATATCCATTTCCAGAAATAAATATCCATTTCCAGAAATAAATATCCATTTCCAGAAATAAATTTCAATTTCCAGAAATAAATTTAAATTTTCTGAAATAAATATCAATTTCCTTAAATATGTATCAATTTCCTGAAATAAGTACCAATTTCCTGAAATAAATACCAATTTCCTGAAATACATATCAATTTCCTGAAATAAATAACAATTTTCTGAAATAAATAACAATTTCCTGAAATAAATAAAAATTTCCTGAAATAAATAACAATTTCCTGAAATAAATAACAATTTCCTGAAATAAATAACAATTTTCTGAAATAAATAACAATTTTCTGAAATAAATAATAAATTCCTGAAAAAAATAACAATTTCCTGAAATAAATAACAATTTCCTGAAATAAATATCAATTTCCTGAAATAAATATCAATTTCCTGAAATAAATATCAATTTCCTGAAATAAATATCAATTTCCTGAAATAAATATCAATTTCCTGAAATAAATATCAATTTCCTGAAATAAATATCAATTTCCTGAAATAAATATCAATTTCCTCAAATAAATAACAATTTCCTGAAATAAATAACAATTTCCTGAAATAAATAACAATATCCTCAAATAAATAACAATATCCTCAAATAAATAACAATTTCCTCAAATAAATATTAATTTAAAGACAAATATATCAATTTCAAGACAAATATATCAATTTCTTGAGAAATATCAATTTCCTGAAAAATATCAATTTCCTGAAATAAATATCAATTTCCTGAAATAAATATCAATTTCCTGAAATAAATATCAATTTCCTGAAATAAATAACAATTTCCTGAAATAAATAACAATTTCCTGAAATAAATAACAATTTCCTGAAATAAATAACAATTTCCTGAAATAAATAACAATTTCCTCAAATAAATAACAATTTCCTCAAATAAATAACAATTTCCTCAAATAAATAACAATTTCCTCAAATAACAATTTCCTCAAATAACAATTTCCTCAAATAACAATTTCCTCAAATAAATAACAATTTCCTCAAATAAATATTAATTGAAAGACAAATATATCAATTTCAAGACAAATATATCAATTTCTTGAGAAATATCAATTTCCTGAAAAATATCAATTTCCTGAAAAATATCAATTTCCTGAAAAATATCAATTTCTAGACAAAAATATTGTATCAATTTGGTAAAGTTGAACTTTGAAAGTCTTACAAAATTAAGTATTACTATTCTTACAAATTACATAAGAAATTTAAAACTCTAAGGTCTAAAATTCTAGATCGGTACTTCTAAAACTACTTTAAATCGCGGCTATTTATTCGCAACATTAACTAGACATTAAGTCAACTTTGAAAATTTATACTATTACAACGCGTGTTACAATTTGTTTCGCAACGCTAATTAAAATCGCGAATGTTCTTATCTCACAGTTGATCGTTGCAACTGGAGCATGGGCGCCTGAAATATCGAATCATTCTAATGCAAACGCGATCCTTTCGATGCGCAACGCTAATTCAACAAATCGAAATTCAAAATACTATTTAAATAAGAAAAGAACTCTGACGTCTAAAATTCTATATCGGTGTCTCTGGAATTACTTTAAATCGCGACTATTTATTCGCAACATTAACTAAGCATTTGATCAATTTAAAAATTGATACTAGTACAACGCGTGTGACAATTTGTTTCGCAACGCTACTCGAAATCGCGGATGAGCCCATCTCACAGTTGATCGTTGCAGCTCGAGCATGGGCGCCTGAAATGTCGAAAGACTCGAAAGCAAACGCGAACTTTTGGTGCGCAACGCTAATTTTAACGAACAGAGATCCAAAAAAGTTTACTCTAATTCACCAAATCGAAATTCAAATTGCTATTTAAATAAGAAATTTAGAATTCCAACGTTTAAAATTGTACATCTGTACGTCTAGATTTACTTTAAATCGCAACTATTTATTCGCAACATTAACTAGTCATTTCATCAACTTTAAAAATTGATACTAGTACAACGCGTGTGACAATTTGTTTCGCAACACTACTCGAAATCGCGGATGTGCCCATCTCACAGCTGATCGTTGCAGCTCGAGCATGGGAGCCTGAAAAGTCGAAAGACTCGAAAGCAAACGCGAACTTTTGGTACGCAACGCTAATTCAATGAACAGAGATCCAAAAAAGATTACTCTACAGTTTCTGCAAATGAATCGCGACTATTTGTTTCGCAACGCTACAGTTTAAACAAGCTATATCGCTGATAGAGACTACTATTATATTTAGAAGAAAGGCTAACTTTGATCTCTGTTCAAAATCGACTAACGCAACGCGTACTTTTTTCGCAACGCTAGTGCAAATCGCGGACGTTCCCATCTCGGCTGATCGTTGGGGCGGCGAGGCCTGCCCATGCATGCAACTAACTACTTTTACATTCTACTACAACTCTATTTCTACAGACGAGTATAACGACAAGGTAGTGATAAAATGACTCACTCGAAGATGCGAAGACGTTGCAATGATTGTCCTTTTGAATGACAGTTTGTCCGGCATCTTTGGCATAAAACCTCGTCTGCTCCTTCGGCCCCATCCCGACAATTTGTTTCGCACCGCTACTCGATATTGCGGAAGTACCCATCTCACAGTTGATCGTTGCAACTGGAGCATGGGCGCCTGAAATATCGAAAGATTCTATTGCAAACGCGATTCTTTTGATGCGCAACGCTAATTCAACAAATCGAATTTAAAATGCTATTTAAATAAGAAATTTAAAACTCTAACGTCTAAAATTCTAAACAGGTATCTTTAGAGCTACTTTAAATTACGACTATTTATTTGCAACATTAACTAGTCATTTCATCAACTTTAAAAATTGATACTAGTACAACGCGTGTAACAATTTGTTTCGCAACACTACTTGAAATCGCGGATGTGCCCATCTCACAGTTGATCGTTGCAGCTCGAGCATGGGAGCCTGAAAAGTCGAAAGACTCGAAGGCAAACGCGAACTTTTGGTGCGCAACGCTAATTCAACGAACAGAGATCCAAAAAACGATTACTTTAGATTATATGTAAAACAACAACAATATGAACTTTAAAAGCGCAGTTATCAAATTGAAATGTAATTTTGAACCGCGACTATTTGTGATTCGCAACGCTACGCTCTAAACAAAATTTTTCGTAACATTAACTTTAATCTCTGTTCAAAATCGACTAAATGCAACGCGTGGTTTTGTCGCAACGCTAGTGCAAATCGCGGACGTTCCCATCTCGGCTGATCGTTGGGGCGGCGAGGCCTGCCCATGCATGCAACTAACTACTTTTACACTTTACTACGACGGTATACTACTACTTCTACAGACGAATATAGTAACAAGGTAGTAACAAAATGACTCACTCGAAGATGCGAAGTCATTGCAATGAATGCCCTCTCTGAGTCGATCAGCACGGTAATGACTGCATGCCGGATACCGAAACTGGACCGGCTCAGAACCCAAGGTAAACGAAGGAAGCATTGAAGAGTCCATGGCCCCCCCCGAGCTAGCTTAAAGTAGGCCAAGGAAGTATTAAATAACTCTTGGACTACCCTAAGCTAGCTAAAGGTGGACCATGGTAGACAATGGTAGGCCATTGGTGGAGGACCCTTGGTTAAGCTTAAGCCAGCTGAAGGTAAAGAAGGGTAGTTCTGGAAGACCACTGGTCAGCCTCAAGGTAAGCACAGGTAGGCCAGAGTAGCTCTCGATGACCACTGATCAACCACAGGATAGACCACTGTTGGAGGGCCCTTGGTCCATCCTAAGCCAGCTGAAGGTAGGCAAGGGTAGCTCTGGAGGACCACTGGTCAGCCTCAGGGTAGGCAAGGGTAGGCCAGAGTAGCTCTGGATGACCACTGGTGGAGGACCCTTGGTCCACCCTAAGCCAGCTGAAGGTAGGCAAGGGTAGCTCTGGAGGACCACTGGTCAGCCTCAGGGTAGGCCAGAGTAGCTCTGGATGACCACTGGTGGAGGACCCTTGGTCCACCCTAAGCCAGCTGAAGGTAGGCAAGGGTAGCTCTGGAGGACCACTGGTCGTCCCCAAGGTAGGCAGGAGTGGCCAGGGTACCGCTGGAAGACCCTCCTGGTCCCGGAGCCCATCCGCTCCTGCCGGAGGCCCCGGCCCGACTGATTGACTGAGCGCGCTCAGCGAGCTTAGGTAGCAACGCCCAGCGAAGCGCAACGCTCCCCACCCCAACTAATTTCGGTAGATCTCGATTGCCGTGATAATAATTATTGATATATCTATTATTTCTTGCTGTTTAATGTTTATAACAATTCCTTTTGCCAACGATGTCGACAAGCATCCCCTTGTCTATCTACCAACTAATTTTTTAGTAAAAATTGCTAATCGTACACGAGGTACAGAACAACTTTTAAACTATGAATATTCATACGCATTAATTTCTTCAACACAACTCACTGAAAAATGTATTGTTTCTAGCTAGTTAATATTTATAACAATCTTTTTGTTAATGATGTCGACAAGCATCCTCTTGACTATCTACCTTCTTATTTTTAAGTAAAAATTGCTAATAGTACTCGAGATACAGAGTAACTTTTAACACACGAATATTACCAAACAATATTATATGAAGCAAATGTAATTAATAAAGTTACTATCTCTGGCTGTTTAATGTTTATAACAATTCCTTTTGCTAATTATGTCGATAAGCACTCCCTCGACTATCTGACCATCTAATTTTTCAGTGAAAATATGTAATGGAACTCGAGATATTGAATATCTTCTGACACATGAATATTCGCGTGCATTAATTTATCGAACACAATTCACTGATAAATTTATCATCTCTAGCTGGTTAATATTTGAAACAATTCCTTTTGTCGATGATGTCGACGAGCACCCCGTTGACCACCTTGGCATCTAATTTTTTAGTAGAAGTAAGTAATAAAACTCGAGATCCAGCATAATTTATGATACATGAATATTACTAAGCATAATTATATTGAAAAAATGTAATTAATGAATTTCTTATCTCTGTTTGTTTAACGATTACAACGATTATATGTTTGGTTACCTCACCACCCAATTTTTTAGTAAAAATAGCTAATAGTACTCGAGATACAGATTAACTTTTATGCATGAACATTTGGAGTATACAAGATATTCAATTCTCACTAGTATGCACAGTTTCATTAGAACAAGAATAACAAAAATTATTTATAACTAATTAACCTCTTCTAGAATCGAATTGAAAACTATACATGAATGTTGCCGAAGGTCCATTCTATATTCTTCGAGAGCTAATATTTATAAAAATTACCTGAAGTAATTTATCAACAATTTTTGTAGAGGTAACTTCTATCTTCTATGCCCGCAATGAGTAAGACAAGGAGAGTCCGAGTATTCGTCAAAGGTAAACACACAAATCGTTGTGTCACCTCTCTGGAAATCATAAATAACTAATTAACTAGGCGTCGAATCTACATAAAACTGCAACAGAGATGTAGCTAAGACATCATTCTAGATCCTCCGATCACAAGGAAGATTATTTTTTACCAGAGATTTATTAAATTATTTGAGTTTATTTTAGAACAAGACTTATAATAATTGTTTCTAACTATTTAGTCAGAAATAAAATGTGACGATAAACTATATGTGAAAGTAGCTGAAGGTCTATTCTATATTTCCTAACTGCAAATATTTGTAAACAATTCCTCACAAGTGTGTTACTAATAAATTTTCTGTCGAGTGTGCACAGTATTCAGCAGCTCTGTGACTATCTTTCTTTCTCTTCTTAAATGTGCATAAGTTCGTCCTTGTCGGATACAAACTTCTTTATTTTTGTACGAATAAAATTGCGTTTTAAAACTGACAACGCTGTAAAATCGAGCCTCCTCAGACATACACTGTATGTGTTGCAACCTCATGTAGTTCACCACCTGACCGTTCCATTTCGATAGAGTCCGCTATCGTACTAGGACATTTTCTACAGAGTCGGTAATTCAGAACCGTAGACAGAAAAATGCATTGCATGCAATGTCTGTAGGTATCTTAAGTCTGTGACCCCAATCTACCCGAGTACCTCGTCTGTGTTGGCAACATCTGCATAGAAGATTCAGCAAGTAGAAAATATATACATATGTACATTCCTCTCTGACATAAGTACTTGCTTTGATTTGTAACAATTTGTCGGCAAGTGCGTCTTTACTTGGTTTTTCGAATTTTTTGTCAAATATTCGAAATGATAGAATTTACACAAGCCATGAAGAAAGTTACTCTGAGTCCAACAATGTCAACAAAATTGAAAAATCGAGAGAATGCGAATAAAATCAAACATGGATCGCCAAAATTGCAAGAAGTTTTGCGAGAGGTTACGTATCCATCTTTTGTACTTTAGAATCTTCGTATTTGACAACATTCAATGAAAAATTGATAATAATAAAATACAATTTTAGAGATGTCGACAGAGAATGCGGGAGAAAAGGGGACAATTGTTCAGCAGAAGCAGATTCGGTTTGGAAATCAATTCAGAAAACGTGCGGGACACGTTATCTGAAATCGTACGAAATGAATTGTTCACTATCGCGACGACCAGTGCAGATCCAATTGTGAATCCCTTTTCACGAATTGTTAGCGAGCCTCTTGATCTGGAAGAGGCAATTGAACTCGAAAATGAGATACTGAATGAAGAAGGTAAGTTTATTAGGTATTGTTTATTATTTCGTAATTAATGAGTAATGAAAAAAATTGGTAAGAAATTCTGTCAATATCCAAAATCTCTCTACGTAATATTTGCAGAACAATGGATTATAGATGAATACGAGAAAATGACCCAGGAAGAACTGGAGTTATTAGCATTAGCTGCAGATCAAGAAGTCAACGAAGTTATTTGTCCTATGTGTCAGACATCTAATCTCACAGAAGAAGCAAAAGAAGTAACTTGTAAATCTTGTGCCCTCAAATTGAAGAACGTAAACTTGAAGGAGATAGGGTATATGATAAATAAGTCTGTGAATAGTCACTCTGAAATGTGCACAGAGTCACCAGGCTTTATGCCACTAATTGAAAATAGTATTAAATGTTTGTGTCTATTTTGCGATAAGTGCTCAACATTAACACCAATAGTCAAAATTGAATGATATAGGTAGTAAAAAACGAACACAGTTAATTTGAATCTACTTGTGAGAATGTTGCCTAATATAAATTATTACTAGTGACTAAATTATTAATTTATTATAAATTATGACAGAGTTTGACCACAGATATTTCTTTGTCTGTGAGAAGAAAAAGGTTTTGTTGTGTTTCGTTCTGGGCAGCATAGGAAAATGAGAGGGTGTGATGTAAATTTTCAATTCCTTTATGGAAGTAAACACTGGAATAACTATCAACTGTTTACACGGTTATATGATACATATTGTACAAAAAGAAACATCCCTTCGTAGGTTTATTTATATTATTTATCACTTAGACAATACACAATGAAAAATTGTAAGTAGAAGACATCTGTATATTGTAAACGTTAACGGTCCTTTAAAGTGCTTGCTAGATACAAATTTTTATTTTAATAATTATTACAAGGAACAGATCGAGAGGCTTTCTTCGAGATTATTTAGAGCTCTCAGTATTTAGTTATGTACAATTATGTAAAAACAAGAGCTTTACAATATGCAGAAGTCTTTGATAGCTTAAATTCTAATAATTGAAATCTTTATAAATGATTTGTACATTATCACATGAAATTTCGCGTTAAAAACTTCATATTCTATAACATTATTAGTACATAACATACTTTTAATTTGTGAGCAACCCATTGTTTTTCATTTGTAATAAAATTGTTTTATCCATAATGTAAATTGTTCGTTCTCCCATAGTTGTTACTATGCAGGTGTTAAAAATTGTATATTTCTTTTAATGGGATAGGTTGTCATCGAAAGTATTGTATAGCATTATTCAATTTGTAACTGTACTTCTTTTCTACAATAAAAGGCATATTTTTCGTCTCCAGTCTCCTATTACCACATGCTTTCAAAATGGCACCGGTTTTATTTAGGTACTCTGAAATGTGTTCACATTTGTTGTAATAAAAAAAAAAAAGAAAACATTCTTCTGAACAATCATATACATCGTAGGACGTTGATAACGTTTTATTCGTAAATTTCGGTAAAAGAATATTCAAAGTAAAGAAATTTTTCGAAACAAACTTTGATTACTATTAAAATATACCGACAACATAATATATCGTCGAGTCCGCAATATATATATATAGTTTTTTACAAGTGTTTTCGTCTTAAAAGTAAAAACAAAACGTTACTTAATGAGAAATAGAACAATTCCAAGGAACACTAATTTCTCCCTCCGTTTTTATAATAACGCAACGTCATAAAGTTTAACGTTTTCGTCGTTGCCAAAAATGTTACACTTAGTCCAAAAAACAAGCTTAGTAAAAATATAATGGAATGGTTTGCTCTACACATTTTTTTCTTTTCTCCGTATCTTTCCTTTTTTTTTGTTTTTTTTTCAATGTTGCCTTACACATGTAGGCAAGTACTACAATGAGTTCGATGAATCGGTGAAAGTAAAACGAAGAGCTCGTTATCGCAAATTATCTTGTAACATACAGTTTTCCGGATGAACCTAAATAAGACGATGTACACAATCATGTAATAAATATAAATGTACTTGAAGTTTGTAAATCAATGCGATAACACATTTTTTTGCAGAAACAAGATATTTAAAAAAAATCTCAACGTGTTACAAATTCGCAACAGTTTGTATACATATACATATGTATGAACATATATATATGCATAGTACAGAAACAGTACATCGAACATCGGTTCCGCGGTTCAAATTCATGCATCGTTTCTATTTACACGCACTTTTATTTCTATCCGAATTGGTGTTACAAAATTCTCGATCACAAATTTTGACGGAAACAAGGGAGGAGCGAAAAATTGCACTTGTGTGGTTTCTCCGTTGCGCAACCGCGATCGTTGGCAAAAGGGGGACGCCGTAAGTGTCTACTGTAAAAAAAGAGAATCACCGTTCCTAGAATTCTTATCACGTACCTGATCCTTCTTAAACTGGCTTAAACTACGGTAACTTTCGTGCACGCAAACACGTTTTCGGCGGCGGATTCGCATATTGGTCACTGAGTGGATCGTCGCCGTTCAGTACGATTTACTGCTGCGAGTGCTTCTTCGGGCAGACGACCAGGGTCTGATAGAATATCAGTGGCAGTACACAGATACCTCAGGGAATTCAGAACAGCTGGAACGAAAACATTATTTGTTCATAGAGAAACAATGAAACACAAAAATATCTTATAGACACGAACCTGGTCTGAGATCGACGAGCGAGCAATGCTGCTCAACCCATAATATTGTACTTCTGTATAGATCCTCGATACTCGCCGTTGATACCGAAGTATTGAAAGAAATCATCAAAGGCTCAAGCAATATACTGAACTAAAAACATTGGTCAAGAAATCTACATTACACTATCTGTTACACACGCAGTCAGTTTAACACCTTGCCTATCAGTAATTATTTAATAATTTCTTCAAAATCAAAGATTTAAAATGCTTCTTAAACAATTCTTCTTTTTCCATTTGAGATTTTTATGTAGAATTGTGACAGTGATTGAAAAATCTATCGATAGACTTCCGGTAGGTAAGGTGTTAGGTTTGCCATGTCTTTTATCAATAAGTGTGATTCTCTTTGAAAAGGATACAATCCAAAATTTCCAATTTTCCCGCGTACGTGTTCGCACGTATTCATCAAACATCTCCTTCATTTTGCTAGTTCTGTGTCTAGAAATCGGAGCACCCGTTGCAGGAAGCATAGATTGGCAATTACTGAAACACAATTGTAACTTGTTAATAAGACTCAGCATTTCTGCAATACAATGCTTCAATTCTAGACTGTGGATCTTTGTACAAAATAAGAATTTTCTTCATCGATTGCAAGAAAGTTCTACTGCTTTTTCATGAATGTATAAGATCCACAGTCTACCAATTAGGAATAGAAATCTTTACCTAATCGACGTATTAAGGCACTCAATTTGATGTCTTAAACTATCCATCTCCTCCTTCAACTGATTCCGTTCCGCCCTCAGTTGTCTGATATAATCCGCCCCCTTCTGTAGCATCGCAGCTTTGCTCAGCTTCGGGTTCGGATTCTGGCTGAGCTGCGGTATCAGACTATGCAGCATGTCGAACCCGTTCTTAATGTTATATCTGCGCTTCTGTTCAGCGTGAATGTGGCCAACCCTTCTCTGCTCTTTGTACTGTCCTCGTTCCGTCTCGCCTTTTATGTAGCCCCGGGAAGGCGACAGCGGGCTCCCTATACTCATCGGACTATGCAAAGGGCTGAGGCTCAACGCCTGAGGGCTGTGCGCGTTCGAACTGTCCTTCGGCGAGCCGGGGCTATTTTGTGGCTGGTGTGATTGAGTGTTTGTATTTAATAAGATTTGCTGGCTGCAAGCAGACTGTTGCATCGCCTAACATACAACACAAACACGCGTCCGCAACACGTGCACTTGATATATCATCAATTATATAAGGCAATGTTTTATTATTGTCGATATCAGCGTTGCGCAATCAAAAACACGTGAAATGTATAAATAGGACCCGTGAATACCTTTCAGACGATGCTATCATCTGATTAAGACCGCTCGATTTTAATCGGACTGTACTGAAAGAGATTCACGGGTCTTATTCAGTGACCTACAAAAGCATTCATACATACAGATGAAACGTGGTTGTATTTTTATTTGAAAGAGATACTATTTTTACACCTGGCTAAAACAAGGTTCCTACTCAATCAGATTCATTGATACGGAACTCCATTTTTTAGCTTAGTCCACTTACTTTGCTCGTTAAATTGAGAGTTAAATAAATTTCATCTTTTTGTACGAATACCTTAGCGGGTTACTGTGTAGGTATTTTGTTAAATAGTGCGGGGCATACCTGCTGTTGCGACTGCACCTGCACCGTAGCGGTTTGCATCGTTTGGACAGTGATCGGCGTGGTGATCTGGTGGGTGGTCGTCACCTGCGTGGGCGAAGCTGCAGGTGGAAGCATGGGTAAGATGTGTTTCATAGTGGTGGCTGTTTGGTTCACTCTCGGCATTATATTATCAGCCGGACTATTCATTGTGTATATACCAGATGTGTCTATGTAACGATATTGAATCTCTCATAATATTCTTTATCATCGGTAAAAGGCGTAATACCACGATCGTTATTAGTTTTTTTTTTGTTTTCTCTTAATAATCACGCCTCAAGTGGCGAATACTATAATAGGAAAATTAAGAACCGTGCATAGAGTACGTTTCTTAGTATACATACTATTCGTGAGTAACTGTGCGAGCAATACATTGTTATTTAGATTTAGAGCGGGATCGCTCGCTGCGGACACTAACGGTGGCGGGTGCATTCTCGGTGCAGTTAGCGACGAGCTACTTCGAGATCTACTCCTCGCTTTCATCTGATACTGCAACAGAAAACACATCCGATTAACGGTAGTTGAATAGCAAGACCATGATCCAGTTCTCTAAGAGTCTCATCTTTAAAAAAAAACTCCTCGCCCACGAAGGGCTGAATGCCGGTAGTCGGAACCAATATGATCGGTAATTTCTACAAGGTGTGTTCCCGATTACTATACCTTGGGCACAGCGAAAACCTCCTCCTTCTCCGAGTTCGCGGTGGGTGGTTGCGGGAGCAGCTTCGCCGGTTGCACGTTCGGCGTAGTGAGATCCAGGCCCGAGGGTCTGCACTGCAATAGTATTGGCGATTGCGACGGTTGCTCGGATGTGACGGACACGACTTGTTGAGTAGGGTGTGTCTGCGGAGCATTACAAATCGATTGTTAATTGCAAACTTCTCTCCCGCCTCGTCTATGCATTATTCAAGCGATCCGCGGAGGAGACCGGCTTATCGCCAGTACCTTGAAGTTATTGGCGTTGAATTTACATTGCTGCGCATTAAAGTTCTGTGGCAGACCAGAGAACTTGTAGCACTGTTGCGGTTGAACGACTTTGTACGGCTTGGTGGACATCGGTGCAACCGGTGGCAGGGGTCTGATGGTTCTGTGCTGCGTAGGCACCGAGGAATTCGTTCCTCCGAAATTCTGTTGCACCGTCACCAAGTTCTGTACGTGTCCGCCGATAGACGATATTTGGTTTGCATGGACCGACTGATCATTCATCGGTGACATCTGCACCTGATTCTGTACCGTCGTCAGTTGGACCGCTTGGATCTCCATGGGGAACGGTTGTTGGGACGTTTGCTGATAGCTCGTGTTTTGCTGCTGCGCCGGCCGTTGGTACGTGCTCTGTTGCTGCTGCTGTTGTTGTTGTTGTTGTTGTTGTTGCTGAGGCTGCTGGATCACCCGGTTGCTCCTCGAAGAGACCCTGCTCGGACGACTTTTCTCCCTGACCGGCTGACTCGGCGGAGAAGGCTCGTAACTCGGCTGCATCGCGTTGAAGGTCTCGCTTAGGCTACTGCAACGTGCAATAAGATGTCTCGCAATATTAACAAAATCATCGAGTATCTCTTAAAAGTCTAGAGGATAATTTTATTACATATTGTTCCTGAAGGCATTCGTTGGCTCAGGCTGAGTATATATCTTCGCCGTGTACTGAAGATTCTGTATAGTGTTCGATTGGTCGTTCTGCGACAACGTCGATTGCGGAACCTGTCCATTCTTCACCGCCGATTCTTGGCCAATCTCGTTCATTTGATTTATGGGCGCCATCAAGTCCAGAACAGGATAGTTCGAGTTTAGCGCGCTGCTACGAAACATGTCATCTTCCTCGGGCACGGGAGGCAACTTCGAATTTAAAAATTCTAAAATAAGATTAATCGATTATCACCCGCTGCTCACACTTTCTTTCTTAAATCGTATTACTCGCGTTCGCTTACCGTGCAACGGTTCCAGAGTGTCCATAAAATCGTCTAAATTCGGCTGGAGCGGACCAAGACTGGGTTGTATGAAATCTGCCAGACTAGCTCCGCGCGCTGGAATTTTTCAACAAACGTTCATACAAATTTTACACATTTTGTTCGGAAAGAAACAATAGCTCAATATCAGTTTTGATTTTGTTTGGTCATAGTATTACTAATGCTTAGATCGATTTGATAAGAACGAGAATTAGTTACCAATTTCTCTCGGGTCGGGAAAGTATAGTGGTTGGTTCGAACTGATTGTTGAGAATAACGTATCAGTCATGAGCTCCATGTAATCCTCGTCAACCATCATACTCTCTCCTCCTGGAGTCCCACTGGTCCCTCCATGTGCGTTCCCAGTACCCGCTCCGAAGTTCCCGGTGGTTCCTAATCCGCTGCCCCAATCTAACACGTCCATCGATTCCATCTGGAATAATGGCGCGCTCTATTATGAACGAATCCACCGAATAATTGGTATCTCTTCACCCTGCCATTATCATCCCTCAACTCTTCAGAACAAAATTAACCGAGTGACCAATCTGATTTTAAAAATACATTTCAGCGGTTGGGGGGGGGGGGGAGGGGAGTAAAAAGAGCACCTAAAGTTAGGGTTGCTTATCATATTTACTCGTTCATTTCAGAAAAATTGTAAATGTAAGCAAATTATTGTTCAAAAACTCTGCAGAATCATTTAAGGTATTTTGAAAAAATTTATTCAGTAAAAAAAGAAGAACGCAACAAGACATAGTATTAGATTGGCACTTGGTAGTTACTTTCAAAAAATTAACCATGCTGGTAGTATTATTTTCCAATTCTTCAACCTCTTCGAAAGCAAGAAAACCTGTTCTGAATTTGTGTTTAATGAACAGGATTGGTCACAGCAGAGTGAAATATTTTTGTTGTGGTGTATAAGGGGTGTGTACCATCTCGGTGCCATCCTTGTTCGTCCAGCCAAGGATCTTGTTGCGGTAGAACATTCGCCATTTCTTGTATTCCGCAGTAACCGCAGCAAGTTTTCGCTTCCAGTATTTGCCCTCTAAGACGACCGCCTAATAAGAGATATGGCCCTTGATTTACGTTCGAACAGTACATCTTGCGTCGGAGCGCGTTGTACGGCTCTGGTTGTTTCTCGCGTTCAAAGCACGCGGTGAAGCTTGCGCAATCAAGGATGTTTATCGTTTCCTTGACCGTACTCGAATCTCATTCGCTTATGGACTCATAGCGTCACATAAAGCCTTATTAATACCATATACAGGGAGTCTCCAAAGTAAATGGCGAGCGACACCGCTGAAGTGGAAGAGTCGGAGGTCAGCGAGACTTCGTCTCCTCACTTCCTCATTGTTAATTCCCTGTTCTAGTATATTGCGTTTCGTACGAGTGCCCTTAAGGTCGGGTTATACACATCCGTCCGATATCGGACACGTTTTTAGGGTGTTTATACATTTCCGTCCGAACTTTGAGGTAACTTGTGCTGCGTTCGAGATGTTGTAAAAGAGAGCTACCGATAGTTTACCTAAAGAAGTTGTGGATCTCATAGAAACCGTTTTTTGTGCCACGCACAGCAAGGAGCCGTCACCCGCAGGAGTGATGCTCTTCCAGACTCGAAGAAAAAGAATCGTTGAGAAGTCGGACGCCGATTTCCGATTGTGAACACTCTCATTTAAACCTAGGTAACAATATTCGGTCTGATCCGAACTTTGGACATGTATAACCCGACCTTTAGAAGGAGCTCCGATTCAAGCAGTTCCACTCATAGAAAGCACTATACTAGCTTCTAATATTAATTGAATATCTCGTATACTTATTTTCCGTGTAGAATTTAACCCTTTCGCTACAGTAGACTTTGATGTTTACCATACGGTAGAAATTCAATCGCGATGTGCATTGAGAACGGCGAATTTCTTTTTCAGCGTGCATTTTTCAATGTATAATGAACGCCCATACGCGCCTATCGCTTTAGCGGGTCGAGGTAAGTTCAGCGTCTATAAGCGCCAGCAGTAGCCAAAGGGTTAAAGCTACGTGCTAGAAACTAAGCTATAGAAACTAGGAAGTATGAAACGAAAATTCAAATTCGTAAAGGGGAGCTATTTTCGTGTACTGTTTCCGCCACTCGACAGCTTTGAGACACCCTGTACAAGTTCACCACTTGTCGAAGTGGTGCAACGAGCTACAGTATTAATGCTTGATGAACGTACCTCGGGTTTATTATGAGTGTCAACATCCAACGGGGATGCGAACTGGCACACCAACGTGTTCTGCTTCAGTATAACTGAAACGACACGAAATCACATGGTCATCGTCGAGACTTTCGAACCGCGATGGGTGACAATCATCTCGTCGATCTTCGATCCGCGGGGGAAATCACGATCCGGTCATCGTTCGTGTACAGCGTACCGAATGAAACCGCAATGTACTTGTTTGATTTCACAGAGATGTGCGAATCTGTCTTGAGTATTTCTTTTTTGACCAACGACGAGATAATTAGAGAGTTACATTCTAGCTTTACGAAGCGTTAGTTTTTCGAAACATTTCTCTTAATCTTCCTGTTATGTAAAATACAACAAAGAGATCTTGATCAAGAACGTTCCATAAAAAAATAGACCAAATGGCTGAAGTGAAACTTCTTTCTTTAATTTTTTTTCGAATTTTTATTAACACTTTATGATATTTAATTTTCTATGATTCGATTATTGAAACAATTGGCCTGTAATAGCTAAAATATGATATAAATATTCTTGAATCAATTTTGTCTAAATATCTTGCAAATACTGCATCGAGAGTTGTTCTTGATCTTGTTGTCGCTTCATTAGGATTATTTACCACTTCCAATCTTAATTTACTTCTAAAAAATTCTATTAATAATTTTGATTGTTCCGATGCAAAGTTCACGTTGAAATCTCCACTTAGCATCATTGGAATTTCATCATAATCTTTATTAAACAATGCCGAACCCTCAACCGTATATGCTATAGAATAGAATTTCGTTTCATCGTTTCATCTAACGCGCCTAAAGAAGTTTCACTTCAAAACAAAAAAATGAAACTCTTGTTACAAGACACACAATTTTATCTATTTTCCATTCTCATCAATTGATATCAAAAATTGTAATCCTCTATCAATAGGTTGAAATACATACTTCATCTACAGCAAATTCGCTGCTAATATTAGCCACGAAATCAGTTTTTAACTGTAACCACAATGTACAACGAAAGAAAAATATGCGAACAAAATGAGTCTCGCCTTTTTATCACCTGGATCGTCTCGCACACCTCTGCAAAAGGCGGAGGCGTTCTATTTTCGTTTTCTTTGTGAACAAAGGCTTTGTGCGGTCGCGACGTGTCGTCTCGCGGCTCTTTTTTCGGGAAAAAGATTGGCGCATACGAACCAAGTCGGTGTGGTAACAGAAGATTGAAGAATGCAGTTCGACTAGGGGCCAGTTAGCTCCCCCTTAACCTAAGTCCATCTTTCACGTAGTCGGTGTAACAGAGCGGAGACGCGGCCGTCCCGATGCCGACTTTCCGGCGGCGCATTTTTAGAGTTAGTCGCGAAATAGTTTCGCAAAAGTTCAAGAGTCGTAGGAATTGCCTTGGGGTTGGTTGGAAAGTGTCCTCCCTCTTCGATCTCCCTTCGTTCGACACACTTTATGCTTCGATCGCACCACCTGTCGCGCTAGATCACCCTAATGGCCCTTTTTGGAGGAAATCGTGTTCGACTCGATTTAAAGAAGATGACTCTCGAGAAGCGTGGAATACAATTTCTTAAATAATATGGAGTAATGTAAGGAGTGTTATCGATTCGATTATTGTGCTGGTTTTTAAATTACAAAACTATAAACGTCATGCGTACGCGGTCACGGTCTCGCGCGCGTAAGAAACATAAACAAGTATCGAACGTCGCCCAATAGGACTACTCGGACTATCCCCACAGTGTTCGGCCATTCTCCCATTCTACGCAGACTGAAATGGCGCCGGAACAATGGCCGAACACGCCTAATGCGATTAAGATTAATTTTCTGAAGAAACATTCGTTCGAAAAATTGTATTCCACACTTTTCGCTCGAAAAATTGTATTCCACACTTTTCGCTCGTTTCGTTGTAGAGAATCGTGCGTTCTACTTTAGCCACCAAACGCGCAACACTCTGTATCAATGCAATCCTGAAATCTTATTTTGAAGTCCATTGTACAATGCTCTTTCAATTGTTCATTTCGCCGGTTTGTTTACAACAATTAATCAAACCCCGATAAGCGAGATAGTTATCGGTGATTACGATGTTTAGTAAGCGGACGAATAACGATCCAACGTTTCCTATAGGTCAGGTCTCGTGTCAACGAACGTGAAACACGTGAGGAAAATTATACGCGTCTTTTTCTTATATTTCCTCACCAAGTTTTACGTAATCCTGCTGAAAACACGCACCGACGGAGATGTTCTTAACCAATAGACAAGGTATTACGTGTTACACAATCCGCGTGGAGCAGTATCGACGGACTATTTACAATCGAGCCTCCCGTTTACCAGTATCTTTCAACCGAACGACACGTTTCAACGGATTCGAAAATACGGAGAAATTTATTCTTTGGGGAAGACGTTTTAATATCCTCCAAATTTCCATACAACCTCGAGCTGTTCTTCACTGAAACATAATTTCCACGTTTGACTTCGGATGAATGGTACTCTGTCTCTATTTCCAATTGTTAAACATTCGATCACAGAGTAATTATTAAACTGAGGATTTGATGTATTTATTAACGCAGTCTAAGGACGCGGACGTATTATTTTCAATTTATGAAGATCGTTAACGAAAAAACAAATTTTAATCTGTTCTTTTATTAATTTATTATTAATTTTGATTTTGCACGAAGATCCGTAGTTTAGTCATTATCCCGCATTATGACGCATGTCAATATCTAAAATACAAGAAAACATGTTTGTTAACTTTTTACGTACTCGAATCTTGTCAACAGGCTTCTATGCTATTGTGATGTAACAAAGAAGTAGATTAAAAACTACTTTTGTATAATCGTGCTAAGAAAAATAACTGGAGTACGTTATTAGCGGTGGGTACATGGTCCGTTGACTCGCGATTGATGTTGTTACAAAATTATTACGTTATTGGCCGTAATTATTATTTACGATTGAAATTGTTACTGCCATTAAAAGATTTATGAAGACACGCTCGGCTATGATTTATAGATTTTTAAAGTCTACGAAGAGATCGATCAATCATATTTTCTTTCAACGAAGATACGTTTCTCTTATTCTAACCCTTAAATAGTACAATGTTTACTCAGATTACGAAGTAACACACTAATTTCTAAAATTCTGATAATAATTTAAGCCTCGTAATCCAAATGTTCTATAGAAATTAGAGAAACTTGATTTTTGCAATTATCGGATTATTCACAATATTATCGCAATATTCAGAAATTTCGTTGGGGTCTTCAGAGACCCCAGTATACCAGTTAAGGGTTTAATTCCGTGAAGTATACATATATGGGAAAAGATCCACAGTCTGTTGATTATAATGCTCAAAAGCGGAGGCTGTATGGAAATTTCGTATCGCGGGAACCGAGTGAAAAAAAAAATCGTAATTAGAATAACAAAAGTCGGGGTCAACAATAGCCCCGGAGATGAGAATAATCGGCGATTCTGTGTGGCTTTTTAGAGATGATAGATGATCGTGAGACCTTTACGCACTGTTCCTATTTGTCGAGGAGCATTGCTGCCCCGCCCGGTCTCGGGACAGGAGACACGCGCGTCGCAAAAATAACGTTCTGGCAGCGGGTTGATCGAAATGTCAGTGAACGAGACCCGATTGCACAATGGACGGCGACCGATCGTTTTATTTAAAAGTCTCGCTCTTTTTGCGACGGCCGATATTTCTCTCTTTCTACCCAACGACGCGTTGTCTCCTTGGTGTTAATCTTCTCTTGGTGGCAACATAGTAAACAACGAAGCCGCGTGTCCACCAGTGACTCAAACTAGATCTCGAGTCTCGCGCGCCTAATCGCGATCGAGATTGCCGAAGACTTACAGCTCTGCCTCTTGGACCGTGATTTTTCAAGAGAACCGATCAAGAGAGATCCTGCAGTGTTCCCCGAAGATTTAGATCGACTTTTTCTCGCCGAGAAGAGAGAACGGAAACCGATCGAAGCGAGAAGTTGAACGAAGGAAGTCGATGGGAAACGTATTCGAGCACACAAACCGGCCGAATCTTAAGCTACGAAGACGGTTTTCGCGAAACTGCCGCCGATCGCCGACGAAGAAAACCGTGGAGAAACCGTGCAGCGGCCTGGCGGGGATTCTTTGTCACTGTCCTGTCACGTGCAAGATATTTCTTTATCTTTTGAAACTACGACGCGTGTGCGTATCGTATCGCCTTATTTTCGCGCGGCGGATATCTTGAATCAATTTAATTTGGCTTTAGATTACGCGGCTTTATCGCGCTACCTTTGTTTTTTTCGATCGCTCTTCGATGGAAAAGTCGGCTCTGCCGCTCACATTCGTCATACATATACAAATTTTACAAATACGTGTGGATTTTTGTGTAGATAGAGTGTCGGGTATCGATCGGGAACAATGCATACAGAGTTTCTTTAAATAGAGCTTTCTTTTCTGAAAGCAGAACTTTACTATTCTTCGGTTTGAATTTTTGTGAAGGTAATATTGGGTTGGCAAACTAAATGATTGCAGATTTTGTCGATACATGTTCTAGCACATTCTTTTGTTTTGTCAACGTGTTCAAAGCACCTAATCTATAATGTTTTCTTGTTGTTTGGACTTCCAGCTTTAATTAGTAAGAAAATTGGGCACGAGTACGATTTCCGTGGCCCCTCGTACGATTTCCTCCCCCTCCACGACCTAACCACAACTCTTTCTATTCACATGATTTTTTCATTACTAGTTCAAATTCTGGATGACAGCTACAATGCAAAGATTATGCGAATAAAATTTCATTTTCTACAAAAAAGGTCTCTTGATATTCTGCCATATTTCGCATAGTTACCGAGATATTTGCAAATTTATAAAAAACAGGAAATCTAATTTACCGGCTAAACCAGGTCAATTTGACACCATGTTATATATACATTTTTTCTTGAAATAACCCCAAGAACACAAATATAACCTCAAAACGAGGGGCCACGGAAATCGTACTCTCCCCGAAAATTGTATCGATTAGTTATTTAGTTTCGTTTTCATCCCAATTTAAAAATGGAAGAACAAAACGCGCATTTCAAACGTATTCTATTATTATTTCCGAAAAGGCAGGAACGCATCGCAAGCATACAAGAAGTTATGTGCCGTACATTGGGATGAAACCTTGCAAGAACGGCAGTGTCAAAATTGGTTTGCCAAATTTCTTTTTTTTTCTTTTTTAGTTTTATGAACATGGAATTATGACACGATTACTTATGAATTAAAAATTTTGAATTTTCCTTTTCATTTAAAATCTGGAATCACTTAGTTACCAACCCAATATTTGAGATAGCAGTTACTAGACCGAGACTGTACGAAGGGTTATGAATTATACATTTGTATTGTTCATAGTTGGACTGCGGATTTCCATGAAAAATAAAAATCGTTTGAATTAATTAGTTGAATTAATTAATTCATTAATTTAAACAGAGACTATAATGTAGATAGCCATTTCTTTTCTTAATCATTTGAATGTGTTGGAAATAAAGCAACAGTATCTTTGAACTCTATTTCAGTGTCTATTATCACTGGTTTGCATTTCATCTATCCATATTTATCATAAATGCATAAAATGCACTGTCTCCTCATAGTTGTTATATCAAATGCGAATTTGATTCTTTTTGTATGAATTTTGTCAGAGCCGATGTAAGATGAAAATTGTATTTGACTTTTTATTATTCTGTTTTAGAGAAGCTCTGACCTACTAATTATAAATACTAAGTATTGTACAGGGATTTATACATGGAAGAGTTGATGGAACCAGTAATGCTAGATCGGTTAAATCGAGGGGAATACAGTTTACCACCACTCTGATGACCAGAGTAATATGTAACACGTTGCGCGGCACGTCACGTGACCAGTCTACGGTCTTAGTGGGGATGTTGGAGTGTGCTCTTGGTAGTGGAATGGGATGGTGGAAGGGGAAAAGGAGGAGAGGAAGATCCACCCAGTTTTGGGTGTTTCTGGCATCACTGGGTGGAACACGTGTTCAGTAAATGCAAGAAGAGGAACGAAAGAGATTTTAGGCGAATAGATGAACAAACAGTGGGGTAAAGAACAATAGGTAACTGAGGATCAATGGAAAAACGCAAAGTTGAAGTAAACAAAAATAAGTTAAAATTGAAGGAGAAAGTAAAATAGCAAAGATCGTTCGTTTTTTAAAGACTGTAAGCCAGCGGTGTCCAGCGTAAGGACCCCTCACGCGCCTGATTCCCCTTCCTACTGTCAGTTTGCGCTGGGCAGTGTGTTCTCATCCCGTCGACCAAGAAACCGAGTAACCGACCCGCGTGTTATAAAACATTCGACGATCATCTTTTTAACGCGGGAAGTGAGCTTATTGGTAATCGGTTCGCCACGTCACGGCGCTATGGAAACAGCGAACGGTGGTGGGGACGGCGCTTAGCTCCCGGAGCCGAGTTCGGACATCGCTGCTGTAAGCTATCTATTTAATTCATGTAGTTCTGACACCCCTAATTTCTAATAATTCCCATCTTGTATAGCATCCCCTTATTTGAAAAGCACAAAAGGACACATTTAAGGGTCAGAAGAGCTTCAATAAATAAAAAATAGCAAAGATCACTGAACAGACAAGGTAAAAGAAATGTAACTTGATCAGAAGTAAAAATGGAAAGGGAAGACAAAAATTAGGAAACACTGGAGGAGTAAAATGTATAGAGTAGAAACAGAAGGAAAGAATGGCTAAAAATACTAATGTACATAACAATAGGAGGCCGTGTGACCTCGTTAGACGGGCAATAAAAACTCGTCTACTACTACTATACTACTCTATAACTACCGTTCACAAATATTACTTCACCGCTTTGTTTTATGAAATAAGCTGATACTTAAACTGTGGATAGAGACTCTGTTAAGTCTCATCAAACCCTTCGTTTCGAGATGAAAAATCTGGAAGTGGGAGGAAAGTGTTTCGTAAGAATTTCCCATGTGGACCGTTCGTTATCAGTCTTTTTTTTCTTGTTTTTCGTAACCAGGAATTCGTGTATCTGGTTGGGAAACCTTCACGTTTGATACGTAGAATGGGTAAGGATATTGGAACTATAAATAAAATGATGTTTAAAAATAGTAGGTGAGTGGAGCGAGACTCAGGCTTTTCCCGGCAGCGCTTCCGTCAAGCGAAGATGACTCAAAGCGGCCCCCGAAGCTGCTTCTCGGGATAAAGAAATTGTCTACGGGAAATTGATACGACAGGGCATTTTTTCAAAGTGGGCTTGGTTCGATCGTTTAACCGACGAGACGAATTAACACAAAATTGGTATGGCGAACAATGCTGCGATGATGTTAAGCTAAGGAAAATGGTTTATAGAAGCGGACAGATTGAGTGAACACGGAGTACTGTTATTTCGTTTAGTTCACTGCTACCAGACTGCAATCTCTACTGGGTTTATATTAATAAAAATTCATAATACAGTTGGTGATCGAATTGTTAGAGCCACTTACTGGTTGCAGAAAGTATTCGTACATCTTTAAAAATCAAATAACTTTTTTAAAATTAGACCAAACGATTTCAGTACTTTTGAGACGTTAAAAGTATTAGTTTACTACGTAATGTGTAAATAATTTTTCCTAAAAATTGCTATTGGCCGAAATTGTGAAGAAAAAAGTAAAGGTCACAATTTTTAACTTCTTTATCTTTGCCCATGATGAAAATTTAAAATACGCCTTTGCCACAAAGAAAATTTTCTTCAAAGGCGGGTGTTTGAGCGAAGGATCATAATAACTGTAGATCAGTTTAGAATACCGCTAATCTTGTTTTAAAAAATGGCTCTCAACTCTTCATTTCTATGCAAGTTTTTAAGATTTTCTAAAATCAACGCTCAACGGTTGAGAATTTCTCAATACACTATTCAAAAGCGATAACAATTCAATTCACAAGTCAGCAAATTTTTGGAATTACTATAATGCACTAGATTCTATGAAATTATTATTTAAAAGAAAATGATTGAGCTTCTGTTATATACATCTCAGGCATTAAAAAGCCTATTGATAGGCGTCCGGTAGATAAAGTGTTAAGAAACTCATTCTTTATATTCATTTGAACAATTTCTTCTCGTTTCTACATTTTTTCTTCAACCCTCTAGACTTCTCTAAATTGCTGCATACGTTTCAGAAACATTCTTTAGGACCACACTTCGCACTTCCACCGGACATTCCCAAAATATGTGTGAATCTTTCTGGAACTTCGAGAAAAGGAGAAGTTTGGTCATGGAATAAGTTGGACAGTTTTTTCATGGAAAAAGTGGCTCCACCGCGGAACGACGACATGACCCTCGATCCGTGACTATTTGCCATAACAACTCATCCGAGGATGGAGAATCGCTCGGGAACGGAAAAACGAGTAGAGCAACGTTATCGGGTAGCCCGGGTTATCGTGCGATACGATTGTTGAAGGTCAGCAAAATTAGCCAGTGGCTGGCGTCGGTTTCACGGTCTTCGTGGTACTTCCGGTCGCGCCGCCATTTTCGCGCGAGGCAATTAGAGGATCGAGCATGTATCAGTCGGACAATGAAACGTCGTCGCCGTGTATTTGCGTTAACGATTTCGAGCGTTTGTTTAGAATTCCCGCTGTCGATTCGGATCAATACGATTCCGTTTCGTTCGACCGTGTTCTCGCGCGTTAGCATGACGATCGTGTTATAGTTCCTTACATTGCATGTGCCAGCACCTCCATATCACGTTGTTCATCCTGATCTTGTCCTTCCATCTCAGCCTGATCCCTTTGAACCGATTCCACTTGGGCGATGTCAGTTTCTGTCTGGAACAAATTCAAATGCCCATACGTCATACCTACTGCAAAATGTTCGACCTAATCAATTTTGTTGTTCAATTTCAATGAATAATTAGGAAACAGTGGCGCAAGAGAATTCGATGTCTGTAGGTCAAAAATAAAACTGTTATGCCACTATGCTAACTGTTCTACTATCTTTGGTGACGGGTCTTGATAGCTGGGATTAATTAGACATTGTGAAATTTATACTCCGTTATCGTAGAGATGCAGCTCGCGTCATCGCTTCGGGCTAGAATCGTCGCTGGTGATTATGCTTGGAACTCGTTTCTCTAATTTTGTAATTAGACGCGAGTAAACTACAGAAATAATTTTCAACAAGGGAGATAAAAAGGGTTAAACAATCATTCATCGCGTGAACTAGATGAAAGTTGTGTCTATAATAATAGCGGTTGTTTCAGTCTAATCGTACAACGTGCATGTCTGAAATTGAGTAGAGCTGCCTCGAATTTAGGACTGTGTCCTTTGACGGTTCTTGGGGTAAGTCCTCAGCGGTCAATCACAGTGCTCTTACCAAAAGGCATAGTCGCCTTCGTCACTCTGTGCGCGGATCCTTCGAGGAAAAATTATCTTTGTTCTTTAAGCACGCGGTACGACCTCGGGTCGCCTAACTTTCTAAACATGTGTCAACGAATGCGCCCCATAAGACGTCTGCACAACTTCAACTTGCCAGCCATCATCTCGGGTTTCTTCGTTGATGGAACTACGCCTTGAGAGGTTACCCTAAATCCCTGGCCCTACCATAAATTAACCAAAAGCGGAGTAGCAGTCGGACTATCTACCTTCTATTACTCTAAAAAACCAGACTGACGCTAACATGTATGTAACAATGGAAGTACTGTCAAACTGACTGAAATCATATAAATTACAAAACTGTATTTACCGAGACTTCGACTGAATTTTATTGTACAAATAAATTCACCAATCTACTGAATAAAGTCTCACAGAAGCAGTTTTATGACATTGGTAATCGTAAAACTAGAAATCCGTTAATATCGAGGGAGTAGCCTATTTTTTGACTAATAAAAGCCTGTTCAAACATTTTTTAATGAATATTTGCCGCGAACTCGACTACCGCAAACACTAGATAATGAGGAACAGTTAGATTTCTCTTGCAGCACTTTTTGACTCATCTTGGAACCAGATTTCCGGTAACGCGAAATAGAATGACAATGAACTTTATACAACGAGGGCAAGGATGTTGTTCAGCGCAGCCCAGAAACTGCTAGCGCTAATTTCGAGGAGGATGCAACATGCAACGCGGAGCAGATGCACCGGTTGAAGAAACAGACAGAATTATCAAGTGAAGTGGTTCGTGGAAGTTGTTAGACGAACCATCGTGTCACTATAAACGGCTCAAGCCTAATCCGCGGAGCTTTCGAGTGCCCCGATAGATCTGGAACGCGCTTGGAAACTTAATCCAGCTTTATTGGACTCTGGAAATTGCTTAAGATGAATTCCCGTTGATAAACACATTTCGTAAAATGCATCAACCAACTAATAATTCGAGCTTGAAAGTTGAATAAAGGAGAACTCGGTTACGGTGTACCTTAGTTCGATATTCGTACGAAAAGTCGAACCAAAAACGATAGTGGGGATCCCGAAAATTCAAGAGTACTTCAGATAAAAGGTACTTTATCGCGAGTTCTTCGAGTGACGCGCTTTGGAAATAGCTTAAGATGAAGTCACGTTGCAAAACACGTTTCGTAAAACATATTTATCGACAGGCAATTCGAACTTCGCATTGAAACAAACAAGAAATCGAGTACTGTATAGTTTAACTCAAAATTTGTACGAAAAGTCGAACTATAAACGATTTTAACTCGAAACTCATACGAAAAGTCGAACCATAAACGATAGTGGGGATCTCGAAAAATTAAGAGTACTTCAGATAAAAGTAACTTTATCGTGAATTTTTCGAGTGACGCGCTACAGAAATTGCTTAAGATGAAGTCGTGTTGAAAGACACGTTTCGTAAAACGTATTACAGTATTTCATCGTTAATATAATTGTCGCTACCACGGGTCCGGTCGGCGTCAATTATCGTGTAGAAGATACTATTTTTCGACCTCTGGCGAACGGAAGGACGGACACCGAAGCTCGAGAGGCTTCGGTCACCGAGAAATGTAACATAATACTGGTCGAGTATATCGGTGTGAAATCACTACTAATGCAATAACAAAACTTCTTTATTTTTCATAATTTTTTATATGTGACTTTCACTAATATATTTGTGGCACTTTTCTGATTAAAATAATACCAAACACGATGTAATTCGGATCATATTTACAATAATTCTCCGAAACTTTCATCGTTTATTACTCGAGTAAATATCATCGGAATTATATCGTATTCGGTATCATTTTCATTAGAAAAATGCCACGAATATGTTGGCGATGGTTCCATAAAAAGATAATAAAAAATAAAGAAGTTTTGTCATTGGATTAGTAGTGGTCTCACCGATATATACTCGACCCTTATTATGTTACAGTTCTCGGCGACCGAGGCCTCTCGAGCTTCACGGGCCCTCACGGGGTATACCCCGCGGAAGGAGGGATTGTTTTGCGACAATGATCGTAGAGAAGTTTACGACAATTAACAATGAAATACTGTAATCGACAGGCAATCCGACTTTCGAATTGAAACAAACAAGAAATCGAGAACTGTATACTTTAACTCGAAACTCGTACGAAAAGTCGAAACATAAACGATAGTGGGGATCTCGAAAATTCAAGAGTACTTCAGATAAAAGCTACTTTATCCGCGTTCTTCAAGCAACACACACTTCTACAGGTTTGGGAATTTATTGAGATGAATTCCTATTGAAAAATATGTTTCGTAAACCGCATTAACCCTTTCGCGACAATGTCTGTATATTTTACTGACTCTGGCAAATATTGGATGATAATATTTTCCGCTTTTCGAAAAGTGAAGATACCGAGAGTACAAATAGGGTATAGATAGGTTACAGATAAGCTACGAAATATCAAAAAGTCTAAATCATCAAGAGATTATTGTAACATCTGGCAATAGATCGCTGTTCCTGCAGGATTAACCAACAGATCATTCAAGCTTCAAATCTGAACAAACGGGAAGTCAGAAAATCTATGCTTCGGTTCGATATTTGCTTGATAAGTCGAGTTCAAAACGGTAGTGGGAGTGTTGCAAATTGAAGATAGCTTCAGATAGAAGTTAATTTATTACGAAACGAGCGAACGAGATGTTTCCTGGTATACAGGAAAACTGCTATCAGACTTATCTTTGGAAATCGTTCGGCAGTAGTATTTACCCGACCATTACAAACACTTTGCCGTGTTTATTCGAATAATGCAAATCGTGGACAATTTTCCAGTCGGAGGATTTCGTTCGATTTCGCGGGTTGCGGCATTATTGTGAAAAGGCGCGATGCTCGTTATCAGCGTTCACCTATACGTCATCTCTGATCGGAACGTCAACAACTGGGAACGCCAGTAGGAAGATTTCCACTGACTATTAGCGTTGCTAGGGACGCCGCGAACATTCTCCTTGGCATTAGACCCTGGCCACCCGACTTCCCTAGCCAGTTTTTCATTTTTCTGTCACACGATTAGATAACGGACCGGAGAAACATGGCCGGGGCGACAGATTTTATGGGGAATTTCATGTACACGCGCGCGTGCTCATAAAACATCCACGCGATTGCGGACGATAGTTGAGAATTAGTTGAAAACAATTCGCTTAACGATTCCGTTTATTTCGTTCAATAGAGCATTAAGAGTTTCCGGTCTGCTAACTCGACAAATAAGGAATTAAGTAACACGATCAGAAGAAAAAGTGAACTACGTAACTAGTAGATTTACATTAACACGTTCAGCGCCCACTCCACAATCATAAAAATTACACAAAATCAAAGCAATATATTTAATAAAACAAAAACTAAGAAGTTTAGTTTTGTGATATTAATTACTGTTTCAAACCTTTTCTATTCCTCAGATCGTAAGGAAATTTTGTACACTCAATCTACCAACGTAAAAATTAATTTTCAATTCTGTATAAATAATTCCGTCACCCAGATGTGGGTGACATGGCGCTGAACGTGTTAACCAGAGGCCGAGATCGATGCAATTGTGTCTTTCGTTTTCAGATTCGAAAATCTCGATAATGCTCGATATCTCAAGAGGTAACGAGCTTATCTCTTTTCAAGCTTGTTAACGACAAACAATAAAAACGTTGAAAAATAGGTTTCTAGCTCAAAGCGGATCGACGGTGGATCAATCGTTTATCAGCCAAAGATCCCTGACCTGGTATTATCGAAAACGACAGGTCTGACCGGTCCGAAACAAAGATGACGCGATCTTGGCCCAGTTCGGGCATTTTCGGGGCGACACAAGCGTGACGAGCTGGGGTTAAAAACAGTTTTGATATCTGGTTATTATAACTGTTATGAGAATATCGGTTCTCGCTTATATCGGTTACAGTTACGGTTCTTGGGAACCGATATTATAACGGTTCTATAACTGTTATTTTTGGGTTCTGAAGTTCGGTTTCGGTTTCGGTTCTTCAGACTTCAGAACCTATAATATGTTCCGTATCGGTCTCATATCGGTTTTGCAGTTCTGCAGCTTATATTTTTTAATTCTGTATCGGTTATACAGGATGTTTCAAAATTCCTTCAACATCCGGATATGGGAAGTTCCTGAGATCATTTGAAGCGACATTTTCCTTTACAAAAATGGCGTCCGCTGCTTTGTTTAAGAGTTATTAACGAAAAACACGGACCAATCAGAGCGCAGTTACAGCGGATTGATTCTGGCTCGGCCAACGGCGACGCCACGCTAAGCGGGACCTGTCGCCGAGTCGAACTCCGTTTGCTGTAGCCCTGCTTTGATTGTTCCGTGGTTTTCGTTAATAACTACTTAACAAAGCCACGGACCCAATTTTTGCAAAGGAAAATGTCGCATCAAATGATCTCAGGGACCTCTTATTTCCGGATGTTGAAGGAATTTTTAAACACCCTGTATAGCCGATACAGAACCAAAAAATATCAGTTGCAGAACTGCAAAACCGATATGAGACCGACACGGGACATATTATAGGTTCTGAAGTCCGAAGAACCGAAACCGAAACCAAAATCCGAAACCTAAAAATAACAGGTACAGAACCGTTATAACAGTGGTGGGTACGGGTGGAGCCCCTCAAACTCCTGCTTCTCCCACCAACCTCTCTTTCATGCAGCGCGCACATTCGTTGCGTACGCTGATGTCTCGTGTCTTCGTTGCCCCATTGTACCATGCTTGATGGAAGGGGACAGAGGGTGCTACGGTGTAAACGGTTTTGCCTCAATTGAGGCAAAATTGCCCATCACTGCGTTATAATATCGGTTCTCAAGAACCGTAACCGTAAGCGATATAAGCGCGAACCGATATTCCCATAACAGTTACAACATCATTTCGGTTCTTCACAACTGTTTCAGTCAGAACCGATATATAACTGTTTCAAACAGTTATTTTCAGAACCGTTCCAACCCCTGGTGACGAGTGAAATCTAATACAACAGGGATTGTATTAGACTATTTGTACTACTCGTTCCCGTAAGGACGAGAACTATCTGACATATCAGATCCAGCGATCACCTAGTACCGTCTTCTATTGCTCTAACAATTAAGGGATTATTGCGCGAAAGACGATTAGGCGGGTTCGGGAAGAGATATTCTGGCAAACTGTCGAGAGGAGGCAGGGCAATTACGAGTCACGCCGAGATTTATGTTTCGCCGGTGCCAAGGCGTGCCTCTTTCTCGACCAACAAACCGACGATTTTCTCGATCAATTAAGCGAGGGCGGATCCACGTTATCAGATAACGCGTTATTTGCCCGACGAACCATGGATGGGCCCCGATTTATTCTACTCTGAAACCGACGACGCATGGCGCATTGACAATGGACAAAAATTGCAAAACCAACTTTCATGTTGGTATTTCAAACGTTCATAGAAGTGTTCCTAAGATATCTATTACAAAGGAAAGTAATGATATTTAAACCAATAAACTAGTATTAACGATGCAAGAATTAACCCTTAGCACTCGAATGGCGACTCTGAGGCGTCACTACAAATTGCTACACCATTATTCAGAATACTGTTTACATGATTAAATTTGTTTATATGTAATAAATGACTAAACATTTAAATATTGTATGAGGTACTACATCAGTTTCGTACGCATATAATGAAAAAAATTATGTAGGATGGAAATGTTCTAGGTTAGAAGACATGTTTGGTTTTTTAGTTGAAATAGCTCCGAGTGCAAAGGGTTAAAGTATTCTAGAGTTTCGAAAGCGTCTTGGTGTCACAATTTAAATTTTAAGTGGAAACCGATATTTTTGATTATGTACAGTCGGTCACATTAATATTGGGACACTTTTAAGAAGGCGATGACTTTTTTAATAGTGGACCATATGACTTGGATTTTTTTTTTTGAGAAGTTAGAACAATTAATTTACTACATGACGCAAAAAAGAAATTTTTGAAAAATTGTAATTGGTTGGAATAAAAAGTTGTTTTTTACCACCGTTTTATGTGGCTCTATATTGAAAGTTTAACAAATTCGTTTCGTAGATCTGAGTCAATTGTATACACTCTGAAAATTTCACCAAAATCGGTAAACATTGCAATGAGCTACAGCCGTTTAAAGATTGTAAAAATTGCAGCTTTTCACAATTTTCGGCCTTAAACTGTAATACATCGAAAGATTCTTACATCTTTCGATGCCTGTCACTGCCCCCCCCCGTTCGGTTCGTTCGATTTTGATGAAATTTTCAGAATGTGTATATCACAAATTTGCAATATAGGCCCAAATAAAAAAGTTGTAAAAACTTTTAGTATTTTCTTTGCTATTCCAACCAATTACAATTTTTCAAAAATTTCTTTGTTGCGTCATGTCGTAAACTAATTGTTCTTACTTCTCTACAAAAAATCCAAGTTATATGGTCCATCATTAAAAAAGTTATCACCTTTTTAAAAGTGTCCCGATCAGTGATGCCAGAAACAACCATTTTTTCCTCTCCTCCTTTTCCCCTTCCACTATCCCATTTCACTACCTGAGCACACTCCAACGTCCCCCACTAAGACCGTAAACTGGTCACGTGACGTGCCGCGCAACGTGTCACATATGACTCTTAGTCATCAGAGAGGTGGTAAATTGTATTCCCCTCGATTTAACCGATCTGGCGACACTGGTTCCAATATTAATGTGACCGACTGTACATAATCGAAAATATAGGTTTACACTCAATATTTCAATTGTGATCTTTACAGAGCTTTTCAAGGTTACTGCAATGTCAATCAAGTACAATCATCATGTATGTATACATGTATACATCTCTTCTATGTATATTCTACAAGTTTTATCTGAAACAATTTTTCGTATCGTCTATAATTTTCGAGTAATAGAATTTTGTCCAGGAAACGGATTTTTGAACGCGCTGTGCGATTTATGTTTCCATCGCGAAGGAATTCGCGAAGCACGCTTATCTCACGTTTTCTTCCAGTTCCTAGATTCGCGAGTTTCTGGAAAATCGGTTGCGCAAACCAGAGCAATCGTGACACGTGACCGGCACGCATCAACGAACGCATTCAATGACTCGACGGAGTTTGCACGTCTGAAAATTGTCGATTACTTTTCTTTTTCGGTAACTAGCTTTTCTCAGTGATTAGCGGAAACAGCTTAGGATGCTGCAGGTTTGAAACGTTTCAAGGTAACACCGCTGCAGGAATTGGATAATACCCGAGGCAGGAAGTATTTGGATATCTTATGTTCTTTGGGGAATAATGGACGCAGACTCAGACGCCATTGTGTTGCGAGAGAATATTTTTTCGCTTGAAAATGTTCACTGTGCGAAAATTTATGAAATTGATTTCTTCAAGAAAAATGTATTTTATATAGCATATAGAGCAATAATGATATTATATGTAACTGATAATTATAATCAATAGACTGCGAACTTTCATGCGAAATAAACGTTTTCTAAGTTGCAAGAAACAAGTGCTGCATAGCCATTTTATTCCTGTTCATAACAATTTTATTAAGTCGCCGGCATTGCAATCGTTTTCTTAAAACTGTCCGATAGTTTTACTAATCAATTTTTGCCATGAATGCATAAAATCCACAGTCTAATAATCAATTACATCCGTCTGGTTGAATTTTAAAATCTTGCTATCAATAATATTCAAAATGTTGATATACTACAAAGATTATTGAAAAAAGATGCCTTTCAACATTTTTTCAAAAGTGTAAATCTATCCAATGGATATTCTACTCAAATACCAGTTAATGCAATACACACACAACGTATATTACACGTTTGTGTAATAAAAGAGTGAAGTAATGGTCATATAAGAATAAAGGAACAATCATAATTACTCTGTAGATTTTTATGAATTTACAGCACTTGCAAATACAAAAGAACTGGGACATTTTGAACGTCGAGTCTTTTTACAGCAATTCGACGTACGATAAATTACACGAACAGTATTTCAGCAGTGAAATAAAAACTTTCGCTCGTTTAATTCTCGCAGCATTTCGAACGCAGCGAAGCCCGCGATAAAAAATAAACGAATGACCAGACGAGTGTCTATAAAAACGCGGATGTGCATAAACGCCCAGCAGTATCGATATTCCATTGCTTTCACCATCTCGCGTGATTCTGCCTCATGTCTGTGCTACGAGGCATCGTGTCCATTTCATTCAGGAAAGAAAATCCGACGTAATGTTAGAAAGATGGGAGGGGAGTGTGATAGAAACCGGACGGTGGCGATAAAATGGCAGCACGAGGATAAGGAAAGCGAGATAGCGAGTAAAGCTCGGATTTGAAGGGATATGTACCATGGTAATGGCTCAACGAAAACGAAAATGTTCAATTTTTCTTATTGTTTTGGACCTCAGAAATTTGTAATATATTTTAATTAAATGCAAAAATATGAGAAAGTTGCCGAGACGTTCGCACTTGGGCTTTTCGTTTTCTGAAAACTGTATTTTCACCATGTTACTGAAAATTAATTTTTGAAAAATCTAACCTATTTGACCTTGGAAGATCTAACGCATTATCTAAAAATGTCTTGCATATTTAATTTCTGACGATTAGACTGCAGATCTTTGTGCGACATCAAAATTCTCTGCATCAATTGCAAGGATCAAAACCCAAATTTGAAAGTTTGTATTTTCATTTAATAATTTTAGTAAGCTTTCCCCTGTGTTGTATTTCATCTATTAATTTATCGAATAAACGCATAACATCCACAGTCTACTGATTATACATAGCAACCAAAGACAAGCTAGCGTAAATTGCTTTCGAGAGAACACTTTTCCATCATCGGCGCGTATCTTCCACAAATTTTATTATTTTCAAATGAAAAAATTCTGGATGTTTGTTGAATGTGTGTTTTATGAAACCTCATAGGTCATTCTGTAAAAACTTGTTTTCTAGGCTCGCAGGAAGGGAAAATAGAGGGAAAACGGTCCGCGGTCGCTCGGTCGCGTTCATGCCCTCGGGGAGGTATGGTTGTGCGCGTGCTCGGATGACGCAGTGGCCTTGCATGATAATAGACACGTTGTCGGACACAAGCTAAGAGACAGATACGCGCCCGCGCATATAGAGACACAGAGGCCTTTACGGTAATTTAGCTCGATTCACTTTTTCGAGTCGTTCGCGAGAGTGCCGGCGTTCGCGGGGCGAGAGACACGCGCGCTCCGCGATCCCGCACGAGACCTGATCCATGGATCAGTCCGGAAGCTGCCCTTGGCTTCGTTAAACAAACCGTGAAGCCTGTGGTTCTCGCCTGGAACAAACTGCTATCTGATCCGATGAAAAAGAAGAATTTCATTTTCCTCTCGAGTCAGTGTTCGATGATCGAAGATCTAGATTCGGCAGATGATGGCACCACACGTGGGATTCTACGATCTAGGATGCTCGGAGATCATGCAAAGATGTTTTTAGTGGACGATCCTTCCCGGATGTCCATGAGAAAAAATAAATAATTGGAGAGAATGAACAGAATTAAATTCAATTCTACTTCCATCTGTTGCTCGAGACCACGGGCACCGAGTCGTGCGGTTTGTAATCGAGACACCGAACGCGTTAATACGTTTACCGTATTCGCGAAAAGAGCGAGCATAATGGCGCGGCCGTTTAGTATCTCCGGTGCGAAATTGCTCATTGATTCTGCGGTTCGAATTTTAATAAGTCGTGCATGTAGAACGGATAAGGAGCGGTATGAGGTAAATAATTGGATGAACCAATTCTGTGGTTGTCAGGAAGAATGCCGCATGTCACATACTTTCAGTTTCGAGATATTGTCGTTTAAAGTTTTGATCACTAATGCTTTAACGTAGGACATCGGTTAAATTGCATTATTTTTTCGAGCCCATCGAATTTGTTTTCATGACTTTTAAATCCGGTAAATACGTAAATCCTATACTATAAAGCTCAATTAATGCATAAACTCGAATTTTTTGAAATTTGCGGTGTTTTTCCTTGCAACCACAGAATTGTCTTCGTTGATTTCGATTTTATGGAATAATTATTTGGACCAAGTTATATTATTTTAAAGAGTGCATCCAACGATGGTGGAGAATTTTCTTCTAATGTTATTTTCTATGAGATTTCAAAATCATCCGTATATTTTTAAGAAGTGTCGTTTTGTCGTCCTAGGAAACAATCATTTCGTTCCACTGCAGTTGTCTGGTGGCTCAGATATCGATCAAATGTATACAAATGGTTTCTGTTTTAACAATGTGCTTGTCAAGAAATCCAAATCCGCGGAATGCTCTCTGCAAACATCCATCGAGCGAAAATGGTTTGCTCGACTTCGATTCGAAGCAACGCGCGAGATTATTCGAGCCCTGTCGTAACAACGTGGCCGAGACTATTATCAAGTTAAACAAAGAATCAAACGGTATTAGCGTCGGCACAACAAGTGTCATCATAATGTACGCGTTGTCGTTTTACAGCGGACGAATTAGGCTCGTGACAATGCACAAATGTTCGAAATGTACGCGCCCGCTCCTCTGGAAATCGGCAATATGTACATAGCACGTACATACATTGATGGCGGCCGATCGACTCGCTGACCCAATAGAACGTTTGCACGCCTCCCGTCCATTGCTAAGGTCAGTAGCAATTAGCATAGGCGATATCATCGTTTGAATATGTGCGATCGCAAATATTTTCTTCTAAATGCGAGCAACCGTTTGTCCCTGTCGGCAAAATTGACTCACCGGAAAGCTGAGTTTTCTGGGAAAGGGATCCTCTCCTTTTTTACATATTTGCTACCATCTATTGTCTTTGGACTCTTGGCGTGATTCAATCGAGAGTTTGTTTATTACTACATTGTGACTTTAAATGATCGCTTTTAATGCGCATCCTTGAATCTACCTTACGTTCCCAATCGTTTCAATAAATTTACATTTTGAACAATTGCATGCATATACCCGTGTCTACCGTCTGGTGCAATTAAAAATGGTTTGTTTCAGATATTTAGTACAATCTATCTTTAGACGTTCGACTCTAGACTGCAGCTTTTATATATGGACAACAAAAATGGACAAGTAAAATACAAAACAGACGATACCTCAGAAGAATTTAAAAACATCCTTAGAATATTTTCGATTGAATAAAGCTTAAAGACTCTTGTTCCTTACAATTCATGTGGAAAATGTTTATTTCACCTGAAGATCCGCAGTCTACTTATCATAATACGTCTTTATAAGATTATAAACCAGGAATGATGTTAAGAATCGTCTAGTGTATTCAAGATTCAAGCTATGTGGAAAATAAAGAAATTAGCGAAGTTAATCGCCGTATTTTACACATGACGTGTACAGTAAACATATAAACATTCGCTAGCTGATAATAAGAGAACCAAATTGGCGAGATCTCTGTCGAGTTTGCATTAGGATAGATTCGTATCAGATACAGTCGATTATTGTGCCGTTCGATTATTTATTAGTCGCGGAGCAATCGAGGTGTGTACTAGGGTTGGGCAATTCTGCATCAATTTTCTGAAGAATCGATTTTTCCAAAGTGATTTTCAATTTTTTTAAATCGATTCTTCGATATTCAATTTTGAAACGAATCGATTTTTTTTATTTATGAATCGATCTTCGATTCGTGGGGAAGCATTTGTTAATTTATCCATCACTACGTGTCGCGGTTACCCAATATTTATCCGCTGCAGGAACGTTTGTTCTATCGCAGAGATTATTCTCAAAAGCCGGGAACACTATGTTTGAAGAACGGAATCGTATATCACCGGACCAATTACAATTTACAACATTTACTCTTGCAGAATTCATTGGCTTTAAATGAATGATTAATAAATGATGATTAATGAATACTTCAATTATTGTTAATCCTTTCTTTTTTCAAATCCTAAATACATAACTAAATATGTCAATCTAATTTAAAAGTTTACATACAGTATTGCATCATGAGATACTATTTGTATCTCGATAATACTATAAAACTTATACAATACTTGATATTGAGTTAACTTTTTATAGAACAACTTGATTTTGTAAATCTGTTCTGAAGTGACATAAGAATTAAAGCATTACATTTTAGATCCGATTTACATAATCGAATTTATTCTTTTCAAGGTTCGATTTTCTAATGAATCGATTTTTGTCGCTGCGATTTAGAATCGATTCAGGAATCGATTTTTTGCAAGAATCGCCCATCCTTATTGTGTACGGTGTTAGGGCTGTTACGACTGCTACTCTTCGAAGCTTCGAAGAAACGAAGGGAACTTCGAAGTTTTGAAGTATCGAAGTTTCGAAATTTCGAAGTCTTGGAAGTGCACGAAATTTCAAAGTCTTCGAAACGTATGAAGTTGTAACTTATGAGTTTCATAGCATGTCACGATTTTTGATAAATAAAAATATTAACACGCCATTTCAGTCACCGGTGACTGAGACTAATCTTTCCGTTTGGACTGTTCGTAATTAAATTAAATTTAAAAAACTGCATTCTATTAATAAATTTCGGGATCATGTCACGAATGTACTTGAAAAATAATACTTTGGAAACAAAATTTCAATGAGTTTTATTAAATTCTGTGAAGGCTTCGCGTGGCGGTCTTACGTTGTAACGCATTTTAGAAAATGACCGTCTTCATTCGCGCAGATTCAACTTTTTTCGACTTTTATCCGTTAACTGGGAGCGAATCGAAGCTTCGAAGCTTCGAAACTTCGATTCTCATCACCTTCGAAGTCTCTGAAATCGAATCTTCGAAGCTTCGAAATCTTCGACCTTCGAAGGAAAGTAACAGCCTTACTCGGTGTGTATGAAACCGTCGCGGTTACTTATGATCTGGCTTTTATGGAACCGTTCTCCATGTTGGCCCGTAACGAACAACGTCCGAAAATAGTTAGCGAAGATATAATCAGTCCCGAGCCCCTCGAGTCACAGTTATGTACTCGATAAACATCCGAGCGCGGGCGCAACAGGTGTAACAGCGAAGAACTAATTGGCAGCCCTGGTCCTCGCAGTTCATCATGTCGTAAGTGGTCAGAGAACAGTCCCGTGTAACATTCGGAATGTCTCGAGAGGCGAAGCCGTAATTTTCTAACATTCTGAAGAGCTCTTTTGTTACGTCAAACGAATTATTGATCGGCTCGATAAGATATACAGCGACTGACAAAAGTTTCCGGCCAGACAGTCCTTCACACTTTATATTCCGGAAGCGACGAAGACTCTTCTTCCATTTCTTAAGCCGTAGGAGATAATAAACTACGTTTCTTTGTTTTCCTTTTGCTTGCAACGGCCATTCAATATTAATTCACCTTTTGCACTCTGTCGGCGCCACTGTGGAGCCATAATGCGGTTCGCGAGCTATTAATCGTAATAATCATATTGTTGTTTACATTAAAATCTAGCAAACTCACCAGAGTAATGTATAAAGTCAAAAATATTTGTAACTCTTTCGAACAAGATTAGAAAAGCGAATTTCGTACTGAAAACTTTTGCACGTCGCTGTATTCTATTTATTGGCGATTTATCTCTGATACGAATTTCAACCTCTGTGGCCCTGCCTTGGACATATTCGCGAGAAATCTGATAATCTCCGGCTGATAAGAGCGCCGGTTATCATAGGGAAATTCAGAAACTCGGCGCTTTTATTGTTTTGCTTTTCCGACAGGCGGCGTAAATAAAATTTACGAGGCTGTTGTTCAGAATGGACGCTCGATTGCGTCATCGTGACAATAATACCCTCTCTTTCTCTCTCTCGCTCTCTCTCTCCCACCCTTATTCTCTCTACTCTTCTCGCACAGATAAAAATATAGACGCCTTTTCATTTCGCGCGCGCGACCAATTGCAGTTCCGACATAAATCATCATCAATCGATTAACCCCACCGTCACGAACGCGGAACAACAATAGCGGAACGTTATCGCCGAAGTTACAGTATCGGTTCATTCATTATCCAATCCCAATTACCGATTTAAACCCATGCCGCGCCGCTTCGAAACAGCCTCCAGCTTTTCCCGGCCGACTGCATTGAAAACGTTGACCGTAAATGCGCTATCGCGTACGCGTGCGACGAGTTGCATAGATCCCTGCAGCGTATGTAATGATTCACGTATTCTACAGATGTTTCTGCGTGTCTTTACAAGCTCGAACAAAGACGATTCCGTTGACATTTGCGCGTTTAGAAAGTTCGCAGATTCGCAAAGTTTCGGGGAATTTCTAATTCTAAACTGACGCGTGGTCGTCGTAGTTTATTCTTATTTATATACCGACGATTATTCAGCATCATTTGAAATTGATTTATGGTTAAAGATTTACTTTAAAATGTTTTTAACCCTTTTAGTGCCGAAATACGATCATCCTTGACTCTACCTGCGAAAAATGATTGTTCTATTCTAAATTACAGATTTCTTATAATATTAGAATCCTATCTTATTCTAATTTACAGATTTCGATATTAGAAAATTCTAGTATTAGAATCGATAACTGATTCTTATTTATGAATTAGTCTTCAGTATCATCTTCAGTAAAAATTTGGCTCAGTATTTTTCGTTGAATTTTAATTTTTCGGTCGGCACTGAAAGGGTTAGAGAATTGCAATCCTGAACCGAGAAATCACGACGAATGATACATTCTAATAATATTTTCAGTTTCACCATTTAAAAGAAGCCTACTAGCTATGAAAGCAATTTTTACTCCCAAATTCTGTAGTTTCATCGAACCCAAAATATTTTATACACAAGAGAAAGTAAAATTGCATTTACTCGTATCACACTTACATTTTCAACATCATATTAAATACAAATGATCCTAATACTATTAGAATTATTTCAACTTATGGTACGGTATCTAATTTTTAATGATGTCGAAGAATTATTATTCAAGATGCTCAATGGTCCAAAAGCGCGAACGAAAATTTTCTACATTCATAATTTATCTTTCTTCGATTGTTCAAACCAGTAATTTAAAAAGCGTCTGGTAACAGGACTCGGCGACTGCAGCGCTTCCGGCACTGCGGTGATCATTAAGCATTCATAGCATTCGCAAGTTTGCAAAATACAAGAAAATATTTGCATTTGCCGACGCTAATGACATTTCTACTTTACAGTCATCAAGAGAAATATCTTAGTCAACGGAACAAACTGTTCCCATATTCGACAAAATATTCTATAAATAGGATAGTTTGCAATTAAATCCTCGATCTGGTAATTAAACATCCAAGCGTTTGTTTTCTCGATTTCGCAATCTCAGAAATCGCGTTGTCTTGGAATTTTTGTGGTCGCCGCGCGTGTAATGGGGACAAAGGTGGTTCTTGATCGAATTGTTCTAATTATCGTTGTCCGATGGCTATCGTTCGGCGATAATACATAATAAGCGGGTTTCACCAAGCAGAAGTGTTTGCACTCTTGACGGAGGCGCTTTTTAATTTGATTGCGAGAAGCACTGGGAGAACCCGGGTAATTCGGCAAGTGCCGCGTGGATAAAGTAAATGTGCGGCGTTGCCATCGTCACGCCCCCACGTTCATTATCTCTTCTTTGTAGAGTGAAAGAGGAACAGAGAAGAGGACCGATGATCACGGTTCGCCGAGCGAAAAATTTCGCTGCAGATAAATACGCGACAAAATACATTTATTAATAACCGGCGAGCGGAGATATTCGGCGTCTGACCGATTCGCCGTTAAAAATACTCGAAGACGGATCGTCGCTCGCTGATTAAATTACTAGCGGTTTGGTACGGCGACGCGTCGGCATGAGACCAATTGTTTTCGCAGCGAACAAGGCGTTTTCTCGCGGAACGAGAGTTGAAAGGTATTCGAGCTGATAAGCTATTTATCACGGCTGTGGAGTCGCAGTCGGGAGGAATTTCTGATCATTGGAGTCGGAGTCGGAGTCGGAAGAAAATATGGCGACTACGACTCCGTGTTAGTGAATTGTACAAAAATAAAAAGTGTGTTCAGAATAATTGAAAGTTGTAGTAAAACTATTTATGCACATATTAAAAATACTAAATTTGCATGAAAGTGGGAATAACTATTGGACTTTGTTTTTCCTTTCGTATTGAGAGGAAAAAGCGTGATTTTTGGAACGTGTTAGAACGAAATTTGCATTGCAGTTGTGTTTTGTAGGAGTAAAAGTACTACAATTGTAGTGATGTTCATGGCGTTAATTAATGAAGAAATCGCTACATCAATTTCCAAGAATCCCCTTTTTATTCTTTGTACGTCGATGCCATCACCGTGATGACAAATTTTGTCTTTTTTGAGGCGCAAACAGTATTTGTCAAACACCGATAAATTCGGAGTCGGGATTTTGAATGCCGACACCGCAGCCCTGCTACTTACTCCCGCGATCGCGATAAAACCGATTGTTACGCGGCTGCTTTCTCGAAACGATCGGAAGGAATCGATTGTATTCTTGAAGCGAGGGTGCGAGAAGCGAAAAGCTTTGGAAAAGAGAACGGAAATTGCCGCGACGGCAGCCGAAGAGCTTCGCCGAGGGCGAGCTTAATTGCGATGTTGTCGTGTAGTTCTACGGCCTCTTCTTCATTAATTCAATTGTCCGTTATCAGCCGGAATGCCGGCGGTGCAGCGTTTGTCCGGTTGCCGAGCTCGAAATACAACTGGAATCAACGGTGGCCTACTAAAACCGCGAACGAGGCGGTCGCAGAACGTTGCAAAACGAATCAGGGGTGCAACGCTATTGTGAACCTTATCAGAGACATCGAGAGCCTAAGTTGCAGCTTCAAAACGTAAGGATTCAATTCCTCTGCCACGCGTTGCGAGAGAAGTAAGAACGAGGCGGAGAAAGAGGGAAATGTTTTCGAGATAAACATCGATGAAACAACAGGTGGTCAGAGCATAAAAACCATCAATCTCGATTTCTTCATGATAAACAGGCGACATAATGAAAACCGAGGGAAAAGAGAAACTCACCTGTAGGCGAGGGACATGCACTGGAACAGCTTGTTCAAGGACGTCTCGATGCTGAGCTGCTGAGGACTCTTCTTGCTGTAGAAGGTGCTGGCGAACTTCTCGTGGAGGAAGCCGAGGGGCGTCATGATCGCCATCTTGGCGGCTTCCTCGTCAGGTACGGGGACAGCGAGCTCGTCCTCGTCGTCCTGGGCCTCTGCCTCGAAGTCCGAAACCATGAAGTGTCCAGAGTGTATCGCCTCCCTGCAGTCCCTCCCGGCCTCCTTCTTCCCGGCCCCAGGACGATAAAAACTTTGGCTCGGCGTCGTCATCGTCAACGGTTTTCTGTACATCAGTTCGGCCTGCATCCCTCTGTGGCGGCACTCTGCGGAGCACAGTCACTTCGGAACGTATTCGCGAAAACAGGGTCTGCTCACGCAGCTTTAAACCGTTTGTTTATTTTTCAGCCGTCTTTTTCGATCGTCCACGAGAGTTCTTGAGGAAAACGATTGTTTTAAAGTCAATTACGCGCTTGTAACAATCGGTAGTGTACACACGCATAAACGGTGCTTTGATATACAAAAGCGTGAGACCTGGTCCTCCAGATTTCTAACACAGTTTAGATGAACTTCACAGAGTCCGGTGGTTCTAAAAATTCATTAAGTGAAAATGAACAACATACTTATCGCGAGTGTGTACAATTAAACGGCTTTTTAGCTAACGTTTCTACATTTATATAAAATTGTAGACGATGGGACCGTGAACGTATCAACAAATGATTAAATCGCTACCTTCCACTTCCGCTTACCCGTTTCAACTGAAATTCTACTCAACACGGCAACGAGCTGTACATAATTTGCAGGATGGTTTTACAGTTCGAGTGTCTGGTACAGCAGTATGCTAGCAGCAAAGGAGATACGACAGAGAAATCGCTCTACTATTCCGCGACAAGCAAAACGATCATTCCCGGCTTATTGACTTCTCCTGCTCTTTGTTTTCCGCTCAAACGCTCCACTTGATCGTGGAGGCAACGAGATGGAAACCGATGTAAATTATACGCGATCGGCTTTCCCCAGGTATCAACGATCCAGAAAGGGAGCTTGAAATTCACATGGGTGGGCCGGGCTAGCCCGTGAACGCGGAAAGAGGTCGCTTACGCGGAATTCAGCGGTATTGGTCGACCTCGTTTCGCGAAATCGCTAGCTGCAAAGTCTACGGCTCGGTTCCGATAGAACGAGTCCTTCCCACCAGACACAACAAACCGTCTTTATCGAGCTGCCCGATAACGGTCGAATACTCTGCTCAGTATGGTCCTATCAAGCCGCTCGTTAACCCCCGCAATAATGACGAACCGGTAGCACACGATGACGGATACGCGTGGACCAATTCTACCCTTGCCTATACAATCAAACAAAGTCTCCAGCATCTACATTAACCGTTTCGCTAGAACCCTCTTTGTGCCCGGAAGCCATCAGCTTCGCGAGAAATTTCTTGGACCAATATTTCGGCTTTTAGAGATATAGAACGATCTGCTCAAATTTCATCCCCCGATCAATCGTCGTTGATTTTCATTACAATTATTCGAATCCGACTGCACCATGTGGCCCCGCTAGCCAATTTCTGTGACTCCACAAAGAGATTCGTAAGGAGATGCACTTCCGGTGCAGGCCAGCTGATACGAGCAATTAATAACATATAAACAAGCTCGACGGCCGGTTCGCCGGTTGAACGACCGCGGATCGTTGAAATCACGTCGGAGCTGCGGCCCGATTTCCATGAAAGTACAGTCAACACGCCAGATTTCAGAATGGTCAGTGACTTCGGGCCACGGATCCGCTCGCCTAAAATTAACCGCGGTGCGCATTTCGCGATCAAACTGGCGACGACGACGTGTCGTATATTCCCACGAAACTTATGATAATGGACGCGATTCCAAACGCTTGTCTTTGTATTTCACGAGTCCCACGCCTCCTCGCTCTTCGAAAACAAGACCTGATGAATATTAGAAAGTTTCTAAGGCGGAATTAGTTAACGCGGTCGGGACACGTGTGGATTCGAAGAGCAACTGTGAAAAATGGGTTTTGTGTTCAACTGAAGTCGTGAGCCTGCTCTAAAAGGTCAGAAGATGTTCTAATTCTTGTCTTCTAGCGAATACAGGGCCCATCTAGACGTATCTCTACAACACTGTGACTTTAACAAGTATAACACTTGATAATAATAATGTAATTTGGGTTGATTTTATGCCCATAATGATGTATGAAGTAATATTTGTAAGATAATCATAATATACAGTGGCCCACGAAAGTATTCTAACGTCCTTTAAATCAGAATAACTTTTTTAAAATTGGACCAAAATATTTCACTCTTTTATAGCAATTCGGAGCATAGATCTGCTAAATGACGTGCAAAAAGATTTTGAAAAATTGCAATTCGTAGAATTTACATGAAAATTATAAAAGGCACTTTCTGAAACTTTTTTGTTTGAGTCCACGATGAAAATTTAACATATGTGTTTTGTAAATGTGTGTTAGTTCTACACATTTCATCGAAATCGGTTGAAGTAGGAAAAAATGACACGCATTAAAAGATGTAAGAATTTGTGGATTTTGAGCAGAGACTGACCAAAATTCGTGAACACATTTCGCCACTATCAATCACTCGTAAATAGCTCGAATGTATGTTAATCGATTTCGATGAAATTTTCAGCATGTATATAACTAACATACATCTACAAAACACACATTTTAAATTTTCATTACGGGTCTCAAATGAAAAAGTTTCAAGAAGTGCCTGTTTTATTGCTTCATGTAATGCCTATCAATTGCAATTTTTTTTTCAGTTTACTTTTTTTTCAGTTTATTTAGTAAATCGATGCTTCTAATTGCTCAAAAAGAGTCAAGTCGCTTAATCCAATTTTAAAAAAGTTATTCTGATTTAAAGAACGTTAGAATAGTTTCGTAGGCCACTGTATACCCTAAAGCTAATAGCTGTATCCGTATAGACATCTTTAGCACAGTTTTATGTAAATTTTCTGTAGGATTAGAGAGTAGGTATACAAATTAAATAAAGTAGAAAATTTCAAAAAAAAAAAAAAAAAATAGATGAATAGATGAATATTAATGGAAATATTAAGATGAATTTCAAGGTAAATAGAAGTTGTGGTTTGTGATAAACTCCCACTCCAATTCGGTACAATATTTCAGTATTTTGAATAGGAATTAATGGATATGACTATTATAATATAGTTCCACAGCCTTTTTTAACCCACAGCCCCTCCTCTTTCCAAAATTTCTCCCCGGAGAAGTTATCCGTATTTTCAAAATTTTAGTTGTATCTTTTAACTCCTGATGAGACAAATTAAAAATAAAGTGACCAGTTGGGAAATTACGGCGTAAAATAACAAACGGGTTTTTCCAGCGTATCCTTTCCGCGAAAAAGACGTAGCAACGTCATAAACTAATCGAAGATAGAATGGAATGATTCGTTCGGCTGAATTACGAGGTAAATGCAACTAGCCGCGTACTTTCGATCCCGCAGTCGCAATCGATCGTGGCTTTTTGCGAAATTATTAGTATCGTATAAATCGAACCCGCCCAAGGACCTTCGAAAGGCTTGTACGGAAGGTTTCGAGCGGTGTCGGACGGATTTAATATGCGGCACATGTTGCACGCTTCTAATAAAAGCGCGTGCTGCAAACCTTCACCGAGATGAATGTTACGAAAACGCGTGTAACGGAAACCGAAGTCCACTCTAATGGGCATCGAACAGCCGGTATCATAAATTACAGGTTAATCCATTACAACCGGTTTTCGGGGATACGAGATTTTCACGGTATTATTTGAGAACAGCTGACAATATTTCTTTCTCTTTCTCGAATTTATCGTGTTCGATATGACCGTCCCGCGAGGCTTCGAATATACTAATTTTTATTATTATATTGTATTACCGAATAATCCAATTAACTCGATTGCTCTGTATCGAATGTACCGCGAAACTGTGAACAATCGTTAAAATTATCGTCGGTCAATAATTACCAACGCGAAAGATATTTCGCTGTTCAATAGCGCAATTGCGAGTTTAAAAATAGAAAAACAAAACGAAGCTACTTGGTTAATAAATTAATTCTGTTCGCGCGTGTCGTTTTGTTTGGTTTCGTTGAACGTTACATGTGTACTTTCTTATCCGAACGGATTTCCTCTGCAACAATTCCATTCAATGAACGCTTTTAATATTCCATGGCATTGTTATCTTAAAAGTGTAATGCCCTTTCGCCCCGGTGTCACATGGTATCGGCGGGAGGTTAACTGCCTTATCCACTCCGGTCCGTCAAGGTTTTTTCCTTTCATCGTAGTTTGAAAAATTCTGATACGTTCACGGGGCCGAAAACGCCGCCTATTCGAGATTTTCTTCCGGTGGGACACGCAGGACCTCATCGATACGCTCGGCTCTATCGATAAATTAAATAGGACAGGATTATTTCGTAATCATGCAAGAAAATAACGTGTCGCGTTCGTTCATGACGTAATCGTGGAACGCCGCGCGCGTACACGATCCACAGTAGCGTCCCTAATCTTCTTTTCTTCGTAACGATACTCGTATTTCTATGGAACGCGCCTCGAGACCCTGCACTAAAGAGAGACATTAGTTGTTCCTCCTTCCTTCTCGCCTAATCTTGATCTTGATCTCCAACGGCCGAGGTACACGAGTAACAATCTATAGCAGTATGTATACTAGAGGTCCCCTATTTCAAGTGTATACGTGTAATGAACGAATCCGGATCTTAAACCGTGTAATATTTAATACACCTATGTAATTTAATTTAGGAATATTTGAACAGTTGAACGTGAATTTATCGTTGTCTCGCTTCTAACATCAAGAGTCGAAAAGAATCCGGATCGAAAAACAAAAACGCATCAATTCCCGGACTCGCACATGCCGAACGGTTCGTGTGTACAAAAATACACGCGCGTCTCTATATCCGGAGAATAGAATGCATAATTTGTAAAACATAAATAAATATGTATTCAAATTGTCGATATTAGGAAAATTTTGTTATATAACAAAATCCCTAAAAAGACAAAAAATTAAATTGTAGACTAGAATACACCCTTAATTCGCAAATACACGGTTCACAGAGTCCGTGTACACGTGTCTCTTCAGTACGCGTACGAAATCACAGACTCTGACACACTTATACGTACATATGTATGGGACAGTTTTTTTCCTTTTAAATAGGACACCGAGAGAACCCTTTTCGGATGGGCGCAGCTCGATCTATTATGCAACCGTCGAATGTATTTAGGTTCTGGTCGTGGCACAAACAAAAACATTCTGCTTCGCCCACACGTGCGCGTATCCGCGAGAAACTTGTTTTTTAGCCGAGGAAAACATGGCCGCTCCGATTACATCGCGATAATATCAACGTATTTAAACAGCTTCACGAAATAATGAAATTAGAAAAGTTTCCACGAAACACGATAACGAAACATCTAGTCATCGTTTGCCATCGACGCGAAAAACTTTTCTAGCGCAACGAAACGAAATGAAATAGAGTCGATGATAGTCCGTGAGCGCGTTCGATTACACGCCGAGACAACTGGCGTTTTCGATTTAATCTCCCGAAAATATGCGCGGAACGATGCAGCGATTCAAAGCGACACGATGCATTTGGCAAAGTTGCACGCATGGCACCTGTCACCACGGGGAACACGGTCTAAACTCGACCGAGTAGCTTCCGTAGTGGCTAAGGTTACGTTTTGTCTTTCCCTCCTCTTTGTTGTTGATCGGTTACTCGCTTTAGAAATCAAGCAGGTCCACCATTCGATGTGTGACGCCCTCACCGTTTTAATGATTTTTGGACATATCATATTGTTAAACATTTTGAACAACTTACATATCAGTGGCGGTCGGCTTTAGTTTCCGAGATATTATCGAAAAACTGCCGGTACCATACACTGAATATTGTCTGTCTGTGCATGCTCGCGAGAAAGTATACGTTAATACAGTGCGACCGCTTGTCTACTGTTTCTTTGAAGAATTCAAAGCGATTCTAGGACATAGAAAGATTCACCGTAAATTTTAATACATTTGATATATTATGAACCTATTGTGTTGGTCTGGGTTAGGTTTGACTTATATTATATAACATTATATGTTATTTTTGGTTTTTGTAAAATTCTTAGGTTTTCTAAATCCTCTAAATCTTTCATAATTCTTAGATTATAGTATCGACAGCTCGTTGCTAATATCTCGGAAACTAAAACCAATCGTCATGAACATGCAAAGGAAAAAGTTGTTCAAAATGTTAAGTTCTATGACATATCTAAAAATCATCAAGATCAGTGGTGGCGTCACACATCGAAAGGTTCATCATCGAACCTAAAGCCCTGACCAACTGCAATAGCGTGTTCTGTCGCAATGTTTTTATTCTAGCACGGAAAAATCGGGAAAATCCCGTCCGCGTTTAAAGGCGCGTTGAAATGAAGACATTCGGAAGGTTGGTTCGTTCGGATGATCGAAAATGAAGAAAAGAATTCGTGGACAATCGAGAAAGCGATCGAAAAACTCGCTCGATATGGCCAGATACGTTTTATTCGGTGGAATTGCATTCACGGTGTACGCGCAACACGGCACTTCTCTCTAGACTCGCACAGTTCTCCTCCTCGAGTTTTCTCTCTATCTGGCACTCACCTCTCTTTCTCACTGCGTGTCACCACTCGTTGTCGATACCGTACACACCGTTGCTACTACGACGGCAATTTTAGCGATCCCTTCGTACTGATATATTCCCTGAATCCCGACCAATATCGTCACACTCACGCTCGCCGTCAGGCTGGGCCGCGCGGCGCCGCGCCCGGACGAGGCCCGTACGCGTTATTAGACAGCATACGCTCGCTCATACTGGCAGCGACGCCATTTGCACGAATCCGCGTCTACGACGGACGACGGCTGATTCTCTGGCACACAGCTGACAAGGGGCGCGCTTACTACCGACCAATTACAAAACGCCGTCGAACGTGGCGCCGTCTGCTAGATGATCCATAAATACAACCACTTTTCGATCCTTGTTTCCGCCTTTTTTCAAATTCCCCCGCTTCCTTCTTCCCACCTCGCGGAATCTTCATTTATGTACTTTTCACCTAAATAGCGATAAGATCAAATTCAATATCACAGATGATATGCATATTACGTTGTTGGACATGAAATGTCTAACGTTGGAATGCAGTCGTTAAAAGGCGTTTTGATCAAGAAATATTGTCACAGTCTTTATAATTGAGGTCCTAGTTTTGAACGTGTATTAGAGATACACGTGTACACCTGTAGCTAATATAGTACGTTATAATACACGGTACACGTGTATCAGGATACAAAGGATAGTACTATATGTATAATCGTGTGTTGGAAGTCACGGGTACATGTTAATATATTTATTCTCTTATTTTTTAACTAATTATAGTATATTTCCCTGTACGTGTACCCGTGACTTTCAATACACGAGTAGCGTAACGGCACCTAATATGGAAAACCACAAAATCTAAAAAAATAAATTAAGAAAAATGAAAGATATTTGTTTATTTATCTCTTTTTTATAAATAAAAGTTCATTGTTTATAGTAAAAACAGTCTTGAAATTTTCTTTATAATTTTCCTAGGTGTTCCATATTAGTAACCATTTTATAAATTTCCCATTATTGACTATTTTAAATGCCACACCCTGTACATTTAGTACTGTCAATAGCAAAACATGTAACAAAAAAATTGGACAACATTTGATACAAAAATTGCCTTCGTGTGTCAATCTAACACGCATAATTTTCTCGCTTTTTCAGGTCCTTTGACGGCTAGATCAGTTTTGTAATTATTACACGACAATTACAACCTCTTCAGAATGCAGCTAAACATGTATTCAGATAAAAGTTGCATTTTTATTACACACAACAATAAAGACAAGATAATAAAAAGATAGGAAGTATAGGAAAGAAAAGCAATAAAGACCATAACGAGACGAAGAAATGTATTGTAATTATATGAAAAAACGTATACGATGTACGGATGGAGTAAATAAATATTAATAAATATGTCATTTTGTTATTTAAAAATGTCGTCGTATACCGAGCATTATTCATTTTCGACGTATAAAATAAATTGTTTTGGATATTATCTTTACGCTATTATGCTAGAACAATACAGTAACAACGTGATGTCATTAATCATTACTCATTACTCTATCATGGTAAAAACCGAACGACGGTTTTTTACCTTCATAGTTACGTTTCTATATTTACAATTACAAATAAACGAAGTGGGTAAATAAAAGCAGAAAACGTGCATCAATAATTGCGCAAGTCACTGCCATGTGGTCATCTCGAAGCAGTCTAAAGGTTGTATTTCATAGGTTAGGAGGTCCATAAAAGTGTAACTATCGTGTTAAGTTGTTTAATTACAGCTTAATCAACGATACCGGCAATAATTAAAAAATTGTTGCATTTGCATTGCATTGTATAAATAGAACATTCATGACCATGAAACAAGAACAGTTAAAGGGTTCGTGGTTGATATGGTGGTTATTTAAATTACTCGGATTTCCAATAACGATACCATGGTTAATATACCATTTTTATGATCTAGTACAATATAAACGGAAGAAAGCTATGCTCAGTGGAAAGGTAACAATTATATAAGAATTACTGTGGTTGAATTTGAAATTTTAATTGCTATTTGAATTTTAGGTTGTAATGATCACTGGGGCTAGCTCAGGATTAGGAGAAGCATTGGCACATGCCTTTTATAATTGTGGTTGCAAAGTGATTTTAGTTTCCAGGAGGAAGGAGCAATTAGAAAGAGTGAAGACTGCTTTAATAGATACTCATCATGTATGCAAGAATTCGTTAATGCACCTTCTTCTCAAACTGATTATATAAAAATCATTACATTGTTCACTCTAATTTTTAGACTATACCAACTCATCCTCCTGTAGTTTTACCATTGGACATAACTAACATTAATTCTTTAAAATCCGAAGTGAAGAAAGTAATTGACATTCATGGAAAAGTTGATATTTTGATTAATAATGCTGGTATTTCCTATAGAGGAGAAGTTGATACAACAAGCGTAGATGTAGACATAAAAGTAATGCTGACAAATTATTTTGCTCAAATTGCACTAGCAAAAGGTAAATAATGAAGTTTTGACCATGGATTTTCATGTATTAAACACATGATTTTGCAGCTGTGTTACCATTTATGATAAAACAACGATATGGTCATATAGTATGTGTGAGCAGTGTGCAAGGGAAAATTGCTATTCCATACAGGTTAGTATATTTAGTGTTTATTTGTACAACACATACGTTATCAGTTAATAATATCAATGTCATTGCATCAGATCTGCATATGCTGCATCTAAACATGCATTGCAAGCATGGTGTGATACTTGCAGGGCAGAGTTAGCTGATCAAAATATAAAAGTTAATGTTATCAGTCCTGGCTATGTACGCACTGCTCTTTCGCTCAATGCTTTAACAGGAAATGGACAAGTCTATGGAGGTAAGTAAAGAAGGCAACGCGATCCACATTAGACAAAAGTATTTATGTGAAACATTGTGTTGCAGTAATGGATAAAACTACAGAAGAAGGATACTCTCCAGAATATGTTGCACAACGCACTCTAAAAGCAATATTGAAAGATGAGAAGGATGTAATTATAGCTCCATTTAGTCCAAAGTTTGCAATATATTTGCGAACTTTATGTCCATCACTTTATTTTTGGATTATGCTCAAACGGGCAAAAAAGCTTAAGGATGACAGATAATATTCAACATTGTATTACAAAATATTTTAAATTACTTTTTGTTATGTTATACTTTGTATCATTTGTACAAAGTACTACACTTCTGTTTCCGAATTAATAATATTTTGCTGCACCATATATTGTACATAGAACAAAACATACAATGTAACAAATTTGTAATATTTATCTGTTGTCACTAATAGATGTAGAATACACAAATGTTTTTGTTTATTTTTTTAAAAATTGGGATCAATCTTGTTGATTAAAATAAACGTAATTATATCCAAACTATAGTTTATTGTTATGCCACTGAATAATGGCATTTGCTTACATTATATGCATTTTAATACTAGAAACGCTTTAATGGAATTAAGATTGAAGCACTTTGAAATGCAATGTATGTGTCATCTATTACTTACAATTTTATACAATACAATACAGAAATCATGTTCTATACAATCAAATTTCCGGATGAAATTGTAAAGGTAATAAATTCTGGGTACGTACAAAATAAATGCTTGAAAATGCATCATGAACAATAAAACCTCTTCAAGTTATAAATGACACATAAACATGAACCTGTCTAACACGCAGTTTAACATGAACCTGTCTAACACGCAGTTCGGTAGAAATGTTGAGAAAATGCTTTTCTCACAATCAATGTTTTAATATGTACCCTCTCGTATATTTCACCTATACGTATAATCACTGTTATATTATGACAAATATTTGGCTAGAAATTGAGACATATAGAATGTTACATATAATGTACAGTGATTGATACGAACTGTGTTGCCATGGCAGGATTATTAACGCTCCTTCCAGTGTAATTTGTTGATATTTCGAGTTTTCATATTAAATTGAAATTGGTCAAATAAAAGTGGATATATCACAAACGCATACTCTCCCACATGACTATAATGAAGTATGTGTTTGCAGTATTGTGTATGTAATTATTACATAAGTAAAAATAATTTCATATTAATTTTTTAACAAACACAAACACATGTAACTTCTTAAATTCTATGTAAAGTATTTTCCATTACTGACTTTTCCCCTTCCATCCTTTTTAATAGTAGAATTAAGCAAAATAAACATCACAAGACACAATTTTTTACATAAATTTTTATATTTTTGTATGTCTTAAAAATGTGTATACAGTTCTTAACGTCTTTAAAGTAGTAAATTTTGTGATGAAGTGGCAGCAATTTGTGCTGTAGATGTTATATAGCTATACAGTAATGGAGGAAGATGTTGCTTAGTTTTCATACATTATTTGAAATCTTCAAAACAGATGTTTGAAATGCATTATATATATTCTTAAACATCTATTAATTATCTAATATATGTACAAATACATGCAAGAATTTATTAATGCACAAATAGACTGCATGTTCTTACGGAAAATTTTCGCAAATTTAATTGGACAATACAATACAGTAAATCGTTAAATCAATCATTATGACGTTTAGTTTTTGATGTTCTGTGTTGTTGTAAATTGCATAATAGAGCTCTTATGTAACTAATGAATGATCTATGTGTTATGCCAATAATCATGTTTGCCAAAAGATGCGATTCAAAATAATGCACCCCAAAGAGTGTTTGAAATGGTTTTTTTTTCGTTATTGTAGGTGAGAAAATCTAGGCAACATTCTGTGTAGTATTTTGTATGTAGTGTATTCTATCTACTTTATTTACATTCTAAAAATATATAATTCTAAATCCAGCTTTGCAGGTATATGGTTGCAATTTTGTATAACTCTAAGAACACTTATATCAGTAGTTGGTTCACTTAAGTGATTGTGTGAATATGATCATGTCTTTCTTTGCATTAAAATTAACTGTGACAATAGAATCAACAAGATGGAGATCATAGAGAAACAATATGGAATTTCCAGAAACATCAAGCTTTACATGGAAAACGTTCTTAAAACAGGCTACATATTTTTTTTCTACACCCTATGACATATTCCCTTTCTTATTGTAAAATTTGTGTCCACCTACTAGATACTGTCAAAACATAAAAAAAGATAAACACTAGACGACAACATATCCTTCATGTGACTCGACAATCTCCATTAATATATGCAAAAACATATCTGTATTTGTTTTTTGTAATTCACAGAGTTCTATACTAGGCCTTATTACGATCATATACAATACATCGTATGGCCTACCTTACTGCTTTTTGCAACATAGTTTCTTTCTTTCAGCAGACATGAATAATTTCATTTAAATGCCTGATATACTCTCCAGGCACTGATGCTAAGTGCACCCAAGGTGATGGTTGTGTGAAGAATTCTCCTTCTTGTATCATCTTTCCTTACAAGGAAGGTTGGGGACGATGGTCCCAAAACAGCTAACAGTTCGACATGGGGTAGTTTACTTGTGTTGGTCTCGACTTGATACTGACAACAAGGATCAAATTGCCACGAAACGGTATAAAGTCCACAAGATATTACAGATATGAAACCTAGTGGACCACAAATATAGGGTCGGTCACCCCATAGCATACCTAGAAGACATAATATACTGTACTTTTCATATACACAATAATATCAATATATTTTGAGTATAAAAAATATAATGTCTGTAAACCTGTGGTTATGGCTGCAAGCCCAAATATCGCTGCTGTCTTATGAAGACAGTTTCCAACTGCTATCCATCTGGAGGTTTCATCACCCAATTTCGATGGTTCAATAACAATTAAATTGCATTCGGATTCAAGTGCTCTTTCTAGCTCGTACTCGAATGTTTCGTGAGCATTTTCATTATCATACACCTCCCTGATGATGGCGACATTAGAGGAATCATCCCTGTGAAAAATTTAAATTTTAGTTTAAACATGCCTCTGTATGCGGTTCATAATTATTAATGTCTAAACATTATTCATGCATTCATTCATTGAATATAGTAACATTCTTATTTTCATTATATGTACACTACTATAAGATTATTTTCCTTATTCTGAAATTACAAAACATTTATATGTATATATATATTTTTAGTGACTCAATTCAACCTATACAATTTTTATCAAAAACTATTTCTTTTATGTGTTATGTAAGATGTTGATTGAAACTAATCAGCATCAGAATTGTTTGAATACAAATACGTTCGTGAAAGAGGAACCAATATTGTTTTCGTCGTTTTAGCGCTCAAGTAGCGTTTTCATTGAATTATTGTGAAATTCGATCAGAAATAAATAAGTTTTAATGATCAAAGGTATAAAATGTAACTGACAGGAGTTTCGAAAATTCGAAGAAAATACTAAATGCAACGAGAAAGCACCATTCATTCCCAATAGAGAGTTATTTCTACTCTTGTATCGAGATGAAAATTTGCTGGTTAGTGAAATATTCATAGACATGTAGCAGAGATTGTAAAAGAATTCTCTTAAATATAAGGGAATAAGTGCGAGGTTATTTTATTTCTAAATGAATATTGTACCATCGTTATGAATTGCGCTGTGTATATTGAAGGTAGTTAGAGACATTATATCTCGTATAGAAAGCCGAAAATAATTTCGCCTACGAACCTGTCACCAGCTTCATCTACCATCTTTACAGACAATCCTCCAAACACTGGAACGCAGGTCTGGATGAACCGGAAGAGAAATCCCGAACATCGAACCGGATACAAATATCAGCTGATTCCATACAAGTTTTCGTATGACTCAAGTTGTACATTTTATTCCAAGTTGGTTCGAAAGTTTGCTTGAGCAAAATCAAGAAATACTTGCAGTTGTTTTTCTTAAAATTTATTTTCAAGAAGCGATTCATTCTTTTTTTAATGTTTCTATCTTCAGCATTTTCGATAAACTCAGCTGGAAGAATATATCTTCGAAAATTTATCACCGTACGAATTGCTTTCATTCAAAAACCAAATGTAAACACAGTAGTACCTGATAGTACTACTATACTACTGTATTAACGTTCATTAGATTAATTGGCATTGCGAAACATTTGAATCGCATTCAAGTATTTAAACATCGTGCCCAGAGCTGGGTCAAATTTTGGAGAAAATATATTTCAAATACTATTTTAGATAATCGGTGTTCTACAATTCAAATAAAATACTATTTTAAATAAACAGTAAAATTTCTGCAAATAAGGATAATTTAAAAAAAAATATATTTTGATAATCTAAAACATAAAATAAAATATTTGAAGTTTGCGTTAAATAGTATTTCAAATATTTCATGACGATGAAAGTAGATTGAGGACCGGGTAATATTAAAATGTAAGAAACCATAATTTAGTCCATATCTTTTACTTATTTTCTATAGAATTACACCTTCCACGGTCGGACCCAATATTGGGACACCTTGTAGATATATCGAATAAAATAGTTTGCAAAACTTTAAAGTCGTTTTTTAAAACAACGCAGTTCATTTGCAATCTATCTTATTTGAGCCTCGTGTTCTTCGTTACGAGTACTATATACGATGCAATGAAAAAAAGTTTGACCGTGAAAATCAAGGTCGAAATTTCTGCCTGGACTTTTTGTTTAGAAATCAATTTTTCAAAGTACACGTACGATTTCAAATAAAATGGACGATTTACTATTTGAAATAGTGTTTTACCCAGCTCTGACCGTGCGCTGAAACAGCGAATGTCGCCACTTAGCGTTTATTAGAACTACTTGATAAGTGAAAACTTGACTAAACATGAATGTAAATAATGTAATTTATTTTGTATACAATTCTGTAATCAAGAATGTAATATATTATAGAAAGGGTTATGGAAATTTATAAAGTGTCCTTTCTTATTGACGTTTCCAGGTTTCGGGCAAGCCGCGAAGAGTGGTTGCAGAGGAATAATCAAAGATGTCGCTCAGAAAAACTCGTCATGCAAGAACGCAAGATATTTCGTTTCATACCTGCTAAACATCCTTCATCAACCACAATTTCGTGTAATTATACACATTTTACCAGATTGTACATTTTTAACGTGCTGTCAACAATTTATTCGAAGCTCAAATACTCCGCGATAAAATGCGCGCGCAATTCAAAGAGGTTCACGCAGCGAGGCTCATAAGAATTTTCTATTTACAATCCTTATTGGTCATTGGAGGGGGAAGGTCTCGCTGGCGGTGTCTCGAATTCGAATTCTTCATTTGCAGGATTCGAAAGATTCGGGAGTTTTGTACTAATTAAGAGATAGGTGAAAAGGGATAATAGGACAGAATGTCAGAGTTACACATACGAAAGCATCACCATGCACAGCATCTTACATTAAAAACCATTAAATCGTAATTGTTAATGTTTACGGACTAACTTGAATGTTAAATGTATGATAGATACGGGGTCGTATAAAAGTTCGGACTGCACTTGAATGTTAAATGTATGATAGATACAGGGTCGTATATAATATTTATATGTTTGAGTCTTAATAACCCTATATTATCAATAACTTTTTCGTGTGTTTGTAAATCAGTTAAGCAGTCAACTAGTTAATGTTTAGTAAAAGTTTGTCAATGAAAAAGAGATTTGTTGAGACTTTTAACTTTTGTTTCGAACGTTGTTTTTTTTAACAATACTGTACTTAATCGTGTTTCTTTTTTACTTAAGGGGGTATTCAAGTCTACAATTTCATTTTTTAGGCATTTTTAAGGATTAAAAAAAATACAAGTTTTTTAATATCGAAATTGTATATACATATTTATTTATATTTTACGAATGTTCATAATTTTTTTCATGTGAAAATAGTAAAAACTGACTGAATTATATGTCATTGAACAAGGTTCCTTTAAAAAACAGGCTGACACGATTCCGATCATTCTGCTTATTTGAAATGAAGAAATCAAAAGAAATCAAAAAACTAGCGTTCTAATCATTCAAGCCATAAATGAGCTGAATGTCGTGAAAAATAATATTGTCCAAGCTAGTGCAAAGAGTAATCGGACCACTGTGCGGCGGCGCTGCGTGTATCGTCGGAGAAAGGGACTAGTTGCTGAACGGCGTAGTCCTATGCCTGGGCGTTCGTGCTGCGGTCGATCGAGCAAGAGTGAGCACCAGTGTTCAGCAGACGGGTGTGTATTCCCCTCGAAATGTTTCCCCCTCTACCACGAAATCTGTCTCGATTCTCTTCGTAGTGGGAATAATCTGACGTCACGTATCCCCTCGTTCCAATGAAATGTGCCTCGTGCAGAGAGTCGCGAGAGGGGAATCTTATGGTAGAGAGGGAAGCGGTACAGACTATACGCTGGCAACGCTGGTGAGCGCTGCGGACGGCATAGAGGCCGAGTTAAACGGGCCAGATCGCAGATGGACGTTCGCGGGAGCGTTCTGTCATGGAGAGCGCGACGCGACGTGTCGTTAAGTGTGCCCGAGTGTCGTCGTTGTGCTCGTGGTCGTTGTCGTAGTCGCCGCGTGTGTAGCGTATCGGGTCGCGTCGTGGGATCATCGTAGTGACAGTCGACAGAGCGAGAGAAAGAGAGAAGGAGTGAGAGAGATCGAGAACGAAAGAGAGACAGGCGGATCGTGGTGCTCGTGGTGCTACTATCGATACATCGTGAACTGTGCCAGCCGAATAATTACATCGGACCCATCTCTCTGGATCCTGAGGTCGATCCCCAAGTGAGGGAGTGAGAGAGAGAAAGAAAGAAAGAAAGAAAGAAAGAAAGAAAGAAAGGAGAACCGTGGTCCTACATCGATCGACCAATCGGACGCACGTGCGTTCGACGTTCGGATTCGTCAAATAATCGATCGATAGACGAGAACGGTGCAGTGACACGTTAATCACAGGAGTGTATACATATCTCTCTCTCTCTCTCTCGATCGTATAGATCCCATGTGTGTTGGAGTGTCGTGTTCGATCCACGTGCTGTTTGGGACACGGTGCAAAGGTTGTCAATAAGACGGAGAGAAGGACAGACAGATAGGACCGTAAGGGAAACGAGGACAGGGGAAAAGTTCACACCTGCCTGTTGGACATCGGAACGGAACGTTTCGGATTCGCGTCGACGATAGCGGTACTACACGCGCGTGTTTCCGGTCAGCGTGACACAAACGCATTTGTAAACACGGTACGACGCACTCGGCTCTCGTGTATTACAAAATTGTGTTGAGAAAGGCCGTCCCGTGCTGCTCGCGTCCGTACAGTGTATGTAAACAAAACCTGAGGCCGGCGCTCGAGTGTCTCCAATATCATCAGACGCAACACGCTCGAGGGGGGAATCAACGGAGATCTTGCGGGCCTGATAAATCACGGGATTGATCGGGTGTGACGGAACAAGGAACGACCGGCTTGGAAGTGTGATCCACGCACCGAACGAGAATACGAAATCCTGTTAACTCGATCCGTTAACGTAACGGGCACGGAATAGTGGCTCTGTACGGGAACTGCTCTGTGGCGCGTACTAACATACAGGCCGGGTATCGACGAACCGGACGGAATCGCGCGTAAACTGAAATCGGGTTGCCCGGTGACGCGCGTCGTTCATAATACAACCTTGGTCCTCGAGAACGAGACGAGACAAGAACGGAAGAGGAATCGCGAACGGAATCGTGTTCCGCTGGGGGTTAAGGTTGCAGGTTTCGCGAGGTCATCCACAGAGGGAGGTGTGTGGGGGTGGGGGCGGGTCGTGAAGGAAAGAAAGAAGGGGAGAGGGAGAAAAGAGGTGAACGATGCTGTCCGGCCGTCGCGGTTAATTCGCACGTGTCGCGATGTCGGCCGGCACGGCGGGCGTCCGTGGCACCGGCGCCGAGTGCAGGAAGTTCGCGCCGAACATATTCAACAAGAGCAAGTGCAGCAGCTGCTTCAAGCAGAAGGAGGAGCACAGCGCGGAGGCTCTGGAATGCAACAGGGTGAGTTTTGCTTGATGGACTCTGACCGTCTCTCTCTTTCGTGCGCGGCGTGCGTGCGTGCGACTCCGTTTTCCCTCTCGCTCGACCCCGTGATTCCGCGCATGCTCCGTCTCCGTCTCGCAGACGGGATCGCGCGCACCTATACGCCGCGCTCTCACGCGGTTGCGTAGCCGGTCCATCGCGACCGGGCATTATTTTCTCTTTGTTGCTCGTCCCTCGAATTCCTTGGCCGCGCTACCCGGGATCAGGACCGGGACCGCGACCGAGCTTCGGGAAGGACGAAGGTCCTGTCGGGGAGGGACATGCTATGTTATGTAAGACGAGCGTGTTACCGGTGAACGCGATTAGTCCACGCATGCGCGGTCGCGTTCACGCACGATCGACGCGGGCTCTACGCGATTTTCAAACGCTTCGCGCGTTCACGATCTATCGCGCGGGAATCGATTTTGCGAATTTCTTGTTCTTCGTATCGTGATCTCGATAACGAATCCCCTTATTATCGGTTGCGGGAAAAGCGATATGATTTGCACGATAGAAGATATACAGTGGCTCGCGAAAGTATTCGAACGCCATTTATACCAAAATAACTTTTTTTAAATTGGACCAAACGACTTGACTCTTTCTTGTACAATTAGAAGCATTGATTTACTAAATGACGATTTTGGAAAAAATTGCAATTGGTAGAGATTACTTGAAAATATGAAAATGGCATCGAAAGATGTAAGAATCAGTGGACTAAATCTGATTAAAATCCGTGAAAAATTGCGATTTTCACCACTTTCAACCGTTTGTAGCCTGTGCGACGTTAATTACGGAGTTATTTTAACTCCAAAACCAAGCATTTCTTCCGATCTGAAATATTTTCATTCTATATTCATTATATTTTGAATAATGGTACAACAATTTTGTGTAGTGCCTCAGAGTCGCCAACCGAATGCTAAGTGTTCGTAATAATAACGCTTAAGATAACCGACTACTGGCCTTAAATGGCTGACTACTGGTACAATTACTCTACTCAATTCAATCAATATGCATGTTGCTTTTTAAAAAGAAGTTGTATTCACATTCGTCGACTGATGAAACAACTACAAAGGTTTACTTTTGCAGCTCGTTTCGTTAAAGTACTTTATAGTAGGTCGATGATGATATTACAGTGCCCTTGTCAATTTCAAATTCAAATTTTAAGCGAATTTTATCATTTTTTGTTCGGAATGCAGCTCAAAATACTGCTTTCGCGCTTGGGAGGCATAAATACCGACCGGGGAGCGTTTAAGAAAAAAGAACAGAGAGTTGTTTGCCGTTTCCTTTCTTCCCCCGTGGTTTTTATTTACAACAGGGCCGGTCGAGCAGGCCGATGAGCAAAATTGCCTCGTAAAAGGCAGGGGGGTGTAAAATAAAAGCGTTAAAAATCAATTCACGCTGCGTATCGTACGGTACTGCCGTATGGCAACTCGGGAACATATATGTGTATGTTAATATCGCGAAACGGTACGCCGTTTAAAGTCCGACCGATAAGTCGATATTGTTCCCTTTGTTTTCACCGACGTTGATTTTCTAGCATTTTCTCGATTTTTCGAGATCGTTACGCGTGTTTTCTTCTTCGCCTGTGCTAGAATAAAGTTGATTGTCTGACTCTTTGCGTCTGGTGTTTGTATTAGCGTTATTACTATACATAGGATTTATTTATTTTGCAATTCTCTGAGTAATAAATATTACACCAGTATTCCCCTGGGGTAAACACTGAGAAACGTCGCAACTTGCGTATTCTGTTATCAATATTTAACCTTTACGAAACGTATGAATCAGTCCCATGCTAGTGCATCATCGGGCTGGGCTCGGGATAAACTAATCGCACGCATTCGTGAACAGAATTTCGTAATTGGAGAAGATAAAGTTTCAATGTTAATACATTCGTCGGGCAAAGTTTACAAGACATGGTATGACAACGTTGGTATTCAGTCCAACTGGAATTTTTTTGGAATTGAGTCCTAAACAGTGTAGAAATAGAAGATCTTTATCATTCTGCAAGCATGTAAGTTTGAATCAACAAGAAAACCTTGTTTATCGGAGGATTAGTGTAAAAGATTTTAAAATTTTTTTTAAAAATACCTTCATGAATAATCGTCATTAGCCTGCGAATTTTATGCATATTTGACAAAAATGAGTACCTGTAATTTGAAACAACGAAACGATTGAAATACCTGCTCAAATTATTATTCGTAAAAAGAAATTTCTAAGTCACTCTTGTTTTTAGCAACAAACGCAGACAATTTTTACTTTGCATATACACTCGTAGTCTAATCATCATACATAAATCATGAGACTCGTCCCATGGCTACTGATCTTGCGAACCCAACGCGCGATATCCGAGCAGCGTGTCCAGTATTTCATCGAGCCCTTGTATTTCCGGTACCCAAAATCACTGGTTTCACGATCTTATTCGTCTTCGGAGCGGTCACGATCCCGTAAGTCACGTTTTATCGCGGGAGGGTTACGAAAACGGGCGAAAGTCATATCTCGTTGGATTTTTTCTTCCTGTGGGGCAGGGGCGAATTCGTGAGGGCACAATGGGACATGTTCCCCGTGGTTTGCGCCGTTGCAAATTTCGGAATGTCGGCAGCCTTGCGACCTGTTCTCGGTGCATTCCAGCCGTCTTCTCCCAGCACCCCTACAACAGGGCCCTTTCGAGAGTTGTTGGCTTGTCGGCTTTCGCCTGGATGCGGTATCTCTGTATCGGTTTATTCTCCTCCCCCCCCTCTCTCTCTCTGCGTCTCTCGCTCCGTCCGGCTCTTCACCGTTGTGTGTCCCCTCTTTTCTCTCTCTCCTCTCCTCTCCTCCTTCTCTCTTCAACACCGCAGTCCCCCATATAACCACAAATAACGAACGCATACGCAATCCAACCTTTCTTTACTCCTCAGTCGCACGGTTCTTCGTCTCTTGGCTCGTAATTTGACGAGGAGAGCCTCGAATCGAAGGAATTTGACCTTTTGCAATCTTTCTCGCGGCCCTCTCCCGCGATCGTTTCTACGCTTAGGCGATCGCTCTCGCGGAAGTTGTGCTCGGGATCGCCGCGAAACGCATGAAACGGCCGCACGGCTCGATTTTATCCGCGTTTAGGACTCTCTCTCCCTGAGAGAGAGAGAGCATTGTTGGACCTCGGCTGCCCGCCGGCGTCGATTACGGAGCGGAAACGCGGCCGCGATACACTCCGACTCTCCTCGATCTCGGTTTCTCCGGGGGAAGTAACGACCACGTTCGATACGTTCTTCCTAGAGACCAGCCGTGGCCGCATATAGCCCTCTGGGGCACCGGTTTGACTCCGTCGAAAGCGAGAGCTACGAAGGCACGCCCACTCGGCCCACTCCGCACAGGAAGAGTAGATACAGGGGTAGAAATAATGGAAACAGTACTTAGAAATCGTGCCATGTATTTATAAGATTACTATGCTTGAAATTGTACATGAATCATACGCGGCACGCCGATTGTCAGCCATTTCGAAACCAAGCATTCACTTTAATAAATCCACATTGGAGATTAAGGTCGGATCAAAGTCTAATGATAAGAGAGACTGGATGTTTAAGGGGTGTTGTTAGGGGGGTTGCGTTAAAATGGCGTATGACAAAGAACGATCGCGTTCGGATTGCGCGATCTACAGATGCTGCTTGACGCTCGACAATCGTCTACTATGCACGGAAGTAACCACGTTCTAACCTCCGTTGCAATGTAAATCAGTAACCGATCCGAGCTTTTCCTTATAACCCGAGTACTTGTGTAACGAATAAATATATTCCATATAGTAAACACCGTCCCAATAACTACGTACATACACAACAGGTGTAAAATGAGCTTAAATGTTTCCCACTTCTCTACATTTTGGATTTCTCTCATATTATTGACCTGGAAGAGTCGCTCTGCAGGAATATTCAGAGGTCTCCGAGATTGCTCTCTAGGGTACCGTCTTCACTCGGCCGAAAGTGAGAACTACGGCCACAGACACTCGGGCCACTGCTCACAGGAAGAGCGAGATAAAGGGGTTGAAATTGTGGAAACAGTACTTACAAATCGTGCGTTGTATTCAGAAGATTACCACTCGTGAAAATCCACATGAATGATATACGCTCTATGATGGCTATCAGCTATTTCGAAATCAAGCATTCGCAGTATTAAATGCAGAGCAAAGTCAGATGAAAATCTCCTATTTCTCTGTATTCTGCATTTTTAGGGGATCATTGCTTTGTATTTCTCTAAATATATTCTGCGTTGCTCCGATATTATTTACCTGGAAGTTTTACTTTGGAGGCCATCCGAAGTAGTTCGCAAAGATTTGCCGTTGATTGAATGACGATGCATCGTTCACGGGGGGATTTAACGTCCGTTCTCGGCTCTTTGGATCGCTTAACGGGGACCGAGGCCATTTGACCTCTGTATCACGATGTCGGTTAATTACAATTTTCGCGCAGCCCGGCTCCTTGGTGAACGCGATTCCTCTTTAATTCCTGTAATCAGCGGATTCCCGGTTCGGCTGCGTTCCGCGGTGCACTGTGAGAAAGTGATCAAAAGTAGCTACGCGCTCTCTCGAGAGCACAATCAAACGAGAAGACGATCGATAAAATCCTCTCCTGTGCGTATACACGTTGTTTCTGGCCCGTCTCGAGAGGGGAGGGAAGAAGTCAGGCCCCTGGGGGCCATGTTGTGCCTGACCAGCCATTATCGGTCCGCAGCTCCGTATTTTCTATACGATTACTTCTTCGTGAGCGCCTCGGTAAGTGGCCTTCGAGAAATAATTTCCTGGGCCGACCAAGAGCATCCAAGAAGGCCGAGGGTTCGATGGTGGGGAACCCGAGGGGGGCTCTCTCCGAGGGAGCCCCTGAAATTTTGATCCGGTGAAACGATCTCGAGATGCCTTACGGTACAGTCCGCTTGGCGAACACGTTCTTCGCGAGCCTTTGAGATGCGCGTACGTGTTTTCGCTGTCGATTACAAGGCTGCGCGTTCTGATCACGCGACTCGACGAATCCTTCACTGCCAGCCGATCCAGCCGAGCATACGTCTCAATTTTCAAACTCGTCGGGACGATGGTTTATGCTCTGCATTCGTTTCTGGTCGGCATCGCGCAGTGTTAGGCTTAGGGGATGATAGAAGGCGGTTCCTCCGCGTTAAGACGCTCTGGTATTCAGATTTTGGTCTTTCAGGATCACGAAGTTGGCTGCTCAACATTCGTTAACATGATCACGTTCAACTATCCTCTTTAACTCTTATATTCTTCTTCAAACGATCTCATGGTAGTCAGGGTTTTAAATACATTCAAATTCTTATGTATGAATTTTTCTTTCACCTTTTTTCAGATCTACTACTTCAAGATCAACGTTACTTATAGGACACTATACTATACAAGATCACTTATAGGACATTGTTAAACTCGTTTTTGTTTAATAAATTATTAACAACCTTTAGGTTTGATGAAATCTCCGAGTTCTAGAGTCAATACTTGGAACGCAAAGAGCTAGCTGGAACGTATGTAACCATTAAATTGCGGATCTTGGAAACTGGAGTAGAATAAGAATTTACTTTCTTTTTGAATACTTTCTTAAAATTTCTTCTATACACGTTTCTGTCATAAATGCATAAAATCCGCAGTCTAATTAATTATGAACCAAGACGAACCTCTCTCCCATCGTCCACGGGTTAAAGGCAAACTCTGACATGTGTGCTTCATCCTAGACAGAAGTGAATACTAAAGCATTCGTTGAGAAGCATTATGGTAAACGATAAATCTCTTGGCTCGCTCTCAGAGCATTTCATTCTGCCCACACGTGGCCAGCATGTGCGCTCTCTAGAATCACTGTTTATATACAATATTCACGGGCTAAGTGCTTGCTGTTTGCCACCGATAGGACGTCTAAAATGTCTAGCAAATGTGCACCTCGATGAAATTCAACTGATACACAAGCGTAGAGAGAAGCGATCGGCAAAGCCCATCAGACTTTATCTGATAGCTTCGCGAGGGAACCGAGTATGGATTCTTTTCGATCACACCTCGTATAAAAGTATGAAAGCTCTCCGCCTCCGGTATGGTTACCCGTGGCGATGAACGAGGTGTTGCTGCAATTTCTTCCCCACCCCGTACGTGTTCGCGAGTTCGAGTCGACTTCCGCAGGTTATAATTTAACGACGTCGCGTCGTCGAAAAGGGGCGAGGGCCTTTTCGAGAGGCGCGAAGGAAGTATCAAGATCGGCGAGGCGATACGTCATACGCACACCATCACGGATAACAGTACTTTGCTTATGGCCGGCGTCGTAAGCAAAGTAAATATATGCGGCTAACAATGGACAGGTTACGGTTGACCGGTCGGTGGAAGTATTGTCCAAGGGAAGAGGGCTCGCGAACCAACCAACGGAGAGACTAAAATTGCCCGTTCGCGCTTCGACGAGCCCAAAATTCTTGCTGCGACAACCTTCTGCATACTGATACCCTTTAAAGCGACACCCTGGCGAGCGTCGGGGCCGAGATTCCATGTGAACGACGCCTTAAGGGGAGTCGGACTTTGATTTTAATGAGAAATTTCGAATTTCGAGTTTTTAGCTACCTTTTTTCCCCGCGTATTCTCAGGTTTAATTTAAGACCAAGATCGCTCATTTCCTAGTAATCAGGAATTTTTCCTCGATGACTAGTCTGTGGATCTGTATGAAAATTAAACTTGTCTGCATCAATAGCTAGAAAAAGAAGACACATTCTCTTTTTTCCTTGAATGACCCTAGTAAATTGAAAATAATATATCAACGTTCTTAAGGACGCGCAGTGGCTCAGCGGATAGAGCGCGTGCTAGCGCAGGGCCCCATTTTTAACGATTTCCAGTGACCTGCGGCAAATATTCAAAGAAACGCTAGGACGCGCAAAAGAAAAAAGAATCCAGGAGGAGGGGGCACCTGAAGCGGCGATAGCTGGAATTGATTTATGGATTTGTGAAAAACACATGAGAGCATGATTGGAGAGTCAACTTCAATAAACAGCGTTTCACGATTACGGTTGCATATTAATTTCAATATATTTCTATCACGCGCGACTACAAACAATGTGGTCGTGAGTCCAAACCCACCACCGTCACCTCTGGAAATATTCTTCTATGTGATATTATACTGCGTGGTTGACCATGGTGGTTCGGAACCCACCGTAATAAACAGTAGGTCCCGCTGAAAAGTAGGCTGAAATAGGCTGAAAATTGGCGCTAGGTGAGAGTGGAAGAAGGGGGAGAATGGTAAAATGGATTTGAAATCCTGACGGGACCAAATATCAGTATCTACCTATATATGTGGGATCAGGACCTCCCAGACCAAATACTGTATGGAGATTAGGAAAAGTAGGAGGGTTCCGTGGGTGTGTGTAAGAGTTGATCAGCTACAACCGCGAGGGTCCCGGGTTCCATTCCCGGCGCGGAATTCCTCATTTTTCCTAAGATCCTACATACATGAACGTTCTTAAATTCTGTTATTTTATCTACGCGAAGTAGTTGAAGATTCCTTTAACATTGTTCTCTCAGGAAGACTATTCAAATGACCCCTATTATATCTCCTTCCGTCATTGAAAGTGCTAGGACATCTGGTATGGAAATCAGGATCGCAGGCCTAGTTTCCATCGTGGGCATAAATTCGCATCGAGTTAGGGTCACCTAGCACAAGATCAGCAACTCGGCGCGAAGCTCGAGGACTCCGCGTCCTTCGAGGCGCAACGCCGTCGAATCTCGCCAACTCAAAACCGACTTCTCACCATAGTTGCACAGAGTGACGAAGTAGCTACGATCGGCGTCGTCGTAGCTGTGCCAAGGGTTTCCTTCGGCCTCTATCTTTCTCCCACGGGGCGAAGGGTCCGTGTCCGCTTGGAAACGCGCGTGGCCATTTCTTCCTCGTCGGACACAACAACGCGCGCGCGGGGGGCAGGCATTTGTGGGTTTTTGCGATGTCGTGTTGCACGACACGACCTTTCTGTGAAGCGGGGCCCCCGATAACGATCTCTATTGCCTGTCCGTAAGATCATCAATAATTTGTCGTGACCACGGCGAAAACAACGGTTCTTTTTTTCACGCGATATTTATGCCCAGCTGGCACGCAGGTCGTCGAGTTGCCGACGATGCGACGTCGCGCACAGTGTCCGCCTCTGTACAGATAATCATCGAATTATAAATTGGTCCCGAGCGAACCGTTCAACCGTTGTCGAGCGTCCCGTGACACGGTGTGTCTTTGCGCGTCTCTACCGAGTAATTGCGAAGAAAAACACACTGTCCCGCAGCTGTCCTCCGGCGCGACGTCCGCCCGGTACCTTCTCGTGCCCCGGGACCCAACGGGTCTAGGATTCGATTCCGATAGATTTGTCACGGAGGGGACGCTGCTAGGCTAGAGGCTCTCCGGTCAGAGAGAAATCATAAACGGTTGGAACGAGAGAAGAAACGGAGGAGGCGACGTCCAGGTAAGTCGCCCGGACGCTCTCCTTCGGGGACTACGCAGAAGCCGCGTTACCGGGAACCAAGGAGTTCTCGTTAAGAGGAACACCGTAAATGTAAAGTCGACTCTCTGGTATAGATCGTTCATTGACGGAGACGCGTCTGGATCTGAGAAACAGGCAGAGACCGTGCTAGGCCATTCAGGCCTTTTATTTACCATTGAGGAACGGCTGTTTCGCGATCGAAAACATTCCCGTCCCCATTCCTTTCACTCCAAACTTCATCGGAGCCCTCGGTCTTAATTGTACACAGCTCCGATGTGTATCTGTGTGGTACCTGTTAATTGTTCGCGGAATCGATCGACGAAACTCTGATACCGAGGTGAAAAACGGTGAAAGGTGGCGTTGTGTGTTCTTGAAGGAATTTTTCTTTCATCCGGGGCCTCGATAACGAGAATCGACGAGAATCCTCGGCTACGGGCCGGAGGCGATCGACGATCGCGTTTTCAATGAAGTCCTTATAAAGGAAAGGAGCGTGGCTGGCTTCTATGGCGAAACTGACCGACGCAACGCGGACGCACGACGAGGAAAAACCTTCGGTTCGAAGGAAAGCAGAAGCGGTTGGGGCCAGTCCGGTCGACTGGCTTCCCAGATTCGATTAATCGCCGCAGGCCTATCGGGGTCCGAGGATGAATGCACCGCAAGCCAGGCCACCGACGGTGCTCTCCTCCATTCACTAGGAACACGACGCCGATCGAGCTTTCGTTGAGAGCTGTTACGATCGTTGTTGCTTCGGCTACCGGGCGTCTTTCTCCTTCTGTTCCTGCCTACCTGCGCTCTGCCTGCCTGACTACCTGCGTACGGTATACCGTTACAACTGGATATGCCTCGGCTTCGCGATTTTCTGCGCCGGTCTTTTTGCAATCGCGTCTCAACTTCGTCCCGGGGCACCGAGATCGAGATCAACGATTCATAACGATCCGACGACTGCCGCGACCGGTACTGATCGCGCTCCAAAACACGACACTCGAAATTATCACCAGGTCGAGGCGTAAATCTTCCTGCTAGTTCCATAAAGCTCTTCCTCCATCTCCTACTGCGATGTTTATCCCTGCCTTTTATTGCTTTGCTGGTTAGATCGTGTCGTACCAACAACGTAGGTGTGGGATGTATCTGTTTGTGTCTACAACGCTTTAGATGCATTTGGTATGTATTGTTACAGCAATCCTGTAAACGGCTTAAAGATGCTTGGAATTTGTGCATGGTTTTTATAAATTGAATTAATTGGACAAAAATTACGAATGTAACTCGACATCTTAAATTCTGATTAACACAAATGTATTCGCTGCATGGATTTCTGGGATGGTCTAATGTAATGCAAAAATTTAAATTCTAAATTACTGTGTCTTCTTCCGGATGTACACATTCTATATATGGCGGTACAGAAAGCTCGATTAACATTTACGTGGAAGAACGAATGAGAACGTACTCCAAAAGTTAACTTTGACAAATCTTGACTTTCGCTAAGGAGGACGAGTTATCTCGACTCCACTATGTCGAAGAAACGACGCTATGGACGAGATACTTCGTGTATCTTTATTATTGATATGAAGTGTTTTATTTGTACATAATTTGGTGATATATATTTTTTAAAAGACGACACATTTTGTTGTTGGATGAGATTGCTTTGCGTGGGTTGCATTTTTGTATATTAGATCTACCTCGTTTACAATCATCCCTCTTGCAGTGCTCGAATGATATATTGGCACACTAATACAAAAGTAATGTTGATAGGCGAGCTATTTGACGTATATGGAGTATTTTATATTTATCATTTTTAACCCTCCGTCGGGCGCAACTGATCCCACAGGCACAGCCAAACAGTGTCGCCAGATCGCTGAAATCGTGGGGAATACAATTTACCACCTCTCTGATCACCAGAGTAATATGTGACACGTTGCGCGGCACGTCACGTGACCAATCTACTACGGTCTTAGTGGGGGGCATTGGAGTGTGCGCAGGAGTGGAATGGGATAGTGGAAGGAGAAAAGGAGGAGAGGGAAATCAACCCAGTTTTGGGTTGATCTGGCGACACTGCAGCCAAATGCGTCCGATCCTGTTCATACTCACATTGCGCCTGACCAAGGGTTACGCACCTTGCACAAACGATGACATGTCATAAAAATCGATTACTTCTGTCAAACGTTCAAATAAAACACTTCATATCAATAATACAGATACACGAGATATCTCGTTTTGTTGCATTGTACGGCGACATCATGGTGACGAGATATCACGGACCACCTTTGACAAATCTAGAGCAAGAAATCTAAAAAAAAACGTGCATGCATTGACATTTAATTGGAGGAACGAATGGAAATTACACTTTATAAAAGTGATAAATGAACTTTGACAAATCCTGATGAAGTTACCCAGTTTCCGCAAGGCGAGAAAAGTGGCAGGGATTGGAGGTTCCGTTGCGAGGTTCTCTCGTGACGGAGCTCAATCATTGGCTATCAATGGGCTTCCCACGGCCGAAGGGAGGAAGCCGTGCAAGAGGGAAGAAGAAGAAGAAAAAGAGGAAGAGGGCTGGGTCTCGCGATCGACAGCGATCACAAATTATCCAGCAGGTCCGTGGAGCGCCCCCGATCGGTAGGCACTATCTCATAGAGTGGCCGACCTGTGTTTAGCCTATCACGAAGTGGATGTCCTTGTCGTGACCGTGAGGCTAATTGCCGGTGGTCAGCGCCGGTGGAGAAGGAACAGAGAGTTGGCGGAGGATAAATAGCAGCGGCGTTGGTGACGACGCACGGGCAGAAGGCGAAATATCACGGTGATTCCACGAGGGAGAGGATATGTCGCTTGAGACCCGGCTGCTTTTATTTTCCGCCGTGGTCTCTCTCTCTCGGGGCCATCCATCATCCGCGGGTCCTACGAAAGGACGTCTCGCTACGGTCGCAGACGTGCGATCGCTTATGAGTCTCCTCGAAAAGATGGATGACTCCGCCGAGCGGGTGTCTGCCTTTTTTTTTTATTTTCTTTTTCGCTTTCGAGTTCTACGCCGGATCCCCCCGTGCATTTTTCTAAATCGACCGGAAAGAGGGGCACCCGAGGAGGAGGACTCGTCCATCGTCGTAAAATACGTTTCCTGGCGCAGATGGGTGTTAAATTGGACCGATCTGGTCGCTCGGTTTATCGGCAAAAAATCATCTCCCCTCGAGCACCGGATTTCTACGGTCGTCGATGTCCACCGTTTCCGAAGTGTCGCTCATGCGAGGTATGCACGCGACACGATCCATAACGATCGTGTCCGTCAATGATTCGTAGTCGTTATAGTCAACGGTCTAATGATGCAATTTATCAGCTGGGTTTCCGCGTCTGGACACACGATGCGCTGGAAACGCTTATTGCGACGTTCTCGTTGGAAATGATGCCTAAAACGGAGGAACGTGTACGCTATTGTATTGTTATATAACAGGGTGTCCCAAAAATAGTGAAAATCCTTGAAAGGGGCGGTCCCTCAGGTTATTTAAAATATCTTTTTCCTTAGCGAAAATTTCCACCTCGGCTTTGTTAAGGAATTATTATCGAAAAATACGAACCAATCACAGCGCGGCTATAGCGAACGGGTTCGTGCTCGGCGATAGGTTCTGTTGAGCGTGACGTTACCGTTGGTCGAGTCAGAATCTGTCTGCTGTAGCCGCGCTCTGATTGGTCCGTGTTTTTCGTTAATAACTCCTTAACAAAGCCAAGAAGGCCATTTTTTGCAAAGGACAAAGTTACTTTAAATAACCTCAGGAATTGCCCATTTCAAGGATTTTCATTATTTTTGGGACATCCTGTATAATCATCTGGATCCGTTCCTATAGAATCTTAGCTTCAGTCTCATATTTACGAGTACAGCTCATGCATTTTTTATTAGAAATCTGATACGAGATTTATTAAAACATTGCAAAACGATACAGGTACAAAACAAAGATTATACACATACAAAGGTAAACAATAGAACAAAAGGAAGAAATGTACTCGTTTTGTATTTCTAAATAGTTATGAAAGCATACGTTATCTGAATCGTGTAAGCCAGGGATGGGCATTTTTGTCTCAATTGGGACAAAACCGTTCCCACCATAGCGCCCACTGTCCCTCACCATCATCCGCCGTTACCATAGAGGAAAGAAGTGCTTCGCTCGTTGCGAACAGTGCGCAGGCCTCGCGCATGAAAGAGAGGTTGGTGGGAGAAGCAGGTGTTTGAGGGGCTCCACCCGTGCCCATGTCTGGTGTAAGGTATTTTTGTAATCGCAACAGAAATTAGTAACTAGGACAAATTACTCTGTATCATACAATGATTACGATTTAAAAAGTGCTATCTAGACTATCAAAGAATTTCGAAGGAGACAGATCGGATGTAAAGAATGAAAATCTATTTAACAGACTACTTTTTACTTGGCCAGAATGGTTCGTTCTATGTTATCTACTCTGCAATTACAAGTGATGTACGTAGGCAGTAACTTTTCCTACCTCGCGATAAATAAGTTAATTAATAAATTACGCTGGGACGGGAACAAATGACCGAGATCGCGGGACGGCATCGCTCGAGACAACACGAGCGAACAATTACAAGAGGCGCGTGAGGGGCGGCGGGTCGAATTCGCCGTGTTTTGCATCGATACCGGTTCCCCGTGAGGTATCTCGCGATTAACGCGTTCTTTACGACGGTGCATGCGTCCGCGGAACACGTGCGCCACGAGAAATAATCGTACATTTATGCCCGGCCGCGATTGGATAACTCATCAGGCAGAAACCGACCGCGCGGCGCTACTATAAGCGCTTCCCCGAGCCGATTTATAGGTCGATGAAGTTCGATCGGCCCGCGCACCGGGTGATTATCTGTAATCGAACGGGCATAACGTAGTGCCAGATCTCGTTTTCTCGATACCACCTCGTTTCCTTTCTCTCTCTTTCATTTCTCCACGGCCTTTTCTCTTCCTCTATTTTCTATCATCCCTTTCGCAAATGTGTTCTCTATTGCAACGCACCAGAACGAATTTCTTCAGAAAGCTAAATATTTTTCATCTGCTACATTCATTCAGCAGTAGTATGTGCACAATTTGTTGTGCACTTTTTATTTAAGTTTAAATACAAAAATAAGACTGAAGGGAAACGCAGGAGTATTTAAAGAGAAACGGACTTAGTCAAGAAGGTGTGGAACAAATGAGGAGGGAAGGAGTGGGAGAGGACATGGGAGAGAGATTAAAAGCAAGAGATGTAGAGGTACAACAACGGGAACAATATAACAGAATAGTGGAATCGAGGTATAACCCCAGACACATCAGAATGACAGGACTACCGGAATACCCGAAAAAAGAGGGAACAGAGGGGAGTCAACAGCGAATAGCAAGAGCAAGATGCGGAAATTTGGAATGATGGAACAGATATTGGGGAAAGTAGGAAGGAAGTGAGGATATTAATTTTGTCTAGTGTCTAGTGTCTACGTTACAACATAACAGACTTTCACGTTTTCCGGTACCACATCTACAAATTTAGTTCTCAGTTGATTCCCTTTCTACCCTTTTCCTGGACTGTTTACACTCGTGTGTTCCTGAAGCTAGGAGTCTTTGAACGGATTCCAGACAGAAAATGTAAACCCGGAGCAGATCTTGTGTTTAGAACTCTGCTGTTTGGGATCTCGGGAACAGTTGTCCTGTGAGTCGAGTCTGTACCGGAAACAAGAGGGACTGTATGGTCTGAATTGTTGTTGCATGGCCAGTTGTTATGTCTGTTCCCCATCAAGCGAAAGTAAGAAAATGTTTCGCAAGTTAATAGAAACAATGAACTTCGGTAGAGGAAAATTCAATATACAGGGTGTCCCACACAAATGGGAACACCTAAATATCTGTTGTATTTACAGTCTTATCAGAAAACTTCAGAGGACAAAGTGACACTATTGCAGGGGGCAAATATAATGGTAAAGAAAAAAATTGTTTATGTCGTGCTTTTTAATGAAATTTCAAGGTCACCGATGTTTTTTGAAATGGAATAGTATATTTTTTTTACGATAGCATGATAGACAATAAAAAACTGAATTTAGTGGATACCACCTTTTTGACCTTGAAATGACCTTGAGCAAGAATAATTATGTTGGAGCGGATAAAATGTGGAAGTTTAAAACTTACGTGTTTAAGCAAAGATTACGCGTTGTTTACGGCGGGTTGACCTTTACATATCATAATAAATGTTCGAAATGTTGACCATCCTCATTTATGCTATATTGCAATCTTGCATTAAATGATCTGTAGGCATTGTCGATTTTCTGAGACGAAATTGAAGCACGTGCTGCAGTAAACGTTTCGAATTCGAATAATGCAGAAGGACCAACGTACTTATTCTAACGGATTAACCTTCTGTTAACGATCTCAATGATGCATACTCTAACATAAACATACGCTGTTTACTATGAAAAATATTTCAAACATTTATTGTGGTTTGTAAAGGTCAATCCGACGTAAACAACGCGTAATCTTTGCTGAAACACGTAAATTTTAAACTTCCACATTTTATCCGCTCCAACATGATTATTCTTGCTCAAGATCATTTCAAGGTCAAAAAGGTGGTATCCACTAAATTCAGTTTTTTATTGTCTATCATGCTATCTATTCCACTATTCCAACTATTCCATTTCAAAAAACATCGGTGACCTTGAAATTTCATTAAAAAACACGACATACAAAATTTTTTTCTTTACCATTATATTTTCCCCCTGCAATAGTGTCACTTTGTCCTCTGAAGTTTTCTGATAGGACTGTAAATACGACAGATATTTAGGTGTTCCCATTTATGTGGGACAACCTGTATAATTTGAAATAAAATAATGATTCAATATAGAGAACAACTTCTCAGCCTGTAGAGCAATTCAACGAATCACTATAGATAACACTATACTAAATGAGCATCGCTGTATAACCGAGACCGACGATAGTGTTCTCACCGAGCGTTGAAGTCACCGGGAGCAACGATCTATTTATCAAAAGCTGTGTCCGCGTTTCGAAATCTTCAGCGGCAGATTCGAGTTTGATTATTCCCGGCGGAATGGCGGTCGAAGTGTCTCGCATAATTCCCGTCTCGATGAACAACAGAGAGTTTACCGTCGATTGTCGAAACGATTAGAACGAGTTATTCTCTGGAGGCCGAGCGAGCGGGGGATGAATGTTCCCGACGATAGGTCACTCCCAGGATCATAAAAGCCACGGCTGTATCTCTGTTTTCAGCGGACCTCAGATCTTATCCGACCTTGCCGTTGGTGCATAAGCGATTTATAAATAATGTATGGCCGTTTATTTATACGCGCGCGTACGCGCCGCGTAGTCCTGCGCGAAGTGGACCGTGGAAGGAGCGATCGAGCAAAAAGGAGGAACATGGGATCACGGGGTAGGGACACGCGATTGCCCGTATTCGTTTTGGTCGGACGTGATTCATTCAGATGTTACGTCGCGTTGGCCTGCTCCCTTTAAACCGGTCAACCGAGCACGCTTTTGCCAGGAATTTTGCGACGCGGGACGCGCACTCGTGAACCCTTCGAATTCGCTCGCGAAATACGCTTTCTAATTCCCACTTCCGCCGACCGTCAATTTTTTCATTTTTTATCTTAGCTTCTAACAGACAATAGTAGGCTCCGAGACTTCACTTTTTCAATCCTGTACACTTCGAATTTTTTCTTCATTTTTGTTTCCGAAGGCACCCTATCATTTCAAGTGTTTCCTTTAAAATGTACTTGAAAAGACAGTTCTTTGAACGGTATTCATTTTATATGTGCATATACGGTGGCTCACAAAAGTATTCGCTCGCCGTTTAAATCAGAGTAACTTTCTTAAAATCTGACTAAACCACTTGACTTTTTTTGAGCAATTAGAAGCATTCATTTAGTAAATCACGCGCAAAAAAGATTTTGAAAAAATTGCAATTAATAGGAATTACATAAAGAGATAAAAATGGCACTTTTTAAAACTTCTTTATTTTAGCCTTTAATGAAAATTTAAAATATGCCTTTTGTAGATCTATGTTAGTTCTAAAAAAAGCGACGCGCATCGAAAGAATGGCTTTAGTTGGTGCACCCTGTACATGTACTTCAGCTTACAGTAATAAGTAATTTTTATTTTAGTTTATATTGGTACAGAAACAGTGTAAAAGAGCAATTTTATAAGCCGGTACTTTCTTCAGAGGATATTCTACACTTGTTAAAAGAATGGTCGTGGCAGCTGCCGACGAAATTACTGTCGAAGTATATGTACATTGTATTTTCAGAAAATGTCGAGAATTTCGGACGTAATAGGGCGTGTTTTAGCGAGTACACAGTACAATAACGAATTTGTGGTGAGCGAGGAGGCTCGCGCGAGCGCATCGACCGCGCAGAAACCGCCGCGGCGGACTGGTACTCGCATTTCCAATGGTCAATCGTCCAAGACGAGGGCAATTTTTACGGCAAAAACGTTCACGCTTCGATGTGTTCGGAGCGAAGACGTCTCTTCCCTCCTTCGCAGACGGTTTTTCGCGTCATTTGCGGTTCGATGTAAGCTACTACCTCGCCGTAATGACTCATCCTGCCAGCGAAAAGTTGATTCCCGTCTCTCGCGCGGCGTATCAGACGACAATCCGGCTCCCGGGTACCGTAATGCACACAAGAAAGGGCCAGACTTGATTTTGTGCGAGGGCTTTACGACGCTGGACCCGACCGAAATCATCAATGAGCCGCTCTGGGATTGGCTTGACCTGGCCTGGCACTCTTCAACACCAACAAAGCCGGAGAACGACTAAAATGAGACGGCAACAGAACAAATAGCACCAACAAACATTGACAGCTTTAGAAATCTTTGCCATTGGTTAGAAAACATCGATAAACGCGTAGTTGATCTTTCAGGCATCGAGTCGGATGTTCTGGTGCAGAGAATGGTACCAATCTCGACAATCTCTACACGAACTTTCTCTAATAATTTGTGGTTCAACGTGTTCGACGCAGAAAATGTCTGATTGTGCTCCTCAACGGTCCGGAACAGGACAACGATTATACCGATGCTTCGCGGGATAATGGTACCATGTTGCACGGACTGGTTCTCCTCTGCCACCGGGTCAATCCAGTTCCGCAGACGTGGTAGCGCCTCGATCATTCTCGAGTAATTTGTGGCTCAACGTGTACGAGGCAGAAAGGAGTCCAATTCTGTTCCTCAACGATTCGGGAACGGTACGACGATATTATACTGATGCTTCGTGGGCAGATGGTAGGAAGCTGTTGCACGGACTGGTTCTCTCGGCGAATTTTTCGACAACGGGTCAACCTAGTTTTGGAGACTGCAGCAGCACCTCGATCATTCTCTAATCATTTGTGAATCGACGTGTACGAGGCAGAAAGAGTCCAATTTTGTTCCTCAACGTTTCGGGAACGGTACGACGATTTTATACTGATGCTTCGAGGGCAGATGGTAGGATGCTGATGCACGAACTGGTTCCCTCGGCGAATTTTTCGACAACGGGTCAACCTAGTTTTGGAGACTGCAGCAGCACCTCGATCAGTCTCTAATCATTTGTGAATCGACGTGTACGAGGCAGAAAAAGTCCAAATTTTGTTCCCCAACGATTCGGGAACGGTACGACGATTTTATACTGATGCTTCGTGGGCAGATGGTAGGATGCTGTTGCACGGACTGGTTCTCTCGGCGAATTTTTCGACAACGGGTCAACCTAGTTTTGGAGAGTGCAGCAGCACAATTCTGTTCCTCAACGATTCGGGAACGGTACGACGATATTATACTGATGCTTCGTGTGCAGATGGTAGCATGCTGTTGCACGGACTGGTTCTCTCAGCGAATTTTTCGACAACGGGTCAACCTAATTTTGCAGACTGCAGCAGCACCTCGATCATTCTCTAATCATTTGTGAATCGACGTGTATCAGGCAGAAAGAGTCCAATTTTGTTCCTCAACGATTCGGGAACGGTACGACGATTTTATACTGATGCTTCGTGGGCAAATGGTAGGATGTTGTTGCACGGACTGGTTCTCTCGGCGAATTTTTCGACTGCGGGTCAACCTAGTTTTGCAGACTGCAGCAGCAGCTCGATTATTCTCTAATCATTTGTGAATCAACGCGTACGAGGCAGAAAGAGTCCAATTCTGTTCCTCAACGGTTCGGGAACTGGACGATGATTTTATATGAATGTTTCGCCGGCTGATGCTAGGATAATATTGCACAGACTGTGTCTCGGGCCTGTTCGTATTTTTTTACACCGGGTGAACCTAGATTTGTAGACGCAGTTGTAGCCTCGTCCATTCATTCTCACGTTCCTCTTTCCCCGTTTAATCCCCCGCGGGAGATGCAACGGCTCCCAATTCTAATCTTCGGGCCCGTCGAATACTCTGTCCCGGCTGTCTGAACCTGGCCAAACACGGAGTCGCGTGGGAGCCAAGAACTTTCCACCTGTCCTCGATCTTATCTACGCTACGGCAAGAAGCCGAGACGCGCCGCGCCGCTCTCCGGGTGCACGTGCATCGCTATGAATGGCGCGGTACACGCTGCTGCCCCAAACTGCATCCGATCGCTTGACTTTTCGGTTCATTGAATACTAGCGGAACAAGCGCCGGAACATGCACCGTCAATTATTCTCGGCTGTTTTGAAATTCGATTCGAAAGTAAATTGCGCGGTAGCTAATTTGCTAAGATTGCAATTGACTGCTTTGAAAATACTCACCGTGTATATTTTTCCCTTAACGTTTCTTAATAGAGCAACATTTAGTAACAGCAACAAGTGTTGTTAATAGACTTAGAATGTCTAAATTGTTAGACTTTATTAAAGTATGTAGTAGTATCATACAATACCGCGTGTACAATGTCAAAAATACGTGTAGTTGAGTACATATTACTTTATGACTAAAGCACAGCAGAATGGTTTTACTTAATGAACTGTGATGACGTGCTAGGTTCGATGGTTTCTTTGCGACTGTCTTCGGTCCTCACTTTTTCCTTACGTCAAGGGTCGCTTACACCTAAGGACCGTAAACCGCCCCTTAAACCTACAGTTACGCAAGTGGCAATCGTTGCACACCAACATAAATGAAACACAAAATATTGATAACATCAGATCAATTGAAGAATAACATTATAATTGTGGCTTTGATGCATTTATGCAGAAAATGAGTACGTAAGGTTTAAGACAGTGAACAGATTAAAAAAATTTGGGAACATCGATGTACCTATTATTTTCAATTTAGTGAAATTATTAAAGAAAACATGAAATTTCTATTCGTCACCGTTTTGTTACAATGAATATAGAGAATTTTTATCTTGCTTAAAGATCCGCAGACTGATCATAATACTTTGGCTTCATAAAACCATTAAGGAAAGAAATAAATCAGTGTTCAACTCGTTTTTTGTGATGAATGCTGTATATTTTTATTTCGCATAAAGATCCGCAGCCCACAGCTTGCAATACATGAATCTGCATAGAGCTCTATTAAATCTCATGCACTGCAGACTTTTTACACAATGTAAATGCACGGCATTCCTTACTCTAATGATCAATAGATTCAGTTCCATAGCAAGTAGAGTCCCCAACGAGGCAACGTCTTGCTCGAAGGCCGTTTTACCGATGGTTTCGGCTCGTTTCGACGAGATCGAACGAGGAGACGTCGACCTGCAGAGACGCTCGTTCCCGTAGCATAATCCCTTTCTGGTTCCATTATCACGATGACGTGTCTAGCTAGAGGAGGGCTACCGCGAGGGCCGCTCACTTTCTCCAATTTGTCATCGGCGTACGGCCGGTGATATTGCGATATTAATTAATCTTCCGCGACCACGATGCGCGCGGGCACACGCTCTCGCCCTCCATTCACGCCGTAGGACGCAGAATGCAGAATGCAGAATGCACCGGTGCGAGGGCTGCAACGTCCCGGTCCCCACGTGCACACACCTATGCGCACCGCTCGCGTTTCATCGTAAGAGATAAGATCCTCGGGGCAGGTGGAAAGTCCTGGGCGGTTCAGCGGTTTGCTACCTTGCTCCGTGGGCCCTGTACACTTCTCGACTATGTACATATTGTTCCATTTTTATTGAGGAAATCTCGTAAGAGATTTATTACAACATTATGAATTAACAGGATAGAAGTACGCAGAACACAAACAAAAATAAGGATTTGCAATTTTTATTTTATACATACAGATTACGGTTATTCAAGAAAGACAGTGGAAGCAAGCTTTAACATTGGGATCAGTCAAAAATACAGAAACGTCCAGAGGCAGCTGCAATCTTAACTTGAAGGAATTGTGCAATAATATAGATCTTTGAGTATCGTACAAATTGCATTGACAATGGACATAGTTAAGAGTTTGTGGCGGCTACTTCCTATGTTTGTCAACAGAGGGACAGTACGACAACACCTTTCCCGCTACTACCTGAATTTTCCTCTGTTTGTATATATACCGTCCTAAACTGTCCTTACGACATTCCGCGTCTAAGGCACGGGTCCGCTAGATAGCCTTACTGACGAGTTATCTAGCGGGCCTAGGACGAAACGCTTCCTCCTCCTCTCACACACTTTTCAGCTGCCATAAGTTTCACATTCATAATTACTAGACAGCGGATTTTATGCATTTATGTCAAAACTGAGTAGGTGTAATTTAAAACAGTGAGAACATCAAAAGAATTTAAACGTATTGTTGTATTATTTATTATAACATGTTATAATAACATATTAAACAAGAAAATAAAATTCTATTTCATTCCAGCTTGTTGCAATTCAGTTAGAAAATTTTTATATTGCATAAAGATCCGCTGTCTAATAATTACATTTACACCTAGGATTATCAAGAATAGCGACAAGAGCGAGATGACTATGGCTTCGTCATTTTCGTTTGTCAATGATCCAAGAAGATCGAATACCAGGAAATATGCTTTAAGGATAAAAAGATTATCGACAGATGTCCCAGACCAAGCATGATGTAAAGTATTTCAAGCATGGGATATAGTTTGAAGTCTTTCAAGCATGGGATCTACTTCTGTATGCTCGGGTGTTAGTTACACTCACGCAAGAGCCCACTCTTCTACTTCTTTACTTGTCATGCATTAAGTTTATGCTACAATCTGTGGCGACATGTCCTACTCTCGCCACTGGAGCTGGCTTGGGAGGCTGTGATTCTAGATAGCTACCCACTGAAAGTTAGAATGGAGGCTGACACTGTACAGCATGAACAAACAGAACGTGATATAGTCAACTGAACACAGTGATAATCGTTCAAGTCATATTTAATGCACATGAAAAAGCTAAAGCGTAGGACACAACTGAAAACTAAAGAAAAATTGTTCAAAAAAACTAGACAGCCTTACCAATGAATTTTGTAACACCTTGCCTACCATCCACGAGTATACTAATGGTAGAGTAAAGCTTGATATAGCGATATAGGATTTTCTTAGAGCGTTTTAGGTATTCTCAGTTATCTTAGTTTAGGCTAAGATTGTTAAAATGTGGGAGGAGGAAGAAGAACTGTTTGGAGGATGGACTAGTTTTCATTTTACTTCGTCCCCGTGACCTCCTTGTATACTAGGGGTGTGCGGGATCCCGGTCGGGACGGGAATTTTTCTCGGGATCGGGACGGAATCCCGAGAATTTAGGAATCTCGAAAATTCTCGGGAATCCCGAATATTTTAGGGATCCCGAAACCATTCGGGATTCTCGAGAATTTCGGAATCCCGAAAATCTTCGGGATTCCCGAATATGTCTGTGATTCCCGACATTTTGAAGTTTTTCCATACTTTCAATAATTTATTGTTTGCTATAAAATGTATACAAGATCTGTCAACTTAGCTAAGCGATCATAAATCTCGAAGAACACAAAGGCATTCGGATTGCTGAAATTGTCAAGAATAACGACACTTTCGGGAATCCCAAATATTATTCTATATCCCGTACATTGTCAGAAATCCCGAACATTTTTGGGATCCCGTACATTGTCAGGAATCCCGAACATTTTTGGGATCCCGAACATTTTTGGGATCCCGAATATTCTCGGGAATTCCGAATCTTCGCGGAATCCCGTATATTTTCGGGAATCCCGAATCATCTCGGGATCCCGAATATTCTTGGGAATCCCGGATATTTTACGAGAATCCCGAACATTTTCGGGAATCCCGCACACCCCTATTGAATACCGTTTCCTTCGTTGAAAGATCAATTTCCCCTGATCCGAAAGGAACACCGTCTCAAGGAATGCGAGTTACGAGTCTGAGAGGGATCCTTGGGAAAATGGTGTTGGCGATTCAGATCGTAGGATACATGAGCCTATTTATGTGATTCAGAATGTATTATCGGCGAGGAGTTGCCATGGAAAAGGAAGAAGCGGGTTATAATCGCTCGTATAGAAAGGAGTCCGAGGATCATTAGTGATGAAGGTTAATCGAATAGGATCTGGGGAAGATATTAAAAGCCGTAGAACCCTGGGAATTATAACGTTCAATGAATATGAGGTTTGTTAACCAGTCTTTTTTATCGGGTTGGCCGCGCCTCGTCTCGCTGCGGCGTGGCGGGATGTATAAAAATAATCTTTTAGGACCACGGAGAGGTAGGCCTAGGAACAGTTCGACGATTGTGTCTCGGTTCGATCACGTGAAACCACGAGCCCAGAGACAAGGAGAATCGATAAGATAACCGCGGGGTGAAATTAACGGGCGGGTTCAGACGATACGAAAAAAGAAATGAACGATCGTAAAATTCGGAATGCAAAAATGAAATACAGAGGATCGTTTTGATCCTACTCGGTAAACAGCCGTGTCCATGATAAGGCCCCGGTCAGGAAACGATTATGCAGCGATTCTGGCCTATAAAAACTGTTCCACGAAGCTTTATCGCGGACGAACTCCACGGTAATCTCCGCCCCGGTGTATCGACTATCGTTCTCGTTTGAGAGCGTCCTTAAACAGGGCTGAGTTATTAGAGAGTTCCGTGGTAATCGTAGCGAAGCGATTCTAGCGCGGCCGTGTAATTCCTCGAGTCACGTATGATCGGTGTAGACGAGTTTCCTATCCTTCTTTTTCTCTTTGCTCTACTCGATATCCCCCCTCCCCCCTCTTACTATTTTCTTCCAGTTCGTTTCATTTTCTCGTTCGTTCCGCTGTTCTCTATCTGGTGTCTTCTCGTCGTTTTGCTATGGGAGGCACGTTCGATCCTCGCCCACGATACGCGTTCCCACGTGAGACCCGACGCACACGTGTGCGCGCACGCACACGCACCTTGCGTAACACACGGCCGCGATTGTTCGCCGTGCATGTCGTCGACGGTGTCGAGTACAGGCGTAGGTAGACGAGTTGTCGAACGGACCATCCGATTCGAAAATTCAACCGATTATTAATTGAACCACGAGCAATTAGCGCGAATTTGTCTCCTCTACGCCAACGCGCTGCGCTGACCGTCTCGCGAATTAAACTTGCATCGGCTGGTCCCATCGGATCCGTCACCAGGTGAGCTTCCCGTGCGGAACGCTGTTAGACCTTTTTTATTTTTTTAGATCAGAAAAAGAGTAAGCTCAACTTGACAGAAATAGTCGGTTCTGAAATATTGCATTCATGCGCAAATTCGTTGGGCCTATTCCGGAGTATGTGTTGCTAAAAATGAAACTTTAAGCAACTTCAATTCATTTGATAATTACACGGTATTTTATCGATAAATGTCCCAAGTATCTAGCCTATAATTGTCCGAGAACTATCCCCACTACCGCGGGGTATACCCCGTGAGGGGCCGTGAAGCTTGAGACGCGTCGGCCGCCGAGAGGTGTTACATAATACGAGTCGAGTATATCGGTGAGACCACTACTAGTCCAGTGACAAAACTTTTTTAGTTTTTATTATTTTTTTATGGAACTTTCACCAACATATTCGTGGCATTTTTCTAATGAGAATGATACCAAATATGATGTAACGCTGATAATATTTAATTGTGTAATGAACGATGAAAGTTTCGGACGTGTTACAACCTTTAGGAATTGTTTGAATTATTGTCCAGCTATGTTTAGCGTTACCTCAGAAGGAATAGTCGAGTGGAAATGGTCAACAGAGCATTCATAGAGCGTCCACTTAATGAAAACAGCACAGCCTCGTCCATCCTTTTTTTCCTTTTTCCTTCTTTTTCCTTCTTTTGGTAACAGTGATTACATTGATGTTGGTTTGACGTTGTACAGGTGTTGTGCTATTAAATAGGCGATTACTTAAAAATGACTACTAGATAGAGCTTTTTCTGTTAACACATTCCTTGTCGAAATGGTTACCGACATACTCCATTTTCTCATTTTGGTAGAAACATCTCGATACCATCTTTTATACACGCCGTTCAAACTTTTGCGGTAAATACATAATGAAATAAGCAGTATTACTTAAATTTCGCTCGTAAGAAATACAGATTGTTATTTCTGCAAACGATCTCTTTTCTCGGAGCCTTTAGACCTTGTTGCTCTATTTTCTCAATTAGAGGATAGAACAATAAGTCCGCGATACAACCTACTGCCATCGAAGTGGCCGCGATATTCTCAAGGTAAAGTTTTACTCGAAGGATGCACATTAAATAAAAAAATGACTCGGCGCATGGCATTTTGCGGAACGAAAGAAGATTTAATTTTACACCGTGCAAACATCGTTAAACATCGTCAGTGCAGGAAATACGGCTCCGGTGATCATAAAATTTTGAGATCGCCATGCTCGGGGTTCGAGTGGTCGCCGTTTCGTTAAGGGTATTAATTATGTCGCCGCTCGTTAAGCTAATCGTCGATTAAAACAATGACGGTATAACGCTAATTACAAGTCGGCCGAACGAGCGACAGTGTCGGTCAATGACGGCATTAATCCGCCTTCGAGAGTAACTCCGGTCCCAATTTACGCCGGAACAGTCATCGGGATCAACGGCGCGGCGCGGCGGACGTTGACGACAGTCGATGGGACCAATAAAAGTCACCGAGTTGTTAATTTACGTGCTCGTAGCCTGACCGAGACTAATTTGCCTCCTCTCGAAACACAACGATTGCGCAATCGACTCGACGAGGAAGCGACGTAGGCGTGTTGCACCGGTGTTTGCCCCTCGTAAAGTCACTCGTAAACGGTCCCGCGATGGCTGTCTTTCTCGCCGAGGATACATCCCGCGAAAAACAACTGCGAACTTCTGTTATTTTCGCAAAAATCGCCGAAACAACGGTGGACAACGTGCCAACTCAAGATTTCGCGGCGACACGTGTCAAATTTTTATTCAACTATGCTTTATTACACTGTTGTAGTGTGTTCCTAAGATCGGAGACATTAACCAGGGACATTTCTTTCGAAGGATAAAGGCCGGATATTCGGGAAAAATATTTAAATGCCATAGCAAGATATACAGTGGGTCACGAACGCTCTTTAAGACGTTCAGCGCCATGTCACCCATATCTGGGTGACGGAATTATTTATACAGAATTGAAAATTAATTTTTACGTTGGTAGATTGAGTGCACAAAATTTCCTTACGATCCGAGGAATAGAAGAGGTTTGAAACAGTAATTAATATCACAAAACTAAACTTCTTAGTTTTTGTTTTATTAAATATATTGCTTTGATTTTGTGTAATTTTTATGATTGTGGAGTGGGCGCTGAACGTATTAAATCAGAATAACTTTTTTAAAATTGGACCAAACAACTTGAACTTTCTTCAGCAATTAGAAGCATTGATTTATTAAATGATGTGCAGAAAAGATTTCGAAAAAATTGCAATTGGTAACAATTACATAAAATAATAGAAATGGCACTTTCTAAAACTTTTCTATTTCTGCTCGTAATGAAAATTTTTAATATGAATCCTAAAAGATCCTCGCAGGTTCCACTACTACTAAAAGGCAATTTGAATAATTAAAATTTTTTAACAACGTCGTTCGCTTTCCACGCATTTCTGTTCGTAATGAAAATTTTAAATATGGACCCTAAAGGATCCCCTCAGGTTCCACTGCTACTAAGAGGCAATTTGAATCATTAAAATTTTTAAACAACTTCGTTCGCTTTTCACGCATTTTTGTTCGTAATGAAAATTTTAAATATGGATCCTAAAGGATCCTCTCAGGTTCCACTACCACTAAAATGCAATTTGAATTATTAAAATTTTTAAACAACGTCGTTCGCTTTCCACGCAAATTCGTTTCACACACCGCCGCGAAATTTCTCGGAATCGTGGAATCGAGAAAGGTGATAGTGAAGCGAGTTACTTTCTAAAACGAGTAACGACTCCCCCGAAGAGGTGGAGCTTCCTCGAAGCCCGGGGAGATTGAGTAAGACGCATCGTCGAGAAGGAACGCGGATTAAACGGGCGAGATTTACGGATAGCCGGCGTGGCGTTAGCCAGTGGGACTTTTCCCAGAAAACGTTCGGGCGGTTTCGTTTCAGACACTTGAATCTTATCTGCGATCGGTGGCGGCTGGGCAAGAAAACACGCGTCACATTCGATCGGCGGCTCCGTGTATTCCGGCCTTAATAATTTCCAAAGAAATCTCCACGCCTTTCTCTTGTCTCCGTTGAAACAGTTCGCTAGGGGCTCGATGAAGTGGAGCAGGAAGCGGCACTCCGCGCGCCGCACCTGAGAACCGTTTACCCAACACAGTTTCCTGCCCTGGGACTGCGAAGAATTTTCTACGAGCCCCGGCGAGAGAGTCCAATCGCCTTCTATGTATACTATCCTGCGTAGTCGAGGTTTCGATCCCTATCAGTTTCCGAGGAACGCGAATTTCACAACGACGAGCCCCGCTGCGGGCTACTCGCGGAAACCCGGCCAGAGATCGTGAGGATTGTCTGCCTCGATCCAGAACCGAACGATCGAGGAGTATCGAGAACCAATAGATTCTCCGGATCCACCAAGACTACATAACATCTTTGGGAAGCTTGGCTGACGGATTCCTGGTTTTGACCTTCGGGAAATTATAGTCGAAGATCTTCGAGTTTCAAGCAGCCAGAGGATTCTCCGGATTTTGGAGATCGAGATTGTAGATTTTAGAATTTGGAGGCTCGAATGACTCGTTAGGAGACGTCTGTCGATCACACGGAAAAGGATTCATGCGAAGCTTCGGATACATTCTTCTTGAAATACACGGGTGAAAATTTTGGTGATTTCAAATGTGTTTGTGTTTGTAATGTACATAGAGATGTTGAAGATTTGACGATATTTACGATGTACATATGAAAGTTTACTTTCAAAACACTATTTCGACCACCTTTCAATAGACCAGCTTTCGTCTGTTTGTCTTTGTTTCACATTACATGCGTTACTTCGCGTTACTTGCATCACTTCGTATTACTTGCATCACTTCGTATTACTTGCATCGATAAGTAACAATAGCTGTTTCTTGTTACTCGCAGTCTTATTACTAGCACGTTACAAGTCTGGCATTATTGAAGCAGCTAAGCAGTTGTTATCTGTTGGGATTACGGTGGGATAAAGCGTTTTTGGTTAAAGATATTTTAATATAGAGACTTTGCGATGATTACTGCTGCCGAGACCGGAAGAAGTCGTGAACGATCATAAACACGAACGCAGTTATGCGGCAATGAGTTACAAATAGATAGTTACATCTCTTAATCAATAGGTGTCGCGATGACGTGCTTCCAACGTTAACAAACTACAATCGTGTTTTTAGCGATCCTTAAATCACAGGACAAGCAAAGCTTTGGGACATAACGGTCCCCCAACAGGAGAAATGTGTTTCCATCGCTTTTTCACTAGAGACAAAACACCTTGGTTCTCTCAATACAAGCTATTAAAATTTTTACATAAGTAAACAATAGGGATAAGTGCAACACATGTTCTGTGCAATAATATAAGTAGGTTAAGGATAATTTAACGATGACATGTGATGTTACCAAATCAATATACAGGGTGTTGGCGCTAATACTAGCCAGCGTTTTTCTTGCAAATTGTAAATATTAGAAAAAAAGGAAGGGGGAAAAAGTAGAACTGTTTTTTATGCGCAACACAATGTCGTATGTAATTTTTTTGTGTTTATACTATTTTGTTAGATATGAAGGTGACCTTAAATTTTTTTAATGGAATGCTGTATATTTTTGTATATCACATAAATATGAAACATAAAAACTACAAGTATAAAAATATAAACAGCATTCCATTTAAAACATTGAAGGTCACCGTCATATCTAACAAAATAGTATAAACACAAAAAAATTACATACACAATTAGTTTACGCATAAAAAATGGTACTACTTTTTCCTCTTTCATTTGCGCTTTTCTAATATTTACTATTTACAAGAAAAACGCTGGCTAGTGATAGCGCGAACACCCTGTATGTAACCTATTATAACGTGTATGCTCCTATGTACTGGCTCCAATGGGCTTGACTTGCGCCTAGAGATTTTATTTTCTTAATAACTGCATAATATAATGGTGTTTTTCTTTCTTAACTCAGATTTTAGTTTGTTTTCCCTTTCGCGGTCGATCAAAAGTGATTTATGCTCGCTTAATCACCCCTTAAGCTCATAACAATAATCGCACCGAGCACAAGATATAACTAGCATACGTTGTTTCATAGAAACTACAAGACAGAATTGATTTAGCCTTCATGCAATTTTTATAAAAAACATGTGCTCGAATGAAGAAATGTATTTTATGATTTCTAATAGAATTATCTTCGTAATTGCAATAATTATAAAATAAAAAATGTGAAACCGGTCATTTGACCGGTTTAATCTGCCGGCTCGTCAGCCGCCGAATCTGCCGTGGAATAATAAAGCGCGATTATTCGTGGGGAATTGTCGGGCGAGTAAAATCGGAGAGCTGTCACGTGCGCGCCGTTCGGTTTCACTCCGGCGGCGATTTATGTACACCGCGACGCGCGGCCTGTCCCTGTTTGGACAGTAGCCTAATTGTAGTTCACCGGTAATTGCGGCCAGGTTGCACTTCCTACAACCGCTTTCCGATGAACGCGATAATTCAGCCAGAACCAATCAAGAGATCGGCCTGTTTTGCGAGATCCACCTTCTTTTACTCTTCCGTGATTTTCGTCCGTCGGCCGAGATTGCCGTCGTTTTTATCGACGGCCGATTTACGTTGCCGGTATCATTAACCCGGCATTATTATTGGATATCTCTCTCTCTCAACCGTGAGCATCGCCGATGGTGAAAATTAATGATCGTCTCACGACGGTCGTTCCGCGATCGGCACGCGTTTGATTCGCGCCACGTAGCTTGCATACGCAGCCCTCCTTCTCTTCGCGCTGCCATAACTCGTCGGAGACCTCGCGATGACAGGAAACGATCGTCCGGACGCCGGGAGACCTCGATAAATCCTTGTTGTCCTCGCGATTTTTATCGGTGTCTCAACCGGCTCAAACCGCGTCGCGTTCTCGTCTCTCACAATCATCTTCTTCCGTTAACTCGAGCCTCGAAATTCCTCTTCGTGAGAAAAATAGCATGGAAAATTAATGGAATCGTTCCTAAGCAGGACTGCGGGAGTCGGTAATCAAAGTCCCGACTCCGACTTCACAATCCTGATAAATAGTAGGGGTGTGCGGGAGCCTGAAATTTCAGGTCGGGTCGGTCTAGATCCTGAAAGTTTGTTCGACCCGAATCCGATCCGGAAAAGAAGATTTCTACGTTTCTTTTTGGTACAGCACAATTATTGAATATCTTAATAATAGGCTTCTGGTAGTTAACCGTTTACCACTATATAATACCACTATATAATACTGTTTAAGACTATTCACAGCTTCATTTATCAAATTTTTGGAGACATGTTTTTGAAGGCATATCCTGTAGACCAGGCATGGGCACGGGTGGAGCCCCTCAAACGACTGCTTCTCCCACCAAGCTCTCTTTCATGCGCGAGGCCTGCGCACTGTTCGCAACGGGCAAAGCACTTCTTTCCTCTATGGTAGCGGCGGATGCTGGTGGGGGGCAGTGGGCGCTATGGTGGGGACGGTTTTGTTTCAATTGAAACAAAAATGTCCATCCCTGCTTTAGACGTTAAGTCTTCCTTTTTTATTCTAACATAACAGCTGTCCATTTAATTGAAATGCCAGAAAATGCGTACTTAAATGACGATTTTAATATTCTGGATCAAATAGACCCAGGTTCCGCCCTCGGTAGGTTAAAGTGTTAAGAAAAGGAATATTCATCTTTAACTCTATCGCTACGGTAGACTTTGATGCGTACAGATCGTACTATACAGCACTAATTTAATCGCGACTTACACTGAGAACGGCGGAATTTTTTATTAGCATGCAACTCTCATCAGAAAGTGAATTCCTACAAACGCCAACTATCGTTTCAGAATACGGAAGTAAAATAAGCGTCTATAGGCGCCAACGGTACCACGAAATCAAATTTTAAACGCGCCTTTGGGCAACAACAGTATCCAAAGGGTAGAGAAGAATATTTCTGGCGTTATTAGATGTGTACCCGAAAAATATAGTACACTAAAACTTTCTCCTTATTATCCTCTAACTCTAAATTATCAATTTCTTCATTTTGAAGAGAAACATTACTATCGTTATTAGAAGAAAAGTAATACTAAAAATGAACAGGAACGAATTCCAGATGAACTCATTCGAAAGATAGGGAAAAGAGCTGGGCAGAAGTGGAAACAGCTTCGCCCCGCGATTCATCAAGATTCTATTCGTACTCTGGTGGTCTAAATTCGCAAGGCCGCGTTTCTAGAGCTCCTTTTTCTTCGCGATCGCGAATCACCGTTCAATAATGTCCCGATGCGGGACACAACCGCGCGTGCTACGTACGATGATTCAGAGTCGCGTCGCGGAGATCGGAATGTTCGGGGTAGAATTTTTGAGTCGTGACTTGAGAACGTATCGTCGACAATCGTCGTCGACGGAATACGAAATCCTGTCGTGTTCTATAAATACGTTTTCCGCTTGCTCGACACGGGAGAGGCCTTAAAACAATCTTGGGGGAAGGAAAGAGAGACGCTCGCGAGGAAAAAGTTTCCACGCGCGTGCGGGTCCGTCCGTCGAGAAACGTGAAAATCGTTTCTGTGGAACACGACCGTTCGATCGTCGGTTAATATTAGGTCGTTAAAGGGAAAGGGACCTGTAAACGGCTCATATTTTCGTCAATCTCTAGGAATTTTTTGCACAGAGAGCAATGCGCGAATCATTTTGAACCTTTAAGGTTACTTTCTTTAATATTATGACAAGTGAGAAACACTTTTGTGACAATATAATTTAGGATTTTAGAAAAATGGAGGGCACCGGCCACTTTGGGAATCGAAACCCGGGAGGACCTCGCGATTTGTAGCAGATCAGATCCTGCACACACCCACGGAACCCTCCGACTTTTCTCAATCTCCATACGATATTTGGTCTGAGGGGTCCTAATACCAGTGATGCCAGATCAGTTAAATCGAGGGGAATACAGTTTACCACCTCTCTGATGACCAGAGTCATACGTGAAACGTTGCGCGGCACGTCACGTGACCAGTACACGGTCTTAGTGGGGGACGTTGGAGTGTGCTCAGTTAGTGGAATGGGATAGTGGAAGGGGAAAATGAGGAGAGGAAAAAACAACCAGTTCTGGTTGTTCCTGGCATCACTGCCTAATACCACAATAATTATGAAACATGCAAAAGAATCAGAGCAGTGTCGTAAATAGGTGTTTTCTTTGATATGCAAACTTGCGTTGGTTTTAGCGTCAATTTAGTTGACATTTCTAAAAACATGAGCGTAAGCTGCTGTAAAAAAGGTCAGCACTTCAAAAACCTGGATGAAGTGAACAGTTGGGTGGACGACTATTTTGCTTCCAACGAGCCTGCGTTTAGCCGCCACGGAATTCAACTCTTGCTGAAGTGAAGTGGGCAAAAATCACTGAAGCTGGTGGTCATTATTTCGATTCATGAGAAAAAGCGTAACTCTTTTAAAATCTCGACTAAATCTCGTTTTCGCGTTGCTATTCTGAATTCCGTGGTGTATTTCGTCTATTTGCATGCAAATGAAGTGATCGAGTTTTGGCGTCAAAAGTAACAATATTATTTTACCAGATATTTTCAGTTTAAAAATCTGCAGGACTTAGTTAACGACCTAATAAATAAATCCTCCTTCGTAACCGAACGGCTGTCGTCGACGTCCGTCAACGACGATAGATCGTTTTCCTTGAATCGATCCGAGTGTCATCGGTCGTTTATGTGACAACGCCCGAATAGATTAGCAAACGTAACCGATCGAGCACCCACGTATGTATCTCGACCGGCGACTCCCATGCAATGCGTTCTTTATGAGTGAACCCCACCCGCGGGAACCCGTTCCAAACCCCCTCCTGGTAATACAATATTGGCATAGATACAGAATCTGATCGGTAATCGATAGGTCTGGCCGCGAGTCTGCGTCCACTGGCCGACTGCATTTTAGTCGAACACGACTGCGTTTCGCAGCTCTTTAATGTCCGCGGATTCTGTTTCCTCTGACACCGTGTGTTGCGGACATTGCTATATACCGCTATCCGACGACGACACGCTGCCTCGTGCTACCATGCTGTCACAGTTGCTCGTCTAATTCTGAGGATATTGGCAATTCGCAGGAACACGAAGGCTGCTTTATGTTTCACACCTTATGTCGCATGGCAACTTCAACTCGCATTTTTAGTATGGAAACAGAAAAAGCTGCTAAATCTGACGATGTATAGCAGCTTTTCCCCCAAAAGCAGTCTGAATACATTTGCAATGTGTTTATCCTATGATAAAATCGAAGGCACGGTCCTTGCTTCTTGTAATCGATGAAGATTAAAAATTGCTGAAGATGGAAGACGCCGTTCTGGTACAGGAGCAATAACTCCACTAAACAATGATCCTAGCTGATGCAATTTGGTGGGTCCATGGTTTATATATTAGACAATCTTCAGGTCCTACAACAGAGATGGGCATTTTTGCCAAAATTGAGACGAAACCGTCCCGTCCATAGCGCTCACTGCCCTCACCAACATCCGCCGTTACCATAGAGGAAAGAACAGTCCGCAGGCCTCGCGCATGAAAGAGAGGTTGGCGGGAGAAGCAGGCATTTGAGGGGCTCCACCCGTGCCCATGCCTCTCCTACAACATCGTCTACCGATGTTCCCAAATTTTTTAACGCACTTAGTCTACCTCAACGAAAATGATGGTTGGTGGACTGCGGTAAGAGTGGCTGAAGACGCAAGATACCGTTTAGTTTTAAGTACGATAATTCAACTAAAAGAAGAGTCTAGGTTATGCCATTCACTGGATCCATTGCTTCTACATTAGATAATCCTCTCTGCAACTCGCAGGATTTAAAGCACCATCTATCGATATCTCGAAATTTTTGTCTCCACTCCTTGTCCTTCACGGTGAAGATGATGGTTGATAGACCAAGGTACTCGGAAGCGAGTCTTCGCGATCCGCTCGAGGGAAATGAACTTCTCCTAGCGCGTTGAGCCTGAGATTACGGTACTCCGTTTCGGTGAATGTCTGCTGACAATAATATTGATCCATCAGAGCCCGCGTGTCAGGTGGCTCGCGCGCGGTCTCAGGACATTCTTCGCGTTGGTGAGCGAGGGTTCCTTGCTCCCGGTGAATCGATGGGAATGAAGGAAGAGGGGCACACAGCGTGTTGGGAGAAACAACCTTTGAGTAACACGAGGTTGTAGGCTGCTGCGACGTGTCTGCGCGTTCCGCAGGTACGATGACGAAGGGGAGTAAGATGGTCAAGGGGCAGGGAGGAAGAGAGAAAGAGAGAAAGAGTAGAGGAAAAGAGGCGAAGCGCAGGAGAGAGCGAAGAAGGTGGATCACAGGAGGTGAGGAGGATCCAGTGAGATAGAAGGCGTCCTTGATAGACAGGATGCCCCTGCCCGCTGCCTTTGTACCGTATAATCTTCTCTCTCATCTCATTCGGCCACTTGCATGGGGTGTCGGGGAACGATTTGCACCCATGCCGCGTCTCGCCGCGTCCGAGCGTCGTCGAAGCGACATCAAACGATTCGCGGACTATTTTGCGGCGTCCGAACGTCCAAAACGATCGACCGAGTGAACGGATCGACTCCGCTCGGCGAGAGGAACGCTTTGCCCGTCCTGTCAACACCGAATAAACCGCTTTGAGCAGCCGCGAACGTCCCCATGTTCCGAGGGAGATGAAAAGTTTGATGGACTCCGCGGCGGATCGACGCGAAAACGCTCTTCAGTTTTGTTTTAAGAGGTAACCGTGAGGACAGCCGCCACCTGGACCTCACGATGATTTCCGGGGGTCAACGTACTCGAACGAATGCAGCGAGTGTGTTACTCAAGAGGCTACCCTTCAATTTTTAATAGAACTCCTCCATTTTGTCTTATTGTTCCTTCTTAATCTGTGTCTGAATTCTTGTAGTCTTTTACTCTCATTAACGATTTTACTTTGACACAGTCGATTGTTGGATGACAACCTTGCTTCACTGAATGCTTGTTTACGAGACTGTGAATTTTATACGTTTATGACAAAAATGGGTGGATGCAATTTTCAAAAAATTCCTCAATATTCTCTTAGATTTTTCGTTCTGGTGCTTGGTTCTTAATAATGCAATTTTCAAAAAATTCCTCAATATTCTCTTAGACTTTTCGTTTTGGTGCTTGGTTCTTAATCTGTGCCTGAACTCTTGTAGTCTTTTATTCTTATTAACGATTTTACTTTGACAAAGTCGATTGTTGGATGAAAATCTTGCTACACTGAATTCTTATTACTCCTCTATGGAGTATCGATGCCTGTGAATTGCGAATATAGGTTCAGCAACGCTACAGGTACCATTATGATTCGTCACGTATAATAAATAAGAAATACGGTTACCATACTTTGGCTGTAATAAGTTGATCATCCACTCTAATAATGGTCTATCCAATTTCAGTTGCTCGAGGCTCGTACCGTAGTGAACATCTTATTACAGTTAATCGTCCTATAACACGGTTTATTAGTTCCGTGTTAAGCGAAACCAATGCCAAGAAAAACTGTACGATTGTAATTTCACATCCGTGCTACATTGGGTTGTTCAAGTGTATTAGGCGGTGCTGGGTGGAAACTGTGTCATATAAGGACATTCGCAAATTTCACACCGTGTTACGAGATGGTTGAGTGAACCTTCAATTCTTCTATAACACGGTTAAGTCAAATATCTCAATAAATTCAATAAATCAGGGGAATGGGATGGTTGTATGAGAGGTGTCAAATCCATTGAGTTGTTTTATATGGAATCCGTGTTAGAAGTGTATATTCTTATAGAAGGGTTGTCGAAACTTATAATAAGAATATGCACTTTATTTCAGCCTCACGGCTAAGAAGTTGGGCTTCATTTATTGTATACTTAATCAGTACAATTTTATATTTCCCGTTCATTCCATCATTTACTCATTCATCACTCTTCTTCCCATTCTTTTGTTCTCCATCTCTACTATCTAAGTGAACTTCCTATAATCCAGGGAGTTCCAACGTATTCCCCTCCGAGAACTGCAAGGTCCGCACCATCGAACCTCTTCCCACTACTACGCCGCGCAGCTCTCGTGGTGGGAGCTCCCCACTACTGTACATTATAACGATGAAGTCTAAAGGTGGGGGAAGAACCTAAGCGGGGAAGGTGCCTCGAATAGCTCCGGAGCAACTGGTTGAACCTGCCTGCTATAATCTATTGTAATACAATATATACATCTCTAATATAAAATACCCTAAACCGCTCTTCCTATTTATTGTACCTCTTATGGAAAAAGAAAGAGCCGCGAATCTCTCAGGCGGGCGTACTCAACACATTTGAAAGGTCGGACCGACGCGTCGGATGTCGGCCTAATCGTCCGATATCGGTCCCGCTGTAGACACATCGGACAATTAAATCGGCCGCACGGACACCAATACATTCCTCCCGACGCACAAAAAATGCTCGTGCCTGTTTACCGAGGTCGGACGACGTAGGATCCACTGTACGCGTAGCCTAAGAGAACGAAAGTATCGCAGAGCATGAAGAAACTGGATCGCGCAGCGCTCCGTTTCGAGACGGTTTCACCATCGGTTTCTGAATGACTCGATGTCAGCGTTTGACCCTCCCACGTCAGAGTCCACGCACCGTTGACGTCTCGACCGCCCATTTGGTATCCGTGAGCGACTGCCGTGCGTGTCCATATGGCAGCGAAGACCTAAATAGCTGGTGCCGCAGCGAGCGTGGTTCTCGGCTGGCAACACGTTTAGACCGTTCAATTTTGGAGCGAGTCTCTCCACGAGTCTGCAGCCTCGGCATCCTCTGTATCTGATTTTCGTCGGCGAGAGAGCGAGGCCTATCATCGATGATGTCGGCGCGCGTATTCCGTGGCCTCTGAAACCACAGTTCTGCCAAGCCGGAATTCCATCTTCCGTCGAACGGCGAATCGCTCGATCTCAGTCCGGGCCGCTTGATTATAATCTCCCAGTCCACTATGGCGGCATGCAATCTGAAACTCGGCGGAGAAGCATGTCACTCGGCTGTTCGCAGCTGCCAAGGCCTATGGTTATCCCATCGGTGGACTTCCTGTTCGTTTTGCTGGCCGCGGACCCGCGGAATCCCGATCCGTGGATCGGCGGCGGCGACCGGCCAGCCCCGTTCGTTTGCTCGCTCTAGCTCGTAGATCGCGACGATCGATAGATACCCCCGGTACTCGATCCGGTAGCGCAGATCACTGTAATATCGACCATACGCCTCTGTATTCTCGCCGCGAAACCGACTAGGTGGTAGGAACGAGGGATCCGGACCCAGACGGATCCCTTTAGGATCTACCGAACCCGATCGTCTTCGATCGATCGATCTCTACACTGTCTCTCCCTCGCTGATCGTCAACGGGCACGCAATCATTCTTTCGGAGCGACTTCTGACTCTAAACGCATAATTAGACTGTGGATTTTGTGCGTTTACGACGAAAACGACTTGGTGCAGTTTAACACTTTATCTACCGGAAGCATATTAATCGGCTTTTCATTAAGTATATCAAATGGTAGCTTAAAAATCTTCTTTTACATAATAATCTCAAATGAAACTATTAAATTACAGTAATAATAATAATTTATTTATTTTCGACCTCGCGGTCATGAAATGGGACTTGGTTTACAATTTGCTCTTATGCCATTCATCCATCCTTCCATCCTTCCATCCTGAAATTACGCTCCCACTCTTAAACCTAAAAACCCATCGCCTCTCCCTCCTTTCTTTCGGCTATTTCTTTCCTTTTTTTCTATGCTCCTTAACCAGTATATAGTTCCTACGTTTATGATTGAAATTTCCGTCGAAGGATCTATTAAAAAATCTTAAATCATGAGCCATAGACAAATTAGAAGAATTTAACACTAGAACTACCGAGATCGCCGAAACGATAGATTGCAGATTTGGTCTTCTACAATTCTAAAACTATAAAAATGTTTTCGTGAGAAATTCTTTTAGTATATTTATTTATTAAAATATACATTATTATAAAAATCCTGTGAGATCTGAATAAGCTCAATTCTGTTATTATTGTAAAGAAATATACGTCACACGCGTGTAGGGCTCGGTACTACTGGTGTTAAGAATGTCAACATATTGCCTTCAGTTTATTAAACTTGTTGAAGAAGAAAAGGAAGCTGTATATGGTCACCGTTTCTTGTAATCGATGTCGACAATTTTTAATTTACATAAAGATCAACAGTCTCCACATAACGAGATACTCCACGACTTTACAAACCATAATATTTCTTTGTTAGTGTCTCCAATTTTTATGTCTTGCAGCGATCACGCGACGTTACAGAGGAAAATCATGAACCGTTATGGGCACCGTAAGAACGTGATATTGGAGGAATGCATTATACAGTCTGTGGCATAAACTATATTCGATACGTGTATTTGATCAATTTTTAAATAGAAAGTCTTAATTAGCAGTGATTTACGGATTGATAATTAAAGTGAATCGAAAATTTCCTGTTTGAAATTAATCTGAACAGCCATACGAATCCAGCACGCTCGCTACATGCGTGCAAGAGTGGAAACTGCCTGACTTTGTTTGTAGAAAGTATAAACTATAATCGTATAAATAACCCGGTATATTCCGCGAGTAGTAGCTGACCTAGAAAACGTTCCGTTTTGCGATGTTTACACGCAGGCCGTTTTCGCGTAAGAGCTTCAGTTATTGCGTCTCTCTACCGACGATAAATAACGGCACAGAGTCAGCCAGAAACAGAGGACTCCACGCAGATTCTCAGCTTTTATCAGGGTGTCTGCAAGGTGCTTCATGGATTCTTTCGCGTCCTTGCGCAGATTAAAAACGTCGGGTCGAGCGCAACCTTTTAAACGAGATTAACATCGAAGTCGTATAGTACTTAAGCAGCCGTGCGAGGAAGACCGATTAAACTGCATCGCGCCGAGAGGGCTTGACCCTCGGTCATTCTTCCACGTGCTCTACATTACCATTTGAACTCTAGCGCGTCCTCTTAGGTGTCGTCGGATCAATTTCTGTTCAAGCAGTTCACCTGGTGACTTCGAAGAAGATGCATTAAATATGGAATCTTAGATAGACGAATTAAAATGTTTCTTCGCGGATTAGTTCGACGGCTTGAACCGTGAACATTCTTCCTTATAATACACATTGATGCTGTTTATTCATTTTCTTAGGTATCATCGAATCAGTTCAGATTTTAGCAATTATTTTTATCCGGCTACAACAGTTTGTTCTCCTTTTTAATTTCCCGTTGTTAATATTTTTAAAGAATTTTTCCCTACGTTCCACATTCGTTCTTAAATCTTTGTTCATCTTCTTAGGCATCATCGAATCAGTTCAGATTCTATCTCATCTTTTTAGCGGACTACATCAGTCTGTTCTCCCGAAGTTAATAATTTAAAAACATGTTTCCTTACGTTCCACATTGGTGCTTGAATCTTTGTTCATCTTCTTAGGCATCATCGAATCAGTTCAGATTTTAGCACTTATTAAAAAATCTATCACTTTATTCTTCGAACTTAAAAAATTATTGGCACATCGTCTATCTAGCTAACCTTTCTATCTCCAATAAACTTGTGGTGGTTTGGACCAATTTGAAAAGAGTTATTCTACTCTGCAGATTTGTCCTCAAAGAACTGTTAACGTATCTGTTAGAACGCGAACAGTCTGGCGTGTTCAGGCCATTACTAGCCAGCATTCTTTTTGTAAATAGTAAATATTAGAAAAAAATGATAGAGGAAAAAGTAGTACTGTTTTTTATACGCAACAAATTGACATACGCATTTTTGTTGTATTTACATAAGTTTGATAGAAACGAAGGTGACCTCCAATTTTTTAAATGGAATGCTACATACTTTTTCATGTCGTATGAAAGCGTGTGTCAAGACGAATTCATCCATGGACTGCACAATGACCTTCAAGGTCATGCAAGGTCCGAAATGGAAGAAATGGAAGAAACAATTTGAATATTGCGTACCAATGTTTTTTGCGTACCAAATTTAGGGTTTTTAAATACGCAATTTAGAGACTATTGGGAAGATCTGCCACTATCCATTACGCAAGGAATGTACTTCGGACAAGATGGGGCCCCACTACATAACAGCAGAATCGTTAGAAATTATCTTAACGACATATTTCAAAACCGATGGATTGGAACATCTGGACTTTTATTTATGAGGTACTATTAAAGAACTAGTTTGTGAGACACCGCCCAGCGATATAAGTGACTTGAAAAACAAAATAACATAAGCATGTGGATTAATAACTCGGACCACATTAGAAGAAGCTACCAAAAACGTAATTAACAGAGCCGACATGTGTATTCATGCGTAAGCGAGCCGTTTTGAACATTTGTTTTAGCCTCATTAATAAATAATAATTGTAAACACATTGGTACGCAATATTCAAATTGTTTCTTCCATTTCTTCCATTTCTTCAATTTATGACCCTGCATGACCTTGAAGGTCATTCAGGCTATTACTAGCTAGCATTTTTTGTAAATAGTAGATATTAGAAAAAAATGATAGAGGAAAAAGTAGTACTGTTTTTTATACGCAACAAATTGATATATGCATTTTTGTTGTATTTACATTATTTTGATAAAAACGAAGGTGACCTCCAATGTTTTAAATGGAATGCTATATATTTTTTTATGTCGTATGAAAGCGTGTGTCAAGACAAATTCATCCATCTACTAGTCATATCTACTAGTATGCGACATAAAAAAATATATAGCATTCCATTTAAAAAATTGGAGGTCACCTTCGTTTTTATCAAAATAATGTAAATACAACAAAAATGCATATGTCAATTTGTTGCGGGTAAAAAACAGTACTACTTTTTCCTCTATAATTTTTTTCTAATATTTACTATTTACAAAAAAAATTCTGACTAGTAATAACCTGAACACCCTGTATGTTGTTTGTACCGTGTCATAACACGGTGGCGCTCATTATAATATGTGTACGTGTGCGTGCGTGCGTGCCTATATAGGTGAGGTACGCGTGTCGCCGCTGTACGCGGCTCCTTCTTCTCTAAGTAAACTTCACAGTGTAAACACGTATATTGCTATATTATATTAAAGTATATGTCCATAAAGTGCAAATAGATTATTTGCATCACTTGAAACTCCAAAGTCAAGCTGCATAAACTCCAACAGTATCATCTATGTAGTTAAACATTTCTGTCGTCTCCATCAAACCTGATATCGTCTGAATCAATTTGAAAGGAGTTTTACTATCTTGAAAAGTGTAGGGATGTTTTTTGGACTAACGGTAGATCAAAATATTTAGTTTTTCGCATGGAGAGCGAACAAGGGTTGAGAAGCGAATCTCTCGGCGAGTCACCTTGTAGACCGAATCCAGAACGGGGGATTATACTAAGCTCGTTAGGCCGGCTGCGGGGCAGAAACGCTCGATAAAGATACCACGAGGTAGCGATATATTCCGGATCGTGGGTTCCGGTGCAATTCCCATTCAGGTTCGTCGGTACGTTTCCATTTAACCTCTTAGGCACGGCTGAATTTTGCACGGGGCTGTTTCTCTGTACGGCGGAGTTCAACGAGAATTACTTGTAAACGATATAACCTACAATGCGTGACGGACAATGCTGTTCTCTACGCGATCACATTGGAATGAAGTTTTTAATGATTAAATTATAATTTTAATTCGGTACGATATATTTCACAGGCGTATCGGAAGACGATCATTTAATTCAAACGGTGAGCGAGTGAGCTACTAGAGTGATCCACTATAGTGGCGCGTCGTTCAGAAAGATGACATCCGTGAAAACCACTATAGTGGCGCGTCGTGCCTAAGAGGTTAATCCCGACCGGGTGCCTCATCGCGGAATATACCATGTATCGGCGAGAACGACCGTGTCTCCCATGGCCGGGGTTCGTTACTGTCCAGCCGCGAAACGATTTGCCGTGGACACCGTGGCGAGCGGGACGTATGATCAAACAACACTTGACAGCCTCGAAGGACAACCACAAGTGTACCGTCAGCCCGTGACACTTCGTCGAGCCGAGATTAGATATCGACGGGAACAATCAGCTCGGCATGAAAATCGCCGTGGCTCCGCGCGCCGCAGACCTAGGCGAGCCTGTTGCCCGGAGTATCGCACGCTAACATTAAATGAAGGTTTCTCTCGCCGCGCCTATCTTATCCGCCTCTAATACCAGTGTAAACGCGTTTGCGACCCGCGACACACTACCACCGTCGACCGATCGCATAGGACGCGTACCGACCCGGCCCGTTTTCAGAAGATAGCGCCTCGGAATCGAGACAGTTTTATTGGGATCGTGCCGATTAGTGGTTTTTATCACAGCGACTTCATAGTCCAGTAAAAACATTCTAGTATGGTAGTTTCGCTGGGATCGTACAGGTAAGAGAAAATTGCGATGCAGCGAGGATAGTAGCAACTGTTTCTGAAACTCTACTGTGGAGCAGTTGACACGGACGTCTGATCGCGAAAATGCTTTGTGAACGATTCTAAGAAGACCACTTATTAGATAAATGTTGAAGAACAGAACGATGAAGGCAGAAATACGATTCAAAACCAGATACAGCCCTAATATTCCAGCAGCATGTACGAAACACCGTAAACTATCTTAACACTAAATCTACCACGGTCAAAATGACCGGTTTTCTATTTCACAATTATTGAAATTAGAAAAAGGATTTCATAGGAAATGACTGAATTAACTTCTTTATTTAAGCACATATTGTAATGGAAACGGTGTAAAGTCAATCTTCTCGCTTATTTAAGGCGTTTTACTTTTATATGTTTTGTGCTTGGTAGGTTTAGTGTTAAAGAACTCAATGCGCACATCAAGATAGTTTCTTGTCTTTTTATTTATTAAGCTCATCGAACCTCTACATGGGTCTATTTAGCTGTACAAGTATGTAGTAACAATGTTGCATAAGATATTAGTAAATGCACAGCTTACAATCTTTGACACATTGATATACAATTCGTCCGAACGAAGGTGGAACCTTCCAGATGAAGATGAAGATTATGAAAAGATTTATATAAACGTCATTCCATATCTGAAATGAGGTTCCGATGCACCTGTAAAAACATTTGAGTTCTATGATTTTGGAAAACGATTACTTTTCACGAAGTTTACTTACATTGTACAATGTGCATGCTCTCCGTATCTAAAATAAGATATAGATACCCTGTGTTTCACCATCACAGTCTTTCAAAAACTAGTGATTTCACCCTTCGTTGTCTCATCCACAAACTCTGTCCCTCCTGGACCTGGTGTATGAGGTGGTACAATAAAATGACGTTGGCACACAGAGTTAAACTTATTCTAATGTCATGACAGTCTCTATCGATGTAGCAATCTGAAGGACTAATTCCAGTTACAATTTTATCCACATGTTCCTGCATTCCAACATCCCAAATTTTTCAAAAACTCGTAATTTCATCCTTCGTTTTCTCATCCACAAATTCTGTCTCTCCTCGACCGTATGTATGAGATGGGACAATAAAATCACGTTGGCACACAGAATTATCCACATGTTCCTGCATTCCAACATCCCAAATTTTTCAAAAACTAGTAATTTCACCCTTCGTTTTCTCATCCACAAATTCTGTCTCTCCTCGACCGTATGTATGAAGTGGTACAATAAAATGACGTTGGCACACAGAATTAAACTTATTCTAATGTCATGACAGTCTCTATCGACGTAGCAATCTGAAGGACTAGTTCCAGCACCAATTTCATCCACATTTCTTTGATATCCTTTGGCACAAAGAATTCTAGAGTGGAGATAAATCTTCATACAACGAGACGAAGAATCCAATTTTTCTTCTCAGTAATGGGAGTACATATTTGCAATTAACATGACCGCAAGTTGGGCACCAACTTGGGCGTTTCGCAACCACCAGAGAACCGATCGAAAATCGAGTTGAAACCATGACGAAAGTTCAGTAAAACGTGAAAGGTGATCCGGAGAAAGGGCGAATACTTTTCCGTGTGCCTGTTGGGCTTGATTGATGGCGATCGACGGGGAGATTAAAGCACCGTAGGACAGCGAACCCGATTGGAAATCCTCACGAAACGTTTCTGCAACGAGTCTGTTGCGAGGTCTAGCCGGTACGTACTCGTGACTCCCGTATTTCGATCGGGCGAATTTCTTTTCGTTGGAAAAGGGAACGACCGCAATCCCTCTCGCTTTTCGTGACCGATGGCTGCCGGGTCCAAGGATACGACACTGCTATCCGTTAAATCTCTTAGTGTCTTAAATCGACGGTGCCTTTGAGCTAAATCAATCTGTCCAAAATATGAACTCTAGACAAGCAGGCTGCAGTAAAGAGACAAAAAGATATACAATCTAGATTCGGACCGATTCATACTCGGAGGATGAACACAGGTTCAAGCGATAATGTGGATCGTGAGGAAGAAGTGATAGTAATAATTCCTCTACGACAATTAAAGTAAATTCTCCAAGACACGACTTACACCCAAAAGCCTTAATCCTTTGAGGACGACGATGGATTGCCAGTTTGGTTCTGGTCAACGTTATATGACGTTACAATGATCTCTTGATGATTTAGACTTCTTGATATGTTCCCTAGCTATGTTCAAACCCTAGAAAGCGAACAAAAACGCATGAGAACAAATTGCATGTAATAATTTGGTCCTTCTATAATCAACTGTGAAATATTCCTCCAGACTCGGTACGACGTACCGATGCACGATATGTTAACAGTGAGAATTGTTTCTAAAATGGGAACTTCCGGAAAATCAGCTGAAGTTACGTCGCGAACCGAGTAGATAGCGAGGGAGGGAGGAGCGCGTGATTGGCCGTTCGATAAATCGTCCCGCTCGTTTATCGAGCATCCACTGTTCTCGGTGTTCAATAAAACTCTCGTGTTGCAGCAAGACCCGTGCCACTTCTCGGCCACCGCGTACATCGCGCTTGCATTCGGCGCATATATATTTTGATACTCTATAGCGTCTTATCGGATCGATTTAATAGATCGTAAATGTTTATCGTCCGGTCTAATCTCCTTGCCGGGGGATCGGGGAATCTCGTAAATAGAGGAGATCGTGGAACGAGATCGCGGAACAGCGCGGCGGAGGAGCAACGGGGCCGGGCGCAGGGGGTAGAGCGGAATTTCTCAGGCGAGGTAGTTTTTTCCCACGAATCCCGGATAGGGGACGGGGATCAGCCTGATAAGACACGGTTGATTTGTTAGTTTCGCCTGGGGAAGATGGGAGGAAACACGCGATCCTCTTTTCGCGACATCGCCGAGGACTATGCGACGAAGACTGGGTTCTCCTCGAGCCGTGCCGAGCCGAGCCGAGCGTGTCGCCGCGGACGAAGCGGTGCAACGTCTAAGCCGATGGCCAAGCCTGCTATTCCTGTACCTTCTATACTAGACGGCGTAGCACAGGGCAATGACACTCGCTCGTCCCTAGCCCGACTGGCTTCTTCTTCTTCGCGCTCGTTGCAGGTGCGCCTCCGACTCTCGCGTGCAACGGCCGACGCTAATTTAATCAATCCCCGAACGAACCGTCCGACAACCACGAGTAGAACCGTCCTCCACAGCCAGATCCACGGTGACCCATCTCTACTTTCGCGATCTAGGGCTATAAGTAACGTTCGAACTGTGAATCATTCATTGTACCAAACGTTCGAAACCAGGCTTCCATCGAAAGCTTGTTATCCACACGTTAAGAGTGATATTTGTTCTGGTCTTGCACTGCAGCGTTCTACTGAGAAAACATCGTTGTAATGATTTATCAAATGTCTCTGTGAGCTACATTCTTCTTTTTTCATCTTCCGTTGTGTCGTATTCGATACCTCGGAGAAAGCTCAAGTTTGAACTTCGAAAAATTAATTAATACCGAACCTGCACCAAGAGCTTACAATCTACGCACGTAATGCGAAGTCTAATTTGTTCTAGTAGTTAGTTATTTTAGTTTGTTTTCCGTAGCTCTGAAAAGTACTTGTTGGAGTGTACACCGAAATGCACGAGTGCAGCGGAAAGAGGAAGGTCTTTTTTTGACCTGCGTTTTATTGCACGCCTAGTGCCACGTTTTTCTGTTTCGGCACTGAGAGGCCTACGGAGCCATAGGGCAAATCGTAGTCAGTCGGTCCGAGCTAACCTACCGAGCAGGTCACAGTTCGTGAACACTTTCTTTGCGTTTTTTATATAGAGTCACTGTGTTACGTGCAAGCATTATTCACACTTGATATACGTGTATTCCATATGTTGTTTCAACTAATAAACTAACGTTTATTATAAAGGGTTGTCACATTCATTCGCGCAATACATACCTAAACCCAACAGTACTCGATTTTTAGCTCCATTGTACTTTATTACATACTTTATAATATACATACAGGGTGGACCGCGAAGCGTGCTCAGCTTGGATTATTCTGCTGTCAGCGATTTGATCGGAAGTTTTAATAGCTAAAATGACATGGTTCGCGGAGAGCTCTAAGACGACTGTACGAAATTTTGTATCAACCCTTTTTCCTAGAGTTGTCAAGGTCGGCTTTAGTTTTTCTTATAGTTAACAGTTCATCCTAAATTTTGCCCTACTTCTCCTAAACAGCTAATAATTCCTTCCAGTGTACTATGTCTGGATTAGATTAACTTAATTCTTTTTGTATAGCTTCTTTCCTAGACTTTCCTAGTATTATTGATGAATTTATATAGACCAGTGGTGCTGCTTCTCCCACCAAGCTCTCTTTCATGCAGCACGCGCGTTCGTTGCGTACGCTGATGTCTTGTGTCTTCGTTGCCCCACTGTACTGTGCTTGCTGGAAGGGGGCAGAGGGCGCTACGGTGTAGACGGTTTTGCCTCAATTGAGGCAAAATTGCTCATCCCTGATATAGACTGTCAGCTTCATCGATAGAGGGCAACGAAGCTCCACGGAGTTCCAATATTGAAGACAGTAAATTCGGTTTTAAATTAGTTAGAACACCTTCGGTTTTTTCAGTTTTAATCTAACATCTTGCTCTATGGATTTTGGAAACGATGGAAGTGAAACCGATAGCTTCTTCTACGTCAGAGGTTCGAGAGTTACTTCCTTAACGATTGCACTGTCACGCGTGGTTCGTCGACGTGACGAATCTCGAGTTAGAGACGTCGACAGCGCCCGCGTTATTAAATTTCCGCTCGTGCGCGGTTTTCCGCTGAGTGCCGCGATTTGGAGCGGATCCAATTTCTCCATGATTCGAAGCCATTTCAACAAAATTGGTCTTACCGTCAATATTATTGCTCGGAGTCTCAGAAACCTACAAGTTGATAGAATATATCGTTCCTTTCATTTAAAATCTACATTCAAATTAAAGCTCGAACGCAACTTGTAAGTAAACTGTGGATCTTTCTGCAAAATGTTCTGCATCGATTGTGGGAAGCAGAAGTTAAATAAAAATTAATTTCACCCCTTAACACGTTGGCTGCCATGCCAACCATATATGGGTGACGGAATTATATATACAGCTTTCAAAATAAATTTTTACGTTAATGTATTCATTGCACCAAATTTTATTAATATCCAGAAAATGCAAGAAGGTTGACGGACCACTCAGTGTCATACGTTTAACATTTTCAATTTTTATTTCATTAAATAAATCACTTCGATTTTATGGAATTTTTAAAGTTGCTGGATTGGCATTCAACGTGTTAAACCTTTGCGGTTCTATTGCGAGCCAGACTTGACATTAATTTTTGCACCAATAATTCCTTATTTTATTGATTCTCATTACATTCATAAATAATTATATGGTACGTAAGTATAATTGTTCCTTATGTATTCCAAATAGGTGAACACTTTAAGGGCCACGCCAGCACGTGATAAAATTCCAAGAAATCGAATCAATTTTTTAATGGAACCCGTAACTGATAAGTCAAGATTTATTACAGTCACTGCTTTTTTAACTTTCTTTTAATTCGTAGGTCCAAACAAAATTTTGATTTACTCCGCCAGCCACCCTACGAAATAACGTTGAAATCTAGTAAAAAAATTATGTCAGTCACGTATGGCTGACGTGGCAGTGAACGTGTTAATAGAGCTGCCTGTGGGAATGTAACTGAACTACATGATTTTGTAGCAAATTCTGAAGTAAAAGAGTTCACGTTGGACCGCAAAGAGTTAACACTATTTCCACCGGAGGTGTCAAAAGAGCTTTTCAAATTTTATATAAAAATTGATCGAGACTTCAAACGTGTATTAAAGCGAATTTATTCAATAAATCTATTTCTTTGAATATACAGGATGTTCGGTATTTGGTACAATAGATGAAAAGGGGGTGATTCTACACAAAAAAATAAGTCAAGATAGGTATGCATAAAACGGCAGTAGAAATCGTTTTTAATAAATCTGATACATTGAGAACAATCTATTCTTCGATTTTTCGAATCTTTTATTGCTTAGTAATTCATCCAGCCAATATCTATTGGGTTGTTCGGAAAGTAATTTCGTTTTTCGTGTAGAGATGGTATTGCTTTCATTTATTATTACTTAAAATTATTCTAAGTCGCAAAACCATTGTATATTTTCAGAACTGACATTTCGGACGTCATTTCGTACCTTATAGAACTTTATAATCTTTCAAGCATTTCTTTTGTCATCGCATCAAATATGCAAAATCAAAGTGAACATATCCGCCACATTTTGCTTTTCTGTTACGGGTATGATAAAAACGCAATGCAAGCAAAGAAAAAGATGGATGCTGCTTACAGAGAGGGTGTACCGTCGTATTACCATTTATTTCATTCTTTTCAACACTTTTTAAGCGGTGTAACTATCATTTTAAATGAAGGCGTCAAAAGTAATGCAACTCAATTATTTGCTAATAAAAAACAGGAATTCTACGAACATGGGATCTCCAAGTTACTAGAAAGATGGCACAAGATCATAGAACAAAATTGCCACTACATCACCGAATAAATGAATAAATAATGAAACATCGTCTATATTTTCCCTTGGAAAAACGAAATTATTTTCCGGACAACCCAATACGTAGATGTATGAAAATTCGTAGCTTACTTATGAGATAGTAGAGCGGCGATTTACGGGGCAATCAAGGGGCAGATTTTTCGAACTGATCTTGAACTCGTGACTCGAACAAGCCTGCCAGAGACGAGGCGATTTTTCATCGGCCTGTACGGGGCTGTAGGGCGCGACGTTTTCGCAGAATTAGCACGGATTTCTTTTTATCCGGGTCCAAGAATACGTGAGGCGAGGAGCAGCCGCCCATCGGGGAAAACCAACGTGTCAACCTCCCTTCTGACTGCACGTGGGCGTTCCTTTGCCGAGGCGTTTATACTTAGTTTCGTCATTTGGGTCGCGCCAAATTGCAGCGCCGCGCGCCACGATCCCCGCGAAACCCCCGGGCGCTATAAACTTCGCGATTCTTATGTCACCAACTCGCCATGACTCGCAACAACGCTCCTCTAACCCTCGGAGTTACACTTGACTTCATCTTTACGAAGAACAATACCTTTGTTCCGCTCCAGGCTTCCCTCGGGCACTCTCTGTTCAAATGAATTTTTCTAGTCACGTTGATTATTTTCTCTGCTGCTCAAAAGTCGCAATTTTACAGCTGGAACGTATTTGGACCTCGGCCAAGAACCGTTCAGCTGACCCATAAAATTCTTGTGGATTTGTAGGTGAATGCAAAAACTGAATTTTATGTTTAACGAAAATAAGGTGTGATTATATTATACTCGCCGTTGTCCGACGATTGTCAAATTTAGACTGCGGATTTTTATGCGAAATAAAAGGTGCTTGCATCAATCGCAAGGAACAGGAACCATACAGAAATGTTTAAAATAAATTGAAATGCTTTTAATTTCTCTACGATTTTAGATTGTACCCAATCCGCAATTTAATAATAATTATAACACATAGAGTGAAGTGTTTATTAGGTATTTTCTCTGAAACCGTATCAGATTTATTCTTGCGAATAAAATGACCACGGAAGGCTAGTAATTTAATGTGATAAGTTCAATCGCAATTTCTGAGAAAAAGATCTGGGATTAATATCTGTAACGATTTTCGAGAAAACAGATTGTACCATATCATATGATTCACCCCATATAAATTATCATCGAGACAAAATTTCGCATAGGAATGTCTGTCGAAAGCGAAAAAAAAACCGATAAAAATTCGTCATCGCCCTCTACGTTCATGCCGAAAAGAAAACCAGCATTCAAACTACAGTAAATCCGCGATCTAAGTCCAACGGAACATCACGATCTATGTCCCTTCGACTACTCCTTCCACTGTGGGGTATCCCCGGAGGGGTCGTGCAGATCGACCTGCCTCGATCGCCGAGCAATGTAAACATGCCGCGTAATTTGATCCTGGGTCAGGTATATCGGTGTGAATTACTACTAATCCAATTACAAAACTTATTTATTTTTCATTATTTTTTTATGGAACTTTCACCAACTTATTTCTGGCATTTTTCTGATTAAAATGACACTAAACACTAAATAATTTCAACTGTATTTGGTGGTTCAATGGACGATATGTACAGTGACTTTCGGACGTAGACGAGGATAGCGGTCCGATTTTACATGCTGTCCGATTTTCCCGTCTCGATCTAAGTCCCGGCAGAGAATCGAAAAAGGACTTATATCGCAGGTTTAATGTACCACACTTGCGAACCCGTCAAAGGTTTGAAGATGTCTCTCAGAAATTAGCTGTAACAGGTAATAATAACAATCAAACGGCAAGATAGCAAACATCCGCGCGAAGTTATGATTCAGCTCATTTAGTAAACAATCTAGCAGACGAGACTCGCAGTGCTCGCCGCCGCGGAAAATCAATTCTGCGTAGATCAACAGTCTTTTGATCGGCCGATGGTCTGTGGTCAATAGTCAGAGGCTCTCGATTGAAATTAGACAGCCGGCATCGAAAAAGCAAGCGGTACAGCGTGTCTTCCGTTGCCGGAAATTAGTTTCTCATCAAAGCGGTACGGCTCGTACGGCGGGGCTTGTACTGCTCGCTACCGCATGCATTATCGTAGTTATCGTGCGAAACTGGTAGCAAATTGAAGGGTAGTCGAGTCCACGTTTGCCGAAGCATCGTCGGCAGCCTGCTATCTCTGAGTCACGGAGCGTGATTATCGATCTCTTTTGTTGTCTCGGTTGTTGTACTGTCTATCCCGGAAAAACGTGTTGGTGATAACTCTGCAAACATGAATGTACAGCAGGGATGGGCACGGTAGGGGCCCTTCCAACGCCTGCTTCTCCCACCAACCTCTCTTTCATGCGCGAGGCCTGCGCACTGGTTGCAACGGGCGAAGCACTTCCTTCCTTTTTGGTAACGGCGGATGCTGGTGGGGGACAGTTGGTGCTATGGTGGGGGCGGTTTTGTCTCAATTGAGACAAAAATGCGCATCCCTGATGTACAGTATTTGATTGATAATCTGCCGCCAAATTCTGAACAAGAAGTGTCGCAAAATAATCCCCACTTCCGCGGGGTATACACCGTGAGGAGCCATGAAGCTCGGGAGGCCTCGGTTGCCGAGAAGTGTAACATAATACGGGTCGAGTATATTTCGGTGAGACCACTACTAATCCAATGACGAAACTTCTTTATCTTTTATTATTTTTTTATGGATCTTTCACCAATATATTTGTGGCATTTTCCTGATTAAAATAATACCAAATACGATATAATTCGGATCATATTTACAATGATTTTCCGAAACTTTCATCGTTCATTAGACAAGTAAATATCATCCCAATTATATCTTATTTGGTATAATTTTTATTAGAAAAATGCCACGAATATGTTGGTAACGGTGACAGAAGGTATATTTTAGATTTTCATTACAGGCACAAATAAAAAAGTTAAAAATCGTGACCTTTACTTTTTTCTTCACAATTTCGACTAATAGCAATTTTTATAAATAATTATTTACACGTTACCTAGTAAACTAGTCCATCTAACATCTCAAAAAAACTGAAGTCGTTTAGTTTAATTTTAACAAAGTTATTGTATTGTAAAGAGTGTCCGAATATTAATTCGGCCCACCATAAATATTTACAGAAACATCGCTGACATACTCTTGTGGGACAGACTGCATTTACAGTAGCTCACGAAAGTATTCGAACGCCCCTTAAGTTAGAATAATTTGTTTAAAATTGCACCACTCAACTTGACATTTTCTTTCGCAATTGGAAGCATTGATTTACTAAATGACGTGTCAAAAAGATTTTGAAAAAATCGCAATAGGTAGGCTTTACGAAAAAAATAAAAAAACAATGGCACTTTTTAAAACTTTTTTATTCCAGCTCGTAATGAAAATTTAAAATATGCGTCTTGTAGACCTATGTTAGTAATACACATGCTGAAAATATATACACGATTAATGAGATTAATGTATACGCGAGCTACAAGCGGTTCAAACTGATGAAAATCGCAGTTTTTCACGACTTTTGGTAAGATTTTGCTTAAAATCCACAGATTCTTACATCTTTCGATAAGTGTCGTTTTTTTCTGCGTCCACCGATTACGATGAAATTTTCGGCATGTGCATAACTAACATAGATCTATAAAACGCATATTTTAAATTTTTATTGCGAACTGAAATAAAAAACTTTTAAAAAGTGCCATTTTTATTTTTTCATGTAATTCCTACCAAATGTAATTTTTCCAAAATGTTTTTTGCATCCCACTTAGTAAATCAGTGCTTGTAGTTGCTAAAGAAAAAGTCAAATTATTTGGTGCAATTTTAAAACAATTTAAAGTGCGTTCGAATACTTTCATGAGCCACTGTATATCGTAAGAGACAACGTTGATGCTGCAACCTTTTCACCCTTGCCGGTCCCTCGGGATCGTAACGAGTTCCGTCGACGAGATCGTCGACGTGAAATCCGTTTGCAACATCGATTCAATGAACCGTGCCGGAAGAAACGTTATCATTTACCATTCTCCCCACCGCAGAGGAGCCGGTCGCTGCTGCACCTTGTCTCGTTGTTCCTGGCCCGATGCCAAGATAGGCTTCGATATCAACCGCGTTCGAGATCGTCCCGGCAGATACCGGCGTACACGCGGTTAACTGGCAATTTCGTGGTCGTTCCATGAAAAACGCGAGAACTACGCGGGGACTACCGGTTCTACGGCACTGCCATCGATTTCTGGGACTTACAAATTCATTATCGGCGTCCCGGATTTCCGACGCCCATGTTCCTCAACCCTCCCAGTCTTCCACATTCACTTTTTCAACGATAATTACTTGCTTCGCTGATTTACACTTTGTTCGCTGATAATTGCATGACTGTCTACTAAAAGGACGTAAGAATTATTCACGACAGCCAAAGTTGTACTCGGAAGACATGCGAAAGGAATTCTCAAAGAAACCGTCTGATTGGTCAGACGCACACAGTCGAACCACATAGGTACTTCTCTCTGCTATTCGCCGAGAAGATTACCACTACTACTTCGTTCGCCGTTTATGGTACCACTTTGGCTGTCGTGCACAATACGTTATACTTCGTGAAATTTACAAGAATACTTCGAAACAATTCGTTGCTCACCGTAGCTCTGAAAGAGTCGACTAGTGTAGCACACGAAAGTATTCGAACGCCGTTCAAATTAGAATAACATTTTTTAATATTGGTCCAAACGACGACTTTCTTTTTTAGCAATTTGAAGCATTGATTTAGTAAACGGCGTGCAAAAAAGATTTTGAAAGAATTGCGATTCGGTAAGAATTAGATGAAACAATGAAGAAGGAACTTTTTAACATTTTTTTTTATTTGAGCCCGTTATGAAATCGACGAAATTTTCAGCATGTGTATAACTAACATGATTCTACAAAACACGTATATTAAATATTTATATTTAATTTTTTATTTAATATTTAATTACAAAGTGCGTTTTTTACTTTTCAACGTAATTCCTACCAATTGCAATTTTTAAAATCTGTTTTGCACGTCATTTACTAAATCAATGCTTCTAATTGATAAACAGAAAGTCAAGTCGTGTTTGGGCCAATTTTATAAAAGTTACTCTGATTTAAAAAATACAAATTTCATTGACTACACTAGCCGATTCAATCATTGCTTCCGGCACACTTCATAAAATGCCTATTCAATTCCGCAATTACATAAATATATTAGTAAAGTTACATGCAACTAAGGTTACAGAATAAATCGCTTCGAACCGAAAGGGGTTAACGGTGTTCACTGTGACGGCAACATCAGTCGAAAAATCATCGAGAACGTTTGTCATGTTGTGTTAATCCTCGACCGAGGATTATATTAACTCCCGAGTGAATCATCGATCATCGATATTAACGAATTCACTGTCGGTGTCAGATGTTTGCGATGTTATTCGTTGTTAAGCGATAACGCCGTGTGCAATGTTCAATGAATCAACAAGCCACCCGTTATGTCGATTTAATCTTCGACTGGCGAGTTGTCGATCGCGGTGATCTAACTACAATGTTTATCAGCAGAATTTTGAACTTGTTTTAACAAAATAACGATTGCATTCGAGATATTATGCAGAACGCTTCAGAGAATGAACGACAGTCTTCCGTTATGTTGATTTAATCTTACGTTAGTGAAGTGGAGTCTATGAAGACCTAATTGAGTATGAAATTGTTGCAGTCTTTTTCGTAGTCGATAATGTTTTGTATATTAGCATTAACCCCTTAGGCTATAACGCTGACTCAGACTCGTGACGAAAATCTCTAGCAGAATTGACTAGGTATGTTATTAACCCTTTGCTGACGCGTGTCTGCTGACAGTCGCCCAAACAATTTTACCGTCTGCGACTGTGAATAATTTTTAAAGCAATTAATACTCCCGAAAAATATGAAACAAATGTTTACTGAACACAACACATTTACCTTCATTTAATTCATACATCAAACTCCTCAGCAAACAATTTTGTTTCACAAAGAAAATTTATTCGACCCATCAAAAAGTATGCTAAAAATAATCCCCGTCCGCTAAGGGTTAATTTTCATTGAACCGAAATAAAATTCTATTTCGATGTTGTCGATATGTAGCCATTAAAGAACACATCCAATAAACATATATTTTCTTTTTCGTCTAAGAAATTATGAACGTCAATGTAGTTTTAAATTGCTGCAACCGTAAAATAAATCATAGTGCAGGGGTTTATGAATAAAATATAATTGCCCACTATATGTGTGAGTACCTGGAGAATGCTGAAGTTTATACTGCATTTAAAGAAAAGGATACTAAGAATTTGCACAAGGATTTTTATGACGAATCCTGCGCAATCTGAAGAAGATGCGGGGAAAGATACAGAGTGGACACCGGTGGTTTCTGTGGGTAAAACGCAGTTCGGAAAAGAATGCGAAAACGCTACCGTGCAAAGAGACTAACGCGTCAGAACCGACCCGACCAGTTAGGGGTTAATATTCCAGGAGCCATCGCGACTAATAAAATGTTTTAACCGCGCGAAACGAATGGTGCCGACGCGACACGACGTGTTGCCGGCAATAAAAAGTTCGAAACGTGTTTCCCTGCACTCGAGGTTTCCACGATGAATCCGTCTAATTGCCGAGCGAGGCGAAACGCTCGTCAGCTGGGGAATTAGACAGTCGCTTAATAAGAGCCCGGCATAGGTAATAACGCCTCTCTCGCCGGAGAGTTTCGAGAATCTAATCCCGAGTTAGGAAAGCGCCGCGCCGGGGCTCCGGGTTGCTCAACGGTTCGTTTCGTCGTGATAACCTCGCAGAAGAGGTGTCCTGCTCGGTTAATATCCCCCTGGAGCGTCTTCGCGGCTGATGGTACCGGCGTGCGTGCAATAGCGACAGGTTGCCTAATCCGGGCGCGCTCGTCTGCGATCATTCGTTTCGTCATTTTCCGACGATTCGTTTGCGTTGACACCTTTAGGATTTCGTCGTGACTGTGGTACTGCAACATTCAATAAGTTGTGTAGGATATTAGGAAAAATGAAGAATTCCGCACCGGGAATCGAACCCGGGACCCTCGCGGTTGTAGCTGATCAACTCTTACACATACCCACGGAGCCTTCCTACTTTTCCTAATCTCCATACAGTATTTGGTCTGAGAGGTCCTGATCCCACAGTTGTACGCAGCATTTAACAATGGACCGTTTATTTTGAAAGTGGAAAGTGAAAAGTTCACTCCAAGTTATTTGTTTATTTTGTGATTTCTCAATTTTTTCTAAAAATGGACACACCACTTTCAAAATAAACGGTCCATTATTTATTAGTTTCGTTAACACTAGAACTGCCCAGCACTAGACGAAACTGGCGTATATAGCCTTATAATAACGACAAGATGGCATTTATTCAGGTTTCGTACAATGTTTAGTCAAATATGTAGAGAAGTTTACTAAAAAACTACTCTTGGAAACATATTTATGATTTTAACATTTGTAAAAGGAAAGCTTAGAAACCAGTTATTTTGAGTGGTCCGGTAGTTCTAATGTTAATAATATCTAAGTAACAAAATGTATCCGACTATTCGTTGTAATGCCGTGGAGGGATTGAAAGTATTCAAGCACTTACAAACTGTATAATGTATTATTGCAAACTACCAGATAGACGATGACCAGGTAGGTCACTACCTAAGAGCCACAACACTAAGAAAACCTACGCATTAGGTTGGCACCAGCAAAAGTCGAGATAAATGTATCTAGGGGAGGTTTGGAACGCGCTGCACTCCTTTAAAAGATATTCTTGGGTGTAGTGCAGTAAGGTCTCGATATATGTGTACAAGATGTCCACGATATTTGTGCAAAATTTATCACCACGGGACACACCTCTCGAGCATCCGAGGAAGAAAGAAAGTTGAATTTCTCGCATGGTTGCTATTTTTCGCAATTGATAAAACAATTTTTATTTTTCACAAAGATCCGCAGCCTATTATTAACGAACTGGAACATGAGCTAACCCCACTGCATTAACCGTTCGCGGTCCTATGTCGAGATAGATTCAACATTGACTTCTTTAAGCGTCTTATTGTTTACATTATTGTTATAATATTCGAGCACAATGTAGCACAAACTTAGCGCAACTCAGCACAACGGTTGAAATTATTTATTTCAACAAGTGGGGGGCTAACTTCTAGGAAGTTAAGAGCGGGGTCTCGCAGATCGTCCTGCACCCCACTGCCAAAATCTGTGCCATCTTTTCGTGGACAGGGAGTACTTTCTAACCCCTGACGAAGTTTATTGCAATGTATTGCAAAACGTTGTGCAATGCCAAAAGTTTCCCAGCTCGCACCTGAAAACCTCAGCGGTAAACGGTAGGACGACGAGCTTTGAAACCCTAAATCTGTGAGGGACGGTCTGTCAGTCTCACCTTTTTCCACGCAATTATCATTTCGCGAGGCGTCGCGCCGCGCCGCGTCGTTACGCTGCCGTTCGGTTTTCGCGTCGCGTGTTTCCGAGGCGTGGTACCTCGCCGGGACGGGTACAGGTTGTTTCGAGAATGGCGAGCCGGTTCAGCGAGGCTTAAGCGTGCCACTGTGTCAGTAACAGGACTCCCCGTGAAAGAGGCTCGGCCACCGAGGTCGCGACCCACGACCCCACTACGTGATACCCCTTAACACGTAACGAGCCTCGAACAGTTCTCAAAAGCACCTGCGCTGCCTATTAAACCGCTAATAAGCCGGCTCTCTTCGGCCGTCGAGGATGTTCAAGTTTCGAGACACGGTCAGGGTCTCGTCGACACGCTGCCGGGTTCCATTGTCCGGACATTCGCGGCCGAACCCGATTGTTTCGACTTTGAACAGCTGACGCTAACCTGCCTCCGACACTCTCTTCAGGAAGTAAAGCCACTCTAGACTATGCCTGTTACTTTTATTCGATGATTGAACATTTTCAAGCTTCGAAGCTTTGATTCCAGAATATTTCGAAGGTTAAGACTGCGGATTTTTATGCAAAATAAAAATTTTCCATCTGGATTGCAACAAATTGGAATGATCTAACAATTTATTTTCTTTTTCAACATGTTTTATATGATGAAAATACTATAACAGCATTTTTAAATTTGTCTATTGTGTTCACTGTTTCAAATTACAGCTACTCATTTTGGTCATAAATGTATAAAATCCGCAGTCTAGGATGAGAATCGAATTTTTGAACCCTCAAATTTCGAAACTTCGCTGTCAAGTTATATTTGTTACAATTGGACATGTTAGCCGTTATGATGTATGTATTATAACGTAGTATCTCAATGAATCGATACGTCGAAAGGGAGTTGAAAAGTTAGATCGTTGGTAGAAAGTAATAGATGACGATCTATCGGTGAATAAATCTAAATTTTTTCAATAAGTTCTTTTTCATCTACTTTATGCAACTTCTATCGATGAAAGCTTGAACTTCTTTGTTTTTTACCGATCTTCTCGAACCTGTCACTGATTCGGACTACAAGAGTGCAGAGAGCCATAAAATTTTTGCAGTAGAAAAAGTTGTTTCATTTTTGTTGACCAAACCGCACTTCATCTACTTCCTGAAACTTCAATCGATGAAACCTTGAACTTGTTTAGTTTTTACCGATCTTCTCGAACCTGTCACTGATTCGGAGTACAAGAGTGCAGAGAGCCATAAAATTGTTGCAGTAGAAAGAGTTGTTTCATTTTTGTTGACCACGCTGCACTTCAACAAAAAATCTGAAATTTCTATCGATGAAACCTTGAACTTGTTTAGTTTTTACCGATCTTCTCGAACCTGTCACTGATTCGGAGTACAAGAGTACAGAGAGCCATAAAATTGCAGTAGAAAAAGTGGTTTCATTTTTGTTGACCACGCCACACTTCATCTACTTCCTGAAACTTCAATCGATGAAAGCTTGAACTTGTTCGGCTTTTACCGATCTTCTCGAACGTGTCACTGATTCGGACTACAAGAGTGCAGAGAGCCATAAAATTTTTGCAGTAGAAAAAGTTGTTTCATTTTTGTTGACCAAACCGCACTTCATCTACTTCCTGAAACTTCAATCGATGAAACCTTGAACTTGTTTAGTTTTTACCGATCTTCTCGAACCTGTCACTGATTCGGAGTACAAGAGTGCAGAGAGCCATAAAATTGTTGCAGTAGAAAGAGTTGTTTCATTTTTGTTGACCACGCTGCACTTCAACAAAAAATCTGAAATTTCTATCGATGAAACCTTGAACTTGTTTAGTTTTTACCGATCTTCTCGAACCTGTCACTGATTCGGAGTACAAGAGTACAGAGAGCCATAAAATTGCAGTAGAAAAAGTGGTTTCATTTTTGTTGACCACGCCACACTTCATCTACTTCCTGAAACTTCAATCGATGAAAGCTTGAACTTGTTCGGCTTTTACCGATCTTCTCGAACGTGTCACTGATTCGGAGTACAAGAGTGCAGAGAGCCATAAAACTTTTGCAGTAGAAAAAGTTGTTTCATTTTTGTTGACCACGCCGCACTTCAACAAAAAACCTGAAACTTCTATTGATGAAAGCTTGAACTTGTTTGGTTTTTACCGATCTTCTCGAACCTGTCACTGATTCGGAGTACAAGGGCGCAGAGTGTCATAAAATTGTTGCAGTAGAAAAAGTTTTATTTTTGTTGACCACGCCGCACTTCAACAAAAAATCTGAAAAAATTCATGAACAATACTTGTATCTGTACATCGTCACTGTAAAAATATAAACGGTGTCACTCTTAAACCTGAGTGTGTGTGGGGGGGGGGGGGGGGGGGCGTAGGGGTTAGGGGAGAGTAACAGAAACCGATCTATCGGTGAGTAAATCTAACGTCTCTAGCTCATTGTTTGATCTACAATACCTCGTGCAACTTCTATCGCTTATGCTTGTCTGGTTTTTATCCATCTTCATCAACCTGTGATAGATTCGGAGCACAAGGGTGCAGAGAGTTATAAAATGTATGCAACGTGGGTCGTGGAATCGGCGGTTGTCAGACGCCTCGCTTTCGAAATTTCGGGCGATCGAGCCCGATCTTATTGACGGCGAAATTTTCTCCCCGCGTAAGGCTTGAAATGTGTCAATTATCCTGGGTTCGGGTTTCCCCGGGGCCATACGTTTCTCACAGGTAATGGGGCCCGATGACTTTTTCCTTTCATCTACCCCGGAGCCACTGATTTCCATCGGCGAGTCTCTGCCTATCCCGGCATCTCGGCTACGCTCTCGGTGACGAAACCGGGATACTGTATTAGACAGGAATCCGTGCACGCTTGTGTTTCGAGGTCCGCGTCTTTCGAGTGAAAGGCCGAACGCCGAGAAGTACCCGCAACAGCTACCCGTCCGGTGAGCAAACAGATTGGGTAACCTGTTGGCCGATACTGGAATTGAAATTCGAGGAACTGTCGTGAGAAATTGGACATCGAAGTGCATCGGTATTATACTGGACGAGAGGACCTTGAAGATACTTCTGTCGAAGTGTCCCATAGCAAACAGGACACTATAACTTCTTATCTGAAGATAAGGATAACTCGAGGCTCATCGATAACACAACTGTTTCAATATTTAATCCTGCGAATGACTTTTCGGAGTAAATGGTACTTCGTCCAGATGGTGGTCGAAGTGTATGCCATCTGTTCTTTCCATGGTAGAGATAGATGTTAGTTGACTCTATAGAATTCATGTTCGTGTGCGAGGACTGAGCGCAAGATCGAGGAACCTCGGATTGCAGTTAAATTTTATATACCTGGCCTACTATCGGTCAAATCTCCATCCAATGGTTCTCATTGTAGATCATTTTCATTCACGTTAATGAACGTTCGTAACCCCTTGCTCATCCCGAACAGTTCCTTAGTAGAAAAGAAAATTTATATTTATTGTATGTTTGCATTACCACTTTAATGCTTCATCATTGATCATAGACGAATATTTTACATTCCCTCGGACACATTCCAGCAGACGCCAAAATAGTCAAAGATATCTTTTTCATTTTTATAAGTGCGACTACTCAGATGAAAATAAGGTAATTACATATAGAAAAGGTTTGCGTACTCCGATTTTGATGAAATTTGAATATGTATGGAGCAACACATTCTGAACAACTTTTTCCTTTTCCAATATAGGGGGGTCGCTTTTAGTTTTCGAGATATTTGCAAAAAGCTGTCGGTAATGTTAATTTCATAACGAAAACCTTCTTTTTAGAAACACTGGGTGCGTGTGAAACACTGAGCTTTCAATTTTCAAAGACATTTCCTGGATTTTCGGGTCGCATCTGTTTATTTTTTGTTTGTATACACGTTGCGGAGATGAGAAGCGACAATACCACACACACCCACCCAGTGTTTCTAAAAAGAAGGTTTCCGTTATGAAATTAACATTACCGATAGCTTTTTGCAAATATCTCGAAAACTAAAAGTGACCACTCGATATTGGAAAAGGAAAAAGTTGTTCAAAATGTCGAAATCTATAACATATTAAAATTTCATCAAAATCGGAGTACGCAGACCTTTTCTATATAATTACCGAAAATAATTTCTTTTTGACGTGTGAGTAAATGAATAATTTAAGTTTATGAAACGTATCTTTAAATAAATATTTCACCCGAAATTTTAATTTTATTATAATTATTCCTTAAGTGACCGCCATTGCTCCATTCTCTCTCACATTCCCGTGTTGGATGTCTATTTTGATCGCGCATAACATCGGCTCGAAGAGGTCTCACAGGCGATCAACGTCCGTCCGGGGTTCGCGAGGCGAGATTGAATTCGACCTGATTTATTGACCCGATCGAACCGTCGCGACCCGCCGCGACACATTGTTAACCGGCTAACGGTCGCTAACTGCCCGTGGAATCAAAGCTTAAACGATTCTATTCCTGGTCTGTCGACGCATCGGCCTGCGAACCAAGCTCGTCCCTCTTTTCCGCTCGGTCGTCCGGAAATTCGCCGCTGCTGCGCTGATCCGTTTCTGGATCTATCGTTGCGCTTTGCTGCAGATCCGACTATTTCGCAGTGTAACAGAACAATGAGATTCCTACTTAGATTCGGCGCAAGAGACATTAAACTCTGTACTCCGACGAAGCTGCGGTTTCGGTGAATATCTCGAATCTTTTCAGAATCGAACAATTCCTCGTGAAAGGAATGGATCGCATCGGTTGTGCTACTCCGCATCTTTTCATACTGCATTGAATTTTCTGTCCGTTTTCGACTATTGTGTTCTATGCGCTTCAATAGTCTGTTCATATCGTTTTGTAAACTAGTATTCGAAGTGAAAGAGTAACTGTTACGTTTATTGATGATATCGACACAGTACGAAGCTTACCCTACTTGACGTTCATCAAGAAGCTTCCGAAATGTGTGCTTAATATTAAACAAAAATCTTAATATTTTCTTTCAATGTTTTGCTAGATGTATGTACTTCTCGAGACACAATGAAGAATATTTTTTAGTCGTTAAGAAACATTTACTCAAGCATAGTAAATTGTTACCAGTGTTTCCTCATGGTGCTATTTTTATAATATCTAGCATTTTTGTTTCAATTGGGACAAAACCGTCCCCATCATAGCGCCCACTGTCCCCCCCCTCCAGCATTCGGCGTTACCATGGAGGAAGGACAAGTCTCAACCGTCACACGCAGTGCGCAGGCCTCACGCATTCGAATGCGCGTGAAAATCAAAAAGGGAAATAGATTCTATTTTGTTATCTCGCGACCCGTTCATTCGGAAAGACGCGAAACAAAACAAAACGAAACATTGTATTTTGACTTGTTTCTATCGCGCGCGCGGTCAGGTACGAAGGTACGTATGGTGGGGGTAACGAAGGCGCGAGGCATGCGCGACCGCGACGATGACGCGCATGAAAGAGAGGTTGGTGGGAGAAGCAGGCGTTTGAGGGGCCCCTACCGTGCCCATCACTGATGTACACGTCAATGAATTTTAAACATTCAATAAAGAAATTACAACTCGCGACGATTCTAAACCCCATTGTCACTGAAAAATTGACTGAATAATTTTCTATTGTGAATCGCCAGTCCCCATAAAGTTTGTTAACACTAGTACTACCGGACAAGTCAAAATGACTGGTTTCTAAATTTTTCTTTTACAAATATTGAAATTATAAAAATGTTTTCCGAAGTAATGTTTTAGTCAACTTCTCTATTAGAGTACATATTTAAACAAAAGTTGTACGGAAGTTGAATAAATGCATTCTTGTCGTTATTAGAATGCAATATACACCAGTCGCGTTTAGAGCTCGGTAGTTCTAGTGTTAAATAATCCCCAACGAGTAAAGCGTCAAGTATTCAATAGAATAATTAGTTTTTAAAGACATTGTTCAGAATGTGCCCAGAGATGAAATATGGCGAAGCAAATGTGCGTTGCTTTGTACGGAGACTACGAGAATAATAGTTTTATACCATTTTTGCAGCGCGGAACGTATCGCGCACGTCGTTGCCATTCAAGGTTAGTCCAATATCACCTGCCTAATTACTATTTCTGTCCTGAGCAACGGTCGCAGCGGATACTCGTTTCGGGCCTCGTTTAGACGCCCACGCAGCTCGGACGTGACTTTATGCGCACGGCCAAGCGTTGCTCGAATCAAGATCGATATTAATTTGAAGTAACGGGACGGTAGGCTCTCTTTCCTGCTTTGGGATGCGTGTCGTCGGTGACGAAGGTGTCGGAATGCGACAGCGTTCGACGGCTCATAACGTTTCTTCTGTTCTGTGCCCGGGGACTACGATGACTTTCAATGAATCCTCTTCATGGGGCTGATTATTGTGAGAACACCGTCAAAGCGGTGCATCGGATACGATGCACGTTCGTGCATTTGTCACTGGCAGAGCTACTCTCGCCTGATATCAAGATCGATACCGAGAAACTATTGTGAAATCACAAATCCGTCGGTCGTTGAACTCTCCAGTGACCAATACGAAAGATGTTTATGGTTCTCCTTTCTTTTAAATTCCTCGCTGTGATTGCCTGTCTAAAATTTTAATGGGCTGTTTTTCAACGGAAGATATTTGAAGTAATATATTAATTTACATTAATATTTAGAATTTAGATTTATTAATAGACTCCAGATGTGTATGCAAATTCATATCTTTATAGAAAACAGATAGAGCAATAGGACCTGGGCATAAATATGGTTTATGATTAGAGAATTCTTGAAAATATATTTTTTATTTTGCACTTTTTGCAGAATGTTTTTATGCTTTATATTTAAAAAGACATATAAAATAACTTATTGCATATGTTATTTGCCCTGTATATATCTTTCGTGCTTGTGTGAAGTATCTTTCTTGACAAATTAATTTAATCTATCAGGAAACTCTCGTATCATAACTATAGAATTTCGACAACGAAAAAATTAAAGAGGTTTGTTGAACTTTTCTTAAGTTACATGAGTTTGTTTAGAGTTTGATTATACAAAGCCATATCTATTTTATGCTTTCCTATCAATTCTAATCATAAATAAGAAGGTATACTAATCAATTATAAGCCACAAGGGAAGTTAAACGCAATGGTTACCACAGAAGTCGTTAAATTAATAATCCACCTTTCTAGGAGTCGAAGTAACTCGTTTTTAATTTCCTATAAAATGACGAAGGCATATTTATAGACCGTCGACGCGGCTTTTATTGCGGGTCAAGAGTCGATGTACTGTGGCTGCAGATACAAATAATAATCCGAGGAACATGAATTGTAAACTGAACGCCTTTTACGTACTCGAATAAATGAATTTATTCAACACTAGATATACGACGTACGGGACTCCGGCGAGTCTTATAAATCGTGAATATTGTCTACACTCACTTCAATTGATGCTTCCAATTGTTTACAAAGTTTTCAGTCCATAGTAGTGTTCTGACGTATTTTATGTATAGACTGCGAACTTCTATGCAGAATAGAAACTTGTTGCGTTAGCTGGAAGAAATAGGAATTGAATAGAAATGTGTTTCTCTGTTGTCAAATCGTAGACATATGCGAAAAAAAGCGTTTTTATTTTTGTCGACTACGGCGCATCTCACCAAAAAATCTGAAAAACTTCATGAACAATACTTATATATATACACCGATACTTTAAAAATATAAATAATGTCGCTCTTAAACTTCAATGCGAAATCTGCATTTCTCCGATCTTTTGAGGTTATTGATTTTTTACTACCATGATATTTAACTTAAAAATCCGAATTAATTGCGTTATTTGCAGAATTACAAAAGAATTGCAAAATTACAGAACTTTCGAATATGATTACACGGGGAATATAGGCCAAAAACTAGTTTTCCAATTTTACTTCATGACTATCCTTCCGGTTGAGACATGGGGTCGAAATGTAGAGACAAAATGGCCGATCCAATATGGCGGACAGGAATTTGAAAAAATTATTATTTCTACAAAAATTGGTAATACGATGTTTTTTTGTTTACGAATCTGAACATAAAATTGACTAGAAAAAGACTACGAACTTAACACTAGGTTTACGGAGCACTAAAATTGATTATTTTACATTGCTTTATAAAAATAATAAAATTGTATTTACTTAGATCTTCAGCGATTTTTATTGTAATATGTACACAAAAAAATAAATCTATTTAATAATTCCTCACGAATGCCTCCTTATACTCTTAATAATCGTAAATTAAAATTTTTTAAATCCGTCATTTTGACGGGGCCTTGTAAATCTACTGTTAATTCGTTGTCTAGCGTAAATTCGGTGTCTTTTTGATCACACTCGCAGAAGTCCGGCTTTCCGCCGATAAGTGGCAATAAAAGGACGGGCGACCCGTTTGCCTAGGAACGCGGTCGAACCGTATATCTGTGCTCCATCTGCGAAGGTGGGTTCTCGTTGATTTTTCGTGTTCCTTATTGTTTCGCGCGGGTACACGCCAATATCTCTCCGCCGGGCCTGTCTGGTCTGCGGTTGCCGCGGCGGTAACGAGCCCTAAAATGTCGCAATATAACTTCGCGGGACGGCGCGGCGTTGTACGACCGTGCCGGGCAATACGTTTCATTGTCATTAGCCTAAGGGTCGCCATAAGAGAGAAATGGAAATCGATACGGAAACAATCGAACCGGTAGCTGGAACGCGTTGCCGGCCTGGTCCTTGTACGATATGCGTGGAACCACCGCCGGGTACCGTTAGAAGCGTTACACGGGGCCCCGTTCACCTTAACTCGACAGTTGAATTCGTTAGCGAGCTAGATTACGAGTAATGTGACGCCGGGATATTCCTTTTTGGTCGGGTTCGAGGAAACCAAGGACCCCGGGAGAAGAGGATCGATCGACGCAACGGAGGGTTCCCTGTACATGGCGATCGTTAGATCCCCGGGGGCTTCTTCTGCTCCCCCCCCCCCAGACCATCGGAAGTCGCGAATCCGATGTTCAACAGCCGACACTCGGGGTCCCGGGGTTCCGGACAGGCGAGTGACGCTGTCGCGAACACTGACTTTCACTGGAATTCGAGAGAGGATCTCCGAGACTTTGACGCGCGTGCACGCGCGACTCTGTGAACTTTCGCCACGCGGACGATTCGTCTTGTCGATGATGCGATTTCTAGGATCTCCAGGATGTTTACGCTGGAGAAACATCCGCTCCGCAGACCTCCTTCTGCAATTAATGGAATCGCACGCGTGCTTTTGCACGGGAAATCGTTAGAGACGCGTTTGCAGGCATTGTTCGATGGATCGGGGATGGGGAAGCGTGCCTAGAAGTAGAGGGTCGCAGAAAATTGTATTTCAATTATTGTTCATATTTGTAGTTTACATTAATTCATGTTGTCGGAGATTGTTTTTTAAGACTATGCATTAAGGGACAATTTAATTCACCCTCTCGAGAAATCTTTAAGGTGTAAAGCAGTGGTAGGCACGGGTGGAGCCCCTCAAACGCCTGTTTCTCCCACCACCTCTCTTTTATGCAGTGCGCACGTTCGTTGCGTACGCTGATATCTCGTGTCTTCGTTGCCCCATTGTACCGCACTTGGTGGAAGGGGACAGAGGGCGCTACAGTATGGACGGTTTTGCCTCAATTGAGGCAAAATTGCCCATCCCTGGTGTAAAGGAAAGTAGATACCGTTGCTAGTGTTACATGGATTCGAAGTCTATTGATTGCACGCTACAGCGATTAATCAGTTTCTTTGATTATTGATTGATATCATAGGATCATCGACATTAAAACGGTTACATTACACAATAGTCACAAACATTCTATTGTAACATTGCACTTTCCTCTTTATCCTCTCTTCTGGTGTGTGTCCATTACATGGTCGTCTAAAGAACAAGTAATTTCAATCGTTAATTTATAATTACATAGTGGTTTGTATGGATTTATGACAAAATTGAAAAGGTGAAGTGCAAAAGAATTAGTTCGAATTTGTATGTACAATAAAGAAAACGGTTGTTTAACTACCATAGAATTTTATTCCAGGCTAAAACGATTTTTTCATTTTTAATAATTTCACGGAAGAAGGAAGACAATTTATATCGATTGTATGTCTACGATTAGTTTACAAAACGTCTACGACTACTTCTACAAAGGAAAAGGAGTTCAAGAAACACCCTGTAGAATACATTTCTATTTATTTTCCCTTTTGTTGCAATCCTCTGTTTCTGTCGTGCCGTAATAAAAGTGAAATTTCTTGCACGACGTCCCAATTCGACGATGCGAAGCGACCGAGCAGCGCAGAGTAGAACGAAGCCGACGAAATCGACACCGGTGGAAACTGCGAGAGGCCAACGTTTCGACGATTAAATTCTGATTAGGATTCCAAGGACCGGGTGACCGTGAAATCGAAGTTAGTTGGCTGGGAGTCAAAGAGAGCGCGAGATCGGCCGGTCAATGGGAATTCGTTTTCACCCGACGTAGAGCCAGGCCCGAGAAGCAGCCCGGCCCAACAGCCTAGCGTGAGAACATTGCTATTCGAGTTCCGTCGGACGAAAGCAAGAAACAAACCACTCTCTTATGCGCACGCCAGGCTACTCCCGATTTTCTTGTTTCGCCGCGAAATCGCAGTCGAGGCACGTCTGTCCCGTCGTTACTCTCTACCACTCTCCTTTACTTGTTCGCACGAGACTCTTTCCTACGGAGTTCCGATCCTTTCCCCTTCGAAGATCCCGAAGATGATGATTTCTTCATCTGGACAGAAATTTTCGTCTTCCGAGATGCTGATAACGTAACACAGCGCGGTAGTTATGTTTCCAAACTGATTTTCATGGGAGACATACAGTGACTACCATAAATATTCGGACACTTTCAAGGACCACATAAGAAAGTTGTAAAACACCATTTTTAGTATTTTCTCTGCAATTCCGATCGATTGGAATTTTTTCAAACATTTCTTTTTCACGCAATGTAGTAAAAACTAATTGCTCCACCTTTAAAAAGAAGTCCAGATCATAGGGTCCAATATTAAAAAAGTTATCGTCTTTTTAACAGTATCCAAATATTTATGTGTGTCACTGTACAACTCTATTCTTGTTCTTAGACTAGGTACCTAGGTATAAGATCATGCTTTCTTTTCTAGAGTGATCTGAGAGGATATGATAAGCTTGCCCACAGTTCTGAAGACGTCAGGCCAACTTATTACGTTCAAAACCTGATCTAGGCGCAATATTCCCTAACACTCTAGCTCTGATAATCGCAATGATGTTCTTCTCCCGATTCTGCTCGACCCATCAGAACAATCAGACTTCAATGAGAATCCGTATGGCAAATGAGAACGCGTCTCGCCCCCGCGAGCCGCCACACGTGAAAAATCGTTGCATGTCGGTCCGAGGCACCGCGTCTTCGAGCAGACTCTAATCTTCTCAAAGCTGAAGACCTGGAATAAGTATGTTCGGTAACGGCACGAGAGCCGATGCCTCTTCTGCGTGCTTTCTACAGTCGGTTGACAAGGATTCGACTCTCCCGGGACGAGTGGAAAGGGGAAACACACCGCGGCACACACGAGAGACCCTGCAGTTGCACATTATACCCGTGATCGCCCGGGGCAACCACGAGCGGGAGGCTCGGCCAGTCATTCCCGACAAGTGCGCATCACGACATCGGTCTACCTTATATCCACCCACGTTTTCCACCTTATTCACCTTAACCCGCCGTCTGCTTTCGGGATCTCTCTCACGAGGCCTCCCTCTAGCGTCCGAGGCTGACGTGACTCCGGCGTGGGTCAGGTCAAGAAACTGTCTCGTCTCGAGATCGGTCAACAATATCAGTCGCCATCAACTCGTCGATTGCCCTTGACACGATTCTGAATACCGATCGTGGATTTTTCTAACCAATGACTATCGTGTGGGCTACCTATAGTGGCCCAGATTAACCCTTTGCACTCGAAGCAATTTTAATTCCAAAATCAAGATATTTCTTCCAACCTAGAACATTTTTATTCTATGTATCATTAATTACACTGTGCACCTGAAATTAAACCTGTTTTTTTCATACAACAGATGGAAATTAATAATATGAAAACTGTTTTGAATAATGGTGTAGCAATTTTTACTGATGACTCAGAGTCACCATTCGAGTGCAAAGGTCAACCCTTTGCGCTCGGAAGTATTTTAACTCCATAACCAAACTTTTTTTTTCGATTAAGAATATTTCCATTGTATATGATTTTTATCCTTTTGAAGAAATGAAAGTGATATAATACCTCATAGAACACTTAAATGTTTGGTAACTGATTTATTGAATATCAATTTAATCATGTTGACAATATTTTGAATAATGGTATAGCAATTTTTTAGTGGTGCCTCAGAGTCACCACTCGAGTGCTAAGGGTTAATATCCGGACATCCTTTACAATACAATAACTTTGTTCAAATTCTACTAAACAACTTGAATTCTTTGAAAGAATTAAAAGGATTTGTTTACTAGATGTCTGAACTGATGCCGGAAATTGTTATTACGCATAAAGATGCACGGTCTACTTACCGGAAAATGTTAAAAGAAAGATGAACAGAATGTCAGTCGGATACGTATTTTTGCTTTGCCAAAATTACAGTCCAGTCACTACCGATTTACGAACAACAAACCGTCAAGCAATTAGATCGCCAGCGGTCGAATCGGAGTGGTTGGACAGGAAGCAAGTTGTCAGCAGACTTTCCAGCTGTTCGGCGACCGGATCCGCAAAAGAATTTTAGCCCCGCGAGCAATCCAGCAAGCGCGCTACCTTTTGGTCCCATTGGAGCGCTTCTTGCTCGGCGTGTCCTGCAGGTTTCCTCGGGGGCAGAATCGGGCGCCCGTGTCCAGGAATCTTGCAGTCACGCGGCATTGATCCAGGCTGCTAATCCCGCAATAAGGCGGATAGGAACAATATCCGAGGCGACGTTTCGTTTTTACCGACGGAAACCTAACTCGACGGGTCGTTGCCGAGCCAAAGAAACGCGAGACCACGCTCGATCGAATCCTCCATCAACGGTAAGAGTCATTACTCCGGGGAGGATGCGAGGAGAGGATGATGTCCCCGTCGGAGATACCGAGCAGCGGAGGCAGGGGGCGAGAGAGCGTAGAATCGTAACGTATCATTATCATCGTAAAGCATTCGTACGATTTACCATCATCGATCATGGCCGGGACGCAAGAAATCGAAAAGCTGCGAGCGGCCAACAAGCAACGTCCCAGCGCGGCCGGGGGAGAGGAGAGAGACAGAGACAGAGAATCATTACGTTACGCAAGATTAACTCGCCCGCCGTCTTTCACTCTCTTTCTCTCTTTCTCTCGTTCTAGCCTCTTCGAAGGCAGACATCGCGGCGAGATCCTCCGCGTCGGGGTCCGGCGTCCCTCTCGGCGTGTTACGTCGATTACCGGCTCGCGTGTTTTGCAACAACAATACAGCTGTGCATACAAATGCATACAAATAACCTGGTTGGTTAGTCGGGGCTTCGAAAGAATTACCCAAGAGAAGCGTTGGAGGTCGAAGACGTGTGGGATCGAACGACGGCCCGTGAGGTTTCGACGCCGTGGAAGAAAGATCATGCGGCAGGAGCCAACAACGTGAGAGAAAGACGAGGAGAAAAACAACAAGCACAGGGAGGGGAGGGGGGGGGCGTGCATGTGTACGGAATAATTACCTAGACTCGCGTCGACCATTGTTGCCACGCAAATCACTAACGAGCTACTGGAAGAGGTGAGAACGCGTCCTGCGTGTTCCGTCGCGAGAACAAGAACCAACGACCCGTCGCGACGGGGCCTGAACAGATTGCCTGCCAAGAAAGAAAAAAACCATCACGAAGGAACTTTGATCTATCAGGAGGATTATGCAAACCGAGTGGATGTGTCTGTTATTGGCATTTCACGGATATCTGCGATTTAGAAGGAACAACGCCAGACACAGAGAAACAGGATATGTCCCTGCGCTTGCTCCGAGGTGTTCTTCGATGGAAACGGGAGATTAGATACCTGGAAAAGCTCTTCGACTATGTCTTCGGGTGTGTGGAGAGTGCTGGGAAGATTCTTTGTAACGGTTTGAACAAGATTTAGAAGGTACAGCGTCTTACATAGACACCAGTGTCTTTTCAGTTACTTGAAAATCTTCTTTGATGAAAGTAGTGGAGGTTAGATGCTTAGCAGAGATATTCAGGTACGTCCTCAAGGTACGAGGAGTCTAAAGAATGATGAAACCCTTTGCTTTAACGTTTCCAATAAAATGTAAAGACAGCAGTGTTTGACATAGACGCTTACGCGTTTTGTCTTGCTCTCCTGTGTTTTCTGATGAAGACAGTTGTGGTAAGGTGTTCTTGGTGCTTATCTCCAGACCAAGAATAGTGTTTGGATCGAACACTTTGGTGTACAGTTTTAGACAAGATTGATCAGGACAACCGGGTCGACAACCTGAAAAATCGCCGTTGCACATTACAGGCTCCCTCGCGGGATGTCTTCATCCCGTCAGGATCGGAGTTATGCGCCTAGCCAGCGAGGATTTGAGCCTGTAAACGTTTGAGAACGAGCAAGGTGGTCTTTGCACAACCGCAGGTGAACGTCATTAACGATCGAGTCGTTTCGTCGAACCGCGGCCGTACTGAAAAGTTTTTCTCCTTTTTCTCGGCCTCCATCTCTCTCTCTCTCTCTCTCTCTCTCTCTCTCTCTCTCTCTCTCTTTCTTTCTCTCGCTACTCTCTTCTCTCGCGAACGCGTTAACAGAAACTCTCCGGCTGGCTGGCTGGCCTGTTTAGTCAAGACCGAGGCCCAGCCGAGTTCACTTTTCCCGGGCGGAGGTTTAACGACCACTTAATTGTAGGACTGGCATTACGAACGCTTCGTTAATTGCAGCTCGCGTGGAAACGGAGCAATACGGTGTACCCGTCGTCGTGGGAAAGAGACGGGACAAGCGTCTGGAAAAAATCAGAGGATCCTCGAATTCAGATCGGGCGCGTTTTCACTCTTCGCTTTTGTCGACGACCCCATTCTCCGTCCGTGGACCTCGCTTCCTTGTAAAGCAACCACGATTTTCATAAAACAATAACTTTCGCGGGCGAATTTTAGCTTGGCTCGTTACTTTTCTACGATTCGATCTTACTCAACTCCGACTGTTCTGTTCCGCTTGATTGTTAATTCACTGTGATCCTTGGTTAAGCTGTGCAGTTGAAACTCTGATAAGAAAATGGAAACTGGTGGTTGAGCAAAAATAGTTTTTTTTTTATATTTTTCTATGATATAAATCCATCTTTAACACGTTCAGCGCCATGTCACACATATCTGGGTGACGGAATTATTTATACAGAATTGAAAATTAATTTTTACGTTGGTAGATTGAGTGTACAAAATTTCCTTACGATCTGAGGAATAGAAGAGGTTTGAAACATTAATTAATATCACAAAACTAAACCTCTTAGTTTTTGTTTTATTAGATATATTGCTTTGATTTTGTGTAATTTTTATGATTGCGGAGTGGGCGCTGAACGTGTTAACAAAATGAGCGCTTGAGCAAGTCAAGAAATGTTGTACCATTAAAACTGGATTGAAGAAATACAAATGCGAATGGGTCAAACGGTAAATAATCTTGGAGAACACAATATAGAGATCATCTTAGACACTACGAGGTTTGTCTCCCTTTGTTAGAGATTTCCTCCATAGCGTCGCAGTTCTGTCTCGCCATTTCGTAACGCACGCAGCCGTGTAACAGTCAGCCAATGAGGACGAGGACATATCCGTCGTGTTTTGAGTTATTGGTGTAGAACGAACGACTCTTCAAGAACTATAGAAGTGAATGGTAATATCGTTGGACCAGGACTTGCATGATTTTAAAGAGTCCTTGGTCAGGTCCCCCATATTTCAAGACTTTTACAATTTTATCGTACTTCCATCAAGCTATAGCATCTCGCTATAAAAATGTCCAATAGCATCTTCTCGAATTTCCTGGATACTTAGCAACAATCCTCTTACAATCGAATGACCGATACTCGATTCTACCAACCACCATACTCCAGCCCATTTTCCACGAGCCGTTACGTCCGAACTTACGCAGGCAGGTTTAGGTTAGAATCCGGTTTTCAGAGTCAGGAAGCTAAAAGAGCAGTTTAGGGAAACAATATTGAATTAGTTCACGGGCCGTGGTAAATATTCCTCGAGTTCTAGACGTTCGAGCAAGGGGATGCAAGACGACGGAGCTTCGTACGACGTGATCAACTATCGATGCGATACCGCGGTTCGCGAACGGATCCGCTAAAGCGGCAATAACATCTTGAGGTTTAGTCGGGCTGTTAGCGGTCTGGGCAGCTAATTGAGTAGAAAGCAGTCCGAAGCTAAGAATGAACCGTGCCGAACGTCTTTTCCGCCTGATAATGTCTGCGACGACTCGACGCGACCGATGCAAAGGTGTCGTCGATTTTTCCGGGGGCGCGGAAATCGTCGGGCAGAATCGAATCCCGCCGTGTATTTTTCTCATTCAGGCTAACTATCGCGGAAGAGAAAGGTTAGAATTATGCCCAACGATACGGTCAGGCAAGGGGACAAACTCGTTCGCGTCCTCGCCGCTCGCATTTATTCCGTTCACGTCCTTCGAACGCTGCCGATTTTTACGGCGATCGGTACGCGTTCGTTCGTTCGCTCGCTCGCTCACGCTCTGTCCCGTGTCATTATCGTGAAAGTGTTAGGGCACGATCCGAGGAGATAATCCTTGTCATTGGTCCCGGCGCGGAGGATGCGAAAGCGATCGGGAGGAATGGTCGTCGCAATGGGAGCGAGAAATGATTATAGCCGGCGCGCGTTTCATGGATGATCTCTCGGCGAGAGAGGATTCGTCGCACGCCGGGATCGAAATAACTCGCCGGAACGATATAGGTGTGTCGTTGACGCTAACCTCGAGGAATTAACACCGTGGAAAAATCCGTGGAATTATGGACGAACCGGATCAGGACTCTCTATGCGGATCACGAACGATACGATGGACCAGCGACGACTGTTCTTTACGCCGCGATTCGATCTTCTCGCGATCGGCGTCGGATAAAGCGATTTTTTTCGAGAGGTCCTTCGATTGATATACGATTTCCTGTTTCGCGATACCGAGAACTACGAATCGTTAATCGATTTTTTCGGGATCGTTCCCGGCTCCTTTCACTCGAGTTTAACTCTCTGCCACCGGGGAGTTGTAAACGTGTTTTTGGTGATCGATCGTTCTTTTTTTTGTGATTGATTGCTGGGATTTCGATTGCGATCGAATATGCAGACAGAGAGGAGGCTCGAGGCTAGATTTTTACCGTTTCGAGTCTGTTTTTGGAACACAGACTTTCGATTTTTGCCATTTTTGTATCTTTCAATGGAGATTGATTGGAGCTGCAAATTTTTTTATCTTGGAAACTACCTGTCGAATCGAGTTGATCATCTTCTTGTTTCAACCAGGAAGGTTTGACTTTCGACAGCACTTTTATCTATAAAGAATGTCTTTAGTTTTTTGTGATTGCAGTAGTAAAGACTACTACAAACTGTCTTAATGGCAAATCAGTCAAAATTGCAAGATTTGAAGGTTTATATTGTGTAAACGAATTGGACGCCGTTAGAATGACTAGACCGCAGATATTATGCATTTATGGCAGAACTGGAATACTAATACGGCAAAACTAATATATTTCCAGTTTCGTGAAATATATTAGGAGAAATTAAGAATTAGATAAATTATAAATTTATGTACAGGGTGGGGCCATAACTTTGTCCACTTTGAATACTTCCATTGCTTGTAATAATACATATGAGAAAATGATATGTACAAAAGTTGCACGGTATAGAGGGGGAAATATTTTCATGTAAACGTTTTTTATATGCGTGAAGGCATTTCGGAGATTTCGAGGTGCCCTTAATTTCTTTAAATGAAAAGATCTACTTTTTGTATCATGGATCGATAGAGCAACAAATTCTGCGTAAAAATGTATTTGACCTCTATATGTCCTAATGTAATAGTTAACGAGATATTATCGAAATAATTTTCGATACATACCCACTATGTGCCTGGAAGCTTATCGAACTAATGTCCCTAAACTTGAATATGGTGAGAACATGGAAAATTATTTCGATAATACATATCTCGTTAACTATTACATTAGGACCTATAGAGGTCAAATACATTTTTACGCAGAATTTGATACTCTATCGATCTATGATACAAGTAGGTCTTCCTATTTAGAGAAATCAAGTTGACCTTGAAACCTCCGAAATGTCGTAACGCACATAGAAAATGTTTACATCAAAATATTTCCTCCTCTATACCGTGCAACTTTTGTATATATCATTTGCTCATATTATTACAAATAACGAAAGTATTCAAGGTGGACAAAGTTATTGGCCCACCCTGTATGTCGGATTTCCGAAAATACGACGGTGCTCACTTACACTTCCTCACTCATCGGCGGTCTCCCGGTGACCGACAGCTCCTGCAGGAAGGAAAAAAACTCAAGAATGTCTATTAGTATCGTCTACATACATGCACAAAACCACGCCTCCCTAATTTAATTTGTTTACGCACGACAAATTATGGTCAGATACTTTTGGAAACAGACCTCATATGTACCTACGAATCCAAGTTCGGTATTCGAGTGTCACGTCAAGGGTCAGGGAAAAAGCGGACCAGGAGACCGGCTCTACGAATCCCACATTTTCGATTCCCATGCAATTACTTTATCGCCTAATCTGTCGGGTCGATTCTTTCAGCGGGAGTTCATAGGAGCCTGGCGTTCGCGTTCGCGTAAGCGCGCGCACGGAACGTATGTACTGTACGTCGCGCTCGTTCGCTCTTTGGCCGATTGTTTCTCTCTTTTTGCCGATAATCTTGTATAATCCTGCGACCGCTGGTTTCTCGGAAGCGGTCTGGGGAAAAGCAATTTACCGCGAGTTTCTCCGAGCGGAGAGGAGCGTAAATCTCCCGTCGAACGAGCGACGGGGGCCACGTGTGTGCGTTAGACAATGCGGGAACGTCGGCGACGGTACCGCTACGATTTCTTTGCTGGCGATTTCTATTCCCTTGGAGTTCGAGGCTCGTTTTCCCCGGGGCTCTACGCCGTTGCTTCGCGTTGCTTCGCGCAATCAGCGATTTGTCCCGGCGATGGCGAAGAAGAAGGTTTCTACGACCCGACAGGCTGGAAAAGAAGCCTCTCCGGTGTTGTTCTCTCTTTTGTTTCGATGCGAGGCGACATCGGGGTGAAATTGGTATAGGTGTATAGGAAAACATTGTCCTACTCACACGAAACGATTTTACTCACACAGGTTGGTCCAATAAAAATTAGCACTTGAATATCTCTGTTATTGTTGGAAATATTGAAAATCTTCATTGTCCTATGTTTTTCAGTATAATGAGGACTAGAATATGGTAATGAAAGTTGTTTCGTGGCTGCAAGAGTTTGGGAGATTTCAAGGTCACCTTCATGTTTTTAAATAGAAACATATACTTTTCTAGGGGTTATTCGATGCAATTTGTCATTCTCTATACGAGAGTGTATATCTACCTACAGGGTGAGTCACCTAACGTTTGCACCTCACATATCTTTGTTGTTTCTAAAGATACATAAAATATGGTAAGGACAAAGTTGAATGGTACAATTTTGTTTTTGTCATTTTTTTTTTAGAGGTCTCAAGGTCACCTTGACTTTTTTAAATGTAACCACCCTTTTTTAAACACCTACAATGATAGTCCCTTTCATTGCGAATTCAGTGACTATAATTACTCAAGGTCATTCAAGATCGCAGACAGAGATAACGTATAAGATTTAACATCGATACATACCTGTAAACGGGCTTTGTAGGAATGTTGAACTTTGTCCGTGACCTTGAATGACCTTGAGTAATTTAGTCACTGAATTCGTAATGAAAGGGACTATCATTGTAGGCGTTTAAAAAAGGGTGGTTCCATTTAAAAAAGTCAAGGTGACCTTGATATCTCTAAAGAAATGACACAAAAACAATCAATTTTTTTTTGGCGTCGTATTAGCCCCATTCAACTTTGTCCTTACCATTCAACTTTGTCCTTACCATATTTTACGTATCTTTAGAAACAATAAAGATATTTGAGGTGCAAACGTTAGGTGACTCACCCTGTATGTATGTCGAAAAATTAATAATTTAAGAGATATTTCAACTTTCTTCAATATCTTCTAAACTAATGATTTCTCGCCATAAGTGACCTAGTACTTTTATATAGGGAATAACGAGCAGCATCGAGTAGTGCATTAAAAAAAATATACGATTCTATTTAAAAAACCAAAAGTTGACCTTCGTATGTCCTCTACGCGTCCACATAGAAAAAAAGATACCTACATCAGAAACTGTGTCCGCTGATACCGTTTAATTTTTGTTTGAAACATCTTTTAGTATTATGGCGGCTGAAAAGTGTGTGAGAGGAGGAAAAAAGAGAAGGATTCGTTTCGTCCTAGGCCCGCTAGAGGACTCGTCAGTAAGGCTATCTAGCGGACCCGTGCCTTAGACGCGGGATGTCGTAAGGACAGTTTAGGACGTTATATATACAAACAGAGGAAGATTCAGGTAGTAGCGGGAAAGGTGTTGTCGTAATGTCCCTCTGTTGACGAGCATAGGAAAGTAGCCGCCCCAGTATCATCAACAGGTTTGGAGATATTCGACTAGATCGATTTAAATGGGACACCTTGTATAGATGAATGCGTGCGAGATCTAGGTTCACACCGAACCTTGGAGAAAATTCAGAAAAATAGGAATCCGCGTAGGAATTGGAGGAAACGACCAGACCGCTACAGGGGTCTCTGGTTGCGCGCTTCCCTTCGGCGAGTACGCGGCTGGAAGAAGCTCGCGTGCACGCGGGAATCCCACGCGTCTCGTCGCCTCTGCGTATCCCGCATCCGGTGTCCACACCGAGTCGAAACCCCGGCTCACTCTGGAAACCTGTCCCCTCCAGCCCAGGCGGCGATCCTATCGCGTCTTGAAATCGATCGACGAAAGGATTAAAGATGCACGCAAAAGAGAGAGAGAGAGAGAGAGAGAGAGAGAGAGAGAGATCGTCCCACTGGCAGGAAACACTTACGGGTTCCCCGATACCGATTTTTCTAGGAAACAACTCGCCTCCTGCCAAGGACAACCGTGTCTCTCCTCAGGTACCTCCTCGCACCTCGTCGATCGCAGACACTCGGAAATGCGAACTGTTTAATGAGACCTCGCGGCGGGCTAACGAGACTTTGCCAGATAAAACTGCTACGGGGAGTTCGACTTTGCACGTTTTAATTAGTCCAGATGATACCGAACGGGACACGCGAGTCGTTGCGTTTGGCGCACCAGGGATTATAAGAGAACTAGGGGTTCGACGAGGAGGGATCAAGCTTGCGTGGGTTACGATTATGCACCGATGTAGAAGAAAGTAATTACATCTGTCGGGGAATCTTCAGTTTTGTAATTCAACCGCTTGTAGAAGGTTCGAATCTTTTCAACATTGAACTATTATACTTATAAACGCGCTTTCGAAACTCGCTGCTGATGTTTGAGGTTCATAATCTGATTCGTCGACATTGTCGCTTCGGCTGGTAGGAAGCAATTACACATTATCATTAGACTGTGGATTTTATGCATTTATGAGATAAACGTTGAATACAACTTTGAAAAGACACTGGAAGGATTTAAAGATATCGCTATATTATTTCTGACTTTTTAAGGTCATTGAAAATATGAGTTGATTCATGTGGACAATCTTTAGTGTTCTGCAAAAGTCTCAGATCAGCAATGGTTGTTCAAGAGACGGACTACCGTGATAATTTTAAGATCTGTTGCATACACAAATGCCTACCAAAGAATCGATCTGCCGATCCCCGCTGTCGAGTCTCCGGGCAACCAGATTTTAGTCAGCTTCCTGTATGCAGGTCGTGCACCTTACGATCGTCGGCGCACCGTACGCGTGCAACGGTATTTTCTGATTGGCCGGGCATCGCCCACGTCACGGTCTGATTGGCTAACGAGGTGGCGAACCAGCCTGATCTTTAATTGCCTTAATAAAGGCTGTTGTCTCCGGGCTGCGTTGAATGAATGCCCACTGGTTCCACGTCTGCATAGCAGGCTGTCGCAGCTTGTGCAGCAGCGCAGCTGATCCGTTGTCGCACACCTAACATCCGCGCGCGCACCTACGCCCATCGAGGATCGGTAGAGAGCTACCTTTGTATCTCGACCTTATTAGAGATTAGAGGCACGAGAGTGGGCTTGCATCTGGGTCGCGTTTAGAGCTTAAGGACTGGCAAGGACTCGGCCGAAACCGTGTCAAGGACGACCTGCGAGGAAGCTGGTAAAACCCCCTACCACTCTGCCGATCAACCTGCTGTCCAATTATTGCCAATCGCGAGACAAGTGTCTCGCCGATTGTGCAACACCGTGTCTCAGCAGGCTGCTGCGAGCCCGTTCCTTCGACCTCGGATTAGTAAATCGTCGTCGATCGATCGTCCGACCAACGGATTAGCACCGCAGGCCAAACGGAGAGAGAGAGAGACTCGGTCGAGTCTGTCTCGGTGATGATTTATAGAAGCATCGATCGAGATTGCGATATTAATTAGTATCGGTCCGGGTTCGCTCGTGGGAGCCGAGGTGTTGCTCGCTCGTTCGCGATTGGGTCAGCGGATGAATAAATTGGTCTCGGATGCTGGCAACACGGTTCTCTTCGCGCGCGCGCTCGCGCGGCCAGGCGTATTGAGACGCTCGCTTTGTTCGAAGAAAGCGCGATACCTCGCCGAGATCTCCCTGGTCCTCTAGTGAAACGTTCAGCTGGATGGGATCGTTTCGGTGTGGAAGCGTGCTGCGATTTCAATTCTTGATGAACGCCTTGATAGATTGCGGACACGCTCGTGATTTCGATACCGCCGCTGCACCGAGCAATCCGCGAAACGAAGTGCCGAAGAGATATTCACTTGTTCGAGGGTGCTTCGTACGGGAAGCGAAAGCATAAAATGTTCGAATTTATTGCGGATCTTGTTACATTGCTATCGATCCTACGGGATGTTTCGTGAACCAGAGAGTTTGATGTAGGAACTTCGATCGGAGAATCTTTCATTTCCGGTTTCTCGGTGAAAGCAAAATTTTGTACGCGATGTGTCTGGTGTACATTATTTTCGATTCCTGTAGGAAGTACAGTGAGCAGAGAGCCGTGCAAAGATTCAGATAGCCTCGCGAGGTTAACATAAGATTGAAAATGCGTATGCAATTTTACCGCTGCTTTTGTTGTATTATTTTTTGTTCCTACGACTGCGCACAGAGCAACAGACGAAAAAGGAGCTCGGTGAAAAAGTCGGTTGTTTGAGAGCGATCCATTACGTTCGAGGTGAAATTAAGAATGGCATCCGAGTTATCGTGTGGAGATCAGAATTGATTTTACGCGGAGTAGTAAACTCGAAGTGAAATTAGCGGGGAATCCGAGGTCCAATTTAACAATAAATATTTCTCGGTGGTTTTGTTTGAACGGCAGGGCGGATGGGAGGGGAGGAGACAGAGAGGTTGGAATTCGCAGCGCGAGTTGATTCATCGGGAACGATTAAAATCGCGGTTCGACGAAGAGACCAGTAAAATCGCGAATTCCTTCGCGGCAGAGCTGCGCCTCTCTATTCGATCTATCCACGGAGATAACTCGCGCCGCTCGATGGAACTTTTTGCCGGGGTTCGAATCGATTGCGTCGAATCTACGCTCTGTTTAACCGCTTTCCGTCCGGGCTCTCCGCTGACTTCCTGTCGCTCGTCGCGCGTTCACAATTGACTTCCGGCCGGACTGTCGAGCACGACACCGCCGATGGACAAAAGCGCGGCGGAAAACTACCGGGGAGATTCCGCCGTTTCGATGAAATTTGATCGGCCTTTCATTCAAAACGGGACACAGTTTCTACAGGAAGAAACGAGTTTCTATCGCTCGGCTGCAAAATCGCTCTGCTTCTTCGCAAGCTTTAAAACTGAAACTATCGAGCACTAAACGCGACTTGGACATAATGAGTAATTAAATTGTAAGAGGTTTAGCTATATTTAATCCTTAGTGGTTATTGTAAAGGTCTAGCTACACTCAATTTTTGCTATTTTTATTGTAAAGGTGTAACTACATTAAATCCTTACTATTTTTACTGTGGAGGTACATTCAATTCTTCGTCAAAATGACGCATTTTAATATTTTTCATTTACGGTTATTCCGATTGTAAAGATGCATTTATGAGGAATTATTCAATAAATTCTTTGGATATATATTATCATAATATGTCTAAAGATTTGACACATTCTCGTTGCTCTTATACAGGGTGAGTCACCTAACGTTTGCACCGCAAATATCTTTGTTGATTCTAAAGATACGTAAAATATGGACAAAGTTAAATGGTGCAATGGGGCTGACACGATGCCAAAAAAAAAATTTTGTTTTTACGTCATCTTTTTTAGAGATATCAAGGTCATCTTGACTTTTTTTAAATGGAACCGCCCTTTTTTTAAACACCTACAATGATAGTCCCTTTTATTACGAATTCAGTGACTATAATTACTCAAGGTCATTCAAGGTCACGGACCTTGATATCTCTAAAAGAATTACGTAAAAACAACATTTTTTTTGGCATCGTGTCAGCACCATTGTTCCATTCAACGTTGTCTTTACCATATTTTACGCACCTTTAGAAACAACAAAGATATTTGAGGTGCAAACGTTAGGTGACTCACCCTATATAGTAATGTAAAATAGTTACTTTTAGTGCTCCGTAAATCTAGTGATAAGAACGAACAAAAATGAGTGCTAACATAGTGGTCGTTATTAAAAGCGACAGAATAAATCACATGTAGTAAAATTTGCCTGTTATGCTAATCGAACCGCGGCAAAAGGCATCGTCTCTGTTCGTAGGCTCAGAAATGCCCGATTAGGCATGGAAATCTCGCACGTAAATTAGTTTATCGTAGACAAGGTTTCTGTTAAGCGGTCACAATAGGAATTCCGTGGTTGCTGGCGCGTTTAGGCTTCGCGGATGGCTTTTTGTCGGTGCCCGTGATCTTTTGTTTAGCCCATACAAGGGAGCACCATAATTTTCTCCAAAGAAAGACGCGCTCCGGGGCTCCGGGGAGAAGTCTCGCTGCCTCGAGCCCGGCCAGCCACGACTTTATTTCTCCATAAAGCAGAGTGAATTCTCGTTCTTGCCTCGGCCGGCCAGATGATCGCCTCGTTTCGTGATTGCCACGCACTGGAAAATGATCGTCAGCCACGAGAACCGAAGACGTATTACTCTTCTTGCCACCGACACCCCACACCCCTCTTCTCGCACAGCACCCTTTTATTTTTTCGTGGACGAGTCAGGGAGAGAGAGAGACAGAGAGAAAGAGAGAGAAAAAGAGAGAAAAAGAGAGAGTCCCGCAGAAAGTCGTATAACTCATCCCCTCTATTGTCTTTCGCCCGAGAAACCCGTAAATTTTACCAGAATTCGACGCGGTTATTTTTCTCGCCGACGAATCATGGCTACGGCGATAATCATATATTTCCTTTCAATAGTCCGGCAAGAAATTGCTCGAATGAAATGAATAAAGCGTGTGTGTGTGGCGAAATGTAAAGGATGTCTCAAAATGACCTGACATTTTAATTTATTAATAAAACGTATTATTTATTTGGAAAGTACGAATGTTTTTATCTTAATATAAGGTACAAACATGGAGGTTATGCAGTGGCGTATTACCCTATGAGCAACTTGGTCAAATACCCAGGGCACCAAGCAAAAGGGGGCTCCGAACACAAACCAAATATTTTGTATTTTTATATAAAGGGTTTTCATGGATGCAGGAGAATTTATTTCACTGTTTATGCAATAATAAATATGTAGATGTTTTTACAATTGTTTTATTTTTTTCAACGTGAAAGTTATTTAGTTGGGGTTAGGGGCCCCGAAATTCTACTTTGCCCAGGGGCCCCAAGTAGTCATAGCGCGCCACTGTGATTATGTGTGGAACACAATATCCGATAAATGGCAGCCTCGTCCCTGTTTGCAAAGGTTCACTCTTTTGACGAAATTTTCAATAACATTTTCGCATAATTGCGGACTAACTTCATTAATGGCACGTCCAATTGCTTCTTTGAGCTCCAGAATGGTCTGTGGATCATTGGCAGCCACTTTCCCGTTCAGAAAACCCCAAAGAAAGAAGTCCAATGGCGTTAAATCGCAATGATCTTGGTGGCCAATTCACATCGCCGCGGCGGGAGATACAGTGCCGCCAGATGCACCCAAAACTGGGTGGATTTTCCTCTCCTCCTTTTCCCCTTCCACTATCACATTCCACTTCATGAGCCACTGACAATATATCAGTGACATGAGCACACTCCAACGTCCCCCACTAAGCCGTAGACTAGTCACGTGACGTGCTGCGCAACGTATCAAATATTACTCTGGTCATCAGAGAGGTGGTAAACTGTATTCCCCTCGATTTAACCGATCTGGCGACACTGGCGAGATAACACGACCATGAAACTTTGTCTGCAACAACTGCATTGTTTCGCCCGTAATGTGGCGGGTTTCGCCATCTTGTTCAAAGAATAAAATTGAATTTTCACAATTTCTATGCGTTGCTCGATTGTGTAATTCTCCATGACTGAACCTCAATACTTCCTGATGCCAGTTGTTAAAGATTAGTACTCAAAAAAACGGCGCGCAATTTAAATTGTCAGGTCATTTTGAGACACCCTTCACAAAAACAATTCATTTTTAGCTGGCGCAAGCGATCGGATAGAGTAAACAATTTTTAATACATAACACAGAGAAAGAAACTGAAACAATAAGAGTTCAGGTAAAACGGTAAAAACACATTAATCTCTAATTTCGTGCCAATATACATAATCGAATAGGTTAAACAGGCGCTTAACACAGAGGAAGCAATTAAAGTGATAAAAGGTATCAGGTAAAACAGGGAAAATAAAAATACATTAATCCCTAATTGACATCGTTAAGATCACTCGCAGAGATTTCATATTCTGAACTGCGACGTTTATTAACATTATTTTACCTCGTCTGTCGGCAACTTTTTAGGAAAATCTTAATGAGCGCGGGCTATTAGTAGTGCTCTCGTCCGATGAAATCGTCGGGACTTTCATTTGCCCATTGAGCATACGCCTCGGCGTCCTCGCGGGGACTTTCTGTCGATTTACATTTACCAGTCCGGCGTTCGCAATGTGTAATTTCGTGCGTCGTTTTCGATAAGAAGTTCGTAGAAAGTAGCGTCAAAGAAATTCCACGGATAACGAGAGGCGGCGTGGTCGTGGTCGTCGTCGTCGCAGGATTAAAACGCGATCGAAAGTGGTGAACGAAGTCCTAAATAAGCGAGCTGCTATCTAGGATCGTGACATTATCGTAAGCGGGACAGTAGATATCCGCGGAGAGCGCGCGCTCTCCGAATCGAGACCGTCGAATGGAAGTCTCATCGGTCCGTTGATCAGCGATCGAATTTAAAGGATCAGAAAATTAGAAACCGGATCAGAGAAAAAAGAAAGAAGATCACTGTCTAACGAAGCACTTTTGAGAGCGCGACACACGATGGCTCGGACGCATTCTAATTATGTTCCGGTGGCCGCGTATGCTTGCCGCATTAATTAGGAAGACATCTGGGTCGGTCAGCTCATCGTAGCAACACCGGTGAAATTTCTGTTCGGCTGTCGAACCGGGTCGAACTCGATCGTTTGCGACGAGCAACAGTCCATCGTAATTCCAGGCGTTTAAAGTTCGCGTCCGCTCGGAGGCCGAGAGAAAAACCGAGAACGCGTTCTCCCGCGTGTAGCTCGTTCCCTTGAAGCCTGCTGCAGATGCAGCTTTCGTAACGAGCGAAAGTGACGCGCCTGCATCTCCGCGGGATCGTTTTGTTGCACTGCCGACACGAGATATCAGCTGTCTTGCGAATACTTGGAAAGCTCGTCGCCCAAACCGATTCTCACATCGAGTTAACCATTTACCGATCTGTACCATTTCACAAAATTAAAAGAAATTAAAGGAAATCGAAGGATGACATCTTTATTTTGATGTCCACGAGCTCAGTTCTTTCAAACTCCCTTTTTGTTACAAAACCGAGAAAGAAACGGAAGTTGTCTTTCTGCATAGGAAAATTTGCACATTCAAACAACTCTGCAGCGATTAACAATTTTTTTACAAGTCGAAATCAATGTGTTCTTATAAAGGCAAATCTCCTCTTTACAATGATTCTTCAAAACTTGAGCTGCGATTTTTTATTGTTAATTTATTATATTTTAACTGGGTCCGTGTCACGTGGAGCAGTCGCAGTTCTTCTGTTCAGTGCTTTTTGGACATTCAGATGACTCTGTAGAGCTTAACATTTTTTTTACAAATCAGAGTCAATGTCGTCTTATAAAGGCACGTCTCCTCTTTACAATAACTTCTCAAAAGTTGAGCTGCGATTTTTTATGATGGATTTATTGCAGTTTTTTTTAAAGCGCCCAGCTCTTGGAGTTGAATTAATTTTTGGATTTTGTCTATGGGTTTCTTTAGTCTTACCGTTTGCAGATGTTATATTAAACTTGAATTACATAATACTGTCATAAGCTTGGCTGATTATTTAGATTATTTAGCCTAGCATCGTTCGATGCTATCGACGCGGAATGAAGGAGCAGAGAGTTGATTGAAAATTGTAGAACTGTTGTGCGTTCAGGCGTAAACCATTATCTTTTAGCATGTTCGCACAGCAAAAAACCGTGCACAGACACATTATGCTACGTAGATATCCTTCGACACTCGTGTGCATGAGAAAAACTTGATATCTGAGTGACGCTAGGGACGAATAAGGGTTTAAGTTGAACGAAATTCTAATGCAAGCGAAGTGTTCGGCCCTCCCGTGCACGGAAACGTTTTCCGCGCGCACCCAAGGGGATAATGCGATGTAAAACAAGTACCGAGAACTCGATTAACATATTTCCAAGGAAAATCAACCCGCCTCTCCCCGTAGGAAGCGTGGAAGTGCATGAAACTGCGTGAAAACGCACGGCAGCGGTGCGGCGAGAAGACGCGAGAGGCGTAGTAGCAGAAAATTTGCAAACGTTCACCGTAAAACCGAGATATGACAAAAGAATGTTCTCTGGCAAGCGTAATACGTTCTGGAACAGCGAGAGATCGACGCGAGTTTCTCCGGTGATCGACCGTTTTAGCGTCGCTTGTCGACTTCCTCGCGAGCCATTACACCGGAAACCTTAAATTCCCGTGCGTCGACGGAGTTTACTGCACGCAACCATAACTCCACCCTTCCGAGAGAGAGTTTCGTCGGCGTAGTACGCGGGACGCGTTGCGAAGGTCTCCAGGGTGGAAAGACGGGAAACGGGAGAGGAAATGTCTTCTGGTAGGCGGCCGGCTGATGAATGACCGATTTAAGATTCCTAGGAGATAGCTACCTGGGCTCACGTGACTCCACTCCTCACCCGAACGGCTTCTGTTTCCCTCTGCAGCGGCACGTTCCTAGCCGTTCGAAGCCGGCTTTTCTCTCCTCTCTGGCTACCGCCCCGATGGCTGCCCCTAAATCTTCCTTCGAACATAATAATAGAGTTTGAAGAGGATCCGACGCGCGGCGCTGTCGGAAAGTTTGATTAGCTACCTCGTTCATCCGGCAGATTGCTTTTCGCGGTCGATTGTCTCCGACCGTTTAGCGAGGAATGCAGCCGCGGGAACTTTTTTCATAATGTCGTGCCGTTTTCGGCGGCTCCGAAGCCGGAAACTGAAATTTAACAAGGGTGCTTTAGCTCCCGCCGTTTCCACGAAGTTTTGATGGAACGATGGATTTATATCCGGCGCAAATGACGCCGGAAGCACGGTCGGCGGTGAATCTGTCAGTTTTTAGAAAGGATAATGCGAAGTTTGACATAATTTCCTCTAAGATATTGTTGCGACTTTTATTACTTCGTGTCGTACGCCGCGGCATCACGAGATATTTATTTACAAACTTCATTTATAATACAACTCTTATAACTTTATATAAAGTTGAGAGTTGTATTATAATAAAACTCTCTTCTGTTCTACGATCAACAGTTCGTAGACCAACCCCTATCTTCAATTATTCCCTTAGGGGTTGTTCACCACGACATTACGGCGACTTCTCCATTTTCACGCTGCCGTAACAATATTTTGTTGGATTCAAGATTCGTCATTTCGTTCGGCTTGTTTATCCTTCGTGTTAATGACCAACATTTTCTACGATGTTTAACACTAAATCTACCACGGTCAAATGATCGGTTTCCTATTTCACATTTAATGAAATTATAGGAACGCTTTGTTATACATATTGTAACGAAAACCGTAAAAAGTTCAAGTAAATTCAATCTTCTCATTTGTATAAAACGTTTCACTTTCATATGTTTTGTAGTCGGTAGGTTTAGTGTTAATGATGTTGCACTTTGTAGTTGCAACGCTTTATGTTATCATTATAAATTATTCTGTGATCATTAGACTGCGGATTTTATGCATTTATAACAAGAATGTGTAGAACATGGAAAGTAAAACGTGGAACAGTAAAAAGATAAATGGAATTTACTTATTGGAATGATTAAATGGAGAAACAAATTTTTATTTCGTTCCAATAAATTGTAACTGATGCAGAACATTTTTGTTTTGCAGAGAGATCCGCAGTTTATTGATCACCCGAGAATATAAAAAGTTACAACAATTTTGTTACTTCTCGTCAAAAACATTAAAGAAGTTTTGAAAATAAATTGAAAATGGGTACCCAGGTTATTGATACGAGGGTTAGCGTGTTCGCTGCCAGCGTTTGGTTTGGTAACAGACTCTAGACTTGTAACATCCTATTAACCAATCAGAGAACGCGACAGAATTGTCGTATTTCTTCCTAGACGATCAACGATGTACAGATGTTACCGTAATCTGTCAGTGATTCAAATTTTTTTGTTATTTCTTCATAACTATTATGTTCTTCGGAGTCAGTACAATGCACGGAGATCATCCCTGAAGAATTAAATGCGAACTGTCTTCCTATAAAACTTACAGAAAAATATTCTCACAGAAAAGTTACAATTTGATTTTATTTACACGAGATACAAAATTATGGTCGGTATACGTTTATGACATTATTGGCGAATATTGTAAGTTTGTCTTGGTTACACAGCGGTTATGACATTCGTTCTTCCACTACTGATTTTGTCATCGGTATTTCTGCTGCGTCGAACACGCATTTCAACAGAGTTTTATGGACTCGATTTAAAACAGAATGTTGAAGCGTTAACGATATCGTACATATCATAACAGTATACTGATGTTGTAATTGTTAATTGTCTTGAATTTACAGTTAAAATAACCGCAGTGAGTTATGGCACATAATTACAGTGTCTTGTAATCGCTATTACTTCCTTAGTTCGTGAACTCAATATTATTAGACAGTTCTTTTTATTTTCTATACCGTACCGTAGTTTTATGAGAATGCGCAAGAAATTCCTGGCTAGGAAATAATTGCTGGGACTATGAACTAAAATTGAGAATTATAAATAAATTTATATTTGTTTCGATTAACCCTTCATTGAATAAACTGTCTTGTTAAACGGTTGAATGCATTTATAGGTACAGTTAAAAATAAATGTATCAATTATTTTGTCTCCTTCTTTCGCTATCTGTTGTGCCTGACCAACAGTTAAATTGAGAAAAAATTTGTTTAAAGATCGACACCCATGGAATCTATTCAACACTAGAGATTATTAATAATATTCTTACACTATATTATTGAACGAAATGTGCTTTTGGCTCAAACAGAAGTTGTGCATTTTTTTACATAGAATATGATTCCCAAATAAAAAATATAGGTTTATGATAATAAAAGACAAACTGACCTTGAAATAACCTCGAAAACGCCCACGAATAAGAAAACTTGTATTGCCATTTGACTCCCCACTCGGAACACTAAAGGATACGTGTCAGTTTGTTTGTTTTAAATCACATGTCTTCGAGATTATTTACAATTTCAACTTAAATGGGACACCCTGTATTTATAAAAATTAATAATCAAAGCTGTGAACGGTTCTAATAGTTAATTATATAATTATAAAAACGGTCCACCGTCCGAGCGTTAAACAGTAGTAGTCCTAAGTGAGACTCTTGACGAATTTTAGATTAAGAACCCACTTTTACCTAAAAATGACAAGATTGAATTTATTTGGACTTTGTGCGGTTCATATTATAGTATATGCTCTACTAAAGATATTTATTTAATCATTTCCCACGAAAGCATCTTTATAAATTCAATGATTGTAAAAGAACAAAAATTCGGAACCGATCATTTCGACCGATGGTGGTAGGTTTAATGTTAATTACTCGCTTCTCGCAACTGAAAAGTGTTATAACACTGCAAAATCTGTTTCAGGCAACGAGGAAGATTTCAAAATGCGGATATCTGTTCGTCGCCCCCGGCTGGGACTTCTCGAACCCGCTGAACCGGACAAAGGTAAGCGGAAATTAATGAATCGGGAAGCCAGCATCTGGAAGCCTCCGTCTCTCTTCTTCTCTCTTTCTCTCTAGAGGCCCCGCGGAAGCGATCGAGAAACGATCGGAGGTGTAGATCGGAAATGCTACGTCGAGCCCATCGATCACTTCCGTTTCGATGCCTCGAGGGGTCGTGGCGCGTTATCGACACTCTATGATCGGCCGATCGTGTTACAAGATCGATCGGACCGCGTGCAATTTTCTCATTATCGAGAAAGCGAGGAACTGCGCGTGCTCACCCCGTATCGTCGACGGCCCGAAACGGATCTCGTCGATCGTTTGTATCGTTTGGATCGTTTATTCTCCGTGTACGTATCTGTCTCTTGTCGATCTCTTTCTCGTTCCCGACGCTGTTACCGATTTTCGTCGGTTTTGTTCGGTTTTACGGCAACGTCCGCGGAACGTGACTTGTAAAATGCAAACACAGTTCGACGTCGATCGCGGCCCTGTTCTTTTTCCTTGTTTTATATTTACGACCGCGAACGGATCTCGTTCCTTTCTAAACTTTCTCCCGCGAGCGACGTATCTACGATCCTTAACGCGTCTCGTATCCGATTTTTCCCTGCTCCCTCTCCAGAACCCGCGGATCGATAAACGAATCGGCGATCTCGCGGTGAACCGGCCAATTTCCCAGGCAGTTCATTGAAAACCGAGATTTATATTGATCGCCGCGGCTGCTGACCCGCGATCCTGCCTTTCTTCTTCTCTCTTTACTTCTGTGCGTTATCGAAACGATTTCTTCCCACCGGCGTCGTCTTAGTTACCGGCGAAATTAGAGAAATCACGACTGTTAATAAATGTCCCCGGATCGCCGTGGAAATTGATGTCTTTAGCACGTGTCTCGGTCGTTAACAGATTGCACACCGTATGACCGATTCTACAGCATGTTTCAGACCAATTCGTTTTATTCTATCCGCGCATTCTCCGTTTCGAGTTCTTCTTGCTGTAGCAAATAATTTTCCAATTTATCAATATGCTCTAAATAATCGCAGTTACATTTTATGCGTACTTCGCGCTCGTAAACCAGAAAACGTTATAAAGTGGACAGTTCCCAGCGAGTTTGAGATAGCTTGGATTACTGTCGCGACAATGAAGAGTTATGAGAGAAGTTAATTCCCGTTCGATCCCTGTCAGCCTCTAGTTCGATAAACTTGTTTCTACAATGATTTGCAAGTACTCGGCTTCAACCATTAATCTCTTGCCGTACGGCACGGATGGGCACGGTAGGGGCCCCTCAAACGCATGCTTCTCCCACCAATTTCTCTTTCATGCGAGAGCCCTGCGCACTGTTCGCAACGGGCGAAGCACTTCCTTCCTCTGTGCTAACGGCGGATGCTGGTGGGGGACAGTGGGCGCTATGGTGGGGGCAAAAATGCCGATCCCAGCCGTACGGTAAGCAAAAGTGACGAACACTTCAAACGGAATCTACGAAATACGAATGTTGTTTTCTAATGAAGCATTAATGCAAATGTGAACATACTGTTTCCTCCCTTCTGTAATATTATTAACACTGAATATATCAGCGTCAGTCAAATGACCGGTCTCAGATTTTTATTATTGGTGAAATTATAAAGATTCATTTCATAGGAAGTGGTTACATACATTTTTTAATGCAACCATATATATTATGATTAAAATGACAAAACAACTAAATAAATTCTATCTTATCTTTTTTATGAAGCTATACATGTAAGTCAATTTTTGTTTTCAGTATGTTTAGCGTTCAGGATAAAGAGGTTCTAAGCCTAAGTACGATGGCAAGGAGCTACGAATAATTTTGATATATCATTCACATTTCTATTAAATATTTAAAATTAATCGGAGCGTATTTTCATTGCAAAAATGTGTGCCACACTATCCTGGTCACAATAAGTTGAATTTAAATGAACTTATAAATTATATTGTGACGAACATTGCGCGCACAGGGAAACTTTGAAAATTACATGACGAATGCAGTGGCGTGCGAACGATCCACGTTCCAGCGTTAATGATCGATCGTAGCTGAGGATAAAGGTCTGGTTTCGCGCATCTGCTCGTGCGATTCAACGCGGAAGTCGGGCCCGCGAATTTAAACAATCGATTATCGAATCCCGCGGCGTTCTTTAAAGACGCGACGTCCATCGTCCGGCCGGCCGGTGAGAAACGCACGAATAGAAAGCGGTTTCATGGATGACCGTGTTTGGCCTCGATCAACAGACTCTCCCTTGATTTTCTATGACAGCTGTGACTGGCCTTCCGCGAGTTTTTCACCGGTTCCACGAAGAATGGAGTATTCCTCTTCCGGTTGCGAGGCCGCTCGCTTCTATCTGACCCGTTCGCTCGTTAAAACAGACCATAATCCTCGCTTCTCTAGAGAAACAAATTAAATCGGACGCGCGCTGATCTTTGAACAATTAAGGTTAACGCGCAATGGATATGTAACTGCGTAATAATGGTAAATTAATAATTGTGAAATAATATTCCGCAGTAGCTTATATAGCTTTTATCGCAGAGCCGGCAATTATCGTAAAAGAATATTTGCAGAACCGTAAACTTTTATGAATCAATTGATAAGAAATTCGACCCGAGGAGATATGTTTCATCTGTCGAAGGATCTATTATAGATCGTGAAGGATACAAATCTAATTATACTTTTTTTGGAGCATAAATTGTGCTAAGATAATTGGAAGAATATCGCGGAAATTCATGTAAAACACTTTGGCAGACCAATTAAAAATAATTAAAGTTACAAGAAACTTTCATTTCGCCGTCAATGGCTTTAGTGCCATTTAAATGAAACAAATTACGCTTTTTCGTATGAAACTTTGCATTTTATAATCGTTTCTTTTTTAAGCGGCGAATGCATAAAATTTTCCGGTCGAGAATGCAATGCGAAGCAATCTCGTATCGCATAATCAAGGCTTTAGAGTGCGAATAGACAAACAGACGTTGTTCTCGAGCACATATTACATGCGCAATGTTACGCGCGCAACGAGCCAGATAAAAATGATGCTTCCCCGGCGATAGGTCTTTAAATCATCGAATTATATCACCGATAAAAATCCTTATCGCTGCGACGTGTCTTGGTTGGCAGATCTTCCTCACCGTTCCTTCGATCTGTGATGATCGATCCCGAGTGCTTAACTACCGACAGAATATTAATACCATCGATCGAGTACACTCTTCGCGCTAATTCCGAACGCAAACTTCGTCCATTAGGTCTAATAGGCTTGTCCATCAATTCGGTCGAACATGGCAGCATCGATTGCGAACGAAATTCAACGCTATCTGCCGCTCGAAAATTCATTAAATGACGTCACTGGCAATAAAACTCACGGTAGTACTGAACGCCGGTTTTGATCGAATTTGAATAAGAGATCATTCGCAATATCATTTTGGTTGGCAATCGTTCACGTTGAAGTGGTAAAAACATATTGTAAATTACATACCAAGTATTCAATAAATACGCATAATATAATTTACAATTCTTTCTCTTAATTGTTGTGTGACCGAAGTTTCGATCTTAGATCTGGGAATCCAAAAAATTTATTTCTACGGTTACTGCTTCTATAAATATTCAAGCATCGTTTAATCCTTTCACTCTCAGATTGTTTTTATCTCTTGGACATGGATAGTTGCTATTAAAAAGTATGCATTAACTACAAATCCAAGAATTCCATTTCTCCAATTTTTATACAACTAAATAGTCTATGCAGAATCACGAAATTCAAAAAATTTGTTTCTCTACTAGTTCCAAAGAAATTAAGGCATCGTTGAAGCCTTTCAATTTGGGGGTTGTTCTCGTTCCTTTAAGATAAATAATTGCTGATCAAAATTATGTCTTAAATACATATGGTTCAAGTCTTTTTCTTAATTCTTACGCGATTAAATTTCCTATCTAGAATCACGCAAAACAAACAAGTTGTTTCTCTAATACAGTTACCAGTTTCAGAGATGTTGAAGCATCGTTGAATCCTTTCACTTTGATGGTTGTTTTAATCTTCTTGGCATGGGCATTTGGTGATATAAAGTACGTAATAAATAGGTTTGAGAAAAAAATCTCTGGAAGACTCGCGACAGCAATTGTCGTCTCCCGAACGGAACTAATAGTCGAAATTACATCGAGCAAGACGCGAGCTCGTAAATCTCGGCCGTTTCACCGCGAGACACCGGAGAAAGTGAATAATTAGAAGCCGCCTTAAGGCCTTAAAGGCCTTTAAAGACTAGGCGACGCGAGCGGTGCGTAACAGTCGTCGTTGCGGGGTATCGACTCCTTAATTAAGTGGAACCTTGTTAATTCATGCGCGAACCTCCGCGATTTTCCTTCTGCTCGCTCACATTTCGCCAGATTTTTCTGCGATCGCATCCGTTTCTTCATATCATTAATCATTCTATACCTTTTCGCTCTTTTCTTGTAACTGGGAGTCTTTAAAAAAGTTTCATTGCTTTTGGAATATTTTGTTAATTACCTATCGGCGAGCAAAAGAACTTTATGCATTGAGAACTTGTACTATTAGATTAATTATTTATATATTTCGTCGTAACTAAGGAATTTTCGGAGCACTTTTGTTATCTTTGGATCGTTATAAGTATTATTGTCTGTTCAATTAATCGTTAATTGAGGAATATCACGCATTTATTGCGTACGAAGGTATTTAAACAATCGCGTAGATACCTGTTAACGTGTTTTATAATATGATTATAAAGAAGGCAATTTTGCAAGAAAAACTAAGAGTAATAAAATTCGTTCTATGGGAAGCTTCATTTTCTACAAAAACGATTTTTCATAGTCGATAAGCACTACTGGCGCAATTATCAACCGATATGTCTGGTTATGATTTACTGTTTCTACTTACGCCGCACAGTGGGCCAAACCGATGAAATCTGTGTCAAAATCAAAGAACTTTCGATAGAAATGAGATAGAGCGATGAATTTTTTTTTAAATTAAAGCTGAAACTGTGCAGAATATGAAATAATTATAGAGATTGTGGTACGAACGTTTTCTAACCTTGAAAGAATTCGTTAAATTTGCGTAATTTCAAGAAATTTGTGGTTTTTTCAATACCACACGCGGAAAAAAAATAGATATCTAATTTAAATTACATTACAGCCACACACAGCTTACAAGTAGTGCCAGCGACAATGCCAGCAATTCGTCAAGCGCTCTCGACATTTGAAGTGTTTCATAGTTCGTAAGTAACTCTAAACGTTCAAATACTTCTTTATGTATAATTTTATCGGGTTTTATATATGAAAATACAATATGCCTTCAAATTAGTGGATTATCAAATTATTTGAATGAAAAAATGATGATTTCATTTTTTTTTGTTCACTAAAATCGATTTTTTGAAAAATCCTGAATCAATTTTGTCTAAATGTCTTTTGCAAATACTGCATCGAGAGTTGTTTCTGATCTTGTTGTCGCTTCATTAGAATTATTTACCATTTCCAATCTTAATTTACTTCTAAAAAATTCTATTAATAATTTTGATTGTTCCGATGCAAAGTTCACGTTGAAATCTCCAATTAGCATCATCGGAATTTTATCATAATCTTTATTAAGCAATGCTGAACCCTCAACCGTATATGCTAATAGAATATAATTTCGTTTCATCGTTTCATCGTTTCATCGCCATATCGGTTTTACTCCTACCGCGTCGAGATTTTACTAAATCGTTTCATCGTTTCATCGCCAGATTGATTTTACTCCTACCGCGTAGAGGTTTTACGCCTACCGCGTCGAGGTTTTGTGCCTAACGCACCTAAAGAAGTTTCACTTCAAAATTTTTTTAAATTGAGCTTGTAATCTTATACTGCAAAATAATAAACTCTTACTACAACATAATTACTGGAACCCACCTAGACGATGCTACCAATTCAGCGATAGACAAAATTCCAAGAAAAGTCATAGGCTAGAATACGTGTTACCCTTAGCAGTAACAGCATACAACATTTCAACTAGTTCGGTTAACTGGTTACGAAGTAAAAGAAACACGAAGTTGACTTATGTTCTAAATGCTGAAAAAGTTCCCACTTCCCTCAAGGAATGAGTTCCAACCCCAATTGGCATAGTATAGTTGCGAAACGAGATTCATTTTATTCATAAATTTTTCTCCCGCTTGTTATTCGAAGGTTCTCTATTGTTTTGCTCGCGATCTGGGATCGTTCGAGTCTCATTCGATACACACGACAGCCATCCTGAGCGTCCATGACAGTCGTAACATCGGAGCGGCGTTAAAATATGGAAGGCAGGGGATCCTCGAGCTGACAATAAAATAAATGAACGTGCTGTCCCGCGCCCCTGTCGCTTTAATGCCCGGAGCGATAAGGAGCACTGACTCCGGCGATAAAGCCTCGCTAACGTCGTCTTTTTAAGCGCGTTTCATTGCATAATGCCGCGCGGCGCGGCAACCGACCGAACGGGACCTGGTGGCTATTCTCTCTCCCAAGGAGTCGAGGCGAGCTCGCGAGATTCTCGAAAAGAAAAAGAAGCTCTTTTTGTGTTGTTCGATGTCGACGAGTCCCTCGAGCCACGTCGACGGCGATTAGTTGCATAACGAGCGTGACACAGCGCGTGCAACGACGGAACGAAATGTCCTGCTACGTCAGCGTGTCCGCTTGTTTGTTCGATGAACGCTCGAACTGAAATTGTTGACACGTGTCCCCGGCGTTTGTCATGCGATTTCCAGATGTTTCGTTCAAGGAAACAGCAGTTGGTTTTCGTTTAAACAACAACGATCGTTTGTTGGTTTTCGGGACCGTCGTCGATCGCGCGTCGCGCAGCGGCCTCGTTGCACAATCGGCGCATACACGCACGGTTTATTGCGCAACCGGCACATACCTCATTGTTAGCCCGGCTCTTTGTAGCCGAGAAAACAGTCTTATCAGGTGAAGAAAAGAACCGGCCACTTTCCTTTTGTCGGCTGACCTCATCCCACGCAGCCCCCGGCGCACACCGCACGACTGCCATAACTGAGTTTTCTGTTTTATTAAGTGCCGAGTCACTATTCCTGCCAGCCCCGCTCCTAATAGGCACCAAGATCTATTAGCTCCGCGAAATTAGAGACCGACTGTTGGCGAACTATAGCCGCGATCGGCGCACAATAGGCCGCGCATAAATTATACTCGAAGTATTAGGCTTAAATTGAATCGAGTATGCTCTGTACGCACGGCCAAGTTTCCTGAACGCCAGTTCCACCGATAAGATCGGCGGTGATACTTTGAAATCGGTGATTATTTTCGATCTGTGTTTGATTCGAATTTTACGACGCTCGTCGTTAAACTCCGCATAAAATCGCGAGTTACTTGCGATCTCTACTATATTCGTGTTACTTGTCGTTAGACCTTGATACCATCTAGCCGCTATTTCTAAGCACTGCGATACACCGAGTCTACTTGTCGCCAGTCGTAAAGAATCTTCGTGTACACTGTTCCCCAGCGATCTTTATTAGCAGAACTGCTACGACTTACCTCATTAGGAACGCTACCAAGGCCGATTGTCACTTGCGTACGATCGAGTGGCGACCCTCGTGACGGTTGCAGTATTCTCAGCTCTGCAAATTCTGTCTCAAATTTGAACAATGGTCCCATTGAAAAATCGCAAATCGTGAATCGTTTAGGCTTTCTGCTCTCTGAATGATTTTCAAGGCTTCGCACCCATTAAATATCGTAGAAAATACTGCTTGTGCTAAACAGTATTTGCGTTTAAAATTTAAACAACGATTCCATTGAAAGTCGCAATACCTCTTTGGCTTTTTATTCATCAAATTTTTTTCTAGGCTTCAAATCTGTTCAACGTCGTAGACAATATTGTTTAACGACAGATACTGACTGTGTTTCAAATTTAAACAACGGTTCCGTTGAAGATCGCAAAACCCTTTGGCTTTTCATTCATCGAATGATTGTGAAGGCTATATTAAACACTGTAGAAAATGTTACTCATACATTGCAAATGCTTAAAATTCGAACACTCCCACTATTAAAAAATCGCAAATCGCTTAGGCTTTCCGCCCATTAAATAAATAGCGTAGAAAATGTAGCTTGCGTTCCAAATTTAAACAACGGTTCCATTGAAAATCGTAATACGTCGTCGGCTTTTTATTCATCAAATTTTTGTCCAGGCTTCAAATCTATTCAATGTCGTAGACAATATTGTTTAACGGCAGATACTGATTGTGTTTCAAATTTAAACAACGGTTCCATTGAAGATCGGAACACCCTTTGGCTTTTCATTCATCCAATGATTGTGAAGGCTACATTAAACACCGTAGAAAATGTTGCTGATCAATATATATTGCAAATGCTTAAAATTCGAACACTTCTATTGAAAAATCGCAAATCGCTTAGGCTTTCCGCCCATTAAATAAATTTTGTAGAAAATGTAGCTTGTATTTCGAATTTAAACAACTGTTCCATTGAAGATCGCAAAACCCTTTTGCTTTTCATTCATCGATTGATTCTCAAGGCTTCGAATCACCTAAACGCGACAGAGATAGTTTTGCATTGACATAAGGGCTATTAACACTAAACCTAGCACAGATTGTACATTTTTTATTTTACAATTATTGAAATTATAAAGATTCCTTCATAGGAATTGACTCAGGGAAAACTTCTTTGTTCTATCATATATTGTCATAAAAATGTCACAAAATCTAAATAAATTAAATCTTGCTAATTTTATAAAACAACACATGCTAACCAATTTTAATTCTCGGTAGGTTAAGTGTTAACAGACTGTGTTCTATGTATTCGTAACCCGCACATATTTGCAAAATTTCAAGAGACATGTGAATTGTTAAAAATTTGACAGTGCCACTATGCATGCGACAAGGAATGTCCTAGTGATCTAACGAAATTCTTTCCTTATCACGAGTCTTACAAAATGATCGACGAAACGCCGAATCTGCACAGAGATCTACAGTACAGTTACTGTTCACATTCGTGAAGCAACATTTGTTAAAACATACACTATCATCTTGCAGGTTTTAATGACATCAAAAAAAATGAAGCGTGTTAGAATTAAGGCCAAAAAGAGCTAAACTGCGCTGAGTTTCATCGAGTTAAGCGATAATAAGCAATTTTTCCCGTCAATTAACCCTTTGACCGTCATTTCGGTCTCACACGGATGACTCAATTCTGCAGTAGACGTGACATTAACAAGTAAAGAAAGTGTACGCTCCCATCAATCTAGCTTGTGCACCAAAGCAACGTTTATCAGTATAAAAATTGTATTTTTAACATATTATCTACCGGCGATTAATTTTTGAAAGTCTATGGCGAAACATTTTTTCAATAGTTCGTTTAACCACAAGAGCGACTACAATCGTGAACCAGAAAGTCCTCTACAATAACGTAATCTACTAATCTCGTTTGGGATTATTACGTGAAAGAAAATGGATTCGTTTCCTTTTATTATAGCACAATTATCGAGAAAAGTGTTAACAGAACTAAATCGCGAATGGAGCAAACAATTCCATCGGTAAATGAAGGGGGTGAAACAAGTATCTGTTTTACACCGTTGACAGCCGAAAATCCGTCTCATCGCGGGTCCGGGCTATCCGATCGAATTGAATTCTCGCGGATTACGCCACGGCCCCGTTAATTACCCAATTAACGCGCACGCCGGCTTAATTTGTTCTTGCGAACGAAGCTGGCCTGGATCGCGCGTGGCCGAGGGAATTCGCGCACCAAGATATTTTCCCAGGGCCGGCGGCGGGCCGGGCCGTGGCGGAGCGAAGAAATCGGCACACTCTAATGAACCGGCAATCCGCGGAAAAAATCGAGGCCGGCCCGTTGCTGCACACTGCGCGTTCCGCGCGCAAAATTCCTCGAACCGCGTTCGCGTTCATTTGCATCATAATGGAGACAAACAGTGCCGGCGCTTGCAGCCCCCCTCTACCACTCCCCCCTCTCTCTCCATCGTGCGATCCCCATCGGGGCCCGTTTCTCTTTCGCCCTTTTTTCTTTCCATTTCTTTTTCGCCGACTGTCCCGGTTTTCGCGGAAAAATAAGTAGCGCGTCTCTAATGTTATGCTTTCACTGAAGGGGGCTCAAGATCACGGCCACGATGCAATGGAACCGCGACGGGCGCCCCTCGCCTAATCATATCAATTCGAACGCGAACGTGCGCTATTGCGTTATACGCGTTTTCATGGGGCGTTCGCGAAATCTCAGCTATTCCGTGACACCGGTCTCGATCCCGCCCGCAACATTGTTTATATCATATGTATTGTCGAGGCACTTTCGCGGCGGGTGATTGTTCGATGTAGATCGCGCCGCGATCTCGATTCGTTGGGGAAAGGCACCGTCGCTCGTTAACGATTCTCGAGCATTCATGGAAATTGAAAGAAAGGAATATTTACCGCTCGTTCGAGATCCTTATCCGGTAAAAATCAAATCGGCGGATTGGTTTTGAACGATCGGCTGGAGAAAGGAGCGATCTTCTGCAATTTCTTCTCTCGCGTGCTATCCGAAAGAGAACGTTGTCTAATATCTACACATTGTTGATCCTTAATTAGTCGCGGAATTGCACAATCGAGTACATGGGATCGGCAACGACCATATATGTTCGTCCGCGAGCTCGTGAGCTCACCAATGGGTATTTTAGGACGAAACTCGGTGAGCGTTGCGAGAGAACTTGTGCAATGTACATGCGAACGGTTTTTCGTCGTTTTGATGACTTACGGGATTCATCGATGCTGTTAGCTATTTGTATTGATTTTGCGACGTTCGCTGCAAATTTTTGATTGCTGAAATTGGTCCGCGGGAACATGAATCTGCTCAATCTGGATTTCAACAATTTATCTATCGGGAGCGTGATAATAGGATATTATTTGAAGAAGAGCGCACAGTCTATGAAACGGGTTTCCACTGAGCGTGTAAAACAGTTGATAAACAATTGCCGAAAATAGTGGCGACGATGAATGAGGAATAATAATAATATCTATATGTGTTAGTAATTAGAACAATATTTTAATACGCTAGAATGGTCAAAATTGGTCCTAATAGAATGTATTAACACTTTCATTGCCATGTCATCCATATCTGGGTGACGGAATTATTTATACACAATTGAAAATTAATTTTTACATTGGCAGATTGAATGTACAAAATTTACTTACGATCTGAGGAATAGAAGAGGTTTGAAACAGTAATTAATATTACTGTTAACTGTTATTACTGTTTATTAACTAAACTTCTTAGTTTTTGTTTTGTTAAATATATTGCTTTGATTTTGTGTAATTTTTATGATTGTCGAGTGGGCGATGAACGCGTTAACAGAACAGAATGAGCGTTCACTCGAAGCCAACAGTCATCCGATTTTCCCGTCCAAGTCCCCTTATCCAAGTCTCTCGAGACGACCGCAAAAAACAGTGTTTTTCCCGCGCAACCACCGTTAAATATCATAAGAATTCTATGAGCCATCGAATCGGGCCTGATCATTAAAAGCGTCGATTTCAGTTGGCAAGAAGTCGAGCGAATGCATTTTTCCGAGCGATTCTTCGAAGCTGCGAGCGATCGTGGTCGCTGTTATCCCGCTTTTCTCGTGATATCTAAATTGCCGCGGGATTTCAGCAAGAAGAAGACGAGAAAGAAGAAGAAGAATAAGGCGAAAGAGAAGGAGAGGACGACTACGACTACGGCGACGACGACGAAGTTGGTGGAGCAGGAGGAAGAGGAGGAGGTGAAGGAGGAGAGGTGTTCTTTTTATCGTGGTGCTGGCCGGCTCGTTCTCCAGCGAGGGAAATTGCTCGCATCACGCGAAATCGTTCGTAATTCCATGGGGGATAATCCGGGGCGAAAGGGCGGTGTTCTCGGCCGCGGATTCCCGGTTCCCCACCGGCCACCGGTATCAAAGAACTTTACGAGTTTTTAATTGAACAATATTGAATGAAGACGGGACGAGCGGGCCGGGCCCCTCTCTCGCGAGTTCTTGTTAAACATGCCCGGTGCGCGATCAGGATAAGAGGACGAAGGTGGACGAAGTTGGACGAGGTGGTGGTTGTGGACGGGGACGAGGACGAGGAGGAGGACCGAGCTCGCGCGCCCCCGTACGAGGCTTTAACGAGCGCGTCTCCGCCGTAACGACGCGGTGCGGCGGTCATGCAGGCCCGACTTAAGGCCCGCTCCCGCGAAATGCATTTGCTTACGGCTCGCTCACGTACGCCCGTATAAAACGGCGCATTATTCGCGAGTTATGCCCCGTACGCACGTCGCTGCCCCTTTTTCTCCCCTCGCCGCAGTGCCTCCTTTTGTGAGCTGCCTCTTAAAGCCTCGCGGCGGCTCTTCCTGCACGCGTCGCCCGTTCCTTTCGCCGCGCCTTTTTCTACGTCGCCGTTTATTCGCATTTTATTCTCCTTCCCTCGCCTCATCCTCGCTCGCCATGCCTCACCTCGGCAAGCCGCCCGCGACAGATGCGAATCCGCGAGACCCGACATCTCCACGTGATCTCTGCCCGAATTACTCTTTCCTGCCTAATTCGCCAAAGTTACGGTCAAGAGGAAATTGATTTAAATTTAACATGTTGATTGGTACACGAGTTCCCAGGAGAACCACACAACATCAGGAGAAGTTATTTAATAATGTAAGAATGAGACAGGCAAGATTCGCGATTACGTTTCTAATCTTCTTACATAGCGTTGATCTCAACAAAGTGTTTGTTTGTTAGGTTCATTTGAATAGACTCAAGACACTTTCTTTCTACGAATAGCCATTTTCTCATTGTTCATTTCAATTCTCGTTTCCCTCCTATCACGCAGCAATCGCACACCGTATCATGATCAAGTTTCTGGCCAATATTTCATACTCATTACTAAATCGTTTTACGATAAGCTTTATGATAATACCGATAACACCTACACCGATAAACTGTTAATATAGTTTGTGGACTTCTTGCATTTATGACAAAAATGAGCAGCTGGACACCGAAACAGTAGGAAAATAATATGAAGAAAGTAAAAACTGCAATTATTAACCTTTGAGCAGTGGGATTTTGATCCATTTTGACTCAGAGTTGCAAATGTCCCAAATAAATCTAATTTTTTAGGAGCCAGATCGTTAGCTAGTTGTATCATCAACGTTGATTCTAAAGAAGTAGATCAAAAAATATGTAAGTTAATCCTGTGAGGCCACTTGTAGTTTTTAAAAGAAACTGTTTATTATGATATAATAAATATAAATCGAATTATAACAGTACTTAGTGCACCAATATTAAGATATAAACTTAATTCTCTTAATACCCACATCCATACTCACACCCACACATACATCCTCACACCATCATACATCCTCATACAGTGCGCCACCAATCCTCTGATCTCCTTGCCAATGAATGTAAAACAATCTTAATCCCCACACATCCATGGCTTCCATGCAGTGAACAAAAGCATCCGCTTTGAAAGGGTTAGAAATCCCTAGGGGTTGCTGGTTCTCGGAACAGCTGCAAAAAATATTGATCTTGCATAAACCTCCGCAGTTTATCACATATTATGCTGTCCTAAAGTGTAGTCAATCTTGAACGACATAAATACAAAATCAACGTAATCATCGTTCACTTCGCGAAGAACGATCTTCGCAGACTCCAATTTTCGCGAAAGGCAAGGCAGAGCCAGCGGCTTGGTTTTCACTGAATTTTCTGCAGGCTGCTGGCAGCTAGCACTCCTAATTTGGTCAGAGTTCGTCCGCCTCGCCTCCGTTTCGCTTTCCATCATCGGAAGACTGGCAGAAACTGGCTCTATACCCTCGCTGGCACTCTAGCAACTAGCAAACTCGTACTGTTCGTTTCACAAGCATAAATTCCTAGATTTGTCTACGAAACCGCTAAACTAATTTACCGAATTGCTAGCCTGATTCCCCAAATTCATAGACTGATTTAAACTGTTGAGTCCTCGAGGGCACACCGGGAATCGAACCCGGGACCTCGCGATTTGTAGCTGATCAGCTCCTGCAAATTGCACTCACGGAACCCTCCGACTTTTCCCAATCTCCATACGGTATTTGATCTGCAGAGTCCCTGATCCCACAGTCGGCCATCCTGCAATGACATTCTCTTCCAACTGCCCTCTGAAGCAGTTTTTCCCTGGGAAGTGCTCCTTACTTCACTTCGTCGCTTTCTCACTCACGCGCGCCCATCTTGCAATGTACTTCGTTCGTCCCTTGTCACAGTCGTTAGTGCCACCATACGGGAATCGATGTTCCCCCCATCCCAGACGTGCCCCCAAATGTAGTATTTTAGTAAAAAGAAGGGCACCCTGCCACACCGGAAATCGAACCCGGGACCTCGCAATTTGTACCTGATCAGTTTCTGCACATACCCACTGGACCCAACTTTTTCCAATCTCCATACGATATTTGGTCTGGCGGGTCCCTGATGCCACAATATTGTATAAGAAAAATAGGACCAATTTGATGCCCACAATGCAAAAAAGATTCCACAGAATGAAAATGCTCCAGATTGAAGTTTAGATTTTAGAATCACAATTTCGTCGAGTGCAAAGGGTTATCATCAACTTCGCCAGTGTTCCTCCGTATCGTCGCAAGCTGGCGTAACGGGATTTATGATCGCACGAAATTCAGTATAGGAATTGCGATACCGAGGACGCTATAGAACAGATTCTCGATGCGGATTCCACCGAGTCCAACCGAGGGAGGCGTAGGGTCATGCGTCAAGACAAAGGTCCGACACGCTCGTCGTGCTAGGCTAATTATCGATAAGGCAATCAATCTTTGGAACGCGCCGCTAGGGTCAGTAATGCCAACCTCCAGGCCATAGGAGAAAGCAGTTTTGATTGGAGCTACGTGCCGACTGCTCCGATACTGTATCTGTGGCCTGTTGCTGACGAAGCATACCGTGCCCAGGTCTCTTTGCTCGTTTCTTTTCGTTGTAAACCTAGAAAATGCGTTCGACACAATTCCCCGGAAAAGCGACGATTAAATGGAACAGGGCCAGTGCAACGTTCGAGACCGTTAAACACCGGTACGATTTTTATAAACTCTGCTTTTGGTCTATTGTAGCATTAGCTTCTTCTTTTCTAGGCCGATTCTTCTTGGAAATGAAACTCTCAAGGATCGTCGAGTTTCGTAGACTTTGTTCAATGGACGTTTCTTTTCTTCAATTCTTTTTTTAGAGGTAAATGTTGAAGTTGGTACTGGTAATATGATATTGATTTATTTTACTGATTAAGCATCAAGACTTTTCTTTTTTTCAATTCTTCTTTTTTTAGAGGTAAATGTTGAAGATGGTACTGGTAATATGATATTGATTTATTTTACTGATTATGCATCAAGACTTTACTTTCTTCAATTCTTCTTTTTTTAGAGGTAAATGTTGAAGATGGTACTGGTAATATGATATTGATTTATTTTACTGATTATGCATCAAGACTTTACTTTCTTCAATTCTTCTTTTTTTAGAGGTAAATAATGTTGAAGATGGTACTGGTAATATGATATTGATTTATTTTACTGATTAAGCATCAAAACTTTTCTTCAATTCTTCTTTTTTTAGTGGTAAATGTTGAAGTTGGTACTGATAATATGATATTGATTTATTTTACCGATTAAGCATCAAGACTTTTCTTTTCTTCAATTCTTCTTTTTTTAGAGATAAATGTTGAAGATGGTACTAGTAATATGATATTGATTTATTTTACTGATTAAGCATTAAGACTTTTCTTCAATTCTTTTTTTTTTTAGAGGTAAATGTTGAAGATGCTACTGGTAATATGATATTGATTTATTGTACTGATTAAGCATCAAGACTTTAGTTTGGTGACATGCCTGTTCATGATGACGCTAGAATCAGAGCTCCATTTGATTGATTCTTTCATTGAACGTTTCTTTTCATTCTTTATTGTGAATCAAACGAATCCTTTCAAGTTCGATTGTTTCACTTGTTGATACAATTTTGAGGACCCTGCTTCGATGTTTTCAGCTTGTGTTTCTCTAGGTCTGGTTTAAAGTTAATTTAGGTCTGTTGTGGATGACGTAGATGCTTCAAAAACTTGATTGATCTCATAAACTCTGCCAAATCGATGTGTAATTATGTTCACATCCAGCTCCATTGTATATGGAGCATGATCCTGACAATGTGATATTGATTTTTTGTCGAGTTGCAAATAGGCGAGTAGCAAATACAGATCTCTAACTTAGAACGCTGTATCAAAGAAACAAAAATAGACTCAATACATAATTTATTCTATTTACGACTAAGTAACAAAGAAATACATGAGCAGCAAACTTCGTCATTCGAATCGCCTATGTGTCCTAAGTTCCTCGCACCGTGCACCCTCATAGAAAAATCAGGCCAGTGATGATCCTTCTCTCCACCATGTTTCAACACGAAGATCGCGTGATGGTCTTCATAGTTCTGATCGTATCGAGGAGCAGACCGACCTGATTTACGAGCAGAGAAACCTGACTGGCATTCTTTCGGCTTGCAGTTTCGCTAGGATGCGCTGGCCCGACGGATTTTCAATATCGATCGGTCGATTGAATCGAGAAATTGGTTTTCCAATCGTTTCGTTTCCGCGAATTTACCGAGGTAGATTTCTCAGAGCAGCGTTGCATTCGCGGCCGCGTTGAGACGATTGATAGGCAGCCGGATCGGTCGCGATTAGAGTCATTATTTAACCCGTGACACTATCAAGCCTGTTGCTCCATTTACCTCGTCCACGTGGGTCGCTCGAGATATCCCACACGCGCGATTAAGTTTTCACGGCGCGATCTAGAGCCGCGGCTCGGCTAGAGCTTTTACACGCGATCCTAGTTCCCCGGCGTTATTGTCGCGATTACCATAATTTTATGCGACATTAAGCCCGTAAGAGCGATACCTACACCCTAATTAGATCTCTTAACGCGACGTTTAATTGAATTTATACTCGTCCCCGTTTCGCTGCGAATCACGGAGCTTTTGTTGCACGATCGCGCTCGGACTCGGTGGAAAAACGTGCGCACGATGTCCCGACAGAAATCTACAGTGCTAGAAACGTTTATTGCCTTGCTCGAATGCTAAACACGTTGTTAGATGAACATGTTCTGTCGCTGTTCTCTTTTGAGTCGAGCGAAACTCGTATTTATTGCAAAAATGTGTAGCGCGTCATCGCTTCTCTTATTAGACACACTTCGTCTATTTTAATTATACTACTTGCTGTTACTAGTTGCAAGTTAATAGTAATGATAACGACACTAGTGTATATTAAAATATAGCGAAGTAATTTTTCTCCATTTGGAATAGAATTATTGGTTCTCAATAGCCTCGCTCTGACAGATGAAGATGGCGTCAAAAAATGCTCGAAGTCCTAAGAATTTAAAAAAATATGTCCACTCAGGGTACATTATTCAGAAAGAGAAAATTGGATGTCTTTCTGCAATCTTTTCTCTGTTTAGGATAACATTTTTTATTAGCAACAACTTTATTTCAATATCTGATGTTAATGATGCTATTACAAAATGTTTGGCGTATTTAAAGTATTGAAGACATCAAAATCATGTCTACTCGGGACATTTTAGTCGAAAAGAGCAAATTGGATGTCTTTCTGCAATCTTCTCAACATTTTTTGTTTTCAACAGTTTTGTATTAATATCTGATGTTAACGATGCTATTACAAAATGTTTGGAGTATTTAAAGCAGCGGTGGGCACGGGTGGAGCCCCTCAAACGCCTGCTTCTCCCACCATCCTCTCTTTCATGCAGCTCGCACGTTCGTTGCGTACGCTGATGTCTCGTGTCTTCGTTGCTCCATTGTACCGCGCTTGCTGGAAGGGGACAGAGGCCGCTACGGCGTGGACGGTTTTGTTTCAATTGAGGCAAAATTGCCCATCCCTGATTTAAAGTGTTAAAGTCATAAAATTCATGTGTACTCGGGACATTTTAGTCGGAAAGAGCAAATTGAATGTCTTTCTGCAATTTTTCTCGTTTCTAGAATATAATTCTTGGCTCTCAATAGCCTCACCTTAACAGCTAAAGATAATAATGGCGTCAAGAAATGTTCGAAGTCCTGCGAATTTAAGAAAACATGCCTACCCAGAATACATTATTCAGAAAGAGAAAATTGGATGTCTTTCTGCAATCTTTTCTCTATTTAGGATAACAGTTTTAGTTCTCAACAGTTTCATTTTAATGTTGCTGTTATAAAGTGTTCGTCGTGCTAAGAGCTAAAAGAACTGTTGGTTAGCCATGTATTGCGAGAATGAATGTGACAACCCTTTTAATAAATGTTAGTTTATGTAATTGACACAATACATGGAATACACGTTTTTCAAATGTGAATAATATTTGGACGTAACACAATGTGACTCTACTTTATGAAAAAGAACTGTGACCTGCTGGATGGGTTAGTTCGGACCGACTGACGACGACTTGCCCTATTCCTCCTTAGGTCTCTCAGTGCTGAAACAAAAATTGCGGCACCCGACGTGAAATAAAACGCAGATCAAAAAAGACCTTCCTCTTTCCGCACTCGTGCATTTCGGTGTACACTCCAACAAGAACCAATCCTGTTCAAGGCACTTTACACGGAAAGAGTAAACTGAACGTCTTTTCACAAGATTAAAAGGCTCTTCTTCCTCGGATGTTGTATGTGCTCCAGAGTATAGTTTTTGAGATCATTTCTGAGTGCCTGTTTCACGAGTATCTAATCAGTAGATCCTTGATGCAGATTAGAATCAAGCTATTCTGATAAAAGGATTAGAAAATTCGACATAGAGTTTTCCTTTCCAGTCAACCCTGTGAACAAGCTTGCAACATACTAACCGAGTCCCCTATTGGTTAGAGTCCATCGAAAGTTGGTTATCCGACAAGTGGAGGCATCGTGTCGCATTTGTTAAGATTTGTTGGCGTCGGCGTGCGAGCACGAAAGAGAGACGGCGGCCAGTGGTTCCCCCTTATCAGGGCAACGATCTACGGAAAGTGAAAATGTCGAGTGCACAGTTTGAGCCAATTATGAGGACTTTATTCTCATCTGCACGGCTTCGTAGCGTCGTGCAGCAGTGCCGGTGCGACTCGTGTGCCTCTGCGAGACAATGGGATTACTCGAATCACCGATCCACCGTGTACGATCGATCCTTTAATACATTAAACATCGCCCGCCTCGGATTATGTTTCCACGGGGATCCCATTTATCCGTCAGACGATACCATCGGGGAATATTCTGTCGCGGTTACGGGGCCAGCAGGCTCGGCCGCCATTAAAATCAAGCCCGTTTCGACACGGTTCACCATGGCTCCTTGGGAAAGATGAAAAATCATCGAACAGACGACGTCTCTCTGGGCCGACACGTGTGCCCGTCCCCACACCTGGGCACCATGTGTACCCTCTTAAATATAGAAGAAAAATCACAGTATTTATCTTTATCGCGTGCTCAGTCATTAACCTTTCGCAGCTCTGTGTCGATCCGATCTCGACATTTAATTTCATTACAATGACTACATATCCTAATGACCTGTGAAATATTTGCCTCTAATGTTACAAGTGCGTTGTATGGAAATGCTATCTCAACGCTCCAGAAGTATTTTAAAGGCATTGTATGACGACCGCGGATCTTGCGCATGCAAATCTCAATTTTTATACACTAATTTATGGGACCCGGGATCAAAGTGAAATCTGTATACACTGTTGAGCGCTCCGTAAAACAGCTCTCTGCAACTTGTTAGTTGAAATTCGTTCCAATTTGATCCGCAATGAAAAATTGTATTCCATCTAGAATGGAAATCTGTGCTTATAAACTATCGCGAGAGATAACTAGAATTAGAACGATGTGTATTATTAATCTAATCGAAATACATAGTACAGAGTAAGCAATGCTCTTATTTCCTTTCGATCTCGTTAAACTTCTTTACTTGTGAAAGAAACAATTTCTACAAAGAAAATCCAACAATACGATAGTTTTAAACCTCTCTTTATGAAGACACAATTCAGATAATTTTAACTTGTTTATAAAAAAGAACTTCTCGATATTCTTAAGATAATATTTAGGAAAGTTTGTTATTGTTGGGTCAAACTTCACCAAACCTGGGTTCATTTAGTTCAGCAATCATATTTTACCATATTTATTAGAGCGTCACACGAACCAGTAAAGATCAGAAAGTGGTTCCAGTAAACGCAGATTCATGGTACCAATTGTTATCGATCAATTCTTCTTGGAAATGAAAGTTTTAATGACCGTCGAGTTTCACAAACTTTCTTAAATCGATGTTTAATTCTTCGAAGGGCAATGTTGAAGATAATATTGGTAATATATGTAGACTGCGGATTTTTATGCAGACAGAATTTTCTTACATTAATTGCACGATACAGGAGTTGAATAAAAATGTTTTTCTTTAAATGATTCCAGTTAGTTAAAAGTAATAGGTACTCTTGTAATCTTTTTTTTTATTTATTAGTTGATAGTCGTATCAACATCGTACTGTGTTAAATTGCACATTTTTGTCACCAATCCATAAACTTGAGATCAACAATCTAATCTGGGCTAGATGATGATGCTTTTGATTCTAGAATCAGAGCATCATTTGATTAATACAATATTATTATTATTTATTATTATTATTTATAAACGGACCGAAGCTCTGTTACATAAATGTTTACACAATAGTAAAAAGACTTTACATAACAAAGGAGGGACATGCACAAAAACTCATGTTACAAAAGATATAATATTATCCGATAATCCTACGTAATTGTTTTTTAAAAGTGAGTAAAGACCCACTAAAATTATTTTTCTTACACTAAAAAAATCAATACGATTATAGAGAGTGCTAGAGTCTGCAATAATGCGATTTATTGGAATAATTAATCCATATGTGGATTTGGATTTAAGTGTTTGAAATCTTGCTCTAGATCTCAATACACGTTCAGGTACGTAGAAATTGATTTGCATAAGGAGAGAGGGACAATCAATATGATTACTAATTAAATTAAAAATAAATTAATAGTCTTTTTTTATATTTTATTATGAACCAAGGAAATTCTTTCGAATTTAATAGTGTCAAACATTGGTACAATTTTGAAAGTACTGTTTCGAATTTTTTTAAATTACACTGCTCTAAGTTTCGACCATATTTTACAGCATTTGGAGTATCGCGCGACAGGCCGTTAAACATCAATGAATCAAATAATTTGTTTTCAGCATAAAAAAACAATTTAATATAAAATCGAATCGAAACACTGTTTACAACATATATTAAGGTACTCACAAAATTTTGTTTGCATTCTTTCGTCCAAAGAGAGCAGAAAGTGATTTCAGCAAACGCAGATTCGCTGAATTCATCGTGCAGCGAGATTCGAAATTTCTCGGATTGCAATCGTGATTTCTCGCCGCGCGAGTAATCGATTGCTTTTCGCTCGGCAGGTCGTAACTTCACACTTTCTTCCTTGCCTAAAATTGATTGTCAGGCTCGAGCGATCTACGAAACGCGACAGAGCTGGCGCACAGTAGGATCAACGTGAAACGGTTCGCCGCGTTTTTTCCAACGGCCGTGAATCATGGTTCCCGTCGCTTAATGGGACACGGTCTCTTTCTCTTTCTCTCTCTCTCTCTCTCTCTCTCTCTCTCTCTCTCGCTCTCTCTCTCGCGTGGTTTTCTGGTTCGGCTCGCAGTCGAGTATGGTCATGTTTGGCCGACTGTTTCGCCAAGGTTGTAGGACACCGCCTAGTCGCACGCGAAACGCGCTATTCGCGAAATGCTTGCCCGCGAATGCTGCCATGCCGGCGAGAACACGAGAGTGTGTGTCGTGACTTCATCGTCTGGTACCTCGATGCCGCCTATTGTTCTATGAATAGAGCTCACCTATCTCCTACCTTGGCTCTCTTGCTATAGCTCTCTCTGTTCACCTTTCACCGAGTTAGCTCGGAACCGGGGTGCACGAATAATCATCTGGGAACGAGAACCTCGCGTTATGCTCGAGCTTTCGATGTCCAAAAATTGGCCGACACCTTGCGACGACTTTTTTTTTTATTCAGAAAATCTCATGAGAGATTTATTACAACATTAGGTACAAACAAAACCAAAGTGTACAGAGAAAGTAACCTTTACAAACGAAAAGCTAGGGTACATCACTATTTTTTTTGCTTTTTTTTTGTTTTTCCTTAAACACGCAGGTTACAGCTTGTTAGAAACGAAAGGATATAGAGGCAGGCTTTAACGTTGGGCATAGCCAGAAACATAGAATCGTCCAAAGGCAGTTGAATTCTTAACTTACAGAGATTATTCAACAATAGTGATCTTGTTTGATACTTTCAGTGCTGCTTGAATCAATAAACAAAGTAAGCACGTGCTTGGGGTATCAGGAGAAGGGGCGCATCTTAGACACTTTCTGAATTTTACGTCTTTTACATAGTAATAATTAGACTGCGGATTTTATGCATTTGTGACAAAAATGACTGGGTGCTATTTAAAGCAGTAGACCGATTTAAAAGATTTAAGAATATCAATGTGTTAGTTGTAGCTTATTAACATTATTAAAGCAATAAAGAAATTTTTATTTGGCTCTTATTTGTCGCAGTTGAATGAAACAATTTTTATTTTGCATAAAGATCCGCAGTCTAGTAATAATATTTCTAAGTATTTATGTGCATGCGCGTGCAATTGGGGGAAAAACGTTAAGAATAGTGGGCGAGATGAATATCAGTGGAGCAAAATTTCAACTTTTGTAAAATACACTTTATAGTCATCGAAAATGACTAAGAAATTCCACAGGTATACCTTATTGTGGTCAGGGTGATCTTTTATAACGGGGCCACAAAATCTTTTCAATGGTTATCGAACTTATTCAATTCGTTAGAAATTTCTGTACTGATCCACAATTTCCACATAATTTCTAATTTATATTATTTTGTTCTTGTGATATAAGTTCAATTTTCCTATCGAGAAAAGCTATATTTCTTTAACACTAGATTTACGAGGCACGTCAAAATGATGGAATCAAAAATTTTTAATTTACGATTATTAAGAGTGTAGGGAGGCATTCGTGAGGAATTAGTAAATAGATTTATTTTTTTGTGTACATATTACAATAAAAATCGCTGAAGATCTAAGTACATACAATTTTATTATTTTTATAAACCAATGTAAAATAATCAATTTTAGTGCTCCGTAGACCTAGTGTTAAAAAAATCCGTAACACTTGCATTTCTCTATATTTTTCCTTAAATGTTGGTTCAGTGGCAGCGTAAATAATCAAACTTTAAGATAATTCTATATCTTTTGCTTTCAGATAATCGTGACGCATATGGTACATATTTAACATAAATGCATAAAATTTCGCCGTCTACTTTAATATACGATGCTCATTCTGTCACTGAATGCATTTAAATAGATTGGGCTGAAGGATTTATACATATGCATGCAACGATTGCAAGGATTCGATTGCAATGACCTGTTTCATGAACAGAAGCTACTTTACTACACTAAACTATTTTCTTTTAAATTTTCCGCGCTAACGCGGACAGAGCTTTAATCGTTTTACTCACACCATTTGAGCCTCAATTTTTATTCGTAATATTTTATAGGTTTATTTTTAAAACTGAGTAACTACACGGTAAGTCCTGAGTAAAACTATATGTTTATAACATGCTTGGATTAATGCCTTTAAAAATTATCCAATTTGTCAAACTTTTTACTCCGTTGACTTTTGTTACTCGTTATTACTTTTCTTGTAAATTGACACATTATTTCAAACAAATTTATTCATGAAGAATACTGCATGTCGAATCAGCGTGGAAATCAAGATAGAATGAAACTTCACCCATGAAGTCATTAATACAACTATTTTCAAAGAACGTAGGAGAAGATTTTATTAAAAAAATTAAATTGATAGAACATGCAGTTTATTCGAATCCAGTTAGCAGAGTTTTTAAACAGAAGTCTCGCGTGACCAGATCGTAGAAGTCGCAAAGAAATCAAATGCCGGTGTTTCGTCCGAGGAATTTGAACGGAGAGGGACGACAAATCGTCGCGGGAAACGATACCGATTCTCGTGCGTCTAGTTCTTTTCACGATCGAATTACCGCAGATCGGATTCGATCTTCTTTCCTCACGGTGGGTGCCAAGGCTCGCGTGTCGCGATATTTTATACGCGTTCAGCACGGCGAAAGGAGCGACTCGCCGATTTCAGAGCGATTCGCGAAAAAGAAAAAAATAAGACCGTTGGATCATGATTCAAAAGCGTGGAAGCGCAGAAACTCCGATAAATCAACGGGGAACGGAGTAGAAAATTAATGTGATAAGTGGACCGTTGGTTATTATACGAATCCTGTTCATTATCGACTGATATACAATGGCGAAAATTGAATGGTAATTTATACGCGCGTTCGATTCGTTTCATTCGGGAATGAAACGCGTACGACTTATTGCGGATTCATTCAAATTTTTATCCCATTATGTACTATGAAAGCATTCAGTCGACGGTCTAACTATAAATCGGGAACCTAAGAATGGTTTCTCTTTGGAGGGCGATTAATTCGTCGGTCCCTTCATTATTCTACATCCGACATTTCATTGTAATTTTATTGCGCAATCGATATATCTAAGCATTATTCATTATGAGTTCGACGTTTTCATGTCTGAAGCGCTTTATCTCATTTGCTTTCTATCGGACGAGGGATCCGGAACTTTCACCTATCGAGGCTGTTAACATCGAATCATCAATGGTAGTAGCTAACAGAGAATAAAATATTCCGAATTATTGTTCGAATCTTCTACAAAGATCGAATGTAGATTTTTATCAAGTTATTAACGTTCTGCTCCAATTTGGAACCATTTTCACGCGAGAAGTCAATTAATAAGAATTTTCCCGGTGGTTTAATACATATTTTTATCGTTTCCAAGTTGTAAATTATATTTTATATAACTTTCATTAGAAAGTATTGTGAATGTGGATCTTAACTCGTTCACAGCAAATTGGTACTCGTTCTGTTCGTTCCAATGCAATTTGCAATTGACAAATCTGAATTTAATACTAGTAAATTACGGTAATGCAGGAACGCTGGAAATCGTTCCTTGAAATCCAGGAGAAGTTGCAGGAGAAACGAGTCTTAATTAATGAAACGTCTTTGCAAAAGGAACTTCTACATTTCGTTCCAGAAAATATCTGTTTTTGTGGAACTTTTATATCGGAACTTGGGAGCTACTTTCAAAAGTGTTCTTACGAAACAAGTATTTTAAAATCTACATTGTAAAATTTCTGCCTATAGTTATATTCAAAATGTCAATGTAACTGTAACAATTATTCAATATTTTTACAGTACTATTCATTGAATTAATATTTCTTACAATGGCAATAATAAAATTGTAATAGAAAAATGTATATTTTATTTGTTCTATTCAAACTAAAACAACTACATTCTTCTGCATTGTCGGTTTTTAAATAAAGTTCCAAACTGCATGTTTGAAACAGAATTCGTCAAGAACTCTCACAATATTTCCGAATCCTGGTTATTCGATTTCGAGTAACTTCGATAAAGAAATCGGTTCGGTCGCCATTTTCATAAATGATTGCGACTACATACACCTGCGAATACGCGCTAACGCGCTCGTATCGTGAGAAGTTTCGAGTTACTTTTCTCAAGCCTTTGTCTGCGATGACCCGCGGCCTCTTCTTCAAACCGGAAACGACAAGGAAGAGCACAAAATTGCGTAACAGACGCGTAAACCTCTTCTTGGCGAACAGACTGAGAGCGGAAGAGACTGAATGTATTTTCTCTGCGAATCGTTCTCTCTCTCTCTCGCTCTCTCGCTCTCTCACTATCTATCTATTTATCTATCTATCTATCTTCGTCTGGTTCGAACATTATCTGCGAAGCCGCGCCGTGAAATTTCCGTTGCACAATCGAAGTCGGATTTCTCCCCGGGTAAACCAGCAAAAACCTCTTCGTTAATGCGACACGATGCCGTCGCTCGGTACGCGGTGACTAGTTCGATCGGTAATCCGAGCCAGGAGAAGTGGCAAGAAGACCCGGAAGAGCGCAAGAAGAAAACCTTCGGTAACAGGGCAGGAGGATCGCGTTAGCGGTGAATGGCGTTACGATCCGATGTTATCTCTTTGTTGTATCGCCGGTGAGGCTTGGGTTCCACCGAACAGCGATTTTCTGGAGATTTCTCGTGGTCGAGCTGGTTTACCAATGGAAATTCGCGATTCCCTTGCGTTTTAACCCCTTAACCTACGATTTAGATTCGAAGATGTTGGGCCGAAATTGTATACAAGCTCGCGCAGCGTTCGGGACATTTGCACGACTTGTTTATTTAGGTTTGGCCCGATCATCGTACGCGGGCTATGCCCGTAAAATTTAGGTTTGGCCCGACCATCGTACGCGGGCTATGCCCGTAAAATTTAGGTTTGGCCCGACCATCGTACGCGGGCTATGCCCGTCATTGTAGGTTAAGGGGTTAAAATGTGCCTATCAAATCTAAAGCGCGAGTTATTTTTTAGAATTTGTTACGGGAAAACCGAGTGACTTAGCAGTTCAACCCTTTTTGCAATATCTCATGACTGTGTGCTCCTTTGCCGATAGAAACTCGCGATTCCGTGGTCTTTGCAAAAATGACCCTCTTCAAATCACAAAGAAATTAGTCATTTTTTGGAACTTATTACGATTGTAAAATTGAGCGATATAGCAGTAAAACACTTTTTGCAAATATATTAGACCACAATGAAATGATGAGAAAATATAAGTACCGTCCGTAAATCAGAAGATGGCAGTGAGAAACTTGTAGGTACCACGTGATCTTCCTTCTACGCGCTACACGTCTATCGCTATTGGCCGAATCGCGCGACAAAGACGGAAACGCGATTATTAGTGTGACTGCAATAGAGAGATGTGGTGACGTTGAGCGCCTATAAACGTAAGAGTGGGGTCCGCAGCCTGGTGTCTAGAGTGGGGGTCTCGCAATCCCCCTGCACCCCACTGTCGAAAATCACTGCCTCTCCTGATGGACGGACGGTACATAGAAGAAAAAAATCTTTTACATTGTTTAGATTGTTTCATATTACATTAACGATCAGCATACTAGGCTCCTTGCATTTATACTGTACTCACATTGAAAATAACTTCAAATTTACAACATATCAAACTTTTATATAAAATATTAGAAGTAAAATTTGTATTGGAAAAGCTGTAACGCGTATTAGAAAAGTTGTAGTGACCACAGGGAATTCATTGATGAGGAATTTATAAATTAGTTTGGGAAATCGAGGTAAAAATTGAACCTGATAATTTAGGAACAGTATATCAAAATTGTCCGGAGTCCCACTCGTCGCGAGTGCAGTCGCAGCTGCAGGATCGCTGCCCGCCGAATTGCGTTCCGCGACCGTGCACTTGGCACACATTCGCTCCGGCGAAAAAACGCGACTGAACGTCCGGAGAAAAGGTGCAGGAGGGTCGAGAGAGAGAGAGAGAGAGAGAGAGAGAGAGAGAGAGAGAGAAAGAGAGAGAGAGAAAAGTCGAGTCCGAGAGCGTGCGAAACCCTGTTCGCTCTGTCCGCTCGGTTATGCGTCGTCGGCCGCGGGAAGACAATATAAAGGACACGCGCCGATGGAAATGCCGCGGCAACACCGGCCCACGGTAGTTGTAATTGTCCATTTCGCGAATTATCGGCGCGACTCGATCTCGATCGCCGCCCGTTTCAGCTCCGATCATGCGCTCGTGGTGCACACGGGACGCTCGAAGTCGTTCCCTGTCGATTTACGAACCCGATCAAGGCGAACCGTAAGGATAAACCGTTGGAAAGCCTTTCCCGTGAGACATTCTAGCCTCCAAAGTGGTCACCCTGACCACGTTTCATTTTTCCCAGTGGACATTTTTAAAAATCCCGCTGGTCGACAACGACATCGATTTTAAACACTGAAGTAGCCGGTACCGCTATCACGACCGGTCTCAAACTTCTTATTCTACGATTACAGAAATTATAAAATTGTAAAGCGTTTCCACCTAGCACTAATTGGTCACCCTGACCACATTTCAATTTTTCCCAGTGGCTATTTTGGAAAATGACTGGTTGTCATTTGCACATCAGTTGTAAAAATTATAAATTCTATATCTTATTGAAATTTCTTGTTTTTATAGCGAATGAAAATTTTTCAATTTACACGACGAGTATACACATCAACTGCACCGCAATAGAGCTTCGGATTGACGTGTATACACGTCGAACGCAGTTAACTGGTTAATGATGGTTTAAACATTCATAATGTATTAATACTGCATATCACTGTATTCGGAAAAGTCTACAGCAGGGATGGGCATTTTTGTCTCAATTGAGACAAAACCGTCCCCACCATAGCGCCCACTGTCCTCCACCAGCATTCGCCGTTACCGTAGAGCAGGGATGGGGAAGGTAGGGGCCCCTCAAACGCCTGCTTCTCCCATCAACCTCACTTCCTTTCTCTATGGTAACAACGGATTCTGGCGGGGGACAGTGGGCGCTATGGTCGGGACGGTTTGTCTCCATTGAGACAAAAATGCCCATCCCTGCCATAGAGTATAGAGGAAAGAAGTGCTTCGCCCGTCGCGAACAGTGCGCACGCGTCGCGCATGAAAGAGAGGTTGGTGGGAGAAGCAGGCGTTTGAGGGGATGACCCATGCCTGGTCTACAGAATCTTCTGTTGCAAAGAACAATTCAATATCTTTTATAATAACATCACCATATTTGTTTAAAGTTGACAAATATGTCTTTTTTTCAAAATCAAATTTCTCGAAAACTGTGCGTCTAGGGGAAAAATGAGGGATAGATTCGGAATCAGCTCTTGAAACTCTACAAAAGCTGCATAGTGAAAATCGAAACGTCAAAAATGTCTTATTTTATTGGACTGTATTATTAGTTATCATCGAGTCGTCCCACTGAACTTTTACTTCCGGAAGCTGGAAAGAATCTCTTTGTGGATGTTTATAGTTTCTGTGACCTCTTCTCGGATTTTCAACAGCCTCCAGGATTGCGTAGATCGTTCTGGATCCATCCGAGGACCTTTGGGAACTCCTTAGAGGCCGAAGGATCCTTTGGAGTTGCTCATAATTCCCCTAATGATCTTTCAAGGCCTGCAGGTCTTATAGAATTCTTTAGGGTTATAATTAACACGTTTTATTGCACGCCATGAAATAAAACAATATTGTTATTTCAAGCGGACGTTGAATATAATTGAACACGTTTCTTTCCCGAGCGACTGTTGGACTTAGTTTTTTATGGCGATGGCCTAATGAGCCTCTGTGCTCACGGACCAATGTAAATTTTTCTCGAGTCCCGTGCAATCAATCATGCTTCGAACGGGTATGGAAATTGTATCTGCGAAATGTGATTAATGAACTGCGACGATGTCAGCGCGGTATCCTCGGTGATCTTCTCTCGGAACATTTGTATAATATATTACGTCTAGATAATTGTAGCCGCGTTCCCTCCGTTGTCCTCGGGGCTATTACATTACTGCAATATATTTTATCGGTATGATTACATCAACTTTCTCTCTCTGGCCCGGTTCTCTTCTTTTTCTTCTTTTCCATCCTTTCCGCGCGTGTATATTAGAATACCTAAGCACCGAACAATCCTTCCTCGTTCGTTTCTCAGTATACAGAGCCAGTGTGTGTCTTTTCTTGGTCGTGGGACAGTAGCCATATCCACGAGGGATCTAAGAGAGCAAACGGTATGCTAATTAGATTTCCACCTGCCAAGGGTTTAAAGCGAGGCACAGAAAAGCAGCGCCCGGAACTGGCTGCTCGACTTCGCTCGTGCTCCAAATAGAACGGACACGAATGTTCGATGGTCTTCGAATGTTAAACGGAACACTGTGTTCACGCTTCGATATTCACATGATCTCCCACGCACGGCGTTTTTATCATCTTCGATATCAGCAGCCAATCTCTCAATTCCTCTTTCTGACGATTCGCTACAAAATTTATTTATTTATTTATAAACGGACCGAAGCCCTCTTACTACATAAATGTTTACACAATAGAAAAAAGACTACATAAAATAACAAAGAAAGGACGTGCATAAAAATTCATGGTACAAAAGGTATGGTATTATCCGATAGTCCTACGTAATTGTCTTTTAAAAGTGTGTAAACACCCACTAAATCGATTACTGAAAAATTATTATTAATCGGTATACAGCAAATAGTCACTAACAGCCGAAAATATTTCGAAATTATTATTAAAAATTTGAAATTAGCCGCAGACAATGTTTCCATTATTTTTCTTTATTTTTCGGTCGACTCGATAGCTAAAAAATTATTTCCGATCGGTATACATGAAGTATTTCATTATTAACGGTTGCAGATATCTCACAAGTTATTATCCAACAAAATTGAAAATTAATCATAGGCAACGTTTGCATTATTCTCTATTATTTCTCAGTTGGTATAATTACTAAAAAATTATTCTTGATCGGTGTACAGTAAATAATTATTCTAGTTTGTTGATATCTCATGAGATACGAGGCGCTATATTGTCAAATTGATCACAGACTACGTTTCCACTATTTTCCACTATTTCTCGATCGATCGAATCGCTTCGAAATTTATTCTCGATCGGCACAGATCAAACGCAGCTCGCGGTCCACAACACGTTAGAATTTAAAATCTACCACACGTAACACTATTCTTAATATTTCTATCGAGTCTATCTGTTACTTTATCGATCTGTCCAATTGCTACAGAATTACTCTCGATCTATCGGTGTCGATCAGTCACGAAAATCGGGACAATCACGATCACGGGACATTAGAATTTAAAATCTCTCGTACACAATGTATTCATTATTCTTACTATCGACACCGAGCTGTTTTCCTATTTTCTCGATCTGTCCAATTACTCTCGAGGCAGTGATACCGATCAGTCACAGGTATCTCGTGGGTTATAGAAAGTATCGGAATTTGAAATCTCTTTCACATAACGTTTCTATTATTCCTGACGCCTCGAAGCTCGTATATTTGTTGCTAAATATTCAGTGACTCACAATAGTGTATAATAAAATATTATGTCATCTCACAAACAATGTGATTTTCTTCAAATTTTTAGATGGTGAAACAAGTCTACAACAGTTAGTGTTGTATGTATATTTTCCTTTATGTGCGACCGGAAGAGGGCGTCCGCGATAGGGAAGGGCGAATGAATAGAGATGTGGGAAGGGGGAACGGAAAATTTAATATTGTAAATATTGTCATAGCAGCTTTTGTAAATGTTTCTCTCTCTCTCTCTCTCTCTCTCTCTCTCTCTCTCTCTCTCTCTCTCTATTTAATATAAGTTTAAATTTAAGTTAGGATATAAGATAGTACAGTAAGTCCGCGATCTAAGTACAACGGAACATCGCGATCTATGTCCCCTCGTCTACTCCTTCCACTGCGGGGTATCCCCGGAGGGGCCATGAAGCTCGAGTTGCCTCGGTCGCCGAGCAGTGTAAACATGCCGCGTAATTTGATCCTGGGTCGGGTATATCGGTGTGAATTACTACTAATCCAATTACGAAACTTATTTATTTTTCATTATTTTTTTACGGAACTTTCACCAACTTATTTCTGGCATTTTTCTGATTAAAATGACACTAAACACTAAATAATTTCAACTGTATTTAGTGGTTTAATTGACGATATGTACAGTGACTTTCGGACGTACACGAGGATAGCGGTCCGTGTTTACATGCTGTCCGTTTCTACGTTCGACGCGGTCGACGCGGCTACAAAAGAATAGTTTCCCGTCTCGATCTAAGTCCCGACAGAGAACCGAAAAAGGACTTAGATCGCGGAATTACTGTAATAAGTAGACAGCGGATTTTATGCATTTACGACAAAAATGAGTAGATATAATTTAAAACAGTAAAAGCATTCGAAGAATTTAAAAGTACTGTTATATTATTTTCAACGTTTTTAACATATTAAGAAAAAAAAAGTTTCTATTCCACTCCAGTTTGTTGTAATTCAGGTAGAACATTTTTATTTTGCATAAGATCCGCTGTCTAGTAATAAGGTTAGATTAAAAGCGGGGTGAAAGGGTGCAGAGGAAGAAGGTAAAATTTGTATAAGGATTGTAGCCCTAAGAGGAGCAATAAAGTTATATACAGTCACTCCCATTAATATTCGTACATTCTTAAAAAGACGATAACTTGTTTAATATTGCACCATACGACTTGGACATTTTTGAGAAGTTAGAATAATTAGTTTACTACATGACGTGAAAAAGAAATTTTAAAACAATTGCAATTAGTCGGTATTGCAGAGAAAATACTAAAAGTTGTGTTTTACAATTTTTTTATGTGGCTTATATTGAAAATTTAAAACATCCATTTTGTAGATCTGTATCAATTGTATACATTTTCAAATTTCCATCCAATTTGGATTACGTGGAAAACAGCGACAGGCATCGAATGACGTAAGAATCCTTCGACTTATTACAGGTTAAGGCCGAAAATTGTGAACAGCTGCAATTTTTACCATCTTCCGACAGTTGTAGCTCATTGCAACGTTTGTTGCAATTATTTGTTGAATTTTCAATGTGGACCCACATAGAACAGTTATAAATAACAACTTTTAGTATTTTGTTTGTAATTCCGACCAATTACAATTTTTTCAAAATTTCTTTTTGTCAACGTGTAGTAAATTAATTGTTCTAACTTCTAAAAAAAAATCCAAGTCACATGATCCAATATTAAAAACGTAATCGTCTTTTAGATTGTACGAATATTAATGGGAGTGACTGTATATATATTTTCCTTCATTTTCAACAAACTGTAGATTTTTACATGGAAGACTAACGATTGTGATTGCGTCTTTAAAAAATGTGAAACGAAATTCGCATGACTTATGAGTTGGCCCAGTAGATTTTTCATTTTATACTCCGAGACCGATATCTTTTCAGAAGACACTTTAACGAATGCGCAAAAGACAACATGCTTTTATCAAAGCCATTTTGGATTTTGTAACTCGGCTGGGTACATCTAATCATTATTACACTCGCAGACAAGCATGTTTACTCCCAAGAAACTAATCATGCTTGCTCGTATAGTTAAACAATGCGTACTCACAGCTCCGGCATTAATAAATCTCGTCGATCTCGCGAGAGTCGAGTCTGTCCAATTACCAGAGAATTACTCGCGATGTATCGGCGGCGATCACAGATATCCCACAGATTACAAGCGATCGGAATTTAAAATCGGCGACTGGAAACCTCGAAAGTGAGAGTCGCGGACCCGCGGCACGATCCGGGAAGAAGGATAAGTTCGCGGCATGGCACGGTGCACTGCGGCGGCGTGTCTAATGCAACGTGGCGGAGAGAAGAGGCCTCTCTCGCGCGAAGATCGAATAACTCTGATAGCAGGATTGCTAACCTATTGCACCGGGTCGGTGTGCAGTTCCTCCGAACATAATTCGCACTCGGTTCGGCCACGAGAAACGGCGCGCGTAATGCCGTGAGAACGGTGGAAAAAAAAGACGAGGGTTTTCCAGCTCCTGTCACGCCGGCGAACGGTTTTGCCATTTCTGACAGCTAAAGAGGGACAGCTACGGTAAAAAAAGATGGAAATGGAGATGAAGAAGGAGAGAAAGAGAGAGAGAGAGAGGTGTCGGTGATGAAGTAGGCAGGGACAATCGAGTCGGTGGAAGGAAATTAAGGTCATCGTCCTGCGCGGCACGAGCCGGAGACCTCGATTTTAAAATTCACTTTCATCACCGTCGCCCTCGGCTGATAGCACAGGTGCAGCACGGCCCTGAGGCGGCTTCTATATCCAAAGGCCATCGAGACAGTTCCCTCGGTCGATCGATCTTTCCGAGACCAACTCGCCGGGCACCATCGATAACAGGCAAACTAACGATTCCATTATGTCCGAATACGCGGACACGCGGCGACTCAATCGGCAACCTCGAAATTAAACTACTAAATCTCTTGGAAACGTGGAATGCTGCGCGGGAGGGGAATCGATATTTCAATCGGTACAGAAACGGTGACGCAACTCGCGGTCCATTTAGTCGTCAAACAGCGTTTCATGACATTCCTGGCGAAAACGAAGCCGCCGCGGCACGTACTTACGCGATCGTTTCGCAAGCGGCGACAGCAACGCGCGCTGCACTTAAGCGATTTATCGAGCCGTGGAACCTCGCTGTTCCACCAGCTGCGAAAATTTCATCGTGATTTCCCACTACCTACTCTCTGAACTTGCTAGTTTGCTCGTCTTTTATCGCAATCCTCCGTTTCCGATGTCTCTTTCGAAAAATTGTGTCGGCTGCCTCGAGAATTCGTTTCTTTTTCGACTGGTGCGTAATGATGTTTTTAGGAAGCTGTTCCTAACTGGAAGCTGAACTCTGTTCAATAAATACAAGCGTAGGAAATCATGTAATGTTAGCGGAAAGATGATCTTGCTGACTTGAGTGCGCGTTTTGTCTGACAATGTCAAGGTCACACATTGCAAGAAGAATTGAACCGTTTATTTTAAGAGTGGTGTAACTCCATTTTTCTTTGTTTTGACATAATGAAGTGTTTGCGTTTTCATCGATTGAAGAATCCTAAGGTCTACTTAAGTTGTCCACATCTCTATGTGTTTAAATAGATGTAAATTCATTCTACAAATAGGTTTTTAGAAAATTAACTTGATCAATATCTTTTTTCAGAGTCACAAATTTTAATTATATAAAATTAATGTTTAATAATTAAAACAAACGAGTATTTCAAAATTTAAATTGAAAATTGTTTCTAAATAAATAGTTCACATTAAATTGTATATAAATGTTTCGTATTATCAACGTTTTCAAATGTTACTGTACTGTATGTTACTGTACATAGAAACCCATCTTCCAACAGGGACAATATTTTTATTAACCTTTGTATGGGCTTACTAGATTTCTAGGCATCCATTTACTATATTTTCTTGAACAATTCTTTATGTTCCTTTGTTTAGACCAGGGAGTCCCAACGTATTCCCCTCCGAGAACTGCAAGGTCCCCACTATCGAACCTCTTCCCACTACTACGTACAGCCGTAGAGTTAGTGAGTGTTGCGGCGCTACGTGGCTCTCGTGGTGGGAGCTTCCCACTACTATACATTATAACGACGAAGTCTAAGAGTGGGGGAAGAACCTAAACGGGGAAGGTGCCTCGAATAGCTCCGGAGCTACTGGTTGGAACTGCCTGGTTTAGACTGTCTCTTCTTCTTTTTAGAATAATGTTTTTCCTCTATGAATGTCACAAAACCGCTATCAATGTCAAAGTTAGGTCCCTAACAAGCGTAGCACAGAACTTATCCAGTAACTGTTAACGTAGTCATATTTATGATGCCTTTTACAACAACAATCGATAAGAAAGTTACCTGACACTTATTTTACCATACAACCATACATAGGTGTTTTTTAAAGGAGACGTCGCAATGTCTGTATAAATTTTTCTTTCATAGCTTATGTTGTAAAAAGCAGGTAGAAAGTGTTATAAACTCCGATGTAATTAGTTAGAAGAAAGTATTCTATCCTGACTTACGCGCAAATACTTGTCATACGTATGTTACTCACTTAAGTGTACTGTAAATGTCAAAGTATCTTAGACATCGTGTAAAATGCAAGTTCGATTCACACGCGAATGACATGCAAAAATTACAGTAATTTGCGTTCCCTGTTGCGAAAGAAATAAGGAAGAAGTCCTCCTCGTATGTACGTCTTTTACAACGGTTATTTAGCATGCTTGAACCAGTATTTTACAACTACATTCGACAAACAAGTTTAATCGTTATAACATATAATGTCGCGAGTCTGGCAAAACAGGGCAGTTCTCCGTCAAAACGGAATCCAATGAAAGCAACTCTAGCCACGCGAGAATAACTATCGTCGAGCATAGTATGAATAACATACGGGCAAGTTAGTAACGTGTTTCTGGTCGCGACAAGTCCCTGTTAGCGACAACGTGCCATCTAACCTACTTCGCGGCAACGTTTCGCTAATGCGACAGGTTCTAGATTAGGTTCGCCGTTTTATCGGATCGTTTACAAGCGGATCGAAGAATGTCGGCGACAAGGTTTGAGATTCACGTGGATCGCGAACCGTGTACGATCAGAGAAGGTAATGTTGCTACAATAGTTACAATAGTGCACGGTTAAATATACACGCGTTAGCCTTTACACTTTTCCCGACACTCACTATCTTGAACTCGGAAAAGCTACCTCAAAAGGTTATAATTATTAATTGTCGTAGCTAATCGCGGCACAGGGCCTTCAAAACATGTGTGGGATGAGGATCGGGTGAAATAACAGGATCTCCGATATAATAAAAAGGAACCAAAAAAAATGTATATTTAAACAAATGGAATTCGTGTGGCTCTTTATGCGTTCATAATTCGACTGCCTCTTCATCCTCGCACGCATCCCCACCAGTGATGCCAGAAACAACTAGAACGGTTGTTTTTTCCTCTCCTCCTTTTCCCCTTCCACTACCTGAGTACACTCCAACGTCCCCCACTAACGCCGTAAACTGGTCACGTGTCGTGCCGCGCAACGTATCACATATTACCAGTGTCGCCAGATCGCTGAAATCGAGGGGAAAACAATTTACCACCTCTCTGATGACAAGAGTAATATGTAACACGTTGCGCGGCACGTCACGTGACCAATCTACTACGGTCTTAGTGGGGGACGTTGGAGTATGCGCAGGAGTGGAATGCGATAGTGGAAGGGGAAATTGAGGAGAGGAAAATCAACCCAGTTTTGGGTTGATCTGGCGACACTGCACATTACTCTGGTCATCAGAGAGATGGTAAACTGTATTCCCCTCGATTTAACCGATCTGGCATCACTGATCCACACCGCGGTCGTCCGCCTCGTTTGTTTCTTAACGCTCTCCGTCTTTCTCTCGTTGATGCTCTCTCACTCACGCTCATTTATCAATCAAACCCTACACATGTGGCTATCAGCTGTATTCTGGACGAATCCTACGATGTTTATGGCAATTATGATCGGTTCGTCCCAGTTAGTTTACCTGACCTCGGTCGCGCGTTTGTCCCTGCGCACGGAGGATTTCGCGACGGAACAAAATGTCTTGGTATCCGCTTTTCCTGATGCCCTAAGCCAGAAAGTTCCAACATATTCCCCTCCGAGAACTGCAAAGTCCCCACCATCGAACCTCTTCCCACTACTACGTACGGCCGTAGAGTTAGTGAGTGCTGCGCGCGCCACGTGGCTCTCGTGGTGGGAGCTTCCCACTAAGCGGGGAAGGTGCCTCGAATAGCTCCGGAGCTACTGATTGGAATTGCCTGCCCTAAGCACATGCTTAGTTTGCTTATTGGTTAATCCAGCAACGTCTTTTACCATCGCACGCATTGTCGTTATTTGCCGCAGGCGATGACGAAGATCAACAGCAAGTCATATCGACACCGAGTGAAATGGAACGATGATTTCACTGGCTGGAGAGGTTACGGCGGTTCTGTATTTTTCGTTTAGCCATCATTTGACGGACGAACATTAAATACTACATACTTATAAATGTCGCGGCGATGCAGGAACGAAAAAGATTGTCGATCGCCACGCTCCGTGGCGCTCGGGGTTTCTAATTAAAGAGGCGCGGGAGAAGGAGCGAGGGAAGTGAGAGGGGCGAATAACTGAAATATCGGGCGTTAATTGAGCCGACGCGGTGGCATCGATCGGAATTAATTCGGATCGAGTAACGGTAGAGCCGGACGAAATGACGGCCGTAGCCGAGAACGTGTTCCCACCTGTGGCCTTAAACATCGGGCATTTAACGAGTTTTAATTAATTCATATCGGGGCCCGCGACTCGCGAATGACATTTATGTGGGCCACTAACGGATTACGCTCGAAACGACGCTACTTAAAAAGGAGACGATATGCATACCGTGATAACCGTTACCTACCTCGGCTTTATGAAGTTCGACACCGGCTCGCGTTTTAATTGAGCCAGTCGTGCCCGAGTGTTTTACGGGGAACGTAAAGAGGGTACTTTATGCTTCCGTTCCGTTTTGATTCGGTGACCGTAAACACGTGATTTACAGTCGTTGTTAATGCTACGATTTGTTTTGCCACGGGCGACAGGTATCCTTTATGAAAATCTCGAAACACTTATTTTCATCTTGTTCGGGTCATCACGCCTACGCTGGATAAATACTACCGCTGGAAAAAATGATTCGAATATTATTCATTAGTAATTTAAACGTAGGGTTAACTGTTACACTATTACACGTTACATTAACACTTTCATGGCCATGTCACCCATATCTGGGTGACGGAATTATTTATACAGAATTGAAAATTAATTTTTACGTTGGTAGATTGAGTGTACAAAATTTCCTTACGATCTGAGGAATAGAAGAGGCTTGAAACAGTAATTAATATCACAAAAATTAAACTTCTTAGTTTTTGTTTTCTTAAATATATTGCTTCGATTTTGTGTAATTTTGATTACACTTCTAGCAACGTAAAAATTCAATTTCAATTCTTTATAAATGATTCCGTCATCCAGATACGGGTGACATGGCGATCAAAGTGTTAAAAGTGATTGTCATAATACTAGTACCACTCAATATCAATTTATTCGTTGTGAAATGATCTAAATTACACTGTAAGGTGCAAACTTCATTATCAAGTAACTAATAATAATTTGTAATAAATCTGATCGTTTACACGAATGAAATAAGCAAGACTTGTATGAAATGTTTAAAGTCACACGGCTGTCGACGTCGAAATTGTCAGAATGGTGAAAAATTTGCACAATGAAAGGGTGGACGATTACCCTCGAAGACTCTTTTACTGAATATAATAGAAATTAAGTTTCTGTACATTTAGAAATAAGATTTTTCACATGTTTCCAAATTGTAAATCGGTGTACCGTACAAACTACTTTTTTGTATCTATCGCAGCGTACACTGTGTAAATTCACATTTCTATGTTAAATTGACACAAGGGACGAGCGAGGGTTAAAAGGTGCCTAAAACTGGATGGAGAAATGACTGAATAACAGTAGAGAAAACGTTAAAAAGGTAGTCAAGTAATAAAAAGAATGTCTAGAACATATGGTGCCATTTAAAAAAGTCAAGGTGACCTTCACTTTTTTACGTAAAAAGCATTTTTCCGATTTAAGAATATGCGAACATGTAGTTCACCAAGTTCTGATAACCTTTGGTCTAAAACATTTTATAATTGCACTACCGGAAATGCCTAAAAAATGGTGACAAAACTTAACCGGTAGACCCTGTATAAGTTCTAACTTGAATGGTGGGGTTTTAGGAATTGTAAAGGCTAGAATGATAAGGTCAGAGTTGTGAAGGTGACGTGGCTAGGCAAAGATTCGAATATGATGCGGCAAGGACAGAGGTCGAAGATGAGGCAGAGTTCAAGGATGAGTCAAGGATGAAATCATGAGTTTGTGTAGTATTTTGGGTGAAAAACAGGAAGCCGGATATTTATGTAGAATGAAATGACGTTGGTATACAACAAGACTTTTTAGTCAAATTATGGAAAATACTTAAGACATCCTACAGGTCCTCCCTACATTGCGGTCAAGTGATCCTGTGTATAGGTGCCTGAAAATCTTTTGAGTGCTTAGGGCCTCCAAAGTTCTTGATCCGGCACTGGCTATTGGAAACGATTGGGGGATAAAAATCAAGATTGGGGCAATCAGTCTTCGACGCGCGATGTCGGTGAATGAATCGCTGACACAGCGAACCAGCAATTACAGTACAATTCCGGGCGTTTTTCGAAACTCGCGGATCCCGGTTGTGGTCGAGGAATCCGGTCTGCTCGGCGCGCTGCCCCGGTTGCAAAGAATACAGTCCTCCGCGGAACAAAGTAGCGCAATGACTCTTCGGAAGCACGAATTGGAGTGGACTGGTGGAACGATGTAATATTGTAAAAGGGTATGGCTCGCGCGCGGCCGCTTTGAGAGCCAGCAGGAAGAGGAGGCAGCCGCGAGTGAGATCCTATCGGCTGATATTCAATGCGATATAACTCATTCTAGGTATGGACTATCCCTGGCTGCACCAACACCGACAACCGGTCGCGTGCACCTAGAGCTGCAGCCTGCATCGCCGGTGCTTCGCCAGTCTATAAAGCTCCGCGACACGGGCACGTTTTATTTCGGGTCTGCGGAAAAATTTCGGACAGTTTTTAAAGATCCCTCTAGCCACGCTGTGTCGATCAGCTGATTCCACGATCAAAAGTCAAATTGATGTTCTCAGTCCTATGCCACAAAATGTTGAGCCATTCTCTTGATGAATAGGAATTTTATAAATGTATGATAAATGTAGGTATGTTCAAACACTCATAGTCATTATTAGACTGCGGGTTCAAGAATAATGTAAAAACATTTAAAGAATTTAGAGACACTGGTGCATCATCTTCAACTCTTTAAAATTCAAGAAAACAAACGTGTCTACGCAAATTCTGTAGCTTGCAATTTACTCAGACAATTTTTATTTTTCATAACAATCCGCAGTTATCTCTAACTATCTAGTTATTATAATGATTGTCACCTCCACTCCTACGTTGCCAGCCTGAAGTATATGTTGCGCGTATTTCAGATGTCCTCGTTCGAAAAGAACAGATCACAATAGTATAATTGACTATAAATGGTAAATTGTTTGATTTAGACACTGGCCGAGATTCAGCTGCTTTCCACTGAAAAACTAAGCGTTACCAGACAATGCGCAGCAAAAAAGTACAGTATAAAAATGTACCGAATTATTTAACAACTACGATTCTCTTCGAAGCTCGCTGAAAAAAATTGTGAGGGGCCATTTTGGTGAGCCGAACGTCTCCCAAGTTTCAGAGGTACGATTTGAATTTCAAAGAGGACGTCGGTGGCCAGGCTCGCGGGTTCTTAAACGGCAGAGAAATTTAATAAAATATTAGCGGACGGTTTTTCTGATCTGTCGAGCTCGGTCTGGCCGATCGGTGGGCCTCGACTGCTGCTCCAGGAAAAAAAAACAGCGTTTCTCTCCCTCCTCCCCCATCGATCGACGTCCATAATTCCAATAAAATCACGAAGCGTAGAAGTATCCGTGCGGACGTGCGTGACTTTCATTCGCAGAACGGTTTTTTCGTGAAATCGCGTATCCCGACTGCGATGGAATGTAGTCTGAGGATCGGCGAGCGTGACTCAGCCTGTCATCCGAATCACCTTGACAAAAGGCGATTCGAGAATGGCCGAGGATTCGCGTGCGTTCCCCCGCATTCCAGGTTAAGACCGCGACGATATTGATTTCACTTCGCCGCATAACGCCGTAAAAATCCATTAAGAAATTAGTCGGGCCACGGTCACGCGAAGAGGATCGCCAGTCACGCGGCGTTTCTTGTCGCGACCGGGCCCCGCGGGCCCCGCGGACCCGAACCATGGAAACCGATGCTCGATTCGGATTCCAACTGTCTCCTCTACGCGACGCTGTCTTTATGCTCCGATTTCTTCGTGCGCACGCTTCCCGCCTCGTACTTGCACCCTCTGCACGCCCGACATCCGAGCCGATTCTCTTCCTTCGATCCGAAAAACCTTTTCGAATCGGTTCGCTCGGAACACGGTCGCACAACTGCTCCAATAGAGGATCGTTACAGGGTTGTCGCAGAAAAAAATCAATTTTTATTTAGCTTCGTTAACACGCTTCGTACCGCGTGGATCGCATATGCTCCAGGTGGCAGAGAACCTGTTAACTCTTTGAGGTTAGGTGGGTAAAGAATTGTCCCATCATCTGCTTAGCTTCTTACGTATGATGGGATATATTTTAATCCATCTCGAAAAATTGCAATTACTCACAATCATACAATTGAGATGAACGTTTCTTTCTATTTTCTTATATTAAAAAAAGTTCTGTGCAACTCAGGTCTTTTTTTCTTGAAAATCGCGTGCCTCAAAGAGTTAAACCGTATTACGACGTTTTATGCAATGTTCTGTAATTGGTCTGTACTGTATTTTTAAGGCTCCACTTTTTTCTTGTTAATTATTACTTTCATTGCATTACATATATGGTAAGGCATGTAGCGTAAGTAGACTGCGGATTTTATGTATTTATGGCAGAAAAGGGTAAATCGATTACAAAACAGTCAAAACATTTAAAGAATGTAAACATACTGCCGTAGTTATTGTTTTCAACTCAATACAATTTATAGGGAAAGAAACAAGTGTCTACGCAGCTCGTGTATCTTGCAATTATTATAGGCAATTTTTATTTTGCATAAAAGTTCGCAGTCTACTAATAACACAAGGAAATGATAAATAAGAACACACGTGTTCGACCGGTTGCGATATACCGCAATTTTGACGCGATCATCGCGCGTTCTCTCTCATCATCGTTGCGACCCAATGTTAAAATGGCAATTCTACATTGTTCCAAATTCACGCTTCCGCGTTCGAATGCCCGGCCCGTGCCCCCCCCCCCCCCCCAAGACTGTCGTCCATAAAAAAGATGCATCAGCCCGAAAGAACAGAACTTTCTCGAATCTCAGCAATTTCAGGAGCAGAATCGCGAAGGCGAGCGAACACTGGCATCTTCTTGTACGATCCAGCGGGCATGATGGTTTCCAGGAAGCTCCGGGATAAAAAAACCTTTCTGGCTGTTTAATCGCGGCAGATCGAGAGTCTCGAGTCTGAAAGAACAGGGGGTACAATATACCCTAATGACTGCACAACGGAGCCGAGTCCATCATCGGGGCTCTTTGGCTCTCTCTCTCTCTCTCTCTCTCTCTCTCTCTCTCTCTCTCTCTCCCTCTATCCTTTTCTCTCACTCTCCCTCGAGAAGGAGAGACGCGCCTCTCCGCTCAGGTGTTTGAGAGCGCGTTGCGGTGCGCTGACCGGAAGTCTCCGGGGCAGTGCACTTAAATATGCGCGTCTGCACACGGTTGCACGAGCTTTGAAGTCCTCGACGAGGAGAGGAACATTAATGGGAGATTCGCTTTCACCGTTCGTCTCTCGGCGCGCTAGTCGTTAGCCTCTTCTTCTTCTTCTTCTCGCCTGTCTCACTCTTCCCGCTTTCCTCTCTTTCTCGTTCCTTTTCCCTCCTGTCCTCTCGGGACGGCCGGTGAAACCGGCACGACCTTTCGAGCACCTCCTCGTGACCTTTCCAAGGCGAGTACACTTCTCGTTTTCGTTTCAGGAAGGAGAAGATTCGCGTGCCAGCCTCTCCCGCTCTCTTGCCCAGGCTCCCGATAGCAACAATTACCTCGTCGTCGCGCGACTCCGCTCTGTTCCGGCTTGATAACACCGGGCCCGGCGCCGCGCCGCTCCGATCCCAGATACCGTTCTTGTTAACATTAGCGATAACAACGGTTACATCGCCGTTGCGTAACTTCATTGTTACCGGGCCGAATTCTTGCCAGACCCGTCGCCGATTTACCGTTCGACCGAGATAACGCTACCAAGGCACCGATCTCTGCGACGCGATGGTTCCACGGGCTTACTACACGCGGAGGATAGGAAGTGTTGGTGTTGGTAGACACCAGACAGGTTCCTGCTAATGACGAGATAAATCTTAAATAAATCTTCCAGCACGATCGGCTGACGTAACGCTATTGACGCACTCTAGCGGTTACGACGAATCCGACGAGTCATTCGACCGAGAATTCGTAAATCTTTCTGCTGCGTTCCTTGAGCTCGCTGCGAGGGACTCCGCCATTTTGAATGTGAGACGCAGTGCGATCCAAGGTGCATTGTGGGTTGTTGCTTTGGGGGTTGGACTAATTCGTCTCGACAAATGCGAAACTCGACTTCAAGCCTATTAACAGTTTTTCAATAATTGTGCTGCACCAAATGGAAGCTTAAAAAATTCTGTTTTTATACAACAATCCCAACCGTAATTATTAAATTACGTTATTTAGGTTGGGTTGTTAGTTTATGATTGCAGTTTCTGTTGCTGTTCTATTAGAAAATCTTCAAATATGCGTTGTAGACTCCCACAAAATTATAGAATAATCTCCGGTAGACAATGTGTTAATACTTTAATCGCGGAGCCGATTTTGTCTCCTGTCCCATTTCACTTTTTAAGTTTAAATACAAAAATACGCCCATGCATAAACGAAAGATTTCCATACCTGATTATTGTTTAATTAGTTTAGATCAGATCTATCAAGGCAGTGTAAACGTATTTCATGATGTTATATGAATCGTATATTACACATTGTTTTGTAAATTTGATACCGTCGGCGCCTAGGGACTGATATACATAGCGTTTAACGTGTTAACACTTTGATCGCCATCTCGCCCATATCTGGGTGACGGAATTATTTATACAGAATTGAAAGTTAATTTTCACGTTGGTAGATTGTATGTACCAAAATTGTCTACGATCTATGAAATGGAAGAGGTTTGAAACAGTAATTAATATCAAAAAACTAAACTTATCAGTTTTTGTTTTGCTAAATGAAATGCTTCGATTTTGTGTGATTTTTGAGTGGGCGATGAACGTGTTAAGAGATGAACCATTATCTTCAAGGGAGTCTTTTGTTACGTTTTTTAGATTTTGTTCATATCGGGTCAATCTTCGCGTGTTCCTTAGGGCGAGAATTCATCCAAAAAAATTTTCAAAATATCCTAGAACACCTCCTAATAGCTTGTTGAAGTGTCCGGCAGGCGAAGTTCGTTTCGCGAAGTCGGCTGCGCCGAAGCGCCGTTATCACGGGCTGTTTGTAAACAGGATCTGGAATTAGGTGGAACGGCATAACCGGGATACGTGGAATCCGGCGTAGATTCTGTAGACCGATGGAGCCGCAGGTTGTAACCGTGATCCTCCGCGGCGGGCGGGACTTATCTCTCTTTATAACTGTACCCGTCGCGAGCGAGTCCTCTTCGTGGTTTGTCGCGCGGCTCGAAATTCTTGCCACGCGACCGGTCATCCCGTTTATTTCGGACACGTTCGCGTATTTGCTCGCCTAAACGCTTTGACGCGGACCTGAATTCTGACGCGCGTCGACCGTGTTACGCAAAACCGTCCCACCAAATTGATTATGCGACCGGCGAAACCGAAGAAAGTGCCTTCGCGAATCTGCATTTCAAATTCATCGTGACCCTGTTCGCCAGCGAGCAATAGCCCTAATTACATTCCAACAGTATTTCGGGTGATTATGTTCTTTGAAGCGGACAAAATTCATTCGAGGACTACCTCGTTTTCTGCAGCGTTAATTGTTCCGACGATGCTGCTTGTTTATGGCTCGTTTCAACGCGCAAACTTGCTGCACGGATCCTGCTTTAAAGCCCACATTGTGTTGCTTTTAATGTGATGTGCCACTAAAAAGTGAACGGAGGGGTGTGAGGTACCGGCTGTGAATTTGATAGGATTTAACTCGTTTGGACCTCTGAATTCAATAATTTTTGTCGATCTTTATCAGAACAGGATGTACTTTCGCAAACCACTGTCAGAATATTTTTTTTAAATTAAGAAATTCATTTTATGATATTGAAGATTGCAAAGCGAAGTTTTGGAAATTTTCTTTCTCTATAGTTGGGAAGATTTAAACGTATCTGTCTCGTATGTTTCTCAATAATTATATAGAACCCGAATTTTATTTAGGCTATTAGAAAACAATTTCCTTGTTAATGTATTATAATAATACTTATTGGATAGTGCCACGTCAATGCATATTTATTTGCTTTCAAATGAACAAGTTAATATTGTCTAGTAAAAGGCCTGATACAAGTATCGTCATCAGAATTTTCTCTGCGATGGACATAGCGAGGTTATCGTCCATCGAAAAAATTCTATGCAGTCACGAATCTCACTAACAGTTTACAACTCAGCTTCTGACGATTAACAAAAACTAGTAGCTGTTTAACTAGGTGTAATAAAAAATCAAGGTGCTTAGAGTAAGTTTCTTTAAAAGAAACTGTTAAACCTTTTAGATACTTCAGAATTAAAGTTCCCTCAAAAACACGATAATCACGTTGTCTGTCGCACGAACGTCTAATATATTGTTCATTTATCATAGTGATCGCTAGACAGCGGATCTTTATGCAAAATAAAAAATGATCGCATTGATTACACGACACAGGAGCCAAATAAAAATTGATTTCTTCTACTAATTGTCTTATTAAACTAAAACTAATACACTGATGTCCTTAAAGCTTTTTTAATATGTTCACTGTTTTAAATTGTGCGTACGCATTTTTGCCATAAATGTATAAAATCCGCAGTCTAGTGATCACCCTGTCAAACATTTTAGTTCCTTCAAGAACCGAATAAAATTTAATTCAGCCCAATACATCGTAATTAACACTACTTTCTAAACCCGCAAACAAACTTGTATCACTCAGACCACAACGTGCAAGACAGTGCTAAGAAAAGTTCAAGTACGAAGGCGCGGATAAACTCGATCATCGCCGATTGTGCTTTCATCGGAATGCTCCAAGTGCTCGGAGTGCTCCAGCATCCAAAATCTAAACAGCGGAGTTTTTCTTGAGGTAGCTACAGTTACAGTGATTTTCGTTTGTAAGAAAAATCTCGCGATCGAATCGCGGAAATTGCGCATTGCGCGTACTACGTGACGCGGGAGGTTACACATTGAGGTGGTCTTATCTGTATAACTGTACCTGTCCACGGCAGTCCGCGATTGCTCACCGCTGCGACTATTAGCGATTCTCCCGTTAGGATAAATACGTGCTAGGCGCCACGGTATCGTAACGATTAATGGCCGATTAACTCGGGGGCCGGGCCCAGAGCCGAACGGGGCTCGCTGTTCCAGAATTTCACAGAAAACCGCAGTTAGACTCGGAGCGCGTTCAGTGCCCGTATTGTTATTATCCACGTACGATCGTTAACGTGCTCAAGAAAATTGCCAGCCGTGGTATCCCGGCGAACACGATCCTCTTTGTTTTCCTTTTCCCATTCGATTCCCTCTTCGTCGAGCCGTCGTCCGCGGAAAATTCGTGGGTACCGATAACTGTAAAAACGAGGCTCTACCACTGGCATTACTCCTCGCTTGGCAGCCGTTCGTGCGATCGGACGATCTCGTCTCGATCTTGAACAGCGCTGATTGCTAGTCTCTGGCATTATGGAAATACATATAAGAAGAATTCTGAAACAAACTTGTGGTTTAGGAATTTATTTAACCCTCCACGGGTCACAAGTATCCATTTTTACAAGTTGACAGTTCTTCTAAAAGCTCGGATTTTTGTTCATCTTCGTTAACACGCTTCGTACCGCGTGGATCGCATATGCTCCACGCTATTAGATGGTAGAGAACCTGTTAACTATTTGAGTTAGGTGGGTTAAGAATTGTCCCATCATCTGCTTAGCTTTTTATGTATGATGGGATATATTTTAATCCGCATCGAAAAGTTGAAATTACAATCATACAATGGAGATGAACGTTTCTTTCCAATTTCTTATATTAACAAAAAATTCTGTGCAATTTAGGTATTTTTTTCTCTAAAACCTCAAAGAGTTAAACCAGCATTATGGAAATACATATAGGAAGAATTCTGAAACAAGCTTGTGGTTTAGGAATTTATTTAACCCTCCACGGGTCACAAGTATCCATTTTTGCATGTTGACAGTTCTTCTAAAAGCTCGTAGCTTATCTTGAATCTACTCTTATATAGTAAAGCACAAATTTATTAAGGAATTCGTAGATAATTTAAAGACGATTAATATCAATCCACCAAGAGCGTCAAAAGACCTCTTTTCAAATTTTAAATAGAAATTTTTCGAGGCTGCAAAGTACCTTAGTGGGCAATTATTTAATAAATTCTTTGAATACACAGGATGATCGGTAACTGGCCATACAATCAAAAAAAGAGGTGACTCTACATGAAAAAATAAATTGGAATAGGTATACATAAAACTGTGATAAAAATAGTATTATAACGGTACAACCTCAATTTATGGATCAACGTCGATCATACAGAAATAAGCCGACGATCGGGCGTCGCGTTGAAGGGTTAATAAGGTAATGAGAAGTTTCCGACAGGTGATAGCACACTCGAGTGACGAATCAATTCGTCCCCTACTAAAAAGGTTAATTGGAAGGGGAGCAAGGATCGGGAAGATGATTACAAAAAAGTTCCCCTGAATGTTCCAACAACTTGGACAAATCAAGGAAAGTTCTGGGAGGGCTATGCGCAAGGAAGGTTCAGAAAAAGAACACAAAAATGTTTACCCGGAAGTTTCAACAATTTGGACAAATCAAGGAAAGTTCTGGGAGCACTATGCGCAAGGAAGGTTCAGAAAATGAACATAAAAATGTTTACCCGGAAGTTTCAACAGCTTGGACAAATCCGGGGAAGCCCTGGGAGCCCTTTGCGCAAGGAAGGTTCAGAAAGTGTCGCACGGGGAGCACCTGGCCAGGAGCTCGAGATGCGTTACGTATCCTCGCCAGGTGAGTCATTCGCGGGGGACGAAGAAGTACGGTCGTCGGCGACGACGGATCTAGGGGGGTTGGTTCCGCAGGTGGTTCCAGAGAGACAGAGAGAGAGAGAGAGAGAGAGAGAGAGAGAGAGAGAGAATGTGTGTGTGTGTGTGTGTGCGCGCGCTCTGAGCGGACCAACATCGGTGCGGTTGGTGGTGACGTGGTGGTGGTGTTGCTGGTGGTGGTGTTACGGTAGGTTATGCCTTGCATTCCACTCGAGGTCGACGAACCGAGACGAACGCCTGCATGCGCGGCCACGTTGCTCGCTCCTGGCCACTGTCCGGCCTGCCTTGCCTTACCTTGCCTTGCCCTTTCCTTTCCTTTCCTTACCTTTCCTTTCCCTTCCTGCGCCTCTCTTTTCCCTTTCTTTTCGTCCTTTCCTCGGGAGAGCTATCCTCGTTCAAGCGCCGACTAAGGCAGCCGCGCGCCTCCCTACCTCGCGAGACACTTCCTTGTCCTTCGTACCTCGACCCCCCACCCTTTATTCCTCCTTTTTTTATCTTTTAATCCCAGCGACGATAAGCTATCTACCATTTTTCCTGACAAATTGCTGCGAGACTTTCTTAACCCTTTGTATGGTAAACTTCCGTACAACGCGATTAAAAATTGTTCAAAACCAGTGCGTGTATATGTATTTTATATACGAGATACTTCCTTCTCCCCCGTACCCCGACCCTCCACTTTCATTCCTCCAGTATTCGTCTTTCATTCCCGGCGACGATATGCTGTCTATTTTCTTTAACAAATTGTTGCGGGACCGCTTATTTTTTAACCCTCTTTATAGCAGACTTCCGTACAACGCGATTCAAAAATGTTTAAAAAGACTGCATGTACAAGGGCGTGGCAAGACGGATGGTACAACCGGAAACGGATGACTCAACATGTAAATATAGGTCGAAAATAACGTTTCTTCGTTTGACGCCTCGTTTTCGAGAAAATCGAGTTTAAAGATCCGTCGGGTTCGCGTGCTTTAGTACATGCAGGAAGTAGATTTGGCTGGTCATGATCAGACGCGTCAGACAATTTCTATCTAATAGCACGCGTGTTCGCTGCACTTTCAAACTCGATTTTCTCGAAAACGAGGCGTGAAACTAAAATGTTATTTTGTTTTCGACGTATTTTTACATGTAGAATCATTTTCTGCCCGGTTGCACCACCCGCCCGGCCACACCCTGTGTACATATTTTATATGGCAGTAACCGTACAGTGAATCTACAAAGAGAGATTTTGTCAAGAGACTGTACAATTGCTGCCACAGAAGATGTATACTAGGGATGGGCGATTCTAGAATCGATTCTGAATTGCAGCGACAAAAATCGATTCCATAGAAAATCGATTTTAAAGAAATTCTATCGAAATACTATTTATATCCATATGCATTTTACATAGATCTATATATATATATATATATATATATATATATATATATATATATATATTATTATGTTATTGTTATATCGCGGAATCCGATTATGTAAATCGGACCTAAAATGGAATGCTTTAATTCTTATGGCACCTTAGAACCGATTTACAAAATCAAGTTGTTCAGTAAAAAGGTAACTCAATATTAAGTGTATAACTTTTATAGCACTATCGAGATACCAATAGTATCTCATGATGAGATACTGTATATAAACTTTTAAATTAGATTGATATATCTAATAATCTTTTCTCAAAATGGCCTCAAAATCGTTCCAATGCTTACGGTCTCTAAACATCTTAAACCGGCACTGATCACGTAAGTTATTTCTGTGGTTGCGAGGAAAAACGTCGCATGCCACAATTTCAAAAATTTGAATTTTTGCATTAATTGAGCTTTATAGTATAACATTTACGTATTTACCAGAAAAAAAGTCACGAAAACAAATTCGAAAGGCTCAAGAAGATAATGGAATTTAACCGATGTCCTATGTGAAAGCATTAATGATCAAAATCTTAAACGGCAATATCTCGAAAGTGAAAGTATGTGACATGTGGCGTTCTTCCTGACCACCACAGATTTATCCTTTGAACATTTCTAATATTCAAAATTGTATACAAATTGACAAGTACCGATCACGCATCCGTATGTTTTTCTGCTCGAGGGCAAGAAAGAAGTTCCGATGGCCAAGAAAGTCCCCGGCCCGCTTTCCTGTCTTTTTGCTAGCATCCGGAAAATCTGGCTTCTTCGATTCGCGAGCCAGTTTTTCGCGTAGCTGTCGCTGATCGAAACGCGGCGGCCTTTCACCGTGTCTCGTCGTACTTTTGCCTGCTTTTTTGTCGCGCGCGATCGACACCTCTCGCGAATGTCTCCGCGCGATTTTCTGGGAGAAAGTCAGCTCCCCCTAGCTCCTCCTTCCGATTATTGCGGCGGTCATCCGGGACTGATGATAGCGACAGGAACCGATCGCTTCGAGAGAGTCCTCCACGATTTCTTCTCTCGTCGATGACCACGGCGCGGCGGGACGTTTGTCTGCTTTTCCACAGAAGCTTTCCGCGCCGGAGAAAGTAAGTACTGTCTCCAACGATATGCTAGTGTCTCCGATCGTTTTCACCAGCGCTTGTATCGCTCGTTCGACAGAGTTGCGCCATCAGCGGCGACGAGCCCGGTAAATGACTGCAATTAGACGGACAATCGGCGCAATTAGCGTGTACCGGTGCATGCGATCTTCCACGCGGAACTCTCGACGTGGAAACGCAAGTCACCTGGTTAAAACTAATAATCCCGGCTAAATGTAACGGCCGATTGCCAGCGAAGAGGAGATTGATGGTTCTAGCCGACCCTGCCGCGACCATGAGTCGCGCGAAACTCGTTGGATATTAAATACCTGTTAAATTGTTGCCTCGGAAAAGTTTCTCGCCCATTACTCTCCTGCTTGGCTATTTGTTGCTCGTTTTTGTTCGATCCTCTAACTGTTGATGCTGCCTCTGACCTGCTTGCTTTTTGCACGCTGCAGGTAGCCTGTTTACCGTGAATCTCTTCAACAAATACAGTCCTGTCTTCATTAATGTGCATACTTCTTATTTGCACTTACCTCGAATCTCTCGAATTATACAAAAACAGTTGCACACGCGACATGTAAAAATTGTGACTAGCAAAATGTTTTCCTCTACTCAAATGGATGATGAAATACAATTCTGTGTTTCTTTAGAATCATCTTACCTGTATGGGTTTCAAATAAATAATTTATGTTATTTCACGAATTACCAGAACAAGATCGTGTTTACCGATTCTTATTTATTTAAAATGTGATATAAAAATACAGGCAATGATTAAAATGTGATACCTGTTCTCCAATCCAATATCTACATTGGACGAAAGCAAGGTGGAACATGAAGGTTGTATAATTAACAATTTTTTTACGGGATTAATGTCAGACAAATACATTATGCGAATATATATATATATATATATATATATATATATATATATATATATATATATATATATATGAAGTTGTCTATAACATGATCACAGTACCTAAAATTCTCAACATCAATAATAGCAAAAATCGATTGTTTTTAAGCTCCAACACCGCTCCATCCTCTCAATAATAGTCTTATTAAAACGATACCTCTTAAATGAGAATCGCGAAGTATTTTCAAAAGAAGAATCTAATTCGCGTGTCAAGGAGCAATAGAAGAGTAATTTCAAAAATTCATGTGATATTTTCAAAAATTTTCTACACGTTTTTTACCATTAAAAATTCATTCAAAATGACGGTATATGAACTATGCATTTAAGGATTAAAATGGAAGATGTTCTTGTATTAAAATGAGTGCAAGAATGCAAGAAAATAAAAATTGAACGGGTTAAAAAGAAAAATTGAACGGGTTAAAAAGAAAAATTGAGAAAATTGATACATTTGGTACAGAATTTTGGCGAATTGTTGGAAGGATCAGAATCAGGATCTGCGGAAGCATCGGCGCTTATCCCGCAGGAGTTGAGCCGTGGCGAAGGATATTAGCTTGGAACGTTTTCGCAACGAGGTGCGAGCGGCACGCTTTCGGAAAGACGCCTCGGCTCGTTAGCCCGGAATCATTAATCGACTTAACGGCCAATAACCGCGTCAGTCATTAATTTATCGGGCGAGCGGCCGCACAGCGCGCCAGGGAACCAGGTGTTTACGGATTAAGGAGGCATTCAGGTGGACGCTGCGCTCCGCGCCGGCGAACGAGATCGCGAGTAGGTGACTGCCGCTTCGCCGGCACGTGTAATTGGGATTAATTAAGTGGAAAGCGTGAATTAAATTAACGGTCTGCCGTCGAATGGGATCGCGTTGCATAACGAGCCGACCTCGCGAAAGAGGATCCCCCGACGCCGCGCAGGATGCGAAATCGCCGAAGGTTGCTGCTTCAAGATTCTCTCTCATCGCACCACAGTGAACGGCGACACTAATAGAATGCTCCTTTTGTCTCGTCGTTAGTACCTAGAAGCATGGTGTTTCTCGAGTAGGCAGTCGGCCGAGCATATGCAATTTATTATATCAGCAACGCATTTTGATGCTTGATGCCCCTTGATTCTGGAATTAATCCTGTTTTCGGAGAACCCACCATTTTATTCTCTGCCATTTTTCAATGGACTCTACGATATTTTGTAAGCCCTGTAATGTTTTTCCGAAGCTGCACAATTTTTTGATGTGACCTAAGCGTATTTTGAAGGTCCTGCAATATATTCGTAAGTCCTATAATGTTTTTCCAAAGCTGCACAATTTTTTAATGTGACCTAAGCATATTTTGAAGGTCCTGCAATATATTCGTAAGCCCTATAATGTTTTTCCAAAGCTGCACAATTTTTTAATGTGACCTAAGCATATTTTGAAGGTCCTGTAATAAATTCGTAAGCCCTATAATGTTTTTCCAAAGTTGCACAATTTTTTAATGTGGCCTAAGCGTATTTTGAAGGTCATACAATACTTTGGTAAGCCCTATAATATTTTTTCTAAGCTGCACAAATGTGTAACGTTGTCTAAGTGCATTATCAAGGTCCTACAATACTTTGGTAAGCCCTATAATATTTTTTCTAAGCTGCACAAATGTCTAATGTGGCCTAAGCGTATTTTGAAGGTCCTACAATACTTTGGTAAGCTCTATAATATTTTTTCTAAGCTGTACAAATGTCTAATGTGGCCTAAGTGCATTTTGAAGATCCTACAATACTTTGATAAGCCCTATAACTTTTTTAAACAGTACAATTTTCCTCGATGGCCTAAGTCCGTGTGAAGGGTCCTACAATACATCAGACATTCAAGTATTCACAAAAAGAATAAAGCTTAATTCTAGAAGTTTTAGAAAGTTCGTGTATAAACTTCCACAGCCTATTTCTCACACGAGCATCAACGTAGGTGAGATATAGCGCCACCAATGCCGCATCAATGTAACAAAAACGTTTAAAAATAGAACCACAATGAATCACCGCAAGCCACTCGTTCGCCGATCTGGTTCGCCGAACACGATCGTCACAACATTCAGAAGACCGATTCGTCAACGAGACCGGCTCGCAATTATCACGTGGCTATTATTGCTCCTAATTAGCTTAATTACGGGAGGATCCAGAGGTTGGTCCAGGGTCCAGGTAGCTCCGAGACCGTTCTAAGCTCGAGTGGCACGCAGTCTGCCCGCCGATTTCGACAGGCCGCTTTCACGATTGCACCCTTTTGTCGGCTGCCGGGGGCAGCGAGAGCCGGAGCAATTAATTGGACAGCCAAAGAGGAACGATAAAAGGAAATGCCATTCCCTTTTCCGTCGTTCGACAAAAGTTTATTCAATGTGGGGACAGAGGCAATAATTAATTCCCTGCGCACGGTCCCCTCTCTCAATTGTTATCTTTCCAGGCTCGCGTTCATCCTTTATTGTTTATGTTGTCGCGGATCGCGATCGCGGTATCCCATTCGTTTCCGTTAACTGTGCTAAAAATTTTCAGATCATCCTATAAATAGTGCGAATTTTCCTTTGTGTTATTTGAAAGATGAAATACAGATACTTTATTTCAATCATTTTTCATTTTAGTCGCGGTTGTTTATGTTCTACAATCGATACAGTGGTATGTATTGCTCGCGAAAGTCAAAGTGGTACTTCGAAGGAATGCCAAAGGAATTCGCAAAGAAACCGTCCCATTGGTCAGCCGCACACAGTTGATTCACAGGGCTTCTCGCTATTCGTTGAGATGATTACCACTACTACTTCAGGTTTATCGCATCGTGTGTCTGTAAACTTCGCGCCCCTTGCTCCTGTGCCACCTGGAGTATCACTTTGGCTATCATGAGCAATGCATACAAGTTTCATTGCTGTGGTTACACTTTAGTATTTTATCTTCCTAAATGATGATTTCGAAATCCCCTCTGCTTAGGGGATGATTTTGATATCCCTGATATTTCAGTGATATCTTGTGTGACGCAATGTGAAGTATTTTCAATTAGAATCATCCTACACCACTTTTTCATTCACAATACCATCGATCGCCGTGTACATCAGAAATCGTTTATACTCTTTGCAGTGTATGTTTAACTTAGCGAACATAAATAGACCACATCCGCGTGAAAAGAATTCTACGAAAACACATTTCCTCGTTGCTCATCTCCGAATCAAGCTAAACACGCACAAATTCGATCAAGAACAATGAATCTCACCAAAATGATACATATCCCAATATGAACTTTTGGACTATACAGATATTTGACAAATTTCGAAGAATCCTCCGTTCTAAAAAGACTAGCATCGATCTCTTGGATAAAAGTCTGACATTGCTCATAGACCAACCCAATATTTGTTCGAGAAGGAGCTTTGGCGCTGACTACGATGTCGAATTATAGTTGATTACAATCAGTTTCTCGAAAGAGCGAGAGCGAGCGAGCGAGCGAGCGAGAGAGGGGGGGGGGGGGAGAAGAACAACTTCAAATCGGCTTCGCTCGGATTCGCCGCAGCCCGCTTCGATCCGAGGGGCATTTCACGCGCCGCTGACCGTAATGAGTCTTTTATTTATTGGTGAACAATTTATTAGACAATAAATAACCGCCGCGAAGATGGAATTCCTCGGAGGCGGGAACCGATAGTTTCCACGGGGAACACGGCGATTCCGACGCGGATAAATAATCGGAGCGAGGCAGCACAAGCTCGGCAGCACGCGTGGAATCGTGTCGGCCGATTAGATGCCGGGAGATAAATGCGCCTCCGCTCGCGACCGGGCCCCGATTGTTTGCTCTTTCGCGCGGCCGCCGATTAATCTGGCTGAATTAATTAATAACCGTCGACGTCGATGAACGGCCGCCGACTCATTTATCACACCGCCCCACAGCCTACGATGAAATTCGAGCGCCGGTAATTGAATCGTTCGCGAATGGGATGCTACCCTGCCGGTAGCACCTACTCTCGACTTCCGGTTGTTCTTCGAGGGCTGAATCCCATCCACGATCTCGGATCCTCTAGAGCGAAGTAGTTTATCACTGCAATAAGGAAAAAATAATGATTTTGTATTATTGGTTTTGAAAGCCTCATTCTTTGTGGACATTTTAACACTTTATCGGCCGGTCGTGGTTGAGGCTGCCACTCAGTAAGGACCGGCTTAGTCGCGCGCGCATTTGCTCCCAGTACCGGCTAAATTTTCGCTATTATCCCTGCTATCACCATCACTGTCACTTTCTGAATAACTGCTACGGTCTGACAAGGTATCTAAGCAAAACTCTTCATCTGCACGATCTTTATCCATTGTAAACGGTAAAAAATATTGTAATTCAAAAGGATATGGAGAGGTTAGTGTACAGCTACTACCAAACAGTAAATCCCACTGGACGAAAACCGTCGGTAACCAAAAGCCGATTAATAGGCTATCGGTCGATAAGCGTTGGCAATCGAAAAGCCGATTAATAGGCTAGCGGTCGATAAGCGTTGGCAATCGAAAAGCCGATTAATATGCTAGCGGTCGATAAAGTGTTAAAAAAGTTTCATTCAAATATTCGCATGATTGTCGAAGTTATAGAAACAAGTTCGGAGACGTTGACGATCGACGTAGTTGACCACTGCACCCAAATGTGACAATGAAAGGTGCTATACCACTTCATAAGGCAAAAATAATGATTTTGTATTATGGGTTTTGAAAGCCTCATTCTTTGTGGACATTTCAAAAAAAGTTTCATGCAAATATTAGCATGACTGCCGAAGTTATAGAAACAAGTTCGGAAACGTTGATGATTGACGTAGTTGACCACTGCACCCTAAATGCGCCAATAAAAAATGCTAGACCACTTCATAAGGCAAAAATAATTATTTTGTATTATTGGTTTTGAAAGCCTCTTAATTTGCGGACATTTTAAAATAAGTTTCATTCAAATGTTCGCTTGATTGTCTAAGTTATAGAAATAAGTTCGGAAACGTTGACGATTGACGTAGTTGACCACTGCACCCTAAATGCGTCAATAAAAAATGCTAGACCACTTCATAAGGCAAAAATAATGATTTTGTATTATGGGTTTTGAAAGCCTCATTCTTTGTGGACATTTCAAAAAAAGTTTCATTCAAATGTTCGCTTGATTGTCTAAGGTATAGAAATAAGTTCGGAGGCGTTGACGATCGACGTAGTTGATCACTGCACCCTAAATGTGTCAACGAGAGGTGCTAGACCACTTTATATCGATCATATTTATAAATTTGATGCGAGTATATAGAATGCTATCCACTCAAAAATAGAACTTGCATACCAATATAAAAATTCGAATCTGCCCAATAAATTCTATTCTCTGGCTTCAGGAGTAAAGATTATCGGCTCTGAAGCATTTTGCTTCCAGTCAATTGGTTCTCCCGGAACTACACTCTCTTCATCGATCCACAACAATTTTCAGCATTCTGGCAACTATATTTGCTAATTGTTCGCGATTCTGGTACGAAGAGAATCCAATTCAGAAGAAACCATCGATTTCAGTTACCCAATACCGGCGCCCCTTAAGAGTTCTATAGCTCCTCGAAACTTTGTTCTATCCTCTGCGAAGTTTCAAGTTTGTACTTTTTAACGAGAAACGTCTTGGATCCGTTAGATCTCGAAGTTGTCCGATTGGAGTGAGGAGTTTCTCTCATTGCTGTATCGGAGCGACGGGTTTACGAGAGATCGTGTGTCGTCCTTCGAGGACCGAGCGGACCGCTCGAAAGTCCTTCGAGCAACGGTTGTGGGCCCGTTAGCGCGTCGCAGTGACACGGAAATCGTACAAGTGGGCCCATTAAAAATTTGTACGGTCCAAAGCACGCGATGCGAGCGAAGTTCGGCTGAAGTACAAATTACGAAGTGGTTGGTGAAGTTTTATTTAGTGGCCGTTGAACATAAGCGCGGACATGCCCACCCGGAATCCAGAAAGGAGGACAGTAGTCTCCGATGAAGATTATTACAGTAATGCTCGGTTAACACTAGGTTTACGGAGCACTAAAATTGATTATTTTACATTGCTTTATAAAAATAATAAAATTGTATTTACATAGATCTTCAACAATTTTTATTGTAATATGTACACAAAAAAATAAATCTATTTAATAATTTCTCACGAATGCCTCCTTACACTCTTGATAATGGTAAATTAAAAATTTTTGAATCCGTCAATTTGACGGGCCCCGTATATCTAGTGTTAAATTTACACTACCGAGACCTTCTCTTTTCCTATCATTCACTTGTTAGAGCCAACGGTTAAATTCTATGGAGCAGGATATTTCCTTTCTTTACATTGCATTAATTCTCTACCCTTGTCTACTACGGTAGCCTCGCCGAGCTGAAGACAGGGACAAGTGAATTGTGGGAGACGAGTGGGTCTGACTCGTGTAAACACGTTAAAGGCTATGTCAGTCTCTGGAAACTGACGGTATCTAATTTACAAAACAATATACAGTAAGCCACATAGGTCTACAAGACGTATATTTTAAATTTTCATTACGGGCTCGAATAAAAAAGTTTAAAAAAATGCCTTTTTTTAATTTTTCATGTAATTCCTACTAATTGCAATGTTTTTGAAATCTTTTTTGCACGTCAGTTAGTAAATCAATATTTCTAATTGCTCAAAAAAAAGTCACATCGTTTGGTCCAATTTCTAAAAAATTATTCTGATTTAAATGGCGTTCGAATACTTTCGTTGCTCACTGTACATATTATAATATAATTCATATAATATTAAAAAATGTTTACACTGTCTCAATAGATTGAAACAGATTAAACAGAAACGGTGTAAGCAAGTCGTTTGCTTATTCTGCACAGTCGAATTTTTGCATTTAAACTTAAATAAAAAGTGGAATGGAAAGCGAGACAAAATGGATCCGCGTTTAACGCGTTTACCGAGCAGATTTTAATTACATTTAACCGAGTCCTGTTGTACAGTGTAAAGAAAGGAGACAGAAGAGGTGTGCTGCACGCGAGAATTTAACAGGTTCCCGAGCACTGCTATGAACATTGACGAATGCGAGAAAGGAAATCGCAGGAAAAATCGGCAAATGGCGTATCTCGCGAGGACAAAAACAGGAGGTCGACACGTAACCTCATTTGAATGCGTTATACGCGGCGAAATAACAGTCCTTTAAGCTCATGGCGGGGCCCGATTAATTGTCCGGGCCCCGCGAGGCTCCGTGCAGGCTCCGTTGCACGCGAATGCAAATCGACCGCCGCACAGGTGGAAATTACGATTGCGCCGCGCCCGGCCGGAAACCAGACTGGCGACTTTTAAACAAACTGTCCCGGGCCCTCGTAAAGTCCCCGCCGCGACACCTCGAAATTACGCCGACACCGAAAATTGCGCGGCCATTTTTATACCTACCGTTGGATTACGCTCTCTTGGTAAGCCGACCGGTCGACGTCCGCAGCAGAAACGGATGTAGAGCCTTCTCGCTGTCCGTAAAAACCGCGCACGATAATATTGATTTTATCGAGCCGATTGCGATTATCTGCGCCGGATTATCGTAAGAAATATGTCGCTTCTGTGGAACTGTCCGCAGGTGATCGATTGGGAGAAAGGCAAGCCGAGTCCTCATTCAATAAATAAAATAAGGCTCGCGCTAATCGTTACTGTTGCTGCTCGCGAAGAATGTTTTCTATGGATTTTGCAACAATCGTTAATAGTCGGCATGTGATCGACGAGTATTACATAAAATCTCCTGGAAATTCTTCTGTCTTTTATGCGACTGTCTTTTGGGTAATTAAGCCTCTGGCAATGAGAAATTGCTATTTAATTATTACTTCGGTGAATTATTTCGCGTCTCTCAATCTTCAGAATCCTAAAATGTTGTAATTAGATTGTGCAATTTTCAGAATTTTCAAATTGTGAGACTTCAATGAAGCTTCACGCATTTCTATTTGATTAGGAACAGTTTCGTAAAAGGTTCCTTAAAAATATTACTTTTTTATTTCGAGGAAATCCATCAAATTACGACACGATTATAGAAAAATCAAATACAGTAGGTACCTTTCGAAGCTAATAAATCACAAATGAATATAACCTTAACAAAACTGAGGCGGCCATTTTTGCAAAGGAAAAGTTACTTGAAATAAACCCAGGGACCAGCCATTTCAAGGATTTACAAGACTTTCGAGACACCGTGTAGAAACTAAACATTTTGGATACATGTCAGCACCTATAACGTTGACTTTTGTAAATATATGCACTGATTTGAAGAAGATATCATTCCATTTTATGTATTCCATTTTAGTAACTGATGTTCCATTTATAATTTGATATTTTGAAAAGATCACCCATTTCCAACACGATCATACAGAAATCAATTATTTTGGGTAAGCATGAACGTTAAAGAATAAAAAATTCATTGAAAATTCAATTTTTCCGACGTCTGCGAACGTATGAACTGCTTCGAAAAGGATACAGCCATTTGCGGAGGACGAAGTGGGACTCGTGTCTCGATGTAAGCGTTTCGTGGACGTTCGTCGGGCGCGTTGGAAGCTAATTAAGAGGCAGGGAAAAGTTTATTGGCGAGGCGCAAGCGTGTACGCGTGTTTTCGCTGCGCGGAACAAGGATGCCGGGAACCGACGAATCCTGCACGTGCTCGTTTTCAATCAATGGCACCCTCCTCTCGCGGTGAAGCACTCGGCATTCTCCTCGCACGTGCCGATGGCAGTAACCTCGAAGACAATGACATGCCGGCGACGAGCGCGTCGCCGCATGTAAATGTAACCTTTCGTGAGTCTATGGAAGACGTTGCGCGAGTGAAAGGTGCGACGTGTCTCGATTCCGCCAGACCGATGCCATGCCGGCTCCTCGAACGATTAGGAAATGTCAGACGACGGTAGTCCGCGTGCTGTAACATTGTCTTTGTAAACAGTTTTTGCGACGTTCGTACGCCGTGGAACTTGCCCGTTGAAAAAAAACCGACGGATGCTGGAAACGTTTTTCTGTGGTTCAAGGAGATCGTGAGATCTCTATCCGTGATCTGCGATCCTTGGAGCTGCCGATTGTTTATCGTTAACTTTATTGTGCAAGCTTCAACAGCGGTGTACGCAACGTCCATCTTTATTTCATCCCTTCATCCCAGCTTATATTGGGTTGTTCAGAAAGTAATTTCGTTTTTCGTGTAGAGATGGTATTGCTTCCATTTATTATTACTTAACATTATTCTAAGTCGCAAAATCATTGTATATTTTCAGAACTGACATTTCGGACGTCATTTCGTGCCTTATAGAACTTTATAATCTTTCAAGCATTTCTTTTGTCATCGCATCAAATATGAAAAATCAAAGTGAGCATATCCGTCACATTTTGCTTTTTTGTTACGGGTATGGTAAAAACGCAATTCAAGCAGGGAAAAAGATGTATGCTGTTTACAGAGAGGGTGTACTGTCGTATTACCAATTTATTTCGTTCTTTTCAACACTTTTTAAGCGGTGTAACTATCATTTTAAATGAAGACGTCAAAGGCAATACAACTCAATTATTTGCTAATAAAAAACAGGAATTCTACGAACATGGGATCTCCAAGTTACTAAAAAGATGGCACAAGATCATAGAAGAAAATTGCCACCACATCACCGAATAAATAAATAAATAGTGAAACATCGTCTTCATTTTCCCTTGGAAAATAAATTACTTTCCGAACAACCTAATATTATGTTGTTCAGTCAGATTTGATGCAGGATCGAATAATACGGATGTTATTAATTTCTATTAAGTCTGGATAGCTCGTCTTTTATAAAAATAGCGATTGGAACAGTTAAATCTTGTAATACTAGATGTAATACCATTTTAATGCATCTTCTACCATTATAAGGCAATACAAGAACCAGCAGGAAGCACTATCCGACTCTTTATTTGGCGACGTCGTTTGCAGGTATGATGGTCTTAGTTTAAGCCACAGTTATGAATCTACAGTTAAATCGAAATAAAATCTTACTCTTTTTATTGGGAATATCTAGTCGTTGAGGTAAATGTACTTATACAATAAATTTTGCCTCTTCTCCCAGGAAGTTCTTAACAACGAAAAAGTTCTAAGTTTAACGCAGCAGTGAAACACATCGAAATGCGAGGGGTGTGCTCAAAAAGCAACCCTTTAAAGACTATGTCTCTTCTGAAAGAATCCAACGAGAAGCTTAAAACAACGTTCGGCACTTACATCGGTACTTTGTCTAATATTTTGTATATTTATTTTCCGTATAGCGATTAATCGGAGAGATTAATTATTTATTCAACGGGATCACCCCCCTTCGTCAACCTTGAGACGAACATCGCCGCTCTTGTGTTTCCCGATCGGCCCCGTTTTCATCGCGATAATTAAGACAGAGTCGGGCCCGTGTTGCGTGGCCGATGCCGCGTGGAGAGCAGCTGCTGATTAAACGTGATTTTTAATCCTGCCGCTTCCATGCGTGACTTAATTGCCACCGCCGTTGAAAACGCGAGAAAGCCGGCTTAACGACGCCGAGTTCCAGCGTGGCCGGCCAGCAGAGGCCGAGGGCAGGGTAGAATTTAGTTGGGGGGACCAGCGGGTAAAAATCGCGCGAAATTCCATTCCTCCGCGGAAAATTCCGAGGCAATTTCCGAGCAGCCCCGTCGGCCGTGTTTCTGCGCTCCGCAGGAATTCCAGCTCTCCTCCAAGAGAGCTCGGCTAGCCTCCAGCTTCGGCACCGTGCCAAAGAATTCGCCCGTGAATTCCGCGGGAATTCGTTCAGGTGGAATCACCTTGTTCCCTGCGCGCTGCTGGACAACCGCCATAGTTTCGAGGGAAACGTTCGTGGTCCCGCCTCCTCGCGGCCCCTAGCTTAGAGAATAGCTTCTTCGATCCTCGAGCCGGCCTACACCCTTCGCGGACAACCTCTTTAGCGGTATTTGAAAACCGACGCACCTAAACTAGGCCGTATAGCTTCGCTTTCTTTCGATCCCGGCCTAGAAAATGGGCCTCATTCCTTGCTAGAGGTAGCCTGCACCTTTTCGATAACCGTTTTAGCTTGCTTAACCGTTTGAATGCCAAGCAACGTGATCGTGCTCCTCCCGACCTGTCGCCATCATTCACAATTTTAAAAATGTTTGGTTCCTGAAGTTTACAGGGTGTCTTTTAGGGCACGAGTGGGATTTCCGTGGCCCCTCGTACGATTTCCGCCCCCTCCACGACCTAACCACAACTCATTCTATTCACATGATTTTTGCATTACTAGTTCAAATTCTGGATGACAGCTATAATGCAAATATTATGCGAATAAAATTTCATTTTTTACAAAAAAGGTCTCTCGATATTTTGCCATATTTCGCATAGTTACCGAGATATTTGCAAATTTATAAAAAACAAGAAATCTACTTTACCGGCTAAACCAGGCCAATTTGTCACCATGTTATATATACATTTCTTTCTTAAAATAACCCCAAGAACATAAGTATAACCTCAAAACGAGGGGCCACGGAAATCGTACTCTCCCCTCTTTTAGGAATAGCAACAGCATCTATTCGTCTTTCGAAGTGAACCAATCGTCTGCTTTAGTGTAAACAGTGAAAACAGATTCTCGTGCGTTCCTCATTTTCTCCTCCCATCCATCAACCCCAATTTTCCGAAAGGTTCCGTCTTCAGTCACGAGGTTGCATCTTCCAATTTTCTCCTCTTCCGTCAGCCGGCGCGGAGCATTAGCAGTCGGTTGAGCAACATAATGGGTAATAAACTTAATAACATTCAATTTTGATTAGCGGCGCAAAGGTCGGCTCGTTAGGGTTGAGCCCGAGAGAGGCTGTTTGCAATATAATTCCGTTGCGTAACCGCGGCCTCAAGGCGGTGTGTATACTCCTCTGATTGGTCGTGTGTCGCGCACCTACGTCCAGGATCTTCGGCAGCGTCCTTTAACCTCGAGCTCGTGCCTCGGGAGAAGAGAGACGAACTGAGAGGACTTTACGTAACGAACTCTCGGTGGCGTCCTTCTTCTTTCGTTCGTTCGTTGGTCGCATGACCGGCTCCGGTGTAAATCAATCAGCCAGGAGATTCGAATCGCACGGGGCCCGGTAGACACACGACGGTGTGTCTGTCACTTCTAGGAAGGCAGGTTGCAGGTGTTGCCATCGGACCGCTTCGATAGTGTCATTTAACACGTTGACGCTCACTTTGAAATTGGTGATGGACGGCATAAGCAATTTTTCTTTTTTTTTCGTTCATTATTTGATCCTTGGGAAGTTCGATGAACTTGCAGAATAAAATTATTATTTTTTCGAACGAATTTTCCTTAAAAATTGGCGGTCGTCTATAGCCGTTATTTGTGTCTACAACCCCAAGCATTGGATGCCTATAGACGGAATTTACGACAAAGGATGCGGCCCGGGGCTGCCGAACCCCTGCGCACTTACGATTCACTCAATCTTAACCCCAAAGTATTTATTTTCCTTCTTTTATTTCAGAACTTGCTTCTCCGGGTGATTTGATATGATAGATTATTGTTATTTATGTACAGTGGCTCACGAAAGTATTCGAACGCCCTTTAAATCAGATCAATTTGTTTAAAACCGCACAGCTTTGTAGGTTGCGATATACATCACCAAAGAGAATAACTAAAATCAAATCTTGCTTGTAACTCTGCAGAACATGAAAGAAATTTTTCAATTAAACTAAGAATTTCTATAACAGAATAGACCTTTCCGGTAATCTTAAAAACAAAACGAATCGATTCAGTCCAACAAATACATTCCAAGATAAAAATCCAAATACATCCTGTCTCTCGAAAAATCAGCAAAAGTTGCATTCAAACATCTACGCTTTATAAGCAACATAAAATCCAAACAACATAACTGATGACTTAAGCTCCCCCTAATTTCGCCTGTACTATCGCATACTTCAACATCAAGGTCAATTCCATATCTATGCGAGCCGCAATGCATTTGTAGCGCACCTCGCGTCCGTATCAGGCTCCTAAAGACGCGCGCCGCGCGAGATTACGCGAATTGTTCGGCATCTGCATATCTCCGCGACTGTAATTGCAGACAGATGTACCTGGAAATGCAGGATCGAAGTGTCCCCGATCGTTGCTTCCTCAGTGGAATTCCGGTTTTTTCGAGTGGGAAACCGCGTTCCTTTAATCTGAAGCGCCTGGCCGGGGTTTTCCTGCTGTCCCCAATTAACGGTAGTACCCGCGAGATAGTCCCCTCTGTCCGTTGTCGTTTTATCGTCGGCAAGGAGCGCAGCCCGTTTTCTCCGAACCGTCGATACCCGGCGCGGGCGCGCGCGCGTATCGACCTCCCGTTGTCGACGATACGTCGGTGAATCGATAGTTCGACATGCCTTACACACTTTGCTACTTAGATCCTGTCCTCCTGCAGGACGTCACGCCCGATAACGGCGACCCTGCGCTCCTCGGGCTCTACGCAAGATAGATAAGGGCTACTTTTCACTGCTGCGAGCTCTCCTTCTCTCTTTCTCCCTCTTTCCTTCGGCCCATCCTTACAAAGAATCCTGGGAATTTGATTTTTTTCGCCAGGCAGGAATCAATGGTACATAATTCCTCATCACCGCTCTTGAAACGCTCTGTTAGGGTCAGGTATTGAAAAGGTTCCGAAAATGACCTGTTAGCGAGTTATACAGGGTGTTTCGGAAATGGTGGGAAAAACTTTAGGAATAGGTTTGTAATGTTTAGAGAAGACAAAAAGGGTGAAGTTCATTTTAGCACCCACCTCCGATTGGCTCCCAACTTATCCAAAATATTGCCCATGCCCAGTAGAGTGATGTGGGTTGGTTACATGACGCGGAAATGCTCTGCGCATGCGCAACAAACTGTTTGCGTTAATGACTCGTATCCGCCATTTTCACTTATTAACACATCCTAAATTGTTGTTTCTTGTCTTTAAATCAAAATGATCCCGAGTAGAAGCCGCAAGAAATGGCCCAACATGTTGCGCGTGTTTTAGTGAGATCAATGGCATGGAATTGGGAAATGAATATACAGAGTGACATCTTCCAGGAATTGTGCTATTGTGTGGGCGATCACAAAGAGACTGTTACATGGCTCGTATATGTGCATAAACCATCGCATACCTATGCATTTCTACATAAGCTGCCATGTTAAACTAGTTATATTACTTTATTTGCTTAGGTTAGGTCAGGTTAGGTCAGGTCAGGTTAGGTTAGGTTGGGTTAGGTTTACTGCGCTTAATAATTATGATTTGTACTTTATACCTCAATTCCGTATTAAAATTGTGTTTCGCCAGCAAAAAATTTATTTGATTTCCGCGCCACGGCGACACCTTCATTTTGTCAGACACCACAGAGTAAGTTTCAAGACAATCGGAGGTGGGTGCTAAAAAGAACTCTTACTGACAAAAAAGTTATATTAACATATGTAGGTCCGGAAGTGATTAGTTTCTGAGTTATTGAAGTTTTTGTGCCACAATTCTCGTCACATCGTTTTAGAGAAAATGTTCAATATGTCCATCTACTGTCTCGATACAAGCCTCAGGAAAAGCGTATCATTAAGCTCCGAACACGCTCCTAAATTCCTGGCGTGATGCGTATCGTCTGAAATGCTGCTACAATTCGGTCGCGAAGAGTTTCTACATCATCTATTGCAGACGAATACACTATGGACTTTACATAACCCCACAGTAAGATGTGACGAGAATTGTGGCATAAAAACTTTAATAACCTAGAAACTAATTTTTTCCGGACCTATGTTTTTATATCCTTTTTTTTTCTTCTGTATGCATTGGGAATCTATTCCTGAAGTTTTGCCCACCATTTACGAAACACCCTGTATAGTAAAGTCTTGATCTAAAAGTCCGATTCTCGGATTCGTGCTCGGACAAAGATCGCGTACCGCTCCTATTTTTTGACCTCAACGACCGTGCCGAATAAAACACTGCAACCAACCAAACCAAACAATAAACCACTAAATACAGTTCAAATTATGTCGTGTTTAGTGTCATTTTAATCAGAAAAATGCTACAAATGAGTTGATGAAGGTTCCATAACACATTACATTTTTCTCATGCAAGCATAAAATCCTTCCACTCACCTAACTAAACTAAATTCCACTCACAAGACCTCAAAAAATAAAAATTCACCCATTCAGTCCACCTTCAGAAAAGCGACTCCATTGCAAATGTTGTTTGGAGACCCTTGATTATTATTTTACGGGGCGCGGTACGAGCGTAGTCGGTTGTCGCAATAAACCGAAGTGTAAAACGATAAACGGTGTCGTTGAATACGTCCTGCCGGCGATCAAGATTGTTCCCGATAGAGGGATTTCGGGTAAAGGTTCGCGAGACCAGGCCGAGTCGGGTCGGGTGCAGGACTTACGCGCCGTACGCCATTCCGTTTTCGTAATATTTGTTGCGCAATACCCATTTCGAGCAATGTTAGCCGAGTTATATTACCGCGGTAATCCGACCGGTGGCATTTTATTAAGGCTGTAGAACCTCTTCGCTTCGGCCGCGCGCGCGCGGAACGTGTCTTACGACTGGCAGGACGTAATGTTTACAGTTCTCTCGAAACGTCGTTGTCCGTGGTGTTACGAGCCTGAGCGCGAACGCGCCGGCCAGACCCCGGTGCAATCTGCATAAACGGTTAGAGTCCGCTACCTGGAAGCTGAGTTTTATTCAATTAACGGTATACATCTTATTCCCGGAAGATTTCGCGAATTCTCCGGCTCGCGTTCCACTTGCTCCGCGTACAATCTTCGACGGAACACTGTCATACTCGCGGGACCACCTTGATCCTTGAAAATCAACCACATTTTTAGCAATTCTTTTCTTAGCGACGAAAATATTTCTGAAATTTTTCTCAGCGGTGACAAAGATATGCATGAACGATATGTGCACTACAATTTTTAATTTTCGATTTTTCTTATTATTCTTATCTATCGGAAGACTATTAGTATCATTCACTGCGCATGTTATCGCTTCCTTCTTTCGATCTTGACGCATGTTTGCTTTTTGTTAGTATACATATATGCCATAATAAATGCATAAAAATATATAACAAATTGTACAACGTAAGCAAACAGTGTGGCCACAGGTATTCAGGTTTCTGGGTTACAGTTTTAAAAAATAATATTAACAATACAACAAAACATGAGGTATGTCCGAGGGTAATTTTCTGGTTTACGACCAAGATTGTCATTCCTGCAGAATAATTCTTACACAAATTCTTAGCAGTGCATCGCAAATGTTCAGAATCTATTAAACAGGCACCAGTGAATATATTCAGATTAATTCAACGAATTGAAAGTAGCCTCCGAGCACTAAAATCAACAAGAAGAGATTTTCTTCAGCCTAACATATGAACCAGGGGATTCTAATCACTGAATCCAAACCGGCAGCCGATCGAACAGCGCTTATTAGAAAAGTCCGTACCGATCCTAGATAACAAACACCGACAGGCCTGTCGTGTCGACAATTTTCTCACGACTACCGGTCCCAGAAGCCGCATAAATCAATTGGGAGTCATTCGGAGTAGTCTGATAATAATTCTAGCCGGCGGAGGAAAAATCGCTTGATCTCGAATAGCAACGATTACTGGAAAAACATGCGCCGATCCAGGATACAGAATCGAACTCACGACTCGGGACCGTCCGCGGGATAGTAACCGATAATCGTAATATAAGGATCGCATAAATCCACGGTTCCCGGGAGAAGTGTGTCTCGCGGTGATAAATCAGTACCTGTTTTTCCAGCGGATCACGAACACGGCCAATAATTCCGCGGCAAGGCCGGTGTGTGTACTCTAAAGAGAGATAGAGCGAGAGAGAGCCAGAGAGAGAGAGAGAGAGAGAAAGAGGAAAAGAGAGAGAAAGAGAGATCGTGGGTCCGGCGACACATTTATCCTGGCTCTATTACTGAACACGGGGACGGTTCTTCCTGGTGCGAACTCGCATAATCGTCTATGCAGATCGAGGGAGGGAGGGAGGAGGGCCACGGAACGATGAACGAACCAACGAACGAACGAACGAAGAAACGAACGAAGGAACGAAGGAAGCGAACTGCACCGCCACGCGAGATGCGATACCAATTACAGAGCGGCCGGACACGTTCGCCATGACGTACGGCCGATGATATTTTATGGTGGCGAGCACGGTACCGCTCCGCCAAGGAACATTAGAAATCGAACCAATACATCACCGCTGGCCAGACCAAGCCGGCTCGATTCGGTTTTCACGGCTACGGCCATTTTAATTTCAAATAAGCCCCGGCCGGATCCGCGGCCGACGCGAGATAACCGTATTTAGACCGGGAATTAATTACTCGGACGTTTAATATGCTCGCGGAAGAAATCGGGCCGAGGCCCCTTGCGTCTGTCCTTCAGGTGAATGATATTGAACGATCGCATTAATACTGTCGCTCCAAAACGGCCTCCGGACACTCTCCGCAACGCGGAAGCTCTATCAAAAGTGGTCCTCAAAAGCTGAATTTCTTTTCCGAGATGCTGGGAACGATTTTTGAGAAGATTTCTTGTATTTAGTGTGATTCGCGAAGAAAATGGTATACATGTGGCTTTTTATTACTTTTTTCATCTGTGTCTTTCATGAACATTTAAAAAACATTCTAGTTAAAAGTTTTGTATCGGAACATCGTAAGTATCTTGAAGGTTGGTTCTTGATCTAAATTCTCTAAAGGAGCCAAAGATAATAACGAATTTACGATTGGAACGACGTTTACGATGGAAACTGGTACTGCTATTTAAAAAGTGTTAGCTAACTCATTGCTGTGGATCATGGATCTGTAGAATTTCTTTGAAGACTACGGATCTTATGCATTTACGATAAAACTGAGTAGATCACATACAAAACAGGACGACCATATAAAGAATTCGATAGTACTATTGTATTATTCCCGACTCGTTAAAATGATTAAAAAAGGAAATAAATGCCTATGCAGCTCCTACATCTTGCAATTGGTGCACACAATTTTGACTTTGTCTAAAAGTCTGCGGTCTACTTATTACAGAACATTGACAATCTATTATCACTTTGACTGTTAATCCAGCACCCTTAAAAATTCCGTACAATCATAGTAACTTATTTAATAAAACAAAATTTGATAAAAAAACCAAATGTACCAACCAAATTTGATACATTGAATGTATTAACATGAAAGTTCTACATGTCTATGATTGCCTATCATTTTTGGAAGACATGTCGCTCAAAGCGTTAACAAATATCCTCTTCGAAGATGCGCCATCATCATCATCGTAGTTTTTATCGAACCAGCGAAAGTGTGGACGCTGGGTTCGTTTCTCTGGTCCGAATTTGTTAATTGTCGATGCGTGCACAACCGGAGAAAGTGTTTGAAAAAGTGAAACGCGTCTCGCAACAGGTCCGCAGCGTTTGAAGGTTTGAAAGGTGGTTAGCGTGTAATCCTCGACACGGCTGAAAAGAAAGCGCGTTTTTTCCCGAGCCCTTGTGTTCGCTTCGCGTTGGTCCGAGAGGAGGTTGGAGTCGGGTACACCGGATTCTTGTACACGCCGAGATCCACGTTCCCGTTCCCGGTTCGTTCCCTTCGACGGTCTTCGTCTTGTTTCTATTCCGCTGCCGGCATTGTCCTCCCGGCGCGAGGAGTAATGTAATGGGGGACCCCGAACGAACGGGCTACGCCATTGTGTCGGGATTTATTGGACGCGGCCGGGGACAAAGGTTTGTCACTGCAAATTATGATTCGTGCCCGCGCCCCCACCATGATCGCGAGAAAGTCGCCGGCCAATTACCGCCTTTCTATTTTACGATCCACCGGCCTTTCGGACCGTGGTTCCCATTTTTACCGAGGCTGTCGTTACACTGTCGTTATCGATATAGGGCGTAGGAGGACGAAGAATGATCTTCGTGCAATTGCAATCATGTTTTGTTTTTTTCCCTCGATAACCTTAATAAGTTAAAAAGTTCCAAGTTCTACTGTTTTTATACTGTTATTCTTCTGAAGCTCCTATTATTTTATATTTTACTGACTCGTTTTAACACTTTGATCGCCATGTCACCCACATCTGGGTGACGGAATTATTTATACAGAATTGAAAATTAATTTTCTCGTTGGTAAATTGAGCATACAAAATTTTCTTATGATCTGAGGAATAACAGAGGTTTGAAACAGTAATTAATATAACAAAACTAAACTTCTCAGTTTTTGTTTTGTTAATTTAATTGTTTTGATTTTGTGTATTTTTTATGATTGTCGAGTGGGCGATCAACGTGTTAACGCACAGCATCCCTTCATCCCTTCTTAATAGGTTTGATAAAATAAGAATAATATAAGGAAATAGGAGAATTTTTACCCTGAGAAATGCATGAGGGTTAACCCTCCATCGGGCGCGCCTCGGATCCTCCTGGCATCAGGCGCGGTGTGCCTAATCGGCTCACCTCAGAAAAATGGCCATAGAATCCGTACTAACCCATTTTAAGCAAAACCAAAATATGGGTCACCTTTGTAGGTATGTACTTAAAGGAAAAATTACAAAAACGTTTATTGTGTATTTTAGATCCTACACCAAAATTATTAAACATAGCGAAAACTAGCGGAAGAGCTTCAGGAGGGTACCGGAAAATGTTTACCCTGTGCCACTCAGATCGGCCGCGCCCGATGGAGGGTTGATCACGTTATCTGATGCTCCCGTTTCTGATCACCCTGAAAGGATGAAAGGAGATAGTGCTTTACCTTCCATACTTATTGTAAGTTGCAGGATTAATACTCAGCAATGTAGGGTGGCCTTACCACTTCAGGGTACCTAATATTCCTAATGTTCCCCGAGGACAACAAGAAACTCAATTCTCTTTTTAGAAGCGCAAAAGAGGAATACGAAAGAAGTGGCCCGGTGATTTCATCAGAAGATCAGATTTCTTTCAGCAAAATTTTAATTCTTTCCTTGAACCACGGAACTTGAGATGCTTATTCGATTCCCTGGATCTTCTAATTATTCTCATTGTGGTAGTTTCAAGAGATTTTTTGTCCCGAAGAAGAGGAGTATTCGAAGTTTCTCGTATTTTAGAATTCCTGGATTCTTCATATTCAGTTGGGAAATTCCAAGACCTTTCACCTTCGTTTCGACATTACGTGTCATCAGTAACGGTACACACGTTGTCGCCGAGCTTATGGCAACGCAGAAATCACGGGGCCTTCTTGAACCACACCGTCACCATCCGACTTCGTAAATCCGACGTATCTGGCGCAGATAAATTACAAAGTGGAAGGTTAGCTCCACGTGGGCGGATTGCTGCCTTGGCGGCGAAATTCGAATACGTGTCCACGAAGGAACTCGGAAATGGAAATGAAACAGGAAGTGGGGGTAAAAGGTCACCGAGGCTGTCTTGTTTCTCTTCTGGTTCTTTTCCTGGCACATTTGCTGATTTTTATGCGCATTCTAGATCGGCGAACGAAAATAACTCGAGATCTCCTATCTGTTGCGATCCAGTTTGCTACGGGTTATACGAGATCTCCATTTTTAGTCTTTCTTGAAACGTCAAGACACTTGAACTAGATACACAATCTTCAAAATTATGCGTACTTTTCGAAAATTACAGAATACGTAAGTAAATGATCATGATTAGACTTCCGATCTTTATGCATTTATGGCAAAATTAAAAAAAAAAAGCTAGAATATAATTATTCGACAGAAGTACGATTTTAATTTATGTTAGTTTCTACAAAAGCTACTACCACTGAAAATATTTTATTTGATTTCACTTTCTTAAAATTCGTCTGCAAAAGTTGCATAAACATTCGCAGTCGAATCAATCGACAGAATCGAGTACGATTTTAATTTATGTCAGCTACAAAGGCTACTACCACTGAAAACAACATTTTATTTAATTTCACTTTCTTAAAATTCGTCTGCAAAAATTGCATTAACATCCACAGTCGAATCATTCGACAGAATCTAGTACGTTTTCAATTTATGTCAGCTACACAGGCTGCTACCACTGGAAACAACATTTTATTACCACGTTTTTATTAGCTCGCTTTCTTGTTTGTTTGTTCGGTACGAATCTTGCAATTGATTTTATTTTATTTCACTTTCTTAAAATTCGTCTACAAAAATTGCAAATTGCATAAACATCCACAATCTAATCTTCATGCACATCCACTTTATTAATTAAACAGACTAGGAAGCAAAGAAGAGAAATGTAAGACAATGCTGCATTCAGTTGCGCAGTTCCTGGTAATTCCATTGCAGGTTCGTCAAGTTAATTTCATTGTTAGAGAAGACAACTTTCCAAAAAGTCATATATCTTCGCAGTAAAATGAGTTGTTTTAAATGGAATCTGTGGATACAATATTGCAAGCCTTGAACCATGTACTCTTTCTAATTTCTTACATACTTCACAAAGAGTGCAAACTACTACGAACACAGACATTAAAAGAATCAATCGCATACGAAAAATAAAAAAGAAGTTCAGTTCAATTTTGTAGAAGGAGGTTTTAACAACAGTATCAGAAAGTCCGACCAGATTGGATCGATTCCACCAGGTGAATTTCAGCAACGGCTCCGGCCACTTATCAAAAATAGTCAGGTGTAGCAACCGGTCCGGATCCAAAAAAAGAAGAGAAAAAAGGCGAAGCCTCGAAACACGGGGTATTATAAAAGGAAGACAACTTTCCAATCCGTCGAACAACATTGTTCGAGAAGGTCCGAGAGCTGGGCAGCAGGTTTTGCGTGTCCTTGGGACATCCTCAAGACTGTTTCTACGGCTGTAGCTGCGGAGAAAATTCCGCGGACGACCCAGAAAGTCTGTGACCTTCGGCGGTAACATTGTAGTGGAGCATGAATGAGGCTACGCAGGTCACACCGAGATGTTTATCTCTTCTGTGGCCCAGAAGAACGTTGTTCGGAGTACCCCTTGGTCAGCGGGGGGACTGAAAAGAACGGAAAGGAACGGCACGCAGGTGCGGCAGGTGAGCTACACGCAAAATCCTCGCACACGAGCCCTCCTCTAGGCGTGGCCGGTTAAATAATCGCGGGCCGACGAATTATCGCGGTGTCTGGCCCCGGCGGACCGTGAAGATAAAAATCGGCGACTCGTCGACACCGGAGGAGAGTTGATCATCGTCTCGCCTCAGGCGATCTCTCTCGGAGCGTACATATGTACACCCGGTTGCTATTGCTCGGTGTTTACCGCGCGAACTATAGCGCCGGGGAAACCGGTGACCCGCGACACTGCTCGCTCGTTCCGGGACAACTAGATCCGTATCGTTTCAACGCTCGTTTGTAACTAGCAGGGGGAATTCCAGCGGCGATTACTCGCCCCCTGGAAAACAGGATTCGATAACGAACAATGATCGACGACCCGCCGCTTCCACGAACCCCTTTGTCACGTTCGATCCGACTGCGTTCTCGATCCTTGCACCCGCGATCTATCCTACCAGTCCGATCGACATTTTTAAATCCACCGCTTCCTCCTAGCCTGAGGCTCTCGCTCCCAGGATTAGCGCGTTTCTTGAACTGCTGCCTCGCTCTGTACCCGTACAACCGGGCCCTCTAATAAACCGTTCTAAACCATTCGTACATTATGATCTGCAAATAGATTACGACGCGATTTAAAAAGATACAATCTTGAGAACAGATATTTTTCTACTATTTTGTTCCTCATTTTTTCCAGATTTCATGAACAATTTCCTTTGTATCATCTGTATAGACTGTTTGTATCTTTTTTATTAATTCATGTAATGATGTCCTGAATTGTTCGCTATTGGAAGAAACATATCCAATACTACTTCGAACTACTTGGATGAACGATTCTGAAGGTCACATTGACCGGGCCCAGATTATTTATTTCAGAATTGTTGAAATTATAAAGATCTTTCACAGGAAAGGATTGGATCAATTTCTCAAGTCAAACATATACTATTACAAGAATAGCAAAACATCTATGTAAACTTAATCTTGTCATTCTTATAAAGCAGGGTGTTCCAACGTATTCTCCTCCGAGAACTACAAGGTCCCCACCGTCGAACCTCTTCCCACTACTACGTACAACCATAGAGTTAGTGAGTGCTGCGCGCACCGCGCGGCTCTCATGGTGAGAGCTGCCCACTACTGTACATTATAACGATGAAGTCTAAGAGTGGGGGAAGAACCTAAGCGGGGAAGGGGTCTCGAATAGCTACGGAGCTACTGGTTGGAACTGCCTCTTATAAAGCAATACATGTCAGTCACATTTAACACTAAACCTACCACTGGGGGTCAAAATGACCCGTGTCAGATTTTTTCTTTCACAATTATTGAAGTTATCAAGATATTACCACTGAAAATGATTGTACACGCTGCTTTATTAAAATGTACATTACAATAAAAATCGCACAAAATCTAAATAAATTCAATCGTGCCATTTTTATAAGGCAACACATACTGGCCAGCTTTAATCGTCGGCAGGTTTAGCGTTAACAGTCCGATACGTTTAGTTTTAAGACTTTGATAAATAACGCAGTTCTCCGAGGAACATGTTCTTGGAATTTGAAAAGAAATCTTTGTCCGCAAATGATTAACAGATTGGGCCATCATTTAAAAGACGGCAGCAAGCTCAGAGAAGAGTCGTCCCTTCGCGGTTATCTCCATTAGGGAATAATTGGTCCGTCGATTCATCAATAAACGCAGCGGCCGACTTTTAATGCCGGTTGTTCCAGCGGCCAATTGAGTCCTGCGGTTTTTTTCGAGGACACGCTAGCATGATCGAGTTCGAGGCCACGCGTCACGCGAGTCCGTTTGCGTATCAGTGAATCCAGGTTCCCGCGTTCTCCAATGTTTTCCATCCTTAAAGATGATTTATCACTCGGTCTTAATTGGCCGGCTCTCACGCTTGGACCGTTCGCCCTCGATGCGTTTCGTTCAACGAACAGTTTAATTAGAGAGCCCGCCGATTTTCCCGCGGGTGAAAACGTCTCGTTGTCCGCGGCTAGATGAACACGACAGATATTTTGTGAACAGCTGGTTGGCCGGCGGGATCTACGGCGGGCTGCTTTCATCAAGGTCGAGGATTTCTCTCCCGTCGACTCTCGTTCGAAAACACTGATAACGTCGAACCTGCTCGAGAGTCCGCGAGTCCAGATTCTGCGATTTTTCTTCAATGGCGCGGCGGCCCGGGGACTTATCACCGATTTCACTTCTTACGTCTCATAGGTGTCTCCCCGTTCCTCTTTCTCTCCCGGTTTCAGAGCAGCAAGAACAGCATCCGGTCGGCAACAATCATTGCAATCGAGGCGTCATTAAATTAAACCGTTCTAAACAAGCGATCCCTCTTCGACGCGCTATTGCCGTTCCCGTGTCACCGTCGTCGTTGTCTTCGTTGTCTTCAAGATCCGCTGACTTTCACTTCGCTCCCGGGCCCTCGACATCGTACTTTCTCCGATGCACCTGTCTAACTTTAATTAAAAGCCGCGGTACGTTGGTTTTCGGATTGATCGCCGCGATCGTGACCACTGTGTCGCACCTGCGCCGACATACGATCGCGATCGATCTGACTTGTTTCAATCCGGACGATATTGTTCCTGGAAAATTGAAATCTGTTCGCAGTGCACGGAAGTCTCTACTAAATAACGGATTATTGGAATTCTACTGTACTCAGTTGCCGGCGAATTGATTAAACGACTAAACTGTTGCATCGGGAACAATAAAAAGATTAACGTGTCTACAAGTACTACCTTCAAAAGTACGTTTTAAAAAATTGAGAAATAAAGCAGCGGATGTTTCTAAACATAATGAATTGCATAGTTATAAGATTATCGTCCGAAAGTTAAGCTTGACATTAAGAAATGATTGCTTTCTCCACCGCATTCCAAATAGGACGTTCGAATGAAAATGGGATCGATCGATCGCGACAAGGAAGAAGTCGAACGCAATGGAACCGATCATCCCCCTAATGGTAGGATCAGCCACGATCAATCCCGGAGGCAGATCAGCGGCTTATTTACTCAGCAGGCGAACTAATCAGCAGGCAATAACAATTTATTATCTGGCGAATCCGTGTGATCATCGACAGTATCGAGCTGGCAGCGGACGCACACGCGATCACTAATGCGATCTTTGTGCTGGGAATCGTTGTCTCTGCGATTAGGATTAGGGTATTAGTGGATCAGGCACACCGTAGTTAATTCTTGAAACTGTAAAAAAACCAATATTGTTGAAAGTTTTATAAACGAGTTTTTATAGACATGGCTTTTTATTTGGTAATCAATGATACCTATTATTACAGGATGATAGATCTTCATTAGACTGTAATCAAACAAATAAGAGATTCTTTCGAAATGATTTACGACAGAGTTGGGCAATTTTGCCTTAATTGATGCAAAACCGTCCCTACCGTAGAGCTAACTGTCCCTTCCAGCAAGCGCCGTACGGTGGGGCAACGAAGACACAAGATATCACTGAACATCAGTGGGGGGAGCAAGCGTTTGAGGAACCCCGACCGTGCCCAGGCCTGGTTTACGATAAATAGACTGCGGATTTGTATGCATGTATGGAGAAATCGGCTGGGTGAAATATGAAACAGTAAAAGATTAGCAGTGGCAATGTTGCTATGTTGTTTTCAATGTATCAAGATTATTACGGGTTGAAATTAATTTTGATTTAACTCCTGTACCCCACAATCGATGCAGCACATTTTTATTTTGCGTGAGGTTCGCTGTCTAATTATAAATGACTGATCGGTCAAGTAAAGATCAGAAAAACGAATGAATTCTCGCATCTTGAATAAACTAGAAATAGTTCAGTCATTCGAATAAGAAAAATAGCAAAAGAATATTAGTGCAAAATGATCGTAACCCCTTGCCTTACGATTTATTTTACAGTTTTAGTGATTAGAATTTCTTTGTAGTTCATAATTTCTTAGAAAAAGGAGAAAATGTATGTCTATTGTATGTCTGTATGTTCTCCAATAGCTGTACATTAACAACAACAAATTAGAATTATATTTCGGTTTAAAGGAAATTAATAACATACATCTTTATTAGACTCTGTTCAGAATCTTCATCACGTCTCTCAGACGATATCGTAAGCGAAGAGGTTAAGCATTGCTCCGCGATGATAGCGAATGGTGGACAGAATCCATTCACTCCCGTAAAAGCCTAATAAACGCTAATATAGCGTTTCGAGCATACTTTCGATCCACCCATAAATGTTTGTCCATTAAATTGAGTTTTTCTCCGGTATCGAGGGTAAGCCGTGACAGATTGCAAATCCTCGAATGGAAAATTATTCGCTGCTTTCTCTCTTTTCATCGGCTGTTGGGGAGACCGATGTGTATCTAATCGCGGTCCCCGTAACAAATTCTCTCGACGCGAGTGTCCGGCGCTCATCGACCTTGATAAGGTGTATCTGCTAGCCGAACGTTCCAATTTCACCGGGGCGGTGCTTCCTGGTTATCGATTATCCTCGACCACTTAACCGTTCATAACGACTCGGCGCGGCGAGGCCGGCGTTTAGTCACGGTGTCTTATCAAGAATGTAGGCTACCGGCTTGGTTCTCCTGTTGCCGCGAATATATCAATTTACCGTATGTATCGCGGTCTTCGATCTAGCCGGGGCCCGTCCCGTCTCGAGCCGATGCGATACAATGCGGCACGGTGTATGGAAACACCCACCGTCATCGTTCGCGTCTGCGAATCGATCGATCGATGGAAACGACGCGATGCGGCCGTGGCCGCAGTCGCCCCCTTCTGTCCGCCTCCGTCGAGAGTCAATCAACCGGCGATGGTCCATTAATTAATCATTACCACGTTTTTACGGCGGCGTCGCGGCTGCCCGATCGACGCTCTCTAGCCTGCAGCTCGCGCGTCGAGCGACCGGTCCGCGTCTCCTCTCTTCGACTCCTCGTGACTCCCGGCACCGTTGACGGGATAATCTACGATCGGATCGGTCGTTACAGCTTCACTTCGACTTCCTGGTGGCTGATTATCTGCCGTGGACCGTATCCCCCGCGATCGGGGAACCGTTCCAGTCATGATACGCCCGGCGACCGTTCATCGCGATCCCACGGGGATCCTGATGACTCGGGGTGACGCCGCGTGCCGCGCCACAACATTCGATTTTTCAAGTTAAGGTGCGCGTCCAGTAGCGAGTAGGTAACTTGCGACACATCATACAAGAGTAACATTTAATTCAATCTGCAAACTTTTTAATGCGTTTTCTTTTTTTTATTTTGTTACGATAATATTCTGTTTGAAAATCAGAAAGAGCAGATATTCGAGACGGGCCATGTGCTTTTCGTCGTTATGGTTTCTCTCTCGTAACACTTTCATCACCATGTCATCCTTATCTGGGTGACGGAATTATTTATAGAGAATTGAAAATTAATTTTCACGTCGGTAGATTGAGTGTACAAAATTTCCTTACGATCTGAGGTATAGAAGAGGTTTGAAACAGTAATTAATATCACAAAACTAAACTTCTTAGTTTTTGTTTTATTAAATATATTGCTTTGATTTTGTGTAATTTTTATGATTGTGGAGTGGGCGATGAACGTGTTAAGAAGCCTTCCTCGGGGGTCAGGAAGTCGTAAATTGTAGAATAGGCCATGGTGAAAAGAAGGACGTCCTCAGGACTAGGACTGGTGAAAACTCACTTCGCTATCGACGTAACTAGATGTACAGTTCGTGAAAACGCGCACACGTTTATTTCGCATACGCCATATTTCCTTCGATTTTCTTACACTTCACTTTTTCCGCCCCAGAGTTCCTGTAAACACTCACACCGAGGCACTTTCACGAAAACACACATTTTATCAATCGAGTTGATTGGACGTCATTGACACGCTAAGAAATAAAAAGTGTCGATGACGTCCAATCAACTCGATTCAAAGCAGCACCATCTAGAGGGACGCAAACAGGGTACAGTACACCGGTCGAACGATACCGGCGCTGGCATCCAAATCTACTGTTTAATTCGGGACATTTCCAGAATCCGAATACCGTATCCATAGTATATACAGGGTGGGGCAATAACTTTGCCCACCTTAAATATTTCCGTTACTTGTAATAATATGAGAAAATGATATATTCAAAAGTTGCACGGTATAGAGGGGGAAATGTGATGTAGACATTTTTTATGTGCGTGAAGACATTTCGGAGATTTCGAGGTCTCCTTGATTTCTTTAAATGAAAAGACCTACTTTTTGCATCATGAATGGATAGAGTACGAAATTCTGCGTAAAAATGTATTTTACCTCTATATGTTCTAATGTAATAGTTAACGAGATATTATTTTCCATACGTACCCACTATGTGCCACTGATGACAGAAACACACAAAACTGGGTGGATTTTCCTCTTCTCCTTTTCCCCTTCCACTATCCCATTCCACTACCTGAGCACACTCCAACGTCCCCCACTAAGACCGTAGTAGATTGGTCACGTGACGTGCCGCGCAACGTGTCACATATTACTCTGGTCACTAGAGAGGTAGTAAATTGTATTCCCCTCGATTTAACCGATCTGGCATCACTGCTATGTGCCTGGAAGTTTATCGAACTGATGTCCCTCAACTTGAATATGGTGAGAACATATGGAAAATTATTTCGATAATATCTCATTAACTATTACATAAGGACATATAGAGGTCAAATACATTTTTACGCAGAATTTGATACTCTATCGATTCATGATTCAAAAAGTAGGTCTTTTCATTTAAAGAAATCAAGAAGTCCTCAAAATCTCCGCAATATCTTCACGCACATAAAAAATGTCTACATCACAATATTTCCCCCTCGATACTGTGCAACTTTTGTATATATCATTTTCTCGTATTATTACAATTAACGGAATTATTCAAGGTGGACAAAGATATTGCCCCACCCTGTATATCAGTGACTTCACGTCGTAACTCTGCATTATCGATCGTGACGACTTCACGTCGTAATGGTATAACAAGCGCAATAGTCTGTATCTATATGTAGAACCGCTATGCATGACAACGTAACCCTGCCAGCGTTCCCCAAGTTTAAGCCTAACCGAGATCAGAACAGCTTCCGTAAGGCCGTCAGGGTCTCAGGGCTCGCAATTCCGGACCGAATTCATACTTCGAAAGATCGTTTGCGAAACGCGCCACGATATCGTGGTCGATCGAAGAATCGCGTGGAGGATCGTCGGGGGTCACGTTACCGTTCGGGTCAGATTGGGTCCCTTCAGCTTCAGAACCTCGCCCATTCTCTCTCTCTCCGTTCTCGGAGCCGGGGGACCCAGCGAAGTGATAGCGAGCGGCGGGTCTTATGCATGGTAGCACGCCATGCCACCACGCTATGACCACGCCACGTGAGAATCGTGAGGTAAACACGGACACGGAGCCGAAGAAGATACAAGCCTGATCGGTGACCAGGAAGTCGCGGGACATTCGGTGCCAAGTTACAATGTCACGAACACCGTCGGGTATCGGCTCTTTCTTCCTCTCCCTCTTTTCTTCTCTCTCCCTCTCTCTCTCTGGATTTCCCGTGGCGGCGGCGCCTGGCCGATCGCCATAATAATTATTAACCGGCGTGCAACCGGGGCCCCGGCAATGAAATCGTATGCGAACACTTTAATGTTATTGGCCGGTGGAAGTAACGGCCCGGGTCCCTGGAGGATCGCGTCGGGTCGATCGGGCCCGTTCTTTACCACCGAAATTTACAACGACCGACGTTAATAGCGTTATCCGGCGCGATCGCCACAGTTGTTGGTACACGGCGAGCACGCTCGGATGGATCCACGCGGGAACCATTCCGCTCTAAATCGTGATCTTATCGGAAGCGACATTACGTGCATCTTCGCACTCGACATCACCGCGCATCAACGACCGAGCCGAGAGCGCTGTAATAAATTCGTCCTGGATGGAGAAGCTTCGCCGGAGAGTTCCCGCGGATCCTCCGAGCCGACTGGACCGCTTTCTAACTTCCGTAATCGATGGATCTGCTCGAGGAACGATCGCGACGCGATAATACGCCCGGGAACGGGCCGACCAGGCCGACCGGGCCCCGGTGTTTTCAACGCCTAGAAAGGAAGCGTCGTCGCGCGGAATATTAAACGTCCCCGGTCGTTGACGATCTTGTTGCCGGGGAATTACTTTGTCATGCTGCCACGGAAGCTCTTGAAACTTAGTACCACCCTCTCTCCCCGCTTACTTTGCATAGTTTCCGGATTTTATGCCGACGTTGATGCCTTTTCTGGGAACGTTCGACCATTCTCACTATCTTTCGCGCGTTTCAACGAGCTCATTATCGTAGGATATAATCTGGATGGTGGCTCTTAATGGATTTTTTATGTCCAAGTTATTTTCATTGTTTCCTTTCGTCGGTGTTGTCTATTTTCTGAGCATTCTGTTGCGTTAGAATTCTTTTCTCTTTTCTCTTTTTAGCGTACCTGCAATAGCGATCTACAACAAAAACTAATAAACAAAGAACGAAATAAAAATTTTTCTACAATACTGAATTATTTATGAACATCGCACAACTAGTTTCTCGGCTGTACATCATTTAGTTTTCCTGCAATTAATTCTTGACGATGACCTAGTTTTCGGATGATAGAATGTTGTTCTCTACTCAGGAGACGCTTGTACCGTTATCTGTAACAAGAATCATTAAACAAAGCACGAAACAAAAATTTGCCTATACCATTGAATCATGTATGAACGTAATGCGATAAAATTCCCGACTGTACATTATCTAATTTTTCTTTAATTAATTCTTGAAGATGACCTATTTTTGGTGTGATGTAATGGTATTTTCGATTTGGATTTCGAGAATGGGGAAGGAGGAAAGGATTCACGGGGATCGAGAAGGCGTCCCGTAGGATCGAGAAGGGTCCTCGATCTCGCGGCCCGATGCGAAATTCCCCGCGTCACTGGTGACAAAGTGGTATGTTCAAGTTTTTGCCCACCTTCCTGTCGAGGAAGCGCCCCGTCCCGGATGATCGACGCGATGCTCGTGCGCCGATGAAACCAGAAGTCCTTGATCCGTGGGCGATGCAAAACGATCGTCGCTATACCCGGAAGAAGGTGCGGTAGGTCAGCGTTCCGAAGCCGCCGCCGTTCGACCAGCCGGAGCCTCTTCCTGGAAGCTCTATCGTTCCGAGGACACTCATTCAGCGTTTCGTTCTGCGAGGGTGGATCATTAATCTTTCTCTCGATCGGACAACCACGGAACACTCTACACCCCTTACATTTTCAATGTGTCATTCGCCATACACAACACGCAAAATAATTACCACTTGAAAGCCGCGGTTCTCTCGTATTTAATAGATATTCTATCAATTTCGGAAATTATTATAACTAGACTGCAGAGTTTATGCATTTATGGGCAAAAATTAGAAGATAAGAAAGCGTGATAAGAAAGAAAAGAAATTTCTACTTCAGTTTGTTGCGATTCAGGTGAAACATTTTTATTGTACATAAAGATCCGCAGTCTTATTATTACAAAGGGATTTTTTTGTTTATTTTCTTTGCACGACAAAATAAATAGGGGTAGCAGCTAGGTATTATTCAGAACACCTGCTACGCTAAGTATCATCTTTAGAGTCATTTTCTGTATCAATTAACCTGAAATTACTGTAGTTTCGTGGTTGTTAGCATTTTTGTGTTCATTTGATTGATGTTGACGATTTTATTTATTTGTAAGGATATTGTAAGTGGCTCTTTAACCTTTGGCGGCTGTTGAATTATGAAAAGATGGAAAAGGGAGAAGGAAGCGTTTCGTCCTAGGCCCGCTAGAGGACTCATCCAGTAAGGCTAAATGCGGAATGTCGTAAAGCAGGGATGGGCACGGTAGGGGCCCCTTAAACGCTTGCTTCCCCCACCAATGGTAACGGCGGATACTGGTGGGGGACAGTGGGCACTATGGTGGGGATGGTTTTGTCTCAATTGAGACAAAAATACCCATCCCCGAGGACAGTTTAAGATGGTATATATACAAACAGAGCAAGATTCAGATAGTAGCGGGAAAGGTGTTGTCGTACTGTCCCTCTGTTGACGAGCATAGGAAGTAGCTGCTACAAACTCATGGACTATGGTTCCCGTCCCATTTTGACCCAGTGTTTCAGGGACATTATTCAACTTCTCCATTCGTATCGATCCTAATTGAATTACCAACTGTTCAACGAGATACAACAAAAAGATCAAAACACAGCGAAGAAACAATCTTAAAAATGTAATTAAAAAATGGATAAGTAAGAACTGAAGTACGCGTTAATTAGGCACATCCATTTTATAAAGAGCAAACTAAAAATGATGATTCATTGTTTATTATGTGCTTCTTGCGTTCGTGCGGGAAAGGGATAGCAAATCTCGAATCGCAACCCGAGTGGGTTTTCTCTCGGTCTTCGTGGCACACTGTCGCGCAGACAGGTAAAAAATGGGCCCCCAGGTCGTTGTCTCGTGTGTAACCATTCGAAGCTCGGTGATCTTGCTCATCGATGATCGGAACGAGCGGAACGGGTTCAGCCAGAAAGAGCTACACTGGTGGGCGGTGTTAACGACCGGCTGTTCAAACCAGGAAGATACGATAGGTCAGGAATATGCGGGTCCCCTGATCCACGAATTACGACTTACGGTCGAGGAACCTATGCTCTACTTTAACACGACGATACACGCTTGGGCACGGCTACTTGTTACTCTGCTTGTTAATGCTAAAATCTTCTCGGCCGTAGATCCACTTACAGTTACCCGAATCGTTATTCTAACCCAGAAATTAATCCCGGACTGATTTGCTCTAATAAAAATTATTCCATTATTCATTCCAAAAAATCTAATAGCGTAACACAGAAATGTGGTCCCAATCTTATTTTGTTTGGAAATGATGCTTGTTGTTGCATGTTTAGAAATGACACTGAGACATATGTTTTTCCGGTGTACTTCTCCAAAATAGAAAATTATAAATGAAACGCTACTTCTTAAATTGCAATACAACGCGAAAACAGGGCGAACAGGTCGAAGGACAACCTAAGAAGCTTTTTTAACCGAATTCCGAGCAATTGCAATTTTAAAACAATTCTTTTTACACATTACCTGGTTAACTAATCCTCTCAACATCTCCAACAAACTCAAGTCGTTTGGTAACATTTTAAAAAAGTTATTAGTTTTTAAAGAGGGTCAACTTAATTTCCGGCTCGACTGTAGGTACTAAAGCACGTGACCCCGATGGATCTCGTAACTAAATTCTCTTGTAAACGAAATGATGTTATTCCTTTTGTTTTTCAATTTATTCTTACACGCGTAGAATCATCCCTTTCTATTAATAGCAAAACAACATCTTGTATATATTGCATGTTAATTCAGATCAATTGTACCACAAATGGCAGAACAACATCATCTTTTGCTTGAGAAATTTTACACGAGAGACACATGAGAGTTAATTTTTCGTAGGGGAATATATTTCATACGAAGTACGAACATGGTAAAAGAATCTAGCCCGCGTCTTGAAACGATGCTCAATATCAGAGTAAAGAATCCTTGGAAGAAACTATTTTACAAGAACCACGAACGTGATGAGGAGCGCTAAACGCATGTAGAACCTTCGCGAAGCAATCATTTCGGCGGATTTCAGGAGAAATGATCAGCAGTGAGCGGATCGTCTCTGGAAACGAGGCGGCAGCGCCGAAAGGCAGTTTCGCAGGTCTGGGCCGTGCGATAGCGAGGCTGCTGGCAGGATTTTCGCACGTCTCGGCGAAGCGCGCGGGCTCTATTGAAGCGAGGAGGGCCGCAAAAGCGGAGGTTGCGGCAAGCGTTACACGAGGAAGAGATTACGGACTGTTCGGGTTCCGTGCTTTCTCTTCCACCGTCTCAATCCTCCGGCATTGTTCGGGGCCCCGGCGTCGTCCGCTTCGTCTTCTTCTTCTTCTTCCTCTTCCTCCACGAGAGATCTTCCCACGCACGTGCCGTGGCTCTCGTACGGGTCCGCGCAGAGGCCTGCTGAATAATTACCAGATGAAGATACCGCCGCCTCGTGTAGGCTGAAATCTCGCCTCTTTCTTTCTCGCCCGTCGCGCTCTTTCCTCGTCCATCCCGATCAGCCTCACCTCTCTGCTTCTTCATCCGAACGAGGATTTTGCAACGGTACCCGTGTGCCTATTCGAAAACACGTCCCGTCCCTTCGCGGATCACCAACCCACGGGGATCGACCCCTGGACAGCCATAACCGCCACGAGGGTCCCGTGGAGAAGCGTCGGAGTCACGGTCAGCACGGTAGCTTTCTGTATTTTTCGTTCATCCCTTCGCTGATCAAAGTTAGTGCAGATTGGAACCCTGGATCCTGATTCAGGAAAGACTCTGATGGGCTTTGCGGTTATGAGTAATTGGATGGAGGAGCTTCCCCAGGGTGGTTTTTCAGTGTCCGAACATCTTATGGGATTGGAAGAGCGAGTGGCTCTAGGCTTCCTTCGATCGATGTTCGATCTGCCAGCCGTGCGAATTTCGAAGGCACTTCGCGTCGGGGAAACTTATAACAGAACTTATTTACACAAATAATACAATTATTAACTGGACCGTCAGTTGTTACAGTAGCTTCTTGAGAACCACCATCTTCTGTTATTTCTTTAGGGGTTGTTCGTCGCTGGGCAGTTTTGCATTACGGCGACTTTATATTGAACACGCCGCGCCGCTGTGACAATATTTATTTATATTTATGGGTGTAAATGTAAATGTAGGCGATCCAGGGATCTACGGAATGTAATTTCTCTTGTATATATATTTTTAACGTCGCTTTAACCGCAGAGATCATTAGCAAGGTTGTAACAATTTCAACTAATCGATGGTAGCATCTGTATATGAATTTCTTAGAGAAGTTAAATCATAATTATTTATTCAGATTTGTCACCTTTAGAAACATTTTGGGACGATCCAAAACTTCATCCAAACCAGTGATGCCAGAAACGACCAGAACTGGTTGTTTTCTTCTCTCCTACTTTTCCCTTTCCACTATCCCATTCCTACCTGAGCACACTCCAACGTCCCCCACTAACACCGTAAACTAGTCACGTGACGTGCCGCGCAACGTGTTACATATTACTCTGGTCATCAGAGAGGTGGTAAACTGTATTCCCCTCGATTTAACCGATCTGGCATCACTAATCCAAACAACGAATTACACTGACACGATCAGGCGAGCATGATTACCGACAGATGACGTAAACCGAACCCCGGCTTATCGTCGCATTATCAACGGAGCATTGTTCCGATCGGAGACACCGGTACGCAAATCGCGTGTCGTAAGACAGATACTCGTTAATGAGCAGGCTGTAACCCATAAAGAACGGGATAAATAATGGATCTGGGTCGTTCGCCAGCTACGCGAAGGTTGCCAGAGCGCGTTATCAGTGTGTTAGCTCGCAGTTTTCCCGCGGAAACCGACCATTGCCCTCGACGAAAAAGCAACAACGCCGACCGACTCTCTCCACTTGGAATATATTCCCCGAACTTTCTCCTGCTCGGGATTCACCGATGTTGGGGACCATGATTCGTCACTCCTGTTGCGTAATCACGCGAATGATCCCGTGGGACATCGCGGATCCACTCGATCGTGTAACCACGCGTCCGCGAACTTTATGCCGCCATTTGCATACAATCGAGGCTTCCGACCGTGTTCCGGTTCTGTCCCCGTAGCGTCGCGATTTCTTTCGATCGCGCGTCAAATTCGCCGTGATTATTCGCGAACACATACAATGGATCCATCTTGAGATTTCTAAGTATTTTCTAATTTTTTAATATGATTTTCGGATGCTCGGTCGGGCTAGTTTATTGTTCGTTTGTTCTGTTATTTAGCAACAAGGGTGCCAAACAGTTTCACTGAAATGCTGAATTTGCAAATTTTTATCGAAGTTAATACATCAATGTATACTGATGAAATTGCGTCTATAGTTTTGGTAATTGCGGAATAAAATACGCGAACCAGGCCATTTTATTTTATTTAAACAGCTAGTTACTTTGTGCTTTTGGTTGCTTAGGGTTTTTGGTAGCTAATCGGAATCATAGGTAGTTAACTAGATCCCTTAGTAGCTAAATAGTGTCTTTAGTAGCTCTCTTGTAGCTCTGGGAGCCAAATAGCGTCCTTAGTATCTAAGTGGAATCATAAGTTGCCACCTATAGCCTTCAGTAGCTAAACAGTGTCTTTAGTAGCTCGCTAGTATCTCTGCGAGCCAACTAGGGTCTTTGATATCTAACTGGAATCATAAGTTGCCACCTAGAGCCTTCAGTAGCTAAACAGTGTCTTTAGTAGCTCGCTAGTATCTCTGCGAGCCAACTAGGGTCTTTGATATCTAACTGGAATCATAAGTTGCCACCTAGAGCCTTCAGTAGCTAAACAGTGTCTTTAGTAGCTCACTAGTATCTTTGGGAGCCAACTAGGGTCCTTAGTGTCTAACTGGAATCATAAGTTGCCACCTAGAGCCTTCAGTAACTAAACAGTGTCTTTAGTAGCTCGCTAGTATCTCTGCGAGCCAACTAGGGTCTTTGGTATGTAACTGGAATTATAAGTTGCCACCTAGTAGCTAAATAGTGTCTTTAGTAGCTTACTAGTATCATTAGTAGCTAACTAGTGTTTTTGGCAGCTAATGCCTCTGATAACTACTTGATGTCTCGGAAAGCCGACTAATGCTTACGGTACTTAACTGAAGTCTCTAGTAGCTAACTATTTTCTCCAACAGCTGCCTAGTGTCCCTGGTAGCTAACTAGAGTCAAACTCCCAGAGTCATCGCTGCACGAAGTTCATTTTTAACAATGAAATATCATATAAAGTTTACCAGAGTTGCATTATCCTTGCACTACGAGCACCGCACAAATTAGCAATGTGTAGTATGACATGTGTAATGATATCAACGTTGTTATTCGCTAGTGAATCCCGCATTTTTATACGAAAGGGAAAATGGTTGAAATATATAGGATCGGTAGAACGAAAGGGAAACCGCAAAGGCTGTTAGCTCCAGGCTCTTTTTCACGAGCTTTATTTCTAATTAACGGCAGCAGCGTGTTAATTGTCCAGCTGCCGGCGTCGAGAGGCCTCGGAGATTCCTCGGATTGGACAGGTTTCAACCTTGGGTTCGCTAGAATTCTCTCGGTGCAATGAGTGCTTCTAGGAAAATGGAGAAGCGCCATAGAAAGTGATACTTCTCGCATGGAGCCGTAGAAAGTAGCTATGCTGGTGGTCACTTTCAGCAAACTCGTGTTACAAGATGAAAATTATGTAAAACATACCAGCTCACAAGGTGTATATAAGAATTTTAATTCATTCACTTGAAACTTGTCGAGATTTCCAGATGCTATTAATTCTACAGTCACGGAATAACGATCGCAGAACATTGTTACAAGTTTGACAAAAATTATCCGTGAAAATGGCACATATTTTTTATATTTCATTCCTGATTGACATTTGGGCGTGACTCGAAGATTTTTCAACGATCTATCGCGTTGACAATTATCGCTTCAATCTTTTTAGAAGCATTTACTTCAGCAACTGCAATCAAAGTTACAATATTCTATTAAATATAATGGGTCTTCTCGTAAAACAATAAAGATATTCTGACAGAAAAGTTAAGAATTTTCGGAATATCGTGCTGTGCGTTCTAATTAGACTGCGGATTTCATGCGTTCATGAGGAGGGCGAATAGGTGACACATTTCGCACCCCCGCAAGAAAAGTGACGCAACTCGAACATGCAGCATTTGAGAAAAATCAACTTAAAGAATACTATAAAATTTATATTGAAATAGTTTAAGCTTCTTTTAAATTTCAGATAAGTATGTATGGCGGTAAATTCTATTATATTCTATAGCAGGTAGTTCCAAGCAGTAGTTTTTGAGCTATTCGAGGCACCTTCCCCGCTTAAGTTCTTCCCCCACTCTGAGACTTCATCGTAATAATGTATAGTAGTGGGAAACTCCTACCACGAGAGCCGTGCGGCGCGCGCAGCACTCACTAACCCTACGGCTGTACGTAGTAGTGGGATGAGGTTCGATGGTGGGGACCTTGCAGTTCTCGGAGGGGAGTTCGTTGTAACTCTCTGGTCGATAGAATAGTAATATGGATCTATAGCTCTGCTCTTGTCGAATGTGTGGTGTTATCATGTAAATATTATTTACCTGATAACACCTCATCCATATTACTATTCTATAGAATAGAATTGAATTTACCGCCATACATACTTACCTAAAATTTAAAAGAACCTTATACTATTTCAATATAAGGTTTACAGTATTCTTTATGTTGATTTTTCTCAAATGCTGCATTTTTTAGTTGTGTCACTTTTCTTGCGGGCGTGCGATTTGTGAAGACATTACTTTAAGAATACTATCACACTTTTTTCGAGTGATTATATTTATCAAAACTAAGAACACTTTTTTATTTACCTCGTGTTCCACACAATGGATTTGGACAATTTTTATTGTGCACAAGGGTCCGCAGACTAGTTATAATTTTAAATAACCACATGCACGAGATGAATTTGATTTTCTTTCCGTATAATAGAAAATGGCGACAAGTTGCCAGTAGCGTGTAATTGTATAATTGAAACTGCGTTGAGCTTTCATTGAACCATGCGTTTTCTTTGTTTCCAGAGATGGCAGCGGAGATGGTTCGTCCTGTACGACGATGGGGAACTGACGTACTCGGTGGACGAACACGTGAGTACCATGCGAAAAACCATTTAATGCAAATTTCCGTATTCTACCCGGTGACTGCACACGGCGAATCGAATCCTCTTAGCCCGTCTTTCCACGGGAGCGACGCGTACTCACGCTCGAAATCCACTTTGCCGCTGACAAATCCGTTTAACGTCCCGATACGGTTTCATTCGGAGTGATCGCGCCAACGGAAACGCCGTGCGTAATACGAATTTTCCATCGTGACCGTCCCGGAGCCGTGTTGCCTTCAGCTAATCCGACTTTAAAATTAATTTCAAGAATTAATTTGTCGATCTGTCCCTCTCGCCGTTGGTAATCCGTGTACCGTCTCGCAGCATCAGAAAAACTTCATATTTCCATACACATGATGGGCATTTTCAAAGCATCAGGTGTAACGTTTGATTATTATCGTTGGTTATTATTTACGTATTTGTTTTCTGGGATTGAAATCACTTTACAGTAGTACAAGTAATATTTCGTAAAGGAGGAACAGCGAAGATAGGGAATGAAACAAGCGTTGTGTCTTAAACGTGTTAAACTTGAAGAACTGCAGCAGTGTTTAAAAATTTTAAACTATTGATTAAAATAGTCCTAACAGTTTTCAGCTATTTTAACACTAAACCTGCCGACCATTAAAAGTGACTAGTATGTGCTCCCTTATAAAAATTCCACGATTAAATTTATTTAGATTTTATGTCATTTTTATTATAATGTATACTTGAATAAAAAAGTATGCATAATCATTTCCAAGTGGAAGCATCTTTATAACTTCAATAATTGTAGAATAAAACATTTAAAAGCGGTCATTTGACCGACGGTGGTAGGTTTATGTTAGAGAAGATGCTATCGGCGCAAAGGTTCGATCTTCTTGAAAATCTACAGCAAATTTGCAATTTAATTAATCACCCAACGTTTCGATCCAGGTGTGGATCATTATCAAGGGATAATGCGTTTGCTGTGCAACTATTTTTAATAAAAGCGGAAAAAAGAATTTTTTTTAAATATAACTACGTATGAGTTGCGATGGCAACGTGATTGTACCATCGTGGCCAAAACGTAACTGCCTGGTTGGTAGGTTTAGTGTTAATCTATAGTTTTAGGACCATTCTGAAAAATAGTGTAAAAACTATGAATTTCCTTTTCCCGCTGCACTAAATGCAAAGGAATTGTTATATTTTATTGAACAGTTCTGAAAAATAGTGTAGAAACTATGAATTTCCTTTGCCCGCTGTAGTAAATAAACAGAAACTGTAAACTCGGATAGACTGTCAAACAGTTCAGTGACCTGTTCGTAATTAATGGACCATAATTGACTGAACATATCTCGATAAGAGGTCCTTGGAACGTCTTCAAGGACGCATTCCGAAGTATGAAAGTCGCGCGTTACCCTTCCAGAGCCGAGAACTGTCAAGCTTCCAACATTATGGCAGGTCATGAATCAAAAGCTGCCGCTCGGAGCGGCTCCCTCGGAGTCTAGGAGTGGCAAAGGTCGCAGCCAATTGTAGTTATACTAGCCGCGGCCGCTGGCTCGTGCACTGCCATCGGCAGCATAGTCAATACCACCAACATCCGCCGACAACGGCAATATGGACGCTGGTGAAACGGCCCCGAGCCTCTCGTGCCTCCAGACGTTCCTCGGCCATCGCTTTCTGACGTCGATGACCACGGTAATGCTAGAAACCGTCAGAATTGATTTAAGCATCGGACAGATGGCTAGATAAAGGCTTCCCGCCGTCACCCTCTCTTCTCCATTCGCAAATAAACGGTTAACGACGCTCGCAAGAGAAAAATGGCACCGCGCGGGCAATTAGTCCTTTGAAACGGACCCGTAAGACTGGACTAATGAGTTACACAATTAAAATTATAGTACCAGTCCCGTGAGAGTTTCAGATGTCTTATTAAACTAGTTTTTAATTATTTCTTCCTGGCTTGGATATAGCTGTCACAGAGGAGCTTCATTTTTCACCATTCAGAGGACAATCTTTGATCAAAGATTGACCGAATTAATTTTTATTAGACTCTTCTACGTTATTAGATTGTAAATCTTCGTGAAAATTCCTGTATTCTGAAGTTACTTCATAAAAATTAAGCTAATGGTACAATTTCTTTCGATAGGATCCTACGTGGTTGTTAAAGTAAAATATACATTTTATTAACACTTGTTAATACAGGTACACGTTTCCATGTATTTTAGAAATTTCTTCGCGCCATCACAATTTGCGGGACACTTATTTCAGTCTGACAAAAATGCTCCAACTTTTCTAATTAGATTGTGGATCTTCATGGTCCATCCATATTCTAACCATTTATAGCATGATCAAATTCGTAACGTGCAAGGAAGCTTGCATATTAATAAAAATTAGATGCATTGTTATTTTAAACTGAAGATCGTACAGTTTGTACAATTTTTTAGAACAAGATGAAGGGCTTTCTAGGGCGCCATGTTCTGAAATCTTTATTCTGATACATTCGCGTCGTTGCCTGCAACTTTTGTAATTAATGCCTGCAGACGATTTTCCACGCGAGCCATTTTGCCGATGATTTTTCACGAGCAGTTAAATGAAGTTATCGTGCAGACTAATTCGATAAGATTCCCTTTCAACGGTCCCGGGGAACAATGCGGGGGTACGAGCCCCGAGGACACCGCTTTCGTCTGGACTCCGCCGACCCGTTAGCCCAATTTCTCATTCCACCTCAAGGCCGACCAGGTACGACTCCAGTCCCAGAGGGAGAGACACGCACCCGCCGTACCACCGGTTATTATCTTTTCGCATTTTTCGCCCGAGATTATTCTCGAAACGAATGGCCCTCTTAAGGCCCACGACCGGATCATTAATCTGGCTTCGAAGATGGCCGAGTTGTCGGTCCCGCTCTCCCGCAGAAAATAGAGCCCCGTGGTACACAGTGTGGGGCCTTTAACGCGGTATCGCTGTCAAACGAACGCTTCGTCGTTACTATAATTCCGTGCCACGGTGTCCCTACATTGTACACTCGACGGTGTAGATCCCTTTTAAAAATCCCGGCCATATTTACGCGTCTCCAGGCACATTCCCTATCGTTACCTAACCTTGAAGAACCAGGGATACAGTTCGCTGCAAAAGCACTCGCACACACGTATGAAAATTCCATCATTTTACTTGATGTTTTTTGTGAAGATATTTAATTGATGCAAGTACTGTAGCTCTATTGTCGCATTTTTGTTGCTTCAAACTTTCCCTCCGTGATTGTTTAATACGATTTGCAAGGTCTCGAAAATTGAAATTTTCGTTACATTTATTATAATACAGTCGAATGCAGTCTCTTCGTTGTTTACTTACATTTGGATAGAGTATTTCAAGACGTATACAATGATCTATTATTACGTTCATTCATGGTCACTCAACGTCAACTGCAAGAGAAAATAAATTGTCTCAAAACACTCTTCGAATGCTTTTGTGTATTCTCTGATTGTGGGCATGCTGCTTTTGTAATTGCCGACAAGGGTCATAGAACGTAAACAAACATTCAATCACACTGTACGCTTGTCTATGTCCACAAATTTTATTAGTAGTTTGACTGCCGATTAGAGTACGGCTTCGTAACAATCAATCATAGTGTTCAATCTTCAAAAATGCGTTATACGATAGCAGCGAAAGTGGAAAGGGTTCTGATTTATGGTCAATGTCATATGTCCTAGGCCTCCATCTCTAAAAAAATTGGAGAATCAAATTATGAGTCCTTTGTTACCAAATAAGTTTGGCCTGAGGCATTTTCTTCTATCTCCAAAATCAAACGAGTTATTCAGGTGTCCTGTCTAAATGCCTCACCTTGTATACCAACCTAAGCTGTCCTTACGACATACTGCGTCTAAGGCACGGACTTAAGGACTGTGCATTATGCAGCGGGGGTGAGGCGAAAGACGGAAGGGGTATCAACTTGTCGGCCATCTTGGATGTCAAACACTGTGGTGCGCTCTATAGGCAGTGTTGGGATATGATGCAAGATTTCACGCGCATGCACGGCGATTTCAGCCTCAGTAAAGTAAGATTCTCGATAAAATGGGGTACCTTGAGCACCCAGCAGAATTTTAAAAAATTGGTATGATTTGATTCTGAAAAATGAGTGTATAACATGTGTATTTGTGTATATTTTGTAACTCGTAGGACACGTCCTGAAGTCTTTTTGTCCGGAATAGATTGTTTCGAGACATTCCCGCTAATATAACTGTCTCGGGGCTCCACTACCTCTGTCATCTTGATATAGATACATTACTGTTTTGGCCGCGCATGCGCGTGAAATCTTGCACTATATCCCAACGCTATCTATAGGCAACTTTAAATACTAGTTGCGCGAATTTGCAATGCAATCATGCGGGAAATAGATACACATAATTTATTTATAAATTTATATTGGAGCCGAATGTGCAATATTTTATATATATATATATATATATATATATATATATATATATATATATACAAATGCACTTGTTATGCATTCATTTTTCAGAATTAAATCATATCAATGTTCCCGCAACGTTATATAGATGGCAACACTATTTTTGTTATACCCATACCTCTCACCCATAAACCCACTTTATGCTCAGTCCTTTAAGTCCGTGGTCTAAGGCACAGCTCCGCTAGATAGCCTTACTGACGAAACATTCCCCCTGCTTTTTTCCATTTTTTCGTGTCTCACAATAGCCGTGAAACTACAATTGGGACCAGGTAGCACTTAGCGAATCAGCCTAGGGAACTAGGAATTGAGAAAGGTCCTGAAAGGAAAGGCAACCAAAACGTATCTCGAAGAAACGACACCCGATCTCGTAGAAAGTCGTTCGACATTAGGCGATCGTTGAGCAAACAGCTCCCTAGAAACTCGAAAACACCTGTCGCCGTGCCGATTAATGCCTCCGAAACCAGAGACTCGTTCTGCGCGTTGTTATGCAAGTTCTGACTCGTTCGCACGGCGTATAGTTCTCGCCGTAGAAATAAATGGATCTTGGTACCTCCCACGTGTCGTGGCACACCCATCCTAACGTGCAGTAATTAAAATCGATACTACGCGGACCGTAGCCGATTGAAAGCGGTCCTAGGAAGGTGTAATGTAATTTTTCAACGAGTGTAGAATCGAGTGTCTCGTTCGGCATCGCTATCGAAGGAGTTAGCGCCTACACGGCGGACAGGCTACTGCGGAAAAATGAGCAAAACACACAGTGGCAGCATCCCGTCGCGAGGCATTTATCAGCGTTCTTTAAACGGGACAAGCCTAATCGGTCGGTCGGACGGTCGCGCGAGGCCCAATAATCTATAGTTAATTGGAAATGGCATTTCTCAGAGGAACAGTCCCCACGGTCGGTCGTTCGCGGCGCGCAGCCGCGATACCGGCGAAATGGTCACCGGTGGCCAATTATGCAAATCCATTGCGCCGGGGAAAGCTGGAACTGCCGCGGAATTAATCGTCTGAATTGGAACGATTAGCTCGCCGCCCGGAATACGTTGCTTCGATTATCGGGGATTTCTCGTGGCTGTGGACGCGCTCGGAAAATTGCCCCGGTCGCCATTAATTGCGGCCGTTGATCGATCTCGCGAAACCACACTGCCGATCGACTCTCTCGGCATACAACCAGTGCGATCGCGATAGTTATGTGCTTCCCGGTTAGGCCATCGAAACGATTTTTCTGATGTTTTCCTTGTAACGCCACGGGGTGCTCATGAGCCACAGCATTTTTATCAAAATCAGACGGATTTGCACTGTCCTTCGGACAATATTTTTTACAGGTAAAATCCCCATAAAATGGTTTGAATAAAACGTTAAACAAAATGACGCCCATCCAGAAGTGATAGGAATTTCTGAGAGTATTAGATACACTAAGAAGTGGTCTTTTTTCTGAAGAAGAATGCAACATCGTAATGGCTTTACGTCAGGGATGGGCACGGTAGGGGCCCCTCAATCGCCTGCTTCTCCCACTAACCTCTCTTTCATGCGCGAGGCCTGCGTACTGTTCGCAACGGGCGAAGCGCTTCCTTCCTCTATGGCAGCGGTGTCCAGTGCAGTGTTGGGATATGCTGCAAGATTTCACGCGCATGCGCGGCGTTTTCAGCCTCAGTAAAGTAAGATTCTCGATAAAATGGGGTACCTTGAGCACCCAGCAGAATTTTAAAAAATTGGTACGATTGAATTCTGAAAAATGAATGTATAACATGTGTATTTGTGTATATTTTGTAACTCGTAGGACACGTCCTGAAGTCTTTTTGTCCGGAACAGATTGTTTCGATACATTCCTGCCAATATAACTGTGTCAGGGCTCCACTACCTCGTCATCATGATATAGATACGTTACTGTTTCGGCCGCGCATGCGCGTGAAATCTTGCACCATATTCCAACACTGGTCCAGTGTAGGGGCTCCTCACGCGCCTGCTTCTCCTTCTTACTGTCAGTTTGCGCAGGCGCAGTGTGTTCTCACTCTGCCGACCAAGAAACCGATTAACCAACCCGCGTGTCATAAAACAATCGACGATCATCTTTTTAACGCGGGAAGCGAGCATATTGCTAATCGGTTTGCCGCGTCACGGCGCTATGGAAACGGCGAACGGTGGTGAGGACGGCGTTCAGCTCCCGGAGCCGAGTTTGGACATCGCTACTCTGTGGTAACGGCGGATGCTGGTGGGGGACAGTGGGCGCTATGGTGGGGACGGTTTTGTCTCAATTGAGACAAAAATGCCCATCCCTGCTTTACGTTTTCAAAAATGCCATTACTACATTCCACAACTGGTTGCTTTAATGTTTGTTTAAATGCTATGTAAATTACCTAATCAAGAATATAAACTTTGTCTTTTTGTATTTATTTGTCCTGAATGTTAGTATAAATTCTGTCGGATAACGTTGATTAAAAATTTGTCAGTTGGAATGATTATATTCGACTTACTCGAATTATTAAGGGAAGAAGAACATTTCTAAGTGGCTTCTGTTTCCATCAAGTGATGCAGACAGTTTTTATTTTGCATTGAAATCCGCAGTCTATTTATCACAAAGTAACAGTGTAGTTGTTTAGATTTTTGTAATTTAATGAAAGTTTAAGAGGGCACAGAAAATTTTCACATTTCTACAAACGAATCTCTAAAAAGTGAATAACAATAACGTTTTTTAAAATACTTTACTGTGCAGATATCTGCAGGCTTGAACACCCTAAAGTACATCGGAAAACCATGAATTTAATGAATGAAAATAAAGAGTTGCTGACCTCTTGCTACACAATATCGTATGAATTGAAAATAATATAACAGCGTTCTAAAATTCTAACTATTTCTTCATTTTGCGCCTCATCTAATGTTCATTAAAAATTCATAAAATTCGGAGTTTAGTGATGCCTGTTTCAATACATTGTCTTACAGGTTTGACAAATGCGAATGAAACATATTCTGTGATCCGCGTGGAATGTCAGGACCTGTTTCATTAGAATCCGCTTGTATCCTCTAATCAAGGGTCCCGAGGAATGTGTTAACGACTACTAAACAGGAACCGATCGAGCATTACGGTGATCCGGGGAGTCTAGGTCTGGCCGACGGGGGAACAATCTACTCAATTTCCCCAGCAGCGAGCCAATTACCAGCATGCATTCGCGGCGTGCCCGCCAATAAAAGATTTCCTAAGCCTGTTGCGCCGGGCGTGCGTGCGTGTTCGTGTGTTCGTGTCTCCTCTGGACGCAACGAATGATCAAATGAGAGCTCTTCCATTGAGCTCATCATTTTCCTCGGAACGTCATTAACGTCTCCGGCGTTCGTCGAGTAGGTATCCGCAACGCTCGAACTAATAAGAACCGTGTCGTCAGATCAATAACGTAGCAGGACGTTGATGATATTGAGGACGCCTCGGAGATAAGATCAACGACGACGATGCGAACGAACCTTATTTTCTGGGGGCCCCTATCTTGTGTTCCTCAGGGTCTGAACGCGAGTCGATCAGCTGACCCCAATTAAACGATAGCCATCGGGCCAGCCCAGGCGAGACAACGGTTGCGTCACCGATAAATGTTAATGAACCGTGGCATAATAGGATCGTCTATAATAACCGGGGGAATCTGTCCCGACGGTCGGACGCGCGGCCATTAAGGGTGCCTTTGTTCCACCTACGACTCCTACGGTGATTCTCCTGTGTTAATATCGTAACGGTGTCCGTTGCCAATTAGAGTGCGGCTTAATTGCGAGTTACCGTGCCGCCCGGTTTCACCGTAACCCGGTGAACTCCAACCTGGAATTTATTATACAATAGGCACTAGACAGCAGGAATTCCTACTGTTAATCAGGATCTAAAGAATTTCTGATCGGTACAGTTCTGAAAGAAGTCAAGGAGAAGAGCAAAATTCAGTATGCTACTGCTAGCAGGAATTAATCGTGTTATCATCAGTTCAGTCTCGCACGAATCAACTGCATCTTTTCAACTCGGTTTCCAAAAAGATGGAGCTTACTCTAAACGAAGTCATAGGGACAAGATTTAAAACCAGCGTAAACGTTCATCATCAATTGAGATTAAAAGGATCATTTGTACTAAGTCCACCTGAACTTCTGAAAGGACACAGCTTATTTTAACCCTTAGCACTCGAATGGCGACTCTGAGGCGCCGCTACAAATTGTTACACCATTATTCAGAATATTGCTTACATGATTAAATTTGTTCATATGTAATAAATTACTAAACATTTAAAAATTGTATGAGGTACTATATCAGTTTCGTACGCATATAATGAAAAAAAATTATGTACAATGGAAATATTCTAGGTTAGAAGAAATGTTTGATTTTTTAGTTGAAGTAGCCCCGAGGGCAAAGGGTTAAACGTAGTCGTTTAGGAAAACAGTTAAAACCAGCATGTACCACTTCTCCCAAGAATCAACTGCATTTTCATCATCAGTGGAGCCTTGCAATGTTCAATTGAGCGGTTCAATGCAAAAGCAGCGTAAATCAAGATGCTTACTCGCTGGACATTGAGAAGCTGTAATTCCTCGGACGGAAAGCATCCTGTTAATGGTAAAAAGTCGTCTGTTTTGATAGAACGAATCCAATTTCGAAAATTGCTTACGAATCCAGCACTGTTTCTCTTCGTACAGAAACAAAAAATCAATGGAGTAGATTGACTTACACCGCTTTTTCATTTTAGATAGAATTATTGTAGCTTCCCGGACTCAATTCTCGGAGATACACAGTTTCGACAAAGCAACTCGCAAAAATTCTTGAAAAATCTCATAAATCTTGCATCCGCCCAATAAATCTGTGCTCCAGGTTCAGAATAAGAGCTGCAACGGTAGAACAAGCTCCGAAACAAGACGGTATATTAACGTTCGACCGTGACGAGGGTAGATCTAATCGATCGGGTATCAACTTCTCGCGGGATTAATCTACGCGTAGACGTCCGCGGCGGTGTTCAGTCATCATCCAGAAGTTCCAATTAGCGGGGATCAGAGCGACGTCTCCGGGGCCTCCGTTGCACGGTAAAATCCATGAACTAGACACACCGGGAATGATCCGAGAGAGGGTCGGTCGTAAGCAGCGGTCTCGGTCGTCATCGAGAAGTTCCAATCAGCGGGTATCGGTACAATCTGTTTGCTCGTTCTTGTCGTCCGTTCTCTCGGTCTGATTATCCCCTCGCTCCTTCTTTTATTCACGTTGGCTGCGTCGATGGCTAACCACCGGGGGCTCCTTCCCATCGTTCGATATTAATACCGATACGGGATTTGCATTCAGGCCCCGGCCAGGCACGCACACAGCCATCTGCATACGAGCTTCCACGAGGAGCCTGACGCAGCGGCTCGAACGAACCGACATTGTTCTCTTGCGTACATCGATAGTGCAAACCTTCGAAAATATTTCCCTAAAAGTAAGCAACATTATCAAACGACGTAATGCTACACCGAACAGCGACTTGGACAACTGTTCCAATAGCTTCGCAATGTTATACGTTTAGGACGATCTGTACTGTTTGAATGCTCGAGACCAGGAGTTGAAACGGTTCTGAAAATAACTGTTTGAAACAGTTATATATCGGTTCTGACTGAAACAGTTATGAAGAACCGAAATGATGTTGTAACTGTTATGAGAATATCGGTTCTCGCTTATATCGGTTACGGTTACGGTTCTTGAGAACCGATATTACAACGGTTCCATAACTGTTATTTTTAGGTTCTGTTAGATTTCGGTTTCGGTTCTCCAGACTTCAGAACCTATAATATGTACCGTATCGGTTTCATATCGGTTTTGCAGTTCTGCAACTGATATTTTTTGGTTCTGTATCGGCTATACAGGGTGTCTCAAAATTCCTTCAACATCCGGAAATAAGAGGTTCCTGATATCATTTGATGCGACATTCTCCTTTGCAAAAATGGCGTCCGCGGCTTTGCTAAGGAATTATTAACGAAAAACACGGACCAATCAGAGCGCGGCTACAGCGAACGGCGTCCGACTCGGTGACAGGTCCCGCTTAGCGTGGCGTCGACATTGGCCGAGCCAGAATCAATCCGCTGTAGCTGCGCTCTGATTGATCCGTGTTTTTCGTTAATAACTCTTAAACAAAGCAGCAGACGCCATTTTTGCAAAGGAAAATGTCACTTCAAATGATATCAGGAACCTCTTATTTCCGGATGTTGAAGGAATTTAGAGACACCCTGTATAGTCGATACAGCACCAAAAAATATCAGTTGCAGAACTGCAAAATCGATATGAAACCGATATGGGACATGTTATAGGTTCTGAAGTGTTAAGAATCGAAACCGAAATCCAGAACCTAAAAATAACAGTTATAGAACCGTAACCGTAACCGATATAAGCGAGAACCAATATTCTCATAACAGTTATAAAAGTTTATCGGTTCTCATAACTGTTTCAAGAACCGGAATCGATATCATAACTGTTTTCAACCCGTGCTCGAGACTTTTAAGTTAGTAATTTAGTGTCGGTAAATTTGTATAGAATTAAAATTTTATTTAAAAATTTATAAAAATCTACCTTGCTGGTCGAGGATTTGCGTGCGTTCCGAGGAGGACCAAAAAATCTTCATTTAGAAGAAAATTCCCTGTCCTCAAGGACATGCGAAAGTTTCTCCTAAAAATAGCTACTTGGAAAATCCTCGCTATCGAAGACTCCTTGATGGCCGGGCCAGGGTTCTGGCAATCGTCAACTTTATGACGCAGCCTTGAAACCGGGCCTCCTACGGCGACCACTCGAGGAAAGAGAAAATCTCCGCGTCCGAAGATCCTTTCTTTTCCACGCTCAGAGTCCGTTACAGGATTCACAATGTTGATTATTCATCTCTGCGCAACATTGTTTCTTTTTTTACCATTCTATTAATTCGACCAAAGAACGAATGAAGTTGGGAAAACAAGAGATTACGCTGACGACTGTTAGCTATAACGCTCGTGTCCGGTGTCAATCGAGCAGAAATAACGACCGAGCACGAGGAAGCTGCTAGGGGGATCATGAGGGGACCGCTTAGGGGGCCACGGGACGTTTTATCTCACGAGGAAGTCGCCGGCAGACCTTGGGGGTATTGCGGGGTGGCCGCGAGCCGAGCGATCCGCCTCGCTGAAACGCTCGATGAATTATTAAGTGGCTGAGATGGGGCATTTTTCATGGGGGGCGGGGTCTCCTCCGAGAGGCGGGATTTTTTCGAGCGATGAATTTGCTCGAGCGGGGCTGGAACTTTATAGTGAGATGCGCTGAATTGTGGATAAGGCTGACGGAGGGTGGTTTATAAGGGTGAAATTGTTTGATTGGATTGGATCTAGTGTGGCAGGGTCGAAGATTTTTAGGGTGGAGATTTTGTATAGGGCGGAGTCCGTTGAAAATGGATGATTATATGTTTCTCATAAAGAGGATGTTAATTTCTGCTTCATTTCTTCATTTTTAGAAAATATTTGCCGTCTTTTGTGTACGCGTCGTATTCGCAGTAAATTGTTGATTACACGTTCCTGGTGAAAGAGGAAGTTAAGTTTTAATTTACTCATTTGTAGAAAATGCTTGCCGTCTTTTGTGCACGGGTCAGATTCATAGAAAATTGTTGATTACACGTTCCTGATGAAAGAGGAAGTTAATTTTTAATTTACTCATTTGTAGAAAATGTTTGCCGTCTTTTGTGCACGGGTCGGATTCATAGAAAATTGTTGATTACACGTTCCTGATGAAAGAGGAAGTTAATTTTTAATTTACTCATTTGTAGAAAAAATTTGCCGTCTTTTGTGCACGGGTCGTATTCGCAGTAAATTGTTAATTACACGTTCCTGGTGAAAGAGGAAATTAATTTTCAATTTCCTCATTTTTAGAAAATATTTGTTGCCTTTTCTGCAGGGTTGGAATTCGTTGAAAATCGACGAATATATACAATGTTTCAGTAATGTGAAATTCTATTAGTGGGCAGGCATCGTTAATTTGGAAATGTTATGATTGCAGTATACGTACATATAAATAATAGATAAAATAAGTAAGCAATTCTGAGTGTGAAGAAGAAAGCAACATGTCAAATAATTATTTTCAACGAAACAGATAAGACTAAATAAATATAAAAGAGTCCCAGGTGCAGTCCTAGGTGTACAATATTTTATTCGTCGAAAATCACATGAAAGCGAACAAAACCTGTTGAAAAATACCATGTATGTAAAAGCGAATCGTGTGGAATAAATTCCCGTGTAGAAAACATCCCAGGTGGAACAGTCTTGTTATTTTCACAAAGTATTTTAAAACAGTTCCTTTTACGCACCGTAGCTCTAGCATTTCGAAGCTCGACTCTCCGATCCCGTCTTCAAAGAGCCGCGCGTAGGCTCTCGCAAATTACGTTCGCCAACGACCAGCGATGCGCGCTGATATGTCGAACGCGAGCCGTCACGAGCGCCGCAGTTCGTAATCAAATTATCCCCCAATCTAAAAGTGGGTCTTGACCCGGCGTACCAGAAGCTCCTGGCTATCTTGTCATCGCGGAACATGGCTCCGCGAGCGAATATAACGATCCCGGGGCTCGAGACGCGTTCTTTGCACCTGCGAAGCCTGCCGTGGTCTAGGGAATCGCATCTGCCTCCGGTATCATGGTTGACCTTCTAAGTCGCGACGTAACGGTACCGTTTCCCCCAAAAATCTCGGATCACATGCATTCCAGCGATCGAGCGAGGGATCGAGCACCGGAGTCTCATCGAGAGGCTCGAGTTTCGAGATTCACGGCGATTCTTTCGAAACGAAGTCGGTATCGGGCCAAAAATCCTAAATGGGCAAGATAGAGAAGATCCGGGAGGGAATTCGTCGAACAGTATCTCGGGAAATGAACTATCCTGTCGCAATTATACCTGGCGGCCGGCCGATGCAATGGCGTACACGCTCTCTAATTTTTATAAGGGTATATTCGATTTTTGAAGAGAGGGTGAATATGGAAAGTGCTACATTGCTAAACACGTTTTTTGACGATGGGCTGCACATGAACTATTATAACTTCTTCGTGCATGAATTTTTTAGGCTAACAAAAATATATCTAGCTGCCCCAACATTATGGTAAACTTGCCCCAAAGTTTCAAGAAGACTGATTCAAGCCATTATTTATAATTAATTCTTAAAGATTCATTTATTATCGACGGTCTACATCAGGGATGGGCATTTTTGTCTCAATTGAGACAAAACCGTCCCCACCATAGCGCCCACTGTCCCCCAACAGCATCCGCCGTTACCATAGAGGAAAGAAGTGCTTCGCCTGTCGCGAACAGTGCGCAGGTCTCGCGCATGAAAGAGAGGTTGATGGGAGAAGCAGGCGTTTGAGGGGCTCCACTCGTGCCCATGCCTGCTCTACATCAAGCTTCTCCTTTACCCTCGTTCCCTTAACCCTTTGCACTCGAGTGGTAACATTGAGTCACCATTAAAAATTGCTATGTGCTATGCAAAATATGTTTCACATTGTTAAATTTGTTTGTATTTTATAAATTATTAAATATTTTAATATTCGTACGTGTCACTTGCATCGCTTTCATATGCATACATTGAAAAGAACCAGATAGAACTGAAATATTATAGGTCGGAAGAAATGTTTGGTTTTGGAGCGGAAATATTGGCAAGTGCAAAGGTTTAACACATCTTTCATTATACAGGGTGAGGCAATATCTTTGTCCACATTGAATATTTCCGTTAATTGTAATAATATGAGAAAATGATATATACAAAAGTTGCACGGTATAGAGGGGGAAATATTGTGATGTAGAAATTTTTTATGTGCGTGAAGACATTTCGGAGATTTGGAGGTCTCCTTGATTTCTTTAAATGAAAAGGCCTACTTTTTGAATCATGAATCGATAGAGTATCAAATTCTGCGTAAAAATGTATTTGACCTCTATATGTCCTTATGTAATAGTTAATGAGATATTATCGAAATAATTTTCCATATGTTCTCACCACATTCAAGTTGAGGGACATCAGTTCGATAAACTTCCAGGCACATAGCAGTGATGCCAGATCTGTTAAATCGAGGGGAATACAATTTACCACCTCTCTAGTGACCAGAGTAATATGCGACACGTTGCGCGGCACGTCACGTGACCAATCTACTACGGTCTTAGTGGGGGACGTTGGAGTGTGCTCAGGTAGTGGAATGGGATAGTGGAAGGGGAAAAGGAGAAGAGGAAAATCCACCCAGTTTTGTGTGTTTCTGTCATCAGTGGCACATAGTGGGTACGTATGGAAAATAATATCTCGTTAACTATTACATTAGAACATATAGAGGTCAAATACATTTTTACGCAGAATTTGGTACTCTATCAATTCATGATGCAAAAAGTAGGTCTTTTCATTTAAAGAAATAAAGGAGACTTCGAAATCTCCGAAATGTCTTCACGCACATAAAAAATGTCTATATCACAACATTTCCTCCTCTATACCGTGCAACTTTCGGATATATCATTTTATCATATTATTACAAGTAACGGAAATATTTAAGGTGGACAAAGTTATTGCCCCACCCTGTATATTGAACAAATAGTACCTTCTACATTTATTAGTGATAAACGACGCGAATAATCTTCTCGCTTTATCCTCATTCATTCCCAACGTCAATTTAACGCATCTTTCAGCGATATTGAACAAATAGTACGTACGAACAGAATAATAGTACTAAATTTTCTACTAGTGCATCCTTCGTTTTATTAATTATATTAGGGAATTTTATTAGGGAGGGAATTCGTTGGACGGTATCTCGGGGAAATGAACGTCCCGTCGCATTTACACCTGGCGGCCGGTGCAATGGCGTGCACGCTCCCATCTAATTCCAAGATCGGTATTCCGCTTGGCCTTAGAAGGCTGTAGCAACGGTGAACTGCTCGACCCTTATTCCGGGCTATCTTCATCGGCCACGTGAGCCAGGCGAATGAAAATGCGTCGGTATCCGCGAATCGAGCACGTGGTCTGCACACAGCGTAGAAATTACGGGGGCGTGGCTCGCAACTGGGAACGCGTATGCTACTGTCCGTGCAGACACGTGGACGCTCGACGTCATTTTCTGAGAAGAACATTCTTTTTCTTCGCGTAGAGACTATATCATTGTTTGGACAAACATTTACGATCAGCCACAAATGTCTTCGTACATACATTGAAATGGAGGACCTTTTTTAAAAGTAGACCGAACGGGACAGGAAAATTGTATTTGATAAAAGGGAACACGGAAGTGCAATCTTCGCAATGGAAGAATAATTATTAGCCTTTGACAATCTGAACATTTTTTGATTCCATCAGCAACCTCAACTGTTAAAGCGAGTCTTTTTGAGAAGTATTTAGATTCCGATTGAAAACGTTTGTCCATTTCTTTTCTTTTTATATTAGGCTGTAACATAAATTCGTTCGGTTGCAAATATAAGTATATTGTAATTTGAACAATTGAATTTTAAATCATTTTAAATGCGCATAATTGTGATTGAAAAGAAGATACTTGCTTTCAGGAATTACACAGTTGATTGAATATAATTCTGTATTTTATTAATAAAGAAAAAGAGATAACGAACGTATTTATGTTACCACCCAATACTACTGTAAATGAAGATCGCATCGCAGTTATTATTAATGAACAACAAATTATGAATGCCTCCATAACGATGTCACTAGAGTGCTAAAGATCAGTTATGTCAGTCTCAGTAAGGATTCAATTTAAAAGAATTTCTTGTATAAACAGTTTCTAATGAGTGGAGGGAAATTGATTTCTTTAATTCGAAATAAAGAACAGGAAGTTTGTATTTTTAAGCAGATAGAAAATTGTCGTTTGCTCATAGCTAATTGATTAAAAGACGAAAGAATAGAACCATGATGCTTCAATGAAGAAAACTAAAAATCTGATTATTGCATCTTATCACCAACATGATATCGTAGGATTCCGTCGAGTCGTCAGTAGACTGGCGATCGATGCAGCTTCATGGATCGCGTTCCATTGAACCGTGAAAGCCAGCTTCCGTGTTCCGGCTAACCGTTAACCACGAGGACTGCGCGCACCGAACAAGGACGAACGCGAGGGGAACTTCGACGAAGAGAGACGAGGATAAACCAATGGAGAGAGAATGAGTGTGAGAGAGAGAAACGTTGCCCATTAAACATAGCCCCTCGTAGTAGTCGTTTGGTCCGGTCTAGTTTAAAGCCGTCGTCGAGGCTCGCCGGTCTCGCGTGAGTCTGATTGCGGGTTGAACAGGTTGAACGGTTGGGTAATGGAGGCGCCCACATCTCTCCGTTAGCGGTACCCAGCTTCTGTTATCTACGCCGTTTTAAAGGCGACGGATCTACCAGCCTCAATTCCATCGGCGATCCTCTCCTTCGTACGCTATTGTCTTCTTGGAAAACTAGCCGGTACAGTGGACGCCAAAAGGTTTCTCTCAGTTCTCAAATCGAATTTCTAAACACCGTCTTCTATTTAACCTCTCTTATCATCAAAAACCACAAGTGGAATCTCGTAGAAATACATTTCCGCGATTTTCCTAGCCACTCAATATATTATCTTCCGGTAATTGTTACCTAATTTTTTAAATTCTTTGGTTCATTGCTAAGATTATTGAATAACTCCATAGCAGATTCAATCGTGAACCTGCAACTCACTCGGAGTAACGTGATCTATTAGATTATCACGATATTATTAGATTATGACTATAAATAGTTTTGCTTAGGATTTTGATTTAAAATTTTTAACACCTTTAACTGTGGTTTCTTATAATAAACTTGGACAATTTTTATTTTGCATAGATATCCATAAAATGAGTAGATCAAATGCAAAACTGATTACTAGACTGCGGATCTGCATGCATATTCTAAATGGCAAGTTTTATAAAAACCAGGATGAGGAACAAATTCAATTTTTCAACTAGAAAATTTCTTACGGTAAAAATAGAGTAGAGATATTGTTAATTATAATTAAATATGTAGCTTCTGTATCCTGCAATTAGTGTAGACAATTTTTCACGTTGCATAAAAATCTTATACAATTTATCCTCGCTTCGAAACATATTTTTGAAAGACCAATTACAACTGGAATGTATAATTTTTAAATTTTGTTAGACTGAATACATTTAATTCGATGTTGCGAGAGTTTCATAGTTGTTGATTCGGTAGCCAACGTTTTTACTATTGAGTCACTGTCACTATAAGATAGTCATGACTATAATTTGATGATCCTTATAGGGTACAACGATTGGACAAGCTTTGAGTCATCTAACTTGTCTTCATTGCACATTGAAAACCGTATTGAGTTGATTGTTTTCACCACTCATTGATCTTCTAATACAATGGCCGGATAAACTTATTTTATGGCGCACTTAGCGAAATAGAATGATCAATGTCAATGAACTTTTCATACTAGATTAGCTAGATAGAGTCCAATAAAATTCTCATTATGTGCCTACACTATGCGTTGGTTTTTCATACCCATGTACTTCATACAAAAATTACATAATAAAATCGTCTAAAAAATGCACAAAAGCCAGGTCAAAATACTTGATTCGTTCACCCATTCATAATTTAGTCCGTACGATGTATGCTGTTCCGAACATGAAACACGGAAGAAATTAAGAAAAGATTTATGAAGCGCAGATCAATTACTAACATTAAAAAGCAAATAACAGTTCTTTTTTGTAGTAAAAATGTCTACAAAATTTTTTCATTTTATTGAATTGGGAAAGAAAGAAACAAATAAAAAGTAAAACAATGATGGCTAAATCAGAAGAAATGAAAAGAAGGAAGAAAGGAGATGAAAGGAGATACGTTTAGCCTATCAATGAACGTAGAATTGAAAATCTCGGGGCCCGGTGGTGTAAGTCGGATTTATCGCGGTCGTAAGGCCGACACTAATTTTCTGAGTGGTCGAATTTCCACGAGGGGCCCGGCCTCCCCTTCCCAAGATGGAGGAAGAAGTAAAGGGGGCTTATCGGTGGGGCACATTGCGTCCCCGCTCGTGGCTGTGGCTGAAACTCATTTCGAAAATTCCTGCGGGAGAGGTATGTAATTATCTGGGAATAATGGAGAACCCTAGGCGGGCCGGGTATCTTTGGTCCATCGTCTGTTGGTCGGAGATCGCCGGTGGAATTATTGTCCGCTTTGACGTCGGCCCTGGCGACGTATAAATTCTAATTTCTTCCCCCTCCCCTGCGATCGGACTGAATCCAATCGACACCGTCTCATCGATATTTATGTAATTTCGAATGTGAACAGTTCGGCTCTGAAATATACGCCGTTGACCGCTATCGATGCAGCATCTCGGGATCAACGCATCGCACAGTGCGTTGAAACGTCCATTTTCTAGATAAAATTTCATTACTCGAAATTTGTAGGTTATATCAACCAATGTTTCAGACGAAAGTTGTAGGGCATAGACGAGAGCACACGATAATTGTATTCGTCTGACATTGCACTAACCTTGAAACTTTCTGAAAGGGATGAGACCTGTATTCTTGATTACGTATTCTTGAAGGTGACATCTAGATATTTTCAAAACATTAAAATGTTTTACAAACGTTTATATCTATTACCGAGATATAAGCGTTCAACATTGATGTGCCGACATTAGTATTGTGCAGTGTACATCGCAAAGTTATTCAATCGTAAACAATTCATGAAAATACAAGACTCAAACGAATTTCCGAGTTTTTCTTTTTTCGATTGGTTGGGGGCAGATAAACCTTGCATAATTTTGTACAGCATTTATTTACGCTTATTCACGGCAAAAATCACTTTCAATTTACATTATTAATTTCATCTCGAGGAAGTTAAAAAACCAAACAGTCTAACATGAAAAGAACAGAGAAATGCCTACAGTGATACACTTTATGTGGTGGTAATGAAAAGTTTCCATTTTTATGAAACAAACACACTGGCACAATTGGTAAACGAATTTTAATAGAAGCTTTTTCATTCGCAAGTAAAGTATGCTTGCTTATTGATTGTTATATCATGACTTACCTTTGTAATAAATATCTCGGAACACTTCCACGAAGGTTTTAAATGCCAACATGAAAGTTGAATTTTCGATTTGTATCCATTGTCAACGCACCGTGCATCACCTTCGAGAGGGGGGAGAAACTTCTTCGTCCTTCAACCTTCCGGACGAGTTCATCGATAAATTCCTTCTCTAACGTCTCTCCCAACTCCCGATAAAAAAATCCCCCAGTCTAAAATAGCCAAGGGTCCTTTTTATTTTTTTTCGACCAAAGAGAAATGCCCGGGCCAACGGTGGAACCTGTCGTGAAAAAGGCCCGGTATCTTTACTGCTCCGGGACAGTCCGGGTGGAAAGGACCTGCGATGATCCTACCAGAGAATCCTGCTAGAGGATCCTGCGAAAGAATCGACCGGCTTTTGTCGAATTTTCTGCTGGCCGTCCGGTGCTGCGACTGGTCGACCTCTTCGTCCCGTTTTTGTTCGTCCTTTTCCCACAGACATCCTGTTGTTGTATTGCTCCCGTCCGTCTGTCCGTTCCCTTCGTTCCTTCGTTCCTTCGTTGATTCGTTCCTGGCTCGGACAAGAAACGACGACGAGGATCCAACGGTGGAACGAGGTGTTGTGCGACCGCAATTATCAGTAACGATAGCGCCATACCATACGTCCGCAACAACGGTCACCGGACGCCATGTTGGCGGAATTTGATGCTGCGACCCCTTCGATTAGGCACACCGGGACACTCGCTTCCGTTAGCATGATCATGCTACACAGAATTGCGATGGCTGCTCTACGGGTCACTGAGATTCTGTGGGAAGCAGAATTCTTTTCTCGAGGGTCGACCATTTTTGTTTTAACACTTTATCTACCGGAAGCCTCAGAATCGGCTTTTCAGTAATTGTGCTGTACTGAAAGGAACCTTACAAATCTTCTTTTTATAACAATCACAAACGAAATGACGACGCATACTACTAGTTCTAAACTTGAGTGGAGGAGAATTAGTAAATCAGGAATATTTATGTAAAATAAAAATTGTCTGCATCGATTACAAGAGATATCTAACTACATTTTATTTATCGGAAGTTTATTAATAGGCTTTTCAATAATTGTGTTGTACTAAAAGGAACTTTAAAAATCTGCTTTTACATAATAATATCAAACAAAATAATTAGATTACATTACTGAGGGTGGCTTGTTGGTTCACGATGGAAATTGCTGTTGAAATATCGATTAAAATATCCTTACCATTCGAAAATTATGACAAAATCGCTGATAAATAATGGATGAAGAAAAATAAAAATTATAAGTAAATAAAGATAGATGGCGACTTGTGTCAATTATGATTAGACAGCAGATTGTATGCGTTTATGACAAAAATGAGTAGGTGTAATTTAAAACAGTAAAAACATTACAAGAATTTAAAAATACTATTGTATCATTTTCATCTTATTGAACATACTAAGAAATGAAAATAAATTTTTATTTCACTACAGTTTGTTGCAATTCAGAAAATGTTTATTTTGCCATAAAGATCCGCTGCTTACATCAACCGACGTCACAGTCAACGTATTAAAGAAAACTGGATTGATGTCGAAATATTTTGTGGGGTTTGTTAACATTGTCCACCATAGTTTCAATATTTTTATTTCACTATTAAATGATTTCAATATTTTTGTGCTTCATATGTAAATTAATTGTTACCTTTCCGAGAAAATAGGAAACTGTAACTTTGCTATTTGTCAACAAGAATTCCCGAACAATTTTAAAAATAAATTGGAAGTATGTGCCTAACTTAGAACTGATAAGTAGTCAGCATTTAGGCAATCAATCCCGGCTATAGGATATATCCTTTAATATAGTGTTCTGCTAACATTTCTCTATAATGTTTATAATGTTAAATCATACCTGAATGCGTCATTTAGTGTTTCTGTAATAAATTCCTAAAGAAAGTTCCATGTTAAAAAGTTCACCTGTCTCTTCGCGATGAACTCTGACTTAATGTCAATAAAAAAATAATAAGAACCTAAGATTACTTTCCAGTGTAAAATTAGACACGGTTGTGTAACGAGCGAGTTTCGATAAACTTTTTATCGAACTACAGGGAGGCGGATAATTTTCTTGATTATACTCCGGCGTAAATAAACGCTATCAGCGCGGTAGCTACTATCAGTTACCGGTTCGGAAATTTCAGTGTCTTCGTAAACCTTTACAAAACTGAACGCATCGAGTAAATTAATTTTCCTGGTTCGACATTTTTCAACCACATTGTTTTATTTATAAACATACACAGACTTATAAATTGTTAAGTTGAGAGATTGTTTAATAGTTAGTGGTGGTGCGAACATAAACCTTTCCAGAAGGCATCGAAACTTTGTCCACTCCGCCAGGGAATAGTTTTGGGAGCTCTTCGTCTTTGACTGTTGGCAGGATCATCACTTTTTCTCCTGGCTGTAATAGATCATTCGAAAATTGAATTACAAATAATAATTCTTTAACGCATTCAACACCGCGTAAAGAATCTACTAATAGTTTGAAAAATCAGTTTTTATACCGGTTGAGCCCTATCAAATTTTGTTAGGATATGACAAACAATATCCAAGAAGATTTATATAGTAATCATCGAGATCAATTTCATCGCTTTAATTTTTCTCACATTCGTTAAATTGTCATGGTTTTGTGAAACTTTTACGCTGATTTCACAGTCGACGCGTTAAAAAAAATGAATCTAAAAGATATTAAAGGATCGCTTACCACCCAATTGGCCGGAGTTGCAATCTGCGGGATCCTATCAACGAGCTGCAGCGAATCGATGACACGCAGTATCTCGCTGCGAGGCCATGAAAAAAGGAGATCGATTAAACAAGCGTCTTGGGATTATTCTAAATTTTACACTAAACCTACCGAACATTGAAAATGACTAGTACGTGCTGCCTTATAAAAATGGCACGACCGAATTTATTTAGACTTCGTGCGATTTTTAATATAATTTATACTCGAATACAAAAATGTGTATCATCATTTTCAGCGGAAGCATCTTTAAAACTTTAATAATTGCAAAATAAAAAATCTGAAGCCGGTCATCTGACCGGCAGTGGTAGGTTTAGTGTTAACACGTTCGCATTCTCTTATCTTGCTTTTGGGTCACTATAGTTTCTAATTGCAGATTGATGAACCTTCGATCAAAACAACGGGTGCTATTGGCAAAATTATGTTAAGACACATTCTGAATCCTTCAAGGGTATATTAAATGTTCGAATTTGACGTTAAGCTTCTAAACTGTCTGATTCAATTTTTATTATACATGTACATAATGTTTGTAGTGTTATCAATGCTGAGAGAACTATGTACTTGTACTCTTCATTTTTGTTTGCAATTTCTTTATCGAGCCGTTTTGATGCTGAATCACATGTACAAAATATTCTATGATAACAAATTATCGGATTCATTTTATCAAAAAATAACGACAACTCAAATTAGAACAGAACCATGGCAGTCTGTTTTACAACCTTGCATTCGCTCAATCATTTTTCTACTAAAATGTGAATGAAGCAGAACAACATACTATTATAAAAAACCTATTTACACACAATTCAGCGCTAAAACTGCTGTATCAAAAAATTACAACAGAAATAATGGCAAGAAAAAATTGAAAAATGTGATTGCATTTGTATTCGTCCTGGATTAAAAAGTTTAGGAGAAATCAGCTAATTATTGCACTTAAATTACTACTACAACTATCATATATTTTTCTAAAAGATCTAATAAGAATGGTATTCATTAATCCTCATAAACATCGTCACTCCATCTAATTTCACGTAGCAGCAAAGAAATAAATGTTTAACACTAGAACTACCCGACCAGTGAATATGACTGGTTATTAATTTTTTCTTTTACAAATATTAGAATTATAAATATGTTCACACGAGCAATCGTGTAGTAAACTTCTCTGTTGAGGCACACAAGTGTAATATTGTCGTTGTTATTATAAAGGCAATACGCGCCAGTCGCGTTTAGTGCTCGGTAGTTCTAATTAAAACATGTCTCTGATGGTGATCGAGGAAAAGAATTGTGCGGGAATGTTTTGAGAAAGACATTATTCGTTTCCATTTTCAAAGTTAGGTGTCTGGACCGCGAACGTGTTAAACCGAGGTCGGTTCTGTTAAATCGATGTGTGCAACTTACTCAACATTGCGACCGGTGGAGGTCGGGTATTGCATCGACAAGCGTAGACGGTGATCGGGGCTGATGATGTAGAGCGAGCGGACGGTTATTGCCTTTTCTGGATCATCTTTGCCTTCTTCGTCGATCATGTCCAACTTCACCGCCAGGCTGCGATCGTGGTCGGCGATGATTGGATAAGGGAACGCGCCGCAAATGTCTTGGCAATAAGATTTAATATCCTGTCGCGAGAAACAGGAAACACGTTCGATCAATCTGCTGATTTATGTGGGCTCGTGAAAATCGGCGAGATCCCTGAACAGACATTCGCGATAGCTTGCGCTACATTTTTTCGCGAGCCTAATCTTGACCCGCGATACTACGTTTTATTCCAAAAGGAGAATACTCATTTAACCCTTAGCATTCGAGTGGTGACTCTGAGGCACCACTAAAAATTGCTATACCATTATTCAAAATATTGTTTACATTATTAAATTGATATTCAATAAAATAGTTGCCAAACATTTAAGTATTCTATGAGGTATTATATCAGTTCCATTTCTTCAAAATGATAAAAATCATATAGAGTGGAAATATTCTTGATCGAAAACAAAAAGTTTGGTTATGGAGTTAAACTACTTCCGAGCGCAAAGGGTTAATTTGTTAGGTCTTTTTTAAATTACTGGAGGAATTCTTTTGAATTTTGTGACGACTGTGAAATTAGTAGCAATTTTTCTACGCTAGAGAACAATGAAATTGTATGATTTTTTAAGAATACAGTTTTTAGATGTTTCGAATGTATTGCGATTGAAGCTGATGGCTAGATTTATCGCTAACTACGCTTAAATAAGCTAATTTATTGTATTTAATATTTTCTAAGTTGCCCGTAGTTGATTGTTGGAAGTTGCAGTATCCAACATCCGTATTAATTTCGAATGGTTCAGAGCTTGTAGTGGAGCCCGAGATTGCATGTTATCTATCTGCAATGTGTTGCATTGTTCAGACTGCAACGTTTCAATCATTTTGCGTGATGTAATGCAACGATGTTGCGATAGCATGGTTAAAGTTACTGCTAAGGGAGAGTGAAACCAAAAACGTTGGAATTCTCCAAGAAATACGATTTCTACGACCACTATTGTATTCATTATTTATGCTAATTGCTACACTTCATGTTTTTACGACAGAATGTAATATTATCTTCCATATAATTCTAGCCTTTCTAAACATTGTATTTATTGCTGAATGCAACATTCCTTTTTACCCTTTTTTTTTATTCAGATAATCTCATAAGAGATTTATTACAACATTAGGTACAAACAAAACCAAAGTGTACAGAGAAAGTAAGCTCTACAAACTAAAAGCTAGGGTACATCACTATTTTTCTGATTTTTTTTTGTTTTTCCTTAAACACGCAGATGTTTTTCTATAAATCACATTACGGAAAATGTTGTCCAATAGAATTTAATTTTCTTTTTCAAGAGAAATACAAAGTTATTTCTGTAATGATCAACAAGTTCAAGCGATAGCAGATGTGGAGCCCCTCTACGTAACAGAATCTTCCCGAGAAGATTCTCGTAAACAAGCATAATTATTCCGGTTGTAGATCACGTATGCGTGTACTGTATCTCTTTGTCCACACGCGGCATAATGACGATACTAGAAATCGTTAAATAAATACAATGTATGCATTGAACGTGTCTGGCACAGGCTTGAATTTGAATCATATTAACTGCGCAAAAATAATTGCGATGTTAAGTCATCGGCTTTGAAACAGTGTATCCCAGTTTTGCATGCGTTTTATGAGTCCAAATGAGTGCCATTAACACCTACACATCTTTCCTAACAAGAAACAAGTTTTCTTATTACGGCGGTATTCAATTCTGTACTCGTTATGCGAGTGAAATCTTGGAAGCTGTTTCCATCGAACTCTTGGTTATTGAGAATCTTCCGAAGAAATACAAATTCTTGATAGACAATTCATTTGTTTAATTAATATTACGAAGCTATAAATTCGCGAATGGTTCCCTAATAAATTGATTGGTTCTAGATAGATAATTCGTTTGTTTAACTAATATTACGAAGCTATAAATTCACGAATGGTTCCCTAATAAATTGATTGGTTCTTGATACACAATTCGTTGTTTAACTAATATTACGAAGCTATACATTCGCGAATGGCTACCTAATAAATTGATTGGTTCTTGATAGACAGTTTATTTGTTTAACTAATATTACGAAGCTATAAATTCGCGAATGGTTCCCTAATAAATTGATTGGTTACTACTGCGAACAGTTTTTGCTAATTTATGCTCTATTTTGTGTGCGTTCTCTATAAAATCTCTCGACTTCCTTTCCCTTCAACTTCGCCTCGTCAGCATCGATTGAATAATAATAATAATAATAATAATAACAATATTTATTCAACTGGATAACTTTCTTGATACATAATTAATGTAAGTCACGAGAGAGTGCTCAGATAATTATACAACTGGCTTTTCGACGCTCAAATATCAATATGAAATAATTCCATGCTGTTGCTCCATCTACTTTGACAATCTTCGTGATTGATTTCACCATGAATTAATCTATAGGGTAACCAAATAACAGCTATTTATTATCCGTTTAAATGGAGGAAGTAGAAGACGACTATTGGAAAATAGAGGAAGCTAACAAACACTTATGGCTGCTAAATGTTCAATTTAGCCTGAACTCTTTCATTGTCTCTAATAGTCGTTTCTTTGATAAAAACATGCGATGCCTGCCTCTGGCAATTCTCAAATACACGCAATAACAATTTATCCTAAAATAGTTACTAAAACTGAAAGTAACAAAATATTCCAGAAATTCATTCCAAACTCTCAATATCTCTGATAATTGTTTGTTTCTTCCAAAGATACGATGTTTGTCTTAAAACAAGACAGTCACATGTACAGTGGATGTACAATGTGTTCGTACGCCTTTAAAGATCGAATAACATTTTTAAGATTGGACGAAACGACTTCAATTATTTCGAGATGTCAGACCCATAAGTTTACTAGGTAGCGTGCAAATAATTTCTTTCTAAAAATTGCTATTGGTCGGAATTGCGACGAAAATAGTAAAGATCACAATTTTTAACATTTTTATCTGTGCCTGTAATAAAACTTTAAAAGACGCATTTTATAGGTCTAAGTAAGTTATTCACATGTACAAAGTTTCATCGCAATCGGTTAACGTTGTTATGAGTTACAAACATTTAAAGGTGATTACATAAGGACAAAATTCCCTTAAAAGACCGAAAATCTGCGACTTTCACCCTTAAACTTTAATCTTGTAATGTTTTTAGCTTATAGCTAAAAACCGACTTCGATGAAATTTTGTGCATGTATATAACTTACGTAGATCTAATAAGGCGTATTTTAAATTTTCATTTTAGGCAAAGATAAAAAAGTTGAAAATTGTGACCTTTACTCTTTTCTTCACAATTTAGACCAACAGCAATTTTTAGAAAAAAGTATTTAAACATTACTTAGTAAACTAATCATTTTAACATCTCAAAAGTACTGAAGTCATTTGGTCTAATTTCAAAAAAGTTATTTGATTTTTAAAGGTATACGAATGCTTTTTACACACACTGTATGTATTTGGTTTATTTCAGCCGTACAGCCAAGAAATGTGACTTGGTTTATATTAACCTAACTGTATAAATCTAACTGTATAAGTCCATACCTTCTTTTACACTTTTTCTTTGTCTCACTCCTTCCTACACAGACCTACTCTGGTAGTCTCCTAATTACTACTAACCCAATCATTGCATCCTTCCCCATTCCTTAACATTTGTTCATTGGTTTGGTATATTCTTTGGTATAGTCATGCTCTCTTTTCTCTCTTTCTCCTCAACTTCTCAAACCACTCTTCGACATTTCTATCTTTCCTCCCACTCAAGACAGTAACATTAAGCAACGATGTATTCTAATAAATTCAGCGCTAAAGTTTGAAGCAAAGGGAACCCTAATTAATTGAGAGATTTAGTATTCCCGAAACTTACGTTAACCCAGTCGACATGATCCTTGAGCTTGTCGACGGAATGAGCCAGCAGCTTGGTGTTCCTGCGCTCGAAGTGCGGCTGATGAACAGCCAATCGTCCAAGCTCGGTGGTACAAACCGGGGTGAAATCGGCAGGGTGCGAGAACAGAACCACCCACCTAGAAAGGGAGGAAAAGATTGTTCATCGGACAAGAAGAGAATCGAGAAATTGCTCGGCGATCGGTTTATTTTCGTTTTCACGGTTTCGCGATTGCCAAGTGCGCTTCGTCCTTGCGCTCAAGTTCACCGGAAGCGGTAAACACGTGGCTCGACGACCGGGACACGAACAGGAAAGGTGACGACGTTAATCTATTTTCCAGGGATTCTCAAATTTCAAAATCGCGGTTGCGCAACAACGCGGCGAACGGCACCGTGCCTCCTGCTAAACGGAAACCGGTCTGCCGCCTGTTACGAGGAACGATATAAACATTTTTGCAGATCGCGTGTTTGCTTCGATTCGCGACGTATTCGGTGTATGGTGAAAGCAGGGACAATAAATGGAACCGACAGCGACTCGGTGTCCCTTGATTGCCGAGCAATGGCCACCCACGCGGCAAGGTTGCACAAATCGTCGAAACGTGGACCAATTTGTTGACAGAGTTGCTTTGAGAAGTAATGATCGAAAACGAAGAGTTGATTCTCTGGCAGAAGGCCGCGGTTTTGTGGCAAAGGATAATACTTGAATACAGGTTGGATTTGGTCCAAGAATAAAATAGTTCTTAGGCTATTTACACATACATTGAAGCAATAATGTAACTAAAGGCAAACGAGCCGTTGGATTACATTCATAAATATGTAGATGAAATGTTGCATCTATTAGACACTATCCATAAAGTTCTAGAAAATTAAATAGTTCGTACTAAATGTTTCCTGTATATAAGAAAAAATTAATTAGCCACCTATTCACAATTTCATCGTTGCAGAAAGTTGCAGATAAAATATAAAATCAAATAAAATTTTCATTCGTTATCGAGCCTAATGAAATTCGTTAATACCAGTAGCGCTTCTGTTATTGTGAATCGTGTGCTTGCTTAAACGTCCGCGATCTGGCTACAACCTTGAAGCCTCATCGACAAAACAAATTCCAACAGTGAACTGTACAAACAATTTTTTTCAATCAATCTCCGTTTCATCCTTAAAACGATCATTTCAAATGTTCAACCGCTTCCTTCTTAGTCTGATTCGAAAATTCGTACAAAAGACAGAAATAGCTCGAACGAGGTTGCATGCGTGGCTCGCATGAGCCCGCCGGAGCATACAAGATGTAGGTATTAGCCGACAAGGTTCGTTGTCAACGCGCAGCCGGCTTTACATAATCCGCGGTTTCGCATGGACACTCGGTTCTTCGCGGAAGAGGTGGTCCCTCGTTCGTGTGTGTGCGTGCTTGTCGCTTGCAAACCGGAAAGCGGAAATAATGAATCTGTTAACGGACTTACGAATCCCCCTGCCACTGGTAGAAATCAATTGGACCTTGAGTGGTCTCCGCCTTGAAGTTCGGTACGATCGAGTTCAGCCTCATGATTGACTTGGCGCGTGTTCTATTCGTTCAAAGTTATTCGGTGCGGGCGAAATTGCTCGGTGTTACGTTTCCTGTTACCACTTTAGACGATGGTGCGCGACAAACTGATGCAACGGGTCGTCGCGTTCCGGCTGATATATCCACTGACAAGCTGTTATCCGCGGGCGGAGCCCCTCGCACGGATATCTCTCCCCCTCCCCGCTCTCCCAACGACGCTTGTTGTCAGTTTATATCGGTAGCGCACGTATACCACACGGTGTCGACTATGTAGCTCGTTGAAGTTCTCCTAATCGAAATCGAGGTTTCTTCAACCTTCTAGAAGCCCGTGCGACCTTCTAACTCTTCAAGTTAAAGTTTCATTACTTCGACTTTACTCTGTTCATCTTTTTGATTGACGTAGCATGCGCCATTTTGTAAGATACAACGATTTTTATCTGAAAGCGTACTCCTTTGCGATTTTTCAGTTTGTTGCATTGGTTTCTTCAATTGGAAGGTAGCTTCAACCTATCTCTGGAAGATGCGAGATCCTCCTTTGACCTATCCTTTCTTTCTTCATTATGTCCACTGTATTTTATTCATCCTTTCGACTCGAAGGTAGTCTACTTCTTTTTACAAGCTAGAAAGATTTTTCTCTGAAAGAGTCCTCATTCTCTACAATGATTCCTTCAGCCTGAAGAGTTGCCTGAAGCTTTCCAGGAATGATAGAGATCTTCATCTAAAACAGTACACTTCTTTTATAATTTCCTGCTCCTCCTCATTGATCTTTTTTGTTAAAAAATCTCCTGTGGATATAAGAAAGATGTATAGTTTAAAAGATTCCATTTCTCTTCTTGTTTTTGGCCGGGGGACTTGCCTACAGCTTTCCTGAAGCTACAGTGATCATCTTGAAATATCCCCATTCTTAACACTAAACATACCAAGCAGAAAACATATGAAAGTAAAACGCTCTACAGAAGTTAGAAGATTGAATTTATTTAAACTTTGTACCGCTTCCATTACAATATGTGCTTAAATAAAGAAGTCAAACTATTCATGTCCTATGAAAGCGTTTCTATAATTTCAATAAATGTGAAATAGAAAACCGGTCATTTGACCGTAGTAGGTTTAGTGTTAATATGGCTCCCGTTGACATAAAATTGTCCAGGAGGTAGAGAGATCATTAGTTAAAACAGTAATTTATGATATTTTATTCTTTTTTAATGACCTCTCTTACCAAAAATATCTGCTAGCACTTCAAAAAATATGTATCTCTTAAAAGATCCTCTTTCTTCTTGCCTAGAGGGATGCCTGCAGTTTTCCAGAAGTTAGTAAGATCTCCTAAAACAGTACATTGATCTTCCTTACACGAATGTTTCTAGGAGCTTCAAGAAAGATCTCTCTCTAGAGGTATGTTTATTCTTTCTGCTCGAAGGGTTGGCTGAAATTTATGGTTGGCTAAAGTTTTCCAGAGTCCAGGACGAACTTTCTTTTACTTTCAGACGGAATTCTCTTTTTACACTTCTTTTTAGCTTTGTGAACTCGGGTTCGGGATAGATGTAGCTCGTTTGATCGATAAGAACGAGTTCGGTTCGTCTGGTGTTCGGATCGCGCTTCGACGGCCATAGCTGGAAGAAATTCAACTGGTCGTTCAAGGCCACTTTCTCGACCGTGAATGACTCTCTACTTTCCCGCCTGTCTCGTGGCGGCTTCCTTGTCTGTTCAATGGGCTGGGTGAACGAGTGACGATGGATTTGCACGAGGGGCCGTGAAACTTGTGTGCACTGGGTAGCTAACTGGCAATAGCGAGGGAGCAACCCTTCGGTAACCTTGAACAGGCAATTGATCCTGCCATTATTAAGGGCTTTATTAACCACTTGACGTGCAACATTCAACCGGTAGATCCGTACCATTCATAGAACTTTGAACCAACTTTTTTGGCTTGTTTACTTCATGGTCGATATTACATTGATACCATTCGATAGTAAAACGTTTTCTGAAGCTACGTTTTATTAATACACTTTTTCTATATATAGAAAATGCGGAACATATTGCCTGATTTATCTGTTGAGTGGCAGGATGTTTAATATTAAACGCTAAGCTTGCCATTTTTAACCTGAGATAATGAATATCACTCTTGGGCACTAACAAATCTGTTCCTTGATATTGTCTTTCAGTACTTGAAATTATACTTCCGCTGGAAGATAATCACCTTAATTAATCGACAACTCGACATTGAAAGTACACGGTTAATGACCAATTAAGAATGTTAAATGTTCAAAACAAGGAACACGATCAGATTTCTTAAGATATTCTTCTAGCTGAGTTGATTCAACTTTTCTGCGAGTGTCCTACAGTTTATCAGAATCTAGAAAATATTCTCAAAGAAAATCCAGATTGCCATTCAACCCTTTTGGTCAACAATTAAGCAATTATTTTGTTATGTTGTTTGCACTTATTGATTTATAGAGGGTGGGGCAATAACTTTGTCCACCTTGAATATCTCCGTTACTTGTAATAGTAAATGATATATACAAAAGTTACACGGTATAGAGGGGGAAATGTTGCGATGCAAACATTTTTTGCGAATTTTCGAGGCGAAATTTCGAAAATTTCGAGGCCCCCTTGTTTTCTTTAAATAAAAAGACCTACTTTTTGTATCATAAATCGATAGAGTATCAAGTTCTACGTAAAAATGTATTTGACCGCTATGTGTCCTAATGTAATATTTAACAAGATATTATCGAAATAATTTTCAATACGTACTCACTATGTGCCTGGAAGCTTATCGAACTTGTGTCTCTCAACTTGGCTATGATGAGAACATATGGAAAAATATTTCGATAATATCTCGTTAACTATTACATTAGGACACATAGAGGTCAAATACCTTTTTACGCAGAATTTGATTCTCTATCGCAGGGATGGGCATTTTCGTCTCAATTGAGACAAACCGTCCCCACCACAGCGTCCACTGTCCCCCACCAGCATCCGCCGTTACCATTGTTGGGGGAAGCAAGCGTTTGAGGGGCCCCGACCGTGCCCATCCCTGCTCTATCGATTCGTGATACAAAGAGTAGGTCTTCTCATGTAAAGAAAACAAGGGGACCTCGAAATCTCCGAAATGCCTACACGCACATAAAAAAATGTTTAAACCACAATATTTCCCCCTCTATACCGTGCAACTTTTGTACATATTATTTTCTCGTACGCGTTTGAGTATTCGACCGCAATATACTGTATTACTGATAAAAATAATTGCATTACACTTTAAAAGCACAATGTTTCGCACGTCGAACGACATACGAAACGTTACATAAAAATTGCTTCGGCACGATCTCTCTATAGTTTTGCACAATCTGATGCAAGAACAGGATGCGATCTTGCTAGAGTCCACTCGTAAACATCGATATCCCAAAATGATGTAACATCTAATCACCAAGCCCGCAATTTTTGATTACTGCTCTTCGAAAGGGTACTTCCGTTTACTCTCGAAAAGAGAAAATCAGCTAAATTGAAGCTAGCTTATCAAGAATTAATCGCTCTGCTTATTTCCGCTCGGTTTATGAGCAATGATATGATAACACTCGATGAAGATAAATCGGATAGATCAATACAGATATATGAGGAAACTAATCTCTTACCACATTTCGACTAGGCTTATCAGGGAACAAACGTTGCATATTAAATATTACAACTTCATTCAAGAGAAGTTCCATTCCTTCTGTTTAAATTGGAAATGTCTCCTATCATTCGTTTCATTCCTGAAGTTATTAGATACAGTTAAGTGTCCACCTTTCGCCCAAACACACAGATTTTGTGCACCGGTGCACAGTGGGTTATTTGCCCGATCTGACCAGCCGAAAGTCGATATTAATCATTTATTCTAAGCTATACAATTATTGTTTCTCGTGGTAGTTAAATTTATGAGGATCAATGTACTGGTATTCTTTTTATCATATATACACTTATAAACGACTGGGCTTTGTCGAAAGTCAAGAGTGTTTGTAGTAAATGTTTCGCAGTTAAATACTCTTCGATACATCTCGTTTGCTTACGTCATAACTTTTCAGATTGGTATGTATCATGCTTTCAAACAGTTTTTGATGGTAATTTATTCATACTTGAAAGTGACCAACTTATTAACACTAAACCTACCGACCATTAAATGTGACTAGTATGTGCTCCCTTGTAAAAATGACACGATTGAATTTATTTAGATTTTGTGCCATTTTTACCGTGGATGTATACTTGAATAAAAAAGTATGCATAATCATTTCAGTGGAAGCATCTTTGTAACTTCAATAATTTTAAAATAAAAATTCTGAAAGCGGTCATTTGACCGGCGGTGGTAGATTTAGTGTTAGTGAAGATTTTGACGATTGTGAAATTTCATTAATGATTTTGTTGTACTTTAGTGTTCTTCCCCGTATTTATTTTGATGTCATTACACTTAACACATATTTCTGTTTACAACATAACAAAACTAAAAATTTTCATTCTATATAATTTTATTAGCACTAAAATTATTAATTTAAACTATAACCAAAATTTTATGATAATCTAATTTTTATTTAAATAACCCCATAAATTTTTAAACAAAAATTTTCATCCTGTATATCCTGGACTTGTCCGGATGCTGTGTTAAAAGTAGCAATCGCATTACGCGAGATATAAAATCAGGATTTTATGCTCATTCAAATGGATTAAAATAATTGGTATGATTAAGAAAAAGGAATTAGTAATTTAAAAACTGTTTTTTTTTTCATCATTACGAAAAACCTACGATTAACACGTTAAACGCAATATCAGTCCCTTCTAGTATGAAATATAATATTAGAAAATGTTCAGACTGTCTTTAGATTTGGTATGAAACAGATATAAATTGCGTAACTACGTCTTTATTTATGCACGGTCGTATTTTTGTATTCCAACTTAAATAAAAAGTGGGAAAGAAAGCGAGACAAAATCGCTCCACGTTAAACGTGTTAAACACAAACGTAGAAATAGAAATAATTTTGGCCTACTGGATCGGTCAAACGATCCACAGTGCGGTGTGCATGATCTTGTAGAAATTCAGCAACGTTGCTCCGTTATCGGAGGACAATAATTATCGTGTTCGAACGGACGACTCTCTCATTGGCTGGAGTCGTTTGCCAGCAACTCTGCCGTGTCTTTCGCGGCGTATATATCGGATCGTTTGTCTGGAACTGTCTGCCGCTTCCGTCACTCGTTTCTGCCGGGCACGACGCGACGCGACGGTGTGCCGACCACGTATACACGTCGTTACTCGAGCGGATTCCTATCAGTGACACGCAAATCGATCTCCGCGCTCGACCTTTGCTACGGAACGGACGTATCTCGCTGGTAGGCGGTGGCGTATCTACCAACCGCTACGTACATATTTACGTATCCGGTATCGTTTACAGAGATCTGTACCCTTCGGAGGAAGACCTCCACCCTTCGCGAGAACATCGCTGGCCCTCGATCCTAGACGTCCGACCCTTCGGACCTCCGATATACCCTCCGTAAAACGGACTCGGACGTCCTCGAACCTCCATGGCGATATAATCCGACAGAAAATTCAGAAAAATTCGAAACAAATGTTCCTCATATGGTGCTGATAACGCAACAATTTTTGTCCTGTTACTGAAAACAATGTTACAGGTGAAAACAGACCCCCCCCCCCAAAGACACATACTTGCTTATTTTTCATTTAAAACTGCCCAATAAAGTACGATAGAATTTTTGATTGTGTTCCAAGAGTTGATTATAACTCTGTAAAAGGCTAATGCATAAAATAGTACGGAATAAATATACAGGGTGAGTCAACTAACGTTTGCACCCCAAATATCTTTGTTGTTTCTGAAGATACGTAAAATATGGTAAGGACAAAGTTGAATGGTACAATGGGGCTGACACGATGCCAAAAAGAATTTTGTTTTTATGTCATTTTTTTAGAGATACTAAGGTCACCTTGACTTTTTTAATTGGAACCACCCTTTTTTAAACACTTACAGTGATAGTCCCTTTCATTACGAATTCAGTTACTATAATTACTCAAGGTCATTCAAGGTCGCGGACAGAGATAACGTATAAGATTTAACATCGATACATGCCTGCGAACGGGCTTTGAAGGAATGTTAAACTCTGTCCTCGACCTTGAGTAATTATAGTCACTGAATTCGTAATGAAAGGGACTATCATTGTAGGCGTTTAAAAAAGGGTGGTTCCACTTAAAAAAGTCAAGGTGAACTTGATATCTCTAAAAAATAACATAGAAACAAAATTTTTTTTGGCATCGTGTCAGCCCCATTGTACCATATAACTTTGTCCTTAGCATATTTTACGTATCTTTAGAAACAATAAAGATATTTGAGGTGCAAACGTTAGGTGACGTGTATAGTTAGTTTCGAAGTAAAAAACAAAAATGCAGTACATCAGTATTTAATTCAGTAATCAAGGGTCTATTTATGCACTGCTAATTTTTTCTTCTTTCTTGATCAATTCTTTCAGAGTATGCTTCTTAAGCATTTATTCTGAGCAGCTTTTTTAAATGTACAATGTGTACAATCATTGTTATCTTGTGAAAGGTGGTCCGTAGACGAGAACAAATATTGCAAATATACAACCAAAAGAATCAATAGGGATCATAAGAATCAAGATAATTCTCTGAGAGACAATCGTAGAATTACTTTTTATTCAGCACATCGTCCTCCAACGCCAGAATCGAACAATTGGTGATATCGATTGTCTTCGACGAACGCGAGCCTGGTAAACAGAAGCGTTTCGACCGACCGGAGCCCGCGAAATCGCACTCGAGTTCAGGGATCGTCGAAGGACCGTGAAAGACGACTGTCCCCTAGGACAATGAGACGTTCGTGTCTTTAACGATCCCCTTTCTTCGTCCCGTGGCTCATCTTCCTTTTGAAAACCGGCCTTCAGCGTCTCTCGGGCTTTATTTGCCTGGTGGTCCTGCTCTTTTCACGTCTCCCCGTGGACCCCTCGGCCCTTCTGGTCCAGATGCTGCACGAAATCACTGAAGTGTTCGGCCCGTCGAGAGCCGAGGCCCCACCGTGGCGCCCAAACGAGTTTTAAATTGCACCGGGCCGGGCATTTGAATGCGAAAACACGCGAGGATGCTGGACTGGTCTGCCTAAACGCACCTGATCCTCGAACCCTCTAACTCTTCGCTCCACTGTCTTCGACGGAGTGCTTTTTGCTTCGTTTCGCAACCACTTTTGACCTACACGGTGGCTGTGAAACTGTATCACGCTGAGTCTTCTTTGGAACAACAGCTTTGGATCTTTCAGGAACAATGTTACCTTCAGTTGACAGGGATCTAGTCAGGATCTAAAAATTCAGAACATGGAGGTAGCAATCCTGGAACTTTTGCTGGAGTCTTCTTTGGAATGATCGCTGCGGACCTTTCGAGATAGACTATGTGGCGGCTACTTCTTATGCTCGTCAACAGAGGGAGACTACGACAACACCTTTCCCGCTACTACCTGAATCTTCCTCTGTTTGTATATATACCGTCCTAAGCTGTCCTTACGACATCCCGCGTCATGTTCACGTCTTTTGGTTTTTGCAAATTTTCCCATGTCTCAAACTTATCTTATTCCCACATACTTCAGGCTGGTACTACCACTAATAATTACTAAATCATTTCTAGTCGGTAAAGGAGCTTTTCTCTGCCCCTAGGTACGACTGCAAACTCACCGAACAACATAAAAAAAAACACCTTACGACATCCCGCGTCTAAGGTACGGGTCCTCTACATAGCCTTACTGACGAGTCCTCTAGCAGGCCTAGGACGAAACGTTTCCTTCTCCTTTTTCTATCTTCCCATACTTCGACAGCCGCCATGACTACATATAATCTAAGGTGAAGCGGCAGGTTTTCGAATTATGAAAAGATGGAAAAAGGAGAAGGAAGCGTTTCGTCCTAGGCCCGCTAGAGGACTCGTCAGTAACAGTGTCGCCAGATCAACACAAAATTGGGTTGATTTTCCTCCTCCTTTTCCCCTTACACTATCCCATTCCACTCCTGCGCACACTCCAACGCTCCCCACTCAGACCGTAGACCGGTCACGTGACGTGCCGCGCAACGTGTTACATATTACTTTGGTCATCAGAGAGGTGGTAAATTGTATTCCCCTCGATTTCAGCGATCTGGCAACACTGGTCAGTAATGTTATCTAGCGGACCCATGCCTTAGACGCGGAATGTCGTAAGGACATCCAGTTTTTAGTATTTTCTTTGCGATTTAGAGCAATTGCAGTTTCTTCAAAGTATCTGTTTCCGTCATGTAGTAAACTAATTGTTCTAACATCTTAAAAAAGTCGAAGTAGTATGGTCCACTATTAAAAAAGTTATCGTCTTTTTAAGAGTGTCCGAGTGTGAATGGGAGTGGACTGTAGATGCTAATACAACTGAATGCTAATCATCTCCAGTTAACAGGTTGACTTAATATCATCTTGGGCCGCTAGCAAACTTATTTACGACAACCATGAGCCGCATCCTCTTGGGGATGTAGAAATCACATTGAAAATCATCGTGTTTCGGTCGCACAAAGGTGAAATCGCGCGACAAAGAGCCTATCGGTGAATGAGCACACCGAACTCTTTGAATCCGACAACCACTCCTCTGTCGTTGTAATCTGGTCTCTGGTTCTTTCACTCATCAATCACCTCCTTAACCGTTCATCCGAGCAAATGAACGGTCTGGTTGCATCAAGGATCACTTTCGCCGCGGTACGCCCCGGGTATAGAATTTAAAAACTCTCCCTTTTTCCCCCCTCTGTGTGCCCCCTCCCCTCCCCGTTCGTTTGCTGCTCACCGGGTCGGTGTTCTTTGTCTGGGCGTATCCGATCCGCGATGAAGAACGTCTCGAGGACGTCCGCGTTTCACGCATACGCCCCGGCCTAAAATTATCCCGAGGATTGCTCCTCCTTTATCTAGGATGATCTGCTCGAGAGCGCCGTGTCCCGTCTCCGAGTGGCGAATTTACACGAAACACAACCAGCGAAATCGCCCGGCTCATCCTCGTCAATCCGGACAGCCGGTAAATTGAAATTTTTTTTGCAGTTCCAAAGACGAGCCGAGCCCCGATCCGATTGGCCGAATCATTCGGGGGCAGGCGCGTTTGAGCGATATCAGACACGCGGACGAATGAAAAGACGCATATTCTTCGCGCCGCACGATAAACAGATACATTAAATTGCGTGCGAGCCGGCGATTTTGACGCTCCGGCTCCGTGAATAGACTGCGGGGTTTGCATAAACTCTTTATGCACAATACAAATTGTTTGCATCGGTTACAATGAACAGAAGCCAAACAGGACGAATTTCTTTCTTTTTATAATAATTTTGACAAGTCGGGACTGGTATGTTGAAGCTCTTAAATGCTTCTAATCTATCTCTTGCGTTAAACTGCACCGCATTTTTACCAGAGTCAAATCCGCAATCTATTCCTGAGGAACGCTTTAAAACAACCATTTTGCTGGAAATCCAGCAACGTAACCTCGGAGCACGTGATTACAGAGTATATGTGTCTGGTAAAGTTCTTTCGCAGCTTGAGAGTGTACAATTAAAACAAAAAAAGAAGAAGATTTAATTATCAATATCCCCCAAAGCTAGTTGCATTCTTCGAACACCTATAACTACGTTCGTTTCACGAATTCAAACAAATCCTTTTGCACACGCATTCCACAAAACTTAAAGAAAATGCGAGAAACAAAAACACGAGTTTTTGAATATGAAAAACCAGAAAACCCCCTTAAAAAACGTGTATACAGGGTAGAATCCAGTATGGTCCGTTGTCCCATGGGATCACAGCCGCCATGACGGTATCTCGGCTATCGAGCCTCGCAAATGGAACAGCACGAGAAGGACCCAGAAGCGAGAAATAAACATGCGTGGGCAGAGGCGGGTAGAAGGTCGCATCTCCCGGTTGTCGCGCGTGTCGTTCGCAACGGACGTATGCAAATGGCGGCTCTTAGCGTCCTCGGCCAGGTGGACGGTTGTTTCCATTACTCGATATCGATACAAATGATTCTCTGCTCGAACGAGTCACTTAACTCGGCCGGCAAACGGTTCGCGGGATAACGCTAATTACGATTCAACGCACGCTGCCATTAACAAACGATCTCGGGATGCGCCGATCGAAAAATCGCGCTTCCGAGTGCGCCCGGGGCTCGTCCCGTGCCAGAACGCATTAAACCGCCGATCGGAATCATTTTCCAGTCGGACGGACCCTGGCGAATCACGATCGGCGACGGGATTTCGCGAGCGGAACACGATTTACGGTCCGGGAACGTCGAAGAGGTCCGCCGTAAGAAGATCGGCGAACAAGGCCCACCGGGCTTCCCTTCTATCGGTGCATCGTAACTTAAAATGCAACCTTGCACGCGTTGCAACCACCGACTGTCTCATAATTCGCTAGCGGAACCCGTGGCGAAAATTCCCTTCCTCTCCGCTACGTTTTGATTACAAAAATTAAAGGACTGATTAATATTAAACCCTTACCGTACCATTTTCTTTACGACTACAGTGATTAGAACATTTTTATATCCAAGAATTTCACAGATGATGAAAGAGAGAAATTTGGCTACATTTGCTTTAATGCTTATATATTGAGAACAGAAAATACAATTTTATTTCGTCTAAAAAGAAACGCATAAAATGCATATTTGTTCGATTTTGTTGAAAATCTTCATCACGAGTTTGACTCGTTAAAATACGGCAAGGGGTTAACACGTTCATGCTGGCGCTCTTTTGTAATTTTGCTGCATCGAGCGGCGCCGTACACACAAAATTTTCTTCAACAAAACTTTAGGCTCAGCTGGACAATTTACTGTTACTATTAGCAAAATTAAAAAATAGCGAGGTTGAATTAAACGTACAATTATTGAAATTATAAAAATGCTTTCGTGGGAAGTGATTACATAAATTTATGTGGGTGTTGGGTCTTACGAATTTGGATTTAAATATTAATTTTCAAACTCGATTCAAACACAATAGAACCAAAACTTACTTTTTAGCTTCCAGAAAAGAAATTAATTCTTTAAGTCGTCAAATCCTGGTAACTCCCTTAAAATTTATAGGAAATGTTAGACAATTGTGGATGCTATGTACTCCATACAAATTTTAGAAACATTACGAAACACGTAGTTTTAATCGATAGAAATGCTGCTTTCGATTATTTCCACCTGCAAGAACAATTAATATCGTAAACGAGCACCTTCGAGCATCTCTGTTTCATTTTCTCGGAACGTCTCCACAAAAAACGGGATTTGCATAAACATCCTTGGCGCAACAATGACAAATCGCCGGTGAGAGGTCCAGGAGCAGTCGGGCGAAAGAAATTTGCGAGGTAGTAAATATTTGAAAGCGGACACTATGCTAATAAGACAGGATAGAACGCCGCGCGATATAAATCAGTCGATCTAAGACGACATTATGAGTTTATTAACATGCTCGGATAAGACTATCCATCCAGTATATCATCCAATAACTAACTCGAGTGGACCGTGCCGAGCCCACATTGTAGACGGTCGTGAACATAATCTCAGACTTCTCCATAACCCGACTCAGCATAAATAACTCTGATCTTATTGCAACACCATGCACCGAGCAACATTGTTGCGGACGCGAGCCGGCTCAAGGGCCAGCCGAGGCCAAGCGAAATCTCGAAAAAGTCGGGCTGATCGTGGCCCGAGAACGAAAGTAAGCCCACGATCCGCCGATCTATCATCCGCAAAAATCTACGCTTTGACCGGGCGATCGTAAGTCTTCGTGTAAGCCCCGAAGCTTTCCAGTCTGCAGAACGAGCCACACCGGAGGGGTAACATATTGTCTCGCGACTTAAAATTAAAACACAAAAACATCGACTTGAATTTATTATAAGTGACAAACAAATAACCGTCTGCAATAATTGAGGCGTATCTGTATAGGTTATTTTAGCAGTTATCATCGACTGATCACGATGCTACACCGAAGGGGTGACATATTGTTTCGCGACTTAAAATTAAAACACAAAAACATCGACTTAAGGTTATTACGAGTAACAAACAAACAACCGTCTGCAATAATTGAGGCGTATCTGTAGGGGTTGTTTTAGCAATCATCATCGACTGATCACGATGCTACACCGAAGGGGTGACATATTGTTTCGCGACTTAAAATTAAAACACAAAAACATCGACTTAAGGTTATTACGAGTGACAAACAAATAACCGTCTGCAATAATTGAGGCGTAGGTGTTATTTTAGTAGTCATCATCGACTGATCACGATTAGATTACGGATTTTTATGAAAAATGAAAAATGTCTGCATTAATCGCAAGGAACAGTAACCTAATGGAAGATTCTTCCATTCTTTGATTACCTTAACAAGTTGAAAATAATATATTAGCAAATTTTGAAATTCTTTTAATCCCCCCATTATTTTAATCTGTATTAGTTCGTTTGTGTTATCAACTCATGAAATCGGCAGTATAATCACTCCTTATAGAGCTTTTCGAACAATTTTATTGGTTACGATTGGAACAAACGGAACATTCTTTGGTCGAAGGACGAAAAAGTGTTATTCTACAGGAACAATCATCCTGGGAAAAAGTTACCAATAAATACCTAAGACTTAATTTGCCTACGAAAATTGAAAACGCACGAAGATGCAGAGTGTTGGTAACAAGAGCTCGATGCAGGAAGTGCAACGAAGAGAAATGGTCGCAACAGAGGGGGGGGGGGGGTAGCGAGCGAGCGATCATCGTCGGGCGCATCCCCTAATCGAATTTAACGGACGCGTTAGTGAAACGCGTTGCTTTGTGCCCCTCCGGAAAGATTCGAAGGGGGTCCGTGAAGCGTCCGGCTGCGAATATCGGTTCGAGTTACCCGAGCGGCATCCTTTTTTCTCGTCGCGTCTTCCTGGAACGGCGGATTTCGATTGAAACGATCGGGGCCCCGCGGAACGGGGGCCAGGTAAACCGAATTCGGTGAGTGGCAGCGAGCGAGTGGCAGCACAAAAGGTCTGCTAATTTGGCGAGCTGGTTCACGAGGTGGCCGGCGGAAGAAGACCCTGCCTTTTCAAGCTCCCTGATCAAAGGGACAGGAGAGGTAAGAAGGGGTTATTTTCGTCGAGATGATAAAACCTGCGCCGGAAACCGGCAAAACCCTCTTTCTACCGACACTCTTTTCACGCTGAGGGGGTGAAGATCGAGATTGTTCGTCAAGGCTCTCGTTAGCGGCAGATTCGATCTTTCCACGAAGACAATCAACGAGAGCGGATGGGATCTTGAATTGAATATTAGGACACGGTAAAAGGGAGCTGGGACGTAGATCATCTTTTTTATTCAAGAGGATGCTGAGGAAGATGATTCCTTTATTGGAGAGAATTTAAGCCCTTGATCTACGGTATTCTTATAGATACGTTGATTGGGGCTCACCCGTCTTTTGTAATTTTAGAAAAGAAAATTTATTCGTTCAGAAAGGATGCTGAGGAACATTAGTCTTTTATTCGCAAGAATTTAACTTCTACGATCTTTTTTGCAATTACAATGATTGGAACTTTCCAGTCTTTCGCGAAAAATTGTATTAGATCGTTGCATATGATATGCTCGATTTCAAAATCGCTAATATTATGAAGTGTTTAAATGAAGAAACTTTATTATAATCTGCAGGTTGATTATATATCATTTTAGGGTACAGACATAATTTTTTTAGTCCCATTTTCAGTTTCTATTTGTAGGATTTTAGGAAAAGTGGTACCGGCCACATCGGGAATGGAACCCCGGGCTTCGTGATTTGTAGCTGATAAGTTCCTGCACATACCCACGGAACCCTCCGACTTTTCCTAACCTCCATACGGTATTAGATCTGGGGGTCCTGATCCCATATATTTGCGTATCGAACTTTACTTTTAAGTCAAGTTTATTTCAATATCAGTTTATGAGATCGTCGTGCATACTTTTTATACGAGTGAGAAAATGAACATATTGACGACAACGTTAGGTGATGTTTAGGCAAAATGTGGTTATAAATGAGCGCACTATCAGCCAATGAAAATCTGAAAACTAAAGATGATGATCTCATAAAATGAACAATCTGAACGACCAAAAAATTCCAATTTTATCGAATATGATGATTACAATGGTGCTTACTTTAATCAGTATATTTTATTTAGGAACAAGTTATGTTTGTTCAAAGTTGCTGTTATGAATCGGACATTCCATATGCAACAACCTAATAAATGTTAAGGCCATTTCTACACATATCTCACCGTTCCAACAAGTTTTAATGGCTAGTACTGATTAAAGACCAAAAAGCATCGGACGAATCTGTACTGGCAATAATAAAGAAAATAATTAACCAGAATGTCAATTATCGAGCTTAACAATCATTTAAAAAATGAATTTGTAGCGACATGAATTTAGAAAATGAAGACGGTCATTATTTTGATTCTTCCTAATATATTGACCGACGAAGTTATTCGTGTAAGTAATACTATTGTCTAATAATTTAATACTGTGGTTCTCGAGAGGCACGACAGGTTGTCCCGCAGGCAAAAATTCCTCCTGGAACGGTTGCTTGCGTGTTAGCTGGTCGAATCAGACGTAGCACGGCCAATCAGCGCGCGGCAGAGTGTTCCTCGCTCCTCTAATTGCATCTAATTAGATTAGGGACCCGTGTTGTCCGGGCTCGGTGTTGAGCAGAGCACCAGCTGGTCGTCCTGTCGATCGGTCCTCGAATTAGATTGCTGTTGCTGCTTTTAATCGGCCGTGCGCACTCGGGGAACGGTGTTAATTGAAAGCTCGACAGGAGCTTCAATTATTCGCGAATCTCGCCGAGAGTGTTCACCGATTTAGTTCTACTCACTGTCCATGGATATGGAAGACTTTCTTGTACTCTCTAGTCGCTTGGTTTCCAAAATACCTGACGATTATTCGTTGAAAATCATTATCTTCACCAGAGATTACAAGTTTGAACGTGCATTGAACATTTATGCGTACACGTATGTATACGTGTTTGAGTCCGTGTAATTTTTATTTCACGTGTTCACGTGTGGTCGAATACATGTGTATTTTGATACACGAGTTCACATGTGTTTTGATACACGGGTACACATTTTTGTACTACTAATACGCCCATATATTAATTTATGTCAGGGCTGGACATGGTTGGGGCTCCTCAAACGCTTGCTTCTCCCATCAACCTGTCTTTTATGCAACGCGCACGTTCGTTGCCTACGCTGATGTCTCGTGTCTTCGTTGCTCCGTTGTACCGCGCTTGCTGGAAGGGGACAGAGGGCGCTACTTTTACGATTTATGTGATTATTTTGTGTAGTATTACATACTCGAATATTCAAATATATAATTGTTCTGTATGCACTTGCATGCAAATAATGCAAATTACTTAATTTGCATATCATTTTATATCGACCCCCATAGTGCTGACTAAAGGGTAGAAACCTCGAGCAATTTTTCAAGATCTCCGTAAGAACGTATACATTGCAACAATGCATCATTTCACAAGCACGCTCGATGCATTAGACCAGTGGTAGTCAACTTGGTCCCTATCGTGTCCACTAGTAGGCGTTCCAGCTTTCATGGTGGGCGGTAGGGGTTTTGTCCGATACTGAAGCATTTTCCTTTTTCTTTAATTTAATTGACTTTTTGAAAACATTGAAATGGAAATTTTATAAAGTAAAGTTACTTCCGTACTTTATAAATCACCATTACTGTGGAACCGGTGGGTGGTTAGAAAATTTGACTTCTAAAAGAGATACAAAAGTGGGGGGTAGATATAAAAAGATTGATTACCCCTGCATTAGACGAACCGGAGTCTCTGAAGTAGTATGCGAACAAAGGGTATCCCACAGGAGCCCGTTCTATCGTTCACACTACTTGCAGGACATTTATTAGAGCAGAATCGGTGAGAGCCTCCCCTCAGGGGTGGACGAAAAAACCATCGTCTGATTTACGACGGTGTCACGACGCGAGTTTTCAGGTTTCTCCCTGTCGGAAAAGACGGCAGGAATCCTCCTTTGCCCGGATTTTTCCCGGCGCGGCGTCAGCATGGTCTACTCGGTTTATATCGAATAGCGTCGGGGCCGGACTCACGGTGTTCCTGATCGCAACGGTGTCCCTTACAATCGCCGTGCAACGAGGCTCTCGCACCATGCTTCACCGGTTTCGTACGCGGTCTCCCAGCTATCTGTCCGACTTCATTAAGAGGGTCATATACCACTCTCGGCGAAGAAGAAGGTCGGCGGAACAGCGCGGAGCTTTCCTGATTGTGCGCGCCGACAGGACCCGCCGCGAAACATATAGTCGTGCGTTTTGACCCCGTGCTCCTGTTAATTCCACCTCGAACCAGCCCGATTTATCGCGCGTTCGTTCGCTCCTTCGGGAACCGCCCCAAGGATTACTTTGGACACTCGGGTGTCCCTGCGCAAACCTCTAGGAACGGAAGCTGGAGGCCAACCGGACACTAACGCGAGTTCTTGCGATCCAGTTTTGACTATCTAGCCTTAGAAAATAGTGTAGGATTTTCGGAAAAAGGAGGGGGCACCGACCACACGCCGGGAATCGAACCCGGGACCTCGCGATTTGAAGCTGATTAGCTCCTGCACATTCCTGCGCACTCCTAATCTCCGTACGGTATTTGGTCTGGAGTGTCCCTGATCCCACAATATGATGTCCTTCTTTTCAGTCGTCTACACTTCAGTTTTATGAGCTACTAGTTTTTGTTGTCTTGTTCATATTGTAGTTTGATTTTTACGTGCAGTTGATGTAAGTTGTGTGCTTGTTCAGCAACGTTCGCGAAGGACCATGTATACTGCTACCTTCAGAATTAAAAGATTCAATGATCGAAGATCTAGTTTTGCTGGTTGTTCATTTTTTTCCATTATTAACCCCTTGCCATACCATTTTCTTTACGGTTACAATAATTAGAACTTCTTCGCTTCCAAAAATGTCAGAGAAGAGGAAAGAAAATTTATATTTTTGTATGACTACATTTACTTCAATGCTTAAATATTGATTACACAAAAACAAAATTTTATTTCGTCTGAAAAGAAAGGTATAACTTTCATCTTTGTTAGACTTTATTTAATATCTTCATCACGAGTCGGACTCGTCAAAATACGGCAAGGGGTTAAGTGAAGTTGATGGGTTTAAGGTACGCTTCTGTTGAACAATGCCTAAAAATGACGTCCGTCAATTTTTAGGAAAATTTATTAGAAAATAATAATTTTATACTGTTGGTTCATCGAACTCCCCAAGAATCAAATAATTAACGAAAAAAAAAGTTGCTTTTGTCGTCCATCACCGATTTCAGAGTGAGCATCAACGTGTTAAAAATACTACATTTGTATCGAAGTATTACAAGTAAATACTGTTCTTCCTTTCGTATTATAGAGGGGTGAATTTTGAAAAGTATTAGAAACTCGTGTTGGAGTTTGTTTTGTATGAGTAGAAGTACTACAATTGTAGTGATGTTCATTTCGAAGAATCATTTTCATTCTTTGTATGTAGATGTCATCGCCGCGATGATACATTTTGCCTTTTATGGTGCGTAAACAGTATTCGTCAAACGGCGATAAATTCGAAGTCGGGATTGCCGACTCCTCAGCCCTGTAATATACCCAAACCAATCAGTGCTAGACCTTCTTCATGGTCTTGATTATAGTTCGCGCTAGCAGATTCGCAGATGGCGGGGACGGTTTTCTTGGATTAACGAGAATGCGCGTGTCCCGATCGGCGCGGCGGCGGCTGGAAATCGATATTTTATCGAGTCTCGCGGCGTATCGGTGTCGTTCCTGGATCCTGGGTGGTCAGAATTCTTCGGCGGCCTTAAGAAAAATTCTCCCGGACGCGTTACAGGCCCGGCCGGGACAACGACGGGCGAAAGCGACCAGGGTTGAAGTATTTACGGTCTCGTCGAGACAATGCTCACGCACCGCGGATCCTGGCCGTACGCGGCTACCCCGGCTTCTTTCCTCGGCTACCTTGTCGGGCCGTACCGACACGCGGCCAGAAAAATGCCCGACCAGGCCCGCCTTCCGGTTGCCGTTTAAGGCAAATATCTCTCTGGTCCCTGGCCACACGTGGGGTCGTTACTTTTGTTCGAGGATCGACCTCGAGGAACTCCAGGACTCTGCCTCTTCCTACAGGGAACGCGAATTTCGGCATGCTACCAGCCGAGACCTTGACTCTGATCTTTGATCCTTCGATCCCTGCAGAGCTTCCCTTTGCTAGATCGCGAGGACGTGGACGCGCTGACAACTGTGGCGTTTGTTCTCCACGTTCAATAAATTTCGTCTACACCCAGGCTCTCTCCAAAGGATTCCAGCTACTGTAGATTCATTAATTCTAGATTGTTAATTACGTCAAGGTGTGAATTGATTGCACAACAAGTTCACGCTTTATTTGCCGGCGATTATTTTATAATTTTTAAAAGTCTGTGACCCATGTCTACAGATTTGTTTAATGAATCCTTCAATAGGAATTTTAATCGTGAACCAACACTCTCAGTAATGTAATCTGATTATGTCGTTACGGATTATTATGTAGAAAAAGATTTTTAATTATTCTTCCTTTAACTACAGCATTATTAAAAGTCTATTATATGTAAAGTTTTAAAATGGAGAATTTTATTTTATTCTATGTTTTATATTATTACTGGACCGCGAATTTTATGCATTCATGAGGAAAATGAGTAGATGCAATTTGAAGCACTGGATTAAAAACATGTAAGACTATCAATAGTTTTTGTTTATTAAAATTAATAAAAGGAGAAGGAATTTAATACTTGGCTCCTGTTTCTTGCAATTGATGTAAACACTTTTTATTTTGCATCAAAATCCGCAGTCTAATTATTACATGTTGAAAGTGGATCTGATTTTATCTGACATTCTGTTTTATTCTCGTGGAAGGATTTATTCCTTTATTCTGGAAGAAACTCTTTAATACCAACCTTGAAGACATAAGAGAGGATAAATTAATTATTAAAAATTCCTTTAGAGAAACAACATTGGACTATGATTTGGTAGCTGCACACATTTAAAATCGGAACCTATTTTGTTTAGACAAGAAATAATCTCTTCATCGAACTAAAGATGATTCTTCATAATACCAATCGCGGAGACACAAGGAACAAGTAATGATTATTTTAAAATGTTTTAGAGAGGTAACATTTTTTGATTGGAGACCCTTTGTCTCTCTGAGCTCTATCAAACAAGAAGAAATATTTCCGAGATGTTTAATTAGCCTTCGCGGGCCACAATAAAAGATGAATATAGATCCTAGACAGGACTCGAACGGAGGATCTACGCGATAGTTGTAGATCGAAGGGATAGGGGGCAGCGTTGACTAGATAAAGGGCCTGTAGCCCTTCGTCGTCAGTCCGTTACCACGCCAGGACGTGGAAACGACGTACCCTCGAAGTAAGAAGAAGAATCAAGGAGACCATTATCCGATGTACCAAGCATCCAGCCGACCAAGCCCCATTACCATTTATCCTGGCAGCCGAGTGCCGGAATCGGAATTCGTACTTTCGCGGGGAACGAACCGAGCGAAATTTATAATAACAAGCAATTCTTCAGCGACCTCGTTGTTTTTAACACTTTATCTACCGAAAGCATATTAATCGGCTTTTCAATAGTTGTGTTGTACTAAAAGGATCCTTAGAAAACTTCTTTTGCATAATACAGTACTTCATCGATAATTGTCGCCACCACGGATCCGGTCGGCGACAATTAACGTTCAGATGATACTATTCTTTGACTCGTGCCGAACTTAGAAAAGGACAGCGATGCTCGAGAGATCTCGGTCGCCGAATAATGTAACATAATACGGGTCGAGTATGTTGATGTGAAAATAACAATTAACCCAGTGACAAAAGTTGTTTATTTTTTATTATCTTTTTATGGAAGTTTCACCAACATATTCGTGGCATTTTTCTAATGAAAATGATACCAAATAAGATATAATTCGGATCTTTCGGGAAATTATTGTAAATATGATCCGAATTATATCGTGTTTGGTATTATTTTAATCAGAAAAATGCCACGAATATGTTGGTGAAAGTTCCATAAAAAAATAAAGAAGTTTCGTCATTGGATTAGTAGTGGTCTCAACGATATACTCGACCCGTATTATGTTACCCTTCTCGGCGACCGAGGCCTCTCGGCCCCGCGGAAGGAGGGATTGTTTTGCGGCAATTATCGTTCAGGAGTTCACGACAATTAACGATGAAATACTGTAATCCCTAACGAAATAATTAGATTACGTTACTGATGGTGACTCTTGAAAGATCCATTACAAAATTTTCAACCATGTACCAGGAACGTTCGAAAATTATGAAATAATCGCCGGTAAATAATATGTTGAAAGGCAATACAAAATAGCCACTTTTAATGCTCAGTAGTTCTAGTGTTAAGAATTCAGATTGTGTAAACTTTCAATTTGTCTTCCAGGCGTGTTTATTTTAACTTTCAACGTGTTAATATGAATTAAAGCTCGGTGGACATCGATCAATTCATGTCGAGTTCTCCAAGGTCAAAACTTGAACCAGATCGATTGCCATATGTGATTACCTTACCACGTACATGGTAATTTTCTTATGTTTCGACAAAATTTAAATAGATTCCAGTTGATCCAGTTTGTCTACTTGCATTAGACACGCATGACTTTTCATTTACAAAGTTTGCGCTAAATTTAAACAGGTTTTACCAGAATAATAAGTTTTAGATCATCTTTGATACTCGTATTAGCTTCCAATTTAAAAGGTGCAATGATGTTCATCCTTATCGACGTAGGCGACGATCTTTTTGCCCTTCATGTAAATTAAATTGATTCTAGAAAATCCAGTCGATTTATTAGAATTATGGTGGCCGCCAGTTACAAAGATTTAGTTTAATTCAAACTGGTTTGAGTGGTGTAGCTACTTTCAATCCATCTTTTAAACTCGTATTCCTGTTCCAACGCTTCATCTAAATTCATCGTCCTACGCTTAAACCGCAACATTCTTACCTTTTAATTTAATTATATAGGTTCCAATTAGGTTTGTGTTATCTATTATACTAGCAGTTTTAAATATTTAGCAACATTGAAAGAACTTCCACTGAAATTGTAGCCTTTTAGTTTATCTTCTGAACTTATGTTCTGGTTGCATCGTCTCATTTAAATTCATCACTAAACTGCGGATGTTTGTGCAAAATAAAAATTATCTGTATCAAATGCAGGTGACAGAAGCAAGATAGAAATGTCTTTCTTCTCTTAATTATTTTACTAGGCTGGAAATAGTATATCGACGTTCTTAAATGCTTTTCATTCTTTTTTTTACGACTACAAATATGACTTTCCTCATAAATGCATAAAATCCGTTGTCTATTCATCAGTCTGTTCCTCAGCTACAGTTTTCCTATTTTTTGACAAAAGGTTCTTCTCTATGTGTCACACATGTACTAGCTTCCGGTTCTACAGTGTCAACAAAGTTCAGATAGCTTTCCCGGAATAATAGCTTCTAGTTTGAAACCTCCAATGAAATTAATTTTCCCTGCATCTCAGGTGCAATTTTCCAATTTCTCGACAAATTTTAAGCCTCCGGTAGATCCAGTATGTCCGTTACACTCGTTCCACCTTGCAGTTCTACAAATCCAACAAATTTCAAACAGTTCTACCAGAATAACGGCTTCAAATTGCGATATTGCGTCGAAATTCATCATACCGCGGCTCAATTGCAATCTCCCTGGTTTCTTCATGAAAATATAATTTTCCGGTAGATGTAGTATACCTATCAAACTCGGGCCAGCTCCCACTTCTAGAGACTCAACAAAGTTCACACCTATTTCCTGAAACCTCCAATGGAATTAATTTTCCATGCATCTCATCTGCAATTTTCCAATTTCTCGACAAATTCTAAGCTTCCGGTAGATCCAGTCTATCCGTTACACTCGTTCTAGCTTGCAGTTCTACAAATCCAACAAACTCCAAACAGTTCTACCAGAATAACGGCTTCGAATTGCGATATTGCGTCGAAATTCATCATACCGCGGCTCAATTGCAATTTCCCTGGTTTCTTCATGAAAATATAATTTTCCGGTAGATGTAGTATACCTATCAAACTCGGGCCAGCTCCCACTTCTAGAAACTCAACAAAGTTCACACCTATTTCCTGAAACCTCCAATGGAATTAATTTTCCCTGCATCTCAGGTGCAATTTTCCAATTTCTCGACAAATTCTAAGCTTCCGGTAGATCCAGTCTATCAGTGGCACTCGTTCTAGCTTGCAGTTCTACAAATCCAACAAACTTCACACAGTGCTACCAGAATAACGGCTTCAAATTGCGATATTGCATCGAAATTCATGATACCGCGGCTCAATTGCAATCTCTCTGGTTTCATCAAGAAAGTTTAATGCCGCGGTAGATGCAGTCTACCTATCAAACTCGTGCCAGCTCCCAGTTCTACGGATCCGGCATAGTTGAAACATTTTCACCGCAATAACTGACTTCATCCGATCAGCTTCTGTCTGACCTTGCTTCAACAAAGTTGATCTTCGCGGGCAGCAATTTCGTCGACTTCTCTCGGCCATCATCCTCGCGGTATCATCCGCTAGTCTTGTATCAGCTACCAGCTCCGAGTCCGGGTTGCTATTATACCCGGCTGCAAGAGCTACAAGGTTTCCCGCGCGTCCAGATTACGATTCACTTTCGGCCTGGCAAAAGAAGCGGCCAATCATTGTCTCGGGAAGATTGCATTCCGCATCGGCGCGGCACGGTCGAGATCCGATCGATGCGATGCGATCGATCGATCGGCCAGCCGCGTAACAGAACACGGGGCCTACGTAGACGGCGAAAGAAGAAAAGTAAGAAGGCTAATCGCGGGAGACGCCGGGCCGGGCCGGGGCCACGGCGAGAATGAGGAAACGGACCGAGGCAGACAATTAACGACGAGATCCGCCACCAGCACTTTTTACCACGTTCCTTTCTCTAGCGGGATCCAGCCGCGCGATGCGGATAATCGTGAATGCTCGCTCGATCCCTCCACTTTCTTCCCGCTCCCTCGATCCTCGAGGAATATTACCTGCGGACACGCCAACGAGAAAAAGGGGACCGCTCCCAAAGGCTTTTAAAATGTCCCGAGCGCGAAAAACCGCGCGGCGATTTGCGAAACCGCATGTACCACTGAGAGCAGGTCAATATGCTAGACAACAGACAAATATTTCCAATAAAAGCTGTATTGTTTAGCTGAAAAGCTGATTATCACCTCGTCCATTTTATTCGTTTATATGAAAAATTAATACATGTGATATAAACGAGAATAGGAAGTTTTGAAGACAAGAATGATGTTAGATTATCTTCGACATAAAAAAATCGCTAGAAGAAAGAATACAACATTGTCTTTTAACTTGTGTTTCTTATGATGGATTTAGAAAATATTTATTTCACATAAATGTCTGCAGTGTATTGATGATATACATTAATATTTAATACATATAACCGCAGGAAGGTAGTTGCATTTATTGGGAGAAAATGTTACCGGACAGTATCCACTACTTATTTTTGATCTTGAAATTAATTACTAGAAGATTCGAAGACATATTCATTTTTAGCAAATGATTCTTATGAGAAACTAAAGGATGAAATGTAGAAAATAAAACAGAAATGAAATTGTTACCAAATCGTACGATATCATCAAGCGTTACTTAAAAATATCAATATGCATATATTAAAATATTAGCTTTATCATTAACTGATCTGTTAGGACATCTGTATTACAATGTTTAAGTATGCATCTTCCTAGAATAATTCATCACAAACTGAAACATTAACAAGAAGAAGAAACATTCCCCACTAAATGGCACTTTTTAACAAAATTGCTGACTTCTGTGCACACGTTATCCTATTTAAATAATGTTCGTCAATAAATAACGATCTGATTAAGAGTCCTCAGAGACTTGAAAATTTGTAATGGGAAAAGATTTAAAATATTTTTTGTAGATGGATTATCGTTTTAAAGGATCGTGCAGCGGTCCGGGACTCTCGGCAGGATCGCGCGTGAAAGTGCACCGAGCTGCACTTTGCCTTTACGATTCCCTCCTTCTTAGGACGCTGCATTGATCATAGAACTGTTGCCAGCTGTCGTCGATGAAGAGCCCTCCGCCTTAGAATGTTCTCCGGTGACCAATAAATGCTGGTTTTTCATACTGAGCGCGAGCAACTCGCTGACGAGCACTCGGCGAGATGTTTTACGGCCTTGTGTGTCATCTGCGCGTGGATACTTGTTAGGGGATTATATGTCGAGTGATGGAAGATTTATCGGTCTTGCGGCACGCTACTGCTCGCGACCACACTACGCATCCTCATGAAACTTTCCGATTTTCTTGATTATTTCATGATATTCCGAGCGGAAGAAAGAAATTTTCCTTATTCTACGAAGATGATTAATATTTCTTCTGCTATTTCTTTACATATTTGCAAATAACGTACGCAAAGGCTGACATCGTGGAGAGACGCGCGAATGTTTACTAGCTCTCATTTTCACGTATTTTTTGAGAGAAATAGTTCTTTTTATAGTAGAGTGATGTTTGTTTCACATGGAAGTAAAATATATGTATTAATATTTTCACCAGAATTTCTAAAGTGTGATTTAGAATAGAAGAATTAAACGGATCTTCCACAGAAGAACAAATTTTTATAAGCATCACTCTATTTATGCCATGGTTGAAAATATGGAACAACAATGAATACACGCAAAATCAAGAGTAATAAGTGTGTCGATCGCTTTGTTAGAGTCACAGTTTAATTCCACAAATAGTTTAATTTTATCACAGTTTGATTTCACACAAATAGTTGGGAGGTTTAAATATTCCATTGTTGTCGCTTCTTTGGCGGCTTCATCCACTTCATCGTTTTCGCGAATTCCAGTGTGGGAGGTGATCCATGTATATATTACTTCTTTGTTGGTATAGGAGATTTCTGAACTTAGGTTGATTATGGATTCGATGATTGGTTCGTAAGTTTTAAACGTTTTGAGGTTACTGAGGTTTTCTATTATGCTCATTATAATGTAACACAATGTAATATAAGGTAACATAATTTATTACAACGCGGTCGCTAATAACCCCAGATGTTCATGCGACCTTAAATAAACCAATATTTAAAAAAAAAAAAATATGAAAAATGTGTACCGTCCGTCCATCAGGAGATGGCAGTGATTTTCGACAGTGGCGTGCAGGGGGATTGCGAGACCCCTCTCTAGACACCAGTCTGCGGACCCCACTCTTACGCTTACGTTCTAGCGGGAACGGTCGACATTGGCGCTCAGCGTCACCGCATCTCTCTGTTCCAGTCACACTAATACGCGCGTTTCCATCTTTGTCGAGCGATTCGGCCAATAGCGGTTGACGTGAAGCGCGCAGAACGGAGATCACGTGGTACCTACAGGTTTCTCACTGCCATCTCCTGATGGACGGACGGTACACGTGTATAAAATTGGAAATACATCTCTGGAACCATTTTAATATACGTTAGTCAACTACAATTAGTCTGAATGTTCTTATTAAAAACTGATCCTAAGAATTCAATGAAATCGAGTAAATTAATATTAAGAATATCGAAGCATTCTTTCTAAAATCACAGTTCAATTTCTGTTTGAATAAACCTGTTAAGTTGCACGCGTATAACGTAGGATACAGTAAAACGAAGCCTTTAAAACTATTTCACTGGAACTGGTTTAACACTAGGTTTATGGAGCACTAAAATTGATTATTTTACATTGCTTTATAAAAATAATAAAATTGTATTTACTTAGATCTTCAGCGATTTTTATTGTAATGTATACACAAAAAAATAAATGTATTTAATAATTCCTCACGAATGCCTTCTTACACTCTTAATAATCGTAAATTAAAAATATTTGAATTCCTTCATTTTGACGGGCCCCGTAAATCTAGTGTTAATTAAAAACGGTTCCAAACTAGTTTCATTACCGCGCAACACGAAACGAATTTCCACCGAATCGATCAGTTTCTCGGTTCGCGCGGTCCGTTTGATCAGTTAGGTTCTTTCGGGAAGGGGTGTAGATGGTTTTATGGAGTCGCGGGGCGAATCGTAGCAGCATTGGCCATTGATTCCATAAATCACATGGTCTCCGGTGGCTGTTGATGGCTCGTAGTCGCAGGTTTTCTTCTCGCCTGTGCTGCGAGCGAGGACGCCCGGCCGAGATGAACCGTCGTCATCATCGGTCAAGACCGGAACACGCTCGTTGGCTTGCGGTGGAAACAAGAAACGCCGGTCTTGTTCCTGGCAATCGGGGGCATATAGTTGGAAAGCGCTCCGGGTTATGTAGCCAGGCGGATTCTGCCCGCAAGAAACCACCGGCGTTGTTCTGCTCCTCCCCGCATCTTCGGGCTTACTTATTACCGGATGAAAGCGAAGATCGGTACGCGCAGGCATTGATAGAAATCTGCTGGATAGAGATAAGGAACCTTCGATTAACATTATCTACGGTCCACGCTCTGGTTTCCGCCTATCCGTTCTTTCATTTTCGATTTTAAACCCTGGGTGGTCCTCGGTTCCAAATATTTCTGCAGTTTAAAATGGCCTCCGGATTTTATACATTTCTGACTGGACTACGAACTACCTTTAGACGTTTCTATATTTTTGGCTGGGCCCAACGTTAAAGCCTGCCTGTATATACTTTCGTTCCTAAAAAGCTGTAACCTACGTGTTTAAGGAAAAACAAAAAAAAAACAAAAAATTAGTGATGTACCCTAGCTTTCAGTTTGTAGAGGTTTCTTTCCCTGTACACTTTGGTTTTGTTTGTACCAATTGTTGTAATAAATCTCTTATGAGATTTTCTGAATAAAAGAAAGAGAGTCGACGAATTGATTAGTTGTACAAATTAATTCATTGTCCTTTATTCGCGTATTTATTAACCATTAATCAAACATACTGTTGCACGGACGGCCATGCAACCTGGGCATACTCAATAAATAGACCGATATCAAAGGGCAACTATTTTCTTTATTAACACTTTATCTACCGGAAGCCTATTAATCAGCTTTTCAAGAATTGTACTATACTAAAAAGAACCATAAAAATCTTCATTTTCATAATAATCCCAAATGAAATAATTAGATTACGTTACTGAGGGTGACTTATTGGATCACGAATAAAATTGCTACTGCTGTTAAAGGATCCATTAAGAAATCCTTAAGCATGGGCCATAGATATACGAAAATTATGAAATAATCGCCGGTAAATGATGTGTTAAGAGAGGAAGAAAGTTGCACGTCCGACCGGTACGACGTTCGTAAAGCGACTCGCCCTTTGTCCTTGTTATATCGTCGTTTAGGCAACGACGATATAATGGGAGCACCTATTGTACCATATTCGTAACAATACATTGTACTGATCAAGATATACCCCATCTTATAAATAGTGAATCAATCGACACGGTGGTTGAAAGATTTAGATTCAAAATAGAGTTGCAGTTGATTCATTGTGTGAGCCACGAATTAACTTGTACACCTAATATAAATGACCTAATCAAAATGAGTTGGTGGACTCTGTTGAAACGATAAAAGAATTTAAGAATATCTATTTATTATTTTTAGCTCGCTAAAATCATTAAAAAGAGGAAGACATTTATATTTGATTCTGGTTCGTGGCAATTGATGAACACAATTTTTATTTTGTAGAAAGATGCGCAGGTTATTTATAATAGTTCTTTTTATTATAATATATTGATAACGGCGTAATAATATAATATGTTTCTGCTAGTAGTAAATAAATATGCTAGAAACGGATTAACTATTTAACTTAATGAACTAGAACGTAGTTAACGTCGCGTCTATTAAGTCATGCAAGAAGTAGAAAGGGTAAGTCATGATCAGTCACGTTTGCTGACATCCGATCAACAGCTCGCTTGTCTTACGCATGATTTATCGCTTCTAGTATTTTTTAGATGCGAGCGAACTTGTGCTTTACTAATTGGTAAACTACATTTCTGTTTTGATTGAGGCCTCAATCAAACAAATTTTTCTATATTTTTGGTTTTCTTTTTTATTCTATCATGACTATTGGGACAGCTCATGAAAATCACAATTTGATTTTATGGCTACTCCTCAATTTTTTGACGTTCGTATAAATGGAATTAAATATTAATAAAAATAATTCCTGTTTCCCAGTTAACAGGTTTAAACAAACGAGTTTGAATTAAGCATGATGTGGATTTATTGTCAAAGTGTTATTATTAGACTGCCGATTTTATGCATTTATAGCAAAAATGCGTGCGCGCAATTTAAAACAGTGAACATATTAAAAAGATTTAAGGACATCAGTGTATTAGTTTTAGCTTAATAAGATAATTGAAAGAAGAAAGAAATTTTTACTTGGGTCCTGTGCCTTGTAATCAATGCGAATATTTTTTATTTTGCATAAAGACCCGCAGTCTAGTTATTATAATTATTCATTCATTTTTATTCCACAAATACTAGATGCTAAAGCTTTGATCGTTCTAAAAGAAACATCCTTTCCCAGCGTTTTAAACGATCCCAATTATTTCCTTTGATAATAAAGCCAATACATTAATTCACCCAGTGACAAATCCAAAATAATACCTGTTTTTTATCGTTTTACCCATTTGCTGGATTTACCCAGAAGAGATTTTGTTGAGTACAAACTTGCCATTTTCAAGAAAGCTTTATTTTGAAGATTGCTTCGAGCCTGAAACTCTGTTCGAGGGAAAAATCAAGTGGTCATCGAATCGAGGCGATCTCTCGGCGCACGAGCGGAGGATCGAGTAGATCTCGGATCTATCTACGCGTTCGTTGGGCGAGTCAGGTCAGGTCCGGATCGATTTCACGGGCGACCCTAAGAACGGAACAGAGGGGCGTTTATTCCGTGGACCACCCACGACAATCGGAAATGGTCCGCGAAGCGATCGGTTGGGAGGCACTGATCTAGGCGAGACGCGTGGATCAAGGATAAACGAAGAACAAGAAAGAGAGATAAAGAGAGAGGGAGATAGAGAAATGAAGAGGCTCCCTGGCCAGCGTCGTTTGCGATTACCGATTACCAAGTCGAGTTGCACCGTCCGCTCGTCGGACGATTAATTTCTGTAATGGAGTCGTACCATGGGGTGTATCATTCCTCATAGTTACGATTCCCCATTAGCCACGATACTCGATATTGAATTTACTGCGTTATCGAGGAAGGCACCGGCTAGATTGCGTTTCCACGGTGGTTTCCTACGATTCGCCGCACTACGCCCTTGTAATTTGTTAATCGGTACGACCGCGCAGCAGCCGCGTACGTATCCCCATCAGCTCCTCCTTTTTCTCCGCCGCAGTTGAATGCTTCTGCACGGACGCCATTAAGCTCTATTCAGCTCGCGCTTGTTTTGCGTGTGACCCAGAGGGCATCTGGAATGATAGCGAGCTCTCTTGGCATCATCTACCTTACGCTTTGATGTAGGCCAAGCGATAGATTCAGCGGGCGGTCTAGGGTTACCACCGCTTTCTGAAGTTAACATGCTAGGGAAGCTAAACTCACTATTAAGCAACCCCGCATTGCTGGGATTTTACCTAGATATTTCGCGATTTATAATAGTATGCCGGTAGGTTTTCGGAGTATGAAAAGATGGAAAAAGGAGAAGGAAGCTTTTCGTTCTAGGCCCGCTAGAGCATTCATCAGTAAGGCTCTTTAGCGGACCCGTGCCTTAGACGCGGGATGTCGTAAGGACAGTTTAGGACGGTATATACAGGGTGTTTCGTCTAAAACAGGACACCTAAATATCTCCTATACCTCTGAAAATACAAAAAATGTTTCTAACGTAAGCTAAATGGTTTCAAAAGACGAATCAGATGGAAGAATCGTTGTACGTGCGTCGCGGCGTCGGCAATTAGGTTAGCGACGATCGAACAACGCGGAGGAACTTCACCGAATATGAAGTCCTGTCGAGAAGTATGATTGTATACGTGGACTGTAATAGGTTGGTAGAAACGCGGACAACTAGGTGGACTAAGAATGTGTATTTACAATATGCTTTACATGAGTCGGACTTTATGAATCACACTGTGGATAAGTGTGTCGCGCTTATATACAAATCGGTTTGTGGGTTGATCGAACTATTAGCCTATTGGCATCAAGTGGATTTTGGGCCATGCCCTTTTCGAATTTGCTTGTTACCACCCACTACAAGCCTTGTGGGGGTAGAAGATGGCCGCTATGGACGGGCACAAGGAGGAAGGAAACTGGCGAATTTTCATTGTGGGGGGTTATTGTTTTATTTCTCGAAGGCTAGGAGACCCGAGATGCACGTGGGTGCCAACTGGAAGCCGTAAAGTAATCTTCGGGGTCCTAGTCCGAGGTACATCTGTTTTGGCTTAACAACTAAATTGCAAGTATACTAAAAATCCTCCGTCGCTAGGTAGTAAATCGAACTGTTTTCGATGCCTTAACAATCGTTTTTTATAAATTGTAATTTTTTAATCGTTTTTTCAAGGTCACTCGTGTTTTTTTACATATATACACACATTTTTTGTTGTTGTATGTTATAGCAAACATTATTGTGCATTGATCCATGTTTAATAGCACGACCTTGAAATGACCGTGAACTCTAAAATTTGCTAATTAATGCAGAATTTACTTTCAGCGACATTTCAGATTTCAACGGTAACAGAAATTCGACCATGAACTTGAACTTGTAAATAATCACATTTATTACTGCAATAAATGTTCGAAATGATGTCCTTGCGTTGTGATACATTTCGTGAGGCGAAAAACGACAGATTGTACAGCTCTTTCGATGATTTCAGGTTTCATGTCAGCACATGCAGCAATTATTCGTTCCTTCATATTTTCAGAAAAAATCATAAATGTGATTGTTTACAAATTCAAGTTCATGGTCGAATTTCTGTTACCGTTGAAATTTGAAATGTCGCTGAAAGTAAGTTCTGCATTCTTTAGCAAATTTTAGAGTTTACGGTCATTTCAAGGTCGTGCTATTAAACATGGATCAATGCACAATAATGTTTGCTGTAACATGCAACAACAAAAAATGTGTGTATATATGTAAAAACACACGAGTGACCTTGAAAAAACGATTAAAAAATTACAATTTATAAAAAACGATTCTTCCATCTGATTCGTATTTTGAAACCATTTAGATATATTTAGGTGTCCTGTTTTAGACGAAACACCCTGTATACAAACAGAGGAAGAATCAGGTAGTAGCGAGAAATGTGTTGTCGCACTGTCCCTCAGTTGACGAGCATTGGAAGTAGCCGCCACAATTGCATCAAAGTCTGCCGTAGCGGAAGGGTTAAACGGTTCAAATGTACGTTCATTTACAATTGAAACTATGAAGTAAGATATTATATAAAATCGTAGAAAACGTTTGGTATTCACATCACGATTGAGGTAACATGCAGTTTAGGATGTCATCGTTCGTTCGAACAAAACCGTAAAAGCTGAACAGTGGCCTCTAATTTTCATCATCTAGTTCCTCGGGGTTCGCGCGGAGGAATCTTTGTAACCCCAGAAGAGCTCGAAGGTACGCGAAGAAGGCTCAGCGATGATATTATTCATGCTCGTTTCGTTTCTAATGCCGGTCTGGTATTTCTAAAGGTCTTCAATATTCAAATAAACCGTTGTACAAAAAACCGGGAACATTCGCTTGGGGCATCTTTCGTTCGAAGCTGCTCGGTTCGAGAGGATAACGATTGCCATCCGCGCAACCGCTTCAGGGTTAAGCATCGTTGGGAGACACTGGTCTAGTTCGATTCGCGTGCCGGCATTAATCGGCGGCGATACTTTAACGACACTTTAACGACGCCTTAACGCGGCATGGTTCCAGCCGAGAGATGGTCCAGCGCGCGGGACGAATAGGAATCGAGGGACGAGACCAGGATATTTATTATCCTTCGGGCTCCTCGGGAACCCTCGGTGGAAGGCGCGAGCGTACGACCATTCGAATCAAGTTTTATAGAGGGTGCTGAGAAAGTCAACCGTCGTCCCCGAGGTATTTATCAGTACCAGCCGCCTCTCGAAGCAAAGAAAAAGAGAAAGAGTCGCCGAGAGGAGACGGGCTCGCTCGCAGAAACGGTTCGTTAAAAAACGAACGATCACCCGAGCTGACTCGGCGGGAATTAATCGCGCGTAAAAATTGTCAACGATTTACTTTCATAAACCATCCGCGGCGCGTAACTAAAGCTAGAGACGTCGGTGACGAGCACGACAGGATGAAGCACGCGCAAACCTCGACTGTTTTTTTCTCCATAAAACGTTGGAAACGGATAGAGCCTTGAGCATCTAACAGCCGCTGATCAAGATTTAGTCGCAACGCCCACGACGTTATAAAACTTGCGAGTCCCGCTCGTACGTTCCGATTGTTTATTGCGGCGAGCTTCGCGTAACTTCTTCGACCCGGGGACCGTTCGATGTCACCCGTGTGGCGACACCTTCTGCTTCGGCCACGAGAGAGATCTCTGGACAATGCTTTACTCGCGGAGAATCGTCTCGTTCATTTTTCTGCTCGCAACGTCGCGTGAGTTGAGGGAGCAAAAACTCAGTGTCGCCAGATCGGTTAAATCGAGGGGAATACAATTTACCACCTCTCTGATGCCCAAAGTAATATGTAACACGTTGCGCGGCACGTCACGTGACCAGTCTACGGTCTTAGTGGGGGACGTTGGAGTGTGCGCACGAGTGGAAGGGGAAAAGGAGGAGAGGAAAATCAACCCAGTTTTGGGTTGATCTGGCGACACTGCAAAAACTTCACGCGATCACAAGTAGCGGAAACTGTAGTGGCATCGCTCTTATTGGCTGAACATTCGATGCTGAGTTACAAATTGTGCGGGTACTGGAAGAGGTGGTGGGGGTATCACTGCGATGCTATGGAGTCGTAAAACGAGATGCTAAAGCAACGACCCGTAAACGATTACGTGTGTCTAATTACTCAATTTCGTGGGTCCTCACGAAGTCACATAAAAATTACAAAGTTCATAGCACCGTACTTTACAAACAAAAGCGAAGCTAGTAAAATGATGATTTAAACTCCTTCTAATTTTGCATGCACTATAATATACATTTGTTAAAAATTTCAAAAATTGATTTATTCAGCAGTAAATGCCCCGGAAATTACGAACGTGTCTCCAATTACTCAATTTTGTGGGTCCTCACGAAGCCACCTTAGAAATTACAAAGTTGAACGTTCCGTACTTTACAAACAAAGTCGAAGCCAGTAAAATGATGACTTAAACTCCTTCTAATCTTGCATGCACTAGAATATACACCAACTCAAAACTTCAAAATTTGATCATATTGACAGGGAATGCACCGGAAGCGAGACTGTCTCGCTAGTTATTCAATTTCGCCGGTCCTGCACGTTTTTTCCCGATTCCCCCATCAATTCGCCGGCATGTAGCCTAATTGGGTTGTCGATATCGTCGGCAATGCTTCACCGTTGGCCACTTAATATCTCGTTCGCCGTTGCGTTCGGCTGCAAATCGGGTGCAACGTGTTCGAGAGCGAGCGGCTGCCTAGCGCCACTTCTCATCCAGCCTCCCCCTCGCGTGTCTGTCGGCCGTTCAATTGATCACTGGTGACTTATTTCGCGGCGGGGCCGGGAAAACACGTGCGAGCAAGCGCCGTGTGTAATACACTTTTGATTGTATTTAAATGTGATTTTAAACGCGCCGGAACGAGCCGTGGCACCATTCTTCGATCCGGCGACGCGTGCGTTAATCTACGACTCCTACCGATTGGTCCGTCATACGATGTGTACATTGTCCTTGCGACCTGCAGATTAAACCCTCCTTAACGCGTATCCATTCACGTTCACCACCTCCGATCATTACTAATCATTTTTCGATTAGAAACCTCACCGAGGATTTGCCTATCATGATTGTAAGAGTCGACTTCGTGAATTTTTTAGAAGGGATCTATTAAACGTACCTCTTTCAAACTTTGTGGATTTGTTACCGAATGTTTGGTGGGTGTACAGTATTTTTTTCTAGCGAAAATATTGGTGCTGTTTCACGTTGTAGCAGTTTTATGAGAGGCTCCCCAAAATTCCTAACCTAGACCTTAACGCTTCCATTGTGTTCATTCTTGTTGCTTATGTTGTAAGAAAATAATTTACAGATTATAAGGAGTTGTAGAAGAATATTGTAAACGTGCTTATTATACAGGGAAGAAAAATTTAAACATACTTTAGAGGGCCTAATCGACCTCAAACACAGGATGAGAGTTTAATGCATAATTTACGATTTTCCTGAAGATTCCTTTGCGCAACGAGTCATGATTAAATGTATTCACTACAAGTACATATAACAAGTGCTCTAGATTTCCGAGAATACAGTTGAGATTTCAATTCATAATGTACTGAATGAATTTCATTGATACCTTTCTTAAGGCAGTCTCGAAATGTTTTGGAGATGCTAGAGACTGAAGGTGTACGTATTGATTGGAAAGGTTCGATCGATTTCGCAGAAGCGAAACGGACAATTGCTTGGCGAGAATTCGGTTGCGCAATCGTCGCACGGATTCCCGGGGAATTCGAATGGTGAGGATCGCGTGTCGCCTTGTTGTTTCAGCGATTCATCTGAGAGCCGAGCGGAGCACCTGCGACTGCAACAACGAGCACAGACCTCGCGGCCGGATCGTGACACCGGCAGTCCTCTATTTTCACCGTTACGCAATCGGAGATAGTCGGCGAGCTGAGCCCCGGGAATCTTCTTCTCTTCCTGGCCGACCCGGTCGACTCGCTTTCGGGCTCGCCAGGCAAATGTCGTGCGAATCGCGCCGCTCGTTTTCATCTTCTTACGCGCCTCGTTGCGTCACATGCATGCCAACGCTTGCCGAGAATTATTCTCAATCCTCGATCTATCGACTACCAAATCAACGTTTGTTAAAATCAAGTTCGACCAAGTCAGTTTTGTTCTTCCATTTTTAAATTGGGATAAAAACGAAACTAAATAACTAATCGATACAATTTTCTTACTAATTAAAGGTGGAAATCGAAACAACAAGAAAACAAAATACGTTAGGTGCTTTGACCACGATGACAAAACAAAAGAATCTGGTAGACCATCTATCGACAAAATTCGCAATCATTTAGTTGCCAACCCAATATTCTACATTACTTCATAAAAATTGTTAACCATTGTTTAAATAATATATAAGTAATCAAAGATATAAATTTGTTGAATGATTCGGGGTCTTCTTTCTTCTTTATACGATTCCGGCACTGCAGTTTCCGCGAGCGTTTCCCGAGCGAGGCAAAAGTGTTTCCCTCGGAGCAGCCTATCTAACAAGTGGATCGTAGTCTTCTTGATCAGCATGTTCGAGTCCGTCGAATGCGAAAGAAACCGAAGAATCCCATCCCGGCGTGGCTGGCAAGAAACGCGAATTCCAGGGTCCGCCTTTCTCGGACGGCCGGACAGTTTCGCCGGAAAGGTGATCGTCGACGGTGCGTTACGCCGCGTGGAAATCGTTGTTCCCGGTTTCCACCGTAGAGATCGTTGCTGGCTGCAGTTTTTGCGCGAGAGCTTGCAGGAGATGCGAACAGCAGCATCGGGCCGCTCGGACGAGTCCTGGAAGCGGGATAGGAGGGAAAACCAGCGATCGAAGACGCCTGTTCTTTTCCAGGAAGAGACCGAACGAGGGAACGCGCTTCGGTCCTCGTCGAGGAGGAGAAGGGGGAAGAAGTAGAAGAAGAAGAAGAACAAGAAGAAGAAGGTGAAAAAGAGGAGAAGTGCAACGGATAGGCCCGAAGATAAGTAGCGCGAACTGCGTGGCAGCGGACCAGCACCAGCCCAGGGGCAAGAAACCAGCGGCAATAATAATTTACAGTACTCTTTCCTACGTACTCTTCCTCCCCCGGTTCGGTTTCTTCCTTCCTGGTCGATTCTCTTGCTCTCGATCTCCTTTCTCTCGCGTTCTCGCTCCCTCTCTCTCTGTCTCTCTTTCGCAAGATTTTCTTGCTCCTCTGCCACCTCCCCCGCTGCTCTGCGCGGCTCCTCTTCCTTCCCCATGGTGGTTGTTGCCAACAATTCCATATTAGGACTCGCGCTGCACAGGCTCTACCGCGATGCCCGCTATTGAGACGTAGTTACCCTTACTTATCCTGTCGGTGCGACCGACAGCAACCATCCCGGCAAGAAGAGGACGAACGAGGGAGGTTGTACACCCGGTCTTCTTCTCCTTCTTCTTCTTCGTCTTCTTCGTCCACCTCCTCGTCTTAGATACGGCTCGGGCTAACGCTTTGTTCCACGGCGATCGAGACGGGAACTCGGCTACCTCGCTCTGACCGGTTTAATCGGCTCCGATGCTTACCGTTTCCGACGCTTCTCTTCCTGTCGCTTCCGCGAACCACGGGTTCCTCTTCTATACTCCCTTCTACGCGTCTTTTGTTTCCCTTTCTTCTACCTTATTCGACTCGAATTCTTCTGGGCCCTCTGACTCTTTGCACAGAACGTAAAACCACCCGAGCTATTTTTCTGTTAATTCTGTTAATTCTGTTAATCCTCGGACACCGCACCATTCACACAAGATGTTCCATTTGAAGTTTCGCACGCAGTTCTTTCAGAAACTATAATTTAAGGATCTTCTCAGCACCAGCAGCGTCACTCTCACGTTTGTCTGTTCATTAAAATGAACTAACGAACACGCGTGTCCGCGACACGACGAAGACCAAGAACCTTCAGAATTCTTGCAAAACTACAAGTAAAAACGTGAATGGATTGTGTATGAAGGGAAGGTGTTAATCGATAGCAGTGCTCGGAGTACCGGAGAAACAAGCATGCAAGCACTTTCCGCGAGACTCTCGTCGGATCTCGGAACAAAAGGTTCGTCTCTTCTAACGAAACCGGCAAATATTGCCAATAATATAATTATTCACGGCGACGTTTTACCTAGCGGCGACGCCGACGCGACGCTCAGACGGTGCTATGTCCCATCACCCGGCGCATAATTACAGAGGCTGCGAGCGGTTGTGCAAGGGCTGGGCGAGGCCACCGCATAGAATATTCAAGTCTCTTAAGTTTCTTCTAGTAGTAAATATTGTTATGCTAAGTGCAGTCGTTGTCACGCCTCCCAGGCCCGGCTGCGGGGCTCTTCTTCGTCTTCTTTGCTCCTTTTTCCACGCACGACCGCCTACCATCGTCTTCCTCTCGCCGCCTCATTCTCATCCATTATTCCCGCCATTCTCTGTCTTTCTCTCTCTCTCTCTCCCTCTCTCTCTGTCCTCTCTACTCTCCTCTCTTCATTCCTCTCGGGACGTGTCGCGTTCAGCTTCATCAACGATACTCTTCCTTCCGGATGATCCCGACCTCCAACCGCTCGATCGAACGTTTCAATTTGCTACACCATTGGCGTTATTATCCGCGGCCCATTAACCATTATGTAGGCCGAACTAGTCTTCCTGCGCTCTTTAAAATATGCTAACTTTCTTTAAAACCTGATCTATTAAGTATTAAGCGTGGCTGATTATTTTATGTTCATTTGTAGCGACGGCGAGATTGTTTTTATTCAGGCTTCGTATAATATACATTTATTCACACTTCGTTTTATATAACAATATAAAAGGAATCATTTTCTTAAAGTTAGGTAGTTTACTTTAACCCTTTGCGCTCGGAAGTATTTTAACTCCATAACCAAACTTTTCTTTTCGGTCAAGAATATTTCCATTCTATATGATTTTTTTTTCATTTTGAAGAAATAAAACTGATATAATACCTCATAGAATACTTAGATGTTTGGTAACTAATTTATTGAATATCAATTTAATAATGTAAATAGTATTTTGAATAATGGTATAGCAATTTTTAGTGGTGCCTCAGAGTCACTATTCGAGTGCAAAGGGATAAAGTTCTAACAACTTCCACAAAAAAGCATAAAAAATCCAAATTTTTTTTTCTTTCTTTATTAGAATATCTCTTATGAGATTTATTACAACATAAATTACATTGCAGAGTAGTACAGTGTATACATTTTTAGTAACATTGTGAAAAAAAGCCAAAAATCCAAATTCTAACTATTAGAAGAAAGATGATCTTTCCTCATCAGAAAAATAAACAAAAATTGTAAAAAGGATTTTACAAACCGAAATGCAATAAAAACAAGGGGGGTATGTGTGAATGATGATTGTTTATATTGTATGTGAGAGTTCAGAATGAATGGTACAGATGGAAGAGTGAGCGCTAGAGTGAGTGAGAGTCTGGAATGTGAAGAAGAGAGATTGTTTGAGGTTAGGGTTCAACGTATAGAGGTATATGCACGATGCATTGCGAGCACGTGTGAGAGCTAATAAAATGTTTCATATATAGTTATAAGTGTTATATTGTTAAAGTATATTAGTAAAGCAGTAAGTGTTTCCAATCGTTTATTCGCCACAGTACCTGGAGATACTACGAGGAAATCAAGTAAGATTCGTTTGAAATTAATCGGTTAATTAGTTCTTTAGTTATCTATCATCATGCGGCCTAACAAAACGAGGTTTCTCTGTCGCATCGCAGTAAATCCTTTAAGACTTTGTTGCATCTGCGAATTCCATTGCAAAAATTTGAGGATCACATTCCAGAAATGTAGCACTTTTAATCTACAGAAAAAGAGAATCGATGTACCAAACTCGTTGCACGGGGATTCGCTTAAATAAACAGGATGAAGAGCAAAAAGTATTTCTATACAAACGGCTGTAGGGCAATTTGCCAACCTGGCAATTTGATCTTAAATGGAAAAGAACGAAAATCGAGCTGGCTCCCAGTTCGATTGAAATTAGTATTCTCGGATGGCCGAGGCTCCATCCTGCGTTTACCTTCAACGAAGCGACAAATCGTAGAGAGTTTCGATGGAAACACTGTTATCCCGTCGTCCCGTCGAAGCCAAAATCGGGGCTCTCCCGTGCAATTAACGAACATCCGAAGTGCCAGCCGGCTATTTTCTTATCGGTGCTTCCGATCTCGATCCGTCGGGATCGAGAGGCTGCGATCGAATCCGTACGAACTGATTCTTATCGCGTGTAACTTCGAGCTTCCGACGCGACCAGACGCCATCTCATGCTACAGTGATACGGTGAAAAAGTAGTGCGGAACGTTTCCGTCGTTTACATTCCCCGCCGTGTTATTATCGATTACGGTCGACCTGGGATGGCTTTCGACAAAGTAGCCTAATAACAGTAATTAACTGCTACGATCGGGATACTTTCTTGACCCTATCTGTGGGAAAGTGTATCCAGTCAGATTTTTACGACCGCCCCGCCGTTCGTACGTTCCATTTTTAGCGACCCTAGCTTCTGTTCTCCTTCAAAGACGACGTGCGTTGCGGAATCGCTGTGGACTTATTTAGTTGCCCACTGTTTATTCATTTATTTACGCGGCTGGTGGTTTATTTAGTTTAGAGACATTGTTTGCGAGTAGGATCTTTTTTTATTGTTTTAGAAAGAAACACTGAGAAAATGACTACAGTGCTAATAATTCAACTTGTCTACTTCTGAGTCTCTTAGATGTATATCTTTTTTAATTGAACTCCGTTTATGAAGAACGTTATACAGCTTTCAATCCTGGAAATATATTTTTTAGATATATTTGAGAAAGAAGTAAGAAAATGTATGCAGTGCTATTAATTGAACTTGTCTACTTCTGAGTCTCTTAGTTGTATATGTATTTTAATTGAACTCCATTTATAAAGAACGTTATAGAGCAGGGAGTACCAACGTATTTCCCTGCAAGAACTGCAAGATCCCCACCATCGAACTTTTTCTCACTATTAAGTACAGCCGTAGAATTAGTGAGTGCTGCGCGCGCCGATTGCTATTTCCCACTACTATACATTATAACGATGAGGTCTAAGAGTGGGGGAAGATCCAAAGCGGGGAAGGTGACTCAAATAGCTCCGGAGCTACTGGTTGAAACTGCCTGTTATAGAGCATTCAATCTTGGAAATATATTTTCTGTATATATTTGAAAAAGGAGCGAGGAAACGTATACAGTGCTATTAATTCAACTTGTCTACTTTTGAGTCTCTTAGTTGTATATGCATTTTAATTGAACTCCATTTATAAAGAACGTTATAGAGCAGGGAGTACCAACGTATTTCCCTGCGAGAACTGCAAGATCCCCACCATCGAACTTTTTCCCACTATTAAGTACAGCCGTAGAATTAGTGAGTGCTGCGCGCGCCGATTGCTATTTCCCACTACTATACATTATAACGATGAAGTCTAAGAGTGGGGGAAGATCCAAAGCGGGGAAGGTGACTCAAATAGCTCCGGAGCTACTGGTTGAAACTGCCTGTTATAGAGCATTCACTCTTGGAAATATATTTTCTGTATATATTTGAAAAAGGAGCGAGGAAACGTATACAGTGCTATTAATTCAACTTGTCTACTTCTGAGTCTCTTAAATGTATATCTTTTTCAATTGAACTCCATTTATGAAGAATGTTATAGAGCTTTCAATCTTGGAAATATATTTTCTGAATATATTTGAAAAAGGAGTGAGGAAATGTATACAGTGATACCGCAAATTGTTTTAAAGGTTTGGAAGGATGCACGCCACGTTTAAATAGGAAGTGAACATATGTATATGTATACGGGATGGTGCATGTAATTGTTTGAGGCCATAACTCCGTTATTAATGCATTTACGAAAAAATATCAAAAAGGAAGATAAATGGTTCGAAACAATGGTTCGGGTACTATGGCGAAAAAAATTATTAGTTCTCGAAATATTTTCAAAGGTGGCTTTATTGAAGAAGATGCTCAATCTAACGTTTACAATGTAATGGAGAAGCGTTTGAGCATCTTGAGAACTAATCATTTTTTTCGCCATAGTACCCGAATCATTTTTTATGTAGAAGGAACTAGATCGACTAAAATGAAATCGACTAGACAAAAAAATCTACATTTTTATTGCAAGAAATGATGCGATTGTTAATTGCACATGCACAGTTGCACGTAAAAAAATCTAAGGGCCTACGAATGTAGCACTTTTCGAACCATTTATCTTTCACTTTTGATATTGTTTCGTAAATGCATTAATAACGGAGTTAAGGCCTGAAAAAATTGCGTGGACCACCCTGTATAGATCTGAAATAATACAGATTGTTTTACAGCGTGCCACATTTAAGAAAGAAATGAGAAAATGTATATAAATCTGAGCAAATGCATATTTGAAAAAGAGGTGTCAAAATGAATATAAATCTCAACCAACCCAGATTGTTTAAAAGATTACATATTTGAAAAAGAGGTGAAAGAATGTATATAAATCTGAACCAACCCAGATTGTTTAAAAGAATGCATATTTGAAAAAGAGGTGAGAGAATGTATATAATTCAGAACCAACCCAGATTGTTTAAAAGATTGCATATTTGAAAGAGAGGTGAACGAATCTATATAAATCTGAACCAACCCAGATTGTTTAAATGATTGCATATTTGAAAAAGAGTTAAACAAAATGTATATAAATCTGAACCAACCAAGATTGTTTAAAAGATCTCGTGGCATATTTGAAAATGAGGTGAGAGAATGTACATAAATTTGAGCAAATGTGCAGATTGTTTCAAAAATTTAAAAGATTGTACGGTATATTTAAAAAAGAAGAGGAAAAGTGTACACGGACCTGGGAGATCGGTGATTGTTTTAAAGATCTGAAAGAATGCGAGCCATGGCAGATGCACTTGTCGCACGAGATCCCTGTTAGCTCTCGCAATTAGAAAGTGCGCGCGTACTCGCGCGATAATCGTCCTCGGGAGATAATATCGCGCCAATGTTGCATTTCGCAACCGAGTTTGCGCGACGTATGCGTATCTTCGGCCGCGTCTCATATTGGCGCGAGAGAGCCTAATGGCGAAATTACAATGGGCTCCGAGGAGCGGCGACGATCGATCGATAAGTTGTGGCAACGTCCTCCTCCGTTCGCTGTTATTAGATGCACGTATGCGGACGTATGTCGACGTGTCGCTCAGGTGAAACGAGGCTTCGCGATACCTTGCAATTGAATTGTTCCCTGGTTGAGATTGCCGGCTGGGGGGAGGAGGGGTTGAAACTGTCGGTTCACGCCCACTGGAGGTTCTTGGGCTTCTTGGCGCTGTTAACTAACAGATAAGCAGCATTTTTACTGTCCCGAACATATTGGAAAAAATTACAGACCCGTTCGATCGCATTAGGTACATATAAAATTCACAATTTTATTTGATATGCATTTTTCTGGTCTAGCGCTTTTGAAACAGGTTCAGGAAGCTACCCTACAATTTAATTAAGTTGTAGACATGTTCAACACGCAATTGTATATTTTCTCGGCTTCGAAAAAGAATAGTAAAGTCTCGTTATAGCTTAATCAAGTCGCAGAAACATTCAATCCACAATTATATATTTTCTTTTTGGCTGAATGATCTAGGAAAGGAATAGTAAAGCTCCCTTACTTGTACATCAAGTTGAGACATGTTCAATTCACAATTGTATATTTCACTGACCCAGGAAAATGATAGGGAAGTTTCTTTGAAGCTTAATCAAGTTGTAGCCATGTTCAATTCACAATTTTATATTTCTTTCATGGTTTAATGACCTGGGAAAGGAATAGTAAAGCTCCTTTACTTCTTGATCAAGTTGAGACATATTCAATTCACAATTGCATATTTCAGTGACCTAGGAAAATGATAGGAAAGCTTCTTTGAAGCTTAATCAAGTTGTAGCCATGTTCAATTCACAATTGTATATTTTCCTTCTGGCTCTATGACTTAGGAAAGGAATAGTAAAGCTCACTTACTTCTTAATCAAGTAGGGACATGTTCAATTCACAATAGCATATTTCAATGACCTAAGAAAATGATAGGGAAGCTTCTTTGTAGCTTAACCAAGTTGTAGCCACATTCAATTCACAATTGTATATTTTCTTTCTGGTCCAACGACTCAGGAAAGGAATAGCAAAACTTTCTTATAGATTAATTAGGTTGCAGCCACGTTCAATTCACAATTGCACAATTTTCTGTCTGACCCGAGGATCTTGGAAAAAAATAACAAAGCTTCGTCACAGCTCGATCATATGGTAAATTCTTTCTGGTACAAAGGTCCAGAAAAAATTGTAAAAATAGTAGACACACTAAATTCACAACTGCTTATCTCTTTTCTGGTCTGTCGATCCTAGACAAAATATAGCTTACGTCCTCATTATAGCTTAATCAGGCTGCAGTTGCATTCACTCCATAATTGCATACTATCTTTCTGGTCTGACGACTTAGGAAGAAGATAACAAAGCTTCGTTGCTGCTCGGCCAAGTTGCAATTACTTCAAACACACAGTTCATTCTGCTGTGTGTTAATAAGTGTAACAAGTGTATGAATCACTAATAGCTTTCATACGTGTGTATCTTCCTTGCCCGTAACGATAGTGGAAGCTTTCTTGGAATCAGTTTCTGAAAACAAATCATTGCTTTTAACAAACACATTTCGGGATCTACATACCGTAATGCTTAATCCGCAAAACTGAAAGTAACAAGCAAACTACGAATAATCTTCGCAATAAGTAGAAAACAAATACAGGCCCATTACCTTTCTTAAAAATCAGTTAGTGATTACTAGACTGCGGATTTTTATGCAAAATCGAAATTTTCCTCGTCAGTTTTAAGTTACAGGAGCCAAATACAAATTCCTATTTGTCTTTAATAATTGTGTAAAGCTGAAAATAGTATATTGAAATTTTTAAATTGTTTTATTCTCTTGACTGTTTTAAATTGCACCTACTCTTTTTTACCGCAAATGCATAAAATCCGCTGTCTAGTGATTACTCACGGAAGTCTACGCTGGGCTAACAACTATAGGTACATAAAATCCGCATTCTAATGACACGAGGTCGCAGCGAACACCTTGCTCGAGCCGACTGAAATTGGTCAACGAACCTGTCCGTTGCCTAACGAGCAAGTCCGAGGAACGTCGAATTAGAAAGAAACGCCAGTTTCTTTTTCATCGGAGCGCCTATCTCGCAGCGTTGTAATTCCGCTGTTTGCTCGGTCGAGGACCGATTACAGCACGAGACCGGCTCGGCTCCTCGAAGAAAGCATTAGCGATCGGGTCGCCAATAGGGAAACCATTGCACACTTAGGCTACGGAGCTGCGGGGCCCGAGTGAAAGTCCACGCGTTACGTCAAGCCTCGAAACATACCAAAAAACTTGCACGCGCGTAAAAACCGACGTGTGTAACCGTCCACGTGGGTAATCGTACGGCGATTGCGCAATGGATCGCGTACGCGAACAGGTACACGAGCGAATCGGTCGATCTCGATCGCTTACCGACGATTTTGATCGAAAAATTTACGAATCGACGTCAGATCTCATCCGTTGAAATCTTGTTCAGGTTTCATTAAAATATTCTATATACGAGTACATAAAGGGTGTCTCAAAATGACCTGACATTTTAAATTGCGCGCCATTTTTTGTGGCGAACATAGAGTACTAATCTTTGACAACTGGCATAAGGAAGTATTGAGGTTTTGTCATGGAGAATTACACGATCGAGCAACGTATAGAAATTGCGAAAATTCATTTTTACTCTGTCAACAAGATGGCGCAACCTGCCACACTGCGGGCGAAACAATGCAGTGATGCAGACGAAGTTTCATGGTCGTGTTATCTCGCGCCGCGGCGATGTGAATTGGCCACCAAGGTTGTGCGATTTGACGCCATTGGACTACTTTTTTTGGTAGTTTTCTGAAAGGAAAAGTGTATGCCAATGATCCACAGACCATTCCGGAGGTCAAGGAAGCAATTGGACGCACCATTAATGAAATTAGTCCGCAATTATGCCAAAATGTTATTGAAAATTTCGTCAAAAGAGTGAACCTATGCAAATAGAAGCGAGGCGGCCATTTATTGGATATTGTGTTCCACACACAACCTCCATGTTTGTACCTTATATTAAAATAAAAACATTCGTATTTTTCAAATAAATAATACGTTTTATTAATAAATTAAAATCTCAGGTCATTTTGAGACACCCTTTATTTTATCACACTAAACCTACCAATGCCGGTCAAATGGCCGCTTTCAGTTCGTTTATTTTACAATTATTGAAGTTATGAAGATGCTTCCACTGGAAATGATTATGCACACTTTTTTATTCAAGTATACGTTATAATGAAAATGGCACAAAATCTAAATGAATCCAATTGTGCCATTTTTATAATGGTCGGCAGTTTAGTGTTAATAATTATTGTCCACTTTTAACATTACTCCGAAAATGGCTCTACAATTTCATACGAAAAATGTTCAATTTGCATTGTACACAAAAGATTCATCAACGATAAAGCATCAGATCCAAGTAAGAGCTGCATCGTCGTGCGCCGAATTCAAGAGTCAAAAGGATCGACGAGCGTCGCGGCAAAAACGCATAAGGCCAGAACTCGAATGCTTGTATCGGATTGCAACGAAGACATTCGATCGCGAAAGCTGAGGCCAGACGACAGTCAAATTCTTCTTGGGCAGCTCGAGAGAAGAACGACGAGAAAGGGAGAGAGATCGAGGAAGAGGACCGAAAAGAGAAAGAGGGGCGTCGCTTTCTCCGGGGCTAGACGCGACGCGACGCTTATATCCCACGCGCGGGCGCTTTATTATCCTTCATTATCGGGGCACAAATTATAATCTGCAAACAGCGTTTGGCGTTTATGGTGGCAGCACCTATGCCAGCCGAACCGGTACCCTTTATTCCCGGCGTATATCGTCGAAGCCGTCGTCGCGGGCCGAACAATGCGCTCGTCCCACGCCAAAAGTTTTCGCACAGCTCCGCACCGATCCGCTCGCGGACTCTCGCGTGCAACACGTGTACGGGGCAGAACGCACGCGGAATCTAATTTATTGGCGTGGCGACGCGCGAGAACCGATCCGTCCCGATCCGCCTAGACAATCGACGGGAAATTAAAGTGGCCGCGTGGGCGTAATTGCCGCGACACGAGACCGAAGAGTCGCCCATGGGATTCCTTCGATTCGTCTGTCCCGCCTATATGGCGGACACCGAACAGCTGGATCATGCTAAAGTTCGCGAAATTGGTCGCTATCTCCGTCCATGCGAAGATGGACTCTCTAGAACCTTTTTACGTTTTCCATTTTCACAATCTTGTGAGCACATGGCCTAGTATATTACCACATTTCTATATTGCCATGTTAATTACGTGTTCAATCGAGTAGCATTAAAAGTGCATAGTAAAAAGAATCATAGCGGAATAGGCTAACATTTATTTGTCAATCGAATGGCGAAAACTGGACGGTGTAAACCGGATGTGCAAACGCTCTTAGAGTGCATTTATTTTGACACTGCGATAAAAACAAGAAGAGGGAACGTTTCGATGAGAAAAACGATGTTGAAAGCTGTGAAAAATCTCGCAGTTATAATATAATTTCATTACTGAAGGTTTCGTAAAGATGAATGAGCCTGAAGAAGAATTACTTTTATCCTGAATATCAACAATAATGGTATATCAGAAATTCTGTCCTCACTCTGCTCGTTTATCGCATTACCAATGTATACACATGACAGATTAAAAATTAATTTGGAGAAACTAGAGCCAAATAGAAATTTTTCGAACAAAAAGAACTTGTTAGAACACGAGACTTTCTTAAAAGAAGTTTATGTGAAGATTGGTTTGTTTGGAACACAGCATTAGGGGTGAAGGATCCTTTCAAGGTCCACATCTTATTAGATTGCGGATGTTTATGCGGATTTCCATTGATACGATTTATTCAGGAGAAACAACGGCGTAGTTCCTCCACCATAAATTTGATAAGGCTAACAGTAAAGGGAGTTTTGTTTAATATTTATTAAGAATTTCATTTTATTGCGGTTCGTGCGTCGGCGAACGTTCTTAGGTGCATGAACATCCGCGGTTCGCTAATTACTCTTCCTTCTTAACTCCTGGATTCTCTTATGTGGAAGGGAAACGGTGGAGAATACTCATCAAGCTGAATTGCATATTCTTGCCATTGTTTAATAATTGAATGAAGAGCGAAGATTGTATGAAAGTTACAATGTGGGAGATAGTATCTTCTAAATTGCTCTTAAAGAAAATGATTTAGCGTATTGGCGAGTTGTGGGACATTGAAAGATAGGAGACAGAAAGATTGACAAGAGAAGACTGTGTCTCTCGTTTTCTGTAGAGTGGGCGTGGTTTATCATGACTAGGCGTGGCTACGTTGCTCTTTCGACAGAACTAGGTGAGACCTCTAGAATAATTTGTACTTCTGATATAAAGAACTAAAGGGGCAATAAAGATCAGCAAGTTCGTAGAACATGCGGGGCAGCATTTGTATTGGGAGCGCCTCGAATTGCCCTCGAGGGCAATAACATAAGGCAAATGTCATGGGAGAGGGAAATAGAACTCCGATGATAGAAGATTGTAGAAGAGATACCTACTTTATAATCGTCTCTTTGTTTACAGTGGGCGTGGCTTGTCCTGACTAGGCGTGGCTTCGTTGCTCTTTAGATAGCGCTAGGCGAGTGGCCTATAGAATAATTTGACTCCTGATATAAAAGATTGAAAGGAACATCAAGATTAGCAAGTTTGTAGAACAAGAAGGGCAGTATTTCCACTGGGAGCGTCTTGAATTGCCCTTGAGGGCGATAATAAAAGGCAAATGACATGAAAAAAGCAAATAGAAAATTGTTATTACAAGATTATGGAAGACATATTTAATTTTCTGTCTCCCTGTGTGGAGTAGGTGTGGTTTGTCCTGAGGAGGCGTGGCTTCGTAGCTCCCGACGTTAATAGAACTAGAAGAATGCTCCGCAGAGCAATCTGCGTGTTATATACTCATAAAGCTGAAGTCAGGTTTAATTAAAATTTTAGTTGGACGCAGGCAACAGACCGAGGAATCTAATGTCCAAACAGGAATCCCTCGAGCCTCGGGACGAACCACATCCTCTTACTTCTACGACCGGAGACATCGCAAGTCTCAGGTTTCGGAGTTTCGGGGCTAAAGCGGCCGGTCTTGTTCGGGGATTCTGCGGTTTCCGCGACACGGAAATCGATACACCGCGTCCAAAAGGAAGAAATCCCTGCGATGCGTGGCCTGCGACTGGGAAGCATTAGAGCACTGGCGATTGGGTTTCTCGAGGAGCTGAGAAATTTGTGGAAACGATCGAATTCACATCCGGCCAAATTTAACGATCTTCGCCCACTAGCATCCCATAAGAGTTCTCCAAATAAATCTATCCAAAAAAATTACAGACTACAAATGTATGCATTAAATCATCGATCATTAATCGTACAAATTACACCGTTGTAAAAGCATCAATTATATTCATCTAACTCCGAGAGGAAGAATATTATCGCGTCTAATTGCGTAAAACTGCTAAAAGATCCGCTGAACGATCTTCTGCTGTTCCAATCTGTTTAAAACGAATTTCCATATTCAATTAACTGTATTTACAAGAGCTAGTGTAGTTTTATTAGTCATTCTTGTTGAAGAAAATGAGAAGTGATCTAATAGATTGCAGTTGGCTATTCTTATTCAGTTAGTTGTTTAGTCGTTTCCTAAAACTGACATGTAATAGAAGAAGTAGTCTCGATGTTAAAATAAATGTTTAAAAAAGTGTGGTAATGTTCTATCGTTGATACAATTTCATTGGTTGCTACGGTACAAGATAACCAAAATATAATATAAATTTCCAAGAGCTAGTGTAGTTTTATTGATCATTCTTGCTGAAGAAAATGAGAAGTGATCTAATAGATTGCAGCTAGTTATTCTTATTCAGTTAGTTGTTCAATCGTTTCCTAAAACTGACATGTAATATAAGAAGTAGTCTCGATGTTAAAATAAATGTTTAAAAAAGTGTGGTAATGTTCTACCGTTGATACAATATTTTTGCCTATCTGTAAAATGATTCTGCACCATGCTAACGCTCTAATGGTTTTCTTGAACGTTTCACCATAACACCTTACAATTTTTCTACTTTCTCGTTATCCTCTAGCTTACCGGAATTTTGTTCGAAAACGAGCTTGTCTGAAAATACTCTGTCGAAAAGAGCTCTTGTGCAAATGTCCCAAGTAATAATGAGAATAACGCCAGGATAAGGAGATCCGGGCGCGGGAGCAGGCGGTGTTTAATGAATACAGGAGTCGAGGCGTAAGATCCTGCGCCCGGAACAATCAAACTTCCATTCCCTCGAGGAGTGGGCTGACACAAAGCTCGGCGACGGGAATTGTTCGCCGGCAAGTTTCCAGCCGCCGTGTTTCAATGGGACAGCGAACGGTTCTTGCCATTGGCACCCTCGTCCCATGAAAATCGAGGACGAAATTAAGATGTAAAGATACGGAACCGCTGGCCACGAGGCGGCCGCTCGATATCGATACAATCGGGTCAGTGCCGGATCAAGACCTTTTAAGGCCCTTTCATACAGTGCAATATAGGAGGGGCCCGTACGATTTCTTAGGCCTTTCCGACAGTGTCACCAGATCGCTGAAATCGAGGGGAATATAATTTACCACCTCTCTGATGACCAGAGTAATATGTAACACGTTGCATATTAACAGACCGTGGATCTTCGTGCACTTACAGCATGCGCAAATTCCTAGAATACAAGAAGTGTGTAGGAATAAAAATCGACAATGCGAAATAATTCCTTTATTTTAATTTTCATAAAGTTGCGCATGCAAATTGGAATTTGCATAAAGAGTCGCAGTTTAACCCCTTCGCTTGCAATATCGTGTGAGAGACGTGATGAAGATTCTGAACAGAGTTTAATAAAGATGTATGTTATTAATTTTCTGTAAAGCGAAAGATAATTCTATTTTGTTGTTGTTAATGTACAGCCATTGTAGAACATATAGACATGCAATAGATATACATTTTCACCTTTTCTAAAAAATTAGGAACTACAAAGAAATTCTAATCACTAAAACCGTAAAATGAATCGTAAGGCAAGGGGTTAATTATTAATGAATTGAATAGAGGAACACGAAACAGTGAGAGCATTAAAAGAATTTAGAATTGTTGTCACACTATTTTCATCCTATTGGACTTATTACGAAAAAAATCAATTTTGCTCCAGTTCGTTACAATCGAGGTACAGAATTTTTATTATGCATACTTACCAAACCGCAGTCCAATTATTACTACAGTAAGTCCGCGATCTAAGTCAAACCGAACATTGCGATCTATGTCCCTTCGTCTACTCCTTCTCGAGCTGTCTCGGTCGCCGAGCAGTGTAAACATGCCGCGTAATTTGATCCTGGGTGGGTTATATCGGTGTGAATCACTACTAATCCAATTACAAAACTTATTTATTTTTCATTATTTTTTTATGGAACTTTCACCAACTTATTTCTGGCATTTTTCTGATTAAAATGACACTAAAGACTAAATAATTTCAATTGTATTTAGTGGTTTAATTGGCGATATGTACAGTGACTTTCGGACGTAGACGCGGATAGCGTCCCGTGTTTACATGCTGTTCTTTTCTACGTTCGGCGCGGTCGACGCGGCCACAAAAAGATAGTTTCCCGTCTCGATCTAAGTCCCGGCAGAGAACCGAAAACGGACTTAGATCGCGGACTTACTGTATGGAAAAGATATAAAATTTCTATGGTGCCCACTCTTCTCCTGATGCGCCAAGCACGCGCTTACTTTTCTTATTTATTAATCCAGCACTGAATCGGGTATACTGTTTGCCAGTGAGTGGGTCGAACGATTTCTTGATCGATGGAGCGAATTAATCACGCAGTCCTCTCTCGGCTGGACGAGCCAAATCGCTCGCGGAAGCCCGAGGAATTCGAAGTCAAGTGCGATTATTGTGATCGGGAGACATTGTTCGCCGGAAAATCTCAACCGCGCCGCAATTAAGACGGAGAACACCTTCGGAAATCAATATTCTGGTCCGAGGCGTTGCCGTTCGAGTATTGTATGCTAAGTATCGTACGCGATCCATATTGCGTCCGGTACCGGCTATTTTTATAATTAGTCCCCTCGAGCCCTCGCTACGTGCTCGAGTAATAATCGGAGCGTAAGCCAGCCAGGAAGCGATCGCTCGATCCGATTTAGCGAGATCTATGTGCTTTTTATTTTAATGGGACGTTTCTGGAAGGAATTCTAAGGTAACGCGAGGGACACTGGAATTTTACCTTGGGGATTGATTAATTAGCGAGGGAATGACAATCTAGACCTGAAGAAAAATACATTCGAATCCGAATAACATCCTTGTTCGATAGAGAATGTTCCATTTTATCTTAACACTTAGCCGACCGCACGCGCCACAGAGACCTGTACAGTTTCCACCGCGCTCGGGAAAGCCAAACTGCGCTGTTCACCGCGCATTTTTCTGAAGTAGCACGGACTGAAATTCGCTATTTGAAATCAAAAACGTCCGAAAATTATTTATGTGATCAATTATATCTTACGGTAACATATTCGTTCAACGATTTCACATATTGCTTATACAAAATTCGAAATTAAAAGTTTATAATAACGGGTGTGGTGTTAAATAATTAACTAGTAAAATAATTTTATGGCTGGTAGAGGCACCTTCGGAAATCCCGAACATAAAGAGCCGTAATAATGGGCAATAAAAGACTTCAAAAATTGGTGCATTTTATTATATGTTGTACTCTATAGAAATAAGAAGCTCTATGAGAAAGAAGCGTTCCTCAGGTTAAAATGGGAGATCTACCCGATCGGTCCGCCACCGACTAGCTTGGAAATGGGTAAATCTACCTGATCGGTCGGCTAAGTGTTAACATTCAATTAATCTTTGTTCTATGCCGTTCTAAGTGTATGCTTATGAATTCAAGTAGGAGAATTAGAATTAAGTAGAACATCGATTTTATCTGGTCTAAATTACATCAAATCAGCTCTGTAATAAGTCAGTATTTGCGTCAATAGTATCACAAATTTGCGAGAACAATATTAGAAAATAATAAATGTTATGATCCCTTACTAAGATCTATTTTTGTCCTACCTATAAAATAAAATCTGCAAAAATATCGACGAAGTAAAGGGACCATTCTGCGCAGGCTGAAACGTATAAAAATGAAATCTACTAAATGCGATGTTTATTTTCGCTATTGCAACACGCACGAAAATAAAATCTGCGAGTTGTGCACGCCAATTTTCGTCGGGCGAGGTTCGAAGCAATCGCATCCGCTATTAAGGCGTAAAATTACAGCGCCTTTGAAAATAAAATAGAAAATTGAATTGGCTACTTATACCGGCGACTGCAGAGAAAGTGGCAAGCATCTGATAATAAAGCGTCGATAAGTTGCAAACGTCGGTCCTCGAAGCGTTTTCAATTATTCGGATCGCGTCCGATGGCCGCGAACGGACGACGTGATCCGTGATTTGCAATAGAGTTTGCACGGTGCACGACGGCGGCTCGGGGATCGCGATTACAAGCGCGTTTCGAGAACGCGCGTTCCTCGGCGCGAGTTAAACGAGCGGACGATCGGAATTAAACGCACCTGATCGACGCCGGTTTAATTATTGGCCGCGATAACCGACGTGCCGATTCCTATCGCCGCACCGGAAATTAATATTAATCGGAAGATGTTGCCGCGATTACGCTAAACGCGATGCCTAATGGAATTGGTCGGCACGCCGCGCCGCGCGGTTACGCGGATCCGCGATTCTTATCGGCGGATCGTGTTTTAAGCACTTTGTAAACGATAGCGTCGAATTAAGCGCTTCCTGCGATCGCGCCACGGGAATCGCCGCATCTGTCGTTCGATAAACCTATCGACGCTTCGAATAGCTCGTCAATTAATCTCGAGAGACCGCGATACCGCCGAGCAACGTGTCAATGTGTGTTACAAAGTTTCTCGATTGGCCACGCTGTACGCAAAAATCGCAATTGCTAGGAAACTCCGCGATAAGTTTTTCTCGGTTTTCGAGATACAGTTTAATAGTTTGCTTATCGGAGCCTGTTTGAAAAGCTTTTTGAGTCGGGATCCGTTTAAGAATCGATTAATTTGCAACCAGATCCTTGAATTGCGCTGTCAGATGTGCTAGAGGTGAATAAACCATTTAGTTTTGTTAGAAGCTTCGTTTTTACTCCAGTTTAACCCTTTGCGGACGACGACTTTTTCGGCCGGGTGAGGTAGCAGGATGAGGCAATTTTTGCGAATGTGTTGAGTGACTTACATGATGCAATAAAATGATCTTATATATAAATTATTTAAAACTACATCTTTAAAATTATATCTTTAAAAGAATTATGATCTGTAGTTTCGCTTTGTGTGATACTTTATAAAGCATTGACCAAGATACATTCTTGGCTTATCTGGACATGTATCACAATAATACGTCGTCTCATGTCTTTCACCTGGTTTGTTACGGGTAGAACAAACTTTGCAATCCTTTTTTGTTCCAATAAGAATTACATGAAGTTTTCCGTTCAGACGAACTTCGTCAGGGTTGGAGGTCGATCTTGAAGCTCGATCTCGTGGTTGTCGAAAATCTCCTCTCAATTTGTTTACCAAATTTTTTCGAAACTGTAAATGTGTAAGTGGCTGTTCGTTTCTTTGCCTTTTTACTTGTTTGTACAGAATGTACGAATTAATTATACAAATTTCCTATCCCTAAAAGAACAGTTTGCGCCACCACTTCAGGGACTTCCTCATAAAGCAGTACGTCGAATAATACTGATCTGCCAGATTAACGCCACCCATGAATTTGGTGTAATTTATGATAGCATATTGATGAAACTGATTTCGGCGCAAAATTTCGATCTTATTGAAAGTCAGCAAATTTGCAATTTTATTATTATCCCGACGTTTCGATCCGTGTGCGGATCATTCTCAAGAGATTTTATGCGTTTGCTGTGCACTAGTTACAATAAAAGAAAAACAATATTTTTATGAATACGAGTTACAATGGAACGTGGTTGAAACCATCGTGGCAGTTTTTGGCAGCACTTCCAACACTTCGATATCGACGGTCGACGCGACTACGTGTAGTACAATTAGTGGGAATATATGACTTTTTCCTTTCTGAGCGCCCACACATTTATTTCACACATATTTCGTTCTATTATCTTACAAAAGCTTGTTCCACCTTTACGTTATAGCTTAATTAGCTTCGTTGTCTTCTGTCATAAACTCATTTTCTATTGAATCTCATTAATTACAATCGTGATAAGAACTTTATTTACATCGTAATCTATCCACTATCTTCTATCAGTCTATTAAATTTATCGTAACCCAGCCATGACCCAGTCGTAACCTATTACATGCGAATGAGGAATATCAAACATGTCAGCATGAGTATGAATTTCGCTGGCACAGATTAATTATCCCAACTTTGTTCAGCAATGATGATAATATCTTGTGCTCACGAACTCGCGTAAAAATCTGTTCAGTCAGTCATTTGCAAACTACAAATAATTAAGAAGGCAGCACACGATAAATACATACAGATCTTTTATTATTTAATTAATTCAATTAGTTGTTCGCAATTTGAACGGATTAAATATATGATCTCGAAGTGGCAAATACAGCGACATCGTGCTCAAACAACTAAGACGGTATCGCCGCAAAATTAAAAGATGAAACAATCCTCTTAAAGTCACTGGAAAACCATCAGCTTCGGCGAAGGATTAGTTGAAAATACATTTACCACGGTGCATTTTAAACCTATAAAATTGAAATTAAAAGGTGCAACGAACTTTTAACGCCAGGCATAAAATCATCAGCTTCCGCGGAGGATAGTAATCGTTGTGTACGTGGAAGCGTATTTACCAGGGTTTATTTCAACAACGACCGCACAAATGGCGAAAATGGCCGCCGCAAATTTTTAAGTTTGCAGCGTTAGGTCTGCCAAAATCTCAAGCTCTCAGCGCTAGAATGATCAAAATCTCAAGTTCTCATCGCTAGGGCTTCCAAAATATTAAGATGGCGTCGCTAGGGCTTTCAAAATCTCAAGTTCTCATCGCTAGGGCTTCCAAAATGTTACGATGGCAGCGCTAGGAATACCAAAATATTAGATTGAGAGGGCTAGGACTGTTAAAATCTCAAGTTCTCAGCGCTAGAAATGTCAAAATCTCAAGTTCTCATCGCTAGGGCTTCCAAAATATTAAGATGGCAGCGCTAGAAATGTAAAAATTTCAGGTTCTCGTCGCTAGGGCTTCCAGAATATTAAGATCGCAGCGCTGGAGCTTGCAAAATCTCAAGTTATTAGTACTACGACTACCAAAATATTAAGTTTTAGGCTGAGGGGGTAAGAACTTTCAAAATCTCAAGCTCTCAGCGCAAGGACTACCAAAATATTAGGTTTTAGGTTGAGAGGACCAGGACTGTTGAAATCTCGAGTTTTCAGCGCTAGTCTTTTCAAAATCTCAACTTCTCAGTGGTAGAGCTACCGAAATCTCAAATTCTCGACATTAGGGCTATAAGAATCTTAACCTGGTCATTCTAAAGAGTCAGCAGACATTCCAAGGGAAGAAAGTACTCGCTCTTTATTGAATGAACATCGTTTCGCTCGAATCGCAGTAACATTACTTCGCCGAAGCCCTTCTAAAATTAGAGACAGCTAGACTCTGCTAGACTACAGGAGTAGCGGTGTCGATATCGGTCGACGCATAGGAAGACCTATCGTTCGCCAAATCTCTGTCAGCGATGAATGGAACGACCACGTTCGCAACCTACGAGCCTGGCAGACCTGTCGTTCCTCTGCACGTGCCATTGTGCCGTGAACAAAATACACCACGTAGACAAGTCTATCCCGCCCCGTGGCCATTTTCTATGCGACCACGAGTTTCGAGAGACCGTGCGTGTCCCACAGTCGGCGTGGGTCGGCCATTGTTCTTTCCTCGGACACCGTTTCCCAGAGAAACGCGCCCCGCGAGACTGCGAAATCTCATTTGCGAAATGCGATTTGCCGCGCGCAATAATGCCACCCGGCCGATAATCGACGAGAACCTCTTTCCACGGTCCTTTACCTCTTGGGTTCGACGAATCCTCCGATGTTTCCATCTGCCACGCCATCATTTTGCAAAATCTGTTACGCTTAAGGGTGTAGTTCACGTTGCGTGCGTTAGATTCATAGCAATATTGTGTAATCTTTTTTTCTAAAAGAATAAAATTAAATTTCGAGTATGATCTTTGTTGTACAAGTTTTGAGGAATAATTGTGTATTTTTCTTTTTCTTTCTTTACAAAATGGCTTGAGTGGGGTCTTCTTAATGCACCACCAATTCGAACGACCCTGTTCGCGGTTAAGTAGATTACGATTTCACGGTTTGAGATAAAGAAGAAAATCAAATTCTGCCTCAAAGAGGTGCCGCGGACATAAAAGTAACGATGCAATAAAAATTTCAAGTTCGGCTATTCTTGTCTTACCTTCTCAAACGTAGTACTGGTGGATAGTTGAGTTTTATTCTGATTAAAACGAGTACAAACACGTAAGATTTGTATAACATACTCCATAAAATCTAATGGCTGTAAAAATGGAGTGCGTAGAAATTGTCAAAGAGTGATTGACTATACTTGTATCTCTGCTTCGCTCTCAACTTCTAAAAATGGTCATTCACTGAGAAACCAATCATTGTGGCGAACCACAAAAATGGGTCATTTTAGCTAGAATTCTTACAATGGAAAAATTATCGACTTCGATATCAAGGCAATCGAAGCGCGTGAATCGCCACGGAAAGGTTAATAGAAACGTTCGTCTCGTGAATGAAGGTTTTTCCCGCGCTTATCAAATGTCAGCAAGTGTCAGCGTCGGACTATCAAACGACATTTAGCGTGTTCGCGTGGCTGAATATAAGTAGACAGTCAGTGTTCGTTCTCGGAGCATCGAGATTCAGCGCGATCTTCCGAAGCTTAAACGACACACAGCAGAAAAGAAAAGAAACCGTTACGGAAACGCGTGAACGGAGGCAACGATATCGAGTTTCTGTTCTAATGACAGTCTCTTTAATTACGTTTCACCCGCGGCTAATTACATCCGCGATGGTGCGAGTCGAGATTACGTAAAGGCCGATTCCCAGCCAGCCCCCTTTTCGTATTTCCTGCTGGGGAATCGTCGAACTGAACTTCGAATGTGTAGCTACGAGTTCCTCAACTTCCCTCGCAGTTCTACTAAACGATAATTACTGATTACACCCAAGGCTTATCTTGATAGTTTCAGTTTAACCTCTTTTCAATTAGCGGAGGCATTAAATTGGCCATTTATCAAGCTTCCCCCTTTTTCCTTTCTGTTTGGCAATTCGTGACTTTATTTATAAGCATGTATCTTCCGAACTGTTAGGTTGAACACATGAAATGGCGATCGAACGTTTTTATACTAAATGATACATTTTATATAGTGTGTACTTTAACTGGTGGTACAAGCGAGCAAGGAGCGATACTACATGAGAAAATAAGTCGAAAACATGGAATATAATTTTTTTCATTTGATGCCTCATTTTCGAAGAAATCGAGTTTGAAAATGCACCGAATACGCGTGCTGTTAAATCGAGGGGAATACAGTTTACCACCTCTCCTGATGACCAGAGTAATATGTGACACGTTACGTGGAACGTCACGTGACCAGTCTACGGTCTTAGTGGGGGACGTTGAAGTGTGCTCAGGTAGTGGAATGGGAAAAGGAGGAGAGGAAAAAAACAACCATTTCTAGTTGTTTCTGGCATCACTGACTAAAGCACACGAACTCGACGGATCTTCAAACTCGATTTTCTCGGAAACGAGACGTCAAATGAAGAAAAATCTATTCTTGTACCACCAGTTACCAGGGTCTTCTGTATATTCAAATATAGCTACGTTAAGGAGCTTCATTTTATAAAATTTAATTCAATGCCATGGAGTTCATGATGGCTAATGTGTTCTATGTTGTGTTGACTATTAAGTTAGAACAAGAAGGCACAACGTAAAATTGTGCGCAGTGTCCAGTGATATTTAGTAAAGTAAACGATTGTATGTATTTAAATTCAATTTAAATGATGAAAAAAATTGTTTCTGGAGGGCCTGCATAGGCCGTTAAACATTCCAGTGTATGCTCATAAGTGTATGAGTTATATTGTTATATTGTCTTAATGTCCTTCTTGTTAGTATACATTTTAAAATTTAATTTTCTCCTTTTTGTGACTATAATAACGTAGACAACCAATTCTCTTTTACAATGTGGTAATAACATTTTGAATTTTTCTTTTGAATTGCTGTTGCTTTATCTTCAAACATTTTAAGTTCTTCATTCGTACGTTATTATCACTATCGAAGAAATAAAAAATCGCTAGAATTTTAATCGCTAGAGGTTTAATTCTACATTTATTGTAAGTATATATCATATACACTAAGTCAGGGATGGGAATTTTTGTCTCAATTGAGACAAAACCATCCCCACCATAGCGCCTACTGTCCCCCACCAGCATCCGCCGTTACTATGGAGGAAGGAAGTGCTTCGCCCGTCTCGAACAGTGCGCAGGCCTCGCGCATGAAAGAGAGGTTGGTGGAAGAAGCAGGCGTTTGAGGGGCCCCTACCGTGCCCATCACGGCACTAAATACAAAATATTGCTTACAGAAAAATGCTAATTGAAATAGACTCGAAGGAAGAGGGTGATATTCGCATTTATTAAGTTGCTGGCCGATCTGACTCACTATAGCCAGGCGAGAGGGGTTAATCGAGCGGATGTAGCAAAAGAAAACCGAGCTCGAAATCGCGATTCATAATCCTCGGTGACAGATGGTAGGTAAGGGATCGTGCACAGCGAATCCTCATTAATATTAATTACTGTTTTCCGCAGAGACGATGGTAGGGACGGAGAAAGGTATAATAGGAGCACGTTACTCGCGTGCGCTGCGTGCGATATTTACATTGTAACGGGGAGCTGGCGTGTCGATGACCCCGCATCTTCGGTTATACATTCCAGCTCGTCGAACTGCTAATGCGATACTCCTAATTAGTATAACGAGGCGAGAGCACGCGTGCGCGAGAGAGCGAGCGAGCGAACGAGCGCCCCGTTCTCTCTATTCTTCTGATTTATTACCGTAATTATGTTTCCAACTATGACGTGGCTTTTGTGTCTGGTTACCTCTTTGGGTTATATTGAGACGTTCGTGTTCCCGCACAGAAATAGAATTCAGTGGAACTGGTCTTGGGAAATGTTCGATTCGGAGTAGGTCAAATCTCCGCGGGCTTCGATCTCCTACATCGCTTCGGATGGATATCGATTCGAAACTATCTCGACGAGTCTACTACATTTGTTTTGTTACACCGACGAAAACATATCGAGCTTGTTTCAAAGCAATATGTACTTATTCTAATTATTCGCAACAGTTTACCCACGCTGGCTCCGAAATAGTATTTGAACACATTTCTGGTTTTGGAGAATAGGTGATGTTTAAATTGTTATAATTTTATAGAAAAAGACTGTACGGAAATAAGCTCGTTTTAAAGCTTGAAGTATATACCTTCAAAATACATCGTTCATTTTCTTCTAAGATGCCTGTGAATGATATTGCTTGTACGGAACTGAAAATGTGTTCTGTACTCTCTGTGCGTTGGGGCTGTCAAAATCTCAATTTCCTAGCGCTAGGGCTATCTCAATTTCCCAGCGCTAGGGCTGTCACAATTTCATGCTCCCAGTCCCAGAATTTTCAAAATCTCAGCGCTTTACTTAAAAGGAAGCTTAGAAATCTTCTCTTACATTTTAACTGACATGAAGCTATTAGATGACGTTATTTTGAGTGACTTGTTGATTCACAATTATAATTGCTGTTGCTGTTGAAGGATCCATTAAAAAGTGTAAATGATCGTTGACTTTCAAAAAATATTAAGTAATCGCCGGTAGGTAGTGTGTTAAGTTCCCAGCTCTAGAACTTTCAAAATCTTAGTCCTTTACCTACCGGAAGTCTATTAATAGAACTCGCAATATTTATGTCGTGCCAAGAGGAAACTTAAAATTTACTATTACATTTTAACTGAAATGAAGTTATTAGATCACGTTATTTTGGGTGACTTGTTGGTTCACAATTATAATTGCTGTTGCTGTTGAAGGATCCATTAAAAAGTGTAAATGATCGTTGACTTTCAAAAATTATTAAGTAATCGCCGCGCCGGTAGGTAGTGTGTGAAGTAAGTTCCCAGTTCTAGAACTTTCATAATCTTAGTCCTTTACCTACCGGAAGCCTATTAATAGGACTCTCAATATTTCTGATACGCCAAGAGGAAACTTAAAATTTACTATTACATTTTAACAGAAGTTAAATGAAGTTATTAGATCACGTTATTTTGGGCGACTTATTGGTTCACAATCATAATTGCTGTTGCTGTTGCTCTTAAAGGATCCGTTAAAAAGTGTTCAACTATGGATCACAGATTTTCAAAAATTATGAAGTAATCGCCGGTAGGTAGTGTGTTAAGTTCCCAGCTCTAGAACTTTCAAAATCCCAACATTCCAGACCTCAGAGTCTCAGAAGCCCGAAGTTAGGATACTAAGCGCGAAATCAAGGCAGCAATAACGCGGCATCCGCCGTCAGAAGTTTCAGAATCGAGCGGCTGTGTTCGCAGACAAGATTTTGCTATGCCGAGCGACGGCCTCTTCTCGCTCGACTCGAACGATTTCTATTACGTGCAGGCGCTGCGATCATTACCCCCACGGCACAGTAATGTTCGGTAATCAGGTGTATTTTAACGAGTAGCCGCAGCGGTTCGCGGCTTATACTAGATGCCTTCTAACACACTCGCCGGGGCAACGTTGCGCAGGTGTACAACACGTAGCGGCCGTTGAAATGCCATTTCTGAACAACACACGACGGCGATCGTTGCACCCGTCCCGAGTGAGAGAACTTCCTTCGACAACGAAGAAACTCGGCCTTTTTCTAACCACGCACTCTCTAATGTCTTATTTATGAGCTGATCCCAGCCGATCGGTTACTGTTTAGGGTTTTTCCTCCCCAGAGTGTTTCTTCACGAGAACGGAATCCGTGCTGCCAAGAATGTCGCATAGTTGCGTGCACGGATTCCTACGCTCCTAATCTCAACTAGTACCACTCGGCGAATCTCATTTAAAAGGCTCGGCCTTTTTACCAATTACAGCCGATCGAAAAACTATTGGCACACTCTGCTTTGTAACACGAGCTACCGAGGTGGCAGCGCATAATTGCGTTACTGGATGACTCGCTCGATCAATTTGCTGAAGTGAGTCAACCGACGAAAACACTGTGACGTTGGCTACGATTAGACAGATCGATTCCTGAATTGTAATCCTGGGTTCTAGTCCCGGTTGGAGAAAACAAAAACTTAGACTTCTAGAAATTTTGGACCTCGTTATCTAAAAAATCCATAAATTTTGTACTCTGAATTCGAGACTGAGAATTTTTCAACCTGCCATGCTTAGTGTACCAAAATTCGAGAACTCTGCGTACTGAAAACTCTGAAAATTGCAACCCCGAGAGTTTTCGACTCCAGAAAACCTTATCGGTTATGGGCAGCGTGCAAAATTGCAGTTCATCTTCATCACAAATGCAGCATGCAGCTTCAAGAAGCCCTCCCCGACTCACTTACTCGCATTTTCTACGAAAAACTGGCCGACAAAAACAGACTGATCTGGAGGAATGAGAAAGCGCGTTCCAAAGAACCCGGCAGTGTCGCGATAGTGACCCTGATCGAGACGCGACAAGATTTGAAACTTTAATTGAGACATTCTTTCGCATTATTCATCGATTTCTTTCCTGCGAGGCGGCGCGACGCGTCGTCTTTCTACTAATTAGAGAACGGAGATGGTCGTGCATACGTGTGGAACAGACACGGTGTTTCGCTATCGATTCTTTCAATATCGTTCCCCATCACCGAAAGATAAATGACTTCCTCGTGATCAGGTGAAAGTGATCTCGGGTCTCAAGTTAATTTGCCTTTATATCGTTTTCATACTATCCGCAACGTATAGCGCGGGTCAACAATTAGGAAACACCAGATCAATCTCCTTCAGGTTCTCCATGGTGATCCATTGACTCATCTGCGATCTCAAGAGGCGTTCTGTGTTGTCCCTCTCGCAGTTGACATTTCTTTTGGTTGCAGCACGTTCACCGTGAGATTCGCCTTGGATTCCTCGAACGCGACGATATCGCCGGATTCTTCAATGTTTTGTTTAAGTCGCCGCACGGTTTATGGTTCCCGGTATGTCCTGAAACGCGAACATTCGCTAGTCCCTCCTCTTCGAGGAATCCATGGTCCCAGCACCCTCTGTCAACAGACTTTTACTACTTCCTCGTAAAACAAAACTAGCCGATTCGGACAACCAGCCTTTGCGAGTTCCAATAGGGTGTCTATAACACTCGGAGTTTGGCAAACAGCGTGAAAAGAACGTTTAAAATTGAAGTTTCGCGGGATATTAACTCTGTCTGATGTTGCACTATATTTAGCTTGGAGACTTATGCGAGAGCCTCGGCAAATAGCCGGAATATTTAAGAGGATATCACTTTAGTAGGCTTGCTAACATGGTATCAGGACACTCGAACATATTTGGGATTTTGTGCTGTTGAAATAGTCTGTGAATTTGATGGTTGACTTGCAATATATTGGGCTGAACTGTACTTTAGAGGATCAAAAATTTTCAAGTTTTCTGTATGTGATGTTACACATTTTGACGAGAAAATGATAGACATGTAAGTTTTAGTACACGAAATTCAAGTTTTGGTTACCGGAGTTCACTGGTTGAAAAGTTCAACACGTGTAAACATGAGCAATTTTAAGCATGTTTGACAGGTTAGAGCGTCGCCATATTGAATATTCGTTGGGTGGTAGAGATAGGACTGTTGATCGCATGCGCTGGATAAATGGTGGATGTTCAGCGCATCGGCTAAATAGTACTGAGCGGTATAGTCCAAGTTGGTTTGGGGTTAGTTAAAAGTGTTCAACTTTACACGCGTATAACTTCTGAACAGTGAACTCCTGGCAATAAGACTTTCATTTTCGGTGTTTTCTCGTCGAAATCTATAAGACTGCATAAAAAAAATTTTTTAAAAATTGGTCCTCCAAAGTACAGTTTTACCGTATCTTGTCCAAGTATCTTGAATAAAATTATACAATTTAACAAGACCTAATTTTGCTTTCTGTCTACTGAAAGCTATGATGTCTATGAGGTTCACTTGCAATATATATTATCCAATTATCTTGAATAAAATTATACAATTTAACAAGACCTAATTTTGTTTTCTGTCTACTGAAAGCTGTGATGTCTATGAGGTTAACTTGCAATATATATTGTCCAACTATCTTGAATAAAATTACACAATTTAACTAGACCTAATTTTGTTTTCTATCTACTGATGTCTGTGAGGTTGATTTGCAATATATTGTCAACTATCTTGAATAAAATTACACAATTTAACGAGACCCAATTTTGTTTTCTATCTACTGAAAGCTGCGATGTCTACAAGGTTGACTTGCAATATATGTTGTCCAACCATCTTGAATAAAATTACACAATTTAACAAGACCTAATTTTGTTTTCTATCTACTGAAACCTGTGATGTCTATGAGGTTGACTTGAAACTTGTCTGAGACTTTTGAAAAAATGTGTCAGTTAAATAGAACTTAATTTTCTTTTCTCTCTACGAGAAGCAGTGATGAAGAAAGGAAACCCTCCTCAAATTTTCAATTTTGCCTACATTTGTGAACAAAAGTATATATTTACACAGAATTCGACAGTATAATGGCAAAAGTTTGCAGACTGTTTGTTCGAAAGGCAAACTAAAGTTACAGCGTCAACTAGTTCGAGGAAGGAAAGCTTTTCGAAACTGTCTAGCCTTCTGCAGCTCGCATCGTTTGCAACTATCCATATCAATTCAACGCAGAGATGGTATACTTCAAATTCATGAATATTTTTGTCTAAAGACGTTACTGCTATGAAGGATCATCACCAAACTGTGAGATTCATATATTGACAGATAGTGTATAAAAGATACACAAAAAAGCGAGAACATTAAAAGAATTGAAAGATATCGTTATATTATTTTGACCATATTGAAATTATTGGGAGAAGAAATAGATTTTTATGCAACTTCTGTTTCCCGCAACCGACCCAGAACATTTTTATTTTCTTTGAATATCTTCAGTGTCTTCACATTGTCCAATTTTCTGTTATTTGGGAAATAGTCTGTGCCTGGGAAAATTTCGTTTGACTGTTAGCTCACCTGCGACTCGTTCGTTTCGATCGTTCCCTGACACGCTGCCATCTTTCGTTAGCGAAGTAACAGTCGATACAGATCGTTAGAGGGACTATAGAGAATAATATTGCGCCGGTGAACGACGAGTAACGGCGAGGCCCGTAAAACTCGGCCCGTAATTGCTCGAAACCCACGGTTGTGGTAAATGAAGTCAGAGCGGTAAACATTATTACCTGTTACCTTGGGTATAACAATATAATGGCAGCATTGTTACCGTCGAAGACACGGTCCGCGTAACTGGAACGAGGTAAAATTTCTTCGACGACCGGCCGATAGTGTGAACCGACCGAGTGAAAACACACCTGCAGCTCGAAAATCTCGAATCCCGGGTCGTTTCGGTGGAATTCAACGTGCTAAAACTTTCGGAAGATTGCCACAATAAAATAATGACCGAGATTTCGTTGCGTTCCAGAAGAAGGGACTCTTATTTTCGCAATCTGTCGAGTCGCGGGCGGCTTTATCTCTGTGGTGTAAAAATAATTGGCAGAAAAGTGGCTGAACACTTTTTAAAAATTCTCTGTACCTTTTTACTTGGTTATAAAATATCGAAAGACTATCATTTAAAACATAAAATCGACATCTCTTTTAAGACATCCTAATAATACATAGAATGTAGTCTGAAAAACGAGTTTTTCTCACCAGCTACATCACTAATTTCACTAAAAATTGAACGAATCACAGTACGTGTAAAATTAGACTAAGTTTAAGTCATCGTTTTCCTACCTTCAACTGCGCTTACGAAATAAAAATGTTCAAACTTCGCTCTCTCTTTCTCTCTCTCCCTCTACCCTGCCGTCATAAGCAGAGTCGCCGGAAACATCCAAAACTGAGTAAATATTCCTCTCCTCCTTTTCCCCTTCCACTATCCCGTTCCACTGGGTGTTGCCTGTTGCGTCCCCGTCGCGCATGCGTAACATGTGTACGTGTTAATCTGGCTATCAGAAAGGTGGTAAACTGTATTCCCCTCGATTTCAGCGATCTGGTGACACTGATCATAAGAACAAGTTTCCTTCACAAATTTTGTTCTCACAAACCATTCATCCTATCACATAAATTCTTTTTTATCCTATTTCTGAAAGTTCAGTCTATACCAAGAATATGTTCTCAATCAGGAAAATTAATTTAATAATACCAAAAAATTCTAAACAAATTCTTCCTGTCCCCATATTCTTACTAACAAGAGTAAGATGACTGAAATTGATCACAGTAGGATTACTGAAAAAAATGTCAAAAAAATATGGTCGTGTTCTCCGAAGATCGGAGAGTCAACTTCACGCACCGTTTTCTCCGGGGCTTCCTCGATCGTCGTAGACAGATCGCCGATCGTCGAATCGATGCGTCCCAGTGGTGCAGTCGTAGTGTCGGCCGTGTATACACGTAGTTCGCCTGCATTGCGACACGCCCAGCCACGAGAGCGACCAGGAAACGCACGGTGCAACGTTTGCACTGTGTGTGCACTGTCTGCATCGCCGTCGCTAGCCGATCCTGCATAACGGATTTATGCGGCCCCTGGGCTCGCCGATGCCGCGTACACCATTCGGCATCGCGTATTGGACATCACCGGCATTCCATCGGGGCCGGGATATGAATATACATACCTGAACGCGGGTCCAGAGGATGGATAGCATGCTGCTCTCGATACCTCGTGGATCGCTCGGATATCCGTACGTTCTATTATTCGATCGTTCATCGAACACACCGGCACGGATGAATTAATATCTGATAGCGGAATGATCGATCGACCGCGTACACACTGGCTTTCGACCCCGTTAACTTGGGATTCCGAAAGCTCCCGGTTCGAAAGACCTAGAACTCTCCAGAAGTCCAGGAATCTGCCGGCAAGACATTTACAGTCACTCGCAATAATATTCGGACACTCTTAACCCCTTGCACTATGATTTATTTTACGGTTACAGTGATTAGAACTTGATTGTCATCAATCATTTCTTAGAACAAAAAGAAAATCTAAATTTATTATATGCTTGTATATTTCCCAATGGCTATATATTGACAGCAACAAAATAAAATTTTATTTCGCTTCAAAGGAAATTAATAATTTACATGTTTAGTAGATATTGTTCGAAATTCTTATCACGAGTCTGACTCGTTGTTATAGCGCAAGGGGTTAACACTACAAACACCGAGATTTTCTAATAATCTTTTATAATAATTGCAATATTATATTTATTCAGACTTAGTACGATTTTTATTTTAATATACGCTTGTATAAAGATTCCCATGAAAACATTTTTATGATTTCAATAACTGTGAAAGAAAAAATCAGAAACACGTCATTTTGACCCGTCTGGTATTGTAGTTCTAGTGTTAAAAAGACGATAACTTTTTTAATATTTGACCATACGAATTGGATTTATTTAAGATATTACAACCATTTTGAACTCTGTGATCTTCAGTCTCTGCTAACTTACGGTCCTCAAATCTCCTTGAATCCTAGAGATTGTCTCCAGAAATTATGGGCCTCGTTAATTTAATGGCTAACAAGCTTTGTATCCAAGGAGTTTAAAATCTTAAAAACTTTGATCTCCTCGAGTTTGAAACTCTGCGATCTTTGGTCTCAGCGAACTTAGGGTCTCAAAATTATAGGATCCCAAGAACTGTAGACTTTTAGGACCACGCCAATTAAATATTCCAAAAGCTTTGTAGTCTTAGAATGTTCTGTGCCTCCTCGATTCCAGAACAATTCAACAAATCTATGCTCGAAGCGATTAATTATCATAGCAGCCGTGAACCGATAGCTTGCGAAGAAGAAACGGCTCATTGTCGTGGCGGGAACAGGGCGGTGCCAGGTCATAGTATTCTCGAGGCTTATAATTGCGCTACACATCGGGGCCGGGTGTTATCGTTGTCGACACCGGGTTATCGCGTACACGCTCCGCAGGCCCTGTTACCAGCGCGGCAGTCTCGACCGAACAATGTTTCCAACCCGTTCAATTTCCCAAGACTAATTGTTTTCGAGTTCCCGATGACTGATCACCGAAGAATAAAGCCGGTCGGCCCGCGGAGGAAGGGCCCCGGTCGTCCCCGTTCCTCCTTCGCGTAATGCATGCTCTTTATTCCGCTCGACCTCAAGATTATCATTAAGACGTTGAACGCGAGAGGCACCGTACTACCGGCGTGCACTGAGAGCACGAGAGATAGATGATGATGCCCGGGTACCAGCCAGCAGAGAGATTACCACGCAACCGAGGAGAAGAGAGCCTCGCCCCGTTCTTGCCCGGCAAATAGCTAATGACGGGATTAAATGAAACACACTTAACCCGGGGAGGAGCTCGGAGCTTTCATGGAAATGAGCCGTTCCTAGCGACAAACACCCCGGACACAATGCAGGCTAGATCACTTCCGCGTTAATTACGCTCCGCAACGGCGCAACCGAACCCCCACTTTCTCTTCCATAGTTTCGATTGTTTCACTATTATTATGTTAGAGAAGATGCTATCGGCGCATAGGTTCCATCTTCTTCAGATCAAGAAGATCGAACCTTTGCGCCGATAGCATCTTCTCTAACATAATTCAAAATTCGATCGATAGAAATCACAATTGTTTCACTATTATGTTCAAACTGTTCGACGATGGGTACGAGGTGTGATTACTCGTGGCTAAGTTCGTTCGAGTTGGGTCTAGTTTTGAGTCCTGAGAACTTGAAATTTGTGGGCTTTTTGAATGTAGGGTTCTGAATGATTTTTGAGCCGTGGTGACTCGATCATTTGGGAGTTTTAAACCTCAGAATTTGTAGGATTGTCGGACCTTTTGGATTTTGTATCTTGGGAACTGAGAGATTTGGAATCTTTGAATTTCGGTAGCTAAGGATCCAAAGAGGTTTGAATTCCGACAATTTAGGGTTTCAAAATCTTGAACTATGGTAACTTTGTAATCTCTAAGTTGTGAGTCCTAGGACTCTTAGGACTATTGGGTGGATTTCGAATTTTTGGCCCCTGGGAACTTAGAGGACTAGAGAGCTAGAAACTTAGAACTATATGTGAACGCTCTGAACTCCGCGAATTTGAAACTTTGTGATCTAAACTCTAATAATAAGATGGCTTAGTTGCTAAGATTGTCTAGGTTCGAGTTCTGAGAACTTGGAATTTGTGCACATGTTCAATTTAGAGTTCCAAATGATTTTTGAGCCGTGGCGAATTTGAGCTTTTGAATTTTTTGATCTTGGGCACTGAGAAGTCGAGAGAGCTGTAAACTCTGAACACTAAAAACAAGTTGACCCGATAGCTAAGATGGCCGAATGGCTAAGATGATCCCACGGCTAAGATGACACGGTTTCATTCGAAACAAATTTCAATTTTCAGTTTCTTGTAGTAGCATACTGAACATTGCTGGCAAGTCTTCCTCTTCAATTATGACATTAAATAATTTCGACATTGGGTGTAGTTCAGCCAATTAGAAAATGCAGCGAACAAATTGCTAAATTTTTCCTATCCCTTGAACACATTATAAGAAGAAAGAAAATTGAAGAAGAGGAAAAGCTCAAATTGACGAAACCTTTAGCTGTAAAAGCAACCAAACTTTTTAAAAAATGTAGAGTCTTGTGCATAGGAATTTCTCTTTTTTGTGAAAAACTCTATGATTCTTTTTATATTTCCTCTTGATACTACTTCACATGCGCTTGCGTGTTCAAATATATTTTTTACGGTGGGCATCGGTTAAATTTATAACACAAGTGTTTTCGAAACAAGTGACGCTCCCCAACAGAGATCCTGCATCCGCGATCGTGACTCCGTTTCTTTTTGACAGAGTCTTACTGTTATTATCGTCGAGCGAGTACTGTTGCAAAGCAATTTCGAGAAGGAACATTCATGATAGAAGAATATAAATCAACAGCTTGAATCCGAAGGAACAAGACGGGCGAAATTGGCACGGACTCGAGGCGCGACACGCGAAATCACCGGCTTGCTACAATGTAAAGCTTCGGTTGGGACGAATAATAAATTAATCGTGATCAATTACAGGGCAGAAAGGTACAATCAGCAGCCATTATAATTCGACTGCTGAATGGAATACGAACTACCTGTTACGCTGTGGCAGGGACTCGAAAGAACGAACGAACCGATTTGAGTTTCCCGCGGCAGAAAGATCATCCTTACGCACAAGTCTCGCCCGGTCTCGACTATAATTGCGAGCAGGTGGCACCATTAATCTTGCGGCCACCGTAACCCATTTTCTTCGATCCGCCATCGACGTCGCGGATAATGAAATAACGGAGGAGCATGCCCGCAACTAACTTGAACGGATCCGAGAGCTGCGGGCGCAACCGACCGAATCAATTTTCTCGGGTTCCTATGATTTATCTGCGCCGCGCTACTCCAATCGCTAAATAGAAAAGCTCTATGTCTTTTTGACGATCCTGTCGCACGTTTCTGTAACCGAAAACCCACGAACACGACAGAATTGCTCCACAAAATTCTACAAACGCTGATTTACAACCAAAAGATTTGAGAATCTTTGACTTCCTGTAACTTCGTCCTAACATATTTGAAAATGTTCTACCTTCGCTTATTTTGAAGGATGAATTCTTTTATTTCACATCCCTAAACTCACTTTTTCCCAAATCATTCCACTTTTCCCATCATTTTTTTCAACTATGTCGCATCAGTCTCAGGAATTTGAAAACAAATGAGTATATTACTTATGATGGTGTATTATTGCTAAATTAAAGTTGTAGGTGTGCTCTATCATCTTCTATATGAAATATGCATCTTTCCAATTTTTTTCATGTTTTTCATGTCTTAAAATCAAAATATGCAACTTCCACGACGAACTTCGAATAGTTCTACTTTACACTCGACGTCGATAGAAAAAACATCGGTGAAATAACGTTTTAAATCATACATTTATAATGTCTTTCTGCCTTGGTGTAGCTACACCACGGCCAAAGAGAAATTGCTCGCCGAGCAACTTGTCCGGGACGATGCCAAAACCTCGGAGGTTCTACCATAGGCATCCCTTGCGGTGTAGAGGGGTGCGGAAAGTTCTCGGGTTTCTGCAGCAAGCGACACGATTTCAAAAGACACCGCCCTCTCGAGTGGCCTCGGCCCCGCACGGCTACGTATAAAGGTCCAACTATACTGCTGGGACGTGATTTTCTTTACATAGGATGGGGTCTACGGTCGGGGTTTTCTTTAGAAAAAAAATCTCGTCCCGGCAGTATAGTTGGACCCTAATATAGCCAACCGTGCATCCGTGATCCCGCACGGCAGTATAAACCGACCTTAAGACGCGTTTCCGTCGCATGGGCAGTGAGACCGAAGGTTTCCCGCGCGGCTTCCCGTTCGATCCTCGAGGTCCGCGCGATCAATAAGTTACAAACGGTATTCCTTTCGCCGCGGCGACCTTCGCCATTCCACGATCGAATCGAATCTCGGGGGACCTTCGATCTCCGCCGCGATCGATCCCTTGCCTCGGTCCCGTTATTCTTCGCGCGTACGCACACCTCGATCCACTCGCGCGGGAAAAGGCAGTCATCCTCGCGGAATGCACTTCGCGCGGAGCGGAGCGACACTCGCGCGCGAGTAAAGCTGAGCGGAGCCGAGAGCTGAACCAGAGGCGAGAGAGCGAGTCCGTTCTCCGGCTCTACTCGCGTGTCTGTGTGTTTGCCGGGATGATCTCAAAGGTTAACGATGTTCCACGCTTGGAGCGTGGATGTCCGTTGATCGGTGGAAAAGGTGAGAGGGGAGGCCTAGATCGTGTCCGTCCCTGTTCGAACTGTTCGTGAAATCGGGAAAAATCCCTGTTAGGTACCGAGAACAGTAGTCCTGTTTCGATCCCTGCGATTTTTCGAGGATCACCCTCTTCGCCGATTTGCGCAACATTAGTCTCGATGTTTCCCTTTGTGATGGAATAATCGTGTTCTTGTTATGCCATGTTCCGATTCATGGACGAGTTTTCTTGCTATAGCAGATTTTACTGTTTTAAACAGATTTTATAGGGTAAGGGTTTCACCCTCTACAATCTTTATTACGGAGGAACGTGGGCCCTAACTCGGACATGGTAGCTGATTTTAACGATTTAGCGATAGCCTAGGTTCATTTCATTCTTGAGGTATGTGTGCACACTGAAACAACACCGAGCAGCTTTTTGTAGCCTCTTCTTGCCTTCTGTTTTTTTTTCACCAAATAGGAGAAGAAAAAATGAACAAGGGGTGACCAAAAATTGCTCGATTTTGTTTCAGCGTTGACATAGCTTTACGTATCAATTTTGTTTTATTCGTGTTCTACTGGTGCATCAATGAATCGGAGATCTAACCGAAAATTGCTCTGGATGAAAGCGAAATCGCTTGTTCAAGCACCAGAAAACTCTCTATAGCCTCCATTAAGAAATGACGCATGTTTTGCAAAGGGAGTTAACTAAATTGTAGTTCGACTTGAATTTATTGAATCGACGAAAAACACCTTCTTTATCAGTGTCTAGAATTGATAATATGTATGCACAACTACAATCTGACGATGTATCGAGTGATTGACCTAATCCAGAATAGCTCTGAATGAAGTCGGAATTGCTCTAGTATATGCCAGAGGTCATTCCAGTGATCATCTCTTTAGCTATTCAGGCTCGCGTGCCTCGTGACGCAATCGAGAGGAAACTGGGACGAAACTCTAGATAGGAATTAGGCCTCGGTGACGTGGGTCAGTCATGACGCGAACTCGAATCAGCTTGAATCAGCAGTTAGCATTGTCCTGCTGGTGCCATTGTCCAAAGTGCACCCTCTCTTTCATCTCAGAATTTGCCGCACGATCATTTATAATTCAGCGATGTCGATACATAACCTTTTTCTACGATATTCACTTTTCATAATTTGAAAATCGATTTAAAAACAAATCTATCGAAATAATATTTATATCCATGTGCATTCTGCATTGCATATTTTTGTAAATCGAGCCTAAAATGCAATGCTCTAATTCTCATGGCACTTTAGATCTAAATCGGATATCAATTTATAATTAAAATAACCGATTCGTTTGAAAATTGAATATACAAGAATCGATTGAAAAAGAAAATCGAAAATCGCTTCGAAAAAATCGATTCAGAATCGCTCAACCCCCAAGTATAAATAATTTGATTACAACTTTCAATTGTTTCAATCATATTTCTAATTATTTGTACAATTTACTAACTCAGAGTCGGAGGCGGTATATTTACTTCCAACTCCGACGCCGACTCCAGCGATCAGCAATTCTTTTGGACTACACTGCCCTGGCTAGGTCTACCTTTCGTATGTTTACTTCTGTACCAATTCCCGAGCTTCGAACGATATACACTCGATAGAGGATCCAAAGAGATCAGCTTGGGGCGAGTTCGCAGCTTGCGAGGCGTGAGCCAACTCGCGACTCTGCGGTGTCGTTTTCGCACGGTCGACCAGTTCCATCTGGAAAAGCAACGGGGGTCTTTGCCGGGCGTATCGTCGTCGACGCTGAACGATCTGGTAACTTTTCATCGGTGAGAACAGGTCCCACCGGTGTCGGGGGAAGCTCGCTACGAAAAACAATCGATAAAACCGGAACCCATCGAGAGTCGCAGCCAACGATGAGCCACCGACGCCGTTCCTCCCTCTCTTTCTATCTTTCTCTCTCTCTCTCTCTCTCTCTCTCTCTCTCTCTCTGCAACCATCCGGCGACAAATAGCCGGTGTTCTCGCCACGATAATAGGCTCGGGATAAATTGGAAACGACGAAATCGTCTAATTCAGTCGGTTCGCGCGCCATCCGATTTATCGCTTTGATTAACGGAACATGTGCGTCGCCTCGCCATTCACTCGAGTTAGGACCAATTTAAATTTCGTTTTAATAGATCGTCGATTTGTGGCGTTGAACAATTAATCAATTCTGTTTTTTGGTCAGTTTAATTTAGGTTCGTCTAGTGTGCCGCTGCTCGGCTAACACTGCATCGGGAACTGTAAAAAGCGCTTTGCACTTTTCAGTTCTTAATTTAATCGGAAAATGGGATAAATTGCTTGCTTGATAGTTAGTCGACATTTTAGTTAGACTAGATTTATTATTTCGATTAATAGAGCCAAAATCATAGTCTGTTTATTGGTCCGAATTGAGAGCAGATCGTTCAATTTAAACCTGTATAACCAACCTTTCATGAAAATAACAACCAGAGTCGTTCAATCTTGTTTCAATCGATGAATTCTGAATTAATTCTGAATTGGATGAATTATTTTTGTTCTTCACTACGAACAGTTCAGTAGCATTCAATGTTCTAATTAAATTCGTCATTTTCAGTCGCAAAATAAAAACTTTCCAAGTCGATTGTAGAGAACAGAAATTCCCACCTTTGATCATTCTAATAAGTCAAAAATAATGTAAAAACATGCTCAACTTCTTTCAATAATTTCACAGTTTCGTATTTCTCTTATTTTATTTTTGCCATAAACCCACAAACTCGATCGCCGGCAGTTAGATTCCATTTTAATCGATCCATCGTTTCACAGAGTTGATTAGAAATTCTGTTTCCGCGCGATATCTCAGGAGTTAAGTAATTACAATTGCACTAGTTTAGTTGCGGCTTCGCCTAATGCGTCGTTGCGCAGATAACATTGCGTCGAGTAAAAAAAGACAGCTAATCCTAATTGCCTTCGAACTCGTTCGGAAAATGGAACGCACTTTCCGTTCGATAGCCAGTCGATCCTCCCCGATCGATCCGATTTATCGACGGCCTTGATTAACGCCAGGGCTCATCTATTCCCCATCTATTGATCAGCCTTCGGCGAGAGGTTACGAACAAGTCTGACTTATAATTGGATTAAGTTATGCCGGCATTAAGTTATAGCCGATCGGTTAATACCTGCCGCGAGTCCCGCGGGTTCCACGTTGTAATTTCGTCTAAATTGTGCGTGGCTCGAGCTGCTAGCCGGGTCCTAAGCTCTATCTGGTCGGCTGATCTAAATTATGGCCGGCTCGTATAAATTATATCGATACCTGCGATAACTAGGAACCTGTGCAAGCCTGCGTCAAAGGGATCCTCCTCCTGGATCGTTGATTATGTCTGATCGAATTAGAAATGATTCGAGTCCCCTCCTCTTACCGTAGATGCAAGCGCGCAGATTGCACCGCTCGCAAGACTCCTTCTGGAAATTTACAGTTTCGGAGACGAGTTGAAATACTATCTGTTGAGAACCTCTGTAGATCCAATTCGATTGCGGTGTTTCACTTGTTAACGAGCCTCTGAGAGTTTTGCGAACTGAACGTGTGCCGATCGCGGCACGTATTAGCTCGTTGAAGTGCCGAGACTGTAGATTATGCACTTCAAGTGGTCAAATGTGTTCTGACACGTCTGAATCGAGATTTCGAGCTGATAATTGAATAGTAAAATCAAACCTAGATTTAAGGGTTAAAGCGAGAATGTTTGCAAATTACAGACTATTAACCCCATGCCGTACCATTTTGTTTACGGCCACATCGATTAGACCATTTTTATCCCCCAAAATTTCACAGATGAAGAAAGAAAATTAATATTTTCCGTATGGCTACATTTGCTTTAATATTTACATATTGAGTACAAACAATACAATTTTATTTCGTCTAAAAAGAAAGCCATAAAATTTATATTTCTTTGACTTTGTTGAAAATCTTCATCACGAGTCTGACTCGTTAAAATACGTCAAGGGGTTAAAACATTATTCGAATTTTTACCCTTCGGATTCTGTTTACATGGACGCGTTCAAATGAAAACATCTCTCATGCGTATGTGACACAATTCTTTGTGTAACTTGAAAAATAACATTTTGTTCGTAATGCAGTTACTTAAGACTACATAACGAAATTACTATCACGAGTGGAAGTAACGACCCCAATTAGAAACACGAATATTATTGAACGCTTTTTATCTATCAACAGAAACATTTTATCTTATATTCAGGCATGGACACGGGTGGCGCCCCACAAACGCTTGCTTCTTCCACCAACCACTCTTTCATGCGCGAGGCCTGCGCACTATTCGCGACGGGAAGCACTTCTTTCCTCTATGGCTGGTGGGGGACAGTGGGCGCAATGGTGGGGGGGGGGGGGGTTTGTCTCAATTAAGACAAAAATGCCCATCCCTGTCTTATAAAGACTAAGTGAATTGTAAAAATTATACATGGTATTGAAATTAATAATTGAAGCATTTGGTGAATCATCTGATATCGTAAATTGTTCAAGAGATAATCCGTGTGATGAGCTTTAACTCTACAATTTTTATTACAACGACTATATTACTTTGATTTGTTGGGATTTTTGGAGATGATTTTTTGGCAGTCGACGTGTTAAGAAACGTTAGTTTGCGATTTCTCGATCCCCTCGGAAAAACATTCATCAGCAGCAAAGAATCGAGTGCACATAATCTTTGTTTCGAACCCACTGGTCCCCAATTTTTGCGGAATCCGCAGCTCGCTGGCCAGAATATCAATGTCCGTTCAACATGCTATTCCACTAGCGCATTTAATATTCATTTAATGAATATTACGATACGCGGAGACTACCGATCCATCGATTTCTCCGAAGTAACTTTGTCGGCCATCTATAGGAGAGATAGGGGTCTAGAAACTGATTAGAATACCATGGATTTCCTCGCAGCGCGAGCGACTCCTCCCCTGCAACGTGACGGAATGCACAAGCCGAGCCGAGCCGAGCCTAGTGGCTTTTGCGCTTCGGCATAAGATGAGTTTAGACGTTGAACCTAGCCACGCACTTTCCACGGAATTTCTATCAGTCGCGCGCTAACGAGACCTGCGAAATGAACACGCTTTTCCGGCCACGCAAATTTTCATCGTTCATCGCTTCCTTGTGCTCTACGCTCTATTATAAGCTCATAGTTGATCGAATTCAGGATCAATCAGGATCAATTTCCTGTAGTTTTTGTAGCGATCTTCTAGTACGCTTACTTTTCTACTGTTTTTTCCAGATTTCCTAAACTTCGTTAACTAGGGAAAATAGGCCAAAAACTGATTTTTCAAGTTTACCCCATAACTACCCTCCCGATAGAGGTATAGGGTTACAATTTTACACAGTATGTTTTTTTATGCCCTATAGTAAACAACGCGTAATCTTTGGTGAAACACGTAAGTTTTAAACTTCCACATTTTATCCGCTCCAACATGATTATTCTTGCTCAAGGTCATTTCAAGGTCAAAAAGGTGGTATCCACTAAATTCAGTTTCTTATTGTCTATCATGCTATCGTAAAAAATATATACTATTCCATTTAAAAAAACATCGGTGACCTTGAAATTTCATTAAAAAACACGACATAAAAAATTTTTTTCTTTACCATTACATTTGCCCCCTGCAGTAGTGTCACTTTGTCCGCTGAAGTTTTCTGATAGGACTGTAAATACGACAGATATTTAGGTGTTCCCATTTATGTGGGACAACCTGTATACAAACAGAGGAAGATTCAGGTGCCAGCAGGAGAGGTGTTGTCGTACTGTTCATCTGTTGGCGAGCATAGGACGTAGCCGCCACAGACATTTTAACGTGTTCTGTTAGAAAAATTTATCAATGCGGTTAGAATACATCATACAGAATAATATTACATATTCCAATAAGTAAATAGCAGATTTTATGCATTTATGGGATAATTGACTATGTGAAATACAAAATAGAAGTAACGGCAGATTGTCCAAGTCACATTTACTTTTAGAAAAATTGAGAGCCTAAATGCTCAACTAACGACAACAAAATTGTTTTAACAAACGCAGATGCTAGAAGAACGTGCAGACAAAGCGTTAACTCGCTAGAAAACATCTCAATTTCAACTATTAATTAAAAAGCCAAGTGTGAAAATTCATTTTACGATTCACCAGCGTCCAGAACCATCGCCAAGACACTGTCTTCTCGCGGAGACACCTTGGCGTCGCCGATTGCACGCGGGCCGATGCGCTTTGCCGATCGGTAGAGTTCGCCGCGAGGCGATTCGCGAAAGGTTATGGCTGGAAAGGTTAAGTTTCCCTCGACGGAGACTCCGAGAACGTTCCCGCTCGGCCAAACCCACGAGAAACGATCGTTTTGCAATTTCCATGAAACGTCTTGTCTCCGCGAAGACGACTCCGCGATCTAATCCATCGATAGCCTTGATAATTGAATATCCGCCGGGATCATGATGCGACGAGGATCCACCGTGGACTGTTCTCCGAGATATATCGTGGTCTCTCTCATCGCGTCACTCTGAAATTTCGTAATTAATAAATCTCGACGTTTAGAGGAGCCGCGTGGCCGGGAGCGGTTCGATTCGCACGCAATTGAATTAATGGGCCGATGTCCTTATTAATTGACTGCGCCCCGGTTACAAATTGCAGCTGGTATCTCGGAGCGTGCGCGCCGGTGGCTGCTTTCATTACCGGCCCGTTTCTCGGGAGCAAAAGAGAGACAAAGGGAGAGGAGATTGTAGAAGGTCGAGAGAGGCTCTGGTTGTTGTACGGCGTCGATCGAAGGCGATCCGGAGGTGACTGACGAGGATGCGGAATCGAGTCGAAAGCTCGTCGTACGTCAACGAGGAAAGAGAGGGTGTCGATCGATCCCGGTGTTCTCTTAATGGGAACCGATCCTTAATCCTCCGAAACTCGCCTCTCGCTGCCTCTCAGTGTCTCTCGCTCGCTCTTGCGTTCTTGTTTCCACTGTTTCGTTTTCGCGTCGGTTCTTTATTCCGTCGATCAGCCCCCGTCCGATGGTCGATTAATCGTGCCCGACGATTCTATCAGGGCTGGCCGGCCCCCGTTAATGTAACGCTAAGAAGATTTATCGATGACGTAAATAATATGCAGACAGTCGTTCGAAGTGACGTGAGCGTTCGCTTATCTCGCGGCACCGGTGAAGATTAATGCGCGCGCCGAGCGGCGCGTGTACCGCAGTTAATAAACATTGCGGAGCAATAATAGCGAGAGAGAACCGAGAACGCTGCTCCGCGGAAAGAATCCTGATCGAGCGAGCGTCGAAATGTCGGCGCGAGCTAGTTAGTCAATCGCTGGGGCTCGCGCGAGCGATCCTCCTCTTCTTCGGCGAGAGCTCCTTTTCTTCAAACGAGACGCGACGAGCAAGAGCGGGCAGAAGTATTGTGCGCATCGTGTGCCACACGTTCTCATTTTTTTTTCTGTTTTTCTTTTTACAAACAATCAGGTTTTCGTCCGCGTAAATTACATAGGGGGCACGCACCGGCGCGCGGCGTGTCCGAGAGATCCGCGATACAAGATCTACCAGCGTACACCGCAGCGGAGACCCTAAACCGGCGCAAGTCGGCTGGAGACGAAGGAGGACGAAGGCAATAAGCTTCGCTAATTTCCGTAAATTCGCTGGCGACTCGACCAGGGCGTTACGTTTTAATTGCCGCGATTAATTAGACCCTGGATTGGAGGGAGAGAGATGGAGAGAGAGAGGGCATGGACGGACGGTCCGACGAGCCTTGAAACACGCTCGTTCCCAGACGACCTTCGGTCGACAGGAGATGAAGCTATGTTGCCGAAGACAAAGTCTGACCAAGAAGTTTCTCGAGAGACGATGCACGAGCGCGCCAGCTGATATTGCAAGAGTATATCGCTTCGGCGTAACACGGAAAGATCGAAAGATTGCTGCTGCTGTTGCTCCAGCTGCTGCTGGTGGAAGTGCGAGACGGTTTTCCTCGAGATGGTAGAAGGGAGGTGAACGAGATCACGTGGAAGATGAAGGGACCGCCGCGGGGCGCGACAACTCGTGTTTTACATAAAGCCGCGCGGATCTTATCTGCGTGTTCTGGTACACTCGGGACATCGCAACCGGGTCACAAAGAAACCTGCTGCTACCAGATTCTCGACGACCCGAAGACCCCAACCTGCCACAATTTTTTTTCTGCCCTTTTTATCTGCCTTTCGCTGGGTTCTTGCCCGTTCTTCTTGCGCGCGTGCAGTGGTTGTTTCTTTTTGTAACGTTGGTATGGTTTTTCTTTACTGCGATTTCAACCTTGTGGAGTGTACAATATTTCTGCTTTACAAGACACTGGACAAACTGAGAATGTGTCCGGTTACGAGTGATGGTTTTTTCGGCAGGCGGGTCACAGATCGTCCATCGGACGCGTGTGGGCGACCAGAGCACCGGGTCATACTACCTAGTTTTTGAGATAGATCTACCAGACGCATATTTTAAGTTTTGATTACGGGCTCAAATATAAGAGTTTTAGAACAGTGCCTTTTCCATTTTTTCATGTAATTCTTACCAATTGCAATTTTTTCAAAGTATTATTTGTACGTACTTTAGTAAATCAATGCTTCTAGTTGTTAAAAAAAGTCGAATCGTTTTAAAAAAGTTATTCTGATTTGAAGCGCGTTCGAATACTTTCGTGGCAAATCTAAAGCAATTGTATTTCATCGGTCCACTTTTTCAACAAAAACTATCTCTATGCTCTCGGGACTTCCATCGGTTCATTTAGCTTCTCCAAAGGAACCGAACACGTTGCTTCCTTCCGCGAGCGAAATTTCCAATCAACTCAAACATGGTATCAAACCGAGGGTACCGGGAGGGGAGTGGTAGCGTCTCTGTTTTTTTCTAATTATAAACGACTAGAAGCGCGCGTGTAGTCCCATGTACAAGGAGGCTTGACAAACGTCAGTTTATAAATTCCGCTCGTTACGGGGTCCGCGGCCTGTAATCACGGCGGGGCGAGTTAATGACATTCCGCAGCGGCCGTCCGAGATAAATCAAAACGCGTATCCTCGCGGAGCGCGAGGACATCTCCTCGAATGAACCGTTCCCGCTAATAAATACGTCGTGCGTGGAGGAAAAACCTGGATCAGGGCGGTCTCGTATACATAACGGCCGGACACACACCGGCCATGATGTATCGCCGCGTTGGATACGTCTAGGCTCCGTGTGCGCCTGGCATAATCCGCGGACTATGTCGAGCGTACATCGGAGAGCTGGCTTAATAGAAGCTCGCGCCATTCTACTTAATCCCTCCCGTTCGATACACCCTCAATTTGATTTCAGATTCACCCTAGGTGTATTCCGAATAGCAGCTTTCTGATTTTTCATTTTCATAGTCCATTTTCTGAAAATGATGTTGAATTTTAATTTATATTCTATAGCGAATTGCCGTCTCGAACTGTGTTTTTGACACGGAGTGATGATGGTTCGTGTTAATTTCATTGTTGTTACGAAAGAATGACAGTCTCACTAATCTTGTAATAGTTTGATTTACATGAAAGGTTCAATGTGTCGACCATTTACATAAAGGCATCTTGTCAACCTATAAACTAACAATTGTCTTACATTGTGTGATGTATCATTATTATTTATTTATTGCTTTAATCGAAATAAGATGAATGCACTGTATAAAATAAAATTAACTCTGGCTAACGAAGCGTTTAAATTATAATGGTTAGCACGGCATCTATTAGCAAAAGTTACAAAGTTTGTAGGAAGTCCACCCTCGGTAAACAATGGCCTACCATCATCCTTATGGAGAAATCGAATATACTCTTTACTCTTAATTACACCTTGCTCTTTGATTAAGTTGTGTATGTGGTGATATTTTATTGCATTCAGTGATGATACGATGCTTCATATCAGTTATTGTAGTCGGACTCTCTGCGTATACTTTATTTTTCAAGTAACCCGTAAGAAATAATCGCAAATAAAAATTATTTAAGTGAGTAACTATTTACGGATGTTATGATATAAATGATTGTAACATCGAACCTTTTATGTAAATGAAATTATTACAATGTTATCGAGAATTTCATTATTTCGTAACATCAGTGAAACTAACACATCTCTTAAATAAATATCTTGTTGACATAAGTAAATTAACACTCTCTTGTAAAGAATATCAAGATGCATTAACTGGTGCAATAAAAAATATATGTTTTGTTGTACAATTTGGTTGACGCAGTGCTTCGAATTCTATTTAATTCTCTCTCTCTCTCTCTCTCTCTCTCTCTCTCTCTCTCTCTATATATATATATATATATATATATATATATATATATATATATATATATATATAATGAATATATATATATTCATTTATATATATATATTTATTTATATATATATATATATTTATTTAGGACAATACACATTGCTAACGGTAAACACAAACGACTTTTCGCACGCGCAGTTATACACAGAATGAGTGCCTCCCGTTTCCTCACGTAGGTCTCATTACAATACATACATACATTCTTGTTTAATCCTAAGAAAGATGTCGCGATTGGGATTACCGATCGGTAACTCAGGTTTGTGCTTTCCAACATGTTTCCATTTAAAAAAAAAAAAGGTGAATGACCTTCGTATGTCCTCTATGCGTCCACCTACAACAGCGATGTCCAGCGTAGGAACCCCTCACGCGCCTGCTTCCCCTTCCTACTGTCAGTTTGCGCAGGCGCAGTGTGTTCTCACCCTGCCGACCAGGAAACCGAGTAACCGACCCGCGTGTCATAAAACAATCGGCGATCATCTTTTTAACGCGGGAAGCGAACATATTGGTAATCGCTTCGCCGCGTCACGGCGCTATGGAAACGGTGAACGATGGTGGGGATGGCGTTCAGCTCCCGGAGCCGAGTTTGGACACCGCTGACCTACAAGAAAACTATTAATATCAGAATGTGCTGCTTTCGAAATCATTCAACTCTACGTGAACCATTTTCCGCTACGCATAATAATAGTCATGCAAATCGAAGTGGTAATATGTGTCGGCCCACCCTGTATGATAAACCAGTAGTATAATAGTATTTGTTCATTGAAGCACTTCATCACATGTTGAAACTCTAGCTAACCGGAAACGGAAATGAAGAGGTATATGAAATGTAGAGAGTGTAGGTAACAAAAAATATAATCTAACAGAAGCGTACAGAAAAGGATATGAACTATGATACAGTGTAATGCAGTGTAATGATATGAAAAGAACATACAGACAGTGAAGCTCACGAGTTGTCTGTGTGGGGCGTTCTCGTGAAGCTCACGAGAATCGCAGCGTAAAATATGTTTAGGTGTGCAGCGCACAGACGTAGATACAATAGTTACGTGTAACAGTCGGTGGATAAGGAGAGCGAGCGCGGTTTCGAGGCGCCTATTTATACTTGCTCGAGAACATCGGTTCGGAAGGATTGAGGAGTGGGATTTTTGAAATTGCAGGGAACCGCCAGCACCTAACGTTGGCAATATCGGGACATTGCCCTAACGACCGGTGCGGCGAGGGAGACAATTGGAAAGAGTCGTTGGATTTAAAATATGGAATATCGGAGCAATGGCCCACGAGACAAGTACGATGCGAAATATAAACGGACGGCGCCGAATCAGTTTACAACCGCGGTCGTTCACCGCGGTGCACGCGTCGAGCTCGATCAGCTGAGCTCGGCGAGGTGGTGAAAAACAGCCGAAACACGAAGTTCTTATGTCTAAGCCGTCGTTGGCGCGGGCAAGAAATCGACATAAGAACCAGGCGCGAGCTGTATAAGAAATCTATTGAAATAAAGGGATCGCGTCGCGGAACGTGATGCTAAATTGGATGAAATATTAAACATCACATATGCGTTCTAAATTCAGACATGTTAAATGCAACGACCTAATGGGAAGAATATGGTCCCCGATTTTCGGCAGATCGAGCATCGCGCGAGATCTTTGTAAGATCCGTGGATCCTCGTTACGCAACAGTGAGGCACGCGCACGTGTCTATCGTAGTACTCGCTCTCGGGCTCGCCTTTAATCCCACCCACGCAATGCCTGGTGTGCACCGATCGGCGTATAAACAAATAACAAATTGTAGTCGCCGGGCAACAAAGTGAGCCGAGCCGGGTCTCGGGAGCGTTGGACGTTTCATGGATCGCTGTGTACGGACGTCAAGTGTGGTTAATTGTACGGTCTCCATTCAGCCGTGGCAAGAACGTGGATAATAGAAAGTAAGACGCCGGCGCGCGAAGCGTTGTATCGTGTACACGCAGAGGCAAACACACATAAGTACATACACGCGATCATAGAATTTTCGTCGGGACCCCAGGCATTTCTAAATCGCAGATTTTATTGGCGTTGATCGGCCGTAGAACTTCGTCGTGGGGTTTTATGCTCGCGAAACGCGATCCACGATGATTTCGTGCGCCAGGAAACAAGCTAACGGTATGCCGCCTTTTGTAGTGGCTGTTATTAACCGCTCGCTGGAATTTAACGTCGCCGTTTCTGGGTTATAAATACGGGTTAGCCGGGTAGCTCGATTAGCTGCCCACGACTATCTGCAGCTGGATGCAGTTCCGTTCAGACCGGCTGCTGCTGCGGTTCTTTTAACCAAACCGAATCGCCTGGATCGATTTATACCGGCCGGAATTGTTACGAACGTGTATCTTGCACTTTACGCTGCGGAGCTGTCGCAGACGATTTAAATTAGAATCGGCGATTGTCGAACTAGAGTTGATACCCGATTCCGGAAATCGAGCGCGGTGGGAAACGATTCGAGTTACCTATGATCTTCCAATGAACGCTGTGGACGAATAGAATGAATTTCTGGTGGCTGCAGTTTGTGCTCTGTAGTCTATTTTCTTTATTTCTTCGAGCTTCGTTGTGTATTCAGTTATCCTTTCTTGTTTGGAGATCCATCTCCTAATTTGCTTGCTTATTTATTTTGTTCTGCTACTGGATAACAGGCTATGGTACAATTCATTTTCTCGTGAACTTGTTAAACTCCCAGATCGACTACAATTTTAATCCTGCGATGTTTTGTATTTATTCATTCTGTAATAGAAAGATTGCAATCCTGAGGATATATCCTTCGACAGATATACGGTGGCCGTACAAAGTATACCTTTAAAAATCGAATAACTCTTTTAAAACTTGGATCAACGACTTTAATTATTTTGAGATGTCAGACGCATAAGTTTAGTAGATAGCGTATAAATAATTTGTTTCTAAAAATTGCTATTGGTCGGAATTGCGACGAAAATAGTAATGATCACAATTTTGAACTTTTTTATCTGTGCCTGTAATAAAAATTTAAAAGACGTATTTTATAGGTCTTAGTATAACTAGTAAACTAATCCTTTTAACATCTCCAAAGAACTGAAGTCGTTTGGTCTAATTTTAAAAAAGTTATTTGATTTTTTATGGTGTTACAGTTTCAGTTTGGTTGACCTTCATACTGCAGTATCTCCCATGAGAAGATGTGTTCAAAGAAACTAGTTCGTCAACAGACAGCGCTCCAACTGTAGTTTATATTTTCTAGAGATGGACGATTCTTGCAAAAAAATCGATTCTGAATCTAAGCGACAAAAATCGATTCAATATAAACTCGAACCTTGAAAAATCGATTCAATATAAAATCGAACCTTGAAAAATCGAGTCAATAGAAAATCGAACCTTGAAAAATCGATTCAATAGAAAATCGAACCTTGGAAAGTCGATTCAATAGAAAATCGAGCCTTGAAAAATCGATTCAATAGAGAATCGAACCTTGAAAAATCGGTTCTGCGAAAATCGATTTAAAACAAATCTATCGATATACAATTTATATCTATATGCATTCTGCATGGCATATTGTTATATCGCGGAATCAGATTATGTAAATCGGACCTAAAATGCAATGCTTTAAACTAAATATTTATAACACTTTCGAACTAAATATTGCGCAGCCACGACTCTAGGAGATGGATAAATTAACTTATGCCATCCTTTGAATCGAAGATCGATTCATAACTAAAAAAATCGTTTCGTTTCAAAATCGAATATCCAAGAATCGATTAAAACAACAATTGAAATTCGCTTCGAAAAAATCAATTCATCAGAAAATTGATTCAGAATCGCCTAACACTAATTTTTTGCAATGGAAATTTTGCAATATCAGGGGAAATCTATAAAAACAGCGTGCCCGAAGATGGCTAGAAGCTCGAGGAAGCGGCGATGCAATCTAGTATTCCGCGGAAGGCTGAACAAGAAGCGTTCACGGGGTATTAATAAGCTTAAGCGAAGGATATTCTTCAAATCTGCGGAGAATCTCGTAAGAATCTCGCTCTAATGCCGCGGAAGCATGAGTCTGAACCGGCGGAGCCTCGGAGGAGTTGCATGAGTCGCGTGTCCGCGCATAATTCACGGCCGCCGGCTATTTTTTATCTTGCGTTTGGTCGGCGACGTAATTCTCGAAACGCGAGAGGGGCTCGTTCGCTTGTGCATCATTCCGCGGGCGCGGCCATATTTCTCCTCTCCTCGCGTGCACGCAAAAATTTACATTTTACACACGTCCCTGTCCTCTCTCCCTTTCTCTCTTTTCCTCTTTCTCGATGATTTCTGCCCTCCCCTCCCTAGCGTCCCGTCGTGTAATGTTCGAACGAGGCGAAGAAGCGGAGACGCGCGATTTAACGGGGATTTTTTTCATTGCGGATCTTTTGCTCTGCGGCGACGGCCGCGTTAACCGCGCGACTCGTCTTGTTTCACGCGCGGCGCTTGATTAAGCGGTATAAGCGGCCGCTGACGAACCTTTACCGTTACCGGGCTCTTTTATTGCCGGAGACGGACTAATGAACTGCTTCAATACAGGCGAAAATCTACATTCGACGGATTTTTCGTAGCGTCGCGCGTCGGATGCAATTCCGCGGTATTCACGTCCCTCGATCTGGTCTGAGGACTACTGGAATTTTTTTTTTGTGGATTAAACAATGCAGACTTATTCTTGTATGTTCAGACTACGTCTCTGAATTTTTGAACATTTTTCTTATCAACGTTGTAGGAGTTGTTCATCAGAGAAGCAAAACGTTCTTCGCTTCCGAATTTCCCAATTGGTCTGTTTGAAAAGGGCTGTTTTGGAATATTTGTTTAACAAACTGAACTATCTTTATGAAACTTTACGGACTCATTTTTGTAAGTTTAAACTACATCTATGAATTTTGATATGCCGTTTTGATAAAAATTGTAAGAATTATTCACCGAGGAACAAAACCATTCTTCATTTTTGGAAATTCCTGGCCAGTCTGTTTTAAAAGTGCACTTTGGAATTTTGTTTAAAAAAACTGAACAATAGTTCAACAGACTTATTTATATATGTTTATAGTACATCTATAAATTTTTATACGTTGTTCTGACCAAAATTGAAGGAATTATTCACCGAGAAGGAAAACAATCATTCGTCGATCTGAGATTCGCATTTTTGGCTTCTCCTCTGAGTGTGTACTTCGAAATTCTTTTCCATTAAACTGAACGGTGCATTTTCCTGAAACTTTGCAGACTCGTTTATGCATATTTAAACAACATGTCTGAATTTTTTCATATTGTTACCATCAATTCGTCAAGGAAGCAAATAATTTTTCTGTCCTGTAGCAATTTGGAAAACTCGGGTGACAACGACCGATGGAAGTTGTCGAAATAACGATATCTGTTACTTCATCGTGCGATCGCGTAATTCGCTAAGATTTTTATCAGAGAATCGGTGGTTCTCACAGTCAGTGTGACGAAACCGATCGCCGGATCGTGACAATTGGGATCGTAATCGACGACGGAACTGGCGAAACAGCTCGTCGCACGACGATAACGGCTGTATCTGTGTTCGAGATCTATCCAGCATGTTTCCAGCACAAAGAGGTCCCAATTAGATTAGGCGATTACGATCATCGTGGTACAAGAGGACAAAAAAAAAAGAAGAAACGAGAGCTTCCGTATCGGACGTAGAAAGCGGCCGGAGAAAATATTCCTGGAAACGAAGATCTGGCCGCGATTCGAGATCGCGCGGACCTAGCACCGCCCGCGGCGATGGGGATGATCATTGAAGGAAACACTGTAAAATATTTCAAAACAATGCTTTTCGCACTGTGTACAGTGCAGCATATTCTGCATTATATCGGCAATATATCAATGAATTTTTTCAATCTAATTCTCATGACCATCCGTGTGGGTAACCTGGGTCGTTTATATCCGGAGCAAAATTTTACTCTTGAATTTCTTTCATTTCACTATTTATCTGTTTCCATTAGTCGAAAGACACGTCAGTAAAGGTACCTAGCGGGCCTTGCCTTAGACACAGGGATATCCTAAGGACGGTTTAGTATACAGGGTATACGCGTTAAGTTATGTCACCATTTTTTAGGCATTTCCGGTAGTGCAATTAAAAAATGTTTTCAACAAAAGTTCATCAGTACTTGGTGAGCTACATGTTCGCATATTCTTAATTCTGGAAAAATGCTTTTTACGTAGAGAAGTAAAGGTCACCTTGACTTTTTTAAATGGCACCACATGTTTCGGACGTCATAGGATTGTTGCTGACGTCGAGACGAATTCAAGAGTGTATGATACTACGACCTTGAAATGACCTCAAACTCGAAAATTTTGTGCAAACGTAATTTTAATGAACAATTATTTCTTACAAAATAAATCAGGTTACATCAGGTGTTCGAACTGCGGTTCATCTTCTATGGTACAGAGCTCCGCTCTTTGTATTAGATTTCTCGTTGTCGCCATGTGTGGATCTTGTAATATTACAAATGGTAATAAAAGGGTGCAATAGATAGGGTAGACAGTAGATAGGATAGGGAAATTAATTAGGAATACATGAAGAAAGGAAGAAGAAGAAGTGAATGTGAACGAGGGAATGAGTGGGAGTACAAGTACAATTCTTAGCCGTGCGGCTGAATTAAATAAAGTATTATTATAGTGTAGGAAACAATCGCGTTGAAAACGGCAGTCGTGACAAAGTATCGGTAACCGAGCGGCAATTAACCTTTCGAACGCGACTGACGTGACGAGGATGATGACGATGAGGTGGGACACGAAAGAAGCGACCGACTGTCAGCTGCAGACACGCGGAAAAAATTGAAGAGGGATCACGGTTATTCAGGATCGCGGGGCAAGCGCAAAAAAGTCGCTGGTTTGATTCTCTCGAGACGATAGCCGTGGCCCGCAAGAATTACTTATCCGGATGACACGAAATCTTCCGGACACCTGCTTAATTTCCCATTCACCTCGCTGTCTCGCGCTTGAATTGATCGATATCTCGTTTATACAAGATCAAGGGAGAGGTCCTTTCACCGTTCCGACTGGGTCAAACGGGATAATATTCGAGCATAACTGCCTCGGAAGGCAGACATATCTGCACTCGTCTCGGTGCTCGTTCGTTGTATCCATGGACAGAAAAAAATATTGAAGAGGGTTATTCGAGACAATTTGAAGAGGTGGCTTTAATTTACGCGCTCAAAGCGGAGGGATAAGACAACACGCGAATATCCGCTCTGCACCGGGTCCTGTTTCAACCCTCGTTTACCCTAACGGGCTCTCCGCGAATTAATTAGTAGAGGGATTAAAGCGAATTCCGGAGTAAGAGTCGCGAATGGTAAAGGCTCGAGTACGCGTCCTCGAGATGCGAATTTGCTTGGGAACTGAGGGGTGGTTTACCCTCGGACGGCACTGCTTGGGTCTGTTCAGACCCAGCTCGAGGAAGGTTTCAAGTAATTTCTTGTAAATATGAAAATGTAAATGCATTCTAAAAAAGGGAGTTAATATGTAGTAATATGTCTGCTTCGATGAATAACTCCTTCAATTGTAATGACAGAGATGTATAAAAAATCATGAACATAGTTCAAATGCAGACGAATAAGTCTGTATAAGTGTTACAACGTGTGTTCCTTGGTTCATCCATAAAAATTAAAAAATACATCCTCAAAACGAGTAGAGAAATGGCAATGCTTGGAAAGGAAGAATGGTTAACTTTCTTGGCAAATAATGACCACAGTTTTCATGAGAACAGCATTATAAAAATTCATATAGTATACACGTGCATAAATAAGTCTGTAAAGTTTCATAAATATGTGCTGTTTAGTTTAATGGAAACAAATTCCAAAGTGCACCCCCAAGAGGTGCCAAAAATAACAAATCTTGGAAACGATGAATGGTTTCCTTCTCGGTGAATAATTCTTACATTTTTTATCAGAACATTGTATACAAATTCATGGATGTAGTTTGAACTTACTAAAACAAGGCTGAAAAATTTCATACAGATACATTGTTCAGTTTACTAACAAAAAATTCCAAAAGTGCGTCTTTAAAGCAGACCGAATGTAGAAAGGGGGTTGTTTACCATGTGGACTAAACAAATCGCAGTGGAAGAAGTTTGTTTGGAAAAATGTTTTGATGTTTGATCTAAAGTAGCTTGGACAGAGAAGAGTTAGCATCGTCGACCTTGAAATTGGATGCTGGAAGAAGGGGAAAGGACAGCATCAGGTTCATCCTTGACACGAATCGCGACCTCGAAGTCCATCGGCGTCTCCGTCGGATAATTTCCGGATCTTGGGGATGGTCGCCGGGTCTGGCTAGGTCGATTTCGTTTTACGAGGCGAGAACTATTCGCCGACATAGTAATAAGGCGTTATTCTGGTGGAAGCACCGGTTTTACGAGTAGCGAGCAGCCGGGCTCGTAACGGCGCGGGCCCCGCGGCCTTATATTCGCTTATTGCGCGCGGAACGACGCGTTTCCGGGCGGGACGCGCGCGGGCCGCGGGCCCCGTGGCACGTTTGCGTCCCGAAACCGGCGACAAAGTAACACCGGAAGATTTTATTCGCCTCGCTGCGGTTTTTACTATCGTGCCGCGTTACGAGGCACTAAATTCGACCGGCCCCGCCAAGCCAATAAAACCGGCGCTCGACAAATAAGCCCTGCGGAATTACCGGGAACGCGGGGCTCCGCGGCTCATCGAAAACAGCCGATAAAAAGACCGTTTCGTTTCCTAGTCGCGAGCCGATCGCCGGGACACGTTCCCAACGACTAATTTACCGATCGCTCGAGGAAATGTAAATTGCTGCGGAGAAACCGACGCGGCGGAAAAACGCGACGCTGGAATGCGAGAAGAAAGCAATTAGGCGCATCTATCGATGCGAGTGCGCGTTTTTATGGAAATTCGATAAATTCAAGCCGCGGTTTTACGGTTTTCTTTATATTGGAAAAAGTGTTCAATTCTAAGCTTCGAGAGTTGAGTTGGACTTGTTTTACATTTTTTCTGAAAATTGCCGATCGGAAATAAGTTATTATTGGACGGGGGATTTTTATGCAAAATAAACACGTTCTGCATTCTCATCGTCGTAAATGTTTGCCTCCAAATATGTACACCGTGTAAATTCTCGGGAATTAATTTATAGAAGCGCGACAGAGACAAAAATTTATTTATCTCGGTAAAAATTCCATCAAGTATCAGGTTCAATAAATGTGATAGATAATACAATGAAATGTTTCTAAATTTTAGAAAACTGCTCTATGGGAACCCTTACAATAAAAATATTATATAAAATATCATTCATTGTGTGTCTACGTTTACAGTAACGTAGAATTTCATTTCGATCTGGAAAAGACGATTGGCATCCATATTTATCAGATTCATTTCGAAATCTTCATCAAGAGTCTGTCGTTACGAGCAAAGTAGTTATTGCAGCAACTAGGCTTTTATATAGCATTCGCGTTGATACTGTGGGAGGAACGAGTATGCATAAAAATGACAGACAATTCTGGAGGCCGTTCGAGAATCGTCGAGGTTCCACGGCAGGCTGTTATAATAGTCTGCCGATCGGCATTCAATTATCATATTATTCAATGAGATTGTCGTCCATCGGACCATTACCCGATTAAATTGCTGGCTACCCGACAGATTATTGATTCAAGCACTGTGATTAACCGGTGACATTGGGTTTTTGTTGCAGCCGGAGACGGTACCTCAAGCGAGGATCGACATGACTCGCGTACTAGAGGTGGCCGCAGCCGAGGACATCACCGGACATCCTTACAGTCTCGCGGTGACCTCGCCCGAGGGCGTCACCTTCGTGAAGGGCACGTGTCGCGAGGAGACGAGATGGTGGGCTGACGTTCTGCAAGTCTATTCAAGGAACAAGGTACGTTCTCAAAAATTCATCTCCAACTCGACAATCTTCAAACACTAAGTCAACAATTAATATACAGTCACTCCCATTAATATTCGGTCACTCCTAAAGAGACGATAATTTTTGAAATATTGTACCATATGATGCGTTTCACTAAAGATAATATTCATTATTTTAAAAAATTCTCGTCTGCAAAATATAATACATGATACATTACAAAACTATTAAAAGATTACCTCTCCATAGCCGAAAAATGGAGCAAGTTTAAAAAATAATATCTCAGACAAAAATAGTCGCATTGATATCGTTAAAAAAGCGTTTGAAACTCTGTAATCTCTATTTTCATATGATTTTTCAATATTTTAGCTGCCTTTCCTCTAAGAAAAGTTATGACGACATTAGTAGCATTCTGAACATTCTCAAAAATTTATCTTATGACGAAACTTTGAAATATTACATAGACTAAACCAAATTTTTTAGACAAATCACATTTACACCAGTAGAAAGTCACTAGCTTCCCGTGCAAAATCAATGGTCGTTCATAGTTGTATAATTTTTTAAATCCAAGTTATTAAGCTTCAAAGCAAAAGTTGTCCTGTTTCGGGATCTCTTCTAATATTTCAATGGTAGACTTGATCACAGTCGTTTATCGCAACAGAATTTCGACGGCCAACTGCAGTTACTAGGGAGAGGGTTAAACGACAATGTTTCCCGTCGGTATGATCCGCGGTCGGTCTTATTAAAGTCATTTCCGTTGGCGAGACAAGTCAGCCGCAGCTCTGGTATAACTGCACGCGTAACAAGCATGGCGCACAAGGATGTAGTAATGATTATGTGGCGCACCGTAATCAACGAATGACAGCGGTGGGCCCGTCGGGGGGTACCACTTTTTCAGAGTCGGTCCTGAAAGGTGTAATTCGCTGTTCGAACTTGTCAAACGATTTATACAGTATCGCACAAATGATTTTTCCGAGATCTGTCAACACTAGACGTTCCGAGCCCCAAAAGTTTCCGATGTATGCTACATCATACAAATGACAAAATTAATTCGAACAACATTTTTTTAAACAAGTGTAGGAGAGGGTAAATAACGTGGCCGTTTCTTTCGATCGATTGTCGAAGACTGACGCTCCGATCCTCATATTTGATTTATTTCTAAATATATGTAGAATAATTTTAATTTAAAAAAGAAAGTAAACGTACACATATGAATGTGCCAGTATCCCTGAAGCGGCGAAAGACTGTTTAATTTTATGATCGAAGAGCAGACTGAATGAAGGTATTCATCAGCAGATTGTTCCGATTTTTTTGCGTAGTTAGTGGCTTTTTTTTACTAACAAGGAGAAGACGCGGCCATGGGGGTCCCAGATTTTCTCGAAACTTTGCATATTGGTAGATTTCGTTCTCCTGTTTATGAAAATGTAGCATTATAGGCGTCGATACTCAACGACTTTGGAGATACGTTAAGATTGATGAAGTTAGTGTTTCTTTCCTTTCTTTTAATTAAGTAAAATAGATAAACTGAACAGAAAAAAAGAAAAAAATTGAAAAAAGGAAAAAGGGATTTGAACACTGGCCTTCCCGGTAATGAATCTAGTACGTTACCATTACGCCGTTTGGCGCTTGACAAAAACTTCAAGCAAAACTGTACTTAACGGCTTAACGAGTATAATGAAATTTAAATTGTAAATGTTTCAAAAATTACTGAGTATCGACGCCTATAGTGCTATATTTTCATAAACAGGAGAACGAAATCTACCAGTATGCAAACTTTCGACAAAATCTAAGACCCGATGACCGCGTCTTCCCCTTGTAAGATTCGCCACATAATCTACAACTGTCCGAGTTACAACATTCGACTGTAAAATCGTCCTGGGAAAATATTCGAGGTGCGTTAGGTGGAAGGTTTTGCGAGCGACTGTATTTGAAACGACACAGTGATAAGTAGTAAAACGGAGGTTCATACTAGCAAATACCTGTATCATCGTGTGCAGTGAAGTCTACACGAGTCGCGGGTAAAGAACTTCGAATTAATACGTCCGTGAAAAAAAGGGCGCACGAAAACCGGTGAGTCGGGTACATAATGTATACTTCCGAATAAACATTGCCGGTAGTTGACCAGGTAATGCAGGGCAGAGTGTCCGGTCGCCGGTTAATTCCCGCGAGTGGCTGGCGAAGAAACGAGCTCGGCAAAAGTGCGATAATGCTCGATCATTAGCGCGAGCTGTCGCGGCGTCACGCTCGTTACCGCGCGAAATAATGCGAGTTTGTACGTCGTCGGCGTCGAGGATTGCACTCTCTCTCTTCTCTCCGCGATTCACCGGGCTCTCAAAGGACTTGCGATGCCGAGTTCTTTGCTCGTTTCTTTTCGCCACTCGTTGCTGGAATAGAGAGCCGATTATGCTCGGCAACAAGACGCGCACCGACCAGGGACAATGAACGGCCCGACCAAAGTCCTCCGTGTTTGTTAATCCCTGGGGACGATTCAATTCGATTCCCAGCCGGTCGATTCAGCCCGATCTGACAGCCATTCAGACCACAGAGGATTAACTCCGCCGATAGAGGCGTTTGTATTTCAATTCATTTTAATTGAGCACGAGCGACGCGCTTTCTAGTGACTCGTAGTTGCCTCTTCCTAGTCGCGATCGAGTTCGGTCCTCTTTTTAATAAAATGATGCCTTTCTGTTCAATTCACAGTGTTCAACTATTCTTCTTCGCGGAACAAACCGTTCACAATTTAGTATAAATGTCACAGCGTAAGAACTCCCCTTATTAGCAAAATCAAATTTCTGCATTAAATTCATGGTACTGAAACACTCATTTTATCAAAATCGAATTTCTACCTCCAACACACACTGTCGGAACTTTTTCTTCTAATAACATGAAACTCTCAACTTCAATGTACCATGTTTAATTACCGAGTGTTTCATTTCTGAACAAAAAACAGTACATTAAAGCCGAAGTATTAAAACACTCTCTTTAACAAAATGAAACTTCTGCAATAAATTCAGAATGTTTGAACCTCAATTTTTAACAAAATGCAATTTCTGATATGTACAGTGTTAGAACCCTATTTTTAATAAAATCGAAATAGGATTCGCTTTTTAATTACAAATTCAACTAAAGCTGTTAACTTAATTTCGTTAAAAAGTTTGTTCAGCATTTTCTCAATACACTGCGAACACGTGTCGCAGAGCATTTGTCCTCGTAAAAGAAAAGGTTAATTACACGCTAAAGCAAGAGAATGTCCCGAACGACTCGGGACATCGGCCTCTAACGATTTTCTATCTCAAGCAACGAGAAGAAGCGTTCTCTATTCGCCATTCAATCAATTTCTTACGCAACTCAGGGTTCTGTTGTTGTCGGGAGTTAAAAGTAACGCTGCTAGTGACTGTCTCCCGACGAGAGGGATACACGCTCGATCATCGATCGACAGCGAGGGACACGGTATCGAAAGATCGTGCTCGCGCCGATCGCAGCAGAAGATTAAATCCTGTCTTTTATTGTTTCAACGATGATTCGAGTGGGACGCGGTATTTCAAAATCTGTCCGCGCTTGTCGATCCTCGGGCAAATTGAATGTGAACACTACGATAGCGATGATTGTGTCCGTTTAAGCACTTGGTTATGCATTAAACGTAGATTCGATAGAATCTTTTCTCGTATATTGGGAACGGTTGAAAATTTCGTTTATAACGTCTACTCAACGAATGTATCTGGTGCTGAAGTTCGAAAGTGTCAATCTTATGTCAGGGAAATTTTGTAATCGTTTTGGAAGAGTATTATAGATTTAATACAGAAGCTTTATTATGCTCACGATTCTAATACTGTGAGTATAACGTAAAAGATTCACTTCATGAAAGGGAGACTTTACACGTTTAAAAAAAGGATTCTATTACTGTTGATTAAATACTGAAGTTATATATTCTCACATTATGAGTTCAAAGCAGAAATTTTATTTTACTAAAAATGAGGGTTCTAACGCCGAGGATGTAACATAAACATATCACTTAATTAAAGTCAGGACGAAGATAGAGCGATTCAAGGCCGGGGCACGCGTTCACTTTGCCGGGCTCGCGGATCATTTCGCAATTAACGAGGCTCGTTTGAATGGGATCGGACAGGTGTTCCGGCGCGGGAAGAGGCCGTGTGCGCGTCTATTTGGTTTCGCGATCGGACGACGGCGTTTGGTATCGCGCCGGTATCGAGCTGCTTTTACGGAGCTCCGACTCCTGAGGAAGAAAAATAAAACGGGAGCCCCGTTTCCTGCGCGTTCACCGTTCGCGTACGCTCCCGTGTTGGCGTACGTACTCGTATACGCGTTTCGCCTTGGCCTCGTAACGTAATCGTACGTTTACACCGACCGGCAGGTCCACCGGCGACTCCGACGTGTTTCCATTTGCCGATCGATCTTTCCTTGCGTAACGGAATCGATTGAGCGCTGCTCGAGCCCTTGAACAATGCGCTAAGAGCCATGGGCTCCTCCGCGGTCCACCGGATCCTCGATCGTCGACAAACCTCCCATAGAAATTCGGCTCGTGTCCCCTCGACGATGTTCGGCCAGCGGTCCTCGCTTCGATCGTAAATTTCGGACACGTGTAGCTCGCAGACTAGTTCACAAAAGGCTGAAATGTTTATTTGTCCCAGTTGCAAGTGAAATTCGGGTGAATGCATCACGAAAGTATGTATGCGCCGAAACAAAAAGGAAGCCTATATCCTATAGAATAGTTATAAGCTAGTGAATGTCAAATAACAATTTTCTACGCTCAGTTTTACTTGAGAAAGTATAGGACGAAACATTTAAGTGGACATTTGTGTAACATAAAAATTGTTGGCATTGATTCCAGTCAACGGGAATGAAAGATAAATTTCTTCTATTCTGTAATAATTATAATAAATTGATAATAATTTGTCGATATCCTTACGTTCTTTTAATATTTTTACTGTTTTAAATTCTACCTATTCATTTCTGTGATAAACGCGTAAAGTCCACAGTCCAGAAATGGGTTCTAAGCAGTTCGTGCAAGATTGTATTATAATGAAAAGAATATTAACATTATGATGATTATTAGCTACCTTCTGCAGCATTTATTAGTAGTTTATAATCGTTTTAAAGTACTGATAAAATATGAAAGCAATCCGATAACTTTTAATACTTGAAAAAAGAGATACAATACGCTTGACGCCACTGCTCCGTCATCGGCCGTGATGGTGTAAGAAAAATTTCAGAGAACAAAATGAGACTATTAATACAGTCAGATCGACCCGAGTTTTACTCCCATTACGGCATTATTTGAAAAATCATGAATTTAATGGTGAATACTGCAGATTTCTCTTCACACTATTGTGTGAATGAATTATTAAATGTATACCACACTCGTGAGAGGACTCGTAAATGCAAAAATAATAAAGAATTACTTCATTTACTACACTATGAAATTTGAAAAAATGTGAACAAAGTAGTAAAAATCACAGGAAATTTCATAGACGTACAAGTAGAGTAATTGCAAGCTCTCCGTGCGAGAAACGATTCGAATCGTTTGTTCTATTATCACTGATGGAAACAATAGCCCGTAGCACCGCAACCTGTACTTTACAGAACCGCGAGCGGAATAACAATTTGTTGGAGCGACTAAACGGCGAAACAGGCTCGAATATTAGTATCTTATCGCGTGCTTTCCGGTGGCATCTATGGGCCTGCATCGAGCGCATAAAGAATCTAGTTATGAGACCGGCGAGCATCCTCAGGTGCGGCACTTCGGCCGTTCTCTTAAAGTTTCGCGTCCCCCTCGTATTTCTTCGAAGGCCGTCGCCGGGGATCGGTAAAGCCGAGCTACGCTCCGATCGTCCGTTTCATTCCGGCCGATTACGGGCCAGTTCCACTGATAAATTGATCGTTATTACGGGCGGGCAGCGGCTCGGTCCATCACAGTTTCCAGACGAGGCGAGGCCCGGGATCCGCGCGCGAGCTTGTTGCGCTCGTCGCGCTCGATTGAAACGTTCGTGTCCGCGTTTGTTCGCGTTCTTATGAATTATGCACGCCGGGAAGAGCACCTTCGCGGAATATTATCAGTGTTACTCTTATCTGGCCGTTATTACCGGCCGCCTACCGCGACCCGGCCGTACCCGTCAAGCCCGTACTGCCCTCGTACCTTCGCCCACATAGAAATTCTACGGCATTCCGGCCGCGCGAACGTCGACGCGGCTCGCGGGAAGATAATCACTATGATTTTTAATCGGTCTGGCTGCCGCTTCATCGCTACAAAATACGCTGAAGACGCGCCCCTTCAAATTTTAAACGCCACCTACTCGTTTCTGTCATTAATTCATCAAATCCGCTGTCTATAGGAGCCAGTCAGGAGTCAACTTTGTAGTATAGCAAAAAGATATTAACATTACTCATTTTCTTTCTCCAGCAACTTTTATTAATAATTCGCAGCTTTCGTCAGGCGATGATAAAATACGAAGAAAGTTTGACAAGTTTTAGTATCTGAAAAGTGAAAAGTAGTACGCTTGACGCCACCGGTGCGGCAACGGCCGTGACGGTGTAGAACAAATTTAAAAAAAATAAAGTGAAACCATTAATACATTATTGTATATCCAAGTTTTACTTCTGTTACGGCTATGCTTGGAAAAATTGTGAATTTAAAGGAGAAAACGATTTTTCTGTTGAAAAGATTGAAATCTTATGTTCGAATGTATTTTGTCTTTTGGAGTAAGAAATTGTGTGTTTGAATGGTCGCCCTTAAGATTAGTTGATTGGGGCATTCCGTGCAATTTACGCTGCAATTTACGCTGCAATTTAACCGTTTTAACTGTTCCAGGGCCGACACAAGCGTAACGCCACGTTCCCCGGCGGACAGACGACCATTCTTCAGGTCACACCGACGATCAGGAGTAAGTAATTCGTTGGGCCGTTCCGTTCCAGGCCGCTGTCCCTGTCGTTTACGCGGGCAATAATTCTCGAATGTACAACCAAAGGTTGCGCTTTCAATGGATTCGTGACGCAATGCCTCATCGAGCGACACTTACATCAACGAACCGCGGCATAAATAACGCGTCGCCGGTGTTGAGACGTTCGCTGGAACCGATTCATGGCTTTCACATTGGCAGAGACGGAAAATAATTGTCGATCGATTAAAATAATGAGGACAAAGAACGAACGTTGCCAATGGATCCGTGACAATGCGAACATTTTCGCGATTGAACTCCCTTCGATTTCAGACTGTTGGCGCACCTTTTCATAAATTATAAAAAATAAATATCGTACCTGCGATATTGATCTTCAATCTTTTCACATTGGAATTAAAAGGTCACAGGACATGCTTAATTCTACTACACTATTTGTAACGCTCTCTTGAAACAATTTTCCTGCACCATTTTCAATTTTTCTACATCACTGAGATTAAAATTCAACAACCAATTTTGCTTTTCTAAAAATACCGAGTCTCCTTCACCACCCAGATTAAAATTCGCTTAAGAAACTAATTAATTTCCAAGCAGCAATCTGAAATCTCTTAATTGTTGTTGCAACAGTCGCCTTTCCATAAATCGTCAAATCAAGCGAACCGAAACATATTAACGCAAAAGTAATAAATACCGAGCAATTCTCTCGAACCAAATTTGCTCCCCGATAGGTTCTAAGTCTCTTTCACCACGCAGATCAAAATCACGTCCAAATATCGAATAATTTCCAGGCAACACTCCGAATCCTCCTCGTCCGCGCTTCAACAGCTGCCGTTCGGAGCCTCGCAGCAACACGTGGATCCCAGAAACGAGCGTACCATCGGACCTCTGCGCCTCCGTGTTCTCCTCTTCAACGTCTTTAGTAACTAACAGCGTGGTGACCACATCCAGCAGCTCGGTGATGAGCAATGGCAGCTCGGAGACCAGCAACGACCATAGAAACAACTCGGTGTCTCCTCTAAGAACCAGCGCACCTTTGGAAAACGGTAGCTCTAGCTACTTAACCTCGGTGCCGTCGACATCCTCGATGAATGGAACAGTGGTCAGCACAGTTTATTCTACTACCGCGACCAGCACGCCGTCGACGACGAGCTCGTCGTTAACGGAGAAGCCGCCGATCGTTCCCAGCGAGGGTAGGTCCAGCTACAAGGACCAGCCTGCGAGTAGCGCTTCGCCGCCGACCAGGGATAAGCTGAGAGCCGAAGACAAGGCCAGACGCAGGATGAATCAGCATGGGGAACGGGTGAACACCGGACCAGCCAGTTCCACCGAGAAACTAGGTCGGTACACACGAATATACGTAGAAATCCCCCCGGGGTGAGCTTGCTTGTAGTCCTCGCCGAGACGCTAGCTCCACGATCGCCTCTTCCGGTTTCCTCTTGTAGAGAAGCGGCCCCGAGGCTGCGCAAGTCTTGCTATTATTTATTTTCTCGTTTCAACATGGCTTTTTATTCGAGAGAACGTGGGTCGTTGCTTTGGAATTGGTAGAAAATTTCCATATGAATAAAATTGATACTTGCAAATCGGATCTGAATCATTGCTCATAATCGACGAGGAATGGCGAGCTTCTTGGCTAGTTTCGTGGAAATAGTTGTTATTTATGGTGGCATGATTATTTAATGTCTTCTTTGTGACACCGATTGGAGTTCGAAATTGAAATCCAGCAACCTATTGACACAAACGATCCTTCTCGAACGAGAGTAATGGCGTCGTTTGATGTTAATGCGATCGTAGAACGATTCGATCGGTTCTGCGTGGAGATAGATACGCTCGAGGAGAAATTCGCTGCAACGAGATCTGGTAACACGGTTCAGTTTTACGTGAACAATGGCATCTCATTCAATTGAAGAGGGAAACTGGGTCGGCCGAGCTGCGACGATGATTTGCGCGGCGCAGTTAAATCGTACCTGACCCATTTCCCCTCTGACAATTGACGGTATAAACAGAGCAGTTAGTGTTCCGACGCCATGAGGAATCGGCCGTGTGAACTCGAAATACCATAGATGTTCGCGATCGGCTCAGTTATCAAAATATTGATCTAACTCACCAGGCTTTGATCTCATTTGATCGCAAAATCTGTTTTGCGAGGGAAATTGGTCGTCGAACGATTACTATAACCTCTTAACCAAATATATTTCTACTTAAACACAAAATAATTTTTTTTAAGAACCCTCTTAAAATCGCATGAATTTTGTTGCTGGTTCAGTTTTATCGATTTTTCGACGTGTTCCTCGAATTTGCTTCTCATCGTTAATATCATGATTAAATTGCGGATGCTATGTATTTATAAAAAAAATGAATAGAACAAATCTAAAAGAGCAAAAACATTTGATGAACTTAAATTTACTGTTGCAGCTGAATAAAATGATTAAGAAAGTTAATAAATGTCTATGTACTTCCCGTAGTGTAAAATTAATTCAGACAATTTTCATTATGCATAAGAATTCACGGTTTAATCATTATGTACTGTTTTCATTGTTCTAAAATATGTCCTTACGATTCATATTCTATCAAAAGTAATCGAGCATTGTTTATCTTCATTAAGAAAAATTTCAAGTTACACAGAACCTCAAAATGATGAACTTCACAAAGCTTAACAAAATCCGACCGCCGATATAGTAATTCTCTTTAAACGTAGATAAATATATGTACCTTTTTTTTTATTTTTTAACGTGGGAGGAAAAAATGCTATTACGCACGATACCAATCCTAGGATCGGCCTGTGCAGGACTCCCCCTTGGGCAACCATTGTTACGTCACAATTGGAAATTAAACCCAAGAGTATTCATGCTAAACTATATCCCCCTCTCCCCACCACCCGGTACCATTAAAACAATTTTTCAGGTGGTGGAAAGATAAATATATGTACCTAGGTATAATTTAAATAGCATTAAGCTTATCTCTCACCCACTCGCTTTCTAGAATATTATAGATCTCTCTTGAAACGATCGCAGTTCCTGACAAAATATCCCGAACAATTTCTCAATCGGATCCGCGGCCGCCGCTAAACTCCGTCCATTAATTATTCCTCGATTAATCTGCGCGCCAAGTCTCGAATCAATGTAACTATTATATTAGACACGTTCGATTCGCGTATAGCCATGGAAATAAATAACCGAACGGAAACGTGTAAAAGGTTTCTAGCCGGTGCGCGCGAGGGCCGTAGTCCAGCCCGTGGCTGCGTGGAAACGAGAAGGCATTCCGTGAGGGAACCGCGAAGGCGGAATCATATCGCGATTAAAGGCTCGTAGCTCACTGGAAACGACAAGCTGACTTATCGCCGATTGGAAACCACGTACCATGGGGATACACGCCGGTGGTGGTGGGAACGCCGCAGCAGAAAACCCTTTGAATTTAATTGGAATCCCTTATCGGAGTGGAAGGGAGAGAAGGGTGGACGCCTCTCTGCGAGCCTTGGCGAGGCTGATTAATTTCAGCCGCAGCGATCCTCCCGGTGGTAATGACAGAGACACTCCGGTTAGGATGTTGCTCACAGTACCTCTTCGACCACAGGATCAACAGCTTCCTTTCTGATTCAATTATATCGCCGGTCCTTTTTTCTGCGCCGCGACGCGACGCTTGAAACGCTCGCGCCAACCAAACGATACGTTTAATAACGTTTCTTGTAACTCCTTCGAACATCTTAAAGAAATGGAACTATAAATTACATATTATCGCGCAACTGACAAGAAATTCATCTCTTGTGATTCTTCTCGATAGACGAACAAAATTCTTTCGTTGCTACCAGAGATGGTAATTCGTGCAGTCGGAATTTTGAAACAGTGAAAACATAACACATTTTTAACGCTTTATCTACCGGAAACCTATCGAAAGGTTTACACGAAGGAACCTTAACAAGCTACTTTTACATAGTAATACCAAAAGAAATGCTTAACTTTCGTTCCAGGGAGTAAATTGTCGATTCACGATAGCTATTGAAGGATTCATTAAATAATCTTTAGCCATCGATCATAAACTTTCCAAAATTATGGAATAATCGTCGGTAGATAATGTGTTAAGATTAGAGATTCGTTACTAGTAAACTGCCGATTTCATGGATTTATAACAACAGTAAGTGAAGCACAAAATAGAAGAAACATTGGACGAATTTAATGTTGCTAGGACATTATGTGCAACCTATACAAATTATTGAGAGAAGATGTCAATTTTTATGTAACTTCCCTTTCTTGTAACTGATGGAGTCAATTTTTATTTTGCATAAAGATCCTAATTATTAGATACGGTAATTATTTAGAAGTTTGCCCTCCTCACCGATTTTGATGACCTTGAAATATGTTGTCAATATCTCGATCACTAAGACCGAGCGACGGTAACATGTATAGGAAAAAGTTGTTCAAAATAATGACTTTGACAACATATTTCAAGGTCATCAAGATCGGTGAGAAGGGCAAACATCTAAATAATTACCTTAGATACTTTTTAGAAACCTGGTCCCTTTACTTACATCATTGAAGAACGACGTGAAAATGCAATGACCCTTTCCAGCGAAGTAATGCTAATGTTTCAACGCAAATAGATTTGAGAACATGCCATGGAAGAACAGTTAGTGGTCCATGTGGCATCCAAGTATCTTTCGGGAATCAGGGCCCGACGTAAATCGCGAGGATCGGCCATTGGTCACTCGCAGCGTCGCGTTCCTGTTTGGTTCGCCAGGACGGCAATCTAAATGAAATCTTCGGATGATCCAGGCCGTGGTAGGATCTCTCGGTGCGAGCCGAGTGCGCCGGCAGATTTTCTCGGAGATTGTACGCACGCAATTACGCAACCACGCAGGAAAGGGAGGCGTAATCGCACGCGCGGGGCGGAATTCACGGACGGACGCTGCTGCCTGCGACGATAGAAACTTGCATCTCGAACATTTCTGCCGACCGCGTGGTTTTCTGGAATTGTACCTTACAGCTGGAAACAAATCATACTTTCGATCTTTATTCTTGTTCGTTAACATTTTTTAATCGCTAGCTTGCCAATTGTGTTTCGTTCAAGACACTTAACCTTTAATAATTTGCGGAGGAGGATTCCTTAAAATACTAAGAAAATATTTCTCGGAAGACTAGATTTTGTATGAAAGTCTTCAATTGTGAGGAAAATGAACAATATGTATTCATAATGTACATAATCAAACTATACATTTCCAATTCCAAGAATTAAATGTACAATCCTGATGTCGGCAATATGCCGACATTCGTCCGCAAAGAGTTCATCATTCGTACGGAATCATTGCAATTTCCATGTCTTCTGAAATGCGTAATTCGTATCCGATATCGCCATCTTCTGGTACAGCTTTTAATTACTCTTTATGCGATACGATGCAGCTCGAGGAAAATAAAAGACTGTCCGTATACTAGTAATGGCTGACCTCATCCGAGTAGTTAAGCATTGCGCCGTTTAATGTAAAAATGATTTTAGACAATATTTGTCTGCTTGGATTAACAAGGGTTTAATCGTCATTAAATAAAATAATTGCAATACAATTTTTAGCGTGGCTTGTATATGAATAACGTCGCATCTTTAAGTAGAATTGTGTTTTATAGAATTTTTACTTAGTTCCTCATTATTAGATTGTGGTGAAGATTTATGGTGAAACGTTAAAATTTATGGTAAAAAGAATTTAAAAGCTTCAATGTACTAGTCCCAGCTTATAAAAATTACTAAAGGAAGAAAGAGATTTCTGTTTACCTCCTGTTCATTGAAATTGATGCAAACAAGTTTTATCTTTCATAAAAATCCGCAGTATACTTATTATCCAATAATTAACTGTTTTTGACTTGCCCAAATTTTGCATTGAGCGGCTCGATTGTGTATAAATCGGAAGCACCAGTAACTAAATAGTGTATAGACCCCATTAATCTTTCGAATCATTAAATCTAATCGATAAACAGTAAACGCGTTGATCCTGAAAAAGAAGATAAACGAATAAGACAGAGTCCTACAGAAACCAGTAAAACAACAACGAGAGAGGTGCAAAAATGCGAATGACAGTGAGCAGAAGAAAATTACATGTGCAACCCGTGCAATCAAGCGGCATAAGAACTTTGCCAGTGAACAAACACTTTCAATAACCATTTCTGAAAATGTCAGCTCCCGGATAGGAGAAAGCTTGTCACGCGATAAACTCTAATCGTCGATTACGAGCTCCTACCCGGTAGCGGGAGCCGTTTACCAAATTACAAAACTATCGGTGATCCAGAGCGACCACTATAATCCTCAGAATTCCAGAGTTTCGAGTAAAGGAAAAAATCATTTGGTAGTTCGAAATTACAGGCCGCAGTTTTCCCTTGGACAAGCGTTTCCCGCCAGCAGTAAAACGTCCCCTGGCACACGGTGTCATTAGAACAGGTTCCCGTGAAACGCATACAGTCGGATATCGGTCTCAGCGGGTGTCGCAATCGTACTCGATTGGACTTAGGCGTTTTTCAGAGAACAGCCGCGTTAACGAGCCGGCAACGCAAGAAGCTAATTCGATAATGGCGCGTGAACAAATTGCATCGGGGTAACGGTGTAAAATGCGCAGTTTACGTCCGGGTGGATTCGTGAGGATTTGCGACGAGGAAAAATTTCAACGCCGTTCCTGTTGACCGGTTTTATGAATGGAATCGGCGAAAAATTTGCTCGTGGTTTTTCTATCGGCGAGTCGATTAAAAACGCTCACGCCTTCGTTTATCGACCGAAGCCGCGGACGTTCATTGAAAAATGTTGATAATCAACCTGGCGCAGGAAATGTTTCAGATGGAAGTTGTAGGATATGGAAGAGAGTATCTGATGATAGTATTTGTTCGACATTGCAGTAACCTTGAAAAGCTCTGTGGAAATTACAATTGAAATTTTGAGTGGAAACATATATTATTCATTACGTGTTTTGGAAAGTGACACCAAGCCGTTTTCAAAACACTAGAATACTTTTGCTTTTACATAAACTATTATCGAGATATATGCGTCCAAAGTTGATACGTCGATATTAGCGTTATGCAAACCGGGGCGATTCGAATCGATCGCGACCGATAAGTGTCGTTAATAAGCTTCACGCAGTTAGCGAACGGTTTTTTAACGCGCGCGGTCTTCCGACGCGTTTTTTTACACGACCCCGCGCGCCGGAATTACCTCATCATCGGCAGTTTGCCGCGAGAGAGATATAAATTATGGCGGTTGTAGGATGCGTCTAATTTGCCGTGAAGATTGAATATTAACGCTTCCGCGCGCAGCAGGTAGCCTACTCACCCCTAAATCCAGGGATCGCTCTCGTTCGAGGCTTTCTCGCTGACAGAACTGTTATGGAGTCGTGAAATTGATTTAAGACGGGATGCCTAGGCTGAACGAGGCCGTCTACATGCATTTTTTACGTTTAATAACATCGCTTAATTTTTATTAGCAAGGAAAAATGACATTTTGCTCAGAGCTAAGGCCTATTAAACGACAAATCTTGTACCGGAGGCATAAAATATAATATGAAGAATGGTGTAAAGCATCGAGAGTAAGCAATATTCTCCTTCAAGCCTATACAAACGATATATTGCTAAATGGAGAATAAAATTCCTCGGTATTTTTGTCCTATACACAAAATTGCCATTTTGCCGCAATATTCGAACTGGTAGCGCGCATAGAAAAAAATAATGTACAATATTGACCTTGACAGTATATTTCACGGTCGTCGGAACCTGTGTCCAAGGTTCTATCCCCAATAATTACCTATACATCGCGCAAAGATCTGAGATAGCGAAGAAGAACAAATTACAAATGAATTGATTTATTGCTCGGGTAGAAATAAATGATTTTCAAGGTAAAAAAGGAGGTTTACAGATTCAAGAAACGTGGTAGCAACCGAGAAAAATTGCATCTAGCGGGAAGGGAGCGGCTAGGAGTGGTTGCAGGCGACATCGAAGACGTTTCCTGTGTAAAAACGCGGTGAACACAGAATACGCCGCGTATTATAATTACAGAGTGGTTAGAATATAGAGGAATGTCGGGAGGAGGGTAGAAAATGGTGAATCGTCCACAACGTTATCAAACATTCGTCAAGCCGCGTCGGCGGGGCGCTACCAATTAACTTCTTTTTGAAACACGGCGTCGTCGAGCGATCCCAGCACGCCCCGGCCACCGGGGTCCGTTAATTGACTGCCGACTAATTAATAACCGTGCTAGCTTCTCCCCGCTCGCGAGTGCAACCGACATCCCGGTTCCTTATCTCGCTCGTTTATCCGCGTTTTTATCGATCCTCCATCGAAATCTAACCGCCATTACCATGCTAATAACAGCGTTTCTCGCGACGCCACGCGGCGCTCGTCCAAAAAGGATATCACGGCCTCAGGACAATAGGGACCACGGGTGTAGATTGATCCGCAGCGATTCATCATTTCTGATGACTGCCGCTGGAAAACGCTAGCTCTGCGGTTCACGACCGATCGTACCCCAGGATTAGATAATGAGATCGGACCGAACAACTAGATAATTGGCTCGAGTTGCTCGGCCGTTCGGATTCTGGAATTAAGAGCAGATGAGCACCGAAGATTGCACTGGCTCAACTTGGAAACAGTGGGGACTTTGTGGTTGCGCGATAATAATGAACCGGAGTGATAGACCGCTTGCTAATTGACTATCGGCGTCTGTGTAGTTCGTGCAATATAAACGCCAGTTTGCCGAGCTTCACTTTATGTACGAACATAGTTTTTACCCTTCAAGATCAGTTCTTTTATGTCGAAAGTCGCCCGAAGGTCGTCCGAAGGTCATTGTTGAAACATACTCCATTCAAAATAGAATTTCGTGTTGTTTTGCCACTGACGTTACCTTTTGTATTTTATTTTCTACTGTTACATTTTACATTTTTGTCGCAGGATTAGTCCTCTATGAATTTTTCCCAATCTATACAAAGGATGTTCCATATTGTTTTAGATGATACCGAAACTATCTTGCGTCAGTTTACGAAGAGCCACAAGATCGATTTCTATTGCGATAGTATATTTTCAGTCATTTCATATATTATTGTAGCTGTTACAATTAACATACATTACGGTTTTCAATCTTTAAAGCAAGGATAGATAAATGTAATAACACAAGAGGACTTACGATTTAATGCCTTGTGCGAGTTCAATGCGAGAATACTTGAAGATAACAATGTCTGTTATGTCGAATTAGATGACGACGCTTGTCGGAGGATCCTGTTGGAGCACGAGAGGGAGAGAGAGGGTAAACTGCGGGACATCGCAGCATCGTTGACGCAGCCACGCGTTCGAAGAATCAAACCGAGGACATCCGAGCCGACTAGGGATGTCGTGGATGCTGCGAACGCGGCCTATCAGGATAAACTGGTGAGTATCAACCCTATCGGATCCAAAAAGTTCCATTTCGTTCATTTCAGAATTTATCAAAAGATTATATGTATAGTTCAATTATAGATCCACATGTAACTGATCTATTTCCAATCAACGAAATAAAGCTAATTATTTACATTAGGGCCTTCTTCACCGATTTTGATGACGTTGAAATATGTTGTCAAGGTCATCATTCTGAACAACTTCTTCCTATACATGTTACCGCCGCTCGGTTTCAGTTTTCGAGATATTCGTAAAAAACTGTTGCTAATACTGTATAGAATTTTCCGTATTCTTGCACGCTCGGTGGCAACGTAAGCCTGTTCCGGCGGGGCGTATGTTTACTTTTTTCTTGGAAACATGCTGTGGAAATGAGAGAGAAAACAGGGTCTCACGGTGGTCATATATGTATGAGGTGAGCTTTCAATTTTGAAAGACTACTCTTCGATTGTCGTATGCGTGGTCGGGCCGGCCTAACGGCCGACCCGCTCTGGCCCCTCCACGATCTAACCACAACTATTCTATTCGCATAATCTTTGCATTGTAGCTATCATCCAGAATTTGATCTAGTAATGGAAAAATCATGTGTTATAGAATGAGTTGTGGTTAGGTCGTGGAGGGGGCGGAGAGGGCCGGCCGTGAACATAACATTTGTATGAAGCAGAATACGTTACGAACGCTGTTAAGCGATCGCCTATGCTGATATACGAAAATCCAAGAGAGAAAATTCAATACAGTATTAGCAATAGTTTTTTGCGAATATCTCGAAAACTAAAACCGAGCGGCGGTAACATGTATAGGGAAAAGTTGTTCAGAATGATGACCTTGACAATATATTTCAAGGTCATCAAAATCGGTGAGGAAGCCCTTAATGTAAATAATTACCGAAATAAATAATGGTGCAAGATAATGTCGACTCTGGCTCAACATAGGACCAGAAAAGATTAATTTCTAAAAATTGTACAGTTTGGTCAATTTAGGGCCAGGAAGGGTCTAGACGAGGATTCCTTAATCATTTTAATATCTGATACAGATCAGAGGAGACCCGGACGGATGCGGCCTAGACATCTCGGGCATCAGATACTCCCCCACCTCGGAGCTACGAGTTGATCTACCCGCCGAGGATCTACTGAACATCAAGAAAGGCTGGCTGATGAAGCAGGGTCTCAATAAGGTTCGTATCTTTAGCATGCCTTGCTCGCATACGCATTCTACTTCCTGGACAACACGCTGCCAGGTTCCCGCCGAGTTGTTTGATAGCCTGGTCGATTATGTGTGTTCTGAACACACAGACACGCTGCTGTACCTGCATAATTATAGCAAAGTTGTCCACACTCAGAGATACTAGGAACTAACACATTTCAACCCTTACTGCTCTTATGAATCCTCATAAATGCATCAACTGTCAAAACATTCTTTGAGAAAAGTCTGTTATATTTTTTTGTGAATTGTATAAAACACTCAAATACTTTACGGTTATAATAGTCGTATGATGGGTCAATTATGTGGGCTTTCATGTAAAGAGGAGAAAATATGAGTACCCTCCATGGGATACAAAGAATAAATACTGTAGAGAACTTTTTAATATTTTCACTAGGGCACACAAACATTATTATGTGGAAGTGGAGGGATAAGAGGGACAAATATTGGCAAATACTACAGAGAATTATTTTAAGGTCATTAGTTTAAACAATTTGAATGATAGACTTTTACACGTAAAAGTAGTAAAAATGGCTATTTAATTCATCCATTGCGTAACATATACTGGAGTATACTATTTCTTTAAATTATGAATCCTCGCCATAACAAATACATCCTACATATGTTGATACTACGTTTAGACATTTCCTGCCAAGAAAATCAAGTGAACTGCATGTCTAACGAATTACAATTTTGAGAAGTAGTTTACGAATTGGCTCACCCTTCCCTATAGTAGAGAACTATGCCACTTTAGTGAAGTTCGTTTCGAGGAACTGTAATCGAAGAAGTAACACTTCTGTCCAGAGGCTACGGCGAAGTTTACGAGCAGAAAACAGGATTAGTTTACAAACGCGTTTCCGTGGACTCGAATTAATTGCACGGTGGAATTATTGTTGGGCCCTGGATCCCTGGACATAATCTGTAGAGCGGAGGAAGGGCCCTGTCACGCGACGGGCGACAAAAAGCGGGGCCCGGAGAGTGGCCGTAGTCGGGTCGTTAAGGCGGCTGGACAGCGAACGCGTGTTCAGTTGCTCATTTTCCTCGAACTGGCGATTAATAGCCGTGCATAACGAATCGTATTGCGTCGCAGGAATGGAACAAGCACTGGTTCGTACTGCGCGGCTGCGGCCTCATGTACTACCGAGATCCCTGCGCGGAAGATAAGGGTATCATGGACGGCGTCATAGATCTGAATACCGTTACCGCCGTCACGCCCCTTCAAGTCGCAAGAAATTATGGATTCCAGACCGTGGTGAGTGTGTCCGAGGGAATTTCGCGGCCGGTGATTTACGGTAATTAACATTCCGCGCGAACGGAAATCCAGTTAGGCCGCCAGAGGAGGCGCGACGTTGCTTCGCCACCGCGAGCACGACCAAAACGACCAGAACCAATCGGACATCGAGTTCTATGCGTACAGTATCGCAAACTGGACCAGAAAAACCTATAAGTAAATATTCGCAAGAAGCCACCTCGGATTTCGACGAGTTTTTAACACTCGTTCGTCAATCTTGTCAACGCGACACACTTTTTACTGGCTCTGGGTAAACAGTGTGCTCTGCAAATCGTTTAACTCCTCGCGTTGTGATTTCTTTCACAACTACAGTAATTCAAACTACTCTGTTGGCAGTAATGTTCTATATGAAACAGAAAATTTGGTTTTACTACATAGCTACTTGTGTAGTCTAATGGCTAAATATTGAACAATATAAATTGTATTTTGATCTAAAAGAAGTTAAAAAATGAAGCATGGAGATAATTGTGATTAGTTTAAATGTAGGAACACACTGAAACAAAAGTAGGTAGCGATGACTAAATATTGATAAGTGGGCAGTGGATTGCAACAAACTGGAGTGAAATAAAAATTCATTTTCTTTCTTAATATGTTTAATCGGTCGAAAATAATATCTTAATACTTTTAAAATCTTCTAACGTGTTTACTGTTTTAAATTAAACCTCATTATTGTCATAAGTGCATAAAATTTGATGTTTATTGATAACAATCAAATATGATTATATATTTCGGTCTAAAATAAATCGCAAGTTGAAAGATAAGACAAGGAGTTAATAAGTTTTGTTCGACATGCATAATCTCGTGTTTGTCTTTCCATGATGCGAATCTTTTACTGTTGCGTTAATCAGACGCGAAGGAAAGAATCAGAATGGAAAACTGAGGAACAGGATGATCTCCGCAACACGTTAAAAATCATGGCTCTCTTTTTGCGAATATTTACCAAAAATTACGAAACAGGGGAAACAGTCGTCGAACATTGTCCTAGAAAGACAGAGTTGCAGGTAGCTCGAGCCGTGAATCAGCCAGCGGGCTTTGCGGCTCAATTAGATCGCCGGAATTAACTTCCGTGCTAGGAGTGGCTGGAAAAAGTCCGTAACTCAATTTCGCGGTAGAACAGCTCGCGCGAGCTAGTTGTGCCTCTCCTGTTATTCGTGTCACTGATCTCTGTCATCCGGTACTGTCCCGCTGATCGACCTACATAGACAATAGCACAGTTTTCCTTCGCGCTTATCCTTTTTCTTTTCGAAGGCTTGGGACGATCGAGGATCCACCGTGTTGTCCGCGGTCACAGCTGGCATACGCGCCAGCTGGATGTCCGCTATCAGAAGAGCTGCTAACTTACCAGACCCTGACAGCAACGCGGACTCCATGTCCGTTTGCCAGGATGGCCAGCAGGATAATACTCCGCAGTCGCCTACCACGTAAGTGACCCGATCTTGATTGATATTATAAATTGTATAGAACGTCCCGAAAATTTAGAACACCTTGGTTAAACGGGGGGGGAGAATGTTCGTTTCACGACTGGCTACAAGTATTCGAACAAGATCCAGCACCTGTTATAATCATTATTGTCATATTCGATGAAGAAACTATCTTTGTCAATACTAGCGGTAAATACACTAGTCTTCGTTTTATTATTTAACAAAATCTTAAGGTTAACCGTTGTCTAATGTTAGATGAACTGCTCTGAACATTTTATGAACCAGAGGCCCATTAGTACGATTTTCGATTATTCTCTCGTATCTAGAGGAACCTTAAAAATGATCTCTAATATAACAATTTTGAGAGTGAGTTGTTGGTTTACGACTGAAATTGCTATTGCTGTTCCAGGATCTATTCTTCCTATCCTTTGCCATGAACGATCACGTAGACTTTCAAAAATTGAAAAAAATCGCTGAGAATGATTGTGAATGCAGAGAACATTTAACAATGTTTTGCTATGTCTGTTTTTAAGGGGAGATTTTGATCCAACACTTTCTGCCGGGTGGTTTAGCAAGTTTCTGACGCCATCAAGCTCCAGACGCTAGCGTTTCAAGCTATAGTAATTTATGTGAGACTCGTCTTTGTGTCACAGGTCCCTCACAGATCGCGAGCGAGACTCGGTGGTTCCCTCCACGTCGGTGACACCTCGATCAGTGCTGTTCTCCTCGGACGAGGAGTATAGGACCGCGTCCGAAGGCGGAAGAAGGGAGTCCGGGGACTGGTCCGAGGTGCCGGTGTCCCCGCCATTGGTGAGGAACGGGGACTGGCCAGGTGGATTGAAGGGTTCGAGTTGGTCGGACTCGGCGAATCACGAATGGTCCGAGCTGCCTCCGTCGCCGCCTCTAACCAGAACCGCGTTGTCCCGAGTGAAAGCTCGGTCGAGGTCCAGCTCAAGGTCCAGAGTGTACAAGAGGAGCCGCAGCTCGCCGCCCAGTTCGAGGAGGAGCACGTTGGACAGCGTGAGGTCCGAGGACCTGATGATGGCTTGCTGTGAGCTGGGCGAGGACGAGGAGCAGACGAACGGGCACATGCAGAGCAACAGCTGTCTGTCCAGCGCGAACGATAGCCCGTTGATCGTCGAGCTGCTCGAGAACCAGGTCTCTCTGTTGCGCGATCAGCTGGATCAGAATCAGTCGAATCACCCCAGCACGCTACTAGTCATTGTCGAGCGTCAGGAGAACGAGATCGAGAGCTTGAAGTCACAGCTGAACGCCGCGAGGAACGACGTCGCCAACGCAGAAAAGGAGCTGTCCAGGCTGAGACAGCAGAAGGCCGAAGCTTCTATCAGGGAGAAACAGGTGGACGAGTTGTTGAACACCATACAGAGGACGGAGCAGCAGAGGAATAAGGACCTGGAGGATCTGGAGAAGATGAAGAAGATGTACACCAGGGACAAGGAAGTGCTCGAGTGCAAGCTGTTGGAGACCGAGGCGATTCTCAGGGAGACCAGCGAGCGCTGCGAGATGCTCACGAAGGAACTAGCGTCGAGTCATAGAACGGTGGAGCATCTTCAGACCGAGATTGCTTCTTTGAGCGATCGGTTGTCGCAAGGTAAGTGAATCGAAAGAAACTAGAAGAAAGCTGGGAGATGAATAGTGTGGTTCAATTGATTCTTCTTGATCCAGGAATTGAGGAGAACGAGCGTTTATACTCCAAGGTCAGAGAACTCGAGGAGAAGGGTGGACTGTCTGCTTCGAGGGAGCGTGGTAGGAGCTTCGACTCGCTGAGCGACCTGACGAACATCGAGCTGGACCTGGACTTGAATTCTCTTGACAAAGAGAGGTACTTAGGTTCCTTAGTTAAAGAAAGGTATACGTTGTCACGCGCTAATGCATTTCTTGTGCTTTACAGAATCATGGAAGAGTACGACGAGCTCCGCAGTCGCTTCGAAAAAGCAATTCTGGAAATTCGAGCAATGCGGAAGGAGTTGCGAGAGGCTCACGCGATGCAGGACGCGTTGGAGCTGGAGATCTTCGCGCATAAGCAAGATGCTGCTAACGTCCGTGAAACGAACCAGGCGCAGGCTCAGCTGATGGCTGCCAGGATCCAGGATCTAACGAACAAGCTGGCCGCCAGCGAGAAGCAAGTGAGGACGTTGAAGCAGAAGCTGACAAAGGCGGAGGCCAGGGACAAGAGGCGGTCGTTGTCGCTGAAGGGTCGCGAGTCCTTTCAGATCTCGCAGGAGATGGAGGACAAGCTGCAGGACCTGGAGAACAAGATCTGCGCGATCGAGCGAGGGAAGAGCATCGGCGCAACCGGCTCGAAGGAGTCGAGTCCTAATCCAAAGAAAGAGAAGAGAAGCAAGAACTTCGATCGCTCCAGGCTGCGCAGGAAGTCGTTGGATAGCGCGACAAGCTCCGAGCCGATGAAGGTGCTGATCAGGCTCAGTACGTTGGAGACCAAGGTGGCGAACGTCGCCGAGAACATGGCGAGCGACGCGGAGAAGGACAGCAGCGAGTGTAGCGAAGTCAGCGCGTCTTCCACCAGCGAAGTATCCTTGGAGATCATCGCCAGGCTGAGGAAGCTGGAGCGTGTGGTATCCAAGTCGAAGAGACGATTGGAGAAGTGTCTGGGCTCGACCCAGGCGGAGGACAAAGCGGAGAAGTGTTTGCGCGAGGTGAACGACATCCTGGACTCGTGTTTAGAATGTAAGAAAAGCCAAGCTAGCGCTCAAGCGACCGAGTCAGTAGGGGTAGTGGTATCTAGGCTAGAGACTATACTTAAGGATAAGCTGAGCGAACTCGCGGCAAGACGGCAGGCGCTCGTGCAGAACGGCCAGCTGGACGACCGGGAGAAGGCGAAGCTGATCGCGGAGCGGGTGGCGTTCGAGTTCGTCGTTCTGAGGCAGATCAGGTGTGCGATCGGCCGGACGTTCGACAGGAGTGCCGTTCTCAGTGAACTGGTCGAAACTAGTCAGCTTGCCTCAAGCCTAATGCGTAAGATTCACGGAACTAAGCCCAAAACCTACCAAAACACCAGTTACATTCAGTATCTTACTAAAGTGTTAGCGAATAAGTTAGTACTGGTCGGCGGTGTACCAGCAACCGAGGCCACGAAGGAGGTCTCTGCTGCTCGAGCAGAGAGTCTTAACTTCCTGCTGCAAAAGCAGCGGGAGGTGAACGAGATCGTGAGGAGGTACAAGGAGACGAAGCTAAGACAGCTCGCGGAGGCGCTAACCGTCGAGACGTTGAGCATGTCCGAGCAAGAGGATCTTGGCAAGGCGGTTTCCAACTCGAGCAAAAAACTATTGGAGGACCGACGGATCAGGGAAGCCTGGGCACTGGCTCAGGAGACCATGAGCAAGGAATTGGTGCAGTCCGAGGTGTCCCATGTGATCATGCGTTGCGGTCAGATGTACGAGCAGAACATCACCAGCATCACCGACGCCTGCCTCACCTTCGAGGCAGCAGACAACATCACTCTGGAGTCTTGGATCGACGCAGCGCAAGCTAGACTCAGACAAGAGATGGAGATCTCCACTCGCGAGCTGTCGGAGGCCTACGAGGAGTGTCTTAGGCTGATGAAGAAGAACAAGACCATCGTGGAGACCAAGTACGAGTCCCGGCAGCTGTTGAACGACTACGCGGACGTGATCGCGCACAAAGCTTTAATCGACGCCAGGATCGGGCTGCTCCAGGAGAACGCGCGGCCCTCGATCACCTTCCCCGGCGAGACTTTCGTATCTAGTCTAATCCGAAACGACGAGCTCCTGTCGTGTCTGCTTGGGGACGACTGCGAGTTCCAGAGCAATCCGATCCTCGACGCGGAGTACAGTTACCTTTACCAGCAGTTCAGTAAGGAGTGCGAGGAGAGGATCTCGGGGAAACGGGGTTCGAAGGAGCAGCTGAAGACCGTCAGCCAGAGCCTGTTCTACCTGGAGGAGGATCTGATCGACTTGGCGAAGCGCGTCCGCGACAAAGACGGCGAGAAGGTGGGCTGCCGGTCGCCGAAAGCAGCGGCGAACGACTGGTCCAGCGTCTGCGAGAAGTGCTCGCAGCTGCGAGAGCAGATCAAGAGACTACGGGACCACATGAACAATGTAGCGTGTAAGCAGTGCGATCAGCTGCAGGAGACAATCAAGAGGATCACCGCGGACCATCACGAGGAGCTCGAGACGCTCAAGAGGAACCAAGAGAGTGATCTGATGGATATCAAAGGCGAGCTGGATAATCAGAGGCAGTCGCTGACGTCCCAGTACGAACACGAAGCGGCTAATCTCAGAGAGAAGGCCAGGAAGCTCGAGCACAGGCTGAACGCGATGGACTCTGAGCATTCCGCTCACGTGAACGAACTCAGAGCCGCGTATCAGAGGTCCATGAGCGCGGAGTTGGACACTGACGCAGAGACACGCAAGAGGTACAAGGAGGAGATCAAACAGCTGCGAGCACTCTGCGAGAAGGGCCTGTTGGCGATGGAGAATTCTCATAGAAGGATCATATCGGAGATGGAGGAGAAACATCGACAGGAGCTGGAGAGTCTCAGGGTAGAGAAGGAGCAGGCGCTGTCAGAAGAGACTCAAGCCACTCTGGCGGCCCTGGACGTCATGAGAAAGGCTCACGAGCACGAGGTGCAGAAAGAGATCGCGAAATTCAAGCAGGAGTTCATTAAACAGATGCAGGCTAGGGAGGACATAGGCGTGCTGCACAAGGAACACGAGTAAGACGTTCTATCTATCCTCGTTCTGATAATACTTCAAGTAACCAATAACTTAACGCTTTCATTGCCGAACAGACGCTGTTAAATGTTTCACAAAATCGTGCTCATTTATCTAACCCTCGTACGCTCCTAAAAGATGGTCTTACGTGATCTTTCCATATCCTTCACCCATTTTAACTTCACATTTTAAAACCAAATGTGTTTCATCCATAATCTCATAGTTTGAGTAAATACATCAAATAACAATGCAAGCACAGAGAAAGGAAAGGTTTTACGGTAGTTGAAACAGAAAATGGGTAAATTTCAACCTCAGGAGCGTATGAGAGTTAAAAAACAAATTGAGAGGGTAGTCAACGTGTCGAATGGTTGTGGGAGGTCACAACATAATGTTTTGAGTGCTCGACAACTCTAATGCCAACTAGACTATAGTTTTGCGTGTAAAGAGAGCGAGAGAGAGAGAGTATTAACGGTCCCTTGTCGATCTCCAGGGAAGAAATGGAAGAGATCAAGCAAGAGATTCTCTCTCTCTCCGCCAAGTACTCTTCGAAGTGCGTGGAGTCCGCGGCTCTGGAGGAGAAGGTAGGTTCCCTGTCGAAGCAGCTGGCCCAAGCGCAACAGCACATCATGCAACTGGACGTTAGGAACAAACAGTTAAGAGCACATTTGGTATTGGAGACGAACGACACCGGCGTGAACGACACGATGCAGATGCTGAGGGGCAGGGAGAACGAGATAGCCGAGCCGAGGGAAGAGATGCACAGACTGCAACAATTGAAGGTAAACCAGTCTGGCTGCATACGTGTCCCGATCGCAACGTAGATGTGGTTAACAAAATGTATACTAAATTATTAACGCTGCCGCAATTACATATTATGGTGTTCTCCCCACGCCCCCTCAAACAGCTTCCGGACGTTTCCAAGCGTAGCTTCTAGATCGAGACAGACAAACTGACAATCCTGTATATATAGTTTATAACAAGATGCACCTAGGTACAGCAAAGCTTTTGTGTTCGCAAGCTTCGTTCATTTCCGGTTCGATCATAGCGGGCATTCGACAACCTCCGGAGGGTTGATTCTTTGGCACGTAATATGAAATCGTTTAAAAGTCGCGAAGGTTTTACTGTACCTACGCTGTCTTCTGTAAGTTTGGGTACACCTGATCCTATGTTTAAAATAGTGTACACATGTTCTACGCAATTGTACTGGTTCGACTAGATTAGAGTTACCAATGATTTTAATCGTTCACAGAGATTAACCCACCGCGAAGGAACTGACAGAATTCAGCTTGTCGACCAAGTACCATAACGTGTAATTGTCCGCGTTCCACGGGGGGCACGTCACCCGACCAACATCCAGTTTAACCCCCCATCAGCCGCACTGACGCATATATTATTTTCGATTCTCCACTAACAGCATGGGGATGCCGTCGTTCGCGACACGTCCGGCGCGGCGTCGAAATCATCGTCGCAGAACTGCTCCGCGGCTTACTCTCCGCTTCGTGTTCGGGGCGGTCAGGAGCCGGTGACACGGTCGAGTAGCTGCGAGGAGCAGCAGCGGCTAACCGAAAGAAACAGTGAAAGGGCGAAAAGCTCCTCGGTGTCTACGTTGCATAAACAGCCGGCCGCGGACAAGCCGGCCGCCGCGTTCTCCTACAAGCTCGAGCGGATAAAGTCGGTCTCGTTGCCATACTCGAGTAACTTGGTTAGGCCGGGGAGTAGTTCTGGCGTTCCGTCGCACGATAGGAAAGAGGTGAGCTTAGGGCAAAAGAGTCAGGAGCGTAACGGTCTCGCCTCGCCACTATGGGACAGCTTAAGGCCCAGGAGCGGATTGCCCCATCAGTATCAAGGTACAGAAGACAGATGAACCGGACACACCCGGTGATCGGACCGTGGGTGGCGTGGATCGATCGATCCTCTCTTCGAATTAGCCTCTATCGCTTTCTTGTAAAATCCCGTGTACTGTCTCGCGACCAGCACACCTCTGCTCTCGACGGACGCGTTGAATCGTTGCTTCTATCGCTCCCGTGGTACTGTTTGGTTGTAGACGCGAGGATCGCCACGGTCCTCCAGCATGTCCCGAGTCTCTCCCAGGATTGGTCTCTGTCATTTTGTTTCTAACATTAATCGCGAAACCGTTCGACGACTCGTCTGTTCGCGATCTTCGTCGATCGCGAACCGAGACGACGATAGAAGCGAGACTAACCGGGTGCTTTCGTTTCGGATATTAACCGCTTCGAGGACGTTCGAGCGTCGACTGACCTAACGGAATGTACCCGCGACTGACATTGTAACCGTATCGTTGTGCAATAATCTCTCTCTCTTTCTCTCTCTCTCTCTCTCTCTCTCTCTCTCTTTCTCTCTCTCACTCAGTTTCTTTCGCGCATAGACCCCGCGGGCCGATTCGCAATCCGCCTGAAAAGAAAACTACTAACTAATGGAGACATGTATTATTAATGGTATGCAACAGTAACGCAACAGTAACCCTGCCTTGCGATGAATGTGATTTTCTGTACTCGTTGAATGTTTAATCCACGCGATGATTGACTCGCTGTACGCATAATATCAAAAGATAGTCAGTGCGTGCGCGCATACGGATGGATACGAAGTTCCGATATCAATATACCGTGACCATTTTTTAGACGCAATATTCTGATACGTCTTTTTGACACTATTTACCGAGAACCTATTTTTGCAACCTATTATGCACACGCAAGGCGCATTTGCAACGCTCACGCGCGGCACTGACTATCGGCATCGAAGATGCAACTATACATGTAAGAATAACGTCGCTTAAACTGTTGGGGTCATCTTTAGGTGCATAAGAAAACGATTCGAATCCTTTGTTCTGTATCGTATCGTCCACGAATTGTTTCAAGGGCGTGGCAGTGTATGAACCGTAGAAAGGATCACTCTCTAACTAAATATTTGTTCAAAATTGATCGGCTGCTAACGGATACTCCGTCATCTGTACATGATCTAACACAGGGTAAGTGTCCTCCAGGTCCGCCGAACCAAGCTATAATAGCAAGATCTTGGATCCTGGACAGCCTAACGTAGCGGAGGGGAGTGTCTTTGAGCAGCCAATCAATTCCACTTTGTCTAGAACGTTCGAATTCCAGCCGCACAGTTTCTAGGTGCTAGCCAAAGACCCGTGTAGGTTCATACAAGCCACGTCCTCCCCTGAAGCGACCTGTACCTCCATTTGTGACACGAGCAAAAGAGAAGACAGTCGAGGGGGAGGCAAACTGTGCAATCCTGGTAATCGTATGTCGGCAATTATTTGACACAAAAGGTGGCACAGCAGAGGCGCGAGTCGGCGGCGCTGGCAACCGGTGGCAGGACAGCAAGCAAGCTGAAAGGCAGCGTCAACCGGAGGCATTCGGCCTCCGTGGCGACTATCCTCGCACGTCCCGCCTCACCCCGGAACCCACAGCTCTCTCCGTTGCAGGTCCGTTCAGTTTCATTGACAAAATCACACGGGACCGTGATCCTGAGATCACAGTGTCCTCGAGATCGTCGCCGAAGATCGCGTCACGCGTCGCAATCCGACTCTCACCAAGCACTTTGCATGCTTCTACCTTCCATAGTATAACTTCCGAAGCTTCGGGTCGCTCGAGGTAGCATGGGACTAATTCTGCTGATTTCTACGCTTACCCTAAGGGTATCGGGTGGGTTAGCGTCTACTAACATCTCATAGCGTAACTTCTAATCCTCTACCTCCCAGGTACATTCTCTTCTACGCGTCTCAGGGTTTCGTGCTTTCATCGCTGTCCACTTGAATACCTGAACTTCTGCTATCTCCAAAGTACTGGCTCTATTACCTTGGTTCTCTCGGTGTTCGCGCGGTTTCTACGCTTGGTACACGCAAAGAGCGACAAGAAAGGCTCATCCGGCCGAAGCCATGTAACATTGATCGGATTCTCTTTGCAGAGCTGATGAGGTCTCCAGCAGTGAGGTGGTCCAGCCGAAGTTGTCGTAGCTTGCCCCCCACGCCCACGCCAAGTTACCATCACCCGCTCCACCCCCCACTGCCAGCGGTGGGCATGGTCGCCGAGAGGAAGAAACGTTTTGAACTCTAACCCGCAGCTTCCATCCGGTTCTTTGCTACTCGTGTGTACAATCTCCATAGGTACCAAGATCCTGCGCCCTGTCATTCAACCATGGTGCTAGACCGGTTGCTCGTTCGCGTCTTCAACCGACATTGTCGTCATCCAAAACAGCATCCATTCGTCACTGTCACGGCTTCCAGGATGAAGCGACAGATCTGCTAGCTTAGCTCGTGTCAATTAAGCACGCTCGGGATCGGGCTTGTCGTTGTTAGACAATATTGAGCATGTTTATCAGGTAAACATGATACAATAGCCGGAACAAGGCTCAGATCCCGACGTTAGCGAACGTTCTTCTTCGAGGTTCCATCCGGCGTCTCTGTCGTCGTCATGGTGACGAAATGGTCACCTCTTTCTTTACGGTTTCTCTTCCCCCTTTTTCCGGAGGACCCGTTTTTTACCACTGGTACTTTTGCTAAGCACGTTTACAAGGCTGTCGTGCAATCCCACGACCGCCGTTTGATATGCATTTAGACTTTGATACGCGAGTTTTTTTTCGTAGGAACGTGATCAGTGGTCGCCCCCGAGCGACGCGCGTTTTTCTCGGGCATTACTCCGCTGTCGGCCGTTTCCGGTTTCGTGCGTTTGGTCCAGAACCGTCGTCCATGATCTATCTATTCGAGGTACAAATTATGACTTGGTGCTTTTTACTTGTTGAACACAATCCAGCTGACTCGTCCGCATAAATAGTCGCACTCTTCGTTTGTTCGTACAATAGAAACTGTTCGCAGATGGAATCGGAAATGGCCGGAAGTCAGCGGACACGAGGAAGGTACAGTGGAACGCTCTCGATCAAGAAAATGGTGGCAGAAATATTATTCCCAGTCAATTGATCCCATTATCCAGTTTATATGTATTTATCTGAGAAGAAAGAAGCAGTTTGGAAATCTCAAATACAAGAATCTTTGAACAATCCTGAAGAACCGGAAGTAATCGGCCTTCCACTGTACCAAACGAGTCATGTGTACAAGTGTCGTGATAGCAAACGCAATGTAGGGCGTACGTGTATCGGCGTGAACGCAAAGTAGTTCGTCAAAGGTTTACGTTATTTTACAGGAACGATTTCGTGCAATTACAGGATTCGTTCGCCATCTTGTGACTCCATGGGGGGGCTAATTTGAAAGCGACGGCTCAAATGATCGTCATCTAAGGAGGCTTTGATATTATTCTCATATTTGTTGACACGGTTGAACGCGGCTGTATTTCTCTTTCCCTATTTGTTTTGTAAAGTCGTTTTTCGTTTTCTCTTCGCAGCTAGAGGACAAGGGACAGGAATTATTTCGTCTATTTTCAAACGATATTTTATCTTTCTCTTCTTCCAACTCTTTTTTCCTCGTTCTTCTTCTTTTTCGTTTTCTCTGTCTCGTTGTTTCGTTTCGAGGATCGAAAGAAAGTATTTTTACGCTTGTTTCGCTCTTGTTATGTATAGATTCTGCACATATATTAAATATTACGGCGTTGTCACGTTGCACTGTGTATTACCGCATTTCTCTCATTGTGTACATGTTTTTAGTGTTCGGAAGATCGCGATCATTTTTTTCATGTTAAATACTGTATAGTTTATGACGTTTCGATTCTAAGGAGCAAAGTATAAATAGCCTAGGAATTAACCCCTTCCATATGAAAGTGGATTGTTTATATTATGTTATTATTGTATTCTATATTATATATATGTCATTGCCGTCGTACCGGCGTTGATGATGTCCGGCATCACGCGGGCGCAAACAAAAAAAAAAGTATGAAGAATAATCGATAACAATACGGTTCATTATCTCTTTATGTAGAGTAATTACTCAGGATTGTTTAACATTTATAATATATTACGATTATACTTATTGTATTTGTATTATAATTTATAACAACGTTTGAAATAAAATATAGTAACCATTGACGTGAACATTCCATCTTTAAATCCTCCTCGTTATACAAACCTTGCACCTAATGTCATTTTTTATAGAATCGGAATTTATTTACTATATTTTCGACGATAGTGCAATGCAAAATGTTGTACCTCTGAGCAAAGATTCGATTGCTATTCGAAAGTCCTATTTACTCGCGCGGAATTTCTGCGCATGCGTGCGGATGCGAAACGACTCACGTCGTACTTTTCGAACAGAGCCTAAATTGTGCCGACGTGCGTGAGGTGCGCAAGAAGAAAATTGCGTAGAGATCAGAATATTTCAAGATAATGGAGCCGCTGTTCCGAATAAAGGCTGATGACCTCGATATTATGTTTGTAAACATAAAGAAGAGGCTAATGTTTAACAACGAGGATGTACAGGTATGATATTATCGCACTCTTTCCATTTTTACTACAAATCATGTTCGTTCTAACTTGATTGTATATAAAATTATACTACTTTCCTCTCAATACAAGATTAGTGAACTTTATAGAAAATCATAACGAAATTATAATTTAATATTCGTTTATAAATGTAAATTCGTACTAACCTAATCATCCAGGGGAATACGAAACGTTTGCTGCACAATTATTATAATTTGAGGAAGAATAAAATAAATAATACTGTATAGAGTTTACTATATGATTATTAATAATAATAGCATAATAATCATGGAAAGTTACTTAACAAAAGATAGTATGATTACTATCAGAATGTACTCATGAAGATTCATTAAATTTTTTATTATATTTATATGAAAAAAGAGATATTATGAAATATTGCGAAACAATTTAGGTTATGAGGAGTAATTGTGATAAATGTAAGAGGCAATTTACAAATTAGGATAGAAATAAGAGTATTTTACAGGTTGCGTGCATCGAGCGGGTATATAACCTTTTCAAAGATGGCGGCGCAGTGAGCAGTGAGGCGGTTCTTTCAAAACTTATTAAGTTCGATGTGCTCTCGTCCATATTTGAGATTCTCCATACACCGAGTATTCGTCTTCTCCCGTAGGTGTTTTTACAATTTACAAAATACACGTGTCCAAAGAAGCATTTAATTATGTTTAAAATCATTGATAGGATGATTCTCGATTTTTTGAATATGGTGATCGTATATCGAATATTTTACGAGAGCCATGTTGCAATGGACGCTGTAGATTCGATACTGAAAGTTGCGATTTGCGTTTCAAAGTCGAGATGTAAGGAAAATCAGATGCTGGAAAAATTGGTTTCCGTTGTTTACGACATACTAAACAGGTAACCATATTCTTTAACAATAATTGAAATTACTCTGTCGTTGTAATTTAACGTATCAATCTTATCTTACATATTTTAATATGTACTCTGTTGAGATTAACGTTCATCATCTAATTGGATACATTATAGATATCTAATGATTTATACTGGCTACAAGAAAATTGAAATTTAAATGATTCAAATGATAAAAATATTATGATTTAATACATAATGATTCAGAATAGGATAACTTACAGAATTATTCAGACTCTTTTGAAACAAAATTCAGTAATAAAAATTGCTTTGTGATGTCTGGTTTATTCTTGTTATATTCAGTTCTATTCTTTTCATTTTTCTATGGTGGTTTTTACTGATTGTTAGTACAGAAATTCGAGATTTTTTACGTTAGTTGAACAAACAGGACTTTCCGTAAATCCCGGGAGAAAAATTGTATTTTTCAACTGTGATTACACAGAGCCGTGGAGTTTCACGTGGACTTTGAGACAGTGTGCGTGCCGCGGCAAATCCTCAGCCTTGTGAAATCTTTGATCTTGGAGGACTCGCCGGATCCGAGGTTAAAATTTGCCGCAGTCGCGTTGCTCAATATCGTTCTCGAACACACGAACACCAAGGATGAGTTGGAGGATGTAGCGTTCGACCTCTGCCACAAAGCTCTTGACTTAATGAAAGAGATCGTCGAGTACAGCGACGACGAAGCTTCGATCTCGCTCGCCGCGGATGCGTTGAGCGCTGTTTGCGCTTCCGGTACCCGGTAACTAAAAAACCTCTACCCGATTTTCTAAAAACGATCCTCAAATACTCGGCTAACCAAAAACAATTTTAATCGCCAAATTCATCGCTTCGACCAAACAAACTCCATGCAAAAATTACAAAATCGATACACTTTATTATTCGGATTTGACTTCCGGTCTTCCCTTCGAAACGGACAAGAGTATCAGATTCGTACCGAATTATTTACGAATTTAATGCTAGATTTAGTTAATGCATTAAAATGATTAAAAACGGATTCTTTCTAGTTATTGAGGTTGTAAAGGTGTTTTTAACCTTCCAGTGCATTGCAGTGCTACGATTAGGTCCGTGAGGTGAAAGTTAAGGTTAAATTATCTTGGAATTCCTCAATGAATTTTTACTTTCCTCGCAGTAGTTTTATAGAATAAAAACTTATTGGAAGAGATGTGAACGAAGGATTGGGTACTTTAAATTCGTGCATTGGAGGACTTTATCGTACTTAAATGGATATATTCTTACAATATTCACAAAACAAGTGCACATAATCTGTCGTACAAGATGAGAGGTGGCTGATGAACGAAACACCAGTTAAATATCTTTTTCAACACGTTGAATGCCCATCCAGCAACTTTAAAAATTCCATAAAATCGATGTTATTTATTTAATAAAGTAAAAATTAAAAATGTTAAATGTATGAAATTTATTAACGTAAAAATTTATTTTGGAAGCTGTATAAATAATTCCGTTAGCCATATGTGGCTGACGTGGCAGCCAACGTGTTAACTACCTAAATAATGTAGCCACGTGCATTTATTACTGACTCCACTTGTTGGACAGAGTGTGGTTGCATTGCCCGGTATTCTCAGACTAAACTTGCTGTCTGATTGGAAAAATGTAAGAATCATCGGTTGGTAGATTATACAGATTATCCGTTTCGAACGGATCACCCTGTAGGTTCAGCGAAAACGCTTTTAGACACGGAAAATCGTTTCTGCTAGGCTGTGCTTGGTGGCGTACGAGAGTGCGGGAATGCTCGATAAAATTCAACAGCACCGAGCGGCTCTGACGAAGTCTGTCTACTCGGCGACGATGCACACGGTGATACCCTACCTGAGAGTGAGTCCGGTGTTACGTTACTCGGAGAAGAGGGAGGGGGGCCGGGCGATCCAGGCACAGTGTTCGATCACGACATATTTAATTACAAGCGTTCAAAGGCCCTTTTATTTCCGGCTCGGCAGGACGGCCAGACGAACGAAACAGACAGGACGAAATTCCACAGGAACCTTGTCGCTAGCCTCAACAACCTTTACAAGCTGCCCGAGTGCAACCACGACAACTTGTCGAACCACTTGACTGCCAACGGATACCTGAAGCGATTCTTGCTTTCGACCACCACACTCTCGTAAGTCCAGCGCCACGAACCGTACTGTAATTGATGAGACCTCGGCTCTGGAATTTTCTTTGAGCGATTCGGGAAACCAGCGGGGAAGTCTCCGAACCATCCCCTTGGAACGCTGCTGGCTTTATCAACGTCAAAACTATAAGACACGATGCTGATTATATTAGGATGTTAGGAGGTTGCTTTGCTGTTTAGATCAAAGTTTCAAACAATACTCTGGATTCTGTGGGAAAATGTAGTCGTCGGACTGAGAATTTCATGCAATTATGACACAAATTTAGTAAATTGAGTACAATAGAACTGGACAAAGTTTAGAGACTTTCAAAAACATAATTATTTTATTTTCAACTTATTAAAATTACTTAAGGATGAGATACGTTTTTATGTATCCTTTGTTTCAAGAAATTGATGCAAACAAGTCAAAGACACTTTGTCTAGTGTCTCTGATCTTCCCTGGTTTTAGGGAAAACCTCCGTCGAGGCACTTGCGTGTTGTTGTCTCGTGTCATAGCGACCCTCGCCTCTAAATCACTGTCGATTGGCCAGGGGCCCGACAGCGCTTCCGCCTTCAACAATTTAATGCACCGTGGGCTGCTCGACTTGCCAAAAGACTGTCGACAGTGGAACGATGTTCTGGCTCATCGAGGAAACAGCGCGGCCGCCCTGATGACGCTAATTTATTACCATTTCCACGGGACCGGAGAGTAATGCTCCTCTTGTACATGCAACCCAGCAACATATTATTATTAACTTCACAAACTGACCACTTAGTTTTCACATTCCAGGCACGACATGATCTGCCTAAGATCTCTCATCATCAGTATCCTGAATCTCTCGAAGTCCCAGCAGGTTTCATCGCAGGATCTCAAGCTTCTGTGGTTTTTGTTCGCCGTGGGGTCCGTGTACCATCCCTCGCCGAACTCCGAGCAAGATTATGGCAACGCTGCGAAGCGATTGGCCGTCTTGTTGCACTACGCGAAACTGCACGAGTGTTATACCCACCACATCGACCTGCTTCGTTACTGTCTCAAGTGTTCCGAGGTGCCCAACGATTTGAGGAGCAAGACGATGGACCTATGGCTGGTGGAGTCCGACGGGGACATCAGGCCTTTGCTGACACTGGACTGCGACAGTGTCGTTAAACACTATTTACTGGTACCATTCTCTTTCATCGGGTTTCACAATTGATGTGCCGTGACTTTAGATTATTCTTGCGCGCACAGCTTGTTGTACAGACTGGCTACTCCGACAAGATCATCGGCCTGGCGATGAAAGGCATCCGCCAGATGATGTGCGGTAATAGCGCGGACGGGATCGGCGAAATTGTTTGGCACATGCTGCCCAATCTTCTCTCCACTTACACACCTGATAAAGGTAGATAATCGGGCATCGTTTGAGATGCTTGGTAATTTGTTTGAGCGATTTGTTTTAATACATTGTCTGTCAGAAGTCTATTAGTATGACTCTTAACGAGTACACTAAAACGGAACTTAAAAATCTTCTTCTGAAAAATAATCCTGAAGGAAGTATTTGAATTACGTTTATTCATAATAGAACAATTATGAGCAAGAGGGAGGATCTTTTTAGAAATTATAAAATTATTTAGACAGTTAAGGCATATTCTAGTATACATAAATGTGAAAAATGATACCAATAATATAGAATACATCTTTTTAATATGGGACTTCAACTTTTGACAAACAAGTTTGAACAATTAGCAGGATGTATCAGTGTCGCCAGATCAACCCAAAACTGGGTTGATTTTCCTCTCCTCCTTTTCCCTTTCCACTATCCCATTCCGCCACCTTGAGCATACTCCAACGTCCCCCACTAAGCCGTAGATTGGTCACGTGACGTGCCGCATGCGTAGCTTCGGTCGTTGCGTCCCCATCGCGCACGCGCAACGTGTCATCATTCGCCCCACTCAATTCGTGTTGCGTCCCTATCGCGCATGCGTAACACGTCACTGGTTATCAGAGAGGTGGTAAATTGTATTCCCCTCGATTTCAGCGATCTGGCGACACTGGGATGTATAAGTAATATGTCTGTCTATGACCTACTGTTTCTACTCCTCCTGTACATCAGTACTTTAAAAAATGTAGCTTAATATAAAAAAGTTTATTATATATGTTCCACTTTTTTTCCCACAAAGAATAAATAGTAATGACAGCTTAGGAAAATGATGAATTCCGTGGATCACTGATGACACGAATCCTTGTGTGGGAAGATGTACTACTAATTTCAAAGTTGCAGTATTTAAGACATTTTCACATAAATTTGAATTCTGATAATATCAAACGGCGTACCTAATAGTGTCCAAAATATGTTCACGATAATTTTATGATATATTCAATAGAACATGCAAAATTGAAATTAGCTTTGTTTCTCACTGCACGGTTTCTGCAAAAAGATTAGTGGTCTACCAAAGTAAAATTTGATCGGCCTCATCGTTTCCCTTGAATTAAATATTTGCCTTGCCGCAGACGAGCAGATCAAGGCCGTCCTGGAGATGGCGAACATTTTCATTCCCGATCGGGTGTCCTCGAGCATAAAGAATCGCTGCGCGGACTGTCTGACGAACATCATACTGAGGAGGGACGCGAGCCTGGGACTGAGGACGCTGGCAATAATGCAGTCGTACGTCTTGCTGGTCACGTCCGCGACGTCCAAGCCATTTACAAGTAGATGTTCCACGGAATTCATTCACGAGAGCGGCGCGCAAAACGAACGAAAAAAGAAAATAAGGTAAGAAAAAAGAAAGAACAGCGTCACCGACGAAGATTCCCTTCGAATTGCAGTTCTCGAGAAATATGTTCGAGCTCCGAACTTCTTGGAGGAATTGCTGGCGCAAGGATTCTCCGAGGAGACCCCGGAATTGTCAGCAGTGTGTCTGAAGCTGCTCGCGTTCGTTGTCCATTGTCACGAGAAATTGACGTTCCAGGTACGCGCGCGTGCGGTTTCATAAATAATAGATTTTTCGTTGCAGTGTCCTGTCTCGTTTGTTATATGCTTTCTTTTTTTTTTATTCTCTTTGATGTCGTCGACTCCTCGCAGCGCGATAAGCCGTTGACGATTGACGTGCAGAGCTTAGCCGATTTGCTGTTAAACACGAGAAAATCTGTCCACTTCGCCATCAATGGGATGCAACTCGTGCTGGAACTTTTCACTCGAAATATTGATGGATCGCCTGTCAGGCTCGACGGAGTCGCGAGCAACGGGGCAAGAGGAGTGATCAATCTCTACGAGACTCTTTGGATCGTTCACGGGATAGTTAGTAGCCTCCTATTGTGTCAAAGCGATCATTCTTCCTTCCAGGTTAAATTAAAAATTATGCCGCGAAAGGATACGCTGACATTCGACGTATCGAGCCCTTGAAGCGTCACGTTTTTCACTTATAAAAATCACAAAAATTATTCATTGTTTTAGAAGAAATTGTAAATGCACTCCGTTCTGATAGTTCTAATTTATTTACCTTCAAGTTTTCTGTGGTTTACTGTAAGAGATTGATTATTCTTTGATATAAACGAGTTGAGATGTTTCTTTGAAAAATAGTCATTCTTCAAAAACGCTTTTCATAATGTTTTTGGTATATAAATCGTTTATTATTTAATTAAATAATTTTTCTATGTCAGCTACGAATTTTCAAGTATCTGAAGGGTGTATTAACAAAAGTCAATGGTAGTTTTAATTCACTTTTAATGAAATTGGTATTTAATGAATGATATTTTAATGAAAGTACCGGTAGAACGATTATGAACATTACGAATTACAGAATTCAGAAATAAAGTAGTATTTCTTATACAATTTTAATTGACAAAAATAGGAATTTGTATCCAAGTTCGCAGTATAATTTTTTCATTTTCACGATAGAGCGATCCAACGCAAAGAGACATCGTGTACCAGTGTCTCGAGGGTGTGCTGAGGTTCTGCCACAAACACGCAGAGCCGTTGTTATACCATCTGTGCACCCTGATGAGCAATTACAGTCTCGTAACATCAACGCTCAGGTCTCGTTATGTGTCCAACCATTTTCTGGACTTTGTTTCGACCTGGCTCCGCTTTCGGAAAAGGTACTGCAACAACGAAGGACCTTGGACCGAGCAATCCCTCGCCAGAACACCATTCGAGGACACCTGGGACCATATCTTGAAGTACATGGACAGTGTGCAGGACAAGGCTGATGCTTCGTTGCATACTCTTCGCTATGCGGTGAGTGATTTTCAGAATATTACGTAACTATTCCATAATCTGTACTAATCGAAAGCCCAGGTGACTAGCAACAAGTATGTCACTGTAATCAACTATAGTCACCCGTAATTAATTTTGAACTGTTTGCTTGAACTGGAACAAGGTACCATTCAAGAATTAATTGCTTAGGTCAATACCGATTTGTAATACTGTTTGTATAACTAACATACTTAATTGCTACAATTGCTATAATTGACAAATTATTGAAATTTTGAATGTCTTAAAATTGAAAGTTGTTCACTGGAGACACTGGCATTGTTGAATATTATTGATGAGGCTTTAAGACTGATCTTCTTGTAATTTGATGAATTCAGGATTTTTATTTGTTTTTCTAAAGCTCCTGTGATTTTTAACAATATATATATAAAATAAAGGAAAACACAATAATACATAGAAAAATGAGTTTGAATTTGAATCGCCAAGTAGTAGAGTTGTTAAATAAATTAATTTATTTAGCGATTTTTGAGAAACAATCATAACTATTTACGCAAAACGAGAATATGCTTTCTTGATTACAATTTCACTGATTTTAACAAATGGTTGCAGTATAATAAGAGCAGTAAAGTAACAAGTAACAAAATCGGTGGTCCAATGATACGGATATGAAAGGACGAATAATTGTATAAAGATGAAAGAGCAAATGCAATATGACCTGTCGCAAATTTTTAAATTACAAAGGATACCTTAAAATGTTCTTAAGTGGTCAGAAGACCACACAAATTTCCAACCATATTTAACAATTTTAATTATGTTATCAGTTGTCGCAGTTTGGAGGGTAGGAAAAAAGTACGATACATCGACAAACTGGAGGCAGGTGTTTCTCTCAACAGTTTATTTCATCCGTGCAACATTGTTCGTAACATTACTTCAACATGGCAAATACGTGCGTACAAAAAGTAGAAAAAGATTATCCAGGACGAATTTAATTCGTCTGCGTGTGAACGCGTGCGCTTAGTTGTCTGTGATCCTGAAATATATAATATAGTATATAGCGTTTTCTGGTTTGGTTATGCTAATCCGGTTGGCTCGATTCTAATCGCCGGCGGGACGGCTTCGCCCCCTAAAAATTGTCATCATGGAACTGTTCTGGACGTAGTGTGGTCGCGTGGGCTGCGGCGATTTTCGGCGTACGGAGATTCGTGTTGGCGGCTTGGAATCGTCCGCGGGGCTTCGTCTCAATTTTTTCTTCCCCGTCCATTTTCCTTTTTCTTCAGCTTCTCTCCTCTCCGTTTCCTCCCTCTTTCACCTCCCTCTGCCTTACTTCCGCGGTCGACCGTTGCGCTGCATGAAGCAACCCTTGAACGAGTTTAATCTCACGTCGATCTCACCTTCTTCCAGCTAGAACCAAACCAACGAGTCCCGTTTATTCGATTCTTTCCACTGAAGTCGTGGGTGGTCTCTCATGTTCACATAATCTCTCAAATACTCTCAGACACATTCACAAGATCGTATATACTCTCACGCACCCTCACAAAATTATTCTCTAATCTTCAGATTCAAAGCAAACAATATTCAACTGTGAAATTGATGAATAGATAGCAAGATGAGAATTAATAGGTTATTATACATATTCACATAACTATTCTCTACTTTCTAGATTCGAAGCAAAAAAATATTCAACTCTGAAATTGATGAATAGATAGCAAGATTGAGAATTCATAGGTTATTATAAATATTCACATAACTATTCTCTACTTTCTAGATTCGAAGCAAAAAAATATTCAACTCTGAAATTGATGAATAGATAGCAAGATGAGAATTCATAGGTTATTATACATATTCACATAACTATTCTCTACTTTCTAGATTCGAAGCAAAAAAATATTCAACTCTGAAATTGATGAATAGATAGCAAGATATAATTATATTAGCGCTCATTTTGATATATCAGACCTATTACAAGAACAAACTTACCTATTCAACAAATTAATAATTAAGAATTTTCATTGTATTATGCATCAGCAGCTGTATAAATATTATGAACACAATCAGTAGACTTTAAATGATTATGCAAATTTAGGTGGTAATTTGATAAAACCCGAAGTAAGACAAGTTTCCTTCAACAATTAAAACGTTTCGTGTAATAAAAGTAAAATAAAACATCTATTATTTCCAGTTATTGTGTTTTTTTACACTTGCAAGTTCGCAGAAGCAATAAATTTACAAAGATCTGCCAGGTATTAAAAAGGACAAACAAATTAAAAAAAAAAATGCAAAAAAATAGTGATGTACCATAGCTTTTAGTTTGTAGAGGTTAATTTCTCTGTACACTTTGATTTTGTTTGTACCTAATGTTGTAATAAATCTCTTATGAGATTTTCTGAATAAAAAAAAAAGATTCACGTTTCTGAGGATATTTCGACGAATACAAGAGTCAATTTTAGATTTTATTCTATTCAGTGGTGCATGCCACATATTAGTTACCATTTCACCTCATCAAATTTTTTAATTAATTGGTATAGATAAAAACAGTAAAATGCAGAGGATAGACCCTGCAGGGTCTGGCGAATTTATGGTCTGAATGAAAAGTTCCGAACCAAAGATAAGGACCCCGAGTTATTTGTCTGACAAGGTGCAGACCTCATTCTACTGCCACAGGCGACCCAGATTCTGGCCTGGTCTGACTATTTACCAACTCCCACTGCAGTTACTTCAGTATATACGAGGCTGTGCCTACTTGTCCGACTAGGTACGGAATTTATGCTCCTAGTCTGACGTGTACCATCCTCGTTCTACTTGTTCAATTAGATGCGGTTTCGCTGGCCGGAAAGCGCGGCGAGCTAAAACTTTTCGATTAAAGTTCAAGATTCCAGTCGTAACATGTAATTAACTTTCGAAATTATTCTACCAAACTGGCGAATCGGAACAGAGCCTCCCCAGAAAATTAAGGGAACAGTCAAAACTAACGGATTTCCTGCGTAAACAAATTCTCTTTCGTCTGTGAACTTTAGATCGCTTTATCTGCTTAAAAAGTTGACTGCAAATTTTATATGTTCAACACGTTTCACAAATTTTATTCACTAGGGCGGTCAGCTTGTTAATAAAAGTTGTTATTTACTTGATCGTAATTGGTTTGCCGTGAAAGGTTTGTTTCATTTTCGACTGATTCATTCAATGCAAATTCAGACTTGTTTGCTTAAAAAGGCAAATGGGATGAATGAATGAGAGGAAGCTTGGGGAAAAATGAAAAATTAATAAACAGATGATCATATTTTTTGTATATTATGAAATAGACTTTTCAGGTAACCTAATAGATAATTCCAGATTTAATGAATTTATATTCAGTGGCATTAATTTACGACAATCATTTTGAAGTAATTGTCACTGATGGTCCCGTGGCGTTCAGCGTGCTAATACTGTCTTTTCCGGTGATTATGCTTACGTATACGGTAATGTGCAGCATAAATCGTGATTACCTGGTCGAACAGGTAGATCTCCTTGTAACAGGACGGCGAAACGCACTCTCGGATGCACCTGGTCTTCGCGATGTCGCTTCTCTCCGGCGGATGCATCTTGCAAGCGCCACTCTCCTCGCAAGCCTGCTCGAATTGCCTAAAGAGAAGTTCCTGCAGGACATGATAACATTTCAGTCAAACAACAGAAGGTTCGTTACAAGCAAGATTATTTGCAGAGCCACAGCAGCAGCGGGATACAATTTGAACAATTTCTCCGAGTCTCCCGGAGATTATTAACCTCAATTAGTGCTCCAGCGAGTTCTATGATTGGTCCGCGTTCAATTTTCTTTGAAGACTCGTCTGCCCCCTATATCAAAAGTAGACTTTGCGCTATAGAAGGCACAGTAATGCTAGAATTCCCGGCAAGTTTAATAACATTAGCACAACTTTCCATTTAATCTTTATACCGTGAAGCAAAGGGGATCACGGCGGCATTGTTATTAAATTCGAAGTCCATCCTCTCTCGGAAATGAGTTTGTAGGGAACGCTTTGGTAACCTTAAAATCTGAGAAAGTTCTGATAAGAGTGTATTATATTTGTGGTTGACACTATGAATTTTCTAAAATACAACCAATTGCAAGTGTTTTATGAATTAAAATAAAAATTCAGTGGCAATTAAAAAGATAGGTGCAGGATCTTAAAAAAAGCTTAGAAAGGACGTGGCTTGATTAGTCTTCTTCGATTTTAAAGCTATTTTACGATTATTTTACAATAGACATTGTTCGATACATCTTTCAATGCTATAGTTTAGTATTTCATCTTCCTAATGTCTTGGAAACTTGAGTGAATAAGAAACAATTATCTTTTTCTAAATCGTGTACCATTGGGTGAAAAAACCAGCCAACTAGAATATTAAAAGAGAGATTCTCTCGTTTTCAACAGGGTAAAAAAGAATTTCTAAAAACTTATAGGGTTGTTTTCCCCTATCCAATATAAAGATAGTATTACATTTAAATTGGCTTGTTGACTATTAAGAAATTAAATAGTGGTCTGTACAATACAGAGTCCCGTCTATATGAACCAAAATTAATAATGTTCCTATTTTATTTTCACCTGAAGGTGTAAAATACAAGTAGACGTCTACATCAAGCCAAAATGATAAAATCTCTATTTTATTTTCACCTGAATGTGTAAAATACAAGTAGACGTCTATATCAACCCAAATTGATAATATCTCTATTTTTTTCACCTGAATGTGTAAAATACGAGGAGACGTCTATATCAACCCAAATTGATAATATCTCTATTTTATTTTCACCTAAATGCGTAAAATACAAGTAGACATCTACATCAATCCAAATTAATATTATCTCTATTTTTTTTTCACCTAAATGCGTAAAATACAAGTAGACGTATATATCAACCCAAATTGATAAAATCTGTATTTTCTTTTCACCTGAATGTGTAAAATACGAGGAGACGACTATAAATTAACGAAAATAAATAATATTTCTATTTTATTTTCCCCTAGAGGAATCATTCGATAAATGGAAGAAATATTTGACCGGTTTTGTTCTTTACAAAACAGTCCATGAAAATATGAATTTGTGTAGTTACCAATGGTTTAATCATCGCGAAAAGTTTCTGATTGTGTAACGAGACTGAATCATGTCCGACCGAATACCGTCCGTTTCTCCTGGCTGCTCGGTGTTAGCCAGGCTCGCATTAGCGCAACAAGTGACGAAGAAACGAATGTTTGCACGCTCCGGATTCCATCAAGTGCCCTCCTACAGAAGTTAGCGCAATCGATTCCGCGCGACTCTCGAGTGATCCTTGTCCCAAGGACACCCTCGCTGGCACGTCCCATCGGTTTTCGCGCGAAATCAGCGTATCACCAGAAGCGATACCAAAGCGAAGCACGCCCTCGAGCACTTTGCCTGTCTTCGGGGTTAATGCCAAATCGATTTCAACCCTTCGGCGAAACCATGGCACCACCCGGTTACAAGGTTCAATCCCCATGGGGACGCTAAGCCCGAGTCCTGGGAGGAAATCCTTTCTGCGCAATCTATCCTTTATCCCTCTCAGATATTAGGCTGATTCGATCGGAAGTTCCAAGCTCAGCAGTTAACACGGATGTCTTAGGTCAACCATATTGTCTGTGGCGACGCGGAACCACAGCTTGCAAGGTTTCACACAGTAAATGATTGATTCCATCCGAAATTTTGAGATAATAAATCTTTATGATAAAGTATATGGAAATTTTGAAAATAAATACTTGTGATGCACATTATAAGCTTAGACCAAGAATTTGGTCTATGGTAATTAGGAACCACCCCCTACATGGTTGCGCACAGTAAAATGATTGATTCCATCGGAAATTTGGAGATAATAAATTTTTATGATAGAGGACATGGAAATTTCGAAAATAAATAGTTGTGATGCACATTACAAGCTGAGATCAACAATTTGGTCTATTGCGATGAGGAATCAATCCCTATATGGTTACACGCACTAAATGATGGATACTACGAGGAATTCAGATATAATGATTCGAAAAGGTATATATTCGAATTTTTATAATAGAATGGAATACAGATAATTCTAAGATATATTCTTATTGTTAGATTGTGGATTTTTATGCAAAATCGAAATTCTCTTCATTGACGATACAAGAGCTACACCGACATTTATTTCTTCTGTTAATTATTTGAATGGGTTCAAAGTAGTAGTGTTGCTAAATTCTTTAAATGTGTTTACTATTTCGCAGTGTACTTGTGACGCACATTATGAAGATTGCATGACAATAATTGGAAGTTTGGTAAAATTATAAAGGTAACATTTATGGACTCATATGAAATATTTTACAACGCTACATGCAACTCAATCGGTTTTAAATATAAGTTCACTACCTAGGTATTATAAAAGTCTTTTTTCTGGCAGTTTCAATGCATCAAAAGCAACAAATCTCTGAAACACTCCAAGAAAGCTGTATGCAACGCGATGTCCTCAATTGCTAGGTTCAGTGGAAATTTTTTCATATTTTAATTTCAATCTATCAAAAGCAATAAATCCTTATAACACCAACACAAAGCCGTCGACAATCTAACAACCACTAAACAGAATTCCACTTCGGAAGTGTCATAAAAGTGTTTAATACTTCAATTACAATTAACTGCAAGCAGTAAATCTGTACAACTTTCCAACAAAGACACTTGCAGCTCAATAACTCGAAAGCTGAAATGCACTTTGTAGCTCTCATGGAAATCTTTTATATTCCAATTTCAATGAGTTGGGAGCAACAAATATAACATACGAAAAGATACATACAACCCAACATTTCTTACCCGTAAATCTACTTCGGTACAAAAGTCTTTTATATTTGAACTGCAATTAATCGAAAGCTACAAATCTATATAATATTCTTCCATAAATAACTGCAATCCTACATTCGATGTATAAAATCACTGTCTCGGTAGCATCAAAATCTTTAATAATAATTAAAATGAATCGAATACTACATGCATTCTCTAAGTATAAAATCACTTCGTACGTGTCACGCAAATCTTTTGTATTTGAACAGCAATGAATCAGAGGTAATAAATCTCTGCAACAGCCTTACACAGTTAGCTGTGATGTGACGTCCCCTAAATACAAATCCACTTCAAGTCTGTCACAAAACTTATTCATACTTGAACTTCAATGAGTCAATAGCAATTAATCTCTACAACATCTCTGCAAAGTTCCCCTCAACCCAGAAAACCCGAATCATGCATTCAATTCTTAATTACCACATAAATCTCTAAACCACCAATTGCAATCCCCAAATTTAAAATATTCAGATCTGCATCACAATATACAATATACTGCAATAATGGTTCCCATCATTACTAATACCCCATACACAGCATTCCCTTCTCAACAACCACAAAATCTCTGATCCTCCAATTCCAGTAATCAAATTAAAAATGTGTAGAACTACACTACAATATACTACGATGCACCAATGGTCTCCACCATAGCTCATACACCTAACACAGCTGACATTAACCCAACATCCCTCTCTTAATACCAACAAAAATCTCTGAGCCTGTAATTTCAATACTCAAATTAAAAATACTCAAAACTACACTTGAATATACTACGATGCACCAATGGTCTCCACCATAGCTCAGACTCCTAACACAGCTGACATTAACCCACCATCCCTCTCTTAACACCAATAAAAATCTCTGATCCTCTAATTCCAATACTCAAATTAAAAATACTCAAAACTACACTTGAATATATTACGATGCACCAATGGTCTCCACCATAGCTCATACACCTAACACAGCTGACATTAACCCACCATCCCTCTCTTAACACCAATAAAAATCTCTGATCCTCTAATTTCAATACTCAAATTAAAAATACTCAAAACTACACTTGAATATATTACGATGCACCAATGGTCTCCACCATAGCTCATACATCTAACACAGCTGACATTAACCCAACATCCCTCTCTTAACACCAATAAAAATCTCTGATCCTCTAATTCCAATGCTCAAATTAAAAATACTCAAAACTACACTTGAATATATTACGATGCACCAATGGTCTCCACCATAGCTCATACACCTAACACAGCTGACATTAACCCAACATCCCTCTCTTAACAACAACAAAAATCTCTGATCCTCCAATTCCAATACTGAAATTAAAAATACCCAAAACTACACTTGAATATACTACGATGCACCAATGGTCTCCACCATAGCTCATACCCCTAACACAGCTGACACGAAACTCGCAAAGGGATGAAATTCGGACAAGTAGATTGCGAAGCGATTTTGAGTAGATAAAGAGACACGATTTTCATTTTTACAGCGGAATTGTTGATGGTTGGATGATGCAGCATCCCGGTGTCGTAAAAAAGCGCCCCCCGTAAAGCTACGGGTTACCATAACCTCTACGAGGGGCGGATAGTTTCGTGGTGCGTGATCACGGTATAGAAATGTCTACGGACTTACATTCCTGGTGGTCTCCTTGTACGGGTACTCGGGGAATGTGAAGGTCTTGGCGAGGATTCCCGGCCCCAGCTGTAGGTGTCCGACGACGAGGACCAGGCCGATCGTGAACGCCACCCCCGGCGCCATGTTGAGCAGCCGGCTGCGAGATCAATATGATGGGGTGGCGCTCGCTTAGGTCCGCTTCCTTCCGCACGCTGTTGCCTCCGCGCCTCGTAAAAATGCCGTGGCTTCGGCCGTGCCCCCCTAGAACTGGGGGGGGTGGATCCGCACAATCATCCCCCGATGAACCTGTCAATTCCCTTTAGCTGGCTGTACCGCGAAATTGACTTTTTCAAAAGCCCCGAGACCAACCCCGGGGTCGAGCAGGCTTTTGGCGCCTCGGTGACTTTGACGGCGATCCGCTTAAAGGGCTAGCTCGGTGGATCAGAAGAAAATCGATTATTTCAAAATATTTTTATACGCTCGTAAATCATTTAAACTATACTCTTTTTTATAAGCTTTTCAATAATTGTGCTGTACCAAATAGAATCTTTAACGAAATTATTAGATTACAGGTGTTATTACACGTGTGTTGTTGGTTTATGATAAAAGTTTCTGTTACTGTTGAAGGATCTATTAAAACTCCCTAGCGACGGGCCATAGACTTTCAAAAATTATGGAAAAATCGCCCGTCGATAATGTGTTAATAGAAAGATCGAGCGGATTGTTTGGTCAACATAATGCAATACAAAAGATTTTTCAGGTAATAAAAATGGTTATTTTATCCTATTTTCCACGATTAATCCCCAAGCTGTAGCTCTCCTGCATTCGACGACAAAATTTGTTTTCTTCTGCTTTGTCTGCTCGATGGTGCCCTGGTCCCTAGAGACTGCGAGGATCAGGTGTCCCCGCATGGTGGGACTGTGGCGAACCTGATAAAGCTTAGGCAAAGTTCAAAATACTTCTGGATTTAGGGTGCATTAAAAGGGATTTCGCGGCTTCGAGTTTCAATATTTTTTTGGTGCTTTAGGGGCGATTGGTAGGGTACCGTGGCGGGATTGAAGACGTTTCTCTGGTAGGGAATTTCTCTGGTAGTTTATTACGTGAGATGTCGAACGATAGATACTGTTATCTGATGCCTATTATAGTAACGTGCATTCGATGTTTATGCCTCTTATCACTGGTTCTCCAACAAAGTAGAGAAAAACGATCACTTTTTCGAACATTATTGGCATTACCACCCTAATCTTATTACGAAGAACACGTTAGAACGTGAAATAAAACTTTCTCGTATTCCGTTCATTAGAAAATGATCTCTGAAAATGTGAATTCGTATAAAGTTCCACAACGCATTACATGAACGTGTTTAAAAAGGTTCCACTTAAAAAAATGAAGGTGACCTTGAAATCTCTAAAAAAAATTACATAAAAACAAAATTTTTTTGGCATCGTGTCAGCCCCATTGTACCATTCAACTTTGTCTTTACCATATTTTACGTATCTTTAGAAACAACAAAGATATTTGAGGTGCAAACGTTAGGTGACTCACCCTGTATACCGTTGTTGAATTTTCGGAATAAGTTTAGACCCAATAGGCGCTAATAGTACCATGAAGCGAAATTTTAAAAACGCCTTGAGGCGCCAACAGTAGCCAAAAGGTTAAGTCATCGAAATCTTGCACTGGAAATCTCAGCAATCCTCTCAGGAGTTGCAGTTCTCCACGCGCCCAATGAGAAATGCGTGCACAAGTCGCTCGCCTTTATCTAGTTCCAGTTGATCCGCTCGCAGAATTCCAAGAGGATCGATCTGATCCGTCCGAGACAATACGTTTAAGTTATCTGGGATGCAGGAGTACGAAGAGTACGAAGACGGGGTCGCGGAAGCTCCCTGTAGCTATGTGGATGCACGCGCTGGTTCATCGATAAATCCGTGGCGTTGCAACTCGGCTCGGCTATTTTGCATAAAACGTAACCGAGTGTATGCAGCGGAGCGGGATGGCATTTATCGTTGCGATGCATGCGGCCGAACCAGACGACGTTTTTGTTGGAGCCGGTCGTTCCGCACCGTGTGCACCGAAACCACCCCCGCCCATTAAATCGAGATTTCGGCCGGTGATTAGCGGCAGTTTGCCTCGTCTCGCCTCGTCTCGCCTCGTCTCGCCTCGCCCCGCCTCGCTGCGCTCAGCCAGTCGATAGATTTTACCAATAATTTTCCGTCGGTCCGTGGAATTTCGATTCGGAGGAACTTGCCGCGGTTTCCCAACTGCCCTCCCCTCTCGCTCTTCTCAACCCCCGCAACCTTCATCCCCTTGTTCTCCACGATCGAGATATTTTCCATTGCCTTGTACCTTGTTTCAACGTCGGTTCTCCCGCGGAAGCGGAAATTTGTGAAATTTAATGCTCGATAGAAAATCCCCTTTTCTCCTTTCGAGAAAGGACGTTGTCTGATTTTGCAGCCGATTCGCCGCACGCCGCAGAAAATCGACCAACATCGTTGAACGGACGCAGATTCAGAGAAATTTCTTTGTTTGTCGATGAAAGTGAAACGTTCTTCGGCCATTGCGATACCGACAGAGGAGAAGTCGATGGAAAATTCGTCTGATTTCCGGCGTGACGAGCGCCGATCTGAAAAAGCCGAAATTGATGGCGACTTTTTAATCACATGCTCCCCAGTTCAAACATCGAGGGAAAGCCGATGCATGATGCACGTTGTACCCGCCAACACCGCGACGCGACGGTCGCGATTAAACTCTGACACCGCGCGAAATTCCATTGATTTACCCGTCCGCCTGCCGCTGCGGATCGCTGAATCGTTTAGTTTGAGTTTTTCCGGAATAATTCGTGCCGTTGAAGGTATTGACGCAACTATAGTGTCTACTGGAAACATTTCCAATCGAAACTTTGATGTCCGATCGACTATTTGACGGTCACCGCTTTGTCTGATCTGTGACGAGTATATTCCACTGGCAGGGTCATTGGATGGTAGAATGCCACTTAGATTAATCTATTTGATAAAATTTCGATTTTGTTTATGTTTCATCACGTAGGAATTTTATTTTGGTTGCTTGCCAGTGAAGAGATTACTGTATTTTGTCTTGTCAGTGACGGTACATATTCCATTTGTTGGACTGGCGATAAATCTATCAGCAACACTGTTATTCTACTTCTTCGTTGTTGCGTATCCTTCATCGTTGCCTCATTATTATTTGTCCGACCAGTGACTGGCTATATTCTACTTGCTCAATTAAACACAAGTAGTAATCTACACGTTCTATCGAGTATCCACATTATTCTTTCTTAGACTATAATGGAAAAGTAGTTCTGCTTGACTGGTTACAAGCAGCCTCATTCTACTTGCATGTCTGTAACGATTTCATTATGGTTTGTGTGATTATTAACAGGACAGATTCTATTTGTTGAATTGGTCAACGATAATGTTACCTCGGATTTATTTTGCAACCGCATTGTGCTTCTTTTCTTTTCAATTAAGATTCATTTTTACATGCCTTTGATGAGCTCATTATTCTTTGTCTGACTAATGGCTGATCGTAAATGTTTGTTTCTATTTTATTTAGCCGCTAGATGGTATTTCTTTTTTAATTAGGATAGACTTCGTTGTTGTATGTCGTTGATCATCTCATTGCTCTCCGTCCGACAAATGAAAATATTCTACTTACTGAATCAGGTAGACACTACACTATGAATCAGAAAGGCATAGACTATGATTTTTAGTTTGTCTGACAATGCGTAGTCCCTTTCTACTTGTCTGTTTTCAACATTCATTATGGCTTGTCCGATCATTGACAGTCCATAAACCACTTCTTCAATCATATCGCACTTGGATCATTTATCCATTTGTTCACACGGATCCTCATTCCATTGCTTTGTCTTTAAACAATTCATTGTCAGACCACCGACAATTCATATTCTACTTCGTTAACCATGAATCTGTCCGATTGACAGTCATTATACTTCTTCAATTACATCAGACTTCTATTTTTAACTATCTGATGTTGAACGACCTCATTCTACTTGTTTGTTGTCGGCAAACTCGTTATCCTTTGTCTGGTCTGTGGCATTACGTATTCTACTTACTGAACCATGTGTGTCAACAATGTATACAGGGTGGAAATTATAAAGCGTTACAGACGAATATCTCCAAAAATATTGATTATACGCAAAAATATTTTAGATGAAAGTTGTTCTGTACCGAGGGAGTCATCATGTGGTGGGACTTTTATTTTTCCCGGTGGACACTCCAAGGTGATGTGAAGGTCAACTTTCTTTTCTTAAATGGAACGATATGTTTTTTATCCTCCATCAAATAGTACGTGTTAAGATGAGTTCAATTACCTTTGACTGAAGGTCATTCAAGGTCAAACTTGCAGGGAAATGCAGAAGAGGTGTGATCGTTTTATTTGTACTTCAGTTTAGTTCGCGTTCAAAATGATTATCCCTTAATTCAATGCACTTAACAATTTTCTGTTTAAATGATTCTCTATCTTTGCTCAACATTTTAACATTTCTCTTAGCACAAGCTTCGCATATTCTGACATTCTTGTTTTCACGCGTCGTAGACTTCATGGACATTGCGAAGTTTTAAGGCACAGAACCTGAACGAAGAAAACGCTGTTCTATTCTTTTAAATACCATATGCGATTTTGATTATCGATCTGTGTAGCGTTGTGCATACAAATTAGCAGCCATTCTGTAATTTTTCTTGCATTCTCCTAGTACCATAAACATATCAAAACAATTTTAATACATTTCCATTTTCACCACTTATTTAAGTACTATCGTTCAGCGAAGGATACCTTAGCACGAATAGTAATGAAAGTAAACTGACTATCTCGCAGAGGAGCACAGTAATACATAAATACGTTTGTTTTCATTTCATTGATAATGACTTTGATGTTGTCCCGAGTAATTCTGATATTGAACACATGTTATTATTTTGGTGTGAAAGTTCGAAGGCACGAACTAAAGTACAAATAAAACGATCACACCTTTTCTGCATTTCCCTGCAAGTTTCACCTTGAATGACCTTGAGTTAAAGGTAATTGAAGTCATCTTAAAACGCACTATTTGATGGTGCATAAAAAAACAAATCGTTCCATGTAGAAAAAGAAAGTTGACCTTCATCTCACCTTGGAGTGTCCACAAAAATAAAATATCCATCACATGACGTCCCCCTTGGTACTGAACAATTTTCATCTGAAACATTTTTGCGTATAATCAATATTTTTTAGAGATATTCGTCTGTAACGCTTTATAATTTTCACCCTGTATATCCAGACAGTAGTCTATTGGACGGAGGATTCTCTTTCTTTTACATCAAATCTCACCTTTATATTTGTCTAACGATCCATCACCTCTTTCCACTTGTCCAGTTCAGACGACTATAATTTCGTCAGGTCTTCTACTATCGCCTCGTGCAATTGCATCAAAGCGATCGATGCCGATTCAACTTGTTCGGCTGAACTCCGATAAAATTTACGCTGCCAGCCTGATTCAGTACCATCGTTCCACCTGTCCAACTAGACACTTCTACTTGTCCCATCGCCGACTACATTCGCACCCATAGTTCAACCGGTCCGACGCGACGAGTTACACGGTCCCATTCTACTAGCGCACGGTTCCGGCTCAATATCATAACGCGCTTATTCTACAGGGTGTTCGGAAAATGGTGGTACAAACGAAAAGGGGGTGATTGTACATGAAAAACTAAGTCGAAAATATAGATTAAAATTTTTTTCATGCGAGGCTTTGTTTTCGAGAAAATCGAATTTAAAGATTCGTCGGGATCGCGTGCATTCGTATATTGCACAGAGTACAATTGGTTGATCATGATTAGACGCGTTAGCCGATTTCTATCTAATGGTACGCGTATTCGCTGAATTTTCACTCATATTATTTAGCATTGTCCAGAATATGATTCAGAACGAGGACACTTGTTTGAACTGCTTCTCAATCGAAAATATTGACCTCCCTACACCATTAATTTTTCTTAAGCGTGCAAGATGTTACAGCATTAATATTTATCTCTATTATTCTAAAAAAATGTAAGATTAGCATTTAGTATCTACCGTCCACTTTAATTTAATTTAATATAACGATTTATACTTCATTATGTATGGTAATGTGTTATACTAATGTATGCTATATAAACCAAACATGGTTTGCGGCATCAATAAATAAATAATAATAACAAAGCCTCGCATGAAAAAATTTTATTTTATATTTTCGACTTATTTTTTCAAGTCGAATCACCCCCTTTTCGCTTGTACCACCAGTTACCGAACACCCTGTATAACCCTCGAGCCAGACAATTTCTATTGTGCTCCTATTAATAGAATCTCTATTCCGTTCTCTCTGTCCCGGTATGATCCTTATTCCGTTTGTCTCACTAGACGAGTCTCCATTCTACTCGCTCCTCGAGCATGAAACGATAGCTCCCGTGGCTTCTCCGGAACTCGAGGTCAATGTTCATCGTCACCGTTCATCGTAGTTTATCTACCTCCGACGAGTTATCGACGTAGGATCCAGATAATTAGCTCTAATCAAGTGAAATGTGTAGTTTGTTCGACGAACCGAATCGAATTGTTGAATTATAAAGATTATCGAAAGGAAACTGATCACTGATAAAAGGTCTACAAATGATTGCTTTCTGACCTTCTACATTGTAATACATTCTGTACCAGTGTAATCATAACCTTCTGTATTTTTTAAGCTTCCTTGTCTTAAAATAATATTCAATCTTCGTTGTTGTTAATAGACTACTAGGATCCTTATGCAAAATAAAAATGTTTTACCTGAATTGCAATAAACTGGAGTGAAATAGAAATTTATTTTCGTTCTTATTTTGTTTAGTAGTTGGAAATATTATAACAGTATGTTTAAATTCCACTAATGTTTTCGCTGATTTAAGTAACACCTACTGATTTCTGTCATGCATACATAAAACCCGCAGTCTAGTCATTAGATACACGTTGGGAATAAGAATATAATGCAAACATTATATTTAGTAGGTACTTTCAGATATAAGCTATCCTATATACCAGGCAGTTCCAACCAGTAGCTCCGGAGCTATTTGAGGCACCTTCCCCGCTTATGTTTTTCCCCCACTCGTAGACTTCATCGTTATAATGTATAGTAGTGGGAAGCTCCCACCATCGGAGCCGCGCGGCGCGCGCAGCACTCGCTAATTCTACGGCTGTACCGTCCGTCCATCAGGATTTTCGACAGTGAGGTACAGGGGGACTGCGAGACCCCACTCTAGACCAGTGTTGGGATATGGTCCATCTTTTCTCGCGCATGCGCGGCCAAAACAGTGACGTATCTATATCATGATGACGAGGTAGTGGAGCCCTAAGACAGTTATATTGGCGGGAAAGTATCGAAACAATCTATTCCGGACAAAAAGACTTTAGGACGTGCAGTAGGAGTTACAAAATATACACAAATACACATGTTATACATTCATTTTTCAGAATCAAATCATACCAATTTTTTAAAATTCTGCTGGGTACTCAAGGTACCCCATTTTATCGAGAATCTTACTTTACTGAGGCTGAAATCGCCGCGCATGCGCGAGAAAAGATGGACCATATTCCAACACTGCTCTAGACGCCAGGCTGCGGACCCCACTCTTATACTTACGTTCTGGCGGGAACGGTCGACATAGGCGCTCAGCGTCACCACTACTCTCTGTTCCAGTCACACTAATACGCGCGTTTCCGTCTTTGTCGAGCGATTCGGCCAATAGCGGTAGACGTGTAGCGCGCAGAAGGGAGATCACGTGGTTCCTGCAAGTTTCTCACTGCCGTCTCCTGATGGACAGACGGTAGTACTGTGAAGAGGATCGATGGTGGGGACCTTGCAGTTCTCGGATGGGAATACGTTGGTACTCCCTGCTATATACTATTACATTAATTCATATCCCTGTTGTATCAGGTACCTGTGTTTCAGTGTAGATACGTATGAATAGAAAATTAACATTGACCTGTAAAATGTATCTTCGTTTCTGGAATTTTCAAACTTTTCCTCATGTACCTGGTCCTAATCCTTGTTTATGAATGATGTTTGTCACACGATACAAAATGAGAAAAAATAGAAAACAGAAGTCAGGTGAAATATGCTTCTTTCAAAGCCCTCAATTCCATTGGGTTCGCAAGCTTACTAGTTGCAGGAAGTAGAACCGGTAAGTCATGATCAGATGCACCAACTGAGTCTAATCTAATAGCATTCGTATTCGCTGAATTTTTAAACCCTTTGTAGATTCACCTCCTTGCTGCTCATACTACCAGTGACAGCTTACTATTGATGATACCCTGTACTTATTCAATTTTCTTAATCCCTTTGCGTACATTCTAGACTTCTAGTAGCTGGGCCTAAGTAGCCAAGCCAATTTGGCAGAATTTCCGAAAAGTACAAATTCTTTCCGTTTTGGAGATAGGGCATTTCTTTACTTAATGCATAGTGACACATGCAGTACAATATAATTTCATAAAAAATTTATGTCACGATAAACGTCATAAATAGCTTCAAAATTCGCGTGACGAGTCTGACTATTCATAATCCAATTTGGCTCCCAAACGTGATGACGGGCCAGGCCCGTCATATTGCGCGAAAGGGTTCACTTCTTCAATTATGACGTCATAGATAATTCGGAAGCAGTCAAAATTGAACAGACAGCCACCTGAAACAGTCGACTTTCCGTCAAAATGTCACAAAAATTCGATCCGGAGGACGGTGCCGATCAAACGGTAATAACTTTAACGTTAAATCAGCCCGACTGGGGTCGAATTATTGTCAATGAACGAGCGTGCGACCGCAGTTACGTAATTACCATTCGCAATTGCAGGAAATTGTCGGTACGTTGCTAGGCGGCCGTAAAACACCGAACGATCTCTTTAATGCTGCGTTCCTTTCTTTCTCGTCTCCTGCTCGGCGATATATCGCTTGCTTTTTCTCTCTCTCTCTGTCTCTCCCTTTTCCACCTCTTGCATCCTCTGTCTTGCTGTGTGCGAAATAAACAATTCCCCGAATTTTTTCGCGCTTGGCTAGAATTTTCTGGGAGGTGAAAAAAATGGTCTGTCGACCGGAAAACAAAACCGGCGGAATAACGAAAAAACGAGAGGCAAAATTCGCTCGAGTTCACTCGTTCGAACGCGTTAGCATCGCGAGGCCGCACGCGCGCGCCAGCAATTCCCTTAATCGTTGCAATTGGATGAACCGCCGCGCCACGCCCGGCATCCGCCACTCAATTACTGTGTAATTAAATCAACTTTCGCCACGGTTTTCCGTCCGCAGCGGTGGCGGCGGCGGCGGCAGCGATGCCGGAATCACCTCCGAATAATGCATTCACTCCGAGACGCCGAACTACCGTTTGAAACTGAATAATTACAGAACGAATCGGTTCGAAACCGTCCCGGGTTTCAACTTTGATGGTGCCGTTCCTGCGAATAATATCCATTCAATCGGGCCGACAAGGAATCCTGCCGATTCCGCCGATCGTTATTTTGATAAACCCTTATCGGAGAGAAATTTAAACCTCGTCCACACCTCATCTCCATTTTACATACATCTACTCACTGTAGTTTTCGGACACACTTATAAAAGACGATCACTTTTTTAATACTGGACCCTACGACTTGGATTTTGTTGAGAGGTTAGAGTTGAGACGTTAGAATTAGTTTACCAAATGACGTGAACTAAAATTTTTGACTATTTATATCAGTCAGTGTATTTCACTCGTGAAAAACGATTATTAGTCGGACAATTGTTAAATCCGTATGAAATGTGTGCAGTTATCATTTTCATCTGAAATGTCTGCGTTGTTTTCAATGATAAGTGAAAATGTGTTTCTTCAGTGAACAGAATGTTTGTAAATTCTTTTAATATTCCTGTTGTTTTAAATAACGTATATTTAATTTAGTCATAAATACATAAGTTCTGTAGTTATATTTCTTAATTCTCTTTTTAATTCAATACCAACCATCAATATAGTATATTGACCTTCAAATGACCTTCTGAAGAGTTATTCTTCAAAAAGAATAACTACAGTGGTGAATTATTTTCAAAAGTGGATAAAAATCAGTAGGTTAGATGTTTGAAGTTCGTAATATGCAAAATCTAATTTCAAAGCCTGCCAAAAGTAGGGGAATTTATTTTTTTTTAAGGAAATTCGTGTGAGTTGAGGAGACGAAGGAACAAATAAATAATTGTACTTGTATTCAACGAATGTGTGATTTACTTTGTGCAACATCAACGCTTTTAGACACTTTAATTTATAACGTAAGAGAGCATTCTCACAATTTTAATTATTGATTTATTATTGCTTGCAGAATTTTGTACCACGAGTTCTTTTATGATTTTGAGATTGATTATAATTTCTGTGATAATGTTCTGAAAATCTTCTAAAATTGCGTTCTGTATTTGTTGCAATTAAATTGTGAAATTTTGTTCATTCGGACCATATAAAGGGCTTTACGAAATTGCTTTTAGTTCCATTTTATGGAAACCGTCTGCTAAGGGAATGCTATTTCAATTCGTTGCGGAATGCGTAATACTCGTTCTAAATCACCTTAACAGCAACAAATCGAATGGGATTCCTTTTACTAAACTAAGACATGTGAAGTTTTAAATTATCATTTTTTAAACCATTTTAAGAGCAACAATATTTTGCTGAGATAATCGAGGAAATCTTGAGCAACTTCGTTAATTTTAGAGTTGGAGAATTTTATAAAAAGTGTACAAATAAATGCGTACCTCGATAGAAGAAAATACAGTAGGACAAAACGGTTTATTAATTTTTTAAGATAATGCCTGTGAAAATCTGAATTCTTTCCGAATATTTTGCACACAGAGATTACATCAGAATTAAGTAATCCCAGTGACAAGACCTACCCCACAGCTTTTGTTTCCCGCGTATTCAAAGCTCCCTCTAATCGCACGCGATAAAGACGATTTACTATCGCGGAAAATTCATCAAAATGAAAAACGTCGCGGTCGAAAGAACGACATGGAATGCCATGCAAAAAACATTGTTGAAAAGCGTGGAATATCCGTACAGGGCGTGTCACGCGGCACTTCCTTTCCCACATATTGAAAATATAGATCGCTCGCCGCGATACACGAGATCTGCTCTATAAATCAATCGCGACGGCGGCATGATGAATAGTGAAATAATAGCGATGCGACCGTTCGTGCTCGAAAACACGACAAAAAAATACAAACAAAATGGAATATCAATCCACGCATCGAGAGGTGCGCTTCCTCGGAATTGTCGGAGGTGTCTCGCGACTCCGAGTGAACTGGAGGATCCTCCCTCGCGATTGACAGAGTCAATAAACTACAATGTCAACAAGAGAACTTCACAGTGGTCTTCATTCGATTCTCCTTCGCTGCGCATTCCCTTCAACAATAATTCAGTCACAAAAATAAGCTAAAAAGGGAATAATATATTTTTATGTCATACTTCGTTTTCCAGAGATACGATTTGAAATATTTGTTAACCCCTTGTCCTACCTCCTAACTCCCGATTGCTCGGGCCATAATAAACAAGAAGGTCGGTCACATGTCGAGCCATTTAGCTGTTTAGCCGTCTGCTCGAACTTGCGCAAAATGTATTCGTCTTATGACATATATATTTTGGCGCAACGAAAGGTATTGTGAAATAATAAACACGTTTGGGCACAACTAATACTTTTAAGATGTATGGGAAGTAATTATGATCAATTCATCGGTGAACAAAAATGATTTATAATTTGAAAGTGGATAATGTATCAGTAACAATTTGTAAATTAATACTTAACTTAAATTAATAATGTTTTGAGAAAACTCGCAGAAAATTAGTAATCTTCGTATTAGTGTTGTTTTCGTTTGTCACGATTGAAGGACCACGAGCCAGGCTCGCGTTGTTTACGTTTTGTCCGAACGAAGTACCACGAGCCAGGCTTGTGTTGTTTATTGTTTTTGGCCTAAATTTCTTACCACGAGTCTCAGTCGTTGTTGTAGGACATACAGTTCCAACCAGTAGCTCCGGAGCTACTTGACGCACCTTCCCGCTTAGGTTCTTCCCCCACTCTTGGACTTCATCGTTATAGTGTATAGTAGTGGGAAGCTCCCACCATCAGAGCCACGCGGCGCGCGCAGGATTCACTAACTCTACGGCACTGATATACAGAGTGGGGCAATAACTTTGTCCACCTTAAATATTTCCGTTACTTGTAATAATATGAGAAAATGATATATACAAAAGTTGCACGGTATAGAGGGGGAAATATTGTGATGTAGAAATTTTTTATGTGCGTGAAGACACTTCGGAGATTCCGAGGTCTCCTTGATTTCTTTAAATGAAAAGACCTACTTTTTGCATCTTGAATTGATAGAATACCAAATTCTGCGTAAAAATGTATTTGACCTCTATATGTTCTAATGTAATAGTTAGCGAGATATTATTTTCCATACGTACCCACTATGTGCCACTGATGACAGAAACACACAAAACTGGGTGGATCTTCCTCTCCTCCTTTTCCCCTTCCACTATTCCATTCCACTACCTGAGCACACTCCAACGTCTCCCACTAAGACCGTAGTAGATTGGTCACGTGACGTGCCGCGCAACGTGTCACATATTACTCTGGTCACTAGAGAGGTGGTAAATTGTATTCCCCTCGATTTAACCGATCTGGCATCACTGCTATGTGCCTGGAAGTTTATCGAACTGATGTCCCTCAACTTGAATGTGGTGAGAACATATGGAAAATTATTTCGATAATATCTCATTAACTATTACATTAGGACATATAGAGGTCAAATACATTTTTACGTAAAATTCGATACTCTATCGATTCATGATTCAAAAAGTAGGTCTTTTCATTTAAAGAAATCAAGAAAACCTCAAAATCTCCAAAATGTCTACACGCACATAAAAAATTTCTACATCACAATATTTCCCCCCCTATACCGTGCAACTTTTGTATACATCATTTTCTCATATTATTACAATTAACGGAAATATTCAAGGTGGACAAAGATATTGCCCCACCCTGTATATACTATGGATACGGTATTCGGATTCTGGAAATGTCCCGAATTGAACAGTAGATTTGGATGCGAGCGCCGCTATCGTTCGACCGGTGTACTGATCGAAAATGAAGCATTGGATTCACGGAAAAACATTTTCCGACTGTATTTCCATCTACAAAAAATATCGACGCACGCGATCGGATTACTCGTTTCGAAAGGATCGACGCAGTCCAACGCTTTCCGATGCCCGTCGATCGAAGGTTTTCCTTTCACGGTGTTTTTCCAACCTTTAGTCCGTTTTCTATGTGTTTGCTGGACATTGCTCGCCGTTGGCGATGTTGCGCCGCGTGAATAACCCGGATTTCTATGTTGAAATTGTGGATGAATACACGCATCGGTATTAGAAATAATTTGATTTGGGGAGCTTAGATATTTTCTTCATTGTTGTATTATTTGATTAATTAACTGAGATATGTTTGGCTTCTTCAGGAAACATGGTTGATATTTCTAATGTAAGAATATTGAAGTCGTAAAAATGATTAGTTATTTCGAATTGTTTTATTAAATTAAATTAAATTTGCCCGAATATCCCGTGTGCGAGCACTGAAAATTTCAATGAAAATATGTAAAGTTTAAATATACTTCAAAGTAGCTCGGGAATAAAATGTAATTGTTGCACGTTCCGAGTCGAAAATAACCGCACGGAATGCGTCAGAAATTGTGCACGAACCTTGCAAATAATTGCACTGGAAGAGGAAGAAAAATTTTTTAACAACTGCCCTGGAAGAGGAAGAAAAATTGTTTAATGGCGAATACAAGCTAGATAATAAACACTACATATAATATAACATCGAAATTCGTCCCTAGACTTAGTTTAAAACTTTAAGAAAATCAAATTAAAATCCGAAGAAATATGAGTATTAGCACGAATTAAGTTTGAATTTTAATCGCAAAGAATTTTTCAATTGACCAACAAAATTTTTCTCTCGCTCTGATTTTATACTTCACGAGCCTGCAATTGATTTACGCGTTTCGGTTCTCCACACAAAGGATAACAGCAGCACTCAAAGAGTAGGTTGCAGTAAAAACTGCAGCGAAAGCACGAACTAGCGCAATCGAGCCCAGGCCTGTCATAATAGCGCTTAATGGCCCTCGCAGAAACTTGGCAAACATTGTAATTTGTGGCGACAACCGGGGAATTCCTCGATCATTATCCAATTCTCTAATTAAGCGCGACGGACAGCTTGATGCTTCTTAATGACACGTATTTCTGTTCGAGTGATAGTTCCCACATCCGAACAACAATCAACACCGTCATGTTCCCTCCGCGTCACGAGCACAAGTGAAGTAGTAATATTTAGCATGTTGTCTTTGTATTGTGGCGGCTACCTCCAATGCTCGCCAGCAGAGGGACAGTGTGACATTCCACTGATATTGAATAGTAGATTTGGATGCCAGCGCCGCTATCGTTCGACCGGTGTGCTGTACCACTCGTACTCTTCTTCGCCCCGTGATCCTCTATACTTCGCCATGTGTTTGCGTCCCTCTAGATGGCGCTGCTTTCAATCGAGTTGATTGGACGTCATTGACACGCTACGAAATAAAAAGTGTCGATGACGTCCAATCAACTCGATTGAAAGCAGCGCCATCTAGAGGGACGCAATCACGTGGCGAAGTATAGAGGATCACGGGTGAAGAGGAGTACGACGGGTACAGTACACCGGTCGAACGATAGCGGCTCTCGCATCCAAATCTACTGTTCAATTCGGGACATTTCCAGAATCCGAATACCGTATCCATAGTATATATATATATATATATATATATATATATATATACTATGGATATATATATATATACTATGGATATATATATATATATATATATACTATGGATATATATATATATATATATATATACTATGGATATATATATATATATATATATATATATATATATATATATATATATATATATATATATATATGTATATATATATATATATATATGTATATATATATATATATATATATATATCCATAGTATATATATATATATACTATGGATATATATATATATATATATATATACTATGGATATATATATATATATATATATATATACTATGGATATATATATATATATATATATATGTATATATATATATATATATATATATATATATATATATATATGTATATATATATATATATGTATATATCAGTGGCGGCAACACCTTTCCCGCTACTACCTCAATCTCCAGTGTTTGTATGTACATATACCGTCTTAACCTTTTGCCCTACAACAACGAATGAGACTCGTTGTAAGAAATTTGGGCCAAAAACAATAAGGACGACCATGACTCGTGGTACAGTAAGACCGCGATCTAAGTCCAACGGAACATTGCGATCTATGTTCCTTCGTCTACTCCTTGCACTGCAGGGTATCCTCGGAGGGGCCAAGAAGCTCGAGATGCCTCGGTCGCCGAACAGTGTAAACATGCCGCATAATTTGATCTTGGGTCCGGTATATCGGTGTGAATCACTACTAATCCAATTACAAAACTTATTTATTTTTCATTATTTTTTTATGGAACTTTCACCAACTTATTTCTGGCGTTTTTCTGATTAAAATGGCACTAAACACTAAATAATTTCAAGTGCATTTAGTGGTTTAATTGACGATATGTACAGTGACTTTCGGACGTAGACGAGGATAGCGGTCCGTGTTTACATGCTGTCTTTTTCTACATTCTGCGCGGTCGACGCGGCCACAAAAGAATAGTTTCCCGTCTCGAGTTAAGTCCCGGCAGAGAACCGAAAAAGGACTTAGATGGCGGACTTACTGTACTTCGTTCGGACCAAACGTAAACAACACGAGCCTGGCTCGTGGTACTTCGTTCGGACAAAACGTAAACAACGCGAGCCTGGCTCGTGGTACTTCATTCGTGACAAACGTAAACAACACTAACACGATGATTACTAATTTTCTACGAGATTTCTCGAAACATTAATAATTTAAATTAAGTATTAATTTACAAATTGTTACTGACACATTATCCACTTTCAAATTATAAATCATTTTTGATCACCGATGAATTGATCATAATTACTTCCCAGACATCTTAAAAGTATTAATTGTGCCCAAACGTGTTTATTATTTCACAATTCCTTTCGATGCGCCGAAATATATATGTCATAAGACGCATACATTTTGCGCAAGTTCGAGCACACGGCTAAACAGCTAAATGGCTCGACGCGTTACCGAACTTCTTGTTTATTATGGCCCGAACAATCGGGAGTTAGCGGGCAGGACCTGTCTTTGAGGCACGGGTCCTCTAGATAGCCTTACTGACGAGTCCTCTAGCGGGCCTAGGACGAAGCGGTCTCTCCTTCCTTTTCCCATCTTTTCATAATTCAAAAACCGCCGCTACAGTATAGTACTATTTAACACTATCATCGCCATGTCACCTATATCTCAGTGACGGAATTATTTATCCCGAATTGAAAATTAATTTTTACGTTACTAGATTCAGTTTACCAAACTGGCTAACGATCTGTGAAGTGCAAGAGCTTTGAAACAATAATTAATATTATATAACTTAACATCTCTGTTTCTGTTTCATTAAATAAATTGCTTTGACTCTATTTAATTTGTATGATTGTTGAGTGGGTGATCAACGTGTTAATAACAGTAGTTCCAGCAGTACTAGTTTCATAATACTACCGTGGCAGAAAACAGTCGATCAAAATCGTGAATGTGATTGTCGAATGAATGATTCAGGGGTATATTAAATATGAACAAATGACTATATTTTCTACATTGAAAATATGAATAATTACAATGCTAGCCACGCTGTGTTTCATCGAATAATTTCTGCCGGAGGTGGTAGTTGTCTTTGGGTCATGCAATTCGCATGAGATTCGTATAAGAAAATCGAAATTTTATTTCGAGTTGACCTTTCTGACCATTTTCCCGCGATCTACAATTATTAATTACGTCAACGCAGCTGTTAGAATGCAGCTGGCCTGCATTTTTCTATGTATGTCTCTCCCCGTTATATCACAATAGAGATTTCCTCGGAAGGCGCGCTATAATCCAGCCGACCTTGCGAATGAATCAGAATCGCAATCTACGGGAGTAAAAACGTCAGCGCTTTATCATTCTCATCTAAACAGAATGCTTATATATATATTTTCGTGGCAGCGCGGGTAGATTACGTTCACGAGGTTCGTTAGGGAGGTCCGCTGCGAATTCGAGTTAAAATAGAACGAAACTAAGTCCGCGGGACGGAGCTGCGAATAAAGGCCGCGATGCAGAAAACTCGCAGCGCCGGGAAAGATTACAGGCCGCGCCAAAATGATTGGGCAGAATTATGAGCGCAATACCATCCGGATTACCGATTGAATTGTTTCTCCAACCATTTACCCATATTTGTTGTTTTTATTCTATGCCATGAATTAAATCGTTCCGTGCGAGCCAATTTTATTTCGCTTGCATATTTTCCGGTTTGCGAGTCGTTCGGTGTTGAAGACGATAGTACGCAAATTACAGTGATATAGGAAGAGTATGGGACAAAAATTGGAGGACATGAAAATAAAGGAGAACTGAGACAATAATGTATGTGTAACATCATTTAACATCGGAAACATGGGATTAAATTTGCGAATAGCTGTATCTTCATAGATAAAATGATTTAATACTTGTCGATCTATGATAATGGAACAAATCATGGAAGAAAAGCAAGAGGCAGCAGAATGTTGTCAATAATGTGTAACTCACTACATATTAACAGAGAAATGATTTTTTTACGTTTTAAATCGTTATGATAAAACAGACCATACATAAAACTGTTCTGTGTAACCTAAATATTTTTTTTGGACACTCCAAATTTTTTGAGTAGCTCAGAACAATTTCAAATGGTATACAGTAAGTCACAAGTTCTTTCATCATTTTCATATTTTTAGGTGTTTAGATTTAATTAGACTATTAAATTTTGTTCAATCACAACAAAAAGGGCTTCATAAAATGAAAATGATTCTCTGTCATACTCCAAGTATGGAACATAAAAATTAAAATATTCCTACCATATTCTCTGGTAAATTCTTTATATATTTATATAAAATATATAGAAAAAAGTGAAGAATTAATTGGCAAAATAATTTTTGAACCTGCGTACATGGAACAAATGTAGACTAATTAAAAGAAAATGAAAAATGTAGAATTATTTTTCAACGTTTCATTACGGCAGAGAAATATAATTCCATTAGAAAAAAATTGATGAAGAAGCTCTTAAAATTACAGACAAAGGGTGAAACCAAAAATGCCGAGAATTTAATAATATGTGTTAAACAATCATTAAGATTTTGAATATTTTAAAGACACAAAGAGCATAGAAAATTGGGATCAGTCGTTTTGGAAGGCCCTGTAATTCGAAGGGAAATTTTAAGAATTTATTCGATAAAATTGCAGCACCGAAAACAAAACGAAATTGTCAGTAGTAAAAACACTAATCGCCAGATATTATTAGTTTTAACTATTTTTTAAGAGCATCATTACACAAAAAGTTTAGGAATATCTTGCAACCTGCATTAAGCTAGAGAAACATATTTTCATGTTCTATACATGGCGCAAATTGCAGGTTAAACCAAAATTGCCAAAGATTTAATAATTGTCCTCACGATCATTCTCCAAAAATTCTCATTATTCTAAAAAGATAAATTAACATACAAACTCGGGAACGGTCCTTTTGGAGGGCCCTATAAGCCGAAGGAACATATCCAGCGATATCTCGACCGAGGAACTGGGGCACGCTAATGAAAAGTTGTCGCTCAGCGATTAATCCTGCTCGCGAGACGATCCGCGATTTCGTGAGGCGAAATTCTGTGTCTGGTCGCGCGCAGGATCGCGAGGATGAAGGACGGGGCTCGCGAATATCCTGGCACGACACGGAAATATCTGTTTGTGAATTATTCTGAAGCAGTCGCGATCGCTCAGGTCGCCGTGCTATGCCGCCATTTGTCAAAAGTTTGGCACGCCGCCAGGTCCAGGACCGTGTGCACCTGACCCTAAGTGCAACAAGTACAATTAGGAACAGCAGGACCTGGCCGCGCACTGACCTGCGCACCTTGGCCGCCGCGCAATCGATATACAGGGTGTCATTCGATATGTTATTCCGCATATTTCGCACAATTTTCTTCCGATGTCTCGACTTCGATTGACCAGTTGAATGGAAACCTCGAATAAAGGTCTCGAATAAGGTGATACACAGGGTGTCCAATCTGAAGATGTGCACGCAATTATTTCCCAAACAATAACGCGTTGTAAAAAATATTTCAAATAAAACTTACATCGTTTCCGCCGAGACATTTCATGAGGGTCACTAATCTTCTCTAGGCGGAAGTGCTTCCGAGATTTCAAGGTGATTTTTTAATGGTTACCAAATGACCTTGAATGACCTTGGAGGACGAAAGTGTTAGAGAGGACAGTGAATTCGTCTCGGGATAGACTACAGGCTTACATAAATAAACACATACGGTTCCGTGTAAACAGCCAGCGTTCACCTTAAACTCTCGAGTGTACGTCTACCTGGTGAAGATTTGTGACCACCAGAAGATATCTCGCTCGAAACAGAGCAAGTTTTATTTGATATATTTTTTACAACGAGTTATAGTTCGGAAATATAATTGTATGTAACAGAGACCCTTATTAGAGGTTGCCACTCAACTGTTTTCAATAACGATTAGCAGTAACGGTTTTTAACAAGACTAACACTTCAATACGTTCACGCCGGCATGTACCACCGGTGGTACACAAACGGTTCATTTTGATCAGGCCCCATGTCGTGTTAATCTTCTTGCATTTTCCTTGCATATGCATTGTTCTTGAATTTTTTGGAAGTGGTCACTCGACGGGTTGCTTGCAACCCCCATCCCTAAAATATTAAATGATTTTTTTCTACCCTTAACAATTTGATCACAATTGTGAAAAAAAGTATATGATATGAAGGAGGTAAGATCGAGTATTTTCGTTTTTATTCCATCTGAATATCTTAATTAACAACTGAGAAAAAAAATGATACAGTTAAGGGTATTTACCCTCATATTATCCTTATATGTAGGGTTAGCGACTTAAAATTTTGGGGGATTATCTTTCAACCTAAAACCATTGTTTTCCCCACTATACCAATTACAATATATTAATATACAAAACAAAATGGTGGCCTTCGGCCGCTAGACCACTCTTATCCTGCTAGACCCTTTCGAAACGATTCATAACGCCTGCGGAGGATTAAAATATAACTTGTAGGAAAGCAAATGGCCGCTACTGTGCACGACAGCTTGTATAGTTGGACCGGGCGCGTCCAACAAAATTTCTGCTGACCAGTTACGAAGGAGCAGCTTGTCTCGTGCCGGCGATCATTTTCCGGTGGTTTCACCGGCCCGGAATCGAATTTCACTGGTAGCCACGGTGATTAATTAAAGCCCCCCCCTTTACCCGATTCTCGCAACCCCATTGTGAATTTTATTCTTCCGCGCTTGGTATTTTATCAATCCTAACGATAACACGCGCGCGCCACGGCGAAAATTAACCGGCCCACGTTCAATTGCCGCGAATCGTCGTTGAAATCCCGTCTGCGGGCGTGCTACGCGTAATTAAAACACCGGGGGATGGGGCCGAACGCGAAATAATGTTTGCACGGAGTTTTATAATTGATTTCCGAGAGGGCTGTAATTGCCGGCTGCCGACGCTGTGCGGCGAAATGCGAGTTCCGAGGCCTCGAGGGTCTTTTATCGTGTAGAACCTTCGCAGTGGACGATCGATTAATCTTTTTCATAGTTTCGGAGGTTGTTCGTAGCTCGAGGAACGCGTTCGTCGGAGGATTTTATATTGCTTGCTAAAATGTAAAAGTTGTGCGGGTTCGAAACCAACGATTCCAAACTTTAAACTGGATTTCTGCGAAACTTTGTTTCTTTATGCTGCACGCTTTTCTCTGGCAACTGCTGGAGCTATTGGCTTGTGACTGTAGTTGGGAATCGGATTTTGTGAAGAAATGACTGTGTAGTAGTTAACATCTGGAATTTTATATCTTGAATGTATTTAAAACCCGTGCGTAAAAATATGTTGCTGAGAATTAGACTGCAGATCTCTATGCAAAATAAAAATGTTCTGCATTTGTTATAAGATGTAGGAGCCATGAATGATTTTTCTTTCTTTAACCCTCTGTCTACCAAGCGGGTCCATTGGACCCGACTGTATGTAGATACTGCGGTTATTTAAACTTTTAAAATTATTGGGATCTTGTCGTTACATGACTTTGTTACTTTTCTTATTTTTTATTATGTAAAGCTAAAAGTTTTTTTTTTATATTTATTACGTTTTGTGGTATAAATTTTCTATCGCATAATGAAAGTTGTTTTTACGGTAGACAGAGGGTTAAGCATTTCACCAGGTCGAAAGTAATATCCAATTCTTTCAATCTTTACACTGCGTCAAATCGCAGCTACACATTCTTGTCGTAAATGCATAAAATCCGCTGACTACTGGTAATATTTGCTGTTACACTGCTATAATATTAAATAATATTTTACAACAATGTTTACGATGGCATAAGAAACACGTGACGTACCTGAAATGTTTTCGTACAGCAAAGGGTTAAAAACACAGCAAATGATTAAAATTGAAGCTACCCATAATGCAGGGACAGTGTCACAGTAAAACTCCTTTACTTCGGAGTTAAGAAAATCCTCAAAGATTTCCGGAATAGGGATGCTCCGCCCAAGAAAATGGGATAAATCCTTTAAAAAATGGGATTCGGTAGTCAAATTGAGTTAGCAGCGTTGCTAAAACTTTAATTTATTTATCACGACCCAGTTTGGGCAAAGAAACGCAAGCCAGTGACTGCCTGTATTCGAAACGAATGCGCGAAGTTCCAGCAAACAATGTTGCAAAATAAAGCAGGTGGCCTAGATGGAGAAGACCGAACTTTATCGCCGTAGAAAAACAGTGGAGCGATACAACAGATGCCGCTACAGTAACAGACCAGACTCGTGCATCTCTGGGTCGGCCATTCATTCCCCATCAGACCAATATTTTCTCCCTGTGCGTTTTTCAAAGACGAACTTCATGGAAAAAATATTAGTCCCGTGTTCCATCTTCCCGCGACTTTTTCAGCGGCGAGGATTAACACATCAAGTGCCGGGAAAAAAGTTTCGAAAGAGATTACCGTGGCGACCATTTATATTTCAATTTCACCTGCCTTCGCGAGCTTCCATTAAATAAATCCATATTAAACGGAGCTCCGATGGACGGGCAGCTCGTTGAAACTTCCGGACTGAACCTTGCCAATGAACTGCAAGCAGCCCAGAGAAGACCAAAGTTTCCGTTCCGCGTTTTTTCACGACCCTTTGACCCGTAAACATTTCGATCTCTCGCGATTTCTGAATGCTGAAATTAGTTATACTGCCTGCCGCTATATCTGCCTTGGTAATTAGCGTGAATCTCAATCAAATTTCCATGGGAGACAGCGCTTGGAAAAATATTTGGTATCTGGACCACTCTACAAAATTGAAGGATCGTTTGAAAATTCTTCAGTTTTCTGTGAATTCGTGTAAAAAGATTGTATCACACTCGATTCTGGCTCATTTTAAAGAGTAAAGCCTCTATTGTGACATCGACGTGTTGAATTTTTCAGATCAATCACTTTACGTTAAAAAATGGAGGAGAGAACTAACATCGGCATTCGTGCAAAAAATTTCATGAATATTCAAAGGACTGTACAGATTTTCGTAAATTTTGAAACAGCAAAAGGGTGTTCGGAAAATTCAGTTGGGTTGCGTGAATATAGAAGCTTCGGAATTTGAAATAAGCCTGGCTAGATTGTGGTACGATTTTTTTTCTCAAAGTTACAGCACTTCAAAAATTTATCATTTTACGTCGGTAATACTTATACTTGCTTTAAGAACACCATAGCATAAGACGTGGCCATAGGTAATTTTATGGTCAAACATTTGTAAGAAAACAATTTTTAATTTTTCGTACACATTGTTTACCATTGAACACTAAACCTACCAATCACTAAACACAATTGATTATTTTCTTTATAATAACACGATTGAATTCCTTCAGATTTGATTCGATTATATAATCTTTATTCACTCCCCTGAGGGTTGCAATTCTGTTACAGTCTCCTCCTTTTTCCTCCTCCCCATTCTCCTTAACGTAGTCTTATTTACTATCTTAACCTATTCTTATTGACTATCTTAACCTAGCTTAACCTAGCTTAACTTAACTCAGCTTACTAACTTATCTTAATTTAACTTACTTAACTAATCCACTTAAGATTAAAATTAATTAAAACTAAAGATAGAGAGAGAGAGAGAGAGAGAGAGAGAGAGAGAGAGAGAGAGAGAGAGAGAGAATACTATATACAAAAGAGATCTTATAGACTACCTTAAAGAGCTACCCCCCACCCTTTCTAAACCTACCCATGGACCCCCTCTTCCGGACGTTCTCCATTCACCCCTACCTTTCCTACTTCGTACTCCTTCCCATCCTCACCGCAACTTTTATCATTCACACTTTCCCTCCATTCCTCCACTTTCCTCATCCATTTCTCCGCTTGATTTGATTCGATTATTATGGTATTATGTACCAAAGCAAAGGAGTGTATTAATAAATGTTGAATATAGTTAATACCTTAGCTGCGATGCCACCTATATATGAGTGATGGAATTATTTACTCAGATTTTAAAATAAATTTTTACGTTAATATATACATTGTACCTGATTAATATCCAGAAAATGCAAGAAGGTTGTAAGACTACTCAGTGTCACACGTTTAACCTTTTCAATTTTTATTTCATTGACACTAGGTGTACGGAGCATTAGCAGTAACAATTTTAAATTACTTTATAAAAATAGAAGGATATATTTATTCAAACTTTTAGTGATTTTTATAATAATGTATAACTACAGAAATAAGTTTACGGAATAGTTTCGTACGAATGTATCTTTACAATCTTAATATTCGTAAATTAAAAGATTTGTAACCCGTCATTTTGACGGATCGCGTAAACCTAGTCCTAAATAAATCCTTTCGATTTTATGGAATTTTCGTGGTTGCTGCTCGACTTGTTAAACGAAGAAATATATGTAGAAATTCTGCGTAAGAAATTTTCTACAGTTTCATCAATGGCACAAGAAAAAATCGGAAACTAGTTGTTTGGGCGAGCCATGCAGTAGTTCTAGTGTTAAATTTCTCCATCAGGAGTTGATTGTTAAAATATTCATCGGGGACCGAGAACCGGAAGCAACGAAATAGAGGTGAAGAGGGGCGGTCAGTAGTGTGGCTTGGTTCGCGAAATATGCGAATGATCCCGCGAGAAGCGAAAAAACCGCGTGATTTAACACTTTCGCCCGGGGGCTGTCGCAGCTGCGGACAAATTGTGAGTCACGGAGTAAAATTGCACGTGACCCGCGGCTAATTTATGCCACGTTCTCGTAGTCGCGCCGCGCCGGTATTAAAATAATAAACAAAGCGCGGGAGGACTCTAGCCGGGGATCCAGCGGTGCAATTACTGTGATTACTTTGATCACGGGAGAACAATCTCTGGGTGAAACGAGGCTCGCTTGACGAATGAATTACTCGTCGGTGCTGCGTACTCATACGGGCGCAATTATTGTCCGCAATTATTTAACTGAATTTTTCAACTGCAACGCACGCCGCTGCGAAACTTCATTCTCCGTACGTTTCTCGGACACGGTTGCACGAAAAATCTTTCCTTCTCTTTTATCTACTATTTGCGAGTATAAATATGTAGTCGTGAAACATACTAAACACTAATGTAATTACGGTTAAATGGAAGTTCGTTGTGGTTAATGATTTTATAATAAACTGACTGTGATACTGTACTTTGAGAAAATAAAAAGAAGAACTGCAATATATTTTCAATTATATGAACTCCATTCGTGCTTGCTACTAAAAGAATTATATACATTGTGTTCGCGATATCACTAGCCAGCGTCTTTCTTGTAAATAGTAAATATTAGATAAAAATGAAACAGGAAAACGTAGTACTGTTTTTCATGCGCAGCACAATGGAATATGTAATTTTTTTGTGTTTATACTAGTTTGTTAGGTATGAAGGTGACCTTCAAATTTTTAAATGGAATGCTGTATATTTTTTTATATTACGGAATTCGTCCGTGTACTGCACAGTGACCTTCAAGGTCATGCAAGGTCAGAAATGGAAGAAACATATTGAATATTACATACCAATGTGTTTACAAGTATTCTTCATTAGTGAGGCTACAGTAAATGTTCAATATGACTTCCTTGTGTATCAATGCACATTTCAGTTCTATTAATTACATCTTTTGTGGCTTACAATTTTTTTCTCAAATTGTCTCATTATAGAAGAAACTAGAACTTAACACTCTAATAGTGAATGACAACATCATCTGATTCGTATGAATAAGGAATACTTGTAAACACATTGGTATGAAATATTCATTGTTTCTTCCATTTCTGACCTTGTATGTCCTTGAAGGTCACTGTGCAGTATATGGATGAATTCATCTAGACACACACGCTTTCATGTAATATAAAAAAATTGGTGTGTGTTTAGATCACATGGCTGAAGTGAAAATTCTTTCTTTAATTTTTTTTCGAATTTTCATTAACACTTTATGACATTTAATTTTCTATGATTCTATTATTGAAACAATTGGCTTGTGATAGCTAAAATATGATATAAATATTCTTGATTCAATGTTGTCTAAATGTCTTGCAAATACTGCATCGAGAGTTCTTTCTGATCTTGTTGTTGCTACATTAGAATTATTTACCATTTCCAATCTTAATTTACTTCTAAAAAATTCTATTAATAATTTTGATTGTTCCGATGCAAAGTTCACGTTGAAATCTTCACTTACCATCATCGGAATTTTATCATAATCTTTATTAAACAATGCCGAACACAACCGTATATGCTAATAGAATATAATTTCGTTTCATCGTTTCATCGTTTCATCGCCAGATCGGTTTTACACCTACCGCGCATAAAGAACTTTCACTTCAAAAATATACAGCATTCCATTTATAAAATTAAAGGTCACCTTCACATCTAACAAAATATTATAAACACAAAAAAATTACATACGCCATTGTGTTGACCATAAAAAACAGTACTACTTTCTCCTCTTTTATTTTTTTCAATTGTTTACTGTTTACAAGAAAAACGCTGGCTAGTGATAGCGCGAACACCCTGTACATGCAATTGTATTTCATTCACAGTTTGTGTTCCAAAAGAAATGTGCATACGATTTTTTTTCAGTACAAAATGTGTTAAAATAAGAATCACCGAAAGCAGATTTCAATCAGAAAGCGATTAAATCTGAATCACTTTGATTCATCCGTTGCGGTGCAGTTTGATGAGGTCCGCATACTGCGGATTATTACCCGCGATGTAAATGATATGTTAATTATAACGAGACAACGCGGGAGTGCATCGATGTGGGCACAATAGCCCGTGAAATGAAAATATTGTGGATACAACTGGGTTACCGGGGAGGATCGTGTTTCGTTTGTGCAAACTGCCCGCACACAAATCACCCTGTGCGCGCAGGAGCACGTGCGCACGGCCGCCGATCGAACTTCCCCGCGCATTTCCTCAGTTAGCGAATCTCATTACCGGAACGCATTGGCCGACGGTTGGTGAGTGTCATATAAATTTCCAACACAATATCGCTTTATCATTGCCTGACAGTCGCGGGATGAATTATGGCGAACGAAGGGGGCAGGGATGCAGGCCGGCGTCAGACTGCGCGGGAGCGGCGCACGTCGACGGCGGAAAAGTGATATCTAACGAAATCGTTTAGCGAACAGTCCCGCGGAATTGCGATGCGAACGCGTGCGTGGACGAGTCCGCAATTCTCCGAGGACTCACGTTTTCTTGGAATGAAACAAACGGGCGAGATGGAGCTCAGAAATTCGCCTCGGAGCCCGCGGCCACGAGAAACGACAGAACTGCTGAACAAAGCGATGGGACGCTTGATACATTTCAATGTTTTCTACAATTATATGAATAAAGTGTACATTCTCTAGAAATTGGAAGGGTCCTTTAAAATGAGCATATTAAATTCCAATTTTGTATGGTGTACAGGAAGGAAGTCGGAGGAAACAATTGTAACATGAACAACTGATCTTGGTCGAATACGATAGGCTGTTTGAGAAACATTTAAATAATTCTTATAATTAAACGAATAAACTGAACATTTTACACGCTCTATAAACTGTGCGCATCCTTTAAAATGAGCATACTAAATTCCAATTTTGTATGGTGTACAGGAAGGAAGTCGGAGGAAAAATTTGTAACATGAAATGTATTATTTTTATGTGTGTTAGAACGAAGGAAACCAATAAAAGAAACTTTCAGTTTCCAAGTTGCTCTTGTCAGACTGAAATTGTTGTCTCTCAAGATTGTCTCTTTGAAAGTTGAGATTTTCCGATGGCACCGAAAAATGCTCCAAGTTCTAATAATTATAAAAATAATATTTAATTTTTATGTTTATTATATGCATTCAAGAAAATTGTTTTGTGTACATTTTGTCTTTATTTTTATTGGGAAGAAGTATCATATTGTATCATAAACACTCTGCGCAGCCGGTGCAGTAAAGAAGGTTAGAATCTCGAATCCTCGCGGGACGATAATTCGTATCAATTTCAATATATTTAGAACCGTTCCCAGAAGCAGGGAAATATCGGCGGACAGCCGGTGGGAGGGCAGAGAGGAACGTCGTTCTAGAATGTGAAAGGAATACAAGGCGGAACGTGGACTTTTTAGCAGAGTTATAAACTACGTGACGGAAAATCGTGTCAGCCGTACTTCGTCCGGTAGCTGCTGCTCAACTTTCTCGCACTGTTACTGCAGCTTCTTTTTTTATCTCTGCACCGGAGGAGAGAGACTTTCACCGACACTTCGTTTCGATTGATGTATGATCCGAGATATCTTCGGGATCCACGGCTCGCCTTCCATCAGATTTCCCGTCGAATTGCACGGCGGAGAAAGATATTTCCTTTCATAATTCGAGCGACGTGCGCTTGAACCGACGCGACGCTTGCTGTGAAACTCGATTCTTGCTCGATTCGGTTGAACGACAGTCTAAACAGACTTGGGAAAAATCACAATTGCGATCCGACCGATTAAAATTGCCATTGGACTGCTGACCTTATGAGAATTCATATTCTTCTGAATTCATTGGAGAAGAACTACCAAACGGGTCAGAATGGTTTCTAAATATAAATATAAAATGTAATTCTAAATATAAAAATATTTTATAGAAGTTTCTTGAGTTGACTTCATTATTAAAGCACACATTACATTAACAATGATACGAGATCTTAATGGATGTAATTTCGTCATTAATATAAAGCAATATTTTTTATTCATCAGTCACGTCTTATGCTCTTGATAGTTCTAGTGTTAAAGGCAGAAAAATTACAGAGGAATTAAATTACAGAGATTATTTATTTCTACCATTAATTTTCATCAAAATAAAATAACATAAAATTATCGTCAATGTTATATTTTTTATGTGAAAGCACTTAACATTTATTCTACTTGGCCTACCAAATAAAAAACAGATATCACAATTGCTATTTATGCAGATATAATATTTGCAGGAATGGAAAAGGAACTTCTAATACAGTATTGAGAACGATAGGAATCTTCTAAATATTTTATACTAATTTTGGCAAGCTGAGGAGTGAAATGCTAAATTATTCGAGGCGCAGACTACCAATCGCTTCAACAGCTGTTAAGATTCATTCATCTCAAAGCCTATAGTCATACCAAGCCCTCGATCAACGTTTCCAGATTTATCCGGGCAATCTAAACATTCCTCGGCCTCTTTTCCACGAATCTCTCGCATCTGAGTGCTCTGAAGTCGGCACAATGGCGTCAGTCTGTATACGAAGCTGATGGACACCATTTTGAGCATTTGTTACAACAAACTTTCTATGTGACACCCTTTAAAACACGCCGGACTTTGAACACATCAAATTCAGACATTTGAATTCAAGGAATTTAACTTTGTCTTTATTTCAAAATTGTATGCTGAATCCAAATGTATGACAGGATCATGAATATGATCTCTTTTTTATAAAATTTGTCAAACCTGTTCAATCAAACAGTACAGATTTGCATACTAGATAAAATTGAAGATAGTTATTTGTTTCAATATGTTTGCAAGCTGTTTTAAAGCGCATCACGCAATTAAGATTGACACTCAAGTATCAATATGAACTATTAATATTACTAAATGGTTCCGCAGCTCTAATTATTGATATCTAACATGTTTGAGACCTGCTCCAATTTTGTGAGTTTGAAGGTGTATCACATAATATAAATTGATACTCAGATTCTCAACACGAATATTAAAATTACCAACGCTTACAAATATTTCTCTGATCCTAATCAATGATATCAAACAAGTTTGAAATCTGCTTCAACTTCCAACCACAAACAAACGCAAACCCACCGACAAAGATCGTAAAAGATGGTGACGTTTGAAGACGTATCACACAATATAAATTGACACTCAAATTCTCAACACGAACAATAAAATTACCAACAACAACAAATAGTTCTCTGTTCCTAAGCAATGAAATCAAACAAGTTTGAAACCGGTTCCAACTTTCAGTCGCAAACAAACGCAAACAAACGCTATCAAACTCAGTCGAATTGACAAAAATCGTAGAAGATATGCGACCGTAGATATATTTCTGTGGCAATAGTGATCGCGGCAATGATCATGAGAAATGGAGCCGCGACGGCGAGTCGCGGTGTCATTTTTCTCATCGATAAAACGCGTTTCCCCGATATCGTGGCCCGAGGAAAGTCGGAGTCACGGTCGGTTCGTGAAAGATCAATAACATCCCCAGAACACGGACGATCTTCTTCTCCTCTAACGACGTCTTCTTCCGTTGGGAACGATCCGGGGAACGGTTCGTCTCGGAATCCTGCGGTTTATCCTGACATTTACCGTGTCATTGTCATCGAGGTGCGGACAGGCCGCCGCACGTCTAATTACAGCGGGAAGCGATTCCCCGAAGAATGACATCCGTATGAAATGGAAACGAGTCGTTGGCGAAACAATGGTAGTCAGTGCAACAAAAAGAAAGAACAGAAAGAGAGAGACAGGAAGGGGAAGTCGGTAACGCAGATTCACGAGCGCTTTTTTCCATGTTAACGCGACGGCCTTTGTTCGACGAACTCTGTTCTATTTGACGCACACATGCGAGTGATTACGGGAAAATGTGAACAAAATTATTTTGTTGAATCAATGGAGATAAAGGAGGTTCTTGAAGAAGATTGTAAATTGAATGTTCGGTAACGTTGAATTACTTTTGTGTGTGTGTGTATTAGATGAAAAAGAGATGAATATATTCTTAGGAGATTGTTAGATAAAAACATAATGTATATTCATTAGTATTCCATACTTTAGATGCAATCATAGTGTTTGTTCACGAGTGGACTACGGATTTTATGTGTTCATTTAAAAATGAATAGAAGGAGCACAAGACACTGAAAACATCGAAGGAATTTAAGGATACTGTCACAAAAGGAATATTCAATCACAAATATGTATTTCAATGTTCATATAAAATGTTGGACAAAAAGACTTTTATATCATTGATAAAAATATTGCAACAAGATACACAACTTTTATGTCTTCACAAAAGAAATTTCGATCACAAACAAGTTTCACGATCATTTGATAAAATAATGATATTTTATAGTCTACTGCAGCAACTCTTTTGGTCTCTGATGAAAATGTTGCAACAAAGAGTTTCAACCAAATTTGCATATTTCGAAAAGGATTTTCGACCACAGACTTGTTTTGCAATCATCTGACGAGGTAGTCTTGTTTTAATCGCTTAGTCTACAGGACAGGGTTATTTTGCTTTTTTTGGAGACAATTATAATTTCAAATTTGTCCGGAGGTTTTTTTATGCAAATTCTGTTCTGTCGGACTATTACGTGTCCATTCGAATGGCATTGGATACGAATCGTCCGTGTGTGCACCAACGAAATGAATAATCCAAGTTTCGAGTGGGCTGTCGCGTTTTGTCGAACCGGTTTCCGCCCCCGCGGAATTTCCTCCGCGCATTACTCGCCGATTACGCGGCGTTAATTCGTCGGGAAATTTTGTTTTCCCTGGTACCGGCGCGCAAATTAAGGTCGCCATTTAAAATGTAAAGCGCATTGCAATATTGCGCGCTCGGATTCGCCGGATACGTATTTCGGCGACGAGTGGTTCTTGTGTCGTTCAAATGGCTCGCTGCTGTTTCGCGAATTTTATTATGCCGAAATGGTTAAACTCGATCGCTCGATATATCGGGTTTCCGGGAAAAGGATACTGCTAATTTTTACCGTGCTGCAATACGGGAAATTTTGATGAACTAGTGATAATGCTCATCTGACAGTAGACAATGGTTCAATTTGAGAATTATTTTTTCTTTTTTATTATACGAGCAAGATTTCAAATTTTATATTGAAAACAAAGAAAGTGAATCACGAAAGAATTTTAGGGCAAAGGATGGTTGAAATAAGTAAATGAGTGTCGCATAATAATTTTCGTGGAACCTGTACATTGAGCTTCAAGTTTTATTGTAAAAATGTAGACAAACGTGTTACGGAAGAGTGTTGGATCGGATGGTAACAGGAGCAAGTAATACGTTTGTGTTACAAAAGAATTTTTAAACTCGACTGTTACTTGACAAGACATGATTAAATGGGGGATTCACTGTATCTCTTCATCGCCCGTGACTATAAACCGTGGCTAATTAAATTCAGACTGCTGATTGTACAGATGAGAAAAACTTCTTATTTACGAATTGTTTAATAATTACACCGAATATCTGGATAACGTACAATAGCTCGAGTTTTACAATTCTCTAATGGTATCTAACCTCTTTGACATTCCAAATTAAATTCAAAAATACTTACAATATAGTTTACTTCTTCGATACCTTAGATGCCGATTATCTCGTAAACAATGCATAATATCAATTTTTCACTAAATATGATTTTGATTGCAAATGACTCCTACTTCATAAATGTATAAAAAAATGGGAGTATGAATTTAAAAAAACGATGGTGACCTTCATAACTCGCGAACGTCACGAGTAAAAAAAAAATGTCTTACATGCACTATATAGTAGACTTAAAACCGTGCAAAATTGTCTTATTAAACTTTCTTGTGACTTCAACCAGTTACGAAATATTTGCTCTGACATTTATAAACGGACACCCTGTATAGTTGTTTTCTTAACATAACGTAAACGTGTTAATGCTTTATTCACCGAAAGCCTACCAAAAGGCTTTTCAATAATTATGCTGTATCAAAAGGAAGCTTAAAAATCACCTTTCGCACAGTAATCCAAAAACAAAATTATTGAATTACGTCATTGAGGGTGATTTGTTGATTTATGATTGAAGTTTCTGTTGCTGTTGAAGTATCCATTAAAAAATCCTTAGCCATGGACCATAGATTTCTAGATACTATGAAATAATCGCCGGTAGATAATGTGTTAAGACGTACAAAAGAAGGTTAAACTGTACTTTGGAGGACCAATTTTTTTTAACTTTTTTTTATGTAGTCCTATAAATTTCGACGAGGAAACATCGAAAATGAAAGTCTTATCGCTAGGAGTTTACTGGTTCAGAAGTTATACGCGTATAAATTTGAGCACATTTAACTAACTCCAAACCAACTTGGACTATACCGCTCAGTACTACTTAGCCGATGCGTTGAACACCCACCATCTATCCATCGCATGCGCTCAACAGTCCTACCTCTACCACCCAACGAATATCCAATATGGCGACGCTCTAACCTGTAGAAAATGTTTAAAATTGCTCATGTTTACACGTGTATAACTTTTCAACCAGTGAACTCCAGTAGCCAAAACTTGAATTTCGTGTACTAAAACTTACACGTCTATCATTTCCGTAACATAGCATATGGGAAACATGAAAATTTTTGGTCCTCCAAAGTACAGTTCAGCCCAAAAGAATGTTTTTAAAAATTCGACACTATCTTGTCGCGTCGGATGCTGTAGGTTTCAGTATATCGTACATCGTCGATGACTAGAATTCCTTCAACGTCACGAAACCGTGTTCTGTTTGACCGTGCCGTTGCCAAAACAAGTGAAACGTTTACCGCGCGTTTTAACATACGGCTGCCCGGGTAATTTCATTTCTGTCCCCTCGAGCGCATCTGCGCTGTCACCGGAAACACAATAATGCCCGTCGAGTTCTCATTATGAATGTCGTCGAAGAACAATATCGGCCGATATAATCTGATTTCGTTAACAATATGCGTAAACGAATGGGGCCGGTCGGCTAATACGGTGTTCGTCGCGGGATCGTCCATTGCCGTTGAAATGCCGGCTTCGAAATCCGTATAAACAGAGTGCACCGGAACCAGCAGTGTGCATGTGTGCGCGCACCAACGTGTTGCATGGAAGCCCGACCGAAGCGCACCGTTAACGCGCTAGGCGAGCATCACGTTCTATGTCACTAATCCCGTTAATTAGTTTTGATGCTTTAATTCCCCGCGACTTCGAGGCGTTCGAAGTCTCCGAGACTCGGGATCTTAAGATCACAGGGTTTCAAAGTCTCGAAGGTGTAAAGCCTCGAGGTTTTAAGGCCGCAAAACTTCGCGCTAGACGCCCTTTCACTATTAGATTTTCAGGTTGCGAAGATCGGTGCTACGAGATCTTGGGATTCTCCAGTTTTTCAGTTTTTTTTCGATGGAAATTAGACTACTGGACTGATTGGTTACCAAGTTTCGTGTTCTACGTGATTAAATTCTCAGGAGATTGGTGCTACGAGATCTTCTGGCTCACATGCTTTTGAGTTTTCTTTCGCTTAAAATAAGGCTGGTGGCTTGTTTGGTTACCAAGTCTCGTGTTCTACGTGCATCCACTATTGAATTCCCAGGCTTTGAAGATCTGTGCTAAGAGATCTTCAGACCCTCCAGCGTTCGAATTTTCTTTCGATGAAAATTAGGCTACTGGACTGTTTGGTTACCAAGTTTCGTGTTCTAGGAGCCTTCACGATTAAATTCTCAGGCTGTGGAGATCGGTGTTATGAGATTTTCAGACCCATGCGCTTTTGAATTTGCTTTCAATGAAAATGCAACTGTTGAACTTTTTGATTAACAAATTTTGTGTTCTACGCGCTTCCACTATTGAATTCTCGGACTGCGAAGCTCAGTGCTACGAGATCTTCAGCCACATGTGCTTTTGAGTTTTCTTTCGCTCAAAATTAGTCTGCTGGATTTATTTGGTTAACAAGATTCCCGTTCTACGTGCCTCCACTATTGAATTCTCAGGCTTCGAAGATCTGTGCTACGAGCACTTCAGAGTTTCCGGTGTTCGAATTTTCTGTCGATGAATATTAGGCTCTTACCAAGTTTCGTGTTCCACCCGCTTCCACTATTGAGGTAGAAATTTGAGATAGAAGCTATCAGATTTGTTGGATGTCAAATTTTTGGGTTTTTGTTTTCTGACAATATCAGGCACTTTAGATTTTCTCGTTCTGGAATCCATAAGGTCAAAATTTATTTGCCTTCTAGGTTTTCAAATGTTTAAAATTGATGGGTCCAAAACTTTTAGATCGATAAGTTCTCGGTTAGTAAATTTCAGAAGTTTTAGGATCCATGATTTTAGGTTTACGAGCTCCAACAATCGGTTCAAGCTTTTAAGCTTTTGAAATTATTTAGTTTTCTCGGCTACTAAATCCTGAAATTATAGGTCTCTCATTAGTTTAGGTTTTGTAGTTGGGAAGCTAACAAGTTTCAAGCACCGGTTTTACGAGATTCCAAAGTTTCAATAGTCTATAGTCACTTCTAATATCTTGAACTGTTAAGTTCTAAGAATTGATGACAAAACGGTTTCGAAAACCAGAATGCTACCTTCAGGGGAGTCGGACTTTGATTTTAGTGAAAATTTCGAATCAAAAAGGAAATTTAGTGAAAAGAGGATCCTAAAAAGTTCTCATATGGTGCAGGAATGCACTGAAGATACATCTTTACTATTGTACTAAAACAAAAATTTGCAGTATTCACATTTTCTTCTCTAAACTTTGAATTCAGTCATCCGAAAATTGTGCTTTTCTCACATAAAATGTATCATTTATCAGTAGACAGCGGATCTTAATGCAAAATAAAAATTTTCTACCTTTATTATAACAAAGTGGCGTGAAATAGTTTATTTTCTTTCAAAATATGTTTAATATGTGAAAAACAATATAACAGTATTTTTAAATTCTTCTAATGTTTTTACTGTTTAAAGTATTACTTTTAAAGTATTAAGTGTGAATTGTTTATTAATAAAATGTCCACTTTAAATTATTTGATTTTTTTTGTGATTTTTCAATTTTTCTAAAAATGAACTTATACCGCTTTAAGAATGAGCAGTCCAATTAACGCTGCCGATAAATAAACGATGACTTTAGGATTCGAAAAACAATATTATCTTAAATTTATCGATATCGTACTTACAAAATTATGATTCTCAATCCCCCATTTGGTCTTACGGGGTCCCATGGGTGTATAGGCAGGTCAGTTCGCCAAAAAGGTTCGGCAGGAGCGTTTGGTTCGCGATAAGGTGTTCGCGACGCGGCGCGGCGCGGCGTTGCGCGCGTCGCGGCGGCGCTCGCGGACGGCCTTTAAGGTCGGCGAGGCCGAGCGACGGCAGAATCGCGCGAGCCACTGTGCCAATCGGACACGGACAGTTTCGCATTCGTTTGGATCGGTTTCGTCGTGTACCCTCCTCGGCCGAGGGCACCGTGAGATCTCCATCGTGATCATCATCATCGTGATCGTCATCGTCATCGTCACCGTTGTCGTCGGTACCCGTCGAGAAAGCGGTTTTTGTGTGACATAAAACTTGTGCAACTTCAGGCAGTTCCGATCAGTGACACTCGTGTTGTTTTGCCATCTTGTTGTTTGTTTATTGAAAACAAAGCCGCCGCTGCCGGTGCCGCCGTCGTCTGGTTGTTCCTTACCGATCGACGATATTGTGCTTGCTACAATAATTGTGAACCGAGATCCTTGTGAACAAACCGTGTTTTTGTCAGTGGTGTCGTCAAGACGAGTTACCGGAAACAATAACGTCTTCACTGGATCATCTGGGGAGCTTCCGCTACATTCGGGACCTTCTTCTTCGGTGAGTGAGATCCTCCTTCAATCGCACGATCCTTTCTCGCGGGTGAAACTACAGTCGATCGCGGTCTCGTAAGTGGACCAACGGGTTTCGAGAGGGAAATTTTATCCTGCGCGATCACGCGTCGCGGGCTGAGTATCAGCGACCGATTCTTTTGCGTCTTTTGAGGTTTCCAGGCGAAGTTGTATGTTTAACGTTTGTTTTGTTCGCTTGTGGAGTCGGAGAGACTATGGTGATGGTTACGTTGATGTGCGCAGGAAATTTCGATCATTAATCACGAAGAATTGTGAATTGATCGTGTGCAACCGATTTTCTAACGTTTCACGAGGTCTCGAGGCGAAATTGCATTTTTAGCGTTTGTTTTGTTCGCTTGTGGAGTCGAAGAGACTATAGTGATAGTTACGTTGATGTTTGCAGAAAATTTCGATCATTAATCACAAAGAATTGTGAATTGATCGTGTGTAACCGATTTTCTAAGGTTTCACGGGGTTTCCAGGGAAAATTGCAGTTTTAACGTTTGTTATGTTTGTTTGTGGAATCGGAGAGACTATGGTGATGGTTACGTTGATGTGTGCAGGAAATTTCGATCATTAATCACGAAGAATTGTGAATTGATTGTGTGCAACCGATTTTCTAAAGTTTCACGAGGTTTCTAGGGAAAATTGCATTTTTAACGTTTGTTATGTCCACTTGTGGAGTCGGAGAGACTATAGTGATAGTTATGTTGATGTGTGCAGGAAATTTCAATAATTAGTCACGAAGACTTGTGAATTAATCATGTGCAGCCGATTTTCTAACGTTTCACGAGGGTTTCAGGCGAAATTGCATTTTTAACGTTTGTTATGTTCGTTTATGAAGTTGGAGAAACTGTGGTCATGGTTATGTTGATGTGTGCAGCAAATATCGATTGTTAATCACGAAGAATTGTGAATTAATAATGTGCAACCGATTTTCCAACGTTTCACGAGGTTTCCAGGAGAAATCGTATTTTTGTTATGTTGACTCGTGAAGTTGGACAGACTGTGGTGTGATAGCATCTTTGAAGTGTGTGAGAAACATTCAAAGGAAAATTTGTATCTTTGTCGATGAGAGATTGGTGGGTCGATGGTGTGCAACCGATTTTTTCAAATATGACGACGCTCTGAATAAAAATATGATTTTTCTATTTTATTCTTGTTGTATCAACTTCGGTAATTAGAAAATCGTGGTGTTTGTTTCATTGGATTGTACAGGATATTTTGTTTTGTACAATGACGGATTGTGGGTTAACACTTTATAATTGATTTTCATGGTTTACGGTGTTAGAATGAGTTGGCTAATTAGAAATGTGATATTGGTTTTATTGGGGTTTGCTGGAAAATTCCGAGAAGGAAATTTTATTCTCGGTGAGAATGGATTGAGTGATCAATTTATTATAGTCTTGAGAGATCTCAGGACGAAATATTTTTTTTATAATCGAGTATTTGTATTTTTATATTAACTGAGTCGTTAGAACAATTGTGACGAGCCATTAAACGAGCAGGAAATTTTATTCTGAACGACGATGAATCGTAAATTGACGACGTTCAGTCAAAACAGCATTTTCACAATTTTCGCGCGAGCTGCTGCTTATTCACGACGAATAATTAAAAACACAGTGGTACTTGTTTTGTTGAAGAGCGCAATGTCTAGTGGAGGCGTTGTTGTCACGAAAAATAATTGTATCACATGTTGCTTTTACGTGTTCTCAATGGTCTTGGTCTCATAAACTCCATTCTGCCGGGGAATAAGGTAGAACCTTGAATGCTCACTTAAATTCGTGAATGTTTTTGTCATGGGGGTTGAGTGGTAGCAATTTTCAGTTATTGTTCAAGTATTTGCAAAGCGCTTCGAGGGTAAATGGCGTGCATTGTGAAAAAATTTGCGTTTCGCGGTCAAGGATTGTCGGGTGGTTAGAACACTGTGGTCGAGAAAGCAATAACAGTTTTCCTTGGTACTAATTTCCGGGTGATTAGATTTTATGCCATTTTTGGTCGCATAATGTTGGTGTTATCTAATGGATCTACCTTGAACTAGAACTGTACTTCTATGAGAAATTTTGTACGTGTTTCGCTCAGATTATTGACCATACTCGACGAAATTTTAAATTTTAGGAGATCGTTTCTGCAAAATGTTTTTCCATCATGTATTTTTAATATAGCGTGCACGTTATGATACGCGAATTGGTGGCGTAAATAAATAGGTAAACTAAACAGTAACGGCGCGTTAATCAATTTTATGCGTTTACGAAAATATTTCTCTAAAATTAATATTTATTCGTAGGTAACGAATATGTTGTAAACTCGCGGAGAAGCGTTCACAGAACGGAACAAAATAAACGTTTAATAAATCGTTCGATAAAATTCGCTTGAATGAAATGCATCTTGTCCCATCGAATATTTTCAAAAAAATACCAAAACACTTCTAGGTGCACCAATAATAAAAATAATCACATAGTAGCATAACAATTTAATTGGTATCAAATATCGAGTGCCAAAAGAAAGTGTTAGATAGTCTTGAAAGCAGGATGAACCGATTAAAAATGAAAAGGTGATGAATCAGTCGGGGAGAGTACGATTTCCGTGGCCCCTCGTTTTGAGGTTATATTTGTGTTCCTGGTGTTATTTCAAGAAAAAAAAATGTATACATACCATGGTGTCAAATTGGCCTGGTTTAGCCGGTACAGTAGATTTCCTGTTTTTTATAAATTTGCAAATATCTCGGCAACTATGCGAAATAATGCAAAATATCAAGAGACCTTTTTTGTAAAAAATGAAATTTTATTCGCATAATCCTTGCATTGTAGCTGTCATCCAGAATTTGAACTACTAATGTGAAAATCGTGTAAATAGAATGAGTTGTGGTTAAGTCGTGGAGGGGGCGGATCAAAACGAGTGGCCACGGAAATCGTACTCGTGCCAATCAGTCGATGAAACAATAAATTTCGCACGATGGGAGGCAAATTACGTAGCAAAAATCTCGATTGCTGTCCAGCTGTCCGTGCAGTTGCATCTAATATGTCGTCGACACGCGTGGCGATGTTGGCACTGATCTACTCGATACTCGTCTCACCGAAAACATGTTATTTTTCTTTTGCAAATCACGATCGTTCCGACTATTGTTCAATTGATCCGAATATGCCATTCAAACGACAATGTACGCTTCATCTTCGTAACTCTGTAAGTACCACGCGTATGCTCGTCAAGGAAAGACGACAATTTTTTGTGTTACGATGAGCAGATTCGACAGACAAAAAATCATTGCCTATTTAAATTAATATTTAAAAACATATTTCAGACAAGAATGAAATGAATGATGCATAAAAGATTGAAAATATTTATTTTTGCGATGGAACGTAGATTACCTGCACAGCAGTGCGCGTTATTTAGCAAGTTAGCTGTTTTTGACGAGTGTACTCGTCATGAAGAAATGGCACAGTTTTTTGTTATGACGAATATATTCGTCATGCGTAAAATGTAGCTACAATTTGCTGTTTACATTGCTATTTAAGTGAAAACTAGAATATATTCTTAAATTTCAAGATGTTTTGAATATTTGGAGGCAAAGACGAAATAAAACGCACAAATAGAAAAATATAAATAATTATTATGAAAATACTGTATAGAGTGCACGCAAAGTAGTTTTCTTACTTTTTGCGACACATTTTAGGTACACACTTATCAAAGAGGTTGCAACAGCTAACTGGTTAAAAATATTTAAGGACAAGAATGAAATAAAAAGTATTAGATTATGATGCATACGAAATGTCCGATTTTAGAATGCAAATGTTATGAAGCATTTTGATCGAGGAATACTATCACAATCTTCAAGTTTCATATATACAGGATGTTCACACTATTATTAGCCAGCGTTTTTCTTGCAAATAATAAATATAAGAAAAAAAATGAGAGAGGAAAAACTAATACTGTTTTTTGCAAGCAACGTAATGGCGTCATTATGTTACTTACCAAAAACAGTACTATTTTTTCCGTTATCATTTTTTTCGAATATTTATTATTTGCAAGAAAAACGCTGGCTAATAATTGCGTGAACACCCTGTATATCGTTTTAAGATACAGAGCTGATATTTAAGGTTCTATCTTCAGTTTTTATTTAGATATCTAAGTTTACTTTTAAATGAATTTTATTTCAACTTCAATCTCTGCGGTTGTCGTGCATTTTTTTATATGAGTGGAAACAATATATTAAGGATAGCATTATGTGAAGCTTGGTGAAAATGTGACGATTTAGCAAAAAACTATCCGTGGATGGTGGAAAAAGCGACCAAATAGGAATGACGGTCTTATAAATGAAGAATGTGAACGACCAACTCAATTTCTACAGTTGTGCAGACAAGAAACTTGTAATTCATTGAGAGAATATTTTGCTTTCTTTGGTCAACAAGTTTATTTATAAAAATGTGTGCTTGCTAATCGTTACTGTTAAAAATCGGATATTTCATATGCAACAACCTAATACATAAAACATTCAAAATGTGCACCCGCGTGTCTGTGTGTGGCAGTGCAAAAATCAGGCTACACAGCTAAGAGGTTAGCATCGGAATCCAGAGTATTCGTGAGTGACGGGACTTTTGTTCACGCCCCAGTCAAGCGATGATTTATCGGTCTGGAGAACGCGTTGGATCGTTGCCCTCGTGCGCGTTCGTCTCGCGTGTTTTTGGTCCTCTCCTCCCCCCCTAACGTCGCGACACTTGCATAACGTTCTTGGAAACCTGTGGCGCCTCGCGGAAACCCAATCAGCTTTAATAATTGCAGCCAAGATGGAAGAACCGGCCTGTCAACTGTTGTATCCGATAAATTGGCTGTCGCACGCCATGTTACGAGTTGAGTGTTCTACAAACAATATCTCGCCTTCTCAAACATCGAACATCTGACGTGCGGAAGTTCCTAGAAAAACTGCAGAATTTCTATTTTCTAATTTATCACATGCAACTAATAGTTTATTCGATTTGTTGTGTAGATTAACCGCTTCCGGTCGAGGATACTTGAGAATATTGAAAACATTTTTCTCGGAAGACTAGATTGCGTATCAAATGCAACAGCACTGCGAAGAAAGAAAAGTATGAGGTTTTGTGTTATTTAAATAATTAAATGGACCGGTTAGAACATCAGAAATTAAATTTACGGAGCCATCTTTTACCCATTCATCGTCGGTTGCGTCTCGGAAAAATATGGTATTGCAAATAAACGCATATTTGCGCGCATAATCTGCTTAATCCTCGCACGCTAAAGCCTCTTAAGAATGGCGGGTCGTAGGTTCGTTGAAACCCGAACATAAGTATCGTTGTTAAGTTTTGTTTTCGCAGCGTGGCCCGCGAGATGAAAATTTTTGCGTCGTTCCCGTTGTAAATTCGGGGTTTAAATGCGGTTTTTACTTATACCGTAGCATCCCGTAGCGTTTGTTATCCGCAAATGTTTATTAGGCGGCCTGCGCCGAAGCTACGAGGTCTGTACAATGGAAACTGTTTTTCGCGTTGGCGCGTGTATTAAAAGCGGGGCCGTCTGTGGCGACTTTCGGTAATCGGAATTTAGGGGAACCGTCGTCAGTGTATCTCGTCAGTTGTATTCACACAAAATTTTTATACTCCTCTCCCCACTCTCCCCCCGCGCTCTCTATTCCTCGGCAATAAAAGATCAAGAAGTTTAATTGGACGACTCGTTCTCGAATTTCGCTGAGTGCAGGTCTTAATCCTTTTGGTTCTCAGTCGAGCTATTGTAGTATTTAATCTTCGTGCTCTTTTGTAGCTTGTTTCAGTGGGATATTTAATTTTTTGGACATTATTTGAGTGAATGGTTCGCGGTATTTTTTACTGATGCTTTTTATGGATTCTAATTAACGACGAAGATGCTCTGATAAATGGTTTTATATTTTTGGAGAGCTCAGGAGAGTTCATGCACTTCTTTATGGAATTTCTTCTTTATAATCCCAATGATCCAATTTGAGTTAAAATATTGCATAGTTCGGTAAACAAATTTACTTTTTGTTCTATTCTTTCACGTCGTTGATCGTTGTTTTTAGCACTGCGGCTGCAGAAAGGTTAACTTAACACTCTGGGTATGCTTTCATTTAGGTACTGCGATTTGATTTGAATAGTACTTAATTTTATGTGCGAACGTACGATTTATTCGTGGATAAATACTGAATAAATGTATGTAGTGAATGAAAAATTCGAGGCAACATTATCGCCATGTTTATTAATGTTAATTTCGTTTATATGGATATTGAGCAGCTCGGTGAACAGGTCCGGTAAAAAATAACCAGAGCAATGTCGAGGCTTGTGCAAATTTAAACTTTCCATTGCCTTCGTCTAACGTTTGCTTTGCTAAAATTGGATCCAAAGTAAACGATAATTGACGTGTTGATTACTTAATAAAACTAGAGTTGTATACAAATTTTAATTATACTAATTATAATAATACTCCAAGTGGACCGTTTCAAACTTTCATTTTACATTTATTGATATCATAAAGACTCTGTTCTAGAAAATTATGAAATAAACTTACAAATTCATGTTCAGTGCATACTACGGAATAAATCAAGCATAATATCAAGAAATATATATATATATATTTTTAATTTATGTAATTCATAAATTCATGATCAGTGCATACAAGATTAACAACATTTGAAGAGATATATATTGTATTTGCCATTTGTGTGAGAAGTTAAAAAGAAATTTCTCTTTCAAAGAGGGAAAGTTTAAACGATTTCTGTGAGGATTAAAAACAGAAGACCAGTATATCATTGGCGCAGTTTTATCGGCATCAATTTAAATCAGATCGGCGTACATCTAAAAGTCGATTAGTTTCTCGTCCCGCTCGAAAGGATTGCGCTTGTATCCCGGAGTTTACCTAATATTTTGCTCGGGACGTTGTTTGCTGACAAATGCGTGGCTATAATCGTAATTCTCCGTAGCTACTACGGCCAACAAAGCGTTAATCTCTCGGTAAAGCGTTGCAATAGCTGTTGCGAGGCAACGGCGACTAATCAATGCGCGAAACGTATTCCTATTTATTGCACAACCGCCGCTCAGACGCATCAATTCTACAGCTAAGATGATTGGGAAATATTTACGAGGCCGCTGGGGAACATTTCACCGAGACATGTCGATAAATCGCGTCATCATGAATTCCACAGCATCCCGAAAACCCGCGCAACCTGAGCCGGCTAACGTGTACCGGGAAATTATTATACATTGTTCGAAATTACGAGATATTCGACGAAAAGTGATATCTTTGTAGATCATAAGAAATGGAAGTTAGAGTGACTCGCGTAAATATTCGGGCTTTCTTAACACGTTCAGCGCCCACTCCACAATCATAAAAATTACACAAAATCAAAGCAATATATTTAGTAAAACAAAAACTAAGAAGTTTCGTTTTGTGATATTAATTACTGTTTCAAACCTTTTCTATCTTTTTCCTCAGATCGTAAGGAAATTTTGTACAATCAATCTACCAACGTAAAAATTAATTTTCAATTCTGTATAAATAATTCCGTCACCCAGATATGAACGTGTTAAAAAGACGATAACTTTTATAATATTGGTGCCTATCAGGGTTGCCATGTGCGGGCCCCTTACCCTTCCGCTCCTCGCCTAGCTGCGCTGCTAAGCCCCGGCCTTCGCTTCCTCCACTCTTCCCACGAACGCTCATGCGCTCACGAGTGTCTCAACCAGTGTCGCCAGATCGCTGAAATCGAGGGGAATACGATTTACCACCTCTCTGATAACCAAAGTAATATGTAACACGTTGCGCGGCACGTCATATGACCAGTCTACGGTCTTAGTGGGAGACGTTGGAGTGTGCTCATCTAGTGGAATGGGATAGTGGAAGGGGAAAAGGAGGAGAGGAAAATCAACCCAGTTTTGGGTTGATCTGGCGACACTGGTCCCAACTTTACCCAAAACAAGCCGTCCGTGGTGTCGCGTAATGCGAAAGGAACAAAAGAGCACCCGTTATTTTCCTTACCCGCTCCCACAGGCGGAAGGGTGGGGGTAACGAAGGCAGGCTTAGCAGTGCATATAGGCGAGGGGCGGAAAGGTAAGGGGCCTGGCGGGACGCGCAGATAGCAACCCTGGTCCCTACGACCTGGATTTTCTTTGAGAAGTTAGAACATTTAGTTTACTACACGATGTAGATAATATTTTTTTTTCGAAGAAACAGCAATTGGTCGCGGGTGCAGAGAAAATACTGAAAGTTGTATTCTACAACTCTTTTATGTGGACCTATATTGAACATTTAAAAAGACACTTTCTATTCTTTCCTTAATATTATTACTAAAACATTATTTAAAATACGTGCGCTCGCTCTGCGCGTTTTCGTTTCGTTGCCTTTCGTATTCTCGTCTGCATTCACTTCGCTTGCTTCCTTGTTTTTTCGATATGAAACTTGTCATAACGATTTATCGACGTAGCTACTAAATTAATATCGATTGCCGACATATACGTATTCTGAAAATTCCATCAAAATCGGATGATGCAGAAAAATACGAAAGGCATTGAAAGCTGTAAAAATGCTTACATTTATTACAGTTAGAGGTTGAAAATCACGAATAACTGCAAATTTAACCATCTTTAAACATTTGTAGCTTATTGCAATGTTGACCGATTTTTATGAAATTTTTGGAATATGTATAATTGATACATACCTACAGAACGTATTTTTTAAATTTTCCATATAGGCCCACATAAACAAGTTGTACATAATAATGTACGGACTTCGGATTTCCTGTACTTTTGACTAAACTGTGAATAGATAGAATATAAAACAATGATAAGGAATTTAAAAATACTTTTGTATTATTTTCAAGTCATTAGAATTGTTAAGAAAAGAAATACATGTCTACGTAGCTCCTGCATCTTGCAATCAATGAAGACGATTTTAATAAATTCAAAAATAAAAAGAGCTTTGGTACGATGCATGATAAATTAAACACCTACATATTGAAGTGATACAATTTTGTCGATCATAAAAATCGACAAATAAAATGAGAATTAGACCAGAAGGTATAAACTGAAATCAATTAAATGGAGAACGAAGAATTACCAGAACCAACACCACGAAAACATCAATTCATCTTCCCCGAAACAACAATCTGCACTGTTGCTTAACTAATAAACATATTACCGGAAGCGAGAGTTACTCCAGTAATACCAGTTGCCACGACGCAGAATAATCGCAAAGGCTAACTCGGCATAGTTGCGTTAAATTAGAATAGTTCGAGGCAATCGAAGGCAAGTTCGCGGCGGTTAAAATTGAATTTAAGCTGACTAAACACCGCAAGCTCCAGCGTTAAGGGACTACACACATTCAAACTAGCCTGCATCCTAAAAAGAAAAGCGACGAAAAGCTCCGGGCGCTCCAGTTTCGAAAGCGATCGATATTCGACAAGACTATAGTCCTTTCGCGAACACCAGCGTCCTTTCGCACCGAAAAACTCGACGAAACTGTCGCGATTGAAAAAAAGAGAAAAAAAGAAGGAAAGAAAGGAAAAGAACTCGTTTTTTCTTGGCGGATCGGTAAGAAGAGCGGTTTCGGTCCGGTGTGCTGGGAAACCGGTATTCGCAGAAGGTCTCTGCTGTCTATGTGTCGGTCCGTGAGGATCGAGAATCGAGGATCGAGGACTCGATCGTGTCCGGCGCATCGCGACGAGCAAGAAGTTGACTGACTCGCGCGTCGACCGCTCCTCTTTTGTCGACGTTCCAGATCACGTTCGACCGGATTTCTGAAGGACTGTGCTCTCTCGCTAATGTCTAAGGCTTGGCCGAACGATATCGATGGCTATGGCTTATCCGTCTTCCAATTCGACCGGTCTTATCCGCCGGCTTATCACCGGCGAACCTATTCCATCGTCTTAAGGCGACTATCGGTGCGCCCGCAGGTTCCCCGATGCCTGACCTTACGATGCTAATAGTCGTGAAATTCACGGCGATAAAATGTTATCTCCGAACCACTTCCACCGGAGCCCTTCATTCAACACAGCTACGTCGGCCTATCGAGGAATTTCTGTGAACGAAATTGGCACGCACATGGGGTCTGCGAACTCTCCTCGATCATGCTTGAGATTCACCACTCGTTTTTTGGTTACGACTAGCCCCCCCCCCCTTCCCCGCCACCGATTTCTGAGACGAGAACTAAAACTGTGTTACTTGAGAATTCTTGGAAAATTGAGAGAAGTACAATATTATCCGTTTATTTCGCTACCAGCACTTGTCTCGCTGCACACCGTTACTGTTGAACACGTCGACTGTTGAATTATAATCCTAAAACTCTTTCACAAAAGCAATGGAATTTAATTAACACTAAACCTACCGACCACTAAAATTTACAGTACCTGTTGTCTCATGAAAATTACAAGATTCAGTTTATTTAAAGTTTGTGTGGTTCTTATTTTAATCTATGATCAAATAAAAATTTGTATTCAATCATTTCTCATAAATACAACTTCATCATTTCACTAATAGCAAAATACGAAAGTTGAAACCGGTCATTTGACCGGTGCTGGTAGGTTTAGCGTTAACACTGAACCTACCAGCGCCGGTCAAAATCACCGGTCTCAGATTATTTATTTTAGAATTCTTGAAATTATAAAACCTGTATCATAGGAAGTAATTGGATAACTTTCTTAAATCAAACGTATACTATTATAAAAATAGCGAAAAGTCTATATAATTTACTGCTCGGTGGGTTTAGTGTTAATGAAATCCATATTGAAAAGACAAAATTTATCATAGTGGCTACTCTTTCAACTTTTTCACATACTTCATATCCTAATCCAATTTAATCTATTCGACTGCACTACAATAAAAATTCATTGATTAGGCTTTGCCAAATAATAGTGTCATCCAAATATGATCGAGGTGGCGTTCAACCTGTTAAAATGTTTTATTAAACCCTGGTCAACCACGATTTAATTTACGATTGCAGAGATTAGAACATCTTTGTCGTTCATAATTTCTTAGAAGAACATATCGGAAACAACGACGTAGAATTTTATTACGATTTAAAAGAAACTAACGCTAGGAACTACCGAGCCCTAAATGAGACAGTATGTTCCTCTATAGTAATAAAGTAATTAATCGATAAAAGTCGCAACCACGGTTCCCGCCAGCGACACTTCGTGTTCAAGTATACTATTCTTTGAATTGTGCCGAATCCTCGGCGACCGAGGTCTCTTGATCTTCGCTGTCCTTTTCTACGTTTGGCAAAAGTCAAAGAATAGTATACCTGGGCGACAACTGTCCCTGGCTGGCCTCGTGTTGTGGAAAGTTAGCGATAAAATACTGTATATAGTTTTAACCTTCAATGTTCAAAATATAGCAGTTATTTCAAGTATTGAAGGCTAAAACGATATACATTATTTTATCGATAACTATCCCCTACTGGCCCCATGTTGTGGACAGTTATCGATAAAATACTGTATATCGTTTTAGCCTTCAATACTTGAGATAACTGCTATATCTTGAAAAATTCTTTTGTTTATAACTTTTTAATGAACAACGTGCGCCGTCTGATACCTTTTGGGGATTACTCAGAAAGGTGACCTTGACAACATCAAGGTCATGGTCATCGACGTGCCTCCCCTTGGTAATATTTACCAAGATCTGCAGTCTAATAATGATAGATAGGGTGCGAATAGAATGACAACGAATAAGACGATAAATGATAAGATAGGCTTATCAAGGGAAGTTCCAGTGATTCTTCAGTCCTAGAAAATGCGTCTGTTTATAATGATTTACCTGCGAGTCGGTGAATGACTCACCATGGTCCCTGATCACCTTCGTTTCCCAATCTGCGATCCGTGTCGCCGGTTTCGCGCATTGTCCTCGCGGAACCGCAGGTTTCGCAGGTTTCGCGACGCCGTAGAAAGTCATCGGTGTTCAAGGATCACCGTCGATTCAACTCCGCTTGCCTCGCTGAAGCAAATAATGATAGTGATGCCGGTCGTGCACGTCTCGCAGCGCTCGCGGACCTTCAATCATAGCAACCGGCATTTTTCGTCGGAAATGGCAGCGCTCGAAACCGTGTCCTCCTGAAGTCGAAGGGATTGTTCGTCGTCCGTAATAAGCGAGCCCGGTGTCTCTCGGATCAGAATTATGAAAATAATTTTACAGCATTGTGACGCGCTCCCCGAAAACATGCACGTTGCTCCTGATCCCTACCACTCTTTTGCTGAGAGGATTGCGCCAGATTCAGCCCCTAGTAGCCTTCGAGGATTTAGCCATTCGGTTGCCGCTTATTAACCTAGATTCGACTATCGTCCTTGCCGAGGGATGATTATGCATTTTCGCGATTTTTTATTTGGTTTCTTTTTCCTTGTTCGATGTAATAAATTCCTAAAGTTGTTTTTATGCCAATTGAAAGAACTTTTTATTTAAAAAGGCTAGAAGTACCATTGAACTCACTAAAAATTTCTGAAACAATACAGGCATACACTCATTAACACGAAATATAAAATTTTCTCTTCAACCAGAATGTCGCAACATTTCTCATTCAAATAGCTTAAAAATTCCACAGGCGAGGTCGAACAGGAGCTCGGTTCGAGTGCATATTTCGTTATAAATTCATTTCGAAATAAAATTGTATAATAACTGCATAAACAAGTATCATTAAACAACAATATACGCGTACGATCGATAAAGCGGTCGTCCAATCTGCGCTAAGAGAATTTCGGTGTACCATCGCGATTTTCCGCGACTGCAGCCGTATGCACTTGTGCAAATACACATTTTTATTATGAAATTATTTCTTGATGACCCGTATAGCATCATATTATGAGATTTTTCTGATTAAAATGAGTATAAACATGACCCCATCATAGCATACTTGCTCGTTCCATTGACGATCCAGCCGAAACGCGATTATTTGAACTGATTACACAAATACATGCATGTTTCACGTGTAAATAGTTCAGTGTGAAAGGCAATTCACATGCAACACGATTCACTGTACAAACCAGTAAATATTCAGTAAATATTTAATGTATTACTGTACCTAAATTCCACTCATTAGTTCGGATAATCGAGGTCCTACTTCATCGTGAATTAAACAAGTAAATATAGTCCAAACTGTGTCGTGTTTGGAATCATTTTAATCACAAAAGTCTCACGAATGCGTTGATAAAAGTTCCATAAAAAAATAATCAAAAAAGTTTTGTCACTGTATTGGTGTTGTCTCGCCGATACTGGTGTCGATATTTTCTTCTCTAGCTGTCCCTTTCTACATTCTAACAACAAGAGATCAAGGAATAGCGTCTGTACACGATACAAGTGATATTTCGCATCGGAATTTTTCGCATATATCAACAGATTATCGCAGTCGGTTGGCTGCAGCGTTGTACACTGGTACAGCTCGTGGCGACGAAGCAGAGCTGAGTTGAACCGAGCGGAATCGAGCAGAGCGCCCATCAAAGCGAAGCCGTGAAAGGAGCGAGAAGGAAGTCGGCTTCGGAACAGGAGCAGAAAATCCCTGGATATTTTTGCGGCGTTGATCCTACGGCGCTGCGCGGCGGTGCGAATGAATTTCTGCGAAGCTCGCCGGCGAAAATGTACGTCGATGATAAATCTATCTCTTTCGCGGGGAACTTGGATTTGACGGGACAAGCGGAAGCGGGCTTAAGTGTGCGCGAGCTGAAACGCTCGGAAAACGCTCGCGACATGTTCGCGACATGCTCGCGTAGGCTGTTGCGTCCCTCGCGAGCTTCAGGATCATCTTGATTGTTCGCGGAGTTGAGCCAAACCGTGAAAAACTCCGTTTTTCTGATGGAGCGGTGGTTGCTCTTTTTCTGCCTGGTGCGCGGTGTTTTAGCATCCGAATCGAGCTCGTTTTGCTGGACGTTAAATGCTCCGAGCTTTTTGTCTGACCCTGTGCACAATTCCGGTATTTGTTTACTTTTGTACGCAGTGTAGAGAAAGTTCGTGCCGCGGCTTCCACGGGTTGTTCGATCTTTGATTGGAGAAGGTGTGTTGAAGGCACTTTGTACAACGTTGACTTTCACTTTAAAGTTCTAGGTTAAGTTTTCTTTGAAGGTCGATTTATAAAATGAAGATCTGTCCTATTATTTTTTTCGAATACAGTGAAGTGTCTTACAATACAGTAATACAGAACAATACAGTGACGTGTATTTGGTAAAAGTTTCAGTAAATGTTACAGTTCTAAAAAAATTGAATTTTCCTATTGAGGTGGCGCCATTTTGTGAACTTGCTGTACAATGGAGTTCGGATGCTATTATTTTTTAAACATCCTATACAATTAAATTGACGTGGCAATATTTTTCAAGGGTCCCCCTCAATGATGTTGACATGGCATTACTTTTCAATCGTCATGTACAATATTATCAACATATTGATGAATTTGATTTCGGCGCTAGGTTTGATCTTATTGAAAGTCAGCAAATTTGCAATTATATTGTTATCTCAACGTTTCGATCCTTGTGCGGATCATTCTCAAGAGATTTTATGCGTTTGCTGTGCACAAGTTAAAATAATAGAAAAACAAAATATTTTTGTAAATAAGAGTTACGGTGGAACGTGGTTGAAACTGGTTCAGTTACGTACCTGTCACCATGGTTTCAACCACGTACCACCGTAACTATTATTCACAAAAATATTTTGTTTTTCTATTATTTTAACTTGCGCACAGCAAACGCATAAAATCTCTTGAGAATGATCCGCACACGGATCGAAACGTTGAGATAACAATATAATTGCAAATTTGCTGACTTTCAATAAGATCGAACCTACCGCCGAAATCAGATTCATCAATATAATTCATTTCGATCGAAAGAAATTACATTTATTATCAACATACTTGTACGTTCATACTTCTACAATAAGCCAGCGGAAAGTTGGTTAAAGAATTGCGGACTCGAATTCGCGAACAGGCCGAGGAAAAACAATGGGCACGAGGCGGCATGTAATTGAACAAAATTGTCTTCCGTTCTGCGTCAGCTCAGAGGGACAAAGAATCGAGAAAGAAAGGATCTATCGCTTGCCGGACCACTGCTCCGGCTAATTGAGCTATCCGGGTCAATTAGCTGTCCATCTCGCCGAGTTCAATACTCTAAATGGCCGTCGTCCGTGATGGCAGCTCCACGTGCTGAATTTGCATGCGGGCTCGATCCATATACGCCGAGTTTGGGGGCCATGTGAGTGAGATTCTGGATGCCGTTACACTTGACTATCTTGTCAGACTCCGAAAGATGCACTCATCCTCCAATCAAAAGTCATATCAATTTCCCCATCATTTATTTCGACCATAAATTCAAGCAAGAAGAAAATATTTAAACGTAAGTCCATCTTTCTTTACTTTTCAAAAAGAATTGTTCATTTTCAAAAAATAAAGATGCAGTTTCATGTCTAATGAAAATTGACGAAGACACATTGAAATTTCAATTGTATCTCATTTCTAGATTAATTTTAATTATGTTACTGCACCTCGAATTTTCATACATTTTATAAATTACTTCAATTGTTATGAGATCGATGAACAGATTCCTTAAATTGTAAATAATATAAAGATTTCCTTAAACTTTTGTACATCCTTCGGCTTTGTTAAGCAATCTGAATCTTCATTGAATGTTAAGCACTCTGACAATTAAATTCTTTGTTTCTGTCGAGAATCCTTACTTCAATTCAACGTCGGAGACGAAGCATGTAAGACACTTAAAGAAGATCCTCATACAATTCATAAATTAAAGTTCACATCATAAAATGAAGTAACACACAATGAAGTTTGTCTTAACTCCGCTCTCGTTGCTCTGAAGTGATCTGCTAGCAAAAAAAGATTCTGACACTCACAAACTTCTTTAAATTCACAAGTATCTTCCATTTTTCTGTGCATCCACAAAAGATTGTCTCTGTAGAAATATATATGAATATATATATGAATTTAATAGATTGCAGATCTTTATGCTAAATAAAAATTTTCTAAGTCGATTCTAAGAAACAGAAGTTAAACGAAAATGTGTTCCTTCTATCAATAATTTTGATAAATGGAATAAACTATTATTAAATTCTTTTGTGTATTCATAATTTTCCATTTCATCTATTCACTCTTGTCATGAATGCAAAAAATTCGCATTTTATTGACAAGGGATCGAACAATATAAATTTTTCCTTGACAATCAAGTAGAAACGAGTATAATCTTTATAGACTAATAATTTCCACATTTATACTTAACAAATCAAATTGGACCACAATGACTACATAAAACACTATACGTATATCACGAAGGAAAATTGAATGTAAAAGTAAGAATCATATTCCGAAAATTGAAACGAAGCTCCGCAATGTCGCATACATTGGAAACCAGTTACATGGGAAGGGATTAAACATAAATTTGACAGTTCAGATATTCTTCGAGCACGGTAGGACAGGTTTCGAACCGTTCGCAATTTATTCGCCGTGTTTCCCGTGAGAAAATTTCGGCGGGAAAAGCAGTAGCCTGGATGAAACGTATTGCGGATCGGATGGGCACAGTCCGATGCAAGTACAAGTGGTATCGATTAACCCGCGGATACAGGAGACGCGACACACGAGCAAGCGAGTGCAGAGGCGATACAAGCTGTTGCATCCTGGTGTATCCGTGACCGGCGCAGCTGCTCGCGCACGTGGGACCCGTCAAGTCGACGCGACGGTCCCGACGACATAATCGATTCAGAATTTCTGACCAATTATGAATCTTTTTTCAGAAATTAAATCAGCACTGACCGCGTTTGTTGATTCTTTAGTCCACGCTTTTATCGTCGTGTGCCGAGCGACGCGAAAATCGTTGCATTCAATGGTCGCCGGACTGCGGATGTTTATGCAAATTCGCAGTTTCATAGGCGAGTTTAAACAGACTGGAATTAAATGAACGTTCATTCCCTTGGTTAATGAATTCGCTGACGTGAACAAGGAACAACGTTTTATCAAACGTTCTCAGCAATTTTTCGTTTTCCTCATTTCGAAGATTCTTTGAACCCTATAATGGAATGCTGCACTTGCTTTTGAATGGAAGATAAGAAATTTTCAATGAAATTATGTTCTTTGCAGTGGCTTCGTTGAGTGGGGAATTTATTTTGCGAACTTATGTGATTTTATTGTTCAAAGAATGTTTGCAATTTTCTTTGAGGCATTGTAGACTTAATATTTAACTAACTGACATGTAACGGGAGCATTGAGGAACCCAGCTTTGTTAATTCAAACGTAGTTAGCATGTTGGAGAACAGTTTTATTTTGTTTTCGTATTGTGGACTGTAACAACTGGTTCGCGGGTCAAAGAGGGTCAAACTGGGTGATTTATTCGTTAAACAGAAATGAGTTTAAAGTATGCAAAATTCCAGAAGTATTTGAAATGTTTAACACTAGAACAATCGAGTAGTAAAAGCGACTAATTTGTATTAGGAATAACAAGATTGCATTTATAGAGGTACTGCAGGACACGTGTCTAGTACAGGCATGTCCAGAAGTAGCTCACTTGGAGGCAAATTCGAGGGAGACGCCAACTTCTCCCGCCCGCGCGTCTCACTCCCCGTGCCGGCCGTAGTCCTCCGAGCAGTGATGGTATATGGTCTCGGTTTTTTCGCGCATGCGCGACTAAATGCAGGAACGTACCGTGCGTCTTATGTTTGTGAGAAAGTAGAGAACGTAGAGAAAGTGAGAACTGTTATTGGCGGGAAACCGGACAGAAGAGTGCAAGACGACACGACGAGACGAGCGTACTTCGAAATTTTGGTAAGTTAATGTTAATATATTCGATTTTATAATGGCAACTAGTATTGGAGAAGGAGCTACTTGTCAATTCATATTTGAAAATCGAAAAAAAATTTGCGAAACTATGCGGGGTGACTAAGGTACCCCATTTTATCCCAACTTTGTACTTTACTGACGCTAAAATCGTTGCGCATGCGCGAGAAAACCGAGACCATATACCATCACTGTCTCCGAGTTCCTTAGACCCGTGCCTACCGTGGGTCCGAGAGTCGCCCCAACGCGCCACACGCGGTACATATTGCAAGAGGTAGGCACGGGTCTGAGGAGCTCGGAGGACTACGGCCGGCACGGGGAACGAGACGCGCGGGTGGGAGAAGTAGGTGTCTCCCTCGAGTTTGCCTCCAAGTGAACTACTTCTGGACATGCCTGGTCTAGTGTATGTCCTCAAAAATATTTTTACAACCCTAACAATTGAGGATTCGAAACTGTAAAAAGGAGCTGTGCCATAAAATCCTCAAAAATGAGATTTTTAATCATTTTGACAGCTCGTCGTATCTAAAAATTATACAGGCTGGGGCAATAACTATTAGCACCTCAGATATCTTCGAAACTATAAGTTTCACAGAAGTATTTGCTGAAATAAAATTGTACGGTGCGAAGGGGGCCATCCGGTGGCGATAATAGTTTTTTTGCAGGTGGAGGTACTGCGGACATTTGAAGGTCACCTCCATTTTTTTAAATGGATCGGTATGTTTTTGCTTCCGTATCATGATAGAGGATCTTAAATCGAGTTCAACGACCTATCACATAAGGTCATCGAAAGTCATAGTTCACTTTTACGAACTACCGGTTTGTCTAAGTTTATCACACACATCTTTAAATGTTTGACGCGAAGGCTGAGACCGATGCGGATATCGTTCAGCATACAAGTTTTTCGCCCTTACAGAATTTTTTTGGCATTCGCCATAAATAAGAAGCATATCGACTTGCTCTTCAAACGGATACATCGTGCCGTATTGACCGATTTATCGATACTAATCTTGTCATGTTTATCTTATCCTGCAAACTTATTAAAGTGTCCTTCAAGCAGTGTTTATTCTCAGTGAAGTAAACGGTAAGCATTACGCCTTCCTCTACTGTTTATATTACGTATGTTTCATGTACCACCAAAATCGTAAGTATTATCGCCTTTCTCTATTTTCAATGACCTTCAATCGCCTTATGTAATAGGTCGTTGAACTCGTTTTAAGATCCTCTATTATGATACGGAAGTAAAAACATAAAGATCTATTTAAAAAAATGGAGGTGACCTTCAAATGTCCGATGTTCCTCCACTTGCAAAAAAACTATTATCCCCACCCGATGTCCCCCTTCGTACTGTGCAATATTATTTCAGCAAATATTTCTGTGAATCTTATAGTTTCGAAGATATATGAGGTGCTAATAGTTATTGCCCTACCTATTGTATTATTTTCCCATATGCGTTACTTTTGCAATAATTAGCTTATATAGAAAAATGGTAGCCCCAACTTTAAGATTTCCACTGAAATACAATACCAATACATATCAATAAATACTATTCATTAAAGTTTTAAAATCACACAAAACGAGTGCTGTGACACAGCTCCCACTCGCAGTTGATCTCGCAATTGTAAAATAAAGAATTGAACGTCCGCCATGTTGACGGATTCCATTGTCCTGGTGTTGTGGAATTTTTGGTGAGCCTTTCTTTCTGTTTGCGAGAGTTTGGACTTTGACGAATGTTCGCAGTGCAATGGTCTCCGCAGCAGAGGATAGTCATTAGGCACGTCAAACGCGCTGCTGAAAAGTTTTTCTAAGTCGAAGTATCACTTCTCGCGGATCTAGAAGAAGCCGGCCGGAATCTCGATGGAGTAATCTCGATTAGAAGCCGTGTAAACGCTCGATCGAAAAAGTTTCAACGAGTCGGGAAGACGCCAGCTTCTTCAACGGCGGCGTGCTGGAAATCGCGACGAAGATTAATTACTTTCCACTTACGTGGAACCGATGATTCGAGGCTTTCCCGCCGGATACCCGATCAAAGAGGCCTCGGAATGCTCCGTAAATTATTCAGAGCAGCGTAATCTTACATTACGGTTATGAAAATGACTACGCTCATTTTTCTCTGCGACGAAATTGCTCCCTGATTTATGCCGGCGAAAAGATTCATTTATTCGGCGACTTGCAATTTCTTTAAAAATATCTTAAAAAAATATCGCGTCATGCAGATTAAATGTCTGAAAAGCACTGCATGTTTGACTAATCATAAAACAGTGGACCGAACCCGTCAAAATGATGGATTTCTGATTGTTTATTTTAGAATTGAACAATGTAACACTAGGTTTATGCGGCAATATAAAATATATAAAATTATTTTAGAATTGAACTGTGTAACAGTAGGTTTATACGGCAATATAAAATATATATAAAGAAATTGTTTTTCATTACTAGACAGAAGATTTCATGCATTTATGACAAAAATTAGTAGGTGTAATTTATAACAGTGAACACATTATAAGAATCTAAAAATACTGTTATATTAGTTTCAACCTACTAAACGTATTAAGAAAGAAAATAAATATCACTCCAACTTGTTATGATTCGTGTATGAAAATTTATATTTTGCATAAGGATCCTCTGTCCACTCATTACTTCACAAAAATATCAGAAATGTGTTTATACAAGCTTTCAGCCCAATGAAATAAATGTATTGAATAATTCTTCCCCGATGCATATTTATAGTCTCAATAATCGTAAATTAAAAAATTTAGGAACCGTCATTTTGTCGGGTAAACCTAGTGTTAATGTAAAAGGGGTGGTTAACACGGTCAACCACTATTGTTATCAATACTGTGATCAACTTTATCACTAAATCTATCGATCATTAAAAGTGACTAGCATGTGCTCCCTTATAAAAATGAGACGATAGAATTTATTTAGATTTTGTGCGATTTTTATTATAATGAGTGTACTTGAATAAAAAAGTGTGCATAATCATTTCCAATGAATATCTTTATAACTTCAATAATTGTAAAATAAAAATCTGATTCCGGTCATTTGACCGGCGCGGTGATTGGTTTAGTGTTAAAGTTTACACAAAATGTACAAAGAATATTGATGCAATTTAGAAATAGAATTTTCTATAAGTTACACTCTATATTCGAGAACGGATACAAATAATTTATCAAGCTCGTGTAACATTCAGCGAAACTCGGATAACGTGTCCGTCCACTGCGCACCGTTTCTACTTACAGTGACCCCGAACGCTATCGCATGTTCTCAAATTTATATTCCTTGAACAAAACCTCCGTACGATTTGTTAAATCGACTATATACATTTGTGTAAGTTCGTAGAAACTGAAGTTATGTGACATTAATAAAAATTCTACGGCATCGACGTAACTGATTTAATGATACGTTTGTCTCTGCATAAATCGAATTCAACTAAACTCTTAGAATGTGTATAAATGACAAAAGTTTACTGTATTTATTCATACAGACTCTGGTAAAGTTGTAAAAAGCAATCTTTAAAGTACCTGCTCGAAAATCAACGAAATAACTGATTGAATAAATCGTTCGACTCTGCATAAAACGAATTCATTGGAATTTTCAGAATGCATCCAACTGATACAAATCTATGGCATTTTTTAATACAGATTTCTAATAAAAGAAAGTTGTAACAGGGAATCTTTAGAATTTTCTTCTACATAAATTACCTGTTAACCAGTTAGCTGTTGCGACCTCTTTGAAAAGTGTGTACCTAAAATGTGTCGCAAAAAGTACGCTAACTACTTTGTTCGCACTATGTACAGTCTCTTTCATAATAATTATTTATTTTTTCGTTTTATTTCGTCTTGGCCTCCAAATATTAAAAACATCTTAATACGAATATATTTTAGTTTTCACTAATATTGCAATTTAAACAGCAAATTTTATCTACTTTTTACGCATCACGAGTATACTCATCATAACACAAAAGCTTGTCATTTCTCCATGACGAATATACTCGTCGGAAACAGCTATCTGGTTAATTTAGAATTCTCTAGTACTGTCTTCTGCGATTCAGACCATTTGTAAATTTTTGAAAATGTCTAACTTCTAAAACAAATTGAAGTCGTATGGTCCGATTAAAACGATATTCTCTTTCATAAAATGTATATTAATATTAATAGAAGTCACTGTGTATTAGCAAAATCATAATACAGCTCGATCAGTGGATAGAACTTTGAGCAAACACGAAGAAGCGTCCCTAAAAACTGGGTAGCGCGTTGCTCTCACGACTGAATTGAGCAAGCAAAAAACGGAAAGAAGACCTAGACGCGCGTTAACGCGGACGAAGATTAATTAATCCGTCTGCGTGAACAGGAAAGGGAGTTGCAGCGGCGTTCCGGAGTCATTAGCCGTAATTAAACTTAATAATCGAAGGGCTCGCGGCCGGGAACAGTTTGTAGTCGTCGCGAGACGCGTGCTTGAGAAGAAAGACAAAGGCAGCGAGAGCGAGAGAGAGAGAGAGAGAGAGAGAGAGAGAGAGAGAGAGAGAGAGAGAGAGGAAGAGAGAGGAAGAGAGAGGAAGAGAGAGAGAGAGAGGCGGGTTCAAGTGCCTCGGCGAAAGCAGCTGTGTAAACGCGATCGTCGATGTTATGCAAAGTTGCGAAGTCGAGTATCGACTCGGTTACCGATCACCTGAGAGACTGCCACTTCCGTCGCGGATAAGTTCGAAGCAGTTGCGAAACTCCGTGCCACCGATCAGCGAGTGCGCGTGTCTCGCACGTGAGTGCGCGTACATATATGTAAACACAAGAGGGGGGGGGGGGAGAGAGAGAGAGAGCAAAGAAGGGAGGGCCTCCCGTCCTGAATTCTCGTTTCGCGCGTTCCCATTTCATGGAACTGCTTTCCAACGACGCTAAACAGAGGACTTCGCTGAGAGCCGACCAGGTCGAGGCGACCCGGACCAGTATGCAGCTTTCCCGACCAAATTATAATGTTCCACGGTACTAATGGATCGTTCAAGGCGTCCAGTATCGGCTCCTGACACCGGAATTCGTTTACGTTCACCTTTAACCGGTCGCCTCGCGATTCTTGTACTGTTATTAACGTAACTTCGCCAGTAATTGCACTTGGGAGGCGTGGTATCAAAACTCGCGGAATGATTGAGATATTTTCTGTTCGCTTCCTGATCGTACAATGTCTAGTCTGAACATTGATTTAACACGTTCATGCCGGCTTTGTTTTTTTAATTTTGCTCCATTAGGTGGCGCTTACTCAAAATTTTGTTAAGCAAAACTTCAGGCTCAGCAGAACACTTTACTCTTGCTATGCATTTATTACGGCATAATATTAGTATAATAAAGCTTGTATTCAAAATACTTTTGTTTTAATTATTTATTTTATCGATACAAAAATCCACCACGTGTACCACCGGTGGTACACGCCGGCGTGAACGTGTTAAATCTTGAGAATGCTAATGTAAGAAATAATCATGCATTTGTTAAAACAGTATGACTTCTTTGACATTAAATCTATCGAGTACAAAAATTCGTCAATTCTAATGTGGAGTAATATAAAAGTGACAATTTCTTTCACTCTTGTGCAATTTTTATCATGAACTATGCTAAATAAACACATCTATGGAATCATTTGTATAAATTCAGTAATTATAAAATAATCCGTCTGAAACCATCTGTTGAATCGATCAACGGAGACAGAATAAATTCAATGTTATAAATAGACCAAACGACTCGAGTTTATTTATTTAGAAACTAGATAACTTGCTGCACTAAATTACCACTAAGTAATTTTTTAAAGAATTGCAATTAGTCTAAATTACTAAGGAAATATTAAAGGTTGCTTTTTACGAACTCCTTATCTTAACCAGCATAATGCAAATTTAAGAAGCCCGTTTTGTAGATTCGTATCTCTTATACACACACGCTGAAGATTTTATCGGATACGATTAACGCTGTTATAAGGTTGCTATACAAGTAATTAACCCCTTGTCCTACCTAACTCCCGATTGCTCGGGCCATAATAAACAAGAAGGTCGGTCACGCGTCGTGCCATTTAGTTGTTTAGCCGTGTGCTCGAACTTGCGCAAAATGTATGCGTCTTATGACGTATATATTTCGGCGCAACGAAAGGAATTGTAAAATAATAAACACGTTTGGGCGCAACTAATACTTTTAAGATGTCTGGGAAGTAATTATGATCCATTTATCGGTGAACAAAAATGATTTATAATTTGAAAGTGGATAATGTAGCAGTAACAATTTGTAAATTAATACTTAATTTAAATTAATAATGTTTCGAGAAAACTCGTAGAAAATTAGTAATCTTCGTGTTAGTGTTGTTTACGTTTGTCACGAATGAAGTACCTGCCGGGACTTAACACTAGATTTACGGGGCCCGTCAAAATGACGGATTCAACCATTTTTAATTTACGATTATTAAGAGTGTAAGTAGGCATTCGTAAGGAATTATTAAATAGATTTATTTTTTGTGTACATATTACAATAAAAATCGCTGAAGATCTAAGTAAATACAATTTTATTATTTTTATAAAGCAATGTAGAATAATTAATTTTAGTGCTCCGTAGACATAGTGTTAAGTCGAGACGGGAAACTATTCTTCTGTGGCCGCGTCGACCTCGCCGAACGTAGAAAAAGACAGCATGTAAATACGGACCACTATCCTCGTCTACGTCCGAAAGTCACTGTACATATCGTCAATTAAACCACTAAATACAGTTGAAATTATTTAGTGTTTAGTGTCATTTTAAACAGAAAAACGCCAGAAATAAGTTGGTGAAAGTTCCATAAAAAAATAATGAGAAATAAATAAGTTTTGTAATTGGATTAGTAGTGATTCACACCGATATACCGGACCCAAGATCAAATTACGCGGCATGTTTACACTGCTCGGCGACCGAGGCAGCTCGAGCTTTTTGGCCCCTCCGAAGATACCCCGTAGTGGAAGGAGTAGACGAAGGAACATAGATCGCAATGTTCGGTTGAACTTAGATCGCGGACTTACTGTACCACGAGTCAGGTTCGTCCTTATTGTTTTTGGGCCAAATTTCTTACCACGAGTCTCACTCGTTGTTGTAGGACAAGGGGTTAAACATGCAAATCCCAGTTTTTAATGAGTCTGGTCTATGAAAGCGACAAAGAACAAATTAAGGCTGAGAAAATGAGCGTACCTCCGAATACACCGCTCACGCAATACAAACGTTTCCAAGACATTTCCTCCGTTATATGATCTGCGTCTATTTGAATTGAGAATACATCGTATTGTGCATAGGTTAATGCATAAAGATAGTATTAGTAGCAAGTAGACCGCGAACTTTACGCGAGCTGGTCGCACGCACGACGGTCCAAAACAATCGTAAATCACGCCGGCAATAATTCTTCCGGTTCGTAACGCTCATTTCGCGTCGCTCGTGCAGAAACCTCAGGTTCCAGACACGCGAGAAACAGTAATATCGGGCAGATTTCGGCTGGAGCTCAGTTCTGCTCCAGTATAAAACCTATACGTAGTCTGAGGAGCTATGTACGTGTATCAACACGTGGGTACTTATCGGCGTCGAGTTGCTATCGGTGGTCTTGGCATGCCGAAATGAAGTCACAGATATACGTCATTCTCATAACATCGAGCAAATGCAATTCCAAGTATTACGTTCAACTTCTTTGTCATCGAGTCGCAGTTTCGATCCCTGGCGCTTGTTACAGCGATATTCTGGTCGTTTCGCCAGGATATCTTTTTCGTATCTGTAATCAAAAACCATTCTAAACAATTATATTTTAAGCATGGTTTCCTCTCAACAAGATTCATTCTAAAATAGATTTAAATTAACCTCTTGCCGTATTTTAACGAGTCAGTCACGTGATGAAGATTTTCAACAAAGTCAAACAAATATGCATTTAATGCATTTCTTTTTAGACGAAATAAAATTGTATTTTTTTTTACTCGATGTATAAGCATGAAAGCAAATGTAGCGATACGAAAAACACCAATTTTCGTTTCAATCGTCATTGTTTTTCATATAAGATAAATCTAACAGAAAAAAGTTCATCCATCGAGATGATGTGTAGTTCGCAAAGAAACAAGACGTTTCTATAAAAATTGTTCCGTCGCATTATGGATTTCAAAATGAAAAATAAAAACCTTAATTATATTAAATATGGAGTATTTTATCTTTACTACCTTTAAGCATCTTCCATTAATGATGACATGTCTTAAAAACCGATTACTTGCGTCAAATTTTCTAATAAAACACGTCATCTCGATAATAAAGATACACGAGATATCTCGTCCATGGCATTGTCCGACGAAATCATGGTGACGAGATATCTCGTCCATTGTAGGGAAAGGTTTAAGCAAGATTCAATATTAAGCCAGGTTTGTTTTAAGAAAGATTCATTTTGAGTAAGATTCAATCTAAGCAAAATTCATTCGAAACAAAATTTATTGTAAGCAATACTCGCTGTAAGCAAGATTCAGTAATAAGCCAGGATTGTTTTAAGAAAGATTCATCTTGAGTAAGATTCAGTCTAAGCAAAATTCATTCTAAAGAAGATTCATTGTAAGCAAGACTCGTTGTAAGCAAGATTCATTCAAAACAAGATTCATTCTAATCAAGATTCATTTTACGTAAGAGTCACTTCGAATACGCATTGTATACATTAAACTCTTTACAGTTTGAGGTGACGTTTGACGTAACAACAATGTTTTTTCATATGCTTTGGTTAGAATCGTTGAGCTTCTGATGGTTGATTATATAGCTGTTTCAAAAAGAACAGAATAAGCAAAGCAATTTTTCTCGTTCACTTTAGGTCAAAACAAAATAAAAATACTATTAATATTGGTTCATATAAACTTTATGCAGTCCAAGTTTATGCATTTCATGAATGTACAAAGATCCACAGGCTACTGTAGATTTTCTAATTGCTAGAAAATTTCATAATATTTGTCTTTCTACGCTTCTTCTAAAGATTCTGGATAAATATTTACCCATTTTTCTTTCAACTGTAAATAAACAAACTATAATACTTTTATACTGCCACCTTTTAAAGAACTACAACATACAGTTATTAGAACCCGAAAAGGAAAACATTTGAACTTTTCATAGTATTTTAAAAAAGGAAATAGATAAACTCATCCTGACGAACTTATGAGGGTTAACAGAACTCTTAAATTGTTAGAAAACTAGCTACATGAGCTACCTATTTTTTAAACACTTTAGCCATTTTTTATATACGATCCCCAAAAGAATAATCTATTGTACAATCTTCCAAGATTTTTAAAAATCTTTTTATACATCTATATAGAAGTCCCAATATTGTTTTCACACTTACAAAATTTCACACTCTTGTTCTTCGTCAATGAATTTTCCATATAATATTTATATTTGTAAATCTGTAACTTTCAATAATGTTTTAAATTCTTCGTCTACATATATAAACATTCCAACACCATTTTCACACTTGCTAATACTCATTCAAATGATGAAAGCAAGCTAAATCCTCGAGGTGTTTCGTGTTAGGGGCTCGGATGGTTTATAATAGGTAACGGTGCGGACCAGCCAGGTGCAAACACGTGTTTCTCGTCTTCAACTCGAGGACGTGGGGACTAACGTTAAAATCTCGTCGACGACGAACGTCTTCGGTGTCAAAAGCACACGGATGCCGAGGACAGGGATGGTGGTGCTGTTCGTTGTTTCCCGGTGATTAGACGCGTTCCCGCGATGCTCGTGACGACACAGTGACGTTTCGTCGCGCTTATCACCGAGCAAGCACGTGTAGGTACCTACGTGTGTGCATGACGCTGATAAGGAGCCCGTCCGCTCTGCGCACGGGTCCACGAACGATCGCATTCGCGTTCTAAGAGATGAATGCCTCGTTGTTGCGCCCGGTGCATCCTCGACGACGCAACCACCACCCGGAAATATAGTTGCAATTTGTTGCGGGCTTATCTGCGCGCCCAAGAAACCGCTCGGACCACGGATTCTAGAAACGACGAATTTCAGAGACGCGCTGGGATTCAAATAGAATTTCTGCTTTGAAATGCTGGAAGAGTCGATCGTTTTCTAGCTAATTTTAATCTGTATAATTTCTAGAATATCTTCACAAAATTTCGTATGGATATTGTTAATATTAATATTGTTGTGATAAAAATAAGCGCACGTTGCTTCGGATTGAAAAATGGTACTGCAGGTCTCTAGTCGCGTTTCTTAAAATCTGGAGACGTCGATTTCTACTTCGAAACGCTGGAAGAGCCAACTTTTTTCAAGATAATTTTAATCTGCATAATGTCTACAATATTTTCATAAAATTTCATATGGATATTGTTAATATTCATAAAGTTGTGATAAAAATAAGCGCACGTTATGTCGGATTGAAAAATGACACTCAAGATCTCTAGTTCGCGTTTTTTAAAATCTGAAGACGTCGATTTCTGCTTCGAAACGCTGGCAGAGTCGATTTTTTTCATGATAATTTTAATATGCATAATATCTAGAATATCTTCACGAAATTTCGTATGGATATTGTTAATATTAATAAAGTTGTGAAAAAATAAGCCCATGTTGCGTAGGATTGAAAAATGATGCTGAAGGTCTCTAGTTCGCGTTTTTTAAAATCTGGAGACGTCGATTTCTGCTTCGAAACGTTGGCAGAGTCGATTTTTTTCAAGATAATTTTAATCTGCATAAGGTCTAGAATATCTTCACAAAATTTTGTATAGACATTGCCAATATTATTGGAGTTGTGATGAAAAATAAGCGCAGGCTGCGTCGGGTGGAAAAATGACACTTAAGATCTCCAGTCGCGCTTTTTTAATCTTGTGTTGTCGATTTCTGATTCGAAACGCTATTTGGTTTTAATCTGCATAATATCTAGAATATACTAAAAAATATTCACATGGACGTCAATAATATTGACGGAGTTATGATAAAAATAAGCACACCCTGCATTCGAGTGAAAAATGGCAAATCGTCGTTAGTCATGATTTTTTAATCTTGTGTTCTCGATCAGAGTAAAACGACTTGACCGATTTTTTGAAACTTTGCATATACATTCATATACATATATTTAGTGATTGTTCTTTTACAGTTGGTACCAGAATTGTGTTGCTAAATTAAATTAATTTCAATTTTATAAAAATAATTTGTGGAACAGCGGAGCGTTGATGGATACGTTGAAATATAAATGTTTCTGTTTAAGTTCTTTGCATTTCGTTATTTTTTGGTAGTGAATGGATAACTCTGTTTGAAGTTATGGCTACCGTCGTTCGTAACTGGTTGTCCTTCTGTCGAGGAAAAGCACGACTTTTTTATCTGAAATTTCAGATAGGATGTTCTTGACGAGTAGTCATAAATTCCACTGTATCACCCTCGTCGTACGGGAAACAATTTTAGCTGAGAAATGTCCTACATTTTGTAACTCCGAGACACGGGTAAGCCTGATAGCCAGATAATGGCGCTGGGCATTATATTTAGACTCCAGATTCTATCTCTGAATTCTGCTTGTTGCGAAACAGAATGCGCAATAACCAGGAAAATTAATATTTCTATACAAAAATGTAGTGTAATCATTGAAACATTTAAAAATGTATGAATACGTTTTAATACTTCTTCCAGAAAGAAAGAATATTCAGTCTCGCGTTATAATGGCCGAAGAGAGATTTCTTGCAGAAAGGACAACACTAATAATTATTTTCAAAGTGAAACCTTATTGCCCATATTTTACCTTTATTTTTTCATTATTCCCCGGCATTTCAGCTGTAATTTAACACCGATTTCATTATTCTATCTTAACCCTTTGCACTCGAAGCAATTTTAGTTCCAAAACCAAGACATTTTTTTCGATCTAGAACATTTCTATTCTATACAGGGTATTCGCGCTATCACTAGCCAGCGTTTTTCTTGTAAATAGTAAATATTAAAAAAAAATTAAAGAGGAAAAAGTAGTACTGTTTTTTATGAGCAACAGAATGGCGTATGTAATTTTTTTGTGTTTATACTATTTTGTTAGATATGAAGGTGACCACCAATTTTTTAAATGGAATGCTATATTACTATAGTATATTTTTCTATATCACGTGAAAGCGTGTGTCAAGACGAATTCATTCGTATACTGCACAGTGACCTTCAAGGTCATGCAAGGTCAGAAATGGAAGAAACATTTTGAATACTTCATACCAATGTGTTTACAAGTATTATTTATTGATGAGGCTACAGTAAATGTTCAATAGGACTTCCTTGTGCATGAATGCACATTTCAGCTCTATTAATTACATTTTTTGTGGCTACCAATTTTTTGTCTGAAATTGTCTCATCATAGAAAAAACTAGAAGTAAACACTCTGATAGTGAATGACAACATCATCTGATTCGTATGCATAAGGAACACTTGTAAACACATTGGTATGAAACATTCAAAATGTTTCTTTCATTTCTGACCTTGCATGACCTTGAAGGTCACTGTGCAGTATACGGATGAATTCGTCTAAACACACGCTTTCACGTGATATAGAAAAATATACTATAGTAATATAGCATTCCATTTAAAAAATTGGTGGTCACCTTCATATCTAACAAAATAGTATAAACACAAACAAATTACATACGCCATCCTGTTGCGCATAAAAAACAGTACTACTTTCTCCTCTTTCATTTTTTTTTTAATATTTACTATTTACAAGAAAAACGCGGGCTAGTGATAGCGCGAACACCCTGTATATCTGTTTCATATTGTGCACCTGAAATTAAACTCTTTGGAATAATGATATGGCAATTTGTGCTTGTGACTCAGAGTCATCGTTCGAGCGCAAAGGGTTAACACTATCAGAAGTTTTGCGATTTTTATCACAGAAATGACCAATGAATTTCGGTACGGGTTTCACGGCGTTCCGAAGTGCTGTTTAAAAATGCAACCGATTAAAGCTGCATTCGATCGCTCAGCCAAAATTCACGCGAACGTTCCCCCATTGAAAGCTGCATGGTCTATGGTATGGTTGTCCCTCAGGCTGGCGTAGACCGTGACGCAACTCCCGACTGCACCGTCGAAGTGCATCAAGAGCGAGAGGCCGTGTATACGTCAAGTGCCGCGATGCACTTCCCGAGGACCACAAATTACGTTATTACGGTGAGCGCGATGAAGCAGCAGCATAATCGATAGAAAGTAACGGCAGCATATTAGATTTCCCTGTGTTCCGCTATCCGGCCGACCGCAAACAATTTCTCCGTCCGCCTCTCCCATATCGTCCGAGACGAAATGCACCTGCTAGAGGTCCCAGTTTTGAACGCGCATTACACATACACGTATACACATATAGTAAATATACCCGTGTTTTAATCCGTGAACGTTTTAATACACGGGCATCAGAATACAATGTATTGTACTATCCGTGTATTGGAAGTCACGTTTACACGTGTAGATACATACAGGGTGGAAATTATAAAGCGTTACAGACAAAAATATTGATTATACGCAAAAATGTTTCAGATGAAAATTGTTCAGTACCGAGGGGGTCCTTTTATTTTTCCCGGTGGACACTCCAAGGTGAGGTGAAGGTCAACTTCCTTTTTTTAAATAGAATGCTTTTTTATCCACCATCAAATAGTGCGTTTTAAGATGAGTTCAATTACCTTTGACTCAAGGTCATTCTAGGTCAAATTTGCAGAGAAATGCAGAGAAGGTGTGATCGTCTTATTGAACACCATTTAAAGCAGCATAACTTTATTAAAACTATACCAAACGACTTGAGTGTTGTTGAGATATAAGAAGGATTAGTTTATCCGTAAAGTTTATCAGTAAAAGAATTTTATCGATATTGGTTAATTGGTTTATGAGTTATAAACGGTTGAAAGTGGAAAATATTTCAATTATCAGTTGAAAATCGTGAAAAACTAAAATTTCTTGACTTTAATTCTGCAAAATCATGTTTACTCAACTGTACAATCGTCTGAAATATATTTAATGACAGTAATTAAACATAAATTTAAATTAAGATATTAGAACGTTTATTTCGCAAGTGGTGTAAGTCCATTTTTGGAAAATATTGAGAAATCACATAACGAACAAGTAATTTAGAGTGAACTTTTTATTTATATACAATTATGGAAAGAAGAAAAAATAATCTTACACCACTTGTAAAATAAATGTTCTCAAAAAAAAAATTTGACATAATGATTCACAGCTAGCATTAAAGGGTGAAGACATCCCTTAAAATTGTGGGTGATGTGTTCCCCAATATCATCAAACCTATTCACTCTAGAAAAAAATCGTTAAAACAAAAATTACACATTCCTTCATGACAAATTTATTTACCCAACGAATTTCCCAAAATATCAATTCCTTTCAAAAATCCTTATAAATTAAATATAAATATTAAATCTTTTAATATCCACACTCTTTCCCCCCATAAATTGTCACTTCCTGTCAGTCACAAATTACCACTAAAACCACAGGCTAATCCGAACAGTGTGTACAGCGTATAAGTGTCACCTGTCCAGTCCTGACCACGAAAAGCCACTTTAATCGCGCTTTATTTAACGAAAAATCGCGAGGAGCAAGATCGTCGAATAATTTCTTAGCCCACGGTACCCTTGAGACTGCATATCGTGCACGAAACTACCGCATCAATTATTCAGTGAATTTCAATCGCAACGTGAGCCAAAGTGTTACACTCCTGCTCCTTTTTCCCGTGGCGTTTCGCGGACAACCTTGACACCGACGATAAAAGACTACAGGAGACATCGACGTTGGTCCGTCTATGGGAAGAAAGCTTCCGCCATATGCATTTTTCATCGGGTCTCAGATGATGCGGAAATAAGGGAGATAGATGTTAGGCTATCTAGACAACGGGGCAAAATCTTGTGTGTTTTTGATGTTTCTTGTTGCATCTGTCGAGTCGGTCATGACCAACGTTTTTATTCAATGATGAACAGAAAAAATATCTTCACTTTTATAATTGCTACATAAAATAAATCATCTTCGGAAGAAATGGACTCAGGATCGTAGGAGATGAGACTTTTTAAAATGAGCTCGGTGTTAATTGTTATGCAATTTTTGTCATGGAATTATCGTAGTTGGGAGATTGACAAATTTCTTAACAAAAATTTAATGAGCTTTTACACATCAGTGTACTTTTTTCTATGGTATTTTCTTCTTAATGCAAATTCAATATTTGATCAAGAAACGCAGCATACAATTTCACCGTGTGTTCAACTGCATTGTCATTTTTCTCTCGAAGAAGAAATTGTAAATTCATCATTTAAAAGAAAAGTTTGATGAATATTCAGATGGAAACACACTTCATAGTAATTGATAGATTTGCAAATATTTATGCAAAATAAACACTGTCCAAATTTAATGTAGGAATTTTACTAACTTTATTCAATTGAATGTAGTACATCCATTTTCTCAAGCTCTTTTAACCTTGCTCTGTAGCTCTGTACCACTGTCTGTAGCTTTGTAACTTGTCATCCAGCTCTGTAATTAATAGATTGCAGATTTTTATGCGAAATAAAAATTGTCCAAATTCATTGTAGGAAGTTTACTGACTTTATTAAATTGAATGTAGCACATCCATTTTCTCAAGCTCTTTTAATCTTTTCACTGTTTTAAATTTTACCCACTCAATCCCTTTATAAATCGATAAAATTCGCAAAATGGCTCTCGGAGCTAGTCTGAATTAATTTTTATAAACGAATAATGAAGGAGAGCGTAATATATCCATCCCATTCATAACATTTATGAAACAAACCTGTATTGAAGTGTCAAAAGCCAAATACAAAAGTATCGTGCACCTGCAGCTGAACATTCTCAGCTAACCAACTAATTTGCACAGTTTTTCACAACTCACGCAGCAAGTGCACTGAATATCGATCATATATTATGAGCTCGATCCGGCGAGTTCATAAATGTCCGGAATAATTCTCGAAAATGAAACCCTCGGGGAGAATAAAGAAGGTTCAGCGTTCGGAGCGCAAGGGAAAGATTCTATTTTCCATTGGGCTCCTCGGAGGAAGAATTTTTCCGGGATCTCCTCAAAGCCCTTGTTTATCTCCTGCCGACCGTGCACCGTTAAATTTCCGGGAAATTGCGTTTCTTCGTGTCCCGAAGACACTAGATGTCGCCGGTCTTGTTCACGGTAACTCGATTTTCGCGGCGCGACGCTCTGCCTTGCTCTCTCTCTCTTTCTCTCTCTCTCTCTCTCTCTCTCTCTCTCTCTCTCTTATCCCCCTTTGTCTCCCTCTTTGTTATGACAAAGTTGACGATCGAGGTGTTTATAGTGTGGTCCACGGTCCAAAGTAGCCAAGTGCTCGTCGACGCGCTAACATCGTCGAGCTAGTTCCTGGCAGGCGCGATGTTTGATGTTGAACGATCAAGTTAACACTTGTTCGTAATAGGAATGGATTTCTAACAAATGCAGCAAAAGCCATGCTTGCATGTGTTGAAATTTGCATTTTAATTCTCGTATGTACTTCAAAAATAATTCTACAAAATACCCTCCCATTTTTTCCCTTCATTTTTGTCTCATACTTTGATTCAACCAATCGTGTTTTATTCACAATCTCATATTTGACAGTATGAAAAATAGTGGATAGGTTAAGGCGTTGCTTATGTGCGTTCAACATTATTGTTTATGCCTCATACGTTCTTCAGAAATTGTTCTATAAAATGCCTTCCCATTTTTTCCCTTCATTTTTGTCTCATACTTTGATTCAACCAATCGTGTTTTATTCACAATCTCATATGTTACAATATATAAAATAGAGAATGGATTCGAACGGTGCTTATATGACTGTTAGGTCACTGTTTAATCCTCACACGTTCTTCAGACGTAGTCATACAAAATGTCTTCCTGTAGTTTCCGTCCATTTTTGTTTTATACTTTAATTTTACCAATCGTGTTTTATCCATAACCTCAAATTTGATCCCCCCAAAAATAGAGTGTCTCGAATTTTTATCTGATCAAGTATAAAGCCTTATTCTGTCTGTAGTGTCATTGACTATTTATGTTTTAATGGTGGTATAGCTTCAGAAACATTTAAGCAGAACGTACAAAAATAAAGAATAACAAAATACTTCTTCCGTGCATCTATGCCTCCGATCTCCTTTCCTGTTTCTCATTTATTTTTTCATTAATCAAACATTCTAGGAGTGTTCAGGTGCATACAAGAATTTTTAAACATTAATTACTCAATGATAAACATAAAATTGAAGCCAAGAAATAAGAACTGAAATAAGAACCCAAATTTACTCATGATCGTCCACGTTTCAGCAAATCCGAAATATTTCCAGTCTTCACATTTATCATACTCCGAAGACGAATCGAAAAAAGAGGAAAGGCGGTGGGCCGAAGGAACGGACTTGAACGGACCAAATAGTGGTCGGCAACGTCTTATTTTCGATTCGCGAGTCTCGCAAGAGCGGGGAAACGGTGATTCCGCGGATTTCGTTCTGTGAAATTGCAAAGGTCGAGTCGAGGAGTCGTAGCCGGGAGAAATATCGCGGTCGAGGGATCGCGAATGGAAGGAAATCGGCCGCAAATGGCAGCTTTTTCTTGGTGTTTTATAAACCGGTGGATCCAATTTGTCCGTTCGCGTTGAATGCCAGACGATTTTCCTGGTGGGCAGGTAAGATCGAGTGGTCTTGTAGACCAGGCCAATTCCGCAGAGGGAATCGACGGTGCATCGATCGAGGGCGAGGATCGATTCCTCGACGCCGAGGCGATTCGCTTTAACGCTTCTTTCTCTCTCTCACTCTCTCTCTCTCTCTTTCTCCCTTCCTCTCGATCTTCCTCGAATCGTCCATCAGGCACGTGAATTATCGAGCCGCCTAAGAATTACGATTCCCAATTGGCGAGTAAATTCCACGACGTGACCGCTCCACTGGCTGATGGACGTCGTCTTCGAGACGCTTTTCATTTTCATTAAGTGGACATACATAGGTGGTATATACGGTGTTCATTTGCGAATATTTTAAGATACGATTCTAGAAGGTGATATATCAGGTGGACGAATTATTTGGTACCTCTTTCTTAAGAAACTTAGTGATTACTGGAATGCGGATCTTTATGCAAAATAAAAAATGTTTGTATTGATTGTAAGACACAGTAGCCAAATAAAAAATGTTTTCTCCATTGAATTACCTTATTAAGCTGAAACTAGCCCATTGATGTCCATAAATCTTTTTCATATGACCACTGCCTTAAATTGTGCGTACCCATTTTGATCATAAATGCATAAACATCCGCAGTCTAGTGATTACACTTGCACAACAAAATTAAACTTTCTTTTGTCACAGAGAACATTTATAGACTGTTTTATAGACTTTCGTGTACAGAACATGGATCCTAAAGCCGTCTGTCGCCATTAGTCCCAGTTTTCGACATATTTGATTTCGAGAAAAAAGTCAAAAAATTCAACTTTCAGAATTGTTTATGCATCAGCCAAAGAAGTTAGACAAATAATTATTACGTAGAACAATTCTCTAGACTCTCCCGAATATGACGGTATTTTCTTTTGCAATATTATGAACATTTAAACATGTGTATAAAATGACAGCGCGGTGAGGTGCCCGAGCGCCACTGACCGAATTACGTTGAAAATTGTATGTCGAAAACGAAAAATGTTTTTCTAACTCTAAAGGTCGATTCTGGAAGGTAGAAGTCTGGGTTATCGTGCTATCGTAATTCGATTGCAGGCTAGACCGTTAATTTTTTGTGACTTCGACAAATTTTCACAAAAATTCGTACGAAATGACTGTCTCTTCAACAATAAACATTTTTATCGCGTGTTTATATGATTATAATGTGACAAAAAAATACCGTCATATTCAGGAGAGGCTACAGAATTTTGTGAACCATACATACTGTGACGAATATGTAAAAATTGCTTGCACGTGGCCAAATTATTAGACGCGCTTTCATATTTTATCATTTACTTTGTAGAATTTGATCATCGCTACGAGAAATATCGGAAACTCTCAATTACCAACAGATTAAGGTAACATATCTTTCACATTATACAACGTCGATCATACAAAGAGAAACCAGCGATCGAACGTCATCCTCGAAGGATTAATTTTCATGTTACTTGGAGCGCTTCGTGGAACCATCTTTTCGATTTATGGCTCAGATAGTCGAACACCCTGTATGAAGGAGATGGAAACACAAACTGCGTTTGCCGCATAAATTCTTCTTTGTATTGCGCCACGAAGGTGCACGGAGGGTTTCATGAATACGGAACGGCGGAATTGTAGCGTTTTGCTGCACGCCGGGGACAATCTCTGCGCCGCGTGCAGCAATGCGGCAATTCCTTATGAAAATATCAAGAGATAGGACGAGAACGAGTCGCGAAGTGTCAAAGAGATTACAGAATGGAGAAATTGGTTTTCTTTTGGATTTCGAAACGAGAGAGGAAGGGCGAAAATTTTATCAAAAAAGATGGCATTACCCTAGCAGTTTATCATAATCGATTTTCAAAGTGAAATCTCAGTGGACTCGCCAACGCAAGAAAGGAAAAAAAATATGTTTAGAAAAGGCCAAACGATCCTGGTTGAAATAGAAAATGAATCAACTCGATCCGATAAATGGTTAGCGAGATAAAAATTTCTAAGTGCAACATGCTTTCTTGAAGGCAGACAAAAATCGCAAAATTTTGAGGGATTGTAGTTTGTGAACGAATTCGAAATTTGCAAAGTGATGACTTAATCATTCCCTAATTTTGTACATTTAACACCATATGAATGTTTTATTTTTGTATGAACGGTGAAAAATGATGAATTTGGGGTAGAATAAATAGGCTGGAATAAAATTGGCAAAATAAGCAACATATAAGAAATTTTTACAAAAAAATTACAAAAACATAAACATAGGAACGCATCTCGTACAGCCACTGCTTTGACCTTTCATCTTAAAAAGATGTACTGAAGAAAATTAATGACAAGGTAATTATTAGATTGCGGATTTTATGCATGAATGACAAAAATAAATAGATTAAACGCAGGATAATGAAAATATTTAAAGAATTTGGCAATACTATTGTACTATTTCCTGAAAAAAAGATTCGAATGTCTGTGTAACTCCTGTCCCTTGCAATTTATGACAATTTTTACCAGACAGAAACCAACACACAACCATAATAATTGATGGAAGAAGTTCATAGTAAGTAATAGTGCAATGATGATCGACAGACCTGTCTTAATATTTTAGATATTTTAAATCATAACAATATTATACAGTCCAAAATCTGCTCAACATTATTCTTAAAGTCCTAAGAAATTCCTATTCCAGTCCATCTAAGAAAATCTACCAAAATCGATCGAGTCGAGCAAGACAATTTGCGGGCGTGAAAAAGTTTGAATTGCACGTGAGAACGCCAATTTTGTGCACAATGGGAGTCAGTATATTGTCAATGGAGACGTGGGTGGCGCGAGAGCAACAATCACGGCACAGATCCAGGACAGTTCGACGTTGGCGCGACGCAGGTGCGAGTCTAGGTATCGCGTTCTCGGAGCCAGCTGCGTTTTCTCTCCTTGCCCCTTTCCGGGGCGCATCCATTCATCGGTCGGCGGGTAAGACGCTCCATTCACCTACACGAAATGAATGAGTGTGGCGTGCGCGCGTGGCCGTTTTCCTCTCGGTGCCGAGGTCTTTGCATATGCCGACACGCGTATCCCGCGATTCAGCTGGACTGGCGCGCTTTCCTTCGGCATACCTTCACTTTTCAGGCTTCTGGCCTTTGAAGTCGTTCGTCGTTCGCGTGGAAGACCGTCTCGCGTCTCGTGCGCCATTCAAACGGGGTGAATAAGCGCGGCGAAACGGGAGATCCGGCTCTCCAGACGACACGGGATGAGATAGACGAAAATAAGCAGAGTACCGCTGTCTGACCCGCGAAAATACCTAGAATGCCGCTGTCTGATTGGTGTCAGACGATCCATTGACGCGGGATCGAATGGGACACCGTTGCGCAAGCTGATTTAAAAACTTGACGCATAGTTCTCCCTAGGTGAGGCGTTTTATGCAGTATTCCTGTTTGCCAGTGACATGTGTCAGACATGTGCTATATGCTGCTTCTGAATGAATCATGTTGTCACCGAGGCTGACCGTTCCGTGTTATCGTTTATTCCGGAATGATGGCTTCGTTGGAATGTATTGCTCGTCGATCGTGACGAATGAAATTCTTGCGCAGTGGAATTATATGTGGGTAGTTGAACTCTGGTGACCCTTGGAATCGCGTTCCTTTGCGTTCTCGACCGTTCTCGGTTTTTGACCTTTTTTAATGGTTCTTCATATTGTAGATCGTGGAAATATTGGAATCTGCGGTATTGCGGTCTTTTGATATCGTAGAATCCTTAGAATTGTAAATGTGTTTCTCATTTTTCAGATGCTTTTTATTTCACACATTGCATTTCTCAGATCGTTTCAATTGCTTCCAACTTTTCTATCTCGCATTTCTCAAATCTTTGTTTAAACCGGACGATCAATACAAACTTATAAGTACCTGTTGTTATAGGATACATGTGATGTGGAATCAGTTAACAAACTATCCAACGTCACAAATCATACCTACCAACCATTATTTGTAAAGTCAGCCACGGGGATATATGGTTTCCTTGAATTCCTACGACCTTTGTATTATGGTCCTTACAGTGCTAGAATCCTTACAACGTTGGCCCTTTGCATTTCTTATGATTCCTTGGAATTATAGTTCTCTGTATTCTTTGCGAGACCTTGGAATGATAGTTCTATGCATATCTAATATAAAACCTTATAGTTTGTTTTCCCAGTGTGACAGCTTAGAATGATTGTTGTTTGTTTTCTTGGTGAAACCACGGAGAGATAGTTGTATGTATTTCCAACGAAGATCATGTGATAATAGTTCTTTGTATTCCCAATGACACCGTGGAATCATAGCTCTCCTTGCATTCCAAATGACAACCTCAGGACGATAGAGTTCTCGTTGTATTCCCAATGACACCATGGGAATGATAGTTTTTCTCCTTATAGATCCAATGGCACCATGGAATCAGAACTTTCCCTGTATTCCAAATGACACCTCGGGACGATAGAGTTCTCCGTGTATTCCCAATGACACCATGGAATCATAGCTCTCCTTGCATTCCAAATGACAATTTGGGATGATAGTTGCTTGTATCATCAATGACCTTGTAGTGGTGTCCTCAGACAAACCTTAGAGGATCTAGTTTGTCCTTTAAATGACCTTTACGTATTAACATTCCACTGATTATAATTAAAGATACACTATGGACGTAGTACAACAACTCGAAATTAATTCTTGCGAAAAATCCGCGGTCACCCATCTTGATCAATACCAGCAACGTCGACCGTTTAACTTGAAATAGCACATAGCTAACCACATTCCGAGGTGCCCACGACTGACACTCATTACATTAAGGCAACTATTGGAACACCTGGAGCAAATCTTGTTCGACCAGAAAGTTTCTTAGGAAATGTTAACCCCTGATCGCAGTAGGTAGAACGCTCAACAGTATATTCCGTACCAAGTTAATACCGACGATATATCATTTTTTGAAAATTGTTAGAACAAGAACAATGATATATGCTTCACATTTTCTAAATGATGAGCTCGAGGAGTGTCCCTTTAATCTTCGTACGATTAATCAGCAATTCGATTCTGCTCAATATACCGTCTCCAATGCATTTGTATTCTTAAAAGGAGTACAAATAACATTTTCCTGCGTCCATAAAAATTCATCTCCATTAATTAAAATATTCTCCCGAAAGTTCAAACGAAATAAAATCATTTCTCAGCTAAAAATGGCCACGTTCGTCCCGTTGTGCAACGGTTCAGCGAGCAGCGAGAGAAAATCGCAACGATGGTGCCCCGTGGCTCGACAAGCGAAAGAAACTCGGCACCACGAATTTGTTGAAACAGTGTCTGGAGGCTGTGCCCGAGGTTCCAGTGCGTTTCCCGCGTAATAAAACTTTCATCCCGTTCTGCGCAGAGCAAACCGGAAGTTTGCCGCAGAGGAACACGCGTCCGGCGACGTCCGCGAGAAACTTTAAAGTCCTGCTGCGTTCAGCGGTTGCATCCACGGAGAGAAATAACTCTCTCTCTCCCTCTCTCTCTCTCTCTCTCTCTCTCTCTCTCGCGAACTCCTCTCTGTCTCCCTCTTTTTCTCTCGTTCTCTCCGTTGGTGTAATCTCGCAAATGGACGGGTTACAACGAATTTTGCGAGGGAATGCTTAAAGCTGCCGGTGCAACAGGGAAAATCGATGCGGTTGCCGCATTCCTGCGATTTGCATCGGGGCCGCGGAAGACACCTTCGTTTCAATGGACGATGAATCATCACGGCAACGTGCATCCGAGACGATTATATTCATGAGTCGACGGTGCAACCGGGCAATCAGGTTGTATCGGCCGCCACGGGAATTACAAATTTCGCGGGACGGCAGCGCCGGGATCGATTAACAAGCGTATCGTGTGCCCGGATTTTATTTGGGTCGCGTGCGACGATCACTCTCGATCAGGCGAACGGAGGAAATAATGATTTTATCGTCGGCTGCCGGCACTGCGGTTCTCCGTGCGATTTTGACACGCGCCATCGGATGTTCGCTGTTTTATGGACTCTTTTTTATTCGTGCCACATTTTGATGGATTCTTCGTGTACGGTGCTATTGTTTCGCGCGCAAAATCGACGATTTTGTTCAAGTATTGTATGCCGTTAGCATACAGTAGGTAGGTCTTGTTTTAAACAAAAATTGGATGCTTGACACATTCGAACTGGATGACGTATATATTTGCGTTTTCAAATTCTGCAAACGTCTGTCTTACAATAAATGGATGAAATGTTATAAATGATTCAATTAATGATAAATAGACGACTGCGGATTTGATGCATTTATGAGAAAAATGAATAGATGCAATTTGACACAGCAGGTAAATTAAAAGAATTTGAGAACATCAATGTATTAAGCTTAAGTTATTAGAATTATAAAAATAGATTGGAGCTTCTATTTGGCTGATGTTCTTTGCGATTGATATGAACAATTTTTATTTTTCGAGCTGATGACCTTGAATGACCTTGAGTTATTATGGTCACTGAATTCGTAATGAAAGGGACTATCATTGTAGGGTGAGGCACTGACTATTGCCACCTCAAATATCTTTGTTGTATTTAAAGATACGTCAAATGTCTGAAGGACAAAGTTGAATGGTTCATCTCATTTTTTTAAATATTTTCAAGGTCACCTTCATTTTTGTAAATTCAACCACCCTTTTTTAAACACGTACAATGATAGTCCCTTTCATTACGAATTCAGTGACTATAATTACTCAAGGTCATTCAATAGTCACGAACAGAGTTCAACATTCCTTCAAAGCCCGTTTACAGGCATGTATCGATGTTAAAACTTATAGGTTATCTCTGTCCGCGACCTTGAACGAGCTTGAGTAATTATAGTCACTGATTTCGTAATGAAAGGGACTACAATCATTGTAGGTGTTTAAAAAAGGGTGGTTGCTTTTTTAAAAAAAGTCAAGGTGACCTTGATATCTAAAAAAATGACATAAAAACAAAATTTTTTTTTTGGCATCATGTCAGTCACATTGTACCATTCAACTTTGTCCTTACCATATTTTACGTATCTTTAGAACAACAAAGATATTTGAGGTGCAAACGTTAGGTGACTCACCCTGTATATAATAGCCAGTTCCTTTGTCCTCTGTGAAGATTGGATAAAATTTATTTAAAAATGTAATGAAAGGGTGAGCTAAACAGCATATCGAATAAAAACTTCTTTAAAAACCAATAAGTAAAATAAAAAGCATTTAAATAGACTGCAGGTCATTCCAAAAAATATAATTCGAAGAAACCAGGTGAGAAGACTGAACTTCAATGAATGGTCATTTTCATTAGCAATAATTTTAATATATTAACGTAGAAATAAAAATAATTTTTAACTCCACCTTAATACGTTCGCTTGCAAGTATAATATAAACATGTTCTGATTCGAAAATAACTATCAAGATTAAAGAATCATTTGTAACCTTTTCGATTCTAGACATAATGATTAACCAGTTAGCTGTTTTTGACGAGTACACCCGTCATGAAGAAATGGCACAGTTTTTTGTTATGACGAATATACTCGTCATGCGTAAAAGTAGCTACAATTTCCTGTTTATATTGCAATTTTAGTAAAAACTAAAATATATTCTTAAATTTCAAGATGTTTTGAATATTTGGAGGCCAAGACGAAATAAAACGCACGAATACGAAATTATAAATAATTATTATGAAAAACTTTATACAGTGTGCACAAAGTAGTTCGCTTACTTTTTGCGAAACATTTTAGGTACACACTTATCAAAGAAATCGCAACAGCTAACTGGTTAATCTGCGGATCATTATGCAAAATAAAAATTGTTTGCCTCGATTACAATAAACAGGAGCCAAGTAGAAATTTCTTTTCTCCTTTAATAATTTTAATAAGCTGAAAGTAATACATTGATGTTTCAAAATTCTGCCAATCTTTATGCTGTTTTAAATTATCCTTACTCATTCTCATCATAAATATATAAAATCCGCAGTCTGATCAGCATACATAAAAATTTGTTCTGCTTGGAATGAAAATTTTGGGAGAACCAGTTGCATCGATGGTTCATCAATGAATGGGATGAATGCGCGACCGGCTAGACGTCACGATTGATAAATCTCTCGTTACTAGAAGCGCGGGCTCTTTGAAACGGATGAAAAGGACGAGGAGCGGGTTCCAGCCGCTCGGAATTGCGTGCGGATGATTTCATCCGTTTTACGCGAGTTTGCATACGCCCAAGGCCGACAGGAATATCCGCCAAGTCTCCGGAGCGGGTTGCATCTGGCCAAAGCGTCGGCATTCGCGATATTCAAGCGACTTCATTGCAATGGAAAGAATCGCGAGTCGTTTTCGTTTCTCCATTCGCTCCGCCTATTTCGTCGATCAGTTCCCTGTACACATTATTTACTCGCAATCCCTATGTGCTTCTTAATAACAACAATTTACCTAACGATCGCCTTTTAACCAGTTAATTGTGTAGCTCTACTTTGTGTGTGGCTACTAAAATTTTTTAAAAACTTTATTTATCATATAATTGTGATTTCTATCGATCGAATTTTGAATTACGTTAGAGAAGATGGTATCGGCGCAAAGGTTCTATCTTCTTGATGTCAAGAAGATCGAACCTTTGCGCCGATAGCATCTTCTCTAACTTTATTTATCGTATATTGACCTCTTGTCAATTTCTTTGTTTCGTTTCTTTACTTCGTCTTTGACTCCGAAGATTCTAAAATGTCGACAAATTAATAATACGTTTTAATTTTTATTACAATTTTAACATAAATAGCAAGCAATTAATTTTTATTCCATGACCAGTATACTCGGAAAAAACAGGTAACTGGTTAACACGTAAAGAACTAAATGGACCTAAAGTGCAGAGGGGATGTGACATAATTGTACCTTCTTTATTTACATTGAATTAAAAACCTGACGTGCGAATTAAAAGTTTATGAGACTGAAATACTCCGTTAAAAATATTACAAGATTCATTTGAGGCAGTATGGTGCACGTGAAAAGCAAATTACATTATACTTCATCGATAAAAATCATTCTAACGACTACGAAATCGTTTTCCTACAATTTTTATCCTCGACGCCATCTGCCTCCTTTACATTCCGCCTTCGAACGTGCAAGGAACAGTCGATTTATTTCGTTTCATATTCAAATTTCTGCGCCGCGTTCGAATTCTTAAAATTCTAAGAAACGTGTGTGCTGGCGGAGATTAATAACTATTTCGATATCATCGTAGGAGGGTCTTCCAAAGAAAATTTCCCCGGTGTGATCTATTATAAAAATGACCGGTGATAATTTACATAAACATTCGAAGTCTAATAATAATTTTTATGGCAGACTCGCACGTAACTTTTCATGCCCAAGGTGAGCTAAACATGACATCGTGGCAATTGTGATTAGAATTGCGTTGCTCGATGCGCGAGTTTCTAATTCCAGTCGATAAATCGGAGCTGTCCGTAAATCCTCCAACGGTGGAAGAATGATCATCGACGTTCGAGGAATTTCCAACGGATTATTGTGAACTGGACAGCTTGAAAAAGTGACCACTATTCAAGATTTTATCGTATATTTGAAACGTGCAACTAAAGAATTTTAGAGAATCACTTGAGGATCGTGAATCAGAAGCAGACCTTCTAAAAACGATTGTACAAGGTGTATAAAAATTGTATGTCAAGACTACCATAGTGGAGATCTATTAAAAAAATGGGCCGCAAAATTGTCCTTGACAGCTTTTTCAAGGTCAACATTTTTTGTACTTCATCGTATAGTACTCGTTGCAAATAGCAAAAGTCTCAAAGAAACTATAGGACGCAAGTCAACCATTCTCATTAAAAAAAGGACTTTAAAGTATCGTAAAATATTTTATTTCATATATCTGCTGGGTGTCATAAGATGGTATAAACGTGGAGGGGATGATTCTACATGAGAAAACAAGTTTAAAATGTATAATAATTTTTTTTTCATTTGACGCCACGTTTTTGAGATATTAGAGTTTTAAAATGGGGCGAATACGCTTGATATTGAATATGAATCGTCTGACACGTCTGCTCATGATCTACCTCAGGGAGTTCCAACGTATTCCTCTCCGAGAACTGCAAGGTCCCCACCATCGAACCTCTTCCCAGTACTACATACAGCCGTAGAGTTAGTGAGTGCTGCGCGCGCCGCGCGGATCTCGAGGTGGGGTCTTCCCACTACTATACATTACAGCGATGAAGTCTAAGAGTGGGGGAAGAACCTAAGTTCTACTCACTGCGACCATATAGTAAATAATAAGTCAAGGGATTATTTTTCGAGTTCGTTTCCAGCCAGCTTTTTCTTATAAGAAATTACAAATAATAAAGAAATTTTAATGACTTCAGGTGTAAAATAAATCCAAAGACATTGAATCATTTATCGAGTTCGTTCCCAGCCAAGTTTTTCTTAGAATAAATTACGGACAACATAGAAGTTCTACTCACTGTGACCGTATAATAATTCATAAGGAAAGGGATTATTTTTCGAGTTCGTTTCCAACCAGGTTTTTATTATAAGAAATTACGAACAATGAAGTTCTACTCTCTGTATAATAAATCGTAAAACAGAAAGTTACTTTTCAAGTTTATTTCTGACGATGACTTTCCGTTTTTTGGCTCGCAATGGCGAAAAATGGAAACGCGTTAGTTTGTATATGGCGCGTCGAGGAACGAGAGTTCCCGCGAACAATTTAATAAATTCCAACGTGCGGAGGCGTGCTGTAAGTAACGGGGAGCGAGAGTTGCGCGATTAAATGACCCCCTCCTCCTCTGTTGAAGATCCGTACCACCGAAACGGTTAGCCCGCCACAGTTAATTGCATTTACTCTGTAATGCAGTTCCACAAAAGGAGAGAGGTCCGCCGAGATGGTAGCCGAGGGAGAGGAGGAGGTTTGCGCTTTAAAAAGAAATTCCACGGAGCAGAGATTGCTACGAATGTATAACAGACCAACCCGTGGAAGCTCATAATGCCACTGGGCTCCTAAGAAGCTTACTACTTACGCTACTGCTTGTCCTATCGACGGTTTCTCTCGCAAAGAATCTTTTCACGCGGGACGTTCCCTGGCCACGTCCATTCGCGCGTTTTCTAGGCAACAACCATCACCCGCTTCGAGTTAATTGCCTTGTGGAAGCTATTCTTTTGGAATTCACAGTGACCAGAGGATGTTCTTGCTCGCTACGATTCTTTAGAAATTAAGGAAGTAAATTGACAAGGGGAACAGAAGATTTCAAACGACGGGTCAGGTTTAGCAAACTCATCGAATCGTATAGAAAAAAAGGTGATTTATGTGAATTTATTACAGGAAAACTAGATAGTGGAGGGCTAGAAATATTTTCGCAATTCAGTCGGGTATGGTTCAGTATTGTAGACAAATTTTTGTGGCACTCTGTGCTTAATGTTACTCGTTGTGGACACAAAAAATCTGCGTCGGGTATAACTACTGCTAAAATCATCTAAAATTAAGAAAGCACAACAATTCTCCAAACGAATTGGATTGCTTATATAGTGACCTACAATCTTAATTTTTCAACGATCAATTTTATCTTTACGAACATTTCTATGTGTAAAATTACCCGCATTTTCGAAATTATTTGGACTTGTCCATACTATGGATGTTTGTACAAAATGAAAACTTTCCAGGTCAATCGTAGGGAACAGAAGAAAAATAAAAATGTATTTGTTCTTTTTATAATTCCAATAAGCCGAGCACAATGGAACAACTAGACTGTGGATTTTATGTATTTATAACAAAAATGAATACATGTAATAAAAAACTGTGAAGACATTAGATGAATCTAAGAACATTGTTTCCAGCTTATAGAAATGGTTAAAAGACAAAATTCACATTTGCGTAGTGTTTGTGTCTCACAACGAGCTTAGAAAATATTTTGCACTAACATTCACAGTCTAGTAATAAAATTCTCATAATCGTTTAACCCCTTGCTCTACCATTTTCTTTACAGCTATAGTGATTAGAACGTTTTTATGCCCAAAAATTTCACAGATGATGAAAGAAAGTTTATATTTTTCGTATGGTTACATTTGCATTAATCCTTACGTATTGAGCACAAAAAGTACATTTTTATTTTATTTATTTCGCCTAAAGAGAAAGGCATAACATTCATATTTGTTTGACATTATCGAAAATCTTCATCACGAGTTTGACTTGTTAAAATACGGCAAGGGGTTAAGTTTGGTATTTCTCTTATTCATCTTCATTATAGACGCATAAAATCCACAGCCCACCGATAACATTTATAATCTACTATTTATTGATTAAAAGAAGCAATACTATTTTTATTTACATTAGAAAAAGCAAACAAATAAGATGAATCAAATTGAACGAGTCTACAAATATAATTTTGTCTTCTTGTAAGAAAATGTTTGTATCTCAAGGATTTTGTTCCAAGGATTAGAGTTGCTGATTCGATCACTGACGATCGAAACAACAATCGTTTGGTACGGAGGCCGGTGGATCGCCGTCTCTCGAGACCCCAGAGCAATCGATCATCGGCCGGCAACGAACTGGGTTAATAATGGTGTGCGAGAGGGAGAGAGCACGCGCGTACTCGATTGCGCCACGGCAAACCATTAGCAAATTGAACGCGATATGCAATTACACCGGTCAGCCTGCTAGCATGGCATCAAGTTTTCACGACTGTTTGCACTCTTCCGACGACGAACAGTAGAACGAATGAACATTCTAATATGGGATTAGAATCGGATGAAATAAGAAACTGCTGATGTAATAAAAAGAAAACCAAAAGAAGATGTATATTTTAAAAATAGAGTTTCGTGTGGTTCTTTATCCGTTCATAATTCGGCTAACGCTCCTCATTCTCGCACGCATCCACACCGCGGTCGTCCACTTCATTTGTTTCTTGACGCTCTCCATTTTTCTCTCGATCATGCTTTCTCACTCACGCTCTCCGTCTTTCTCTCGCTCATGCTCTCTCACTCACGCTGTCGCGCTCGTAGAATTTTCTAGCATTCTCGCATTTACACGCATACACTCACTCATTCGTCCATCAAATCCTACACTAATGAATGGGAAATATTCGTATTAACAATCTGATGCTCGTGTGGTGCATCTTCCGAGATATTTAAATTCGAGATCATTCAGAACAATCACAGTTTCGTCGACAACTTTAAACTTTAGAACTGAGTTCACCGAAATTTTGAATTATGGAAAATATTTTGAATCGATTTGTTTTATAGAACAATTTAACTTCTCCAATGGTAGTACTTTTTGATTATTTTCTATATTTATCATGGAGGGACCTAGCACAAGCAGTGGCGCGTTATGACTACTTGGGGCCCCTGCGCAAAGTAGAATTTCGGGGACCCTAACCCCAACTAAATAACTTTCACGTTGGAAGAAATAAAACAATTGTAAAAACATCTACATATTTATTATTGCATAAAAAGTGAAATAAATTCTCCTTCATCCATAAAAACCTTTTACATAAAAATACAAAATATTTGGTTTGTGTTCGGGACCCCGGGCATTTGCCCAAGTTGCCCATAGGTTAATACGCCACTGAGCACAAGTGAGTGTTTCCAAACCAAGTCAAAATAAATCAGAGAGTGATGGTCCACTGTTTTTAATATTAAACCTACCGAGCCTTAAAACTAAGTGGTACACATTACCTTGTAACAATGATATGATTGAATTTATTTGTGTAAGAAAGTGTAAATCGATAAGTGCTATACACGGGCTCTAGATTATCGGCATGTATAAATATATAGTTAATTGTTAGTGGCGTGCCGTGCGACAGTAATATTATTATTAAATATATATAATTTTACATATTATAATTAAAGTGTGATAATAAAGCATTGTTTTTATTATCCCAAATCTCCTGACAATTTGGACTTTGTGCAGTTCGTATTACAGTGTGTGCTGCACTAAATATATTTATTTAATCATTTCCCACGAAAGCATGCTTATAATTTCAATCATTGTAAAAGAAAAAGTCTGGTACCGGTTATTTTAACCGGTGGTGGTAGGTTTAATGTTAACCCTTTCCACTCGGAAGTATTTGAACTCCAAAACCAAACTTCTTTTTCGATCAAGAATATTTCCATTCTATATGATCTTTTCATTTTGGAGAAATGAAACTGATATAATACCTCATACAATACTTAAATGTTTGGTAACTAATTTATTGAATATAAATTTAATAATGTAAACAATATTTTGAATAATGGTATAGCAATTTTTAGTGGTGCCTCAGAGTCACCACTCGAGTGCTAAGGGTTAATAACGTCAGCACATTACAAATTTCATGGATATTTACCGTGAAAAAATATACACTTGTAACAGTAAATAAATGTGAAACTGTAATATACAGATAAAATTTTAAAAATATGCGGTTTCATTTATAAGTTCACTGTTTTCCGTGTAGAGGAAAGAAATTTTTCGCTTATGAATAATTCATAAAGTTTGAATCAGAATATGTTGGGAAACTGCATTTCTTTCGAATCAGCGCAAAATGATCTACGAGCGTTTTTCACCTAGAATACTCGTTCGTTTATACTGTGCGACGTCCGTCTTCGAAACTAATCCGCCACGCGATACACGTGAAAGCTCGCCGGTGCCGCGTTATCGACCTGCGCCCAGCGTATTTAATTACGTGGGCGTTGTTCTTCGCAATCGGCGCCGATACCGAGTCCTCGGTAGCATGTGGATCGACAGCGGAAATGCGCATTCAAAAATCGTGATGCTCCGAGTATTGCTTACTCCTGCTCAAAAAGACCAGTCAGCCGACAATCCGACTTCGCTACATTTTTCCCAAAGCGTCATACTCCCCGAAAAAATGCTCTTTAACGCTAACCGTTCCGAGCACAAAATGTGACTGGTACACATTGTTTCATACAAATTACAACACTAAATTTATCTGAATTTCTTGATATTTTTCTTACAATATTTGCTCGTATAAAAAAATTTATTTAAATAATTCCTAAGGTAAGTATTTTGTGATTTACATAATTATTAAATAGAAAATGCGAGACCGGTCATTTGAGGGTCTGTGGTACGGTTAGTATTAACTGATATCGATGTTCAATGGAAGTGCACAGTCAAAATTCGTGGCATTTCTTAGTATTCGCCAGTGTTTCGGAAAAAAGATTGGACTTTACATTCTTACAATACGGCGTTCTCCTTTTGTAATAAAATGCGCCTGGGTTGATATAGAATTTGTGGCGGCTAACTCCTACGTTCGCCGACAGATGGACAGTCCGACAACATCTTTCTCGCTACTATATGATTCCTCCTCTGTTTGTATACAGGGTGTTTGCGAAATCATGGTGCAACCGGCAAGGGAATGATTTCTTACATAAAATCTAGTCGCAAATAAGGAATATAGTTTTCTCATACGATTTTCGAAAAAATTGAGTTTGTAAATTAAACGAATGCGGGTACCAATAGATAGAAATCGGTTGTTGCGTCTAATCATGACCAACCAATTCTATTCTGTTATACTAATGCACGCGAACCCGACGAATCCTTCGACTCGATTTTCTCGAAAATGAATTTCCGTATGAAAAAACTATATTCCTTATTTTCGACTGGATTTTATCTGAGGAATCATCCCCTTGTCGGTTGTACCACAATTTCACAAACACACTGTATATACCGTTCTAAGCTGTTTTTACAACATCCCACGTCTAAGGCACCGGTGCGCTAGATGGCCCTACTGACGAGTACTCTAGCGGGCCTAGGACAAAAGCTTCCGTCTCCTTTTTCCATCTTTTCATAATTCAAAATAGCCGCTGCAAATTTCACAAAATTTTCTTTGCTATTATTTTTTATGAGAACTATTGAGTTTTGACACATGGCTCCTGTGACACTATTTATTCCTATGACGCGTAGAATACAATGCAATAACAAAAAAAGTTGACCTTGAAATTTGACCTTAAAATTCAAGGTCAAGGACAATTTTGCGGCAACTTTTCTTTACAGATCTTCATCGATCCGAAGATGTAGAATACGTCTACAGCAGCTAAGACCAAACATTTCTTTATCGAATAAAATTATTCGATGTTATTATCAAATAAAATTTTCTTAATCATCGAACTATCTTAACTAACATAAGAAACTTACTTTAACCGAGAGATGCCATTCGACCGATCAAATTAAACTGAATAAACTTCATCCATGTGCATGAACACTTTTTTTTTTAAATTGCATCAACCTCACAGGGGTTATTAGCAACTACAAGCTTACAAGTAGGAGGTCATTTATAATTTAGATTTGGTTGAATATCTTTGTGTGCTTCAAGAATTTTATTAGTTTTTCGCAAGATTCCCTTGAATCGGTGGTTGTTTCTTTCATTCCTGTAAGATAATCAAAAATACATTTTTCTAAAAACTGCCTTCAAAATGTTCTGCATGGAAGAAATGTTTGTCTATCCTACGCGAAAGGAAGAAGCCTTTGCCTGAGAGAGGTAGAGAGAGTGCTCTTTATTTTATTTCCTCAGAATTAATTTACCAAAAACAATCTGTTTTAATAGTGAGGATTTTAAACACACTCTACAGGAAATTCGAATTCGCAGCTCGAAGCGTGGCGCACTCGTTGTGGCAGTCTGCAATTGCAGACCGGTACCCAGGGACAAGTAGATAAGGACGGTCGCTGTCAGACAGTGCTGGCAGCAGGAAAATATTTAGGAGCCCGTAACGATCCGACACTCGAGTGTCGTTGAATTACAAAGTAGTTAGGAACGGTTGTCGCAGCACCTCGATCCCTGGGAATATTCATTGAAGGAGCTGGAAACCGATAACGGTGTTACTTCGAGTATCGTTCACCTGTTAGGGTAGCAGATCGCTGTTAAGTCGGTGTAGAACATTTATCAGCGTTTCGCACCGATTTCGGTCAAACTGCAATCGAAACCCGATCTCCTATATACACTTCAATATACAGAATGTTCCACTATTCATGATACAATCTAGAACCGTGTAAATTCTATGTAAACTAGTAGATTCTCCGTGTAAACATACATGTGGAAATCATGGAACGAAATGTTGTCGACAGTTTCGTTTTTCATGGAAAAATCAGTTTGAAAAATCGTCCGACGCGCTTAACGTTGAATAGATATTTGTTAGCCTGTCTATTTATGGCTGATCGTGCGCTTCTCTTGTGCACTCGTGTACGATGAACATATAAAGCCGATTTTAGTGGAAACAAAACATCGTGTGAAAACATGTTATTCCAGATTTGCGGCTTAGTTTTCACATTTTCCAACTGATGCGCGAATCAGAATTCGAAACTCTGGGAGCTGTGGGCACTTTGATGAAACGTTTTACTCTTGACAGAAACAGTCTTGCTGTGATATTTTACAAATAATAGAATCCATCTACGTGGAAAATAAAATTACCTGCAAGTAAATTTACCTTTACTCGATGCTTCGCTCCATTTTGGTGATTTTCGAAAGTTTCAACAACTTGTCAATTACTTATTGTCATAATTACTGCTCTCCTACTATTTTAAATTATTTCAGATCTTTCGGTTAAGTGCATTATAGTTGGAGACAGTAAAAATCGTTTCTTTCGTTTGGAAAATATATTAGGCTAGGACATTATATATTTTTTTCATAGAATGACTATAGTACACGATCTTATACATTTATATGCACAATAAAAGAAAACATATCAATAGAAGAAACTAAAATACAACAAATATAGTAGAATAAAATTCTACACTCTCTATATTCCGAAATAAGTGTCATAAAGTTTGAAGGTCTGAAAATTTCAGGATTCGAAAATGAAACACGTTCTCTGTCCTAGATTGAAGTGTAGCAATTAGGCGATCACAACGAAACTAAAATACCATCGCACTGACAAAGTTGCCTTGACTCAAGTTAGTGTTCGGATCTGGATGGACAACTTAAAACGTTCAAATAATTAAAGCATTCTATTTAAAGCACTTAAATAATTTAAAATCGCAATTTTTGCCAGCTGCAGAATGCTACTGTGGTATTGTAGTTTTAGTCAGGATGTCGTTCGGTCCTTAATGGTAGGTTTACGGGGGTTCCTTACATATCTATCTCTACGAGCACCCGTCAAATTGACGGGTAAACGAAAATACGAATTTTCTTTAAAAAATCGATTTATTCAAATTAACTCTGAATTGACCTATATTAGGCTTCACGTTTAAATAAATAATTAATAAGTAAAAGGTCTTCTTTTTTTTAAACTATCACGAAAATGTTAACAATAATATTAACGGTATAGGGTATTCTTCTAACTCTCCACTTTCAATATACTCAGAACTTGCACTGTCAGCTTCGCTTTGGTCTAATTCATACTGATCTTCTTCGGAGGTATCCTCAGAACAATCTTCAGAGATGTTGACAATTTTGTTCAATATTTTATTAGATCTCCTGGATTTACTCATGATTGCTAGAAAAGGGGATTTGGTCAAAATAAAAAAATACAGTGCCCAAATTCAATTACCCTATTGTAAATACTTACAATAAGCGCAGACTGTCTACAATAACTGAAACTTTTGCACACTGTCGTTGAAAAACGTTCTTACACTGTCACTGCAGCAATCATACTGAAGGTCACTCTTGCTTTAGAGGTCTCATCGGCAATAGGCATAAGCGATTTCGTTGAAGACCCACATAAACACTCAGGCCATACAATCCGCTTTAGTTTACATTATCGAAGCGCGATTGATATAACAAATTGGAGGAGGAGAAAATAAAGACTTTTCTTTTATTTTTATATTTATTATTTGATGAATTATTTGACGAACGAAGCAAACATATAAAGATTGTTTATGAAATAAGCTAGCCCGTAAATTTGACCGGTTTCGTAGAGATAGGTATACTACATAAAAATTTCAAAGATTAGAAAGCTTTAGGAAAAAATAATTGTGTGTATAAATTCTTTGGATGAAGTGATTAATTTACGATGCAAAATGGTTCAAATTAATGCTATGGTTTTTGGGGTATTTCATTTCAAAATTTGAAATCCGTCAAATTGACGGCTCACGTAAACCTAGCGTTAATGGTAGGAAGAGGGCTATAAAACAGTCCTGACAAAAGCCAGGCCCAAGGGAATAGGGCCATCGAAGAGAAAGTGCCCCTGACGAAAACCAGGTCCAAGAGTCGGCTGGTAATTTTCCAGAGATACATATACAAGTTGTGGGGATGAGTACAGGTGTGTAAGTGAGGACTGGAGAAGGACATTTTTGGGGAGAATGGACAGATTTTGGTTGACTGCGGAGAGTGAAGGACGTGTGCGTTGCTTACGAGTTAGAATATCTTATTGTTTCTTACATTAGTCTAATATCTATTCAATACTCTTTTTACATAAACTTAACCCTTTGCGGACGCGTGTCTGCTGACAGTCGCTCAAGCTTTTTGACCGTTCTACGACTGCGAATAATTTTTAAAGAAATTACTACTCCCAAAAAGTATCAAATAAATTTGTACTGAACACAACAGGTTTTCTTTCATTTAATCCATATACTTAACTCTTAAGTACACAGTTTTTTTTCACAAGGAAAATACAGCATTTCATCGATAATTGCCCACAACACGGGTCTGCGGAGGGACAATTATGCCGGAGGGATATCATTGTTTGAGGTTTGCCGAACGTGGAGAAGGACAGCCGAGCTCGAGAGGCCTCCGTCACCGAGAAATGTAAACATACCTAATCCGAGTTTCCAACTTCTTTTTTAATCATTATTTTTGTATGGGACTTCGATGACCATATTTGTGGCATTTTTCTAATAAAAATGATACCAAATATGATATAATTCCGATGATATTTATTTGTTTAATCGACGGTTAAAGTTTCGGGCGCGAAGAAGGATATCATCGGAATTATATCATATTTGGTATCATTTTTATTAGAAAAATGTCATAAATATGGTCATCGAAGGCCCATAAAAAAATAATGAATAATAAAGAAGTTGGAAATTCGGATTAGTGTGGTCTCACCGATATACCCGAGCCGCATGGTGTCATATTTCTCGGCGACCGCGGCCTCTCGAGCTTCACGGCCCCTCAAGGGGGTACACCCCTCACTAGTGGGGATATCTCAGGGACAATTCTGTCGGAGACATTTGGGACAATTACCGGTGAAATACTGTATATTCAACTCGTCAAAAAGTATGCCAAAAATAAGTCCCGTCCGCTAAGGGTTACAAAATAAAATATAATAAATAATATACCACATTACGAAATTTGAAAATCAAACGCCTTTCTCAATTAGCGGCGTAGTAAAGTCTGTCGACAAAATGGCGTAAATCGAGGACCGGTGCTCGGAATTCGAATGAACGGCTGTTCGATTCCATCCAGCGAAATGCAGTAATCAATTCGTTAAACAAGTAAGCGGACGCTGATTTTTTATTCGAATCGGGTCGTCGATGTAGAGAGGAATGGAGAGAGCGAAGAGAAGAGAAAAGAGAGAAAGAGAGAGAGAAAGCAATGACTGCCACTTTCTCTCACACAGAACAGTTAGTTAACAAAACAGCAAAATTTCCCGGCTGGCGGTTCTGTGTTAATGCACTGGCAAGCCATATGCAATTTAGCATTTTATTCGACCCATTAGCCGAGATACTGCGCGTTCCGACCGTTCTGATCGTATCAATGACAAATTATTTCTGCGCGAGCGAAAGAGAACAATCGTCCCGGAAAATCGGCGGGGAACGATCGCGAAATAATCGCGATAATTCTTCCGCATGCGATTCGAAAACGATAACAGGTCAACGTTCCGCCGTGCAATTTTTTTGAGTGTGAATAATGGCCCGGGAAAACGCGCGGAAAAACCTGCGGCCGTCACGCGAACGAAAGAAAATGTGCGGAAAAGATGGCCCAAAGGGAAATCTGGCTATGCACACATTGTTCATTTTCTACATTTGCGTTGGATCTACGCCGTAGAACCATTTAATTAGACGTCACTTTTGCCGACGTTGTAAAATACTGCATTTCAGCAGTTTTTACACCAAATTAATAATTCGCAGTTATGGCATTAATTACCGCTCGACTGCGGATCACATGGTTTCTGTTTCGAACTTCCCCGTTTTTATTAAAAAGTAGCTTCGCCGTTGCTAGAATGCGAAAAAATGTTCCCTCGGGTTTTTCATTCTACTCGAGCACTGCACCGGACGTGTACAGTACCGGTCGCAAGTTGCGGATTGTTTGCTAATTTTCTATGTAATTGTATTGCGGTGAAAAAGTTCGAAACTGTTTTGCGGTAAACACAGCTCCGCACTTCTTTTCTGTTATAGATTAATAAAATAATTTTTATGAACGCCTCAATAAGTGGTGTATAGTTATCTGTCTGAAAACCATGCTTATATAATTACCACACTGCGGATTTTATGCATTTATGACAATAATGAGCAGATGTAATTTAAGACAGTAAAAACATAAGAAGAATTTAAAAGTACTTTTATATTATTTTCAACCTATTAAACATATTAAGAAAAAAAATTAACTTCTATTTCACCTCAGTTTATTGTAATTCAGGTAGAAATTGTTTCTTTTGCATAAAGATCCGCTGTTTAATAATTAAATTAATGTGCTAGAAAATACATTACATATTACAAATTATATGTTACAAAAAATTCTACAATCTAGGACTCGGAAGCCAATTATTGTAAGTTCCTAGTACTAAACCCTTTCAACATTTAATTGTAACAAGACACCAATGCGAATACAAATTTAGAAGAATGTATTTACAAACAGATAACAAACAAAGTCAATTGCGAGAAAAAAACAAAAGTGAAGCGCTACGATTAACACTTTATCTACCTATTACTGTAATGCCTCAAAGAAAGCAATAAAACGGCTTACGCTACGTGCAATGACAATATCCCTCCTACTGCGGGGTAATACCCCTCGACGGGGCGAGAAGCTCGACTGCCCGACTCGTCCAAGAAATTGTAACATGATAGGGATCAGGTATATCAGTGAGATACGCACTAATGACGAAGATAAAGGAACCTCGAGGAATCGTGTCCCGCCCGTAGAAAGCAATGTTTCAGACCAGAAGCCGTCGCACTCTTCGCTACCAAAAGGAAGCTTAAAAATCATTCACACAATAATCCCAAACGAAATGATTAGATTTCGTTATTGAGGGTGACTTGTTGGTTTATCATTGAAGTTTCTGTTGAAAAATCTATTAAAAAATCCTTAGCGATGGGTAATAGACTTTCAAAGCTTATGAGAAAATTGTTGGTAGACAATTTGTGAAAATAAATTAATATAACAAAATTAGACTTACACTTACCAGCTTCTGACGCACTTCGGTTGTTCGGGAGGTGCACTCGTTAACTCGTACGCTCAACACTTTCCACGAATCGCGGGGTAAACACTCTGTTCCCGGAAATCGGCTGTCCATTAGACGATCATCGGGGGTGTGAGGGGGCAGCGATCGCGATAATATAATAGAACGAAAGAAGGAGAAGCGATTGGACGGGCAATTTGCGGCGGACGATGAAGGTCCGTCGATATATCATAAGGAACGAGGCCGTGGAGCGGCGCATTTACTTTGCCAGGTAATTCCGCGAGGGTGGATAACGTACGAAGGGTTGCTCAAGGGGATCGGCCCATAAATTCTCGCAGCCGGTCCGGTGGCCGCGGTAATTGCTCGTTTCCCTGGTTATTCCCAGGGCACCATGGCGCGTAGACGTCGTCACTGACCCATTGTGGTCAACCCCGGGGTTCGCGTATAGATTCCGACTGCATTGTGGGTAATATGCCGCGGGTAATACGCCGACTCGCTTGCTGACTACACACGCACTCTCTCTCTCTCTCACTCTCTCTCTCTCTCTCTCTCTCTCTCTCTCTCTCTCTCTCTGCCTCCCACGCTCATGTTCTCGTTCTCTCATTCTCTCTCTCGCCCTATGGTTCTCCGTTCGTTTGTCTATTAGCACAGCGTTCCGCTCGCGGGCTCCGCTGCAAAATTCAAGCGAACTCGAGGAACTAAGCAACGGCGACGTTTCTTTCCAGCCGACACTGGCTAAGCTTGCTTCTACCTTGCTACTAACCCCTGTCCGCCCCCACAGGGAATGTGTCTTAATAACGCGTGCCAGAAACGAACCGCCGCCAACAGTGAAACGTCTTTTCTCTTACGCGTTTTTGTTGAAGATCGTCCGGTCACCGAACTCGACGAACGTTTTGTAAATCTTGGAGCTGAAGCGTGGCTCTGAAGATACCGATACACTAGTGTTAGAGCGGTTGCGATCAGAAATCCTTTCGTAATTCATCATAGCCAGGCAAATGAACAGTAGCCTGAATCAATGACTTACATCAGGCATGTCCAGATGTAGCTCACTTGGAGGTAAATTCGAGGGAGACGCCTACTTCTCCCGCCCGCGCGTCTCGCTCGCCGTGGCGGCCGTAGCCCTCCGAGCTCCTCAGACCCGTACCTACCGTGGATCCGAGAGTCGCCCCAACGCGCCACACGCGGTACATATTGCAAGCGGTAGGCACGGACCTGAGGACCTCGGAGGACTATGGCCGCCAAGGGGAGCGAGACGCGCGGGCGGGAGAAGTAGGCGTCTCCCTCGAATTTGCCTCCAAGTGAGCTACTTCTGAGCATGCCTGACCTACATACACAACAACTAGCAAGTAACCTGTGACATTTTTGCGAGACTGAATCTCGCGACAGGTGTAAACGCCTCTATGGCGCGGTTATACCAAATGAGCAAATACTCGGTCGACCCCCACCCCGAAAAAATTTAAATTCAAACGAGCATTCGTTTACGCACGTTAAGGTATTCGCCAAACGGTTGAATGCTCGCAGAATGCTTACTCGATTATCATGAAATTAATAATGAAAATTACAGGCGGGATTATTATTTCTTCGTCGGACATCGTTGTTGTCTCTAAGTTGAGTAAGGTCTGGAGTGTGAATAAAATTTTTCTATTTTATATATCTTTTAAACAGTCGCTCGTTTTCGACGTTTAAACAGGCACGAATTTGTTAAAGTAAGCGCTGAAGAGAGCGCACCATAAGATAGCAAATCACTCGCACAAACAAGTGTGCAAGTTGATCACACTTCTGCAATTGCTCTCGCAAAAAAATGTCACGACCTATGTGCTAGCGTATTGACACACTTACAAGGAGAAGACGCGGTCATGGGGTCCCAGATTTTCTCGAAATTATGCATATTGGTAGATTTCGTTCTCCTGTTTATGCAAATGTAGTATTATAGGCGTCGATACTCAACAACTTTTGAGATACGTTAAGATTGATGAAGTTAGCGTTTCTTTCATATTATGTTCCTTTTCAATAAAATGTTTATATTTTGTTTCCTATAGATTTTATGAGTGTATTTTTCATGTGCAAAATACAATTAATTAAAATAGATAAACTGAACAGAAAAAAAAAGAAAAAATGGAAAAAAAGGAAAAAGGGATTTGAACATTGGCCTTCCCGGTAATGAATCTAGTACGTTACCATCACGTCGTTTGGCAATTGACAAAAACTTCAACCAAAACTGTACTCAACGGCTTAACGGGTATAATGAAATTTAAATTGTAAATATCTCAAAAATTATTGAGTATCGACGCCTATAATGCTATATTTTCATAAACAGTCTTCTCCTTGTTAGTGACATGTCTGTCCTCAATAGGCAATAACGTACGAGTTCCTGTAAAATTACAAGATCGTATTTTCTTCGATTTTTCGCAATTTTTAGAACGAACACAATTTAATCATCTTTGATGGACGTTGACTGTAATTTCAATAATTGCAGAACAAGAAATACGAAACCATTTTATCGATGGTCATTTTCTTGTTAGACTCTCCAAAGGCACCGCGATCGAACCCAATCGACACTGTTGCGAGCTCGGGGGAAATCAGTTTCCAGATTTGTTTAGAAGCAAAAAAAATGTATATAATTTCACGATGCTAGCGATGCAGAGGCGATATTGGTTGTGATGTTATAACAATTTCAATCAGGTTGATTGCTGCCACCAGTCGAGCATCTGGAGAGCTAACCACTCTGCGTTGCATTGTTTCTTGAAACGTTTTGTTACCATTGGTCGACAGATCTCCTAAAATGTTTGCATCAATGTGCCTCTCTAAGCCAAATTAAGTATTTTCTCTATGATCACAATTTTTAATAAAATTTTATAAAATTTAGTTTGGATACATTCTTACGGGAACGATCAAATTGTAGTAATTATATGATCGCAATAGAATGATTAACGTGTCATTATATCCAAGGTACAGGGTGTATAAAAATTATATGACACTACTACCATAGTGGGATTCTATGTCTCTGGATCGGTGGAGATCTATTAAAAAAATGGGTCGAAAAATTGTCCTTGAACCCTTTTTCAAGGTCAACATTTTTTTTATTTCATCGTATAGTACTTGTCGCGAGGAACAAAAGTTTCAAAGAAACCATGAGTCTCATGTCTACCATTCTCATAAAAAACGACTTTAAAATTTCGTAAACTATTTTATCTCACATGTGTACGCGCGGTAAGCAGAAATGCGGAGGAGTCGAGGTCTCGAGGGGGGAAATACACTCGCGTTATTAGCGAAACGTATATTTAACAACAGGCGATACAATGTTTAACAGAACGCACACGTGAACATAAAGAACGCGGACGACTTTGCTTAAAAACGAAACGTAATCCGGAGATACAAGAAACAGAACGCGGTATCTCGGTATACTTTGAAAATCGTCTGTGTGGTTTGAACGCTGTCGAAAGACTATATTTTGAAAAACGGCTGATTGCCGAGCTAGCGGGCGTCGGTGACGGTTGCTCGTGTGACGTCACGGTGACGTCGGCGCTCCACGATGAGCGCCTTGTGTTTAGACTCAGCGTTGGAGAGGAAAGGCAACGGAGATGCGGTGCTCTATTTTATTTTGGATTTCCGTTACAACATATCTCCTGGGTGTCCTAAGATGGTATAAACATGGAGGGGATGATTCTACATGAGAAAGCAAGTCTAAAATATAGAATAATTTTTTTTTGCATTTGATGCCTTGTATTTTCAAGTAAAAATTTTGAATTTTCCTTTTTATTTAAAATCCGCAACCACTTAGTCGCCAGCCCAATATCAAGTCACGGATAACGGAGACACGCCTGCGAACGATTCGCGAATTACCATAGAGTACGTTGAAAATCGCTCCGCGGTCAAGCAGCGCGCCATTACCGAGTTAATTATCAGCTTCCGGGGCGGTGAAATGACGCGCTTTAATTGGAAATGGGCTTCGAATTTAACGGAATAACGTGTGACCGGTTTTCGCGGTCTCTCCCGATCGCGGAAAAAGGAAAAACTCGTGTCGGAAACGCGGTATGCGCGGGCAAATATTTTTCCCGTCGGCGACGGTTCGTTCCCCTCGGCGACGGCCTGCTCGATGGCTGTAACGGTGCGTCGACGAGCCGTATGAAACGGAAACGGAGGGGGATAGAGAAAAAAAAAACAGTTGTTGCGACGGGACAGATATTTCGTAGTGGCGACGGCTTTGTTACGGGGGACAAGTTTTGTTAAACTACGGCCGCGCGCAAACATTTCCCGCAGTTCCACAGAGCCGCAGCCGGCCCGATGAGGAATCGCGTCGGGTTTTTTTATTTTCCTTTTTTTTCACCGACGCGCGCGTCAGCCCGACGCCGCCGATTCGAAAATGAGCTCGATTGTACGTCGCGATGACGTGGCGAAAAATACGCGCGTCTGGAACACCGCCGGAAAAATCCGTCGACCGTCAGCCTGGCTGCGAAACGTTCGTCATTTTTGTGGAACGATTAATCCTACCGGTCGTGCATCTTCCTGCGCCTCGCTTTTTTAATCACCCTGTATATGCATTTCACCAATCGATAACAAAGAAAACGAATAGTTATATTGGTAAGGTAATTTCGTATGCAAGGAATGTATATGGGATTAAAAACTAATAATTACCGAGATATTCTTCAGTGAAAGTGCGTCACTCGATGTAAACGACAGCATTTTGAGAATTACTTACATTAAAGATTAATTAAGGAATATCTCGGTAACTATTAGTTTTTAATCGTATACAACTTACAGTTTTTTATTTATCATTCCGTATTCTTTCGAGCCCCAAGGTCAAATAATACACATCATGATACAAAATTTCAAGGTGACCTATATATCTCGATCAAAAAGCAGACTATCGAGTAACTAATTATTATAATGTATGCCCCACTTGATCACAAACTCATCCTGCAAATGATTAGAAAACTAGAAACGTCATAAACAATGAATTATACGAAAACAAGATCGGTGTCTTTGGTTTTGAATCGTCCTGTACAATTTGAAAACTCATGTTACTGTATTAAAATCATTTTATCTCAGACAACGATTGCGATATGCTCCATAAAAACAATAATAAACCGTCGTAATGTATCAAAATGAACACAGTGCAGTACAGTTCGCAACCACCCTAAAAAGCCAAAATCGTCGCATAATATCCACAAATTACTCCTGAATCGTGCAGTATAGTCTGAAGAGCCGGAAAATACCAGCGTCCATTGAATTCGTCGAATTTTTTGTTAGTCGAAACTTGGGAACATTCGTCGTTACGTGTTTTGCGAGCGAGGGCCCCGAATTCCGAGGGAAAATTGTAGAGGTATTAACGAGTTTCATATCGATGGTATCAACGACGATACTATTCACCGATTTTCATTGGCGCGGACGAACAGGAATCACCGTTTGTGAGACTTTCGACGTACTTTTCTCCTAATTGGCAGAGGGCGGCTCGTTAGTGGTCCTCCTCCTCGTTCCCGCACCTCTTCCACCCCCTGATACCCGATGTTTCCACCCCGTGGTCGTTATTAGCGGGGCCACATCGGTTCGGAATATGATTTACCGGCGCCGTCGTCGTCCGTTCAAAAAGAGCCGAACTTCGTTACGGTGGTTTCGAGTTCGATTGCTTCGTAACTTAATCCGTTCGCTCGATTACAAGGTAATCGACGCCGGTTCCACGGCGCGGCGGCCGAACTTCTCGAACTACCGGCTCGGGGCGGAGCAAGAGGACACCGGGAATTTTTCCTATCGAAAGACCAATCGATACTCGTCCGATAGTGCCTCGGAAAAATTGACGGTGAAAAGCGCTGCGAGTCCTCCGCCGTACGGCCGTAACCGATTCAACGAGCCGAGCCAATGACCGGAAACAAATGAAACGCTATGGTCGTTCTACGGGGATCATAACCGGCCATCTTCAACGGGCTGCGCCTCGTTTGTCCTCTGGTCTTCGAATCGTTCGCATACGTGCAACAGGAAAAAACAAGATACACGCTGTTCCATTTTGATTTTTACAATATTTCCTGCAATATTAACCCCTTTCTGACGGAAATTATTTATAGCGTACTTATTGCGGACCGAAACTGCAATTTTCTTAGTGAGATTAAATTGTATACTGACAGCTAAGTATCAAAATTAAATGAAGAAACAAGTGTGGTGTTCAATCAAAATTTGTTTCACGTTTCTTTAATCATTTTTGAAAAAATCATTTACAGTCAGGAATTAGCAATTTTGCTAGGGCTACTGTCCACGTGGAATTAAGTGCACTTGCTCGTATCACGTTTGAGTGTTTAGCAATTTATTAAGCACAAAGACATTTAGTAATTTTGGATTTTTTTTCAATTATAATACTCATATAAAAATTCACTTTCGTGCCGATGCAGTTTGAGTATATAGAATTTTGTTAGGTATAGTAAAACAATAAACCAGTGGAGAAACAAGTAAGCATTAAATTCTACCAATGTTTTGATGCGATCGGTTGATGGAGAGGTTCCGTTCTGTATGCAGAAGCAAGTGCAATTATTCAGATACTCATCAGAGTGATAAATCGTAACTCTTCGGTACTTCATTGTACATGCATCAAGATAATTCGATTCCGTAAAACTTTTGCGGCTGCAGTTCCGGTAGTCACCATGTCGTAGCGAAAGCGATAAAGTGCTTTTATCTAGGCTGTGTGTTTATATAAATTCAACGAACCATGTGAAGTCTGCAAGTTTCCTATGAAAGTATCATCAGCTGAAAAGAAAACGTCATCAGCTGACAACATGAAGACAATAAGCTCCTACACTCATCCGTGGTTCTGCTAGATGCTGCGTACGTTCACCAGATAAACTACACAAGGAATTTGAAACATCTGCAACGGGATCGTCAACTTCTGTAAGCTTTTGTCGCCGGTATCGCTCGCATAAATTTGCCGACTGTTAACTTCCCCCGGTGTAATCGCCATTTTCATCGCTCCACATTCGTCCCTTCCGAACGCAACGCGTGAACATTGAAAACGTCGTGCTCACGGTGTAATTGCTGGATCGATAGTCGAGCTCGACTTCGAGAGGCGCTTTCTGTGGCCCTCTGTTTTAAAGAAAATTGCCAGAGAAACGAACAGGACAATCGCCGCTGCCTTTTCGATAAGGAGTCAAAGAGTTAGGAGTTGCTTAAGGCTAGAGGCAAGCTAATATCGAGGGTCACTGACCTCCAAGAAAAGACCAACAACTCTCCGGTTTGCATGGCGCAACGTGTAGTCGATTTTTCGAATAAAACCTGAGGCACACCGATATACATAGTCGCGATGACTAACTTGCAGTAGACTGCGAATTTTGTAAACTTAAAGCGGTGGGAAGATATGAAAAATTTAGGTACGTTTGCTATTTGCAGGTTAGATGGGTCGATAATGTTTTGAAGTCATGACTACATTGTGGAGCATTCTGCAAAATACAAATTTTGTTAGTCGACTGTGACTGATGTAGTAATGATATAATAATGATATAATAATATTCTTCAGTTCTTTTTCAATTCTTCCACAATTATTCCAATACATGTTTAATCGATAAATGTCACAACCACAGGTCCGGCCAGAGACACTTCGTGTTTAGGTATACTATTCTTGTGCGGATACATAGCTCATAACAATATTATTCGATTTCGATGACACTTTGTACGCGTACATAACTTGCATAGACCTATAAAATTCGCCTCTAAAATTTTTATTACAGGCATAGATAAATAAGTTAAAATTGTGATCATTACTATAATATTTTCGTCGCAATTCCGACCAACAGAAATTTTTAGAAAAAAATTATTTACACGCTATCTAGTAAACTTATGCGTCTAACATCTCAAAATTACTCGATAACTAACTTCGATCGCAGTAGACTGCGAATTTTATAAACTCAAAGCGGTGGGAAGATATGAAAAATTTAGGTACGTTTGCTATTTTCAGCTTAGATGGGTCGATGATGTTGTGAAGTCATGACCACACTGTGGAGCGTTCTGCAAAATACAAATTTTCTAAGTCGACTGTGAGAAACTGAAGTTAAGTGCATTTCTTCATTTAATAGATCTGAATAGTCGAACATGATATAGTAATATCCTTCAGTTCTTTTTCAATTCTTCCACAATTATTCCAATACATATTTAATCGATAAATGTCACAACCACGGGTCCGGTCAGTGACACTTCCTGTTCAGGTATACTATTCTTGTGCGGGTACATACCTCATAACAACGTTAACCGATTTCGATGACACATTGTACACGTACATAACTTGCTTAGACCTATAAAATGCGTCCCTTAAGTTTTTATTACAGGAACAGATAAAAAAGTTAAAAATTATGATCATTACTATTTTCGTCGGAATTCCAACCAAAAGCAATTTTTAGAAAAAAATTATTTACACGCTACGTAGTAAGTTTATGCGTCTGACATCTCAAAATAATTAAAGTCGTGTGATCCAATTTTAAAAAAGTTATTCGATTTTTAAGAGTATTGGAATACTTTGTACACCCACCGTATGTCACCTGCCTCGAATAATAATCGAAATTCTACTGTATCGTGAATCAAATAAACAAATACGATCCAAATTGTACCGCGTTTGGATTAATTTTAATCAGGAAAGTGTCACGAATGTACCAATAAAAATGTCACGCAACATCGATGAGATTTCAAATGACATAACCTAATAGTTTCTGCTACAAACAAGAAATTTCCAGCACCAATGCCTGAAAACTCTTAAATCCCGTGCAACGTCATCTTTGCAGCAAATGCGCAACGCGGCTCGTCCATCCATGATAAGAGCGCGCTCCCTTTTCGTTCCCAAGGAAAATATAGCATAACCGCAGCCGGTTATCAAACAGACAAATGTCCCAAGATGGTCTCCGTGATCCTGGTCCCGACCCAGATCCCCGCTCGACCCAGATGTTTACGATCCATCGTTCGCCTGTAGGGACTGCTGGGTTTAGTGGCGCGTAAGTAACGAGTCTGGCTGTCGAAACGGCGTTCCTGCACTTTCGACGATGAGTTTTGGTTAGGGACGACGAATGCGTCGTTGACAGAGCGGCAGGCCTGTCCGCGACAGTCGTGCGAATCCTGGCTCGCCAACTAGCCCGTTAATTCGATCGTTTGTTGCTACGGAATTAACCGGAGATTCGCGTGACAGGATGTCTCTCTTTCTCACTATCGCTCTGGTTGTTTATGTATTCTTGTTCAAGATTCGCGTATTCCCCAGTGCATCGGAAGCTTTGTTTAGGGAGCGCCATTCCCGCGGAGTTAGCGCTGCAGGTTTAGATTTAACGGCGCCCGCCTTGAGCTTACGGATCTCGCTTGGCTCAGGTGAAACGAATTTGCTGGCTCGTGGCTATTGTTCCCGGGACGGTGTTATTTGATCATTGTTATGCAGTTTCGCGGCATAGCAAAGCTGCTTAGCGATCACTCAGCTGGAATCGAGCCGCTACGAACAGTGCAGCATGTGCAAGTGATACTCTTGTGCGTATCTGCTTGCGCTTCCGGCACTGCGGTTAACAGAACCGAAGAATATGTAAAAATACGTGTGATCGTGAACCACTGAACTGTAACGGTTGATCGCTTGGAAGATCACCAGTTGACTCCAAATTGCTTGGTTTAACGTTCTGAGCAGACTGTGCTTAGTCCTGTACTTGCCCAATTGAAATGAACACGAGAGAAACATCTGTCTCGTCTTAGGACGGAACAGACTGTCCGTTTGTCGCTTGTGTCTCTTTGCAACTAACCTCGATGTGGGTGGAATGCAAGAATCTCTGTCTTCTATTTCCAATCTATCATTGATTGGTTATGGTGTCTTTATTTTTTTTATTATAGCACCTTGAATCTCATTTGAGATTCATTTTGCCTACCATGAAGATACAATATCGAACATACAAACAGAAAAATACAAACGCAGTGTCTAAGCCAAAACGCATCTTACATTAGGATAAAATAAAACAATCTAATGATGCTCTAATTCTGTAATAATTTAATTTAAATCTTTAAATAACACTTTTTTATGAATGAAAAGATACACGAACACGGCTTTACCGCAGGAAAAGCAATGAACATCTCCATACTCAAAGGCAAACACATTCCTTGTTTCCTCAAATACTCAATTAGAATAGTACGCTGCTCATCGAAAAGTTCACACCGCCATACTATGTGATTAATATCTTGATTGTGACATCCACATTTGCACTTCGGATTGTCTATAATGCCAACTCGAGCAAGAGATGCATTTAAGCTATAATGATTTGCCCTACATCGATTAATGGTCACGATGAATTCACGAGAGAGGCCCTTAGAAGCAAACCACGGCCTCATGGTCTCCTTATAAAAATTTTGAAAGTAGATTTGCCCTTTAAACCGACCTTCTTCTTTTAGGGTACCTTGCGTTCGCCAATAAGCATTTTTTCTAAATCCCTCAAATAAATCACTGAAGGGAATTTTAGTAGAAGTACAGGCAGGCATTTCAGTAGTTATCTCGTGTCTTCATGCCCAAACGTAGCTGACCAGCCACGAGTAAACTTTTGATCGATGCGCTTATTTTCGCATCAGCGTCGTTGGGTCAGTGCGTACTCAAATCCAACTAGAACGTGTAGAGTATGCTTTTCAAAAGGAAATCGCAACGAAACAAGATATATTTGCAAAACCTGTTGTGTAACATTACACGTAGGTGATTGCTACACCGTTTATCATACCAAAAAGAAATATTAAAAGTTAAATACAGTAGGCCCTCGACTTTCGCACATAATTGGTCCCTGAAAGTGTGTGCGAATGTTGAATGTTCGAAAATAGAGGGATGTAAAAAAATATGCACCAAAAACTGTGTTTTAAAGTATTTATCTATCAATATGTATACATAATGGAGTTAAAGAGGTGTGTTAAGTGCTTTCGGGTGTTTCCTTTACAAAGTTGTCAAGAGTTAGTTGAATATCACCCATTTTTTTCTTTTCTTGATAAAGATTTCTATAACATGCTGCGTCTTTCTCAATTGTCCTACGTACTTGAGATATACGTTCTCCATCTTCAAAAATTTGCGAAATAGCGAATTGTGCGAAAGTCGAGGGCCGCCTGTACTAAATTAAATTTATTGAAGTTTATTTATATTGTTTCACTTCCACATCCAATTACGAGATAATAGCCGGTGGCATGAGATAAATTCTGAGTAAAATTGCCGGTCAACAATGTGTTAACTTGTCAACGCCTACCTCTGTGGAGGAGAGGGAAATATTGTGCGCGCCTTCCTCAGCTACCTCAACCACTTGGGTATGGGGAACAGTTCGAGGTGAACGTGTGGTACACTCACTCAATGGGACCAGTGAGGTGTTATAAATCTTCGTACGGGCCGCTACCTTAATTGATAGTGCAATTGGAAAAGTGGCAAGCTAAAGGTAAACCGAAATCTGTCATCCAGATGTTTGCATGCAGCGAAACATCTGTTCCGTCTTGGGAACGAAACAATGCTCAAGAAGAACGATGAAGGCGCCATGCATGAATGTTAAAGATTGGTGTGTGGTTAGACCACATGGCTGAAGTGAAACTTCTTTCTTTAATTTCTTTTCCAATTTTTATTAAAACTTTATGACATTTAACCCTTTGCACTCGGAGCTATTTCAACTAGAAAAACCAAACATTTCTTCTAACCTAGAATATTTCCATTGTACATAATTTTTTTAATTATATGCGTACGAAACTGATATAGTACCTCATACAATATTTAAATGTTTAGTAATTTATTACATCTAAACAAATTTAATTATGTAAACAATATTCTGAATAATGGTGGAGCAATTTGTAGTGGCGCCTCAGAGTCGCCGTTCGAGTGCTAAGGGTTAATTTTCTATGATTCTATTATTGAAACAATTGGCTCGTGATACCAAAAATGTGATATAAATATTCTCGATTCAATTTTGTCTAAATGTCTCGCAAATACTGCATCGAGAGTTGTTCCTGATCTTGTTGTCGCTTCATTAGGATTATTTACCATTTCCAATCTTAATTTAGTTCTAAAAAATTCTATTAATAATTTTGATTGTTCCGATGCAAAGTTCACGTTGAAATCTCCACTTAGCATCATCGGGATTTTATCATAATCTTTATTAAGCAATGCCAAATTCTCAACCTTATATGCCAGGCATGTCCAGAAGTAGCTCACTTGGAGGCAAATTCGAGGGAGATGCCTACGTCTCCCGCCCGCGCGTCTCGCTTCCCGTGGCGGCCATAGTCTTCCGAGCTCCTCAGACCCGTGCCTACCGTGGGTCCGAGAGTCGTCCCAACGCGCCACACGCGGTACATATTGCAATCGGTAGACACGGGTCTGAGGAGCTCGGAGGATTGTGGCCGCCAAGGGGAGCGAGACGCGCGGGCGGAAGAAGTAGGCGTGTCTCTCGAATTTGCCTCCAAGTAAGTTACTTCTGGATATGCCTGGTATATGCTAATTGAATAGAATTTCGCTTCATGGTTTCATCGTTTCATCGTTTCATCGTTCCATCGCCAGATCGGTTTTACGCCTACCGCGCCTAAAGAAGTTTCACTTCAAAAAGATTTTTTTTCCCCGAAAGAATGGCGTTGATTGTAAATTCCACGATTTCCCTCAAAATCCATAAGACTCTTCCGCTGGTAATCGATGCGAAGAGGTTGAAATTCGTCGGACAGCGTAACTTTTCGAAGACAAGCCATGATTTCGACGGCGCAGACATCGCTGTAGAAAGTTTGCTGGATACCTGCCAGGCTGACGTGGGGTCTTCGCCATCGGCTTTGCAGATTCCAATCTCCTCTGTGTATTCTGTTATATTAAAATGCAAAACGCGGGACTTTATGGGCCGGCCGCGGGCACCGGGCGAATGTGTTAATAATAGAGAATCCGGGTTGTATCAAAGCAACGAAACAATAATTGCTCGCAGCATGCGCCCCGCGTTCCGCTTGGTATTCGATGCTCCTGGGACCGTGTGAACCAGCTTTCCCGCGGTTCCGGAATTTACTCGAAAATCGCGGCCCGCTTTGCCGACCCGGGGAATTCCTTGGGAAAATTTCCAATTTGCGAAATGTATCCTGAAACTTCGCCTGCGAGTATAATCCCGCCTCGACTCTCGTCCGGACAGTTTCCCAGGTTTTTCATTATTCCGACGACGACTCCCCGGGAACCATCCCTTTCCCTCCTTTTAAAACTAAATCCCCCGCTCTCCTCTTTTCTTCGTTTTGCTGCACTCTGACCGCTCTTTTAAAGTAGACACGAGCGTTTAAACGCCTTACTACCCAACCCCTTTGCGGTCCGAAATATTCTTTGTGTTTCCATTCCGGCGTACGCGACGGTACCGTGCAACCAAACCGTATGCAGCTACTTTGAACATTATGTCAACACCGACCAGCCACTTACCACTGTCTGGAATATTATCCTTATCGCTCCGAACATTGCGAGATTGCACGGAATTTTTGCAGAACACAGAGAGCTTGTTGATCGTTGTCGAACGATGCAAAGTTGGTGAATGGCACAGGATGTTTTGCTTGTTTGCGCGGAATTTAGTTTAGTTGCGAGTTTGCGCTGTAATTTCAAGTACACTGCGAACTGTTTAACTCTCGTGTGTTCCTCGGAAATGGTTGTGCGGAAGCATCGGAGTAATGCGGGATTTGAACGTGATTTTTCATCTGGTATGCTCGCTCTTGTATACTCAGTAGCCATACATCTTAACATTTCAGTTGTTGTTTCGTTAAATTTTATACTTTGATTTTCAAAAACAAACTCATTTTTTTATTTAGTTCAAATGAAACCTCTTCATGGAAGATCCTATACTACATTTCTCAGTAAATTTCCAAATATGAGCATACATTGTACCAAAAAATCGTACAAAGTCGGACTAAATCGAATCTCGTCATGTTCGCAAGAATATGGAACCGAAAGAATAAAATTTACCATTATTCAAAACAGTTTCCGTATTATTAAACTCATTTCTGTTCTATGAATTGCTAAAAATTCAACTGTTGTATGAGAAAACTAGTTTAATTTCAGTTGCACAATGTAGAAAAGATCTATAGCAGGGATTTCCAACGTATTCTCCTCCGAGAACTACAAGCTCCCCACCATGGAACCTCATCCCACTACTCGTACAGCCGTAGAGTAGTGAGTGCTGCGCGCGCCGCGCGGCTCTCGAGGTGGGGGCTTCTCACTACTATACATTATAACAATGAAGTCTAAGAGTGGGGGAAGAACCTAAGCAGGGCAGGTGCCTCGAATAGCTCCGGAGCTACTGGTTGGAACTGCCATGATGTATAGATAAAAAATGTTCTCGGTTAAAATAAATATCTTGATTTTGAAATTAAAATTGCTTCCAGTGTACAAAGGGTTAAAACACAACGATTTCTGTGTCGCAATAAAATGTCCATCGTCAACGGGACAAAGATGTACGATATACAGGGTGTCCCGTAACTGGTGGTACAACCGAACAGGGGATGATTCTACATGAAAAACTGAGTCGAAAATATAGAATAAAATTTTTTGATACAAGGCTTCGTTTTCGAGAGAAATGAGTTTGAAAATTTGTCTAGTACGCGTGCGCTCGGATTACTTGCGGCTCAACGGACTTTGTTCTGAGTTACCTCAACCTTTTTTCGCAAAGGTTTTCGAGGTTTGTATACATCGAATAAATAGAAAGTCGAGGTTACAATGTTAGAATTCCCTTTGAAGCACCACCGCACTACAATTGCGAAGTAAGACGTTTTTTAAGTGAAAATTATCAGTGCTGGATGGGTCGCGGTGGCAGAGTACCTTGGCCGCCGCGATCTCCGGATTTGTTACCGTTAGATTTTTACTTGTGGGGTCAGGTGAAATCGATTGTGTATCGTGATGACATACCGAGCATCGAACAATTACAACAAAAAATGGTGACAACGTTTGAACACTTAAAGCAACATAGTAATTGCACATTACAAGGGGTGCGAAGGAACTCAATACGAAGAGCACAATTATGTCTGCAACAACGTGGACAGCACTTCCAGCAATTTATGAATTAAACGAATTCCTCAAAGGTAATTGTTACATTGTAACCTCGACCTTCGATTTATTCGATGTATACAAACCTCGAAAACTTTTGCGAAAAAAGGTTGAGGTAACTCAGAACAAAGTCCGTTGAGCCGCAAGTAATCCGAGCGCACGCGTACTAGACAAATTTTCAAACTCATTTCTCTCAAAAACAAAGCCTTGTATCAAAAAATTTTATTCTATATTTTCGGCTCAGTTTTTCATGTAGAATCACCCCCTGCTCGGTTATACCACCAGTTATGGGACACCCTGTATAAATCACATTTTCCCTATATGAACTATCACCTCGTTTAACCGCACACCATCGCTCGGCAGTATTATCAAAAATCGGACCAAGCAAATGCGATCAGTCAAGAGGGGACTTTGTACCAATCCAGGATCGATCGAATTAACTGACGTTCAGCCGGGATCACGTTCTCGCATGCAATCTGGTGGGCATCCGCGAAACAGGAAAACCGCAGATACCAAGGAATCAATGCACGAGCATAATAGCAGGGGCGTCCTGGTTCCCCTGACAATGCAGCGAGTGACTCGAACGCACGGGAAACGGACAGATTAATGCACCCCGGCGCTGCAGCCGGGATGCGAGCGCATGTTGGCACACGGACACAAGCGCCTACATACGTATGGACACTGTTTAATTAAGTGCGCCGGCCAGAGAGAGAGAGAGAGAGAGAGAGAGAGAGAGAGAGACACGGTTATATGCTATACGCTCGCGGTTTTTGTGCGCGAGCATCGACGAGCGGCGTGCCTTTCCTTAACGAAGCCAATCCCGGGGTTCGTCCGGGGTCAAACGGGAGACAAGAATGGCTTTACAAGCGTCGCGACGCGTTGCAAGATGGCCGATGCGATTGATCCCTGCGGATCAAAGCGCCCCGCGAAGCAACGATATCGAATACAGCATTTATGGCCGCTGCGAAACAGTATTGCGATCAACCTGCAACTTCTCCGGACGATTGTTTGCTAGGATTATCGATGCCATTGTCCCCGGGCTGCCGGGAAGCTGCTGCGTTCGAATAATTGTTGCGACAAAATCGTAGCTGTCATTAACCTTACAGCGGTCGTAAAAATTAGTTGACGTCAGTGTTGAAAGCGAGACGTTTCGACACGATTGAGGAAATTAACCACTTCGCCTACAATAGCGCGTGAGAGACGCGATGATGATTCTGAACAGAGTCTAAGAAATATGTATGATATTAATTACCGTTAAACCAAAATAAAATTCTATTTTGTCGTTGTTAATGTACAACCACTGAAGAACATACAATAGATATACATTTTCTCCTTTTTCTAGGAAATTATGAATTACAAAGAAGTTCTAATTACTGAAGCTGTAAAATAAATTGTAAGGCAAGGGGTTAAAACTAGGGGTGTGCGAGTACTCGAAATTACGGGTTCGGGTCGGGTCGGGAAATTTGTTCGGGATCGGGACGGGGTCCCGAAAGTTTGTAAACTTCGGGCACCCGAAAAAGTAGTCGGGTGAGGTCGGGTCGGGCTCCCGAAAGTTTGCAATATTCGCGTACTACAAATTAAAGTTGGGGCAAGTCTGCGGTCAAATCAGCAATAAATAACTCTATGACTCTGTGCATATTAAGACGTCCAATCATCGGTTGTAATAATATTTCAGTTTGTAGTAAACACCGTTCACGAAACAGTGCTCTTATACGAACAGTGTGCGGACGAAGAGTCCTTGTCTTGTAAGAACAGTGTTTACTAGAGACAGAAACGTCTTTTACGTACATTCTTTCACATAATGTATTCTAAAATATTTTTTCCTCGCGAAGTTTGATAACCGATTACACTAAAAATACAAAATTCATTCTGAACCTGCCATTGAAGATAAAAGATTGAACTGAAAAATCATAAAATAGCATTATGCTTATATAAATAAAACTTTAACTTCGAGTACCCGAATATTGCAAACTTTCGGGATCCTGATCCGATCCGACCCGGCTACCATTTCGGTACCCGAAGTTTATAAACTTTCGGGATCCCGACCCGACCCGATCAATGTCCGACTCGACTCGATCCTCGGGTACCCGAAATTTCGGTACCCTAGTTAAAACGCATTCGGCACAGGCCCTGAAGGACGTCGCACAAACTGCTCATGAGGACCGTTTCCGGAAGTGTAAACACAGCTGGAATAACTGTGTCGGTCGAGGAGGAGAGTACTTCGAAAGTGACAGGGACAATATCAATCCATATCAAAAAAATTTTAAAATAAAGTTCGGTTACTTTTCGAACAGACCTCGTAAATGCGTAAAAAATCCGCTGGCTACTTAACCAAACTATATGCACTATGATTACAGAACAAAAATGAAAATCTCGGACCAAAACATAAAATAGTTCGACCGCTGACAGTTCGATTTAACAACTGCCTAGCAACAAATGTCGCGATCTATCGAAGATAAAATTGGTCAGTATTTTCAACGACGACTATACTTAACCGCAGAATCATTATAGCAATAGGAACCCGTAAAGCAGAGAAAAATCGGATTACGATTGGTTCCCGCTTCGAATTAACAATTTATGGAATCCATTCCGCGACAAGATTGTTTCTCATATAAGCATCGACCGGATCGGCTGGTTCTTCGAGCGGAATTGCGCGGAATCGCGAGTAGGCACGTCTCGGAGCTGTTATCGGTGTCATTACGCTTTATCCAGGTTTCTCTTATCATCGGACGAACGGGCGCAGCTCTCGGCGACGATTATGGGAAAGCGACGGTTAAGGAACGAGGCAGAAAAACGCGCGGCTGGAATCTTCGATTTCTGCGGCACCGTTGCGGTAAATCTCGTTTCCCGGCGATTTATGTTCCGGAAAGTGGGTAATCGCGAACAAAAACCGGTCGGACATCGTGCTCTAAGATTAATGCAGTCCCGTCGAATTTATGTTCTTCTTGTTCGATCCAATTTAAACGGAGATCGGCTCGGTTTGACTCGCCTGGGCGTAACAGATCTTAGATCTGTTTGCCGAGAACGCGCCAGCGAATTTAACGAATTTATCGCACACGAATCGAGGAGCGCATAAAACTGAGACGCACTCGGATTTATTCGGCACGATTATGATCCCGTGTCTGCGTTGAAAGAGGCAATAAGTATGATTCTAGGTGCAAGCATTCGTTTCAAAGAACTAAAAATTGCCACATCGTGGCAATCATTTGTATGTTACTGTAAAATCGTTTATATCGAACTCTTTGCAGTCGAATGTATTTTCTCTCTTTTATTTTAGAACGTATCACAACATCAAATTATTGTTTTCAACACACACTACGAAATATAGATTTTTTAATTATATTATAGATAATATTGTCTAGTGCATTTGTTCATACAAAACTGATAAGATGTCAGTGTATACAGCGATTTCAAGAAATATTTCAACACTAAATATCCGATTCTCGAAAAATTGCCTGCATTTAAACTATAATCATTTCGTAAGACATTATCGGTGACAATAACTTTGGGCTCATTAACACGCTTTTATTAGCTCGTTTTCTTGTTTGTTTGTTCGGTACAAATCTTGCAATTGATTTTAAACTAACTTCCCGATGAGTTAGAGACTTGAAATTGGAAACGTAGCTCAGAACTGGATGACAATGCAGTATTCAAAAAAAAATTTTCAAAAAGTCTATCCGTTTAAGAGAAATAATAATTAAATATTTTTACCGTTATTACCATTACACCGCGGTCATCGCGTTCAGCGATCCCCACTCCGCGCGACAACGCTCTCTACTTTAATATGCGTACGCACTCTGAATCGTCCCCACTCCACGAACCCACTTCGCCCCGACGGACCTCAGATCGTAAGGAAATTTTGCACACTCAATCTACCAACGTAAAAATTCATTTTCAATTCTGTATAAATAATTTCGTCACCCAGATATGGGTGACATGGCGATGAATGTGTTAAGTTTTTAGAGGCATTTGAATTTCCAGTATCTTTTTGGGAAAATCGGTCCGGAACAATTCGCCAACCCGATGAATAAAAGTAAAACGATGTACAGCCTCTTCTAACAACCGGCGTGAACATCTGCGGTAATTAATTTCGGACACTCCAGCTCCAAAGCAAGTTTACGCTTCGAGGAAGTCGAAATTACGATTCTCCGGTGGGACCACGGTGTTTCTCCGTCTTCCAGGCGCAAAGTTTAATTAATGAAACGGAATCCCGGGATCGAACGTGCTATTCATAATCTTCTTGTGACTACGGATAACGCGGAGACCACCGGAGATTTAGTTACCCTCCATCCATTCCGCTCATAATTTCCACGAGAAAGATCTACGTATGTGTGTCCCGCTTTTGGCAGTCTGTTGTTCTGTCTCGCGAACCACCGCACCGTTTCGCTTTTGGCTCGCGAAACGAGAAACGGTGGTCGACATTTCACTGGGATCAACGATATTGGCTTTCATCCCAGACGACCGTATAGTGAGCGATATATGGCCAGGAGTTTTTCGACATTTACGATTTTAGTTGAAACGGGGAATGGATGTGCCCGGTCACACCTTTTTAATGAAAGTGGACCGATGGTTTTTCGCTTTTATTCGTAACGGAACTGTTGGACAATCAAACTGACTGATGTATTTCGTTATAAGAATGACATGAGTTCATTTATCCGGACCACGTACGACTTTCAAGGTAGTATGAAGAAAAATGTATATTAGAAAGTAAATTATAAAAAAATATTCGTATACTTTCAATAATTGTGAAAGAACGACTCTGAAACAAATTATTTTAACCCAACCAATACTTTTAGCCTTAAACACAGACCTAGTGAACAATCCGAAGAAAATGTGAAATGAAAATGTTTTCTAGAAAATATTTTTCTAGAAAAGTGAAGAGACTCTTTTTTGAACAAGTACCTTACATAGAAGTACATACATTGTACAATTTGTGGTAATTTGTTTACGTAAGGAAATATTAAAAAATGCCCCTGTACCAGCCTCTTTCCCGAGAGGTTGTAATTTTAAATGATTCAATGGAAGCGTCTCACTGCATTGTTCGATCCGTCTTCGTTTACACCAGAGATGGGCATTCTTGTCTCAATTGAGACAAAACCGTCCCCACCATAGCGCCCACTGTCCCCCACCAGCATCCGCCGTTACCATAGAGGAAGGGAGTGCTACGCCCGTTGCGAACAGTACGCAGGCGTCGCGCATGAAAGAGAGGTTGGTGGGAGAAGCAGGCGTTGGAGGTGCTCTACCCGTGCTCATACCTGGTTTACACTTTCAGAATACGATAAACCAATCATGCGATGCTGTTTAAAAAGATGCAAAATGGTACTTATTTTTCATAAACAATGATATTCATATGATACCAATATACTTTCGTTTGAAGGATCTTTCCTTAACCTCTTCAGAGACACTGACTATAGATTAGATTAGAAATTAGATTAGAAAGATTAAAATTAGAAATGTGTTGGAGAACTATTCGCTGCAGAACATTTTAACCAAATGAAATAATTTCTTTTCATTATAAAAAATTCGTTCCTCGCGAGGCCGATGTATCAGAAATGATTTAAACATTGTAGATCACTCTCCATTAGAAAAAATCAGCGTGATCAAGGGTAAAGTAGCCGAAAAGGGGTTCTGTTCTGTGATGGACGGGGCGATAGCGATCTCCGAAAATGAATCGGTCGATTTGCGATCGAAAATGGATCGTTAAAAGCGATCTGATCAGTCATTTCCGGTGCGCGGTGGCGATAGTAACTTATCGTTTGCGTTAACAATCGATTAGGAGCGCGTTCGCGGCTGGATCGAAGAAATCCCATAGAGATATGAGATTCGACGACGACGACGACGCCATTTCGCAGGCCGATCGTTCCGCGTCGCTGATGAAAGTGCAAAGTGGCTGCCGAACTAGGCTGCCAGGTGAACGCACACCGCGACATGGTGTGGCCTATTAAGTCCGAGTGTCTCTCGAGTGGAAAGTTACAGGCAAGTTAACGGAAACTGCATTATATTCGGTAAGTAGGTCTTCCGAATGTTCGGCGAACTAGTGGAATATTAATTTGCCCTTCGAACGGCGAATACGTGAGCCGTTCGACGCCTTCGTGGAATCCTCCGGTGACATAAGATCGTGTTCAAATTTAATAGGGACGGGATATGGTGCGTTTCATAGGATTGGTGATCCACGAATAATATGATCAGTAGACTGCGGATCTTTATGGGAAATCAAAATCTGTTACATTAATTGCGTGGTACTCGAATGAAATAAAACATTATTTCTTCATTTAACCCCTTGCGCTCAAAACAATGTTAACCCTTTGCACTCGGAGCTATTTTAATCCCAAAAGCAAATTCTTTTTCCCGACATAGAATATTACCATTTTATACGACTTTTTTTCATTTTATTCATAGGAAGTTGTTTTTCAATTGACACGTAGAATACTGAAATGTTTAGTCATCTGTTGAGCACAAATTGATTAATGTAAGCATTAATAACGGTATAAGAATTGTTAGTGGTGCCTCAGAATCACCACTCGAGTGCAAAGGGTTAATTCTCTTGACTCTCGCCTACGCGGACTCAAATCCTGAAAAACCGTGTTCGTCAAGCCTCGCCTCCCGGACTACCAGCGCCCGTAGCTCCGACCAGGAGAACCTACTAGTAGCAGTTCCTCCGTACAAATAAACAATAGACCAAACGAACGAATACCATTGGCCAAGACTTGGTCACGAAAATAGTATATAAGATTAAGAAAATGTACCGACCAAAGAGACCGTATCAGCCAGTTAAACGTCACGCTGGCTTTCATTAAAGTATCGAAATATTAACTAGACTTCACTAGACTCTCAACTATTTAAACCCGCTTTTAGACATTAATTTGTACTGAAAGAAAGTGCAACCTTACAAACTGCACATCAGATCAATTTTTTTTTATTCAGAAAATCTCGTAATAGATCTATTACAACATTAGGTACAAACAAAACCAAAGTGTACAGACAAAGTAACCTCTGCAAACTAAAAGCTAGGGTACATCACTATTTTTTTTGTTTTTGTTTTGCTTAAACGCGCAGGTTACAGCTTTTTAGGAACGAAAGTATATAGAGGCAGGCTTTAACGTTGGGCCCAGCCAGAAACATAGAAACGTCCAAAGGCAGTTGAATTCTCAACTTACAAAGATTGTTCAACAATAGTGATCTTTGCGTATCGTATAAATTACACTGCCAAAACACGTGATTGAGAGTTTCAATGAATCCAATACGAGAAAGAGAGCCAGCAAGGTGATAATGATCAGCTCTACTTCTGTTTATTGTGACGATAAAGTGACGAGAAAGTTTTCGCAATTGAACGTCGACTGCTCAAGAAATTCCAAAATCAAAATATTTCTTTCAGTCGAGAAAATTTGTATTCTATGTATGTAGGATCTTAGAAAAATTGAGGAATTCCGCGCCGGGAATCGAACCCGGGACCCTCGCGGTTATAGCTGATCAACTCTTCTCTTACACATACCCACGGAACTCTCCTACTTTTCCTAATCTCCATACAGTATTTGGTCTGGGGGTCCCGATCCCACACTCGGCCATCCTGCTCCGGCATTCGCCTTCGAATGTCCGTCGCAGCGCCATCGTCTTTTTGGCCTCAGCGCGAACACAACTCGTTATCAACTTCGTCACTTTTCGGGAACACCATCCTACTGCCTCTCTAGCAGTTTTCCCTGGATGTGTCCCTTACTTCACTTCGTCGTCCTTTCGCTCGCTTGCGACCGTCTTCGCGACGCTTGCTTACTGCGTTCGTCGCCTGTCACCATGCGGGAATCGGTGTTCCCCTCATCCCGGCTGAACCCCCAAATGTAGGATCTTAGGAAAAATGAGGAATTCCGCGCCGGGAATCGAACGCGGGACCCTCGCGGTTGTAGCTGATCAACTCTTCTCTTACACATACCCACGGAACCCTCCTACTTTTCCTAATCTCCATACAGTATTTGGTCTGGGGGTCCCGATCCCACACTCGGCCATCCTGCTCCGGCATTCGCCTTCGAATGTCCGTCGCAGCGCCATCGTCTTTTTGGCCTCAGCGCGAACACAACTCGTTATCAACTTCGTCACTTTTCGGGAACACCATCCTACTGCCTCTCTAGCAGTTTTCCCTGCATGTGTCCCTTACTTCACTTCGTCGTCCTTTCGCTCGCGTGCGACCGTCTTCGCAACGCTTGCTTACTGCGTTCGTCGCCTGTCACCATGCGGGAATCGGTGTTCCCCTCATCCCGGCTGAACCCCCAAATGTAGGATCTTAGGAAAAATGAGGAATTCCGCGCCGGGAATCGAACCCGGGACCCTCGCGGTTGTGGCTGATCAACTCTTACACATACCCACGGAACTCTCCTACTTTTCCTAATCTCCATACAGTATTTGGTCTGGGAGGTTCTGATCCCACATGCATCTATTTTACATTGCGCACCTAACATAAAACGTGTTTTCTCATAGAACAGTTGAATTTTTCGAGCAGCAACGAGTTTAATAATATGAAAACTGTTTTCAAGACTGGTGATTCGGAATCACCATTCGAGCGCAAAGGGTTAATAGTTTGGATAAGTTGATGATAATTAGACTGCGGACAAAAACGTCTATGCAGCTCGTGCATCGTGCAATTGGTTCAGCCATCTTTACAAAAAAATCCGCAGTCTAAGGTTCTGAAGTTGGTGGACTGAACTCTCTAATGATCCTCGTACGTTATTAGCGACGGGATTTTTCTGGTTTGGTGGAGGAACCTGATCAGATCCCACGTCTTTGAGGGATTCCTCGTGGAGTTATTTTCCGGGGCTACCCTCTGGAATTCCTTTAAGGACACCGCCTTTTCTCGGAGGCTGTTCAGCCCACCTGCACCCGGTTGATTCTCGCAAATTTTTCCCTCGAGCGAGTTTAGTATACCGGTTGAGAGAAAGAAGAGAGAAAAGGGATAGACGATGGTTTGCGAATAGAGGAGCCGAAAGAGGGTGCGGGCCGAGTGTTCGCGAGGTTCGTACGGCCCTGGGCAGTCTATACGCATCGCGTGCACCGCGCATAATGCAGCTTGACGATGTCTGAGAGCACAGAGCGTGCCTCTATTCCCTCTCTTGACAGAAATGGCTTTGTGCGTCCGCTCCCCTAACCATCTTTCGCCACGATCCGCCTACATCCTTTGCCGACCATCGCCTCTCTTTCTCTTTCTCCATCTCTAGCGCGATTTCTCTCTCTCTCTCTCTCTCTCTCTGTCTCTTTCTCGGCCTCTGTCTCTCTCGGCGTTGAAACTTGGCCGGGCCACGGTGAAACAGTCGCCGATTTCGCCGGTTAACTTGCTCGCAAGCTAATATCGAGTCGGCTGGAATTAATAATGCGCGCCACAGAGACTGGCTCGGTTGTTCAGATGTTTTCCGACGACTAGACCTCGGAATTCGCTCTGACGGCTCGAGAGATAGAAAGAGAGAAAGAGACAATGAGGCGTGAAACGACCTGTAGAAGTGATTTCGAGTGTTGCAAGTTCCCACTATTCGAAGTTCGTTCTAACACGTTGACTGCCACATATGAGTGACGGAATTATCCGTACAAAGGTTCTAGCCGTCTAGTGAAAAGTGTTCTTCAACTGATTTTGACTGGAAATTGCTCGTTCGATAGTTTACCAAGAAAGAACCCTTTCCATTATGGTTCAGCCCTATACCTCGTCTATAGGGTTAGTAACGGGGAGCAAAAGAAAATCCAGTTTTTGTTCCATTCTCCCCATTTAGTCGCATCAATAAATTCTATACAAAATCTGACACATATTCGAGAATTTTTTCCGATTTTTTTGGTTGCATACTGTGGTTGTAAAAAATTAAAAAACGGGAAAAAATTGAATAATACAGATTTTTATATTGAAGCTTAAGAGCGACCGCTCTGGAAATTGATTTAATTATAAGGTACTGTCATCAGCACTATCTCCAATTTTTTTCATACTTTTAGTTCGGTGACAGAATTATTTATGTAAATATAAAAATAATTTCTTTTCTGTTGTAAAATGCAGTGACACGCGAAGAGCAGTGGAATTCGAAACAATATTTTATCCTGTAAAGTCTAAGAAGTTTATTTGGGATCGTTGTTCAAAGGAAAATTGTGAAACTTGAATCTTAACAAAGCATCGATGCAGGAACAGAAAGTTTGAAACGTCCTGTAGAATGAATTTTGGTCCTGGAGTTCGTTTTAATTGAGACAGGAGCAGACAGTGTTTTTCGTTTTTCTAGATACTTTCAATGAACTCTCGACATACTTTTATTCCTTGTTGCCTTGTATTGAATCATCCTGTACTTATATTGATCCTTCGTCTGTCAGATTCTAATAAATTCGTTCCGACAGACTGTGTGTAACGCTAATACTGGGATAATATAAATACAGAACTTCTTGTTGAGAAGGTTGGAGCATGTGACATTCTGTGCTCTGCTTGAAACGACCTGTACAATTATTTTCATGTGTTAGGATCTTGAAATGAGACAATCGAATTTATTTAAACAGATCAGAACCATTTAGTAGATATGCAACAATAATTTCAGCAGACTCAGGACGTGTCTTTAATGTTCTGTTTTCTCTTTTGAATCACCCTGTACTTATATCAACGCTTTAACCATTGAGGTATAGTAAATTCTTTTGGGATTGTCATTTAAAGGAAAATGATTGAGCCTCTTCTTGATAGAGCATTCAAAAGCGTATTATCAGCAGGTAAAATATTAATGTACGTACAGTGTGATTCAAAATTGCAGGACAATATTTTCTCTACCATTTTAACGGTTCTTTTATTCTTTTATCGCAGTTGAAAGAGAGCTTAAGTAACCTTTAGGTACTAATCATGAACTTTTTAAGACTGTTAACCAAGTATTAAACATAAATACTGGCTTCTTGTAATTATTATAAATACGATCATTTTATGAACAGGATTACCAAAATGATGTATAGCAAAATACAAAATAATTTATACAGTATTCCCCAGAGATAGGGAATCAAAACCGATACTATGGATTGTTTATGACTACGAATTTTACGAATTTATAACACAATTGACCAAAACTGGACATTGTTATAAATTCAACAGTATTTAATGGGTATTCCACTTTATCTAGAGCCAATAAAATCGTTAATGCAGCGAATAAATTATTGTATAATTCCACCCCGTAAAAACCTACATTTGCATTAAAATCCTCAATCCATTAATTATCCTTAAACTACCCTAGGTACTTAAATAATTTCGAACCCAAAACATCGTCCTAAAAAATTATTAATACCCAATTTAATACTATAAATACCGAGCATTAAACGTGACTGGTACGTACATGCATACATACGATTTTATACGATTGTTATTTTAAATGTGCTCGAGAAAAAATGATTATTCAATCATATCTTATGAAAATATGTGTGCAATTACAGTAGATATAAAATAAAAATCCGTAACCAGTGTTAAAAAGCAATTCTGCTAAATGCAAATAGTTTAACATTTTTCTATACTACCGCTCCGAATCGATTTCAAAACGATAGTCCAGAAGTTCCCAATTTTGAATGATCCTGTAAAATCTACAGGTCCCCTAAACCGAAAACGAGAAAATGTTGCAGTTTCAACAGCAGTAGAAGTTCAAATGCAACTCAAACGAATGCGATTGGTTAAAAATATTTCTAGACTACAGCACCGAAACAATTCCAAAATAACAGTTCAGAAGTTCTAAATTTTGAATAGATCTGTAGAATCTACGGGCCCCCTAAACCGAAAACAAGAAAATGTTGCAGTTTCAACAGCAGTAGAAGTTCAAATGCATCTCAGACGAATGAGATCAATTTAAAATATTTCTAGACTACAGCACTGAAACAATTTCAGAACGTTAGTCCAGAAGTTCCCAATTTTGAATGATCCTGTAGAATCTACGGGCCACCTAAACCGAAAACAAGAAAATGTTGCAGTTTAAATAGCAGTAGAAGTTCAAATGCAACTCGGGCGAATGCGATCAATTAAAAATATTTCTAGACTACAGCACTGAAGCAATTTCAGAATGTTAGTCCAGAAGTTCCCAATTTTGAATGATCCTGTAGAATCCCTAAACCGAAAACAAGAAAATGTTGCAGTTTCAACAGCAGTAGAAGTTCAAATGCAACTCGGACGAATGCGATCAATTAAAAATATTTCTAGACTACAGCACTGAAGCAATTTCAGAACGTTAGTCCAGAAGTTCCCAATTTTGAATAATCCTGTAGAATCCCTAAACCGAAAACAAGAAAATGTCGCAGTTTCAACAGCAGTAGAAGTTCAAATGCAACTCGGACGAACGCGATCAATTAAAAATATTTCTAGACTACAGCACTGAAGCAATTTCAAAACTTTAGTCCAGAAGTTCCCAATTTTGAATGATCCTGTAGAATCTACGGGCCACCTAAACCGAAAACAAGGAAATGTTGCAGTTTCAACAGCAGTAGAAGTTCAAATGCATCTCAGACGAATGAGATCAGTTAAAAATATTTCTAAACTACAGCACTGAAGCAATTTCAGAACGTTAGTCCAGAAGTTCCCAATTTTGAATGATCCTGTAGAATCCCTAAACCGAAAACAAGAAAATGTTGCAGTTTCAACAGCAGTAGAAGTTCAAATGCATCTCAGACGAATGAGATCAGTTAAAAATATTTCTAAACTACAGCACTGAAGCAATTTCAGAACGTTAGTCCAGAAGTTCCCAATTTTGAATGATCCTGTAGAATCCCTAAACCGAAAACAAGAAAATGTTGCAGTTTCAACAGCAGTAGAAGTTCAAATGCATCTCAGACGAATAAGATCAGTTAAAAATATTTCTAAACTACAGCACTGAAGCAATTTCAGAACGTTAGTCCAGAAGATGCCAATTTTGAATGATCCTGTAGAATCTACGGGCCACCTAAACCGAAAACAAGAAAATGTTGCAGTTTCAACAGCAGTAGAAGTTCAAATGCAACTCGGACGAATGCGATCAGTTAGAAATATTTCTATACTACAGCACCGAAACAATTCCAAAATAACAGTTCAATAGTTCCCAATTTTGAATGATCCTGTAGAATCTACGGGTCCCTCAAACCGGAAACGAGTAAATTATTCAGTTTGAACAGTAGCAGAAATTCAAATGCAACTCGGACGAATGTGATCAGTTAACAATTCGTCTGGACTACAGCACCGAGAAACAGTTTCAAAACGATATTCCAGAGGTTCCCAATTTTTAATGATTCTGTAGAATCCACGGGTCCTCGAACCGGAAGCTCGGCAGCGCCGTTGCAGTTTCGTGGTCTGGTCACTCTAATTATTCCCGCGGACAGGTTCGCCGGAGCTCCCGCGGGAACAATAAAGTTTTAATTATATGTCTGTGTCTTTGTGCGTCTTCGCTGAGCCGCGAGCCGAGTGTCTGCGGGGGTGGCCGCGCAAAAACGGCGATGCTAATGTTGAAAAGTTTCGGTTTCCGGGATCGAGCGTCGAGCTTTCGCGCGTTACCAAGCCGCCGCTCCGGAAATTCGTGATTATTTTTTGTTGCTCCCTGCTCGGCGCAAGCCGGAAACCCTTGCCGGGATTCAAAGTGCAAAGTTCACTCTTTGTTTTTTCCGCACGAGTCCCGCGTGTTGCCCGGCTAATTGAAAGTAATAGCGCCATGGCTAGGCTTCCGAGGAATCTGTCTCCGTCACGGGAAATCTGAGCACTCCAGTTTTAAAAAATAACTGAAAAATTAGTGAATTTACGGTCCGGTAAAAAAGGCAACCGAAGCTCTTTGCCAGGTTTTTTGGGATTCTCTGAAACGGGTCAAATTGTTTTTCGTACACTCCCGATTGGATATTCGAAGCTTTTACGCATTTTCCGCTCGGGACACGGTTTTGAAAATTTGCCGGAGAGCGTGGATCGTGACCTACATTAATTAGCGCGATAATCTATGTGGTCGTTGACTGGTGATCGTCAAATTATCACCGAATTTCGAAAATTGCATAAATAAAATTGTCAGATAAATCATTTGTTTTGTTCATTTTATGTCGTTTCATATAATTTACTATAGCTTGTAGATATTATTTATAGCGTGGGAGGACTTTATTTTGGTTCAAACGTGTTGATTGAAATTATCACATTTTGCCAGATATTTTAATTTTTTTTCAAACACTGAATAGTTCTAGCTTTTTCATACCGTTTCGACTCTCTTTTGCTCCTTAGGTATAGGTAGTCTTTCTTCTTTCCCTGTATTGTTGTAATTAAACAATCGATAGACGTTTGCTCTTTAACTTAAATAATTAATAGAATTATTCTTCCTTGACCAATCTCCATCGGTTAAATAATTTGCCAATTTATTAAAGAATGTGTGTCTTCAATTTTCCGCGTTCGATACAAAAAATAAATTTCACATGGTGAACTCGTCTCCCCAGTATGTTCTCATTAGATGAGCCAGCCAGTTACCAGGCCAAATTTAACGAGCTAACACGAGTTCTTCTATTTCCTGTAATTAAGCATAGCGGTTGGAGTCTTTCGGCGACGCGCAGCAGCCACCTGTTCACCCTAATTAATATTCGATACCGTTGATGAAGCGTATCTTTGAGCTCGCTTGAGATCGCGTTTACATATGATCGATGGAATCGTATCAACGACCTAAGTAGTCCATTACAGGCTCTACAATTTGCGTCACCGAACGCTGAAGATTCTCCGCTCCGCGACGAGCGATTCTGCTGACCTAATTAGTATCTCAGAAAGGGAGGAGGATCCGGTGAATTCTGTCAAGCTACCGTGGTCGCAGCAGAATGTGCCCGAAATGTCTTACACGGTCGGACATGGCCGCTAATATTGCAATGTACTCTCCAGGCTTAACTGCTGTACGTTCTAAGCACTACAAAACACGATCTACAACTCCTGTTTCGCTACTTTACTATTTGTCGCTAAATAATTCAATATATTCTAAAGAAATGCGCAGCATAAAATGGAACTCGCGTGTTAGAACCCTCGGCGTGTCGCCGCTATCAAAACGTCTAAATCATTTCGATCGAAACGCGGCAGTAGGGTTTGTTTTAATACATTCAGAAGCACTAGGTGGTTTTAGTTTCGCTAGGTGTGTTGCAGACTCTGGACGTATTCTTCATTTTCTGTTAGCTTCTTTTAAATCCACGTATATTTACATTGATACCGTGTATAGTAGATTTTGATAAAATTTTTGGAGATTGTCACTCAAAGAAGAATCGTCGATCACCTTCTCAGGAGAGTATTGAATAGCATATTTACAGCTTATCAGGTGGAAAAACATTAATATGATAATTTATATGATAATACAGCGTGGGGCACTATAAACAGGTCACCTGAATAACTCGCTTGCTTTTGAAGATAGAAGAAAATGCATCAGACCAAACATACTTGATACCGAGGCGATCGTAATTTGATGTCATTAATTTTTTTATAGGTGGAGACATCAAGGAGATATGAAGGTCAACTCTGTTTTTTTAAATGGGACGGTATGGTTTTTTATTTACATTCTGATAGTGTGATTCAAGACGAATACAATGACCTATTATGGACGTCATTCAAGGTCACGCAAGGTCAACTGCAATAGAAAATAACATGTCTCAAAGCACTCTTCGAATACTACGACGATTTACATGTAGCATGTTATTTACGTATTCACTGCTACTTCAAGTGTTCAAAATGACGACCTTGAACTTGAAATTGGTCCATATTTCATTGACGGCACGCTAAATAGTCATAAATACGAGAGAATCTTAAAAGACGTTTTGCCGGAATTGTTAGAGGACATTTCACTGGAAATGTGACAGTCCATGTGGTTCCAACAAGACGGATGTCCTGCTCATTCAGCACGAAATGTTACAGAATTACTGAACAGGACATTTGAAGGTCGTTGGATCGGTCGATCAGGAAGTAATAAATGGCCAGCACTTTCCCCAGACCTGACACTACTAGATTTTTATTTGTGGAGAAAATTGAAAGAACAAGTGTACCGCGAAATCCCAACAACCACAGTTGATATGCAATAACGTATAAAAAGAGCTTGCTCTGTAATAGATACATCTGAAATTTGTCAGGCAGTATCATCAGCATTGCAACGTTTTAGATTAAGTCTCCGTGTTCAACGTCGTCATTTTGAACACTTGAAGTAGCAGTGAATACATAAATAACGTGTTACATGTAAATCGTCATAGTGTTCGAAGAGTGCTTTGAGACACTTTATTTTCTATTGCAGTTGACCCTGCGTGACCGTGAATGACCTTCATAATAATGAATCAGAATGTAAATAAAAAACCATACCGTTCCATTTAAAAAAACAGAGTTGACCTTCATATCTCCTTGACGTCTCCACCTATAAAAAAATTAATGACATCAGATTACGAGCGCATCGATATCAAGTAAGTTTGGTCTGATGCATTTTCTTCTATCTTCAAAAGCAAGCGATTTATTCAGGTGACCTGTTTATAGTGCCCCACCCTGTATATGATATTTTGTGTGTCCACAATTTTGTATTACAGCGCTGCACTTACCTTTTCCTCGGTGGCAATTTAAAAAGAAATCATTCAAAATTTGTGTAGCATTAGTGAATGTTTCGTTAAGGAACCTTTGACAGCCCATCATTAAATTCGAAGACCGTGAAATAATCATTAAGTGTAATACAGGAACGTGTTATTTTGGAATGTTACATATATGATCATTTTCCGATCTGGAGTTCCAAAATTCGACAGATCTACGCGTCGTGACGTTCTCTGTCTCCTGCACAATTGCGTTGAACATCCAGCAAAGACCGGCATGCGGGCTCCATCCCCCGCTTCCCGTACGTAATTGGGAATGAATATTTAATCGTCCGAGCTGTGCAACTCGACGTACGCCAACTGTCCTGGATTTCAACCAGGATAACCGGTTCTCCAGTGAATTGCTAAACGTCGCTGCTCGGCCGTCGAGTTCCCAGTTTCAAGATTACCGTTTCGTTAGTCGATCCCGAACCGGCAGACGAAAAAGAGATTGCTTTATAGCTTATTTCCCGAATTCATATGATGAAACCCTTTGCCGTCCGACTGCCAGATGGTAGTTGACTAATGAACGTCATGGCGCTGGGCATCGTGTTATATATTTAAAAGTTTCTCTATTCCATTTGTTGTATTATGGACCTGTTCGCTATTCACTTTATTCTATCTATCTGGACATGTACTACTTGTAGCTTAGTCGTCTGATCATAGACGATCTATGTTTTATACCACTTGTATTACCTGGTACCTTATTCTACTTGTCTGAATGTATAATATTCATTTTTATTCTACTCGCCTGACTGTAGATTGTGCCTATTCCACTTGTTTTACCTGGCTTTTTAATCTACTTGTCTGAATGGACACTATTTATTTTAAGTCTACTCACCAGACTATAGACTGTGCCTATTCCACTTGTTTTACCTGGCACATTATTCTACCTGTCTGAATGCACACTATTTATTATTAGTCTATTCACCTGTTTATAGATTGTGTCTAGTCCACTTGGTTTACCTGACAGTTTATTCTACTTGCCTGAATGTACACTATTTATTTTTAGTCTACTCACCAGACTATAGACTGTGCATATTCCACTTGTTTCACCTGGAACATTATTCTACTTGTCTGAATGCACACTATTTATTATTAGTCTATTCACCTGTTTATAGATTGTGTCTAGTCCACTTGTTTTACCTGGCACTTTATTCTACTTGTCTGAATGCACACTATTTATTATTAGTCTATTCACCTGTTTATAGATTGTGTCTAGTCCACTTGGTTTACCTGACAGTTTATTCTACTTGCCTGAATGTACACTATTTATTTTTAGTCTACTCACCAGACTATAGACTGTGCCTATTCCACTTGTTTCACCTGGCACTTTATTCTACTTGTCTGAATGCACACTATTTATTATTAGTCTATTCACCTGTTTATAGATTGTGTCTAGTCCACTTGGTTTACCTGACACTTTATTCTACTCGTCTGAATGGACACTATTTACTTTTAGTCTACTCTCCTGACTATAAACTGTATCTAGTCCACTTGTCTGATCATAAAGTACTCGTGTTTTATTTGTCTGACTACTGGTTGTGATTATTCCACTCGGTTCGTAATAAGTTGTATATTGTCTATTTTTCTAGTTATACATCGTTCATATTCTGTTTGTCTGACTACAGACTGACCACGATTTATTTGTCTGTTCTCAGGACATCTTTATTTCACTTGTCTGATCATTAATCGTATACATTCTTCTTTGTGAAGACCATGATCCATATTCGTTGTCAGACCATGATCCATATACTATTTACTCGATCACAAATTTAAACAGTTTCCTTTAGAATAAATGTAATAGAAATTTGCATGATAATCTTTAACGAGTGTAACGAAACGTAAATCACCACTAGACAGCAGATGTTTAAAAAAAATAAAATTATTGTATCTGATTTGCAACAAACTGGAGTGAAATAAAAATTTATCTTCTTTCTTAACATGTTTAATAGGTTGAAAATAACACAACAGTATTATGTTTTTCACTGTTTTAAATTACACTTACTCATTTTTGTCATAAACGCATAAAATCCGTTCTATACTCGTGACTTTTAAACGACTTGTGTCCGGATACGTATTAAACTTATTTATATCCTTGCATACAACAATCTTCGTGCGTTATAACAAATTTACGTCTCTGAATAGTGAAGAAAACTAACTGTACTCCAGCACGAAGCAACATTCGAGTTTCGACCAACTGTTACGTGTTAGTGGTCGTATAAATCCACGGGCGTACTATTGTTCCGAGATGTCTGAAGATCGACCGATGAATAATAAGTGTGAAACACATTTGCACATGGCGCGTGAACACCTCGGTGCCCCAGTTTATGGTTATTTGACGGTGTTTCACACAGTTTGACAACGTTTGATCATGTTTGCCCTAAGCTGAACCAGCCAGAACGCCGTTAAAATTTTCGCGTTACCATTTAACTATGCCGTCGGCGACACTCGCGTGAGTTTCGGCGGATATCCACCGAAGAGAAACGAAGCTTTTTGCACGCGGTGTTTTCCTCGCTGCGACGTCGCCATTTTCCTTCCCTGTCGCGCGTTTACGATCTACTGCTATCGGGTCGGCGATCTTTCACGCTAATTCCCGCTGGTATTTTTATCGGTATCAGGTGCGCCGTAAAGCTTGCCGCCGTCGCAGTTCCGCTGCTCTCACCTTCCCCATGGCTTAACGGCTCGAATTCTTATTGGCCAGCCGAATTCCCGGATGAAAATACCCTGTTACTATTAAGTATGAATTTCGGTTAATGCAGGATCGTCGGTCTGTGTTCCTGTAGTTTATTGTTTCGTGAAATACGGCGCAGTTCATTTAAAGAGGCATTAAACAAGGAGGATTGCCTTCCCTGCGAACGTATCACGCAGACTTCGTTCCATTAACGTTGCACGCCCCCTTCGTTATAATTTTAACACTTTAATGATCGTTAGACTGAAATTATCAATTTCATGATCAGTTAGAGTACATTGAACTTGAAGTATCACTAAAAACTAGGTGCTCGGAAATAAAAATTACGAGACCCTGGATATTCAGAGAAAGATACAGCGTAAAAATTATTCGTACATGCTGTAGAAATGAATAACTTGATTCAAATTGGATCAAACGGCTCGAGTTCTTTTGAGCTGTTAGAACGATTTTTTACTGCGTAATGGGTGACCAATTCTTTTTAAAATTGCTATTGGTCGGAATTGCGAGAGAAAAGGACAGATCGCGATTTTTTACTTTTTTATCCATGCTTGTAATAAAAATTTAAGTAAGTAATTTATGTAAATAAATGAAGCTTCATCGAAATCGATCAATGCTGCTATCAACAATAAGTGATTGAAAATGGCAAAAATTGCGCAGAATTCAAAGATTTTTACATCATACAATGCCTGCAGTTTATTGATGCGTCAACCGATTTCGATAAAACTTTATAAATGTGTGTAAATTACTTAAAACCACAAAACGTATGTTTTAAATTTTCATTACAGTTGCAGATAAAAAAGTTCAAAATCGTGATTGCGACCAATAGCAGTTTAAAAACGAAAAAATTAACCACAAAACATATGTTTTAAATTTTCATTACAGTTGCAGATCAAGTTCAAAATCGTGATTGCGACTAATAGCAGTTTAAAAACGAAAAAATTAACCACAAAACGTATGTTTCAAATTTTCATTACAGTTGCAGATTGAAATGTTCAAAATCGTGATTGCGACCAATAGCAATTTAAAAAAATATGGTGTGCACACTACCTAGTGATCTAGTCCTTCTAACATTAAAAAGAAATTCAAGCCGTTCGGTTCAATTTTCAAAAAGTTATTTGTTTTTAAATGGATTATGAATACTTTTTACCATGGTATGTATTCTGAATAATTGCTCGCAAATATATCTGCACAGTTCCAATAATAATCGTATAGAAAAGAATGTACATCCGGTCCGGATGTAGAACAAATTGTTTCAAGTCGTCCATCGTCGTAATGTTGGACGAGTTTCGCATAAAAATTTTTAATTGTTATGGCAAACTAATCTGCGAAGACTTGTGGACTTCCACGCTGGAAAGTTTGTTGAACCGCCATTATCCCAGCGATCCCGAAGAATGATCACAGCGGAATTAGATAGTAAAGTTTTGTTGGTGATCGATGGACAGCCGAGTACTCGCGACGGATTTGTCATCTGGGAGATTAGGGCTGAGATCGATCACGTTTCCGGTTCCCAGAGGGAAGCGCCCTGTTTCCTCCCACTCTGGATAAACTCTCGCCGAGTTCGAACCGATCGAAATCGAATCGAGGCGGGGCCGTAGCGGTACAATAGTATTTCCTACTTTTGAGAACGCGGGACTACTAGAATTCGATTTCCTGGTATTGTTACAAGGCGCTAAAAGCGAAACTTCTGACGAAATCTTCGATATTCGCGACCTAAAATGGGTTGTCCGGATATTCGGAAAGTTCGGATAATTGGCAAAACTATCCGCATTCTACTTGTCTGATCGTTCGCCGACCTCGTTCTACTTCCCGGATTATATTGCACCCTAACTGTACTCGGAAGACCTCAGGTTTCTGTTCCATGTCACTTGTCTGACTAGAAGTAATCCCTTTTGCTGCTTGTTCAATTCCTGGTAGCAATTGTTTAGTCATTGTTTAATTATTTGACAGTTTTATTCTACTTGTTTGAGCACTCGCCATCCTTATTTTACTTCGCTATGCATTCATTGTACAGTGTAGAAATTATAAAGCGTTACAGACGAATATCTCCGAAAAATATTGATTATAAGGTAAACTGTATTTGTTGCTGGCACTGCATTAGTTATTGGCACTTTTGATTTAAACGGGAAATATTAAGAATTCCTGGTATAGAAAATCATTTTTTATTGCTTCCTATTCATAATTCTAAGCAACGCTGTAAGTTTTCATAACAGAGTTCCACATATGACTGCTAGCAGCGCTGGAGGACATCCGGTAAGACCGACCGATGACCATAGTGCAAAGTAAATAGTTTTTTTAAAATTTTCGTTACAAGTAAAGTATACTTTATCGCTTTATAACTTAATTTCGGACTGTACCACATACAGGGTGAGCCTCCTAACGTTTGCACCTCAAATATCTTTATTGGTTCTAAAGATACGTAAAATATGGTAAGGACAAAGTTGAGTGGTACAATGGGGCTGACACGATGCCAAAAAAATTTTGTTTTTATGTAATTTTTTTAGAGATATCAAGGTCACCTTGACTTTTTTAAATGGAACCACCCTTTTTTTAAACACCTACAATGATAGTCCCTTTCATTACGAATTCAGTGACTATAATTACTCAAAGTCATTCAAGGTCACGGACCACGTTCAACATTCCTTCAAAGCCCGTTTACAGGCATGTATCGATGTTAAATCTTATACGTTATCTCTGTCAGCGACCTTGAATGATTTTGAGTAACTATAGTCACCGAATTCGTAATGAGAGGGACTATCATTGCAGGTGTTTAAAAAAAGGGTGGTTCCATTTAAAAAAAGTCAAGGTGACCTTGATATCTCTAAAAAAATTACATAAAAACAAAATTCTTTTTGGCATTGTGTCAGTCCCATTGTACCATTCAATTTTATCCTTACCATATTTTACGTATCTTTAGAAACAACAAAGATATTTGAGGTGCAAACGATAGGTGACACCCTGTATGTAATAAGTGTGTATATGTTTAATTATAAATCAAATAGCCTTTTTAACGTTTACTTCTTACTGTTTACCAAATGTGCCAGTGACTGTACTATTTGTCTTACGATTGTTATTCACTGAATATATTTCATAATAAAAGATTTATGACCCGCAAAACTGTTTGATTTTGCTGATAAATCACTATTAGCTGATAATAATAGCAAGTTAAGAACGTTTAAACATTTCAAAAAAAGATAAAAAGATTTTTACTATGATTTTGGCTTAGGGTGCCAATCATTGTACAGTTTACCCTACGCAAAAATGCTTCAGATGAAAGTTGTTCGGTACCGAGGGGGACATCATGTGGTGGAACTCATTTTACTGTGGTCTAAATATTGCTTATGCTTATTACCCTCGCCTGACCATTTACAATGCCTACACTACTTAACGAGATACAGATCATGCCAGTTTTACTTGTCTATCTAAAGAGCCATCATCCTTCTCATGTGTGCATAGATGGTTCTTACTCCACTTGTCTTATCGCTGGTAACTCTTGTTCTACTTGTCTGATCATAGGCTGTCATTATTCCACTCGAATATCCATAGACACGCCATTGTTCTTCTTCCCTGTAGACTGGCGGTTTCTACTTCACCTGTGGAGTGATTGATCGTCTCTATTTCACTTGTCTGGCCATGGATCGCCTCATTCTACTTACTCGACCACTCACGCGCTTGTCTACTGTTCTGATCAAATTGTCGAACTACTACGTAAAGGGAAAATGAGCCCGGCAACGTGACTAGACTAGTTTGCATTAATTGCAAGACATAAAAGCCAAATAGCAATTTATATTTCTCTTTTCAGAGGTTTTATTATGTTGCGAGAAATCTGTGAATGTTCTTAAAATCTTCTGATCTTAACATTGTTTGAAATTACACCCACCCATTTTTGGAAAATTAGACAACATCGCTGAAGTGTATCTTCTTTCTTTAATTTTTTTTCGAATTATTATTAACTCTTTATGGCATTTTATTTTCTATGATTCTATTACTGAAACAATTGGCTTGTGATAGCTAAAATATGATATAAATACTCTTGATTCAATTTTGTCTAAATGTCTTGCAAATACTGCATCGAGAGTTGTTCCTGATCTTGTTGTCGCTTCATTAGGATTATTTACCATTTTCAATCTTAATTTACTTCTAAAAAACTCTACTAATAATTTTTCGTTTCATCGTTTCATCGCTTCATGGTTGCATCGTTTCATCGCCAGATCGGTTTTACTCCTACCGCGTCGAGGTTTTACGCCTACCGCGCCTAAAGAAGTTTCACTTCAATGGAATAGAATATCGTTTCATCGTTTCATCGCCAAATCGGTTTTACTCCTACTGTGACGAGGTTTTACGCCTACCGCGTCGAGGTTTTAGTAAATCGTTTCATCGTTTCATCGTTTCAGCGTTTCAGCGTTTCACCGCCACATTGGTTTTACTCCTACCGCGTCGAGGTTTTACGCCTACCGCGCCTAAAGAAGTTTTACTTCAATAGAATAGAATTTCGTTTCATTGTTTCATCGTTTCAGCATTCCATCGTTTCATCGCCAGATTGGTTTTACTCCTATCGCGTCGAGGTTTTACGCCTACCGCGCCTAAACAAGTTTTATTTCAAAATTCTGTTAATAATTTTGATTGTTCCGATGCAAAGTTCACATTGAAATCTCCATTTAGCATCATCGGAATTTTATCATAGTCTCTATTAAGCAATGCCGAACCCTCAACCGTATATGCTAATAGAATGTAATTTCGTTACATCGTTTCATCGTTTCAGCGTTCCATCGTTTCATCGCCAGATTGGTTTTACTCCTACCGCGTCGAGGGTTTACGCCTACCGCGTCAAGGTTTTGCGCCTAACGCGCACAAAGAAGATTCACTTCAAAATGCTTAAAATCCGCAATATAGTGATGACATTGAGTTCCTTTTATTTTTTCTAGAGACACGGCCAGTCATAAAATATCCATATCCAAGTCATAAAACAATAACTTCGTTCAAGAAATACTAGAAAGATTCTCAGAACTGTCATAGTACAAAATCGACTGCAACGTCGACAACCAATTCTTCACGAGAGCCGTGTGACAAATTCCCGCAAGACATCGCATAAATTCTACGAAAACAAATTTATTTAACAACATTCGCCGGTCGGAATGCTCGCATCACCACGTCGGACTCTTTAGATTGATTAAAAGCACAGCCTGTAAGGTCGGTGGACCTTACATCGTTGCGCGCTCGAGTAATCAGCGCGAGACAGTGCCGCTCTGCGCGCTCCGGTACGAGAGCAAAAGAGAGTTAGCGATGGTACTCCCCGGCTGATCCAACTTAAACATAATCACCGTGCACGGATTTCGCCGGTGGTACATCCGTCCGCTTTGATCTCGGAGCCGGGTCCTTTCGGGTCGCGCTCGCTCGAGGACGACTCGCCGCAGGTGCTGGAAGGAAAAATCTGGCTTCCGCGTAACGGCAACCCACTCGTGTTGCCAAAGACATCCCGGAGGGTCCATTAACCTTCCGTAAGGGCCAAGCGTGGGACGAGAGAAAAATAAACAGACCGACGGAGAACGGAATAGCGAACGGGAGAAAGAGAGATACACACACATATATACATGTACATACGAAGGGTTGGTTCTCCCGCAGAGGTGAAACGGGGGATGCAATGAAAGTAGGAAAAGAGGAGGCAGGAAGGGACAGAGGAAGATAGAGAGCGAGACAGACGGTTCGGGCTGGTGATGGCGTGTCTGGATATCGATCCCGGCTTCCGGGATGTTACCATCGTGGCCCAACTCTCTCTCCCTCTTCCTCTTCGCCGCTCTTTCTCTCTCTCTCTCTCTCTCTCTCTGTTTTCAACCCCTTCACGTGTGTACGAACCGGCCCACTCGGCACCCCGTGTGCGTCGAGGGTGAACAGGTGAACGAGAACCCAGAGTTCCGCTATATTCGCGCTCGTATCGTGTTCCCGTGCCTGTACACAATTTCTCAAAAGTTTCCACGAGTCCTTGGCCCCTCTGGGATCTGCCTTCTTGCGTAACGTGAACGTTTACGTCGCTCCTCGCCAGCACACGCTGCAACCGAATCAGGATTTTCGTCGCGTTCGATCGAGCTTTTATTCGGGATCGCGTGACGACGAAATGGGTAACACGGCAGTTCGGTACTTGCCGTTCCCGGAATTATGGCTAAACAGTCGGCGAACTGGCTGATACGGCAATCTTGCCGTTCCGAATTCGCGATTTACATTGGCTATTCGAAAATCTCTCTTTTATCATTTTGTCTGTCCACTGTTCCTATTCTACTTATGCGATCATCGAGGATTTGATGCATTTCTGACAAAAATGGCTAGGCAAGTGAAATATAAGACAGGAACGATATTGGAAGAATTATAAAGAACATAGTAATATTCTTTGCGATTTATTAAAATTATTAAGGGACGAAATCAATTTATTTCTCATTAAAGAACGTAGTAATATTCCTTGCGATTTATTAAAATTAATAAGGGAAGAAATTAATTTATTTCGCACTAATGTTCCGTGCAATTAATACAAGGAATTTTTGTTTTGCATAAAGATCCGTAGTCTAATGATTATAGGTAGACTGCGGATTTGATGCATTTCTGACAAAAATGGCTAGGCAAGTGAAATAAAAGACAGGAACGATATTGGAAGAATTATAAAGAACATAGTAATATTCTTTGCGATTTATTAAAATTATTAAGGGACGAAATTAATTTATTTCTCACTAATGTCCCGTTCAATTAATACAAGGAATTTTTGTTTTGCATGAAGATCCGTAGTCTAATGCTCATAGGTAGACTGCGGATTTGATGCATTTCTGACAAAAATGGCTAGGCAAGTGAAATAAAAGACAGTAATGATATTGGAAGAATTATAAAGAACATAGTAATATTCCTTGCGATTTATTAAAATTATTAAGGGACGAAATTAATTTATTTCTCACTACTGTTCCGTACAATTAATACAAGGAAATTTTGTTTTGTATAAAGATCCGTAGTTTAATGATCTTAGGTAGACTGCGGATTTGATGCATTTCTGACAAAAATGGATAGGCAAGTGGAATAAAATACAGTGACGATGCTAGAAGAATTATAATGAACGTCGTAATATTCCTTGCGATTTATTAAAATGATTAAGGGACAAAGTCAATTTATTTCTCACTAATGTTGCGTGAAATTAATACAAGGAATTTCTGTTTTACATAAAGATTCCAATTATTCCTCATAATTTGTGTGTTTTTGGTACGTTTATCATTGTAGCATATGAAAATAATCTCTCGACAGGAGCCGAAGTTGGCAGTGGTGTATTATTAATAAATTAAAAACTTTTTTTATCAAAGGATATTTGTCTAAAATACTTAAATTTCGTTGCTGTTCACACATGAAATATAATATTTCCAATTCTGCCTTGGAAGTAGATAAATTTGTGGTTATGGAGATACGATATAATTAATCATTGAATGATTTCAAAATTACTGATTAATGATCACAAATTACAGAAGGTAATCACGATTACTGATTTATCTCAACGATGACAGACTGATCAATGATTACAGTTATTACGATTACATGAAATATTCTATTACAAAAGAGTTAATTAGTTCCCAACTCTGCCAAGCAGGAACAATACTGCAGTATAGTGCGCAGACTGTATCGACACGGCAGACTGAAAAATTCATCTTGAGCCGCGGTGAAACATGCATGAGCAGATAACTCCGCGGAATCTGAGCCTGGTACGCAACACAGCGGTCGCAGTAGGTGTTTGTTACGCGCTTATTCCGGATTCCGGTCGGTTGCACGCGCATTGTCCTCGCATAATGCGGCCGGGAGCAATCAGAGTGCATTCGCGGCGACACGCACGCGTCCCGAGAGCCGCCTCACTCTCGTATTCCGTCCTCGCGTCTCTCTCTCTCTCTCTCATTCACTGTCTCTCTCTTTCTATCGTCACTCCGTAGTTAGTTGTTATCCAACCAGTTGCGTCCAACAGGGAAAATTTTATTTAGCGATCCTCCGTACACTTTTTGTCCCTCCAGTTTTGCGCGGCATAAAGTTGCATCAGGTTCCCGGGGAGGTTTAATTACGCGTGCACCTCGCGACCGACCCTCGCATTTAATTCCCGGCATTTTCCCGCGAACACGGCGAAACTGGATCTTCACCCTTTGCCGCGGTTAATTACAATCTGACCTTTGATCTTGCACGCAGCTACCGCCCTGTCTAAATGCGTACTTCGCCCTGTTCGTCGAACCGGCCAGGTAGACAACATTGCAGTGATAACTCGCGAATAATTTTCTTGGCCCTGTATCTCGGTACTTATAAATTAATCATTTAAGTATCCCAAGTTCCGAAAGAACTCGCCCTACATCTCTAGTTTTGTCGTCGTGAAAGCCTCGAATCCAGTCACTATACAAAACCGTGAAGTCATTTTAAAGAATGAAATGCCACGTCAGGAAAGTACAGCAAACTTTGATTGAAATGTTCTTTTTTAAATCAAATTGGTTAGGATGGCTTATAATTATGGATCATGGATTAACAATAATTAATCTTCATAGGTTCCTCTGATAGAAATTTACTCATTCCACCCGTATGATCTTCACCTGTTCTCTGTTTTTTATACTGAGGTATATTGAATCTCTATATCATTGTCTTATAACTAGACAGCGGATTTTATGTATTTATGACAAAAATGAGTAGATGTGATTTAAAACAGTAAAAATATTAGAAGTATCGAAACATGCTGTTACATTGTTTTCAACCTTTTAACACTAGATTGCCCAAGGAAGTCATTTTGACTGCTTTTTAATTTCAACTAGAAGAAGAGTCGATCACCAATGATGAAAATGAAAGTGTCATCAATATGCCCAGGAAAAGTAAATTTTTTTTCTTGTTAATATTTACTAATAACTTGTTATATAACTGTAAATAATATAAAAAATATTAAAAATTAATTTTAAACTTTCTTTACACATTAGTTATTCTTTCACAATGCAGTCATTTTGACTGCTTCTGGGCAATATAGGTATATAATAAGTTTTAGTCTTTCTAGTGTTAAACATATTAAGATAGAGAATAAATTTCTATTTCACTTCAGTTTGCCGCAATTGTGGTAGAAAATTTTTATTTTGCATAAAGATCCGCTGTCTACTTATAACTGCGTGTATTTATTTAAATTATGTAATTATGATCGGAAACGCAATCGAACAAATTGAAGTGTGAAAGATAAATGTCTGCAAACCACAAATGGAAACGGATGAGCGTTAATAATCAGTGTGCAAAATAGATTACTACTAGATTGCAGATTTCATGCACTTATGACAAAAATGAGTAGAATATAAAACAGTGGCAACACTAAAAGAATCTCATTTTATCTTAGTATTATTTTTACCGCATTAAGATTTTTAAGAAAACAAAACAAATGTATATGTAGTTCCTGTATCTTCCAGTCTAATGATCACAAATATGTTCACAAATAAATTATCAAAAACTATCATATTCCAATGATCACAAAAATCGTTTCAGACTATTTTCTCTCTTTTACGATTCACAATATTGATAGACCGAAAATCCTAAAAATGCATAAAATCCATAGTTTAATGATGACCAATATGTACACAAAAAAATTATCACAAACTATCATATTCCAACGATCACAAAAATCGTTTCAGACTGTTTTCTCTCTTTTACGATTCACAATATTGATAGACCGAAAATCCTAAAAATGCATAAAATCCATAGTTTAATGATCACCAATATGTTCACAAAAAATTATCACAAGCTATCATATTCCAATGATCACAAAAATCATTTCAGACTGTTTTCTCTCTTTTACGATTCAGAATATCGTTAAATCGAAAATTCTAAAAATGCATAAAATCCATAGTCTAATGAACACCAATATTTTGTCAAAAAAATTATTAAAACCTATCATATTCCAATGATTACAAAAATCGTTTCAGACTGTTTGATCTGTTTTACGCTTCAGCATAATGTTAGATTCTCCAATTCCAGTGGAATGAAAGATACATTTGCCGAATGGAACCGTATCGATCGCAAGATTTCGCAGTAAATCCAACAACGTCTTATTCGGCTGTCGCGGCCAGAAAAACGGTCCGGTTGTTAATCGCGTTGTTTTCGAGCGTTGCCTCTTAATTCCCCGCGGATTAACGATAATGCAGCCCGGGAACAAGCCGCTCGTTTTTCGTGCTCGGGCTGTATCGGACAAATTACTGAATGCACGCGGCATTAACACGGTAATTGACCCGCATTAGCCGGTTGTTCGACGAGCGTCTCGAGGGTTTCTTAATGAATCGTCGCTCGAGCCGTCTGCTTACGCCCCGGGACCGTGTCCACAGTCTGTTTTCAACGCAAACTCGAGTATTTTTAGCCCGTGATCTTGGGCCGAGCCTATCTATTCCTCAGCTTCAATTATTTACGCCAGTGGATCTCAGTCCGGATGGAAATCCGATCGACGAATACTGCGTCTTCTGTCGATCGAACGCGTTGTGGCAGCGGAGAGATGTCAACGACGATCAGGCGGAATGACGCCGATCCAATCCGAAGCAATTTAACGCTCCCATCGAATCGTCAAACGTGATCAAACTGTTGATGCTTGTCCGAATTCCAATATCTACAAACGGACGTTACAAACATTTTATTCTTTGCAGTGTTGGTGGTCGTCGTTGGCAAAAAATTAACTGTCTACGGTAGACTCAATGAAGTAATTTGTTTCCTTGCTTCTTCAGGTGAAAAATAAGCTAAACTGGTACAAATGTAGACATTTCAAACAAGATTTTAATCGTCTGTCAAAGCTTGAAACGCGTTTCCCTTCCTCTTGCTTTTTGGCTTAATTATAAAAATACAGGGTGGGATAGATTAATTTGAAAAAATCACAGCATATTTAAAACAGATTCCTTTGAGGTCTGACCGTCAATGGGAGTCTGTAAAAAAATTTTACTTTCTAGAAAATTTCTTCCCATGCTTCCCTCCTTCGACTATTTTAATACCCTTATTTCATCCTTTGTTTTATGATTTTCACACCAATCTGGAGGCCCTCAGAACAACACGTTTGGATGTTATATTTCAATTCTCCATTTCCTGTCTCTCAATCCTAAATAAAACTGATCGAACTGAAACGAATTTTTTCCAAAGATCCACCTCAAAGATCGCTGCGTATCTCCATTTTGTTAATACTTACGAAAATGGGAAAAATGTGATAGATACTACGGAATAGCAATAACAGCTATGCAAGAGGAGAAGTCTGTAGCTTGTTTCATTTCCCCGAAATTAATTCTCGGAGTGAGCTTCGTTTTTTTTTCAGGGAGACCGAAGTGTATTAAGGGATTTTGAAAAATGGCTTTTCAACGGCGAAATGAATTAGGTTCGAAGCGACAGATATTTTCATGCAGGTTCGCAGAGTTATCGAAGAGCCGGGCGGAAGTATTTGTCGAAGCGGGAGTAGACTGGGACGTAATATTTCAAGCGGCTGTCAAAATGAAAACTTGACCCGTCCCTTCCGGATCCATCTTCGAAAATCCCGTGCATACAGTCTCGCGCACGGTACGTGTCACACGCGATATTAAAGCGGGCACCATTGGCGACCGGCCAAGCCGATGAAAACCGAGGTTATCGTCTGCCCCCACCGGCGAGTGATTTCTTTTTAGGACCTACCGTGGAACCGTCAGCGACGATAGGAACCACGCTCGATCATTTTACGAGCTCGTGAATTTTCGAGATCTAATCTAGTCTTGTCCGTTTCCTTAGACACTCCTCGCTCCGCCGATGAATCCGCAACGAACTTCTTAGCCACGCTTGATCTAACGAGGTCCTGGAACAATTCCTGAAATTCTGTGGATATCAGAAATCTCTGGAGTCAAGGAAACTTTGATAGAAATTGAACTAATCGCACAGAATGATGTTTGTTATAGGAAACTTGACGAGTTTTCCTTCAGTGATCGAACATTGATTTTTAAGAATTTTCTCAAACGAACTTAACACAGTTATTCATTTTAAACTTTCTGAGTACGTTTGCCAATCCCTAGAGAATATTACAAAGTTTATTTCATTGAAAAATAGGGACTACAACTATAGTTATCGTGGTTAAGTCAGACCACTGTACAATAATTGTATGAATATTTGAACCTCTCGTGTACCAAATAGAAACAGAACTTTGAGAATATTTTTACCACGGTTGCATTTGAGATTTTTGTTTGCTATGTTTTTGTGGTAAAGTTTTAACAGTGAGCTACACTGAGGGAAATGTTCATTTATATTCTTCAATGAATAATGTTTTAAAAAATTCCGAAAATTTGTTTACTTTCCCGTATCGATTGCCAGGCTTTTCAACGGAAAATCGTGGTTCTCTAAACGCTATTGTTTCACTGTGGTCACGATTTTCGCAGGGGACCAACCGTAGCTCCAAAATATCGTGTATCAGCGGAAGAGTACGTTTCCAGTTGGCTGAAAGGTTCGATCGGTGGCACGCGGTTCGATTTGTCCGGCGTAAACTGCATTTGTCGACTGGGATCGTCCGTTGCGAGTATTTCGACGTCCAAAAATCCCTTAATCTGCGGCTTGGTCGCGGCAGGCTTATAAAAATAACACAGCCTGCGCGCGTAATCGCTTTGAATAATTCGTAATAGCTGTTAACAGAGTTTCAAATGTAAAATTCGAAGCGGACGCAGCACTGTTCGACCGCTCCAAAAAGAGAGTACAGAAAATCTATTTAATTTACAGAGTAAAACGAACCCTTCATATTGTTCGAACATTCATTGTGCAGTTTCAAGCTAAAATAAAAATTTTATCGGTGGGAATATACAGAGTGTCCCACATAAATGGGAATACCTAAATACCTGTCGTATTTACAGTCCTATCCGAAAACTTCAGAGGACAAAGTGACACTAGTGCAGGGGGCAAATATAATGGTAAAGAAAAAAATTTTTATGTCGTGTTTTTTAATGAAATTTCAAGGTCGCCGATGCTTTTTTAAATGAAATAGTATATTTTTTTACGATAGCATGATAGACAATAAAAAATTGAATTTGGTGGATACCACCTTTTTGACCTTGAAATGACCTTGAGCAAGACTAATCATGTTGGAGCGGATAAAATGTGGAAGTTTAAAACTTACGTGTTTCAGCAAAGATTACGCGTTGTTTACGGAGGGGTGACCTTTACATATCATAATAAATTTTCGAAATGTTGACCATCCTCATTTATGTAATATTGTAATCTTGCATTAAATGATCTGTAGGCATTGTCGATTTCCTGAGACGTAATTGAAGCACATGCTGCAGTAATCCTTTGCGATTTTTAGAACTTACACTACCGGTATTTTTAAATTGTTTTACCACAACGGAAAATGCGTGTAACTAAGGACAAATACGATTCACAAATTTTTCACGATACAAATGTACTGCTTGCCTCAAAGATTGGTGGCTTTCGCCATATGTGAAAACCATATCGATTCGTTCCTGTACACTATAACGCATTGTTATCACTTTCACGTTTCGAATTCGAATAATGCAGAAGGAACAACGTACTTATTCTAATCGATTAACCTTCTGTTAATGATCTCAATGATACATACTCTAACATAAACATACGCTGTTTACTATGAAAAATATATTAAACATTGATTGTGGTTTGTAAAGGTCAACCCGACGTAAACAACGCGTAATCTTTGCTGAAACACGTAAATTTTAAACTTCCACATTTTATCCGCTCCACCATGATTATTCTTGCTCAAGGTCATTTCAAGGTCAAAAAGTTGGTATCCACTAAATTCAGTTTTTTATTGTCTATCATGCTATCGTAAAAAAATATACTATTCCATTTAAAAAAACATCGGTGATCTTGAAATTTCGTTAAAAAACACGACATAAAAATTTTTTTCTTTACCATTATATTCGTCCCCTGCAATAGTGTCACTTTGTCCTCTGAAGTTTTCTGATAGGACTGTAAACACGACAGATATTTAGGTGTTCCCATTTATGTGGGACACCCTGTATAACTTCGTGCGTGCAAGGTGAACCGTACGAATCGATCGTGTCGATTTGCGACAAAGTTTCAATTGCTTTAACTCGACCTGTAGTTAAACATTCGTCGCGCCAAGCTTTTCCTAGGAAGTTTCTTGCTCCTAATGCGACTTCGCCCCGAATTCACGTCGAATTTCAGACGTGACACCGTATAGACAAGATTGGAACGGGAACCATAGGTTCATGGTAGGTAAAATTGTAAATTTACTGTGGCGCACATAAGGCCAAATAATTAAATTATGGCGACAGAATTGGATATAAAAATTTTCTGTAAACTAATGACAAATACCATCATAACGTACTCTAAGAAACAGTCCACAATGTAGCGTAAGAATTTTTTTTGTTAACGCAAAACAGTAGTTGGTGCGCATGTGCAAAGTAAAGTTATCTTTCGGACGACCAATATCAGTTAATTGCGCTAGAATTGTTGATGACGTAATTGCGTTCATCGTATTTTCTTCAATTTAAATTCGTCAAGTTTTCTACATGGATATTGAAGCGTCAGGTATGTACTTTCATCTGCAATTATTGTTAACACAAAGGCGAGTTGTACATAATGTTAATATACTATGTTCTATGAAATACTATTTTTGTTTAAAAAATATTGATATGCTTACTTTAGCTAAAGTTCGTTTTAGCACTAGTGTTTAAGTTTTAGATATAGTTAATTGTAAGCATTTAGATAAGGTAGAGTAAGTTCGTTTAAGTTAGAAATTAAGGATAGGATAAGGATAGGATAAGGAAGAAGATGTAGAGGTAAGAGAGGAGTAATAGATGCGCATTGCAACCCCGAGTAGAGACAATAAAATACTATATACTTTAGCTAAACTTATACAAAAAGTTCCGAATAGTGCACTAATTTTTTTTTACTAGTTCGAAAAAGTGTCTCATAGCTAATATAAAAAATTAAAAATTGAGTCCCCTTCTTTCCCCTTTCGATCAATAGACCGGATCGTTTACAGGTAGTCGCGCCGACCGCGCTGTAAATAAAATGAAGATTACGAGAAAAGAACTATTTGAAGTGTTAAGAAGTGAACAGTTTCTCAAGTTTTCGTCATTTAAGTGTAATGAACGATTGTTAAAGTATACAGGGTGGGGCACTATAAACAGGTCACCCGAATAACTCGCTTGCTTTTGAAGATAGAAGAAAATGCATCAGACCAAACTTACTTGATATCGAGGCGTTCATAATCTGATGTCAATAATTTTTTTATAGGTGGAGACGTCAAGAAGATATGAAGGTCAACTCTGTTTTTTTAAATGGAACGAATGGTTGTTTATTTACGATAAGATGAATTAATAAGATTTACGAATTAAGATGAATACAATGACCTAATACAATGACCTAATTATGAATATTATGAAGGTCATTCAAGGTCACGCAAGGTCACTGCAATAGAAAATAAAGTGTCTCAAAGCACTCTTCGAACACTACGATGATTTACATGTAACATGTTATTTACGTATTCACTGCTACTTCAAGTGTTCAAAAAGTGAACATTCTAAACATTATATAATGCAAATAAAACGTGTAGTTAAAGTGTTTGTTTCGAAACTTTTGATGAATGGCGTGGTTGTAAATGCATGTGCGACCGCTTTAACAGGAATCACATGAAATGGCTTCATGAAGACTTGAATCTTCCACAAATACAGCCGACTTCAGAGCAAAAGAAGCGAGGCAGGTCAAGAAAATCATTCGAAGAGTGTTCTGGACGCAATAAGCAGAGACAGGTTAAACAAATTGTTCGGAAAAGCTGTCCTCGGCTGTAGAATCAAGCTTAGTGAAATCAGGCAAGAGAATGGCAGCCCAAATTGTGAAATTGACCACCCAATCTAGTCCCAAGAGATTAAAAAAAAAAATAAAACAGGTGCATGGCACACGATCCCTCTGTTACTATAAGATAATTATTTTCCGAAGATAATTATTCAGCAGCCTTCTTATAAGCATTTATAACCAGAATATCAAATAAAATCTTATTAGAGGGGGCACACGATTTAACGCAAGGAGGTCGCGTATAAAACCAGAAAGCAGACGTTCTCTGATGCAACTTTTATCGGTCGGAGACGCATCGAGTCGCGTCGGACGTCACGACGCCAATAAAAGTGGCCATTGTACGCATCGGTGGTCGTCGAGCCGTCAATTAATTGCTGGCAATCGGGAGGAACGCGCGTTCGAGCAATAAACAACGGTCGTTCGCAGATGATGGCGGAGCTGGTCTCAATTTCCCGCTGTCGTCGAATTCCGTGAAGATTCGCGTTCCGGTTTACCCTTGTCGCCGGGATTAAAGTCTTCTGGAACGTTGGGGTCTTCTGTCAAAAGCATCAAAGGATGCCAAGAAAGAAGAGAAAGTTTCCTCGAAAAAGAGAAAGATCTCCCGATCGGCTTTTCGGCCACGAATTTCGAGTGATCGAAGACCGAAAGACGTCGATGGTTCCGGGGAAAGGTTTCCCCACTGTTTCGCGACGGTAACTCACGGTTTTCGGATGTTCGAGGAGTCTGAATCTTTTGCGAGAAAACCAGAGAGTTCTCCTGGCGGTCGGCCAGACCGAGATTCCTCTTTTTCGTTTATTCGAAGCCTTTCGATTAATCGATTCCGCCGTCCGTCCGACGAAAGGCTGGATCGTCGAGGAAAATTGAAAAGCGTCGGGCCAAGTGCGGAAAGATTACTACCGGAGATAATGGGCTGTTAGGGAGTGGGCAACGAGGGTTCTCCAGCCCGCCAAGGGCTCGGCCTTATGACTAGACGGATTTTACAAGGCTGAGGCTTCTGCGAGTCTCGCTGTTGCCTTCGAGAGGCTTTAATGCGTTCTCTATTTTGTTTCAAGCTGGCTAGCATTTTTTGTCGAAGGATTTCCTATTCGAATTATGGAACTTCTCGTGATTTTCCTGGCCTTAGGGAACAGTAATCTTACTCATTTGTGGCTGCTGAGAATGTGTGAAGCTTATCGTTCGAAGAGGTTTAATACGAATTTTATTTCGTTTGTGGTTCAGTAGAATTTTTCATTCACTTTTCACTGTCAGTACATTTTGTGATTTTTCTCAAACTATAGTAATAGAATTTTACTAGTTTTTAGCTGTTGCGAGAGAATTAGTCTCGGTACGGCGTTCATGAAGGTTTAAAGTGTTCTTTATCTTGTTTGAAGCCGACTAAAATATTTAGTTGAATTATTTCTGTTTGGTTTTAGTTGTGGAACTTTTAGCAATTTCCTCAGATCCAGGGGAACTAATTTTACTTGTTCATGTCTGCTGAAAGTGTCTGAAGATTCGTGTCGCATCCATAGAGGCTTTATTTTGTTTGCAGCTCAGTAGAATTTTTCATTTAACTCTTTATTTATTCTCTTTTCACTGTGCAGTACATTTTGTGATTTTTCTCAAACTGTGGTAATAGAATTTTACTCGTTTGTAGCTGCTGCGAGAGAATTTGCCTCGGCTGGGCGTTCATGAAGGTTTAACGTGTTCTTTATCTTTTTGGAAGCTGATTACAATATTTAGTTGAATTATTTCTATTTGGTTTTAGTTGTGGAACTTTTAGCAATTTCGTCAGACCCAGAGGAATTCATTTTACGCGTTCATGTCTGCTGAAAGTGTCTGAAGCTTCGTGTCGCATCCGAAGAGGTTTTATTTCGTTTGCAGTTCAGTACAATTTTAAATTCAACTATTTGTTATTTAATTTTATCTTACGAGACTTTAGCGATCGTTTTAAAGCTAGGGAAACAGGATTTCATTCGTTTGTGCTACCGAGAGAGACCGGGGTTGGTTGTCGTTTTCAAAGAAGTTTAATGAGGGTTTCATTTTGTTTACAGTTGAGTATGCATGTATGTATGTTTATTTCTTGTTCCCTTTACGGGTTACAAGGAGACCCCGTTTCCTTTATAATTATATTATTTAATGTAATCTATGGTTCTTACATCTAAAACTATTTAAACTATATACATCATACTATATTATATACACTATATACACATCTTATCTTATTTTTCTTTTTTTTTCTTCGCACTCACTCTCTCTCTCTCTCTCTCTCTCTCTCTCACACACTCTCTCTCATTCTTCTCTCCTTCGTAATTTCCTTCTTGTCTCTCCTTTCTCTCCCTGTCTAATTTTTTCATCCATTCCTCTCCCCTCCCATCCTCATCTAGTATTTCTTTCACCTTAAAGGTGTTTACAGTTGAGTAGAATTTTTAATTGAACTATTTTTTTATTTAATTTTAGGTTACGGTGCTTTTTATGGTTTTCTCAATGCAACGGAAAAAGGATTTCAGATTTTAGTACCTTTGCTAATTTTCAGAGCATTTAAAAAAACGGTAAATATTACGTTTAGTATGGCATATGTTGTCAAGGTCACCTTTCTGAGTAACCTCCAAGAGATTTCAGCCGTCGCTCGTTTTTTATTAAAAAGTTATGGATAAAAATATACCGATTCTACTATATTACAATTTGCCAGTATCTACATGAATGTGATTTTCGATTTGACATATGTTATCGAAGGCAGTCTCTGAAATTGGAGGACCTCACGATCTGATAATCTAATCCAGACCTAACTTTTTTTTACATGGGGGTAATCTCTTTTACGGATAACCCACACCTCTCCGAGGGGAGAAAGGTGAGGTTATGTGGGACTCACTGGCTAATGTGCAATGCCAGTCATACCCACTAACTCCCTCTTGACAGCCGTCTCAATGGTATACAGGGGAATTTCCAGGACCCGTAGCACGATTTCAAACCGGCGTCTTCCCTATCCTGCATTATATAACACCATCTTGAGTGTTTCATAGAAAACGAGCGACGGGTAAACGCTCAAGATGGTATTAAGTCTAGGTTAGGTCTTTACAACCAAAATTTAACGAAGGTTTTTGATAGAGAAAAGAAGAAAGTGGATGGATAGAGAAAAGTTGTTCAGAATGTTGTCCTTGACAATGTCAAGATCAAGGTCATCCGAGGTGCCTTACCTAAAATATGGTAATATTGGTTTGTGGTAATATTTACCATAAACATACAGCATCCACAAAACAGTGAAAAGTTGAAATGATCTGAAATCTACTGTAGTAATTCGATTTTAATACACATTTACCACAAAACCTATAAAAGGAAGAGAACGAACGAAATAAAAAGAGCGATATCGATGTCTCCACACTAACGTGTAAGACAGCAAGCATAATGATAGTACGAATAAATGAGATTCAGATTGATCGATCACCGTGGTCTATTAAAGCCGACCTTGAATTCCATCTCCATGCTTGACGAAACATGTCTAGCGTCTCTCAATTTGCATCGAGGAAATAAAAAGATCATAATTAATCGAACACTAGAACCTGTCATTCGTCGTGCACTATTTAATATAACAGATCGATCCGCTCGGGTATCCTCGTGTTCATTGATTATTTATCAGACTTCACTACGGGAATTCTTCGAGTGGAATAATAGAGACAAGCTTCTCGGTAAGTCGAGCCATTCATCAAACTAATTGTACCTCCCGCAGTGGTTTCTAAGAACCGAATTAATCGTTTTGCCTGCCGCGCAGAAGTTAACCAAAAAGGGAAATCGACGACGGAATTTTACGTTTATCAGGTTACGATTGATCCGACTCGAATCTTTGATTCCGTACAAATATTTGCATCCCATTCACGAACGGACACTGCACACTATGATTCCACGTGGGAATTCTCGGAGTGGTTCTAGAACCTTACAATAGTTCCATTAATTATTTCTTGATACGCTATTTTAGGTTCGTTTCTGTACCACCAAACGAAAATTAATATTATTGCCTCCATATTTACGCTTTATTTGCTGGAAACTTACTGAAAAGCTTCTAAATAAAATTTGAATGAATTTCTTTATATATTCCTTTGTAAAATGAACTAATCTTTATAACTCGCAAGGAGAAGATGCTGTCATGGGGTCGCAGATTTTCTCGAAACTTTGCATATTGGTAGATTTCGTTCTCCTGTTTATGAAAATTTAGCATTATAGGCATCGATACTCAATAACTTTTGAGATACGTTAACATTGATGAAGTTAGTGTTTCTTTCATATTATGTTCCTTTTCAATACAATTTTTATATTTTGTTTCCTATAGATATTATGAGTGTATTTTTCACGTGCAAAATACAATTAATTAAAATAGATAAACTGAACAGAAAAAAAGAAAAAAAATGGAAAAAAAGGAAAAAGGGATTTGAACACTGGCCTTTCCGGTAATGAATCCAGTACGTTACCATCACGCCGTTCGGCAAAAACTTCCACCAAAACTGTACTTAACGGCTTAACGAGTATAATGAAATTTAAATTGTAAATATCTCAAAAATTATTGAGTATCGACGCTTATAATTCTATATTTTCATAAACAGGAGAATGAAATCTACCAGTATGCAAAGTTTCGACAAAATCTAAGACCCGATGACCGCGCCTTCTCCTTGTCAGTGCACTTCGAGTAGCCTGTTGAGTTCAAGCACGTATCACCTTAAAAAATTAAATTACATTGTACACATACAATTTCTAAACGCTCACAATAAATGCAAGAGAATGAGCAATCGATGATCCAAACAATGAGAAGGAAAAATCGAATTTTCTCTCGAACCGGTTATGTCGCAGGCTGTTCACAGCGAGGCAGCCTCGGCTCGCAGAGGAACGAAAGGGCGCAGCAGCCATCCCGTCGTCGGCTAAACGCCCTTAATTAAGTTGTGCAGGGCCTCAGGGAGCTGGCAGCCATTCGTCCAAGTTCTTCAGAGGCTGGCTGATGCGAAATCGATGGCGAGACAGCATCGCGTCGCCTCGCGTCCAATAAAAATTCCTCAGGAGCCACGGCTGCCAGGAAATGTCCTGTGCACGTGGGAACACACACACATAGAGAGAGAGAGAGAGAGAGAGAGAGAGAGAGAGAGAGAGAGAGAGAAGAGAGAGAGAGAGCATCGTCTCGATCGACCAAGGCTCACGCCTAGACTCTGCGATCGGGGGATTTTCCTGAGAAATAAGGGAACCCGACGGAATTTCGTGGGAACCCGAACAAATCCAGTGGGAGCACCGTCTTTTCGAATTCCCGGGGTAATGGCGGCCGTGTCGCCGGTCTCGAGATCGAAGCCGCGAATCGGAATTACGTGTCAGAGTCGACGGGATGAATCTTCTAGCACGTCGACTCCTCCTAGCTGGAATACCTGAAATACTAACGAATGCCAAAACATCAATTCAACGAGACACTCTCCTCGAATGGAAGAAAATGTTTGTCGAAGCCGTCGGCACCCTTTTGTAAAATGATTTTTATGGTTCCCTTGCAGTTTTCAGCTTTCCTCAAATCCCTTGAGGTTACGAATTAAATGAAATTCGATGAGGCCAATTACACTATTCATTCTTTAAGCTATTCTGTCGGTAAGCTTAACAATGAATTTTCGTACAAATTCAAAGCACGCGTGCTTCCTGTGATGATAATTACATATATGTTATTTTACAATATTTTACTTCAATGTGTGCAATGTCATCAGTAGACTGCGGAATAGGTCAAATACAAAACTGAAAAGACATTAGAAGAATTTAAGAACACTGTTATATTGCTTTTGAATTTTTAAGGTGATTCAAACGGAAAATACATTTTCATTCACCTTCGATTTCTTGTAATTAACTTGAACAATTTTTATTTCGCAGAATGATCCGCAGTCTAGTCATAAGAAACACATGGCGGGACTGAGACGTGAAACAATCTTACAAAATGTTCAGTATATCATATATATATATATATATATATATATATATATATATATATATATATATATATATATATCCGAAACTAGTGCGCGAATAAAAAAAGTATGCTACGAAAATTGCTTGTCTTTTTACGTACAATAAGATATTATAATAAAAAATACAGGTTTCCATTTGAAAAAACAAAGTTGACCTTCAAATGACCTTGAAATGTCCACCCAAATAAAAAACTGATACTGCCCCCCTCTTTCCCCCTCGAAAACCTTGGACACGTGTTTTACACCTTTTTAATCTGCTTCACACTTTTCGAGATGTTCGGCTGGAACGTTTTCAAATGAACACCCTGTACAATATGTATCACTCTTACTTTTGACCTCGTATGACCTTGCAAGAGATTGTGTTACATACGAATGAATTCGTCTTGACCCACGTTTTCATATGATATTATAAAACATACAGCATTTCATCTAAGAAAACTGAAGACGACCTTCGTTTCATAAAAAATAATATAAATATAGAAACTTTACATAAATTACCGTGTTTCCAGTAAGATATACTGTAAGTTCTCCTAGTTTCTTGAAAGACTTACTGTTTACGAAAACAACGCTGGTATGAATCAAGTACAACGGAAATAATATCTACTACTACTATTCTTTAAATAATAGTCTAAAACAAGAATAAAACCCTAACCTAAAAATAAAAACCTAACCCAGACCTTTGAGACGAATAAAATAGTGACGATGTTATTGACTGAATAGTAATCTGGAGTGAAGGCAATACGCAGCAAATGGCACAAGAGAAATAAAAACAATAATAGTATTAATAGACAGAAGGGTCGAACGAGCACGCTAGCCTAAAGCATTGAGAGGCAGCGGGCGGTCTTAGAATGCTTCGATAATTACTGGAGGAGGATGGAGGCTCGAAGCAGCGATCCGGAGGCCAGTCCAAGGTATAATTAAACAAACGAAGGAATGGAAATTATTCGAGGCTGGGGTCGGACTCGGCGGTGAACAGACCGAGATGAAAATTCCAGGATGGAAGTAATACGCGACGCCTCGGAGAAGGACCTTTCGATAAAAATTCCAGGAGAGCCAGAATAGACGAGTCCTCCGTCCTCCGAAGCCGACACGCCGATATTCGATCGATTCGAAGAACAACCGGGGACTTTTAATGACTTCCTTCTTGAAATCACGCGCGGCCCCGTTCCAAAGATCGTGAGCTTGCACTTTCTGGGAATGTTAGGCGAAATATCCGCGGTGTACAGGGTGTCCTTGCGGGATCGATTGATGCGATAGGCGTGGTGAATGATGAGGCTGGGATCTGGAACCAATTTTGCGGCTTTTGAAAAATCTAGTACCTATAAAATGGATGCATCAATGTGGAAAGACGTGAATGAAGCTTGAATACATATGAAGATGACGAAGAGCGTCAGGATTGTTTGCTACATTGGTTGAGTGGCTTTAATTGTTTCGGTTTCTTTCTTTAGGTATTAACCCTTTGCACTCGAATGATGGCTCTGAGTCACCAGTGAAAATTGTTATACCATTATTCAAAACAGTTTTCATATCTCTATTTTACAAATTGCTAAAAGTTCAACTGCTGTAGGAGAAAACAGGTTTAATTTCCGGTGCACAATGTACAAACGACACATACAAATGTAGTGATTCATCAAAATTACAATTGGCTGCGGCACTTTATGCGGAATAAAAATTGTCTGCATTGATTTGAAGGTACTAAAACAAATGACATATTTGTCTTTCCCTTTATTAAATTAGACAAGTTGATGATAATGTACAAATGCTCTTAAATTATTTTAACCTTTTCACTATTTTATATTTCATCTATGTACTTACTTTTGTCATAAATGCGTCAAATTCGCAGTCTTGTAGCAATAAATCAATCAAAGACAAGATTCTATAAAACCTAATACTCTTAATCACATTTTTTAATATAAGGATGATATAAATGTATTAAATTCAACGATAGTAACGCTAGGAATACTGAGAAGAGACATCTTGTAAAAAAAGCGATCCTATCTTTTACAATCAATATAACAGTCTCGAATGAAAAACTAAGAACAATGAACATGTCGCAACGACAGGTAAAAACATTAATATATAGACATAGATGTGCTAACATAAAAGAGACTGAGTCATCGCAGACTGATTTATTACAACATATTATATAAGAATTGTCGTAAAAAGACCTGGCCCTGGAGAGTGCACGAATATGTTGAGCCAAAAAATGTGGATAAAAGGGTGGAGTTATTATAGTAGAAACGCCCAAGGCCGACGATGGGCTCCGATGTCTATAGAGCGAGATATTCGTGCTGTTTCCGGACCAGACGAAGAATCAGAGACAATAAATTTTCTTGACTCGTTTCGACGCGTTTATTTACGGCTTCGCGCCCCGTCGCGAATATATCGTCGCGCAGTGTTTATAGCCGGCCATTTTTCCGGGCTCTCCGTTCCTAACGACGCGTCGGACACTTTTAAGCCTAACAGGTGGCAGATTATCGAACGATCCGGGCCCCGAGGAAAATATGTCGACGGACTCTCGTCGTTTATTTCTTCCATCCGTAGAATTTCCACGCGGAACTCGCTACGTCGACACCATTGGAACCATTTGCTTTTTTCGATTTTGTTTATTCATTGAGAAACGAAGCGTTTAATCTATTTCTCGCCTTTGCAGTTTCACACCTTTGCGTTACAAAGACGTCTCAGATACATCATGTCCTTCTTATAATATTTTATACGCTGAAATCAAAAATTGTTCAATATCAGCAGCAAATATTGTCAGCAACGTGTGTATTATCAATCCAGAAACATATGTTTTCAATTAATACGAAAGCTCAATTAGTATATTAAAAACTAAATAATACGTTTGGTCACAGAGAATTTTATTTCATTCGTATGTTAAGGTTAATCTTTTCCTTGATGTCAAATTGACACAATAGTTAAAAATCAATACTTTGGAGATATACGCAATTAATTTTGTACATTTGCAGATTGTGTCTCAAAATGATTTTCTGTGTAACGTGCAGCGCAAGGGGTTAATACAGAAAGACTTGTTAGGGTTGCAGAAAACAAAATATATTGGATTGTGTCTGGATATTATTTTCCAAATAAATTGCAGCGCAAGGGGTTGGTTCAGGAAGACATGCGAGGATTGTTAAACACAGAATATTTCAGACACAGGTGTTTGAAAACGATTGTCTAAATAAATTGCAGTACAAGTGGTGCATGCAGAATAATTGACGAAGGTTGTAGAGAACAAAATATAGAGGGTTTTGTGTCTAAAAAGGATTGTCTAAATAATTTGCAATTTAAGGGGTTGATTCAGTAAGACATGCAAGAATTGTTGAAAACAAAATATTGTAGAGCGTTGTGTCTGAAAACAATTATCTAAATAAACTGCAACGCAAGGGGTTGATTCAGAAAAATTTACGAGGTGGTGTAGAGAACAAAATATAGAGAGATTTGAGTATGAAAACGATTGTCTAAATAAATTGCAGTGCAAGGGGTTGATTCAGAGACATGCAAGAATTGTTAAAAACAGAATATTGTACAGGGGTTGTGTCTGAAAACAATTGTCTAAATAAATAGCAATACAAGGGGTTGATTGAAAAAAATTGACGAGGTTTGTAAAGAACAAAGTATAGAGTGTTGTGTGTCTGAAAATAATCTTCTAAATGAAGTGTGGTACAAGGGATTTATTCAGAAAGATTTGTGAGTGTTGTAGCGACGAAAATTTGGAGGATTGTGTCTCAAAGGAGAGATCGTGTTTCTCGATTATCAAGCCCGTGTACAGTGTGTTTCGAGACTTGACTTTGGTGTTTCTGCCGCCAGCGGCCTCGACGCCAAACCAAACGAAGCCGAAGATCGTGGAATACATTACAGTGGCTCGTTAATGCCTGAGGCGCACGCGACGCTCAACGTACCGGCGCGGCGTGCAACACTCGATTAAACTGCGTTTAGTTTTATGCCGGCCGCGGACTGTTCCTCTCCTCCATTCGTGCCTTGGGCTATACATCGAGTTCCACTTCCCGTTTCCACCTGGTGGAACATTATCGCCCGGACGCCACTAATGTGCGTTCTCTGTCATGGAAACCGGCTTAACCGACGTTCAATAATCTGTACCGCGGCGCCCCCCTGCGACCTGCACGCTGTCTTTCTTTTTCTTCAATGATCTTCCTCGATCCCTGTCAAGAGAATGTTCAGTTTTTGTATATACATTGTGATCTATATTATATTTAATTAACACGTTCAGCGCCATGTCACCCATATCTGGGTGACAGAATTATTTATACAGAATTGAAAATTAATTTTTACGTTGGTAGATTGAGTGTACAAAATTTCCTTACGATCTGAAGAATAGAAGAGGTTTGAAACAGTAATTAATATCACAAAACTAAATTTCTTAGTTTCTGTTTTATTAAATATACTAGCTACTCGTGGCGTCCCCCCTCCGGGCGGATTGCCCTTGCGAGCGGCGCACAATGCGCGCACCAATGACATCACAACTTTTGAACGACTGGACTTTACCAATTAATATCAATGCCTCGTTTTGAATTTCCTCGCTTAGTTGCAAATCTGGATTGTTATCTTTGTATTTTGCGGTCGGTATCCGCGTCCGCTACGCATATTAATACCGCCCGCGCAACACTTTAATTGCGAGAAACTCGCTACGTCGCGTTGGCCATCTGGCGGTGGCCGCGGTAGGTGACGCAGTCGTGGCCCTCTGGCGTCGGTCGCGGTGTCGGTAGTCTCATTTTTTCCCGAATTTTCCAATTTCCGACCAACTTTTCCAAAGTTTCTTTGCGTATAAACCTGATTCGGATTACAACGAACATTTAAAAAAAAAATTAGCCAAATCGGTCCAGCCGTTCTCACGTGATGTCGTGACCAACGAACAGCATTTGATTTTTATTATATAGATTGCTTTGATTTTGTGTAATTTTTATGATTGTGCAGTGGACGCTGAACGTGTTAATTTGTATCGTACCTTTTCTTGAAGATGCAAGAATGTTCTTCTATGGACGTTAAATGGTACAAGGAAACAAACTTATTTTCGAATACATAGACTGCGGATTTGATGCATTTATGACAGGGGTAAGTGCAATTTAAAACAGTGAAAACAGGTTCAAAGAATTCAAGAATGCCTATGACTATTAATATAAATTATAAATGAGCTAAATAAATGTTCAATATAATTGATGCAATATAATTGACAAAAGTTCGATTTTTCATAAAGATTCGCAGTCTACTAATGAAGCTACACGCTTCGTGAAGTCAAATATGAAAAGGGAACGAATGACAACTGTGCTTGTTCGGTATGGTTTCATTCTGTTGAATGTAACTGATCAAAAACGATATTTACAATGTACAAGTTTTTGTATACACGATACACATTGTATATTCTTTAAAACAACAATGTGTGTCAATTCTCTGTGGCTAATTGTTCCATTAAATTCGTGCATCTCCATACAAAAAAGTATTTATTACAGCAATTTATATCTAAAGCCAGCCACGTTTAAACGAGTACGCCCAAAAGCTTTATTCGAAAAATATTTGAAAAATGGATAAACTACAATTATCAAAATGCACACAAACACGAAAATATACGAACTCGTTCACGTGCAATCTGTCGCACAATGCTCTTTAATCTTTCGCGTGTCTGGTATGACGTTCGATCGTTTCGACACTCAAATCTGGGAGATATCCAACAGGTTCAATCCGGGCATTAAAACATTTAAAAGGAGCTCTCCGTTTGTCACGGGGACCGATCCAATACGGACAAACGGAAACCGCTGAAAAAGCGAGACAGCCGAGCGATCGCGAAAATGTATGCTCGACGATGCGAAAGAGATATGGAGAGATGAGAGAGAGAGAGAGAGAGAGAGAGAGAGAGAGAGAGAGAGAGAGCCATAACCGAATCGAAACGCGTTGCTGGACGAATTGATATTTCGAGGGATGAGAGTTGGCATGGCGGACTTCATGAAATTCGAACCCGGTTTGCATCTCGTATGCGAAACAGCTGCGTGTCGCGCGTGAACTTCCATTTCCGCGTGCGAATCGCTCGCGTGAACACAATCGCCGCTACAGGCCGTTTCACTGGGGACCTGTTACCAACCTGTACGACCGAAAACGCGTTAATTGCGTCGAAATCATTTGCGTTTAATCCTCGTCGTCGAATCACATTCCCTTAATAATTTTAATAGAACGATTCTGTTCTCTTAAATTCTTCAACAATGTGACAGTTTTTCTTTTTCAATCACTTTGCTAGTATCACTGTTTTGTATCTTAACTATTCATTTTAACTATAAATGATCGAATTCCACAATCAGTAGAGTTCATCGAATTCCAGAACCATTATTCAATTTTTAGTCGTCATTAGACTGTGAATTTTGTGCATTTATGACAAAAATGAATAAGTGTAATTTAAAACAGTAAAGTGATGAAAAGGATTTGAAAATGGTATTGTATTATTTTCAGCCTATAAAAATAATAAAAACGAAAATAAATTTCTATTCCACTCCAGTTTGTTGTAATACAAGTAGTAAATTTTGTTTTTTCCATAAAGATCCGCATTCTAATCATCATAAATTAATATTCTTTTGCATTAATCGCAAAAAGCGGATGTCAAATATAAATTCGTTAACAATGTTAACAAGTCAGAAGTAAATACGTATCAGTACCTTTAAATTCTTTTGCTGTCTTTGCTAAAAAGTAGATCCACATAAAAATCGTAGAACTTTTATTGGAAGATACTCGCGAACCGTTATTCACTGGTCGGATTAAGGCCAGACAGCGAATTTTCGTTCGACCCTAATATAATTCGGCAATCTGTTGTGTGTGTTTCAGATCTCAGCCAGCCTCGTCCGATCCGAGTTTCCTTTCTGCTGTCAGGTGAGTGACATTAATGTCGCCGATGGCAACGTCGGGATTTAGTCTAGGCTTAAGGAATTGCTTTATCGTCTGGCTGTAACTCGAACGGGAAAACGTTCGGTAACTTTCTTTCCGCTGTCTTGAGCCTGAACGAAACAATTTTCTCTTCTTTAACCCATCGCCCGGGCTAAATTGTGTTCATATTGTTTCTTACTGCTGTCCTTCTTCCATTCGTTCTCAGTCAGTATTAAGTACATTTCCGATGCCAAGTTCCTGACGGGGTGAGTTTTCTATACTGAACATTTATAAAAATGTCACGACATAAATTAAATTCACGTAACAAAGATTGAGTTGTAGTCAACGTACGTAGCGAATGGTAGTAATATATGAATAGTAAAATGAAAAATAGAGAAACATGAAGAGGAAAATGTTAGTACTATTACTGGTTGAATTTAAATTAGAACGTGGATGTTATTAGTATCATTAAATACTGATTGATTTAACACTAAACTTACCAGCGCCGTTCAAATAACCGCTTTCAGAATTTTTTATTTTACAATTATTTATAAAGATGCTTCCACTGGAAATGGTTATGCACACTTTTTATTCAAATATACATTATGATAAAAATGGCACAACATCTAAAAAATTCAATTGTGGCATTTTTATAAGGGTGCACATAGTAATCAGGTTTAGTGTTAAACAGAAAAATGGTAAGTTAATTATGAATGACGAATTTACTAGCAAATATAACGAATCTAGCAAATAAACCAATATTGCGGCGCTTTAACCTGTCAAAATGGCTTAAAAGTGCTCAACTTTACACGCGTATAACTTCTGAACCAGTGAACTCCTGGCAATAAGACTTTCATTTTCTATGTTTTCTCGTCGAAATCTATAGGACTGTATAAAAAAAGTTTAAAAAAATTGGTCCTCCAAAAAAAAGTTTAACCTTAATTCGTCTTCTTCGGTTAACAGATTAAAATGAGATCAATCAAATGATACATACTGGAAACATGAGTGTGTTTTACTGCTTTCATTGATGCTTATTGTGGTAACTTAAATTAAGTGAATCTAAAACAAGGGTCGATAAAATCTGATTTATGATCATAATTAGCTGTACGAACCATTTGTCATTTTCAAACCTTTTTTTACAAACTGAGTTCCTAATAAATGCCCCCACATTTATTCATCAATTGTCAATATCTTACAACACAGTACTATATGACTGAAAGTGGAATTTTAACTATATGATACTCAACATGACAGTCTTAGCAGTTAGAGTCTGTTTCCGATTACTTCTATCAAAGATATTAAATTTTTGGTACAAAGTAATGACTGCGGATTTTTATGCAAAATAAATATTGCTTCTATTGCAAGATACAGGAGCTAGAATCCTTAATCATTTTAACAAATTGAAAATAATACATTGGTGTTCTCAAATCATTTTAATCTCTCTACTGTTTTAAAATCTGCTCATTTTTGCTGTAAATTAATGCAATCCACAGTCTAGTAATTAGACATACGGCATCGTGCGAAGTTGAAGAATAAGAAAATCCACATTTCTAAGAAACGTACCGCTCGACCGACTCCGCAGTCGATTACAGGAAGTTCGTAGCAACAAATATTTGACTCACGGTGAAAAGTTCGAAGTGCCTCCAGGACAGAAACGTTTAAAGGAAGACGGGGAAGTATGATGGAAGATGTGTACGATCAGACACGAGCGACGAGTATGGAGATTCCACAGGAATCGCGAGAGCTTGAGCTTAAACTCGAGCTGAAACTCGCGCAAAGTTGGAATATTATTTACTCGGCATGTTGCTTTCGATATTGCATCCCTTATGCAGTTGTAGGAACCGCGTACACGCCTCCCTGATGCCCGTACTTAGGTCCGATACACGATATTTAGATTTCCAATGTATCGTTTCTCGTGTTTATCGGACTCCCATCTCCACGATGAATATTTATTTGTCTTAAAATGGAAGCTCCTGTGTTTATTCCGATCGCAACCTGAGCGTACGATCTCGCGGAACTGAAATTAATTCAGAAACTAATCAACTGCAAACCAATTTGATGGTTTAATATTATGTTACCCTCGAGTTCTTTCATCTTAGTATTTTCTTATAGAAAACAGAGATTACATTCAACACTGATGCATACATTCGTTAAAAAATTACATTCCATCCAATTTATGCTTCTCGAGTCAATTTCGTTGCTTTCAAGACTTTATGTATTATTCTTCTTTGAATAATAACCCCACTTTTCACAACATTAAAAAAATAACATTCTACCAGCTTTATCTTCCTTCATTTCCTTGCTTTCAAGCTTTCCTGTATTATTCCTTTTCGAATAATCTCCTCACTTTTCATGAGACTAAATCAATGTTCTACGAGCTCCACTGCGTCCATTGATTAAAAATTCATTTTCTTTTCACTAGCAATATAATTAATTCTCGAGAATACTTTATTATGATCTCGAGAACCTGCACAAGGCTGCAGAGATCTGTCGCTAAGATACTCGAGCTGTTTCGAATAGTTTAATAAAAATAATGTTTCAATTAAAAATGCAACTATTAGATAAAAAAATTTGCAGATGTAAAAATACTAAATTTGGAGATAATAAAACACATTTTATCCTACAGGAGAAAGGTCATTGACATTTGTTGTCAAGGTCGCCTTTCTGAGTAACCCCCAAGAGGTTTGGGCCGGCGGTCGTTGTTTATTAAAAAGTTATAATGAAAAGGAGTTTTCAAAATATAGCTGTTATTTTAAGTATTGAAAGCTATAGCGATATACTATATTAACATATATTATCAAGATCCCCGTTTTTAAGTAACCCCCAAGAGGTTTTATCCGTCGTTCGTTTTTTATTAAAAATTTATGAACAAAAATATACCAATGCTACTATATATTGCAATTTGGCAGTGTCTACATGAATGTGATTTTGGATTTGACATATGTTATCACAGACATTCTCTGAAATTGGACGACCTGAAGACTTTTGACAGATTGTACGAGAATAAAGTATACTTACAACCAAAATTTAACGAAGGTTTTTGCAATCATCTCGGAAACTAAATCGGAGCGAATGGTAGATGTATAGAGAAAAGTTGTTCAGAATGTTAAGGTCATATACAACATATGTCAAGGTCAAGGTCAAGGTCATCCGAGGTGCCTCCTCTAAACGTAATGCAGTATTTCATCGTTAATTGTCGTGAAATTCTGAACGATTGTCGCAAAACGATCCCTCCTTCCGCGGGGTATACCCCGTGAAGGGCCCCGAAAGTCGAAAGGCCTCTCGAGATTCGCTGTCCTTTTCTACGTTCGGCACAAGTGAAAGAATAGTATCATCTGAACGTTAATTGTCGCCGGCCGGACCCGTGGTGGCGACGATTATCGATGAAATACTGTATTTACCCAAAGTAGGTCTTTTATCAGTCTATTGTGAAATCGCAGATGCATGTGATCACACGTCCACTGAATAGCATATAACAAACTCTAGAAAATTCACAGCTCGATAAAATTCGACAGGCAGATACACAAAAGTATAAATGAGTGACCCATAAAGCTATCAAACTTTATCTAATACGGTCGCAATGTGAATCGATGAAATCCTGTGCCGTTTTGGTTGCATCATGAATACCACAGAACCACGCAATAGCACTTCTACAAAATCGCACACAAAACATTCGCAGCGGAATCAGATTCACAGCAACACAAGAGAATAAAGGAATAATCTGCAAAGCCAGAAACCTTTTTAACACCATCGCGTGCAACAAAAATGACCAATGTAATTCACGGATGGTAGAATTCGACTAGCAGTAAGTCTGACAACTTTCCCCTGTATTATCCTCTGCAACGTGTTTCACAGTTTCTCAACCCCCCAGAAAACACTCCGGCAACTTTTCACGTCGAACGGATAACACCTGCCATCCAGTGGAACGTTTCTTCCAATTTCTCTGAGAATCTTGTTCGATGTTCAATCTTTTCCTGGTGATCGCCGGTTGCTCGCCGCGATCCAGTCCTTGGTCACCGATCCCCGGACCTTTTACCTCGCGGACGTAACAGGAAAAATAATGCTGTCGGAAAAACGCGAGGAAGGGTACGTGACGGGCGATATCGAGGGAGCGACCAGAAGAAATCAGGAATGGAGTGCGCGCACACGCTCGCAGGTGCGGTCTGATCCCTTTGCAGTTGAGTGGTGCGCTTTAGAGAGAGGAAGACAAAACGAGAGAAAGAAGGGGAGAGAGGTTGAAGCTAGACTGATAGGGAAAAGGGGTGACGAAATACGCGGGAAGAACGAGAACCGGCGACGAGCAAAGAACGCATCGAGCCAGACAGAATAGCCGGCCACGTAACGTCGTACTTTTCATTCTGGCGATCTCCGCGTGTTCCGCATGGTAAAATCACTTGAAAGCAGGGAGAAAGAGAGAGAGAGAGAGAGAGAGAGAGAGAGAGAGAGAGATGTGACATGGATATCGAGACTCCGTACGGTCGACGGAGCTGAAATAAGGCTGAAAGGAAAGGCCGAGGAGTGTTTCCTTTGCAAGGACGGAGGGAGAAATAACGTAGCGGGAAAATAAATGGTAAGGGGACCGGATGTGGGGGTGTAAAGTGAAACGTGCGATTAAGGGAAATAGCAATGATAAGGGGAAGTTGTCTCCGAAATACGCGGGTGGAGATTCTTGCTGGAATGCATCGTTGTTTACAGGATTTATTACCTTTTTATCAATCTGTTCTTAAATGAGTTGCTGGAGGGTTATGTTCCTAATTTCACGTGTCGTTTCTAAAATATTGTGCAGTTAGATTTCGAGCTTTCATTCTTCTTTAATGCAATAAGCTGGAAGTAATACATTAATATATTACTAAAGCAGGGGACTGGATTTGTTTAGAAACATTATAATTTTTTTATACAGGGTGTCCCATTTAAGTTGAGATTGTAAATAATGTCGAAGACATGTGATTTAAAAAAAACAAACTGACAAATGTCCTTTAGTGTTTCGAGTAGGGAGGCAAATGGAAATACTAGTTTTCTAATGCATGAGCGCTTTCAAGGTTATTTCAAGGTCATTTTGTCTTTCTTTATCATAAGCCCATATTTTTTAGTTCGGAATCATATTCTACGTAAAAATATGCACAACTTTTGTTTGAAAGATTTTTTTGTAAGTTCAGTATTTTTTAATCTATATGCAGATGCTTGCAATCGATAGCGACAATTTTTATGTTGCATTAAGATCCACAGTCTATTAATATAATGCGAAGAAATTATTCACTCGCGTTCTTACATTTCTCAATCAATATCGAACAACAATCACCTATCTTTAATCTGATTTTATCGAACTTCATTCTCCTCACTATTCACACTCTCCCTTTCTCTCTTTCTCATGCTTCCATTCTCATATCGAAACAATAAAATTAACCTATCACATAATATTCTTAACGTTTCGGACATCTTAAAGTTTCAGACATCTTATCGTTTTAAACTGCACCTTTAAATTGCAAACTTAATTTTGTGCACGTCGTTATCTAGAATTACAAGGCGTAGCATATGATAATATTTTTGGTCATATTTCGTAAGAGTTATTAACAATTACATTTAATAAGCTGTAACTGTAAAGACTGTTGCTGAAATAAACGCTGATATCTAGATTGCAGATTTCATAAAAATGCATAAATCGAATACAAAGCTGAAGGACATTAGAAGAATTTAAAGGCATCATAAAAATACAGAGACAGAGATAAAACTGTTAGATACTGGTCGGTATAAACCTAAAGAGAGATGAAGATGGACACGAAGACAGGGTCAGAGGCAAAGACAAGGAAAAACGGATATAAAGTTGAATTGATAGAAAGGATTTTTGCAGACTAGAATGAAAATTATATAGACGTAGAAAATAAAATAATGATATAGGGACAGAGATAAAGCTGTTAGATACTGGTTGATATAAACATAAAGAAAGACGAAGATGAACACGGAGGCAGCGTCGGGCGCAAAGACAAATAAAAATGGACACAAAGATGGAGGGGCAGACGGCGATAGCAGAAAACCGGAAAATGGTTCGGCTGGACAAGCGGAATAAAATATATAGTATCAGGGGAGGCAGAATGAAAGGGACGACGGGAAAACAGAGGGTGTCAGAGGGTGGCAGAGGGTGAGAGTGGATAGCGTATGAACGAGCGAGCGAAACAGAGAGCAAGAAGCGTCTACGTCACCTTGCATTCCACTTGACGGCACTTCTGCGTCGTCGCCTGCTCCTTCTTTCTCCTTCCGGTTGTACGCGTCCGCTCTCGGTCCCCAGGCATCCTCTTTTTCAGCGTTCTCCCCTCTCATCTTCAGCGTGCAGTCGTTCGTCGCGACGATGAATATCGAGGCGGAGGGAAGTTCGAGCGGAGAATCGACGAGCGCCGGGTTTAAGCAGCCTGCCACGCTCCGGCGATCTCGAAAAACTGGCTTCGCGACGAATCCTCCCTCTCTCTCCCCGTCTCTCCCTCTTTCTCTCTCTCATTCGCTCTCTTTCTCTCTCTCTATTCCTCTCCCAACATCTCTTCGTTTTCGCGTTCGCACTCTTAAACCTGCAGCTGTACCTTACGCGGTTTAATCAAACGACTACCGCGACTGCGACTCTCGCCGGGTGAACATCGATTCATTTCGCGTCATCTCCCGATCGGAAGACAGTGCTACCTTTGACTTCACGCCTTCTCTTCGCCTTCTCCCCTTTGACTTCGACATCACGCTTGTTATTCAAGATTCTCTGCCATCTCCGCGTAAACGTCGAGGCGATTGCTCCCCTCGTTTGAACATCCTCTTCTGGTAGCTGCCACTAAAATACTCCACCACAATTCCAAATAAAAATATAGATGCCTAAACGAATGATATTGGTGTTTAGCCAACGATTCCAGGTTTCTAGATGTGTTGAGACGGTGAAAACGAAGGAATTGCGCGCAACACGTAATTAAAACACTGACGCTACCACGTTATCCATAATACAGACACGCGCATAACGCGCAAACCAACTTACCAATAAGCACAATCACATAAAAGCATAATTCGCCACATTCAACACCACTCTAGTGAACACTTCGCCATGCAATAGATACAACCGTACAAACAATAATACCAAATACCAGCATTAAGCGACGTAAAAGACAACATAACTCAAGTCACAACAACCCTCTCCCATACACCGAAACGGGGTTTTTTAATATTCTCACCTAATTTTTCCCCTGTGAAAATATTACTGATCGACACAACTAACCCTTTAAAGTCGGGCAAACATATCTCAACCATCAATACTGTCATAAAGCGACTGACTACTATACATGCCAAAACTTTATATCCTTCGTTATCCTAAGGTCTTTTTTAGTATTTTTATTTTCGTCTCCTGTAAATACACTGTAAATATTTAGCAAATAAAAATTTTTCCAAAAAAAAAGTTGTAAGTTGCAAGTTGTGTGTCGATGGCGCTGAAGCCAAACAAACACAAACAAACGATGACGATGTCGTGACGGACATTCGAGGCTGAATGTCGTTGCAGGATTGCCGAGTGTGGTATCAATACCCCCCCCCCTCCTCCCCAGACCAAATACCATATGGAAATTGGGAAATGTTGGATAATTCCGTGGGTGTGTGCAGGAGCTGATCAGCTACAAATCGCGAGGCCCGGGTTCGATTCCCGGAGTGGCCGGTCCCCCCTCCATTTTCCTAAAATTCTACAATACCGAAAACTTCGAGAACTCGTTCCGATCTCGGAAAAAATTCTCGTCTCGTCCTGACTCGACATTTTCAAGTTCTTGCACACCACTATTGTTTTGACAGTGGCGCAGAGGTACTGTTTCGCGAGTCGTCGTACCCGGCAGCAATTCTCGCTCTATCAAAGCGTTGTAAGACGTGCCGGACGGGATCCTGTCCCTAGTTGGACGATATTCCTTCTTGTGAGGCCGTCGTAAAACCGTTTTCGCGTATCTAAACGCCCCGTTCCCGACGAACAAAGGATACGTCAGCGGGAATGCTGCCGTTTCCTCCCGCTGAGTTCGCCGGGAGCATGACGTTACCCCGAGGGAGCTGTAAAACCCGTTCGCCGTGCACGGAAACAAACCGTAACCAGCTTTATGGGGTAACCGAGAGCCCCAAGCATCGATCCGTTCCCAATGCATGAAATTAAGACGTTTCCCGGGCGTTATCAACGCGCCCATTTTATCGCCGCGGTCCAACATTGTTCGCCAATCTCTGGGAAATCTGCAATGCGTATTCCGCAGCCGGTGGACCCGCGGAAATTTTTATTCTCTGAGTCTGAGCACGATGACCCTTTCACTAGGTCTTGATGTAACAGGCTGTAACGATTCGATATTTGCTATAGTGAGTCATCAAATGATTAACACCTAGATTGCTAGATCAGCAAACTCAAAAATTCGATAAAACTAATGGAATTTTATAAATTGCTTCGCGGTCACAGTCGTTTTCCATTCGTTAACGTAATCATAAAACATAGAATATCCGGTAGACCTTGTATCCAAATGAGTGATCCTGTGATTCATTTTCTGAAAGGAAAAAAGTGTTCTCGAACTAAACCCTTTAATTTCGGCGTTCTTTAGTTTAAGGTCATAGGCGTTTTGCTATGCAATGTTCGGATGGCAATCGTTGTGGTTGGCTAAAATTGTTTACAATTAAATTATTCCTCCTGTGAAAGTAAGAATGGCATGTTTAGAAACAAGATAGCGTCGAAATGTATCTAAATAATATTTGAAAGTCCGTCATTTTAGCTTCTCACAACGAATCCCCTTTTATTATACGAAAAAGATGAAGTCACAGAAAACTTATAAATTCTTCGAATATCTTGCTATAGGCTATAAAATTTTCTTCATGCGGTATGAAAAATTGTAATCTTCACACATAGACGACTTTATAATAATATTAATAATAGTAAATTATTATAATAATACTAAATAATATTTACAACTCAGTCATTTTAGCTTCTCACAAAGAATCTTCTTTTATTATACGAAAAAGATGAAGTCACAGAAAAGTTATAAATTCTTCGAATATCTTGCTATAGTAATCTTCACACATATGCGAATTTGGTCGCAAACGTACCGATAAAATAGTATACAGTTTAGAAAGTATGAGAGTTATACTATAAAAGGGTTAATGTGGTTACCACTCATTGAATGTATAAGTCTTCTGTATATGTACATTATTAATAATTAATAATAAATCGCAGCCCGAATTTCGTGCATTTCACAATAGTTTCATCTATTTCATTCATAGCAACGATCAGCCTTAATGCTAATAACAGTTAGGATTAATTTCATTTTAATAGTGAAGTTTTTGCCTCATACTACATTCTAGTCAATTTCAGGAGCATTAATTTTATGACAAACATTCTTAAACAATAAAATTTTACCTGAATAGCGTCGTGCATCAGTGCTCTCCGCGCTACTCAATCAGTTAACATTGTTTAAAATGAGTTTGCTCGGCAGAGGGCCGCAGCAAGGTTGCATATGATGCATCGAGCGTATGCAACGATGACATAGGATCGACATCAATTGCTCTCACAGAGTAGAAGAAGCACTGTGAAACAATGTTTCACTGTCTGCTAGTACAATGGCGCAGCTCCGCGTGCCCTACGAGGGTGGATAAGTCGCATTTACGTATTTACGGACGGCTCGGCGTGTTTGTTAAACACACAGGCTCGTTTACCGAGGTAACGTGCCAATTAGCAATTAGACGATTAATCATGGCCGTCGACGTTCGCCTATGGTCATTGTCCTGGTGCTTGGGAGGGCGGAAAACACGCCGGGGAAACCGAGACCCAATCGCTACCTTAAAAGGCCGATTAATTTCCGAAGTCGCTTGAAAAGAAGACGATATGTCGCCCATTCTGCTGTCGTTAGTGCCTGTACACAGTATTTCAAACGATCCTGAGTAATATAGTATTATGAAACAGAAAATAAAATTAATTTCACAACATAAAATTGATTTCAGAAAATAAAATTGATTTCAGAAAATAAAATTGATTTCGGAAAATAAAATTGATTTCAGAAAATGAGATTGATTTCAAAAAATGAAATTGATTTCGGAAAATAAAATTGATTTCAGAGAATAAAATTGATTTCAGAAAATGAGATTGATTTCAGAAAATGAAATTGATTTCGGAAAATAAAATTGATTTCAGAAAATAAAATTGATTTCGGAAAATAAAGTTGATTTCACAAAATAAAATTGATTTCAGAAAGTTTTTCCGAAGACGTGTTACATTGGGCAGTTCAAACTAATAATTTCTTTTTGTATTGGTGAAAATACTATTTTAAACGGTTATGTGATTTTACACTGTAATATGTATGTTAATCATATATTTTTTAGCAGAACTTCAAATTACTACTTCGTATAAATGTTTTGACCATCATCCATATAATGGCATTTCTGTGTATGATTCTCATGCAACTTTGTGAAACAGCAAAATGTTTTCTAATAACTAATAAATTTCTAATCAATAGTAGCTATGGATATATCCCAACATTCATTGTTATGTTCATCGTATATACTTATTCTTGACATCACAGAATTATGTAAAATTGTTTTGAAAATCCCCATTAGCTGCTACATATAAATTTCTACAGCGCTCATCCAATGAAATTGATTGGATAAAATTCACTGAATAAAATTAATGACATAAAATTCACTGGATGAAATTCTGGATTCATTGCCTGAAATTCATTGCCTAAAATTCATTGCATGAAATTTATTGCATGAAATTCATTGGATAAAATACATCGAATAAAATTTAGCGAATAAAATATATTGAATGGAATGCATTTGATGAAATCCATTGCATAAAATTCATTGCATGAAATTCATTGGATAAAATTTATTGAATGAAATGCATTTCATCAAATTCATTGAATAAAATACATTCATTGAAATTCATTGCAGGAAATTCATTTCATACAATACATTGGATAAAATTCATCGAATAAAATTTATCGAATAAAATTTATTGAATGAAATGCATTTAATGAAATTCATTGGATAAAATATTTTGACAGAAATTCATTGCATGAAATTCATTGCATAAATTTCAACGAATAAAATGTATCAAATAAAATTTATTAGATGAAATTCATTTGATGAAATTCATTGGATTGAATTCATTGGTTAAACTGCATTGACTGAAATACATTGGATAAAATTCATTGGAGGGAATTCATTGAATCAAATATTATTAAAATTTCTATCTTGCCAGAATTTATGCTATAAAATACATTGAATTTAAGGTCCTATTGACAAAAAATAGTTAATCTCGGTTCCGTCGAATACCTCACTGGGAACGTCCATCAAAATTACAAATGGCAGAGAAGACACGAAACAGCAAACGGACAAATCGTGTTATTAATAATCAGCGCTTCAAAGAGCATGTCTCGCTGTCGAATGATGCGGAAAGGCCACTTAGTTGTAGTAAACGAGAGCAAAATTGCGGAGAAGAGGAAACTGCATTATTTAGTCGGCACAAGTATCGTAAATTTACCGTGAAACAATTTAGGAGACTGTCCTCGTCCGTATTGAGGGAGAGAGAAAGGGTCGGGAGGATTTTTTCGCGTGCTCTTCATTGAGTATTAAATATTATAGCGAACTCGGTTGCCTTGTGACAGATTACCGTAACAGTTTCGCTGGCGCGCCGCTGGAAAACTGCTGGGATTAATGCTACAACGTGCAAACTTGTTTAAGGTATCGGCGTCGGCGTCTCGCGGCGGGTTGTTTAAAAGTAGCGTAAAGTGCGTTACTCTTTCTTCCTCTTTCGCGTTCCCCTTCCCTGCAGACATTAAGGTAACAAGATTCATCTGCAAACTGCCGTGGCATTCTCGAAAAATAAAATTCCTCGATAAAAATCACCTCTTCTAGTCCCACCGAAAAAATGGCAGTGACAGATCACCGGAGAAGAAACTTACTGCGAAAGAAGTTGCAAAATATTTCAAGTTTTAGATAAGTCATTACTAGACTGCGGATCTTTATGCAATTTGCAATTTTTGTAGACGGATGTTAAGAAACTGGAAACAAATGAAATCTTATTTTCGGCCGTAGTAGCGTTTATAGATCTGAAATAAATAAGAATCGTACTAAATTCTGTCGAATTTTATATTCTAGCATTTTTTGAAAATTTTCAGAAGCCATAATTGCATAAAGATCCGCAGTCTAGCTAACTAACATAAACCTACCGCTGCCTGAGAAAATGACCGGTTCCAAATTTTTCTTTTTACAATATTCAATTTATAAAGATGCATATCTGGGAAATGAATTCTATTCGAATATATTCGACTAATTCGAAAAATTTCGAGCTGAAAATTCATTTTCGAGTGAATCGAAGTTTTACGAGGGCTCGAATATTCGAGCCGGTTGATTTTTTCAAGTAGCTCGCATTCTTTTCAAGCAGTTTCGTCGATTTCGAGTATCTCGGAAAATTCAAACGATCGACTCGGCTCGAGCAATCGAATCGAGTTTAGCTCAGCTTGTAAATTACGTGTACTCGCGCACCCCTACGAAGCAGATTTCAATTCCTATCAAATAAATCTCCCAAAATAATAATAATAATAAGAACATAAATATCCTTGAATCTACATAAGAATTTAAAAAATGTTTCTGCACAAATCTCGACGGAATAAACAGTCTGTCTACGAATCAACGACGGAAGAAATATAGCAACACAGAAACCACAAAGTCAGAGAGAGGGAACAAACATTGCCCGAATCCGTTCCCACGCGTCTATCTGGCGTAGGATGAAAAACTCTGGAACGAGTTCTCCCGTAAAGTTGTTCCCAAAGAGAATCGCAGGTTCTTCGTCGTCCTCTATGCACTCTCCACCCCCGCAGTTGGCAGTAGATAACCGTTCTCGCGCACGGAATTATTATGCAAACTGTTTACGCCCGGGAACAGGGAAGAGAAGAGAAGAACGCCTCGCCGGCCTGTGCAATACACTTCGCGACGGGGTAGCACAATGAGAACCCGGCGTAAAGTTTCTTTCCGGTCGGTGACATCGTGGGTACAAGTGAGGAGAGAGAGAGAGAGAGAGAGAGAGAGAGAGAGAACTCTGGTCTCGTGATTGTTCGAGGAAAGAAGGATGGAAACGTCTGGAGGAGAAGTCTGTGTACTCTGTAAGACCACCTCTCTTCCGGTTCGCCGACGCGTCGTTCGATTCAGAATTTATTTCGCGTGCATGCGAACACCGCTTCAGTTGAACGTGTAAATGACGAGGCTGAGAGCAAAAGCAAGTGGAAAATTAAAGATCAAATTTTCTGATAACGCGCTTTGCTTTTTAGATTTATTTAGGCGATACGCGTGTCGTTTTTGCTTAAGGGAAGTGGATAGGGTCAGCCATGGACAGACACGTGAGCAGAATTCTATTTTCCTCTCACACGTAACCGAAGATGTTTTTTTTATAAATCGGCAGTTCTAAGCTTTTCTGAGGATTCTAAGCTTTGAAAATTCAAACATGGGAAATCCTAAGCATCAAATAGCATAAGCTTTGAACATTTCAAGCATACAGAGTTCTAAGCTTTCAATATCCCAAACGTTGAAGATCTGAACTTTCCATAACCTTAGGTTTGAACTTCTAAGCCTTCATTATCTCAAGCTTTCAATTTCTAAGCTATAACAAAATTAAACATAAGGAATTACCAAGCTTTGAAGATCTAAGCTTTCAAATTGTAAACTTTAAAAATGTCAAAGGTAGAGGATTCTAATCTTTAAAAATCTCAGACATTAAAGATTCTGATCCTTGAATTTCTAAGCTTTAAAAATTTCAAACATAAAGAATTCTAAACTTTAAAAAACTCAAAGGTAAGGAATCCTGTGCTTTCAATATCCCATGCTTTGAAGATCTAATCTTTAAAAATCTCAAACATAAGAAATTCTTAGCTTTAAATTTCTAAGCTTTAAAAATCTCAAACGTAAGGAATTCTATGGTTCTAATATCCCAAGCTTTGAAGACCTAAGCTTTAAAAATCTCAAGCATAGAGAGCTCTAAGCTTTGAACATCTCAAGCATAAAAAATTCTAAGCTTTCAAAATTCCAACTTTGGAAGTTCTAAGTTTTGGAAATTCTAAGTTTTGGAAACCTCGATCATAGTACATTCTATGCATTGAACATATCGACCATGGCAAATTCCGAAGCACCAAGTATTCAAAACATACTAAATTTCGTATCTCAAACGTCTCGGTTGGAAAAAACAAGCATTGAATACATCAAGCTTAAAGAATACCGATCTGTACACATGCCAAACATAAATGATTGCAAGCACAGCAAGTTCCGAGCGGGGAAAAAACATCCCAGGGGTCGGATACGCGGAGCTAAAGAATCCTGAACAGGAATTTTTAACAATTACGACCGCACCGACGCGGCAGTCACATTTTTCATTCGCGGCGTAGTCTACTGGGAAAGGGCTATCCTTCTCTGCGTTGTTCTCCGAGGGATTCTTCAGGTGTGCGCGACGTCCTCCGAGGACACCCGGTGCATTCGCGCGCTGAATACAAAATATATGACCGCAACGTTGAGCGAGGCCAACCGTACGCTGGGATTAATGACCGAATATACACGGCCATGCGGGAAACTTATTAATTTCGCAGAGGCGGGAGCCGTTGCAACCGGATACAAAATGGATCCTCCGATTTTGTCAGGATTTCGAGCCCTATTACGAGCCGGATCCAAAATAATTTAACGTGCCACGAGCGATTAGAACGCTGCCGTATTCTACATACGAACAGACCGTGAAAAGCACTGGAGAACGTCTGTAGAAATTGCGGACATTATTCGGTGCGTTTTAATCAGAAAAATAGGGGAGGTATCCTTGTCGATTCTGCATCTTATAGTAATTCCCTCCTGTTGCACGCAGAGTTGTGAAATTGTGGTGCAGCTCCCGTGCAATTGGATCACAAATCCTGAACTGTGGACCATCCAAGCAAGGATATTCTACAGACTTGGATATCTAAAGCACGAGAGAGTCTTAGCCTTAGATATTTCAAGCATGAGATATTCTAAGTCCTGAAATTTTAGGCGTAGTAAATTCTAAGCCCTTACATTTCACGCTTGGGGAATTCTAAGCCCTTCAATCTTACGCATGGGGAATTCTGAGCCCTCAAAATTCAAGCATGAGGAATTCTATGCACTGAAATTTCATGCATAGGGATTCAAACCACTGAAATTACACGCATTGGGAACTCTATACACTGAAATTTCACACATAGGAGATTCTAAGCACTGAAAGTTCATGCATCGGAAATTCTAAGCACTGAAATTTCACGCTTGGGGAATTCTAAGCCCTTCAATCTGAGGTATGGGGAATTCTGAGCCCTCAAAATTTAAGCATGGGGAATTCTGAGCCCTCAAAATTTAAGCATGCGGAATTCTACGTACTGAAATTTCATGCATAAGGATTCAAAGCACTGAAATTTCACGTATTGGGAATTCTATATGAGAGATTATTTGGAGGTATGGATCGGTATTTTAAATAAATGCACAATTAAACACACACTCACAAAGAAGAGTTTATTAGATAATTATATTAACACGTATACGTCCATATCCGACCAGCGTCCAGAGAGAAGAGAGCGCTTAGTCCACATTCATTTCCTACATACCGATACAGAAGGGCACTCTTATTGATAATTACTACAAGGGTGGACGCCCTCTGTCGACGATCTATTCGTCCTATCGCTCGACGTATCATGCTCACGTATAGATGAGTATACTACTCCAACACTATACACTGAAATTTCACGCATAGGAAATTCTATTCACTGAAATTTCACACATAGGGAATTGCAAGCCCTGAAATTGCAATAATTGAAATTGCAAGTATAGAGAATATCGAACACCCAAACTCCAAACATAGGAATTTCCAAGTCACCAAATCTGTCGCACAGGGATTCTAAGCTCTGGAATTTCGAACCTAGGGAATTCTAATCCCCGAAATGTCGCATCTGGAAAGTCGTAATCCCCAAAATTCCAAGCACAGAAAATTCTAAGCCCTGAACATCCAAACCTCGTGAATACTAAGCTGTCGTCATCCCCAAGCCTTAAATTAGCATCCACTACCATCCGACACAAATTTCTTCAAACCTTCGTTACAGTTTCCGGCGCCGTCACTTCAATATTCTGTCTCATTCTGAGAACGGTAGATCCCGTTGACCTTCCTTCATCTACCTAGCACATTTCTCTCGGATTGATGGTGTTCGAGCGCGAATGGTCGCATACGGCCGGCGCCGGCCATCGGCAACACGTTCTCGCATAATTCTGCCGGGGTCGCGTCGACAATCATGCGCTATCATATTAATGAGCCCGTATCGTGACCGGTAATCACGCGCGGCGGCTGCCTTCGTTGTTTACCCGTGTAAACGAGACCCGCAAACAGCCACTACAATTTCTCACATATCGGGAACATTGTTATTATTCTTTATGAGAACTATTGAGTTTTGAAACATTGTTCATTTGACACTTTCTATCCCCATGACGCGTAGAATACGATGCGATAAAAAAAAAGTTGACCTTGAAATTCAAAGTTACGGACAATTTTGCGGCAACTTTGTTTTACAGATCTTCATCGATCCGAAGATGTAGAATATGCCTATGGCAGCCAGGTCCAACCATTTATTTACGATTTTCTTCATTATTTTAACCAGTTTTTGCCGAGTATACTCGTCATGGAATAAAAATTAATTGCTGGCTATTTATGTTAATATTGTAGTGAAAATTAACACGCATTATTAATTTGTCCATATATTAAAATTTTTCGAGTCAAAGACGAAGTGAAGAAACGAAACAAAGAAATTGACGAGAGGTCAATATATGATAAATAAAGTTTCCAAACATTTTTGGTAGCGACATACAAAGTCGAGCTACACAGTTAACTGGTTAAGATGCATAAAAATTGTCCAGTGACATTTTATCCATTTTTATTATATACCTTTGATCAGGTCATTGTATACTAGCACCTCGTTTATCCGAACTCGTCCGAGTACAAAGTTGTTCGGATAACCGACGAGTTCGGACAATAGCTGCTCGCCAATTACTCACAATACGCATTCATACAACGAATAGTGCGCTAGGTTGTAGGTCGTATAATACATGCTTGGTTAAAAATTTATATATATACATATATATATATATATATATGACGTTTACCATTAATTAGTCCGTATAAGCAAGGTTCGAAATGTTGAATTGTCTAGAAACAGAAAAATTGATAAAAGTTTTCCCATGGAATGTAATCAAACGGAGAAGTATTGTAAATGAACGTCAATTGAAATTGAAACTGGAGAAAAATAGGCGCAGTTTCACCTATGGTACACAATCAAACTGAGAAACAAACGAAACTTTAATTGCATTGAAATTGAAGAAAGCTAGGATATTATTAACAATACACGAGGTTATAATTAACTTAATTGAAAGCAAAGGCACAGTACAATGATAACTAGACAGCAGATCTTTATGCAAACTAAGAATTATCTACCTGAATTACAATAAATTGGAGAGAAATAGAAGTTGATTCTCTTTCTTAATATGTATCATATGTTGAAAATAATATAACAGTACTTTGAAACTCTTTGCTAATGTTTTTACTGTTTCAAATTATACCTGCTCATTTTTGTCATAAATGCATAATATCCGCTGTCTAGTGATAACCCGCGCAGATCCAAGAATGTGTTATTTCTACCTGTTCAACGTTTACAAAAAGTTCCCCTGCCACTAACATTATTAACACTAGAACTACCGGACCAGTCAAAATGTCTAGTTTCAATTTTTTTCTTTTACAAATATTCAAATTATAAATATGTCTTCAGGAGTAATTTTGTAGTAAACTTCTCTATTGACGTACATATTCAATAAAAAATTGTACGAAATCTGAATAAATGCTATCTTGTCGTTATAATAAGGCAGTATAACCCAGTCGCGTTTACTGTTTGATATTTCCAGCGTTACACACTAATTCCACCGTTTTATCACCTGAATTTTTCATAGAAAAAATTCACAGAATTCGAGATGAAAAGTATCTCTTAATGTACCACGTTTTAATCAAATTTTTAATAAAAGGCAGATTTTTCTTTTACGCCAACTGCTCAAACTCGGACGATACAGCCACGTATTTGCATAAAGATCCAGTCTATTAATTAACGTTCGTAGGTTTTGAAATATTCCCGAGAAGATCCCCGCTTATCTCTGCCTTGGAATTACCGATTCAGATTGAATTAAAACGGTCGCGACGAAGCGTGAAAAGCTACCCGGGCTTTCTCCCGCTATCGATCTCCCTCTTCTTCTTCCCGTTTCACTTCTCACCTGGCTCTGCAATGGACAGGAAGAGAAAACGTCGCTTCCGAGAGGTAAACGCGGAAAGATGTTTCCGTGTAAACGAAAGGTTTACTTATTCTTAGATGCGAGAAGCTCCCTTCCGCCGTAATAACGCGACGGGCGTCCACAACGGAGAAAAAATCGCGTCGCTTGGTTCGCGTAAATTTACGCCGTAGGCCGGCAATTTTCCACGGGACGTTTCTTCCGTTTTGCGCTCGTTTATTTCCACGGCCATCTTGTTCATCCAGAGACGACTTACTCGTTCAATTATCATTTTTCTTGCGATTTCGTCTCTTTTAAAATTGGCGAACCCTGTCTGGGTCAGCCAACGCTGCATAGTCGACGAAAACTCAAAATCGGCGCTAGAAAATGGAAAAATTTTTATTTGTTTTTTAACTAATGAGCGATGAGGATGTTTTAAAATTATTCCAATTGAAGAAAATCCGAAAAAAATTTTTTTTAACACTCTCCACGAGTGTTAAAAGTCGTCAAAGGTCGTCAAAGTTCGAAGAAAAAATTAAGAACGTGAAATTGTCTCTTTTCACATCTGAAATGGCGGATTTATTTCAGCAATATTAATGCAGAGAAACAGGAATATTGATTCCAATTAATTCCACTCATTCTGTCATTTGTTTACAACCTGTGAAATTAATAGACACCCCTTTAAATTGATTTTTGTTTCAATCCGAAGCTATAAATGTTACGTTTTTACATATTTAATTTCATTACAATTATCTCTAACGGTTTAGAAGTTATTATTTTAAAGCGTCGTATCGGTATTTTCGCCCACTCTGCGCTGTATTGTAAGATATACGGTGGATCAACAAACTATATTAACTAACTTTAACATTCTCGAGAAATTGTACATATTTAAACTACGAAAATTTCCTTTAAAAAATAGTACAACAATATAATTGCACTTATTTTCGAAAGCTTGAAGCCCTCACTTTTGCTGTCTATCGCACATTTTTGTCTAAGATGTTTTTGCATGATATAAGCGACTGTGAAACTGAAAACGCTTCTTTTTGGTAAAAAATATGTTACAAATTAAAAACGTCTGTAAAATCATTGAAGAAAAACTAAGAAACATTGTTTTCATTGATTACTTAATTTCAGTGTTAATTTAAGTTCCCATCGAGCCTTATACAGATTATTTTATATAGAACTGTTTCTTATGCCAAAAGTATTCAGACTTTCATCAAAGGTCCGGGTAATCGAAGTTCTACTATAAATACTTGAATTTTTTTTTCAAAAACGCATAAAACCCGTCTTTCCATTCCAATGGATTTAAAACTACTCCGACAAGATATTACAGCACCCGGTTTCATTAAAACTTTTATCACAAGATTTTTACAAATATTTGTGCCATACACAGGATATTAAAACGCTGCCATACAGACGGAGCATATTCAAATTTTTACATGAATATGAGCGTTTTATTTTCAATCTAAATTCTTCCCATATGAATTCGTCGCTTTGTTCCCCATCTATTGATTTTTATCAAAAGTGAATCAAATAAACGGTCCAATTACATTCTTTTTTAAAACAGACATCGGTGTTGAATGAATTAAAAAAAAACAATGTTCGAAGGATCCACCAAAAAATCATTCTCCCATTTCACCTCTTAATCATAGCATTTTCATTACATTCCTCGTTTAAAACTGTTTTCAAACAAATTGTGACAGTGGTCATTGTTATTAAAAATCTTGTCCGAGTTCTTATTATATTAATTCTGCTTTGTTCCTCACCCATCCAATTTCATAGAAAATCAGATAAAATCCACAGCCTATTAAATTATTTCTTAAAACAGACATCAGTATAGAATACATAAACTGTACAATGATTGGCAGCCTAAGCCAAAATCCTAGTGAAAATCTTTTTATCTTTTTTGAAATGTTTAAACGAGCTGAACTTGTTATTATTATGATCTAATAGAGATTTTTCAGCAATCAAACAGTTTTACGAGTCAAATCTTTTATTGTAAAATATGTTGAGTGAATAACAATCGTAAGACAAATAGTACAGTCATTGGCACATTTGGTAAACAGTAAGAAGTAAACGTTAAACAGGCTATTTGATTTATAATTAAACATATACGCACTTATCACATCTGTAGTACAGTCCGAAATTTAGTTATAAAGCGATAAAGTATACTTACTCTTAACGAAAATTTGAACAAAACTATATATATATATATATATATATATATTTACACTGCACTGTGGTCATCCTTCGGTCTTACCGGATGTCCTCCAGCGTTGCTAACAGTCATATATGGAACTCTGTTATGCAAACTTACAACGTTGCTTAGAATTATGAATAAGAAGCAATAAAAAATGATTTTCTATGCCAGGAATTCTTAATATTTAAATCAAAAGTGCCAATAACTAATGCAGTGCCAGCAATAATACAGTTTACCCTAGATTGAATTAAAAAATCGATTCCGAAACGATCCAACAATAAACTGTTCCTGAAATTCGCTTTTCCCATCCGCTCCCAGCATCTTCGTTACATCCGATGTTTAAGTTTGTTCTTAAACAAATAACCACTGTTATTAAAACTCTTGCCAAACAGATTCTTCGGAATCTTTATGCCAGATACAGGATATTAAACTGCAGCGGCAGAGAAAAAGAGCGTAGCTTATTCAAATTTTTATTACAAACGCGGCTCCCGGTTCTCCTACTTTTCATTTTTCAGCTCATCAGCGAGCCTGCGCGTATCGATGCTAAAAGATTAATATTCCCGGCGCGTGCTCGGTAAATAGATCTTTTGGATCCTTCCCTTTGACAGTTACTCCGTGCGTAGGATAGAGCGACAGTTTGAAGCTGACTTGCTCGGTGTATTGATCGGAGTATTAAGTTCCCTATCGACATCGATACACAGGAGCCCGGCTCCCGAGGGAGACCAAAGAGACGTTATACAGAGAGATCGCCGTGTAAATAATACTTGATCCAGTGACAAAATATCGCCGGCCGTTACCTTCCTCGGAAATTGTTTCCCCGTGAACAGGAGCCATTTTTCTTCTGAATAAAGCGCATCGGACGTCGACTATGTTTCCCGGTCTGCCATGCTGCTGATACGATCAGTATCGGTGCTGCATATTGCCCCAGTTTATTTCAATTCGTCAAAATAATGGGTTCTATTGTGGTATTTATAATTCACGATTATTGGAATTTCGAAGATACAGCCATGAAAAATTAGTCAATATACAGGGTGGGGCAATATAAACAGGTCACCTGCATAACTCGCTTGCTTTTGAAGATAGAAGAAAATGCATCAGACCAAACTTACTTGATATCGAGGCGCTCGTAATGTGATGTCATCAACTTTTTTATAGGTAGAGACGTCAAGGAGATATGAAGGTCAACTCTGTTTTTTTAAATGGAACGGTATGATCTTTTATTTACATTCTGATAGTGTGTTTCAAGACGAATACAATGACCTATTATGAAAGTCATTCAAGGTCACGCAAGGTCAACTGCAATAGAAAATAAAGTGTCTCAAAGCACTCTTCGAACACTACGACGATTTACATGTAACATGTTATTTACGTATTCAATGCTACTATAGCAAAGGTAGGTTACAAGGCGGTTAAAATTGATTAATCTCAGGGAGAAATTTAAAATTTTTGTGTTGTGTGTGCTGCATAAGGGACCTAAAAATTCAAGTTACAATATTTAAATATTTTATAAATGAGAAAGACTCCATCGATTATACACGAATTTGTTAGAAGACACGTTCTGCAATTTACTAAAAACTAGATTTACTCACTTAAAAGTTACCAATGTTGGAAATAAACTTTATATCTCAATGGACACTTGGCGAGTCACGGAGGTCCCATAAATTGAATTCGCGATTTTTTCGTTTTCCGCGAATATTAACTCCTTCACATTGGAGGACGAGTTATCTAGCCACGTGATTTCGTTAATGATATCAATGATATACTTTGGACGAGATATCTTGCAACGCAGTGTCTTTCATGCGATGCTATGTACGAAATATCTCGCGAAACAAAATCGTTCATGCGACGCTGTGTACGCAATATCTCGCATGCCTTTTTATTACAACGCGATGTATATCGTCCAACGATTTGTATAAAAATAGATTCGTCGATTCAAATCGTTGGACGAGATATCTTGCGTTGTAATAAAAAGGCAAGCAAGATATTCCATACACAGCGTCGCATGAACGATTTTGCATCGCGAGATATTTCGTGCATAGCATCGCATGAAGGACACTGCATTGCAATATATCCCGTCCAAAGCATATCATCAACGAAATCACGTGGCGAGATATCTAGTCCTCCGATGCGAAGGGGTTATGGCCTCTGGAAAGTTTGTGAGAGGAGGAAAAATGAGAAGGAAGCGTTTCGTCCTAGGCCCGCTAAAGGACTCATCAGTAAGGCTATCTAGCGGACCCGTGCCTTAGACGCGGGATGTCGTAAGGACAGTTTAGGACGGTATATATACAAACAGAGGAAGATTCAGGTAGTAGCGGGAAAGGTGTTGTCGTAATGTCCCTCTGTTGACGAGCATAGGAAGTAGCCGCCACATTACCCTCTTGCCAGTGGTCAACGATATCTGGACAAATTTCCCTCTAATTACGCTGATCTCCGCCGGAAACCAAGGAGTTCGCTGGAATGTGTGCTGTCAGTGTGCCCGCCAGTGATGCTGCCGAATCGACGAAGTTGAGTAGCTCCCTAAGCCGCTTGTAGTATTCATATAGTCGCACAAACAATGGATGAACGTCGCACTAATGTAGATACGAAAACGTCGCACAAATTTAGGTGCGGAAACGTTAAACCATATAATGCTGCGAAGATGATGTCAGAAGCGCATAGTAGGGAGAAGTCCTCGCTGTTGGTCGGGCAGTACTTCAGGCAAGGCAGTGACAGAGTAGTCACCTTCCAGTCCTCCTGATGTTGTCCGTGGTTTGTTGATGTTGTCGTCTCCTCTGCTCAGAAGGTAGCGTTGTTGTTCGCTTGTCGGGGTCGCCAATTATGGCGGCAGGAAAGTGTGAGAGAGGAGGAAAAATGAGAAGGAAGCGTTTCGTCCTAGAACCGCTAGATGACTCAGTAAGGCTATCTAGCGGACCCGTGCCTTAGACGCGGGATGTCGTAAGGACAGTTTAGGACGGTATACAGGGTGTCCCAAAAATGTCACGCTTCCTTCAAAGGGGAGGTTCCTGAGGCCATTTGAAGCGACATTTTCCTTTGCAAAAATGGCCGTTTCGGCTTTGTTAAGGAGTTATTAACGAAAAACACGGACCGATCAGAGCGCGACCTAGAGGCGTATTGGCAGAGACGGCCGCGCGCGACAAAAGTCGAGCGATGGTGATACACAGTGGTCGAAAGCAAGGAACAAACAAGGGGCCGCGCGCCTCCGTAATATCGCGGTGCAGCGTTCGCTTTAAATAATTTTAATTCCGTCAATTTTAAAGCGCCTGCCTTTTCAAAAATAGGTCCGTAAAGAGGAGACTTGGAGCTATCACCACGTTTTATAGGAATTTGTTTAAAACATTTTCAAAATAAATGGTGAAAAAACCATTTTTTCCTAATCGAAATATTTTCAATAGATACTCTTCTGTGTTCACTATAAGCTCCTAAAAACTCATTTTCCTCGGTACGTTAGTTCTAGTGTTATAATTTAATGAAAAAAAGTTCTTTACTCGTCTGTAAAATCAACGTTTTTTAAGATTTCGAAAAATCCTTCGAGATTCCTTCATAGGTTACTAAAGACTACAACAAATTCAAATTTGAACTATCCGACATAGGACTCGAAAAAGTTTCTTCTCTTGTTTGTTCCTTGCTTTCGACCGCGGTGTATCACCATCGCTCGACTTCTGTCGCGCGCGGCCGTCTCTGCCAATACGCCTCTAGGTCACGTTCTGATTGGTCCGTGTTTTTCGTTAATAACACCTTAACAAAGCCGAAACGGCCGTTTTTGCAAAGAAAAATGTCGCTTCAAATGGCCTCAGGAACCTCCCCTTTGAAGGAAGCGAGACCTTTTTGGGACACCCTGTATACAAACAGGAAAATCCCAAAATATTCCTCAATGATCTTTTAAAAATCGTAGCCTACTATGGCGGCTGGAAAGTGTGTGAGAGGAGGAAAAAGGAGAAGGAAGCGTTTCGTCCTAGGCCCGCTAGAGGACTCGTCAGTAAGGCTATCTAGCGGACCCGTGCCTTAGACGCGGGATGTCGTAAGGACAGTTTAGGACGGTATATATACAAACAGAGGAAGATTCAGGTAGTAGCGGGAAAGGTGTTGTCGTAATGTCCCTCTGTTGACGAGCATAGGAAGTAGCCGCCACAGGGTTAAGAAGCACCGAAAATTTTCAGGACGCGTTTTCGACAACGTGCATATGCGGAAAATAAATTTTTTAATTATTCCAGTGACTGGACAGGTGAAACGCGAAATGAGCCTGCGAACACATTGTTGTATTTTTAACCGGAAACGTAACGTTGCCGATGGCTAGCCGCTCGATACCCGACAGGTTATCCTTCCCCGACGGGCAACCTGTCCGCGAGTTGAAGTGCCCTCGCGAACTACGTTAACAGACAGCTACGAAGCGGAAACTCCTCAAGTTATTTCGAACTTTGATCGAATTACAACGCGTAGTATTTGACCTCGGCTAGATAGCCGCGGTGAATTAGGAGTTTTCGGGTCGATGCCGGTACCGTGATGTTGGCGATGACGACGCGAAGGATTTCCTACTGCTTCCCACGACATTGTTTCGAAAAATATTTAATCTGATGGAAGCCACGGGGATTTGAGGGGTTCCGGGTGGACCGGAAGCTGATTGGATCAGAGCAAAGCGGAGTGACTTGTGTTCGCTGTTCGCAAGCGCCATTAACTTAATCAAACACCCCGGTACAGGGCAGGGTTAGGTTTGGCAACAATGCTGTTTGAGACGCGAGAATCCTCTCATTCGCACCTTCATTAGTTCCATTGCCTCGTAAAACAAGCAATTAAGTAAAAATGTACGGAACGTTTTAGTGAATTTATCCAATTGAGCATAATGTAATTGTTAAATATCTTCGATATCTTCGCAATTTTGTATTGTATTTGTTCCTTTTTCCTGTAAATATATAAAATCTGCGGTCTATTTTTAATTAACAATTATAGTTTATTCTGTAGGTATTGACCTTTTCGTTCTTTATTTTATTTTTTCTGGATAAGCAATGAAGGTGAATTATTTTAATTTAAAATGACAGTTGACACTATCCTTTGTATCCTTTATTTTATACTTTGTGTGTGAGCAATGAATATGAATCATCATAGTTTATAATAACTGTAATTTTTGACAATGTATTAAGCAGATTTAACTTCATTGCATGTAAGACTATATATTTTCCGTACAGACGCGTGCTTATAAAATTCGGCTCCAGAGGTAGTGCTAAGCGCAAAGTTATCGGCTAAACGTTCCGGCGGGTGCGGGAGTAGTCAACAGAATGACTGCTCGGAGTCATCCCTTGTTCCTCGGTGTCAAGAGTCCCAGGGCCAGGGGTTGACGGGGGGGGGGGCGATGGTCGACGTGCAGGCAGCCGTCCGTCGTCCCGCGCTGAGGGATACGCGACGTCTTACATGAATATATTAAAATTTTCAATAAACCTTAACTTTTTAAACATATTTTATTAGGCCAAAAGCGGAAGGATGACTAAGAATTCATAATTCCAACTTCCAAGTGCTGTCAGTTCTTGAAACAATTGAATATTTTATTTCGTTTGGTTTGCACCAAAGCCACATTCATACTGTGGAAAAAAATAACTAACTACGCGCGGGAAAGGAATAAAACCAGTATATATATTTAAAGATAACGACAATTGTACACAACGCGATTGACCGCACCTCGCAGGCCAAAACAGCGCAATACTTTCGACTCTCAACTCTAACCGCAACTCGCGGGCCAATGTTTACTCGCGTACGTCTTTTCCTCGACTCGCCGTCTTCGTTAGGAGAGGACGCGTCAAGCGCGCACTCTAGGCACCACACAAGCACACACATACAGTTCCTTAAAGATAAACAGTTTGATGAGTGTTGTTTACGTTTCGACGGCTCGACACGGTCCCCTATGCCCGACGTCCGACACCACAATACTAAGGAATTAATATTATTCCAATTTACATCTAAAACACATAGCAATCAATTATCAGGAGCACCAGAATTAAATCGGTAAGTGAATTTAACCCATTAACACATTTTTAAGGAAAGAGAGATTCTTGTTCAAGGAACTGCAGCTCGTATAGTGTTAAGTATTTTGGCCTAAGAAAAATACACTTTACACTCCAAGTATCAGTAAATACAGTCACTCCTATTAATATTCGGACACTCTTAAAAAGACGATAACTTGTTTAATATTGGACCATACGACTTGGACCTTTTTGAGAAGTTAGAATAATTAGTTTACTACATGACGTGAAAAAGAAATTTTAAAACAATTGCAATTGGTCGGTATTGCAGAGAAAATACTAAAAGTTGTGTTTTACAATTTTTTTATGTGGCTTATATTGAAAATTTAAAACATCCATTTTGTAGATCTGTATCAATTGTATACATTTTCAAATTTTCATCCAATTTGGATTACGTGGAAAACAGCGACAGGCATCGAATGAAGTAAGAATCCTTCGATTTATTACAGTTTAAGGCCAAAAATGGTGAAAAGCTGCAATTTTTACCATCATCAAACAGTTGTGGCTCATTGTAACGTTTGCCGAGTTTGGTGAAATATTCAGAGTGTATACAGTCGACACAGATCAACAAAACGTATTTGTTGAATTTTCAATATGGACATACATAAAACAGTTATAAATAACAACTTTTAGTAATTTCTTTGTAATTCCGACCAATTACAATTTTTTCAAAATTTCCGTTTTTCAACGTGTAGTAAACTAATTGTTCTAACTTCTCAAAAAAAAATCCAAGTCACATGATCCAATATTACAAACGTGATCGTCTTTTAGAGTGTACGAATATTAATGGGAGTGACTGTACGTCTACAAAAAAAATTAAAACGTGGTACGCTTCCGTCTCTTTTGAAATATATCCCAAAGTGGTTTAAAAAATGACGTTTTACCACAAAATAATCGCATAAACTCTAATTTTTCTCGCAGTCTGATGGATTTCAGGAAAAAATAAACGAATTCCGGTTTTATATCAGTTTCCGTGGCCCTATACAATTTTACATTTACATAAACGTCGCTCCACTTTGCGGAGATAACGGGGCTCGCGCGAAATTCTCGGACGTCCTCGGGTAATATCAATTTCACGCTGACGATAATTCAATAACCATTTTATTCGGGTTTATCGGTGGCGTAAATTAGCTGTGTCCATTGTCGGGCACCGACTGGTACCGTCGGGCCGCATCACGTTTTATCCCGGTGTGTGCACCGCGTTAATCGTACATTGCAATTTCCGTTAATGGCGCCTGTATTCCCGTGGAAATTGTTATAAACGGTAACGGCGTTGCAAACGGAGAACGAGAAAAGCAATTTGGACGGGACGATTTCTGAGACCGAGTTCCTTGTTTAGGGAACCGTTGGCCATTCAGCGAATTCGAGTGGAAAAAATTGCGAATTTCTATCGGGACCCATTATTTAATTCTCTATTTATTTGTTGTGTCGTGTCAGTGCTCAAACAATATTAGTGAGCCGCTGAGAAACACGCCTCAAAGAGAGGTAAATAAGTAATAGATAATTGGATTTCGGATGACTTTAATATAACTGAATATAGTGGACTGTATAATAATATAGATGTGTAACTATGGATTCTACTTCGCAACTGTCTTACAACTAACGCACGAGAAGTAAAGAAGGCTTATGGGGGTGAGAAACTCCCTCCACAAAATGTAACATAGTTTAGGGCCCAGCCAATGATAATATTATTTGGGAGGCTACAAGTGATCTCCCATAAGAAGGGCAACGCCCATAGACAAAAATACGTTACGACGAGTGTCGCCAAACAGACAACCGCGCTTTCCCGTGATTTCACCGGAAATCATATTTTAGGCTTTGGGCCACAGCCCCCCCCCCCCCCTTGGCGCTAAGCGTGCGCCTACGCTACGTCAAGTGCCATTGAGAGCGGTACGACTGGGCTGACTTTCCCATGGTCAACTGATAGTTTCCAGACGTACCCGGGTTATAAAACAATAAATTCTTCCAAGAGTTAGAGGAACCCTTCGACAATGGCACTTGTACAAAATCGGCCGTAGCGTCGACCCAAACCGAAATACGAGCCGGCGATAATATGCATGTCTCAACATTATTTATGTCCCAAATTCTCTATAATTGAAAACAACATATAAATTGAACAGAGACCAATGGGCCGAACAGCTAATTCAAGGGGAAAAAATTGTAAATATCTTTCATTTTTCATTATCTAATTCTGAATTTATTCATGTCCCAAAATCTCTATAATTAAAACAACATTTCACTTGAACAAAAACCAATGGACCATTCAGCAATTTGGAATGGAGAAAATTACAAATTTCTATCCTGATCCATTATTTGATTCTCTATTTATTTATGTCCCAAAATCTCTGTAGTAGAAAGAAAATTTGCATGAACGGAGATCAGTGGACCAAACCGTGAATTCAAATGGAAAAGAATATAAATATCCAACATATTTCATTATCTAATTCCCAATTTATTTATGTTCCAAACTCACTATAATTAAAAAACACATCTCACTTGAACAGAGACCATGGACCAAACAGCGAATTCAAGTGAAGAAAATTATAAATTTCTATCACGTCCCATTATTTAATTCTCTATTTATTTACGTCTCAAAATCTCTATAATTAAAAAAAACATCTCACTTGAACAGAGACCAATGGACCACACAGCGAATTCAAGTGGAAAAAATGTTTCTATCGTGTCCAATGTTTAATTCTCAATTTATGTACATCCCCAAATCTACATAATTGAAGACAAAGTTTTAAATGAACCTAATTTAACTGGATTTTAAAAACGTGGTTACGCATAACAATTTGCGATTTTCGGTTCGTGTTCAGTAAATAGAGACGTAAGTAGGGAAGGTAAATCAATAATCAGGCGCGACCACTACACAGTAATATAGCCAGCTTTAAGTCAGCCTCTATAGTCCGTCTTCTAAATTCATCATAAAATTCCTCAAGCCATCGTATAACAGATCAGACAATACCGGAAGTGAAGTTGAAACGCTAGAATGAGTTAAAAGGCTTCGCCCAGGGTTGTTTCCGACGAAAATATTACGATCGTCCATTATCTGCTAATCCCTGCTGCAATGATTGTGCAATGGTATAATTAAGACCTGCCATTGTGTCGGGTGCAATCACAAGAATGGAGGACGGAATCTAGAAAAAATATAATTTACTGGAAGTTGTATTTAAATTGATAATTTAAATGGTCGATCCAATGAAACAAAATCATTCCTTGACACAGATTTTTCTATTCATTTGAAAATTTGCAGAAATATGTGTTAAAATCGTTTGCGTTTCAAATGAATAAATCTACTCCTTTACCGAGTTTTTACTATATAATACATACAACATATATATGATTTCTCTATAGAATAAAGTGGGAGTAAATTTTAATGCAACAGTATAATTGAAAGGAGTCGCGAAGTGCTGCGATAATAAAATATTAAGAAAAAGAATCTTCAATATTATAAATGAGTGATGGACAGTACAAATTTATAGTTTTTAATATGAAATTCAAAATTGGCATCTACAATTCAAATAATGATAATATATATCACGGGTAATTGTACTGTGAGAATAGCAGAATTAATTTACCCATTATAATCGTTTATGTATTTTAGAAATTAGCATCGTTCAATTCTTTATTATACTAATGGACAAATTTAATTATACACTGACCAATGCGTCTGAATTAAATTACCATTATTTCACCGATATGAACGTTTCATACGAAAGGTTTTAGCTATTAACAGGTTTTCTAGTGAAGTCCATTTATTCACTTGTAAATAATCATTTCAAATTAATTGGGAACGAACTTGCTGTTGTCGTTAAATAATTTATTAAAAAAAATTCTCGATTCTTCACTGTTGATTTTAAAAGAACTATTAAGACATTGAATGTCAAGAATTATGATGATCATCTCTATAAAGCTATTTGAATTAATTAGATTACACTGTAATGTGAAAACTTCAATATTAATTACAAATAACTACACCAGGGATTTGAACCATTTATGACAAAAATGAATAGATAATATTTTTATGTAATTTGTGCATCTTACACTTGACTTAGATCATTTTTATTCCATAGAAAAATCAGCAATCTAATATTAATTTTTGTTACGACTAAAATAATCTATTATGCAACGCCGCCATGAACAAAGTTCATAACGTCAAATCAGATAAGTTTCTGCTGTCTATTTACAACATTTGCAAAGGAAGAAGCTGCGCAGAGCCATAAAACAAATAAAATTATTCCGTCTGCGATCCTGGTTAGTATTTTCGGGCTACCAGCAAAAGAAGCAGAAATAATGCAGGTGTAATCGAGGCTCGCAGGCCCTGAGGATCCTCGGGGAGAAGTATTTGCAAGGTGCATTTTCCAAGCGTCGCAGGGTGTCGCAGGGAAAAGGGAATACAAAAATAAGTCGGAGAAGTCGGCGAGCATGAAAGTTTCAAGGAACTCGTTTGCCAATTCGATTCGAAACGTTGGCCAGGTGTAACTGGTTCCACCTTCGACTCGAGAAGAAACGACTGTCGCCAGAACGGAGTTCCCAGGTTCTCGGGCAACAACCGAATCGCAGAACGACTTTTCCGCGAGAAATATGCGGCCCGATCTCTCCCTCCGGCAAACGGAACAGTTTACCGAGGGATTTCTACGAATCCAACGCCCGGAAAGGGGAATTCATTGCGTCTCTGCAGAAGCGGGGCTTTACGACCCAGCAATTCCTGATTAATTAATGTTGACGAATATATATTCTTTTTTCGAGACTCCCCACGTCCTCCGATTTTCAGGAAGAAATTTACACAAGAGGAATTTTAATTCTTCAATTACAAAATGTCCCTATGGTAGACAAAACTTTCCCAATTAAGACAAAAAAAAGATTTAATTTATCAATTGGTTATCGAGATCAAAATTCATAACATGTCGTAGAAATATGCAAATATTGAAGGAATCAGTTGTTCGTATATTATAAACGACTTCGAAATCAGCAAATGCGATGACTTAAACCCATTCTAATTTCATATGAACTATATCGCATTTCATTTTAAACAAAATCTCTATCAACATCATCGAGAAATGGTCGATTTTATGTGAAATGGTCCTACTAAGAATTTCATTCCACACAAGATCAGACGTTAAGTGAAGTCTGGTAATTTTTTAGTGAATAAAATTTTGTGCTATCAAAAAATTATAATCGTATACATGTTAAACTACGTACTTTGATCTACAACATCTATTCGAAACTGGTCAATAATAAATAATTCGCTCGAACAAAAAATTCATTTTAACACTAACCGTGCCACAACCGGTCAAATGACCGGTTTCACATTGTTTATTTTATGATTATTGAAATTACAAAGATGCTTCCACTAGAGATTGTTAAAGCAATTTCTTCATTCAAGCGCATATTGTTATCAAAAATTCAGTCTTATAGTTCTTATAGAACAACTTATATCAGTCACTTGTTGAGCTCGGTACGGTTAGTGTTAATCGAAATGAGGATTAATAATCTTAATTTCTACCGAATGATGAAAAACGGAAACGGTTGCTCACATAGTTACGGTCCTTCTTTTGCGTCGTACACTTTCTGCGTCGCAATAACACAAGACACGACACGGCACGACACGATACGACGCGGTTCATAAGCACAGAGAGGGTGATTCCGAGATAATGAAACGCGCGTCCGTTCACTTCGACTGTAATAATTGTAATGAGTCGCGGTTGTTGAACTATGAAAAGATGGAAAAAGTAGAGGGAAGCGTTTGATCCTAGGCCCACTAAAAGATTCGTCAGTAAGGCTATCTAGCGGACGCGTGAATTAGACGCGGGATGTCGTAAGGACAGTTTAGGACAGTATACAGGGTGTCCCGTAACTGGTGGTACAACCGAGCAGGGGGTGATTCTACATGAAAAACTGAGACGAAAATATACAATAAAATTTTTTGATACAAGGCTTTGTTTTCGAGAACAATGTGTTGGAAAATTTGTCTAGTGAGCGTGCACTCGGCTTACTTGCGGCTCAACGGATTCCACTGCCTTCGATTTTTATTTGTGGGCTCAGGTGAAATCGATTGTGTATCGCGATGACATAACGAGCATCGAACAATTACAACAAAAAATTGTGATAACATTTGAACACTTAAAGCAACATAATAATTGCACATTACAAGAGGTTCGAGGGAATTTAATACGAAGAGCACAATTATGTCTACGACAACGTGGACAGCACTTCCAGCAATTTATGAATTAAACGAATTCCTCAAAGGTAATTCTAACATTGTAACGTCGACCTTCGATTTATACGATGTATACAAACCTCAAAAACCTTTGCGAAGAAAGGTTGAGGTAACTCAGAATAAAGTCCGTTGAGCCGCAAGTAAGCCGAGTGTACGCGCACTAGACTTTTCAAACTCATTTTTCTCGAAAACAAAGCCTTGTATCAAAAATTTTATTCTATATTTTCGACTCAGTTTTTCATGTAGAATCAGCCCCTGCTCGGTTGTACCACCAGTTACGGGATACTCTGTATATACAAACAGAGGAAAATTCTGGTAGTAGCGGGAAATGAGCATAGGAAGTAGCCGCCACAGTAATGAGTCGCGGTCGACATTTATATCAAAAGTGACTAATATAATACTAAACACGTTAAACAAAATTTTTTCCTCGAAGTAAAAATGATCCGGACGATGTTCAACTGTTAATCCTCCCCTACAACAAACATCAATTCCACATTAATCCCTTAACAGTCCCATAATTGCAACTTATCACCAAAAACGCATACCTCAACCAGGTCCGTCGCAATTCGCAGGCAATACATCTCCACAGCAAGCTCCAGGGATTTCTATGGGGTCACGGAGCCCCCGATCGTGCCGGCAGGGTTTAAAATACTCCATCGATCCACCCTTGTTCGATGAATGGTGCATCAACAAGCCCGAAGGCCGGCCATTCTAATTGGTATCGCAACGGAGATGTTAACAGTGATTCACGGCGACATAATACTCCCAAGAACTGCATCCGGTGATGCAACGATGCTAACCGGTTGCCCTCCGAGTATCTCTCGCTGGCTGTCACCGCCTGTTGATTGTTGTCCCTTGGAATTGTTGGGTCATCGTGGTTCGGAGACAGCCATGTGGCGCCACTTCCGCTCGTATTTATGATTGCTCGAAAAGAGTTGAAAAATCACGGCGATACGTCCACCAGATAGCAGTCGCTTTTTTCAATTTTCGTCGGTCATAAATCTTCCGTAGCTCACGGTTGGAATCACTATGGTCGTGGGCTCATCCCTTTCGGAAAATCACGATTGATGTTTTCGGGCTGATTGATATCCTGCCGACGCGATGCGACGCGTTGGTGACCGCAAACGGCGCGGCGCCGAGAGACCATGCTCTTTTGTTGCAGCGCCGAAGACTATGGCCGAGACAATATATTGGCTCAAGGCCACCCGCCCCACATCCCTCAATGACACGCCAGTCGGTTGCCAACTCGTTCCCAACATGTTCGACGTTATTCAAATAACGCGCTTCGAGAGTACAGGCTGATGATCACCCTGACATTTTCACCTGAAACAGGAATGGGCATTCTTGTCTCAATTGAGACAAACCGTCCCCATCATAGCGCCCACTGTCCCCCACCAGCATCCTCTATTACCACAGAGGTAGGAAGAGCTTCGCCCGTCGCGAACAATGCGCAGGTCTCGCGCATGAAGAGAGGTTGGTCTCTCCGCTGTTTATAACGATTCGGGCAAATGGCTGAACAACATTTTTTACTCCATAGGGGAAATTGTTAAGATGCAGAAGATGCTCTTATAGCCTTGAGACAAACCGTCCCCACCATAGCGCCCACTGTCCCCCACCATCATCCGCCGTTACCATAGAGGAAGGAAAGAGCTTTGCCCGTCGCGAACAATGCGCAGGCGCCGCGCATGAAAAAGAGGTTGCTGGGAGAAGCAGGCGTATGAAGTGCTCCTACCGTGCCCATCCCTGACCTAAAACATCATTCCGGTATTTTTAATGATTCTGGCAAATGGCTGAACAACATTTTTTAGTTCATAGGGGAAATTGTTGAGATGCAGAAGATTGTTCTCTTAAAGCCACTTGTGCTTTCCTTTTCAATTAGCAATTTTTTGTATGAGGTCATCGTTTCCTTAATTTTGATTGACGATTGAGTATATTCTGAGAGAGTAAGATTTTGCTGCAATTAAGTGGATCGTGATGCAAATTTTCATTCGAATCATCCGTTGTAGGAATAACAGAATCGGAGAAAAGTTTCTTTCGACTTTATATAGGAAGTATAACATAAAAATTTATCGCTTTCTTGTATATCATAATTTGACAGACCGCGTGAACGCAGAAAGATCCGCAGTCCAATAGTTATCAAATTTTCTTCGACGTAGTCAGACAACGGATCTAAGAACTGTCGTAAGCGATCGCTACAAATTTTTTCAAACAAATGGTTGTATAAAATATCACTTAGGAGGTTTTAGTGCCACTTTGAACAGATTTGGATATCAATTTGAAATGCTGTAGAGAAATTCTTCGGGAGTCAGCAAATTCATTTTAATCCCGCCCTATCGACGCAATAATCCTTGGCAAACGTTTAACAAAACCAGAATACAATTTTGCAGAAGCTCTGCGCAAAGTCTAAAGCACTCGACGGAGAGTCTCTAGATACAAGGTTTCGTCCTGAGACGGATCTAGTTCAACGAACACTTGTTTCGATTTAAACGTTCAAGGAGGACGTTCGCAGCGGGGCCACAAATTTTCTTCGACGCTCGAAATCGTTATTCCCCCGCTTGATATTTATTGCTGTTAAAGACCGTTAATTGCTCGCACTTGCTGGTCCAGCTCCTTCATTTGCAAATTCCCGGGAAATCGAGGTAATCGGATAACAAACTTCTCTCCATTTTGTATTCTCCGTGCGATAGCAGACCGAGAGCTCTAACCGCCGTGAACAATTCTAGAGTAAACTCTAGAGACTCTAGCAATTTTATATTGTGAAATTCCTGTAACCGAAGCGACAACCGAACCGAAGAGCAAATGCTAACCTAACCTGAACTCTAAACTTAACCTGGATCCCATTTATTCTCAGCGAGAGTTATTGGTAGAGCAAATCTTCGTCAATACATGATCAATCCGAGCTTGACCCAAACTTGGACATGCAGCAAACTGAATTTGAATCTTGGTTGTTGCGATTGTTCAGAGATCTCCCATAGAGATCCAGAGTCTAATTATTGTTATGCACGTCTTGAGACTCGCAATGAAGATAGCTTTCGGATCAGATCGAGCTTCAAATTCCGAATTGTATCTGGCATTGTCCTGATCCTGTACTAATCCTGGTAATATATTCCACACACGCCCTAATCCGAGGTGAAGCCTGATTGATCATGTATGTGGCAAAAGAGACACAGGAGATGTCAATTACTCCGAGACATCTCCCATAGCAATGCTAATTAGAACATTTTTTTGTTATTAATTCCTTAGAAGAAAATTTCGATACTTTGTTAAGCATGTAGTAGATTCTGTTCGACATCCACATCGTATTCTAGATTTGAACTAAATCAGCATGATCGATAATACAGCTCTGTTTAACGATACAAATGCAGAAAAAATAGATTAACAAATTCACAAAAGAGCCGTTGTTTTTGAAAGTGGTATAACTCCATTTGTTTATAGATTGAGGTATTTAACAGCTTGCGTTGTAAGCCATTAGCTATTATCCGCTGTAAAGACTTTAAGGGTAGTGCACACTAAAGTCGTAATAATTAATAACTAATGCGATTAGGAAGTTGTTTCAATTATCATTATTACGAATGGATTTTTCCACTCTCTACGAAAAACATTCCTGCGATAATATTTTTACAGTTCAACTTCTTTTGATTAATTGATGAGGACATTGTACACCACTGGCTGTGTGATTAAAAATATAAAAAGAGGATATCTGACTAAAACTACTATTTCTACATTTTTTCTAAAAAAAGTAGCATATACCACTTTCAAAAAGAACGGCTCAATTGTTTTCGACGTAACGTTCTTTATTTATGAAATATTAAAACAACGTCGCAAAGGAAAGTTACAGGCTCAATGAATATTATGCTATACACTATGACTATAAATAACAATGTGCATAAAATTAATTCGATCATCTTTATGCAAACGAGTTCGTGGACGTCATACACATGTGACGATGGTGATCATCTTGGTTTTAATCGAGATTATATATTCTAAACCCAAACTAAGCAGAATCCCTAACTTGATTAACCGGGCTGTAGGTATATAACGAAAGAGATGAAGCAAACATTAATATTTTATAAATTCTATTTAAACTTATAATATAATGAAGTCAAATCGTTCCATAACCGTTTTTATTCCTGGTAAAAATTTTCATTTAATACAACGGTCTTCCTTTGTAAAATATTTAAACAATCTTGATTGAATCCGACGTTATTTCTTTGTAAAATATTACAGCAATTTTATAGAGGAAAATTATTAAATATTTTAACAATGTGGAATATACTTGAAATAACATCGAGCACAAAATCCAATCGACTGTCTTGTTAGATAATGGTAAATTTCCTTGGACAATGGTAGTTTTGTTTGAAAATGGTACACCTTATTTGAAAATGGTTTAACTTATGTGAAAATGGTTCACCTTGTTCGAAAGTGGTACAAATTTTCGACAGTGGTGGATCTTCTTTAGCAATGGTTGATCTTGTTTGAACATGGTACACCTTGCTCGACAATGATAGATTTTATTTGACAATGTTAGACCTTGTTTGACAATGGTAGATCTTCTTTAACAATGGTTGATCTTGTTTGAACATGGTACACCTTGCTCGACAATGATAGATTTTATTTGACAATGTTAGACCTTGTTTGGCAATGGTAGATCTTGTTTGAACATGGTACACCTTGCTTGACAATGATAGATTTTATTTGTCAATGTTAGACCTTGTTTGGCATTGGTAGATCTTGTTTTACATTGGTAGATTTTATTTAACAATGATGGATCTTGTTTGAAAATGATAATATTTTGTTTGATAATAGTAGATCTTGTTTGAAAATGCTGTACCTTATTTGACGACGATAGATTTTGTTTGCCAGTGATAAAACATGATTGGCAATAGCAAATTTTGCTTGACGATGGTAATTCTGGTTTGACAATGGTAGATCTTGTTTGACAATAGCGAATCTTGTTGAATAATGATGAATATTGTTTAAAAATTATACATTTTGTTCGACAATAGTAGATCTTGTTTGAAACTGCTACACCTTGTTTGACGATGATGGATCTCGTTAGATAGTAGTAAATCTTGCTTGACAATAGTAAATTTTGTTTGACGATGTTAATTTTTGTTTGGCGATGGTAATTCCTGTTTGACAATGGTAGATCATGCTCTAATCTAAATCGTACATTTTAAACTCAAACTCTGCCTCAATGGGCAAGTTAGTCTAGCGGAAGAGGGTTAAAAAAATTCGCCTAATCCCGGGGTGGGGCGTAACGAGCTCAAGGATTCCGGGAGGAGAATCCATTCCAGGACACCGTCTGAATTCACCGTCGACACGAGTCGCATCCCCATAGCACCGCTACCAATTACCAGACACCGAGCTCGCGATTCCGGCAGCATCCGAATCCCTAACGACGTTTCTGTCGACTGCTAATGCCACAGCGCCGCCCGAACCCTCGCGAATAATGACGATGGCGGCGGTGCATCCAGAGGCTGCATTGTTCCATCGACTAATTGGATGCGAAAGAGCGGAGAACGTGAGGCGACGACGTGACGCGACGACGTGACGCAATCTACTGTGTTTTAAATCGACCGCCTGACCGCGAAAACTTCACCACTCTGATAAGTTTCTATTGCACAATTTTTCGGAGCTCTTGAGTCCTCAAAGATCCTCGACACTCCCTGCACCCTGTGCAGGAAATTGGGAGTCTACATTTTGACAACTGAATTAAATTACAATTAACGTTGAATTCGAAGATACTGAATGAAACAAACTATTTATTTCGTCCGCTGAACAACAACAATTTTTGAAAGTTATATGTCTATTTCTTCAGACATTCAGATGTGTATTTAACACTACATTTAGGGGGCCCGTCAAAATGACGGATTCAAACATTTTTAATTTACGATTATTAAGAGTGTAAGGAGGCATTCGTGAGGAATTATTAAATAGATTTCTTTTTTGTGTTTATTATTTTTATAAAGCAATGTAAAATAATCAATTTTAGTGCTCCGTAAACCTAGTGTTAAGGGTTCGCGTTTTAAGCCATTAGCTACCATCCGCAGTAAATACTTCAAAGATAGTACACACGGAAATCGTAATAATTAATCATTAATGCGATTAGAAATTTGTTTCAGTTATACCGTTATTACATGTAGTCATTTTCCACTTTTAACAAAAACATTTACGATACGATAACATTTTACAGTTCAACTTCTTTTGATTAATTTATGACGGTATGGTACACCATTGACTATATTAAAAATATAAAAAGAGGATATGTATAGCTGACTAAAACTACCATTAACTCATTTTTTCCAAAAATGGACTTATACCACTTTTAAGAACAATGGCTCAATTTATTAAAGTCAATTTAATGGAGTGAAATGCACATCTTCAATTTTTAAAATATGGAGGAGTCCTGACCAATCCAATAGATCTACAAAGAATTATTTAAACATCAATTTTCAACGTATAAAAAATTGTTTACTTCATTTCATAATGTTTTTAGTAAGTTGACTTTGGCAATATCTTTAAACTTTTCTGACGTTTTCAGCATTTCGTGTTCCATCTATTCATTTTTGTCATAAATGCATAAGTCTTGCAATTACTATGACAGAGTTCAACGCTCCCGTTTTACGAGCTAAGTTTGATTTAAGAAATTTTTCTTCGAACAGAGGAAATTTAATTTGTGCTGCGGAAATAAATGGCAACCGGGTCTCTAACGAAATGTTATCGCGTTGCCATGATTTCCCGATGAACGTCGAGGTAACCTCTCTAAATATAGAAAGAGTCCCGCGGCGGGGACCGACCCGATATTATTGCAAAAAGATGGCGAGCACAGGTCGCCGTAGTTTCTGGTGCATTTGTCATCACCCCAGCGTACAAATCTCGGCACAGTTTACTCGCTGGCCGAGAATAACCGCGAGTCGACTCGATTAAAATGATTCTTTATTTAAAGACTGCCGTAGGAATCAGTTCTCGCTCCCTCTCTCTCTCTCTCTCTCCCTCCCTCCCTCTCTCTCTCACTCTCTCACTCTCTCCCTCTCTCAAACTCTCTCAAATCCACGAGCAATTATATTTCTAAGTTGAAATTATAGTTTTCGAGGATCTTTTTTTCCAATTTTTAGGATTTTTTTCAGAAGAACCATTGGATTTCTTGTAATAAGATTTTGCACACATATTTATGGGTATTTTAAATACATGCGTGATTTTATCTAAGTAATAATAATCCAAATTACAAAAGTTATATATTTTTTTATAATGAATGTCTCCAACTAAATGTTTGGTCAGAACCAAAATAAATTAATAATCTTGATTATTTATTAAATTGAATTTCATCCAGACGTACAATTCCCTATACTTCCTTATTTTGTTTTCATTTTGCAGATCCTCACTTAATTTAGTATACCGAATATACCAGTGCATAAATTCATTTCAAATTGTTAAAATGAAGTGAAAGATCTTATTATAAGAGCTTCATTAATATGTAATATTCAATTCCGAATTTACCGAGACCAAAGAAAATGGAATTCTTTTTAATTTATAAGGAGACAAACTCGCACATCGTTTCCACAGACGTAATCTGATGGAAATATTAAAAATATATCGCGTCACGGGTCAGCAATTTTCGGACTAATAAATAAATCAGCTTTTTTTAAGATCGCGGTGACATCTATTCTGATTAGTGAACTTTCAATTCCGCTCATTCCTGGCTCACACAATTGCCCAAGATTTTCAGTAAGAAGTTTAAAGATTTCTTCGGCAACGAGTTCCACTGAGACTCGACTCGTCGATACCGATCAAACCGCTTCAAACTTATCAACTCTAGAATCTCGCCGGTATGGCGTCTTTATCGATTATACACAATGGGAACACATTGGAGAATATCCAACCGAGTCTCGCACACTTCGAAATCCGATGGAAAGTTATTTTTCTTTCGTACGAATTTATCAATGTCTAGCTTACTCGCTGTGAGACCAATTTGTCTTCAAACTTGTTTCAAACAGTTATGAACATGCCCGTGATCGCATCACACAATATTTTTTAAATGGAGTACAGAACATCATTAATTAATTTGCAATGGAATACCTCATCACCGGACAGCAGATCTTTATGAAAAATAAAAATTATCCAAGTCAAATGCAAGAAACTGAAGGCTAATGAAAATGTATTTTCTGTCTTAATCATTTCATAATATCAAAAATAGTATAACAATATCCCTAGATTCTGCTAGTGCCGTTTTACTTTTGCATTTGATCTATTCATTTTTTGTAATAAACGCATAAAAACTATTTATCACTTTTCACTGTAAACAGAAAAGTCTAAGACAGTGGAAGCAAACATTCAAACTCATAAACTTTTCAGAAAAATAAATCCCATAAAGATTGCTAATATCTTGAGTACGCGAGTCACGAAATCGCAATCTCCTTCGAAGCGTCCGTTCCTCCATTGTTATCTTCGTTAATTTCCCCGGTTTATCGGTCCTCAGCGGTCGGCCTGATGTTCTACAAATATTGTTCGTAAGTCTCGAAGATGTCTTTCCGTGAAGATAAATCCGATCGACCTATCCTGCGAAGTGTTTCATCAGCGATGGTCCATAGCAAAAGTGCTCCGACAACAAGTAATTTTTATAAACCGGGAACAACGAAAATTTCGTTTCCGACCGCGGTCGGATCCTCGAACGAAAAACTTGCGTAGTTAACGAAGAAAGTTTTATGCAACCGCGGCCGCCTCCTCCCGTGAATTTTAATAAGAATCGTCCAATTTCTTAACCCAGTTCCCCCGCGCGCTTCGAGGACTAATAATTCGATTAATAATTCGAGGAGCGTGCGCGGGCGACTTGAAAACAGTCGACTCTCCGGAACTACGAAAATATATTCGCTACGGTGTAATTAATTGTTTCGCTCCTCTGAAAGATTAACCATCTAAGCAAGCCAATTTGCCTGGGAAAGTTGTTCAATGCTTCCAATTTGATGATAGATGCTTCTGTTAATTAGGGTCCTTATGCTCATGGGACGCAGAAATTTGTAAATTATAATTCAACAGCTATGTGAACTAAAATTAATAGCATTTTCATTTTATCTTTAATTCAAGTTAATTATCTTTATTTTAAGTTAATAGTGTTTTCTATATATTTTGACTTGTAGGAGCTTTTAAGTAGGTCAAAGCAATGCTTTATCTATTCTGCTCCTTTTTTGTAAAATAACATATGCGAATTGCACTTTGCATACAGATCCGTTATCTAAAAATTTAAATGCAAAATCAAGACGAGAAGAAAGAATGAAATGTTTTTCTTTACCGCTTCGTTTCCGAGAAATGTGAATTTGAGGCGCAATACGCGTAGGAAGTAGAATTTGTTGGTCATGCTCAGACACGTCAGTCGGTTCCTATCTTGCAGCATGCGAACCGTGCCGAGCAGAAAATGTTACTTGTACAGTTTTATAAAAATTACAAGATTGAATTTATTCAGATTTCTCGCAATTTTTATAACAACATGTGCTTAAATGAAAAGATTTATTCAATCATTTCTAATGAAAGCATAATTGTAATTTGAATAATTATAAAATAGAAACTTTGACGCCGGTCATTTGACCGGTTATGTTATGATTAGTGTTAAACGCGATCCTCCCGAAAACGAGACGTCGAATAAAGAATATATAACAAATAATAAAATATATATAATAGAGTATATTTCTAGCAATGTATAACAAATACATTTGTGAGAGTATTTTGATTTTATAAATACCTTTAGTTTTCTGTTTGCAATATCCAATGGAACCTAAAAATTGATTAAAAATATCTGTTATATGTTGTAGAGAATAATAATTATTTTTCAAGGGACGAGCACGTTCGAATTCAAAAAATTGCACAATGGAAGGGACGTTTGTTTGATTTCAAATCAGTGAATAATGGCTGGGTAAATTGAGTGTTCCTCGTGTCTCATTGTTAGCATATTAGGTCGATGTTTATTGTATACGATTTCGCGGACCAATCGCCCGTATTGTTAATTAATAAACGTATAAATTCAATCGGAATAATCCTGGAATATCCGTATCGATCGTTCGTGATACAACGAGAGACTGACAATCGAATCAAACCACTGCAAAGAAAAATGAGAAAGAAGAATAAGAGGAAGTGAGTATCAGATAGAAACTTAAAATTAAATCTCCTTTAATCCTGTTCCCCTATCTCGTCCATTAAAAAGAATGGCTTCTCTTTAGAGGAACTGTTAAAGCAAACGAGGCTGTAATACAGCTCGATAAACTTATCTAGAGACAAGAATTCTCTGTTGACTTGAGTCCACAGGAAAGTGGCTTCTCATATGATTTTTGATCGAGAACGTTTCAATAGAAATAACAAGAGAAAGAAATAATAGCACAAATGATAATAACTGTTCTATTAAACAGTGAGCTAAGAGAATAAATGACTACGTTACGAGGTGTTAATGAAAGTTATTATTAACCTAACGCCAGTATCGTGACAAACCTCAATATCATGATCGCAGTGTAGATCTGTATGCAAATTCAAGTGTATGGGAAATAATCGACGGAAACGAGAAGAATACGATACTGTTTTAGTAGACTGTTTTCTTAGGCAAAGAAAATCATTTGATCAGTGTTTTCTTGTTTTTTTTTATTTTATTTTCTAAGTTGCATCAACCTCAAAAAGGTTATTAGCAACTACAAGCTTACAATTGGGTGGTCACTTATAATTTAGATTTCGTTGAATAGCTTTGTGTGCTTCAAGAATTTTATTAGTTTTTCGCAAGATTCCTTTGATTCGGTGGCATCATTGATATTTCCTGGAATTTTGTATCTTGTTTTACTTTTTGTTCAAACATTCAGTTTGCTATTTTTTGTTCTGCAGTGTTCATTTTAATTGCCCACAAATTCTTCAAAAACTTCAGCTTGTCCAACGATTGATTAAATGTAGAAGAAAGTAGTCCGATATATAACTTCATTTTGTTCTACGATCGTCTAAAAATCTTTATAGTTATTCTAAAAGTAAAAGAACTGTCGCCTCTAACCATGCATTCTACATAATGCTTGAACCACTCGATCTTTACACTGTGGATCTTCACGTAAAATAAATATTTTCTGCATCAAGATACAGGAACCAAATAAGAATTTGTTTCTTTCAGAATTTTAATAATGTAAGAAGGCTCGAGGCTCAAAAATGGCGCAGCGGTGTCTCTTTTATGCTCGCTCGCGGTGAACTGCTTCGATCGATTCAAGAAACAGTATCGTAATCTCCTTTCGAGGAAAATCCCAGAATATTCCTCGATGATCTTTTAAAAATCGTAGCCTACTATGGCGGCTGGAAAGTGTGTGAGAGGAGGAAAAAGGAGAAGGATTCGTTTCGTCCTAGACCCGCTAGAGGACTCGTCAGTAAGGCTATCTAGCGGACTCGTGCCTTAGACGCGGGATGTCGTAAGGACAGTTTAGGACGGTATATATACAAACAGAGGAAGATTCAGGTAGTAGCGGGAAAGGTGTTGTCGTAATGTCCCTCTGTTAACGAGCATGGGAAGTAGCCGCCACACTACTAAATGTCCCCATTTACCGACGCATGCGCGCGAGCGTTCAAGCAACCGTGTACCGGGTGACACAAATCCCTTATAGTAAGTCGATGAAAGTGTATTGATACTCTTAAATTCCTTTTATCTCTCTACTGTTTTATTCTCTCTACTATATTTATTCACCTACTGATCTTTCAACGTGTCCTCAACGGCAGCGATCCTCATGGGAGAAGACGTCGCGTCGCATCGGTGGGATCCGCGAGCGCGAGATCAATCGGTGTGCGCGATGTATCTCGCCGGCCAAACAGAATTTTCGATTTCTTTGTTTGACTTGCCGGTAATCGTTCCCGGTGCACAAACAGCAGGCCAGATTTTTCAATTAGCAGGGTCCCTAATAGACCGGTCTGTTTGAGCAACGCTGATTCCAACTCCTCCCCTCCCCCGTCCTACGCCGCGGCCCTAGTCTGCAATTAACGAGGAATCGCGGAGCGTGCGCGCACGCGTCCGCGTCACTCTCCAGAGATCAGAGGCAAGCGAGCATGAGCGAGCCGTGTTCATTGTGCACACTTTCGAGGATGACCGTGATGTGGGCTGGCTCGCTTTCATACGGGATTGTGGGATTTCAGGCTGAAACTCGCTGTTTGGATCTCTTTAGCGGGCACTGCGGTATAACTGAAAATCAACCGGCTGCCTGTGTAAATGTAGCCGAAAATATTTTAAACGATGCCTGTGCTGGAAATCGGCTTTGCCAGATTATCGTGTACCACTGGAATATTCCCGTGGAATTATTAATAGTCCGCCGTGTTCCCTTCCAGGTTGATGAATTTCAAGCTCCGGCTGTATATCTTTTATTCTCGATCCGTCGCGACCGTATATTAATACGTTTATTTTATTCTCATTTTGCACGCTGTTTTTTTATCACTCTTACTAATTATTTATCATTTTGTTGGTGGGATACCAGTCCTCTCGCTTTCACGCTATTCTTCTTTTCCTTTCAATTTTGTTTGCCTCGATTAATTCCTTTCTGGAACAGTTACTTACGAAAAGAACATACAACGGAAAAAATGAGCTATTCTTTATGAAAAGATTAGTCAGAAATGTAGAATAACATTTTTTCGTATCCAGCTTTGTTTTCGAAAAAATCGACTTTGAAAATTCGTCTAGTGCCTTGATTCTTGCAGTAAGTAGAATTGCCAGGTCATGGTCAGACACGTGGGACGATTTTTATTCATTAGCACGCGGGTTTGATTTTCTCGGAAACAAAGCCTCATACAAACAAATTTTATTGTACATTTTCGATTTATTTTTTAATGTAGATTCACCCCATTTTCGGTCGTACCATCAGCTACCGATAACCCTGTGCATCTGTTGTGAGAAGCAAGAAAACGAAGCACTGCAGGGAAAGTGAAGGAATATATAGCAACTGAGAAAGGTTTTGTATTGCAATAATTTTAGATAAAATAAGGTAGATTCACTTTCTTAACAAAGTGGATATCGAAATTGCTAGAAAAATAAATAAGCCGAATGAAAAGGTATTTGTTATGAAATGCAAAAATCGAGGTACTGATGAAAACCATTTTTAGAACGTCGTCACATAGTAAACTGCGGATTTTGTGCATTCGTGACAAAAATGAGTAAATCAAATGTAAAACAGTAGAAATATTTAAAGAATATAAAAATTACTGTTGTATTGTTTTCCACTCTATGAAGTTGTTAAGAAAAAGATAGATGTAGCTAACTGTGTCTTGCATTTAACCCTTAGCACTCGAGTGGCGATTCTGAGGCGCCATTAAAAATTGCTGTATCATAATCCAAAATATTGTTTACACTATTAAATTTGTTTGTATTTAATACATTACTAAACATTTAAGTGTTGTAAGAGGTATTATATCATTTTCATATTCGTAAAGTGAAAAAATCGGATAAAATGAAAATATTCTTAGTCGGAAGAAATTTTTGGTTTTGAAGCTAAAATAGCACCGAGTGCAAAGGGTTAATATACATAATTTTTATTCAGCATGAAAATCCGCAGTCTAATAATAACTTTAATCCTTTGAAGTCGATTGTCGAAACATTGGCGATATCAAGACTATGCATTTAATTCCTTAAAATGCAAATGAATAATTGAACTAAGTACACGATGAAAGATGCATATTTCTAACTTTTTCCAGTATTCGAGCCATTCTAGTATTACATAAATGTAATTTCATTCGATCGAAATGAATTATATTGATGAAACTGATTTCGGCGCAAAGTTTCGATCTTATTGAAAGTCAGCAAATTTGAAATTTTATTACTACCCCAATGTTTCGATCCGCGTGCAGATCATTCTCAAGAGATTTTATGCGTTTGCTGTGCACTAGTTACAATAAAAGAAAAAGAAAATATTTTTATGAATACGAGTTACGATGGAACGTTTCAATAAGATCGAAACTTTGCGCCGAAATCAGTTTCATCAATATTCTAGTATTACATTTGGTAGATTTTCGGAAGAAAAACGAATGAATTAAGCGTCCAGAAGGTCTCGCATGGATTCGTCCGTGAAAAACTTCGAAATATTAAGTTAAACGATGGCGGGGCACAAGCTGGCGCAAACGGTCCATCAGACTTAATGCAATGGCGGGACAGGCGGATTCCGTATCGGTGTAGGTGGACGCTCAACCCCAAAACCCAAAACCAGTTTACCCACTGGCCGAGGCCGGGGATATTACGTGACCGCAGCCAAAAATTGCACAATGCTTTGGCGAGGGTTGTGCTCTCGTCGATGAGCCCCCGTGTGCCTTCCCGACCCCGTGGAATCCTCGTGGACGTTAATCCGTGTACGCACGGACCATTAATAGTGGCCGACCGATAAATGGATCGACGTCGATGGCGCAGTATAACCACGAGCATAAGTGCCGGGGCCAATAGCGCGGAAACGTTCTCCTGTTTCCCGGCCGCCACGGCCCTTCCGAGATTCCCGTTCGGCGAATCGCATTTGCCAATCTCTTTCGCCGTGTCCTTCGCAACGACGCTTAACCCTTACATAAATAACCACAATTTTTCACGATATTTGATAATATTGCATTTTATAGATTCAATGCATGTGTTTATGCCTCAAGTATATATTAATCTTTGATCATCCAAGAACATCAAAATATATAATAATTTTGATATTTGCCAATCCCTTTTGCCATGTCTTTTGCAACTACACTTAACCCTTACGTCAATAACCACAATTTTTCACGATATTCAATAATATTGCATTTTATAGATTCAATACATATGTTTACGCCTCAAGTATACAGGGTGAGTCACCTAACGTTTTCATCTCAAATATCTTTGTTGTTTCTAAAGATACGTAAAACATGGTAAGGACAAGAATGGTACAATGGAGCCGACACGATGCCAAAAAAGAATTTTGTTTTTATGTCATCTTTTTAGAGATATCAAGGTCACCTTGACTTTTTTAAATGGAACCACCCTTTTCAAACATCTACAATTATAGTCCCTTTCATTACGAATTCAGTGACTATAATTACTCAAGGTCATTCAAGGTCGCGGACAGAGATAACGTATACGATTGAACATCAATACATGCCTGTAAACGGACTTTGAAGAAATGTTGAACTCTGTCCGTGACCTTGAATGACCTTGAGTAATTATAGTCACTGAATTCATAATGAAAGGGACTATCATCGTAGGTGTTTAAAAAAGGGTGGTTTCACTTATAAAAGTCAAGGTGACCTTGATATCTCTAAAAAAATGACCTAAAAACAACATTTTTTGTTTGGCATCGTGTCAGCCCCATTGTACCATTCAACTTTGTCCTTACCATATTTTATGTGTCTCTAGAAACAACAAAGATATTTGAGGTGCAAACGTTAAGTGACTCATCCTGTATATTAATCTATGATTATCCAAGAACATCAAAATCTACAATAATTTTGCTATATATCAATCCCTGTCGCCATGTCCTTCGCAACTACGCTTACCCCATACATCAGGGATGGGCACGGTAGGGGCCCCTCAAACGCCTGCCTCTCCCACCAACCTCTCATTCATTCGCGAGGCCTGCGCACTGTTCGCAACGGACGAAGCACTCCCTTCCTCTATGGTGACGGCGGATGCTGGTGGGGGGCAGTGGGCGTTATGGTGGGGACGGTTTTGTCTCAATTGAGACAAAAATGCTCATCCCTACCTTACATCAATAACCACAATTTTCCACAATATTCAATAATGTTGCACTTTACAGTTCCAATGCATATGTTTATGCCTCAAGTGTGAATTAATCTGTGATCATCTAAGAACACCACAATTTAGAATTATTTTATGTAAGAGAGAGAGAGGCCGGGGAAATTCGATGATTTAGTAGCGGAATCCGGCGACAGCCAGTCTTCTGGAATTGGTCGAGCCGTTTTTACCCTCCTCCCTCTCGATAATAACTCATCTTCGATCCGTTGTTCCCGCTTCTGTTCGGCTCCCATTGTTCGCACCGGCGAGAAGAATCCCTTATTCGAGGACCCCGGAAAGAATCAGTTTATTTTAAGCGATCGGATACGCGTTACGAGAAGGTAAATCACTGTCGGCCCTGGAGAGAATTATGAAGGAAAGGGGCGAGGGACTAACGAATTACGGGACCATAATGGGAGCGTATCGATCGAACTGGTTACTCTCTATTTATGGAGCATTGTGCGGTTATCATTCCCGGCTGCGAGAATTATTGCTTCGGCATTAGCAGATCCATTGATAATGCCAACGTCCCAATAATATTAATGGAGAACGCTGTTGCTTATAAATTTCCCGGGTTTTCTTACGGTGACGGCTCTGTGCTGACATCGGGGGAATTGTGATAGTGATAGATCTGCGGGATCATTGAGTCTCTTGCGATTAGTGGAACTGGAATTATGCTATAATAATTACCATTGTGATGAGAATTATTGCTTTGGCAAATCTATTCATTATGCTAGTGTCCCAATAATATTAATGGGGAACGCTGCTGCGTGTAAATTTACTGCTATCCGGATTTTCTTATGGTGATGGATCCCCTGACGTCGGTGAAATTACGATCCTCAGGATCTGTAAGTCAGGATTCATGGGTTGAAAATTAAATTTTTGCAATGAAGACAAAGACGATTGAGATTTTTCTAACTACCGAGTTTGACTATCAAAATAGTGTTTTATTATGTAGTACAAGTTTACATGAAGGAAACCTTTGTTTACATGAAGTAAACTTTTGTTTACATGAAGTAAACCTTTGTTTACATGAAGTAAACGTTTGTTTACATGAAGTAAACGTTTGTTTACATGAAGTAAACCTTTGTTTACATGAAGTAAACTTTTGTTTACATGAAGTAAACGTTTGTTTACATGAAGTAAACTTTTGTTTACATGAAGTAAACGTTTGTTTACATGAAGTAAACTTTTGTTTACATGAAGTAAACGTTTGTTTACATGAAGTAAACGTTTGTTTACATGAAGTAAACGTTTGTTTACATGAAGTAAACTTTTGTTTACATGAAGTAAACCTTTGTTTACATGAAGTAAACATTTGTAAAGTAGCACTGTTCTTTCTGAAGGTCAGATTGAGTGCTCTGCACAGATTCTAATTGCTGTGGCATACAAGTAGACAGTGATTTTATTTTTAAGAATCAAGATGTAATGATAACAAAGAGAAACTACTCCAAACATATGTATTTACATATATACGCTAGCAGTCTCGCACGTGTGCATAAAAACTGCTATTAAGAATCATGCTGATTAATCTACTGATGTATCTATATGATAGATCATTGTTTCCAAGTTTCAGACGTGCCCCACAATCCCCCTTTCTCCAGACAATATTGTAAATCCAACCAAATGAATAAATTTGACATTTGGAAGACATTTTTTCAGAGATATGTTCAGAACAAATTTGTATAATTCGTGTAGCAGAAATGAAAAAATAAATGAGCCAATTGTAAAGAGCGAAGCACGAATTATTCTCGACGGTTTCCGGTGAAGTACAAGCACACAGACCCCGGAAGAATCATTACCACTGTTCGAGATGGAAGCCTGAAATTGAAACTGTATAATATCGACGGAGTCTTTTAACAATGATGCTCGAGCAATGAAATTGGGACGGTTTCCTTCTGAGAAACTTTGTTGGACCAGAGACGCGGAGCATCTGAGCGTTGCAAGTAGCCTACTCGGGTTGAATAGTATAGCCGGAAGTTCTATGTATTTCAATTTCAATTCAAAAACAGATTTCCGAATATTCTGGAGAAGGAAGACGAAATTACGAACAATCGCAAGCGATACTCGTTATTCCAGATGGGAAAGCGTTTACGTCGCAGAAAATCTATGATTCGAGCGATTGAGGACGGGAACTTACCACACAAAAGTTATTATAATTATTTTACGAATAATATTAATTTCCGTGAAGAGAGTCCTGCAGCAATCCAAAAGCCAAAAACTTGAAATTTCAACTGTCTTTGGAAAGAACAATCATCTTTTAACGTGTAATCAAAATGAGAATATTTTCTCGCACAATTGAACTTGAATAAATACTATTCTTTATAAAATACTAATTGTTTTATGCAGATTGTACCTGTAGATCAACTGCTAGGCAGACGTCTATGTCCATGTCCATTCATAAAGAAATTTCGCTAAGCATCCTAGTCAAATTGTTCTAAATAAAAACTGTATTTATGAACAAATTAAACTGAAAAAATGTATATCGCTTTCCAAAAGCTTAATAAAAACTTCCAAAAAGTTTCGAATTAAAGACTCACAACTATCCGTTTAAAAGAAAATGCAAAAGGATCGATAATTTGTATCGGAAAAGAAGAAATTCCTCTCTTGAGAATTTGGGGGCTTGAAATCGTCCGAGGACTATGTAGTAAAAAATGATACAAATTTTGAATGTGTCATGGTCGTTTTAAAACACTGTGGATCGTTCTGTGGCGCGCTCGAACAATTCGAATAACGTTCCAACGAGAAGAGAATAAAACGCCATCGAATAAATGACAGCGCGACAGGGGGCAGAGGAGCGCGCGGGGAAACGCGAGAACGATCGTCACGCCGCGATGGAAAAAGGAAAACCAAGGGGGACAGAGAGTTAATTATCTTTCTAGCAACGCTGTCTCCATCAATCCCCGACGTAACGGCGAACGCCGCGAGCAAGGTTCCCATTTATTGGCACCGCCGCGCCGTGTGCCGATAGAACGACGCGACGCTGCGAAGGGACGGCTACACCAAGAAAAATCGATCTCTTCGATATCTTACGATAATTGAGCCGAGCTTTCCGAGCCGGCGAGCACCGTGTGATCGGATAATGATCCGGAATTGCGTCCCCTCGCAGGTTTCTTGCCAGATTTCCAGAGAAAATCGAAATTCTCTTGCGGTTCCGCTCTCAAGCAGTTTGACCATTAAAATCCACCAATTTCTCCTGCGATTGCCCTGTTCTCTTCGAACTGTGCTGTTTGAATTGAGTGATTCTATTAAGGTACAAACGAGATATACAGAATGTCCAGAAAAAACCATTCAATATTTATATGTTGTTTCGGCTTGATCGATAATCGAGAGCCTGATGCCGGGACCGCTCAGAATTGAACGCTGAAGGAGTGGTGACGGTTGGAATCGAGCAGATGAACACATAATTTCACGTTCAGTAACTTTAATAAACGTCACAAGCCGATACACGTCGATACGCGATAATAGACGACACGAACAATTTAACGATAAAGAAAAACTTATAATAGCGCCGATGCCGCGAATAAACGTAGCGTCTTTGAAATTGTGACGATGTCATGAGATGTATGAAAATGCGAGCGAGCGCTGCGAGATTCTAATGTGAAGTGGTCGTTCGACAGCGCACGGTAACGCACGTACGTTGAAAACGATCGGTTTGGGTTTGCGCTGATTGGTACATTTGATCCATCCTTTGTTCTTGGCATGAGATTCAAACAGAGGAGTTTGCCGTTGGCGACGGTGTTTATCGCACGAAGGTGAAAACGGTTGAGCGGGTGCGCGCTCGCGATACAAAACAATAACGCGCGAACAACGGCGTTCAACTCGGTGTCGATCGCGGTCGAGCTGCCTCCGTTTGAACTCTTACTTTATGCCAATACCGAACATGTGGTATATAGAATATACTGTACTGAGTAAAAAAGCTTTAGTAAACATAGGTCGAAAGGTTAATTGTTTCTGACATATCAACCTTTTTGTTTGCTAGCTTAATTAATAATCACAATTCTTTTACATACAGCCCGGTCATTAAAAAGCCACTTACTAAAATTCCGGTGGATAAAGTGTTGTTATGTGTTGTACCGTGTATCATTTGTATTTTACTAATTTCTATCGGGTCAGCGCTTAAAACAGGAATGTAATTGTTAATTTCATCCGATGATCGAAACAGAAATGTAGAGCAGTTGATCGACGACCAAATTTTTGCCGAACATGATTCGCATTCGCAACCGAGAAACATCGCAGACCCAATGCGGCGCCGCAACGTCGTTTGGTGCAAGTAGAACGAGCCAGCGCGTAGTCAGACAACCAGTCCGGAACCAGTAACGGCCGCATCGTAGCATTTACGACATCGTTACAGACCGGGTACAGCCCGGGCGCGTTTCTGCACGGCCGCAGGCGTAAATTAGGCGTCGGAGAGAGAGATGGTTCTGGATCTTCTCGCCTCGGCCCCAATTTATTACCCCTTGGTTGAAAAAGCCCGCGCTATCGTTCACCGTTGCTATATCGGCGCTGAGTGCCGCGGAACGGGTAGAGAGCGCGGACGCTTGCGAATGGAAATCAAAGAATAAAGAGCAAAAAAAAGGAGGAGAATCCGGCACCCTCCCTCCAGAAAGGACGGGAGGTGAATAAGAGAGTGGGGGGCTGGCGAACGTAGATAAAACAGCGGAGGAAAAGAGAGCGGTCGGAAAGAGGGGTGGGTCGGCGGAGGAAAGAGGCAAAGCTTTGTCCACAGGCGTACTGTTCATTTGCCTCTGACAGAACGGATTAAAGGGATGCGTTCGTTTCACGGGCACACGGCTAGCACCCTCGTCCCTCTTCTTCCCCTCATCGTTTGGTCTCTTCGGCCCCCCCCTACGGCCCCAGCGAGGCACCCCTTTCGCCGCGCCCTTTCTTTCCGCCGTTCGTCCTCCACTTTCCGCCGCCGGATTGTTTGCGGGCATCGAGTACACCGGGGCTAGAGGGCTCTACGTGACGAAACGCGAGCTCTGGAACGAGCGGGTAAATGGAACGAGCTTTTACGTCGTGATACTCGCGCCCCGGACCCTCGTTTTCACCCTGAACCGGGTCTTCTTTCAACCTGCCCTCTCTTTCGCTCTGTCTGTACGTCTCCCGCTCTGTCTCTCTCTTTCTCAGCGATCGTTCCACTTACTCTTACTCTCTCATTCGCTCTCTCTCTCTCTCTTTCTTTTCCGCCTGCCTTTTACCCGACCCGCCTGCCAAGGCGCGTTCCCTCTTATCCGCTCGACGTTCCACACGGGAATTAACCTCGCCACGGTTCACAAATCGAATTCCCATTGGACGACGCGGACGCGCCCCGTGATGATACCGGTCCGAGATAAAGGAATCGCTGGCGAGATTGTTGTCCCGATTTTTCTGCAAACTCCGTACCCACAACCCTTTTCCAAACGGCGAATCTTCCGTTGGAATGGAAACTCGGGGCACCACTTACGCGCGAGACTTTAGCTGTTTCATGTGGGACTTTTGGGATGTTGATTTTTATGTGATTTTTCTAGTGTTTTTGTGGATCGTTTTGAAACGAGTTGAACAAAGACAATTTTGTTCACTGGTTATGAGATTCTGTGAAACGAACATATCGTTGCGGAGACTTTTGCTTCCTCCACGCCGGTAAGCTCATTTTATTCAATATTAAAGGAGAAACGTGCACACAACTTCCTATTTGCAATAATACCGTACCGAATTACCGTACCGAATTTCGCCGAATACTACGACGATAGTAACGGTAACGACGCGACGATCTGTAAAACAACGTTATTGATTGTGGTTTACAGAATAGATAAGAAATACGACGTGTGTAATTCGAGACGTAAATTGTAAATCTCAGACGGATATTGAGACGTAAAAAGTGTAATTGATTGTATTTGTTGTGTTTCTCTAGTTAAATTATATATATTTTCATATGTATCGTCTTTGATCCTACAATATGAAATGGATCGTTACACGTCTTCTCTATTCGACATCTATTGATCGAATAGTTCGAATTCAAATCTTTGCGATATCTTCAGAATATTGCAGAGGAAGACAACTTCATTGCTGTCGTAACAATATTATGAAAATTATCCACGTTCTTTTTTATTGTTAACAGCCTAGCAACTTTTTAGGGACGTATCTTTAATACGTTGGCTACCTCGTGAATTTTATGTTTCATACAAGTCTACTACGATTTAGTTCACTTCGATATGAACAAATTGATATTTAATGCCAATAATTATATGACAATCGTTTTTGACACTTTATTTTCCGAAAGCTGCTATTGATAGGTTTTCCAATAATTGTTTTGTACTAAACGGAAGTGTTCAATATAGGCGAGATTAGAATGGATGATATACGGAGGTGATTCGAACAAGATCAGACGGCGATGCAATTAGCTGCCGAACAGAACTTAAGAATTATAGGACCCACAATGGTCCTCCAACGCTGCGATTGGCGGCGCGGCGGAAGTCGCAAACTAATGCCACGGCGCGAACTTACAAACTATTTTATATGCGGATTGCAATCGCTAACAGGAAGCTAAAAATCTTCTTTAACATAATAATCACAAACGAAGTAATTAAATGACATTACAGAAAGAGACCAGTTGATTCACGATTGAAATTGCTATTTTCGTTGAAAGATCCATTAAAAAATCCTTAGCTATGGACCATATACTTTCAAAAATTATGAAATAACCTGTAAATAATTTGTTAAGCAAATCAATAGTGCCGACATCGGTTATCGGCGCGGCAGTCAACGAGTTAACAGAAATAATGTTCTATTTAGAGTCTATCATTTTATCACATTCTAGCAATTTTTCTAGCAAAAGCAGATAGGGTTATATAATATAGTAGATGATAACATTTCCAACAACCGTATCGTTTAGTAATACCGCAATTTTAATCTCTGTATAGTTTGTAGCCATTACCATAACCGCATAACGATCCCGAGCGCAATCTTTACATCCGACACGAAAGAAAACTGTTCGTTATCATTCAACGAAGATATCAGAAGGATGGATCTGCGATACACCCGCAGGCTAATAAACGCAGCTACCGTTTCCGGAGGAATACCGTAATTTGCATTCGTGGTGGTAGAGAGACCGTCGAATTGAAAGCAGAGAACGCGGCTTCAATAAACCAGTAGCAATTAACAAGCTTGCGATTAACGCGATCGATAAGTAGCCTCGGTTAAGTAGAACGGCTTCTCCGAGTCCCGAAGAAAACGATCGAAATCCATTCGCGGGAAATTGGACACAAATGTCGGGGCTCTTCCTTTAATTGAATCGCGTAGTCCTCGACGATCCAATCGCGACGATCCCGGTTAACGATCGGCTGTCTGCAATTTGTGTTGCGGTGTCGATCGGAGCGAGACATGCCGACGATAGTATATAGCGAAACGTGCGAGCATTGTGGCTAGAAAAAATTCCTAGATCGTTTCATGCTCTTCGCGATACATTTCAATATTATTTTAGAATGTAAAATAGGTCGTTAAATATTTTTTTATATGCCATTCTCAAGCGTTTAAAGTAAAACAAGACTACAAATTGCATTGAATAAATTAGTCCGTGGATTTTTATACGGTACAAAAGTAGCAGCAGTTAAATGAAAATTGATGACAAACAACATGACAATATGTTTCTCAAGATGACGCTCTGTGGATATAACATTTTATACAGGGTGGGGCACTATAAACAGATCACCTGCATACAGTATTTCATCGATAATTGTCCACAACACGGGTCTGCGGAGGGACAATTATGCGCGAGGGATATCATTGTTTGAGGTTTGCCGAACGTAGAGAAGGACAGCCGAGCTCGAGTGGCCTCGGTCACCGAGAAATGTAAACATACCTAATCCGAATTTCCAACTTCTTTATTATTCATTAGTTTTTTATGGGACTTCGATGACCATATTTTTAGCATTTTTCTAATAAAAATCATACCAAATATGATATAATTCCGATGATATTTACTTGTGTAATAGACAATTAAAGTTTCGGGCGCGAGGAAGGGTAGCGTATGGGAAAGAAAGAGGCGCGGAGAGTCGTAGTCGGCGGCACGGTTCAAAGGCTCGCGCATCCTCACAATGTATTACCAAGGAATAACTTTTTTATTATTACTATTTTTTTATCAGACTTTTTCTAATAGATTTGTGACATTGTTCTGGTTAAAATGATACCAAACACGATATAATTCGGATACGCTATCCTTCCTCGCGCCCGAAACTTTAATTGTCTATTACACAAGTGAATATCATCGGAATTATATCATACTTGGTATGATTTTTATTAGAAAAATGCCACAAATATGGTCATCGAAGTCCCATAAAAAAGTAATGAATAATAAAGAAGTTGGAAATTCGGCTTAGTGTGGTCTCACCGATATATCCGAGTCGCATGGTGTCATATTTCTCGGCGACCGAGGCCTCTCGAGCTTCACGGCCCCTCAAGGGGGTACACCCCGCACTAGTGGGGATATCTCAGGGACAATTATGTCGGAGACATTTGGGACAATTACCGATGAAATACTGTAACTCGTTTGCTTTTGAAGATAGAAGAAATGCATCAGACCAAACATACTTGATATCGAGGCGCTCGTAATCTGATGTCATTAATTTTTTTATAGGTGGAGACGTCAAGGAGATATGAAGGTCAACTCTGTTTTTTTAAATGGAATGGTATGGGTTTTTATTTACATTCTGATAGTGTGTTTCAAGACGAATACAATAAATTCTCATGAAGATCATTCAAGGTCAGGCAAGGTCAACTGCAATAGAAAATAAATTATCTCAAAGCACTACTTCGAACACTACGACGATTTACATGTAACATGTCATTTACGTATTCACTGCTGCTTCAAGTGTTCAAAATGACGACCTTGAACACGGAGACATAACCTAAAACGTTGCAGTGAAATTTGGTCTGATGCATTTTCTTCTATCTTCAAAAGCAAGCGAGTTATTCAGGTGACCTGTTTATAGTGCCCCACCCTGTATATTGTTAAATGGAGAAACAATCCACGAAAACGCCATTTCTTTCCTTCTTTTTATCTGCATTGCTATTCTTATTCTACAATTTTTCGTCTCAACACAACAGGGGCGTGATATTAGGAACTAAAATGAACATGAAGCAGCAATCAAAAACAGAACAGAATAAGAAGAATTAAATCAAGCGGAATGGAATGCAAACCGGGGAGCAGGGTCGAGACTAGTCAGACGCGAATCGTCGTTAATAAACGTGGTCGGCGAAGTTATTAACTGGAGCCTTTCAGGGAGGAACGCGCGATTTTCCATTTCGATCCACTCGATCACCGCCATGGGGACCATCAAGAGCCGGTGTATTTCAATTCCAACAGGTTCGCAACGGAAAGGAGGGGAGAGTGAATCTGGCGGTAGCACTTTCTCCATTTCTTCCCCCTTCTCTCTCTCTCTCACTCTCTGTCTGTCCTTTTCTCTTTCTCTCGGCAAAGATAACTCAACGCTAGGAAAAAGAAGCTAGTTAACGTTCGCCGGATATTATCACGGTCGGCTCTTGACACTTCCATTTCCCGTGGCCACGTCCATTCGGGACGCCAACGCCGACGTCGACGCCGTTCCTAATCCCCTTTTCGCCGCCGGGGATGGATCCGGAGGAACCTGCGGCCCGATCGCAGTTTCGAAAAAGACTCGCGAAGAGTCTTTCCCCGGCGAAAGAGGGCGGGATTGGATTCAGGAGGATTTAACCAACGAGGAGAACAAATGGCCCTGGATACGAGAGGACTCGGAGATATATCGGCTTCGCGAAAGACGCCGTACTCGTCCTTCTACTTTTCCTCCTACCACGACTTTTCCTTCCCATCCTGCTTCTCAGGCTCCTTCTCTTTCTCTTCGGTGCCAGACCCGCTAGCCGCTTAGCAAAAGCTCCTTCAAGAATCCGAGAAAGCGCGATTCCAGTTCCTCTGTCTCTATCTCCGTTCATCTATCTACAGTCGCTCGCATAAGTATTTAGACCTTGCTGGCTTTGAAATTGGTCCAATTCTGTCAACTGTCCGCAGTGTGGAAATGCACGTTTTGATAGAAACTTGAGGGTGTGTGGAGCTCGAGCTGAACAAGTTTTCAAAGAATCGAATTGCAAATGACAGAGATGTAGTAGGATTTTTCTGAGATTTTGCAACCAGGCTTTTAGTATAAATATTTCGATGGGTGAACCTGGTCCTGGCAAGATTTGAACAAAATCGAATTATAAGTGAAGGAAGTGTGTTTATTTATTGACTGATTCTCTTGAGAAATGATGCTGATCTAACTTGAAATTTTGCAATTTGAAACAGAGAAAATTAATAGAAATGTTAACAATTATACTAGAAACGTGTGAAATAAACAGGATACAATTGATTTTCTGTTTTATCTAGTTCGGTCATACGAAAGGTTATAAACCTCTTGCGATACGATTTATTTTATGTTTACAGCAATTTGAAATGCTTTGTCGTTCGTTATTCCCTGGAAGAAAAGGACTATGGTTATATATACAGGGTGTTTCCGAAATCGTGGTACAACCGGCAAGGGGATGATTTCTCACATAAAATCTAGTCAAAAATAAGGAATATAGTTTTTTCATACGGTGCTTTATTTTTGAGAAAATCGAGTTTAAAAATTCAGCGAATACGCGTACCATTAGATAGAAATCGGCTGTCGCGACTGATCATGACCAACCAATTCTACTCTGTGCGTATAAAGGGTGTCTCAAAATGATCTGACATTTTCATTTATTAATAAAACGTACTATTTCTTTGAAAAGGACGAATGTATTTATTGTAAGGTACAAACATGAAGGTTATATGTGGAACACAATATCCGATAAATGCCCGTCTCGTCCCTGTTTGCAAAGTTTCACTTTGAAACACAAGGTGTTTCTGCTGGAGACCGAAGATAGAAAAATCGATATAACTTCATTGTTGAACCCTGATCTGTAAAGATTCTTGACCAACAGTTAGATCGAGTGTTAGTATAGGGAATACTTTTGGTGCCGACTGCATTCTTCGTTTCCCCCGGCGTTGTTCCCTTGATAATTCGAATTTTCACCGGCGGCGGCGGCAATAGTCTCGGCAGCCACGAAGAAAACGAATCGCCGCGAAACTTTTCGCTCGGTTTTTCCGGGCGGCGAGTGTCGGTAATTTATCGAAACGCTCCGATTCTCCTCGCATAAACTTCCGGAACCAGCGAACCGGCCCGGTCCATGCAAACTTCGTCGAACAAGAACCACGGATCCACGAAAAGTCTCTACCCATCGGTCTCTATCTCTCTCCAATGCTTCGTTTCGTTTCGATGGTTTCCGTTCTCCGCCATTCGTGATTCTCCTCTCGAGTCTTGCCTATTTTTCGAAGATCCGGCGAGCGGACAGAATTCGAGAGATGCTGATTCCGTAGAACGCGGCGAGTTCAGAATTTCATTTTGCCGGCAAACAAATTCATCGGGATACGGGCGCTTAGTTTGCACAAAGGATCCTGCTCGCACAGCCATGGGATCTTCACAAAGGTAGTTGTCGAACGTTCAAAGCCGTTATTGCTACCTCCTAGCAAGAAACAACGCGCTCTAAATGTTGAAAGGGTTTTTACGAATTTGATTAATTGCTTTCTGTCTATCCCTAGTCGACTTCCTACTAGCAGAGCGCTCGAGGAACCGGAGGAATTTTGGAAACTCTTGTTCCTTCAACTATGCACTCCTGTCGATAAGTACAGTCGAACCTCCAGAACTACAGAACCTCTATAGCAGAACAATTTCGTTTGGTCCCTTCTGATCTGCTTCGAGGGCGCCTATAAGTCGAAATAACACTCGAAAACCTCTATAAAGACAAAAATTGTGTTTATTCTCCTTCTGCTCAATTGTGAGCGCCTCTACAAGTCGAAACAAAACTTATTTTAACTAGAATTATTTGCTACATGTCCAGATAAATTGTTTTACCTCTGTAACTCGAATTTAAAATATCCAAACCTCTAAAAGTCATACAAGATTTATTTGATAATATAAAGATAGAAAATACAAGATTTATTGTAGAACTTGTATTTTCTATTTTAAGTTTTGCCTACATATTTTTTACTAATTTTTATAAATACAAAAAAACCTTAGTCTAGTTATTATATGTGTATGAACACTTTGACTGTCATGTCGGTCATTATAGTAGTGACATAATGTTTCTATCAAACTCGAAAATCAATCTTTATTACAAATTATAAGTAGACAATCATTCGTGAGGATCTGCAAGGTGCAAGAGAATTACAAAAGTAAGATTTACTATAGGACTTACTTTTATAACTCTCATGTACATTGTAGATTCTCAGAAATTATTGTCAACTGAAAAAATTGTAATAAAGATTAATCTTAAAATTTAATAGAATCATGATGTCACTCATATATGACCAACATAACAGTCAAAGTGTTCATACATACATATTAACTAGACTACGGCTTTTTTGGGGATTTTTAACAAAAATTAGTAGTCGAAACTTAAAACAGTGAAAACATTAGAAGTATTTAAAAATATCATGGTAATATTGCCAACTTGTTAAAATGAGCAGGAGTCGAAATTAATTTTTATTTAACTCTTGTTTGTTGCAGTCGATGCACAAAATTGTTATTTTCCATAGAGATCCGCAGTCTACTAATAACTAATGCATATGACAACATTCGTCTTATAATCACATTTAAATATGTGCATTTCTAAACAAAGTTTAAAAATGTATCGATAGTATAAAAACAAAATAAAGATTACAAACTCTTGTTTGTTGCAGTCGATGCACAAAATTGTTATTTTGCATAGAGGTCCGTAGTCTAGTATAATAACTAATACATATGACAACATTCGTCTTATAATCACATTTAAATATATGTATTTCTACACACAGTTTAAATATATATCTGTAGTATAAAAACAAAATAAAGATTACAAAAATAGTACACAATATTATACAACAATGCACGCTTTCGTGTACTTAAGGGATCGATGCTGCACGTTTATATTGGATACGATGTAAATGCAGTATGTAAATGTGAATGAATTATTTTCTAATTTTAGAGATGATATCTTAGGACACTTTCTTGCTTAGGTGTTAGTTGAGTTGTTTCGAACACTTCGGTTTGATGTAAACGCTGAAGCTGTTAAATGTTATAGATACAAACGTTTGAATACTTTCGTGGGCGACTGTAAATCACCAATGGAATCTTATGCGTCGTTTGCATTGCTTGTTCGCGTCGGAACGCCGGAAGAATTGCCGGTCGTAACGCGAATGGGCGACGTTATCTCTTCCTCCGTGTCGGATCATCCAGACACAGTCTCCGTGATTCCTCCTGGGAACGCGTGAAACCTTCCAGGCATTTTTCCCCTTGAAACAAGGGTTTCTTTCTTTCTAACCCTACGCTTCCTTTACTGTTTTATGTTTCAGGCTAAATTTAGAAATCTTCAGCATCTTTGGTAGAATTTACACCTTTCGTCTCTCCGGTTATAAAATCGAACTCTCAATTACAGCCTCATCAACTCACCGTGCCGTTTTCATCCAACTATTAAAGTGGTTCATTAATTAAATAGACCACCATACATTCTCGTACAGGACAGAAGCTAGATGAATCGCGGTGAGCTCGTCTAACCTGAAATTCCTAATCAATACCTGTGAGCTATCGATCCGTCCCATCAAGCGTCACTCGGATCGGTCGAACGAAAGTGGTCAACTTGTTCCAAGCATCCGCCCCCGCACTCATGGTGTCTCAGATATGGGGGTGGAGATCGTCTTAGTCCGTTCGTTTCCCTTTAAATTCAGCTATTTTTCGACTTTGCTTTATAACTCGCAAGCTATAAGAAATCAGAAACAATTTCCATGCAAAAATTTTTTTTTTTAATGAGAACTATCGTCTGGTAAAACATTTGTCAATTGTTTATACAATTCAGTGAATTTGGGCAGCAAAAAAATCGTGTAATGCATACCTACATATGCACTACATGTCCCCAAATCTTCACAATTTTTTGAATTTCCGGGTTCATGATTATTCATTATTAGCTTGAAGATTCATGTACAGAACGAACTGTTCTTGTACTAAGAATCGTGTAGTATACGGTATCGTGCGGATTAATGTGCACACAGATTATTTTATTGCACACATACTTATTATTAATCGTAAAGTGATTTTTCGATATGCATGGGTTAATACTTTCATATAGAGAATGTCGAACTGTACCGATGAATGCATTAAAAAATATGTGATTCTATTAAAAAAAAACAAAGTTCACTTTAACATGACCTTTACGCGTCCACATAGAACCCTAGTAGCATTTATGGTTGGTCAACGGTGGCCAACGGCTGGGAGTTAGTTGGAATATGGTCAGTGGTTTTGCTTACAGATCCCCAACGTAGGGCCTACGATGAAAAGATATGTCAATTTGCCAACGAATATCCAACGTCGGGCCTACAGTTGTTGAGGTCGGTTAAATAACGTGAAATTTACGACGATAATACTACATTGGCCCAACGAAAATCTGCCAACATTTAAATATATCGCCTAACAGACACCAGAAATGTTGCTGCAACCAAAAACATGTTATCCCAATTTGATTTTTCTTTCATATTTCTAAATATACTCACAATTTGCTATTTTTGCGCGATAGTTTATGCACCAAAGTTTTATTATGTGCAGTCTTGGAATTTATTTATTTCTTTAAGTTTCTCCATTTGACAAGAGGAAGGTACGGGTGCATTCGCTTTTAGAACGACAGTATGCGGAGGTTTTGGTGCTCGTATAGCGTAACGAAACTTTTTATGTATCATGATTTACATTTGTCGACCATCTAGTAACTCAGATCATAGCATCTGCAATCACGGAATGTCTGTAGGTACGGCGGTAGCGTATCAATTTACTACGCAGAGGATCCAGGTTCAAGTCCGACGAGGGTACGAAATTTTTTTATTTGTTCCAATTTTTACCGTGGAGATGAATTGTTTAAATATTATTTATGATATTCTGTGAAAACAACCGTAAAAGAGAAGATCAGAATAAACGTACTATAGCGACGCGACGTAAGCTCCACGTTGGTTTTAACCGTTGGCCCTACATTGGCCACAAACGGTGGCCCAACGAAAAAAATTACGACATTTCTAACAGTTGGCCAACCAATACTGCAACGTAGGCCCAACGAAATGCCAACCATAAATGCTACTAGGGAAACATACCAAGAATATCATAATAATAATATCCCCTTGAAGCCATTTAAAAAATCGCTCAGAATATGTTTCCTACATACAAATATGGCGTAAACCAAATGCCAAAATCAGGTGGAAGACTCTGTATACTCCCTATATTTATATACCTATAAACTATATTTATATATATAACATGTACATTAACATGTATAATTACATGTAAACAACACATATATAACATACTGTTCAATATAGTAATTTTTATTATTTGCATCATTCATTTTTATAATGCACGAAAAAGAATGTGTCGATGAAACTCGGTGTCGGTGGAATCGTGTCGGTGAAATCATTGTCGATGAAATGAGTGTCGGTGCTTTACAGATAACCCGACATTTTTCATCGTTCGGTGGAGATCCCACGGGAGAGGAACACAGCGACAGGACAAAGGCGAAGATGATGTTCCAGGGGGAACAGTTGAGGATCGTGGGGTGGAAGTACTACTACTACTGGTCGCACGAGACTTTCGCGAGACAATGAATCGAGCCGACAATAAAATGTCTTCGGAGAAACCAGGCTCGACGTCCTTTGCCGTGAATTCCTGCGGCGCTTAATTAACGAGGCGTCTGCAATTAGGAGGGGAAGTCTTGTAGGCCGGCCTCGCTGATTGGTCAGCATTGTCGCTTAATACTGTTCCACCCTGGACAAGCACCGGAGAAATATCGCACGCGAACGACGTAAACACCTCCGACGACACTACACAGTCATTTTTCCAGGAAATTTTCCGCTTCTTGATCCGGCTACAAAACTTCGGTTTTCGCTGTAATTTATTTTCCTCGAGCACGCCCGCGCGCTCGAGGAACCCGGAATTTTAGATTGAAACTCTTGAATCGGGGTTAACGAATGCGGGGGGGATCGGTTCTGAAAGGGTTAAATCTCTGGACTGGCTTCCGGAGACGCGAGAAGAAAATTGGTGTTCTTTTGTTCGCAACTTTCTTGGAGCTTCCGGATTGTCTAAATTCTTTCCTCACTTTTCTTTATTTTGCGCATTAAAGTAAGTATTTTGTTATAAGTACGAGAGTTTTATTTACTAACAAGCATTCCTTTTTCAGAATTTCAAGCATTTCACGATCGATGCGTCGTAAGGAATTATATAGATTTGAGAGATCATGATAAAACTGTACATTGTCTAGATAAATCCAATCCTGTCATTATACAGTCATGTCTTATATCAGTCACATTCAAGAAATATTTGAGAGATCACGATCAAAATTGTACGTTGTCTAGATAAATCTAATCCTGCCATTGTTATAGAGTCATTTATTATATCGGTCAGGTTCAAGAAAGATTGAAATAAATTTTATCAAAGCATAGTCACATTACTGCATTACTTGACCGCACATCTTCATGGAATATAAACATTTTCCAAGTCAATCATCAGAAATAAAAATTAATTGAAAATATACTTCATCTTTCAATGAATTTATTAAGTCGAACACAATGTAGTAATAAATAAACAATTTCAGGAAATCATAATACAAATGAGTGGATTAAATGAAAAATTGTTAAAATATTTAAGTAACTTGCAAATATTGGTATATGGTTGTTAAAGAAAGAAATAAACGTCTGCGTAACTACTGTATCCTGTAATTACTACAGACAATATTTATTTTGTCTAATGCCTTCGCAGTTTTGTAGTTCATTTTCATTAATTTTTATTATAAACGCATAAAATCCACAGTCTACACATCACTAACACACCATTCAGTCAAATTAACCAGTTATTCAGAAATTTATGATAATTCTCTTTAAATAATACTTCACAACGACACCATCCTCAATCGTTTCACCCCCACCCTTTCTCAAATGACCTCCGGAAATGTCACCGTCACAAACCCCACACCACAAACACAGCAAGCTCCCAGCAGACCTGTCCAAGATTTTTCCGTTAGTAAAGCATCGAAAACCTGACATCCGACAAACAGAATCACGTACAAAATGGCAGACAATCCACGTTCATGATGGCCGATTTTTCTTCAGCCACGAGGACGCAAAGCGAGCGTCCACCATGAAAAAAAATCGGATCTTCCGGTCGGCCAGACCGCGGCCCAATTGCTCACAAACTAACGACCGTGGCGAATTCGCTTAGCTATTAAATAATCAATAACATGGCAAACCGTAAACAGATGCATCTCTGGTGACTCGATCCGGAAACACAACGGAAAAATCGACGGAGACGAGAAACACACAACGCGCCGCGTCATAGAATGCTTTCGGATTGAATCGCTCCGATTTTTCGTTTATTGTAGGCCGTGTGTACTATGCGATCGAGACAAGGACCGAGTATCTCCAATCGGAACCAGTCGCGTAGCCATCGAGATATCGACTGGCCAAAGCGAGGTCGTTCATCGTTTTTCTTTTTTGAAGAGGACACAATGATTTGTTACTAGGGCTTTTGCGTCCGACTACGATGTTACCACATCAATTTTAATAGGGATTCTGACGATTTGTTCTCAATTTTTTTGTGTTGCTCTAGTTCTTTCGACTGTTTTCTTTCTGATCTCCACAACGTGATTACAAAAACAGTAAACAAAAGCCGCGCCGAAGCAGGCTTACGTTACCGAAAATTCGAAAAATTACGAAAATTCAATTCAGTACTAGCAATAGTTTTTTTCGAATATCCTGAAAACTAAAAGATACCCCCTCGTATGTGAAATGGAAAAATTTGTTCAAAATATACATAGTTAAATTTCATCAAATTCGAAGAGGAGTACCTCTTCCTAAATAATTACCAAATGAAGTGTACTCGTAATCTAAAGTAGACTAAAGATTTTTGCAAATATCTCGATAATTAAGACCTAGGCGGCGGTAACATGTATAGGGAAAAATTGTTCAGAATGATAACCTTGACAACATATTTCAAGGTCATCATAATTGGTGAGGAGGGCAAACATTTAAATAATTACCAAAATAATTTCTCACCGTTCCTTTCTATATAGATTGACACACTTTTAAATATAACACCTGATTATTTTTTAAAAGAATCGCGAGCTTGAGGCTTGAGAAAATTCCCATAGGTTAATTTCCGTCCACTTGGAAACATGACGCGTAATTGACCCACTGGCAGAACCCAACTAATTAAAAGGAAGGACCGTCGAAGGCGCTGCTTATTTGGGATCAATAGAGTATCGTTGTCACGGAAAAAACTCTGGGAACTTGAAGCATCCTCGGCAGAATTTATAGTGGAATCAGTGCTCTTTATGGAGGAAGCTGGTGATCAAACGGACGGCGAGATAGAGCCTCTAAAAGCGAAGTTGTTGATGGTTCTCCAAAGCGAAGACTGAAGACAAGACTCGGACGCTTTTTACTTGAAACTACAGACCCCCACCTCTCTCTCTCTCTCTCTTTCTCACTCACTCTTCCTCTTTTTTCCTTTTTTAATCGTCTCCGCGGAGTTACTACGGTAGTTTTTCCACGAGGGAAACTCGCTCACCTCCTTCGCTGGTGATGTAGGTCATGAGAGACGGGTCCAAGGAACGTATCCAGCCATTACAAAGTCGAACGTAAAACCGTTTATCACCCGCATCCCCTTTTGCATCGCTAACGACCGGGCTTCGATCCTTTCCCCTGGCTCGACCTTTCGTCTTTGACGCCGAAACGAGTCGTCGTAACAAACAGTTTTTCTACCGCCGTTCACTCTGCAATTCGCACTCGTTCGTTACATTTGCATTCTTCAAGCGGCACAATTTCGTTCCATTTCCTTTTGACCGTCGCCGAGCCCGTTACTTTACTCTTTTTAATTAGTCGATCTCCGTAAGAACTGTTTTATAACTTATGATACGTTTCTGCAGCAGCTGTGACGAACGATCAAAGAAATGACGAAGAAGATGCATAGTATTCTGTTGTTTTATAAACGCTATACTGCGGATATTTCATGGGCAATGTAAATAGTTTACGTCTGCTCTAAGAACAGTAAACGCTTGGGAATTCTGTTTCGTTCATGCGGGATTTTTCTTATTTTTCTATTCTTTATTTTACTTATTTAATTTGTTTTCAATCGTAGTTATTCATTTTTACCATGAACGCATAAAATCTGCAGTCTAATAATCGTTATCTTCATGAATGACCAATGGTGCGAGCATCGGGATCCCAAATGTTACTTTTTCTCTGTTCTCTTCTATTTATTGTCTGTTTCTTGCAATTGTGGTGGAACAATTTTATTTTAGACGTAGGTCTACAGTCTACTTGTGGCTTCTGGATGATTTAGACATTAATAATAATAGATACGCCAACAAGTCATTATTTTTAGAGAATTATTCTTCTGCCAGACATCTTGTCGTTCATTTCTGTTTATTTTAAGACAACTTTAAGCTGACGCGAAGTAGTTATTAGGCGACGCAACGAGAGACAATAATGTTTCTTATGTTACACGAACCAGTATCCTCTTTCACTTCCGAATGCCCATCCTCGAGGCGTCTGAGATGCAGGAGTGGATATCGATCATGCTTGAACAGCGCTAAACCCCCAGGGTATTGGGTTATTGGGTAACAAAACCCAGAGGTTCTGCGGAGCACGCGAACGGTCGATGACGTCGAAACATGATGTCGAGGCCTCGATGCCAGGATATTTTTCGAAAATTCGATCTTTGACTAAAACATAGTCTGGAGTTAACTACAGAGTACTATACCGGGTCTCCTTTGGCTCACAGCAACCTTTCCAAAGTTTCACGCGCTAATTTCCCCTGGTAAATTATGTATACAAATTTCCAATAACAGACGAGATCGTAATCTATCAATTTTAACTATTGGCCATCTTTTTAATATGATATGTATATAAATGAACGTCAACGTATTGAAATCATTATTAGACTGCGGATCTTTATGCGAAATAGAAATTGTCCAAGTCAATTGTAAAAAACAGAAGTTAAATCGAAGAGCATTTTCTCCTTTAATCATTTTAACAAGCCAAAAAAATAATACAACGATGTCTTTAAGTTCCTCTAATGTCCTCAGTATGTTGTATTTGACGTATTCATTTTTAAATGCATGACATCCGCATTTTAATCGTTACATTACAGTGTAGCGTTAATAGTATTAGTAAATAGCGTTAATAATTATTAACTAGTGGTATATTCACTCTTTCATCATAAGAATGTTAAGAAATTACAAGTGGTACAATAAAATTCTTAAAATCTCCTTTCACTGTTTTGTGCTTAATCTATTCATTCTTTCTACGAATGCAGAAAATTTGCAGTCTAGTGATAAGTGCAAAATAAAAATTGTCTGCGTTAATTGCATGATATAGGAGCTGTATAGGCATTTATTTCTTTTTTTAATGCTTTTAATGAGTTTGAAATGATACAACAGTATTTTTTTAATCATCAAATGTTTTCACTGCTTTGAATGTAATCTACTCACAAAGTTCAAGGTTTAAAAATGAAACGAAAATAGGCAGAAAGATTAAAGCTCCCCTAAATCTCTCGATTCTTAATAGAAAAAGGGTGTTAATGCTCACATTGAGAAATTATGGGGAATGACCTAGAAGAGAAATGAGGTGCGAGGGTGAGGACAAGAATCGTTCACCTCCCTCCCTGTTCCCCCTGCGCAATTTCGTAGCGAGACGTGACGTTGCAGAGGCACCGGTCGGAGCAATAAAATTTTGTAATAAGCATTCCTTGCCGCTTCGCGGGGCATGTTTCGAAAATGCCTGAACCAGCGATACCGCTTTTAACATCGAATTTCGGATTACGACTCAGACACGGAATTCACGGTGCTGCTGGTTTTACGAGTGATCGATCCTCGCCAGGCGACATCAGTCGAAAAATCCATTTCCGAGAATCGATGGAAAGGAAACTTGAATCTTAACAGCTTTTTAATCGCTTTGCTCGTGCCAACGAAGAATAACGAAAGAATTTAATGACGAGTCCAACAGAGACGTGTCGGAATCACTGGTTTCTGATTCTTTATTTTATGATCGTTGAAATACGAAGAATCCTTTAAATATAACATATTCAATCGTACAGGATGTCCCAAAAATGTTTTACTTCCTCGAACGCCGAGATTGGTTATAAAATTGATTTATTGCTCAGAAAATATTTCAAAGGTTGATAATCGTAGAAAATTCTATTATAACACTTTTTCCTGTCTTTTCTAATGTACCTGTGTTTTAAAACTGGGTAATTGTATATAATTTCTTTGCCACAAATGTAATATTTGATTCGTATGTATTTTACGATATACAGGATGTTTTAAAAATGTTGTACTTCCTCGAAAGAGGTGATTCCTGACGTCATTCAAAGTAACTTTCTCCTTTGCGAAAATGCTCTATACGGCTTTGTTAAGGAGTTATTAACGAAAAACGCGGACCAATCAGAGCGCGACTACAGCAGATGGATTCCGGCTCGGCCAATGCCAACGCCATGCTCAGCGGCACCTGTCGCGAAGCCGGAATCCATCCGCTGTAACACCGCTTTGATTGGCCCGTGTTTTTCGTTAATAACTCCATAACAAAATCGCGGAGAATATTTTCGTAAAGGGAAAAGTTACTTCGAATGACGTCATGAATCACCTCTTTCAAGGAAGTACAATATTTTTAAAGCATCTTGTATACTGTAAAATACATACGCATCAAATATTACATGTGTGGCAAAGAAATCGTATACAATTATACATTTTTAACACTCAGGTACACTAGAAGAGACAGTAAAAGGGATTAGAATATATTTTTTCACGTTTATCAACCTTTAAAACATTTTCTGAGGAATAAATCATTTTTACGTTCAATCCCGGCATTTCTGAATTGATTTTTATTTATACAAATTCGATATGTAGGTAACTCTTGCATTTGCTACGTCACTGATTCAAATCCTCATGCACCCACTATTACATTTCTATACATTTTTTAACCCACTGCTTTGATTTCAACCTTGATTTTCTTAATGAGTATAATAAGTTTCCTGCGGATTTCATGCATTCATGACAAAAATGAGTAGGTGTAATTTAAGACAGTAGAAACATTTGAAAATTATAAAGATACCGTCTTATTAGTTTCAACCTATTAAGTATAATAAGAAAGAAATTCAATTTTTATTTCATCCGAGTTTGTTGCAATTTAGGTAGAATTCTGGTAGAAAGTTTTTATTTTGCATAGAGATCCACAGTGTACCAATAAAAATGGTTAAAAACTTGAATTGGCTAGTAGAAAATTAGGATTCAGTTGAAACGTTTGTATTTCTGGATCAAAACGGATTCAACTCCGTCTACTCAAGGGTTAAGCAAAAATATAGAGCATTCAGTATTTAATCCAATAAGCGTGCAAATTTCTCTGTACCTTTCTTTTTCATCCTCGGGCGTCTCTTTCTGCAATGTTAGAGTTGCATCGCACAGAAAATGCAACGGAACGATACAGGAAGCGCATTATCTAGAATTATTTCGCGTTTCCCGGCATTAAGCGGCCGTCGTGTCTCGGCGACGCATTCGAACATCGTTTTCACGCTTTCATCGTTTTTTTACGCGTATAGCGAGAGGGTGGTCGTTAAGCGTGACGACGACGGAGGCCCGACGATCGTCATTCAACGGGGAACGTTCCCATCCGTCGTCGCTCGTTTGGATCCTCAAGAACAAGCAGCAGTCCTTACGACTCCGCCGTAAAATATAATCCGAGGATGGCCAGGTTTGATGGAGCGGAGCTCGAGTAATTGCTCAGTCTCACCGGAAGGAGGCCACTTTTAATTCGTCCGTGCTGACGGCCGCGATGCTCGGCTTAAAAACGCGCTGTGTCGTCCTTGTTTCGTTTCATCCCTGAGAAACGTTCTGCTCCCCGACAAATGGATTGCCCGTTTAGCTCTTCCTCAAGGTAAACGTTGTTTTGTCTGCGCCAACGGAGATAAAACTTTCCTGGTTTGCTAGCCGACCGTCTTTTCTCCGAGCCATGCTGCGGAGTTCCCTTTAATTATGCCTGAAAGTACGACAACGTCTGAGGAGAAGCCATGTCCGACCTGCGCATGAGACATCTCCCAACAAACAAGCCACTGCAATAACGCTAAGTCCCTTAAGTCAAGCTAGAAAGAAGCTGACTCCTAACCTAGGTCCCGTAACTCTGTAGTGCAAACTGAGAATGATATGTGCCAATCTACTGCATTTATGGTACACAAAATCCCAATCGGAGTTTCTTTTAATTATGCCTGAACATGCGACAACGTCTGAGGAGATGCCATGTCCGACCTGCGCATGAGACATCTCCCAACAAACAAGCCGCTCCTATAACGCGAACTCCCTTATGTCTGACAAAAAACAAGCTGATTCCTAACCTAGGTCCCGTAAATCTCTATTGCAAACTGAGAATGATATGTCCCACTTTACTGCAATTTTGTCATACAACATGTCTGTCGGAGTTTCTTTTAATTATGCCTTAAAGTGCGACAGCGCCTGAGGAGAAGCCATGTCCGACCTACGCAAGAGACATCTTCCAATGAACAAGTAATACGATTGTCAGATGTAAATGCAATAATTAGGCGAATGATTCTTCATAATGCTTGCGGATGGTCTCCAAACATATGCTAATAGACAGACATCGTTTAATTTTTTATTGAATTTTTCTGTCATGCCAATAGACAAAACGAAAAATTCCCATAATGCAAGTTAAATTCGAGTGAAGGACGTAACTTAAGCGTATGATTCTCTATAATACTTACTAATGATCATCAAGCATGTTCTGATAGAAAACTAGCTTACCTTTCCATTGCATAAAATCTGTTGCATCAATGAAAACAACGAGAAATTTTAACAACACAATTGGAAGACATGAATGGAGTAGTTAAGCGTGCGATTTTCTATAGATTCGCTGTCTCCCCGGAAGATTGTCCTAATAGAGAAGTATCGAATTCCGGAAATCGTATTTGCTTCGTTTATCTGTCTCACTTCCCAATGAAAAACGAATGAGAATAGAATCGTCAAATATTTAATCGTGTCATTGGTGAATTAAATTCCATGGAGGCATTCGAAAGTGGAGAAGTGCATGAACTGTACCGGTGCTACAGACGGCCACGTTTTAACGCGGGTCATAGAAGAAGACCGTTTCCAGAGAGCGCTATCGATTACCCCGTTAACGAACGTACTCGTTCGTAGTTCGTATGCGGATCAGATAGCGCTCGAAATGTCTACCCAGCGAGCTGGTATTCCACGGTTGTAACACTTGACGCGATTAGCGCCAGCAATTTCAGTCGGTCGCGATTACGGGCCGCTATCGTTAATTAAAAGTAATCAGGAGGGCGGTTGTTAAATTTCGGTCTACCGAGACTCGGGTATTTTAGGGACACCCGATAGCGTTCGTTCTGAAGAAACCTGCGGTGTCTTTATCCGTTCCATCTGATAAGAAAAGAGCATCTATTAAGGCTCGCCAACTAAAAAATGATATAGTTATTAGATAAGTAAAATATGTAATTATTAGACTGCCAATTAGATACATTGGTGCATCTGCACGATTTTTTAAAACTCGGCGCAGAAACGTATTTAAAAATATTTAGCAGGATGTGTATGTTCTTTGGAATATGATAAAACCTTTGATAGACTGAACAAATTTTTCTTCGATATCAATTTGTATGGATTAGCTCTTAAAAATTTCTATTTGCATAAAGATCCGCAGACTAGTATTTAACTTTCTAAGGCTGATTTAAAAAAATTAAAAAGAAAGGAAGGCTTACACTCTTACAAAGTAGGTGTGGTAATTAAGAAATACAATAGAACTGTGTTTAAAGCTATTAATTGTTTGCAGTCAGAGCTGTTGCAGTCGTACATAACATAGTCCTTAGTCATATCATCCTAGAATATTTTTATTACATATGACTATTATTATTTCATGCATGTAGAATTGAGTGTGGTTAATTGTACCACATTTAAAATTTTTCTGCAATTTATTAAATAGAATGAAATAATGTAAAAATTGTTTCAAAGTACATTATGGTAATTTTTAGTGGCGTCTCGGACTCGCCATTGGAACGCACAGGATTAAAACGTGCATATAACCTACATATAATTACACAGCGAATTTTTATGCAAAATGAAAATTGTGTGGTGTTAGATAGAAATTTGTTCCTACTCTTAAACATCTTTATGCAGTAGAAGTGACACAACTGTTTCTCAAATTGTTCACTATCATTATCATTTTGTATTTCATATACACATTTGTCGTCCATATATTTCCAACTCACACTAGTAATTTCCCAAGAATTTTCGCAATATGTGAAATTAAATTTCGCTTTGACTAAGATTGTGTGAGGGCAGTTCCGTGACCTTGAGCCTTATGACACAGTAACGACTCGCTGCTCGTTATAGCAGCGGATCGAGTTTTATGAAGCTTCGGGCGTTCTTTATCGATTGCCTAAGTACACAGCAATCCAAAGTTCCCAGCATCGTGCCAAGTTTTCGTATTTCACTTGCAAATCGTGCGTATACTGTCTGTCATTCGTTGCTCATACGGGGGTGGATTCTAATGTAAAACAGGAAAATAGACTAATATTTCAACTTTTTTATTTTCTGGAAAACTATTAGCTATAGAAGTTTATGTTATAGGTACACAGTATAAGTCAAAAACCAAGAAAAAATATTTTATTCATCTTTCTATCACTATTACATCAAGTTGCATAAAATTGTTATACTCTTTGCCATTATTGGGAATGTAGCAATTGTATCAATCATTCGATCCTAAAGTGTAAAAAGGGTTTTAAAGTTTAATAGTTTGTGCTAGGGTTATACTAAATCTCTGACAAAAATTACGAAAATTCGACCAGTTTCAATATAATTAAATTATACGATGTTAACGCAAGTTTTGAAATAAAAGAGAGAAACCACTTCGGACCGGAAATGGTTACAGCGGAACACTATTGCGAACATACAGATCCGTCAATTTTCTGCCACAGGGTATGCACAGGGTGTATAATAAATAGACAGCAGATCTTTATGCAAAATAAAAATGTTCTACCTGAATTGCAATAATAATATTTTCATTTTTAATATGTTTAGTGGGATGAATGTAATAGAACAGCATTTTTAAATTCTTCTAATGTTTTTACTGCTTTACATCAAACCTACTCATTTTTTTCATAAATGCATAAAATCTGCAGACTACTAATAAATAGACAACGGATCGTTATGCAAATTAACATTTTGTACTTGAATTGCAACAAACTGGAGTGATATAGAAATGTAGTTTCATTCTTATTTGAAGGTTGAAAATAATATAAACAGTATATTTAAATTCCTCTGATGTTTTTACTGCTTTAAATCAAACCTACTCATTTTGTCATAAATGCATAAAAACCGCAGTCTACTAATAAATAGACAACGGATCTTTATGCAAATTAACATTTTATACCTGAATTGCAACAAACTGGAGTGATATAAAAATGTAGTTTCATTCCTATTTAAAGGTTGAAAATAATATAAACAGTATATTTAAATTCTTCTACTGTTTTTGTTGCTTTAAATAACACTAAACATTTTTGTCAAAAATGCGTGGAATCCGCTGTCTATTAATAAACGTTCTCAGCTGGGTCGGTGTATCCCGTTGATTTTTAAGTGTCAATAACAGCGTCACCTCGCTAAATTGCTGGCAAAATGAACCGAGAGATCTCTGGGCACGTATCGGCGAGTATCAACCGGGGATCCGCCTATGCAAATGCAGCGTTGCAATTAGCGTGAATTTACGGAACGGGGAGCGCGGACGTTAATTAACGCGAATCCGTCTATGGGGCTCGTGATGCCGCACCTAATGTCACTCCATCAACGGTCAAGCGTCGCCATTTTCTTATCAAACACGCCCGGTCGCAAACGATCCCATTGTACCCACCGTACTCTACGAGTCCAACACCTGCGAAACTATTTTTTTCGACCGTTAGTAGACCATCGCCATCGGTTTTTTTTTTCAAAATTTTTGCTTCGGAGAGGGTGATCCTAGTTTCGCTAAAATATAACCAGCGTATGACGAACAGGCACGAATAAACAGAGCGAGCACGAACGAACGTGAGTGGACATAATTGAGCTCAAACAAAACTGAACGAATATGAACGGACACCGACGAAACCGTTCGAACAGTCAAGGTCTAATCGACTGGTGTTAGTTTGCGCTCCATTTTCTGTTTTTAGGTATAATCCGGTAAAGAGCTGTGGCGTGTACTAACCCCTTGTTGATGACCGGTTTGTTTTTTCATGATGAACATATTGAAGTTTACTCTTTGCATTTTGAAAGCGTTCCTGAGGAGACACTCACAATCTTCTGACGAACGGCTTTAATAGTTACGTTGTTTTTATTGTATGACAGCAGGGTTTCGGAGTATGAAAAGATGGAAAAAGGAGAAGGAAGCGTTTCGTCCTAGGCCCGCTAGAGGACCGGCAGTAAGGCTATCTAGCGGACCCGTGCCTTGGACGTGGATGTCGTAAGGACATTTTAGGACGGCATATATACAAACAGAGAAAGATTCAGGTAGTAGCGGGAAAGGTGTTGTCGCAATGTCCCTCTGTTGACGAGCATAGGAAGTAGCCGCCGAAATTGGCATCATCATTTTTACTAGGGTGTATTAAAGCAGTAGACAGATTAAAAGAATTTAAGAGCTTCTCAATGCTTCATTTTCAGCTTATTAAAATCATTACAGTGAGAAAGAAATTTTTGTTTGGCTTTTGTTCATCATAAACAGTGCAAACAATTTTTATTTTGCATAAAGACCCGCAGTCTAGTTATGATTAAGTTATTTCGAGTTTGTGATTTGTATGGGCATTGGTGCGGTATTAAACGTGTTAAGACTGCTTCCAAGACTTGTTTGTTAGATTCGATTCAGTTCAACGCCAACCTTTAAGTATTTCCGGTTACGTCCGATAAAATCTAGAGATAAATCTTGAATCGAACAATTGGAAAATCATTCCCCATATATTTTCGGATTTCCAAAAACGTGAGGATCGTTTCACACACATACACACAGCGATCAACAATTTCGCCGACATGCTCATGAATAATTCCGCGAGCGTATTCAAGTCAAAGATCATCCAAGATGATCTTCAGTTCATCTCGATCGATGGTGCGACCGAAGCCAGTTCCAGGTGTTTACGTGGATGAAATAGCTTCTCGGCCGTTTCTCTGATTATTCTCTGACCGCATCGAAAGCTACCCTGTTATAGCGCGGTATAGTGGGGGAGACAAAAAACGGGGTGGCGAACGATTGCGCCCCGAAGCGTCGTTTTCCGTCGCGCTGCTTCGCCTTTATTACCTCCGATAAATGTGTTTCGACCGTTTTCCTTTGTCCCCTGGTCACACAGCTCCGCCCCAACTCCGAGTCGAACCGGAAATCGTCCTGGTATCGAAACCGGATTCCGGACGTTGCGCCTCTGTCCCTGGAAAAGGATGCCTAGCGTTAGCCACGAGACAGACGTCTTACTATCTTTTATTTTCGGGACAACTGCCAATTTCTCCTTCAGAAGTCGAAGCTCCAACCCTGCTTTCTTATCGGAAATTAATTAGGATTACTAGACTGTCGATTTTTGGGAAATAAAAATTTTCTGAGGCGATTGTAACAGACAGAAATAGCAATTTATTTCCTTTCTTTATAGTTTGAATACGGTGGAAATAATGTAACAGTGTATTTCAATGCTGCTCATATCTTTGCTGTTTTGTATCTCACTCCCTTACTTTTGACATAAAATAATAAAAGTTTATTTCTTTCTTCATTGATTTTAGTAAGCTGAAACTAATGATATTCTTAAACTCTTTTAATCTGCTTACTGTATTAAATTGTACCTATAGTATTTCATCGATAATCGTCGCCACCACAGGTCCGGCCGGCGTCAATTAACGTTCAGATAATACTATTCTTTGACTTGTGCCGAACGTAGAAAAGGACAACGAAGCTCGAGCCCCACTACCCGAATTATCGTTCAGAATTTCACGGCAATTAATGATGAAATACTGTATTCGAAAATAAAAATCGGAGTACTTCTTACTCTCCATAATTTAGAGTAGTAAACACTCTACTACCCTAAAGTGGATGCTGTCCACGAAGACCAGAATGGAAGAAACAATTATCAGTACCGTCAAACATGTTTAATCTATCCAGTGTATTTTTGGATCTATGAGAATGCACCATATCCAATAAAACATATAAACCATGTTGATCTGCTGTATCAATAACTCTTTTAATTCTTCTGGAGTAAACATTCAACATCAACATTACGACCAAAGTATTCATCATAATGACCACTGAAACCTCGTCCAAATCCTCTTGAGTGGTAAAATTGTACTTATTCGTTTTTGTAATCAATTCATCAAATCCACAGTTTGGTCTTAAATGACATTAACAATAAATGTCCATCGATGCTACTCTAGTTCTGCAAAGATTTCTAAACGAGAGAGTGACTAAGAAAAGATCGATGCTGGCGAAACATTCGATAGAGTAGAAAAATTACAATGCCCCGAATAACGGGGAAGACTGACATAACTTTGTCACTTCGGGCGCAATAGACGAAGAGGTACAATAATTATTACTATGGTCGCCATTCCGAGCTGGCTTAATACACATTTCACGTCGAGCTTGAACCTCGCAAGAACGACTAATTGGTTTCGCCTCTGTTAATTCACCTTCCTTTGACGTTGATGTTTTTATGTATAACACAGTATGTATTATACGTTCATGTTAATTGGAAATTCTGACTGAATTGAATTTATGGAGTGTAACTGTAGGAGCTCGTATATCATTAACGATTAATGTAAATACGAAATGTATCGCTCCAATGTAATGCTGTCAATACTATAACTGTTTAAATCTCCAGAGAAAGCATTCGCGCATGCACGAAAGTGGTTAATAATTGGAATATTAGCTGGAATATTATATCGCACTTTGTGACATTTAATGCGATAATAAAGATCATAAATTTAGTGTGATTGCATTGGTATCAGAGATATTTCATTTTGATAGTTCTTACAATAGTTTTCATCGATGTATCACTATTATATCACGGTATAGTGATACCCGTATTGTTGAAATTGGTTCAGTTTTATTTATTGAAAAATACAACTTGTGCCGTCCGTGGACTCGGACGCTCCGTGAAATTGCTTTACTCACATCATATCTGTTCCCAACAGCCAAAAACCAAATTGTATATCAAGTTTAAAGGGAAAACTCCAAGTCTATGGTAGATTCAGTAACGTAGAAATGTTTCTAATATGGCGGCATTGAATTATGAAAATGATGGAAAAAGGAGAAGGAAGCGTTTCGTCCTAGGCCCACTAGAGGACTCGTCGGTAAGGCTATCTAGCGGACCCGTGCCTTAGACGCGGGATGTCGTAAGGATAGTTTAGGACTGCATATATACAAACAGAGGAAGATTTAGGTAGTAGCGGGAAAGGTGTTGTCGTAATGTCCCTCTGTTGACGAGCATAGGAAGTAGCCGCCACATCGTCAGCAAAGTTCACTTCCTAGTTCCTAAAACCTAATGTTTTCACAAACGTTTGAATTTGTATTTTTTTCGAGAAGAATCTTGAGTTTTCCACACGCTATATTCTGCGAGAAAATCACAAGGAAAAAATGAATGATGAACTCTGAAAGTAGATGCTTCCAGTTTTAGAACAAGTACAGTTCTATCGTTACACTAATTTCTGTCGGAAACTTTAGGAATGTGATCTCTGTGCCGTCGATTAGGGCAAAAAACGCTCGAATTTTCGCAAGCGCTAAACCAGGTTCCAATCAGGAAATATAATTTGCGTCGGGGTGTTGAACATTTTCACTCATCAAAATCCTGTTCTCCCTGCAGAGTATCTATCATGCCCCGAGGTCGAATGGGCTTTCGATCAGCAAATATTCCGCAGGATAAACGAGATCCTTCTCCGGTGGCGTTAATCGCTTCAAAGTTCGCGCGCGACTGGGCAAAAAAGCCCGTCGACGGGTTCAGCGTCGAATTTTCCACGTCGAGGTTCGAGATTTTCCTCTCGCCGGTGGTATTAAACACTGGCTCGCTATCGTTAGCGATTAATTACGCGATGCAACTTCGCAGGGCCGGGAAAAGTTTCGAGAAGTAGCCCGCTCAACCGCGCTCGGCGTAATCGCGGGAAAAAATGCACGGCTGCGCTTCCGGTCCCTCGAGGAACGTGACATTTTCCGCGGAAATTTCAGAAAAGTTAGCGCGAAAGTTCCCTGGCCCTCGTAACTACCGAAAGCCCGACCAATCAGTAGATCCAGGCATGCGGGAAAATTCGATTCGCGAGAGAGAGAGAGAGAGAGAGAGAGAGAGAGAGAGAGAGAGAGAGAGAGAGAGAGAGAGAGAGAGAGAGAGAGAGAGAGAGAGGGACTTGGCGGAAAGGATCGTTCCGGTACGAACCGAATCGGCCACAAAAGAAAGTTCCTAATGCGAAAACTTGCCGCTGAAATGGCGCTGATTGCAAATGAAGTAGAACCCGCCGCGCGACCATTGTCCTGCGAACCGAGCTGATTCTTATTAAGCCCTTAAACGCGCCGGAATCAGCTTACGCCGCAGCGGAAGTTTGCTCCTCCATGCACAGCAATTTCCGCGAGCAATCGAAATGTTATTTAACTTGATTTACCGCGTCCTCGACGTTACTTGATCCGCCCATTTTTAATTCTTGTCCTGCATACTACTACAATTCTGTAGAATTCTGTTCAATCAAAGTGACTTTTGGTGAAATACAAATTGGGAAAGTAATACATTTTGAAACTAATACCTCTATCATATAGTGCGATCTTCAACCTTTAATTTAAGCCCTCGAATGATCCAAAATTCCTACGAGAAAAATATTGTAAAATTGACTAAAAAATTGGCTGAAAGCGTCGTCTCCAAATTAAGCTATTTTTGTCCGAGCTGACGGGGTTTGTAATTTTATTGACACCACATCCTATTTTTTTTTAAATCACTGTACCTCTATTTACATTACTAGTACATTAATTTATTATTAAAATTGACTAAAATAGTCCCTTTTAAATCGTGCCAATTCTGGCCGTGGTGGCGGGTTTTGTCTATTTTGAGGTACATTATCCTATTTACATTTAAACGTACGTCATTTTATCGTTAAGTGTAATTTTTCACCTTTAATTTAAACCCACGAACGTTCGAAGATTCCTACGGGAATACATTCTAAAATTGGTTGAAAGCGTCGTCTCCAAATTGAGTTGTTTTTATCCGAGCTGAGAGGAGGAGATGACGACTTTTGTAATTTTTTTGACACCACATCCTATTTTTTTTAAAATGAATGTTCTTCTGTCACAAAGTGCGATCTTTAACCATTAATTTAAGCCCTGGAATGATCCAAGCTTCCTACGAGAAAATATTCTAAAATTCACTAAAGTAGTTCCGTTTAAATCCTGCCAATTTTGGTCGCGGTGGCGGAATTTGTCAATTTTGAGGTACATTATCCTATTTACTTTTAAACGTGCGTCATCTTATTGTCAAGTGAAATTTTTCACCATTAATTTAAGCCACCGAACGTTCGAAAATTCCTACGGGAATGCAGTCTGAAATTGGAATCGAAGATTTCCCACAAAATCGAGTCAATTTTTGCTGACCTCACGATCTTTGGGCTTTGTCAATTTTTCAACATGATCTCCTATATCTTCTTAAGCTTAAATATTCCGACCAAAAAATGCAATCTTTCACTTTTAATCTAATACCAATTGTAATTTTCCATCTGTATACAAAACGCTAAAATACAACTTATACTATCAGGAAAAGAAAATTATTTCCTCAATGAAATATGTTTTTCTTGTTTTGTAGATAGCTGTGATCATACCGGTTTCATTTTAATAACGATTCATCGCGATTATTGCATCGAAGAAACGGGTGGCCCGCCGATTGGCCTCAGCAGAGATATAACAGGCCATTTTTATGCGTTTTATCTTTTATTTACACAGTGGCTCAGTAAGCGGAAGGAAGTTCTACTGGGGTAAAACGAACGCAAGTTGGTATATTAAATCATAATTCTGCGGAAGTAAATTCTCGGTAGGACAGAGAGAAGGTACGGTTTAAACATGCTCTTTTGCCGAGTTCGGGAAACGAGGGAACAAAGGACCGGGAACGTAAACTACTTAAACAGATACAGCTCCTCATGTAAAGTAGGATTCAAGAGAGGGAGGAAAAATGTGGCGTTTGAAGTTGCGAAACACGACGATATCGCGTTAGAATCATAGCGGACGCGGATTTTCTCGGTGGAGGGTCTTATACTTCAGTAATTAATGGAGAAGGATGAGAACTCGGGGTCCTTTAAAGATCTCTGTGCCATCTTAAAGGATCCTTGGAGCTCCTCGGAATTCCTAAAGGGATCCTGAAGTGTTGAGAGGCCCTAAGTGTTCCCAAATGGATTCGCAAGGATTCTCGGGGCCACTCAAAATCCTAAAATGATCGTAGATGGTTGTGCATAGGTCCTGAAATATTCTTCCAAGCTCTCGTGACTCTAAATTGATTCTCAAGGATTCTTATAGTCGTTATAGTGGTCTAAGAGGATTATTGAAGGCGTTCAAAGTTACGACGTCGGTCTTAGAAGCCCTCAGCTTCCTCAAATGAGTTCTCAAGGATCCTCAGGTGCACTAAAAATCCTGAAATTATTCTAGAAAGCTATGAATAAATCCTAAAATATTTCATAGACACTCTCACAACTCTAAATTTATTCTCAACATTTCCTATCATTTCTATAGGGATCTAAAAGTATTATCGATGGCGTTCAAAGCCCTCAGTGTTCTCAAATAAATCGACGAGGATTCTCTAAATCGACGACTCCGTAGAGGCCTAAATTGATTCTAGAGGACTACCAAAGGTTCTAAAAATTTTTTAGAAACTCTCAACGTTCTCAACGAACCCCTAAAGATCCCAGGGACGTTCAAAGTCTCTAAGCGACCCCAGAAGATCCTGAGATATCCTCAAAGTTCCATAAAATATGTCAAGAGTGCTCCCGAAGTACTTAAAAATTTAAGAAGTATCCTGATATATACTGGACAACAGTCAACAATAAACATTAAAATACCTGAAAATTTTCATATAAAAGGTCTACTTATTACAAATAATGCATAGCCCTCGAGCCTCAAATATTTTTAACAGCCACAGAATTGAAGATACGACTACGTACAACTTTACGTATCAATATTATTGAACATAGTTTTGAAGGCAATTCTCATATACTTATTAGTCTTTCTACCGTTCCCAACATAACAATTATTCGTTGAATGGAAATGTCGGAAACCGAATAATCGAACGAATATTTTTATATTTTGGATCAAAACAGTTCTGTCATTTGTGATTCACGAAACTCTCCATTCAACAATACAAATTGTACGTTACAAGATGAGTTAATTGCCGGCCGTGGCCCCGGATGTTCCGTCGAACACGGTAAAACGGGTTACCTCCGTTATTAATTGGAGGCGCGTCGCGCTAATGAATTCCCGTAACCATGCGAATTCTGTTATCCCATCGCGATACCGGAAAAGAGGCCGTAGGACACGCGTGCACCCTCGTAAATTGAACCGGGCGACCTATATTCCGCGCGGCGAGAGAGAGAGAGAGAGAGAGAGAGAGAGAGAGAGAGAGAGAGAGAACGCCGCGGGATAACCCAGTTATCCGGGAAATTTCGTGGGACGGTACCGTTCGTTTCGCGTTTCGCGAGCAACTTTCTGGCAGCATTGTAATCGCCGTTGACGTTAACGAAGCAACACGCGATAGCGGGATACCGTGTTAACCACGCTCGAAAAGGAACCGACTGTGATTCGCGAGCGTAGATTAACCTTTTAACTGTGCCCAGCGTTGGTAGACTGCGGATTTTATGCATTTATCGCAGTAACGGGTCGGTACTGTTCGAAATAAGGGAGTGTTGCCGAATTTGGACTACCTAAACATTTTTTAAGATATAAGTTTCTGGAAGCAGTTTTAATTAGAACGATTCAGTGGAAACAAATGTACTCTTATAATCTTCAAAATAATGTGATGTATTTTTAAGAAAACATAAATTATTGCAATGAAAAATTAGTTAATAAAAATCGAGTAATCGGTCCAATCAATGAACCTGGTTTCCGAAAATGGATCACTGGTTTCCCATAATGGGCCATCAAGCACAACAGTGGCTAAACATTTGTGGCTAAACAGATTTTCATACGAATCATATGTTGTTTACAGGTATAGTTTACAGACATGACAATATCGAATACATAGAGAAATAGTGATATATAATAATTGTTAGAAATGCTGGGTATTGGATTAGGTACTGTACTGCATCCAGAACTATGCACTCCAAATGCATATCTATAAATGAAGGGTTAAGAACTCAAGGCTTCGAATCGTTGGAAGTTTCTCCCAGGAACTGCACCGATATTCAAAACTCTTGACTTTCACTCCTCGGCCCTGAAGAATTTCATTATAACTTTTCATTTCGCTGGGAAAGATGTTCGTAACTTATGGTTTCTTTCCCATCGGAATTGATAGGAACCGTACACGATGCTTAAGGGGTTTCTTGCTAATGGAAAAACATTGAAAATTAAAAATTTTCTGGACGGTATGAGATAATATCGATATCTCCTTAACGATCTTATTTGCGATCAATCCTTTTATTACAGTTTTCTGACGTTTAGCATTGAAGTTCTTACACAAAACACTCTAGACTTTTGTGAAGGGACAAATTATTCTTCATTGCTTCTTTCCTTGTACTATCAATCGATCTCAAATCGAATGTTATATGTATAAGTACAATGAAGTCGAATACAATACAACTATACAATAAAATCGAATATCTGACAAAAAAGAAACTAAAATCGAATATCAAACATTCACAAGTTAAAATCGAATATCACACAAGTACACAAAAAAATCGAGTGTGATGTAAGTACATAATAAAATCGACTATAGTACAAGCATACAATACAGTCAAGTGTGATGCAAGTACACAATAAGATCGAATATGACACAAGTACACAACAAAATCGAGTGTGATGTAAGTTTACAATTAAATCAAATATCATACAAGTACAGAACAAAATCGAGTGTGATGTTAGTTCACAATAAAATCAACTATGGTAGAACTACAAGATAAAATCGACTATAGTATTAGTATACAATAAAGTCGAGTGTGATGCAAATACACAATAAGATCGAATATCACACAAGTACACAATAAAATCGATTGTGATATAAGTACACAATAAGATCAAATATCATACAAGTACACAACACAATCGAGTGTGACGTAAGTTCACAATATAATCGACTACTATGATACAAATACAGGATAAAATCGAATAGTTTTAAGCACAGAATAGAATCGACTATAATTGTAGCACTCAATAACATCGAATACAATACAAACACAGTTTGAAATCGAGTACAACACAAGCCTCTAATAAAGTGGTATACAATACAGAAACACAATAGAAGCCATCATTATAGCTCCATCTACAGGACCTGAACGAGCTAATTAATCCAGTCCAAACGGATCGATTCGCGATCAAGATTTCCATTTAATTCCGCGGTTTATCGTGTTCCACGGTTCCCCGTAAAAATCATCGCTATCTTTTACGACACGCTGACAAATGGGGATGTCTATTGGCTTGCGAAATGACTGGTTTAGGGTAGAAGCAAGGTCGAGCCTGGGCTTCCTAATCAGGGACAGGCTCGGAGATTCGAACGGCAGAAAACGATACGAACAAAAGGCACGCGAGCGTTCCGCACGCGAGCAAAGAGGAAATTGGCCGACCGGGAGGGGGTGGAGGTGTGGTGGGTGTATCATGTAGAATCACGATGGAAAGTCTCTCTCCCTGTAGAACGTTGAGTCTACTTAACCCTGGGAAAAGCGGCAGATCTGATCGGTGGAACCATGTTCCAACGGTGTACCCCATATCATGATCTTATTCTACGCAGGAAGAAAATGTGGGTCAGCCCCACGTGAGATTGCACGTTTGCATTCGACCGAACTCTGGAACATTTCGCTGGGGACTTTAAAGAACAACGAGGTCTTAAGGAAGCTTTCTACTCGGCGTGATTTATTTATTTATTTGTCAAACCGGTGACCGAGTCACTTCGAGTACGACGGAAACGAAAAGGGAATAAAGAAGAATCGAGCGCAGGACGGGAAACGCAGAAAGAGACTCTTTATGAAAGTTAAAAAAGATGCTATCGGCGCAAAGGTTCGATCTTCTTTCAATAAGAAACATAATTCAAAATTCGATTGATAGAAATCACAATTTTATCTTTATGAAAGTATTATAACCGTATCGCATGCGCGCAGCTCGATAGATCGTATAGCTAAATATTCGAGTCATAGATAAATTCACCGGAAATGGAACTGAGGATTTTACTGTAATTTGTAGTGTTGCTTTGGGAGTATGTTGTTAGTATTTGGCGTTGGTTTATAGTATTACTTATTTGCGGACAAAGTCGGAAGGTTAGCTGTCTCTTCTGGTAAGTTTGTTTCATCTTTTCTCATCTCTCCAGGGGAAACGATACCAGTTTTTGTCCGCGGAAGTTCTCAATCCCTCTTTTATATCTGTTTCAGTGTTTTGATTCCTTTTGTAGCTTCACTAGTATTTTTCTTGTAAATTTGTTGTGGATACTGGATCCAATATGATACTTACTTGGTATCTATTTTATCAGCTTGTATAGTACGTTGTATTTGTCGGAGTGAGTTATTTAGAATCTCAGAATGACAAGGAGATGTTTAAATATGTAGGGAGTGCAGGGATGATACTGTACCAAATTACCGTACCGAATACCGCCGATTACTACGATGATAGTAACGGTAACGACGCGACGATCTGTTAAAAACAATATTATTGATTGCGGTTTTCAGAACAGATAACAAGTACGACGTGAATGATTCGAGACGAAAATTGTAAAATCTCAGACGGAGATTGAGACGTGAAAAGTTGTGAAAAAAGTTTAATTTATTGTACTAGTTGTGATTTTTGTGTAAAATTATATACATTTTTATATTTATCGTCTTTGATCCTACAGATATAATTGAAACGAATGCGGAGTTGAACAGAAAAAAATAAATTTCTCTTTAACGTCTGTTTCGTGCAATCGACGCATACAATTTTTATTTTGCATAAAAATTTGCTAATAATCATCATGGCGCAAACACGATCGTTAAAACGGTGTTTCGAGATTCGTCGATCACACAATCGGTGAATTAGTCGCTATCCCGTTAACGAACGGCGTCGATGCATTATTTACAATCGTGTCTTGGCGACGTGAGATTAGGAGCGCCGCGTTTACTATTCCCTTTGGTGCGCGTCAATCAGCGCGAAATTTCACACGCCGGAAATTCCATCTGGAAATCCCGGAAGGGCTGAAGGGCGCGTCTCTGTGAATAGCTGAGCCTGCCCTGAAATTTGCTTAGCTCTCTAACTCGATCACCGAACGAGCAAAAAATTCCCTTTGCAAACGACGCGACGGCGCCGCGATCCTTTCAGAATGCGCCGCCATTCGGATTTATTAAATTGATAACGCAATCAATGTTACAACGCTCCCCCTTTACCAATCATTTTTTAGTACACGCTAATCCCGTTTCCATGCTATTTTCACAGACTTCGAACGACGTGCAAGTTTTTTCTCTCGATCGATTCTTCTGTCCTTCGACGCCATTTTCTAAACAGTCGCGGCGATCTCCACGAACTGCCGAGATTTTCGATCTTGGAAGAATGTAGAGGTGGACGGAGAGGGTTGAAATATTTTCTAGAGAAAGAAGATCCTGTGGATAGAAAGGAATAACATTGGAATGTATGTACATTTTTAGTGAATATTATATTGTTGGCCGTAGGCGAACTTCAACGTATAACAGAAACTATGTGATTTTGTAAAACATGTATAATGTCTGAAAACTTTTCTCGTACAAAGACAAACTTAAACGAAGAACGTATAAAAACATTGCGGTTTGTACAACATGTAAAATATCTGAAATCTATTCTTGCACAAAGATGATCTTCAACACAGAACGTGTGAAAACAATGCGGTTCGTCCAACATGCAAATTTACAGTAACATAAACAGCACAGTAACATTTAACGCGTTCATTATTATCTTCATTATAGCGTTTCATCTAACGCTACACTATTCTACTAAATGGAATACGTCCTCCTAAAAGAAACATAATAAAGAACAATATCAGTGTCCGCTTAAAATTCAAAATGGCGGTCGTCACAGTTGTACGTCGTCGGTAATAACCTATTATATGATAGACAGATAAGATTTAAAAATCGTAGAACGTTCTGTACGACTTTCGTCTCTCCTTTAGTGCCAATTAATTTGTTTTATCGTTCCGCTAACGGAAGGATAAGAAAGTTTCGAGACGCGGGTTTATTCTTCGCCGGTCAGGAACGCGGAAGTTTCGGCGGGACTTCGCACTCGATTCGGTAATTAAAGCGGCAATAACGAGGCGATAACAAACCCGTCCCTCTTTATGCAAACGATCCCAGGAAGTGGATGCTTTCAGGTTGGCTGTTTCCTCCGCCGTAGCCGAACTGCCATTGAAAAAGGACAAGTAATCCGTTATCGGTGGACTATAGCCCCAGATCGTACGTAAAGATCCTCGGACGAGAGACGGCTCCTTGAAATGCGAAACGTGAACGGGATCGGGATAAAGAGAGAGAGAGAGAGTCAGCCAGATTCTCTCGTATTTTGCTAAGAGAATAAGGAAGATCGTGGTTCTCGGACGCCCTACGAAGGATTTACTTTAACTTCGAGCCGAGAGAATCCTTTTCTCCGTTCTCGAGATTCGCCGAGTAAATGGGTCACGCCGTGGAAAAGGTTCTATCAAATGGAATATGTACGAGACGTGTTTAAAAGGAAACGGAGAATAGTTCCCTCCGGGCTCGCCGATGTTGTGCGCCATGTTCCACTTAACTTTCTCACCTGAAATACTTTGCCTGCGGTGGAAAGTGCGGGATCCGGCGCACCTGTGCTCCTCAACCTCCTGCGCGTTTTCGACCTCAGGAACTGTTCAAAAATGAAGTATACAGTGTTCGAATTCGCCGAGTAATTTTGATCAGGTGATTTTCCGTGTCCTGCAAAGTTGTAATTACGCCGAGACTAAAATCGGCATTTTTCAAATTGAACAAGAATCAGTTCTACAATTTTTATTTGTTATATCGCCAGTGCAAGAAAGAATTTTATAAAGCTAATACAAAATAGTATCTCGATTATTTGGACCTCAGACATCTGAAGTCTCTGGTATCCCAATATGTTTCATTTCACATTGTACAATTATTAAAATAATAAAGCTGCATTTATAGGAAACCATTGCACGAATGTGATGTTCTAATCAGAATTGTACAGAAACTAGATAAATTCTATTTTGCAATTTTTATAAAGCAACACATAGGTAATAGGTACTAACCATTTTTAATGATAGACAAGACACCAGAACTTGTGTATTGTTTTATAAATAATTGCATCTTTCATGAACAGTACTGATATGATTTAAGCAAGTTAAAACTTAAAAAGGGACAACTTAATTCATTTAAAAAACTGTTTTTAACTAGAACAGAGCTAAGAATGGCAGGATTCAGACGTCGTAGGGAAAAAATGGCATAAATGGCAGGGCGGTCAAGTAAGAAAGAGCACAAACGAGTCACCCGATTCCATAGTCGAAAAGATCCGGTGCCAAGGAGCGAGTTGGCTGCATTATTCCCAAGGAATCGTTCACTGCCGATCGCGTTTAACGCTTCCCACTTTCGCGTTTATCGTTCGCGTAGCGTTCCGGCTACGGAGTCGCGATAATGATAGTTGGCAGCGGAAGCCAGTCGGCGTGCAACGACATAGAATCACCGTAGCGAACCACGGGGAAGAGTGCAAAGTCGATTGGAGCGATCGCGAGCGCGATCGAGCCAGCTTTTTGATCGACGATCTAACCTCGAACGAGTCGAACGCGTCGAGTCTGAATTTTAGGTCGTCCCTCGAGATTCTAGAGAAGCTATAATCTCGATATCTGCGGCTCGAGAACTGAACGAGGAGGGAGACGCAATAACAATGAAGCCCCTCGAACGATTACGAGCTAGCAGGGGTGCACTCGGCCATCACTTCCGGCTGATCGGATACGCTATCGAGACACCGCGATCTCTGATCGAACCTGAAATAAGGTGGAAGCGGCGTCGATAATGGTCGGATTTACGTGTTGGTCGCTGTCGTTCCTCGAATGTCCACGTCAGTGATTAAACGGCACCTTGGACAACTTGCTGGATCACGATCGATCGGTCGATCGTTTAGTTTCGAGGTTCTGCTTGCTGATGCTTGACCTACTACACGGCCGATTCCTTCTTTTTTTAATTTTTTCTGGAAATTTTGATCTTTGGACTATTTATTATTCTTGTTTTCGCACAAACTTTATTTACACCCGTGGCACAATATTTCGGTACACGTCTATTCGCTTTGGCGGTGGAAAGGAAACGAACACGCGCAAGGTTCGCTCCCCGACATTTATGTTTATTCCCCTACTCTTATCAACTACCTGAGATCCGTGGAAAATGGCTAGAGCCGTTTCTTAATATTGTTTACTTTAACCGCCGTCCCAGGTATTCGAATCTCTAGGCTCGTCCTTGCATGCCATCCACATGCCTAATGACTTTCTCTAGACGGTTATTGTACTTCAAGTGGTCAATCAAGCTAATTTTAATTAATTGTCTTTTCTTTTCCCGAATCTCGCGACTCTTTGTAGCCTGGCGGCCCCGGATCCACCTTATGGTTTCCCCGTGCTCCCTAGCAACCTTCATGAGAAATTCTCCAAATCGAGGTATTTTGCGGCCTAAGGTAGACACATCGTATCTACCTTTACACGCTATTGGCTTGAATGCAACAAACGCTGTCGCGTAGTCGCCAGTGTCTAACGAGTTTCGAGTACACTCCTTGAACTATAAACGATTTCGTATCAATAAACTCTAGCCATAGCTATCTTCCACTAATCCCTTACAATATCTCATTCTTCATGTTCCGCTTTAAACTTCACATACATGAATCTACCGCGCGAGAAAAACAGAACGCATTTCTATCCATAACAATTCTGGTCATCCAATTAGAACCGTAAGAACTTCACTGTACCGTGAATGGTAGCTTGTCTTCGAGTATTCAAATTGATACTATATACACAGACCGTGAACGTAGGTAAGCATAGCAAATTCTTTAATCCTAGATAACTAACATTCACCCCTTTCAAACTGTGCATTAATATTAATTAGAAACGCAAGGATTGATGATTTTAACTTCCACGAATATTTGTTCAGACTCATCCCCCATCTGGAACAAGATCATTTCTCTCGCATAACACTCTGTAACCGTAACAAACTTAGCTCTCGAGGCCATATTTCAATGTAGCGTTAAGGGTTGATGTCCCATCCGACGTAATTAACCTTTGCACGCCGATAGCTGGGTTACCGGAGACCCAAGCGGAAAACTTAGGGGCGTGCATGTGTGGTGTAAGACACGTGTGACCCAGTTATCGGCTTTCACGGTCCGTCATACGAGGGTTAAATGACTGTCAGCTTAGGTGAGTCAGCCTGGAAGGTCGTGGACTGAAAAGGTAGATGAAGATGTTGCAAATCTGGACGGAAATAGACCCAATCACCGGACCATCTGAATCCTCCGGTGACCTTCGGAAGATTTATCTGTTGCTGGTTGTGTGCTGAAAGATTGTTGAAGGAATAACACACATGAATATCTACCCTCAAAGTCGTTATGGCGGCTGTTGAATTATGAAAAGATGGAAAAAGGAGAAGGAAGCGTTTCGACCTGGGCCCGCTAGAGGACTCGTCAGTAAGGCTATCTAGCGGACTCTGCCTCAGACGCGGGATGTCGTAAGGACAGTTAAGGATATCTGTGGTTGCCAGGAAAAACGGCGCATGTCACAATTTCATAAAATTTGAGTTTACACGTTAAGTGAGCTTTATACTATAGGATTTACGTATTTACCAGAAAAAAGTCATGAAAACAAATTCAAAAGGCTCAAAAAAATAATGCAACTTAACCGATGTCCCATGTCAAAGCATTAGTGATCGAATCTTTAAACGGCAATATCTCGAAAGTGAAAGTATTTGACATGCGGCGTTCTTCCTGACAACCACACATGTATACAAATAGAGGAAGATTCAGGTAGTAGCTGGAAATGTCACGAATATGTTAGTAATAGCTACATAGAAAAATCATTAGCGATTTGGAGATATTTTTGAGAATATCTCGAGTCAAAGCTAAAATAAAGGAGACAAACAGAAAAATGAAATGTGGTCAGTGTGATCAATAAAATATTAAAATATTCTTGCCACCCATTTTAAAAATCAAGCTACACTGCTAACCGATTTAAATTTATCTGAATGTCTTAAAGGGACAGTAGACAACGGATTAGAGATTAAAGTCGAGCAAATTATCTGTACACTTCGGGAGAGATGATTAAATAAAAATCTCCCGTGCAGATTAAGACAGAAGGCTACCGGAATCGGTAGAAAACGGGGGCGAAGGGTCCGAGAAATTGAATCACGTACGAATTTAACGCGACACTGTACACAGAGGGGAGAGTATAAATAACAGGGCGAGGCGCAGTGAATAAAGTGAATATCGACGGAAACACCGATCGGCTGGCCGCGCAAATATTGAAAGTATTTTTTGTGAACCATGTAAACCCGAGTTACGCTAAAATCAATAGAATTGTTTCAATCTTGTTGCGAGGGAGCCGGTGTCGGCATTGTTCGCGGCAAATATTTGCCGCCAATTCAAATATTAAAAATAAAACATAAAAATCAGAATGAAGGAAAAAACAGAGCCACTGTACCAAGCGGTAGTCTGTATTTAAATACGGCGCTGTTTATCCATCTGTCGCCGTGGCACGGTACATGCTGCACGTTGCATCGTTGACATTATTGCGTTCGACTGCGCGCGTTGCAACGGCCGCGGTACGTCCCTGTTAATGGCAACGCGATCCATCCCACCGGGACTGTATGTTCGACATAGTGACGCGACAAGGTGCAGCGAAAATGCGAAAACCTAATTTCGCCGAGACCACGACATTCGAAACTTCCCGCCGATCCCTGCTACCGATAATCCGCGGCTCTCTTCCGCGCCACTTCCGGCTCTCCGTAAACGACCCTGAACGCGATCACGATAAATCGGAGCATCAAACGCTGTGCTCGGAAGGCAGAGTTTCACGACCGATCCTATCACCACTTCCGAATGAACCTTTAAAGTTTGCAATGAAACGATTTGCTGCTTGACAAAGACCTCGTAAACTGACTCACGTGTGGACGTTACTTCCCGCGGATTACGGCGTTTGCATTTTATGAAAACGTTGGCTTGTTTGCCGACAAACTGTACACAGTGCCATCAAATAGAACACTTTTATGATTTACGAAAAACTGCCGATTTGAACCATTTATTTTCCGTGAAACAAAGTCGCACGACAATAAACCTGGATTCATTTTATAGCTTGAAGCCTCATCTACTTTCACAGTTCATCATTCATTTTTTCATAACATTTTTTTAGATTATAGTAGCAGGAATGGTCCATAGATTTGAATATTGCAGCATCCTCTTTGAAGGCACTGAAAGTGTTTACTATAACAGATTCCCTGTTTTGTCGACATCAAATTGCTGGCACGTTTGCAGTGATTGTAAAAGACTAATGGCTCCCTATGTTCAATTTAGGAAATAATTGTTACCCGTTGTTGTTTACATCCCTTTGATCATTAAAATTATGCTTCGTTTTACTACACAACACGTAGTACGTCGTGAAAGCTACATCATTTTTAAAGAACTATGTGAATACACATTTGTAATTCTGTGTTTTCCAACTTCCTTTGCGTATGTGCCTCGCAAAGGAAGAACAAATTAGAAACATAAAGAGAAACATTTCTCCTGCTTTTCCGAGATGTTTTGAACAAAGAACAGGTTAGTGTTTCTAAATCAGTGGCTTGTGAAGAATTTGTATTCGACCAAGAGAATAAATCATGTGTAGCTTTTTTTAGTTTCTATAACATTGGACCTTTATAACACAAGTCTTATGATGATTTAGTTTCACCATTCATGTATAATTCTTTTCATGTGTGTAGTAGAGAGCAGTTGTATTAATAAAAGGCCAGGAAACGTCTATTCGTCGTTAATCATAGAATTAGAAAGGACATATAAATATAAAACAGAATACAGACCATGAAACAGCAATGATAATGTCAGTCAGTGGCACAACGTAACATTCATGCATCACGAATTTGAAGGAACTCTAAGCGAACCGATGCGTGCGTCGGACACTTCTACTACGTCCTCAAACAGATAACCTAACTGGTAACCACCGGACAACAATTCTTACAGATTATAACACAGAAAAGATGTACGTCTCTGTTATATATTATTAGTGTTTATTACAATAGAACTATTGCTGTGATATCTTAAATCTCCGATACATGTCACATGCATATCTGCACTCTCACGCCCTCTGCTCCCATATATGCATACCTACATTCATACAGGGTGGGGCACTATGAACAGGTCACCTGAATAACTCGCTTGCTTTTGAAGATAGAAGAAAATGCATCAAACCAAACATACTTGATATCGAGGCGCTCGTAATCTGATGTCATTAATTTTTTTTGTAGGTGCTGACGTCAAGGAGATACGAAGGTCGTCTGTTTTTTTAAATGGAACGGTATGGTTTTTTATTTAGATTCTGATAGTGTGTTTCAAGACGAATACAATGACCTATTATGAAGGTCATTCAAGGTCACGCAAGGTCAACTGCAATAAAAAATAAAGTGTCTCAAAGCACTCTTCGAACAGTACGACGATTTACATGAAACATGTTATTTCCGTATTCACTACTACTTCAAGTGTTCAAAATGACGACCTTGAACACGGAGACATAATCTAAAATGTTGCAATACTGATGATACTGTCTGACAAATTTCAGATGTATCTATTACAGAGCAAGCTCTTTTTATACGTTCTTGCATATCAACTGTGGTTGTTGGTTTTTCGCGGTACACTTGTTCCTTCCATTTCCCCACAAATAAAAATCTAGTGGTGTCAGATCTGTGGAACGTGCTGGCCATTTATTACTTCTTGATCGACCAATCCAACGACCTCCAAATGTCCTGTTCAGTAATTCTGTAACATTTCGTACTGAATGAGCAGGACATCCGTCTTCTTGGAACCACATGGACTATCGCATGTCCAGTGAAATGTCCTCTAACAATTCTGGCAAAACGTCTTTTAAGATTCTCTCGTATTTATGACTATTTAGCGTGCCATCAATGAAATATGGACAAACTTCAAGTTCAAGGTCGTCATTTTGAACACTTGAAGTGGCAGTGTATACGTAAATAACATGTTACATGTAAATCGTCGTAATGTTCGAAGAGTGCTTTGAGACACTTTATTTTTTATTGCAGTTGACCTTGCGCGACCTTGAATGACCTTCATAATAGGTCATTGTATTCGTCTTGAAACACACTATTAGAATATAAATAAAAAACCATACCGTTCCATTTAAAAAAACAGAGTTGACGTTCATATCTCCTTTACGTCAGCACCTATAAAAAAATTAATGACATCAAATTACGAGCGCAACGATATCAAGTATGTTTGGTCTAATGCATTTTCTTCTATCTTCAAAAACAAGCGAGTTAGTCAGGTGACCTGTTTATAGTGCCCCACCCTGTATATCTACAACAGTCTCCAATTTAAAGATAGATAAATATCAAAACCAAGGCAATGTTAAAGCACGCAGGAACCGAGATGCAAACTCACTTTAGTAGATAATGAACAAATTTATCTACTCGAGAAAACTTGAAGAAAAATATAAGACAGCATTGTACATGGCGGCTTGTACATTTAAAAGAGGTGTTTATCGTATTTTGTAATTAGAAGTACAAAGTTTGGATTACCAAACAACACTTAAATAAAGCAATTAAATTCATCTGGTACAAATTTAAAATAGCTTTCCTAGCAGATAGATATTCCATTAATCTTTTTTAACTCAGGACAGATTATCTTGCATTTTACGAAAACGTCACCAACATCTCCAGGTTTCATCAAAGCCGAAAATTTTCTGACAAGCGGCATGGACCATTGCAAATAGAGATCATCAATGACGAAAGACAACTTCTTTCCACGCCCATTAATCCGCTCGGTTCGCAACAATTGCCAAAAGTTTCGCAGCTTCTCTTGTTACCTGCGGTATCCGCACACGGGTCCATTAGCCACGCACATGATTACCTGTATATCTTTCGAAAACAGTTTCAATCTCACCCGTTGATTACTTTGAATCGCGGCCTGTTAATAAACGCCTGGCTCTTAGCGTTTTCGTTCGAAAATAACCACGTTGGACCCGTTGCTGCATAGCAGAGCCGTTCCAGCTATTCGTGCCGTTAATCTCGGCGTCGAGCATCGACGGAATTCAAAGGAATTAATTGGCGTCCGATCGGCTACATCATTATCGTTCGCCTTTCCCGCTGTCGCGACTTGTTAGCTCGCCGACCGACTAATTACGGTAACACGACAGAACGCTCGCTACGCTGTAATCTCCTTGGCGTCGCACGATTTATAGCGCCGCTGCGCTGGTGAAACTGCTTTTTAAACAGCAGAGCAGTCGCCTGCATCCTCTTCCGCTGCTGCGCTTTCTTCGACGTAATTGAGCATCAGGCTCGACGGGGAAAATAATATTTCTTCACCGGAAAAACTTCGGAAACGGATCTCCGCTGTAATCACTGGAACGAGCCGCCCACTGTTTCACAACTTTCCCGATTTTCCATTCACCCATCCCGCAGCAATGCCGTAAACAGAAATCATTATTCTCTGAAACCAAAGTGGATCAAATTAAAAATTGCATTCCTAATATTGCTGCTCTTTGATTGAACTACAAATTTTAAAAATTGAAGAGCTGTGGAAACATCAGAGTAACAACTGAGTTAACACTGAACCAACCCAGTGCCGGTTAAATGACCAGTTAAAAATTTTTTTATTTTATAATTATCGAAAATGTGATGATGCGTCCATAGGTAAAAATTATATAAATATCCTTACTCAATCGCATATTGCAATAAGAATTGTATGAAATGAATTAATATTATCTTGTCCTTTTTGTAAGGCAATGCATGCTAATCCCCTTTAACGCTCGGTATATGTGGTGCAACAGGAAGTGTGGATATTCATAATTTCCCTGCAAAATTACAAGGAATGTCACTGACATGATGAAGTTAATCGTCTTAGAATTTCACTCCTTATTTTAGGAAGATTAATTTCTTTGTAATTCATTTTTCGAAAATATAAAACCAAATTCGCTTTACTCACTGGGCGTACGATTAGACTACGGATTTTATGCATTTATGAGAAAAATGCGTAAGTGCATTATAAAGCAGTGGACAGATTACAAGAATGTGGAAAAATCAATCTATTAATTTTGATTGATTAAACTCCATTAAAGGAAGAATGAAACAGATATTTGGCTCCTGTTTCGCAAAATTTATACACACTACTTTTATATTGCATAAAGATCCGCAATCTAGTATGATACTCAACTCGAATGTAATACTATAAAATATTAGGTGAAAGAAGCGCGTGCACATCTATTTCGTGGCAATGAAAAGATGATCTTATCACCGACGTCGAATTATACACGTTTCGGAGAGCCCGGAACGGTTTTAACTGGGTCTTTTCGAGTCCCGTCTCGATCCTCTCAGATTCCCTGTAACAGAGACGTCCGGATGTTGAAGTGAGGCCGGAAGTACTTGGACAGGCCGTGGCGTCGAGTTCTGCCCGAAAACTCGGGATGTTTTCTCGCGGTGTTTGCCGACGGTCTTGCTTCTGTCGCAGTCAGACTCGGAAAGAAAAGAGGGGATACTTTTTTCAGCTGTTATTCCCGCTCTCACCAAGAGAATGGCGGCTTGGGAAATACATTTGGCGAGATGCTTGGCGAGCCACCCCCAAACAGACTACGCGTGTTTATTAAAAACCCTGTTTTATACACGAATTCCAGAAAATATCTTGGGTGAGGAAATTAACTATCCTTGCAATTCTTATAAAAAATCGTTTCTTTTTTTCTTTTGTCCAAACGACGCATTAATCATCACCAGTTCGATTTATGTATTAAAAATTAATCATAATCAAGTTTGTCATACGAATGTTCTCGAGTCTTTTAGAAATTATGAATCAACGAATTTGTCTCGTTGAATGCATCAGTACTATTAGTGAAGAACATTAGACTGGATTTTGTGTTTTTTTGGAGTCTGAACACTTTTACAAACCATGTATATAAGAAGGTTCTGTAGAGATATGATTCTATCTATCGCAAATCCATTAATAAACCTCTCGATTGTTGTGCAACGCTAAGAAGCAATTTAATAGTGTTGTGTTTAATTTAATAGCAATTTAATAGTTTTAATAATCCTAAAAGAAGGTTTAATTGGTCCGGTTATTTTGAAAGTGGTGTAAGTCCATTTTGTCTTCTATCCATAATTGTTTATAAATGAAAAGTTCACTCTAAATTACTTGTTTATTTTGTGATCTCTCAATTTTTTCCTAAAATAGATGCACCACTTTTAAAATAAACAGTCCAATTGATGAATTGCTATTGAAAAATTAGTCGGCAAGCTAAAAAGTTGATCGTTAATTATTATGTTTTAATATAATATCAAGCAACCATCGATAGATAAAATTCTCTGCAGCAGGAGGTCCGAAAATCTTCGGCTCTGTTTTTATCCCGTTTGTATACAACGAAACGCAACTCAAACCCTTAACAGAGAATTCAAAGTTTTGTTTAACACTATCGTATGTGATTTATGTTAGATGTAGAAATTAATTCATGGCCTTCACGAGTAATTATAATTTTCCTTCCAATTTAAATCCTGTACTGGATTCATCAATGGCCTGTAGGGTACAATGATCGTGTACGAATTGCTGGAGACTATTTTGAAGACATGAATGCATATTGATTGTATGTAAATGAACAACAAATATTTGAAGAATTACTTTGCGGATCTAATAACATTCTTTTCCAAGAGAAAACGCAATTATTATTAGACGAACAACGGCCGACCACGTACGCCATGGAAATTCACGCGCCCTTTCGCTCCTCTATTCAAAAACTTTACTCGCGACAGCCTCGGTCGGGACAGTTTTATTGTGGAAAGATCCCGAGGGACAGCAGGGACTGGTAAGTTCATGTAAACGAGTCTGAACTGCGTTACAAGTTGCTCGATAATGCGGCAGTCGTTCGGCGGACTGTTTTCATTCAGCGACGTCCTTTTATTCCGCCCTCTGGAACCTACCTTCGCGGAGTCCATTCTTTAATCAACTTCTGGCTGCTCGGGGAAACAAGACCGTCCCGTTTAATCTGGCAAGAAAAGGAAAATAATCTTCGAGAGACCATTACTCGGCCCCGGCGAAATTCGCTCGTGCGGTTAAAGAAACAGTTCCAGGTAGGCCAAGAGGAATCGTTGGAGCGACCAATAAAGAAGAAGAAGACAAAGAGAAGAAGAATAAAGAAAGAAGAGAGAACGGAGAGCGATGGGATCGACTCAGCTGGATGTTTGTTTCACCGGGAATCGTATTCGTTCATTGGCTCGTGTAATCCGTAACCGCAAGAACGTGAATTTTCGCCTGGTCTTCCTAAAAAGGATACACGCGGCTCGACGCGTTCCAGCTTGAAAAGGACTTCGCCTCGAACGATTTATTATTCGAGACCGACCCCGATTCGACCGCGCCGCTTTTCACCCAGCTTTTTTACTCCGCTTCCTCGTGTTCCCCCCTATCCTTTCCCCGGCTGTTCCCCACCTCTTTCCCCGTTTTATGCCGGCGCGGTTTCCGCGTCGCCTTTTTGTCCCGCGGCGAGAGCGAATTTTTCAGCGAACTTTCTATATGTGTACCGAGCATCCAAGTTATAACGCGACTTGCTGAATGAAACGATGGTAATTTGCTACGAGCCGATGGACCCGATCGATCGTTGAGCTTTACATCGTCGCACGGACTATCGTTCCCGAAAACGCTGGTTTTATATAGTTCGTTAATTTCATACACTTAAAAAATGAAAAACTGATCAGAAATAAAGTTATTCTGCGTTGAACAATGTCTGTACTTATTTTTTTCGCATAAGATTCAAGTGTCCATACTTCCATAAGCGGTAGTGTACCCCCAGTAAAACACTCTATGTGGCGATAATGGAAAGTTTTCACTTTTATAAAACAAACACACTATCACAATTGGTAAATGAATTTTAACACTTAGCCGACCGATCGGGTAGATCTACCCATTTCCAAGCTAGTCGGTGGCCGACCGATCGGGTAGATCTCCCATTTTGACCTGAGGAACGCTTCTTTCTCTATAGAGCTTCTTATTTCTATAGAGTACAACATATAATAAAATGCACCAATTTTTGAAGTCTTTTATTGCCGATTATTACGGCTCTTTATGTTCGGGATTTCCGAAGGTGCCTCTACCAGCCATGAAATTATTTTACTAGTTAATTATTTAACACCACACCCATTATCATAAACTTTTTTTTCGAATTTTGTATAAGCAATATGTGAAATCGTTGAACGAAATTGTTACCGTAAGATATAATTGATCACATAAATAATTTTCGGACGTTTTTGATTTCAAATAGCGAATTTCAGTCCGTGCTACTTCAGAAAAATGCGCAGTGGACAGCGCAGTTTGGTTTTCCCGAGCGCGATGGAAACTGTACAGGTCTCTGTGGCGCGTGCGATCGGCTAAGTGTTAATTACAACAGCGATGTCCAAACTCGGCTCCGGGAGCTGAACGCAGTCCCCACCACCGTTCGCCGTTTCCATAGCGCCGTGACGCTGCGAACCGATTACCAATATGCTCGCTTCCCGCGTTAAAAAGATCGTCGATTGCTTTAAGCACGCGGGTCGGTTACTCGGTTTCTTGGTCGGTGAGGTGAGAACACGCTGCGCCTGCGCAAACTGACAGTAGGAAGGGGAAGCAGGCGTGTGAGGAACCCCTACGCTGGACACCGCTGCCTTACAATAGCGACTAGACTGCATTTATTCAGATTTAGTATATTTTTTGTTTATATATGCACTTCAATGGAGAAGTTTACTAAAAAATTACTCTTGGTAACATATTTATAATTTCATTATTTGTAAAAGGAAAAATTAGGAACCAGTTATTTTGACTGGTGGGGTGGTTCTAGTGTTATTTTAGTGTTTATTGGTTTTAATATCATTACTTGCCTTTCTAATAGATATTCCGGAACTCTTCTAAGAAGGTTTTAAATACTAACATGACAAATTTTTGCGAATAATACATTTATTTATTGGAAACTATATTATTATGAAACAAAACTGTCGATTGTCCACATGGACGAAGAAAATCTACTACAAGCGATCGGACGCCGGCAACGGCTACAAACTTCAAAAGGGGGGGGGGATCGATCGTGTATCGATCACGACGTTCTCCCCCGACATTGAGAGAGCGCGAGATTCAAACTTCAACACAATTGATTTTTGTTGATTCTCAACGCGCGCTGTGCTGAACTGTGCAGATCCGCAGATAAAGTTTTCCCTCTAGCGCGGTAGAGACGGTAGAGCTATTGGTGGCGGATCCAGTTCGGGTACTATAAAGCAATTACTTTTATTCCCTGTGGTAATCGATTGCTTACCTACAGGCAACGGCTACGTGACCTGTGTGGGAGCTGCAAAGGAACGGCAACCCCACTGCTCCGCGGCTGCAACCGCGCTGTCTCACGTCCCCCTCGTATTTCTGTATCGCTTACGAGCGGCCTTTCGTCTTATCGAATTCCCAGCGGCGTCGGGGCCACATCGTGCCGCTGGCCAACGACAACCATAATAAAATTCGCAACTCGCATCTCGCCGTACCAACACGGCGCTTCGGACGCGCGTCGATAACGAGCGGAGCGCGAATTTCCGGAATTTATTAGAAACCGGACGCGTGCAGTTTGAACTGTGAGGGAAACTGTTAATTGGATGCGAGCACTGGAGTGCTAATTGCAATTTCGGAGTGTTTAACCCAGTTCTTTGGATATTTTCAAATCATTCACAGGTGAATATATTTTGTATTATCATAATTTTGGAACGTTTTTTGACTTGGTTGAGCGCATAAAATTGTTTGAGGTGGTTTCTTTATCGCAGAGGATTGTATGGAAACTGTTAATTGGACGCGAGCACTGGAGTGCTAATTGCAATTTCGAGGTGTTTAACTCAGTTCTTTGGATATTTTCAAATCATTCACAGGTGTATATATTTTGTATTATCATAATTTTGGAACGTTTTTTGACTTGGTTGAGCGCATAAAATTGTTTAAGGTGGTTTCTTTATCGCAGAGGATTGTATGGAAACTGTTAATTGGTTGCCAGCACTAGTCGACTTGCTAATTGCAATTTCGAGGTGTTTAACCCAGTTCTTTGGATATTTTCAAATCATTCACAGGTGTATATATTTTGTATTATCATAATTTTGGAACGTTTTTTGACTTGGTTGAGCGCATAAAATTGTTTAAGGTGGTTTATTTATCGCAGAGGATTGTATGGAAACTGTTAATTGGATGCGAGCACTAGTCGACCTGCTAATTGCACTTTCAGGGTGTTTAACCCTGTTCTTTGGATATTTTTTAACTCATTCACATTTTTAATCATTTACTATTGTCATGATTGTATAAAGCATTTTGACCTGTTTAAATTCATATAAGCATTGAAGATGGTTTTATATTATAGAAAAGTTTATGAAAACTGTAGCTAATGTACGTATTCTCCTTTTTTGACATGATTTTAAATATATAACTCAACCAAGAATCACAGTAGGAGTAAAAAAGAGGGTCAAATACTTTAACTCTAATGTCTATATCTCTTTTTATCATATTTATTTAATAGAAGGACATAGGACGAATTAATCAAAACTTATTTTATTTAAATTCGGAATTATTCACAACTTTTAGCTATAAACCGTCTTGCTTTTTAATTAGGTAGTCAAGTTAGGATTAAAAACGCACATTCGCGCAAAGTCCCGCAAATTGGTGACGCGCATTTTAATTGGGCTACTTCAGCCGCCTACCTGTACGCTTCAAATTTCGAGTGGCAAATAAGCGCCTTTATGTATCAGCAGACAGGGTGTTTTAATCAGTTTTATGCTCATTGTTCTGTTCTTATTAGCGCATTTACGGTACGCTGTCGCATGCGTATGGTCTCAATCCCCACAAGTTATTGCAAATTGAGAAATAAATTCACGGAATACATTCAAAAGTGTTACAAAATAAAAATAATGCTAGTAATGTTTTCTTGATGGTGAACATGTTTTAAAAACACTTACCCTTATGGAAGTGTACTAATAATCAAAATGGTAGGAGACACAAATCGGCGTCTTCTGTCTTCAGCGCTTGGAAAACAGAAGACGTCAATTGGCGTCTTGCATCCTCAATGTGTTAATATATACAATCATAGTGTGTTCGACTTGACATTTTAAATTATATATTTTTGGCACACATTACTTGTGAACTTCGGATTTTATGAATTTATTACTGAGGCGGTCAAAATGAGAACAATAAAAAGATAAAATGGATTATTTACAACATATCAAAATAATTGGAGATAGAAACAATTTTATGCTTATCTCCTGTCCCTGGCAATCGATTGTACAGTGTCGTAGAAAATTTTGGATTGCCATAAAGATCCACGGTTTAATTATTAGTAACCTCAAAGATTGTAGATTGCCAAGCTCTAGAGATGTCCAACGAAATCTTGAGTTTCGGCCACAAAAAGCTTTTCAGACCGCTGTGAACTATGAAACATTCGGGATAGGTCTAACGAGCTCGGACGATACAATTTTGTGCGCGTGGCTCCGGTACGTGCGTCGGAACCGATGTTTTTGCGGCCGTTGACGGAGTTTCTGAGGAAATTCGAGCCGACAGGTCCAACCCCGCCTGTGGCTCGGGGGCATGGTCATTGGATTAGTCGGGTACGTGTCGATGCGCTTAATTCACCCGGTGAAAAGGACGAGCCGGGGGTTCACGGGGCGGGTTTCCCAATTTGAATGTCGACGGGTCGCTGCAACGTGCCTTTGGTACACTCCGCGACATACTCACGGATTCCCTGCGTTCTCAAATGTGGTAATGTTCACAAACGTTTAGCACATAGAGGGTGTCCCATTTTAAGTTTCGCAAGCAATTGTTTCTTATAGTTTGGATCAGTGATTCCCAAGCTTTTCTAAAGTGCGGAACCCTATTGTGAGTAAAATTCTTTTAAGGAACAATTACCTAATTATCTCGTAAAATTATGAATGGTTTCTAAGAGTCATTTAATTCGATTGGAATTTTGTATTAATTTCTAATGTGATTAGTAGCTGGACAATCTTGGAGGATATGAGTAACTGTGTATTCAACATAGCAACTGTTGCATTTTTTGTAGGTCTTCTTCGACATCAAGTGTTCATGTGTTAATATTGTGTGGCCTATTTTTAAACGAGCGAGGATTTTTTGATAACGACGGTTTAGTCCACACGGTAGGATATTTTCGTAGATGTTACTACTTACTATTCGAATTGTCATTAATGTTTGTTACCATACGTGTTTTCCTGTATTTGCATAATGATCCGCAGTCTAATTATTAGTATCGGTCTCTGTGAACATCCCAGGTTTTGAGAAACGCGGAGAATCCCCGAACGTTGTATCATTACGTCGCAAGATGCACGTCCGTGGCAATTGCACCGCGTTCGGTGTTGCAACCCGCGTTTCCGGTTGCAGTTCCGGTGGGACAGTCGCGCGTCCAAGCCGCGCCGAGAAATCCACGAACGAAATTTATGGTCCAATCTGTCCCCGGTTGGCGACGACTCGATTCCGGATTTCTTTCCGCGCTGGGAGACACCGGTGATTTCACGCTCGATGTTCGACGAACGAGAACACGCCGGCGACAACGAGGATTGCGCGGGATTCTCGTCGCCGGTTAATGGAATCGCTCGCCCCCACGACTTCGAAATTGCTTTTTGGGGGACGAGCGTCCGCCATTTTCGCCGACAGTGATTGCCGCGTTCCCGCGACACCCTCGGATCCGGAATGTTTTCGCTCCCGGGGTCTCGTGGTGGGTTCTCCACCTGCCTAGGCTACCGGTGACCCCGTGTTCGTTAGTATGCGACCGAGATTTATTCGACTCTGGACATGCTGTTCGCGCTCGGCCGACTAATTAACGAACCTGTAAATCCGCTATTCGGGACGGTGACCGAGGCAATGTTGATCGTCACTCGCTGGAGCCATTACTCGATTGATACATCCCCATTTTGGCAAGCTATGTTCGCGACTGTATCGCGAAAAATGGTTTCAATCAGAGAAGGGTGGTCGAGTTTGGATCTGCATCCTAGATTGGTCCTCATTTGTAATTGATAGCCAACTAGTAGATCTGATAACACTGTAAATACATTTGTCTTTCTCAAGATATACTGTGGTTCAACCTAGGCACCGTGTTACAAAATCGAAGTCATTTAATTATTATAATCAATATTGCAGTGTTGAAACGTATTACAGAAATTAATTCTTTAAATCGTACAAATTCCAATGACGTTGGGTGAATAAAAATAATTTTCAAAGATACACAAATAATTGAGTCACCGACGTGGTACACAACGTGCTACTTTAGGCAACTAGGCAAGGGCGACATTCATTAGCAAGGGGTAAATATTCTTTTATATCGCCCACCGTTCAGTTTGGGGAATTGCAAAAATCGATTCAGGAGAGGATAGAAAATTCAGAAGAAGTAGCTTTCAGAGGACGATGGATAATCCATAGAAAAAGAGCACTCCAAATATATTAGCTATGGATGACCTTCTCCTCCGGTGTACCCGATATCGCTAAGAGGATGTATCGGATTTAAATTCCGGAAGCGTGCGCGCGCAAAATTGCGAGGATAGCATCGCCGAAGAAGCATACTGGCCGTAAAAAGCTCTCAATACGAAAAACTCAGCGCTTCTAAGGTCCACAGCTCCTGAGGTGTCAATAAAATACTTGGTAGCGAGCGCGGAGGCAACGTAAAAACGTATTTCGCGCGCACCCTCGGTGCTCGTTGAAAAATCGATGGTCAAAGGAGCATCGTTTTACCCGTCGATTTTCGATGTTGCCTACGGGCTCGTCGGCCTCCGGGCTAATTTAAAGTTTAAACCTCCGCCCTCGCTTTTTTCCCGTTCTGCCCGCTCGGTCTCGTCGCCGCGCCGGTTCGAATTTTGTTTGGCAACGGTGTTTCGCCCGCCGCGCCGGCTCGATTTCCATTTCAAATCGTTCTTCCGGAGCCGAAATGCCGGGGTCGTCGTAGCTGGTATCGAGTTTTGACTCGATAGAAATCCGATCGATCGACGCGACGCGGAATCGGTCAACGCGACCGGAATCGCAACAATCGGAATTGCGGAATGGAAATGCACGCGGCCCAAGGTTCTTCGGTCTCCCCGGTTGCAGCCGCGAATCTCGTTAAGTGCGATACCGGTCGTGCAGCTTTGAATACAGAAACGGCCGGATCCGCGCGAGAAAGCAAACAAGTGACGCTCTCGTAGAAACGGAATTACGCCAGCCCCTCATCATCGTCCGCGTTCACGCCAATTGAACCTGCATGCAGATGAGAACGAACTCTACCGCCGGGAAAAAAAAACCGAGTTGCTCTCGATGATGAACCTCGATCTCGTTGGATCGTCAAATTTTTACGGGGCCGGGCAGCTAGGTGCATGATGGAACGCTGAATTTTTCCCGACGGCGGAAAACAAGCTTTCAGTTTTCAAACTTTGGTACAGTAACAACATTTATATTTTGTAGAGACTGTGTTATTTGTCCGCTCGCCGCTGGCGTAAAATCTGGAGTAAAGTAAGCCAGTAAAAAGATCGTGTATCGGTCAGACAATCCTATTGTAGTTAAATGATAAACGTATTTTGTTTGTAATTAGTTTTGTACGAGGCTTTTACTAACATATTTGTGACCATTTTCTGATTTAAATGATACCCAATGCAGCACAGTTTGGATTTCATTAACTTGTTTAATTCAAGACATTCTAGAAGCTCGACTATCCGATCCGAAGTTCATCGATGTTACTACACGAAGTTCTGATACGTTCATGTTTTGTGATGTTATAAAACAAATTAAGCAAATTGATAGGCGCTTACATAAACTATATAATTATAATAATAATATAATAATAATAACTATGTTGTATTGTATTGTTTTATTGATGTATTGATGTTAATGGACATCATTTTGAACATCTATTATAACCAGACTGCGGATTGTATGCATTCATTGCAAAAATTGGTAGATGATATTCAAAACAGTCAAAATATTCCAAGAATTTAAAAATATTGTTGTAATACTTTTTGACTTATTAGGATGGTTAAGAAGAGAAATAAATGTATATGTAGATCCAGTATTTTTCAAATTATAACAAATAGGGTAAAAATAATAAGCTAGTGTATTATTCCTGTTTCCATTCAACTAACGTAGCAGAGCATTATACTCTCGGGTATTTTTCCAGAATATCTCCACCGATATTATAATAATTTATTACAAACGTAACTATCTTTTATTATCCTACACATTTCCAACAAAAGTACAAACATATGACTATGCAATCAGGTCTTATTGTATCTCACTGTCGAATTACCCGCAATTTCAGTTTGTCAGTGACAAACAAACACCTTTATACATTAGCAGAGAGGCTGATTTAATCATTTTTATGACAGTGAAGCTCGAGTTCTATCTGGTGCATACTGGACAGCTCGCGTCAAGAGAATTCTGCAGTAAGAGAGGTGGCTGATAGGACTAATTGAAATAAATTCTAATTGCCAGACTCTGCAGATACTCGTCTTGAAAATTTAATAGTTTAAAAATTAATTAAGTCTCAATTAATGTATGTCTCTATTACTCTGGCAATCTGTCGTGAATTTTAACGAAACGGTTCTTTTTATTTTCCAGGCTGAGCTGCGACGTCAAGACGCCACACCGCATCCCCCATATCGTGAGTACGTTATTTAATTGCAGCTTTTAATTGGCCCCGGGCGTCAGACGTGACACGCGAGTCTCTCGTCAGATGGTTTGCCCGGCTCTACTTCGGTAATTTTTAATCTCTATCCACTTAATCCACACCCCACTTGGGGAACATGAGCTCAAAGGACGAGCTCGGTTGTCCCCGGGTCGAATATCGATTCCGAGCGCCACGATATTAACCTAATCCCTTTTGATTAAGACGAGACAGACAGGTTCGTCTCTGACAAGAACAGAAGCGGGATGGAAATTGCGTTAAAACGTACCACCGTCTTTTGGTCGCCATTATCCAATTAACAATCGCATGCACGAACTATTGGGGAATTTGTTTCAGCAGTGACACACCTGTTCTATGTAATGAAATTCGCATGCGACATAATTCCTTGGAAATTTTCTGATACTCCTCGCAATTTGATTAGTTCAACATTATCAAGAGGATCAAATATAAATATGAAAGCAAACACACGTTTTAAATTAACCATTCAAATTGATATTATGGGAATCGCTTCAGCTACTTTTTGTAATTGGAAAGTGCAAGACAACTTTTGTTGAATCAATTTTTTGTAGAACGAATAATTTTTTAAGAAATATTGGGGAGAGTGTGTTCTATAGAATAGAAATTTTATCGACGATTTCTCTTCCCTGTCCTTAATCCCTAGTACCACAACAACGAGTGAGTCTCGTGGTAAGAAATTTGGTCCAAAAACAATAAGGACGAGCCCGACTCGTGGTACTTCGTTCGGACCAAACGTAAACAACGCGAACCTGGCTCGTTGTACTTCGGCCAGACCAAACGTAAACAACACGAACCTGGCTCGTGGTACTTCATTCGTGACAAATGTAAACAACACGAACGTGAAGATTACTAATTTTCTACGAGTTCTCTCAAAATATTAATTTAAATTAAGTGTATGTGCGTCGCGGCGTCGGCAATTAGGTTAGCGACGATCGAACAACGCGGAGGAACTTCACCGAATATGAAGTCCTGTCGAGAAGTATGGTTGTATAAGTGGACTGTAATAGGTTGGATAGAAAACGCGGACAACTACGTGGACTGAGAATGTGTATTTACAATGTGTTTTACACGAGTCGGACTTTATGAATCACACTGTCGCTAAGTCTGTCGCGCTTATATACAAATCGGTTTTTGGGAGGATCTAACTATTAGCCTATTGGCATCAAGTGGATTTTGAGCCATGCCCTTTTCGCATTGGCTTGTCACCACCCACTACAAGCCTTGTGGGGGTAGAAGATGGCCGCTGTGGACGGGCCCAAGGAGGGAGGAAACTGGCGAATTTTCATTGTGGGGGGTTTTTGACGGAAAGGCCCGTTAGGGTGGCTCGCTCGCCTGACCGCTGTTTACCTGGCGCTGTACAAGTTTATTGTTTTATAGCTCGAAGGCTAGGAGACCCGAGATGCACGTGGGTGCCAACTGGAAATCGTAAAGCAATCTTCGGGGTCCTAGTCCGACGTACATCTGTTTTGCCTTAAAAACTAAATTGCATGTATACTAAAAATCCTCCGTCGCTAGGTAGTAAATCTAACTGTTTTCGAAGCCTTAACATTAAGTATTAATTTACAAATTGTTACTGATACATTATACACTTTCAAATTATAAATCATTTTTGTTCACGGATGAATTGATTATAATTACTTACCAGACATCTTAAAAGTATTAGTTGTGTCCAAACGTGTTTATTATTTCACAATCCCTTTCGTTGCACCGAAATACACATGTCATAAGACGCATACATTTTGCGCAAGTTCGAGCACACGACTAAACAGCTAAATGGCTCGACGCGTGACCGACCTTCTTGTTTATTATGGCCCGAGCAATCGGGAGTTAACGGGTACGACAAGGGGTTAAATATAAAAGCACAAATACCAAAGTTGTAAATTAAAATTATACCGCTTCTGAACAAGACATTGCAATAAATTATACCCGATAAAGTTTGTACCACAGAAAATTATAAAATGACTGTAGCTACCAGAGATACAAGCAAATTATATTGCAAATAAAGAGGCAAGTGGGTGAATGGTAATATTAAGAGCCGGAGTACCTAGAGTACATCGATAATGTGACAAACAACGTAGCAAGGCGAACCACAGCAAATATTATCAAAACGACTTCGAACTATAACATTTGATATTAAATAAACCATTACCGTTGCAATTGCGCGCAATATCCAACCAACGATTCGCTTTTCGCGGTGATTTCGATGCGTGTAGCAACATAATGTGCAATAAACTCGAATTACTAGTGTCGTTATTGTTATTACTACAATTTACTGGCGTTCGTTACCGACGTTTCCGGAAAAATATTCGGAAACTTCCGAAATTAATATTAAACTGTATCGAATTCGAAAATGGTCGAGGCCGTCGAATTTTAACCTAACTATGGTATTGCAAATTCAATTGTAGTGTCTTACATTCGATCTGCACCACATGCCGTTTCATTTAATTATTTTCTCAATAGTTAAAACGCTGATTGATGAAACAGTAGTGACTTATTATTATCCAATTTGTTCACTATTGAAGACAGAAAATCAACTAAAATTTTGCATAAATCATGTCAACACGTTAGAGATCGAACATTGTAAAAAACAGGAGTGTTGGTTGGCATAAAACATTTACTAATGAACACGTCCATTAACAACACGTTCAAAACACAAAGCGTCCGCGAAGCCTCAAAACAAGCGTTACACCCGAAACGATTCAAGCCATTTGAAAGATAATTAAGCAGTCGTTTGAACACAAGAACGAATTAAACAACTACACTGAACCGCTCTTGAACATCCTATATACTGCCCAAATTGATCACAGTATAATTATCATTTATTTGTACCATGTAAACAGACGTCGAGAGGATATCGTTTCAATAGGAACGAAAAAGTGGATTCAACATTCTACTTTTTATGAAACCGGAATAAAAAATTATTAAATTTTAGCTCAACATACACCGAAAAATGCACCATTTGTGTTTTCCAGAAAATTCCTCTCGAGGACAATATTAGAGAAAAAATCCGGTTTACATTCGACCCAGGCTCGCAATATAGAAATTCGTGAATGGCACTCGGAATGGAAATCGATCTCGCTCGGGTCGCGACGATGACAGGTGTCCGGTGGGCCGTGTCGATAAATTCCTATTAATTGCGTCGACTATCGACGACTCTGGACCCTTGGAAACTCGAACCGGAAATGGCCGACAAAACCGGCAGCATCTGTGCGCCACCGGCAAATCCGCCGGCAAGAAAACCGGCTTAATCCTCTTACGTCCGTCGAGCTGCCACGGAAAAATGGCGTTCGCCGGCTGACCTTAAACCCGACAGGAACACGAGAGAATTTTCGTCCCCGACCGGGGAAAACGACGGACAGAAAACTGCTCTCGTTTAATGGAGGTCGGAGAAATAGCTTTGGAAAAAGTCACCTCGCTGCACGAGCATTTCTAGATGAGCCGTCGTTAGGAAAATCTTCTGGCTCGCTAAAGAGGAAGATCAAATTTGTTTCGGGGAGGAAAACTTCCCTGACCACTCGAAAGCACAGAATTTATTTTTATTCAAAATACCTCGGATGTCGATCCTTGAACCCCTTCCACTATAATATCCATCTACAATATATACGCGTTATTTGTTTCCTGATAAGTCGAAATAAAAGTAGATTTTGTCGGTGTGGTTATATTGCAGGATACATATGTAATATGTAGGTATGCAATTAATATAAATTTTGCTTTCTTTCTAAGTAATCATCTGTTTTCTCCAAGCTCTGTTTTTCTTCAGAATCCTTTTTGCACGTAATTTGGTGTTCAATGAATATAAATTTTGGTTTCTTTCTAAGTAATCATCTCTTTTCTCAAAGCTCTTTTTTTCTTCAAAATCCTTTTTGCACGTAATTGGGTAAATCAGCTCTCCTAATTGCTTAAAAACAGTCAAAGTCGTTAGGTGCAATTTTAAAAAAGTTATTCTTATTTAAAGCGCGTTCGAGTACTTTCGTGGCTCTTTGTCAGTCGACAGTATATCAACGACACTAAGGATCGTATTCCATTTAGAACGTCGCTTATAAATTTTTCAAGGAAATTTTTCGGAGTATTATCCAAGATACATAGTAGATGTTTAAAAACTAAGAAGTTCGCGAAGTCTTCGAAATCCGTCGGAAAGCTAATATCGCAAATAGCCTTTAGATTAGTATTTATAATGAGAGGTATACTCGTGTACTCGTTCCTGTGTGCGAATTCGAAAGTCTCTCTCCTAAACCTGAAAACCGGCGCTAAGCTCTTAATAAGCTTGACGAGCTTAATTCGAGACGGTGCAGTGGACCCTGAGGAATCGACGCGGGGGATCTTAAGACGCCGAAAGGTCGAGGTATAAAACTTCCTGGGTAATTTTCCGAAGGTTTTCTCATTTCACAAGGGAACTCGGCTCACGGTGTTGAGGGCGCGTGCGCGCGTCAGCATATTTCGTGGCAATAAGGGAGATAATTAACGCGAGTAGCGTCGAAATTACACTGCGAGGGTGTGGACGGGTAAGATCCGCGAACGATGTTTCGCGTCAATTTACCCGCCCCACCGGCGGAAGTTATCATCGACAGGCTTTTATGAGATGCTCTCCACTCCCTCTCCCCTTCCCCCAGTTGGAGGAAAGAAGAGACGAACCCAGGGATCGTCAACCTGCTAGCAATTATTTTCTTACGTCTCTGGGTTCCGGTAAACAGCCCGTAATTATAAACCATCCAGTCAGCTTTTAATTAAGCGACGACGCGCACACGCTCGGTGTTCTCTACAGTCCCCGATCGATCGACAACGAATGCCTACAACGATCTGTAACCCGTCCAGTCCTGCGTTTCCGATTTCGGGGCACGTTTTCTAATCTCGAAGAAGACATACCCTTCCACGTGCCCGCCAGCTAATTCCAATCGGTTACACTGTTACACTACCGGCTTCGACGACTCGAGAAGAAATCGGCCGAATGCCTCCATACTCGCCAGATTGGTTCCTCTGTCTGTTCGGGTCGCGAGACGGATAACAGAGGACGTGGAGGACGTCGGGTACGCTGGTGCATTTTAAAGGTTGAAGGCTGCTTCTCTGTTAGAGGTTGTTCAAGGATTTACTGCAACACGCGGTTTTACTGCTAACGATGTTTCTATCGATTTCTGCCGATCGGAGAGTCTCTACGACCTGCTTTTGCTCGTCTGAAACTTTAATCGAGATTTGTAGTGGTGAATTCCCTGGAACAAATAGGGACGATTCTAGTCTCTGGTTAATAAAGATGTATTCGATCTGTGTAGACACGTAGAGAATAAATAAAAATAGGGTTTGGAAACGTGTTCGCATGTGTGATTCTGTTAACCCTTTGTACTATGATTTATTTTACGGTTACAATGATTAGAACTTGATTGTCGTCCATCATTTCTTAGAACAAAAATCTAAATTTATTATATGCTTTTATATTCCCCAATGGCTATATATCGACAGCAACAAAATAAAATTTTATTTCGCTTCAAAGGAAATTAATAATTTACATGTTTAGTAGATGTTGTTCGAAATTCTTATCACGAGTCTGACTCGTTATTATAGTGCAAGGGGTTAATCAAAAATAATTCTTTAGAATGTTTTCCTTGTACACGAACTAACTGCATACTTTCACCTATTACCATGTAACATCCAATCAGACTTGAGGAGAAGATTTCAAGTCACATCACTTAAATATGAATGTTATTTATTTCTTTTATATTCAAATAAAGCTCCACCCCTCTATATCGTCAATATTCAACTATTGAATTAAATGTACAGGTACAATAAATATAAATTTGCTTTTGTCATCTGGAAAATTATTAACACGTATGCTACCAGCGTAACACATGGGCAAAAACAGGAAGTTATTTTTATGCATATTTAAAATTACAACGCACAGTATGATAGTTGAGGAATTTATAACTTTTCTCTGACAATATCCGTTTATTTTACCTGAGGATACATGTCATGTAACAGAATATTGTAATAATGAAGGCTATTGCTGAAATAAATGCTGATAATGAACGTGTTCAGGCCAACAAAATTCTAATCATTGTAGCTGCGGTATTAATCATAAGACACGAACAGGATACTTTTTTACATTGTTCATTTGACACTGTTTAAGAGGATGGCTTTTCTAAGAACAATGGTCAGTCTTTCAGAAGATCGCCAAGATAATTCCTCCAACAATTGCATTCACGAACATTTTCATCCATGGGTAGTTTTTCTTTATAATCGTCGTGACCCATATGCAAGATGGTTCCCGAGGGAACGGAGGAACTTTGTCGGTGTCTTTGCAAACGAACTACAGTTTCCTTCAAGTTTCCCGGCTGAAAATGGCAGCCCTGGTCAGCAGTTTCGCAGATCGTTCGAGTTGCCCCGAACTCGCGCCCTTAAATTCCATCAACAGTCTCGGGGACTCTGACGTCGAAATTGAAAACGTGGAATAGATTCGCCCCGGGGTTTCTCGGGAGAAAGTCAGGGTGTAGAGGGGTTGGGGTCTGTTCCAGGGGAACATCGCACGATTGAATTAGATCGGGGATACGTGGAAAACGAAGGAAGAGGGTTGTAAGCCGGTGGGAAATACGGTGGTGAGTGCTCTTCGGGAATCATCGAAGCCTCCTCCGCGGTCCCGCGGATTAATAACGAATATGTTTTAATAATCTCTGCGGGCGGTAAGCGAACCGGAAACACTGGAGGGCCAATCTAATCCGAGGTACTTGGGATTGGATAAATTCCAGTACACGCGCCACCCTCCTCGGAAAATCCGATTCCTGTTGGCTTGTTCCAGCTCGTACCGATACGTGCTACCTGGTCGAGACGTAATTCTATTAGATCGTAGTTTTATTTTCTGTTCGTGTGCAGCAGAGACTTACGGTTCTACCGTTGTAGTCCAATTTCAATAGCGCTCCCAGAATCTCAATTCAGGTAACTGAATTTCAATGAAGCTTACTCCTCGTACACCCTCCGGAAATAATTGCACAATAGATCCGGGGATAATTGAGGTTTATAATTTCACGATGCACGAAGCCGATTTTTCGACGTACGCAGAAGGAAATTATTGCAGAATCCACGAACTTAAATAAAAAAGTTTTAAAAAGTGAGTTTTCTATTTTCTCATGTAATTCTTAGCAATTTCAAATTATTCAAATAAGTGAAGTCGTTCGATGCAATTTTAAACAAATTATTCTGATTGAAAGGGCGTTTTCATACTTTCGCGAGCCAATGTATGTTAAACCAGTTTGTTTCTTAAAATTACAAAATGTTGGAGCTGTACAAGATTGTCTACTTCAGCATCAAAAGAGACCGATATCTAGAAAATAAAATTTGTGTGCCACCTAGAGCAATAATTCAGAAAAATGGGGATAGCTGGCTTTAACTAGGAGCTTCAAGAGCAAAGAGAGAAAGTTCGACTGTCAAGCCGACAAGGTAGCACAGCCCGTTAACCCGAGTCTAGCCATTATCTCTCAATTAATGTTTAGCGCAGGAGGGTTCAAAAAGCGCGCAGACAATCGCGCGAACAAAGACGTGGTAACCGCGCATGGTTAACTCGAGCCTGGATTAAAGAGAGGGGTGGGGACGCGTTTCCACGCCGGTTAATTAAATCCGAGAAATTAGTCCCGTCTTGGAGGAAGACGGAGCCCGTCAGTCGCAGGAAGCGCATAATGGCTGGGGCCGTTTCCGCGACGTCGGAGTGCTTTCCAACGAGACGTCGGACGAAGAAGAGAGGGGTATAGCCGAACCCGATAGGGAGTTCAACCCCCCGCCCCTCATCGTATTTTTTTTCTCCGAGTGCACAGGGGGATGGGACACGGCGCGATGAAAAATAACCAGGAAACTCGAGTGGCATGCTAGCCGAAGAAAATGGAATCGTTTGAATACGAATTTTACGGTCTTTAATGTCGAAGGGATTCGAATTCATTGTGGGGGTTGGACGAGAGCGATGTTCGCTGAATTCGCGAGCCCCCGTAATGGCCCGGGCTCCCCTCGAAATAATTTTGCCAGCGTTTCGCGCGACTTTGGGGCAGAGGCTGCATGAGCGAGGCAGGTAAGTCTTTCGCGAGTGCCTCTGAAAGGGATCAACAGCGCCAAGAGCCTTTTATTCGCCGGATTTCTATTATGCCACCCCCTACCCCCACCACCGCCGACCCATCGGGATTATGAATAATTCGGGAGTATTTGCTTTTCCGCCACCGCATCTGAATTAATAAGAAGTCTCTGAAAATCGTCGGCGGATGAGTGGACTTCATTGCCGCTTCGGACGGCCAGATGCACTCCGCAGATGTATACGCTGCTTTAATGTTGGATGCACGCTAAGCCCTTTGGTTAGCCGGCTACCGAGCCCGGGCCTCGGTAAATATACAGTAGCTGATTAATCGAGAATTAATTAGCTTGCACTTGGCTCCACTGTGCCGGAGAAAGGGCGAATTGTAATATTCAAGAATATTTTAATTTTTGAGGTTGAGAATGGCACGGTCGGAGTTTATTCTCTGCGTTATTAGATTCGGTAAGTTGAAATGGTGCCAAAGGAACAAAACGTTGCAGTTTTCTATTTTACTCTTTTTAGAATTAATTAATGTGTTGTCTCTTATGAGCAAGGTGCCAGGAAGAGTTTCATGTAATTTCATTATTTGTACGATAGCGACAAAGATTTATAAATTCATGTACCATTTAGTAAACGTTATATATAAACTGCAGATTTTATGCAATTTTAAAAAATATTAGAATTTAAGGAAAAGATTCCCCACTATAAAAATGAAATAAAAATACTATTACTTTTTGTTGATCTATACATGCATTTGTATTTTACAATTTTGCACATGCCATTTGTGCATAAGGTTCCACATTTTAATCATAATTATCAAAACGATGGAAAAATTTTCTTTACTTATTGAAAGTTTCTCCAAACAAAAATAGACGCTATGTACTATTATTTATGTTGTTCATAAACAGATTTTCTTGTACTTTATAAATTTTAAGATACTAGAAATTCGCCAAAAAATGCGTAGTTTATTTACAAGTAATTGCAGTTTAATTTTGGAAAATTTGTTTTGTGAACAAGTGGTTTTGAATTCGAATATTGCGCGCTAGCGTGACCTGCGTTATCGACTTCCGATGACGTAGTACTCAATACGGACGACAGTTGGCGCACATGATAGGGAGAAGCTGCGCGCGAATAATTTTCGAATCATTCTGGATCATCGTCGTTCGTCATGCGTGGACCCCGCAGATTCCTCTCACATTTTTGCGAGAAATCGGCACAAGAAATTGGTAGGAACAGGCAACTCAGGAACATAATGATGAGCATATCGCTAAACTTTGAGTGGGAGCAGTTGAACTTTGAAATTTGGGTATGTCAGCTACACAATTTCAATTTTTCGTTTTGTCCAGGTTCCGGAAAGTCTTCATCAATGGAGACTGTGTCGTTCCGTTTAAAAATCTCCGATTATATATACGATTAAAAATGACTGTATTTATTTAAAGTTCTTAAGAATTCGACAACAAATACTGGGTAGATGATGCAGATTATGGGATATGAGGAATGTAATCGTAAATTTTCTATTGGACAAGAGATCCAAGTTGGGTCACCATGTATTACCAGAACTAAATAGATTATTTTAAGGAATTTATCTGACAAAATTGTTACGTTTGTTAGCAGTTATTAAGCTATTCGTTAGTAGCTATTCTTTTGGAGCTAACAGAAGTAATATTATTAACTAAACTATACTATTGGTCTTGTTAAACACATCGAGTGTTAGAACCAAAATTTATCGGGTTAGACAAAATTTTACAGTTTGACACTGTAGTAGCACTACAAATGTCATACTATGCGAATTCTCAGTAGCTATTTTCTTTAAGCCAACAAAAGTAAAATCGTTAGTCAAATACATCGTTTTTATATGAAAACGATGTGGCCGTGTCTAATGAACAAAAGAAGCATACAGAAATTGACTGTAGGTTAACAGAATAGTCTTGTCATCGCAAGGCTTGCCATGTACAGATGATAAGTATTAAAATACAGGCTATTTTACAATAATAGTGCATTCCATGGCCAGTAACATTTCTAATTTCGATTCTCGTTTACGATTCTAATCGATCATAGTACATCAAATCAGCCACAAGATGGCGCAAGGCAGGCGGACACGTGCGCCATCCGGAGTGCGTGAGGAAAGCAAGTAGTGTTTTCAATGAATCCTCCTTCGCCCTGTTTTGCTCTTACCTGATAAAGTAGTTTCCTACTTTAAAACATTCATTACGCCACAACTCTATTATCGACAGTAAATAAACAGAAACCATTTAAAGCCGGTTTAAATAAAAAAAAAAATTCAACATGAGAATACTGAAAATCCCTCTCCAAATGTCTTTTAATGTATAAATATCCATATTATAAATTTGTCAGTTAATAATCTCATCAAACACATCGTGGTCGCATCCAAAGTATCGATTACGGGCGTAAACCAAGCTGTTTCCCGTAAATTACACGCGCCAACAAATTTTTCTCGATCAGTATCGGTTTTCTGGAAGAGAGATCGATAGTTTTATGCAATCATTTATGTAACGCTTTACTCATCTTACGTAGAAAGGCTCCATCAGATGATTAAATGGATGTAGATCGTATTCTGGGATCTCTGGGATAGTTTACTACCTTTCGGAGTGTTGTATCCTTACAACCTTCGTGCCACAGCCTTGCGACATGTAGGACAGCTTTTTAAGATATTCATATTTTTTTTATGGAACCTTACCTACGTTAAATTTCCTTTCTGAGACAAACAAATTACTTAATGCATTGCTTGTCGAACCATCGATCCGAATAATTATAGTACAAATGAATTTTTACACTTTAGTGGATCAAGGTAGCTAAAATATTGACTTAAAGTAGCAAACTATTTAATGTACAAGTACAATTTTGAAAATCTTCAATGTTTGCTATGCTGTTCATAGTTCAGACCTAGGCAAAAATTACTTGACGTTATAGTGATCAGGATCAATGTAGGCCGTATCGAGTAAAAATAATTTAAAATTTCAACAGTTTAAAATGCTGGCACTTTAAAGGCCAAAGATGAACGAAGAATTGCATCACGCATACCTTGTATGTCTTTTTATTCTACATTGAGTTCAAAAGAACCTTTACAACACGTTTCAATGTGGTCGACATTTATTGGAACACAACACACAATAATAATATTAATGGGATTTCTTAAATCATTTTGCACAAATCTGCGATATAAAAAGTCACAGTGTATCTACAGAATTTGCACTCATTCAAAGAAATTCCAATTTTATTTATTTTATGCCAAACAAACTCTGACAAAATTGACTACATAGAAAATTATTTTTAATCATTTACTTTTGAGGAAACACTAGGCGTACTTTTCTTTTATAATTTTTAAGAAAATTGAATGCGTAGAAAATCATTTCTAATCTCTTCGTGACTTCATGAACTTATTAAGGGATACCACGAGTATTTTTCTTTCGTAACTGTAAAAGAATTAAATACGTAGGCACTTGTTTCTAATCGTTACTTATGAGGAAACAGAATATTCACACGGAGTATTCACAACACTGTGCGACGTGGCAACGGAGTAGGTTTTTCCCCTCCTGGACCAATTTTAAATTGGCCATTCGCGGCATCGTGGAAATGTTTTCGGCAAAAATTCAATAAAAACGCGACGGCGTTTCGCAGGGGGAGGAAAGAGGCGAGACGAGTTCGCAACAACCGATTCGCGAAGCGTGCATCGCGACTATATTTTTAGCTTGCGAATTGAATCGGTGCCAGGATGCGACCCTGTAATTCGATCTTCCCCGGACAAGGGGGATGTTTTCGTGCGCATGGGGTCCCGAAGGATCGCGCGCGCGCTCACGGTCTCGAAATAATCGCTCCCGTATCAAAGCACTCGAAGGAATTCCATCTGGTCGCCATTTTAAACGGCATCGCGTCGTCCCCTCTTCGACAACTCGGCGAACCGGCGGCGGCTGCTCGCGTGTCGCAAAATATTCCGCGGAAAACACGATGCACGATAACGAGCAGCGGGGGTAGAGAAGATTATAGATTTCCTGCTTCATTTCGCTGTGTTTCCTTCTTCCTCGTTGTAAACTCGCGAGGGCCGAGCAGCTTTCGAAACTTCCAACGACGACGAAACATTTGTTCAGGTGTAAAGTTCCGACACCTTCGGGACAAGATTGTTTCCTTTCGAACTCTTGTCCTGGTGCCGAAGTGTTCCGCGCAGGAAACGGAGACCTCCGTTTGCGAACTTGATCTGATGATGAAATGCGAAGCTTGAAAATCTAGACTGTGACTTTTGTGCATTTATAAACTAAATAAATGATTGAATTACAAAATAAAGAAAACTTGAGAAGAATTTAATAACATTGTTGTATTCTCCTAATTTTATTAGAATTTACACATGAAGAAATTAATTTCTACTCAATCCCTGTTCCTTGCAATTTTTTCAGTTCACTTTGACCCTCCATACAGAGCCGTAGTCTAGTCTAATAAAGTCATTCGAAGAATTTAGGAACATTGTTAAATTACTGTCTACGTATTAAAATTGTTAAAAAGAGAAGCATATTTTCAATCAGCTCTTGTTTCATACAATTGTCTCGGGCAATTCTTATTTCACATAAACTTACTTGTTATCTTTAGAATCTTTTTCGACGATGAAAATTTTGTGCACTCGAAGAGAAAAAAAAGTAACCCTCAGTTTAACTCTCAGCTCTGGCAATTGATGCAGAAATCTTTTATATTGTGTAAAGATGATTCGTAGTCTAGTTACGACGAATAACATCATCATGCGTCATACGCATCATAATACGAAAAATACAAGTCACATGTCTTGAAATGCATTTATATTTCGTGGCTTTTGATTTTGTGTTATCTTTAGAGGATCTCAGTCCTGTCATCGTGATCTCGTTTTCCCGAAAACACATGTACTCCGTGAAACACGGAGGATTACAATGGTTCCAAGTGGTTCTTGGAACACTCTAAAGTCGGCCCCACAATGTCGAACGTTACGACGTCCTCTCGCTTCCTTTTCACGTGTAATAATACGGCGCAACATAGTTGGGGTGCAGTGAAGTGGCTGTTCTAGGCCACCGGGGGGCTATCCGCATTGTGTTATTTGATTATTATGCCACTGGAGCGCGAGCCTCACAAGCGAAACGGGATATCGTAGATTTAGGAGTGATTCTCGAGTCGAGAATCGTTCCACGGAATGACGGAGGGGAACATTAAATTCTGCTAATTTTATACGAGAGACAGCGCGAATCCGGCTGTTCAACGCATAGTAGAATAGAGATAAGACGATTGGCTATCTTGGAGATCCGACACGGAGCTTTGGAATAGGGGAAACTGCTATTATAGCTGATAACGATGTCGCTAAAACGGATTGCACGGCTATCAAGTTTTGCGATGAAAATTGCGAAATATACAAAAGAGTTCTACAGTGCTGAGCACCTTACGTTCCTGAACATATTTTTCCGAATAGTTCAACTTCTAGAAGGAATGTATGAAGGCAATTCCAAAATTGATGCTGCTTATTTAAACCTAGTAGTGTCCATGGTACGAAGAAATGATTCATTTGCCTGACGAATAACAAATCTGTTTTGAAATATAACCACTTGTGCGCAATGTCGCCAGATCGGTTAAATCGAGGGGAATACAGTTTACCACCTCTCTGATGACCAGAGTAGCATGTAACGCGTTGCGCGGCACGTCACGTGACCAGTCTACGGTCATAGTGGGGGACGTTGGAGTGTGCTCATGGTAGTGGAATGGAACAGTGGAAGGGGAAAAGGAGGAGAGGAAAAAAACAACCAGTTTTTGTTGTTTCTGGCATCTGTGCGTTGAATATCAACGTACATTTTTCACAACACAACGTTTCAGAGTTCTGAATAAAACAAAAAACAGTAGTATCGATTTGTTTGACTGTAGAAAATGCAGTTAACTAACAATGAAAGCAAAAACTAGCTTTTAGTGATACTGTATGGATAGTAAAACCTTCGTAGCTGCAATCTAATGAACAAACATCGAGAGAAGGTTTCTTCGAGTCTTACTTTTGCAAAATAAAACTTCAGCTGAATTTATGTACAGAGAAAGTGTATCCATCACATAGACGAACCCTTGTAGTGAACAATATTACAAAAATCAGCCTCCATAGTTGCGATTTAACGGACAAACTTCGAAAAAAGAAGACTTTGAGTTTTAACCACACAAAATAAAATTCCAGCTGTATCTTCACACAATTATATAAATTCTACTGTAGTAATAAATGACGTAGAAGAGTATACCATGCACAGACGTGTTCTTAGACTAATCAATAGCTCAAAAAATTGAAAAAAGCTTGAGAAAATAAGAGCTCCAGAAGGGGAAGAGGTTTTGAAGTGAGCATTTCATGGAATCCGGACTACAGATAGAGGATGTCTCTCCCACAGATGTGAGTTGACCTTAAACGATCTTCTTGCGAGCTTCAGCTCGTCATTCAGGGGTGTTTACACGCGTTCATGATGTTTACGCTCCCATGGAAGCTGTCGGAGTTTCTCTAGGCGTACGATTTGTTAACAACGTGAACCAGAGCACGAAACAACCGAAAACGGAACAGAAGTCAAACTCCAATTTGTCCATCGAATAAATTTGTATTACGCTTAGACCACCGGGACGAAAAATTAGCCAGGTACCCATCGAAATGCGATTCAACGGCACAATCCTGTGACTCCAGAGTCGCTCGATTGAAAATTGTTTGGTCGCCCGCGTGGATAATCGGGATGGAATCATTCGTGCCGGTGATTGGGCAATGATCGCCGAATCATCGACCGGTGTTGCGTAACTGCCCTCCAGCTGCCCTAGACAAGCTAGACGCAAAAGTTAGGCATACTTTTCAACCATTTAACTGGGAATAAAGAGTAAATTGGTCAGTACAGTTCATCTTGTAGAAATTCGCTAGAACCTTTTCCTTAACACTAAGTTTACAGAGCAATATTTCGCATTACTTTATAAAAATAAATGACTATCAAAATTTTTAACTATTTTTTTAACAATGTATACCCAAAGAAAGAAAATTGAAGAAATCTCAATAATTGTAATTAAAAATATTCGAAAGCGTCATTTAGACGCGTCCCGTAAACCTAGTGTTAATTCAACGCATTTTCAATGAAAATTAGTTTTTCACACAATTACGTCATAGCATAAATACTGGTAGCAACTATATTATATTTCTATTGATTATCGCACAATTTCTGTTATCTCAATTTTACTTATCGTTCGTTACGTCTTCGTGTGTGATCATAATTACAAAGCCGCTTAGTTAGAACGTTGAAACTTGAAACACCAAAATCAGGGTACACTGATGATAGTACTGTTCAGACAATGACAATTGATATTGGATGCTTCCGCTTGGTATTGAACAGACACACGTTGTAAACTAGTTGACGACACACAAAAATGATTTTAAAAATATTGCCAGCTTAGAGCCATCATATATTTATCAAAAAGATGTACAAAATATTCAAATTGAAGGTATACAAAAGTTAACACGTGGTTATTAGTAGTCTGTGGATTTCATGCAGGATAAAAATTTTCTAAGTTATTTGTAAGGCATATGAAGAAAGTAAGAATGTGTTACTTCTTTTAATAATTGTAATAGATCGACAATAATGCAACAACTTCCTTATATTCGTATGACGTCTTCACAGTTTTCTATTTTACTTAGCCATTTCCATGATAAATTCTAATTGTTCTTTACTGAAGTTTCGACCCAAAAATCGTAAAGAATTCGTTTCCACGTCCAACAGGCTGTTCTCCATGGAATCTTCTGAAAGACTCGCGCGGGACAGAGTCGGCCGGAATTAGTAGACGGTAATTTTAGTCAGTGTTTCTTATTTTTGTGGATCGGTCCACGATGCAGACACCCGGGAATTTGCCGTGGTTCTTTTTATTCCCCGCTGGATTTTATTTCGACTGCCTCGAGAACGCAGGCTCTGACCTTAGCGGGAGCCAATTCGCCGTATCGTATGCTCGCGTTCATTCACTTTTGAAATAAAGCTTCTCTCCGACTCTCTCCGGCTTCCAGATCCGTCTCTCTCTCTCTCTCTCTCTCTCTCTCTCTCTCTCTCTCTGTCTCCGTTAATCCGGCGTCCCCGCCGGGTTTCATGACTTCTCTTTTCTCTGAGAGAAACCTTTCTTCCGCGACTTTAATATTGAAGATGACGCCGGGCCGTTGTATTAAGTTTTCCTCGCGTTGGGCACGTCGGGATCGTCAATTGGCTGCTCAATTACGCTCCTGGCACTGTCTAATTACGCCCGGTTCATTTTTCTCTGCGCGCTTGTTGCCGGGTCTATTTCAGTTTAGGAAGATATGTTCAAATTGTCAGTTAGATGTTCAGAGATCATAGAATTTCACTCGTTTTGCGGATTTTCATAGCCTATGAAATTCGAAAATAATGATTGTAAGACTGTTCGATGCTGTATGTTTGCACGCATCTCTGTTTGCAAAATTTCTGGCACTCCCTTGCTGTATAGATTTTTATTACTGGGCTATGTTGTTTATTCGGGACGTAAAGATATTATAGTTCATTCGTTTTTGGGATTTTTATAGCCTGTGAAATTCTAAAAGAATGATTTCAAAGCAGTTGGATGCTGTATGTTTGTATGCATTTCTGTTTGCAAAATTTTTAGCACCCTTCTTTATGATGAATTACTTATTGGACATGATTTTTCTAGGGTATAAAGACATCACAGTACAATTAAGCACGGTTTCATTACTGTAATAATGCGATATTGACGATGAAACATTTGTTTATTCGTGGAATTAAATTTATTCATTTTCCAGACTATGCTACAGCAATACGGAAATGCATGGACGAATATTCAGAGCGTTAATTGGGGCAGAATATTATAGTTGACGAAAATGAAATGAACGATAGAAACAGAAAACTCTACCTTCATTAGAGAATTGAAATCTACAGAATTTGATATGCAAACTATTTTTAGGAAATAAATTTGATTGCTTATGTTGCTTATTATACATAATTTCGAAGCTCGTTAATGTGTCCTAAATGCATTTTTCTAACGATAGCTAAGCAATAAGATTAATAAGAAAATTGATTTGCACAGCACAAAGCGAAAGAATGCAGTCATTGTTTTGACACCGATCTAATATTTCTCACAAATATCAAATTGGTAAGAATGATTTCGAATGAGCTCGATTTTCCAAAAGATGGATTGAATTTTCTTGTGTAATAATGATTGTCGAAGGCACTGAATTTTTTATGTGCAAGTAATCATAATTGTTGGAGCAATTCTTCACCTAAATAACGAGCAACCAGAGCGTCAATCGCGATGCATCAAGGTGTTTGCCCACCAGTATCACAAAGATCTCCGAAGACTCGGTTCGTAAGTTCATAAGGGCCGTGGTTTTATAGCGAGGGCCACCCCCGCGACTGATGAAATATTTGCCACGTTTATTGACAATTTTCCCGGGCGAGCATGGTCGGTCAGGCACCGGTCGCGGCGTTCAAATTGAAGCAATGAATCGACGACCACCGTAAATCCGGTGACGGTGCACAGTGCACAGGATGGAGACCTTTTACGATCGCAATGCCTCGTACTAAAGGAACGCTCATTAGGGAACTGCGCCGCTGCATTTTCGACGAATTTGCCTAAGTGCGCTCTCCAAGGCGAGGCACGAAAATTTCTGCCGACGCCGAAACGGAGGACTGGAAACGATTATTTTTGGTCCGCTGAAACGGCTCCTCGAAACTGTCGCAGATAAATTCTGAACTTCGTCCTGCGACGAGGAAATATCCCTCTCTTTAATTAATACGCGCGATCCTTACTCCTCTCACGGGATGAAAGAAACCGGACGGCAAGAAACCGCAATTTTACAGAGAATCTTCTTTCCGCTGGCGAAATTATCTTTTTTTTTACAACCTCAGAGATGCACGATTGCGAAAGACCAGTTGGAAGACCAAATTAAAAACGTTTCAGCTCTTCGAATCCATTTTTGAAACACCTGCGAATGCTTTAATGGTTTTAAGATGAATTCGTAGAATGTGTTTTTCCAATCAAACCACCAATATAGTATTGTGATTTATCATCACGTAGCAATCATGCTAATCTACCGACACTGATCGATTTAAAGTTGCTATAAATAAGAATACAAAATATTAGTACGTATTTCTCTTCACCCCAGCTACTTTTTTTAAAATCAACCTGAGGGCTACTCCGATTAAACAAATTGCTCTTGAGATAAAAATTCGTTCGAATAACGTTTCATAAAAGTACGAGATCAATCTTTAGCGAATAATATTACTCTGTTACCTTCTTAGAATCATTTTGTATGTATACTGTAAAATATATCTTAACATATTCGTACTTCGACATTTCTGACGCTGATGCCGAGCGAATTCGCAGCATTCTGCAAAATTATGTTCCAAGTACTACTATAACATTCAAACCAATTAGTTAGTCTAGCTCCTAAAACATCTATGATAATATATTCGAAGAAAACTTAATTTATAACATTTTATTAATTAATTTTAAGACAGAAGCATGAAGAGTTGCAAACTGAAGAATCATATACAGGGCGTTCCATTTAAGTTGAGATTGTAAAAAATCTCGAAGACATGTGGTTTAAAACAAACAAACTGACGCATATCCTTTAGTGTTTCGAGTGGGGAGTCAAATGGCACTACTACTTTTCTAATGCGTGGGCGTTTTCAAGGTCATTTCAAGGTCATTTTGTCTTTTTTTTATCATAAACCCATATTTTGTATTTCGGAATCATATTCTATGTAAAAAAATGCACGACTTTTGTTTGAAACATCTTTTTATAAGTTCAATATTTCTTAAGATATTTAGCTGATTTTCCACGTTTATGTCAAGGATAATTTTGTTTTTCTATTAGAATGACAGCGTTACATTCTTCTGGAAGATTTTTTATTTCATTTAAGAACATCATAATAAATGCTCGAAATTTTTACCCTCAACTTCTAGACACTTCGTTTAATAAAAGACTCATGGACACATAATAAAGTTCTTACATACTTACAAAAAAAAGTTTCAAACAAAAGTTGTGCATTTTATACGTAGAATATGATTCTGAAATAAAAAATATGGGTTTATGATAAAAAAGACAAAATGACCTTGAAATAACCTTGAAAACGCCCACGAATTAGAAAACTAGTAGTGCCATTTGACTCCCCACTCGAAACACTAAAGGACATGCGTCAGTTTGTTTTTTTTTAATCATATGTCTTCGAGATTTTTTACAATCTCAACTTAAATGGGACACCCTGTATATGCATCCACAAAAATGTGTTACAACTAATAGATTGTACATTTTATGCGTTCATGGCGAATATGAATAGGTAAAATACAAGTCTGTGAAGATGTTGGAAAAATTTAAAAACATTATAATGTCAATTTTAACTTATTAATATGGTTAGACCAGTGCAGTCATTAGGCCAGTGCTAGAGTTCGTGCCCGATCCCTTGTTGAACTTTTGCATTGCGATCCGTAGTCTGGTTATTAATTTTAATCTGAACATCGGGCAAAAAGACTTGGGCTACAAAATCGACAGAGGCCGACAGGCCGTTACTATTTCTACTTATCGTTATCGATTGAAGTCGAAGCTCGGAGGAGGGATCGATTGTTGCGGAGCTTGTGGGAGCTGTAGGGCGTTGATAATTTTTAATGTGCAGCGTTGGAATATTTCGCTCAGCATGCTCTCTGTTAACAGAGTGCCTGAGAGGCTCGGTTAGTCGGGCTATCGGCACAATTCTCTCTCGTAGTCGTCATGGAAACCCCTCTTCAGGGTGCTCCCTTGGTCGAGTGTAGGCAGTTGCCGGAGGTTTAGGGTGTAGCTGGTAGCGTCGAACTTCCCGGCGAACGACATCGATCAAGACGAACGTATTCACCGGCGATAAATCTAAACGTTTCGTCTTATCGGTCTGCCCTGCCCACCTCAATAACCCCCACTTCCTCGACCTTGTATCCTTCAGGAATTGCGCGAAGAGACGTCAAGAAGTTGCGCGACAGACCGGAATAATTTCAATTCGAGTCGCTCTTTGTGAGCCAGCCAGCGAAGATAAGCGAGCCTTCGATCAATTTTATTCGAAACGAGGCGCCGTTGTTTCTCCGCCACTGTTGAAACTCAGAGACATCGGTGATCGTTGGATACAATTGTTTAAGATAATGAAATGTTGGGTGTGGAAATAAAAATTCATTATATCGTTTTTTATTTACGAACGATTAAAATGAATTACTAGACAAAGTTCTTATCACATTAAGGGCCATTAAATTGTAATTAGAGGGTTGTTGATCTTTGAACCCCTGCAACTTCGTGGAGAGAAAATAGGTTCGAATATTTTTCTTGTGCACATTTCCAGTCTCTACTTTTCTCAACACTACGTTTTTTTACGTATTTTTGTTTAAAGACGCATTTTTATTTTCAACTGTTGTAAGAAACTGAAATTATTTTTCTTCATTTATGATTCTATAAGTTTGAACGACTCTATAAAGTTGAAGTCTTCAAAACTATGCTGTTTTTAAAAGAATAGTTATTTTACAGGAACAGTTATTTTAAAGCTCGTGATACTGCAACACAGAATTGAAACTAGTGGATGCTTAAGCAATATTTTTGAGATTATTGTTTTTAAAGATAGGGGATGCATTAGAGATTGTATAATTCAAAGTGACAGCAGTCTTCAGTATCATAGTGTAATTTTAAACCTAGGCGGGGTTGAAACTGAATTATTTTTAGAAGTAGAAGACAATTAGATAGATTCGTTGAAAAATTCTACGTTTAAAAGAATTTCGATCTGAATAAAAATTGACGAAATCCCAGATTTTTAGTCCTTTCAAAAATCTGAATTTCTATAGTTATTAAGACCTTTAATATCTCCTATGCCACAGGTTAATACTGAAATTACGGTAACACATGTACGTTGTACTAGCATCAGCGGGCTACACGTGTAAAATTTATTTATAAAGTTGCCCAACGCATAAAACGGTTCAAAGTAGACTTTCGATTCGGGTCAACTAGCCCCTAACGATGCACGAGAGCTAATTTAATTAACTATGCCGGTCAGATAAGTGGACTTATCGTTGCAACAGATCTCACCACAGCTTGTACTTCACACAGCTTATATAAATCTAGGATTTAGCCGGACCTTTTGCAAAGATCTACACGCGCGAAATGTTTAACTTGAACCCCGAAAGTTTCAGCGTTGATTTATAGCTAGTAAATTGAAATTTGAAATACGTTCTCGAACTTTCCATTCGGGCCGATATCTCTGTCGCAATATTTTCTAGGGCCAGCTCGATAATGGGGGTGGGGTCTGCTCGGACCCCATCGGTGACACCTCGGTTTATAGGTCGTCCTCGATTTTTCCAAATCTCCTGTTTCTTTTTTTCTTTATGGGTAGATTCGCGAGCGAGGACAGCAAGCGGGCTGATCCGTCGCCTAAAAAGGGAAGACAAAATAGGGGGATGATTTTGATGGAACGAGGGTCTGCCGAAGGATCGAGGCCAATTCCTCGGATTTAGCTGTCGGCTTACCACGACCCGCTTGATCGATCCGCGCGGATTCGCGGATCAGTCGAAAAATGTTTTCGAACGCACGTAATGCAAATATTGGACGAGCGAATTAAGCCGGTGACCTCGCGAGTGATCAATTGTTACATTGCTTTAAACTCAGATTCTTAACTAACCCCATACCCCTGAAAATAAAAAAAACTTAAAAATGTTCTATGGGTGTTCACAAGTTTCTAATTAAATTTAATTTCTCACACACTTTGAAATTTCACTGCGACATTGAGGATAATGTTACTTTGAGAAATCAGACTCCTGACGAACAACTGACTACTCTTATAAATGTCCTAAACATTTTATATGGGTTTCCACCAATTCTAATTCACCTGTAACCCCTTGCAAATTTGAAATATAAGATATAAAATAACTAAACGAGTTTTCAACCCCTGAAAACGAAATTTTCAGAAATATATGAGATTACACCAGCCTTAATTCAATTGTGAGCCTTCATAAGCGGAACATTGTACAGTTACGTTGAAAAGCAGTGTTATTCCGAAACATAATTACCCACCCCTAACATTCCGTCTACAAAAATAAAGCTCCAGAAAATTAGCACGAGCTATAGCAGCTTCACTTCAGCTTCATCCTTCCATGAACTCAGAACATCACAATTACATTGAAAAGTACTGTTAATCTGTACTGTACTGAATTATAAATCCCTAACCAACATTTCACCCCCAAAAGTAATACTCCTAAATGTTTCCCACCAGCTCCAGCAACTCTGCTTCGGCATTACCCCCCATAAACTCAGGATTTCGGGCTGACTTCGTGAAATGCCATTATTTTAATATGTAAATCCCAAACTAATACACTACCCTTAATAATGAGGTTCTTAAAAATCGCACATCGATCTTCGCCAGCCTTAATCCAGCGTTAATCCCGCAGAATGCAGGAATAGCACGGTGACATTGAGAAATGCTGTTCCTTTGAGAAAGTCACCCGACTCGAACGATTTCGCAGACACTAAATATCGGAGTCGGAGTTGAGCAGCGGGGGTGGAATTCCCACTGGGGGATCCTCTTTCCCGCGAAGATTCAAGAAACGGGAGACTCTGTGCGAACCTCGGATTCACGGTCCACGAGTCCATGGGAATCTCTCCCCCCCCCCTCTCTCTCTTTCTCTCTCTCTCTCTCTCTCTCTCTCTCTCTCTCTCTCTCTCTGTCCCTAGGCTATAGTGCATCATTTTCAAGGAAATTCCCGGTGTCATTGGGTGCATCCTGGAGGCTGGATCATAGGTTCGCGCTCTCGATCCGATAAATCCGGTTGTTCGGCCACCTTCAGTCCGCGGCGAGGTCAACCATGAAACATTTATAGTGTCGCAAGGATGTGTGCAAGCTGGCGACGAGTGGCATCGGCCTACGAGAGGAGAGGAGAGGAGAGAAGAGAGAGAGAGAGAGAGAGAGAAGGCCGGCATAGGCGCATGTGCGCTCCAGCTGCAACGCAACCTACGAATGCGCGTAGAGATGGAGGGTTCTAAAAATACGCGGCCACCCCGAGTGCACTTGAAACTGCACCGGCGGAGCCTGTGCCTGAGGGAGAAAGAAAGAGAGAGGGAGGCGGAGAGAGAGAGAGAGAGAGAGAGAGAGAGAGCGAGAGAGAAAGAGAAAGCGGACGGCCGAAGTCGATAGGCAATTTCACGAGGCGGCGCGACGCGACCGAGCATCCCCCGCGCGCTCATGCTCGTTACAGGATGCACGCGATTGTACACAAGCCCGCTTTTTTCGTCCCTCGGATCGTAAACTGGCCTGACACTGTCGAGCCATCCCCCATGGACAATAAAATATTGGCCCACAAAACTACGAACCAGACGCCCAGTTTAGCGATAGTTAAGACAAACTGACTCTTTCGCTCCATCGGAGGTCATTCGTCGTTCGTTGCGTTCCAGGAGTCTCTAAAATGAATTGCTTCGATCCGCACGATTGTATCAGACTTCTTCCATTTCTTAAGGTGTTAACAGTTAAGAAAAAAAATTCGTCCACGACAGGAATCCAGACGTTTACCTCTTTCAGTGATGTTTAAGAAAAATCGGCGAAAACTACCACTTTGTTTTTATTCATTTATCGTTTGCTTAGTTCCTGAGGCCTTTAGAATAAATTATCTTCATCTGCATGATCGTACCCGATTTTCCAGTTTCTAGAATGTCAAGAGTTAAGAACTACCTCCACGAAAAGCAAAAGATTCGTCCAAGAAGGATGAAGCCAGACGTTTATCTCTTTTAGCGATGTTCAAGAAGAACTGATGAGAACTTCCACTGTGACTTCATTGATTTGCCTTTGCTTGCAATGTTTTGTTTCCTAGGGCGTCAAAAGTTCAGAACCTCCCCCGTAGAGTCTTAACTTTGTCCAAGAAAGAGAGAAATTGAAATTCTTGCTGCGACTCCGTTCAATTGCTTGACTTCTGGTTGCTAGGGTCTCCAGAATTAATTATTCGAGGCATTTTGATCCGCACGCGTGTTCTGATCATAAAAGAGGGTTGAATACGAAAATGAAGACTCAGAGAGGAGAGATAGGGTTGTAAAAGACACGGAGAAATCCCCTCGTAAAGTTTATATCGGCATGCTGATGTATTCCGATAAGGTTTCGGATGGAACAACATTGAACCGGGGTTTGACCTTTTTATAGATAGTCCCCAGATGAAACGACTGCTGGAGGACTTACTCGAAAACACGAACATTGTTTGTCTAAATTATTTTTTCTTGCTCTGAATATATCTCGAGAGATCTAGCTGAAAAATTAAGATTTTTAGCAGAATTCCGTTAAAATCACAAACCCACTTTGTGTAGCCAATCAAAATACATATATAGACAATTTAAAAACTTGAGTATTCGATAATTGTTGCACAAATTTTTATGATTAGACTGTAAATTGAAATGATAGTGAAAAAAATGGATATTGAGAGTAGTATTATAATATTTTAAGAAGAGTATTGACAAAAAAGGATATTGAGAGCAGTTTTATAATATTTTTAGAAGAGTATTGACAAAAAAGGATATTGAGAGCAGTTTTATAATATTTTTAGAAGAGTATTAACAGATTGTTAAAAGAAATGCAGTAAATCTGTGCTCGTTTGGCTTCACAAGGGTTAAGAATGGATGGGAACTATTCTTGTTGCATCATTTTGTGAAAGTTGCAATAATCTGCAATTGCATCATTGCTAAAATATTACAGTCCACTCCTCCAGACTAAAAGAGTACCATCCGCAGAAAAATTCCAAAAGCTATACTTCTTTTGGTATTCTTCGAAGTAACCCTCATAACCAGTCATGAAACATGGCTCGAAATTAACCATCATTGTCAAATTTACAATAAAATACATACACACTGTTACCAGTAATGATAGTTGGAACAAATTTTGAAAAATTCGAGTATGCAACGGTCGTGCTTTCCAATAATATTAAAACAAAACTCGCGTGGGATTAAATATCATTCACGATGACCTTTAATCTTGCGGAGGTGGTGACTGGTGTCTGATCTGACAGATACACTCATAATCTCTTTATAAATACTGCACTCTGTCACGAAGGAGTATGCAAACACAAACAAATATCAATTTCATTCAACAATCACAAAGGCGCTCAAATACTAAAATTACCATTCTCTAAATAGCAGAAATGCATTCATAGAACATTATCCGATACATCTCTTCCTCTGAACATAGGCTGCAATATTGCTAAAAATCTGAGTAAATAAGTCCTTATAATTTTTATAAAGTAACATAAAATTGCCACTTTTAGTATTCTCCGGATCTACTATCAATACAGTCCAAATTCTTCCATATAAAAATAAGTACTGAAGCTCAAACTTCAAAGAACCTTCGCGTCCGAAGTACAACAGCATTTTCTGCGCAATCCGCAGTACAGCAAAACTTCTATAAACTTTTCGGGAGACAAGTTGGTTCATATCCTAACATCAAACCGTGTCTCCATGTTCTGGCCTACATTAATAATTGCAACTCACAAATATACAAAGAATATATTTTGTCTCCTTTTGTTTTATCATTAAATTGCTTCATCTCATGTAACCGATCCTTAAAGTAGTCCACCGTTCTCCCAGTACTCTGATTTCGCTCAACTAGAGGTCAGTTAACCATGCACTGCTCTTGTTCATATAAACGGAGTTCCACTGTAATTACAACAATTTCTCACGATCAAAACTGTCCTTGCCCGATCTGGAGTAAGTCGTACGAACGTAACTTGAGACAAAGCCAAGGGGAGGAAGGGCAGAAGAGACATGATTCCTGCAACAGGAAATCGTCCATTCGCGTCACGCGTGTCTCGTGATTGCTATTGCGATTACGACAGACGACAGTAGGATGGCGTCGTTACATCGTATCTTCGCTTGTTACTGTCGGCCAGCAACGTCGCGGATCCATTTCCATCCGGAGCGACGCGTCGCGCGTCGTGCCGCGTTATTCTAAGCACCGTGGCTTTTGCACCCTCCCGGGTTCTCCTCCCTTCGTTTCTATGGCGACACGGGGAGGGAAAGGTTTGCCCCTGCAGATCGGACCACCGTTCCAGGTTGATTGTAGGTGCCGTGTATTCCCGCCCGAGAACCCGGGATGATCCGTCAGGACGAAGAGGGCGAGACTCCTCCCTTGAGGGGAACGCTCTCTTCCGCCGTCATCGTGGAAACATCCGCAATTCCTTCTCTAAGTTCAGTGTGATGTTTGGGTTGCTGATGGCTAGTGCCAGGTTGAGAATGCGGTAGACTCTTTTGTTATTTTTGTATTGCTTCTGGCGCATCATCATTTGCTAACCCTCAGGACTCCAGCGTGTTCCCTTTTTTTTTAGTGTAGAACTTGCTACAGTAGCTTTATTAACCTGTTTGGAATAGATGAGGAACGTTACAAATTACGTAGCACGTAATTGTGACATTATTGATTCATTTAGTGGGAGGCAAGAAGGCGTTATCGGTGCAAATGTCGAGTCTGGCTTCAAATAGGACCGCAAAAGGTTGAGGAGGTTTGAGAGCTTCAAGATTTCATTTCCTAGCTTCCTTCTTCGCTCGTAACACTTCTGTGTAATGTTTAGGATCCGGATGAGTTATATAAGTTGTTGTGATGTTTATATTGCCTCTGGTGCAGCATTGTAGACAGCGTATTTTCATGCAAAATAATTATTGTCTACATCTACATACGTATAGAACATATTTTTCTCCTTTAATAATCTTAATAAACTGGAATTCTGAAAATCTTTTAATCTGCATACCGTTTTAAATTTCACCAGCTCTTTCTCGTTATAAATTGCATAAAATGCGCAGTCTAGTAATTCGATAGTTTAGCAAAATAGTATTAGCAAAATTTTTGCAATTCTGACGATACTTGCATAGAATGTATATATTTTGGCGTGTGTAACAATCTGAAAACGACGAGTCTACAGCACTGATACAATTATTTGCAATTTTTATATTGCTTCCGACCAATACAATTTTTCCGCTGGGAAAGCAAATTATATTTGCCCGTGAAAGAAATACCAAAGTAAGGGATGCAATACATTTTTTTACAATTTTTATATTGCTTCAGGTTCGTAGAGATTTTGTACACAAAAAATGTTTGTGCTTCATACCGACACTCAGGAGTTCAGTCAGGTTACACAGTTATTGCTCCCCTTCGCGTGCTCCACGTGAAATTGTTGCATCGCAATCGCTGTAGTTCGTATATTTTATTTGTGTTTCTATCTAGTTTTCGAATTCGTTCACGGTGCGAAAAAAAGCATTTCGAAAATCTCGACGATATTCCCGTGAACAGTGGATCGTTTACATCTTACGGGTTGGTTGGTCGAACTCCAAATTTTGTTTCCTACAAAATTCCAATTTTTAAAGACGGAAGAAGGTTGATATTGAAAATACTTTTTAAAAAACTTGTAGGATATTTTTATTGAATTTATATCATAAAAACACAGTTCATATGTATCTACAATTGCATGTACATCAATTTTTCTGTTTTTATATTCAACGAGATAAATTGATTCGTCTATTTTAAAAGAATTTTTTCATTGTTCAGTGGAAAAGAGAATATTTTTTAAAAACACACCACTTGGGTAAAACGATTGCTGCCATTCTGCAATTCAAGTATTTTTATCGATATTTTTCGTAGAAGTGTTCCTGGAAAATCTGTCTACAATACGAGTCTCTCAATTTGTTGACAAAATAAAATTTACAGAGATACGTACTGTAGTATCAATCCTCACATAATATCACACAAATCGCCACTAAACACAACATATTTTCTTCCATTTAACCTTCGAACAGCAGATCTTGGGTCCATTTTGACTCAGAGTTCCCAGCGTTCCATATAAATTCTAATTTCTTAGAAACCAAATTAAATGATTAGTTGTTTCAATAAAGTCCAATAAGAAGGTTGATCCTAAAAAATGTAGAATCGAAAGTATTTTTAAAAATTTGAAGCTTAGAAATTTCAGTGAAATTAACTATTACTGACATGAAATTCTCAGAAGTATCCACCTTGCGAGAGTTGATTCCTACGTTTATCTCTGTAGTACATACTCATAAGGAAAGTAGGTATATTTGATCGATCGAAAAGTGCACCAGAAACAATTCTCGATCTCGAATGGTTCAAATGAAAGAAGTTTGACGCGAGACAGCGACGCGCTATTTGCACAGGCGTCCGAAGCGGCCGGCACGGTGTAGAGTCTCGAGACGAAACAATAATTCATTCGCGAAAGAAGCTGAGGAGTGACGAGCGGCGTTCTTCCACGAACGATTTCACGAACGCAGACGGATCCGCCGTTTCTTTGATTGCCGCCGATATTCAGAGGGAAGGCTGAAAGAGCGCCTGTGCTCGAAAACGTTCGGTAAAAACTGACGGGAGCCGTCTCGCCGAGCCGTTCCTCTCACAACGCCGCCTTGAAACAAAGTCGATTACCATGACGTCGTTAACGAGATTTCGCTGAAAACCGTAAAAAGACGACGGTCAAGGGTGTGTCAGGGCGGTCCATGCGCGATTATAATGTGCTGTCTGTGCATTCACTCTGGGAACATCGTTCCGGCACGATTGAGCAGCGAGCCTGATGTAGCGTGTAGCAAAAATCAGTTTTCATTTGCATAAATCGATTGTACAACGTTCGACAATATTCTCTGAAAAGCGTTTAACGCAATTCGGAAAAATGAGGTATTTGTTAGCATTTTTTGCTACCAGGCCGGTTGATGCTGGTGCAGGAATTCTAGCGATTTGATGATTTGAATACATATTCGTTAATATACTGAGTTTAGCATGAATCTACATTTTTAAAACATAAATATTTTCATTCAAAATGGTACCGCCTCCTCAATTTTCCATTTTTTAACTTGAAAAGAGTTTCATATTGAAGCAATCACTCATAAGATAAGATTTTTAAGAATAAAACTACATTACACGGTGCGAAACTTTTTTGTGTATAGGTCTCTTGAATTAAAAAAAGTATTTTTAGTTACTCCAATATTGTCATAAAGTAGCCCTCAAATTTCATAAAGATTGATTCAAACCATTAGTCAGAATAAATTCCCAAAGAAGAAGAAAGACTCAAACATGAAGCAATCTTTGAATACAATCATAGTAATAGTATGCTACAAATGAAGGTACGAATGGATCGGAATAGATACAAAGACATCCCCAGCATGGAAGAATATCGACAAAACCCGTCTTTTCGGGTTACACCGCATTTTAGGCCAGGAAATTCGCGGCGCGCGAATGTGATCTTACTAAACAAATGGGGTCAATGTTTAGAAGCAACGTAAATACACAGGGAAAGGAAGTGGCACGGAGATGTGAGCAAATTTACTACGATCCTGCAGCTATCCGGGCCGAACGTCTCGCTAGTACATCGTTCCGCGTTTCTGCGAAGAACGCTGATAGCGTGTAGCATTTATTTGTTCAGCCATTTCTTCGCAGACCGCGAGTCTGCGCTATTTTATGGCCTTTACGATGCTGAAACGATCGATGCCTCAGTGGCACTTAATACATATTTTGCTTATGCTCGATCGCAGAAAATACTGAAGACCACTGATCAGTGGTCCACAATCTAAATTTTAATTCGTGTTTTAGTATGGACGCTTCTTTGGAAGTTGCCGAATTCTAATTTAGTCGTCAGATGATCTCAACTGCTGATGTCCACCAACTTCATACCACCTCATCATTTGACCTACATACATTCTTTTCAAAAATAATACTACATTTCCCGGAGGCCACGAAATTTCTGAAATTCCATGCTACCACAAACTTTTCCCTATATCGGGGATGAAGCGTACACACTGTTGGAAAGCAATATTCAATATTTAAGACCCAGTTGTAGCTTTTGTCCAATAACTTCATAACTCACAATCATTCGAGCTAGGTGTTTTTTCTAAATCCTACCAAATTTCCGTGACGCACCGAAATTTCTAAAACGACACGATACCAGGAACTTTTCCCTGTATCGGGGATGAAGCGTACACGCTGTTGAAAAGCTATATTGAAAATATTTAATATTTATGACCCAATTGCAGCTTTTGTTCAATAACTCTATACCTCACAATCATTCGAGCTAGGTGTTTTTTCTAAATCCTACGAAATTTCGAAAACGACACGATACCAAGAACTTTTCCCTGTATCGGGGATGAAGCGTACACGCTGTTGAAAAGCTATATTGAAAATATTTAATATTTATGACCCAATTGCAGCTTTTGTTCGATAACATCACACCACCATATCGTTCGAACTACATTTTTTTTTTAAATCGTACCAAATTTCGAAAATGATACGATACCGGGAACTTTCTTCTATATTGGGGATGAAGCATATACGGTGTCGAGAAGCAATACCTTCTTCCGATGGCTGACTGGGCGTCACTGTCTCCGTGGCCGCGCTTTTACACCTGCAGCGTAGACTTTCGCGGTATTCTATTTGACATTTTTCGTATCTGTTACTGCGGCCGACAGGGCCCGTCGTATTCTGGCCGTGTTCCAGGGACATAAATTGTCGGGATTTCGTTGTCTCCGATACTTTGGCCATCTCTGCCTCGGAACTTTTCTGCCACCGTCAGCGCGAGTCCGTCGGCTGCTGCGCGAAGCCAAACGAAACAGATTTCGCAATGGTTCATCTTCGATCGTGTGCACGGTGTTCCGCAATTATCCGCGTTTCGATCCGTGTCCTGGTCCCTCTCTATTATTTCTCTCTTTCTCTCGCCACCTGCGCTGTACCCGTTCGCTTGTTCCACCAGGCGAGATTACGCAACGATAGAGAAAGGAACACATAGAGCGGTAATGGAAGTCGTGAAAGTTTCGCCGCGGTGCATTTGCGCTGCCTAGCCTGCGCGAATCAAAGGTTAGAGCCGGAAAAGGTGATTCGCCGGCCGGCTTTTCCGCCGCTGCATCCGTCCCTCTGCTTGTACACCCCCGGCAAGAAGTATTAACCCTTTTGCCGCACAAAATACTTCCTCTTTTTTATTTTAGAACACGCTGCGACGTCCCACAATTCAATTATATTTCCATTTTGCAACTTTAGCGACGTGTCAGCTTGGCCCGGAAGTTCTTTTCTCGGTGGTCGCAACATGAGCGTACACAAACAGCTGCCAGAATTTGTTCATTAATATCCTGTTATATATTAAAATAAAATACAAGCGGTACCAATATTTTCTGCAATTTTACGAGGTGGTGGATTTCTTTTTCATCAAAACTGTGTGGTTTTTCTAGAAAGAAGGTCTTGAGGTATTTGCAAATAGGACACGAACTCTTGCAATCATGCATTATTTGCTAAACTCTCGCTTTCTTAACTGAGCCATTTGCTTTCTTGAACAAATATGTCAAATTCACGTTGTATGCGTTAGTCAAAAACGAAACAAATTTTTGGGACAAACTTTTAGTCAGAACAGTTGAGGAATACTACAGTTGTTCTTGCTTATAGGATTCAATCAATGAAAATGGTAAAATGAGCAACTATTGCCGGAATTAGAGATGGAGTACCGTGACAGTGTCGCCAGATCGCTGAAATCGAGGGAAATACAATTTACCACCTCTCTGGTGACCAGAGTAATATGTAACACGTTGCGCGGCACGTCACATGACCAGTCTACGGTTTTAGTGGAGGGCGTTGGAGTGTGCGCAGGAGTGGAATGGGATAGTGGAAGGGGAAAAGGAGGAGAGGAAAATCAACCCAGTTTTGGGTTGATCTGGCGACACTGTACCGTGATCTCTTTAATATTCAATTTGGTACGATATTTTAGCAGCAATCAGGACAAAAGTTTTCTTGCCCCCGTCGAATAAACAGCAACATTGCCTCATTCAATTTAAAAAAAATAAATCGATGTTACAACTAGATTTAATACTTAATTGGACAGACATTCCTTAAAATGTATATTGTAGCATTGAATACATTAATTTTTATAGCCCACAGATATTTAAACAATGGTTATCGATGATCTGGTAATTTTTCAGCAATCGTTGAAGCATATTTCACAGTCTTATCAAAGCTGAGCCTTAAAAGCGGCCCGAAGTTATGGACTCATTGATCATCGTGTCGCATCTGTAATGTAAATGGCTATTAAGCTGGGAGCCTGAACCCTAGAAGCTCATGTTTGCTAAAACCGGGCAATAATAAATTAACCGTGGCATGCCCCTAACGACGATACAGCGAACATACTGCTTCTACGACTACAGTAGGTGATAAAATTGTAACAGCCAATACCGTAACTGAAACGAACGTCCATATATTAAATTATCATTACTTCTAAGATGAAAGTGTAGCAGCGACACTCTAGCAATTCTTGTCGTTTTCTCAGGAAGCTCCGACTGCTCATACTTTCAGTACTGTGACTCTAATAATTTGATCATCCACTGTACTTTAAAAAATTGTCAGATTTCATCGATGTATAAATAAAAATGAAAACGTCGCATTTGCGGCACAATAGAATTGAGGTATGTCTTCAAACATTATTGTAGCACGTGATAATAGTTTCCGACAATGGTAATTCTTCTATTTTCAATGGAAACGTAATGAAAGTACTGGTTATACAACTATCCTGAAAGATTATCAGGTTCCACTTCACTTTCAATCCTCGCTAAATAAAAATGAAACCGTCGTCTGTTGCGACACAACAAAAGTGAGTTTCGTCTCCAAACATTAATGAAACAAGCGATGACAGTTTCTGAACATCGCGATACTTCTGTACGAGGGTGTACAGCGCACGTGTCGCGGCTGGGACGGCCAGCAATGGACGGGAAACTGAACGCACGAGGAGTAATGAGCGTCGAAGTGGCTCCACCGCGCGAAAAAATTCATTACTCGCGCGGCCTCTCCGCTTCGTAACATGACGCGATCGCTCTGTTTGCCTGATAAAAGGACTTTCATCTAGGAAAACGCGTCGCGGAGTATCATTCCCCGTTAAGAGTCCGTTTCTCGACTTCGCCATCGAATTAGGTGCTGTTTAGGAAATTCGCACCATTCAAGGAATATACAGGTTTCGATCAGATCTCGCGAGAGTTTGCGACGATCGTCGAGACTCGCACTGCTTCGGCCCCTAAACAATTATGGAAATCATAAATATTGCCCAATAAAAGTACTTTCATTTAGGAAAACATGTCGCCGAGTACTTTCCCCCTTTACAAGCCCGTTGCGCGAGTCCACTGAAGAATTAGACGCCGCTTAGATAATACTGTCCAACAAATTTCAACTTTTTTTATGTTTCCTAATTACTGATGGGTGGGTCTTATAGAGTTTTTTGCGCTGATTCCGAATTTGCAATTACTTCTTCGCCTACACGCACAGTTTTTGAGAAACATGACTTTGAAAAAAAACCTATTTTTCAACTTTAAACAAATATTGTGATGTTACTATAAAAGATATTGTAGACTGTACTGTAGACTTTCCTGAATACAGTGATATCCAATATTAATACATTACGAATGTTTAAACGTGTTTAAACAATCGTTAAAAATTGGTGCACAAATGGTGTCTCTCCGTCTTTAATGATTGTTTAATCACGCTTAAACATTCATAATGTATTAATATTGGATATCACTGTATTCAGGAAAGTCTACAGTACAGTCTACAATATCTTTTATAATAATATCACAATATTTGTTTAAAGTTGAAAAATTGGTTTTTTTCAAAGTCATGTTTCTAAAAAACTGTGCGTGTAGGCGAAAAAGTAAGGCCAGATTCGGAATCAGCGCAAAAAACTCTATAAGAACCATCCAACAGTAATTAGGAAACAAATTTAGTGTTGGACAGTGTAATTCACATGGTCCCTATGCTATGGCGTTTTATAGAAATTCGAACTGCTCCGGCGCTCAAGGAATTCTGGAAATTATAAAGCTGGTCGAATAAAAGGATTCTCATCTAGGAAAAGGTGCTATGGAGTATCTTTGGTCGTTACGAGCTCGTCTTGCAAGTTGGCCGAAAAATTAGACGGCGTTCAGGCAATTCGAATCGTCCGAAGAAAACGTGATTTCCGATTTCGCGAGGGCTGCAGCGTTTGTAGAGATTCGAAGTGCTTCGTCGCACAAGCAATGCCGTGTTAGTGAAATAATAAAGATCGCTCGAAAAGCGTTATCACACCCCGTAACGTTTATCTCGCGCGGTGCGGGCTTTTCTCGGTATTGGAATCCGCTTCGCATGTACCCCTATAATGGTCTCGTTTGTATCTCGCGCGGCACGTGTTAATATATGCGCGCAATAACCAAACACCGCGGGCACAATAATGAAACTCCGATATTACAGGCGGGACTAGACGACGATCTCATCACGGTTTTCAATTTTTGCGTAGGGGACACGCTGCGAGCGTTAATCCTAGAGTACGCAACCTCAGAAAATGTCCGTACAATAAAACGAACGCAAAAACAGCTTCGGAAATCTTAAAAAATGTTTGATAAAGCATTTCAGACATTTTACCGTCTTTAGAAAATTGTTCTCAGAAGAGCGAAGGCAGATCAAAAGGCATAGGGAACGAGGAATATCAATTTTCAAAGACGCCGATGCCAACGACATGCTAATGAAAGGTTCATATCCATTATCCTGAATGACCCCGACGTCCAAGATCAATATTTACCTTTTCTATTACAATTTTTTTAATTGCCGGTCATTGTGTGCACGGGCAAACACAATTTGGCGATGGCGCGCGGGGAACAATTGCGTTTATTTGCGCGTTAAACGAGTCGTGCGCATACAGATGGGATGAGACATCTACAGCCTGCAGACGCAAGGTCCTGCCGTTTCGCAAGCAAGGACGGAAATGGCAGCGAATCGGCAATCGGCGGCGCATCGTGTTAGTCATCGGCGGGAGCGCATAGAAAAATGGCAAATCAATGAAAACCTCAAACGACTCGTCCTATCTACATTCACGCGAGTAGGTTGGAAGAGTATTCTCTGCATCATAAATCTCAAAGTTTCAATTCTTATTTCACCCGATACATTGCTTTGATTTTATGAAATTTTTAGGCTGCCATTCAAAGTGTGAAAAATTAAAATTTCCCATATCACTGCAATTTGTTGCAATTTAGGTAGATTATTTTTATTACACATTAAGATGCGCACTCTAATCGTAACTGCAAGCTTCTAATGGTCCCGTTGGGTCGATGCAATTTTAATCATTAGATAACAAGCGAAAAAGGAGAAATACTTGCTCAATGTGTTCGATCATACTTAGCTGCGTCGTCGAACTCGAACAAGAAAAAACTGGTAAAACGTGGGAAGCGAAAAATTTGAAACGGATTGGACAGCGTCGAAACGTCACCGAACGTAAATTGACTTAACTTTTATCCTATGCATCTTTTGCCGTGCTAATGACAAACGGCGCTCGAGCCGAAAGTGGCGAAAAAAGAAAATCGGCGGAACAAATTCGTTCTATATCGCATTTGGCGAAATTTGATTCATCATTGCGAGTGAAACGAAAATTCGTTTCACTTCTATAAAGAGCTCAGCCTGTGGAAATGATTCTCTTGATTTAAAACCCGTTTAATCGTCTCATACGCGAATTTTGCGCAGTTTGTTGCGAGCGACATGTTTGTTTGTTTTATTCGATGCGATGATAAATCATAATAACATTTAGTGACTGTCAAATAGTATACCTTGTGCTGTTATCGTGTTGTTTATGTCAATTCGATGTTTTTGTTCAATTGTTTATGACCAACTGATAGCGTTGGTCTCCAGTGACCTCTACGACGGTAAAAATATACAAGTTCGTTCTACGGTTACATGGAAATGAAAAAATCGTTTAGAAATCGTTTTACTTGCTCCGAAAATATTGAATCGAACCGAAAAATTTGAATCTTGTTATTTTTGAAAGTGGTATTAGTCCATTTCTTCAAACATCGAGATATTTAAGATTTTGCGTTTTGGGCCATTATCTATTATCTGTATTAGCTGTGAAGACTGTGAGGGTAGTGCATACTAAAGTCGTAATGTTTAATAATTAATGCTATAAAAAAGTTGTTTCAATTATCATTATTACGAATGGACTTTATCCACTTCCAACAGAAACTTTCCTGCGATAACATTTTACAGCTCAACTTAATAACAAGAGGATATCTATATCTGACTAAAACTACCATTAACCCATTTTTTCCAACAATGGACCTATACCACTTTCAAATACAACAGCTCAATTATTTATGTTATTGAGAAAATTGCAAGATAAAATTCAGGATTGCTCAGCATCCTCGAAAAAAAACGATACTTTTCCGATTTTTCCAAACCAATCTCTACCAACGGGAGTTCGCATAATAATCCTGATTGTACTTAGTACCAGACCTAATACCAGAACTGTAACAGTAACGATAATAGTAATAATAATGGCTTTATTACCACACACAATAATGAGGGAGCGACATCTACCATCACGGTTGTTATAACGGCGGCTCCGAATAAATTAAACATTATCCGACTGCCTGAGGCGAATATCGGAACATTAATGTATATTTAATAAACTAATGCTAGAAGAAAGGGCGAGAGGGAAAACTTGATACGCTTAAAGGAGGCAATAAAACAAAAGAAAAGCTACTACTCTTTACAAAACTAATCACGAGAAAGAGTAGCAGTTTATCACTAAATCGAACGGGATTCGTAGTCTTTTTTATGCGGCATATCCCTCCATTAATTCGAATAATCGAGGCTGCGCGTATTTCCATAAACGCTTCGTTCGACGCAGAGAGGACAAAGAGAGAACGCGAGCATCACAAAGAGAGAGAGAGAGAGAGAGGGGGGGGAGAGAGAAAGTGGGAGAGGGATAGAGAGACAACATGTACAGGGTGACGCAAAAGAAGCAAAGGGGTTTGAATACTCTATAATTCCTTTATTCCAGAGTCAATTTAATTCTTTCTTTAAATAAACTACACTAATGGGGAATTTATTTAATTTGAACATGAAAAACAACGTCACACGAGTGTTGCCCATTATTAACTCCGCATAGTTGCGCTCTTACTTTCCTTAAGATTTCAGGAGTTATCGCTGGAATTTCTTCTCGCATATTGTTCTTTAGTTGGGGTATGGTAAATAATGGCACTGTTACGGGACATTTTTGGCGAACGCATTATTTCAAGAAACAACGATTCAAATTAGCCGCCGCGTTCGCCGGATTTAATCATTCCCGATTGTTTGGGGATATTTGAAAGAACGTGTGTACGTGAATAAGCCAGAGACTATACCCCAAATAAAGAACAATATTCAAGAAGATATTCAAGCGATAACTCCTGAATGTTAAGAAAAATAATGGAAACCGTCTCAGAAAGAGCGCGACTATGCGAAGTTGGTAATGGGCACCGCTTACGCGACGTTGTTTCTCATATTTAAATTATAGAAATTCCCCAACGATGTAGTTTATTTAATAAAGAATCAAGTATTTAATAAGAATTAAAGAAATTATAGACTATTCAAACCCTTCGTTTCTTTTGCGCCACCCTGTATTTCGCGTCTGCCTCGATCGAGTTTGATTCTCGCAGTTCGAACAATGGCCGATGCGCGGCGCTGTGTGCGCAGTGGCGCTGCACGCCGATGGCGCCGGCTAGGAGCGGGACCGTCAGTCACAGAGGGACCACGTTCGGTGGCGGTCGTGAGTTTTATCGTAAGAGAAAGATAACGTGTAATAGGACGAAGGAGCTGAAGACAGAGAAAGAGTTACACGATAGAAGGAGCCAGTAGAGAGGAGTTAGTAGAGGACAGAGAGCTCGAGAGAAAAAAAGAAAACAGAGAAAGAGAGAGTTCGATTCGTCGTCGAGCGTTCGTGGTCGTTCGAAGTAGAAAAATCGTGGGTCCCGCTGGATCGTGTATTCGTGAGAAAGAGAGTTTTGTGTAACCTCTCTCGGCTCGTCTCGTTCGATTGTCGTGCGTCGTCTCGGTTCGTTCTTCGAGTGAGTGTGCAGAGGCCTAGCGGCGCGCGCGCGCCCCTCTGTGTCCGTGTAGTGCGTGCAAAAACATCGCGCACGGGTATATTATCTGTTTCTCTCTCTGACGGTTGTGTGTATCGTCGGTGTTTTTTCGTCGCGTGTATACAGAGAGAGAACGAGAGAAACGTACACTTTGGTACAAGATAGTGGTGCACGCACGAAAAATATACGTTTTCGCAGGACACACAGATACGTATCGCGTACGTACACACGCGTTCATACTGTATACATATACACGGATATATATACGTGCTCTCTCTCCGACGGAAAGAGAGAAACGCGCCGGGTAACGTCGCGTACAGTGCACGAAGCGCGGTGAGAGAGAGCGAGAAGGGATAACAGGGTAGAAAAGGAGACAGTGCAGGAGGAGGAGGAGGCGGCGGCGGTGGAGGTGTGGAAGGGGAGAGGCGGTACGGAGTGTTGGATTTGTTTTCTCGCACAACGGTGGAGCAAAACGGCCTCAAACTGTGGGGCTCTGGGGCGTTTTTTCTTCCTCCGCAAGGGATGTACTACCCCGTAAGTGATCCTTTTCATATTTTAGCACAGTCTGCATTCACCAGGTCCTCGCGCGAGAGAGAGAAGGGAGGCGTCTCTGTGTTGCCCTCACTTTATATCTGTCTATCTCTTTCTCTACCCTCTCTTCTGGATACGTTCGAAGGCGTCGCGTCGGTTCGATACGAGGCGCCAGACCTCGCGGACCATGCTTACTTTCTATTTTCAACCTGTGCTCGGGATTCGATCGAGTGCTCATTCGTAATTCGAAAACACTGTAACAGCAGCCCTCGATCGATCCTATTCGTTAACCGATAATAGGCGAACCACGCGTCGATTGCAACAAAAGACGCGCACGCACAGTGTTGTTGCTCCGAATCTCGTAGTGTTCTTTAAATTTCCATATTTCTCGCTGCAACTGAAGCCTCCGTATCCATTTGTCTCTTATTTCGAGATGAAACGAATGGTTTGAATGCGACGTCCCCGAAAATTCGTGCGTCCTCAGCCTCGGACGGTTTCGAGGTTAGGTTCGCTGTTGCCGGGAGATTGCGGACGCGACAGAAATTATCGGGGAAGATAGAGTAATCTGTCGATGAATTCCCTTTGACTGAACACAGAAATGTGCGGCTCTGAGAACGATGTTTGCGTATTTACTGCGTACCAGGCGACAGCAAAAGAGAGGTTAGGTTACTCTCGGTGAGGAAAGTTGCGAGACAGGGGGCACTCTGGAGTGAAAGTAAATACGTTGCTCTCCGGTATCCGTTTAACACTAATTGTAACGAGTACAAAATATGACTGGTATACGTTGTTTTATAAAAATTACAAGACCGAATTCATTTAGATTTCTCGCAATTTTTATACCAATATATGCTCGAATGAGGAAATTTGTTTTATAATTTCTGATAGAAGCATCTTTGTAATTTCAATAATTATAAAATAAGAAATGTAAAATTGTTCGTAGTACGGTTAGTGTTAAAATACTATTAGCTCCTGGAATATTATATTCGACGATTCGGAAATGTATTCAAATCGATGTCCATCGTTACTTTAAACGAAATCGTAATATACTATCGTCAGCTTGTGTCGATGATTGGTTAACTTGTTTTCCAACTGTCTCTTCGAATATCTTTTTTTCTTGGTAACGAGCAATTCAAAATATTTGTATTGTATTATATCTGTAACAGTAGATTAAATTACACCGTACCCGTGTTTATCACGGGACAAATCGCTTCAGCTGTTCATTATCTATTATTAATTATGCTTACACGTGTCCATGATCGTAGAACCGTCTAGACGAAAAAAATCAATCGTTAATAAATCTTTCAATGCTTTTGCATATATATATATATATATATATTTTTAAAATCTTAAGTATGCGCTTACTTTCTCGCAGCTACCGTTGACTAGATTGACTAATCGCCAGCTATTTTTATCCGTGAACTTCAACCCGACAATTTGGAGAACTGTACACACGCGTCACTGACAACATTGTTGATAATCGGTGTTGGGCAATGAAATTAATGTTGTCAATTTACAAGCTGAACGTACCGCATACCTCACTGAAATTCAAAAATTATTCGACACTACTTCACAGTTCTTCTATCTTCTCTAATCGATCCTCTAAGCAATTATGGAACTTATTACATAAAACATCTCAAACACCAATGAATCTTTAATCATTTTGCTTACTTCAGTCTATTCCCTACGAGAAGACGATCGATTTTTATATATAACATTTTCTTCTATGGCAGTCAGTTTTTTTTAGATATTTCATAAAATAGGATTCTCACTTTACGGACTATTTCCACTCTCAGGAAATAGGGAATTATTAAAAAATGCGTATCGGATATTTTTTGATTCACTCACTACTACAAGTTCCATTGCAATTGATTTGTGTAATAGTTTTTAAATCGCAAGTTTTACAATCTGTAAAATTCATCTGTCCGAATGAGGACAAGTGAACATTTTTCTGTTGTTTCGTTGTTATTTATCGTTGCGCGAATTTTCATGCGAAATATGTGGCGAGGCAAAACGATATTTGGCGTGTTAGCTCCTTTGTTGATGGACGCGGTAGACGTAGGGCAGTTGCAAACTCGTGGCCATCTTTTTTCCCCTGCGAGTTGAATCGGAGCAGGTATCGGGGCCCGGTTGTATTTACCGAGGCGCTCTGGTAGGCCCCGAGGCTGCGGGGAGCAGGGCTTTCCCAACGGAAACCGGGCCCCGTGGTCCGAAATCCCGGCGGATTGGATTTCGCACACAATAAAGCTGACCGTTCCGTTACGGTCCTTCTTTCGAGCACAACGTGGAACAAAAACAACGGCCTCGAACCGTGCCTCTCGAAATCTGCTAATTTATTAGACCCCATTCTCGATTCGGATACTTTCTGTTCTGGTGCTGCTCACCGGAAGCCCCTCGTTGAACATTTGTTTCAAATATTCTACAACACATGCATACATTATATTTCTTTTCTCATTCGTTAACATTGAATCCACCGAACACTAAGGCGACTTAGGTGCTGTCTTATAAAATCGACAAGATTAAATTAATTCAGCTGTTCTACAATTTTTATTGTTATACGTGTCTGGATAAAGACATTTGCACAGTCATTTGTATTGGAAGCATCTTTATAGCTTCAATAATGGCGGACTAAGAAACATGGAATCGGTTGATGGACTGTTGTAGGTTTAGTGTTAATTGCGGATTTCATGCATTTATACCTACAATGATGAGATCAAATACAAACGTGCGAGGATTTTAGAAGAATTGGAGGATATTGTCATACTATTATTTGCTTATTATTAGACTGAGGATTTTATGCGTCGATGACAAAAATGGATAGGTCAAATATAAAACTGTAAAGACATTCAAAAAATTGAATGATATTGTTACATTATTTTCGACCTATTAAAATTATTAAAGGAGGGAATGCATTTTCATTTGACCTCCGTTTCCAACAAGTGACTTGGACTTATTACTGTGTACTTGGAATTATTACAATTATTAAACGTGAAGATATATTTTTATTCAATTCCCATTTCTTACAGTCGACATAGAAGCTCTTTAGTTTGAATAAAGATCCATAGACTATTAATTATCAGCCAGAATATTCTACGAGCTGTTCTATTAGCTAATTTGCAAAATAAGTAATATGAGTAATACGCGAAATGATTGGACATCTTAATATGCACAGGGCACAGAGTTAATTATCGCTGATTTGACCGCAGACTTACATCAACTTTAACTTCGAGTACCCCAATATTGCAAACTTTCTGGACTCCGACTCGATCCCGAACCCGAAATTTCGAGTTCTCGCACACCCCTTTTCGGGTACCTGATGTTTATAAACTTTCGGGATCCCGACCCGAACACCAAATTTAGAGTACTCGCACACGCCTAGTGTTATATATCGGCATTTTTAGAAGCTTGTAAGACAGTTGTCGGTTCTCCATGTTCCATGCTATGCGTAGAAGCCGGGAACTCGCGCACGGAGTAAGACAAAAACGGGTGGCGACAAAAGCGAGTAATACGATCTGCGTATTAACGTCAATTACGCGGACAGCGGATCTTTTAAGCCGTGTTACAGAGAATCGGGCGCCAACACGAACACGTTGACTCGTGCAAAAACGGCCTCCTGGCTTCCACTGACCGTGACGAAACAGAAAAGATCCGTGTTCTGCTTGAAAACCACCCCTAAGAATGATGCATCGCGCCTCGTCGCTTGAGCGGTGTCGTAATCCCATGAATATTTAGAGACCAATCTACATCAGTTTTAATTGAACCAAAAATTACAGCCTCTATCGCCAGCCAGATACATTAAAAAATGAACCTTAAGATATATCGAGCTTCCGCTCACATCCAGTTTTACATAAATGAGCAAATAATGCCGCGTTTTTCAATCTTTTCATTGTGCGAGCGAATATATTTATTTGCAATGGTACCGTGATTCGTATGCTTATAATATAATTGAGTTCCGGCATATTGAGCATATTGAGTTCCTAAATAAAATGATGTATTAACGACAATATAGTGTGTAGAAAGTAATACTTACTATTTTTTTACGGAGGGTGATTCATTATTTAAGTTTAACTGTGGGAAAATATAAAATTAATGTTTTCGAATAAGACAGGCTATCTCATAATTATAAAAATCTATAAAATAGATTGAATTATATTTATATACAAACTTTAAATGCTCTTAACGAGTAAAACTATCGTACAAAACCATTTTTAACCTCTTTTCTTATGAATTAAGCAGTTTCTTCGTTCATAGCAAATTAAATGGAGCTCATAGTTTGAAAAATGTTACATATACCTACTTTATACAATATTATCATACACTACGTATACATAGAAAATGTTTACAGAATCTTTTTCACTTTTAAAGTGGGGTAAATTCATTAGTAATTATTATCAAATGGTTGCACCTACAGCCAGCAGAAAATTCGCCATTAAAAGAGGAAACTTGAGTCTCTGTCTTGCAGTTCTTTGACCCTCCCAGGATGTAATATCGTCAATGTATGAAACTATTTTTATTAAGTTTTCGGAATCTCCTACCTATAAATTATTAGGTTTCCAAAGTAATTAGTAGGATATTAATCAACATATTAAATTCTTAACACGTTGATAGCACACTCAACAATCACAAAAATGGCACAAAATCAAAGCAATTCATTTAACAAAACAAAAACTGAGAAGTTCAGTTTTCTTTTCTCAATTACTGTTTCAAACCACCTCCAATTCGCAGATCGTAAGAAAATTTGGTACACTCAATCTGCCAACATAAAAATTAATTTTCGATTCTGTATAAATAATTCCGTCACCCATGTGGACAACATGGCGATCAAAGTGTTGAAGTTAAAGCAATTTTATAATTATTTCGAACCGGATTTAAATGATTCGAAAATTCTTGTTGCATCGTCGACGAAACGAGTCGATCAGTCGACGATAATGGTGAGTAACTATCGACAATACGACACCGTCGATGCGGTCAGGAAGGATATATCAATGGGTCGGCCACGTGACGAGATGTATCGATGGCAAGGTAACGCTACAAGGTCTGCTCGAGCGACAGATCGGAGGAAAAGCAGTGACTGACCCGAAAAAAATCGAGCCGCAAAGCATCGAGCCACTATCGGAAAAATAATCGGAGTGGATTAAAAACTCGGGGACAGTTTTCGAGATGTCAGGAATGCGACGGCGCCAAGAGGATATTGTTTCATTTTTCTGGCCCGCGAAGTATGCCACTTGTTAAATTCCTTCCATTTTTTTTATCCCCTCCCCCGTTTTGTTTCGTTGTTTTCGCTGTTGCGGCGTTGCGCGCGGGCACCGGTCCGCAGAAGTTAAATTACGCGCAATAAAGGCAAGAATTTATGAAACTACTTAATGAATTGCCGTTTGAAATATTCCCTCCTCATCCCTCGGAAGACAGGAATATTTAAAAACGTCGCGCAGCAGTGTCCCGGGGAAAGACGGGACAACGGATGAATGAACGTGTTCTCTGTTTTAAATAATGCCGAGTTATCATTCTCTATTAAGCGCGGGAAGAATACCCGATGCGCCTTTAATCAGGCTCGAGCAGAATAATTAACGAGCACCACAGTCTTTCCGGAGATCCTCGGACATCCTAGAAATCACCGAAATCGGAATATCAAAGGCACAGAGAAAGAACTTGTTATCTCTTCCACCCTCGAGCAACTTTTCGGCCACACGAAACGCTTCAAACTTTGTGCCGTGTATAATGGTCAAAGTGCTCGACCCGAGAGAAAATTTCAAATTGCAAAATAGACATTCTTAGAAGGGTTCTTGCCGAGAATCAACGAGGTTTTCGGGGACGGTTACTAGGGGTGTGCGAGTACTCGATATTTCGGGTTCGGGTCGGGATCCCGAAAGCTTATAAACTTCGGGTAACCGCAATTTCGGGTACCCGAAAAGGTAGTCGGGTCGGAGTCCCGAAAATTTGCAATATTCGGGTACTCGAAGTTAAAGTTGGGGCAAGTCTGCGGTCAAATCAGCAATAAATAACTCTGTGACTCTGTGCATATTAAGGCGACCAATCATTGGTTGTAATAATATTTCGATTTGTAGTAAACACTGTTTACGAAACAGTGCTCTTATACGTACAGTGTGCGGACGAAGAGTCTTTGTCTTGTAAGAACAGTGTTTACTAGAAACAGAAACATCCTTTACGTACATTCTTTCACATAATGTATTCTAAAATATTTTTTTCCTCGTGAAGTTTGATAACCGATTACACTAAAAACACAAAAATCAATCTGAACCAACCATTGAAAATAAAAGATTGAACTGAAAAATCATAAAACAGCATTATGCTTATGTAAGTACAACTTTAACTTCGATTACCCGAATATTGCAAACTTTCAGGACCGCGACCCGATCCGACCCGACTATCATTTCGGGTACCCGAAATCGCGGGTATCCGAAGTTTATAAACTTTCGGGATCCCAACCCGACCTGACCCGATCATTGTCCGATTCGACTGGAGGCTCGGGTACCTGCACACCCCTAACGGTCACTTTTGCAAGTATACTGCTATTGCCTCTTATTGGGCACTTTTTGAAAATTCATGTTGGTTGTAAGTGGGTTTGAGGGTACGTTTGCTATACTATTACTTTATTGCTATGCTATACTTTCATTTGCGTTAAGTGTGGTAAACATACGGTGTAGGTTCAGGTAAATTTGCTTACCTCCGTTGACAGCCATTTTGGTATTTGGAAATTTTCTGTTTCGAAATTTGTAAATTGTATTGGTAATTATTTTATTAAATCGATGGAGCTCGTAGTATTAAACAATATGTTATCAAAAATTTTAATGTAAAAAGAGTAGAATAAATTCATAAATATAGATATAGGGGGTAAATCGTTTGGGAATAGCGGAGGAATGCTATAATGGTTTTGTGAACTTTCGACATAAATACTGAAAATAGTTGGGTAATTCGTCCTACATCATTGCCTGTCACGTTTTACAGTGACATAAATACACTCCACGAATTTACTATATCCAGCAAAATTTCTTAGAATAACATCTATGGTCCAATGCTTCACCCGTCACCCTACTGACCTGCCCTATCTCCGAAGAACTACCTAAATTGGTTGGAAGATATGTCGACAGAAAGTATCGATTTGTTGCAGGAATAGTTTCTCACATGTATAACGACCCATTTATTTATTTCTTACACGGAAGCAATCCATCAGTTACGAAGAGAAATAGATTTTCGTGTTAAGGGATGATAAGAGAACAGTGTTTGCTGAAATATATCCACAGATGAATGGGCATATGTCTGACCAATAATTAGTATCGTATATTTCCTGACAGAGTGTTAATATTAAACTGCGAGACTTAACAATGATATTTTATCAATAAATACATTGCAGACTAAAAAGAATATCGAACATTTATCTTCTGTAATTCAAAATGAGATCTTCAAGCGCACCAAATTTGATTACAAATGTTCATTATCCGCAGTGCACGAACAACTGCGAATGTTCGCGTAAATCGAGTCATTCGCAAAGACATTAAAAATTGAGACTACCTCTCTCAGTATATCAAGATAATTGGGATTAAAACGTAGCATTAAATTCCGCCAAATTCCGAGTGTCACGATTATTAAAAAGTTTCAAACGCATGAAAGTCCACAGCACGATAATGAATATTTCAAATTAAAGTTTTTCCGAGTGAAAAGATACGTCCAAATTGACGCGGGGCCGCCGGTATTATTATATATCCCTACGGAAACATTTTCACGCGGTCCGCCGAACGCGCGCGCTTGGCCTATTTACGGACAAAACGGGGCGTAATTTATTCTCGCTGGTCACAAAGAAGCCTCGTTAAAAATTGAATAATCTCGATCGATCCCGGTGATACTCGTGTCGCTCTCTCGGCCCCGAAAATCTCGGCTACATGTCCGGTTAATTCGAAAATGTTCCTCGGCCGGGCCGAGTCGCGGACGGTAGCAGCTTTGACTGAAACTTTTTCGCCGGTTGTCATGCAAAAAATTCAAAAGGAGATTATGCCATCATGAGCTCGCCGTGGGTATTATTCGACGACTTTAATCCGTCGGTATTACCGCTGCCAATTTCGCGGGAAATAAATAAATGAAAAGAGATCCGTTCGCTGTGGTCGGTCGCGTGTTCCATTGGATTTTCGCGTATAAAAAAGCGAAGAGGAAGAAAATCGCGCTTTTTAGGTCAAGCGCCTTCGCGCTCGCGACACGTACTCACAAAATCAACACCCCCGCGCCTGCCCTTTGCCACCAGGGTTTAATATTATTTCCCGAGGAACAGGCCGGAAGTGGACGATCCTCGCGAAAGAGAGAGAACCAACGTCATCCGGGGCACTCGTGCCGACGTTGACTCGACGAACCTCGCTAATTTCCCAACATCCACCCCCCGCGGACCCCTCCAGTCCCAGTCTTTCCTTCGACGTGTATGCACTTCGAAATATAGGACGGACTATTTCCAGCATCTATCGCCCGGCACTTTACATCGAAGCTCGACCAATCGATCGATCCATCGGCCGGGCCCTTAAGTGAACCACCCATCGGTCCATCCCCCAGCCAACAGCTTCTCCTGTCGCCGATGCAAATTCGCTCGAGGCGAACCAACCCCGAACGTAATTGCGGCCGTGTTCGCCGAATCGCGAGCTCCACCGTTTTTTTTTACCATAGACCGGGGGTGCAACGATCGCGGAGCTTAGCGACCACCCGCGATCCAGGCGCGCGCGAAAAACTTTTACTGCGAAAGCAATTCGTTTAATTCATTCGCAAAGTTCGCGAGTTGCGCCAAGAGTGCCTTACCTTCATCGTTTCTAATTGATGCGAAATTATGGTCGGCCGTGGACATTTGTATTTTTATTGGCAGACTCGGGAAACTGGTGTTGGGTTGATATTGTTCAACATCTTGTCACGACCAGAGTACTTTTGTTCAATTTTGTGATTTTGATTCGTAGTTCGAGGAAGCGTCAATCTTCAGGCTTCTTCATACGAGGATTTTTTAAAATACTGACGCTAATATGTTTTATTCAATATTTACTGCAACCCTTACCATTTTAAAGCCTGCTTCAATCCAGTGTCGCCAGATCGCTGAAATCGAGGGGAATACAATTTACCACCTCTCTGATGACCAGAGTAATGTGTTACACGTTGCGCGGCACGTCACGTGACCAGTCTACGGTCTTAATGGGGGACGTTGGAGTGTGCGCAGGAGTGGAATGGGATAGTGGAAGGGGAAAAGGAGGAGAGGAAAATCATCCTGTTTTGGGTTGATCTGGCAACACTGCTTCGACAATGTGGACAGTTGTCATTTTTCGAGGATCAATGATACATTTATCTACAGGTTTCTAGTTCGCACCAGCGATTAAATTGAACCCCTATGTACACTGCCGATCATAAGTGGGTGAGGACACCCTTTAAAAATTAGTAACTTATTTAACCCCTTGCACTATAATAGTCACTATAATAGTCAATACGAGTCAAACTCGTGATAAGAATTTCGAACAACGTCTACTAAACATGTAAATTATTAATTTCCTTTGATGCGAAATAAAATTTTATTTTGTTGTCGATATATAGCCATTGGGGAATATACAAGCATATAATAAATTTAGATTTTCTTTTTGTTCTAAGAAATGATGGACGACAATCAAGTTCTAACCACAGTAAACAGTCTCTACATATATGTTTTACACAATCTCAGAATATGCATTTTGCACAGTTTTAAGCAAGGATCATAGTAAGAAATAAATAAAAGGTTCATCGACACCGAACGACCTCAGGAGCAGCACTCGATGGAGTCTGTAGAAATATTGAGATAATGAGGGATGATTGGAAACGTTTTGAGTCGGAGAGATATTCTCGGATCGCGAGTTTAACATTCGACGGGGGCGAAGAGAGTTACTTTTCGCGAAGCAATCTTGCTGATTGCTGGAGGTTCCCATGACGAAACTCGCGTCACCGGAAAATGTTTGCTGAAACTCGAACCGGTGAGCGGAGGAAACAAAAGGTCGGGACGAGTGCGATTCGAGTTCGATTCGAGATCCTCCATGATCGATCGAAAATGTCGTTGTTGATTAAATCAACTTGGTCGTTTGTTGCGGGCCCCTCGACAACTATGGGAGATTGATTCTGTTCAACCTGGACATTCGAACCCCCTAGGGACGTTATCCATTGTTTAACCTTTTTGGGGCTCCGAATTTTGTTTCGATTATAACGCGTTTGAGCGACTCTCCTTGTTTTTCCAAGCGTTTATGACGTTGATGTTTTATTGTAGGCGATTGTTAAAAACTAAAACTAAAAATATTAAATTCGGTACTGAATTTTGTTACAGTTATTGAGTATGTCACAGAATCTCTTGTTTTTCAAACATCGATAACTTTATAATTCCCATGCAGTAATTTTGCTTGTTAATCCCTTGCACTATGATTTATTTTACGGTTACAGTGATTAGAACTTGATTGTCGCCCATCATTTCTTAGAACAAAAAGAAAATCTAAATTTATTATATGCTTTTATATTCCCCAATGCCTATATATCGACAGCAACAAAATAAAATTTTATTTCGCTTCAAAGGAAATTAATAATTTACATGTTTAGTAGATGTTGTTCGAAATTCTTATCACGAGTCCGACTCGTTATTATAGTGCAAGGGGTTAATATCTAACACCGAACTAATCTGCAACGTAATCAAGACTAGCTCACAGTATTATCTATTCACGAACGTTCTAAATAAATTTATAAAATTACTAAGATCTAGTACAACCCACAGGATTGTGACACGGAAACCATTCAGTATATTCCAACGGTGTTCCATGAAATTGTACATTGCCCGAAACTTTTTCCACCCTTGCAATGCGCCAAGTTTCTGGTAGTTGCAGCGTGCTCGGGATTTCCCGTTGTGTTTGCGTCGCCGGATCGATCTAGGCGTTGGATCGATAGTCTCGTACGAGGATTTCGATCGAACAAGCTATTTTTATTCCCGGTTTCCAACCCCCGAAGCCTCGAGGGGTCATGCCCCGCGAAATGCACGCGAAACAGAGCGTTCGCGAGCGCTCGCGTGTCTCGCGGAGCTTTAAAGATCACGCTCTCGCTTTATAGCCGTTGGACAATTTTATAACGTCGCCGCTGCATGTCCACAGAGTTACGATCATTGTAGACGAACGGCCGTCGAAACACCAGTTAAAAAAATCTGGAATATCCCGCGGGAAAAGTTGATACGGAAAGACCTCGCGGAATTCGCGTGCACTTTTCATTTCCGATGGAAAGTCCCTTTTTGTCCCGCGAGAAGAAAATTCTCGCGTGGGGATTAATTACGAGGATAGGCTCCCCGGGATATTAAGAAATATTTGACGCGTCTAACGTGGCTCGACGAGCGCGTACAAAGTGGAAGGAAGTGTCACTCGGAGCTTAAACGACGCCGAGCGTCGTTAATCCGGCGGATACGTGTCAAGGCTCTTCTACTATGATCGGCCATTGTTTTTTTCCCCAGTTGGAAATTATCGTCTCTGAATACACTTAGCGCCGAGAGAGTTATTATTGAAGAAAGAAAGTCTTGTTCTACTAGCCCACGCTCCGCTTTGTTCGCGATTTTATCGCTCTCTGAACTTCGCTCGCCGTGTCTTTTTCTTGCTACCTATACGTCACGCGCGAAAGTCCCTTTTTATTGCTCGGGTCGCCGAAACTACCGTGGATGAATAGAGACGAATGCACTGACCAGAGAGAGGAAAATATTAGCCGCGTAATTTTTGAACGAAATTTTCAGACCGCACGGTTTTGCCAAGTGCAACTTTAATCAACCCCCGAGAGATGTGGATTATAGTTGTGCAGTCACGAACCCTTTTTTTCTTCCACGGCCTCATTGGCCGAGCAGTCTATGCTTCTGGGAGAACGGCCAATGGCCGAGCGGCGTCCAAAATGGCCGAGATAAAAAGTTGCAGTTGCAGTGTCGGGAGAACCGTAAAGTTACGGAGCCGTTTCTTATCGTGCTCGTTCTACAGAATGCGTTCGAATTATACATTTCGTAAATGAAGGGACAAAGCTATTTATTTTTACAAAAATTTGAGGATATTTTATCGACATCGAAATTGATTCTTCAATATCTGCGTCTTCCGCAGAAACTGTTTGTAATCGGATATAAATTAACGTTTCAGCTAGAGGAAGTTTCTTGAGCTACAAAAGCCTTTCTACAATAGTGTTTTCTTTTACAGTAGCTTTTACTTACAATAGTCTTTCTTTTGTAGTGTGTGTGCTATATTCAAAAGGAGCTCAGTAATTTTACTTTAAATAATAGTCTCAAAATTGATTGTTCTACATGAAAGTTGTTGTCTCTATTGGACAATTTACTAGAGCACTATAAGAATTTGACTTTCCTATATTGTTTTCTCTTACTCACTTTCTGTCACACTATTTTAACTCTTTATCTACCGGAAGCCTATTAATCAGCTTTTCAATAGTTGTGCTGTACTGAAAGAAATCTTAAAAACCTTTTCTTACATAATAATTGCAAACGAAATAATTAGGTGACTTGCCCTAAAGATTCATTAAAAAATTCTTAACCGTGAACCATGGACTTTCGAAAATTGTGAACTAATCTCCGGTAAATAATCTGTTAAAACACTGGATACTCGGTTGATCTTCTCCATTTCTATGTTTGGATAAGGGCTTTTGTTGCGATTTTTGATTAATTAAGTGGTAAGAGAATTTCAAGCGAGCAACGCAACCTAGTTGGTCTTCGAAGTACGAGATAAGCGAATGCGCTTCGATTTCGGTACACAAGGCAGCCGCAGTAGTTTGAGTTGCCCCTTGAAAAGGGATCTTTCGTTTACGGAAGTGACTCGCTACTTGGCTGAAACTTTGGAGAAACGGGGACGCTGTAGGAGAAGCGTCGATGCGAGATATGCACCATTGTGACGCTCCGTGTTCTCGCGTTCAACGCCGGATTGCAGACACTTCGCGCGTTGATGCATCAGTATAAACATCTCGAAGGGAGTTGAGGTTTTGGTGGGGCGAGGCTGTTGGATGCGGGGCGAGACAGAAGCACCTGGGAGTTTCGCGGTAATTAAACAATTTTGGTGGAAACGTCTCTTTTCAACAATTTCATTCAGCGCGGCGAAACTTCTTGATTGCTCTTCCTCTTCATCGTTGTGTCAACTTAATACTAACAGAGGAATTAAGTTAGAAAAAGCAACAATTGCAGTAAATTACATTTAAGATTACGGTAAATTAAATCATTTTATTGGGGTAGTTTATTTATTCTGATTCATTTGGACTTTAAATATAAGGCTTAAAGGGCTGATGTATATGCATATGAACGAGGGGATTTAGGAACGTTAGAGAACAATTATTATGAATCTTTTCCATAGCCGAGAGGCTGAAAAAATAAACTTATTATTATTATAATTAGACGTGCATACATCTTTTCGTTAGAAAATTACCAACATTGCTTTTCATAGAATATTTGCACTAATAACACTAGAACTAGCGGACCAGTCAAAATGACTGGATTCTAATTTTTTTCTTTCACAAATCTTAAAATTATAAATATGTTTCCAGGAGTAATTTTTTTTTAGGAAACTTCTCTATTGAAGTACATATTTGAACAAAAATTATACGAAATTTGAATAAATGCAATCTTGTCGTTATTATAAGTCAATATACTCCAGTCGCGGTTTAGCGCTCGGTAGTTCTAGTGTTAAGGAATTTTGTATAGAAGCAGTGTCGCCAGATCGCTGAAATCGAGGAGAATACAATTTACCACCTCTCTGGCCACCAGAGTAATATGTGATACGTTGCGCGGCACGTCACGTGACCAGTCTACGGTCTTAGTGGGGGACGTTGGAGTGTGCGCAGGAGTGGAATGGGATAGTGGAAGGGGAAAAGCAGGAGAGGAAAATCAACCCAGTTTTGGGTTGATCTGGCGACACTGTATCGAAGTACCATTTTCATTGTCCCAATAAAAGCCTTATAAATTCCATGAAGCCTCTAAACCAGTGGTTCTTAACCTTTTTAAAGTCAGGGAACACTTTTGATTATATGAAAAATTTGCGGAACACCAAAAGTAATGATGCAACAAACAAACAAAAACATCCCGCGTAGAAATAAATAGATTCTATATTATAAAAATCATTTAAAAAAAATATTCAGCTTTCATAATTTCGCGGAACACCGGTTAAGAACCACTGCTCTAAACTCTTACATTGCACGAAATAAATAAAACCGTGTAAGATTAAAGGGGGAAATGGAGAGATCGAAACGAGCATCGATAAACCTTCGGGTGGAATAGCCTCGGGCAATAAGTTTGCACAATTCGCGCCTTCAAAAATGGCTCCGTAAAGCTGGAATAGCGGCGGTCCAGTTAAAAGCAGCCGAGGCTGCACGAATCACCTGTTTCCACGGGACGGACGGAGGAGACGTAAAATTTCACAGGTCGTTGGCCGGATAATCTCGCCAATCATTTTAATTGCGTGCCGTTTCGCAAGAATTTCACGCGAAAATCGCGGATGTTTGATCCCTGTCCGCATACTGATACGGGAATTAACTGAGGAACCCAAGATTGATGCTTAACACGTTGACGCCTACTCTGAAATCGGTGATGGACGAAAAAGACAACTTTTGTCTTTTTTTGTTGATTATTTGATTCTTAGGGAGTTTAATGAACTTACAGAATAAAATTATCATTTTTCCTAACAAGTTTTCCTAAAAATTGATGGACGTCTGTAGCCGTCATTTGCATCTATTGGGCCGGCAACTAAATGATTGCGGATTTTGTCGATAGATGTTCTAGCACATTCTTTTGTTCTGTCAACGCGTTCAAAGCACATAATCTATATTTTTTCTTGTTGTTTGGACTTCCACCTTTAATTAGTAAGAAAATTGTGTCGATCAGTTATTTAGTTTCGTTTTTATCCCAATTTAAAAATGGAAGAACAAAACGCGCATTTCGGACATGAGTTAGTACGGGCATGGGCACGGGTGGAGCCCCTCAAACGCCTTCTTCTCGCACCAATCTCTCTTCTATGCGCAAGGCATGCGCACTGCTCGCGACTGGCTAAGCACTTCTTTCGTCTGTGGTAACGACGGATGCTGGTGGGAGACAGTAGGCGCTATGGTGGGGACAGTTTTGTCTCAATTGAGACAAAAATTCCCATCCCTGGGGTAGTATATGGGGATGACGCCTTGAAAAGAAGGCATTGTCAAAATTGGTTTGCAAAGTTTCTTTTTTTTAGTTTTATGAACATGGAACTATGACACCGCCTGAAATATGGCAAAAGGTCATCAACAAAAACGGACAATACCCAAGTTATATTTTCAAGTAAAAATTTGGAATTTTTCTTTTTATTTAAAATCCGCAATCACTTAGTTGCCAACCAATACAATCAAGCATTGGACGTCAATAGACGTCTTTTACGTCAACTTGTTAAATAGCGCAACATTAGCTATTGTCTTGCTGCGAAGGAGGCAACATAATTCTATTACTGACGATCGTAAGCGACGACGACGACATTGGCACCATACTTCCTGACATTTAACATCCAATTCGCAGCCATATGGAAACTTGCATCGTGTCATTATTTTCCTCCTAGATTATTAACCCCTTACTCTATGATATCATTCATCATGTCCTAGAAGAAAAAGAAAAATTTATTGTATATCTATATGTTCTCCAATAGCATATACCGGCAACAATAAAGAAAAATTTGGTTTCGGTTCGAAGGGAATTAATAAGATACATATTTAGTAGTTACCGTTCGAAATCTTCATCACGGGTCTGACACGAAATTATAGTACAATTTGTTAAAACGTTGCAGAATTTTATTAATGTGATCATTCAAGTAAGAAATGATGTGTCACAGCGTTTCATTAAAAGAGAATCATAGAAGCCACTGTTTTCTTAAAAGGGGTGATGAATTGAACTCCCTTCTTCAACTAATAATTCAGCATGCATATGTAAAAACGCGGCCGGAATTGAATTTGCCGAGGTCGGAGCGCCTTGAAAAATTCATTTTCCTGATATATCGGGTGATCTCAATTTAAAATGGACCGTGATAAATCTTAATTTTTTTGCCGGAACCGGTTCGACAGCGCCGGTATGAAATTGCTTCAGGAAATTCCGATTTTGCACGGGGATCCGGCGTGTCTGCGTATAAATTTCCCATGACTTCGGGGCCGGCAAGTGGACAAATCGTTCAATAACACACGGACGAGGGGCATAAATCTGGCGAGTGGTCCGACAAGACGGCGAGAAGTCGTTCATTCTCCTCGAATCGCTCATATCATGGGTTATTATTATCTGCCTCGTTTGTTGCTCGCGTCCGAGAGAATGGTTCCTTGGCAACTATCGGAGAGAATTTTCCCTCAGCGTCGAAAATTTCATTTCGTGCTTCGAGTTGATTTGTTATTATTATTCCAGCTGTGGATCGAAACGGGAGAATGCGAACGATTTTCGGAAGGAAGCTGCCTGTGGGTCCTAATTCTTTCTCCGTTCGTTATGGTCGACCCTGGTCTAGAGTATACGGGCGCGATTGATCTCTCTTTCTGATTTATTTCTGCCTCCTTCCTCTGTCCGTTGTAGCGATCAAACGTCGCACCCACTCGCGGGCTTCATTGCTGTAGGGTTTTAGGAAAATGGGGGACACACCGGGAATCCAACACGGGCCTCACAATTTGTAGCTGATCAGTTCCTATTTAGTCAGTGATGGGTATGTTGGCGCTTTTCACGCGCATGCGCGAGTTTCGGCAGCACCGAAGCTACGTCCGAAGTTTGTGGGGTACCATTGGGGCGAAACTAGTGGGTTTGTTATTATATATTTCGTTTAAAGTTATTTTAGTACCCTTCCCTTCCTTATTTCCAAGATGATGAAGAAGAGTAAGTTATATTATATTGTACATAGATACATAAATATTATATATCTATATATTATATATTCTATGTACGTATGTATATATATATATATATATATGTATATATATATGTATGTGTATACGTACACATGTTGTACATTCGTTTTTCAAAATCAAATCATAATAAATTTTGTGAAATTAGCGGGGCGACTAAGGTACCCCATTTTCGTGCTTGACTGAGGCTAAAATAGCCGCGCATGCGCGTGAAAAGCGCCAACATTCCCATCACTGTTTCTAGTCAGTGTTGCCAGATCGGTTAAATCGAAGGGAATACAGTTTACCACCTCTCTGATGACCAGAGTAATATGTGATACGTTGCGCGACACGTCACGTGACCAGTCTACGGTCTTAGTGAGGGTCGTTGGAGTGTGCTCAGGTAGTGGAATGGGATAGTGGAAGGGGAAGAAGAGGAGAGGAAAATCAACCCAGTTTTGGGTGGATCTAGCATCACTGGCTCAGGTAGTGGAATGGGATAGTGGAAGGGGAAAAGGAGGAGAGAAAAGAACAACCAATTCTGGTTGTTTCTGGCATAACTGTGACCGAGCAGAATAGACATATTTTCTCATACTCGTACATTTGTGAAAAGCCGTAAAAGTTGTAGATATATTTATAAATAAAGTTTATGAACGAATATTCAACGATGCGTCGCGACGGACGACGCGAAGAGGGAATAAAAGTCGCAACAATATTTTATTTTAATCTTTCATTTTATCAATACAAAAACCACCACGTGTACCAGCGGTGGTACAGCCATATCTGATATTATAAATTAGCTGTGTACCTCCGGTGGTACACGTGGTGGAAGGGGAAAAATAAGAGAGGAAAAAACGACCAGTTCTGGTTGTTTCTGGCATCACTGGTTCCTGCACATACCCACGGAACCCTCCGACTTTTCCTAATCTCCATACGGTATTTGGTCTAGGGGTCTTGATCCCACATTGCAATCTGCTGCGGGTACCAGTATGAGCGCCGAAGATGTTCAGGATGATTTGAGTCTTGAACACGCAGCGTTATTAAAGCGTGTTTTGTCGATTGTAGCATCATTTTCTTGAATTGAGCGATTTACTAGCCGTTCGAGGCCGGAATTATGCTGTTAACCGCGTTAGCTTCTTTTTTTACCACGATCTTCGTTTTAGATAATCAAAAGTTGGTGGAATAACGGGTTTTTTGAAAGCAGAGACATGTTTACTGAAACTGATAGATACGCTGTTAACAGTTCGATCGCCATGTCACTCATATTTGGGTGGCGGAATTATTTATACAGAATTGCAAATTAATTTCTACGTTGGTAAATTGAGTGTACAAAATTTTCTTACGATCTGAGGAATAGAAGAGGTTTGTAACAGTAATTAATATCACAAAACTAAGTTTCCTAGTTTTTGTTTTGTTAAATATATTGCTTTGATTTTGTGTAATATTTACGTTTGTCGAGTAGGCGATCAGCGTGTTAAATGAAATTATTACCTTTAGACTGTACTTGCATACAGTTTTCATTGTTTTTAATACTGCTTTTATATAGCTTCACTAGTTACTGAAAACTTTTATCTGCCAGTGCTTATTTAATTTTTATACACTCCTATGTTCTTGATTTTCATTCGTAATTTTGTTGTAGGAATATTTTAACACTGTTGAACATGTATAACATTTTTTTAACAATATTCTTGCATTAGAAACATTTTTACAAATTATACAATTCATCAATTGGTCGGGTTGTTCACGTTTTTCGTGATGACTGATATAATCGGTATTGAAACATCTGTATGTATAGCTTTCCTTGTTTTAATAAATTAGCTATTATTAACCCATGAACATGATACACAAGATCACATGTTAAAGTAACAATATATGTCCATGCTTATAATAGCGTCCATTATAAACGGAAACCGACCATTTTTACTAAATGGAGATGCATGAAAAGTCAATAATGTAATTTATGTACAGTCAAAAATGTCGCAATGTTGACTGTGACAATCAGTTCAACGTTTCCAAATAGAAGTCTTAAAAAAATCAATAATACACTTGATTTATGTAATTTTTAAAAGATCACTAGATAAAAGAAGAAACACAAAGATGTTACAAATTTGAGTCTATTTTCTAGTTCAACTTTCCGGGGGGAGGGGGGGGGGGGCTACTGAAAAAAATCAACGATACATTTACATTTATTGTCTTTCAAAAAAAAAATGTTTAGTAGAATAGACGTGTATCGACAGAAAAATAATTAAGGGAACGAAGATGAAAATGTTAAAAATTCGATTGTGAAAGCCGGTAGAAAAATTCGAAAGGAATTCGAATGTCGGAATAACAAAGTTCACAATTTGCGAATGGGTAGTTATTCTATTATCACATCGCGGTAGAATGCGGAACGGCTGTCGCGCACACGGGTTTAATTCCGCAGACTGTGTCCAGAAGCAACAATGTGGCAAGGGAGGGTTCGTGTTGATGACGGGCGACGACGTGACGACGTCGACGTCGACGGCGCATCGATAAAAGCGAAGTGTCCCGCGGATGTTGGCATTCGACACCGTGTTCCGGCGTCGTCACGCGGTTCGAAAACGCACAGTTGTGTCGTGGTTCCGTGGCAGGGTCGAGGCTGGCCGAGGTTCGGGGTTGCTGGCCTCTGTCGTCGTGCTCGTTGCGAGCTGCGGTTAATAATATTCGCTTGTCGATCCTCGCCACCTGCGATCATCGATCGCCTAGGTTTTTCGCTCGCCCGCGCGATTTATCACGCTCTAGAAACCAGCACCGAGTTGTACGACCACCTCGCAAACCGTTCTAAAACGCCAATTTAGCACCGCGAAACATTCCAAATTTTTACCAATATTTTCCCCCACAGAATTCTCGATTTTTTGAGTTCCTGGATCTCTAAGGATCTTTAATTAGACTGTTATTGGTTAGCAATTTCTAGCGACTTACAAAATATCATTTGCTAATGATCGACGCTTCTTTTTCTGATAAAAAGTGCTATTTGCAATGAATTAATTTATATGGAGTTTTTAGAGGAATGAACACCAACTTTTTAATGCATGCATTCTGGCTTTTTCAGCAAAGCCAAATGAATTTTGCCAAGTATAATCTTATATTAGGAATTCATTGTTTTGGTTTTCTTTTGTAAAAGTCATGTGCTACATCTTGCAATTTTTTGCGTAATTTTACATTACATGAGACAACACCACGGAATATAATATAAACAGTGTTTACCAGTATAGCGCAAGGAAATGTTCGGGATTGTAATTGTCGAATGATTTAATCGTTTGGCGATTTTTCTTTCCCGATTATACATTTGATCGACTTTGGTACACTTGATACGCGTTGTTGTAGTATTTGACTGACCTTATTCGACTTCATTATAGACAACGAAGTTTCCTTTGATTGTAATGATTTATTTAAATTTAGAACAACCGTCCTATGCCAGACAGATTGCAATTACTCAAAGTCATGCGCGGGGTGACTGAAATAATACGTTTTCATACGTAACATGTTTATGTGCCTATTTTCAGTTTGTTCGGGACAGCAATTCTTTATTTTAAATTGTTTTGAAATAAATTATCAATCGTTCTACTGTATATTCTTGTTATCAACTGTTCCTTTCGATTCGGTTCATTCATATAAATCGCAGCTACAATATGTAACGCAACAAATAAATAAGTTCAATAAATATCGCAGAAAGATACATTTCCTGGTCTCGTAAAACGAGAGTACAGTGCACCAAAGTCATAAAAATAATTTCATAAGACATCATTAAATAGATTTGATTTATTTGAGTGCCTATTGCAACACTGGCTGTAAATCGCTATTCTAATAAATAAATTAGAAGTAAATCTAATAATAAATTCAAGTCTAATAAAATTTGAATCTCACTTTTATGAGCTGACGATAAAACAGCTTTGCATAAAATTATATAAAATTGTATGAAAACGAAGAGGGAAGTTCGCGCAAAAGGGAAGGCGGTGTGTAATAATAATAATAGTAATAATAATAATAATATCCAATAGCTTTGAATTTTATTCTTGCAGAATTTTCAAAACCATTTTAATCGCTGTTTTACGTGACTGTTATTGTAATATATCCTCGAACACTGTCGCCAGGGTTAAGAATATCTTCTTCCGGGTATAAAGAATTTTTATAGCGATCTATGTCACAGATTTTATTAGATTGTAGACAGTATAGAGAGCCTCAGTCGATTCCAACAATAAAATCCGGACTATCTCCGCGCCTTCTTTTCACGGTCAATTTTGCGTGCGACTATAAGCGTCTAGTTTCGCGCGAGCAACAAGCGGGGCCGTGATCCGCGATCTAAAAACGGTGCCGCGATTCAGACGTGAATCATCCAACCGATGACGAAGGGTTTTATATATAATAAGCGGGCCTGTGCTGTTACCGGGGTTGTAAATCGTTTAGGGACATTCTCCTCTGGAACGATAATCTCTCAAAACCACATTCCTATCTCGAGTATTTACAACAAAATCAAACATTGACAAAGTCACAATATTGCAGGAAACATCTACCAACTCAAGCCTATCTCCAATTTGAACGCAACAACAATTACGTTACAATTATTGACTGCTGGCAATTTCTGCCAACCTTAACACACCTCCAATTTGAATGTGATGGTCTGATGACCAGAGTAATATGTGATACGTTGCGCGGCACGTCACGTGATCAGTCTACGGTCTTAGTGGGGGACGTTGGGGTGTGCTCAGGTAGTGGAATGGGATAGTGAAAGGGGAAAAGGAGGAGAGGAAAATCAACCCAGTTTTGGGTGGATCTGGCATCACTGCTGTCTATAAAAGTTCGAAAAATAATCTCTGTGACATGTAGACTGCGGATCTTCATGCAAAATGAAAATTGTCCATTTTACGGAAGAGAAGTCAAGGATAATATAAAACATTATTCAATTTTTCTACAGATTTTACAGGCTCTCATTTGGTCGATCCATTTGTGTTATAAATGCATAAAATTTCCAGTCTAGTGACAAGCTTTAGTTCTGCAGTTTTCACTATAATGACTAAATTGTTTTGATTTCTCGAAACAAGCTCTGCAGTGTCGACTGCAATGACAAAATTACTTTGATTTCTCTTGGATTATTTGGAGATGATTTTTCGGGGAAAGAATGCATTATAAAAAGGATAAAATCGAACCCATTCAATTTACACTATCTTAAATCGTTTAAGAAGTAATCCCTGCCACAAACTCTAATTTTGCAATGTCAACTGCAATGAGAATATTACTTTGATTTCTTCTGGACAATGCATTAAAAAAAAAAAGGAAGGAATTGCAATTTCGTCCTCGCTGGGAACAGTCGTCCAACAGACGTGGCGCGGATGAAAATTCAAAGGATACAATGCGCGAAACGCGAGAAAAATTTGAATAACGTCGAACGCAATATTACGTGAAGGCGGAATTTGAATTCGGCACGCGGCAAACGTAATATTACGCTGGTAAAGGGGTTAAACCCGTTTCAACGTGGGAGTTTCGCGCGGGCCGCGTCGCCCGAGCAGATTTTTCAAAAATTATCTCGCGAAAGGAGCCCGCTTTTGTGTAGTCGACGCGAAATTTCATTGGACCGTTGCCAACCGCTGCGGAAACCGTTGGAGAAGCGTTCGTCAGGATTTCCCGGAGGCTGCGGGGAAACTCTGGTAGACAATTTTTGCCCTCGCTCGGATACGCTTCTTTTTTCTCTTTTTTTTTCTTTACTTAACAAGCACCGACGAAATTGCACTCGGCTTTGCAAAAAAAATTCGACCGCGAAGATCCGAGTCCGCGATCCTCGAAACTGCAATCGAGTTTGCCGAAGGAAAGTTGCGCGAACTTTCGACCGAACGGTTTTTTACGGCTAACGGAATTTCGAAATCCACCCCTCTCCCGGAAAACGTAAAAAGAAATCGACGGGACTTATACTTTCAAATCTAATCGCAGTTGTAAAAAGGAGCTGGCCCGCGCCGAGGAAATTCCCTCTGTTCCTCCGCTTCTTTCCCCCACATCCGTGTAGAATTTATTCATCTACGATCATCAAGCCGACGCTCTCTAAAACCGGGGCTCGATTGTACAGGAGCCCAGTGATTCTTCCAAAAAATCATTTCGCAGCTTCAGGTCATGGTACTAACTCGAAATGAAATTTTATATTGGCCCTCGTACGCTCGGAAACAGTTGCACCGAAAATCATAAGACAATATTTCATACATTTTTGCATTTCACCTGAAATCTACGTATTATGTTTTATTTATAAGCTCGCATTTTTAAAAAGTGGATCTCGTAACGCGAGCAACAGGAATTCACACATTCAACGCAGGCGGAGCTCGGTTTAAAACGCTAAAAATAAGATGACTTCTGAATTTTTCTTTTGAGAAACTGTGACGCGGTTCGTTTTGAAATTTTCAGAATAATTTACCTCATGCTCGAGGAATATATACGAATTTTTACATAGAAAAATATATAACAGAAATGAATATATCTAAGAATCTAGAATCTGTGAAATCTTCTGGAGGCTTTAATTTTTACAAGAATCAAAAAGAAAAGCTGATAATATTCTTACATCCTTGCATTATCGATAATTCAGAAATTCAGAAATTCACAAGTCTTTGAATACGAACATAATTTTTACAGTGTATGGGATTTTTTCGCATTGCTTATGCAACAGAAATGGATACAGGCACAACTACTTCGAATTTCAGCTTGAAATTTTAAAGATACAATCTCCTCATGTTCCATTATTGATAGATATCAAAATTGGTGTGTGCTTAGATCACGTGGCTGAAGTGAAAGTTTTTTCTTTAATTTTTTTTCGAATTTTTATTAACACTTTATGACATTTAATTTTCTATGATTCTATTATTGAAACAATTGGCTTGTGATAGCTAAAATATGATATAAATATTCTTGATTCAATTTTGCCTAAATGTCGTGCAAATACTGCATCGAGAGTTGTTCCTAATCTTGTTGTCGCATCATTAGGATTATTTATCATTTCCAATCTTAATTTACTTCTAAAAAATTCTATTAATAATTTTGATTGTTCCGATGCAAAGTTCACGTTGAAATCTCTACTTAGTATCATCGGAATTTTATCATAATCTTTATTAAGAACTGCCGAACCCTCAATCGTATATGCTAATAGAATAGAATTTCGTTTCATCGTTTCATCGCCAGATCGGTTTTACTCCTACCGCGTCGACTTTTTACTAAAACGTTTCGTCGTTCCACCGTTCCATCGTTTCATCGCCGGATCGGTTTTACCCCTACCGCGTCGAAGTTTTACTAAAACGTTTCATCGTTTCATCGCCAGATCGGTTTTACTCCTACCGCGTCGAAGTTGTACTAAAACGTTTCATCGTTTCAGCGTTTCATCATTTCATCGCTAGATTGGTTTTACTCTTACCGCGTCGAGGTTTTACGCCTAACGCGCATAAAGAAGTTTCACTTAAAAAAATATCGTTTCTTTCAAGTTAGGAGAACACTAGTATCCAGTGTTGTGTGAATTCAGGTTGCGCGAAAATTCGTCGCGTTCTAGCTTGGCTCGTAAAAACCGATAAAAGCATCTTTTGTTATCGTAAGCCTGGGTTTAATGGTTCTCCTATCCCGGTAACTGGATTTCTCTGTCTTCCCGCGCGTAGTCTTTATTTTAAAAGTGGCTACAGCGGTTACGTTGATGCACAAAGAACATATCCCGATAGTTCTCTTTATTATTTCTGTGCCGAGACGTGTGCGCAAGTCGTCATCGTCTCTTTCCCTTTCGATTTGAAGCGATCTGAAACGAAAACTGCAGTCGACAGAACGACTCGCTATTACTTTAATCGCTCCACTTTAGACCAATCAAATTACTGCTATTTGAGAGTACCAGGGATCTTAAATGAAACGTGTGCAATCGACACGGATGGGGCTTCGGATTGAAACCCAAATAGTTAACCTAATTTTCGGTCGGATTATCCCATTAGCGCTCCAATTGTTTACTGTACCACGGTTATTCTCGTAACTGGACTTTTCGGCGTTCGCGGCTCGCGGATACCTTCGAAGTTTAAGTGATAGATGCGCTGTACATTGTCCTGGTAGCTATTTTATCATTTATGTACACGGTAATTCGGACTGATTTGTTCAGCTGAATTTATGATAGACCTTCGAAAGAGGAATGCAAAGAATGCAACATAGCAATGGTTACATTTGATGTTCATTTTGAACGAATTAGTATATGGTAGTCAATTTTAACTTTTAGTATTGGAAACGCAGTGTGAATGCAATGATAAACATTTGAATAAGTCGTTTACGAATGGAGATTGAGTAACAATGAATATGTTTGTTTTTCCATAATGTACAAAATTTTAGAAAGGGATTTAAGAAAGGGTTTAATCAAGCTCAAGCTTTCAGAACACTTCTCTGAGATTGTCTATTGTCCTTATCGGTTTGTTATGCTATTTAAATTTCTTTAGAAAATAATTGTTCATTTTATTAATATTTTTCAAAAATATCATTACCTTGTATACCATATTTGTCGAATATTGTATATACTGTACTATTGTTCATATTTAATAAATCGCTCAACAGTCATATTAATATTTAGTATACGAAGTAGAGTCACTGAGGGACATCAGCACATATTTTCTTTGCGTCGTTCAGTACCTATTGACAATGAATAGCTTTATAATCTCCTATAAGTCTTATTATAAACTGGATCAAGTCCAAACGAATTAAAACAAAGTGGATGGAAATGATAATTGGAAAAAGAATTAAAAACCTCTGTAGAGAATTGAAAACATCAATTTTGCTATTTTAGAATTCTAGTAGTCAAAAAATAAGATGGCTGTGATAAGGGTAGTTACGAAAAGAATCTCAAAAGAAACGAAATTAATTTTACCTAGTGTTATCAAATAAAAAGATTAACGACATCCTCAACTCATGAACTAAAAAATCTCATGAAACCGATGAACTTTGTGTCCAAATCGTAGAACTTTTGATATGAACAAGCTAGCCCGATAATTCTTGGACGAGATTAAAGCTGAAATGTAGCAGAATAAGGGAAAATTATAGAGAAAGTAGCATAAACAATTTTTGACCTTGAAATTCTTCCTTAAATTTCTGAAGAGGTAGATAAAATCTGCCGCCAGATTTGAATTCAGCACAGTGATGCCAGAAAGCAGTGATCCTTTTCCCTTTCCACTATCCTACTCCACTACCATGACCACACTCCAAGATCCCCCACTAAGACCGTAGATTGGTCACGTGACGTTCCACGCAACGCGTAACATATTACTCTGGTCATCAAAGAGGTGGTAAACTGTATTCCCCTCGATTTAACCGATCTGGCATCACTGATTCGTCATCATAAAATCTAACAGGAAATGTAATGAAATCTGACAGCACACAAATATGACTAAACAAAAATTTCTTTGAAAAAAAACGTCACATCAGCATAGTTTCTCAAATTCAAAAATTGTTTATGTCTCTATAATTTCCCCTTGTTATATAACATTTTAGCATTAACCTCGTTCAAGAATTATCGGGCTATCCCATTTCTTTCAATAGTTCTACTATTTTGACACAAAGTTCGTCGCGATGTAGTCTACTGTGCGTCGCACAGAAGATCGGCAAAATTTCGCAACAAGAGCAACTGGAGGACCGATAGTGTTTTGCGTAGGGCAGTTCCGCGACGGTTTGAAATTCGCGTGGCGCGGTTTCACGGGATGATTGAGTTAGCAAGCCCGCTTCGGCTGGACACGGTCCATTCGCAATCCCTAGCCCTTCATTTATCCGACGGACGTATCGCCTTTGTTCCCCGCGGATACGAATAAATCGCGAAGCACGGAGAACTAAAGCGGGCCAGAGGGGAGGGAAGCCAACGGAATCGCTCCACCAAGGTGGATATATTTATCCGTGGAAAACGCGTAATGGAGGAATGGGCCATTCGACGAACGGGACGCATTTAACTGCCGCTCTCCCGTTGCCTTTGATACGTGCCAACGGCGATTCCTCATTTTCGGTATTAATCCACGTCGCCTTGACGCGTCCCGAACGTGTCGTTCGAGTCTGCCTGTCGCAGAAACGATACTCGCAGAAGTTCCTCAGACGATCCTCGCCATTGTCGAATTAACCGGAATAATGGCGCGCTTTTATTGCTCGTTTTCTGGAACCGTATCTCCAGATAACAAGCAACGCGATTCGAAACGTTACAGAGGCACTGTTCGAACTCGAACTGCAACCGCTTAGTCTGCTTCTTCGGAGATTGAACATCGATTGCTGGATAATGGCAGTTTATTCAGACTCGACGCGTCCAAAGCGATATTCGTTCTTATTAAATTTAATTTGAAGTCTTTACGAACCTGGATACTTCGCTTTTATTATAAGAAGTTTTCTGATGGACGAAAACTTTGGGTAAAATCGTGTACAAAAATGGGAATTTGTTTGAAGATTTGCAGTTTGATTTTAAAGGACGTGATTTGGGTAGCTTCTCTAAGATTAACCCTTTGCACTCGAAACAGTATAAATTTTAAATTTAATTTTAATCTTGTAGCCACATGTTTTGAAGGCTCTGTACCGCGTTTGGCTACAACAATTGATAATTATAGCTTCTTGTCACCCTGCATATTTACTCTATTCATACTTCACCTTAGTTTTCGCTATTCAAAATACCTATACAAAAGAACTGAAGCCGATGGGTCAAATTTTAAAAAAGTTATTTGACTTTTAAAAGTGTACGAATACTTTTTACACCCACTATACAAATTTCCACGACCTCACGACTTCATCCGAGTATTTCTAAAATCTTCCGCGGCTCCACCAAATCAGAACTAGTACCTTTATAATATCAACATGCCTGGTGTGGAGATTAAGATAGCTTTATATTCATTGGTAAAGAGTTCAGAGGATAGATGTATGCGCACATGTATAAAGATGTATGAGTGTGTGGATGAATGTGCGGAATGAGAAAAACCTGCGAGATTGTCCTCAGGCGGGAATTAAGTGTATATCGTAATGTTAGTGCACACTAAGTACTATTATCACTCAATTTATATTTCTTATATTATAATGAACAGTTTCTTCTAAAAACTAAATGTGACCTCCCACCTTGGAAGTTAAATTGTATTGCTAATACAATAAAAATCTAAAAAGGAAATGAAACACCTTCGTTAAATCTAATCGACTGACACATTGCATTTTAGTCGCCGACACAATGAACGCACGGAACAAAATTTCGTATCGCCCGTTGTCACGACTGGTCAGTATAAAAATTCGAATTAGCATAAGCAACGAGAGTTAAGAGATCGCGAGATACTTGGCCCATAAAGCTGTTCAAACTGGTCTACAGAGCGCGAGGGGGATGAATAGCTCAGGCAGTGATGCCAGACCGGTTAAATCGAGGGGAATACAGGTTACCACCTCTCTGATGACCAGAGTTGTGCTGCACGTCATGTGACCAGTCTACGGTCTTAGTGGGGGGCATTGGAGTGTGATCGGGTAGTGAAATGGGATAGTGGAAGGGGAAAAGGAGGAGAGGAAAATCCACCCAGTTTTGGGTGTTTCTGGCATCACTGAGCTCAGGGTTAACGAATGCAACGAGAATAAGTCCCAGCAGAGAACCGAAAATTTGTACGGGACTAGGAAAAATTATTTTATACTTTTTTAGTCCGTCTTAAAAAATTCTTTTATTTAAATAATTTGCATTGTCATCCAGTTCTGAGCTATGTTTAAAGTTTCAAGTCTCTAGCTCATCGGGAAGTTAGTTTAAAATCAATTGCAAAATTACTACCGAACAGACAGACAGACAAGAAAGCGAGTTTATAAAAACGTGGTAAAAAATATGAAATAACAGGATGACGCGTTCTACACGGTGTTACACGTAATATCCCGGCGACGATTAATTTTCCACGTGATTATCTTGGCTGTCATTTAAGATGGGGCTAATTAGAGAGCCCGGGGCGGCGTGCTTTTCTACGACAATTTCAAGAATTTCCAACCGCAATACACAACCCCCCACCCCTGGACTTCTCATCACGTTACTATGGTCTCTACTCGACTCCCTTTTCATCCCACGGTGAAATAGTTTCGGAACTACTGTTTGTTGGGTGAACGATCGCAAAACGAAGGCAATTCTCCGGTACACGGAACTTATCGTCGTTTCAATTACGTCGATTAATTAATTTTAATTGCAGGGCCACGGCGCGTTGCCGTGAGCCGGGCACGATGCTGTAAAACGGAATTAATTGCGTTTTGTCGTTCGAACGCGTGAAACGCTAATGACATTCGATCCCGCGATTAATCGTTCGGATAGTCGATCCGAAATTTCATCAAATTTAATCAACATCCTGTCAGAGAATCCACGATACTCAAAGAAAAAAATAAATTGGCCCGAAAAAATACAACTTTCAAAGAAAATATCGTTGCCGGATATATCTGGTGTGAAAACGGTTTTTAAAATTGCTTTACGGCGTTATTTTCGGCAAAAATATGATATTTTTGCAGGGGGATTGTTAATTATGTACATTTGTAGCTTATGAACGGCTTTGGAAACTTTGAAAATGCAGAAAATCTCACTGCAATATTTTATTTATTCAATTCGTTCATGGATATCTCAACTTTAAGTTCTACAGTTTAGTAGAATATTTATGGGAGTGCTTTTGCAAGGATTTTAAACGAGGATAGAACATTGATCATTTATTTTACAAGCTATATATTCTTTACTTTTGTTGGAAATCTTTTTATAGGACACTTTTAATACTGATGTATCCAAGAAAAATGTTCATTATCGTCCGTTCGTTAATAATGCTTTTAAAAGTTTCTGTTACGTGTTTACGTTACTCGTACTTTTTCTGTTACCTTCATTAGCAGATAAAACACTGATTTTTCTTATTTTTGCAAAATATGAGTGTGGCATGAAACTAATTCTGAAAATATAACTTGGGCACTCGTAATTATGATTATTATTGAGCCAGCACAGTAAATTCAATAAATTGTGTTTTATTTATAACTTCATAGTTTGAACAAATACATCAATAACTAAAAAAGAAATACGAAATTTTATAGCATTTTTTTTTAGCAATTTAAAATTTTATAGCAATTTTAGAATACAAGCGAATCTTCACATAAAAAAAGTGTAAAAGTTAAAATTGCTCTCAACCGAGTCCTCCGTATAAATTAATAAGATTTGTCTAAAATGTCTAGATAACTAAATAGAGAATAGAAAGATGTTGAAAAATTCGATTGCGTCAGAACTCTCCTTACAAAATTTGAACACGTCAATTGCCAACACAGTGACCACAAAAATTGGTTAAAATTAATGCAATTTACCTAATAAAATGAAAACTGAGAAGTTCAGATTTATGGTGTTAATTACTTTCTCAATCCTTTCATATTTTACAGACCATAAACAAATTTAGCCATCACAGAAATTAATTTTTGAGTCTTGAAAAATCATCCCGTCACCAACATGTGGGTGACATGGCAATTTGACCAGACAAAATGACTGGTTTCTAATTTTTTCTTTTACAAATACTGAAATTATAAATATGTTTTCAGGAATAATTTTCTAGTAAGTGCCGGTATTGAAATACTGTATATTTACTGACTGAATAAATGCAATCTTGTCGTTATTATAAGGCAATATTCGCTAGTCGCGTTTAGTACTCGGTAGTCCTGGTGTTAAAGAAAGTTGTTCACACATTATCTAGTAAACTAATCCTAATATCTCGAGAAAAAAACTCCGGTCGTTTGGAACAATTTTCAAAAAGTTACTCTTTTTAAAAGGGTGTCCTCATACTTACGTGCGGGGATGTATGTAGTATACTATACTACATACTATACTATACTATACTAAGTATAGTTTCGCTTCGGTTTACATCGCAGCGTTCCCGTAACTTCGTCGCTTGTAGTCGATGAACCCGAGTCTGCGAAAAAGTTGTTGCATCGATCGGGTGCAGGATATTCGGTGTCTCGCATTCCTTTGGCATTCCTTTTATTCCGGGAAAGTTGGGTTCCTCGGGAGCTGCTGCCTGGTGATTTCCATCGGAGCTCCATTTCTTTCAAGTGAATCGTGGCGACGCGACGCGACGGGACACGGATCAACTTTGTTGCGTCGCGAATGTTCACGCTCCTCGAATGCCTTTCGGAAAATTCAATGGTTGAAGAGGAGGGGGGTTGTAGGAATTGAACGAATCCGTTCTGCCTCTCCGATGGTTTCTGTTCCCGAAGATGCCGGAGAGAACTGCACAATGTTCGTGCGACAAGACGGCGTTGTATTTAACACTAACAATACCGTTTCCTTTTTTTGGACACCTGGATTGTCTACCTTCGATTTCGCCGGGGACAACTTTAATTCCATGGACTTTAAACTTTCGCTGACGTGGGAGACGTCGCGAAAAAGATAGAGTCGTTCGAAGTTCGAACAACTTTCTTCGACGCGTTGATTTCGTCTTTAGAAACTCGTTTAAGATTTCGGTAAAAGGGAAATTGACTTCGTTGGAAAGTTTAACTCTTGGACAGTCGACCGTTTTAATTATTTATGACTAGACTGCGGATCTTTGTGCAAAATAAAATTTCCCACCGTTTTTAATAGACGGGAGCCAAGTCAGAAATTGTTTGTTTCTTTAACCGCTTGCCTTAATACAGAGATGGGCAATTTTGCCTCAATTGAGGCAAAACGGTCCCCACCAGTGATGGGAACTCTGTGCGCGCTAGGCGAAAATACTACCACCACTCTGACGTACCGTCTTCCCCTACTTTGCTTCTATCGCACAAGCGCTACACACAAGCGTACTTCGAGTAGAGGTACGCTTGTGTGTAGCGCGTGCGCGATAGAGGCAAAGTAGGGGAAGACGGTACGTCAGAGTGTTGGTAGTATTTTCGCCCAGCGCCCACGGAGTTCCCATCATTGATCCCCACCGTAGCGCTAACTGTTCCCTTCCAGCAAGCGTCGTACGGTGGGGCAACGATGACACGAGATATCAGTGAGCGCGACGAATCAGTGAGTTGGACTGGGCAAGATATCAGTGAGTTGGACTGGGCACAAATTGCTTTATAAAAATAACAAACTGAAGTTTATACAGGCTTCCTGATACTTTTATAATAGTCTATGTTTGATTTAAGAAATGCATTCCATCGATACCTATGTCTGAAAGAATCTCTGTAACTTGAACAATTCTAAAATAAATAATCTGGATTCGGTGAATTTTACCGGTGTTGGTAGGTTCAGTGTTAAAGTGACGTCTCTGATTTTGAAGCAATTCAAATTATTCCTATAAACGAATATTGTACAATTACTTTACACAATTTATACGAACCAAACAATATAGTACAGGCAGTTCCAACCAGTAGCTCCAGAGCTATTCGAGGCACCTTCCTCGCTGAGGTTCTTCCCCCACTCTTAGACTTCATCGTTATAATGTATAGTAGTGGGAGACTCCCACCACGAGAGCCGCGCGGCGCGCGCAGCACTGAATAACTCTACGGCTGTACATAGTAGTCGGAAGAGGTTCGATTGTGGGGACCTTGCAGTTCTCGGAGGGGAATATGTTGTAACTCCCTGATATAGTATATTTCAATCCAAAATTCTCTTATTCTTTTTTCTATTTTAAATTTTACCCACCCGTTTTGTCATAAATGCATAAAATCCGTAGTCTATTTATAACAGTTATAGTTAGATTAAAATCCTTATATATCCATCTTCTTTTACATATTTTTGGATTTACTTTTTTGTGAGGAATGTTAATCTGATATATAAATAGTTAATCATTTGAACTAGTTGCTAAGAATTAGAAGATCTAGAATGTAAGTTGATCTAGAATGCCAGAGTTCAGCTAATTTAGTTCGCAACAGTGATTAAAACACGACTTCAAGATTTTGTACGTAATTTTGAGCTTGCTTTCTGTAATTACTGGTCGCTAATTACCTTTGTAATTACCTCCACTACATTTCTAGGCCAGTTACAGTTAACGATTACAGAGTGTAACTTGTAATCGAATTAACTGCATACGGGGTTCGCTGCGACCACCAGTTTTCATCGATGAAGCTATAATTCTGCAACGAGGATTTAATTACATTGTATTTGCGCGTTGCGAATTTATTTGGCGTGTACAAATTGAGTGAGTTAAGTCTGTCCTCGTCTCCACTTACGTTCTCCATTTTGTGGTTAATTTGTGTTTAAGTGGTGGTGTTGGGCGGGAATTTTGTTCTTAATGAAGCACCATTCTTTAAAAATGCAATTTTGAGAATACTCATATTTAATTTCGAACGTGCTGATTATATTAACTCCTTTTAGCATGGACCTGCAATAGTGTTGCACAATTTGATGCAACAATATTGTACTCACGTAGACAGTTGTTGTTCGTCATAAATATGAACGAAATGTTTAGCATTCTGATACAGTGTAACAAATATTTTTTAATAAAATATAACGATAATTTCAAGAACGACAAGTTGATCGACGATCGGATTGAAATGATTAAAAACGAAATTTCAAATACTAGAAATAGTAAAACTAGCATTCACTAAAGAAAGGAACAGTGAAGAATAGAAATAATTCTTCATACGTAATTTCATGTACTATTTTAATCAACTGTTTAAAAAAATAAGAAAACCTACCATTCACTTTCTGCTTCTTTGCACTCGTTTAACTGATTACCATTTCTCATAAAGATACGCAATCTAACTGTGCCAAATGAGCTTTTAAAGCCCATTAGTCTTATCACACACCTGGAATTACATTACAACAGTCATCAGTAATGCATAATCAATAGCTCAAGCACGTAAAGAGTATTTACAAATATATCCAAAAATCATAGAACGAAGAATTTAGTAGAATCAGCTACGATGTAATTTTAATCTCGATTTTCCAAAAGACCCGATAATTTTGTTTAATTCAGTTGCCACCGAATTGGCCCACAAGAAAACGCAACTTTGCCCAAAGATCCGCAAATCCAGGATAATCAGCTTACATTTTGCTCGGAGCGTTGCGAACGACCATGCCCCGTGCACGCTCGAAGGGTTAATTCTCGCGTGCGTCGAAGAGACGGCGAATCACACGAAATTGCCCGCGCCGTCGTCGTCGACGACGAAGAGTTGCGGCCGAGTTAATATCCCCCGACCACAAGGAATTCTTTGTTGGCCCGTAGAGCGAGCTTAATCTCCACATACCGGAAGGTAAGGCGAAATAAAAACGAGCGAGCGGAGTATCTATCTCGAAGACGAACTGCGAGCCATTTTACACATCCCCTCCTAATACTGGGGCTGGATTTAGGGGACTTTGAGATTTTACATTTCTACGTACTGCCTTCTGATATCGCTGGATGTAGCAGACTTATGCTGTTTCTTGAAGTTATAGCTCTCCCATAAGAATAGTTTCTGAAAAAGAGTATCACATTTGTCTGCACGATAACGTTGTTTGTAGAAGAACATTGGTGAACTTTTTTATATAGGTAAATTTTTCTTTTCATTCTACGCAAAAAAGTGTTAGGTGATGAAGAAATTGTTAGTTATTGAGGTATTCTTCAAAAACATCTTCATTGGAGAAAATGCTATTATACAGAATTGGTTCATGGTACCACTATTAGTTGACTTTAAAAGTCAATTACTTATTCAATTATTGCTAAGCCTGTTAATACGCTTCCGGTAGATAAAGTGTTGAGAAATTTTTATATGACGATTGTATTTCATCTGGAGATGACAGCTCATGCTACCACTATTAGTTGACTTTAAAACTCAATTACTTATTCAATTATTGAAAAGCCTGTTAATACACTTCCGGTAGATAAAGTGTTGAGCAATTTTAATATGACGTTTGTATTTCATCTAGAGATCACAGCTCGTGGTACCACTATTAACTCTTTGCGGACGCGTGTCTGTAGACAGTGGCCCAAATAAAATTGCTACTACGTGACTAACAATCACTTTTTAAAAAATGATTACTCTCAAAAAACACCAAAGAAATTTTTACCAAACACAACACTTGCTCCTTCATTTAATTCTTATGCGTAGCTTTCAGTACACCATTTCATTTTCCAAGGAAAACTGTACATTCGAACCGTCGATAAGTACGCTAAACGTAATTCCCGTCCGCAAAGGGTTAGTTGATTACTTATTCAATTATTGAAAAGCCTGTTAATACGTTCACGGTAGAGAAAGTGTTGAGAAATTTTTGTACGTAGATTGTGTTTCATTTAGAGATCCATAGAGATGACCGCAAGACAGGAAGTGAAGAGGCAACGTTGTCAGCGAAGAAGCTGAAAGCAGCATGACAGAAGGCAACGTAGAAATTCGTATCTTTTTGCACCCAGGTTCGCAGTTTTGGCCCACTGTGCGACGTCTCGTCGCGGTGGCAATGTTGCTGCAGATATCGATCGGTCCGGGATAGTCGCAGCTTCTCTTTAAGTCATCCGGGGCCCAGGACCACCCACGCGTCCGCCCCTGATTCCCACCCTTCCATCCTCCCTCGCCCACCGTTCCCATTCCGCCCACGCAGCCTGCAGTTTCATCCACCTAGGGTACCCACCTCTCTCTCTCTCTCTCTCTCTCTCTCTCTCTCTCTCTCTCTCTCTCTCCGCTCTCCAACCCTCCTCTCAACCTCTCATTCGATCTATCTTTGTCTCTCTCTCTCTCCGGCTCACCGATTCCGTATTTTCGCTGTCTCGCTGGCTCTCCCTCTTCAAGGTTCCGTCGTATCGACGTCCTTTTCCCTTTACCAGACGCTTTCGACCTTCGCCTCTCGAATTTCTTTATGCTACCCGTTTTTCCGCGGGACCGTGTGCGGGATCCTTGTTCGGTTCTCGAAATCAGGGGAAATTGATGGCAACCAGATGGAGCGGATGCGGATAGGGGATGATCGAGGAACTTCTCGGTTTACGTCGGGATCCCTGTTCTACTCGAGGATTTTCGGCTCCTGGGTTCTATTTGCCGAGGAATGTTTGAGCCCGTGGAACCTTTTAGAGACCTGGCTGTGTTCGGTGTCGATTGTGAATTGTTTGGTGAAACAGAGCCGTTCGCTTTCGGATAGAAAGCTCCTACTTCTGGACTGGTGTTATTATGTTGGATTTCGGGGGTGCCGAATTGAGTATAACACGTTTGGAAGAAATTCGAGAGATTTATTCGACCACCGGTTTTACAAAGTTGTCTAGCGCTTTTAACACTTTCATATTGGAACGTTTCAACTCCAAACATTTTTTCCGACCTACAATATTTTAATTCTATCGGATTCTTTTCAATTCATGGATATGAAACTGATGCAATTTACTTGTAGAATATTGAATTATTTAATCATTTATTAGATACACACAAATTTAACGATGTGAGAAATATTTTGAATAGTGTATTGCAATTTTTAATGGTGATCCAGAGTCAACACTCGAGTGCAAAGAGTTAATATTAGCGGTTGCCCAATAATAACAGGAGTGGTCTGCAGATTTTAGGAATATGGGTGTATAGAGAATTTCGGATACGATGTGGTGGGGAGAATGGATCACGTGGAGGAACATAGAAATGGCCAAATGTCTGGAAGAGTAAGGTGAAAGGTTCTAGGTAGGGTTGTGCGAGTACTCGATTTATTCGAGTATTCGAATTTCGAGTCGTGTAATGATCGGTCTGTCGAGCCGAGTCGAGCACATGAATTTTCAGCTCGAAATTTTTCGAATTACTCGAATATATTCGAACAGACCTTTAACTTGCGAGTTACTCGCAAAAATTCGAATATGTTTGCTTTATGAAAACATGAAAATAAAGCAGAAGCATTAAATTAGCGTCATATTTTTCTTCCATATAGATAGAATAGTATTTGATAGTAAATAAATGAATTTTCGAGTAACTCGACAAATTCGAATTTTTACGAGTAACTCGAAAGTTAAAAATCTGTTCGAATATATTCGAGTAATTCGAAAAATTTCGAGCTGAAAATTGATTCGAGCCGGTTGATTTTTTCGTAGCTCGAAAAATTCAAACGCTCGACTCGGCTCGAGCAATCGAATCGAGTTCAGCTCAGCTCGTAAATTACGGGTACTTGCACACCCCCAGTTTTAGGAGACGTTAAGGCTAGGACTACCGGACCAAACAAAATTACTGGTTTCTAATTTTTTCTTTCGCGATTACTGAAATTATATAAATGTTTTCATCAGAAAGTCCCGAACGAACTTCTTTATTCCAGCACACATTGCAATGAAAAGTATATGAAGTCTGAATAGATGTAGTCAACACGAGGAAAAATGGAATGTATACTACACTTAGATTTTTAACAATTGATTAAATGCAAATAAACATAGAATTGTTGAGGAAACCTGTCTAAGAGAGAATATTGTCATAGCATATGAGACAGTGATAGTAGAGACTGCTCGAGAATTCTATTTTATATGACTCCTCCAGAATTTGGTAGCTTGATCATCCGTTTCTCTTGGTACTCGGATTCTCCGCAATTCTGAAAGTAACTTCAAAAGTAATTTTAATCTCTTGGCTCAGCCTTAATTGATCATACAATGGTTCCAAGCCATTGGCGACATCTTGTGGATCTTGCTCGCATTTCCTCTCGTTCTCAGGGTAGCGGACGCCACTGCTGCATTATTTTCAAGCCTCGAATACTCTTGGAACTTTCTAGCAACTTCCTCGGCCGAGGGATCGATGACACAGATCATCTTTTCAGTTTTGTCCAAGCAATCTTCCCTACACTGTCTCCATAGTGCGTCTCTTTAGAACTTAGAATCAACTAACAATTTTCTAAGAGCTTGCTATGTAGATTAAGAAATCGATACAGATCATCTGCTTCGTCCTGTCCATACTGCCTCCTAAGCATTATGTTCAAGGCGCATCTTTTTAGAGCCTGGAATCTTCTACAAATATTTTAACATCCTCCTGAGTACAGAGATCGATCATAAACATCATGTTTTTCGTCTTGTACAAGCATCTGCCAAGATGTCGTCTCAAGATTGTTTTTTTTGGAGAGGGGGGGGGGGATTCGGCTCTTCTGGAAATTGTCTGGGAACCTTCTTGACCCATTGACGAATGATGTTGATTACCTTCATCGTCTCGTCCAACCAATTTTGAGTGCCTTGTCTTCAGGTTCCGTCTTTCTGGAGTCTAGTCTCTTGCAGAAATTATTTAGAAATCTTCTGGGTCCAGCCACCAATAACGTAGATCATCTTTTTCGTCTTGTCCAAGCAGTTTTCCGACCCTTGTCTTCAGGTTCCGTCTTTCTGCAGTCTAGTCTCTTTCAGAAATTATTTAGAAATCTTGTGGGTCCAGCCACCAATGACGCAGATCATCTTTGTCGTCTTGTCCAAGCAATTTTGAGAGCCTTGTCTTCAGGTTCCGTCTTTCTGGAGTCTAGTCTCTTTCAGAAATTATTTAGAAATCTTGTGGGTCTAGGGACCTACGTCGCCGACCTTCTTCCACGTCTGTCCCATGCAATTTAAACAGCCTTGTCTTCGGGGCATCTCTTCCTCATTTCATCCAGATATTTTCTATTAACTTTCTGTGTCCGTCGATCAATGATCATCTCGTCGAAACAGCTTTCGGGGCATCGTCTCCAGGCCTTTTCTCGAAATGATTCCACCGTGGATCTTTGTTAGTGTCCCGAATAGCGTCTCCCAGGCGTAATCTGTTATTCATAGCGGGTCTCTATGCCCCGCCCACGCGGACTTTGTCGTTCCTGGTGTTTTCATCAAGGCTGGTCCGTTGAATCATCTCAGCAGAGTTCTCGTTCCCCGAGCCGCGCACTTTTCAGCCTCCGGGAACTGTTCTCGACTGGCTACCGGCTTTTGTCCCTTTGGGGAGTTAAGCACCACTTGTCGCGGGAGTATTTTCGATGTTCAGCCGGGAACTTGACACCGTTCTCTCCAGCCCCTGTGTACCCACCCTGCGATGGCTTACTTTGACCTGCATTCGGTTACCGTTTGCACGGGGTTACGTTTCTTTGGATTGAATCGTTCCGCGACCGTCACTGTCCCATTTCGCCCGGAAACTGAGTCTAACAAGAGAACATACCGCCGGATCTGTGGAAGGATCTGGATGCTACCTAAACATTTCAGGAGGCTGTGTCTTCGTACCAGGGCCGACAAATATATTCGGTTGAAAGTCTCGGGGGCTGGTGGAGAGCACGAAAATATAAGGACTTTACTTCGCGGCGCTTCCCGAGCGACTTATTTGCGTTGGTAACTTGCTTCTTGCTTCTTTTCGGAGAAATAACAGCTTTTCTAAACTGAAGTTCTTCGTTGTTAGACTGTGAAGTAGTCCTTCTAAGAATAAACATCTGTCTTCAAGGAAAAAGACAAGATTTGCGAAGCAACCTAGAGTTTCATCCGCAGTACAGGGCCTTCAAAACATCTGGCTATCAGCTGTACTTTGGGCGAGTCCTACGAGGTTTATGGTTTTTATGGTCGCTACTTAGCCAGGTGGTTTACCTGACCTCGGTCGCGCGTTTGTCCCTAAGCACGGATTGTTTTGCGACGGAACATCTCTCCCACATGCAAAAACACAAGATTCGCAAAGCAACTAAAGAGGCCCCTAGACCAGGCATGGGCGACGCTGGCTCAAAAAACACATGTTGCTACTTCTCTCCTTCGCCCGCTCGGCAAGGCAGTCCCCACGACATCCACTTCGACTCTCGCTTCGACACGGTCCCCACGATGCTGCACTTACCTGCCGATGCAACATCGTGGGGCCCGAGCTGAAGGGAGAGTTGGAGTGGACGTGGTGGGGACTACCTTGTCGAGCGGGCGAAGGAGAAAAGTAGCAACATGTGTTTTTTGAGCCGGCGTTGCCCATGCCATGCCCATGTTTAGGGCCTAGACGATCAATAATATTGTCAATACGCCCATCAATAATATTGTCAATACGCCCATCAATAATATTGAAGAGGCGCATTGAAAGGGCATATTGACCGTTTAGAAGAGGTTCAAACGCAGTATCAATATATTGAAGCATATTGATAGAAATTTTGATTGAAGCGCATTGACGGTAGCCATATTGATGCGCGTTTAGGAGGTTTAGTTGTCAAGATTTCGTCGGTCTCGACTCGGACGTCGTACTGGTCGTACAGGCAAAATGGCTGACGGAGTACACAACTGTTTTTCAAAACAACAGTTCGTAGTCGCCGTATTGATAGCTAGATTGACGAGATTATTGAAGCGTATTGACGGGAGCTTCAGTATTATTGGTCAACCTACATTGACAATATTATTGATCGTCTAGGGGCCCCTTTAGATTTTCATCCTACAATAATAGTCCTAAATCATTGAAGCATTGAAACTCTATACACTTTTCTCGCAAATCTTGCTGAGAGACATCTTATCACTACATTGATGCAAGTGAGCGCAAGAAACTACCCCTTAAACTGTCTCTCGAAAATTAAATATCTATCTACGCCAGGCATGTCCAGAAGTAGTTCACTTGGAGGCAAATTCGAGGGAGACGCCTACTTCTCCCGCCCGCGCGTCTCGCTTCCCGTGGCGGCCGTACTCCTCTGAGCTTCTCATACCTAGTGATGGTACATGGTCTCGGTTTTTTCGCGCCTGCGCGACTAAATGCATGCACGTATGTACGTCTTATGTTTGTGGGGAAAGTATGGGAGAACTGTTATTGGCGGGAAACCGGACAGAAGAGTGCAAGATATATTTACATATTATATGTACATACACATAACATTTTAATATAACATACGCATGTTAAACATTCATATTTGAAAATCGAAAAAAAAATTGCGAAACTATGCGGGGTGACCAAGGTACCCCATTTTAGCTCAACTTTGTACTTTACTGACGCTAAAATCGTCGCGCATGCGCGAGAAAACCGAGACCATATACCATCATTGCTCAGACCCGTGCCTACCGCTTGCAATATGTACCGCGTGTGGCGCGTTGGGGCGACTCTCGGACCCACAGTCAGTGATGGGAATGTTGGCGCTTTTCACGCGCATGCGCGGCGATTTTAGCCTCAGTCAAGCACGAAAATCGGGTACCTTAGTCGCCCCTCTAATTTCGCAAAGTTTATTATGATTTGATTTTGAAAAATGAATGTACAACATGTGTACGTATATATATATATATATATATATATATATATATATATATGTATTAAAATGTAATATATACATACGTGCATAGAATATATAATATATAAATATATAATATTTATGTATCTATGTACAATATAATATAACTTATTCTTCTTCATCATCTTGGGAATAAGGAAGGGAAGGGTACTAAAATAACTTTAAACGAAATATATAATAACAAACCCACTACTTTCGCCCCAATAGTACCCCACAAACTTCGGACGTAGCTTCGGTTCTGCCGAAACTCGCGCATGCTCGTGAAAAGCGCCAACATTCGCATCACTGCCCACAGTAGGCACGGGTCTGAGGAGCTCGGAGGACTACGGCCGCCACGGGGAGCGAGACGCGCGGGCGAGAGAAGTTGGCGTCTTCCTCGACTTTGCCTCCAAGTGAGCTACTTCTGGGCATGCCTGATCTACGCGCAAAAAGATATTCCCGAAGAAACCCAGATCAGCGATCTGGAACCAAACCAAGAACAATGGTCCCACATCACCGAAACTGTGGCCTTGGAAACGTTCTACTCTCGCAAATTTTTTTCGCACAGAATCATCCCCCCAAACTCAAGAATCTCGGTTACCCCGAAATCTAAGACGAAAAGTTCGGTTGACAGAAGCAATCTAAAATCCGCATGCGACGTTCTGAAGGCTCTGCAACTTTGGTTTTGCAGAGAGTCCGGCGTGTTCTAGGTTTTCGTGTTTCCAGAAGGTTTTGCCACCCCGTTCTCCCAGCAGTAGCCGGGTATCGATCTCGCACAGCCTCGTACATGAAATCTCTATCTCCCTTCTCTCACGTGGCTCGTTCATTATATTTGCCTGATGCTGAATAGAAAGGGGTGAGTCGGAGAGATACGAAGAAAAGGGACGGAAGGCATCGGAACTGTGCTCGTCATTAAACGTGGCCGAAAGATAATGACACACCCGGGGTCATCCGCGGGGCTATCACAGGCTTCTTGATCCCAGCTGCATTATTGCGCTGTGGAAGTTTATTTATATGTTTGATTGTTCTCGTCTCTTGCTCTCTGACAATGGAGATCGTTAGTATAGGGCCCGGAAGAGGTGGTCGTGGGTGGTATTTTAGGTGGGACGCGATGCTCGATTGAGAGTATGCTTCATGGAGATGCATGCTCGTCCATGGTACTGATGAGGATCTCTTTAGAAATTGATTTACCACGATTTACATGATTTCCATGAGTTCACTTTGGTTCGTTTTGGATAGAGCTGCTTTAATGTTGAGGCTATTTGGTTCTCTCGTCTGTGAATGATTTGTAGACAGATCTCTCCAATCAAATCTCAGTATGCAACCCTTGTCAAGTCAGAGGTTTTACATGCTACTTTTTATTGTAAAAGAAAATCTGGAATTATTTTGGTCTCCAAGGAGAAACTAAGAGATCAACTACTCAATTTCTAGCGATTGAATTAAATGAATAGGCATTATATGAAGATCAACAGAAGGACTAAGGTGTCTACAAGAAGTACCACCAAAATATGTTTAGAAAGATGGATAAATGAATCAGCGAATAGTCCAAATCGTCATCAATTATATAATTGTAAAAATGGTCTGCCGTCCAAGTGTTAGTCGTGTCACTAATATTAGGTGTATGGCAATAAAACGTTAGCAACTTTATGATATTAATGTACATATTTATAATAAATGTAACCTGCTTTGAGACAGTTCAAAGTACATGCCACGATTTGTTTCTTTAAAATTGGAAGTCAAAGTTTGAAAAAGATTTATTTCTTCTGGTGATCTCTTTCCTTTCATAAGGCACATGAGATTGTTAACACAAATGAATGCAATGCAATTAAAAAAAACACGTATCTTTACATTTCAATATATTTAACAAAAACCTTATGCTTTGCAGACAGCTACTAGAAAGAACGTCTTTGCAGAAACAATTGATTAATTTACAGCAATAGTCTAGTACTAATTACACTTACTATTGCACCAATAATTTCTTCCAATTAGTCCATACAGGAAGATTATTAACGTGCCCATTTCTACAACAGTTCATAAGACTCGTATCTCTTTTCATGATCCAGAAAGATGTAAACTATCCGTTCAGCATAAAAATGATTTAGGAGCGAAGTGTGTCAGGCGAACAATAGTCGCGGAGATAAAGGAAGTATAAATAAAAGAACGAACCCTTAACATAAATTCTCTCTCCTGTCCTTTCCGTTTCATCCCCGCTAAGCTCGGAGTTTAGGGGTGCTCGCAGTTCTGCGTGAGCGAACTACCGGCAGAAGAACTATCGTTTTCGTGAGCGTTACGCCCTCTTAATTTCCTCGCCGGAAATAGCCTAAAAAATTCATCGGCCCGTTGAACCCGATGCGCGACAGTGTCCGAGCCTCGACCTAATGCGTCCTGAGGAGGGTCGCGCGTATAGTGTGCCGCTCGGCGGATTTATGGCAGCATCGATATTAAAACACAAACGTAATTTACGAGCGCGCAGCTGCCGGCGACGCGGTGGCGTGCGCCCCTCTGCTCTATCAATCGTTCCGCGCGAGAACGAGAAAATAAAGTGGGTCCGTTCGCGGTTCCTACGTGGAACCTGATCGAGGAGGATCTTCCTTTCTTTTATCTGCTTTATCATCTCTTTTTCGCGTACCTTTCTGCCTCTATTATCCTCTCTTTTTCTCGTAACTATCTCTGACCACCTTCTTCAATGTTCCTCGTCCTCTCGCGTTTTGGTAGCTTTGTGTTTCTATTTATCATCTCTCTTCTTCGTATCATCTTTATCCTCTCTCCCTCCCTTGTTATCTCTATTTTTCGTTGCTTTCTGCCTCTATTCTCCTCTCTCGTCCTGGTAACGTTATGTCTTTCTATATCTTCTATTCTCTCATTTGTCCTTTCTCTTTTCAGTAGCTTTGTGTTTTTATTCTCTTCTCTCTCTCCTCATACTGTTCTGTTTCTCTATTTTCTCCTCTCTCTCCCTCCCTTTCTTCCTCTATCGCGAACGAGAGCTTTAGTTGCAGCGAAACCAGCGCCGTGTCCTTTCGTTAACGGGGAAATTGATAACATTCTCCTTTCCATCGCTTTTCCACATTTCCCCATCCCACGGTTTCATCTGTTTACGCTCCGTGCTGCAAAAAAAGACACGTTCTCTGTGTGCAGGATCCATTTTGGATAAACAATGGCATTTGCAGAGGAAAATACAATTTTACCGAATTCAATTAATTATCCAGTTCCAGCGAATTCTCCTGAATCCTCTTTACATATGTATTACGCGTGGCTGTGAGACGCGGAACGATCGTGGGTTTTACATTAACAGGTATATTGCGGTGTAATATTTTGCCAGTGAAAAGTTTCGCGGAAATTGTAACGTATATTCTCGTTCAATATTGTTCGTGAGTTTACTCGTGCAGAACAGTTTGCTGCCAGTTCTGTAATACCTCGTAAGTTGCTCGCTAAGTCGGGCCAGCGGTGACCATCTAGAGAAGCAGGGTGACTAAACGTTTCAGACTTGAAAGATCTTCTTCACATAGCCTTTTCAATTCTAATTAGTTAATCGTTCTTGAACAAATTCTAGAATTAAATTTTCGGTACTATTTGTATAATATTTCTCAAGTTGCTCGCTGATTGGAGTCAGCGGAGAGCATATTGAGAGGCAGGGTATTTAAACGTTTCAGACTTGAAAGACAAAATCGTCTTTACATAGCCTTTTCAATTCTAATTCGTTAATCGTTGTTCAACAATTTCAAGAATTGAATGTTCAATACTACTTGTATAATATTTCTCAAGTTGCTCGCTAAGTTGTGTCGGCGGTGAGCATGTGGAGAAGCAGGGTGACTAAATGTTTCAGACTTGAAAGACAAAATCTTCTTCACATAGCCTTTTCAATTCTAATTCGTTAATCGTTCTTGAACAAATTCGAGAATTAAATGTTCGATACTATTTGTATAATATTTCTCAACTTGCTCGCTGATTGGAGTCAGAAGAGAGCATATTGAGAGGCAGGGTGATTAAACGTTTCAGACTTGAAAGACAAAATCTTCTTTACATAGCCATTTCAATTCTAATTCGTTAAGAGCTCTTGAACAAAGTGGAGAATAAAATGTTCGATACCATATGTATAATACCTCTCAAGTTACTCGCTCGTTGGGGCCAGGGCCAAACATTTAGAGAAGCTGGCTGACTAAACGTTTCAAACCTGAAATACAAAATTTTGTTTCCCAGGTCGTTTCAATTCTAATTCGTTAATAGCTCTAGAACAAAGTGGAGAATTACATGTTCGATACCATTTATATAATACCTCTCAAGTTACTCGCTGATTGTGTCCAGGGCCAAACATTTAGAAAAGCTGGGTGTCTATGCATTTCAAACTTGAAAGCCGACCACTTTGTCTACAAATATTTCAGTTACAATACATTAATCTATTTAGAATAACGTGGGGAACTAAGTGTTTGGTACTATTTCTATTATACCTTTCAAGTTATTCGTTAAATGGGACCAGTAGCGGACATATAGAGAAGCAAGGAACCTAAAAGAGTCATACTCGTGAGAAAGGATATCAATTCTGAAACAAGATCGCACCAAAGAAAAATAAAGAACAGCGTCTGTAACTCTATTTTCACAATGCCTGTCAGGTCGCTCGCCTATCGGGGTCGCCGGCGAACATCTGGCGAAGCAGATCCCCTAAACATCTCGAAACAACCGTCCAACGTCGCTTCTCAAGGGTGAACGGCGACACAGGAGGACACACACGTGTCTCGAACAAAGCGACCATCGATAAATAAGCGAAGTGAGGTCCTTCGGGCTGGCAAGGATACGCGCCCGGCACTTTTCATCGTATCTTCCGCTATACATAGATCGCGCGGATTTGGATCGAGGGTCGCGTGATCTCACGAGGATAGTCTACCCGACGATGCATCCGGGCTAGTGCAAACTAGAGAGAGGCAGAGAGAGAGAGAGATGGGTCGATATCGATTTCCGAGGGAAACCAGGAGGTCGCGTGCTCAAACGAAACTAATTTCCATTCTACGAGCCCCGGCAGCACGGCCGACACGAGTGTTTATCCTATTATGTTTGCGAATTATCTGTCGCGATAGCGTCACGATTTTCGGACCCACCGTGGAAGCCGCTCCGTATCGTCGCATGGGCTCTTTCTCCTACGAACCGGTTATCTTCATTTGTCCCGGTGAACGCGTTTATCTCGAATTCCGGCCTGCAAACCGACTCCTCTTTTTTGCGATTTCCAATTACTCTGATTATCGCAAAGAACCACTGGCCACTAATCCATGCTCTGTTTTTTTCTGTTTCAGGTAAGTGGCCCACTGTTCTCCTCGTTACGCTAAACGACTGTCCGGTACCGTGAGTCGTGTTTATGATACGCGTCCTTTTTTTCTAATGGCTGTTACCGGACTGTGGATTTTCTGCAATTCGTTAATATTTAATGTACTGTTCCTTCTTCAACGCTAGAACTACCGAGTAGTAAATGCGACTGATGAAATTGCTTTGTAATAAAGAGAAGATTGCCTCTATTCAGGCTCCGTACAATTGTTATTGTATCATGTACCTCAATAAAAAAAACTCGAACGAAAATTTCTGGTGAAAACATTTTTTATAATTTCAATAATTGTGTAAAAAGAAATTAGGAACCACTAATTTCGACTGGTTCGGTAGTTCTAGTGTTAACTCGTGCATTATGTCCACTTTAGTCCTAAGTTTATCTCTGATTTACGAGCTTACATCTCTGTAATGACATAATTCGATTATGCAGCAGGACATACGGTTGGTGTACAAAGTATTCGTACACATTTAAAAATCGAATAACTGTTTTAAAATTGGCTCAAACGACTTCAATTATTTTGAGATTGCAGACGCATAAGTTTAATAGGTAGCTTGTAAATAATTTTTTTCTAAAAATTGCTGTGCATGTAATAAACATTTAAAAGGGGTATTTTATAGGGTCTAAGTAATCTACGTACATGAACAAAATTTCATCAAAATCGGTTCACGTTGTTATGAGTTACAAACATTTAAATGTGTTTACATAAGGACAAAATTTCCTGAAAAGACCGAAAATCTGGGACTTTCACCCATAAACTTTAATCTTTGTCAGCTCATAGAAACATTAACCGACTTCGATGAACTTTGTGCGTATATATAACGTACGTAGATGTACAAAAGGCGTATTTTAAATTTTCGTTATAGGCAAGGATAAAAAAAGTTAAAAGTCGTGACCTTTACCTTTTTCTTCGCAATTTTGATCAACAGCAATTTTTAGAAAAAGTTATTTACACATTACCTAGTAAACCAATCCTCTTAACATCTCAGAAGAACTGAAGTCGTTTGTTCTAATTTAAAAAAATGTATTTGATTTTTAAAAGTGTACGAATACTTTTTACACTTACTGTAAACACTATTTGGTAGTTTATATCGTGCTGGGATACTGACATATCTTTTATAGAATTATATCTACCTAAGAACGGTATATCAGAGTTCAGAAACATGTGGCAGAACCACTCGATGTGTTAAACTTCTGTGTAGTCGCCACAATCTTCGTACAATCTAAATACAACAGCTGAATTTGCATAAACGTCCACTGTGTAAACCCTAACGGCCATTATCATTTCCCCAAGAGTTCAATTTACGGAACAATGTCGAAAGTATAATAATTGAACAGGGGTTTTTGTCAGCACACCATAATACTTTTATTTTCGCGATACAGTTCACCAGCAAGATGAGAAGATAAAACACGTAAAGATCACAGAGTTGCATAGTTTTAGCATTATCGTGGATCGCGCCATTACCGCAGGATTTTTATGCGCACAAGATTAAGTGGTTTAGGAAGAAATTCAACAATGGCAGTCTCGAACGAGACCATCTTGATTAGGGTGACTTTAATATCACCGGGAATAATTCTACCGAGTTTGTTTGTCGGCTCGACCGATCTTCTCGCTAGAGAAGTCCATTTTTACTATGAGACTTCGAAACTTCTTGGCTAAGTCGTACTCGTTCGTGGAAACTTCAATTCCTTCGGACCAGTTGCGGCTTAATTCCTCGGACAAAATGGCGCGGCATCGACCGATGCAAATCACACCGTGGCCGCAATTTTCACGACAATATTTCCATGCTACGAAAAGTCCGCGCGCGCCGAATGCAAATCCTGTTTCCGGGGAATTGAACGGACACGAGGCCATTGAATAATTCAGAAGTTTGGCGGTGGTGCGAAAGAAAAATAACGAAGTTCGACCGGGTCGTGTAATTACCGATCGGAACGCGAAATTCCCGGAACAGCTTCGATTAATCAAATTTCGAAGGCTTTCGGACACTCGACTAGAACTATATCACCTCGAAATTCAAATTTAAGACAACGTTCTGTGCGCAACAATTTTTTAAATAATTAGTTGTGCGCGAAATTTAAACTTCAAAATTCTGACTTTATGCAATTGTCCAATTACTGTCTTTAAAAGCTCTTTCTTGTTAGACTTTATAGTTTGTATCTTGTATTAAATTATATTAATTCGACAAGATTATTTTTAAAGGATTCTCTCCAAAAACATTGTGTCAGGATATTATTAATTTTAAAGAGCAGGGTTATTGTTCTTGTATGTGTATCTTAATGCTTTCATTAAATTCAATCCGTCATCTTGCAAAATCAAATACAATTTAATTGGCCTGTATCTTCCCCAAAATGATTCTATCAGAAAAATATTAATTTGAAAGATTAACAACAAGATATTGCCCTTCTATGTACAATCTAATGCATTTAAGCAAAATTAAATGCAATTTAATTACCCTCGATCGTATTTAATTGTTCTGGATCTTCTCTTCAATTTAAATATTCTTGGTCCTTTGATTATTCATTTTGTTCATGTCTATTAAACATTGTTCATACCAAACAAGTTCTAAGCGTTTCCAAAAGAATTCCATCTTAACCAGTATCGTTTAAACATTCATAGTAACAAAACACTAAAAAATAATTGTTCTCTTCCATTCACGCCCAACAAACGACAGCAATATTTTACTAAAAAAATCACACGGTAGCATTAAATTATACGGCGTCAGTCTCGGTTGTAATAACAAAGCAAAGGCTAATTGCAATATAAAATCGACCAGTCCGGTGAGTTTAAGAGAAGCTGGTCGAAAGTCAGACGCATAATTTGCATAATGAGGACGTAAAGCTTTCGTCAAGATCACACAGCGTCCGAGAAGAAAGATTACCAAGAGAAACAGACGCGTAATAGGTCGACATCACTGGACAGCACAAATCTAATTGAAAATTTATGCGAGCAACACTCGCCGTTACCTCGAATCACTTAATTGAAGGGATGCGTCACGATGATTACGATCCGCTCGGAGAGCGCGTGTTTATTATATCCATTCCGGCGCGTCCCTCCCCGCCGCTACTCTCCCGAGTTCAATTAATAATTATACAGCCGGAATTAATATTAGATCACGACCCGAGTGTTACTTCAAAGGCGCACTTACCGGTGCATCGCGGTTGCAGTTTCAGCGCGATACCATCGAGGTGCAATCGCTTTACTCGGTGGTCGAGTACAAAGCTACTGCTCCCGAGAATGTCAATTAGTATTTGCGAACTGATCTGCACGTTCGTCCCGGTTAGGCTGCTCTCTCCCCTCCCCCCTCTCTCTCGCTCTGTGATTCGATGATGACGAAATCTGGAATACTACTCATTTGGTTAGGTCCTCACACACGATTTTTTTTTTAAATATTCAAAATATGTTTTCATAAACCGTAACAAAAATTTCCCTCGAAATCATTAAGATTGATGCGAGAAATAATATGTAATCATTATTTGATTTTATCGCATATTCGTCATTGACTCTGCTGTACTCTTCAATCATTTTACAAATAGTTTCACGTCACTGTAATCTGATATAATAAATAACATTAATAATACAGACCATACATGATTTCTGAAATTTGATAGTTTCGTATTAAGAAATTTTATGAAATAATGGTTATATTCTGAATACCAAAAGGAATTCTGTACCAGCGAACAATATTAAAATAATCAACTTTTAAGAGTAACAATGGGCAGTCTTCTTTTAAAGACTACACAATGTCATGTCGATTGAAAATAGCTTCTTAGCTATTAACCAGTTGGCTGGTTTTGTCGAGTATACTCGTCACGGAATAAAAATTAATTACTTGCTATTTATGTTAAAATTGTAGCGAAAATTAAAGCACATTATTAATTTATCAACATTTTAGAATTTTTCGAGTCAAAGACGAAGTAAAGAAACGAAACAAAGAAATTGACGAGAGGTCAATATGTGATAAATAAAGTTTTCAAAAATTTGTAGTAGCCACATACAAAATCGAGTTACACAGTTAATTCGTTAATCATCAGGTCGATGGATGATAGAACTGTGAATCCAGGAAGGAAATTATTATTCTCATTTCGTGTTCAACTTTCTTCGAATTATTTTATAGTTTAAATAAATTCTTTACGAAATATTAATATTAATTGAAACCTAGGTAATTATTAATACGGTTAATGTGTACTTTCAAGGGCTACTATTATTATTATATTATTTCATCCAGCTCCAATAATACCTAGAAGAACAACACTTTCTCACACAAAATCACATTCTAAACCATAATGCCATAATCTGAAATATGACTGTCTAGAATGCGTACAAAAATCCATCTGACAACAAAGAGAGAAATATCTCACCAGTTAAAAATTGTCAGACTTCTTTAGTATACTTTCTTCACCTACGACATACGTTGAATACAAAAAAGTTTGCTATGTCATGTAACAGGTGACAAACGTCGTTATGGCAAAAAGCATAATGCCACGCGGGAGGTGACGTACGTCTGATAAGGATTAAATTCTTTTCATACCTCCACAATTTCGTAGTTTATGCAGATTCCAGATCGTAGTTAACTTCCTTCGTAATTTAAATAAATTATATTAATACATTCAATTTAACATTAATCATAATATATATTCAGTTTAATTTTAACCCTTAGCACTCGAATGGCGACTCTGAGGCGCTGCTACAAATTGTTACACCATTATTCAGAATATTGTTTACATGATTAAACTTGTTTATATGTAATAAATTACTAAACATTTAAACATTATATAATGGAAAAAATTATGTGCAATGGACATATTCTGGGTTAGAAGAAATGTTTGATTTTTTCGTAGAAGTAGCTCCGAGTGCAAAGGATTAATTATATTATACAGGGTGTCCCAGGTTTTAATGTTCAAACTTTGTCAGTATATGCTATGATACTAAAACAAAAAATGTTATGTAAACATAGGTCACATAGAGCTTTATTAAAAAGTTATAACAAAAGTACGGAATACGATTTGTTGTTACTGTTTACGGAAGTAATTTTTTCGGTAAACTTCTGCATTCAACTATTTCTGACGAGTATACTCGTCATGCGTAAAAAGTAGTTACAATTCGATGTTTAAATTGCAATTTTTAATGAAAACTAAAATATATTCGTAAATTTCAATATGTTTTGAACATTTGGAGTCCAGGGCGAAATAAAGCGAACAAATAAAATATAAATAATTATTATGAAAAAACTGTATATACTGTGATTAAAGTAGTTTGCTCATTTTTTGCGACACATTTTATATACACAATTTTCAAAAAAGTCGCTAACTGGTTAAACTACATAATTCAACAAAAATTGTACGGAATTTGAACAAATGCGATCTTGTCAAATGCAGTCTCGTAGATCTAGTGTTAATAGAATAAAATCCTCGGTACAAGCAGGATCGCATTAGAGCTGTCTTTCGAGGAACAGATTACACTGGAACGGTGACCCGGATGAGCAAGACTGGTCTTGTTGTGGCAATTTAACTTTCAACGAGGCAGGGAAACTCCTCGTCGACTGGTTGCGGCCGGAAGCTCGTCGTTTCGGGGCGGAAGAGGGAAAAAAGAGCTCGCGACGAGTGTCGAAGTGTGTCAGCCGGGAACTCGGCAAATTGGATAATGAATCTCACGTGGGATCGCGGACTGGCACCGGTCGAAATGTTGCTCCGATTGCGATTGTACCGTATCGAGAGAGAAAAGAGGGAGGCAATGACGACGACTGCCGAAGAAACGCGCACGGCCGGGGGAGCGGTTATCTCGGCGAGCGTTATTGTTTCATTGCCACCACTTGAATACAAATCAGCCTTAATCGTCGGGCTTTAATTGCGATTCCGAAACGAGCTGCCGCGCCGCTCGCGGGAAAACTCGGCGAAAGTTGGTACAGCAGGGCGATATTAAACAAAGCGGATCAAGAACGTAAACCGGCCGCCGGCCTCATAATTCTTCGATACTCTCTCGCCGTGGTCCCGGGTGAATTTTAATCTTCGTGCCTCGATTACGACGCGCAACGAGCATAACCCCGCGGCCGGGTAATTTCCCCGGGATATTTCAGCCCCCGAAAATTTACCTAGACCGACCACGCGTATTAATCTCCGCAGCTTTAACTCGCGTTCGCCTGCTTTACGGACCGTTCAGTTTTTCTAATGCACTTTCTGCCACGGATAATCCCTTACCTCGACGCTGGATGTGCGTTTATGGCGGATTTGTTGATTATTATCGAATCTTCGAGAAAATTCTTATTTATATATTTTCTTATTAATCAGTAGACTGCGGATCCTAGTGGTAATCTCACTGTGTGAGAAAGATAAGCCAAATATAATGAGCATTCTTGCTTTAACAATTCCAGCAAAATGAAAATAGCACACCAATGCTCTTACATTCTCTTAATACTTTGACGGTTTTAAATTACATCCACTCATTTTCGCACGTAACCCTTGGTTAACGAAATGTGAGACTGTTTGACCCAGAATATCAAACTCGGCAGAACTGTACTTTAGAGGACCAACAATTTTCAAGTTTTCTGTATGCGATGCTACACATTTTGACGAGAAAATGATAGACGTGGAAGTTATAGTACACGATATTCAAGTTTTGGTTACCGAAGTTCACTGGTTGAAAAGTTGTACATGAGTAATTTTAAGCATTTTTGACAGGTTAGAGCGGCGCCATATTGGATATTCGTTGGGTGGTAGAGGTAGGACTGTTGAGCGCATGCACTGGATAGATAGTGATTGTCAGCGCATCGGCTAAGTAGTAGCGGTATAGTCCAAGTTGGTTTGGTGTCAGTTAAAAGTGCTCAACTTTTCCTGCGTATAACTTCTAAACCAGTGAACTCCTGGCAATAAGACTTTCATTTTCGGTGTTTTCTCATCGAAATCTATAGAACTGTATAAAAAAATGTTAAAAAAATTGGTCCTCCAAAGTACAGTTTAACCTCAAACTCGATATTTATTTACTCATTTTCTGGAGATTAAATTATGTGGCTTATTACAGCTATTATAAAATAGTCTATTTCCTTAACAAAGCCGAGGTGGAAATTTTCGCTAAGGGAAAAGTTACTTTAAATAACCGGAGGAACCGCGGAAGGATTTTCAACATTTTTGGGACACCCTGTATGCATTTGCGCTTAAGCAATGTTGATCAGCGACCACGTTAAGTATTTCATTAAATTGAAATCTAGAAACTTTCCGATACTTCACTGCTCGTAATTCGATTCTTACTTTCACTACAGCAATCATTTAATTATTAATTATTTTAGCTGGTCACTATAATTTCCATGTCTAGATTGCGGGTTTTATGCATTTATGGCAAAAATGAGTAGGTGATGCACAAAATAGAAGAAACATCAAATGTATTTAATATTGCCGGTACATTATTTACAACCCATCAAAATTGCCACGAGAAGAAATCAATTTTCATGTAACTCCTTTTCCTTGAAATTGGTGCAGACAATTTTTATTTTCCACAAAATCCACAGTCTACTTATGGCTTTAATCTAGAGAGCGCTGCAGACAAAGAGTTCAGAGTTGCTTGTTCTTTCTGGACATATTTTACATATTGCTCTTTATTTTTACCTGCAATGGACTTTTACGAGCAATACAATTTCATCGTTAAATATTGTTGGTAGATAGAAGGTACGCTCAAACACAAACTACATATAAAACAGTGCTTTTATAATTGTCATCACAAAGGAATTTTATCGTAGACAGGTAACAGGTGGCAAGCTTCGATGGGATTAAAAAGCTGTCGTTTTTCGACGTTCCTTGTTGGAAAAATTTATATTTGCAGAATCCTGTTCGGAAAGTTCATCGCGTATCCAACAACCGCCAGCTAGTTAATCCGCGGATATTGACGCGTTGTTTCTATTCCACCATCCGTATTTTTATTGTTACAAGACAGCGGATTTTCATGTAAAATAAAAGTTTTCTACCCGAATTGCAACAAGCTTGAGTGAAATAGAAACTTATTTTCTTTCTTAACACTAAACCTACCAGCGCCGGTCATAATGACCGGTCAGAAATTGTTATTTTACAATTCTTGAAACTATAAAGATGCTTTATAAAGTTTGTACGAATAAAATTCGTACAAACATAAAATAAATTCAAAGATTTAATTTTTATAAGGCAACATAGACCAGCTACATTTAGTGCTCGGTAGGTTTAGTGTTAATGTGTTTGGTAGATTGAAAATAATATAACAATATCTTTAAATTCTTCCAATGTTTTTACTATTTCAAATTACGCCTACTTATTTTTGTCATGAGTGCATAAAATCCGCTATCTAATAATTATTATACTTCGTTAGTTGCCGAAAGTTAGCTTCTCGAACGAGCGTTTTGTTTTATTCTCCATCTCCGATTATGCTCTCCGTTCTCGCTGTCTAATTGCGTATTCTTTCACTGTTTTTCGATAAATTTTCTCCTGGATGTAGTTCTCCCGACTTTTCCCTTATCGGGAGAAGCCCACCCTCTCATTGTTCGACTACCATTGATCCCTGGAACAATCGTGTTACACGGAGCGAGATAATTACGAGGAGATAATTAAAATCGATCGAACGAACGTTTCACGCTCGTTCGTTGGTTGGATACACGTAACACCGACCCTCGACCTGGTCAATTATACTTATACGCTCTCCTGCTCGCGATGTTTTAATAAACGATCAATATAGCATTAAGTCGGACACCGGTCAGCATGATCGGCTACGTTCACTCCGCGATCCTCGGACTTCCTAGGTGTCGTTCATTAAGGCTTTTTAATTACGGTTAAAGTCGTTCGGTTGTTAGTAGAATGCAGCAATTGCTAGAACCGGAAGATAATCACACATTCATATTTCGTAATCATTCTAATTATTGGAAAATATTATCGCAGTATTGCATTTTTATATAGTACATTCAACAAATCTAAGGTCTAGTTATTAGTAATTATAAGACTGATCAATGTTGCCAGATCGGTTAAATCGAGGGGTATACAGGTTACCACCTCTCTGATGACCAGAGTAATATGTGATACGATGCGCGGCACGTCACGTGACCAGTCTACGGTATTAGTGGGGGACGTTAGAGTGTGCTCATGGTAGTGGAAGGGGAAAAGGAGGAGAGGAAAATCCACCCAGTTTTAGGTGTTTCTGGCGACACTGAGACTGATTCTTTACAAGTATTATTTCTCGTACGCTCTTCTGAAACTGTTATAAAACCGATTCAAAGTTAATATTCATCAATTTTTGGTTTACAGTTCACTTCCATCAATGATGGTTCATCGCATCTTCCGTCGTGTCATATTTTAAAGAAATAATTCATATTATGGCACAGTTAGAAAGAAATAAAATAGTTTACTGTAATTTTTCTTTATACACAGCTAAATGTGTCATTACTAAACTGATGATGTTATGCATTTCTGACGACAATAAGTAGCTATAATTTAAAAGAATAGTTACAAATCTAACGGATTTAATGTCTATGTACCAGATTGAGTTTATTAAAACCAATAAAGGAAGAGAGGAGTTTTTATTTTACTTCTGTTTCTGACAACTGACGCAAACAATATTTATATTGCATAAAGATTCGCAGTCTAGTCATTAAATTTGCTTTCATCGTTGAAGAAAATATTTTCTATAGAACGTATTTCGTTCAACGACTTTTCCTCAATTGGTTCGTATTTCCCTAATACAGTAATCACAAATAACATTCTATATATTTTCTTATGCATTAAATAAGTTCATTAGACCGCATTATGTAAAATAAAAATTGCACAAGTGAATTGTAAGAAATCGAAGTGAAATGAAAATGTGTTTTCTCTTTTAACACTAGATTGCCCAAGGAAGTCATTTTGACTGCTTTTTAATTTCAATTAGAAGAAGAGTCGACCACCAATGATGAAAATGAAAGTGTCATCAATATTCCCAGGAAAAGTAAATTTTTTTTCTTGTTAATATTTACTAATAACTTGTTATATAACTGTAAATAATATAAAAAATATTAAAAATTAATTTTAAACTTTCTTTACACATTAGTTATTCTTTCACAATGCAATCATTTTGACTGCTTTTGGGCAATATAGGTATACAAAGTTTCAGTCTTTCTAGTGTTAATGGTCTTAAAAAGTATAAGATAATGTAAAGGCATTCCAAAATGCTTCTAATGCCTTTTCGTTTTTGTATTTCACCTACTCATTTTTGCCATAACTGCATCAAATCCGTACTCTAATGATTACAATAACATTTGCCCCATTCGTTTGATCAAATAATACTATCCAGACCGCACTTTAGCCGCGATAACAAACGACACGCAAAGCAGCCCGATGTTTCCGTCGACAATAAAATTCGCGAATAAATTCCAGACCGAGAGCAAATCTTCCGGAACGATTAAATTAGCAACAGCGGACCGCAAAATTTCCCATAAACGAGAATAACACGGGTAAACATCGCAGGAATACATCGTGGAATATGAAAGCACATTATTATTCGCGGACTAGCGACTATTTGCCGAACACAGGACCGCGGCGCTCATTGTTAAGAGAAAAGAAGCTAAAACATCGGGTTTCCCGGGCGGTTCATTAATCCAAGGTCTAATCCAGACAATATTGTGCAGAGAGCTGGGCCGCGTAAAGCGAACTTGCGAGGCTGAACATTGTCTTTTACGAGCATTTTATATGGCCGATCGATGGCGGAGTCAGGCCGCCGGTTTTTACCCACGAAAGTATCGCCGGCCGAAGAATTTCATGCACCCGGCCATTTTCTGGTAGAGAAAGAGAAAGAGGGAGAGGGGGAGAAAGAGAGGGGGGGTCAGGCCCAAAGGGACGCCCTGATGAACGGGTTTCTTCGCGAGGATCCGCTTAATTCCAGGGTCACAATAATACCTGGGGCCCGTTCAGGTCAGATTTCGTGTGCAATGCCCGGCCAGAAACTTCGCGAATCCACCACGGGCCCCCATGATCCACGGGAAAATGCTCCACCGACTGGGGGACCCGTGTAAATGTCCCATAACGTGGGTTCAAGTATCGCTGAACAAATCGTTCCCTCGTTATTATTCCCCGTCGTTCGTTTCACGGGATATTTATCGAGCCACACTTTTTCATGAACGCGCGTCCCCGAACGAAAGAAAATGACTATCGTGGCTCCGTGGAAATGGCACACGGCAAAAACGGATTCGCCAGAGGGAACTTCCGCTTATCCGTTTCCCATCGAATCTCGGCGCTGCGAATTATTCAGGCGCATTTTTATGCACACGTTTCTCTCAATACGCTCTACGCGTTTCTCTTCGTCAATTTGCTACTTGTTTTCGTTGATATGTATTTATTGCGTTGTCGCAGTATTGTAATTTCACATGGGGATATTTGTGAAAATTTACCTCGCCGTAGGTTTTGTACAACTTTTATCGAAATGAGAATGAGGGGGGAACGTATTCTGTTTTTATTGGGAAATTGTTTGTGGTAAATGTAACATAAGAATAATATTCATTTTTACAAATGTACAGTCGGTCGTATTAATATTGGGGCACTTTTAAAAAGGCGATAACTTTTTTAATAGGGGACCATATGACTTGGACTTTTTTGAGAAGTTAGAACAATTAGTTTACTACATGACGCAAGAAAGAAATTTTTGAAAAATTTTAATTGCTTGGAATTACAAAGAAAGTACTAAAAGTTGTTTTTCACAAACGTTTTATGTGAGCCTGTATTGAAAGTTTAAAATATACGTTTTGTAGATCTGCGTCAACTGTACGCACTCTGAAAATTTCACCAAAATCGGTAAACGTTGAAATGAGCTACAGCCGTTTAAAAATTATAAAAATTGCAGCTTTTCACAATTTTCGTCCTTAAACTGTAATTAACTGTAATAATAAATCTTTCGATTCCTGTCGCTGTTTCCCACGTCACCCGATTTTACTGAAATTTTCAGAATGTGTATAATTGACACAGACCTACAAAATAAATTTTTTTAAGTTTTCAATATAGGCCAACACAAAAAAATTGTAAAAAACAACTTTTAGTATTTTCTTTTCAAATCCGACCAATTACAATTTTTCAAAAATTTCTTTGTTGCGTCACGTAGTAAACTAATTCTTCTAACTTCTCAAAAAAAAAATCCAAGTCAAATGGTCCACTGTTAAAAAAGTTATCGCCTTTTTAAAAGTGTCCCAATATTAATGTGACTGTTGATGTTGGTGATTAGAACATTTCTTATGGCGAAAATGGTGCACAGAAAAATAAAATAAGAATAGTATCTATTTTTGAAGAGGAAACGTTTCTTGCATTGATTTGAGGACTACTCTTGTGGCAAAAATAAAATTCAGAAGCTGTTACTTACGGATGTTTTATAAAAATAAAAATGAGAGGTATAATTCTTACATTAATTAGAATATTGCATGTGGTAAAAATAAAATGAGTTTATCTCTTATTCCGATCAATTTATTAGAAGATTATTACAGGATCGTTTGTATTAAAATTCAACTGAAGACACTGTTCGTTTTTCTCAACGTATACGTCTTTAATGTTCGTTGTTTATCATCTCATTTATATTTGCTAGAAGACCCTCCACAAAAAGAAATAAAATAAGAGAACAATCAATTTTTGTTTACATTTATTTTCTCCTACAAATGTACATACTCCATAAATACACATTAGTATTCGAATAATACAAATAATGTCTATCATACATTCGATCGGTAAACCCGCAGAAGATAAAGAGGAACAATATTGATATTTGCTGACGCACAAGTATAACAGCTGGAATAATGAAACCCATTTAAACAATCTTGTCATTAAATCCCAGCATCGTGCATTGAACAGATTGTCTCTGATCCCTCTCGCCAACAATTATCGCTAGGAAAATATTATTCCACGATCTTCCACCGAGGTATTCGCCGGCTATCGTTTCGCAACGTAACAAAATCACGCAATTCTATTTTCCCGAAGACGTTGCCACGAAGTTCGCGCGTGCCACGTAAATTCGACGCTGATGTAACAAATCGTTGACCGTGGTGTGCATCTTCTTTGCACACTTTGCAGCTGCAACAGCAACGGTCTGCAGGTTTATCGTGTTTATCTTGTTCTCTCCCGCTCACTGGCCTCTTCGATGTTGTTTGTTCTCGAGGATATTTGATCCAGTCCGACGTGGACTTATTACTCATCTCGTCACTGGACATGGTAACAATCATGCTCATTAGAATGGGCGGTACATGTTGCGCACAGTTAGAAACTCCTGTGAATTAACGAGGAGGCACTTTTGAAAATATTTCAAAGTAGACTTGCATATGTTTTTTATTTCACCTTTTCTTTGCCATTTAATTAATAGTGACACATTTTACGATCTTTAGGAGACTGTGAAGACAATCTAATTTATTGGGGCCAACTGCTCTTATGTCTTTTTTATACTAGTATTGAAATGTCCGGAAATGTTAGAATTACTAACACTGATTGAATAAGCATTGAATTCATTTTATAAAGGTTGTTGTGCTTGTTCTAGTCTAATCATTGCATGCATTGTAATTTATTGGAGCCAACTTCTCTTATGTCTTTTTTGTACTAGTATTGAAATGTCCGGAAATGTTAGAATTACTAACACTGATTGAATAAGCATTGAATTCATTTTATAAAGGTTGTTGTGCTTGTTCTAGTTTAATCATTGCATGCATTGTAATTTATTGGAGCCAACTGCTCTTATGTGTTTTTTATACTAGTGTTGAAATGTCCGGAAATGTTAGAATTTCTAAAATTGAATAAGCATTGAATTCATTTTACGCAGATTGTTATGCTTGTTCTAGTCTAATCATTGCATGCATTGTTTCAGACGTGCAATCATAGAGACTTGTATTTTGTAAACCAGTAAGAAACAATTTGATTAATACTTCGTGTTATGAATCAAGTTTTAATGTATACAGGGTGTACGCGTTAAATGATGTCACTATTTATTCGGCATTTTCGGTAGTGCAATTAAAAAATGTTCTAAACAAAAGTTCATCAGTACTTGGTGAGCTACATGTTCGCATATTCTTAAATCTGGAAGAATGCTTTTTACGTAAAAAAGTAAAGGTAACCTTGACTTTTTTAAATGGCACCACATGTTTTGGACGTCATAGGATTGTTGCTGACGTCGAGTCGAATTCAACAGTGTATTATATTATGACCGTGAAATGACCTCAAACTCGAAAATTTTGTGCAAATGTAATTTTAATGAACAATTATTTCTTACAAAATAAATCAGGTTACATCAGATGTTCGAACTGCGATCCATCTTCTATGATACAGAACTCCGCTCCACACATGGCGACAACGAGAAATCTAATACAAAGTGCGGAGTTCTGTATCATAGAAGATGGATCGTAGTTCGAACATCTGATGTAACCTGATTTATTTTGTAAGAAATAATTATTCATTAAAATTACGTCTGCACAAAATTGTCGAGTTTGAGGTCATTTCAAGATCATAGTGTAATACACTGTTGAATTCGTCTCGACGTCGACAGCAATCCTATGACGTCTAAAACATGTGGTGCAATTTAAAAAAGTCAAGGTGACCTTCACTTTTTTATGTAAAAAGCATTCTTCCAGATTTAAGAATATGCGAACATGTACTTCGCCACGTACTGATGAACTTTTGTTTAAAACATTTTTTAATTGCACTACGACGCGTACAACGAGGGTGTAACGCGTACACCCTGTATATAAATATATGTATATAGATATGTAAATTGACTAAATAAAATCCATTGGTAGAGTAGTCGCTAATAGCCTACGATGTTGATGCGACTAACTAGGATAAAGAAGTTCTAATATCGCTATTTATTTTAATGTACAGGTTAGATCAATTTCTAAATGTATCATTTCAAAAATATAAGAATTCAACTTTGTCGAGCGGAAAGTTTGTAGCACATCGAAATCTAACTTGATAGTAAAGGATCAAAGCCGCAATATGCTCCATGATATTCATCGTAACCTTTTTACCGTTCAAAGTTCTTTACGTACCATAAAGAACATATATTCCGTTCAATAAAATGATCTAACTGTGTTTACGTATCTGGACTCGGCCAAAGAGTTAAAAGTGCGAAGCCACGGAGAAAAACAGCGCGAGAGCCATGAATAAAAGAAAGAAAGAATTCCGATCGTTCCATGAACGCTCGAGAATAATTTCCCGTCGCTCGACCGATGAAAAATGCATCGATAAGTCACCGCATGCGACGGAACTTATCAGGCGAGAATTCTTCCTCGACTTTCCTCCATTTCCAGCAACCGAGCACGTGTGCGATCTCTTATGGTTCTCGATGCCTTGATTACGGCTCGGGGAGAACTCCGAGACCATAATTGGACGTGGCATAATGCGTAGACGGTGTAATTGCGTTTTAGTCAGGGTCTATCATTCTCGGAGGGGTCGGGAATGTTGTTCGCAAATTTTTCGCAGTGTTTCGCCGACAGGAGAGTCCCATTGTGATCGCCCCGGGACAAACCTTCCGCCGACCTACTATTATCCAGGCTTCGGACGGGTTACCAAGGCCCGAAATAGTCTAGTCAGGTTCGCTAATAAACGGCATTCACGCAGACCACGAGAGAAAGAGGACAGAGAAAGACGGGGAAAGAAAGATGGAGCAGTTTAGCGCGAACAAGTCGCGTTCACCTTGCTCTCGAAATCGCGGCTCGCCCGAACGAAACTCCACGAATTTACGCGATGACTATGCCCGAAAGATCGGTCTGTCGAGCCCAGTCAAGCGTTTGAATTTTCCAAGTTACTTGAAATCGACGAACTGCTTGAAAAGAATGCGAGCTACTTGAAAAAATCAACCGGCTCGAATATTCGAGTCCTCGTGGAACTTCAATTTACTCGAAAATGAATTTTCAGCTCGAAAGTTTTCGAATTACTCGAATATATTCGAACAGATCTGCAACTTTCGAGTTACTCGTAAAAATTCGAATGTTTTCTTCATGAAAACATGAAAATAAAACAGAAGCATTAATTTAGCGTCATATTTTTCTTCCTCATAGTTAGAGTAGTATTTGATAGCAAAAAAATGAATGTTCGAGTAACTCGAGCAATTCGAATTTTTACGAGTTACTTGAAAGTTAAAGATCTGTTCGAATATATTCGAGTAATTCGAAAAATTTCGAGCTGAAAATTCATTTTCGAGTAAACCGAAGTTTAACGAGGGTTCGAATATTCGAGCCGGTTGATTTTTTCGTCGATTTCGAGTAGCTCGAAAAATTCAAACGCTCGACTCGGCTCGAGCAATCGAATCGAGTTCAGCTCAGCTCGTAAATTACGGGCACTCGCACATCCCTAGTAACACAAACTCGAAAATCCCTGCTCATTTCGCCATGTTTATTTTTTGAAAGTTTTTAAAGTGTCTTTCGATGCTGCTCATCCCTTTTTTTCATAATATTCCCGTTTTATGCTGCAGTTTTACTTTGGCGTTAGGACAGTAACAATTAAAACGTCGATAGTAATTTATGAATAGACTCCGGATATTTATGCGCGATAAACACGTAAAGAAGCGTATGACATTTATGTACGAACAAGTACGCAAATATGCAGGAAAGATATGACACTAACAAATTCACAAAATTTTTAATAGCATTAAACTAGTCCGACTTTACCACTCGGATCTGAAATGTAAACTGAATTTCAAATTAATTTCTTAACCTCAATGAATGATTCAAAATTGTGAAAATATACTTTATCGTGGTTTACAATTAATTAAGTTACCTGTATACACTCTCGGAAGAGTGCTTATGTTGAATTAATTTACAGATAAATGATAGATTAAATTATTTTAAAATATATATTCAACGTGAACATGACATAGCACAATTAGGGGAAATAATGTATACACTAACAAAGCATATGCATTATTCAAAATATGCAAAATAAATAATGCAAAATAAAATATGTATTTTTAGAACCTCCTTATCATAAAAAAATATTTACGACTTGGTCCCATCGCTTTATCTGTTTTTTATACAAATATACCATTGCATAAACATCCGGAGTCTATTTATGAAGTTACGAAGCCGATAGAAACATTTATGAAGCATTTGATTTATAATCTATATCCAACACGAATTTTATTTATATAATATGAATATAATGCGAATAGACTTTATGCAAAATAAAACTTTTCATTAGGAATTGCAAGATACAGTAGGGATAAATGATAATGAATAATCTCTCCCATAACAATCTTTATAAGTTGAAAATAATATATCAATGCTCTTAAATTTTCTTAATCTTTCCGACACTATTTTAAATGTTACCTACTCATTTTCATCATAAATGGATAAAATCAGTAGTCTGAATATTAAGCATGACAAACAAAATGGCTAAACTTTCGAAGACGTCCATGCTCCGAATTGAATAAAATTTTGAGAATAGGTTCTTTTTTGACTAAAATGATGATTGTCAACAGGATTTTTGGCGACTCGAAACAAATTTTAATGTCACTCTCTATCTTACCGCCCACATGGTTTCATACTTCTATTAATAATTAATTAGTTAGTTTCGCACACAAATTCCTAGCCAGACCAAACCTAGACCTAACCGAGACCTTTTCTTCAAAAAATTTCCCACGGTTTACTATTAAACTAAATCTACTTCCAGATTAACAGCAACTTCAGTCATCTAGCCAAATCTAACTCAGACTAATATCATTTCCGCTCGCTCTTAAAATAAACTTTTCGGCTTATCCACAGTCCGTTTCTTCTCAGAAATACTGGGTGGGTATCGTCTAGACATTAAAACAGTGGTGGGCACAGTAGGGGCCCCTCAAACGCCTGCTTCTCCCACCAACGTCTCTTTCATGCAGCGCGCACGTCGTTGCGTACGCTGATGTCTCGTGTCTTCATTGCCCCGTTGTACCGCGCTTGCTGGAAGGGGACAGAGGGCTGTACGGTGTGGTCGGTTTTGCCTCAATCGAGGCAAAATTGCCCATCCCTGTATTAAAATAATTAAAAAATTGTCGGTAAGGTAGAGCGTGACATTAAAATGGTAACCAAAATTTTTTCGAGTCGCTAAAAATCCTTCTGACAATAATTATTTTAGTCAACAAGGAACCCATTTCCAAAATTTCATCCAATTCTGAGCATGGACATCTTCGGAACTTCAGCCTCGATCTTAACTAAAACATCAAAGTCGTTAAAAACTATTGTGTTTTGTGCCCATTTCCCATGCGGTTCCTCAAATTTAGCGAGGCCCGTGTCCACGGGGCACTCGACCCCGATTTTCACCCCAATCCCAAGGGAAAACCGGTCGATGCCCGGGCTGCTTTCAGCAAGAATCGCATCTGCCGAGTCGCCATTGGGATGCGCAGCCAAAAAAACCAGTCGGCTGGCACAGTTAGCTATAGCGGTAGGCGAAATAACAACCTGGCCTCGGACAAGGGGGAAGAAAACAAGGTGGAGTTGGCCTATAGTCCCTATCCTCTTCGGCTAGCCTGTTTCCAGACCAACAATGCACCGGAGCTAACCAAGGTGTCCGTCCGATACGTAAAAGTGTCTTCGAGCCACCTCTATCCCCGTTTCTGCGCTGTTGCAAATTTTCGAGGCTGCATCGCCTTTTGCCTAAGCAGTTACTTTTCAGTTTATAGTTCATTTCTAGTCTGGTGGTTTCGTTTCGGCAGTGAGTCTCGTTTCGAAAGAGAAAATCGCGTTTATTCTATCTCTGAAAACGTTTAAAAGTGAAACGCGAAAGTGAATTTTTGAGGGAATTTCTCTTCGATCGTGTTATAGCGAAGAGCTGTATTGCGCCACCTTTTCGCGAACAATTCTCTTCGGTTCGCGGTCTATTTTTCGTTCTGTGGTTTCGGGTCGTCAGCGAGACTCGTTTTGAAAGAGAAAATCGCGTTTTGCTATCACTGAGAACGTTTCTTTACAGTGAATAGCGAAAGTGAATTTTTCAGGGAATTTCTCGTTGATAATTTTTTGGCAGAAGGTAAACATTGCGCCATCTTTTTGTGAATATTTCTTTTCGCGTCACGGCGTGTTTATTGTCTCGTGTTTTCAAAGAGAAAATCGCGTATTTCTAACTCTGAGAACACTTTTTCAATGTGAAAAGCGAAAGCGAAATTTTCAAGAGAATTTTCTGTCGATCGTGTTGTCGCGAATTTAAATGAAGAGCTACACTGTGCTCAGTTTTTCAGGATAGTTCTCCTCGATTTACGGTGTTTTTCTCGTCTAGTGAGTTCGGTTCGTCAGTGTTTCTAGTTTCATATTGAAAACTGCATTTTTCTGGCTGTAACACGATTTTTATACACTGCAAAGCGAGAGTGAATTTTCAAGCGAATTTTTCGTGCTTTGGTGAATTCAAGCGGAGCAGCACAGTGTTCGATGTTTCTCGCACACCCGGTATGTTGGTTCAAACCGTCTCGCCGGTTTCCCATAACAGTTACCGTCTAGAATATTCATATCGATCCGTAAAGTCGTAATATGTGGATCGTTACGGACACTGCACCCTGCGAAACGGTTCCTTCAGCACACCCGCTATATGCACGTTCGGTGATTATTACGCAAGTCAAGTTACAAACACTTTCGAGCGTCTTCCATTATGATTGCGGAAAATATTTCTAGATTCAAATGCACGATAATTGAATGAACGTTTGGAAATGGTCTTTTCCGTGCAATAAGTGCTAATGCGATGTATTTAATTATTTAGGCAAAAATTTTAGAACTTAACAATGCTACTAGAGGTTCTATGTATAACTAGAATGTTACACTGGCTTCTTCTAAATTGTACAAAATGCAACACACGCCCTTTTAAATACTAGACAATCATTCAATTGTGCCACTATCTAGCATTTAGAATAAAAAAGAACAAGTTATAGAAAATTGTTCCGAAAATTCTGAAACAATATTTTATAAAATTGTATTGTAAACATCGCTCTTATCACGTTGACCGCCGGATCAGAAAATCTTCAACAGAATCCAAAGAGTTTAATTAATGAATCCAATACTGGAAAGAAAAAATGTATGATACTGGTTACTCTTTTAACCTTCCTACGTCCTTCAAATTCTAATATATTCATCTTCATATCCAATTTAATTTGCTCGACTATATCACAATCTAAATTAATTTTTTAGACTTGCTCAAACAGCAATGTCACCCATATATGGCGGACGGAATTATTTGTCCACACTTAAAAATCAATTATTACACTAATATAATCGTTGCACCAAATTTTGTTAATATCTTGAATATGCAAGAAGTTTTAAAGGAATAGCCAGTGTCTTACATTTCAATTTTTCAACACTTATTTTATTAAATAGATTACTTTGATTTTGTGGAATTTTTGAAGATGTTGCTTCGGCGGTTAAAATGTTGAAGATGATTTCTAGTGGGTGACCAAAAAATTACTATCAGTATCGAACGATTTCTGTGTAGTGAACCAACGTGGAACTCGGGAAGTTCACGTCTTTCGTCAAAACAAGGCTACAGAAATTAATTTCAAAAATACAATATCATATAATATAAAATAAATATAATATCTATCAAATGATTTTCGCACAGAGCTTTTCTGAAAATCATGTTTTCAAAGTGTATCCAAGGAGTAAATTGATCGAAAAGGGGTTAACCCTTGTATAGCTAACCAAAATGTTCACTGTTTTTGGCCAACTAGGATAGCGACAATTTTACTGTTATTTGTTTGCACTGAACGTTAATCTACGTGAAATTATACAAATAATGGGGATCCGGAAGGGTTTTGCAATATTTTGTCAGGAACATTAAAAAATTACTAAAGGAAATATGGAAATCGGTACCTGGGTACCCGGTTGGTTACACAAGGATGAAAAGCGGCGCAATATTCAAAGATTACTGTACTTCCCTCGGACTTTCGGGACACCCGGTGGGTTGTGAGTCGGGTACCAGATCTAATAACTGTCGTGGACGTAAATACTCGCGCGTGTGGTTCCGTACACACAGGATTACCCGGCCACGGCCGACTTGACTCAAAGGTTCATTGATAAAGCGGTTTCGCCCTCGTGAGAGAGTCTCGGCTCTCTTAACGGATGCAAACATCGCGACGGCCCCTGTTATCGGCACGCGCGAGCTTGAGTGAGTGAGTGAGTGAGTGAGTGAGAGAGTGAGAGAGAGAGAGAGAGAGAGAGAAAGGGAGAACATGAGAGAACATGGCTGACCACCGGTGGTCACGGACGAGCGGGAACTTGAAATTGAAAATCACCGCTGACTCGCCTTCGACGCTGATAAGGGAACCGGGTTGGACCGGTGCCAAAAACACGATGCCCACCTATTGCTCGCCACGACGACATCGCGATCGAACCGATAGGAAGACCAGGCCGCATTTGCGAACCATCCCCTATTCAGCAGTCCTCCCTCGAACTACCCTCCATCCCCCTATAAAACGATTGGAATTTTTCCTATCCCTATTTATGCACTGCGGATGCTTGTATGTCCCCAGGACCTTCTGATTTGTGAGTTGCCGTAAACTAAAGATTCTAATGTTCAACCCCTTCCCCTGTAACGCGGAGCCAGTCGATTTCGAGCTGGATCTCGTAAACAAAGTCGTTCGTTTGTTTCAACTCAATAGGAAATACTTGAGTTTAAATGAAATTAAACTAAATGAAGTTAACGACAATATATCGTTGTTCCACACTAAAATGGTTAATGTCGGTGATTATTCTATTCTACTTTAAAATCTATCAATTTACCTATAAATTTGATTCTGGTATCAAATATGGCTCTTTGGAAGTACTATTTTCTAAATTACTGTTTGTCTCACTATTCGTGAGTCTTCTGTCCGAAGGTTAAAAAGCATTGGAGATAGCGAGCAGAAAGATTTTTTTCGAGCGAGAACTCGCCCATCGATGATGCCACGCCTCACGATTCGCAATTGAATCTCATGTATGTAGCTCCTTAGGAAAATTGTTGCGAAAAAACCTTTCGCTGAAGAATAAATCTTTCTTTCGCGCGGCAGAAAATATCGTAGCCAGCGATAGGATTGAATTTTTTCGAGTGGAAATTCACCCGTCAGTGATGATGCCATAATTCGCAAGTGATATTCGATCTTAGCTGGCGCAAAAGCAGGAAATACAGCCGCGAGCATAAAACAACCCTCGCCATGGATCGAGGGCTGGTAACGAACCGCTCGAAACGCGGGATTGAATGAAGGCGAACGAAGGAGCTAATTAGAGAATTTTTTCATTACGCGCGAGCCATCGTCGAGGCCTCTTCGACGAAGAATGAGGGAGGGTTATGGATGTGTCTCTGATTCAAAAGTTCATCGCTCCAGATGAAGGGGGGTGTGCACAGTGTTTTCCTCGAGGGTGAGGAGAGGAGAGGAAATGGAGGCTTCTCATTTACGCGAGGCGGAATAAAGGAGATGTACACCGTGTTACGCAACATTTCCGATTATTATTGTAACCGGTGAATTTGTTGAAAGGTCCAGCCAACGGTCGTGGGAACAAATGGTCGAAGAGATGCTACCTCTATCCTTGAATGTGTGTACAGTGTATAGCATGTTCCAAGAGCGAAAGAATAACCGGGGTGGTTTTCACGAACACGCACGCCCTTTGTGCCGCGCGGTCCGACCAGCAACTCGGATTCGCAACACTGTTACGCAATTCTGTTCCGTTCTTTTTTATTTCAATTCAACCATTAATATCGAGCCCGCATCGGCGTACAATAAAATCGCGGAAACACGTACATACGTGCTGCCTCGCGACGAAGCAGATTTGCTCGCGATTTAATTTTCGAGTGTTAAATACCGAAAAGCAGACGCGTATCGGATTGTTAACACGCTGCGACATTGTTTCGCCAATGTTGTTCCTTCTCGTTCGTTACCTCGGTAACACTTAGGTGGTTTTTCCAGAAAAATCTTCGTGTGAGGTTAGGTCAATTGCATTGACCCTAGGAACAATTCTTCGAGGCTAATGATGTCAGAAAGAAGATGCTTTGCATTGTTGACTTCGATGTTGGAATGTTTCAGCTGGAATGGTTTGAGTGGGCGTGGCCTCGTTGCTCTTGATTTCTGTGAGGCCAAGGCAGTACTCTATGGTGCAATTTAATCCCACAATGGATTTTCAAATTTATGTTCTCTAGAAATCACGATTATACATACCCACAATTTTCTGTTTTTTTTTTTTCAAAATTGTCAAATTGTAATTTAAAATGAGATTACACTAATTGGTCATTATTGAGTCTACACTATCCGTCCTCACGAGATACTGTCTGCGGTTAGAAGTATTTTAAAGTTGCCTCTAAGGGCAATTTAACAAGCATCGTTAGAAGGAGAAAATATTCTGATACAGGACTCTACGATAACTTATAACAAATAACACCTCATAGTAGTAGAATGTCCGAAGTGGGCGTGGCTTCGTTGCTCCCATTTATCTACAAACCCAGCGTAGTGGCCTATAGGGCGATCCTCGCTGACATACACATCACAGGCGTTATTTTATTCATCGCTAAAAACAATTGCATCGAACACCTTCGTTATCTTGCTGTAGGATTCCGGGTTTTGAAATCGTGTGCAACACTTTATAAACATCGGAAGAGATTTTATTTAGATAACGTACACGGTGGGGAGGTAAAGTACAACCACGTAATCTACTTACTAGTCTTATGTGCGCAAGGAAAAAGTTCTGATCTGTTTCAGTGGACTGCTATTATATAGGGTGTCCCAAAATTTCTGTTACAGGGATATCTCTTTATCCATCGTATTTAGAAGAAAATACTTCCAATGAAATTTGTGTGGTTTTGAAAGCTCTATAGAAAAGTGCATTTTTTGAATATTTTATAGTATATGACGTGTTATAGGTCATTTTTTAAATGGAAACATATGTTTTTTTATTACACCAACTATGAGAAAAAACAATTAAGTTTTATTTGAAACGTTTTCTAATTCGATAACAACTTTGTAAGTAATTCAATGACAAAGACACAAGAAGAAGAGCCTAATAGATCAACGCGCTTTCCTGACTTGACGCCATTATACTTCTTATGTATAGTTTTTAAACACTTCTTTTTTACTTCAATATTTCTCGAATTGTGCTCCTCCTGACTGTACACAGGCCTCATTTTGGGACACCCTGTATAGTAGGTTTTGTAGAGGAAAATGTGGAAGGGTGTGGGAAAAGCTGTACAGTGGAAAAGATGACATGGAAGAGAAAAGGTCTAAGGGTTGTGTGGCCCTAGTGACTCAGATGTTTTGGATGATGTGTCTACGGCTGAGTAATCATGATACGTTGGCGTTTAAATGAATTATCGGGTATGCAACATTGCATTGCTGGTTTAAAAAATTATTATCCAACTCCACCGAGCATCGGATGATGACGAAAAATTATAAACGTATAAAATACATTGTGTACCGTTCGTCCGAGTCGGTTCCACTCGTTCTTCCTTTGTTCATCTTCTTTATTTCCATTTGCGAACACGAAACCGTCGAGCGTCGCAAGATATGGATTCTAGCAAAGAATTACACGAGCCTGTGGAAAAAGTGTGGACATTTTAATCTTCGTAGTCCTTCGTAAACAAAGTGACTACGCTCCGCGAAATTTAAAACGAAGCGTAGGTGGTAAGGATAACACGAGGAGGGATTCATATAACCGGGGCAATTCTCTTCATAAACACCGGCATGAACAGCTTTGTTCGACTGACCCGGGTGCTGTAGTTTATTTAGCGGTTCACGGCCTCAGTATTTCATAATGTTATCCTTTATTCCGTTTGACCGTTTCGCCGCTTTATTTCGCAATATATTTCGGACGTGTCTCCCTCTGAATATTAATCACGGCCACGGGTGCTCGAATAGCGTGTTCCCTTTCTGCGGAACCGAACCAACGAGATCCATCAGCGGATCATAACTCCCGTCGATTCGCTATAATCCTCGTAATCCGCGTCCGTTCCCCGTTATATTAGATTTAAGGATCGTCGAAATTTCGCGGCGTTATCCGGACCCTCGTTGAACCCGTTGAATTTTCATTAACACTAAACCTACCGAGCAATGAAAGGGTCTGGCATATATTGCTTAATAAAAATGATAAGATTAAGTTTATGATAGATTTTCTGGTATTTTCACAATATGTGTTTGTATGAGCAGTCGGGAATAGAGATTCAGGCGGTCGTGGTGCGAGAAAAGAACACTATACACTTAGGAAAAAGTTTAGGAAAAAACAACCACCGGTCCGGCCGACGACAATTAACGTTCAGATAATACTATTCTTTGACTTGTGCCGAATGTAGAAAAGGACAGCGAAGCTCGAAAGGCCTCGGTCGCCGAGAAGTGTAACATAATACGGGTTGAGTATGTCGAAACGGGTTGAGTATGTGAAAACAATACCTAACCCAGTGACAAAACTTCTTTATTTTTTATAATTTATGATGAAACTTTCACCAACATATTCGTGACATTTTTGAAAATAATCAATGAAACTTATACCAACTAAGATATAATTTCGATGGTATTTACTTGAGTAATGGACGATGAAAGTTTCGGAAAATTATTGTAAACATGATCCGAATTTTGTTATTGGCTTAGTAGCGGTCTCACCGATATACTCGATCCGTATTATGTTACAGTTCTCGGCGACCGAGGCCTCTCGAGCTTCACGTCCCCTCACGGGGTATACCCCGCGGAAGGAGCGATTGTTTTGCAAAATTATCGTTGAGAATTTCACGACAATTAACGATGAAATACTATACTAGCGAGAAAATAGCGGAAGCTTGAGATTACCGTTTTGCGAGCTACCGGTATCGTAAAGAACACGGTAGATAATACGCTAATATGCATAGGGGTTCAGGGTTCGATACTGCGACAGGTGATCTACCAATCTTGTCGGTAATAAGCCTATCGCTAGGCACCCACGTAATCGACGGTGTTGTATTCCTTTAATTACTATTTTATTCGCAAGATACAACGGAACTTAATCGGAAACACGTTGACAATATATTGTACGTTAGCGGAATATACAGTAGACTACGAAAATCGAACGAAATAAGTGTGTGCTCTGGAGAACAGAGAATCTGAGAATCTGCCCTGTTAAGGGAAATCGGGGTATATATGAGTTCTAACTTGAATGGCGGGGGTTTTAGGAATTATATTGGTTAGAATAATAAGGTCAGAGTTTTCAAGGTGACGTGGCCAGGCAAAGGTTCGAATATGATGCGGCAAGGACAGAGGTCGAGGATGAGGCAGAGTTTGAGAATGAGTCAATGATGAAATCATGAGTTTGTGTAGTATTTTGGGTTTAAAACAGGAAGCCGGGTATCTATGCAGAATGAAATGACGTTGGTATACAACAACGGTACTGGCCGCAGCCATGATTGATTTAAGAAAGTTATCCAATCTTTTCCTATGAAAGAATTATTATAATATCAGCAATTCTAATATGACTAATCTGGAACTGGTCCATCTGACCGGCGCTGGTAGGTTTAGTGTTAACATTCGCTCTCGAATCAATGATGCCAGATCGGATAAATCGAGGGGAATACAGTTTACCACCTCTCTGATGGCCAGAGTAATATGTGACACGTTGTACGTCACGTCACGTGACCAGTTTACGGTCTTAGTGGGGGACGTTGGAGTGTGCTCAGGTAGTGGAATGGGTTAGTGGAAGGGGAAAAGGAGGAGAGGAAAAAAACAACCAGAACTGGTTGTTTCTGGCTTCACTGTCTCGAATCACGTTCGCCTTTCTCTCTCTCTCTCTCTCTCTCTCTCTCTCTCTCTCTCTCTCTCTCCCTCTCTCACTCTGTCTGTCTAGAGCTGTTTGATTTCTCTCGATGTTTCGATACGATGTTCCGGGCGGCGAACCCGCTCGTAAACTTCGATCCAGGACGATTATGGTCCTTTTCTCACGTGCGCCGATAAGGTGGCTGGCGGTCTGCCAAAGGACGCCGCTCCGGGACACCATAACCACGATTTATTCACGGCTATTTGCGGTCGCGATGCCGATTCCTACGGCCTATCTCAGGCTTCTTGCCTCCGGGGCAAGGGACCACGCTAATCTCGGTTTTTCTACTGGCATTTATGCTCCTGATATCGATCGGATAGTCCGCAACCGTTTGCCATTTCTCAACGCAAATTGTTGTTTCATTTCATCCCTCTGGACAGATGTTGATCGATGCGGTTTGTAGAAATTCGAGCATTTTATTCGAAATATTGAGTCGGAAAAGTTTTGCGTTACCCATGGGTTAACATGGTTATTTTTCTAGCCCCGTCACTTCGTCCAGTATGCATGAGAGTCATGTAAGTCATTAACGGGTGGTTTGTGGAAAGATAAAAATCAGAAGCAAACGAAACTCAAACTTTTATCAAAGACACGTTTTCGTGAAATTATCGAAAATGCCTAATTGAGACTCTCTGTATAAAGGGGCCTCAAAACCTTTAAATTGCTTAGGGCCGTTGAAGGTCTTAATCCAGCACTGAGGGGACTAGTATCGGGAGCTATCGAGGCAGATTTTGAATATACAAGAACAGTCGAATGCTGGGATGCTGGGAAACAATATTTCCCAGTGAGAAGAGAGACGCGTCCAGGCGGGAAAGTTCGAAATTGGTGCACATCCACGCCAGATGTTACGCAGCGGCGTCGACGAGGCAGATAAAAATCGAAACGCGTCCCTTCGCAGGACAGGGACAAGTCTGAAAGACAAACGCGCGCAGCTGCCGTCTCCGAACCGAAAACTTACGGTGGCCGCCACATGTTCCCACAATTATTTTCGCTGTGTGACGCGCTGCGGACCCTCTGGCGAAGATTGATTCCTCCGCTACTGGCTTCGAACGATTTTCCTCGCCTTCTTCTTCTTCTTCTTCTTCTTCTTCTTCTTCTTCTTTTGCTTACTTCATCGTCCCCGGATCCGAAAACTCTTAAACTTTTCAGGCAAACAGTTTCTTCGAGTTTATTCACGTGCACACGGTTCCTTCTTTTTCCGCCAGTTTGTTTTCGTTTCCGACACTGAAAAATTCTCGGCAGCCTCGCGAGTGTGATGTATCGCAGATGAAACATGTTTGTGTGATCCCGTTTCGATGGAAATGGAATTCCAAAAATCGAATTGAAAATTTATTTTCCTTGCGACGGGTTCTAGTTTCTTTGGAGCAGTCTGAAATATTCGATTTCATTTCTAGATTTATCATTATCTTCCGTCTGTGTTATTTACGATCAAATTTCATTCTTGAGTTTTACCACGTTTGCTTGGTGGCTTTTCTACATTTCCGTTAAAACTTAGTTAAAAATAAGATAGTCTTAGGTATGGAATTGAAGATCGAGAACGCCAAAATTCCAAAGGTGTTAAAGAAACTTCGTATTTGTAGTTATTGTGCAATAAAGTAGCGAAAATTAATGTACAGAAATTTTGTTGGGTTCGTGAGAGGCACTAACACGATAAAAATACAGTTTTTCTTCTTTCACAGACAGCAACAACGTTCCTTTATCATAAAACAAGGGGTTGTTAACGCTGACCATTGTTTTCCTACGCCTTAGACCATTTTATAGTGTACAAACATAACGAATTGAATATCAGCAACCGTATCGGTTCTCAATAAAAACGAACGAAAGATTCATTGGAAACACGATAACGAATATTTCATGCTCGTCGTGCTACACGATGGACCACAGAACGAGATAACTAGAATAATTAGAGCTCGTCTTTATTGCACACTCATCGTCGAACAACGCATGAACAATAGGAACAATGTTCTTGCTTGCAAAGTAACGCATAAGATAATGAGAATAATGATAGTGTGAGTGGACTAGGTTCAACGCGTTTCAACGTCTAACTCTGAAAATAATCTACAGTATATTCCTGTCGACTTCAAACAGTCATTATTACTATTTAATGGGGCACGTAGGAACCATTTAACAGCTTGATTTATAACATCTAGTCAAACTTGTATTATCCTTCATTGGTGAACTCTGGAAATGAAAACTAACGTGAACATAAATTTTGGAAATTAACTTTCCATTTTATTGGTTGATAAAATATTTAATTTTTGGAAAAATGATACGAACACATGAACATAGGATTTCCCTTTTCTCTAACAAATTATTAAAAAGTGAGGTAGCTTTGAAAAATAGTTAAGTCAATTATGAGACAATGAAAACGATAAAATAATTTGAAGCTTCTACCAACATTTACTCTACAAGATATATTTAATTTTTTGAAGTGTATATAAACTTTCAATAAACACTGTATATTCCATTTTCTTCTAGCTATTTACCAGAAAATAAAGTAGCTCTGAAAGACAATCAAAAGAATTTCAAGACTGAGGTTCGATAACGTAACTCGAATTCAATCAACGATATACAGTATACGATAAAATATTTACGCTTTGGAATAAACGTAGCTTTACGACGTACATAAAATTCTTTCACACTAGCCAAATGATTGAGCGATAAAACAGCTCTAAAAGGCAACTGAGACAACGAATTTTAAAACGAAAGAAACTATATTTAAAATAATTTGAATTTTTCTATCAAGATACATATTACACAACTAAAATGTTTCGTCTTTAGAAGAAACGTAATCTCACAACGAATACGGAATTCTTTCTGCTTCCATCAAATTACTGAACAATTAGGCAACTTCGAAATGTACGCTGAAAAATCCTACAACAAGGTAACATCGAAAATGAATTCCGCTAAAAAATCGCAGAACAAGCGATGAACGAAACAATGCGCTCGCGTGATCGACGACCCAGAAAATCCCAGGCGATTCCCATGGCCGTAGAATGTCGTCGCTGTTGGAAAGTCGGCCGGTTTGTTGGAAGACGAGCGGAGTGAATAACCGGTCGCTGCCGATAACCTTAATTATCGCGATCCTAATGACCCGCGACAGTCGCGGCGGCGTATCGTCCGCGTGCGAGCGATCGTTCGCTGCTACGACCGCTGGAGAACTTGATTTGGCGCGGGTCCAAGCGGTTTCGAGCTGAAACGAGCAACTCGAAGCACAACCAGCCACCCCGTAACGGGAATAGCACGGCTATTTCGGCTCAGGACTGTTCGCGAAAGTCTTGCCCGCGATGGAAGCACATTTCTCTTCGGTGTTTACCCGCTCCGGTACGCTCCGGTCCGCTCTGGACCTCTTGACTCGTCGCCGAGAGGATTCGCGACAGATAGAGAGAGAGAGAGAGAGAGGGAGGCCGCTATGACTGGTCGACAGTTTGCGAACAACAGTTTTCGCCGAGGAAATTGAACGATAACTAAGCTACGGGTGTTTATGCATTTATATCGCGCGTCAGCAACATGGCGGATCGTGAAGTTCAATTAACGTGGCTCGATGGTCTGCAAAGTAATGGCCCGATATTGTTTGTTGTATAATCCAGACGCATTAAATTGACAGATGCTTCTCTGCGTTGTGGACTTGATTAGAACGTTTTTGATTTGAACGGAAATCACCAAGTTGATGTTAATGTGTCGATTTAGATGGTTTTTACTGTGGTCATTAAACCGGAAGTATTGAGCGAGAAGCATGGTGGAACGCGAAGCACAATCAACGCGTTGGCTGCCATGTCATCCATATGTGGGTAACGGAATTATTTATTCCGATTTCAAAATAAATTTTTATGTTAATATATTCATGGTACCAAATTTGATTAATATCCAGAAAATGAAAGAAGATTGAAGGACTACTCGGTGTTATAAATTTAACCTTTCCAATTTGTATTGCATTAAATAAATCACTTTGATTTTGTGGAGTTTGTCAGGTTACTGGATTGGCACTCGGCGTGTTAAGTTTCTAGTGTTAAAATCGAATAGCAAATTGGGAAATAAATTGATGCGATTGTCAGGGAGTTTAGCCTACACTTGCTGAATATCAAGAACAACCGTTGTTGGTTTAACATATGGTGGTTTGTGTGTCGATAAAATAGATAATTGTAAAAAGCTAAAGGGAATTTTAAAAAAAGCTGTACGACAAATGCTCTATAATATCTTGTAGCAAAATGAAAAAAAAGAAAACAGTGTCGGCTTGTTAAATAAATCACTTCAATTTTATGGGATTTTTGAGGTTGCTGAATTGGCACTCGACGTGTAAGCACTAGATCTTAATTTTTTCTTTTACAATACATGTAGTCATAGAAATATTTTCTTCAGAAATGTGTTACTTCTTTATTCAAGTAAAATTGGGGAGCTGCAATTTGAAATGGACAGTAACACAAATATGATTTGATTGAAGAATGTTCATACAACTTCTGGAATTGTAGACCACAGTCAGTTGGAATGCTGGAGGAAGAAGGCACGAACGAAACGGACGGTTGTAGATACACATTGCGCTTCGCCTTCCGAGAAAGACGTAGGATCTAGAGAGATTTAGAGGGCTACTGAAATCCGGGAGATCCAGCGCGGTTTACCGCGTGATTCACGGATGGATTTTGCCTTTGATCTACTGAAATATTTCCACCTTGTTGCTCTCGTAGTTGTTCTACGAATATATCCGGTTGATGGGCGGCGGAAATGTTTCTTGCGTTTACTCTGGTGGCTCGTTCAACTATACGGGGTGATCCGAAAATGTAGCACCTTGTCAACAAAATTCCGATGCTGTTCTACAATTTTGTGCGACTTTCTTTCAGGAAATAAAGAACATTCAAGAATTGTTCTTTATTTCAACACATGATTGTATTCTGTTTTTTAGAGATGGTCAGTTGCAATAAAAATTTTTTTAAAATCATTAGATCGACATAGATGAAGAATTTATTAGTTACGCTTTTAGTAATGATAGCAATTAGAAGCCAAGAATTTTGGATTAGTGTTCACAGTCAAATTACTATATGTAGCTCCTTTCGAATACACTGCAGACATTAAGAAGCCTATTAACTAGTTAATGATGACGATGATGGCGTGACGCAAACATGAGTTATGTACTTGCCTATTTGTCTGTATCTAAAAATTAATTTTCGTACTAATGTAACAAATATAGTCGTTAGATCCGAGATAGTTCTGCCTATGATAAATCTTAACGATTCAGTTTCTCTTTTATTAAATACATTGCTTCAATTTTATGGTACGTTGATGCCAATACGCAAACTATATAGGAAAATTAGACCAGAAAAATTAGGATAGTGTCCCCCGAAGAAGCTTAGAGCACACAGTCTGCAACAGAACGCCCTTTGTGAGCCAGCGAATAGAAAAGAGTAACTCCACCGTATGAAACTGGAGTACTCGTGAGAATGACGAGTCCTATAGCGCTATTGAGACAAGGATTTCATTGAAGCGACGACAAGGGGAATTTCCATGGTCGCGCGGGGCTTAAACCGGCAATTTGTACACTCGCCGCGCGAGAGAGTGTTTCGTCGTCGACTAGCAACACGCCCTTTCTGTCCTCTCGAGCATGCTCGTTCCGTCACGCCACGTGTACGCCATAAGCGTACCTTATTAGCTTGGCTGCCTGCACGCATGTGCAATGAGTTCCTCGGCCCTAAGACAACCAATCGGAAGCCGGGACGCGCGGATTATGAATTATTCAAACTTTCGAGCGGCGCGGCGCCCAAGACAAAACCCGGGAAACTGATCAACCATTTTGGAGCCGCTGAGAAAAAGTAAAAAATTGCGAAATCCACCGGAAATTGTCTACTCGTGACGTAAAGGTTGCTCACTCACTTCTCATGTCGCCAATACTAATGTTTGCACAATGTGAATCGAAGCAGTTCGATTTCATATTTTTTATTTTACTGTTATTGGAATCATGGCGATTCTCCCAATAAACAACCCCGCACTAATCATATGGAAAATCTATCCCGGTAAAATTAGTTAGATTTTTCATATGTTGTAGCTTATGATCTACTGAACAAAATATGTAATGGGCACAAAGCTCAATAATAGACAGTTATCGAGTTATAATCAGTCAAACATGACAAATTCGAGCCGCCGAATACTCAAATCTCGGGAAGTATATTTACTTTACACGCTTGCTGCACCCCCACTCCCGCCACCCCACTCCTTCGATTTTCAAGTTGCGCGACCTAACTGAAGTTGGCAACATACTAGCGTGATTGCTGCCGAATGCTATTACTTTCTGGCATTGCTACGTCCGATATTTATATTATTGATATCAATGTATACCATATATTTTGGTCTCCATACTGTTTGGTAATACATGATAAGATCATTTTTTATTAATCCACACACACACACACACAAGCCAAACCAAGCTTAGAGTATTTCTACTTTGCGGCAGCAGACGGCGCCACTCAAAATTTCAGATCCCAATAATAATTATGGTTGCCGCAAACGTTCGGGACAGGGGATTTGAAACGCGAAGTCTAGAGAGGGGGTAGGTTCGCGCGGATTTGATTTCGAGAAGATCATTCTGGTTCGTGACTCCGATTCGCGTGCAGAAGAAATCGGGAATCGGTTCGGGCTCGAAAAGTCGCACGCGAGCAGCAAACCGGAGAGCAAAATCCGCTGGTTTCGAGGTATCCCGCTCGTTGCCGCCGTTTCCGAGAAACAAATGGATTTAATTCATGCACGGTCGACCAGGTTCGGCCAGAGATTGGCCCCGATACTGGCCACCGAGGAATTGAAACTCGTTCGAGGCTAGCTACTTCGTGGAATATCTCGTGCAGCCCCTTTTCTCGAGAAAAATGGCGGTTGGTCTGAACCAGAATGAGCTCCGCCAGCTCTGCCAGCTGCGCGCACCAAATTCAATATTTAAATTGAATGTTCGAATTCGACTTTCAAATTTTAACGCCCGGCTGCAAACTTCGGCAACTTTGAAGGAGCAGCGTAGTTCGAAGGTCCGCATTCCGACTTAAGCTCTTGTCTTTCAACTTCAACTTCTCGACGGGGGACTTTGTTACGGTGGAGATTTTATAAATAGGATGCACTTTGTTGGTCGGTTGTTTGTTCTTTGAAGAATCACCGCTTTTCGTTGATGCTGTTAGACGGAATCGTATCAGAAATAAATGCTGCTGAAGAATACATTTTTCATCCCCTCTGGTATATTAGTTTATACTGCAAGGTCTATTGCAACTATTTATGTGAGGAACACAATGTAATTTCAATTTATGTTTATATCAATACACACGAGTATGAAAGAAAATAGAATTTTACCTGTTTTCCATTCGTTTAAATATTGTTTGTTGATATGTAAATTTGTACAAAGATATTAGTAAAATAATAGTAATATGCTTTTAATTTTTATTTTATTTAATTGTCGATTTAAGCTCGGTACCATTGTGTTCTATACTGAAGGAGCTACCAACGGGTTAACGATTGTGGTCTATTTTCATGTTTGGCGATATCTATATTGTTAACATCATTACCCGAGCAATTAGCGACTGTCATTCCCAATTTTGCCGACAACTAGCAAGCATTCTGGTAGCCGACTATTACCAAGAAGACGTACTACCAACACGGGCACCGTTCAAGATCCTTAATCAGAAGTCCTTCGTGGCTCCGGCAATTAACGAAAAGCCTAATTACACCGTTTTACTCCATGCAACCGTGACCGCGCGGTATAGACGTCCTACCAATTAAGCCCGCAAATCATTAAATCGCATGTTCCCCGGCTTCTCGATCCTCCGATGCAATTATTCGACTCACTATCCTATGAATCGATCAATCGTGGCGCAATCTGGAAAATCTGAACAGCTGTTATTGTAAAACCTAACCGACCTTACTTTTCGAAAAAGACCTACACGGGTCCGAAAATGCATCAATAAATTTTTTACGTGGGACTAGTCTGACTAAGAAGCCCTAAGTGGGCGGGGCTTCAATGCTGTTGATTTTTTTAAGAGCCACATCTGCGACTCACTGGATGTTACAATACTGTATTCAAAATCTATCTCTGAAGACGATAATGACAGTTCATTGTAAATTTTTACAAAGAAAAGACTGTTGATCTTCCGTGTGAACGTTATTAGAGGACTGTGTCTATCGGTAGACTGCTCTAAGGGGGCGTGGTATCAGTGCTCTTGGTCCCGAACGAATGCCAGGACTACGTCCCATAGCACAATTCTACAAATTGTCTAGATCCCATACCATCGCATATCTCCTATGAATCTAGTTGTGAAAACAACAACAACTCCAAATTATAACTTTTTCTTTTCCCATTAAAACAGTACAATTCTATTCTTCAATGACGATCTATCAATAAACCTGATCGAGTCACAAACAACAAACATTCCGAATTGCCTCTAAGATTAATGTTTCGAGGCAAATAATATCTCATAATAAAAAGTCTGCCGTTCTTGCCAATGAACGTTATCGGGGTACTGTTTATACGAATGGGGAGTCTCTAGTGGGCGTGGCCTCGTTGCTCCTGAGCCAAGGCAGCGCCCAGCAGGGCAACTCGAAGGCGTAACGTACGCAAGGAGCTTCGGAGCGTGAACATTTCGCTCCATCGAAGACAATCGCTAATTTTTCCCGAGTTTCGTGCGGGTCTGGCTCGCGCGCCGCGCTCAAGGCCGCTAATGAAGCTAATTGGGTGTAACGACGTACTGTCGTAAGCTCTGTCCAGACTCGGCTCGCTGGACGAGTCCCACAGCTTCATCCTCGCACATGCACCGCCTTCTTTTTTGTCTCGTTCCCCCGTTCGTTCGCGTTTAAATGACCGTCGGTTGTAGCTCGCGCGAAATTGGATGAGTCGGAGCTATTTTTCCCTCGTTTCGAGCGGAAAAAGTGTCTCTTCGCTCACGTCCGCGACGCGCGTATTCTGAATTCGGTCGATGGATCGCCTCGGTAGTGGATCTTTTCCAGCTTGAAGATCCAAGGCTCGCGGGACAGTCGCGTAGTTTTATTGTCACGAATAGTCGCCTGGGTTGAGACTCCTGTCGTTGGGAAAAGTGGAAATTGCGTTCCCGTGACTTCCAACGTCACGTGGAAACCAGCCTTTAGCCAGATGTCCCTTTGCTGGCGGAATTACGCCAAACACGCTCCGAGAACTAGAGTTCTACAGACTTGGAGGGTCTTGACAATGCGACCTCTACTGTTGGCAGACAAATAATGTCGGAATTTTTAGCGGGAAGCAGATTTAAATGGTTTTTAAGCTGCATTCTAATGTACTTCTAACATTTTAATGACCTCTCGTGGTTTATCTTGGATTAATTCCAATTAATTTTGAGCTTCGATCGTTATCAATCTCGATATGCCCGTTAGAATCCATCCTTATCATTAGACCGCGGATCTTTATGCAAAATAGAAATTTTCTGTGTAAATTGCAAGGTACTCGAACCAAGTAAAAGTTTGTTTTTTCCTTTGATAATTTTCATAAGTTGACAATATTGTATTGGCATTCTTGGATTCTTTTAACCTCTCTATTATTTTACTGTTATAATTGCATTATTCCTTGATTCACATAAGCAACAATAAAAAGCATAAAGCACTAACCATGTAATGAACTTTTTTTTTTATATTACATGTTTTAGACTGTCTACGCGTTTCACAAGTTACGAATAGTCTTTTGTGTCACAAAAAAGGAAAAACGATCTCTAATAAGAAAATCTGACATTTCCTGTTGGTCAACCTAATAGTTTTTACCATAATTTAAGTTATACAATGGATCTTTCTTTATTAGGTCGATTGCATTAAACGCCGTTTGAAGTTGAAGGTTTTTCAGATTTTTACGGTCGCAACAATGGAAGTTGCAGTTTTGATTGCAATAGTCTCGATAGTGAAAGCGCGACACGTTTTAGGGCGTATCTTTCAGTTTTTACTACTTCGATAATGCGACTTACAGGAAAAGACACGATAGTGAAAGTTGTGACTTTTACCATCACATGGAAGCATGCTTATAGGTCTTGCGGAAAGATTCTATCGATCGAGGCAACTATTATCGTGCACCCTAGTTTAGAAAAATCGTTATTTCTCCGGAGAATTATTTAGTTTCTCTACTCTGATCCGTCTGTTCCCAGTCTTTCGATGTTGTCACTACGAAAAGCCTTAGCCACTGTCTTTGTCCAATCTTAGAGACCCATGATTACCAATTCGAAAACAAAATTCTTAGACACAGTATATTGAAAACGTAGCATAAGACTTACCTACGGCTGTATAAAATTTCCAAATATGACCATAAAAAATAGAAGAGCAACGATAGATTTATGTAGAATAAAATATGTAGAATAAAATAAAATTATGTAGAATATGCAGTGTGGAGACACCTTAAGGCAGCGGTTTCCAACCAGTGTCGCCAGATCGGTTAAATCGAGGGGAATACAATTTACCACCTCTCTGATGACCAGAGTAATATGTAACACGTTGCGCGGCACGTCACGTGACCAGTCTACGGTCTTAGTGGGGGGCGTTGGAGTGTGCTCAGGTAGTGGAATGGTATTGTGGAAGGGGAAAAGGAGAAGAGGAAAATCCACCCAGTTTTGGGTGGATCTGGCGACACTTCCAACCTTTATGCTACTACGCCTCCCCAAAAAAAAACATTTTTTTTTCGCACCTTTTATTTTTTCAATAGATATAATAATACAGATAGTTTGGAACCGATTTACAAAATCAATTTGTTCAATAAAGAATTAAGTCAATATTAAGAGTAGAATTTTTATTGCACTGCCGAAATACCAATAGTATCTCATCATGATACTGTATATAAACTCTTAAATTAGATTTATATACTTATTTATTTACTTAGGACTTGGCAGAAAGAAGAATTAAAAATAATTTAAGTATTCATTAATCATCATTTATTAACAGTTCGTTTAAAGGCAATGAATTTAGGATAGAGTAAATATTGTAAATGTTCAACCATAATGTTCCCGTCTTTTGAGAATAATCTCTCTGATGGTACAGACGTTCCTGCAACGGGTAAATATTGGGCAGCCATGACACTCACAATCAGTAATGGACAAATTAACTTATGCCTCTCCTTAAATTAAAGATCGATTCATAACTAAAATAATCGATTCGTTTCGAAATCGGTTGTTCAGAAAAGCGATTCAGAATCGCCCAACCATATTAACGACGTTTCAGTGACCGCAAATGTGTCTCGCAGCGATTATCGTAAAACCGGTCTCCGATGATCGATTATTCACCGGGAATGCGGCCGGAATCGGTACGTTCGATTCGCGAAAAAGTCGATTACCATTTAGCCGGGGAATTGTATCGATTAGAGCCTCGATTAGAGGACAGTTTAGTGGTGCGTTCGAGAATGATGCGACGGCGTCGGATCGATCGGACCGGAAGCAGGCTCGTTAGAGCCCGCAGCGGCCGCCAGCCGGTTTGGTAGTCTGGCAGAGTCATAATTTGTTGATGTTTCGAGACACCCCAGGGAGCTATGGCGCGTATGTGGTTCCCGTTACATAGCTTTTCCTTTTCCACCGTTGGGTTTCCAGCTCCGGCCCCGGCAACTGGGAAATCCTATGGATTTCCGACGCGCGCGAACTCGCCTTGGAGTTTTGTTTTATATCGGGACAACCGGTCTGTTCCACCGTTCCTCTACCCAGCTCTCTGTCTATGCTGTTCGGTCCCCTTTGTGCTCCAATAATGGACGACGAGCCGACGTGCTCGAGCTCTCATGAAATAGCAATATTTTCCCGGATAAGCAAGCGTCCCGAGGAAATTTCGCTCGCAGCCGATTCCTTCCTCCCAATCTTCTTTTACGAGTTTAACAGGGAATAATATGGTCCATAAACGTGCAGCAGTTCTGCGAATCGAGCTTGCAATGAGTTGTCCCAACTGTGTACGAAATATAACAAGAAGAAACTGCTCGAAGCAACTACTCGTTAAGAGTTTTCTTTCAATTTGAAGTCTCGGAAATTGTTTGGAAAAGATGGGAGTTTGTAGCTAGTGTCTGGCTCTTTTTAACACATTAACTACCGCGAGCCCGTTACCTAAGTAGGCTTTTGAATGATTCTATTGTATCTAAATGAACTGGAATAATATTCCCGTGAGTTATAGTCTCGTGAGAGAAATTATTGCAACATACTACTGAAGACAATTTGTTGGTATACGAATTACATTTCCATCGCTGACATGTACCATTTATTAAAAACTTCTTGTCCACAATCTTTGACTCTTATAAGAATATATTGGGTTGGAGAGAAAGTTTCTTCGTATTTTAATGCAGAAATGAATGAAGTTTTTTTCATATTTTTCATATTTTTTTAAATCGAGTATGTGCCGTTTTGATCGACCACTTTTTGCCATTTTTGAGGTAAAACCGGTCTTGTTCAACTGTTTGCATGATTTCATTGACTTTGTCGGTGATTGATCGACCAGAACGAGATGTATTTTTGACATCAAAATTTTCGGATTGAAAACGCTTGAACCAGCTTTGTGCCACACGTACTGATACTGTATTATCACGTCCATAAACGTCGCAAATTTTTTTAGTAGCTTGAGTCGCATTCTTTCCTTTTTTGTAATAACATTTCAAAGTGTATCGAATTTCTTCTTTGTTTTACTCATTTTCTACACGTAATAACTTTTGACAAAATAAACAAATATCACAATTTCTTGATTTTAATTAATGTACGATATATCACCTTTCAGACGCACTTAAGTAATGCCAGATTCAATTAATATTAACAGAGTTCTGACGTGGTACGACATTTATCGGGAAGATACGAAGAAACTTTTTCTCCAATCCATCAGAACACATGTAATATAGTAGATAATTGATAACAGACACAATAATGTAATACAAAGTGTAGTCACACAGAAATTTACACTCCTCTAATAGCAGCAAAGGGTAAATTCTGCGGCAGTAGATTTCGGTGCGAATTCTGCAAGACCGTAATATAATAATGTTGATACAGCCCTCCACGAGTTCTATTATGCAGCGGACTAAAATGCGATCCAACATTTTAACCGAGCTTCGACACAAAGTTTAAACATTCCTCTCGGCACGACCATAAACCCCCATAACTGTTGCAGCAGACTTCCGCGCGGCATTTCCGCTTCCTTGTAACATTAAGCGGCAACAAGTGCCATCTGGCAAACTAATCGCGTTTACAAAGACATTTCATGTCGTTTCGGGATGGGTATCATCTCGTGGAGCATCTCAGGCTTTCACCTGCACCTTTGGTAGAAAATATTAGATAGAGAAGTAGGAAAAAGTGCTCTGCCGCTTCGGTAATCAGCTAGCGAAGTATGATCAGTTTGTTCAACCTAGTTACCTGAGTTCTTAAATTTTCTCACCAACGAAGAGGAATTTTCTCTTAGGTGGTTTTTAGACAAATGGGTTCTCCGAAGTCATCAGAAAACTTCAATTGTTTGCGTTCATGTATATGTAGGCTTGGTACAAGCGTCTTGAATAGGGAAAGCTACTTCATTGAATATTTTAGACGTCAGAGCTCGTAAGAACGTTAAGAAAATAGGATTGGTGTCTTCAGAAAAGTATGAGACTTTGTGTACAATTGGGTTAAATCGCTATATCTTCTGTTCGTTTAATACAGGGAGTTCCAACCAGTGTCGTTTTCCTCTCGTCCTTTTCCCCTTCCACTATCCCATTCCACTTCTGCGCACGCTACAACGTCCCCCACTAAGACCGTAGACTAGTCACGTGACGTGCCGCGCAACGTGTTACATATTGCTCTCTGGTCATCAGAGAAGTGGTAAATTGTATTCTCCTCGATTTCAGCGATCTGGTGACACTGGCTCCAACGCATTCCCCTCCGAGAACTGCACGGTCCCCACCATCGAACCTCTTCCCACTACTACGTACGGCCGTAGAGTTAGTGAGTGCTGCGCGCGCCGCGTGGCTTTCGTGGTGGGAGCTTCCCACTACTATACATTATAACGATGAAGTCTAAGAGTGGGGGAAGAACCTAAGCGGGGATGGTGCCTCGAATAGCTCCGGAGCTACTGGTTGGAACTGCCTGGTTTAATAGTATGATTTTAGGAATAAAATCAATCCCTTGAGAAGAATACAGAATTTTTCTCGGAACCACTGATAGAGAAAATAACAGCCACGATGTTAAAATGTACTTTTATTGAAATGTTGAGATGGTCCTTCGAGATTAAAACCACGTGCATTTAGATTCGATCTGACTGTACTTTCTGAAGGAATTTTTCTTAACATCATTGAGTCAGAGAAAATGATTGCCGTAATCATACACTTTATACAAACTTGTTCAAATTTTGTAGAGATATCGTCAAAAGATCGCTCTGCAAGATACGTACCTTGTTTTTCGATAAAAAGCAAACCTAACCACAGGCAAAATTGTTTAATACAACCATGCGTTTTAGATTCTTCTCAAACTTCTTTGTTAAAACCTTTTGACTGAAGAAATGGCTAGAACGATCTTAAAATTTGCACAATCTTGTTCAAATTTGTCAGAAATACATATCAAGGAACGCTCTACGAAACACGATCCCCATCTTCGCCAGAAAAATAATTTTGACCCCACAAGAAATTCTTAAACACGTCCCAATGGCGAGTCTCATGTATCATATCGAAGAGAAAGTTGCAGAGATTGACGCAAAGGGCGGGGCTCACAGCCGATCCATCCCATAATTCGTAACTAAACGATAATCCGACGACTGCGTAACCGATTGGCAGAACAACCGGTGACAATATCGCTGTGATGATGGGAGCAGCTCGCGTTCACGAATATTTTTGGTCCGCGTAGCTTCCCGCCGAATTGGATCCAATTAAAGCGAGAGAGGAGTGGGAGTGGAGAGAAAGAAGAGAACAGAGAGAGAGAGAGAGAGAGAGAGAGAGAGAGAGAGAGAGAGAGAGAGAGAGAGAGAGAGAGACTGGTCGACGGACGGGAAAGTTTGCCCGTGTGAACATCGCTTTAAACTGCGCCGATCGCAGTGTTGATGGTTTTTGATTGGCCGGAAGTGACGTCAGGGACACGCATCGCGACTCAGCAGACCGCATTAATTCGACGGTGTGTCTTCATTCGAGCGTATTGTTGGCTCGCGTGGTGTTTACTTTCGCGACGGCTCGGTTGCATTTTCGTTGCACCGTGTCGCATTCCCTCTTTCTCCGTTTTGTCTTCTTCCTCGCGCCCTCTCTCTCTCTCTCTCTCTCTCTCTCTCTTCCTCTCTTTCGCTGTCTCTCTTTTGGGTGCATCGTAGATGCAGTAACAGGGGACTCGCTTTTGTGTCCCGACCAATTGCGCTTAATCTCGGCGAGCGATGCGCAACGCGGCGCGGAGGAGCCGCGATGAAAGGTATTTCGCAACGCGTGTCGCTCCGCCTGCCAGCGGCATTCAGCTCCGGATTTTATGAATTAAGGTTGTTCAACCTTGCCGCGCGTCCGGTGACTAGACTCTCGACGCTGCTGGTCCAGTTGGTTGCGACCGAATTACTCGCTTGATGGATGATGCACTTTGCGAGCTGACGCGACACGCGGGAATTAGGCAGCTTCGGGCTCGAGATGGGCTCTGCGACGCTGGAAACTCGATCGGCTTCGCGGAAACGTTCAAACCACCCACAAAAATGATTGTACAGAGGAACTCCGTTTATATGAACGAAATTTTAACTGTGTCTGGTTAATTGAACTCTAGCTGAGCGAAATCCTCTTATATGAACGTGAGCTCCTATTAAACGAACGAAATATATTCTATTATATAGGAAACGCTAAATTATGTGAAACAACTTGTGTCTCGACAAGTTTGTACAAACGGAGTTCTACTGTACTGACAATTCTTGGCAGTTTTATACTTTCTTCGGTAAACAACTTCTAGAAAATGTCAGTAGACCGGACGCTCTTTCTTTAGAATCTGCTATGTCGATTTATAAAAATATTGTTTGACGTGGTGCAAGAGTTTAACACTAGGTTTACGGAGCACTGGAATTGATTATTTTACATTGCTTCATAAAAATAATAAAATTGAATTTACTTAGATCTTCAGCGATTTTTATTGTAATATGTACACAAAAAAATAAATCTATTTAATAATTCCTCACGGATGCCTCCTTACACTCTTAATAATTGTAAATTAACAAATTTTGAATCCGTCATTTTGACGGACCCCGTAAATCTAGTGTTAAAGTCCTTCGTCATTCAACGTAATAGTGAATCAATGAATGAATAAACTTCATGCGTTGCTTGGAAATAACTGCACTGAGTAAATGTTTTAATCATTCAGGAAGGAATTCTGTGCACAATAATGATTCGAAAGGGTACTTCAAATTTGATTACAGAAGATCAGATTATTATTCACTGTGCACTGTCTAGAATTTGAAGATTGCTATGAGAAATATTATGTAGTTTATTCAACATTGTTATCCAGTTTTGTTTATCTAGATCGCATTGCTCTAAAAAATGTAACATCTTCGTCGTGTGATCATTAGACAAATCTTCAAAATACAAGAACTCATGTACATTAGTAAAAATTAATAACATTTTTATCTTATTTCTGTCAAGGAATCTTTTAATCCAGAAAATGAACACTGCTATTAATTTAACACTAAGCTTACGGGACATGTTTAAATGATGGGTTCTAATATTTTTTCAATTGACCATTATTGAAATTGTAAAGATACATCCATGAGGAATTATTCTTTATTTCTATATTATTACAAAAAAAATGGCTAAAAATTTGGATAGACGCAGTCTTGTTATTTTTAAAAAATAATGTAAAGTAGTCGCTTTTAGCAAAGATAGTAATAAAGATCCGAGGTCTAGTCATCATTATTTGAACCGGTTATTTTGAAATTGTTGTAAGTCCATTTTCTCTTCTTTCAAGATATTCAATGGTTTGTATTTTATTCGATTGAAAAATATAAATAAAGTGTACTAAGTTTGACAATGTTTCTATAAATCAAGAAATTTTTTAATTGATTACATAAATGACTTTCATGCAAAATTTAACAAAAATAATTATATTCTTCCCGGGTCGTCAATAGACTTACACCACTCTCATAATCAACTGTTAGGTAGTTTCACTTACGGACGAATTTGAAATTGATCAAAATACACGGATAATCCAGAATACTAAGTGTGAATTGTTTATAAATAAAAAGTTCACTCTAACTTATATTTATTTTGTGAATTCGCAATTTTTTCCAAAAATGTCCTTACACCACTTTGAAAATAAACGGTCCATTTCATGAACTGCTCTTTATATAAACTTCTAACGTAAGGATGTAGCAGAACATAGTTTTAAGAGTGAGAAAAGCGGCGATGGGCCTCGAGGCTTTTGTTACAGCAAACGTTCTTGTGCCCACGTTGCCCAAACGGTTTTCCGGATGCAATCTCGATTGATCAGTGTTTAGGAGGACGCTGTAGAACCCTGTAAACCGAGAGCACGGCACAGTTTGTAAATTACGGCAGGAAACGCGTCGGTTCTGCGCTCGGCGCTCATGCTCTCGCTGATTTTATGCGCCTTCCGCCCCCGCGCGTTTTACGTCGTCGCCGCTCGCACGGAACGCTCGTTACGGGCTGCCACGCGTTACTTAGCCCCGATAGAACCGTATTATTTCGCACATCGTAAAGACGGTCGCGGAAAGAGAGCACATCGTATAATCCTGGGAGCGAGGGGGGGGGGGGGGGGGGGTGCAGTAAAAAATTTTAATCCGTGGCCATGGTTTTACGAACGTGGGGTCCCTCCTAAAAGCTTGTATGAACTTTAATATATTTTCTTTTTAATTGGCGTTGCTTTTAAAAAATCTGGAAAGATTCATATAGTATCTTCAAACATCCTAAATTGCAATTACAATTTTGACAAAGATTTTGTTGAAATATTCTATATTCCAAATAGTTTGTAGCAAATTACACGAATTTTACAAACTGTTAGAAATCGTCTGGACACGAATGACTGGTCTTTGCAGTTTAAGGGTTGATTTGCTCATGAACAAGTATCGAGGCAGACCGCGGAACGTAAACATTTTTAATTCGTGGCAGGAATTTACAATCGCATCTCCCACACGAACATCGGAAAAGGATCCTCCGGAAGATAGTCGGGGGTTTAATTATCTAGGGGAACCTGAAGTTTCGAGGAAGTACCCCCTTAGAGCACCTCGGTTCGGAGGGGCTTCTTTCTTGGTTTTATTGTCCCCGGGGGATCGCGCACCTGCTTTTACAGCCACTGTTGCAGACAAGAGCAAGTCTGTTCGATTATCTTAGCGACACTATTCCCGGGTCCCCGGCAGTCAACAAGTCTCTTCGACTCTCTTTTCCCTTTCTTTCGGCCTGCAGCTAGCCCAGAGTGCCTCGGTTTTACTGGCGTCCTGAACTAGGATGTCGAGAGCAACAAAGAGCCGGATTACAGGGCTTTAAGACGTATATACGAGCTCGTAAAACCGTAACCGCACACTGTGTCGCAGATGTTGCCGTGCTTGGGCACGCGGAGATTTACAACCGGCAGGTTTCACTCGGCGAATTTAATTACGGGCTTGCTTATTCTTGGTCGAACTCCGAGGAACCGCGATCTCCGTCATCGGGAGAAAAGTTTTGCGCAGATCCAGTCTTGATCGCAACAGGATCGACTAGACGTTCGTTTTTGTCAGCCTTACGCCGCGCAACCTTTCCCGCTTACCTTACAGCAGGCGACTAATTGCGAGCTGGAGGACGATCCCGGGCTCGATAAATAAAACTGCATACTTTGCGTGCGACAGTTATCGACGGCTTGCATCGCTGTCGCGTTCTCCACACTGTGCTCCGACGTTTATACAGTGGCTCGCGGACTTCTTTGCTGTTTTTGTGCGGTTGCTGAGTTGATTCTACTGGTGGAGGGAGTTGGGATTGTGGGGGGGGGGGGACTAGTAGCGAGGCAGGGCAGTAGTTACTTGTGAAATGTTTTGGGATTGTTCAGTGCGTCTTCTTTAGATTCAAAGCTCTTGATTTTTAGTGTTGACAATCACTTGTGAAATTAATTCGATGCTTGTTTAATTTCTGGTGACTCTGAACCATCGGTAGACAAGTAGCGAGGCTTGGCAGTAGTTACTTGCGAAATGTTTCGAGTTTGTTCAGTGTGTCTTCTTTAGATTCGAAGCTCTTGATTTTTAGTGTTGACGATCACTTGTGAAATTTATTCGATGCTTGTTTAATTTCTGGTGACTCTGAACCATCGGTAGACAAGTAGCGAGGCTTGGCAGTAGTTACTTGCGAAATGTTTCGAGTTTGTTCAGTGTGTCTTCTTTAGATTCGAAGCTCTTGATTTTTAGTGTTGTCGATCATTTGTGAAATTTATTCGATGCTTGTTTAATTTCTGGTGACTCTGAAACAACGGTAGAGAAGTAGCGAGGCAAGGCAGTAGTTATTTATGAAATGCTTTGGGTTTGTTCAGTGTGTCTTCTTTAGATTCGAAGCTCTTGATTTTTAATGTTGTCGATCATTTGTGAAATTTATTCGATGCTTGTTTAATTTCTGGTGACTCTGAAACAACGGTAGAGAAGTAGCGAGGCAAGGCAGTAGTTAGTTGTGAAATGTTTCAAGTTCGTTCAATGACTTCTTTAGCTTCAAAGTTCTTGACTATTGAAATTGACAAACACTTATGAAATTTATTCGGTTCTTGATTGATTTCTGCTGACTCTGGACCATCGGTGGACAAGTAGCGAAGCAGGACAGTTGTGAAATGTTTCGAGTTTGTTGAATATGTTTACTAATTCTTGACTTTTGTTGTTGACAATCATTTATGAAATTCACTCGATGCTTGTTTAATTGGTGTTGATTCGGAGCTGTGAAGAGACAAGTAGCGAGGCAGGTATATTATTCGTAGATATCAAAACATTCCAGCTTCCTAAGAACTTGTTCCCCTTGAAATTCTCTAACTTTCATTGAAGAGATTGAATTGATACGATGGACTAAGGTTGTAGGTATTGCTTCTCTAATTGGAATCGACTGAGGATCGAAACGAGACAAGTATCGAAACAGGTCGGTAATTGATATTGAAACTTCTCGAACTTGCTCAAGATATCTTCCTTGGCTTGAAACTTTTTACCATTTATTGGAAAAGCAGTAATTGACGTCGATTTAAGATGAGAAGAAGCAAATATCGAGGCAGACCTGCCATACTATATCTTGTATAGTGAAATGGTCCACCTTTTCTGGCATATCACTTTCAACTTCAAACCTTTTCACTTTTATTGGGGAAGTTGTGTTTGAGCTGTTCAACATAAATTTATTGTGTACAGCCTCTCACGAACTTCAACGTGTTGTTTGATTAATCAGATAATTGATTCGTAGTTATCCAATTTGGACGCGTTCAGGTTGTTATACAAATCACTATTAACATATGACGGTAAAATCGATATTGTAAACTCATGTCGCACCCTTCTCTTGTGCACATCATACGTTTAAAAAAAATTCACGCATACGGACAATTTCACACTCGTATTCATATGTATACACATACTATTTCTTACAAATTGGCGTTGGTTTGAGCTAATGAGGAACAAATATCGAAGCAGACCTGCTATATCCGCGGATAGCGAATCGTTTTATTCCCTTGCATTGGCGAAGATTTTGAATCATGCTGTACAGAGATCTAAAGATATTAATTAAGCTGTCCAATTTCTTGGAAGAGTTCACTCGAGGGTTCAATTGGCGGGAACGCGAAATTTCAAAGAAAAAGTACGCGGAACGGTAAAATTGATGACCGTTTAAAGACAAGTTCGTTCGCAAACGAGTGGATATTCCTTGGTACCGAAGCAAAAGGAATACCGGAGCAAAAGGCCATAACTTCCGCGAGTTTTCACACAGTGATTCGAGCGATCGTTCAATGTTCGCGGGCGAAACGAACGACCGAGCCGAACGATGCCGAGCAGTGCCGAGAATCGGAGGGGGAAACGACGGGAACCGTTTACGTTCCGCGGAATTTAATTAGCATCGCATTACCCGATTGCACGGGCAATTTACGGGCTTGCATTCGGCCTCATCATTAGCCGGGCCTCCTTCGCTAAGGGACGACAGATTTACGAGGCGCGGCGACTGCGCCTACTCCATTTACCTCGCATTCGAAATCATCCGTGGCCTGGAACGACACGGAGAAAGCACAACCATAATGTAGCGTCTCTTTCGCTCTTTCGATACTATCTTGCGGTAACAGGTATCGCGAGAGTTTCAATGGGAACGGGAACCTCCTACGACCGGTTAGTATCACTTTCCGCGTGGGACAATGGCGTCTCGATAACTGGACGGTGAAGCAGCTCCTCGGTGTCATCTAACGTGAACCCCCCACCCCCTCTATCTCTTTTCCTCCTTCTGTTTCTCTCACTCTCTCTCCCCCACCTTTCCTCCCTCACTCTCTTCATCCCTATTTCCCTTCCTCTCTACCCCCCCTCTCTCTTTCATGATAAATTCAGTAAGACGTTCGAATTCATGTCCTCCCTTTAACCCCTCCCCCTGCCATTTAGCTCGACGAAACTTGTTCCCAAGCGGTAGGCATCGACACGCGCTAAACAGACCAGACTGATGCTTGTAAACAGTCGCGATACGAACTACAAACTATTGGTGTGTTTTTTACTTTTTGCCAAATCCATGATTGTTGTGTCGTACTTTCCTCTTCACTACTCTCATCTATAATCATACGCCTTATACGCTTTACGACTGGCACAAACGCGTCACTATCAGAGGATTCGTTATCACTGCCTTCATTTAACATTTTTGTATCTTGCATTTTGAAGGGGTTTCTTAAATTTCAATAATTGAACTGCTTCGTAACAGCAACGATAAGAATTGTGACTAACTGTCATGAGGTACTGATAGGAACTAACATTCAGTCATGATCGTAACGGTCAAAAAATCAGTCCGCGAGCTCGGCTTGTTATGTTTACGTTTGGCCATATTCGTGTTTGGGCCAAAATCTTCATCGCGAGTCTGACTCGCTAAAGTACGGGAAGGGGTTAATGGAAGCCAGAAAACTTGGTGTTGGTGAAGGTTCGTTCAAGAAGCAAATGGATGCATATCGACGACCTGCCTCGCTACTTGTAACTACTTGAGTCAACACAAATTACAGTAGAACCTCGTCTATTCGAACACGTCGTGATAACAGAGGGTCACTAACTACTCACATCTCCGGTTCTTATTTGTTCCGATAATATAATTGAAATCGACGTTCGGATAGCAGAAGTTTGTTGTTTTCGTACATAACGGTTGTACGACTGTCAACAGGTTGTGCAACAGTCCGCGTTTTCTAGTTTGTTGAAATCGGTGCATGATGGTCAGTAGACTGCGGTTCTTTATGCAAAATAAAAATAGTTTGACTCTATTGCAAGAAACAGATGTCAAGTAGAAATTTCTTTGATTGGTTTTAATAAGCTGGAACTGGTACATTGATATTCTTAAATTCTTTTAAACACGTCGTCTACTGCTTTGAATTGCAGCAACTCATTTCTGACGCAAATGCATAAAATCTGTAGTCTATTGTACAGTCATACATATTTTATGTACTTCAGAATATGCGTTCGTATTACTTATTAGTAATTAGTGTTATTATACGCTGGGCTGTAGTTCCTATATAGGGTGAGACATTTAAAATAGGACACCTGAATAACTCGTATCGAGGAGCTGATCATCCGATGTTACTAATTTTTTAATAGGTGGAGGCGTCAAGGACATATGAAGATCAACTCTGTTTTTTTTAATGGAACAGTATGTTTTTTACTTACAATCCGATAGGGTTAAGACGAACACAATGACCTATTATTAAGGTCATTCAACGTTATTCAAGGTGACTCAAGGTCAACTACAAGAGAAATTAAATTGTCTCAAAGCACTCTTCGAATACTTTTGTGTATTCTCTGGTTGTTGACATACTGCTCTTGTAATTGCCGACAAGGGTCACAGAACGTAAACAAACATTCAATCAAATTGTATCTTGTCTATGTACACAAATGTTATTAGTAGTTTGACTGCCGATTAGAGTACGGTTTCGTGATATTCAATATCCAAGTGTACCGCGAAAACCCAACAACCAAAGTTGGCATGCAAGAACGAATAAAAAGAGCTTGCTCTGTAATAGATAAAAATGAAATAGGCACTGTTGTAGATCTGCGTCAAATGTATACACTCTGAAAATTTTACCAAGATCGTTGAACGTTGCAATGAGGTACAGCCGTTTAACCCCTTCCCTTACGAGCGAATTTCCAAATGTGCGGTCCAAAAACGACAACAAGGTCGGTCGCGCCCGGGGACACAAACAACTTTGCTCAGCGTTCGAAACTGTACAAATCGCAAACTTCCTATGATTTGTATATACACGTGCGCGGTACAATTAACTTTGGGCCGATACCCTTGCGACACCTCTGAAGCGTCTTATCCGTGTTTGGGCCGATAACCTTGCGACGCCTCTGAAGCGTCTTATTCATGTTTGGTCCGATAACCTTACGACGCCTCTGAGGCGTCATTGTAAGCTAAGGGGTTAAAGATGGTGAAAATTGCAGCTTTTCACAATTTTCGGCCTTAAAACACAACTTAGCACAATTGAGAAAATTGAAAAAAAAACGAAAAGTGGGCGGCAACTAAAAAAAATCGTTTTTCTCAATTTTTAGTCTTATTGTTCATATTATTGTTATAATATTCGAGAACAATGTAGCACAAACATAGCACAACTCAGCACAAGTGTTGAAATTATTTATTTCAAGAAGTGGGGGGCTAACTTCTAGGAGGTCTTAAACTGTTAATAAATCAACGGATTCTTACGTCTTTCGATGCGTGTCACTGTTTTCCACGTCATCCGATTTTGATGAAATTTTCAGAATGTATGTAATTGACACAGATCTACAAAATGTATTTTTTTAATTTCTAATATAAGTCCGCACAAAAAAATTGTAAAAAGCAACTTTTAGTATTTTCTCTGAAATATAAACCGAATAATTGCAATTGTTTCAAAATTTCTACTTTACATCATGCAGTAAACTAATTATTCTAACTTCTCAAAAAAAGTCCAAAACGTATGATCCAATATTAAAAAAGTTATCGTCTTTTTAAGAATGTCCGAATATTAATGGGAGTGACTGTAATAAAATTTCTCAGTTTCATCGTGAGCATTCAATTCAATTTAGCTTATTTACTAAAGGAGCGCAATTATGATATTATTTGTAATAAACACGTTTAAAAGCATCGTTAACATTAAATCTTCCGCGCCTTAACCCCTTGTACTATGATTTGTTTTACGATTACAGTGATTAGAACTTGATTGTCGTCCATCATTTCTTAGAACAAAAAGAAAATCTAAATTTATTATATGCTTGTATATTCCCCAATGGCTATATATCGTCAGCAACAAAATAAAATTTTATTTCGCTTCAAAGGAAATTAATAATCTACATGTTTAGTAGATATTCGAAATTCTTATCCCGAGTCTGACTCGTTATTATAGTGCAAGGGGTTAAAAGTAACTGGCACATATTGCATTGTATAAATTACAAGATTGAATGTATTTTGACTTTGTGCGGTTCTTAGTGTAATATGTAGTCTACTAAAGATATTTATTGAATCATTTCTTATGAAAGGACCTTTGTAATTTCAATAGTTGTAAAATCAAAAATATGGTACCGATCATTTTCGCCGGTTAAAATCTCGACTGCGGCATTCGGAACTCGAGATCAAAATTTATCTTCCACCTCTGGTTCTACAAAATGGGGTAGAAACTCCACGACCTGTGCAGAATTTACACTCGCCCTTCTGATTTACGCTTTTCTTCGAAACTTGATTCAATAATATTCTCGCCATTAACCCTTTGGATGCATGACCAACCCCATAGAAAATATCCACGAGGTTGGAACCGTCTGTTTGATATACGGCGAATCGCATAATGGAACATTTGTCACGACTCTTCTGTTCGTGAACTTTAACCAATTTTCATTTTGTGTATTCCATTCATGTTTTTATTTATTCTACTGTAGAAACGTGGAGCATTAAATGCATCTGGTTTGTAACGTTTTATAAAAATGATGGGAGTGTGTTTATGAAATGTCGATTTTATAAAAATACTTTTTAAAAATGGTGTTGTTATAGAATTCAGTTTTATATATATTCTAAATTGCCTTTTCCGTTGTTTATTTTATCTCCAACGTGAATGTTATGTTTTGTTACAATACAATTGTTTCATGACCTCTGTTTACATCGACTCACCATGTAAAAAGAGTCCCAGCTGTATTCGAATAAAAAGCCAGCAAACAATTTTAAAACTGTAATATTTAAGGTTCCTTAACTGCCTTGAAGCTATTATAACTATTAACTGGTTCCGTATTGAACCATAGTATTAATTAAGAAAAATGTACAGAATTAATTAAATTAACAGATGCTGCATTAGAAGCAATAGAAAGATTAACACGTCTGCAAGAAGTGCCTTCAAAAACGTTTTAAAAAATTAATAAATATAGCAGTGAATGCTCCTTTTAAAGGAAAATTATAAATTATATAGTCATAAGAATAGTCCTTGTTGAGACGTGTTTATTGTATGGCTAGCTCAAATTTCGGTTTGGGTCTACGGTCGATTTTGGACAGTGCCATTTTCGAAGAGTCTTTCTGGTGTCTTTTTGACGAATTTACTGTTTTCTGACTCGCGTACAGCTGGAAAGTATTAGCTGACTCTTGGGAAAGTCAGCCTAGCCGCCCTCAATGGCACTTGACGTAGCGTAAGCTCATACATAGCACCAGGGTGCTGTGACCCTGAGACTAATTTATTGCTTTAAAAAAAATACAAGGAACCGAGTGTCGTCATTGTTTGGCGATACTCATGGCGTCGACGTATTTCGTCTATGGGCATTGCCCTTGGTTTAGAACTCATTTGTAACCTCCCAAAATTGTATCATTGACTAAGGTCCCACTATCTTGTATTTTGTGGAGGAAATTTTCAACTCCACTTGATTCTCATGCCTTCGTTGTAAGAGCAGTCGCGAAATAGTGTCAAAGTCGGAACAAGTCGAATTTTATATACAATAGTGAACCTCTACTTTATATTCTGTGTTATTTATACCGTTCTTCACACACACTTGATTAAGGTTGTACAGTTATCCGGAAACCCGATTATTCTCTTTATTTATTTATTACCTCTCTTCGAAGTATGTATCTCAGTGGCTCACTAATTTCAGTTTGACCACTGACACGACACAACAGTCCTCTATCCGAGTGTTAATTTTAAACCATTCATCTCGGGACAATGAATGAATCCGACATTTCCAGAAGAACGTAGAAAATTGTTAAAAGAATTACAGGAGATATGTGCCCAGTTCCTAACCGAAGGATTCAATTGTAAAATGGAAATGGTTGAGAACCGTGAAGCCGATCTCCCACAATAATTTTCGCGGGGACAATAATCTCCTCTCCGGGTCGACGATCGAGGAGGGGATCCATTGACGGAACAGCAATGGAGCGATCAATCACCGATCCACCAGCGTCGGAACGGCAATATAAAATTCGTCCATCATACATCCCAACAGCTGCATCCTGTCGTGCGTCGGGCCTCTCCCCGAAAAATCGCAATGGCGCAGCGCAAAAATCGGGCACGCAAGCGCCAAGGCCAGCCAAAATCTTTGCCGGTGACGCAACTGTATTCGGTCTGCGCCGCTGCGCGTTGTAAAGGGGGAGACAGCACCGGGACCAGCCGATTTGGAGGTTAGGGTCGCGATTCGACCGATGGATTAGGCACAGTAAAGAGAGCGACAGAGCGAGCGAGCGAGAGGGAGAGAGAGAGAATCTGGATGGGCGACGATTCGAGGCGGTCCTGGCTCGCGAACTCCCGGAACGGTAGCTCGCCCGAGAGGAAACGGGAAAGAGAGAGAGAGAGAGAGAGAGAGAGAGAGAGAGAGGGGGGGGGGGGGAGAGAGAAAGGGAGAAGGAACGAGAGAGAGGGAACAGAGGCCTTTGTAGCAGCGATGGCACCGTGCCAGATTGTTCCCGACGATCCCCTATACTAGCAGACCTGCGAAAACCAGCCCCGAAACCCACGTTCCATTTATTGTCCGCGTAGAAAACGTACGACGCCGACGCGGACACGCGCGCCGAAATAATCGAAGGACGAGACGCTCGCGGAAAGGTCATGGATGCTTCTCTTCTCTTTTCTCTCTTCTCTCTGCAACTCTCGGCCACGAGAAATTTCTTCGCTGCCTCTCTTCGGGAACGACCACTTCGAATGCCGTTCCTCACCTGCCGCCAGAATTGCTCGGAAATATTTGATGGAAAGCTTCTGTTCGGCCTTTCGACGGATACTGTAGTGTACAGAGAATTTTCAGGCTTGCTTGATATTGTTCTGTATGAATTTTTCCGTTCTTTCTTCGTGGAACCGTCGTATGATAGATTGTTCCGTGGCTTGATCGAAAAGGCTCGGAAATGTTCGATGGATATTTTTGTTCGAACTGTGTGTGGGTGTCAGGATGTATGAAGAAGTTTGATGTTTAGTTAAGACTGTTTTGTATGAATTTCTTCATTAGTTTTCTGTAAAACGTCCTCATTTAGACACGTTCATTGACTAAATCGAGAAAAGTTCAAAAATGGACAATGGAAATATTTTTATTCGATCCGTGTATCTGTATCAGGATGTATGAAGAAGTTTGATGATTAGTTAAGACTGTTTTGTATGAATTTCTTCATTAGTTTTCTATAAAACGACCTCCTTTAGGCACGCTCATTGAGTAAATCAAGAAAAGTTTAAAAGTGGACAATGGAAATATTTTTGTTCGATCTGTGTATCTGTATCAGGATGTGTGAAGAAGTTTGATGTTTAGTTAAGACTGTTTTGTATGAATTTCTTCATTAGTTTTCTGTAAAACGTCCTCATTTAGACACGTTCATTGACTAAATCGAGAAAAGTTCAAAAATGGACAATGGAAATATTTTTATTCGATCCGTGTATCTGTATCAGGATGTATGAAGAAGTTTGATGATTAGTTAAGACTGTTTTGTATGAATTTCTTTATTAGTTTGTCATAAAGCGATCACCTTTAAAGCCGTTCGTGGGCTCAATCGAGGAAAGTTGAAAGATATTCAATATGAACCTTTTGTACGACCCGGGTTTTGTATCAAGATGCATGAAGGAGCTTGAAGTATGGTTGAGGCTGTTTTGTATGCATTTCTTCATTAGTTTTCTATGAAAAGTCCTTTTGTAGACCCGTTCATTGGCTCGATCGAGGAAAGTTGAAAAATGAATCTTTTGAATTATTGAATATGAATCTTTTGTACGACCTGTGTGTTTGTATCAGGATGTATGAAAATGTTTGAAGTTTTGTTAAGATTCTTTTGTACTAGTTTTATCATTGCTATTCTATGAAATGTTAAATGAAAACGGTTAAAAAATATGTGCTAGGAATTTCTTATTCGACCCTTGTGTAGGTATCAGAATGTAAAAACGAGTTTGAGGTGCAGTTGAGATGGGTTTGTGTAAATTTTGTTATTGGTTTGCTATGAAACGTCTTCTTCTAGAGCTATTCGTTGACTAGATTAAAAAGAGTTAAACAATTACTTTAAAGGATTTAATTTAAAGGTTTTAAAGATTATTTTAAAGGTTGTACTTATTTTTAATATTAAATAAATGTAATAGGAATCTCTAGTGCGATCCTTGCGAGAATGATTTGGAAAAATTTGTAATTCAATTAAAACGTATCAGATTGTATGTAACGAAACACGGCAGTCCTTGATTGTAAGACCATTACAGATAGCGGAAAACGATGAAAATAGTATAACTGACTAGAACATACTGCGTACAAAAACTTCCCTGATAAGACATGTGGTTAAAGAGCTGAAACACTTAGTTTTCATCTTAAGGTGAGGACAGGTAGCAATTATATCGATCACTACAGTTTTATAACGATAACTATGGTTAAGAAGTACAAAGTTCCACTCTATAGATCTCATAGTACGACAGTACAGCTCTACATTCACTTTGGAGTACACAAACGTAAGTTTCTGAACTGGATCGTCTTCTACATCACTTCTAGTCTAGGTGATTGAACTCGGTCCTACGAGAGTACGATCAAAAGTTTCTCTTTTATTACTTCAGTGAGTACATTTTTGTCCCTTTTTAAGATTAAATATTCGAGGGTCGTGATAAATCGTTTCCTATTGTGAAACTTGCATTCTTGAATTTTGGGAATCTGGTATTAATCTTCTTGATTGCTCCTTTTGCAAACTTGGATAATTTCGATCTGGATCGTTTCCTCGTAACAATGTTTTCGAATGTCTTAAAAATTGATCGCGTTCTCATTATTCCTACTATAGTCGCAGCGTAGTGTCTCTGCCCTGTGTACTTCTATAAATTGCCAAAATGCTCGATTCATTCTTTAACTATCTTAGATCGTCTTCCTTGACGTTGTAAAATTTCAAAAATTGTTGCAACTTGGCCCAGAGATGGAGCGACGTTGTAAAATTTCAAAAATTGTTGCAACTTGGCCCAGAAATGGAGCGACGTTGTAAAATTTCAAAAATTGTTGCAACTTGGCCGAGAAATGGAGCGACGTTGTAAAATTTCAAAAATTGTTGCAACTTGGCCGAGAAAAGGAGCGACGTTGTAACAACTGTTATTACCGGCGTGAAAATGAGAAAATTAGTGCGAGATTAAGTCATCAGCGGTTGGTGGAGTGGTCCGTCCTTCTCGACCAGGATTTTCTAGGCCGACTGATCCACTCTTTCACCTTTCGCGAAGGTCTCAACCGTCGAACCTTGAAGAAATCTTTTGCCGTTCCTCCATTTTACTGGAAGAAAAAACAAACAAAATTACGGACCTTGCAGCAAATGGAATTCAGCTCCATTTTTGCCAGTTTCAAGTAAATTAGAAAAAATGTTTGACCTGGAATTAAAAAGTGTACACTAATCGAAAAACACACATTTTCACACAACAAGTAATAATTACCGAGATGATTAGTTTATATTTGAGAAATATTTTAAGTCTGCTGCTGCATCCGACTCGCACCAAAATGAAAGCACAATTTATTAATTTATTGTTGCTTTATTAATCAAATATAGGAAGAACATGTGTTCATACTTTTCATAGACAATGGTATTTCTAACGATAATATTATTATTCTTGATCACTATATTATAGATTTACATGCAAAATTAAAATTGGCTGTATTCATTGTAAGAAACTGGAGCTATATACACATCTATTTATTCTCTGGAAATTTGAATGAGTTAAAAATATTGCAACAGTATTTTTAAATTATTTAAACGCCTTCTTGCATTTGAGGCAGGTACTCATTTTTGTCCCAGACGCATCAAATTCGCTGTATTCAGTTCATCGTATAAAATAGTGATGGACGCAGGTGCAAAACGTTTTAAATCGCTTATCTGTTATCAGACTTACTCCGAGCGTGTGGCGAACGATGTCGATCCTTTGTTTACGAGTATAACACGTCATGGTTAACAAACCTGTCAAAAATGGAGCCACACTGGCTGCAAGGTGCTCAATTAACAAGGAGCCCTGGTGCTTTTAGCAGGCGCGAAGAGTAGTAGGTCATCCCTTCTGGAGCGTCGGAGGTGGGATATTGAATTTCGTGCGCTGAATACAGCCGGAGAGTAGTTATAGAGAATTTCTTTAATTCTTCGTCTTTTTCTACCCCGAATCGCGACCCCTTATGCTGGCGATGGGAAACTGGTTTAAGTATTCAGAGGAGGAATACGCTTACGCGGAGCTGCAGTTGTCCAAGGTAGCGGGGGTTTATCGAGTTTCGTGCCGAGAGTGATCAAATAATTACCGTGGAAACTTCACAGTAACTTTTCCCGATTAATAATATATCCAAAGCCGAAGCCCGAGCGAGCAGAGCGAGCAAAGCGAGCAGAACAGGCAGAGCGAGAGCGGATTATGCATTTAGAAGATCGAAGCGTAGTTAACGGTGAACAACACGCGATTTGCAATTCCACGGAAAGAACGAACGAGCCTCCGGCGAACCTTGATATTACTTTGTAAACGTTGTTATCATCTGGGAACAGCGAGGATATTTTCCGCAGATACGATATCGACGAGTGCGACGCTTTAAATATCGAGCCGTGGAAAAGGTCACGATGTCTTGTTTTTTCGTGGAGAGGGTACCTGGAGGATTACTTTAGATCCGTGGTGGACACGGTAGGGGCCCCTCAAACGCCGGCTTCTCCCACCAACCTCTCCTTAATGCGCGAGGCCTGCGCACTATTCGCGAAGCACTCCCTCCCTCTATGCTAACGGCGGATGCTGGTGGGGGACAGTGGGGGCTATGGTGGGGACGGTTTTGTCGCAATTAACCCCTTGCCTTACAATTTATTTTACGGTTTCAATGATTAGAATTTCTTTGTAGTTCATAATTTCTTAGAAAAAGGAGAAAATGAATATCTATTGCATGTCTATATGTTCTCCAATGGCTGTACATTAACAACAACAAAATAGAATTATATTTCGGTTTAAAGGAAATTAACAACATATATCTTTATGAGACTCTGTTCAGAATCTTTATCACGTCTCTCACACGATATTGTAAGCGAAGGGGTTAAGACAAAAATGCCCATCCCCGCTTTAGATGTTTATTCAAATCCCTATTTTTATGAACAATTTATTCAATATCTTAGTCCAGAAGAATTTGTTCGTTGGTGGAAGATAACCAAGTGTTGTATGCAATTTTGTAGAATTTTTAAGTCGCGTGTTCCTCGAGAATTTTCCGAGGCATGTCTCTCGTTAATACGTCAGGCTAAAGATAACATTATGATAACATTTTGAAAGGTTAATCTTTGAGTTAGTCATGGTTGGAATAGCAATACTATAAGCTTAACAAATAATTGATCATCTTACTAAAACATCGAGTTTTTAAGATGAATTGATTGACATCAATTTAAGCAAATGTACACAGTTGTTCAACATTGTGTACCCATTATCAATATGAAACAGCTTTTGGTGCATGTATGGTACACGCAACGAAACAATCACTTTAATAACGACCAACGATGTTTTCATATGAATATTAATTTCCCAAATGTCTCTTTGTCGATTTAATATACTTTTCTTTGTCTCAAATTCACAAAAATATATATTCTCATATAGATTTACAATACATTACTTACCAAAAGACAAAACACCAGACTACAGACATTGCAAACAAAATTATCGATTTAAAAAAAATGAAGTATGATATGGACCAGTCGTTTTGAAAGTAGTGTAGGCATGTCCATTTTTCTTCTTTCGAGATATTTAATAATTTGCATTTTATTCGATTCAAAAATACAAATAAAGCGTACTAAGTTTGGCAATGTTTCTATGAATTTAGAAATATTTAAATTGATTACATAAATGTATTTTATGTGAATTTAACTAACTGGACTATGAATTTAGAAATATTTAAATTAATTATATAAATGACTTTTATATGTGAATTTAACTAAAATATATTCTTTCTGGGTCGTCAATGAACTTACACCAAAATCAACGATTAGGAAATTTCATTGATTGACAAATTTTAAATTGATCACAACATATGGATATTTTAAAATACTAAGTGTGAATTGTACATAAATAAAAATTTCGTTTTAAATTATTTGTTTATTTTCTGATTTCTAAGTTTTTTCCAAAAATGGACTTACAGCACTTTCAAAATAAACGGCCCATATAATCGACCGTAAGTAATGTACAAAAACAGAGTACAACAAAAAAATAATCAAACACGATTATGCACTTTTACAAAGTTCCGAAGTTCTCGTCTCCAACGACTATGCTAAAACAAAGTACATGCAGTAAAAGAAATCAAACAGGTGTGACAACACAACACCTACACTTAAACGAAAAGTATCTGAGCAAACATGTGAATCACTTTGTTTGAACAGATCTCAATAAGAGTAATGGTTCCCGGTGTCTGGCACGCAGACGGAATATTAATTTTCCAATGGTTATCCAAAGGTAGAGAGTCACAAAGTCAAAGGACAATTAATTACTGGGATGATATATTTTCCGATAGTTTAATGAGATCGAGGCGAAGCTCGTGTTGCGTTATTTAAACGAAGCGTCCGTACTTCCGTCACAGCGCAGCGACGAGAGTCGCTTTCGACTCGATCGTTTCGGAGCTTTGGCCGGGAAAGTACAAAGAGCGTTTACGGAATAAGCTCTCTGGTCTTTGGACGTTGAACCTTTTATGCGACGTGTACGCGAACGTAACGTTTCCGAACAAAACCGACGCGGCGCTCCATTGTTTTGCCCCGGTGAATGGAGATAGGATATCTGCGCGAAGAAACGACGCTGGTGGCGCGCCCGAGAACATTCCTCTCTTCTCTCCTCAATTCTCTCCGCGTTTCGATATCGCGGCTACGAGATCGGGACCTCGTACCGCAACGCTTACAATTAAATAAGATTTCCAATCTCGAACAGGACCGCGCAAAACGCGCAATCAGCCGCCAATAAATTCGTGCACGCTACATTTCGCTTCCGAAACAATACTATAGTCTTTTTGAAGTGAAACTTCTTTAGGCGCCTTAGGCGCAAAACCTCGACGCGGTAGGAGTAAAACCTCGACGCGGTAGAAGTAAAACCAATATAGTGATGGAACGGTGAAACGCTGAAACGATAAAACGATTTAATAAAACCTCGACGCGGTAGGAGTAAAACCGATCTGGCGATGAAACGATGAAACGATTTAGTAAAACTTCGTCGCGGTAGGAGTAAAGCCGATCTGGCGATGAAACGATGAAACGATTTAGTAAAACCTCGACGCTGTAGGAGTAAAACCAATCTATCGATGAAACGGTGAAACCCTGAAACGATGAAACGAAATTCTATTCTATTAGCAAATACGGTTGAGGGTTCGGCATTGCTTAATAAAGATTATGATAAAATTCCGATGATACTAAGTGGAGATTTCAACGTGAACTTTGCATCGGAACAATCAAAATTATTAATAGAATTTTTTAGAAGTAATTTAAGATTAGAAATGGTAAATAATCCTAATGAAGCGACAACAAGGTCAGGAACAACTCTCGATGCAGTATTTGCAAGACATTTAGACAAAATTGAATCAAAAATGTTTATTTCATATTTTAGGTATCACAAGCCAATTGTTTCAATAATAGAATCATAGAAAATTAAATGTCATAAAGTGTTAATAAAAATTGGAAAAAAAATTAAAGAAAGAAGTTTCACTTCAGCCATGTGGTCTAAGCACGCACCAATTTTTTTTTAACCGTTCGAGGTCCAAAGTGATCTCTGTTTTCAAGGTTTGCTCTGTTTTATTTTAGAATTTCATAAAATATAATTCAATTATATTATATGAGTCATTCATTTGCCAAATCGATTAGTACCTCGTAAAAAGTAGAGAAAATCGATGACATAGTGCATATTTATTTTTACAAGTTCTGTCAATGCTGTCAATGATTTAATAAATTATTGATGACGTAATAAATTATTTAATAGAAATAGAAATTTCTCAAGTCAACGAACAAAATGTTTTCTGTAATACAATCCAATACTTGCTTTCGAGATTACCATTCAATAAATTGTTCCATGAAAAGAACAATTTTATAAGTGAAGAAACGAAATGTGTTCAGCAATACAATCGAATACATTCTTGTCAGATTATCATTTCATAAATTGTTCAATGAAAATAAGAATTTCACAAGTGAAAATCAAAATGTCTTTAGTAATGCAATCTAATACATTCTTGTCAGATTATCATTTGATAAACTATTCAATAAAAATAGCTATTTCACAAGGAAAGACAAAGAATGTCCAACAGAACAACATAATAATTTCTTTTGAGATTATCATTTAATTATGTACTGAAAATATCAGTTTGTCAAGTCAAAAATAAAGCAGAAATAAAATCTCTTGTGTAGTACGATATAATACATTCTTTTAAGAACATCGTTCAATAAATTCTTTCATAGAAATATCATTGTCGCAAATCAATGAACAAAATGTCTTCGATAATAAGCTGCAAATACCTTCTTTTGAAACAATCGTTTAAAAATTTACTCGTATTCAGTCGACAAAAATTTCGGTCAACTTATTCAGAACGCATAACTCGGCTTCAGAGTACAACACAATAAAAATGTCTAAAAATCCGACTATACGCAGCCTCGTTCTCTTTAAAAATAGAAGGATCCAGCCATTTTTATTATTCGCCTCTCCCGCTCTTAAGCTGAACTCGAAACCGCAAAAGTTTCCCTCCGTCGGCTCCCCAACCGAAAAACTTTCCACTTTCGCGACCGTGCAGCCAATCAACGTTGTTGTCCTTGGACGATGAGTGTTTAAGAGCGTTTTCCGTCGAGGATCGAGTTTTCTTTCCCCTCTCGGCGTAACACGAGGTAGAATAAGGGACGAGCGGGCGTCTCATCGTCGGAATTAGATCAGGATCGTCACCGTCGAACGAAAATTCTTTTTCGCAGTAGACTCTCTTCCTCTGCCTCGGCGATCTTATTCGCGGGAAAATTGCAGGTATAACCGATCTATTCCGGACGGATATAACGATCGCGCTGGCGCCAACTGCAATCCTCTTTTCACCGTACGCTAGCTCCTTTATATCGGTGATTTATGAATTTCCCGAGAACGATAACACCCGGTCTCTCCTGCTCGAACTTCTGTACTTTATGTCATTTTTTCTCCTCCCTCACGATTAGTCTTCTTTTTTCCTCATCCCCCGTGGTATTTCGAGAGGAAATTCTTGGTCATCCAAAAACTGGACGATCCCACTGCTCCATTTTTTTTTCTTTTGACTAGGCAGAGCAAATTGTCGAGGTCGAAAGTACGAAATCGGATAAAGAGCTCGGAAAAGTGAGAAAGAGGTCGCATTCAGACGCGTATTACTCCTCCGGAGAGGTTCCGCAACTGGAAAAGGTCACGATGCCTTATTTTTCGTGGAGAGGGTTCCTAGAGGATTACGTTTGATCCGTGATGGACACGGTAGGGGCCCCTCAAACGCCTGCTTCTCCCACCAACCTCTCCTTAATGCGCGAGGCATGCTCACTTTTCGCGAAGCATCCCCCCCTCTATGGTAACGGCGGACGCTGGTGGGGGACAGTGGGGGCTATGGTGGGGACGGTTTTGTCTCAATTAACTCCTTGCCTTATAATTTATTTTACGGTTTTAGTGATTAGAATTTCTTTGTAGTTCATAATTTCTTAGAAAAAGGAGAAAATGAATATCTATTGCATGTCTATATGTTCTCCAATGGCTGTACATTAACAACAACAAAATAGAATTATATTTCGTTATAAAGGAAATTAATAACATATATCTTTATTAGACTCTCTTCAGAATCTTTATCACGTCTCTCACACGATAATGTAAGCGAAGGGGTTAAGACAAAAATGCCCATCCCCGCTTTAGATGTTTATTCAAATCCCTATTTTTATGAACAATTTATTCAAAATCTTAGTCCAGAAGAATTTGTTCGTTGGTGGAAGACAACCAAGTGTTGTATGCAATTTTGTAGAATTGTTCTGTCCCCAGTGATCATTTTATGAGGAAAATTGCAGATCGATGTAACCGTGAATCCTCTCGCAGATACGCTGTCCCGCTTATCTGATTGTTCCGCAACCGCCATCCTCTGTTTGCGAACTCGCTTCGTTGAACTCGTGTTTCGAACATGCTGGAGCGTTGCTCTTGTATCTCTTGCTTGCAAGTTATTTCTTACAACAATCATGAAATTAATAAATATCTCTGAATCAAAGTTTCTTTGTTTTAAAGACTTAATTATTTGTAACTAAATTTCATTTGAAGAACAGCTTCAACTGAGAGGTCATATGGAAGGAAAAAATTTAGGAAGAATTGAGAAAGAATGTGTTCGTTAAAAAATTGTGTATAGTTATACGTTTTTGACCAGCATGTCCGCATTGTAACATCGAGCAACCCTCCCATTTTTACATGGTTGGCCGGCTCCAGACGTTAGATTGCATCGCCAACAATTCTCGAACGAAACACCCGTTTTATTGAGTACGTAGGTTTTGATCGATCGAAGGCTTCGCTTTTGATACGCGCGATCCATATGTCTCGATCAACAAAATAGCATCCCAGAATGAACCGCGGCGAGGGGTGGACTCGAAAAGGGTCCATTTCCAACGGAGCAGGTCCATTTTACTCACGAACAATGATGCGTTCGAACGGTTGCAGTGACTCTCACCCGATTTTCCTGTCTCTAGACTTCAAATTCGCATTTTAACAACAGTAGCAACGTTGAAAAATTAAATTTTTTGAAAACGAAGCGATGAAAATTACTAAAATAGAAAAATCAGTAACTTTTATCATTCTAGTGGTATAAATAAATGATTGTCTATACGTTTCAATTCTTGTGTTGTATTGGGGTTGATATAAGTCTTTGAAGGAAATATTTCCAACAAATTGGATATAGTTATTTTAACGAGGAAAATGGCACCTTCGCATTTATCATTCTAGTGTAGTGTCGCCAGATCAACTCAGAACTGAGTTGATTTTCCTCTCCTTCTTTTCCCCTTCCACTATCCCATTCCACTCCTGCGCACACTCCAGCGTCACCCACTAAGACCGTAGACTGGTCACGTGACGTGCCGCTCAACGTGTTGCATATTACTCTGGTCATCAGAGAGGTGGTAAATTGTATTCCCCTCGATTTCAGCGATCTGGCGACACTGTTCGAGTTCTTGTATTGTATTTGGGTTGATATAACTATTTGCAAGAAATATTTCCGCAAAATTTCATTAATTATTTTAAAGTGGAAAATGACACCTTCGCTTTAACCATTCAGTAAGTATACATAAATGATTTTATGGATCTTTTAGATCTAGTTAGATCCAAGTTAGACATCTCTCAAGTTACTCAATCTTTTTTTTACATTGTGGTACTATTATAGATTGACTCTCAATTCGAGATATAACCAACAGTGGTAAAACATTTAAAAATTTCAATTCATGTATTAAAAAACAATAGAAAAATAGTAAAAAGAGTCTGTATCGCATTTTCCAAACTTTGTTATCCTTCTTTTATTTTCCTACATGTTTTACCTGTTTGTAACAAGTTAATGACGTTAGAAAATGATAAGACACTACTCCGAACGATTAAAAAATGATCCAACAATTCCTGTAGATATAATCTCACCAATGCAATATAAACAAAGAAATTAAGATAAACAAGATGCAAATCTTTAAAAATACTTTAGATTAAAAATTCCAGGCTACCCATTCTTTTTCCACGGAACAAAAATGGCAACTTCCTTTTCGGACGCTTCGCAAAGTTCGTAAAGACGAAATAAGGGGATTCTAGACGCTAAAATATTTTGAGATCCTGTGTGCTCGGTGGTTCGCCAACTTTTCACTCCATCCGCGGTTTCCCCGGACCCTGTATCCCGTCGTAAATTAAATACTTAATCGGCAATGGTCCGTGAAACCTCGTCGCCGTGGAGAGAAGCAATTTCGAGGCTGGGCAAATCTTTCTTTAATGGATGCGGAGGCTCTCCGTCGTCGGAAAGCCCCCCGTGGAAGCCCGAACCCTCGTTAACTAAGCCTGCTGTCATGGTAAGAGGGTCGTACGCATTCGCAGGATGTCATAGGGGTTGCATTGTTCCCTGTCAGGCCGAGCGTTTTTATTTTCCTCTCGAGGAGGAAGCGTTGGTTCGCGCCTCGGGCGAGTATCGACGCGAGACGACGCTCCGTGATTGCGAGGAAACAAAAGCAAGGGGGAAGTAATTTGAAAATCGCTTTGAGAGGAGAAATCGGAACCTCGAGGGCAGCTTTCGCTGCGCTGTTTTTCGAATCTCCTTTTTCGAGACGGATAGTCTCAATATTCCGTTTTATCTCGCCGAGTCGTTTTTAACACTAAACCTACCGACCATTAACACTAGGTTTATGGAGCACTAAAATTGATTATTTTACATTGTTTTATAAAAATAATAAAATTGTATTTACTTAGATCTTCAGCGACTTTTATTGTAATATGTACACAAAAAAATAAATCTATTTCATAATTCCTCACGAATGCCTTCTTACACTCTTAATAATCGTAAATTAAAAATGTTTGAATCCGTCATTTTGACGAACCCCGTAAATCTAGTGTTAATAGTGCCTAGTATGTGCTCTCTTATAAGAATGGCACGATTTACTTAAATTTTGTGTCATTTTTATTATATTGTATACTTGAATAAATAAGTGTGCATAATCATTTCCAGTGGACGCATCTTTGTAACTTCAATAATTGTAAAATAAAAAATATGCAAGCGGTCGTTCGACCGGCGTTGGTAGGTTTAGTGTTACGTTTGGTCGATAGACTGTGGGCTTTCATGCAAGATAAAAATTTTCTAAGTCAATCCTAAGAAATAGGAGTCGGATGAAAATGTGGTTCTACTTCCATTATCTTCGATAAATCCAAAATAATGTAGCTAACTTTTTTAATTCTTCCGATGCTTTCACTTTTTTCCCATTTTTACCATTATTGTACAAGATCCGCGGTCTATTGAACAATCTTAAAATAATTTAGAACAATTTGAAAATCGCTTTCAGATGAGAAATCGGAACCCCGAGAGCTGCTTTCGCTGGGTGGATTTTCAAATTTTTTTTGTTTCGAGACGAATAATTGCAATCTCCTGTTTTATGTCGTATATTATTATTGTTAAAAGCTCTGAATATAATGTTTACAAACAGGTTTGCTCAAAGGCTATTTTAATCTCACGACATTCTTTGTTAAATGGAAGGGTACATTCTTTTATAAAATCAGAGAATACTTTAAGGTATTACGTTCTTTTTTATTATAATGGAAGGAGATCATCCTCTATGTAGGTGTTTTATAAAAAATTGTACACACTTCCGGGATTTATTTTTAATGCAAAAGAGGTTCTTGTTTTCGAATCATTTGCCTTAATGCGTGTTCCATTTTATTCTCGGAAATAGGTTGCGTCAATGAACGTTACAATTCTTTGATATTCTTCGTTGAATAAAATTGTTCTTTTCCATTTCCTCTTTTAACAATGGAACAAGATTCCAATTAATTTATTTTCTAAAATGTTGCTATTCCTCCTATGGGATCTTCATTGTCAAAAAGATGGTCTCCGTCGAACCATTTACATTAACTTTTAAACTTCATTATCACAACCAGGTAGTTCAAAGATTTATATAATATGTTTAAAAAGGATCTTCCTCCATTACCTATTTTTGGAAAATTACAAAATGTTCTCTTTTCACAGTGAATTCTCATCTGAAGCGCATCATTCCTCAAAAAATGTCGGAATTCATGCGTCAAAGGGCAATCGAAAAATAATTTTTCGAGATCTGTGTAATTTAAAAAAATTTTTTTGTTAATTCTCTGGATCGTTTTTTGCGCGTTTTATGGATCAGAGACAATGGTGATGCGATTGAACGGCCAACAGTGCGCACGGAGGGGCTACAAAGGTTACAGTACGTTTCATGGAGGTGTCGCGATGCGGTGCAATTGTAATGGAGATTCCCTTCGATTTTCTTTTTTGGTTGGGGCTCGCTGAAATTATCAATGGAATCGTTACGAGCATTGTTTCAGATGCGTTTCGCACGCATCGACGCGCGTACGCTCTCGCCTTTCGATCGCATGTTCGCGACGAATTAACGAGCGTGGCTCGCACAAACGCGAATCCCCTAGGGGATCTCGCTATATACCGGGTGTGCATGTATATTACTACGGGCATATACACCTTGACACGCGATGCGTCGTTTAGCGATCGAGATCGAGTCGAGGGTTTCCGACCGGGATAGATCGGCGCAGTTTATGGGCCATTGCACATTAAGTCGCAATGCAATCGACGTCGTGCTCGTCTATTTGCTTCCCCTGCCTCCCCACCCCACCCCACCCACCCGCGTGTCACTCGGATCGCTATAAACTAAACATAGGAAGAACATTTTTGCAACTAAAAGATAAAACGAAAATGACTAGACTTCATAACAAACTTCACCTGTTAAGCGAACGCAAACTGCTTAGGGCGATTAATTTAATTACAAACAGCTTTCTTCTTTATTCGACGCCGTTTTTTGCAGCTGTAATCGAGGTTGTTGCACTAATTGCGAGCTATATTTTATTTCGCGTTGTTCACCATTTACAGCAGACTTGTTTTCTATTTTACTGGGTTTCTCCGATGGAAATGAATTACTGTTTTCCTGGTTTTAATTTTTTGAATGTTCAGTGTGTGTGTGTGTGAATATACATCGGACGTTCCATTACCATTATCATTTTTAATTTAAATCTCGAAATTGTTCAAATATGTGAGACATGTATTTCCATTTTTGTAAAATGATTATATGCAAATGTGAATATAAAATGCTGTTTTCTTTTTCAAACATTTGTCTCCTTTCTCATTTTTAATATAAAGTTCTCTTGAAATCGTTAAAATATGCAAGACACTCCTTTTTATGTAACGTTAATATTCACACTCGCAATGAAGAATAATATTTAATAAATATGAACGTTATTCGCTTGTTTCTAGTGGAAACGAAGTACGGTTCGTCTGTTTACAATGTAAACGTGCAATGAACATCACATTTTAAAGCTCGAAACCCCTGGTTTCACTTTCATCGTCCATTACTCAAGCAAATACCATCGGAATTATATCTTATTTGGTATCATTTTCATTAGAAAAATGCCACGAATATGTTGGTGAAAGTTCCAACAAAAAATAATAAAAAATAAAGAAGTTTTGTCATTGGATTAGTTGTGGTGGTCTCACCGATATACCCGACCCGTATGATGTCATACTTCTCGGCGAGCGAGGTCTCTCGAACTTCATGGCCCCTCACGGGTTATACCCCGCCGGAGTGGGGATAGTTCTGGGACACTTCTTGTTCAGAATTTTGCGACACTTATCGATTAAATATACGTTCAATGTATTTCGATGCTCTCTTCGCTAATATCGCAGCTCCGTTGTACTGGCACCCTTGCATCGATTCGAATCGTGGAAACCATCTTCCTTTGGAAAAACAAAATTTCCAATCGATAGTATTCGCGTTGACGTTGGTCCGAGGGTAATATCAGGGCTAACTAGTTATCGAGCCAGTGAAGCCGAAAGTTTTCCCCGTGGCGTTTGAAACGCCCGCGCGGGAACAGTGAACATTCGACAATGGCCGCGAAGTTTTCTCGTTAACCGTTCCGAAAGGGGTCGAGGAAAGGGTGGTCGGTTGAGGAAAAAAGGCGAAAGAATATCCGAAGGGGGACAAAGGACACCGGAGGAGGAGGAGGTGGAGGCAAAGAAGGAGGAGAAAGATCGGAGAGGATGGGGCGCGTCCACCGAAAATTACTGGACCTGGAGCTGGTTGCTCGGTCGCCGGATAACGCAAGCAAGTAATTAAAAGTTCTGGCGGTTCGTTTGTCGGGGAGCCGGAGGTATCGCTAATCGAATTCGTATCCCGTTCGAGAGAGTCGACCGGACGAAATAAAAGAGCGAGAAACCACTTCGCCGATCGGTTTTATACCACCGTTTGCGCAGACATTGAAAGCCGCCGGTGTTTCCGGTTTGCTGGATTTTTAAACGATCAAAAGTGAACATTATCGGCCATCCGTTTTCCCGAGTCGATCCGCGACGATCGAACGGACTCGTGATTAACAGCGTCGAGGGTGCTTCTCGGTTGAACACGTGGTTTCCTATGGCTTTTTCCACGGGAAACCGCGCCGCTGTATAGGACCAATGAAATTCCAGATTATTCTGTTTCCTTCGGTTTCAATGTACGCGCAAATAGGGAACATTAAAGATCGCGGATAACAGCGGGAATGAAATGAGAAGCATGGCTGATTGAACGTGAACAGACATTTTCAATGGCTGTATAAATGCGAGGCACTGAACACCGAGAATGAAATTTCAAATGAAATGAAAATGGCAATGTGAACGTTTCGACATTCATTTCATTTATTAATAATAATCGGAACTATGGTAGAAGAAGAGGCAAAAGTGTGTAAAATAACGAGGTTCCGATACGGAAAGGAAATGAAATCGATTGAACAAAGTGAAATATAGACGCTTCTTTTATTGTATTCAGTGAATCCACAAATGAAGATATAAAATGGTCATACAAAAGCGTAAAAATAATCGTGAAATAAAAGAGATGAGGATATGTGAATTATATACAAGCAAATAATTAATTATGCAAAAGATGAATTTGATTAACTCTTGTATTATAATCTATAACATCGAATTCAGGGACCCGTAGAAAAAAGTTCGAACAGAATCTACTAAACATGTATGTTACTCTTTTCCTTCAAATCGAAATAAAATTGCATGTATTTATTATCAATATTTAACGATTTGAGTAAACGAAGGCACACGATAAATCAGAATGTACTATTCGTTACAAGAAATGATCAAAGATGAATTAGTTTTATTCATCGTAGCACTCAAAAATAAATCACAGGACGAGGGGTTAAGGACGAAATTGAAGAGACAGTGGAAACTGAAAATTAAAAAAAAAACGAACTCAATAATATCTGCCGAATTTCCTGCGTGATAAATCACCACATATTAGACTGTAGAAGTGTCCATACCGCCATTTCTCATCGACAACTCGCCCAGTTAACAGTTCTAGGGGACGAATGAAAAGAGGATTTAACACGTTCATGTCGGCGCTGTTATAATTTTGCTACATCGGTCGACGTCCTACTCAAAATTCTATTTAGTAAAATTTCAGGCTCTGCAGGACAATTTACTGTTTACTATGTTTATTGGGTCATAATATTGTTACAGCGGCATGTATATTGAAAAGTCGCCGTAATGCCGTGATGGACAACCCCTAAGGAAATAGTTAAAGAGAGGGGGTTGTCAAAAAACGGTTGGCCACGGAACAGCAGAAAGAGAGAGATTCGAGCGACGAGCAGTGATGCCAGATCGGTTAAATTGAGGTGAATACAGTTTTCCACCTCTCTGATGACCAGAGTAATATGTGATACGTTGCGCGACACGTCACGTGACCACTCTAAGGTCTTAGTGGGGGACGTTGGAGTGTGCTCAGGTAGTGGGATGAGATGGTGGAAGGGGAAAAGGAGGAGACGAAAATCAACCCAGTATTGGGTGGATCTGACATCACTGGCTCGGGTAGTGGAATGGGATAGTGGAAAGGGAAAAGGAGGAGAGGAAAAAACAACCAGTTCTGGTTGTTTCTGGCATAACTGTCACCGAGCAGAACGGACATATTTTCTCATACTCATACATTTGTGAAAAGCCGTAAAAGTTGTAGATATATGTACAAATAAAGTTTATGAACAAATATAACAAATATTTAACGATGCGCCGCGGCGGACGACGCAAAGTGGGAATAAAAGTCGCAACAATATTTTATTTTAATCATTCATTTTATCAATACAAAAACCACCACGTGTACCACCGGTGGTACAGCCATATCTGATATTATAAATTAGCTGTGTACCACCGGTGGTACACGTGGTGGTTTTTGTATTGATAAAAGGAATAATTAAAATAAAATATCATGCCCTAATAAATGAATAGTAACAGTAAATTGTCCTGTTGAGCCTAAAGTTTTGTTAAACAAAGTTGTGAGGACGGTGCCGCCCGATGGAGCAAAATTAAACGAGAACGAGAGAGATTCGGTTAGCCGGCGCGGCGCCGCGCTTCGAGCAGGCTAAAATTTTTCAATTTCCTGGCTTCGCCGTGATTTCGCTCAGTGTTTTGCTCCTGGAGATAAAGGCCTCATTTCCGACTACGTCCGCATAAAAGTCGTGTGTTTGTCGGTTTTATAGTGGCGACGTATCGATGCGTCTACAGCGTACTCCGCAGATAAGGACGTTTCTTTCGCGAGACGCTTTTGGCGGGGAATAGAATGGGCAGAAACGGAAACTTTTTCTTCCATTGAGTCGCGTCTTCGTTTCATAGCTACCCCAGTTTCATCTTTCATGGAAGTGGACCAGTTAACCCTTTGAGCGACGGGCTATGACATCGTATTTCGGAGTAGGCCATCTCCTTGGTATTCGTACATGCCAATCAAATTGTTGAAGAGGATGGAGTATTTGGAGGCATGTCAAAAATAGTAGCTGAATTCTTCTAACAAATGATGTTTCTGTTGAATCTAGATGATTACTGTTAGGTAGATTGCGGGCCTTTATGCAAAATAAAAATGCTCTGCATTAGTTGCAAAAGACGAGACACGATTAGATATTTCATTCTTTCTTTAATCATTTCAACGAGTCGAAAATAGCGTGTCGATATTCTTCGGTTATTTTAATTATCCATCCGTTTCAAATGGTACCTACCTACTCATTTTTATCATATATTGAACTACCTTAAAATAATTTTGTCAATCGTTTTCCTTGGTGAGCTAGCTTAGTATAAAACACCGTGCGCAAAAATCCGGTTATTATTTTTGCAGCAGTTTAATATCACACAATAAAATTCATTTATTTGTAATATAAAACTCTTGATTGTATTACGGTAGAAATTGAATTTTTTCATCATTCACATTCTTCATTTACGAGATCTCTAAGTGAAATGAAAATGCTAGTTGCAAGAGACGAAACACAATTAAATATTTCATTCTTTCTTTAATCATTTCAACAAGTCGAAAATCGTGTCGATATTCTTCGGTTATTTTAATTATCCATCCGTTTCAAATGGTACCTACCTATCCATTTTTTTCATAAACTGAACTACCTTAAAATAATTTTGTTAATCGTTTTCGTTGACGTACTAGCTTATAAAACATCGTGCTCAAAAATCCGGTTATTATTTTTGCAGAAGTTTAATATTGAATATCGAGCAGTAAAATTTATTTATTCGTAACATAAAACGGATGAAAGACTTCCATCGCTGGCATTAATTATTTAAACGGAATGCTTTATGTGAACGTCTTCTAAAAATAATGAAATAGCTGAACAAACGAGGTAATGAAATTTAAGCTCTTCCTTCGGGTTCACGTACCTTATGAAAAATAATAAAATTGTTTTCTAGCAGTATGATTTAATCAAATACCATAGAGGAATAGTGGAAAAGCTAGACGAATGAGGATACAAAAACTTGAAGACTTTATTCAAATTCTCATGTTGAAAAATGTAACGAAATTGTTTCCCAAGTAAGATTAAGTGAGTTAAGTACGCCTTATCCTTGATACCTCAATTTATGCCTTGAAGAAGTAATTGTAAGGCTGCTGATGTTTATGCAAATGACCATTTTACTGCGAAGTCTCTCTAATCCAAGAAAAACAGCTTTCCACTCCGTCTTGCACTTTAAGTCAGTTAAAAATGATGTAAAACAACGTGATAATGTGCTTCAGCAAACCTTAAGCAAAGAAAAATCTACAAAAAATTTAAAATTGTTAAGATGTCTTCAAATTACATAAGGAATGGTCCTGACCCTAAATATTTATTTTATCATAAAAAAACCGTTTTCTACCTCGTTTTGAATTTTTAACCAGTCAAAAATTACACGAAACAAAACAATAATCAACTGAAGCAATCCTTAAACGAAGGAAAATCTTCAAGAACTTTAAAATGGTTCAAATTTCATCAAATTAGATAACTTTTAGTCAGTTAAAAATTACAAAACAAAATAACAATCAGCTGAAGCAAACCTTAAGCGATGAAAAATCTACAAAAAATTTAGAATTGTTAAAATGTCATCAAATTAAATAAGTAATGCCCATTTTGTACTTTTAACCAGTCGAAAATTACACGAAACAAAATAATGAGCAGCTGAAGCAAACCTTAAGCAATGAAAAATCTACCAAAACTTTAGAATTGCTAAAATGTTTTAAAATTATATAAAGAATAGTCCTGTCCCTAAATATATATTTTATTCTTCGTTTAAGATGTAGTCGTTGTTTTAGAATAAATATAGCAGCATTCAGTGATGATAATGTTCGATAGGATGATTAAAATTCCTCGGAGCTGAAGAGGACAGGATAAGTAGATGGAGGAAAATTCTGTCGGCGTTTCCACGGGGTCCAATAATTTCCCGGGACGTTTAGAACGACAATTCCGTTGGACGTTCTTCGGGTACTTGGTGGAGGTTCGAATCGTGGCGCGAACGATTGGGTTGTCTACGCGTGGGCATCAATATAGCGACGCATGCGGCGACGACAAGCGAATTCAGCATGGGTCGCTCGTATTTCTCCTCTGGAACGTGACTTTATTTCCGTCGGGGAAGGCCGGTGGCTGGCCCACGCGGCCTCGTGATCGCCATTTTAACTCCTGACCGTTTACTATGCTGCTTTCGGGAATCAGTGTCCACGTACATCCTCAGAAAACAGCTGCCAAACATACAAACACGCGCCACTAGAGCCAGACTGGATTTCCAGTCACATTAAAAACCTTCCTCATATATTGTAGGCTTGGAGTAACTCGCATAGTTCTTTTCCTAAAATTTGTTACAGATTTAATAGGTTAACAAAAATTTAAGAAAGATCGAGACTGTCAACATATCTAATTTTATTCGATTTTTCGAATATACAGAAATACGGAATCTTTGTGAAAGATTGTCTTAAGGGATAACTGGTAAAAAGTAGTTGCATATACTTTGTCAATGATATTCGTTCATTAATCTTGATTGGAAAATATTGTTGAGTTCAATTGTACTTCGTAAAAGCATTCTTGTGATTCCTACACTCGTATGTCGATTAATCGAATGATACGAGAATTATACAGGTCTTAAAACACTATTAGACCCTGTAAAATGTTCAGTAGTAATAGTAGGCCTCTTATATCATTTGTCATAACACCCAAAAAACGATTATTCATTTTCTGCACATGCCAAACTCAGCTACACGGTGAACATGTCAGTCTACAATTAATAATTCAGCCACAAGTTCCATAAAAGCGCTTTTACCTTATTTTAGACTTTGTTTTAACTTTTTGTTTCAATAATACATGAAGACTGCGGAAGGATCGATGCACAGTGCGCTTAAAATGCTTTCCGCCAACTCTTATAGATTATAGATCGAGGCACATTGATGAAACTATTTGTAGATCATTGTCCCATTTTACCTGATGTCTGTCACCGCGATTTTCCGCGCAAAGTGCACTCGCTTTCGCGATTCTATTAAATGAAAGCCGCATATCTGTCAATGGAAAGCGACTAGTATATTTATATGTATTTATAGGGCTACATATCCATCTTCGCGTTGGTTCCTTCGCGGGAGCATGGATACGTGTTCGAAATAACTCGCATTAATCACTCTTACGTGTTCAGTATGTTTGTTCGTGCAACGCCGGCCGACAGGAACCAACCTATTCATACTCGAGTCTCCCAGCTGACGTGGCTGGCTTTATTTTCGATTTTGTCCTCGCGGTGGTTTCGAAGCTGCCTGAAAATTAAGCGTACACGTCCAGCTCCATAGAAACGCGCGACTGCGCGCACGATTTTTAATGATTTCTTCGCTGCACTTCATAGAAACATTCCCAAACGATTCTCTGACTGAAAACACGCACACATAAGCGTGGATATCATCGCCTCTGTTGGTATCTACACTCTTCACCCTACATCACAATTATTTTTTTTAAACTTCCTTTCATCTTCATCTACGTCTGTTTTCAATATTTTCCAACTCTGGAACTGTGTAGAATTTGTTCTTGCGAAAGTTCCTGTATACCTCGACACAATTTTTCTAAAATTGTATTCTCTCCGTTCTGCCTTTTTTTTGGTTAGGAATCATCTTCCTTGGCTCTGTCAACGTTTTTTAAAACACAGAAATTGGGAAATTTATTTCTTTTTTTATATTTTTTTTAGTAAGATCTCTGTGTAAAATAAAAATCTGTCTGCACCAGTTATAAGTAGACTGCGTGGATCGTTACGCATTTGCGGCACGTACAAGTTTGAATAATGGAATGAGACGGGCATGTTAATAAAAATGAATTATGTTATTATTTGATGTTTATCATCAAAAATCTGATCGACGCAGACCACTTTCCTCTCGTTTAGATTTGTATATAATAATTCTTGAGAATGAGAATTTGCAGATATATCTGCAGTTTAATTATAAAAGAGAGAAAGATTGAGAGCTTAAAGAGATGCTCAAAAAGTGTTCTATAAAACATGATGAAATACTAAGGGAAGAAGCTTTTTGAATATTTCACTCCTCTGCTATTGATATATGTAGTGTCACCAGAAAGCATCCAAATGGATGCTTTTTCCTATCCTTTTCCCCTTCCACTACCATGAGCATACTGCAACGCCCCCCACTAATACGACTGATATTACTCTGGTCATCAAAGATGGGGTAAATTGTATGCCCCTCGATTTCCTCGATCTGCCGACTCTGGTAGGTACGTATGATACAGAAATTAATATGTACCGTTCAGGGAACTATATTGTGGGGATTAGGACCCCCCAGACCACAAATACCGTCGGAAATTAGGAAGAAGGCGGGAGGGTTCCGTGGGTGAGCGCGTTAGTCGATCGGCAAATTTCTCTGATGGGAGTACCAGATAGTCGGAGCAAATTTAGCTTTCCGGAGTTATTTTTCCCTAATGATAAGTGAGCTAAAGCAAATACATAGATATTAAAAAACATGTTGAAGCTTATCCATTGTGTTTAATAGTACATATAATACATACAAAGCAAAAATTTTTGTAATTTTTTAAATGCAATTGCAATTTTTTACAAATTCAGACGATCATGCCGCCATGGTGGCGACGCCGACTTCTACGACAATTTGAAAATGCCGCCACTGTGGCGGCACCGATCGCAAAGGGTTAAAACAATTTTAATAATATTTAGGGATAATGATACCGACATTCTTTAATTCTTTAAATCCATCTACTGTTCTATATTTCACGTGCTCATTCTTGCCAGAAATACATAAAATTCACAGATTAGTAACCAAGTAAAAGATTGAAAATAATTAAAAATCGTCGCTAAAGTTGTTTGTCTCGGAAACAAATCTGTCGCGCCAAACAGCAACTGAAGCCCAACGTTCCGGTAACTTTTGCTCAAAGGTAACAATATTAATTGATCGATAACCGAGCCCCTAGAGTCGGTTAGTCTCGATTAATGTACCGAGAGCCTAAGCCCTTGCATGTTTAAAGAATATCGATCCGCGAACGAATTATCGTGCGGCGCGGCCGGGCCGCACGAATATTAATATGAGTCGGTCGTTTATCGAACCCGTTGGCCAAACCTCGTTGGAATTTTCCAGCTATTTCCATTTTCCGTGGCTAGAGGGGAGGGAGGCGATGCACGTCTGACGGTGAACGACCGATAATCCTGGAATACCAACCGGCAGAAGCTGAAATTATTTCGGCTCTATCCGCGCGGATTAACCTCTTATCGTACGCAACGAATTTTTCTCGAGGCGAGCTGCTTACGAATTATTTACGGCGGCGACTGTGCTTTTATCATCCTGTTAATCCATCAGTATAGCCTCCCCCCCTCCCTCTCTCTCTCAACTGATAGCGTCTGCGGACGTGAGCTGTCTCGAGAGAACTTTCCTCGGGATTTTCTCTTTATTAAGTCCTTTTAGAAATTGATAGAGTGTCAGACGTTTCATTTTTTTTTCTTAGATGTATTACAATTTTTTTTTTCAAACATTCTTTTATGTCTGTTAATACTTTGTTCCACATTCGTGTGAAAAGTGTAGAGTTTTTGTCTTAATCTTTTTCATAAAAATATTTGATTGTTGCTGGTATTTTTGGAGCACTTTTTCTTGTCAGGGCTGTTCCTAACACTCTAAACACTATCTGTTTCTTTTTAAAAATATTCTTTCACTGCTATCAATATTTCTTTTTGTATGCAAAGTGTAGAATTTGTTGTGTTGAGAAACATCCTACGTTCATCCATTCTTTTTAAAAAATTATTCCATTGCTGATAATATTTTTAATGAATTTTTTCTGGTGAGAACCATCCCTTCCATCAATATTACTTTTTATTAAACATGCTTTTGCTCGTTTCAATATTCCTTTGTAATTTTATAGACTGTCTATATGTAGAACCTCTTTATTAAGAAGCATCCTTCTTTCCACCCCTGGTCTTTTTAAAATGATTGCCAGTAGCATTTTAAAAAAATTGTACAATTCACAACCTTGTCTGTAGAATATTGCCAGTAAAAGGCCCACCCCTTCTACTCCCATGACAATTGTTTTAAAATCCCTCTTCATCCTCATCAACCAGATTTTAATTTTTTAGCACAGCCCTCATACGCAGTAGCATGGAACTTGTTTCTGTCAAGGTTGATTTTCTCTAAATTTCTTAATACACGAAATTATCGATTAATCATTCCTCTAATTAACGATGGACGTTCAAAGGAGGATACTTTTAGCATAGTCTCAATCCATCACTACTCCTTTTTTGCTTTCGCAATGCACCCGACCGATGCATCAGCGTTTACTATCTCGAGAGAACGTTCCTCGAGATATCCAAATTTCGCTGCGAAGAAAATAATAACTTTTATTAAGTCGTCTTGGCAATTCATTTGGAAGAGAGTCAAGCGACTGATGAGAGTAGAAGATATTCCTCGGGAATATTGGAGCGTCTCGGAAAATAAGATAATAACCTCGGTTTATTAAGTCGTTCTGATGACTTAATTGGATGAAAGTCGGGCCAGTGACAAGTACCTGGAACAAATTATTCGAGACGAGTATCAGAGCACCCGTCTGTGGGAAGCAAACTAATAACTTATCGGATTAACTTGCCTGAATCGCAGAGCACTAAGCTGAAACAACGAACACGCGTGAAATGCAGTTTATCAGTAATTAATTGCGTCAACTCCAGGATCCTTGCGTTTAAACATTACTGCATCAAGAAATGACACTTTGCTTTCCGAATTGTATTTACCTCTTATCGCTAGAATTGTCTGCCATCTTGGACTCAGCAAGAGTATCCACCAAAATTCTGTAATGCAAAACAATTTGCAGATTTCAAGTGTAAACGGTAAGCATCGTCAGAGTATGGGGTGTAATTCAGACCAACAAAGTCACATCAAAATCTGTACCAATAACATTCACAGCTCTAACAATCTCTCCAAGTTACCATAAACGTCTCGCATCTCATTCCACACCAACAATTTCGCAAAAACGCTTCTCAAAACTACCCTCGGAAAGGCTACAGCTTTAAACCACAAAATACAGAAGACAACGCAGAACGAAAAACTAAGTAAAAATTACACCAGAGCGCAACAAAACGAACACAAAATAACAAGGTGTACCGTTTCTCAAGCGAGCTTATAGAAAGCGAGAGCAATAGAAAGGCCACGATCACATAATTTCGTGGTGAGACGTCGTTCGAAGCGCGCAGAGCATCGCCAAACAGAAGCATCCGACGGTCGAGACGAGTCGGATTCTCAAATATTTCGAGGTTCTCTACTGTATCGGGATTCTCAAGAATTTCCCGATTCTCAAGAATTTTCGGGATTCTCAAGAATTTTTGGGATTCACGAGAATTTCCGGGATTCTCAAGAATTTCTGGGATTCTCAAGAATTTCCGCGATTCTCAAGAATTTCCGGGATTCTCAAGATTTTCCGGGATTCTCGAAAATTTTACGGATTCTCAAGAATTTCCGGGATTCTCGAGAATTTCCGGGATTCTCAAGAATTTCCGGGATTCTCAAGAATTTTCGGAATTCTCAAGAATTTTCCGGATTCTCGAAAATTTCCCGATTCTCAAGAATTTTCGGGATTCTCAAGAATTTTTGGGATTCTCAAGATTTTCCGGGATTCTCGAGAATTTCCCGGATTCTCGAAAATTTCCCGATTCTCAAGAATTTTTGGGATTCTCAAGAATTTTTGGCATTCTCGAGAGTTTTCGGATTTTCCGAGAATGATCTGAAAATTCTCGGAAATCCCGATATATTCGAGAATCACGAAATCTTCGCGAACGCGTCCCGATTCCACAAATCATTCTCGACCCGTCCCGAGCCGACATTTTCGGGCTCCCGCACGCCTCTACTGTCCACGTGTTTGCCAGTGCCGTTTTCAGTCTCGGGGGTATCGATCACGACTACCTCTCGCGTTAAATACAATTTTCCACAGTCCCTGGAGAGAGAAAGAGAAAGATGGAGGACCAGAGTGTCAGATGGAGGGAAAGGTTCGCGTTAAATCGAGGATCTCTCCTGTCAGCCCTGAGGATGAGTAGGAGGCGATCCCACATAGCCAGGAACCCATCGATGGTGAAGTCTGGTCAATTGGTGTGAACGTACTCTGTGAACGCGTCCATTCTGGCTCGCAGCTTGGGAAGAGCCCCTTTAGAAACGTTCCACTGGCAGCGGGCCATCCATTAATACGAATTAGAGTATTTAACTTGGTGAACGACGAGACCGAGAGAGAGAGAGACGTAGAGATGGAAGGCCGTGGGGACGAGAGGAGAGACGAGAGAGAGGGATAGGAAGCCGAGGGACAAAGGGGACGAGAATGGTAATGGTTGAATCGTGGCGGAATCAAATTGGTTGAATTGCGACGAAACGTTCCTGGAGCTCGTATCTATGAAAATTCTGTCTCCGCACGGTTAGACTCCTCGTGTTACCTATTTCGAAAGTCATGGCGCAATGTACTCCTGAGTTCACTTTGATCATTGAAAAATAGATATGCCCTGGTTTTTAGCCATTTTGAATTTAAATTGGACCAATTGTGGTTTGTTCGCGATCTCGATTTTTTACCGGACACAGGAAATGGGCTATTTTATCCTAGAGCCAGAGGATTTAAATAATTGTAATAACTACATTTATTAGATAACGTTTAGGATGCTCAATTTATAGAATTTGGTCAGGTAATTCTCTCATGCCGTACATTGTGTTCGATCAGTGTAGAAGTAACGCGAGTGTTTATATTTAATGACATAAAAATCGAAAAGCTGAAATGTGTGGTACCGAGTAGACTTTCGATCTTCTTGTATTTTCGAGATCTGAACTAAATTTAGCATAATGAACATATTAATGTAATATATCATCTTTCAATCTGGGCATACAGTTCCGCCAACCATATACAGGGTGTTTCGTTTATCTTTGAACGGAAATATCTCATGACTTACTGAAGTTGAATGACATATCGTTGAATTCGTCTTGGAAAATGCTATTGTAGTTTGACAAAAAAATATATGGTTCTATTTAAAAAACTTATTTTGTTTTTGAAATCCCCCTCCTCACCATCATAATGCCGAAAAAATGACACCGTATGATTGTTCCCTTCATACCGCACAATTTTTGAAAATGAATTTTTTTTGTAACTTCAGTGCGTCACAGATCATTTCTATTCAAAGATAAACGAAACACACCGTATAATCTAGATTAAGTAACGCTGCAGTCAATTTGTAAAATTGGGCATTTAAGATGTTTCTAAAGCGTATAATTTACTGTTCAAATACTTGTTAAAACCACGCTGTACACGAATTCGCTTAGAAACCAATTTTTATTGGTTTTTGGCCGGAAATAGTCGACTGAGTCTGTCGAAACGTACACAGGCTCTCGGGGAGCGGATATTCGCGAGACCAGAACTGTTCCCAGAACGAGCCGTGAATTGTTTAATAATATCGACGACGGAATCACGGCGCGTCGACGTTCTCACAGCCGAGGCAACTGGGAAACGTGTCGGATTCGAGGCTCCGCGAGAGAGCGAGCAGCGAGCACGACCGCGCCTCGTATCGAGTAATATGACGGAATTGCAGCTCGTTGTAATCATTAAGCTCTTCACCGGCCTGCTGTAATTTATTTCGCCGTCTAATAAAAGTCGCCGAGGAATCCCCGATAGGATTGCCGGCGATTGCGCCCGGTGAATTGCGCCTAATCTCGACATATCGAAGACGAGCCACTTCCTCCCCCGGTCTGTCGTTACTCTCCACTCCCCTTTGGCCAGGCCCACGATCAAGTAATACGCGAGTTGATCTTTCTTTTCCTCTTCCACGATGATTTACACCGGGTCACTGCTATTGGAGATTCACCTGGAATCCTGATGCGCACGTGCTTCTCGTTCCGACTTGTTACGGTGTAGACACTGGAAACGTTGTTGGCAAAATCTTGATTCGAAAACTTGGCGTAGAATGCTGGTTGGGTTGCAGGGGACCTGGGTCATCATCATATGGCAAATATAGGTGGCATGAACAAGTGGGTCACCTGATTTGAGTGACTTCTGTACCTGAGATGTCGGAGGAGCTAGCTTACTTTGAGACTGGGGTGTTAGGTTTCAAAACTAGGGTACAAATTGTAGAACTCGACGTAGAATGCTGTTTGGGTTGCAGGGGAACTGGGTCATCATCATATGGCAAATATAGGTGGTATGAACAAGTGGGTTACCTGATTTGAGTGACTTCTGTACCTGTAACTTCGGAGGACCTAGCTTACTTTGAGACTGGGGTGTTTAGGTTTGAGAAACAAGTGTTTGATATGTGTACCATACTTGAGTAGTAGGAGTGGGAAACTAGATGAGTAGTTAGGGTACCTTGGTGTACAGTTCGGTAAAAAGGTAGATCGTCTTAGAATTTAGTATTCGCGAGCATTACTATCTATATAACCAGTAGATCTTTATCGGGTGTTATTGACCCTTGGGTGATTAAGGATTTAGATCATTTCAAGATTCAATATTTACGAACCTGGATTCATATTTCTTAGTACTTGGAGATCCAGGAAGTTACAGAACAAGAACATCTCGATGAAGATGTTCAGGTACAGTTACTAAAACCTAGACAATCCTAGAGTCCAATGTTTACATACCTAAACTATGTTGCTAGGTACATAAAGGATTGAAGAATCTTAAAGCATAATTTGAGACATCTGGTTTAAACACCTCAGCAACCTTGAATCTAATATCTAAACTAAGCGTTCTCTAATATCTAAGCATTCTCAGTTGACCCTGGACTTCCAGTACTCAAGAATCGCGCTAATCCTATAATTCAAAAATTGAGAGCAGCCCCCCGTAATTGCAGTCCTTTTCAGTCTCTTAGCCGGCTATCTCATGACCAGCAGCATATTGCAGGCTCGCTACCCGCAAGATATCTAAATGTTTCAGAACGCAGACACGCATTAGCATTCACGTCCTACGTTCCCCTCATGCGCTTTCTTCGGGCGTATTCCGCGTATAATTGCACTCTCATTTTCGTCTGCAGATTCAGCGCAGCTCAGACAATAAGCGGCTTTCGGTATCTTTCTATGATACTTGTTCTATCCCGAAGTCGCTCCTCCCCGTCCGTTAGTTCATGTCTCCGTCCTACGTCGCCTGTCTCTTTCCCAAGTCCCTGCTCTGTCTCCCCGGGGTCGTCCGCTATTGATTCCAGGTTTATTCTTGGCGACCCGGTCGCTTTACCGTCGTCAAAACATCCAGAGCACAGGGGAGGCGTTCAAAATCCTCAGGCTCAACGGTAAAATCCATCTTGTTGGTCTCTGACCACGCGCCTGGGCCACCCTAACTTCTTTGCCGGCGGCTTTTGTCTCGAAGACGATGCCAAACTTGGCCGGAAATTCAAAGACTAGACCGTGGTAGTCTTAGGCTGCTTTGACGCTTGCCACCATTGAAAGTACGGGACCGTTAAGGTCCGAAACACTAAAATGCCTAGATATCCATGTGCCTGGGTGCTTAGATGACTAGATGCCCGAGTTCTACGGTACCCGATTTCCTAGATAACCGAGTGCTTTGATATTTAATTATCTAGATGCTCGAGTGTTTTGACACCCGTCTTCCTATATACCCAGGAGCCTGCATACACAAGATCTTTGATAACCGATCCCCTAGCTACTCAGGTGCTTTGACATCCAATTCCCTAGATAACCTATAGCCTAGGTACCTCGGAGCTTCGATACTCAATTGCTTTCTTATCTCATTCCCTAGATACTCGAGTGTCTAGATATCCGAGCCCTGTACGCTCGAATGCCAAAATATGCTAATATCTGAACACCCAGGTCCCTAGACATCCGACTTTCTCTTTTCCAAAGAACTAAACGCGTAAAGAGTTAAGTGCTTCGATTGCACAGATCGTCAGCGCCACTAGTCATCGGTTTTCTACTGCACCGGTCAAGTTCAGGTCAGCAAACTGGCTCGACTTAGGTTGTGTACGCTTCTGGGCTTCACCTGGTATTGCGCCTCTAGCCCCAGCATAAACGTTGCATCAGTTTTCCGCGTGACCGAGCACGACTCCGCGTGTTCTCAGCCATCCCCGTCGGTTTTACGATCGCCTGGAAATCCTAACGCGGCTTTATTTGCGTGCGCTGCTTAGGTCCGCCGGACGCAGACGATGATCCACGTCGTGCCCGACGAAGGAATAAATTTCCCTTCCCTAAAAGTAAGCGAGCCCCCTTCCTGCTCCCGCGGTATTTATAAATCAGCATCGCAAGCACGCGCTAAATGTCCATTTAGCCAACCGGTTAACAGGGTTTGGCGACTTGTTACTTACACCGTGATGTCGCGGCAATGACACGTCACGCGATGATACCCTCTGATCAACCGAGATCGAATTCCCCCGGATAGGACCACGTATTGTTTTATTTAGCTTCCTTTCTAGCTAGAACCTATGTGTAAACACACCCACCTCCTAGACCAGCCGACGTCGTTGAGCAATTAACGCTTCCCTCCCCGCCAACGCTTTTAACCGACCAGCTATTGCAATTTGTGACAGTGATTACGTTGCGGTCGTATTCGCGTTATCTATGTCGGATGGTAATTGAGCTATTGCCAGGAGGTGTGTCGCCGGGAACGCAAAATGAATGGCGGGGGACTAGACAGTCTATCTGGCCATTACGAACTATATGCACCTGGGTTGCATTGGTTTCTGAGATTTAGATTTTTTGGTGTCTAGGCATTTTTAGGTGTCTAGGTATTTTGTATTTAGGCACTCGAGTGCATAGGAACTCGAATATATTTATGCGCTGAAGCATATAGGCTTTCGAGCATTAGAAAGAGCATGAAAAATTGCAAAAAAAACAACTACAGTAATTCCTCTATCTAAGTCCTTTTTGGTTCCCTGCCGGGACTTAGATCGCGAGGGGACACTACTCTTTTGTGACCGCGTCGACCGCGACGAACGTAGAAAAGGACAGCATGCAAACATGGACCGCGCGGCCGAAGGCGCAACAAAAGATAACGTATCGGTGAGACAAGACTAGTGCAATAATAAAACTTCTTTATTTTTTACTATTTTTTTATGAAACTTTCACGAACGTATTCGCACCATTTTTATATACTTGAGTAATAGACGATGAATGTTTTGGACGTAAAGAAGGACAGCGTATAGGAAAGAAAGAGACGACAAGATTCGTGGCCACCGGCACAGTTCTAAGGTCCGTGTGTCCGTACAATGTAATGCCCATTAAAAACTTCTATCGTTCATTACACAAGCAAATATCGGAATTATATAAAATGCCACGAATATGTTGGTAAAAGTTCCATGAAAAAATAATAAAATATAAAGAAGTTTTGTAATTGGATTAGTGTGATTCACACCGATATACCCGACCCAGGATCAGATTACGCGGCATGTTTACACTGCTCGGCGACCGAGGCAGCTCGAGCTCCGCAGTGGAAGGAATAGGCCAAGGGACATAGATCGCAACGTTCCGTTGGACTTAGATCGCGGAGTTACTGTATTACTATTTTCTTCACGATTCTGACAAATTTTGCATTCTTTCTGTGAAATTTCTTTTACGCGCCATCAAGCAATCAAATTCATCTAATTTTTTAAAAAAACTCAAGCTCTTTAGATCAACTTCAACAAAGTTATTGTATTCTGAAGAGTGTCCGATTATTAATTCGAGCCACTGTAGGTACCAAGGCACTTTCCCAAGCAAAATTTTCTAGCAAGTAGCTCAGGTGTCCAAAAACGAGAGGACTAGATCTTCGCGTGGCAGAAAGCGCCGCCAAGTTGAGTTTCCAGCACTCGAACTAAGTGATGTGAACGGAGCATGGGCTCCGCCGGGAATTCGCGTCCCGGAGACAGCTCTTCCGCAAAGTCCTTGAATATGTTCGTAAACTCCGGCAACGCGGGCTTAATTTCTGCGGCTGTCCGGCCGTATTAGTTATTCGCTTCGCGTCGCTAGCATGTCCCGTCTCGCCAGGGATGTGACATGATTGCCGCACCGCGCGAAACGTTGCGGATGCGCGGCGCATTCTAGTCGAATTATGAGCTACATGGAAGCCGTCTGTGATCCCGACACGCCTCTTGACGCCGCGCCGCCATCGGGCGAAGCCAATCTCAGATTTTCGTACCACGATAGCGGACCACGTACCACATATCTTCCAATCTACAACCTCTGTGCCTGATACAATATTCGGGTATCTGGTCACGTTATCGACGCGTTATTTGGCTGCCGTGATAGGTGGACTGCGGGCGCCATGCATTTATGGCAAACCGCGTTATCTACGAACCGACGCGACGCGTTGGAAAATTTGTTTAGAATTGCATTGGGCTTCCCTTTATCTCTCCGTGCACGTTTCATTGGATTTTCAAGCTCCACGAACTTACAATTACGGATTTTGTAAAATAGCAAGTTGGCGTGTCTAGGAATTGTAAACGTGAATTATTATAACGTGTGGCAGTAGGTCTGAATCTATTAACAAATAGTCGTCTGTCATAATGCGAATTATAATCTTAAATTAACAAGCTAGTAATTCTACGAATTCTAATTGTACACAGGGTTTCTCTGTTATCTTGTCCATAGAAATTGAAATTGTACTCTTGAACTAGCAAGTTAGTAATTCTACGGATTCTAATTGTAAAGGGTAAACTTTCTCATAGAAACAGGAACTATAATCGTAAACCAGCAAGTTATTTTCAGAACCGGGGAAATAATAGTTTCTCGCGGCATTATTAAAGGCAGGTTGTTAGGCACCCCATCGAATAGCACGAACATCGAGGAGCCTGCTAATAGGCTTCCGGTAAGCAAAGCGTTAATATTCACAGGGTGATCTCCACCATTTCTTGAAACTGAAATCTCTCTTTGTCCCCCACCCCCCTCTTCTCGCTCTCTCTCTCTCTCTCTCTGCCTGCCTCTCAATGCTTCCTACGCAATCACGAACCACCCACCTCGACAATATTCTGCGATATCCTGTTTGCATCTATTCACCCTAAAAAGGTTAAAGTTCGTGTACGTTCCTTAAGATCTAATCCAAGCCAACGACAAAACGTAAAATATACTAAATAAAACAAACATAACATTTTTAACATCTTGCGACTGATTTCACTCGCGAAAACTGCCCGATTTTCTCGAAATCAACCCTTATGCAACTGAGTACACTCAGATACCAATTTAATGTATTTTCTGACTATTTCCTTATTAGTCGTTAACTAATGAGCGTGGGTGGTATTTGAAGTTTTAGCCGTGGTTGGTGATAACAGAAGCCGAGCTGATCTATTACATGATATTGTGTAATAGTGTTCTTCAAGATAGGAGACTCAGGATAGATTTATAACGTAGCAATAGTGGGACATGGAACTTGCAGTTGCTTTTGCTTCGGCTTTTCTTCAAAACCATCGCCATCGAGTCCTTGCTCCTCCATCTATACTTCGTTAAGGGACAAAATCAAACGCCCATCATCCTCGAAAGTAACACCACCCGATCCTTCTAAGTCCAAGCAAAAACTGGTTCCCAGACTCCAAAGAAGGTAAAACGAACGCCGACAGCCGACCTAACAAGAAACAATTTAAACAATCTAGCGTCGGGCGGCGCACACGTAATTTCCGGAAACTTCGCGGCCTGCAAAGTGCCCGGACGTGTAGCGCTCCGGTACAAACAAAATGCTTTGATCGTCCGTGTTGCTCGGCCACCGTGAAGAACTCCGCGCCGCATACGAACGCTAAAAAAAGGCGTTACCGCTCGCAAGAGAATCAAAGACGAGGAACGGAGAGAGGAGAATGGAGAGACGGGAAATAGAGAGAGAGAGAGAAGAGTAGAGAACTCGACCCGGTGTTTCTCGAATGGCAACACTCGCCGGTGAAAATCTTTTTATCGTCGCGGCCGGCCGGGAAGAATTCCCTCGAATCCCATTAGACCGTTCATTCAGCGAAGGGAAGCCATTTTTCGACGTCCCCGCGACTTGCAGCTTTCGCCTCTCGGCCGGACGACGGAATCCCCGCCTAACAATGCATCTCGACGCCGTTACGTCATCGGGTTTTAGCATCCCGCGTCGGTGTTGCGTCACCGGAGCGTCAGAAGCGTTATACGTCAATACGAAGCGTCTCTGCTTCCTCCTGGCAATGGCGGAAACGCGAAAAGTTTCGCACATCGGGTTCGCCAGTCCCTCCCGCGTTCGTCCCGGTCACTGCCTGTGATCTGGTCCAACCTCGACCGGTAAAGAGCTCCCTGCTTTATCCATAGCTCCGTCGATAACGGACGTGTATCCGTTTCGAATCGGAAACGCAAATTCCCTAGACGAACCGCTAATCTAGAAACTCGGGAATCTGGGCATTCAGTGATTTAGGAACTCGGGGAACGTAGGAATTTGTGGAATTTAGATATTCGGGAATCAAGGAACTTTGGGAACCTAGGAATTCGGAGCAACTATGAATTTGAGGAACCTAGGATTTTGGGAATATAGGCACTCGGGGAAACTAGTAATTTGAGGAATCTAGGAATTTGAGGATCTAGGCACTCGGGGAACCTAAGGTTTTGGGAATCTGAGCACTTGGAGAAAATAGGATCTTGGGTAATCTAGGAATTCTAAGAGCCTAGAAACTTGAGGAACTTAGGAATTTGGAAATTTTTGGCCTTGGGAGTCCAGGAATTCAGGTTCCTCCAAGTTCCTCGACGATCGCTAATCATAGCGAGATGATCCTCTCTGATCAGACAAGATCCTCGTTTAGCAGCTTGCGGGAGCCTAATTTGAGACTGCTCAAAATTATGACCACGTTACAGGCTATTTTCTGCTACTGACCTCCACGATGGCACAGTGCCACTTTTTTTTATGTATTTCACTGTTTTATACTTGATAACTGTCCCTGTTGAGAGATGAGACTCTAATTTCTGAGTTTAATCGTGCTGGTCTTAAGTGATTCTGGTTGATGATGGCTGTTAGGTGTGCCTTTTAAGTGCCTCTTTAGAAGTAGTTTTGCTAGTTTCTTGGGTATCTTGGAATTCGAATATCTAGGGTTTCGAAGCTACAGAGATATCTAAGCACTAGAGGAATCTAAACGATTGAGTATGCGGGTACTTGGGTGCCTAGGAAGTCTGTTAGTGTTATAGGTCTATGACTTAACTGTTTATTAACACACCCTACTAATCCGACTTCTACAGTAATTAGAATACCACTCTAACTGCCAATACATAGACTCTTAAAATCGTCGGTTTAGTGGATAGCCAGTTCCAGGGGAGCAATACTCCACAGTTTCGCACGCGACACACCAGTAATACCTAGGCAACTGCCATCGACACGGCCTACTGCCCTTGATGGGGAAGCGTGTTGCGAGTAATCCCGCTCGGCTAGTTTCCGCCCAACAAAAAGCCAGGAAACAGTTAAACCGGTTGTTAGTCAACCATTAACTAACTCCTCCTCCCTCCGAGATCCGAGAACTTCAAAGAACCTAATGCCTCTATCCTCAAAACCAACCGCGGACCAGATGAATCATAGAACGATGCTAATCGCATTGCAGGCTTTATAACGATTAAATAAATTTTAGACAATATTTCTCAGGAAGACGAAAACTATACTCCACGAGCTTCCCTGTAGAGGGTGTAATTAATCCTTATGTCAATTCCTGGGTACCTACTTTCAATTCGCTTTTAAAATCTGTTGCACATTTTTGTCGAGAAACAGCAACATTGCGTGTTTTTCAACTCCTTAACAAAGCCGTGGAGAACATTTTCGCAAAGGAAAAACATACAACAAATGCCTTCAGGAATCGCCTCTTTCACGGGAGTACAACATTTTTGAGACATCCTGTCTATATATTATTTCTTCTATATGTAACGTGGTAGTACATGATTTCACGTGTCGCGATAGAAGCGTCTTCCTAAATATAGTAACTGGTGACAAATTGTAAAGCATATTAATTTATATATGTTTATAAAAGCTTTATTGGCTCCCCCAAGGGTTACAATTCAAATACACCCGCCTCCATTATCATCTTTCCCCTCCTCCTTTTCCTAACCTTAACTACTAACTTAACTTAACTTACGCTACCTTATCTATTTAACTTAAATCTAACTAGAACTAGAAATTAATGAGAGAGAAAGAGAAAAATCTATATACAAAAGATATCTCAAAACTACCTTAAAACTACTCCGCATCCTTCCCTACCCGAGAACCCCCCTTCTGGTCGTTCATCATTCATCCCAGACCTTCCTACTACATTCTCCCTTCTATCCTTACCCATTGTCTTACCATTCGCACCTTCCCTCCATGCCTCCATACTCCTCATCGACTCCTTCTCTCCCCCCATCTTCCAGGCATATTAATTTATATTTGATACAAAATACGTGCCGAAACTGTAAATCGAGCGAGTATAATATTACTGAACTCCATGGAAAATTATAGATATCGAGGTATGGGTTAAATTGTCGAACATTGAGCATCAATAGCTAGGAACGCGGAGTTGTTCCGAACTGGTGTAGGCAGGACCTAGGATCCTTTGAACGGCGTTATTCCTGCTGAACAAAGGGATCGCCGGAAACTGGGTTAACCCGATGACACACAAAGTCGGCCTCCGTTAATTGGGTCGTGGGATGGCATCCGTTCCCTACGCTCTATCTTCGCCGATGAATCCACTCGGCAGCGAGATAAGACGCGAGAGGAAAGAATCGCGACGATTCCTTCTTGGGTCCCGATGTGCGTTCGCCTATTCAGAGATCTTTTCTTCATTCTTCCCGCGTCTTTCTGTCGGCCGCGCCGAGGGACATTCCCCCTGGCCCATTGTTTTCGTCCCTCTTCCCTCGGCGAGCCTCTTCGACCTTTATTTTTCTCCGGCCGGCTGGCTCGTTATATCTCTACTTCTTCGTCTTCACCATTGTCGTTGATCCTTCGGGACTCTTCACGATGGAAAACTCGCCAGGACGTGTCGCTTTCGGCCTCCTCTCTCGATCGTGAGAAAACCCGCTTTATTTCCCTTTTCTTTCTATTTTCCTGCCTCGAAACGCGCGCGCGCAGCCTCTTGTCCGCGGACCTTTGTGCTCGCGGAGAATGCGCTCGCTGATTATGTGCTTTCGTCGGGCTCGGCCCCTATTTCTCTCCCGGACGAGGACTTGATTGGGTGTTGAACCGATTTCGACGAATGCTTGCAAGGGGTTTTGCCCCACGAACGGCCGGGAAGCCGAGGAAGTTCGGTGATTGAGAGGATTGTGCGGAGGGTGGCTAAATTGTTTGAGAACAGAGTGTCTAGATGTATCTAGTCTGGTCTACTCAATGTCTATTCAACGTCTAAATTTGTTGCGTAGGCACGAAGGTATTTTGACAATCGAGTTTCGAATGTGTGCCACGGAACAAGATACATTTTCCTCTTGGACAAAAGTGTCTTGATCCATTTTATTTCAAAGCAGTGGTTCTTAACCTTTTTACTAATCGGCATCTCCTTCAATCTAAAAATATGTTTTCACACCTTCTTGAAAAAATGAGTTTCTATGTCTTTATTTAGGAAATTATATTTATTGCAAGATAATTTATTTATTTAAAAATAAACACACCAGGTTAAGAACTACAGGCCCAGAGTACAAAAATCATAATTCAACTCCTCAACCTGGTCCAGGAAGAAGACTATTCAGTTTCATTTAATTTCTGTTTCTTACAGTTGACTTGGACAAATTTAATTTTGCATAAAGATCCGTCTACTTACCAAACTATGTCGAAGTAATTTCTACAGTAAAATAATTTTGCATTCTTAAAACCTAATACGTAGTGGAAGGATCAGAGAACGTATAATACTAATTCTCCTCAGCCGCACAGCGTTCATTGAATAGTTCACTCAGCCAAAAGTGAAACGTACCTAATCTCGTAACGTCGCGTCGCCGGGCTTCATGCGGATTACAGGAGCTCGTTTCGGTTACCAGAAGTTAACGAGAACTTAGGACAGCGTGGTTCGTTTCAACGAGCTCTTATCCTGGAATCCTTTCGGTCCAACCTGTGGGATTCGAACTAGAAAGTGCGCCTCGATTCGTTCCTCTAGGATTCCAATGCGAATCGGATGTCTAATATCGAGAATGCCCAGAAGCGATACCCGCGTCGATGTCCAGCCTTAATACTTCGTGTCCGTGCCGTGAAAGTTTAAGCAGAAGCGATTTTCAGTATCGGCCCGTAAATAACAAACGAGCAGCCGAGCGGCACGCCGCGCCGGACGGAAATTGAGTTTTCAGAAAAATGGCATGGCAAGCGTAACAAATGGCCGGCCGCGAAACTTTCCGTCTTGCTGCTTCGAGGCATCCGGCAACTTCTCTCTGCGGTATTTCGGAACAATCACGAAAGACGGCTTGGGTATTGGATGAACCATCTGTAAACTGTCTCGTGGGAGCTGCGCCCAGCGATGGGTCGCTTCTATTGTGGTCGCTGAGAAATTGGTTCCATTTCTGGACCCGAGGGTCTACGATGTTATTGGTCTGCATTGGCGATGACCTTTGCTACGTTTGCTTGACCGATGCTGACACTTTACTGTCTTAGGAATTTAGGAATTTGTGAATTTGGGAATCTTGGTGCTCGGGGTCCCAGGCACTCGGGGACCTAGGTACTTCAGAAGCTGGGCATATGGGAATTTGGAGTCTTGGGAATATAGGCACTCTGGAATCTACGACCTTGGGAAACACGGCACTCGGGACCTAGGCATTCGGGAATCTAGGCACTGTGGAAATTAGAGCCTTCGGAAATCTCGGTACTCGGGGACCTAGGTACTTGGGATTCTGGGAATATGGGAATTTGGAGTCTTGGGAATATAGGCACTCTGTAATCTACGACCTTGAGAAACACGGCACTCGGGGAACTAGGCATTCGGGAATCGAGGCACTGTGGAAATTAGAGCCTCTGGGATTTAGGCATTCGGAAATCTAGGCACTCGGGGACCTAGGTACTTGGGAATCTGGGAATATAGGAATTTAGAGCCTTCGGAATATACGGACTCTGAACTCTGCGACCTTGGGAAACACGGCACTCAGGGACCTAAGCATTCGGGAATCTAGGCACTGGGGAAAAATTAGAGCCTTCGGAATGTAGGCGTTCGAAAATCTGGGCACTCGGGAATCTGGGGCCTTGGACATTTAGGCATTCGGGAATCTAGATACTCGGTAATTTAGAGCCTTGTAAAGGCTCTTCAAAAATCTACTGTATTGGAAATCTAAAGTAGTAAATTAAAAGTTTGCCAGATAAAGATCTTCCATTTGGGTACCATGTTCTGCGAACCAGAATATCCGTAAAACCTCGCAGCAGCATCGAACGGTATTAATAATCCGCGAATGAAGCTTTCAACTGATTACCGGCGTATCTTTTCAAGCTTCGCTTGGTTCGACAAGAGTAGTGCATTTCGGAGAGTGGTAGGTGGATCGTGATCAACGTTTCGATCTCGGTGAATCAAGAACGCGTTTCCACGATCGTGGATCAAGCTCGGCAACAAAGAATTCATTCACCGAGGCGAAAGAAACGCAGAACAACCTCGCCCGATGGTTTACCTCGGATGGTTTTTCTTTGGATTCCCGGCCGAGTGGTGAGCAGAATGGAGCGCGAGGCTTTTCTAGCATGTTGCTAATCGGTCCGCGTGCAACACGCGAAATGATTTGCGGCTTGTCCGCTCTTGATGCCGGTGTATATTGAGCGTATTTAGTGTTGCGCGCTCCGCGGAATGCATGCGGGCACAAATCATCAGCCTGTTCGCGCGTCACATCTAAAATGCAAAAATCGCGGCCGACGTTGTTTGTCCGGGAAACGAAATATTTATTTCCGAGTTTCATTTATGCGAGATCGATTCGGGCGTACTTGAGATTATTTTGCCGGTATGCTGCTCGCTTAGTACCGTGGCAGTTAACCGTTTAAGCGTTTGGATACACAGGTGGCTTATCGGACATTCAAGCATTTAGGTATAATGCATTTATAGACTTGAGCCGCTTGGTATTTGGATAGTCGGGTAATTAAGCATTTGAATGTTTAGGTAATTGGGAAATTAGGATCTCGGAAATCTAGCCACTCAAGAATGTAGATATTTGAGAATCTAGGCACTCGGGAAGCTAAGCACTCGAGACTTTTGGCACTCGGGAATCTAGGCATTCGAGAATTTTAGCCCTGGGCAATTTCTACACTCGAAAGTGTAAGACTTTGGGAATCTAGGTATTCTGGAATCTAGGAATTTTTGGAATCTAGAAACTTGGGGAATCTAGGCGCTCAAGAATGTAGACATTTGAGAATCTAGGCACTCGGGAAGCTAAACACTCGAGACTTTAGGCAGTCGAGAATTTTAGCCCTCGGGAATTTCTACAATCGGAAGTGTAAGGCTTTTGGAATCTAGGTATTCGGGAATCTCGGAATTTTGGGAATCTAGAAACTTGGGGAATCTAGGCGCTCAAGAATGTAGGCACTCGGGAAGGTAAGCACTCGAGAATTTTAGCCCTCGGGAATTTCTACACTCGGAAGTGTAAGACTTTGGGAATCTAGGTATTCGGGAAGCTAGGAATTTTGGGAATCTAGAAACTTGAGGAATCTAGGCGCTCAAGAATGTAGACATTTGAGAATCTAGGCACTCCGGAAGCTAAGCACTCGAGACTTTAGGCACTCGAGAATTTTAGCCCTCGGGAATTTCTACACTCGGAGGTGTAAGACTTTAGGAATCTAGGTGTTCGGTAATCTAGGAATTTTGGGAATCTAGAAACTTGGGGAATCTAGGCGCTCAGGAGCCTAAGCGCTTGAGAATCTAGGCTCCTCGGCGTCTAAGCGGCTCGATACCTAAGGACTTCGGCATCTAGGTAGTTAAGCATAAAGACACTGTAATACCGAGGCACTTGAGATGCCAACCGATTAATTATAAACACCCCGATAATGCTCCGGTACCGAGACTTGAATATTTTTAATATCTGCGCAGTCCAAGGTAGAATTCCAAAGACTAAATAGAACCGTTTCTTCTTTTGCAGCACATGGTGCAGACAGGCATGGCTGCGCCCTACGGTGGGGGTGTCTTCCCCCCGCCGGTAAATGGCGTAGCGGGTGTCGTCGGGGCGGCTGGTGCAGCCGGTGAGGTAAAACCACCTCCACCAGTGCCTGTCAAAGAAGACAACAGTGGTGCGCCCCAGCAGCCACCACCCAGTGGGCCTCAAGTACCACAACCAGCTGGTGCTCCACACCCGACAGCCCCCGGTGCACCAACTGCGGCCAGTTTCAGTCCTCCCCCACCGCCAAATGGCGTCGATCAACAGGCTATCGTAAGTATTTCAACGTTTTCATGGTCTCCCATCAACTGTACGTCAAATTACTTTCGTTCGTCGAGATTGGTCACTTGTTGGTACAAGGTTGCCTTGCAGAGGCAGCTAAATATTCTTTAAAAATATTGTCCTCTTTCATCATTGAAATTTTTGATCTTTTATTTGATTCTACACCTATATGTATAATAGACATATTTAGTGTGATGTTATTTGGGAAATTCAGATAAATGGCGACCATATGGATGGTCGCAATATTTAAACCATCCTTTCATACACAGTTGCCTGGCAGAAGTCAAAAACTTACCGATAATGATCAAACGCATTATCCTCTATCAAGGAAATCCTATCAAATGTAACAGAAATGGCTTACAAACAAAAGATGCAGATATGTTTTTTACTGTTCTACTACAATCACCGAATCACTATGTTAGAATCGATCGGACAACTATTTAACTCTCCAATGCTTCTATCAAAGCATCTCACAATCCATTAGCCTCTCTCTCTCTCTCTCTCTCTCTCTCTCTCTCTCTCTCTCTCTCTCTCTCTCTCATCTCTTCAAGATGCAATCATTTATAGACTTCTTATCAAAGCAGACATGCAGCAAAGTGTCGACAGTAAATTTTCAATGCACAGTACACGTCATCGTTCCAAAGAGGTTCGCCTAACGGACGCGACCGGGACCGATACGAGAGAGCCGCTCGTTGACATTCCCGGTGCACTTGACAGAGAGAGGGGTCCGGGGCGAGTGCATGGTCTTCCGGCGGATGCAGCGGCGGAACAAGACCCCGTAAAACCGAGGTCACGCCGCGTTGATTGCCCACTCGAATCGCTGCACCGAAACCGCAGTGGCATCGTGTCACAGTGTCGCGGTCGGATTCTTTGTTCCCGCGCGTCGCGTCGTCTTTGTTCGCTCGTGTCGAAATCACGCGACTGGTAACGAATCGGCTTTTCAGAGCGAGGAGCATCGGAACGGAAGCCCGATAAAAACACACCCGTTGGTTTCTGTAGACGCCGACGGACCCGGGAGGGTCACGTACGATCTCAGCCACCTCGATCATTCCGGCCACGTACACACCGAAAAAACAGAGACCGGAGGGAGGAGGTCCAACGCGATTACGTGAAAGTCGACCCTGAGGAAAGTGTTTCCACCCTGACGAGAAAGCTTGGGATTCTGGGCACCGGTGTCGGAGCATCGTTCAGATACACTTTTTGATCGATTGCCGCCGAATCCGAGAGCTTGATTCGTCCTTGACCCCCCTCGATGATTGATTTTCTTACCGAATTGCGTCGAGACCGTCCTCGTTCGCGATAGATCTTCCAGAACTGTAGCGGAGCCCAATTACTGTACCCTGTTGACGGTCTTTCACGAGATTTCGCTATTAAAAATAACTTTAGTAATTTCATCGACATTTCTTAAGAATCTCAAGGTAAATTTCAAAATTTCTTTTATGGATATAAATTTTCCTTTCAAACAAATACTAAATATTCTTTGGGTATTATTAAATACAAAATAAAAGTTGTGAGGTCAGTCACCGTGTGCACATGATCAGTGTCGCCAGATCGGTTAAATCGAGGGGAATACAGTTTACCACCTCTCTGATGACCAGAGTAATATGTGAGACGTTGCGCGGCACGTCACGTGACCAGTCTACGGTCTTAGTGGGGGACGCTGGAGTGTGCTCAGGTAGTGGAAAGGGAAAAGGAGGAGAGGAAAAAACAACCAGTTCTGGTTAAAAAATTTAATATTTAAATAAAATTGTTCATCAGAGATGACTGCTCCAATACATTTTTCATATTTACAATTCTTCTATTTGAAAATATGACACAGATGTTTTTGAGGTTAGATAGGCCAACTAACGCAAATAAGTAAGACTGCAGATTTTTATGAAAATGGAAAATGTCTGCATTCTTTACTTAAAATATGTAAATTCTTTGCATGATTTTGCTCTTTTACATTTGAACTATTCTTTTTTATTATAAATGCATAAAATTCACAGTCTAGTAACCAATGTGTTGATCAAGTAAGAAGATTATTGACCAGAATGTAACTTATAATACTCCTGAAACTTCCTCTTCAGTATACAGTACATACAGGTTGGTCACCTAACGTTTGTACCTCAAATATCTTTGTTGTTTCTAAAGTTACGTAAATTATGGTAAGAACAAAATTGAATGGTTCAGTGGGGCTCACACGATACCAAGAAAATTTTTGTTTTTATGTGATTTTTTTAGAGATTTTCAAGGTCACCTTCATTTTTTTAAGTGGAACCACCCTTTTTTAAACACGTACAATGATGGTCCCTTTCATTACGAATTCAGTGACTATATTTACTCAGTGTCATTCAAGGACACGAACAGAGTTCAACATTCCTTCAAAGCCTTATACGTTATCTCTGTCCGCGACCTTGAATGACTTTGAGTAATTATAGTCACTGAATTCGTAATGAAAGGGACTATCATTGTAGGTGTTTAAAAAAGGGTGGTTCCACTTAAAAAAGTTAAGGTGACCTTGATATCTCTAAAAAAATCACATAAAAACAAAACTTTTTTGGCATCGTGTCAGCTCCATTGTACCATTCAACTTTGTCCTTACCATATTTTACGTATCTTTAGGAACAACAAAGATATTTGAGGTGCAAACGTTAGGTAACTCACCCTGTATATTGGTTCAGAATTCCAGGGAGCATGGCTTAAATAAAATCGAAGTAAAAAGAATAATTTTTTCTAACCAAGGGATCAAGCTGATTCAAGTCCCATATTTTTGGCACCTTCTGCACAAAACAACTAAGGGCGCGAAAGTCTCTGCAACAGTCTAACACGCTCAGTTCATAATCGGCAGATACTAAAGCGTACGGCGAGCACAATACGGAAAATAGAGCACGCTGGAATTGATCAAATTTGTCGGTAGCGGGATCTCAAAGGATCAGTTTATTCGTCGGCGCGTCACAAAGCTGCGAAACTGCAGTTACGCGTGTCGGCCCGATGCACCCCGTGCATTCCTTCCGTGTAGTTTCCTCCGAGCGAGCGAGCAGCGCGCCGCGCGTCACTGCAAACAATCCGCGCGGCGTGTTTTTCCGGACACGCTCGAACAAGCGCGAAGTACCGAGACCGTGTCGGGGAAAACAATCCGGATTTATTCGACAAGCGGATACAACGGCCGCGATAACTCGTCGCCGCCGCGGCAATTACCGCGACTGCTCGTGAAACGGCCTAATTAGCCGCACTAATTAAAGTAATTCCGTTCGTTGATTCTATTTAGCGGTTGGACGAATTCCGCAAGAGAAATGCTCCTGGAAACGTTCGCGAAATTGCACCGTTCATTCCGAGCGGAAGTTCAAGTTTGTTTTCTACATGTTTTACAACATAGCAGAAGAACACGCTTGAGACGTGTATTTTTGTGAACAAGAGCGAAAATCACTTGTTTGTAATTTTACGATTTCGTTGAAAATTAACTATAATGTGTAGCATGTGGTTTTAGGGGTGGTTTAAGTCATCGTTTCTCTGGTTTCGAATTTATTTATGACATACGGACCGTTGAAGTTCGAAGTATCCATTAATTTAATCTCTGAAATTAATACTAGAACTAGTGAGTCCTAAACGCGAGTGATTCCTTTATAACAACAACAAGATTGAATGTATTTAGAACTTGTACGACCTTAATTATAATATGTGCTTGAATAAAGAAGTTTATCAACAAATTTTTCATCAAAACATTGTTATAGTTTCAATAATTGTAAAAGAAAACATCTGAAACAAGTGATTCCGACCTATCCAATGGTTCTTGTGTTGAGTTGTACTTATGAATTTTTATCTCGGGAACTATTTATCTAATCGACTTGATTCTTGTGTCATTTTCATCCGGAAGGTTCACTTTATCCTAACATAATTTTTTAAAATTGTGAAATTAACTTTTTACTACAGAAAATTATTAACGAACGATTCATTTGTAAATTTCGATTTGTGCAGCTTTCCTTTTAAATTTTTGGTAAGTGTGTCGATATTTTTTCAGTCGGTAGTATTAGAATGGAACCCTTCCGGTTCGAGGAGTCCTCAGAACCCTTTCTCGAGCCCTTCAATCGGCTACATTGGCCGGAGTCATGGCGATTCGCGTTGCGGAGAGTGCTCGGTCCGCGAATTCCGAGGACAGGCTGTGAAGCGATCGTATCTAATTAACCCCGTCCTAGGGACTATGGATTTCGGGCTGCACGGCTGAGCCGAGCGTGAAGAGTTCTGAACAATGTCGCGGTTCCGGACCGAGCGGTTGCTTTGTCCGTGGCTCGTCTGGTTAATTAACCGGTGCCGGTTAGTCAGCGGCTCGTGAAGCTGCAGACCGTTCTCCGTTCAGCTCACTTAGCGCACGCAAATTAACGCGGGTCCACACGAACCTCTTCTTGGAATTGTTATTTGAACAGATGACGACGACGACGACGACGACTATGTCGCCCCGGCGAACGTTCCCAGGTCAAAGTAATTTCGAGGCAAAAATTTTCATTAGGGGATGTTAAAACCTTAACGATCTCCTTAATCCTGGAACGACGGCGCAGTAGCTCGGTCCATTCTGACATACGTTTATACGACCCAACTTCTCGAGTTATGGCATCTCCTATCACGCTCCAACTGCTTGATAGATTATATCGATCTCCATTTCACCGATCTTAAATTTGTTGTTTTCTAATCACCGAATTATGTACTGGGTTTTAGTGGTCGCGCTTTTGTTGGCTTCACGGGAAACTATACTTAAAAATTCTAATTATATTCGGTTGGCAACTAAATGATTGCGGATTTTGTCGATAGATATTCTAGCACAGGGAGCTCCAACGTATTCCCCTCCGAGAACTGCAAGGTCCCCACCATCGAACCTCTTCCCACTACTACGTGCAGCCGTAGAGTTAGTGAGTGCTACGCGAGCCGCGCGGCTCTCATGGTGGGAGCTTCCCACTACTATACATTATAACGATGAAGTCCAAGAGTGGGGGAAGAACCTAAGTGGGAACGGTGCCTCGAGTAGCTCCTGAGCTACTGGTTGGAACCAGTGATGCCATCCACTCAAAACTGGGTTGATTTCCCTCTCCTCCTTTTCCCCTTCCACTATCCGAACACACTCCAACGTCCCCCACTAAGACCGTAGACTGGTCACGTGACGTGCCGCGCAACGTATCACATATTACTCTGCTCATCAGAGAGGTGGTAAACTGCATTCCCCTCGATTCAACCGTTCTGGCATCACTGGTTCGAACTGCCTGTTCTAGCACATTCTTTTGTTTTGTCAACGTGTTCGAAGCACCTAACCTATATTGTTTCCTTGTTGTTTGGACTTCCACCTTTAATTAATCAAAAAATCGTATGGATTAGTTATTTAGTTTCGTTTTTATCCCCATTTAAAAATGGAAGAACAAATCGCGCATTTCAGACATATTTTATTATTATTTCCAAAAAGGCAGTCACGCATCGCAAGCCTACAAGAAGTTACGTGCCGTATATGGGGATGAAGCCTTGAAAGAAAGGCAGTGCTAAAATTGGTGTGCCAAATTTTTTTTCTTTTTTGAAACAACTACTATAAAAATTGAAAGGTTCAGTACAGCAGCTTTTTCTTTCATTGAATGCAAAATAAAATTGCAGCAGCTTCTACAAAGCAACAGAAAAAGATAAGCAACGAAAAATCACCAAATACCTAAATGAAGCTAGATCCACGCGATCCATTTTCAAAACCAGTCCTCGAAGGAGTGAAACATCCTCTGAGAAGACCAACAATCGGTGACCGATGACGTTAGATCCACTTTGGATCGTGATCCCGACGCAATTCATCAGTAAATCAGTATTCATCACCGAAGGTCTTTTACCGGGGATCTTGATTCGCTCTCCAAACCGCCGAAGATCCTCGAACAATAGCGCTCGGAGGATATTCTTTGGCAATGTTGGGTTCCGTTCCACAATGGCTTCGAACGAGAATCGAAAGTCGGATCCGAGGGTCCTTCAGCGGCTGTACGAATTGAATTACAGCGGGTTCGTAGTTGCAAATTAAAAGTTCCCTTTTCAACGTTGCGCTCGCTTTTCTATGAGGCGCGTCGAGAGCGTCGAGTCTGGCGGACGTCGCGTCGTTCTTTGACGACGGAAAACCTCAAACAATCTCATCGAGGTCGAAAGAGAGAGAAAGAGAGGAGATGCGTTCGACACGTGTTTCGCGGTCTAAAGTTCGCGTATCAAAAATTTTCATTGGCGAACGCGGTTCTTTGCTGCCGCAGCTCGTTAGCCAATAGAATCTCGAGCGTCCAACTTCTGATCCACCTTGCCCGCTTCGTTCCTCATCCCTTTCGTTTCGAACGTTTTCCAGTTTAGCGAGATTTTTTAATCTGAGAAGTTTGTGAAAAACTGCTGTGCGGTAACGCGCTCCGAGTTTTGCTGAAGGGATGAAAGGTTTGCAAAGGGAGTACTCCAAATAAGTGGATTTTTATGGAATTTGTGTGCGATGTAGAATTTAATGTTATACTGGAGACGCAGGTTTTTTGACGACTGTCGTTTATGTTCACAGAGTGAGAATAGTTAGAAATGTATTAGTAGATATTGTGGCTGTTGAATTTTCTAAACAGATAAGTTTGTTAGGAAATAGTTTCTATTAACAAGTTCAATATCAACGACACATGTTCAGTTATATATTGAAACAATTTTTGTATGATTAGTATTGAGATTTCCTCAATGGACAACAGGAGAATTGTAACAGGCGTTAAGAGATGTTCATCTTGTCAAAACATAAATTCGATACATAAATGTCTTATTCTATCAAATTATTATCCAGGGTGGGTTCTCTTAAGGATGGGAGATATTTATTTATTTATTTATTTATTTATTTATTTATTTATATTTATTTATCGATGCTGTGTTACATAAATGTTTACACAATAGAAAAAAGACTTAACATAAAATAACAAAGAAGGGACATGCACAAAAACTCATGGTACAAAGGTTATCCGATAATCCTACGTAATTGTCTTTTGAATGTTTATAAAGACCCACTAAAAAAATCAATACGATTGTTCTACATCAGAAAAATATTTCAACAAAGAATTTTGCAAACTGATGTTCTACTTTCTTCGTATTCGTGGTATTCTCCTGAAACCATTCTGAAAGTCTAAGAATCAGTGTAAAAAAAAGAGTATCAGTGTAAAAAAATTACAGGAATACTTGTCAGTGAAATCCATGTTTACAACAAATCTAAAAGGAACTGGTTAAAATACATAATTTCGTAGAAATTGTTTCATCAAGATGCGTCTTAGACAATCAAACCTTTAACCCTTTGCGGACGGGAATTATGTTTAACGTACTTATCGACGGTTCTAATGTAAAATTTTCCGTGGGAAATGAAATGGTGTACTCAAAACTACGCATAAGAATTAAATGAAGGAGCAAGTGTTGTGTTTGGTAAAAATTTTTTTGGTGTTTTTTGAGAGTAATAATTTTTTAAAAAGTGATTTTTAGTCACGGAGTAGCAATTTTACTTCGGCGAGTGTCTGCAGACACGCGTCCGCAAAGAGTTAACAGTTTTTAAAGACACAATAACACATCATGAACAAAGTTCACAAACTTCATACTTCCCGAGATGAATGAGGAACGCAGCTTACAACTGCATGGGTCAAATTCCTCTAATACAGAAATTCCGCGGCACATTTACAACAATGCGCATCTTTTACATCTCAGATTCTATCACCATAGTCGACGTCGAATAATCGGTTCAGAGTCGACCGCCACCGAGGGGCAGTCCCATTAGAGTTCCCCGTCGTAAAATTAGGGTCGCGGATCGATATATCGGGAAAGTTTTCCCTGGTTCGCGAGCAATTTGCCTCGGGGATACGGGGAACGGAATTTTTTAACGAAGCAGATTGCCACGTCCTTAAGGAGATTAATTGATTCTCCGTTGGCTGCGCGCATCGATCCGCCGCGAATGGATCTCTTCACTATCAAAAGAACGTTCCTCATAGAAAAGACATTCTTCCGTCCTCGTGCTCGCTTCTCAGTGTTCTTACGCGCCGCGAGCAGCGTCAACAAAGAAAACTAATTCCAGAACGGCCGCTGATTTACATTAAATAGCACGGATTGAAATACGAAGTTCCAACGTGAATATAGAGTCCGCGAAACGTCCCGTTTCTTCCGCGGAAAAAGTACTAGACTGGCATGAATAATAGCGAGAGCTCTCCTCCGCGTGGCAGGGATTTATAGTTCCCTTAAACTCTCCGTCATTTGTTACCAATCCCTCGGAAGGAGGGGACACCACCAACCGCCCCTGCGATCCGAGAGAATCGCAAAAGGGCTGCGAGAAGATGACATCAACTCTATCTCGTTAGGACCGAGGGAAAATTTGATCGATGCATCCCATGGTATATGGAAAAACATGGAAATGCTCTGAGGAATTGTTGGAACATCTTAACGTACGATATCTATAATTAATTTTATATAAATTTAGAGGAAAGTTTTATATTAACACGTTGGCTGCCATGTCAGCCATATATGGCTAACGGAATTATTTATACAGCTTCCAAAATAAATTTTTACGTTAATATATTCATTGCACCAAATTTTATTAATATCCAGAAAATGCAAGAAGGTTGACATACCACTCAGTGTCATACATTTAATATTTTCAATTTTTATTTTATTAAATACATGACTACGATTATATGGAATTTTTAAAGTTGCTGGATTGGCATTCAGCAGTTCATTTAATTAATTCGCTAAAACCTGAGCAACTGAATGACGATATTAATACTGTAATACATTTATACATTCATATACATTCGTCCCCATTTCTTAAAAGATATCAGGATCTTGCTTCATCTATTTCTACTGAGCACTTTCAGTCAACAGATTGCGGTTCATTTGTAATTTCATATTTTAATGAAATTTATCTTAAAATACAACAGAAAGAAGTGTGCAATATCGCAGGATATTTAGAAACAGAAAGTGAATGAATTCTGACGGTGTAACTCATACCTTAGGAACTTATAAATGTTAATAAGAATTTTATTCCGTCATTTTCTAAAGCAGCACAGTTAGGAAAAATTATGTTTATATTTTAGACAAATATTTGGCATTTTATGAAGCATAAGATTTAGGGTAAAAGACTGCAAAAGTTAAAGCGATTGATAAAAATGAGTTGATAGTGTGGATTCAAGAGATGCACTGATTATGAACAGCAACAGTGACTGAACATCTTGTTAACATCTTATTGATTGCCGATTAATTAACAGTGTTTTAAAATCCATGATTTAGTAACAATTTCTGTCATGAAGTAACGACTAACCATTCTAATAGCTCCGTTAGTACTGAAGTTATACGTATTTACAGTTTCCTTTGAGATTGTTATCTAAACGAAGGTTTTAAAGCTCAAAGGTTTAAAGCTCAAAGGAAACTGTAAAAACGTATAACTTCATTACTAACGGAGCTATTAAAACGGTTAGTCGTTACTTCATGACAGAAATTATTACTAAATCACGGATTTAAAAAAATTGTTGAGTAACCTCCAATAAATAAAATGTTAGAAGGTATCCAGTCACGGTTACAGTTTTATAATCAGTGCACTCCTTCAAGACATACTATCGACTCTGTTTTATGAATTGTTTCACATTCGATTCAGATTGATATTAAAAAATTTTAATTGATATTAAATCTTAATGGGTTTTAATGGATTTTAAAACACTGTTAATTAATCGCCAATCAATAAAATGTTAACAAGTTGTTCAGTCACAGTTGTAGTTTACAATCAGTGCATCTCTTAAATCCACACTATCAACTCATTTTTATCAATCGCTTTAACTTTTGCAGTCTTTTAACATAAATCTTTTATGCTTCATAAATTGCTAAATATTTGTCTAAAATAAAAACATAATTTTTCCTAACTGTGCTTCTTCAGAAAATGACGGAATAAAATTCTTTATAGAAGCGAATTCCTCTCGGTTCAAAAATGGAATCAAATTGAACGTTTTAATTTTGGTAAAATAACTCTTACCGGTTATTTTTAGTGTCCGGTGGGTTCAGCGTAAAAACACGATGCGACCTGTCCATTCGGCACATCCGGGGCATAAACCAGCGTTTATGGCGCGCTCAGACGAGCGTAAACGTAAACGGAAGTGATGAGGTTCCGAGCAGAAGCGTTTCGAAGATCGCCGTCAGCCTCTATCCTAGAACTTTCCGGTGGCGTGAACGCCTCGGGCGCTTCGAATATTATGTCGATTACAATTCCGCGCTGTCTGCCGACTGGGATCGGTGATTGTTTATCTTGGCGCGGCGAGTTTCGAGCGGATTTCGCGAATTTCTCGTGCCGAGCGTTCAACGGGTCGAAATAATGCCCCGCTAATTGGTTACGAGCGTTCCGACGATCGTGGAATTGTTCCGAAAAAAATAGAGAACAGGAACCTCGGCAATTTCGTACAATTAAACGCGTCGTGATCGGCCTCGTTTTCGAGAGGGACACGCGTCGCCGAAATTGCTTTGGGGAGACACGGGAATCCGCGCGAAATCCTTTTATTGTCGCGCGAATTTTTTTCAATGGCCTCTTTAGGCTGTCTGGACGCTTCGGCTGAGCGGAATAATTAAAATGTAATCGGATGCAATCGCCTGAAAACACTCCACTCCGATTTACGCGCCCGACACACAATGGGACGAAACGTCAAAATCGTAGTAAAAAACCTAAAACAAAAATTTTCTCGTCGAGCCATTTCGAACGTTGCTTAGGGTACTTTATTGATGGTCCTATAGCGGGTGTACGCGAAAATGGTTACATTCTTGTACTTGAGTGACAATTTCGGCGTAAACATGAAGCAGTTGTTAAGTTGAGGAAAAGTGTGAACTATTTAGACGAAAGCGCAGAATTTCTTTTAGAAAGTGTTATATTCAATTCTGTGAAATGGATGCTGTTTTGTGGATGTGAGTAGAATATTTTCATTTGGTCTAGTTTAAGAAAGTTCTGCTGTTTCAAATGGTGCTGATACAGTTTTGGGTTAAACCTTTTTTGGAGGACCAATTTTTTTAAACTTTTTTTAATGCAGTCCTATAGATTTCGACGAGGAAACACCGAAAATGTAAATCTTATTGACAGGAGTTCACTGGTTCAGAAGTTATACGCGTGTAAAGTTGAGCGCTTTTAAGCCTTTTTGACAGGTTAAAGCGCCGCCATATTGGTATATTTGCTAGGTAGCACACGTAAGATCGGCTAAGTAGTACTGAGCAGATACGTTAGATGGCAGCACAAACATGTACGTAATAATAACACGTGTATGACATCAAAATGCGGAACATCGTAAGCGTGACCGGAATGACCGGACCTCTCCGCTCCCACGGCGGCCTAACCCCAAACCAATTTGGACTATACCTCCTTTTTGTGAAAATTAGTACCTAATTTGTACCTAGTTTGTGAAAAACACTTGAAATTGGTTATGTTTACACGCGTACAACCATCTATCCAGCACATGCGCTCAGCAGCCCTACCTCTACCACCCAACGAATATCCAATATGGCGACGCTCTAACCTGTCGAACACGTTTAAAATTGCTCATGTTTACACGCGTATAACTTATAAACCAGTGAATTCCTAACAATAATACTTACATTTTCGTAATCTTCTCATCGATATCTACAGGATTACATAAAAAAAGTTAAAAAAGAGTTGAAGAAAGTTAAAAACATCTGGTCCTCCAAAAGAAAGAATAGCCCACTTTTGCTCTTCACTGTAATCGTGAGATTGTGAACGCGACACATACGTGACGATGGTAACGTGTCAGTTAAAGAACATTGCAACGATCCTTCCTATTCCAAAAAGACTCTGAACCTTTCCAGAATAAAATTGTCGACCAGTAAAAGCCGTGCTATAAAACCGGAATTGAGTGAAGCTGGAATCGTGGACCGCTTGAAACAAGTTCGCCAACGGGAGCGTATAAAATCCGTACTTTCGAAGGCGCATTAAAATATAATTTAATTAAGCAACGAAACGCGAAGCGCGGGAACACTTCGGTCCACAAAAGACGAAACTCCGATAGGAACGACGGCGGCATTCGAGAATCGAACTTTCCATCCCCGGTAGCAAATTGTTCCGGATGTTCAGAGCGGCACGAGCCACGAGCTCGAGGAGCTTGCACGCGCTCGCGCGCGTCCGATTCGAGGCAGAATTAATTTCGCGATCCATCAATGCGGCAGACGGGATGAAATTTAGATGCAGCGACGTCGGCCGAGGGAGAGCCTACAGCTTCTGGATACCGTTCCCGTGGCTCACGAATTATTCATCAACCATCGACGTCCGGAAGGGATCGAGGGTCGAACACGAGCCTGTCGATGTACGCGTTTCGCCGCGGGAACCTTGTTTCGCGGTCGGATTAAAACTTTTTCCACCAGCACTGGCAAAGACAAAGGAGTTCTCGTGCGGCGGGGGTGAAGAGACCGGAAGAATGGCGGCCGTGCACTCGCGTGTGTCCTCATCTTTAACGATTTTCCACTGGAAACGATGGCGTCATTGAAATTTTCTCCCCGACCTAACCTCTCAACCCTCAACACTGCGACTACTCTCCTCGAACTGTTCAAACACGATAGAACATTTCTGAGCACGACAGATCTGCCTTCTGGCTAATTAAAAGTTCTGCTCTATGGTCGTGAAGGACGATCGATTAATCCTTAACGATCCTGTTCGCAGCGTAACCGACCAATGGTGTCGATGAACGCGTTAAATAAAATCTCCAAGTGTAAAAGACTAAAGAAAAATTAAGCGTATATTGGAAATGTGTAAGTAAAAAATAAATTTTGCATCAAAGGGTTAGGAGGGGGGTGGGGGCAGATTTCCTATTAAATGGAAATGAAGTCCCATTAAGTCCTCGAGGCCCCCCAAGAGAATTAATCGCAGTCTGTTCACTGTCGACCGCGAAATTGTTCGCCGTGTAGAGAAGTTCAAATATCTTCTTTGGCTAAGTGTTTATTAATAGCAGAGCGTGTCTGAAATTGCTTTACTTCCGGTACATGTACGTGGGCTGGTTCGGGCCTCTTCGCTACCATACTAAACTGCCAGGCCGTGATAAAGTTCCCACGACAGTGGTAGCGTCAGAAATTTCACCTACTAGCAGCAGCTGTGTCTGGCCATACGCAACCTCTGTTCACTTAGCCTCTGTAGTAGCGCGACCAAGATAAGCTCGGCCGCCTCGGCTGACCATTTACGGACCGCACTACTTACAAGTCCTACGCGGCTGTGATAACAACGAAATGCGCTGAATTTCAACGATTATGCAACACCGTAGGTCGACGTGTCCTGCTGCCTCTAATCTGTCCACTCCTGATCCCTGTCCTAGTCCAAATCCCTTAAATTTATTGTAATATTGAAATTGTTTAGTTAGTGCAGTGTCAATGGTCGATTTTGAAAGATAACTTTGAAATGCTGTAACTTAAACTTAATTTTACTGAGCGTTAGAAAAATTGTTTTAAGGCAGAGGCATTAAGCAGTAAATTAACTTTAAAATGATATATAATAAACGATAAAAGGAAGGATTAGAATAATTATTAGTGAAACATAAAGTGAAAGGATTCTAATAATTGGCAATTTTTAGGTACTCCCTTGCTACGATATCTACAGTTTAGTTTACATTTTATTGCATTTGATACACGCATTTAATTATGCTCGCTGAAAAAATGTATTGAATCGTATCAAATCTGGTGCTCACAAATATCGTGTTTCTACAAGTTTTCTTTCACAGAATTTTTCATTTTATAAAATTTGGTGTAAAACAACGTTTCGAAGGATTTCATCTTCTTTAAAATTTAACACCATTTCTAATAGAATTTCGTACTATGTTTTAATATTACACAGTCTACTGGTAAAGTTACTTATCATTGTTTTATCGTAATGTAATAAGGAAAGAAATTTTATTCTCGTACATTAAAAAGATTTTAAAAATGAAAGATTTTAGATGAAGATATAAATTTCTGATGAAAGCGTGGTTTAAAACAGAATTCTTATCCAGAATCACATTCTTACAAACTCTATGTTCATAAATTTATTCCGGATAACTGACATTAGTACTAATAAAGATTTTATTTTTTAAATCTGATAAAAGTTACATAGAAAGCTGAATGGTTATTCCCGTCTTTAGAATCAGACGTTATTCGCAAATACTCGTGTAATCGCTACAAAATGTGTTAACAATAGGATCAGAAAACATAATTGTTTAAATGAATCGATAAGGGTCGCAACCTTTTAAGGGTAACGATTGCATCTGCACGGGAGTGATGCAATCTGCAACCGAGCTTGTAGAAGCTGTAAAGGAGTACAAACTGTTTCCCTGAAGCAATGGAGAGTTCTTGTTGAATTTCCGGTGCGAACAACATTTCGAATAAATAAGAAAATGCTGTGTACAGAGTGAAGTCGCCGAAGAAAAGTTCAAACAGCTTGATAGAATAAATTGTGGCGTCAAGGGGAAATGTCATGGACGCCTGAAGGTCTTTCCTCTCACAATTCTTGGTGTCTCTGGAAAGGCTAAAGTGTGCCCAGCACATTTAAAGGCGACAAAAATCCTCAATTAAAAGAAGAAAGATATATTTATTGTTCGGTGATTCTAAGACCAATCTCGACACGCTTGTCTGTTATAATTAAGATTGTTTTGGTAATTGATACTAATGGGGTGCTGTTTGCTTTCCGGCGACAGTCGGAGGTGTTTCAGGCTGCAGTTGCGGCTGCAGCTGCTGCAGCTGCAGGCGGCGGTGGCCAACAACCAGCACCGACGCCCGCTGGCAACGAAACCAGCCCCGAAGGTGCTGTCGAGGGTAGCACCATGATACCTGTCACATCAGGTGCGACGACACCTGCGACAGCGACACAAGGCACAGACCTGAAAGGACAACCGAAACGCCTTCATGTCAGCAATATACCTTTCCGTTTCCGAGACCCTGATCTCAGGGCAATGTTTGGGGTAAGTTTGTCTCGAAGTCAGTCTCAACTATTTCACCCGCATTTGTCCATTTTAATTTACCTATCCCTATGACATTAATATAATGACTACAAAGACAATTTGTTTGGGACACTTTCGGTCTACAATTCTTAAACTTCACTGAGTCCTCACTTTCCATCTTAACCCCTTGTCCTACAACAACACGTGACACTCGTGGTAAGAAATTTAGGCCAAAAACAATAAGGACGAACCTAACTCGTGGTACTTCGTTCGGTCCAAACGTAAACAACACGAGCCTGGCTCGTTGTACTTCGTTCGGACCAAACGTAAACAACACGAGCCTGGCTCGTGGTACTTCATTCGTGACAAACGTAAACAACACTAACACGAAGATTACTAATTTTCTATGAGTTTTCTCAAAACATTATTAATTTAAATTAAGTATTAATTTACAAATTGTTACTGATACATTATCCACTTTCAAATTATAAATCATTTTTTTTCACCGATGAATTGATCATAATTACTTCCCAGACATCTTAAAAGTATTAGTTGTGCCCAAACGTGTTTATTATTTCACAATTCCTTTCGTTGCGCCGAAATATACATGTCATAAGACGCATACATTTTGCGCAAGTTCGAGCACACGGCTAAACAGCTAAATGGCTCGACGCGTGACCGACCTTTTTGTTTATTATGGCCCGAATAATCGGGAGTTAGCGGGTAGGACAAGGGGTTAATTTGTTCCTTGGTGTGATACTGATTTACTAGCTAAAAAAACAATATAATTGGGGTGAGTTTTCCTTCTGTTCGCATCTGAAATCCTTAACCCTCATCTGTTTCTTATTTAACACTAGAATTCAGATTTTTCGTTTACAATTCGTGAAATTGTAGAAATATTTTAGAAAGATTTTATGCAATTATCAGAAAAGTAGATAGGTACTATTTAAAATAGTGATGAAATTAAAAGAATTTGGAAGCATTAATATGACACTTTCATCTTTCTAAAATTATTGAAGAAGGGAAGAACTTTTTACTTGGCTTCTGTTTCTCAAAATCAATGCACAAAATTTTGCATAAAAGTCCACAGTCTACTTATTAATATACTTCTTTATTCGAGTACATATTGCCATACAAATCCATACAATCCTGTTATTATTATAAAAGAATATACATCAGTCTCATTTAGGGCTCGGTAGTTCTAGTGTTAACAGTATTAAATGAATGCAATCTTAACGCTAAACCTAACGGCCATTAAAGCTGACTGCTTGTCTTATGAAAATGGCACTATTGAATTTATTTATACTTTAATAAAGCAGAGTGTATAATCATTTCCAGTGGAAGCATCTTGATAATTTCAATAATTGTGAAATAAAAAATCTGAAACGAGTCATTTCAGCCACAATGGTGGGTTTGGTGTTGAAGGAGCCAATTCCCTGAACCCCCTAATACATATTCACTTTTGTTTGAAATCTGGCATTTTCAACCCTCACTTTTCAATCGCATGAGTCTCTTATTATTAAATCGACATAATGATAAAAAGACAATGTAATTTTCGAGCTTCATATGCTCTATCACTGTCAAGTTCTTTGACATTTCTTTCATTTTCTATCGCCTCCGGAGACAGTCGTGTCGTTTATCAACAATAAATATTGTGCGAGTAGATTATATAAAACTGAAGTCCATTTCCACGGTAGGACGTCCCTTATGTGCATTGTTTTATTCTCTGCCAACCATGCTCATTTTTCTATTACCATTTTATTTACTAAAATATGAATAATTATGATTACTAGTTCTATTTATTTGTACCTTCTTCATAACCAGTGCATACAAAATACGACCTTTAGACCTTTAATTTGTGCAAGGAAGTATCTCTTAAACCATAGATAAAGTAGAACTGAATTTCCCATATTACTTATTGAAATTGATCACGAATAATACAAAAATGAGTGAACTTCAATAAATCGCACTCTATTTTCCCTCGAAGGTCTTCTGAAGCCATAAACGCCTGGAAACCGCAGAGTAATTATAACTCCCGGATAATTTGTTCGATCGAATACTTTCCTCCGGGGGTAGTAGTATATAAAAATTCTTAAGATGCTTTAATCGCTTTATTACCCCGCCGCAGGGTATATGGTGCGTGACACAAGCTAGAACGATCTATAAAGAACACCACATAATGCTCACAACTTATTTTCCAATTTACTCAAATCAAAATTGAAGACTTAAAACCCCTCGAACTACAATCCCAATTTAATCTTTTTGACCACAAAATTTCTATTTGCACATTCGCGTCTTCATTGCATGCGTAATAACCCACATTCAAAACCTCCGAGAACGATCTATAAAGAACACCCCCATTAAGCTCACGACTTTTTTCCAATTTACCCAAATCGAAATTACACAACACTTGATAGCACGCGAACTAGAATCCCAGTTTAATTCTTTCAACCACAAAATTTCTATTTGCACATTCGCATTTTCATTGCATGCGTAATAATCCACATTCAAAACCTCCGAGAACGATCTATAAAGAACACCCCCATTAAGCTCATGACTTTTTTCCAATTTACCCAAATCGAAATTGCACAACACTTAATAGCACGCGAACTAGAATCCCAGTTTAATTCTTTCAACCACAAAATTTCTATTTGCAGATTCGCGTCATAATTGCATGCATAATAATCCACATTTGAAACCTTCGAGAACGATCTACAAAGAACAGCCCATAAAGCTCACAACTTATTTTCCAATTTACCCAAATCAAAATTGAAGACTTAAAACCACTCGAACTACAATCCCAATTTAATCCTTTCGACCACAAAATTTCTATGCAGCTTCGCGTTATCATCGCATGCGCAATAATCCATATTTAAAATCTCCGGAAACGTCACTCGCCGCCATTTTGACGCGAACAACTTCCCCGGAGCATTCGGAAACACCCTGTTTAATCGGCTTTCTGTTTTCCAGCAATTCGGGCCAATCCTCGACGTGGAAATCATATTTAACGAAAGGGGAAGCAAGGTAAGCTCACGTCGCCCTTAGGCTGCGAGCCACCCCTGTCAACCCACCCCCGAAAATACTGTTAGACTTAAGCCACAGATCCGTGCCGAACGAAATCCCCGTCGCCAGGATGTATTCACTTCGCGTTCGAGACCATCATTCCCCTAGGAAACCACCCTTGTTCCTCGAGGAACATTAATCTACCCCTGTATCCCGCAAATTTCGATTCTGGACTGCTCGAACTCGGAGAAAAAGTTTCTGGTGATTATTTGGAAGTTTGCCCACAATGTCGAATCCACTTCTTGGAAACGTTGATCGAAAACAACGTCTTATTCGAACGATTTTATTTGATTTGTCGACTTAGTTCTTTCGTTAGAATCATCCCCTTTTTGTATGGCTGAACCAGATTGGAAAGATACTGTAAAGCCACTGTCTTTGAGAAGGACAAAGGTCCTGTCGAACTTGAAACTGGAAGGTCCGATTGTTTATTTTATTGTATGTTCTTGTCTTATTTTCTTTTGCATCATTCCTTCTCTCACCATACCATCAGATGGGTTGCATTCTGTGAGAGGAACATAAATCGTCAAAACCTGTGTTTCAAATTTTTATTAAAGCCACAAATAAAAGAAGTAGTAATAAGCGTCCTATACTATGTTTTACCAGCGATTCCAACCAATTGCAATTTTCCCAAAGAATTTTTGTTATGCATTAACTAGTACACTATTCCTTCCAATATCTCAGAAAAATTCAACTCGTCACAAGTCGTTTTAAAAAAGTTATTCTATTTCAAAGAGCATAAGAAATCTCTGTAGGGCCGTGAGGAGAATATTTTCGATTATGCTCAGCTTCTAAATAATCACCACAGACTTTTTCGGAAACGCCGTCGTCTATCTTCATCCCCCCAACGTCCAACCCTATCATCCCCAAACAACCCTTATGTGTACCCCGATTTTTTTACTGGAAGAAAATACATTCGAGAAGACATCCTGGCAGCGCGGACGTCGCGACGCCGTAATCGGCTGTTCGGAGGAGCGCATCGCCGCGATGGGTCGCTCTCGATCTCCGTGTAGGATCGCTCTATCCTTCTGTAGGATCGTTCGATCATTCTGTCAACAGTGGACACAGTGGAAAAAAGGAGGAATCGCGGGCGCTGCGCTCGTCCGTTCAACGGCCACGTTCTCTTTGCAGCGCGATGGCAACGCTCATTCTCGGTCGCGCCGTGTGCACAGCGCTCCCGAGCGTGTAATAAACCCGGAAAAGCCCGTAAAAAGCCTTGCGCCATTGTCAACGGGGCTCACCGTGCCCGTGAACCTCTGGAAAACCGACCGAGAATTACCACCGTCTTGTTTCTCCATCGTTTTTACCCATTTTTTCTCTTACTTTCTTCCCGCCGCTCTGGGGTTATGGTTTTCACAGCCTGAAATACGAGAGACACGGATCCGTGAATTATGAAAATGCCGAGGGACGGAGTTGTTGAAAAGAGAGACACCGAGATTGCTCCTCCTTCGAGTAATATGATCGAGGAAATTTTTTTCCGTGGACTTTTCCCGAAGAAAAAGAGATTTCCCAAGAACGAAATTCGAACATTCTTCTCGAGCCGCACAATGCTTTGATTCATAAGGACATTTTTCCTAGGTGATCATCCGAGGACTATAGCTTAAAGCAATCGGGAGTCGATGATGCATTTCTCGGGGACGATTACTTTGAACAACTTTCATTATTTCTCTTTGTCATGCTAGAGGAGCGGAGTCATTATTGACTTTCTTCTTTAATCCTTGGATTAGCTGTGTGAATCTCGTGTAGACTGCGCCGGTGTAATTTTCAATTATTCTTATTGGCTTGACCTGAGCGGATCGGATTTGGAGATTGAATGAGAAAGATAGGTTGAGGAGGATGTGGAATGGAGAAGATCGCGGATTGGTTTCTTCGTTTCTTTTCTTCGTTGAATCTTTAAAGCGCTGGCTTCGGATGTAATATTGGTCGCGATTCTGCTTGGTCTTGTTTTCTTTGGCAGAATTATCGATTGCTTCGGCCATTTTTAAGGCAGGAGCACTGTAGACTTCGTTCTTCCGACTTTATCGAATGAAGGTGAGAGAAAATTGAAAAAACATTTTTAATCGAAAGAATCGAAATATGATTTGATGTTTTTCGCGATGGAACTTGAAAAAACCACGGATTTCAATTGTATTAAAAATTGGCAGCGGCTCAAACGATATTTGTTTTGTTCCTCGATGATAGAATTTACGATGGTTTCAATTATTTTGAAGTCAAAGCATTTCTCTTCATTGTTTATCAGATTAAAGAGTGAAGAAAAGATCGAGGAACAGTTGAATATCTTTCTTGATGAATATTGAGAAAACCATGGATTTCAATTGTACTAAAAATTGGTAGCGGTTCAAACGAAATTTGTTTTGTTCGTTGATGATACAATTTGCAATGGTTTCAATTATTTTGAATTCAAAGCATTTCTCTTCATTTTTTATCAGATTAAAGAGTGAAGAAAAGATTGTGGAACAGTTGAATATCTTTCTTGATGAATATTAAGAAAACCATCGATTTCAATTTCACTAATTATTAATAGCATTTGAAATGAGATTGCTCTTGTTCCTGAATGGTAGAATCTGTAATTGTTCCAATTATTTTCAAGTCAGACCACCAGCAGTCTTTTCTCGTCGCATTTCGCCGAATAAAATAGTGCAGAGATCAAAGGATCATCTTATATTGAAAGAATCGTGTTACAATTTAATATCCATATTGTGATTCAAAAAATAAAGCAAGATGAACTCAAATATCGCTTGCATGTGGCAATGCAAGGCTTTATTTCGAGAACTGACACAATAAATTGAAGTAACTTGGACAACAATTCAGGCCTCACTGATCAGCTGTGTCCGCGACAGCCAGAGAGGGAAGGCGAGACATCCGCGGATGTTTACCTGACCCGCGTAGTCTTGTATTCACACGACAACAAGCGCGAAATATAAATTGCCTATATCAACAATCCATCTCACTGAATCTCGAAAAACCCATCGATTTCAATTTCGATAATCGTCCGCAGCGAACCAAATTCCATTTACACGCCAAGTGGTGCAACGTGAAGTATCGGAGATGCTTCTAATAAAATAGAAGAATGAAACTATCCAACGGTAATCTTAAATCGAAAGGATCCACGATCGATTCACCTCTCCTGTAGAATCTTCAGAGAATCCAACAATTTTTACAGTCTGCGAAATTGACTTCAATTTCGATGATCATCGAAAGCAATTCGAACGGAATCGCTTCGCTTATTATTCGCAAGAAAATTGCAACTCGATGCAATACTGCTGAGATTCCTCTTTGGCTCCAACCGAATACAGCTGTGACGATAAAGAAACGTGTTCAATCAACAGAATCAAACCGCAGTGCAATATTTCTCTCGTTGAAACACGAAGGAAATCTTTGCATCTTCAATAATAATCGATATTTTTAATAATCACCTGTTGCAAGCGTACAAGATGTTCCATTTTTTTAAATTAATATTATGTTGATGAATATGCAATGTCCGATTTGTAACAATGACGTTAAACAAACATACCTTGTCCCATAAAAGAGCTACTGATTGAAATAAGTACCATTGTAAATATCATCTTCTGTCAACGAATTGAAGTTTCATCATTGAATTACGGAAGAAATTGAATTTTTTGGTTGCTCACGTTCTTCATGTACAAGACTGTCACTTTCAGTTTTGAATTCTTTCTACTATCGGCGAATAGTGTATTCATTGACCATCACATTTTAATCAACCACCACATAATACTATCGTTAATATATTTATTCCTTCATTAGGAATGAGCAAGCACATTGCTGACTTTGAAATGAACTTTATTTAAAAGTAAATTTAGATATCTACATACGATCTGAAGATAGAACTGCAAAGATCAGCTTTGTATCATAAAATGGAAATTAATAAATCTGCAGGCTATAATAGTGTTTCCTTACCAAAATGCTTCATAACATTTACCTTCTAAAATCGGCCATTTCATTTGCAATGAACTAATAGAACTGGAAACTGCGTCTGTAAAATTAAAGAATCGAAGGTTCATATTTTAAACTTTAAACTTCAGCATTATTCTGCTTATACTTGAAAAGAAACATCTTGAAAGAATGGGTTGGAAAAAGTTTCTTCGTATCTTCCCGATAAATGTGGTACCATGTCATAACTCTGTTAATATTAATCGGATCTGGCATTACTTATGTGCGTCTGAAAGGTGATATATCATAGATTAATTAAAAACAAGAAACTGAGTAGAAACTTACGTCTAGAAAATGAGTAAAACAAAGAAGAAATTCGATACATTTTGAAATTTGATTACAAAAAAGGAAAGAATGCGACTCAAGCTGATTCTTTTGAATTCAAAACTGGTTCAAGCGTTTTCAATCTGGAAACTTTGATGTCAAAAATACACCTCGTCCTGTTCGACCAGTCACTGAAAAAGTCGATGAAATCATGCAAACAGATGAACAAGACTGATTTTACCTCAAAAATGGCAAAAGGTGGTCGATCGAAACGGCACATACTTGATTTAAATAAACTTCATTTAAAATATAAAAAAACTTGATTCATTCCTGCATTAAAATACGAAGAAACTTTCTCCCCAAACCAATATTAGAATTATTTTATTCGAACCGCAGAAGCAATCTTTAGCCTAACAGAACAGTAAAAACACCTTCGACGAATCATCTGCCGGCTCAACAAATGGTTTCAATATTCTTTCGTCGAACTCCGATGAAATCCGACAATTCCCAAGTTCTCAATATCCGATTTCAATCGGGAAGGTTGTCTCAATCAATTTGAAAAGAATTTGTCCAGTGAGTTCGAATCGTCTCGATCAAGAGATCAAGCAATTCGAATAGTAGCAATCGCATGTCGGCAAGATGAATGGACCAAGAAAGCTCAGTCACTGGTGGTTTATGCGAACGGGATAGTCAACGATCGTCGTCGTCTAGTCGAAAGAAAACTCGGAGAGAGTCCGGTCTCTCGGTGTAGCAACGTTTGAAATGCAAATCGGTTTCAATATGGATGACAACGGGTCTGGATAAGATCTGCAGTAATACATCGCGGCGACAGCCGGCATCCGGTGAGCTTGCATATTCAGCGTCTTTGCGTCAAGCACAGCCAAGTGCACTTCATCAAGCTCCTACGGGTACCGGTAACCCAATAGCATCGGCGACTGCTGCTGGCGACGTCATGCTCGTCCATTGTCCAGCTGATGATGATCGAGCCCGATTTACCTTCGAGCTCTGATTTAGACGATTCTCCTGCCGCTGACTCGGTCCGGACGGCGCGGCGCCATCTTGTCGGCAAACTGCCGCTCGAACTTGAGGAACTGCTGAAAACGCTGCCAATTCGCACGGGAATTCCAAGAGCTTCTCTGTTCAACTATGGCTATCAAATTCCTGGAAAATTCACTGCATTCGGCTATCCAAGTGATAATGAAGCCCGGTAATTAAATTTGTTAAGAGTTGGGTTGTTACAGTGTGTGCTTCGATCAGCCTCGGTTAGCAACTAAAATTTGCACAGATTCTATACAGTTTGAAGGATGGCAATGGATTTACTTGGAGAATCAGAATAAGTTGTTATGCTTAATAAATATTTGGCTCTTCGAGTGTTCATTAGAGAGTTCATACTATTGGACACATTAATAAAATTGTGAAGCACAAAACGATTCCATTTAGATGACACTATTAAAGATCGAGGAGGCATATTAAGTGACAGTTGAGTTCGCAATAAATTTATGGGACACTTGCTATCCAGTTTCTTAATTTAACCACGAATATTAAGTGTATGTAAATTAATTTCTTACGCAATAAGCTATTTTGATACGATTTCGTTAATATACTCTCCATAGTCACGACTAGCTCGAATTCTCTTCGATCCAAAGAGAAAGATTCACAGCCTAAGAAGACCACTACTACTTAGAAGATTCTAAGAGCTTCAATAATTCAGTCTTCAATTTACGATTATTAAGCCGTCCAACATTCAACTCTCATACATTCTATTTATCCACTTACTGTTTTTACACCATGTAAAATGATTAATCGCCTTCTGTCTATAAATGAGACATAATATGCTGGTTTAAAGCGTAGAACAAAATCATTGAACTATTATCCTAGTCTGCTTTATGCAACTATTTTTGAAGAACGTACTAAAAATTTACAAAGCACTCGAACAGTTCCTCAAAAACTCATAATAGAAGGTCATAAAACATTAATGGTGTGGAAGATGCTCAGGAAGTTATGAAAGGAAAAATGCGATTGCTAAGATCAATTGGACAGGCAGCTCGAAACAAAGTTAGAGTTAATACCCTAAGTGGGGGTGAATTCGCTGCCGGTTCGAAATGATCGCTGGAGACAGGGAAGAAAGAAATTTCGGAAGAAAGAAATCTCGAATCGGATCCAGTCTCCCAGAGAGAATGGTAAATAAAACATGCAGCCGAAATCTAATTCACTTACCGAGACTTCTCGAAACTTTGATCCGGAATGGAGCGACCTGTTCGACTCTGCTCGATGCTGCAGGATAAACAATTCCGATTTGATCGAACCCCGTGGAGCTTCGGGTTTCTTCTTACAGAGAACCTGTAAATTTCGTTCTTGAGGGGATTTTTGACTGATTTTAAAAAATTCCTTGACATTTGAAACTTCTATCTTCTCTTGGCAATCCTAATCTGGGAGCTTTTAAGCTTGGATAATTGTGTTAAAATTCCCAATGGTTTGCGCAAACTCCGATCCTCAGAGTCATCGCGAAAAATTTGCTTAAAATTTGAGATTTCTAGTTTCTCTTTGGAGATATCTGAGAAGCGGAAGCTATGAAGCTTTCAATTATATTGAACTCACCAGAGGTGATAAAAACTTCAATTTTGATAATAATTATAGAACTATCTACAAATAACTAGGAAAATGAGCATCGAAGTTTCCCAAACCTTTAGTTCTTTAACAATTTTCTGCACAAGTATCCAGCGCATCCGAACTTCTACTTTCTCTTCACAAAATTTGAGAACTGAGAGCTTATTATCAAAGTTTCTCAAAGGTTCGGAAATTTCTTTGACAATCATACATTCGATACTACTCGAAACCATGCTAAGGACAAAAAGCTTAAACTTCCAACTTTCCAAGATTTCTCGGTAAACTTCAATCTCCGAAGGCAACACTCACTTATTTCATAAAAATTTCTTTCATTACCTTCCGCGACATCTGATCACTACACTTCCTTCGGAAAATCTTATCCGAGAAATGGGAAACTAATCATCGAAGTCTCCGAAAGATTCAGTTCCACGGAAATTTCTTTTATAAGTTTCTCGGGCGTCTCAGATCTCCCGCTTCTCATAAAATGAGAAAACCGTATCTAACACGGAAACACTGTACCCCCGACACTTTAATCAAACTTTTTTAAACAGAGAAAGGGAATGCCTGCAACAACCTCGCTAAGTAATAATTAGACTGGGCACGTTCTCGCAAACGTTCATTATTTATTGCCGTGTTTAAAGCAACGGAAATTGAATGAAGTCTCAATTGTTCAACTAAGAAATTAATTACAATTCCTAGCCTTTAAAATCACCAAAAATTCTCAGCCTTCCATATTTTAGTTTATGTTATCCTCAACTGCCCTTTAAAATCATCAAAAATTTTCAGCCTTCCATATTTTAGTTTATGTAGCCTCAATTGTTCAACTGAGAAATTAATTATAATTCCTGGCCTTCAAAATCTTCAAAAATTCTCAGCCTTCCATATTTTAGTTTATTATTGTTCTTGGACGTATCTAAGCTTGAGGCTCAGAGATCGTATTCAAAAGTTTCTCAAAAATGATGTACATTTTATTTATTAAACGATTAAATTGTATTTAGTTTGTTAATGCGTAAATCCTGACAATTACGGGTTTTATACCATACATTTTTTCTAAACGCATCTGATATTTTCTAATTTGGTTAATAGTAGCTTTCGTGTCAGATTAAAAACTATACAGAGTAAAATAGAAAAAAGTTGAACATTTATGACACATTACGCTTGAAAAGCGTTAAAGATCGCAGGAACTGCGGAAAGAGGATCTTTTCGTTCCAAGAAAAATATTTTCACAGTCTTCGTTGCTTTAACTTCTTAATGAAGCTCAAGCAGAAGAACTTTTTCATTTTTCAATTTGACACTTTTCTTCCTGAAGTAAGAGAGACTTTGAACTGTATGAAAAAATTGATGCGTTTGGAAGAGGTGAAACTTCCACAAAGTAAAAGTTAAAACTGTTGGAAGCGACAGGAAGTTACGAGGTTAGTTGAACAATTTCCCGCGACGAATTCCGTCGGCAAACAATCTGCGATGATCGATAGTCGAAGGCAGCCGACTACAAGCGAATGAGGTACAAGAATTTATTAAAGACCCGAAACGGGAAGTTAATTAAACCATTTCCTGCGAGCCGGCGAGCATCGTCGATTAAAGCCTCGGCTTCCGAAAGCCGTCGGTAATGCAATCAATGGAGCAAACAAATTACCGAATGCGAAGTCGCAAATCAAATAAAAGACGTCGCCGGTTAGCAATAACTGCTGCCCTGTTTCCGTCGTCCTGTGCGATCTTGGCGAGAGAAGGAAGTCCGTCGCTGTAGTTGCATCCGTTGCTGTGACGGCCAATCCCCAGCTGTTTACGGGTTTCCCAGTTTGCTGGGGATTAATTAAACGTCGTTGACATCCGTTATCGCTCTTCAATGGTTGTCCCGAGACCACGGGCTTTTGTTTTTCTTCTTTCGCGCGATCGGCTCCGATTTCCCATTCCATTTCTCCACTTCCGGCCATGTGGAAACCTGGACAAGATAAGGGAACACGCTCCAGTTCATGCATGGTGTCGTTTTTGGCTCACTCGATAGTAGAAAGATCATGATCCTTGATGGTGGTACCTTGTCTTGATAGGTAGGGAATTTCCATTTTTGTACCTCGTTCTTGGATTTGGAAATTGTGGTGATCGGAAGTGGCTCTTATTCGTTGCAGATTTAATCTGTTTGATGAATCGAGTCAATAGTACTGAGATCAGGATCCTTGATAGTGGTATTTTCTGTTGCAGTGGAGTTCTCATTTTTGTACCTCATTTTTGGATTCGGAATTTAGAATTTGTGGTGATCGGAAGTTGCTCTTGTTCGTTGCAGATTTAATCTGTTTGATGTATCGAGTCAAACGACCGAGTCAATGATACAGAGATCAGGATACTTGATAATGCTATTTTCTTTTGTAATGGAGTTCTCATTTTTGTACCTCATTTTTGGATTTGGAATTTGGAATTTGTGGTGATCGGAAGTGGCTCTTGTTCATTGCAGATTTAATCTGTTTGATGAATCGAGTCAAACGACCGTGTCAATAGTACTGAGATCAGGATCTTTGATAATGATATTTTCTTTTCCAATGGAGTTCTCATTTTTGTACCTCGTTCTTGGATTTCGAATTTGTGGTGATCGGAAATGGCTCTTGTTCGTTGCAAATTTATTATGTTTGATGAATTGAGTCAAACGATCGAGTCAGTAGTACTGAGATCAGGATCCTTGATAATGCTACTTTCTTTTGGTAGGAAGTTCTCATTATTACACCTCGTTGACGAATTTAGAACATGCCGTGATTGGAAGTGGTTCTTGTCCGTAGCAGATTCACTCTTTCGTGGCAAGAAAGTACTGTGAATTTTCGTTTTTGGGCAATTTTCATTATAATTCTTTCATTTTATTCTACGTTTTTATTTAAAAGTATTTTACTTTCTTTACAGAGTCGACTTTTTTCTGGAAATTATTTAACACCTTTTTTTCTGAATCGAATTTCACATAATGGCTGAAAACATTAAACTTACAGAGTCGACTTTTTTTCTGGAAATTATTTAACACCTTTTTTCTTAATCGAATTTCACATAACGGCTGAAAACATTAAACTTACTTTACGCAATTTTTATCATAACACATGGGCGACTAAAAGAATATGCTCAAACATTTCCCTCGGAAAAATCGTCAGTAGTTCTTCAATCATTTCAAAATGAAACACGCCAACAACGGCAGAGGATTTAACGTTAGCAAAAGAAAGAAACGTCGTTTCTAAAGTATCCGCAACCACCGACAAGGCACGATCGATCAAAGGAACAATACTTAACGTTTGCTTTCCCGATCGTCCGCGTAATTTCGGAGAAACAAGACGGCCCCGCGACAATGCGAGCAAACGATCGTTGCCCACGCAGGTTCCATAGTGGAACATTGAGACTGCAACAGTCGCCGAATCGGACAATGGAAAATTCCCTCCGCGAAACGGAGGCCGATAAATCGTGGAAAAGCGGCCTTCGCATAATTTGAGACGCGAGTCCTCATTCGTCACGCGTCGTCGGAGAAAGAGGGAGAAAGAGAGATTCAACAACGACAATGGCGCACCGGCGGTTTCGCTGTTTGCATTGCAAATACAATTCTCCCGGCGCATTCTCGCCGGGGGAGGAGGAGGGAAATATGCGGCGACAACTATCGCGAACCGTTGCCATCGCTTTTTAGCATTTAAGTGATCGACGGGAGTTGACGGGATCGGCACGCGATCGTCCGCAATAAATCCTCGGAACGGGGTTGCTAATACTAACCACCTACCCCCGTGCACTGAAAACAGCTTCGCAATTAATTCGTTTTCTTGCAGAGATATACAAATTATATCTGGCACATTGTATGCAGAGTATATTCTTCGTATGTTCGTCGAAATATGCGACTCTATTCGATTCAAATAGTATTTTATAAAATAATGTCTCTCCATGGAGATCGTTGAAAAAACGTAGTGAGAAACTTATGTTCCTAATGAAGAACTAAAAGAGATCAAGTGTGCCGAGTAAGTAAAACAATTTTTTAAAAATTAATCTCATCGAAATTGTCAAGAATGGACCAGCATACAATGCGTTCATATCAACAGTTTGTATATTATACATACATATTGTATAAACTGGGATTTTCCCGGAATCGAACTTCAACTATGATTCAATTTAACCCTTTCGATATATAATATTTGTCAGTGATACAGACAACGGACATAATGTTTAACTTCTGGCGTTTATAAGAAATTTTATATACCATGATTGTTATACATTAATTATAATTAGAGCACGATGTAACTTCTAATAATATAACGTCATTAATAAAATCTGAAGTAGACGTTTCTCTACTTTTCTTATTGTAATGGATATCGACAGGGTTAATTCTCGAGATTCCGGTGAATCCTGATTGTTTCAACAGTGCACAAGGGTTAAATAGCATCGAAAGAGACTGTAGACTGTTTTTGGCAGTTGTTTCAGCGATCGCGAGCGATCCCGTCACCAATCCCAAATTATATTTGCGTCGGTCTCGCGGAAATCGCGTGTCTAGCTGGATCCTCGATCGAAACTGTTGAGGAAGGGATCGAGAGCGGCCGATTTCCGCGCGATCGACGCCCTATGTTAGATCCTAAGGTGAGCGAGAGAGTGATGATCGCGCGAGTCTGTGAGAGAGACCTTTTCTCGAAAGCTTCGTCAATGTAAATGGAATGTGGCATCCCTAATGAAGTGCAGCATTTTGGAGAAGAGATACTTTGAGACCAGCGCGGACAAGGTCGCCGATCGCGTTCCCGATTGATTTGTTCTTATTATTAATCTATTTGTTAAGTAGTTGTGTCTTTGAACCGATAGTTTTGTTCATTCAGTCTGCCGGCAGACGTTCGACAATCGTTTCGAATAATTACTAAAAGTTTAAACGATAGGGCATCCGGTCGGCGTACTTGTCTAGCGCTGAGTATGTGCCAGTGACACGTACATACATACCATAATATAACCAATGGTGTTAGTTCTCGTAGTTGTTAGACGAGCTATTGCATTTTTACTAGCTAGCATTCCGCATTTTATCATTATTTAGCTCCCATTGGTTATAAGGCAGCTCGGTGCGCCACTTGTAACGTGTCCGCCGCTGATTTCCACCTTCAAAACCAGAAGTAGAATAAATAAAATAATTAAAATATCCAAATTTGATTAAATTTTGAAAAAAGATTCAGCCTGGACTCACGCGAGCTTCTAGATCTTTAGGTCTGATGAAATTCACCGACCAGTGCTTATTAACACTAAACCTACCACGTTCAAATGACCGGTTTTATATTTTTCAATTATTGGAATTATAAAAATTCGTTTATGAAAAATAATCGAATAAACTTCCTTGTCCAAGCATCTATTATTTTGGATATTACGGATAATCTGAATAAATCTAGTGTTTCCGTTTTGATAAGTTAACATTTGCTGATAGTTTTAATGCTTGGTAGGTTTAGTGTTAAATCAAAGTGGTTTCTTTGCGATGATGTTGTTAGTTTATATTTTGGAGTAGAATTTTCTAATCGAATGCACTTGGGATTTCGAAAAGTGCAGCAGCGGACACAAGGTGCACCCGGTGGGCCGGCTGCCGCCACTTCCGGTCGCGGAGGAGACCCTCGGGAGATGCTGCCCATTTGATTTGATGAAACTTTGTCACACCTCGTTTCTTCCGACGCTATTATACTACTTTTTTCTAACCTAAAAGTCGAAAAAAGGAAAACAAAAAGTCGATACCTCTACTCTTGTGTCCTTTCTTCTCTCTCTGACGAGTTTCCCAAGGCGTTTCAAGGCCGGCGCACACGAAACAACCGGCGCGGCGGTGTACACGCGAATGGGGACTAGATCCACCGCCTAAACCCGTCACTAACAAACTTAGAGCCGCGACTTTGCCTGTCTACCGAGTTGTTGATCTTTCCAAGCTCAGACCTGCGTTCGCGACTTCTCGAGAGGCGTAGCTCTCGGTACACACTTGCACACATCAACACGAACACGTCTACACATCTAATTATGGTTCACACGACGCGCCGTCTTTACTAATCCACCTGCGATGTTGGCTTGCGACGCTCTACGTGCCCGCCATTACGGGTTACAGCATTTTGGAGACACCACTTGTCCGCCATTGTGGTCCACGATTTTCTAAATGTCGTTGAGTTTGCCATTTTATTCGGAATTTATTCAATCGTCTGCTACAGTTGCTTATTTTGCGGCAAAAGAATATGAACGCTACTTGTCCGCCATTATAGTTAACAATTTTCTAGAAAACGTTCGACATTTATTTCGAAATTAATTGAAATATTTATTATAGTCGTAGTTTATTTTTCAAAAAGAAACTGAACGCTACAGGTCTGCCATTATGGTTAATAATTTTCTATTAACAGAGGCATTCGGCATTTAATTCCGAGTTAATTAAATTAACTGCAGCAGTCCTGGTTTATTGTGTAAAAAGAACAATGTGAACGTTACTTGCACGTAATTACGGTTGATAATTTTCCAGAGACCAACGCGTTCGCCATTTAATTTGGAGTTAATTAAGTTATCAGCGACAGTTGCTGTTCATTTTTACGGATGTAGAAATTCGAAGTAAATTGCTGTTCGTAATATAAATCTACCTCGAGTCTTTTAATTAATATATTGAATCAGAAATGTCATAGGTTATTAGATTATTATTTTTTGTAACCTAACAATTCTTTATTTTATCATTCGAATTATTGAATCTGTTATGGTTTAGAGACTTTTCCTGTAGCAACAACCAGTCAATGGATTTTATATATTTAATACATAATTAAACATTCATTATAAAACACGCCTTAAAACATCGTACAATTTTTAACAAATATGCTTGAATAATAACGCTGAACAAAAGTTGTGCAAACATTTAAAGCACTGTGTGTTAACAACTTATTTAAATCACAATTTCACACACACATACACACGCGCACAAGAGCAATTTAATTTCTCGTAAACATTCAATTAAAAACTAAAGAAAATATATTATACAAATCTGGTCCTATAAATCGTTTATTAATAATTTTTTGAATCGGACATCGCGTGAGTCGCAAGCCAACACAGACAGCATGATACCGTACATATATATATTACCATTGCATCTTCCGAAGTTTCTGAAGTATACTATACATTGAATATAAATATATGTATATTGACTCACGCACACAGAACAGGTTACAAAACGAAAAAAAAGCGAACAGACAAACACACAAAACATTCCTGTACATGTACGTACGTATTCTCTATCTGATTGTTATATCATTATTATATATGTAAATAGTAGTCGCACGCTTTTGTCTAGGCGAGTCGAAGGTATTAATGAAAGGCCCATGCTTCTACCTCTTTTATATTACTCACGTATGTGTCTTAGGATAGAGAAATGCTGCTTTCGATCTCACCAAACCGTTTTGTCCGGCGTTTATGACAGTAACGCGCGCCGTTTGCCTCTTCTCGTTGCAACATTATTCTCTCTCATTCTCTCTGGACCGATCCGCACCTAATTAATCCTGCTGGAACATCTGTCTCGATCCATCCCATCAACCCCATCCGGATCCCATGTACAAGTTTGCACGCGGTCTGATCTCGAAAGACGTTGCCCTAATAAACCGTCGCATCGGGTTTACCAATCAGTTGACATCAACACAGTAAAATCTCAGTAAAATCAACACCAAGCAGGTTAAAAGTCTCTGCAATTTATCAAATATTTTTTTGTGATTGTCTAACATTAGTCACAATTTTTTAAACAAAGGAAAAAGCGAAAAGATCTTAACATCTTTACATTCTAGTGCACCATTATGGCAATTCTTACATGAGTTTATTGATCTGTTTATATTGAAGTACTGAAATCTTCAGAATCTGATAAAACACAAATTTCAATGCAATCAGAGAGAGTCTCTCGATGTTTAATTCTAAATTGCATCAAAAAAATTAAAATTTGTAGTTTATTGCGCAATTTTGCTCGTGAAAACAGCTCCTAGTTTTATTTACAAAATTGAAGAAAACGTTTTAATTTAATAGATAAAATCAAATTGCTAATTCCAATCTTATGGATCGTTATAACTATACTGAATTATAGCTAAAATAGAGATTCATTTTTTAGTAAAATTTCTGCGAAGAAATTCGAGCAGATATTTTACATCAGTTCAATATATATAACCTAAAATTCGTGAACCCTTTTCATGTATGTGTGTAATTAAAATGAAATGTGATTAACAGAGGTTCATTTTCCAGTAAAATTGTTCTGCAATAAATTCGAGCTCAGATTTTAACCAGTTCTACATATAAAATAAAATTACTGAACCATTTTCATGTATCTTTATAATCAAAAATGAAATGTTAACACAGAGGTTCATTTTTCAGTAAAATTGTTCTGTAATAAATTCAAGCACAGATTTTAACCAGTTCTATATATAAAATAAAATTACTGAACCATTTTCATGTATCTTTATAATTAAAAATGAAATGTTAACACAGAGGTTCATTTTTCAGTAAAATTGTTCTGTAATAAATTCAAGCACAGATTTTAACCAGTTCTATATAGAAAATAGAATTACTGAACCATTTTCATGAATGTTTATAATAAAAAATGAAATGTTAACACAGAGGTTTATTTTTCACTAAAATTGTCGTCCAATATATTCGATCAGCCATTTTAATCAGTTCAATATATGAAATAGAATTACTGAACCATTTTTATGTATCTTCATAATCAAAATGGAACATATAGCTAACACAGAGGTTCATTTTTTAGTGAAATTGTCTTCCAAGGTGCACTAGAGTCCTTTCTCGTAATTGATCGTTAAAGTCAAACAATATTTAACTGATTGGTAAATTAAACGATCTCCGAGCGATTGTGTCACACGATTGTTAACAAAGTTTCTCCGTATTTGCAGCAAAATTCCATTTGGAAGGGGAAGCTTTTTCTTCGAATCAGATTCGGCCGACAATGTTGTAAGGAAGTTCCCCACCAAGTTAGATTTAGGTGAAAATAAAGCGATATTTCGCGAGGTATGGAATCTCGGTAGACACCAGATTAGCGATAATCAAACGCAAGATCGCAATAACTCGCGACGCCTTGAAACTCCTTGGATCTCCTCGCCGCCGAATTACTTTTACTAATTGATTCACGTGACGTAGCAAAGAGAGAAAGAGAAAGCGAGTGAGTGAGTGAGAGAAAGAACGAGAGAGAGAGATATATATATATATATAGTTTAACACAGGCCAAAAGAAAAATAGAAACAGAAAAGAAAGCAGAAAAAGTCCAAGAAAAGAATAATAAGGTTAAAAAGAAAAACATGCAAAATGATTGATGGAAAAGCGGCGAATATGATATGTATATGTATACGTGTATATCTCTCGCGCCACTTCCATCGCGGTTTACACACACGCACACACTCCTTGTCTCTTGACTCACCCTCTCTCTCTATACGTATCTATATATATATAATCTTGAATCTCGTATTGTTTTGTGCGCTTTTATATCGCTGTTTGCCAGCTTCGGTCACAAACTTCAAGTATTCTTCAAGTACCCTACTATTCTTCGTTCTCCGCCACTTCTCCCCGAACCATCCCGTTCCCCCACCCACACCTAATTTCCATTACGATGATAACACGCATACACACACTCACAGAAAACGTTTATATAGAACTCCGCCGGTCTTCGAGATATATTTGCATTATTTTCGAGGATCGTCTCGCTCTGTTCTGTATTAATTTTTCACTCGCAGGCTGTATCGACAATCACTTTATTTCTTCTTTTCAACCCTCCGAGTTGATCCTCGGGTCTTACTTTCTTGTAACTTCTCGTTTAACGATTGGTCTTCTGTGTTTGTTGCGAAAAAATGTTCACGGTACAGACTCTTGCTTTCAATTATTAATATTGTCTCTCATTGCGTGGCTCGATGATCGATATAGTAAAAAAATTGTCTAGCCGTTTGAAAATGGGAAGCTGTACGTGAATTTTTTTTTTTTTGTCACTGTATATAGATCGTGGATTTGAATTATTGACGTGTTAACCGGGGGAGATCAATTAATTCGTTCTTCACATTCTTCCTTTTTATTCTCTTAAGTTTTCATTAATTTTATGTATTTGTTAGAACGTTCGTCGCTCCAACACTGCTATAACATGTCTAGCATTATAATATAGATCATTTATACATGTGTAAGATGGGGTAGATCACTTCAAATCATTCTTTTTCTTTTATTTAACCCTGTGGAGGTATCACCAATCTCACAGATATACAAAATCTTTTTACAAAGATTATTTTATCCTAACTCAGAGGATTATTTATGTTTTGTCTAATAAGTTAGTAAGTTTAATTACAATAACGATAAACCAGTATATGTTTTATATTTAACTAAGCCATCCTGTATATCATTTAATGCTTTTCTTCCATTCGTGCAATCTTCTTTCATAAGAATTAATACTGCTGGTAGTAAACGTACATATTTAATTAACCTCTCTGTAATTAACTCCGCAGGGTATATACTGTGCTTACCACATTTTTCTACTTTTTCAAAGAAAGTACGTTTCCCTGAATGATACGAATTTTTGCAATTAAAGCGACTAAACATACACATTACAGGGGGAGTAAACTTTTGCCGTTTGTTTTGTTTGAAAGAGTATGGCAATTGTTGGACTGCGGATTTTATCCATTTATGACATAAACGAGTGACGGAAAAATTTATTTATGATAGTAATAATATGATAGTAATAAGATTAAAAGAGTCCTTATTATTTCCATCTCATCAACCCTTTGTGGACAGACAGCTTTTAAAAATGTTAAAAATATTTTTCTTGGCGAATTAGATCGTGTATTAAAGTCTTCTTTACCCAGATAAAAATAGAAGTATACATAGGATCTTTTGTATAAAATACTCTTAGAATATAAAGTATGTATTTCCTTGAAATACGTTCTTTGTCATAATAGCTGTCCATTCTATCACTATGTTACAAGTTTGAAGTAATAGGAATAAGATGGACAACTATTATGACTATGAGCCTATTTCAAGTGTTTTCCTTAAAAAAAACTAACTACATAGAGATCATACATAAAAATCTTACAATTACTTATTAAATACAAATTCCTGTTTGCTTCCTATTACAATGGAAAAAATTGATAGTCTTCACCACAACGTCAATTCATCCTCAAAGGGTTGAAATTACCAACGATACTAAAAGATATATGTACAGGGTGGGGCACTATAAACAGGTCACCTGAATAACTCGCTTGCTTTTGAAGATAGTAGAATATGCACCAGACCACACTTACTTGATATGAAGGCCCTCGTAATCTAATGTCATTAATTTTTTTATAGGTGGAGACGTCATGGAGATATGAAGGTCAACTCTGTTTTTTTTTTTAATGGAACGGTATGGTTTTTTATTTACATTCTGATAGTGTGTTTCAAGATGAATACAATGACATATTATGAAGGTCATTCAAGGTCACACAAGGTCAACTGCAATGGAAAATAAAGTGTCTCAAAGCACTCTTCGAACACTACGACGATTTACATGTAACATGTTATTTACGTATTCACTGCTACTTCAAGTGTTCAAAATGACGACCTTGAACTTGAAATTGCTCCATATTTCATTGATGGCACGCTGAGTAGTCATAAATACGAGAGAATCTTAAAAGACGTTTTGCCAGAATTGTTAGAGGACATTTCACTGGACATGCGACAGTCCATGTGGTTCCAACAAGACGAATGTCCTGCTCATTCAGCACGAAATGTTACAGAATTACTGAACAGGACATTTGAAGGTCGTTGGATTGGTCGATAAGGAAGTAATAAATAGCCAGCACGTTCCCCAGACCTGACACCACTAGATTTTTATTTGTGGGGAAAATTGAAAGAACAACTGTACCGCGAAATCCCAACAACCACAGTTGATGTGCAAGAACGTATAAAAAGAGCTTGCTCTGTAATAGATACAACTGAAATTTGTCAGGCAGTATCATCAGCATTGCAACGTTTTACATTATGTCTCCGTGTTCAAGGTCATCATTTTGAACACTTGAAGTAGCAGTGAATACGTAAATGAGACACTTTATTTTCTATTGCAGTTGACCTTGCGTGACCTTGAATGACCTTCATAATAGGTCATTGTATTCGTCTTTAAACACACTATTAGAATGTAAATAAGAAACCATACCGTTCCATTAAAAAAAAAAACAGAGTTGACCTTCGTGTCTCCTTGACGTCTCCACCTATAAAAAAATTAATGACATCAGATTACGAGCGCCTCGATGTCAAGTAAGTTTGGTGTGATGCATTTTCTTCTATCTTCAAAAGCAAGCGAGTTATTCAGGTGACCTGCTTATAGTGCCCCACCCTGTATAACGCGAAAAACTTGATATTTTGCAAGAAGATCTGCAGTCTAGCAAGCCCACAGTTCACACGCTGCCATAGATGACAGGCAAGTTACCCGGTTAGCAGGTTGGGTCAGCGATTTGCCGTGGCTAAAGGGGTGCGAATAGGGGTGAGAACGATTGCCCGGTGAAATCGTGCGTGAGCCCCGGGTTGTCGAAGGAAACAGGTCCGACGTGTCGTGGAAGAAGATTGGTTCTCGAGTTTCGCCTGTGACACACAACCTCGCCGTCGAGGTCTCCCGCAAAAGTGTCTTCTCCTCCGCCAAGTGTCTCCCTTTCATCCCCTATATATATATATATATATATATATATATATATATATATATATGTATATATATATATATATACATATATATAGTTATCGGCAAAATCACGCATTGACCCACGGCGGTCGGTCGATCGCTCGATCGTTTGCCTTGGTTGTTCGTTGGAATATAGCTGTCTCCTATTGGACACACACACACTGGCACACGCCTCTCCACCCCACACCCGGTCGACGTAGTGTTAACACCTTTTCTTTCCCCTACTCTGCCTTGCCACGTTCTTGCACCTAGCTGTTAAGTAATTGGCCGATTATTGTTACACGCCACACGCGACGTTGATCACCGTTACCTCGCGCACCTACACATACATACATACACCACACAGAGACAGAGACAGACACGAACACGTGTCACCTTCAGATCGAAGGGAATCCGGGAGCTTCTATAGTTATACTAATCGCTGGCAATGTCCATTCTTCGGTTGCTTAGCGAAAATTGCTATAATGTGGCGAAAATTGTTAAAGTTATTGTCAGCTGTGACAAAATCATCAGACTGAAAATTTTTACCGAATTCGACGTTCTTTTTGGTCATCTCTGTTTTTTCGAGATTTTTAACTATTTTTAAATATTAATTTTTAACACTCGTAAGATCCTCTGGTAAAAATTCACCCATTTCCCGTTTCAAATGCTATAAGATTTGTTGTTTTACCATGATTGCGTTTGAAATTCGATCGAATTTGTATAAAATATGACATCATGAATGAATCACAAGTTGCTAAATTTGTCTGAAATGAAAATGGATGGACACTGCGGGAGGATGTTTCGTGCAACTGTTCGTAAAGAACGTACAAGGGTTAAATAAATGAATGTGCTATTTAAATATCCAACATTCATAAACTTCAAACAATCTTACAACTCGAATGAGAATTATTATTGAATGTTAATTTAGTACAGACCATTTTTAGACAGCGGATCTTTACGCACATGCTCGTTTCTAATTCTTTTCGTTCATTTTTAAAAAATCAGAATAAAGATCTCCAGTCATCCACAAAAATTCTCGAAATAAGATTGATAGAACAACAAGATGAATTTTTAGTAAAATCTTTGTATTTAAAAAATTCGCTCATGCAATATGTGCATAATGGTCCACAGTCTCGCAGAAATTAACATTCGATAATCCTGCATTCGACTATGAAGAACGCGAAGTTTGGTGAAACTTCGATGTCTAAGAAAACAGACACTTGTATAAAAATCAAGATTCGCCCTCATACTCATCCTCGACTCCAGGAATCATCGAGAATACAAAGTGCATGACGCAAAACACTTCGACTGCATTTATGGTTCACAGAAAGCTCAGCTCGCCGTCTCCGGGTCCTCGAATTCACCTAAATGACATCGTCGAGGAGCATTAGGATCGTTTCGAACGATCGAACAGTCCGTAAATCGTTGCGAAAATTGAGCGCGTCGGAAGAATCGCGAACAACCGAAGTTCTCAGAGTTTCCTCGCGAGTTGCAGCGATTAATCACAGTCCGCGGGTTAATTAGTCATTCCGCGATCGTATCGGCGCCCCCTTTAACATCTCACTTACAATCCGAGCGGATCTGGGATCGTTAATCGCCGATCTTATCGATGATTGCATTTTTTCCCTGTCTCGTTCTCGAGTGCACGTTTTCCTGACATCCTGATGTTCGCGAGTGATTAGGCTCCTCGAACCTTGAGCAATCCTAGACACGCCGATGAGTAATCGTCGATGAATCTTGGGAGACTGTGTCTAGAATATATTACGTAGGTGTAGAATAAGTGCAATGAACTTTCACAGTTTCTTTTCTGCGACAGTATGGCGAACTGAACATTGCAAATCGTTGTACAACCTAGACGAGATAATTAACACGTTGACGCTCACTCTGAAATCAATGATGGAGGACAATAGCAACTTTTTGTTAATTATTTGATTCTTTGGGAGTTCGATGAACTTACAGAATAAAATTATTATTTTTTCTAATAAATTCTCCTAAAATTTGGCGGATGTCAACGCGTTAAGAGGCTTGACGCTCACTCTGAAATCAATGATGGACGACAATAGCAACTTTTTGTTAATTATTTGATTCTTTGGGAGTTTGACGAACTAGCAGAATAAAATTATTATTTTTTTAAAATAAATTTTTCTAAAATTTGACGGATGTCAACGCGTTAAGATGCTTGACGCTCACTCTGAAATCGATGATGGACGACAAAAGCAAGTTTTTGTTAATTATTTGATTCTTTGGGAGTTCGATGAACTTACAGAATAAAATTATTATTTTTTCTAATAAATTCTCCTAAAATTTGGCGGATGTCAACGCGTTAAGAGGCTTGACGCTCACTCTGAAATCGATGATGGACGACAAAAGCAAGTTTTTGTTAATTATTTGATTCTTTGGGAGTTTGACGAACTAGCAGAATAAAATTATTATTTTTTTAAAATAAATTTTTCTAAAATTTGACGGATGTCAACGCGTTAAGATGCTTGACGCTCACTCTGAAATCGATGATGGACGACAAAAGCAAGTTTTTGTTAATTATTTGAATCCTGAGGAGTTCGATGAACTAGCAGAATAAAATTATTTTTTTAAAATAATTATTTCTAAAATTTGACGGATGTCAACGCGTTAAGATGCTTGACGCTCACTCTGAAATCGATGATGGACGACAAAAGCAAGTTTTTGTTAATTATTTGATTCTTTGGGAGTTCGATGAACTTACAGAATAAAATTATTATTTTCTCTAATAAATTTTCCTCAAAATTGGCGGATGCCATCATGTTAAGAGGCTTCCTTTGAATCAAACACCTTGTAAGTTAGGTTTTGGTTAGGTTCGGGAAGCTTTATGCAATTTCAAGAAGCTTATTTCATTGTTGTTCTAGTTTCTATCAATTACCATGAAGGATACATTTCCCAAGACATTGAGAGTGTTCAACATTACTTTGGTACTCTTTATTGTCAATATACAAAGCCAGGAAAATTAAATCGGATCTTTATTTTAGGGTGTCTCAGAAATATTGTAAACCCTTGAAATGGGCGGTTCCTGAGGTTATTTAGAGTAACAGTTTCCTTTGCAAAAATGGCCACCTCGGCTTTGTTAAGCAGTTATTCACGAAAAACACGGACCAATCAGAGCGCGACTACAGCAGACGGATTCTGGCTCGACCAATGTCAACGCCACGCTCAGCGGGATCTCTCGCCGAGCCGGAATCCGTTCGTTATAGCTGCGCTTTCATTGGTCCGTGTTTTTCGGTAATAATTCCTCAAGAAAACCGAGGTGGAAACTTTTGCAAAGGAAAAAGTTACTTTAAATAAAATTAGGAATTGCCCATTTCGAAGGTTTACAACATTTTTGAGGCTACTCAAAAGTGTTGCATACAGGATAATCTTCTAAATTATTCGTCTATTTTCAACCTCAGTATTATGCACAAGAAATCTATTATTACTGCGGATCCTTATGCAAAATAAAAGTTGTTCGGTTAAATTGCAAGATACATGGACTACTTAAACATTTATTTATCTTCTTAATTATTTTCATGGGTTGGAAATAATGCAACAGTCTTTTAAATGCCTTAAATTATTATATTTATTATATTTGATCTACCCATTTTTCTTATAAATGCATAAAATTCGCAGTTCAATAATTATTTTCTTGTACTCTTCCACTCGGGTCTTTATGCTTAATTTTTCTCGATAACGACGTCCTTTGAAAAATAAACCAATGGTATTTCGGCAGTCTATTCTTCGATCAAACAGCATCCAGGCTTGAAATCTTGCATATCTTAGCTACCCCGGCGGAAAGACGTTCTACCTCCGCTCGGAATGACGGATTTCGCCCAGCTTCCGCTTCGTACGGTCCAATTTCCGTCCATGTTCCACCGATTGCGAGTCAGGTGTAGTCGTCCCGTTTAATCGAGCACGATCCCTGCGGAAACCAACGTCCTGCGTTAAACAGGTCCCCAGGCGATAATTAACGCCGGCTAAGCGACTCGTAAAATGTCATTATTTCACGAGGGGAGAGGGAGTTCATCAGGAAAAGTTCCGGTCCTCCTACTCCTCTTCTAACTACTGACTGATCGATCATTTGAGGCGAGGTTCTCGTGCGACAGCTGCAAAAGTGAATTTCACGAATTTTTCTCTGGAAAACCATTCACAATGTCGGAACAAACTTTAATTAGATGTATAGATACATCCTTGAGCTACTAGTAACTATTTTTTAAAAGTATATTTGTTGATTTATTTATTGAACAGCGTATAATCATGCCAATCCGTTCGGCGCGTAAGCTTTTAATATACTTTAATCACGTTGCGTGATGTGCAGCACCTGTCACACTTATGCGAATGCGAAGATTGAACCATTTTCTTAAAAACAGATAGTTTATGATTAGATTCTGCTAATTTTATAAAACAAATATGAAAAGTTGTACAAGTTCTGACATTTCATTGCAAAAAAATATTTTTCCGGCAGAAACCTTGACTTACAGTATCTTATATTGTTAAAGAAAAATTACAAATAAAAAAGTAGTATTAATATTGTTAGCACAGCATTTGAAAAGGATCGTGACGAGTTGAACGAGCTCTGTTTGAAATTCATAGGTCGATTAGTTTTTGAGTTATCATCCATCGTGCAGATTTATGAAACGAGGTTTCGAGAAAGACGCGTTTCAGCTTTTAAATGATCTGTAAGTTTTTCGTTTTTACGAAGTCGACCGCGAAATTTTGGGAGCATATTTCCGAAATGTCGTAATGTTACACGAGAATTCTCCCTCAGGATCGTTCAAACGGATCAGGATTGTTTCGCTTGTCGTCGACCAGAAGCCGGTCTTTCAATTACGCCGCGGGAAGATGGATCGCCAGATAAGCTCGCGATCCATCGCAAAGGATCGACGCAGCTTATCGGTGAACTGGGTTCTTCGCTGTTCTTCGAGGTCCTGATAATTAAACGCGGATAATTAAACTCTGCGACGAGCCGTTGTCTCTCCACTTTCTTAGGAAAACTGTGGAAACCACGATTTTCATTATCGTCTTCGGATGAATCGTTCGGTGGCGATTTATGTTCCTGTTTTCGAAAAGGACTGGGATTTATAGTCCACTTGTAGAAAGATTGCGGGAGTCGTGCAGTCAACAATTATCTGCTTCGAGCGAATCGTTTGATACATGATTCTCATCTGCAAAAAAATCATTGTCTAGGATGCCTAGCGTCAGTATCTTTAGATAAATCGTCTCGTAGACATGTTCTTCAGCGTTTTTGAAAAGGAGACGACGATTTATACTCTGCTTCGTATAAAAATTGCAGAGTCTGAGGTATCATTAATTATCTTCTTTGAATCAATTCAATTTAGTATCTTACAAATATCGAGGATTTATGTCCCACTTCGGGTTTTTGTAAAAATTGCTGAATTCACGCTGTAATCAATTAGCCTGGTTGAATGAATCGTCGGTTCTTGTATCTTCAATGAAGATGAAATAAAGGTTCTTAGTTAGATGTTGCCGTAAATATTGCAGGATTTAAAATTTTTATTTTATGGTCATTTTGAAAATATCAAGGATTCTTATTCCTTTCAAAGTTTTTATGAAAACTGCAGCGTAGACGATATTATTAATTCTTTTTCTGAGAACTAATCGTTTGTGGGCGTTTGCGTACTAATGTTGCAACGGATTTTCGCAATCTAATCAAAACGATCACATTCTACTTTGCCAAAGCATATTAGTATTCATGTACTCTAGCCCAAGGATCTCTAGATGAACTCAGCTACGAGAGGATTGAAACGAGGATTACATTCAATAATAAATTAATTCAATTGCCGCCCTCGATTTTATTTATAAAACACCAAAAATAGTAATCTCCATTTCTAAATCAACTTACAAAGATGATGATTCTCAATCTAATCGAATAATGATCCTCAATTTCTCTAAAAAGCCAATTTTCGTCTCAAAACTGGATTTATAGATCTCCAACCATTTTTCATCTCGAATGTAATAACATTCTTAGAGTTACTTTACCATACAAAAATCTCGGGCCAATACTTCTAGAAATAAAACGTCGACTGTAAAACTTCCTTTAGAATCTGGATCATGTATTTTCTCGGGTTGACGACCACTTAGTCATCCAATTTTCTTGAAAATCGTTTGGAGCTCGGATACTTCGACCTGTTTTTCATGGATCGACCGGAATCGCGTCTTCTCGCGAGTTTTCAGCGAGGATGCAGTGTTTATGCTGTGGCGTGCGAGATGCGAATCTTTCTGCGAGGATAATAATAATTACCGCCCCCCCCGTATCGTTTCCACGACGTTCTCGTAACAGGGGTCGTTCTCCACCCTCGCTCAACCCTTTACCCCAACCGATAGAGCCGCTGATTAATGGCACACTCGCAATTTCGCCGAGCAAGCCACGGAAGAACGAACCGGTATCACCTGAAACCACCGATCTTCCGCGATATCGCGGAAACGAGTTCCGAATGGCCGCGATAAGCCGCGGATATTTCGACTGGAACGAGGTCGTTCGGACCGCGGATGAATCGGCCACGTTTACACTTGTTTCCAAGATTCTTTGCTCGCGAAAACCATCCCCTTTCTAACAGGCCTTCTTCCAAAACGAAGACTTCGCACTCACTTTCCGAAAGTCCCATCTTCTTTGCAAATTTTGTCTTTACGGTGAGCATGGTTCTGGGAATGTTTGTTGTTTCATTCGAATATTCACTCTGCAGTGGTTCAAAGGAAATTAGTAATTTTTTGCTTCTTAGAATGTGTAATGAAAAGAGCGGAAGAAGTTTCATAATGATTTTGGGACATAGTAGTGAACGGTGTAAAGCTTGACGCTCTAAGACAAAGCGCGTTAATAATTATTTTCGGACGTTCAGAATCAGTAGAAAGAATAGTCTGCAGAAATTGATTAAAATATAAAATAATGTTCAGCTTTTTACGTGGTGCAGAATATCGTTGTAGTATTATGCATATTGTGCATACTTCGTACGAATAAATCTATATAATTCGTAGATCACGATCCACGTTGCAAACGAATATTCCCAACCTTTCAAGCAATCAGACTTAACCAACAGCTCGCGCTCATCGTACAGACTTTTATTCAACCACAAACACGATGTATTAATCCATCGTTACCATTTTCCTACGATTGTACTTCACACAATCGTGCACGCCACAAATGCATAAATTTCCCAGCCCGGAGATTAGCTGTACAATAAAAAGTATCACACACGGAGAGCCCTAACAAAGCCGTAGCGCGAGCAACAATTTTTATTTCTCGCGTCCAACCGAGTTGTATTGTCTTCCCGGGGGGATTTCTGTGGAAAAAGTAGCCACGGCGAATCGTAAAATAGCGAAATGGCAAGATCGAAGGTGGTAATCTGATTTTTCGAGCCGCCTCGGTAATTATAGTTCCACCCACGGGCCTCGCGCAAACGTAATCCACGCGAGAGGAAAGGGAAACGGCGAGGCGTGACCGCGATTTCGTTTAACAGAATTAACGCGAGGCATGTTTCGCCGTTCGGCGGAGATTTGTAAGACGCCGCGGTCGACGGATTAATTTCCTGAAAGAGGAGAAAGAAGGTTGGCGTGACCTGCACGCCAACCTCAATTTTCCGAAAGCCGATAAGCCTTTAAAGAGGTTTTCTGCGAGATCGCGATCTGCCGTCGCGTGAACCGCTTCTCGCAAGCCGACGAAACCGTCGTGCTCGTTTCCCCGAGACCATCGACGAGGAAAATTGCCGTGGCGAATACGTGTAAACATCGGGACGGCGCGATTCCAACGATTGCTTCGTTTCCACGATTGCGAACCGATTCGCAAGTCCTACCTGTTGCTAATTTTCGGCGGATTTTCGGATGCGAAACGCTGGTCTTCGCAGATTGCGAGAATTTGTCGTGCATCTTTGAATTGTTACCGGAAGCTAGACGCATCTCGATATCCCCAGATCGATTCGACGTACGATTCCCCTTGCGCTTTCTGCTCGCCATATCGAAGCTTGTCTACATTACGCTGATTTCCCAGGCGAGTCGTCCGATGCGTGCTATTCATGCACGCTCGTGAAAACCAGCTGGAAATTTTTCGACGTACAAGCTTCAGGTTGTGAAGGTTAATGGTGGTTGATCTTCCAAGTAACTAATTTGATACTGAATGATTACAGTTGCGGAAATTTAGGAAAGTGATGACAAAAAACCATTTAATAATGAGAGTTACGGTGAACGAGTCTCGGTGGCTCGAGCGTTGGAATTGTGGGATTGTGATTGGTTGATGTTAAGCGACGTTGGTTGAGACTCGGCGAAAGATTGGTGACCGCCTAGGGCAACGACTTTTTCTTCGCCATGTTTACTCCAAACTTGATTCCTCATATTCTGGGCGATATTCGAGGTGAATAATAATAGTTTCATAGAGTTTGCACTTGGTCCTCTTGAATGGTTTGTTAAGAAAATTTCACCAAAGTTACTTACGATCCAAAGGATTAGTGATTGACTTTTATCTACTAGGGAGAGTTTCTACGCACTTTGTGAACTCACACCAAACTTGAACCATTTTCCAGTAACTTCAATATACTATGGATGAGTCAATTTCACCAAGTATTTCAAAAATAGATAGGATGAATCTACTGTACAATGTTAATATTCTCCAACAAGAAACTAGATATGGACACACGAGCCAGTGTTACTTTACCAAAAAAATAAGTGTTTTAGAAATTAACAAAGTGATCCGCAGTGCAAAGAATTTCTCAGAATCTTCAGTATATGTAGTCTATAAATCATTGATGTGATTCACGATCCGAAGAATTTCCTAAGAACCTCGGCTTTGATATCCATTCTTCAAAAATAGATAGGATGAATCTACTGTACAATGGTAATATTCTCCAACAAGAAACTAGATATGGATGCACGAGTCAGTGTACCAAAAGAATAAGTCCTTTCGAAATTAACAAAGTGATCCGCAGTGCAAAGAATTACTCAGAATCTTGAGTATATGTCGTCTATAAATCATTGATGTGATTCATGATCCAAAGAATTTCCTAAGAACCTCGATTTTGATATCCATTCTTCAAAAATAGATAGGATGAGTCTAGTGTACATTAAATGGTAATATGCTCCAACAAGAAACTAGATATGGATACGCGAGTCAGTGTTACTTTACCAAAAAAATAAGTCTTTTAGAAATTAACAAAGTGATCCGCAGTGCAAAGAGTTTCTCAGAATCTTCAGAAAACCTGAAATTTATTACACCAAACAAATGACTCACGATTTAAAGAAAAAACCTTAAGATCTCCAGAAAAATCTAGACATGCCACGTGCGAGATCAATTGATCGAAGAAGTCTACTAAAACTCAGCAAACCAATTCCGCACAGTTCATGCTCGGTGTTTAGCGATCGAAGACCGAGTCGGTCGAATTAATATGCGAGGTCCGCGCCAAAGTGTGAATTACTTCAAAGGTTCTCTCGATTCCTTCCTGCCTCCGTCACGACCCTCAATTAACCCTGGCCCTAATTAATCAACGAAACGCAGAGAAATCGTGGCTCGATTATTCCAAGGCAATTCTCGACGGCGCGATATTCAATTACGCCATCGATTAGATTACATCCGGTGGGTTGTTCCCCCCCTTACCCTACGGCCAATGAAACGAATTACGATGTCCTTAAATGGGGTAACAGGGTCCTCCGTCTCGTTGCATTACATCAGGTTTCCACGACAACTTTGCGCACTTTCCTCTTTCGTTCTTCCAGGATGCCGATTTGATTTGGCGTTAATACGATTTTGTCGCGTTGCCGACAGCAGCGTCCCGATGCCTAATAGCCGTTGGCAGCCAGTGTCTCGGGGGGGGGGGGGGGGGGGGGGGGGAGTGGGAATCGAGGAACTCGATTATCCGTGAGCTCCGCCCCCGCGAATCAGCCTCCGTGAAACTCTGATTAATTCCTTCGACAAAGAAACAGGGGCTGTTCCCCGCGACTCTGGGAGCTTCGTCGAGATTCTCCTTCCAGAGAGAATTCTCCCAGCTGTCAGATTCTCCTCGTTGACAGTTCCGTTTGCGAACGCGGAAAGCCGCAATCTCGTTGCAAAAAAATTTGCGAACGTGTCTCTCGCAGAAAACATTCTCGGCAGAATCGGTGACTTTTTTTGGGGGGAGAGTACGATTTCCGTGGCCCCTCGTTTTGAGCTTATTATTGTGTTATTGTTGTGTTCTTGGAGTTATTTCAAGAAAAAAATGTATATATGACATAGTGTCAAATCGGCCTGGTTTAGCCGGTAAAGTAGATTTCGTGTTTTTTATAAACCTGCAAATATCTCAGGAACTGTGAGAGATATGGCAAAATATATACAGACCTTTTTTGTAGAAAATTAAATTTCCAACAATTTCTGACCTATGACATTTTTTTATCAGCTGCGCAGTTTCCGAGTATATTTATATTTCGGTGAAGTTGCAGAACTGCCGCCTTCCCTAAATGATGGTCGGGAGAACGTAAAGGCTCCGTTCACAACTGCTTATACGAGACTCAAGAAATGTCTCTGTATTAAAACTCAACTAGCAGTGAATATTATTGACGTATTAGGTTAGGTTAGGTCAGGTTAGGTCTGGGTTAGGTCTGTGTTTTCATTTTAATGTTTTTTATAGGAAATTTAATCTCCTACAAAAAAGGTCTATATATATATTTTGCCATATCTCGCATAGTTTCCGAGGTATTTGCAGGTTAAAAAACGGGACATCTACTCTACCGGCTAAACCAGGCCGATTTGACACTATGTTATATATACATTTTTTTCTTGAAGTAACTCCAAGAACTCCAATATAACCTCAAAACGAGGGGCCACGGAAATCGTACTAGTGCCTTTTTTTTTCTTCCAGGCTTTTCTGGGTTAAAAATATTCACTCTTCATCAAATAGACACTATACTACACTACACTACACACACACACGTATCCTAACCGTTCCTTTTCTATCCGCCACTCTACTAACCCTCTTCTCATACTTTCATTTTCTTTTTCTCGTACACGCACCTCTCGGTACAAGCAAGAGTCTTTAATGATATGACGATGACCATGATGACATGACACGATATGATATGATATGATAATGAGATGATTAATGTGACCATGACCATGATTTCTTACCATGATTTTATATTTACTTATTTGTTGCACGTTGTTTGGTGCGTCTCCGTAAGCAGTATGACGCGCTCGCAGACCCGCTGGCAAAACCGACATTTCGCAGTGGTAAACCGTGCTCTCAGGCGCGTCGCTTCTCCTTTCCCCTTTTTCCCGTTTCTCATTTTTCGACAGCCGACATTTCCCCTCCGGCTGTCTCGGCCCTTACGCGCCCTTCGCTTGTTTCTTTCGCTCGCGTGCAACTTTCTCGCTGATCAATCTCGCCGGCGCCCACGTTTGCAAGTCTTTGTTTGAACATCATTCAACGACCGCGTTCTGCAACGCCGAAAGAAAGTTCTGGACGCGCGCGATTCACAAATTATCAACGATGTTTGCTTATTCTCGAAACGGGCAAAGTTCTCTCTCGCGAAGTCTCCTGAAATTTTGAAGCGCCGCGACGTCGAAAGAGATCCCGCGAAAGTTTCGTCGCGTCTCGAGACGATCTCGAGAATTAATTAGCGACCAGACGGTCATTGTGCGTCCAAGGGATAAACGGGGGAGCAGCTCCGGAGTTGAAAGGCCGGAGGGAAGGGTTGAAAAGACCGCGCGAAGGGCGAAAAATCTGAAAAGAACCGGAGAACGTACAGTCCGGGCAGAGAACGGCGCCGTTCGGTCGCGGAATCTTGAATGGAAACGTGCTCTGATCGATCCGGAATCAATGCTGGACATCCTACGGGGTTGCCCGCGCAAGATGCACGCGAAGCACCCCCGAGAAAAACAATTCCAACCCCCCTGATTTTCCCATTTTTTTTCCAACGCGTCTAATCTTCCGATTTCCCGTGTTCGTTCGAAAATGAAAATTTTTTGTAAAATTCGGGGAGGGGAGCACGAAATGTCGGGTCGGCCATCCGTTTGTCGAGCGCTGGCAGTCTGTAAGTTGAGTTTAATGCATGTTGTTTTGTCTGTCCTTGCATGCAGGGATTCGGTTTTGTAACATTCGCAAATAGTGCTGACGCGGACCGGGCACGTGAGAGGCTACACGGCACCGTGGTTGAGGGCAGAAAGATTGAGGTGTGCATGAACATTCTTATACTTATATATATATATACATACATATATATATGTATACATCGCCATTAATTCATTTATACACAATGTACTTCTTTACAGGGACACGCGAGAGCCGCACGCGAGCTTATCGCGCGCGTCTCTCGCTCGATCAACAGGCGACCAGCCTGCCTCCATCTTTTTTTTTCTGCTTTTTTTCCCACTCGAAGTGCAATCAAGTTGTACACGTCGAACGTTCGCTCGAGGCTGGTCGTCTGTTCGAAATTAATCTTTCTTAGATTTAAGCATCCCGTTCGATCGCGCTCGTCAATGTTACCTTCGATTCTAATAGATCGTCAATCTTCATTTCGTTGTAACGAGCTTGAACACAGGGGTTTCACATTCATGAGCGCGTGTTGGACGTGTAGTTTTAAGCGCAGATCGGTTCCAGATGAGGTTCGAGGACGAAGTTCGATCCTCGAGGTGGAATCGCGCGAGTAAATGCGATTCGCCGACTAGAGACGTCGAGCTCTCGAATTTTGACGGAGCCGCCGGGTCCTTTGTAGATCTGTTAAACGCGAGCTGGAAACTCGAATACCTTCCGCAAACATTGAAAACCATAACAAACCGTGTAAAAGAGTTCACTGCAATTTGAAATAATCGCTTTAAAATATCCCGAATAAAAAGAATCATTGCAACAGACAGCTTTAGTCTACAACTACTTAATTTACTAGATGAAAATGTTGTAAAACAGTTTGCACATTTTTCGCACCGACTTTCAGAAGATAAAAATATTTCAAGCACATAAAATGCTAAATATGAAATGGTTGAACGAAAAATTTGTAGCGTCTTTTACCAGGGGATAAATGTTTCCACAATTTTTCACTGTTGGTGCAAAAGAAAGTTATAAATCGCTTTGAACATAAACTGTAGGAGATACTCTGGAGTTTCGCGGTGCTAAAATAGTCCGTTAATCCCAGCGGATTGGAATTCGGATTCCGTGGAACATTCAATGATTTGCGGAAGCCTCGCTGCATAAAAATATCCCGTTAGCCGGTAGAGCGAGGTGCAAACTCGAGTTTCGTTGAATATTTCAGTTCGCTGCAGCCCGTAATGTAATTCGCAGCACGTCGAGTCGAGTTTGTTACATCGACGGCTAAATGGCTCCGTCAGAATTGATCGCGAAGCGGCGGTTCGTGGCAATGGCGTACCGGAAACCGTGCGGACAAATTCAATGAAACAGAATATTCGATCGGGGAAAATTAGATCCGGTTGATCTTCGAATTCGGAATACAATCGGTTGATTCTCGGGATCTTTTTCAATGGAACACGATTCGGTTAACTTCTTAAAATTTGGAGATTCGTTGCGAATCGAGTAATTGTCAAAAGACGAGCCATTGCCAGCGTCGCGACGCGCCTCGAACGAGTCGCAGAGCCGAGGCGCGTAGCCGCGTCACCTGTGCGGATATCTGCTAATTATTTAGCGCGAATTGATCGCGTGTCTAGATTCAGAATTATCGAATCAAGCCGGTTGGTCGCGTGGAACGTGTCCGCATGGGTGGCGCGAGCCGCGCCGAGGAAAAATCGCCGAAGTTGAAGGGGTGGACGCGCTCGTGAGAAAAACAAACACACCGAGAAAATAGAAACGTAGATTCCTGAAACGATGAGATCTCTCTCGAGGACGATAATCTGAGAGACGAAAGAGACCAAAGAACGAAAAGCGAAACCCAACCAGAGACAAAGACAGAAAAGAATTATAAAAGCTGGTGAAATATATGCATCAGCTTGTGGCTGAGACGACATGTTTCACGCACAAAAATATTACAAACGAGACAGAATCGCAGGCAAAGACGAGTGAAACGATTAAAATTGTCTGACGGGAGTCTCTTGTTGTCCCATATAGAGTTCTTCTGCGCGCGAGAGAGACTGGGACAGTTGAGTTCTTGGCGATAAACCGTAGAGATCGATAGCGAATGTCGCAAATTGAACTGAGACGATTATTGAGAGAGAGGGAGAGAGAGAGAGCGAGAGCGGGAGAGGCCAATCACAGAATGATATGAATTTGAGAAGTGTATAACGGGCCCGCTCGAGAGCCCGGTGACACTGAACGAGGCCCCACGGTCGAGTCTCGATCCCCGAACTGTCCGAAACAGGTAAGGAAAAGTCACGCGCACGAGGATTCGTTCCCGAGGACGACCGGCGAAATTAATAATCGATTTGTAATCGCCTCGCACTGCCCGCTCTCTCACCCGGTGCTACACGGGACTTTCGCACGACCGATTTCACACGAACGCTTTTCCTCCCTTTACAGAACGGGCCAATCATTGGACGACCAGCTGTTCATCGCGCGCGCGAGATTCGATCATTTTTTACGCTCGAACGATTCCGTTTTTTCGCGCTTAAACTACCCTTTTTCTTCTCCTGTTACTGCGCGGTCGGAACGCAGTTTCAACAATTCTAATAACATTAATAGTTCATTCAAACGATTGAAATTGTAGGCTAAAGTTCTCGAGTCCCTCTGTTACGAATTAATAAATTAATCTGATTTATTTCGTCCTCAATCTACTTAAAATACATCGGTTTGCAAAATTACAGCATTAAATTTTCATCGAAAAATTGTTGATATTTAAATTGGTATAACTTCGTGACAAAGCATCGTACGACGATCATTCTAGGTTTGTTTTGAAGCCCAGAGCGTTTACTTACAGAATCCCTAATTAGGTTTGATCAAAGACGGATTTGCGTCATTATATTGAATGGATGAAAATCGAAGATACTTTTTTATTTCTTCAAAGGAACAATTTTCTCCGAGTCAAATTCAGACGACTCTGCCGATATTAAAAATTTTTGTTGAGTATTAAAATCAACGTGGATTTGAAGATTTGAGTCCCTACTTTACAACAATGTCTAAAAAATTGATGTAGGATTTTTTGCCGCTGTTTCATTGCAGTTTGTTTGGAGCATCGAATATTTTCAGTGATACAGATAAACGTAACAGGAGACGGTGGAGGGTTAACTGCTACAAGAACAGGATAGTCTTTATTAATCCTTAACTAGGCTCGTTAACTGAACCTGTTAACTGAACGAAGAACAATGAACTCGTTCTTAACGTTCATTATTACCTTTCATCAAGTTTTTAAATTTCTTTTTAATTCAACCGATACATTTTTATTCGTTTACAGTGATATGGTTGTAGACTATTCTTTATTCAAGCACTAAACTTTTTATTTTCTTCTTTATTCAACCTGTATACCTTTTATTTTATAGTTTTGCGTAGATTACGTATCTTTATTACCTCAATTTTATTTATTTTGCTTCACGTTTTTATGAATACTTAGAATTGAATAATATTACCAACAAACTGAGCAAAAGTTGTCATAGAACGCATAAAATGTACTTCTTAAGTCTTTGTTAAAATCTAGTGGTTAAATTATGCATTCATGAGCAAGTAATGGAAATAATTGATGATCTCTGGAGCCTAATTAAGGATTTGACAGTAACCAAAGGAAAAAAACCTTCGAAATACAAGCATCCTTTGAATAACGTGGTACAATTGAATTGCACAGTTTTTAAAGGCTCATGCTTAATAATTCTAAGAAAAAGTATTTCTCTCATTTGATTAAAATCGTTTGCATACAGTAATCACGAATGAATTCAAAGTTATTCTCTGATCCGATTAACCGTGTCTGAACTTGATTGCAACGAATTAAAATGGAAGACATGTAAAACTGCAATTTCTTGAACAGCTGCTGGTCCAATCCGAGTTACTTTCCGATCGCGTTCAATTCCGCGAAGCATCCCGCCGTTGTCCCGTTTTCGAAGAAGTCCCGTCGACGTTTCAGCAGCGTTCACATCGCGCAAGCGTTTTGCGATCAAACGAGCGAGACGCCAAGTACTTTCGCAGACGATGGTGTCAATGGTCTCGACTTCAACGAGAGCCTGCCATCATTTTCCGCGCGATTTCGAACCGGTCGTCTGAAGCCCTCGAAATCGCGCCTAAACTATTTTTTTTCCATGGTCTAGACGAAGGCTGAAGAATCTCCGCTGCATATGGGAATTTACAAGTTTTTAATGCGCGATTCAGGGGGTTGCACGACCTGCACCGTCGCATCTCGTTAATTTCGTCTCTGCGCAACAAGCCGCGGTAATTGAAACGCACGAGCGTGTTTCGCGCGGATCCGCTTGTTTTATGAGTCTGAAAAAATGCTCGACTAATTCGGCTAAGTAAGACGAATGAACTTCGACGCCGACCTGCGTGATTATGCCACCTATGTTTCCACGGAGAACTCGAATTCCGCTTGTAGCAGCGGGTGGAAATGATAATTGTGATCCACGAACGGATCAAAAATCCTTGGAGAAAAAACTACGTAAATTTCGGTGAGAAAAAATGAATTGAGGTTAGGTTCGATCACTTCAGAGTACTAACAAGATCCGAGGGCCTCGACATTAGTCTAATCGAGAAATTAATAGGATTGAAGCATCATCCAAATGGTTCTGAGCATCAAGGGTTGCATAATATGTGTTCAGTGCATTACCCAAGATTAATTATTGATTGGCGATTGAAATTACTGCAGGCGCTAATATACCTTGTAAATTGTAGACTTTTAAAAAGTAATCCATAGGGTTTTAGAGTGAAACTACCCCTAACAAACCGAATATCAAAGATGTACCCTCTTCCGCAAGATAAATAAATCTGAAAATTAGAGGAGGAATCGCGTCGCGGATTTCTCAGACAAAAAATGAATTGAGATTAGGTTCGATCACTTTAGGGTTCTAACAAGATCCCAGGGCCTCGATATTATTCTAATCGAGAAATTAATCGGATTGAAGCATCATCCAAATGGTTCTGAGCATCAGGGGTTGCATAATATGTGTTTAGTGCATTACCCAAGATTAATTATTGATTGGCGATTGAAATTACTGCAGGCAATAATATAACCCAACTTGTAAATTATAGACTTATAAAAAGTAATCTAGAGGTTTTTAGAGTGAAATTACCCCTAACGAACCGAATATCAAAGATTTGCCCTCTTCTGCAAGATAAATAAAACAGAAAATTAGAGCAGGAATCGCGTCGCGGATTTCTCAGAGAAAAGATGAATTGAGGTTAGGTTCGACCACTTCAGAGTAGTAACAAGATCCCAGGGCCTCGATAGTATACGAATCGAGAAATTAATAGGATTGAAACATCATCCAAATGATTCTGAGCATCATCGGTTGCATAATATTTAGTGCATTACCCAAGATTAATTATTGATTGGCGATTGAAATTACTGCAGGCACTAATATACCCCAACTTGTAAATTATAGACTTATCAAAAGTAATCTAGAGGTTTTTAGAGTGAAGCTACCCCTAACGAACCGAATATCAAAAATTTGTCCTCTTCTGCAAGATAATTAAAACTAAAAATTGGAGGAGCATCCGCGTCGCAGATTTTTCACAGAAAAAATGAATTGAGGTTAGGTTCGATCACTTCAGAGTTCTAACAAGATCACAGGGGCCTCGATGTTATCATAAACGTAAAGTTAAAGGGGTTGAAGAAGGTCCGACGAGCCCCGACACAGCGATAAAGGAAAAAAGTGAGGGTGTGTGATCCCTTTCCACGGTCGTCCACCGCAGCTTTTTAATTACCGGAAGGATTAAAAACTTAACTAAGACACCGGGAGCTTTTTAATTCACCGCCTACCGTCGACACGTCACTTTCAAAAAGTCGTGGCCAGATTAATCGGAAAATTTATCGACGGGACACATCGTCGAGCGCAACAAGCTGACCAAAAATTCTCTCGATTGCTTGCGTTCTGCAAAACAGAAAAATTCAACTTGCTGGCGCGTGAAAAAACGATCCTTTTATGACACGGATAAAAAACCCACGTGAAAAATGGTATCGATAAAATAAAAACAAGAACTAATTTCTTTTATTAAATGTTTTTCGTAAAAAAAGAACGGAAACTGGGTTTATGGTTCTCTCGAACAACTTAATTGGTGCGCCACCATTTTGTTCTGCGTTTGATCGGCATCGAATGACGCTTGATTTTCTGAACAAAAAAGGACGGATACAAATGAAACTGTTTAATACGTTGAATGTCATCATTTTATTCTGTTACCGTTTAAAATATTACTAGATTTTTCGGTGAAAGACAAATAAAAATGAAATTGTTTGATACATTCTCCGTCGCCATTTTCTTCTGAGTCTAGCCGTCACGAATGACTAGATTTTGTGAAAAAAATAAATCAATGCAATTGATGCGTTTACCGGCGCCATTTTGTGCTGTGGCTTACTATCAAGAATTGGATTTCCTTTCTTACTATCAAGAACTGGATTTTCTTTAAATAAATAGAGACAGTAATAAGACAGTTTGATACATTTACTGTCCTCATTTTGCTTGAAATCTGATGATCGTAAAAAAGACTAAAAAGCGCTAGATTTTCTGAAGGAAAATAAAACTAAGACTGAAACAACTTCATTCAGTTACAGCCGCCATATTGGTTCGCATCTAACCTATAGTGTTAAATTTTCTGAAAAATAAACATATTGCAATGTTCTGCTATGAACTTCCATTTCCTAGAGACTAGGTTTGGTTCATTGATGAAGTTGGTTGATCTTCAGAATTTGTAAAGTTAGATTTGAAGTAAGTAATGAAGTCACGCAATCGTAGAAGCTGCTTTCGTGGGATCGATAACAAACTAATTAACAATTAAAAGTCGCTATTCACTTCGTTGAGTGGGATTCTAGCCGATTCATAGTTGCGTTCGTCGGTGTATTTACTTGAGGATCCACATTGCCGAGGTGTATCCACGTAGTTACAGGCGTCCCTATCATTTGTAACGACGCGCGACGTCATGACGCTCTAGACTATAGAGGACGCTTTTAGATATTCCCTGTAGACCGCGCTCATCGCTTATTCATTCGGCTCGTTTAGGCGACGACCGGCTTCCCTTGGCTCCTCTTCGAGTCTCTCGACATTGGCCCTATCTCGTCGAAAAATCGAATCTATTCCGAGCAACATTACTCACCCCTCTTTATTGAGGCACCGATTGAATATTTCAGAAAAATCCTCCTTCGAGATCGTTCCTGGCCATCTGAAAGGCCTCGAGCTTCCCAAACTTGATTTTAATATCCGCAGTCAATTAATAATCTTATCCTGCCTTCTTCAAGCTTCTTATCATGCATCAGAACCATGGAATAGATTCGAATATCGACAAGAAATTAATAATTCTGTCCGTGTCTTCTTCAAGTCTCTCTGCAGCAAAGCCACGGAATAAACAAACCATTATTATAGAAACCAGTCGAAAATAAAAATTGCAACAAAATATATTACAAAAATGTAGGAAAAGATGATAAGGAAAACCATATGGTCAAGAAGATAAAATTGTGCGTGATTGTATTTTGGATCGTGCAAAGATTGTCGACATTATGGCGTTCGGAAACACTGCCATTTTCTATGGCTTCATGTTCTCGGGCAGCATATAAAATTCTTTGTTAATCAAGAACCATCAAGCCAGACCGACCGACCAGCTACGTCTGCCGTCATTTAAACCAGTTTAAACTTTCCGTAGACCTTTTAACAGGGGTTGAAACGTGGCCTCGTCCCCAGAGACCCATCCACCCCCGCGTTGCCCCATTATCTTAACGAACGTCCTTTGTAGACGCCGACGAGCATGGTAAAGGGTCCTAAAATTAGTAGGCGGACCTCCAACGCACGATTCTACGATCTCCAAGCAAGAAATTGTGAGATCCTCTTCGGGGTAGCCATCGATCGACTTTCTATCCCGCAGGGATAACTGTAATTTCTTCGATCCGATCCTCGTGAAACGTAAGACGGTCTCCGGGGGTGGTCCCGAGGCACTATGATCGGGAAGAGCTAGTCCTTCCTCCGGAGGATCGGAAATCAGGGGATAATTAATAACCGAGTCGGCTGAAATTTAGTTTAATCAACCAGTCGGATCATCGAGGAACGTGTCGAGATCCTAATGCTGTCACGGCTGCGGTATATCAAATGATAATTGAATAATGAGGGTGCAGTTGGACGTGGCGTGTCAGGTTTCGTATAACTACTCGTCTTCTCGCTGCTGAATCTCTCTGTTATAGTGAGGCGCTTAGCGTGTCTGCGAAAGATAGAATGTGGTCAATTAGACTGTCTTTAAATGGGAACATCGACAGTGTTTAATGGAGGATTTGTGGTCGACTTCGATGTTGGTGCAGCTGTTTTTAATCAAATATGCAGTCAACTGCGATGCGTATAAAGATCAAAGTGTATTAATCCGATTTATAATTGAAGTAGAATAATGAAGGAAATACAATTTTCCTCAATGTTTGTTAGTAAAAATACATTTTTCTATGAACACGTTTATTTGCACGGAGCTCAGAAATCTGATCATAAAACAACGGAAAAATAATGGCGTCGGTAGGATAACAAAAATGTTCAGTGTTTTCTGGACAGCAGTATCAGATGCTAATCTAGAAAATTTATATGAGGTCTGATGCCCAATACATTTTCATACGATGCACAGAACCTTAATCAAAATTATAACGGAAAAAAATCTCATAAAGGAATAGTATTTACCAACACATTCTAATAGAATGATACACGACGGATGAACAAATTATGTTGCATCTTCTAACATAGAAGATATGTATGCAGTCCAATACAATACATTTCTATGTGACTTGCCAAGACTGTCTTCAGAATTACAATGGAACTAAGTGTTGCAAACAAACGATGCTATTGGTCAGCAATAAAGAACTGCAACACAGATAAACGAAATTTGTGGTGATACAAGTGTGGCGGCTACTTCTTATGCTCGACAACAGAGGGACATTACGACAACACCTTTCCCGCTACTACCTGAATCTTCCTCTGTTTGTATATATACCGTCCTAAACTGTCCTTACGACATCCCGCGTCTAAGGCACGGGTCCGCTAGATAGCCTTACTGTGATGAGTTCTTCAGCGGGCCTAGGACGAAACGCTTCCTTCTCCTTTTTCCTCATCTCACACATTTTACAGCCGCCACACAAGAAACGAGCTACTCTGAGAGAGGATCCATTTAACCCCTGGAAGAGAACGCTGGAACGAAAGGAGCGTTTTCCCGGTGCGTTTAAGCGAGCAATTAGCGTTCGAACCCGCGACAGATACGATCGCCTTAAGTGCAACCGGCTGCAGGTGAACCGTTCCGGAACGGCTGGATCGATTTCCCGGCTGTCCGTGCTGGAACAATCGCGATGCAAAAGGCCGGTCGAGGTCCAAAAGGTCGATCCTGATTAACGAGCGACGACAAAAAGCAGCTCCGCGGGACCGGAAGTCCGACATTCCTCGAAGACGGAAGTCCTCGGCAACTCCTCTCGACCTACTAGCGGTTGGCATCGTGCTCGAACCTCATGCAGTCTACCTAGCAGTTTAACGACAGGTGGTAGCGGCTTGGCTTTTCAGGCTTAGCAAGTCAAATGTATGCAGATCAAGAGGGAGAAAGAGAGAGAGAGAGAGAAAAAGAGGTCGGCTTGGCCATCGCGAAATTCCGAGGAGGAACGTGTATCGACGATTTGGTCGGCCTAGGAAACGAGGATTCTATACGTTCAAGGCCAACCGTGTGACCTACGCTTGAATTTGCGATGTGGCCAAGATTCATGTTTTGGGAATTTCTTGGGAGGAAGACACTTGTGTCGCAAGATAGTCGAAGGTTGAAAGAAAATGTTTTCAGCACTGTTGGGTAGACTTTGGAGCGATCATCTTCAGAGTTTGTTTGAGATTTTTGAGGAAGTTTTAGCATCTTTGGAAAAGAACTGTTAGAGGATGTTGAAAGGGTGTCAATATTGAAAGTCATTGTTTTAACACAACACTCTTTTATTGAACAATTTTAGTCGTGTTGAATGGGACTTTCAAAAATGAAGGAATGTCATTGAATGATAATAAGAAGAATTAATAAATGATGGAACGTCATTGAATGAGAATAAAAGGAATGAAGATGGAGAAATACTTCAGAAAAAATAGGAGACAAATTCTTATGTTCATATTTAGGATTAATTAATTAAAAGATCAACAGTGCTGTATACAGAAATCTTGCAGTAGCGGAACAAGCGACCTTGGACTGCCCAAGTACCTCGATTCTAGCGTCCAAATACAAATAGAAAGTATTTCTAACAATGGCAAGTTTAGTTGTAGTAGTTCAAATATATTCAAAGCGAATTGTCTTGCGTAGTGCAATCTTGTTAGTAGGACAATTGACCTTGAACAGACAAATTGTCTGAGTTCCAGCCTCGAATAGCAACAAAAGCTGTCGAGTGAGTACATCTGCACCCAGTATTCTCCTAAAACGAGGCAGAAGCCTCATTGATTACCAGCTCGGCCGAATTGCTCCCATAAATGAGTTGCCTTCTTCGTGAAAGGCTTTTCAAGGTCCACTCTTTGGTTGCATGGACTCTCGATGAGTTCCCTCAGCATATTCAATCGAGCAGCACGAGAGCGGCCGCTCTTCGATTCGATTATCGATCGACGTCCGTTCGGACGCAACGTGTATTTCAGAAACTCCCTCTAAAATTAATATAACGCAGCTTCGCCATTTATCTGTCAATATTTTCTCTCACGTTCTCCTGCCAATGTCACATTCACACTTCCTAACAATTAAAATTGTATAGCTTCGGCGTAAAGGCAACCGTAACCCTTATCATACCATGTAGTAAAAGTGAATGGTGCATATTGCTTTTTGAAAATGACAAGATTGAATTGATTGCGATTCTGCGCCATTTTTATTGAAGTAAAGGGTGTCTCAAAATGACCTGACATTTTAATTTATTAGTTTTTATGTTAATGTAAGGTACAAACATGGAGGTTATGTGTGGAACACAATATCCGATAAATGGCCGTTTCGTCCCTGTTTGCAAAGGTTTACCCTTTTGACGAAATTTCCAATAACATTTTGGCATAATTGCGGACTAATTTCAATAATGGTGCGTCCAATTGTTTTCTTGATTTCCGGAATGGTCTGTGGATCATTGGCATACACTTTTTCTTTCAGAAAAAGGAGAAAGGGAACACTTTCCCCAAAGAAAAAAGTCCAATGGCGTCAAAGCGCACGATCTTGGTGGCCAATTCACATCGCAGCGGCGCGAGATAACGCGACCATGAAACTTTGTCTGCAATAACTGCATTATTTCGCCCGCAATGTGGCAGATTGCGCCATCCTGTTGAAAGAATAAAAATGAATTTTCACAATTTCTATGCGTTGCTCGATGGTGTAATTCTTTGGACTAAACCTCAATACTTCCTGATGCCAGTTGTCAAAGATTAGTACTCTGTGTTCGCCACAAAAAAATGGCGCACAATTTAAAATTTCAGGTCATTTTGAGACACCCTTTACATACATAACATCGAGATTCGTGGTGAAGATATTGAACAGAATTTACTATGTATATTATTGTGGGATCAGGACCTCCCAGACCAAATACTGTATGGAGATTGGGAAAAGTAGGAGGGTTCCGTGGGTATGTGTAAGAGTTGATCAGCTACAACCGCGAGGGTCCCGGGTTCGATTCCCGGCGCGGAATTCCTCATTTTTCCTAAGATCCTACATTATTAATTTCTTTCAGTCTGAAAGAGAATTCTATTTTGTTGTTATCGAAATACAGCCAATGGAAAATATACAGGCATACAATAAACACAAATTTTCATCTTCTACGAAAATATAGACGACAAAGAAGTTCTGATCACTGGAACCATAAAATAAGTGGTTAAAAACGTTTCAAAATCATCATAAAAATCCAAGAAGAGTTCTGTCCGACGTTAAGCTAAATCAGTAATATGAAAATTTCGCGAGTACGTCAGTAAAATTTGTTTAGCGAACTAAGGTAGGTCTACAGGAGCATAGTGAGTTGGGGAGCAAAGAGGTGTCTCTGCAAGTGTAATTCGCAGATTCGATTGCCATTTGCGGGGTCGTTCGGTGGCCCAGCGATTTCGTTGGGCCGATCAATGGCTGTTCCTTGTGTTCCAAGTAGGTTTTCGAAGCGGTACAAAGCGGAGGCCTCGCGTTTCCACGCGGACACCGGTTCGTGACGCGGTCGGACACGAACGATCCACGATTTCCGGCCGATTCGCAGTATCAGCCAGATCTGTACTGAAACGCAGGAAGCGAGTAAATCTAACCGGGGGTCCCTCCCCTCTCTCCCGGTAAATCGTGGCTCGTTAGGTCGGCTCCGATCGATTTTAACTATCTCGCTATTAATACACCGTGGCTGTTTCATGAATCGTACACGGTTTATATCAGCGCCAGTAAACACGTTTCGCAAGTCATTTATGCGGTCTCAATTCCCGGGCGAAATTCACTGCGAACGAGTTTCTTGCGCGACGGAAAACAAGAGGTTACGTACGTATATTCGATCTGTTCTGCTCGTTCGACTGGTGTTTGTTCTTTATCGGCTACGGGGCGACTTTTCGAACTTTAATTGGATCTACCTGTCGTCGGGCAGAAACGTATTTCAGTATACTGGAAACTGGCCGGGAAGAAAACGGCGAAGAAAGCACGCGCTCGACGTTTACCATCGTGAAATGATAAGAGCGACCTGGAGGCGCCCAGGTGTCACGGGATAAACTGAAACGATGAATAAGCTCCGCCGTGCAACAGTCGATGTAATCGGCGGGCAACAACTTTCCTCATTAGCAATCTTATCGGGCCTGTCATAATTCATAATGCTCGCGCGACTTCTCCCAGATAGCTGCAACGCTCGTACGTTTCTTCGACTGACCGAGCTTGTCGACGCGTGCTATCCGCTCTGATGATCGCGACGGCGGCGAAAAGAACGCTCTTCTTTGCGGTAGGTTATTGATGGGACTCGTCCTTCTGCTCGGTTATTAGTCAGGTGTTTTAGGTTCTTTCTGTTCGTCGCTCGGGTGGTCCATTGCTGTTTATGTAGGGCTTTCGCCGGGAAAAATCAAAGTCTAGGTAAAATCTGATACTAATAATCAAATTCTTAAAGAAGTAGATACTGTGGTATCGTTTACAAGAATTTCTTATTTGGTATTGTTTGTGGGAATTTATTCTGTGTTTTGTAGCTTATTCGTTCACGATTCGTGAGTTTCAAGGTCACACAGGTAGGGCTTTCGCCAGCAAGAACTCTTTTGAAGGCTCGACAAAGTTGTTCATAATCAAAGTCACAAAAAGAGGTAGATACAGTGGTACTGATTAGATAAATTCTTCATGTTTTTCGTATCTAATCATCATTTATGTAGTCCATGATTATTCAAGTAGGGTTTTCGCCGGAAAGAGCAAAAATGATAAGCTAGATGAAAGCTGTTGTCAATAGTGAAATTCACAGTGCGATAAACACTGTGGTATTGTCCATATGAACTTATACTGTTGCTTCATACCTTATGTATGCATAATCGATGTAGTTCACGGTCGCCCAAGTAGGGCTTTCACCGGAAGGAGCAAAAATCATAAGCTAGATGAAAGCTGTTGTCAATAGTGAAATTCACAGTGCGATAAACACTGTGGTATTATTTATATGAACTTCTACTGTTGCTTCATACCTTATGTATACACAATCGATGTAGTTCACGGTCGCCCAAGTAGGGCTTTCGCCGGAAAGAGCAAAAATGATAAGCTAGATGAAAGCTGCTGCCAATAGTGAAATTCATAGTGCGATAAACACTGTGGTATTGTTCGTATGAACTTCTACTGTTGCTTCATACCTTATGTGTGCACAATCGATATAGTTCAAGGTCGCCCAAGTAGGGCTTTCGCCGGAAAGAGCAAAAATCATAAGCTAGATGAAAGCTGTTGTCAATAGTGAAATTCACAGTGCGATAAACACTGTGGTATTATTTATATGAACTTCTACTGTTGCTTCATACCTTATGTATACACAATCGATGTAGTTCACGGTCGCTCAAGTAGGGCTTTCGCCGGAAAGAGCAAAAATGATAAGCTAGATGAAAGCTGCTGCCAATAGTGAAATTCATAGTGCGATAAACACTGTGGTATTGTTCGTATGAACTTCTACTGTTGCTTCATACCTTATGTGTGCACAATCGATATAGTTCAAGGTCGCCCAAGTAGGGCTTTCGCCGGAAAGAGCAAAAATGATAAGCTAGATGAAAGCTGTTGCCAATAGTGAAATTCACAGTGCGATAAACACGGTGGTATTATTTATATGAACTTCTACTGTTGCTTCATACCCTATGTATGCACAATCGATGTAGTTCAAGGTCGCCCAAGTAGGGCTTTCGCCGGCAAGGACTCTTTTTAAAGACTCGACGGCCTTGTTCATAATCAAAGTCACACAGAAGTCGACACAATGGCATTAATCAGATAAATTCTTCATGTGTTTTATGTCTTTCCTATCTACTCGTCATTTACGTAGTTCAAGCTCTATAAAATAGAGCTTTCGAAGACTGAAGTTATCTCTGTCATGCTAATAGAAAAATAAAAATACGAACGCAAATAATGACATTGAGTGAATGAATCTCTCATTCTTAGTCCCTCTCTCCACTTAACATTGGTATCCTTCAACCATGTTCACCTAGGGCTTTCGCGGGCAAGAGTTCTTTCGCAGACTCGACAGCCGAGGTCACGAAATTGATGAACTTTGTTATTTGTCCAGTAACAAATGAACAACAAATTGTCCACTTTCTTCATTAAACATCAACATATTCCAAAATCGTTCCAGTAGGGCTTTCGCAGGCACCAGAAATTCTGAAGGTCATTGTTTCCCACAAACTCGGCATCTCAGAAACAAAATTCTCATATCTCCTGTCACAGAGCCTGCCCACAATGACAGCACTATGCCGCATAAACATTATTGTCGAAGCAGAGATCTATTTCGGCGCCGCAGTGCCCGTATATTAGGCAGACAATTTGACAGTCTATTTGGAAAATTAATAACCAAGCGCAGGAGGCGGCGTCATGTACCGTCAGCGCTAAATGCGACGGCTAATGTGTTAATTGGATCGATATCAGCGTTCCGAGGAGTAGACCACCCTTGGGACCGCTATCGAAGAGGACGTGTGCTTGGTTCGCTAGCTGTAGTGATTCGGGGATGCATCGGCACGGCGACGGCGACGAGATTCTCTCCGATCCAAGGGAACGCCGTTTCGTCCGTCGGTACACGACCTACTGACGGATTTACGAGCTGGTTCCGGGGCTATGTACGTGTAAATACAGTTAAGCCGTGACGGAACCGGGCCCACGTTACCGATAATATTGTAGCAGCGACCGACAGGCTTGATCTGATAGGAAAATACGCGATCGCTGGACTACGATGCTGCTCTAACAGAATTCAGGATATGCAAGGAATACAGAGTCGGCAGGGCTGTGCGGGTACCCGTAATTTACGAGCTGAACTGCACTCGATTCGATTGCTCGAGCCGAGTCGAGCGTTTGAATTTTTCGAGCTACTCGAAATCGACGAACTGCTTGAAAAGAATGCGAGCTACTTGAAAAAATCAATCGGCTCGAATATTCGAGCCCTCGTGAAACTTCGATTTACTCGAAAATGAATTTTCAGATCGAAATTTTTCGAATTACTCGAATATATTCGAACAGATCTTTAACTTGCGAGTTATTCGTTAGAATAAGAGATCTTTAACTTGCGAGTTATTATAGTCTTGTTATAAAGTGTCTACTCCCCCAACTCGATCACCGAACGAGTGATTTGTGTCTTCTTAACACGTTCAGCGCCATGTCACCCATATCTGGGTGACGGAATTATTTATATAGAATTGAAAATTAATTTTTACGTTGGTAGATTGAGTGTACAAAATTTCCTTACGATCTGAGGAATAGAAGAGGTTTGAAACAGTAATTAATATCAGAAAACTAAACTTCTTAGTTTTTGTTTTATTAAACATATTGCTTTGATTTTGTGTAATTTTTATGATTGTGGAGTGGGCGCTGAACGTGTTAAGCGCGAGTAAGGCATTAGCCAATGAACGAGTTCTGTTGCGTCATGTGCGCAGATAAAACCTTAAACTATTTATTTGTCAGGTATCTACTTATTTGTTGCCATGTTTAGACATCGCAAATTTCGCACAATGAAATGTTGGATGTTCCGTTTGACTCCAGGACCCCACACGAATGACCCGTTTCGGATTCTGTGTTGTGCTATTATTGTAATGTTGCCTTCGTGAGAAGCGGTGGGAGAAACGTATTTATTCGGGGAATTTATACAGTTGAATTATATAGTTGCGTTCGTGGGAAAGGATTCAATAAAGATTGTATTTACATTCAGCAATTTATACACGAATATTATACAGACGGAGAATACAGTTGCGTTCGTGGAGAAACATTCAATAAAGACATTTATTCAGGCAAAGTATACAGTTCCCGGAAAATGTTTCGATAAAGATATTTATTCAGGAAATTTATACAGGAGAATTATGCAGGTGAATTATAGAGGCGAAGTATGCAATTGTGTTCGCGGAAGAAGATTCAATAAAAAACATTTGTTCAGACAATGTATACAGGCGAATTATACAGTTGTGTTCCTCGAAAATGATTTTGTAAAGACATTTATTGATTCTGAAGTTACGCTCGTGGAAAATAAGCGTAGGAAAACATTTTATTCGGGCAATTTAAACAGGTGAATTATTAAGAAAAGAAACGAACGCCTAACTCAAACAGCCAACATTTCATACAATTTTTATTTTACATAAAAATCTTATTCAATGATGCCGAAATAATTCAGAATAGCCGTATAACAGAAGCTTCAGTTGCCTTAACACTAGGTTTATGGATCACTAAAATTAATTATTTTACATTGCTTTATAAAAATAATAAAATTGTATTTACTTAGATCTTCAGCGATCTTTATTGTAATATGTACACAAAAAAAATAAATCTATTTAATAATTCCTCACGAATGCCTCCTTACACTCTTAATAAACGTAAATTAAAAATTTTTGAATCCGTCATTTTGACGGGCCCCGTAAATCTAGTGTTAAATAATCTGGCGGAACTAATAATGTTACCCTAGTTTTCCGAAAGAGATGAAAAAAAGATTGAAATCAGAGCCGAACAATCGCGATTATAGGGACTAATTTGCAACACAATCGAGGCTGGAATTCACACGCGTGCGCGCGCGAGTTCGGCTCGCTCGCATATTCGCTTTTATTGTCAGCGTGGAGGTTTACCGTGATACAAGGATGGCAAACAAAGATTTCGAGGTTCATCCAGGCGCGTATTGTTTGTTATCCGGCGACAGGGACAAGCCAGAGCCCCGAGAATCGATTCCGACGGCGCAGATGCAGGCGTCCGTTCGCCCGTTGTCTGCACCGACGTTTGTTTGCAATGTTTGCCCGTTTGTACCACGCCGATTCGATTCTCTCGGCTATATCTAACACGTGGCAAATTTACCTCGACAACAATAAGATCGGGCCGTGTTCGCACTCTACTTTGTTTTCGGACGCCAGCCGTGTTTCATGAATCCTGATAAAGCACACTGGAAAATATCTGGATACGACTACACCGACAATAAACTTGCAACTGGACCGCGAAAATTAAACGCTTTCACGGGAATATATTTTTGAATGGCAACTTTACTAGAGGAATTTATTTTAGAAATGTATTTTCCGAGTTGCAAATTAGTCCCGGAATAAATTCCGGTATCAACGACGAATTTTATGAACCGATTTTAACAGTGAAAATTGATTTAAGGTATTAACTCTTTGCGGACGCGTGTTTGCTGACAGTCGCCCAAACAATTTTACCGTTTTGCGACTGTGAATAATTTTTAAAGCAGTTAATACTCCCGAAAAATATGAAACAAATTTTTACTGAACACAACACGTTTCCCTTCATTTAATTCATACACCAAACTCCTCGGCAAACAATTTTGTTTCACAAAAAAAATTTATTCGACCCATCAAAAAGTATGCTAAAAATAATACCCGTCCGCTAAGGGTTAACTTCGAGAGCAGGAATTAATCTACGAATAAATTCGAATAGTAGAAACCAATTTCAATAACAATTTTTAAAAACAGTTACGAATTTCGGAAACAAGTTTCAAGAGTAGATATTAATCTAGGAATATATTCCAATAGTATAAACAAATTTTAAGAAATTAATTTTGGAAACATATTGTAAGAATAGAAAATTAATCTAGGAGTATATTTCACAGGTAAATAAAAATTTCAACAATTTTCATTATAAACGGAAATAACTTTGCGTAAATACATTGTAAAAATAGAATGTACTTCAGTAATATATTCCAATATTAAAAACGAAATTTTTAGCATTAAATTGCAAGAGCAGAATGAATTTCTTTTGAAAACAAAAATGATACGAACAGAAATTAATTCCAGAATAAATTGTGACAATAAAAATGAACTTTAAAAATAATTTTTGGGTACATGAATCAATTGTGGAGATAAATTGTCAATGTCAGGAATAAATATTACCGAATGATAACACTAAATTCTGTTTTAGTATGTGGTTTCTGTTTGCTGCTTTCCAGCCTGCAACCGAGCAGGCTCCAGGCCGCTCGACGAAAACGCCCGTGTGATTAATATCGATCGTTTCAGCGCGAAACTTTAATCGCTCGCGAAGGAATTTCTTGCATAACGAACCAATTCGCCTCTACCATGGGGCAATCGATTTTTCATTAAAGAAAAGCGAAATTTTATCCCAGTTTAACCGCAATTCGACGCTCAGGGCCTCTTATTATCATACCATTACTATCCGTCCGCCATTATTCAAATTCGAAGTGTCGTATCAGATTCTAGGGACACGTATTAACCCTCTGGAACACCATATAACTTTGAAATGCACGGTCATTATTTGCATGTTTTCAATCGAACTTCAGTTTTTCTCGGCGCGGCTCGTAGTACTTCTTATACTTCGATTGTTCATAAGAAATTCGTTTATAACGATTTACAACTTTCCTTTATTAAAAATCTGGAACATTAACTAAGATATCGTCGTGTAGATATAAATATTATCTCAACTGTACATCAATTTCGTGCCTCTATATAATTTGATTAATTGACTGCACAATTAATTTTGCACATTGTAAATTTTTTATTAGGATTTTTCAAAATACAGTGACTCTCGATCATTTCCATTTGTCACCATGAGCAATTACTTTATTTGTACCAACATCGTATAAAATTTTAAAATGAAATTACGGAGAATGTATTATAGAAAACAAGGATTAATTATTTAAAGCGGAAGGAGGAAAATATGAGCAACTGTACGTCGCGTTATAATTTCTTCCTTGTGTAGCTTGCGAAATATGCAATTTTAAAGCTCTTTTGTTACTCATTCAGATGCAAACAAAGTCGTACTTGTTGGAAACTTCCGGCGAGCTTTCCATTTTTTTCGGAAGCTGAGGAACGTTCGTCGCTGCCAATGGAAGTTTCGTCACTAATTTATCTTTCATCCGTCGATGAACGTTAACTATCGATGAACTGTGGCCGCAGTAAAGTTCCAGTGGAACTTTGGGGGCCCGACAACTATGGAACCAGTCGAAAACTCGAGGATTTATGAATGGAAACTGCGAACGTGTTCGACTACCGCATCTCTTCACACCGTTTGAGTCTTGACAAATGAGTCTACCCGAAGTCGCAAAGTTGGTGCCCTTTCGCGCGTGCACTACCGGTTTCGCAAACGATATTCATATGCCCCTAAGAATTGCAAACCGATACTAGAAATTGAAGGACGTTTCTCCTGGGATTCGAGTCCTGCACGCCGAGCGTGTCTCGAAGTGGCTCTCAGTTTAACAAGCTGCTCTTAATTAATGCAATTTACGCGAAAGAACGTCGTAGTAACTCGATTCTCTGCTGCGACTAAGTTAGTTGCATCTCTGTTGCATAGGGGATCAAAAAAGTACTTCTGTACTTTAATTATTGGACAGAATTTCGTATGAAGAAGTAGTTTATCGTGACGTACATTATAGTAATTTATAGTGATTTTAGGGAGTCATTGTATACGGAAGTAATACCTTTATTTAGAAGCGTCAGTAATTTATCGTTTAAAAATAATAAAAGGAATGTTTAATTTTTTTAGTGAAAATATACTTTTGTAGACTAACTAGTTTTTCTTATTATATAATAATTTTTATGCATATTTTTTTAAATATATTTTAAAAGAATGATCTTCTCTTGGTCTTGTGCAAAGAAATATCGCGACTTTACAAGATCTGCTCCCACATTTTCAGTTTATTTAATATTTTAATGAAACTTATCCAGTTTATGAACAAAAGTGTACAATTTAAAACGTATTTAACAATTTTTGCAGTAGCCATAATTTTCCCTCTCAAAAAATTATTCAAAGTTCACCCTAGTTTTCGAGTAATGCACATGAAACCCAAGTTCGACAACGTCGCAGGCACATGTGCATGTTCATCAATTCACAGACTGATCCGAAACTTTCATCCGACGTTGTACGTTCCCCAGAAACTCTAAATTCAAACTCGACGATACTCGATAAGACGAAAACTTCTGATCTCCAGCGAGTACACGCGGAGAATAACCAACTGGTTCCTTAGGAAGAGCGAACAACACTGGTTTACGCAGTAGTACAACCCAGTAGTAGTCAGACAAGTACAATAGACTCCACTTGTTTCATTAATCTCCAGTCTTGAACTATTGTTTCTTCAAAATTCTATACGCACATTAAATTTTAATTCATCCCACAGGTCGTGTCGTTTTGTGGCATTAAAAAGTGCAAAATAATAATACTTCATTTTTAATCATTTGAAGATTTCTGCTGCAATTACGTTACACCATTAAATCCATTCCGAAATTTAGAAAATCGTTTTTGTTATTTTCTGGCACTCAAACCATCGTTAACTGCATTGCCGTGTTTATTAGTGTTCATTAATGTTCATTGACATTCATTCCTTGACCCTTTTTTTAAATAAAAAATATCAGTATCAAGATGATACTTCCTAAAAAGTATAAACAGAACTTTGCACAAAAATATGAACAAAACTAAATATGAACGTTCATTATGGGATGAGCTAATGGTTGTTTACCTTGGACCATTATGGTGGCCATTGTGGATCTGGAATGGTTAATGATATTGATGCATAAACTTTATGCACGATAAATATTTAAGAAGCTTATAACATTTATGCAGGAAAAAATATGCAAATATGCAAGAGAAATATGCAGATGTCTAAAAAAAGAAATATGCAAATATGCTCAGAATATTTTCTTTTGATGCATTTCACACTTTGGTTAAAGATTTTACAATAAATACCTTTTTCATTATTTTCATTAATGACGAAATTGGGATCATCATCGATCCAACTTTTCATGAATGATATTTCTACTCTTTCGAACTTCTTGGCATTTTCTAAATATTCAAAAACTTCAACAATTAATGTTACTTTATGAACATACTTGAAAACATTCTTTATTATCGTCTGTAATTAGTAGAATGAATTTAGAGTGGAATAAATTTACAGATAGATGACACATTAAATTATTTTAACATAAATATTCACAACGTGAGCGAATAGCACATATACATTAATGTATTGCATATGTTTTTAAACACAAATATAAAAGCAAGATAAAAGATGTATTTTAAAACCTAATCACGAAAAATATTTGTGCCTTGGTCCCATTGCTTTATGTGTTGTTTACAAAAATATGCATTTGCATAAACATCTGGAGTTTATTGATGAACATTGACAAAACTTGTAAGTAGAAAGTTCTACGTTAAAAATATCTATAGTATACCTATTGAAATATTCGACTCACTCGACTTAACAATAATTTGTTTTATATCATTTTAACCCGCATCTGTCCCATATCTTTTTCAACCTTAATTTGCTCCTCGATGTAAAATGGATTTAATGGATAGCAACTAACATATTGGAAAGGTTAAAAATTGAGAAAATTTCTTTTTTGGAAGTAAATCAGTACAACAAGATGAAAGAAATTTTAAATTTATTCTGGCCATGGGCGACTAATAAAACGATATGAAGGGTACGTTATACATTCGAAATCAATGACATGTGTTTAAAATTGATTGGATTGAAATATACAGGGTGAGTCACCTAACGTTTGCACCTCAAATATCTTTGTTGTTTCTAAAGATACGTAAAATATGGTAAGGACAAAGTTGAAAATTAACTTTTTTAAATGGAACCACCCTTTTTTTAAACACCTACAATGATAGTCTCTTTCATTACGAATTCAGTGATTATAATTACTCGAAGTCATTCAAGGTCCCGGACAGAGATAACGTAGTAAGATTTAACATCGATACATGCCTGTAAACGGACTTTGAAGAAATGTTGAACTCTGTCCGTGACCTTGAATGACCTTCAGTAATTGCAGTCACTGAATTTGTAATGAAAGGGACTATCATTGTACGTGTTTACAAAGGGTTGGTTCCACTTAAGAAAATGAAGGTGACCTTGAAAAACTCTAAAAAAAATGACATAAAAACAAAAATTTTCTTGGTATCTTGTGAGCCCCACTGAACCATTCAACTTTGTCCTTCAGAAATTTGACGTATCTTCAAAGACAACAAAGATATTTGAGGTGGCAATTGTTAGTGCCTCAAGCTACAATGATAGTCCCTTTCATTACGAATTCAGTGACCATAATTATTCAAGGTCATTCAAGGTCACGGACAGAATTCAACATTCCTTCAAAGCTCGTTTACAAGCATGTATCGATGTTAAATCTCATATGTTATCTCTGTCCGCGACCTTGAATGACCTTGAGTAATTATAGTCACTGAATTCGTCATGAAAGGGACTATCATTGTAGGTGTTTAAAGAAGGGTGGTTTCATTTGAAAAAGTTAAGGTGACCTTGATATCTCTAAAAAAAAATGGCATAAAAACAAAATTTTTTTTGGCATCGTGTCAGCCCCATTGTACCATTCAACTTTGTCCTTAGAAACAACAAAGATATTTGAGGTGCAAACGTTAGGTGACTCACCCCGTATAATATAGATTCGCCGTTGTGTCCATTGAATCGAATGAAAAGATAGTCGCGTCTAAAATAACGAGAATATTCTACGTATTTCACAGCGGTAGACAGCCCGCGATCGTTCTGCCATTGTTTGCAGTTTTCCGGCGTGCTCGCGATTTCCCGCCGGAAAATTAGACGCGATCCGTAGTTACGACGCGACAAAGTTCGCTCGATCTTCCCATAACGATAACCAGCGCAGGTGGAACACAATCCCGTCGCTGGCAAACGAGATCGTAAAATGCAAATCGACCGGCACGGCGCACCATCAGGATCGGTCTCGCCAGAGTAAACCGGACGAAGAAACTGCCCGACGGTGTGTCTAATCTAACAAATTTATGGGCTGGACGGGTCCGGAAAATCACCGATAGTTGTTTCTGAAATTCGCAACAATGTTGAGAGCGATTTGTTCCTTTAAAGAGGTGGTCACGCGACGCAAATTGGTCAACACCGACAGAAACGGTTGCCTCTGCTTATAGCGAGCACTATTGGGTTTCTATTCATTGTCAAATAAAATGTTTGAAAGTTTCAATACACTCTCTTCGGAGTATTTGGTTTGTTAGAGGAAGAAAAACTTTTTTATTTGGATCTTGTTCATTGTAATTGATGCATACAATGTTCATGTCTATTAAATAGTGACAGAAACGGTTGACTGTGCTTATAGCGAGCACTATTGGGTTTCTATTCATTGTCAAATAAAATGTTTGAAAGTTTCAATACACTCTCTTTGGAGTATTTGGTTTGTTACAGGAACAAAAACTTTTTTATTCGATTTCTGTTCATTGTAATTGATGCATACAATGTCTGTGTCTGTTAAATAGTCACATGAACGGTTGTCTCTGCTGATAGCGAGCACTAAGGGATTTCTATTCATCGTCAGATAAAATGTTTGAGTGTGTCAATACACTGTCTTCGGAGTATTAGGTTTGTTAGAAGAAGAAAAAGTTTTTTACTGGTCTTTTGTTCATTGTAATTGATGCATACAATTTTCATGTCTGTTAAATAGTGACATGAACGGTTGACTCTGCTGATAGCGAGGACTATGAGATTTCTATTCAGCGTCAGATAAAATGTTTGAGAGTGTCAATACACTGTCTTCGGAGTATTTGGTTTGTTAGGGGAAGAAAAACTTTTTTATTCGGCTCTTGTTCATTGTAATTGATACATATAATTTTCATGCCTGTTAAATAGTGACATAAACGGTTGACTCTACTGATAGCGATGAATATGGAATTTCTTTTCATCGTCAAATAAAATGTTTGAGTGTGTCAATACCCTGTCTTTGCAGTATTAGGTTTGTTAGAGGAAGAAAAACATTTTTATCTGGCTCGTGTTTTTTGGAATTGATCAAGGCAATTTTTATCTGTGGTAAACAACATCAGAAATAGTTCATTCTGATGATAACGAGAATTGTGTGGCTATCCTCGGCCTATTAAGTTTGTTAAAGAAGGAAATATATTTTTATTCGGCTGCCGTCTCTTTTAAACTTGAGAGACAATATTCATTTTGTATAAAGATAATTTTTATCTGCAGTATACGTATTATGCTTTATTGGGTGTATTGTTTGTGTAAATTTTGTAAAAACCAATTTCCGAATTACCATATTTTCAAAAAAACTGATTGGAGTGGTGGGGTTTATCTGTAGTCTGATCATGTACATTACATTCTACTTAACTTTGCAACGACTCTCACAGTGCATATTTGAATTTAATATAATAATTAGAGGATACATATTATAATTAATATTTTTCTATTGTTTCTGTCAAGTATAAAGTGATCTCTGAAAATATGAAAGGTCGAGACTGAACAACCGCACGAACATTATTAAGAGAATAAGAGACAATAAGTGGATCACAGAAGAATCAGAGAACGTGTCAGGTTGAAAAAAGAACTGTCTCCTAGAGCCTCTGGTATCTATAGCATATCATCTGAAGAAGGAGGGCAGAGAGTTCCAATTGCTTCGAACTTGGATGAATGCCAGAGGTAATAACCAATCACAGAGACTCAATATGCAATACAAAGAAACGTGGTCTCGTGACAAAATTAAATTAAGAGAGCTCCACTCGACAAATGAATTGAGCAAAGAAAATCATTCGCATTATTAACCTTATAATAAGTGAATCAGTAACGCAACTAATGCACACATTGTTATAGAAACATTAATCTTTATGTACAAATTTATTAAACGTTATTTTCATAATGTATTAAATGAGCGTTTCATTATTTCTTTTCATTTTAAACAGTTCGTCAACAGTACGTTTCTAATAAAAAAAACTTTAACGCTAGAGAGCATTAAACAAGACTGATGCATATGTATTATTTTATAACTAGACAGCGGATCTTTATGCAAAATAAAAATGTTCTACCCCCGCATTCTAACAAGATGAACTGAAAATAGAAATTTAGTTTCTTTCTTAACATGTTTACTAACTGGAATATAATTTAAACTGTATCTTTAAATTCTTCTAATGTTATTACTGATTTCAATTGCGCCTACTCATGTTTGTCATAAATGCATAAAATCCGCTATCTAATAACGACAAGATTGATTTCATTCAGACGTATAATAGGGTCAAGATTGATTTTATACAAACGTAAAACACTGAGAAGATTGATTATACTCGGACGTACAATAACGACAAGATTGATTTCATTTAGACGTGTATAACATGACTGTCATTTAAAACAGTAGTACATCAATTATTCAGTGTACATCGTACAGACAAATTTTTTTAAATGAACTAACTAATTTTTTTTTTTATTAAGCTGTTCAAACCCTTCTGGGTTTATTTAGTTTCACAAGTATATTTACAATAACAGTGTCTGTTACAAGTAGATACGCAAATTACAATCTTTATAGAACGAGTAAATACGAACACAAGCTTCAATATTTGGTTTCGCTACAAAATATGTCGATGTTAAGTGGTAGTTGGAAGTCCAGTCGACGTAAAGAATTTATTAACTTAGGTCTTCTTGAATTGTGCAAATCACATTGCCATATTACGTGATTCAGGGTCTCGTCATTCTCGTTACATCTACACTGACTATCGTTGGTAATACTTACCCGCGCTAACGAAGCAGCTAGATTGTAGTCATCGGCACGCATTTTGTTGACTGTAACAATTACGCTTCTCTCAAGTTTTAAACGGGCGAACCAGGGTACAGGGCTTTTATTAAACAAATTTTGAAAGTACTTTTTCCCTTAAATAAACCTTGATTTTGTATGACTTCGAAGGTACGATCTTTAGCTTGTTTTTGAAACTTCTCAAATAAATCAGTGTATGGAACCGCAAGAATATTAAAAGTGTTTACGGCGGCTGAAAAGTGTGTGAGATAGAAAAAGGAGAAGGAAACGTTTCGTCCTAGTCCCGCTAGAGGACTCATCGCGGTAAGGCTATCTAGCGGACCCGTGCCTTAGACGCGGGATGTCGTAAGGACAGTTTAGGACGGTATATATACAAACAGAGGAAGATTCAGGTAGTAGCGGGAAAGGTGTTGTCGTAATGTCCCTCTGTTGACGAGCATAGGAAGTAGCCGCCACATGTTCATTGACGTTGCCGATTTAGCTGCCTTGTCCGCATTTTCGTTGCCTTGAATTCCAAAATGTGATGGAATCCAAAACAATTTAATGAAGCTGTTGTGATCATTATTGGTCAACAAATTGTATTTAACTAACCAATTGTCGTCAGGAATCGATGTAAAAAGGTAACATCCCAAAAAGATGAAAGTGTAACAGATATGTGTTTCATCTAACATCCACAAAAACTAAGAGGTCCAGAAAGGAAACAGTGTCCAACGAACCAAGCAAAAAGAAGACTTTTTTCAAACCGGAAAAAAATCATAAATTAGCGGACTCAAAGGGAAAGTAGGAAACATAGGTGGCAGAAAAACGGCAAAAGATTCGCGGTTGGTCGTCGATGGTGCTCTTCGTCTGGAGATTTCCCGCGACGAAAAAGCTGAATGGTAAAAGCCCGTGGGAAGCTGAAAAGTAAAAGTCGAGAGGAAACCGACCGACAAAGGGAGGAAACCGGGCTCGTCGAGATCCTCTCCCCTTTCCCGGTTCGGCCAGTCGACGAAAGTACTTGCGCGAAATTGAGATAATCGGAAATCGACGACAACAGGCTCTTGATTCTCTTTTTTTTCACCGCCAACCCCGCCTCCCGACCCCCGCAATCGTCCTGGAAAGTGGGAAAACGCTCAGAGACAAGAAGAACCAGCCGCTTCTTCGGCTTTTCCGAGGATTCGAATCCGCCTGAAAATTTTCCCACTTTCCTGGAAAACCCCATGGAAAAATCGATCGCCGATATCCCGACGGAATCGCCCTTTTCCAACAGTTTCTTTCGTTAGTACACCGTTCAACAATCATACTTTTTATTGTGTTTCAATAGAAATCAATTAATTAAGTGGGAAATGTGCTGCGCAAGTTTGTTTAGCTCTGTATAAATATTTGAATTGAATTAATCGAACGGTGTACAGACTGTACTAGTCTATAGAATCTTTGGTTTCGTAATTAGTAAATTTTTGTATTTTTCGTATAAAGGCTTTAATGTGATAAAAGAGTCGCAGGGTAAATAAACGTCGAGGATATTAAAGCGATCGATTGTACGCTTTCGTTCGTGGTCCCGAAGATGAGCAATCTCCAAGGTTTTTATCGATTCTAGCGAATCGATTCGAAGTGCTGCGACAATTTTTATATGTCTGTATTAATGTGGAATTGATGTAGTTTGTCTTCGAGGCCACGGACTGGAGCAAAGTCTACGAGAAGAAAGCTTCTCGGAGACCCTGCTCGTGCTGGTAATTAGATTTTAAGCGTTCCTTGAATTCAGAATAGATTTCAGAGTACACGGGAAATCCTGCAATCTACGAACCTATTAGAAACAAGTCTGCAACAAGAAATGTACAATCTTAGAAAATGTCGATACTAATAGACTTCGGATTTTATGTATTTACGACAAAGGTGAAACAGTGAAATTTACAATAATGGAAAAGCTAAAAGATTTAAGAACTTCGCTATATTATCTTCGACTTAGACAGCATTCATTTTATTAAAGCAGGAAATATATTTTTACTAGACTCCTGAAGCTCTTGCAATTCAGATATACAATTTGTATACTAATGAACACACTCGATTATGGTTCAGAGATTGAGGATTTAATTAGAAACATCTGAATCTGAATTCAAGCGAAACTTGCAGCTGCACGTCGCTCGAAATTTCTCATTAATGTTCACAAATTTTCTTACGATTTAATTGAATCGGTTTTAAAATGCATTAGTGTACAATATAAAAATATTTTGTCCAGCGACGTTTGGAATCGAGCAACGTGCAAAGCAAATGCATTTGATGAAACCTGAATCGGCGGACACTTGATTTTAATTCGAACTCTTTTAGTTCGCCACTCGCACGAGAATTCAGGTGGAAATGCGCACCTGTGGGATCGAGTGTCCGTCGATACGATCACGATCAAGCGAGATCCGCGTGCAATTGGCATTGTCCGATTTTCCCGACGGTTTTCTTCTCGACGGAAAACCATTCCAGTTTTCACGGACAACTTACGTTTCATCAAAACCCCGAGATTGCGTTTCGAAAGTTCGATACGTTCTCTCTTTCTAAATTACCAGTGAAAACTGTCCCGATGAAGCGCGGATCTCGACGATGATCGATGAGAAAAATTGCCAGTGGTCTGGACGTCATTCGATGATTTTTAACACTGTGCTTTTGTTTCGATAGGTGAACAACGCGACGGCGAGGGTGCAGACGAAAAAACCACCGACGGTACCCAACGGTAGGTTTCGACTTTATTTATCATTTATATATTTAGGACCAATGTTTTAGTTGAAATTGTACTATGTACTTTAGGGCGAGCCGAAACCGAAAATGCAATGAGTAGACTGTGGATTTTATGCATTTGTGACAGAAAGTAATGGTTGATATCCAAAACCTGTAGAGAGTAAAGACATTAGAAGAATTTCAGAATGTTATTGTATCATTTTCGACTTTTTAAAATTATCTAATTGTGACTCGCTTAATCCTTCGAGCATCCTCTAACCCCCGGGTCTTTCGTGATCCCAGCATAATTTTCTGTGTACTGCTTTTCGCTAATGCATTGCAAGATCATTTTAAATATGACGTTTATTTAGATTCTTTTGAACGTTTGGATATTGGTGCCCTAAACTGAATACTTTGAAATACCCCAGTAATTTTTCACGGAATTTTTAGGAAGATTTTTATGCAACAGATCGCATACTGAGGCAACACTATACTATTTGAGCGTTAAATCAGAATAACTTTTCCAAAAATGGACCAAACGATTTCAGTTTTTCTGTGAAGCTAGAAAAACTAGTTTAGTAAATGACAAATCTTTGAAAAAATTGCATTATGAAAGCAACTTTAAGTATTTTTTTTTCTCGATCCTGACCAAGACCAATTTCTTCAAAATTGCATTACACATTATTTACTAAAATAACACTCAGCCTCACAGGAAAATTGAACTTGTTTGGTCTACTCTTAAAAAGTTACGGCTGAACTGTACTTTAGAGGACCAAAAATTTTCAAGTTTTCCGTGTGCGATGCTACACATTTTGACTAGAAAATGATAGACGTGTAAGTTTTAATACACGGAATTCAAGCTTTGGTTACGGGAGTTCACCGGTCGAAAAGTTATACACGTGTAAACAGGAGCAATTCCAAGCGTTTTTGACTGGTTAGAGCGTCGCCATATTGGATATTCGCTGAATGGTAGAGGTAGGACTGTTGAACGCATGCGCTGGATAGGTGGTGGGTGTTCAACGTATCGGCTAAGTAGTACTAGCGCATACGCTAGATGGCAATTCACAGGTTTAGAAGTTATACGCGTGTAAAATAGTCCAAGTTGGTTTGGGGTTAGGTACTACTTACTACTCGGTACTACTTAGCCGATCTTACGTGTATCACTCAGCAAACATATCAATATGGCGGCGCTTCAACCCTTCACAAAGGCTTAAAAGTGCTCAACTTCACACGCGCAAAACTTCTGAACCGGTGAACTCCTGCCAATAAGACTTTCATATTCGGTGTTTTCTTGTCGAAATCTATAGGACTGCATAAAAAAAGTTAAAAAAAATTGGTCCTCCAAAGTCCAGTTTAACCAAAGTTACTATAATCTAAAATGATGTTTTAAGAATCACTTGAATCACTGTACGTCTCATTGGGGTTTACAATTAGAACACAAGTTGCCATAGATCTCTTTGAGCGCCAAAAGAAGTTGTAAAGATCAATTCGAAGCAGCAAAAGAGGTTCGAATAATTTTCTCCGTGCAGTAAGCAGGCGTCGGCAATCAAAGTGCAAACAATGTTGCGAAACAACGGGCTATTTACCGCAACGTTTCAGCGGACGAACTGCCGCAGACAATTACTTGATCGTCTAGGGAACTTCTGGTACGCGGCGGTGAGATAACGGGCGCACAGACCATCGAACACAATTCATCGTCAGGGAATCCACGGGAATCGCCGAGTCCTAGTCTAATCCCATCGTCCGAGCAATTGGCTTTAATCTAAATCTAATCACGACGCCATTGTGCGGCCCCATTCAAATCGTGACTTAATCCGTATTAGCGGATCAGCCGGCTGCGAATCCCGACGCAACCCGTGTCCGACGAAAACTAACGAGTGAGACACGCCGAGAGAGATCGTCAACGACGACGGTTGTTGCCTCGTCGGGTCAAAAACGAGGGAAACAATCCCAATCGAAAGCAACCCTCCTCTCTCGATTATTCCGCTGGGAACCCAGTCGAAGTCTGTTTAATTACGAAGTTCCCGCGCAATTCAAACTCCGCTAGAATTACTGCGCGTCCGTGAAATCTCTCTCTCTCTCTCTCTCTCTCTCTCTCTTTTGTGTGTGTTCTCCGTCTCCGTCGCAATTCGCTTCGAAATTCTGCATGCGATCTCGTCTCGAGTTCTGATGGGATCGACGAGACCGCTTTGAACTTCGATTTTGCCTTGCTAATTGCGCTAATATTATATTTTGCTCGAGTCTTCCAGTACGCAAGAAAATACATTCTCGCGTTGCGAAGTTGTTGGAAATTATTATTCGAAAGATGTATAGGTGTTTAGTACGTTTCTGATTAATAGATTCATTTTGCCAAGTGTGCTTTATTTATAGAGTCATGGTAAATTAATTTACTCTCGTACGTTCATTGGGGATCGTGAATGATCTTCAGATTCGTCCATGTTTACTTTATATTTTAACTCGGACATTAATACGATATTAGTGAAGTATCTCTTTTACTTTTACCGTAAATCATCTTCCAGTTGCCGGAACAAATTTTTCCTTTATCCTAAATCTTATAAAATACTCTAGGAAAATGAAGAATACGGTTGAGATGAACATAATGTTCGAAAAAGTACGACAAGAGAACGAACAAAATATAAAACAAATTTAAATGTTAAGAAATTATTCAAAGGGAAATTATTTGCCTCGTTTTAATGCACCGTCATAAAGGCATTGATCCACCGCGAATAATTTTGTGTTTTTGTATGAAAGATAAATTTTGCAAAAATCAATTTCGGAATTACAGTATTTTCAAAAAACTGATTGGAGTGATAGAGAACATCTGCAGTCTGACCAAGGACATCTACTTAACTTTGCAATGATTCTCAGTCAATCTTTAAATTTAATACAATGATTAGGGAATACGTATGTATTATGATTAATAATTTTCTATTCATAGAACGAACAAAATATAAAAGAAGTTTAAATGAATGCTCCGTAGGTAATTTTGATGCACCATTGCTAAAGTTAAGAAATTATTCACAGGGAAATTATTTTCCTCGTTTTAATGCACCGTCATAAAGGCATCGATCCGGCGCGAATAATTTCGTCTAATACCGCGAGATCCATCAAAAATACAATTGTCGGTTCGTGGCAATAATGAACGATATAATACTTTCGCGATTCCCTGTGAAAGCCGAGTGTTCGATAGCTTCGGGCCGGAATAAGGCAACGTTTCGCTTTTGCGGCAATTTAATATTGCATAGCTCCCACCAGAAATATCGCTATCAGCGATTTAGCTTCCGAGTTTCTATACCGATGTCGGTCAGACAGTATTTCAGGCTTTTCATTCGGATGCATTAATAAACGCGGACCGTTCTCGCAGCGGTTCGACAGGCCCATCGATCCATCGCGACTCTTCAACTCGATTCCGCGGAGCGCCCCGCCGGTTATAAATAATCGGCACTCGAACAACAATGACGGCCGCGAGCTGCCAACTGTTTCCCAACCGGTGAACCGTTCGAATAACCTGGATCGGCCCCCGACGAAAACGTTCCTAATTATAGTTGGATTCGTTAGCCCGTAATCGGACACTTAATTGACGGCGTCCGACGTACGAACAGCCGGATTCCAGCCGCTCGTTTCGTGGTCGTCGGGGAACGTCGACGATCCCATGACGGAACTGTTTCAAAAGCTCCAGCCATTACGATCGTTGATGGTCCCATTGTAAAAAACGCCGGAACCCTGAGATAAACTGAACATTGAACAATTATTGTTGGTCTAACTGTACGTAATACCTTGACGGCTTTATGATTTGTTTTGCAATTGTTTTAAAGATATTGTTGTTTAAAATTGACGATTCCCTGACGGATCTGGTGGGAAATCTCGAGCGAAGCTCGCAATTTCATATATCACACTGTGACGGAAAACGCCAAAAGGCTGAGCAAAATGGTACATTGAAAAATTATTATTGGTCTATCAGACATCTGTACATAATACTTTGACGGTTTTTTCATTAGGTGTGCAATTATATTAATAATATATTGTTGTTTAAAGTTGACGATTTCCCGACAGATGTGTTCCCAACAGTCGAGCGAAACTCTCAATTTAGCACGGTGTATTGCGAAAAAATGCTGAAAGCCCGGGGAGAAATAAAGTTTAACAAATTTCTCGATCGTTCACATCGTCACCGCATATATGCGCGCTATTTTCGTGTACAAAAAAAAAATAATCTGCTATTAATATCAGTAGATACATAACAAATTAACAAATGCGTAAAAATTACTGAAACGCGAAATCCTTTTTTACTTTTTCTATTTAAATATAAAAAAATAACACTTTGTCAATTTTAAGACTTATTTTACAATTATTTTAAAGTAATTTCATTTTAAAGTTGACGATTTTAAAGAGTGAATTTTTCGGACAGAAATTGAGGATAATAAATATTGTAACTTATTTTTTAACAATCTTTCTTATCTATGTATATTAGTAATTTACAGCTCGTTTTGAGGTTGTATTAACATTAGTTTCGTGAACGTGAGTCTATTGTTAATGATACAGTGTCACATTCATTTTTAAAATTACGACTGAAGATTCATTTTAAAAGTGAGTAGTTGGAAATATGTATGAACGAGACGGTAAATGGGGAAGACAGATTGTTGTAGAAGGTAGAAAGTGTTACAGTAGATAAAAAGAGAAATGATGGCAGGAAGCCGTGATAAAGTGGTTGAAAAATTGTAGAAGCGAAGATAATGCAGCTTGAACAAGGTACGATAACGCTGAAGACCAGAATATCAAGGTACGAATCCCGGTCAAAACTCTTGAACCTTTTTCCTCAATTAACAAAAATTATACATATTAAATATTCTACAAATTCTTGAAAGTTGTCTGTCATTAAAATTAGAAATTATCTTCTTCTTCGGTCTTCATGATTGTTAAAACAAAGATTTTCTTCTATTAGTAATTATTTCCACAAAAACACTTGTTAAGAATCAAGAAAAGCTTCTCAAGGCTTCAATGGTAGGTGTAAATTCTACTAGAACCAATGAAAGATCTAATAATGATGGTGTAGGAGTTAATAGAGAAAAAAAGGGGGGAGCTCGAATCGTAGAATCGTAGAATCGTAGAAAATCTTTCAAAAAAAGATTAGATGGGCGGGTTCACAGATATATTCAATTCCAATAAAAAAGAGTCTTAACAAGATGTTAAAAAACTTCTGTAAAATAAGATCAAAGAACTTCATTACAGAGGGGTGTGGATGTAGAACCAGGAAAGAAAGTTCACAAGAGATGTTTCTCACGGTTTTGAAATTGTAAAATTCCTGAAGAAAGGTACAAGAGAAGAAAATCTCCTCCAAAGATTGAAAGTATAAAACAAAGACTTACAGGTCGAATGTGGTAGGTTTTGAAGATGAAAAATTCCTCTTCCAAAGATTGCAAGTGTAAAATCAGAGAAAGGGGCATCCTCTGAATGCTCCTCGATGATTGTGACTTATAGAATGCGCTGAAGAAAACACAGAGACATAAAAAACATAAAAATTTTCAGTCATCAGAATATATCCACCGTTCCAAATATTCCACCACAAGAATTAAAGGAAATTTATAAATATGAAAATCGTTGTTTAATTTTAGAAATTCAGAATGAAGCGAAAGGCACAAGACATAATTTCCTAAGAGTAAATATTCTGTAAGTGTCAAATTTGTCGACGTCGTCAATATCAAATTGAAAACCCGAGAATCGAAAAAGGGTTGAAACGTTTCTCAACAGCTAAAAAGCTCACAAATCAGGGAAAGGTATAATGCTGCTTAAGGGCTAAAAGGGTAGAAATTAGAGACCCTCGGAACCCAATTACATTTGAAACGAAGACAAAAGATCTGATGGGTTCAGCGAAAGGAGTTAAGCTCTCGGAGAGCTTAGTAGGTGTCTGATGGAGACGAAAAAAGCTCGCCAATCCGAAATTAGATCCCAGAACAGTATTACTCCGCTACTTAACGTAATCAAATCCCCCTTGGGGTTTCCATCAAAATCATCCGAGCAATTCGGTAGTTGAACCGCATCCGCCAAAGAGCCCCGTCGTCCGCTTCCAACCTAAATCGATTGCCACCTGGCAGAACCAATTCCTTGCCGACCACATTATATGGTGGAAATTCGGCCCAACATTCGGATCGCGCAATTATCCACGAGCTCGGCCGCACGCGGCGAGATTAAGCTCGATTCAACCCCGTTTGACGCGCACACGGTATGTGCCCACGAGACTAGCACCTCTTAATCGTTGCTTCGACAGGTAGGGTGACCTATGCAGTGAATGAACATAATTCGCATTAAACGAAAAAATCACGATGTGCCCTCTTCGTGTTGAAATTTATGCAGTAATTCTACTGTAAATTCACAGATTTCTTGCTAAAAAATCTAATTTTTGTAGTGAAACTTCTTTAGGCGCATTAGACGCAGAACCTCGACGCGGTAGACGTAAAACCGATCTGGCGATGAAACGATGAAACGATGAAACGAAATTCTATTCTAGTGAAGTGAAACTTCTATAGGCGCGGTAGACGTAAAGTCTCGATGAGGTAGGAGTAAAACCAATCTGGAGATGAAACGATGAAACGATTTAGTAAAACCTCAAAGCGGTATGCGTAAAACCTCTACGCGGTAGGAGTAAAACCGATCTGGCGATGAAACGATGAAACAAAATTTTGAAGTCAAACTTCTTTAGGCGCGGTAGGCGTAAAACGGAACTGGCGATGAAATGATGAAACGATGAAACGGTGAAACGAAATTCTATTCTATTCGCATATACGATTGCGGTTTCGGCATTGCTTAGTAGAGAATATGATAAAATTCCGATGATGCTAAGTGGAGATTTCAACGCGAACTTTGCATCGGAACAATAGAAATGATTAATACAATTTTTTAGAAGTAAATTAAGATTGGAAATGGTAAATAATCCTAATGAAGCGACAACAAGATCAGCAACAACTCTCGATACAGTATTTGCAGGACATTTAGACAAAATTGAATCAAGAATATTTATATCATATTTTAGCTATTACAAGCCAATTGTTTCAATAATAGAAACAGAAAATTAAATGTCATAAAGTGTTAATAAAAATTAAAGAATGAAGTTTCACTTCAGCCATGTGGTCTAAGCACACACTAATTTTTTTATAACCTATTCACCACTACGTTAATTTATTTAACAGTTGTTTGGACAACATCCCTCGTATTCAAGGAAAATATTCTTGTCAGCTAATCATGACCTATTAGCAATTTGTGTTCTGAGGTGGCTCAATAAATGTATGACAAGTTTGTTTGAATAACTATCATTCACAGGGGTACCTCTGTTCACTCGTTAGAAATTGATGTTTATTCATTGGTTGTTTGGCCCATTTTTCATTTAATGCTATGCCAGATTTTTATTACAAGCTATAACCATCAAATATTGTTAGAATTGTGTTCTGGAATGTAAGAGCTTAACAAGGCTTCTTATAAAAATATCATTCGGAAAATGAAATATTTTCTTGCGAATACTATTTTGAACAAACATACAGCTTAAGTGTCCATTCAATGGACAGGTCTTCTTATTTCCTGCAGGAAAGTGTCTCGGTGCGGCATGTGACACGAATTCCACTCGCCAAACTTACCTTGAAAGATTATCCGCGGTCCGGGCGCGAACCGATCACATAATAAATTCGATTCTCGACCAGCCGAAGCTTCCGGAAGCTTCACCGAGCTGAAGACGTTTTTTACGTCTACGAAAACGCCCATAACAGTCTCGTAACGACGATTTCACGACCCGTACCGTTTCACCTCCGTCGCCATCGATCGCCAGACGATTTTCGACGGAACAAATCTTTATCGAATCTGCCATTTTACTTCTCGTGATAACGAATGGTTCGATCTGCTGGAAAACTCAACGAAGTGGCATCGCACTAGGCGGCTCGATAATCCCGTTCAATATTATCTTGACGCGGCGCAACTTCGTTCACAGATGGACGGAGCATTTTTATGTGAAATATTAGGTTGTTCCGAAAGTTTCTTTCGCATTATGGACAATCACTCGCGATAATATTCGGCCGCTCTTAAAACGATGATAACCTTTTTAATGTTAGACTAGAGTCAGCAATTTCCACACATTAACTGTCAGGGTGGTCACCGATGATCGGCGCTATTAACTTGCTTACAAATTATTGTCATAAGGCTGGTAGCACTGAATATTCATTAATTCGATCTAAAATTAACTAAACTATAGCGTAAGGTGCAAACTTCATTAACGGGTAACTAATAATAATTGTTAAAAGCTCTGACAATTTATACGAGTGAAATAGGCCAGATTTGTATGAAAGACTCGGGTAGTCAACCGATATTAAGTTTCTTGAATTTTTTAAAAATCGATTTTACAGTAAAAAATTCGGAAACAATTCACAGCCGTGTGTGCTATTCGGTTGAATGTTCATGAATGTTTTCGTAGTTTTTTGTTGAGCAGAACGGAAGAAATAGAGTATAATTAACCCTTTGCACTCGAAGCAATTTTAATTCCAAAATCAAGATATTTCTATCGACCTAGCACATTTTTATTCCATATATCTTTCTTACATTGTGCACCTGAAATTAAACTTGTTTCCTCATACAACAGTTGAATGTTTAGCAATTTGTAGAACAGAGACGAATTTAATAATATGAAAACTGTTTTGAATAAAAAAAAAATAGTGAAAAAGAAATTTCGAAATAACTGCAATTGTTCGGGATTGCAGAGAAAATACGGAAAATACAACATTTTTTATGTGGGCCTATATTAGAGAACTTTAAAATACGTTTAAAAACACACATTCTGAAAATTTCATCAAAATTTCCCGCAAAATTACCACTATTGCCCAGAGTTATGGGCAATGGTAGCCAAAGATATCTTTCTTCTTTTTTTAAATTTGACTGCTTAGATAAATATAACACCGATTCCTTTTTATTTCACAAATAAATAAATTAAGTGTATGGGACACGACTTTAAATAAATATTTCACTTCATATGTTCATTTTATCATAATTATTGCTTAAGTGACCGCCATTACGCCATTCTCCCGTACATTACGACAATACCGTATACGCAAACGTGCGAATTACAGTTACAGAGGAACATTCGTAGTTTATTTCTCGCCATACGTGGTTCATGTCCCGCAATTTTGGGGTTCCGTGGCATCCGGCCGCAGGCATAGCGATCGTGTTCAAAATCGCGGACACTAATCAACGTCGGCATCGATTGCTCGATAACCCTGATCCATCCCGCGCCACTATCTATCTCGTCTGGGGCTGCGATGAGAATCGGGGATCGTCGCGCGACATTAATGGACAGTGATTTACGTGTTCGTAACGGGTCGCGATTTCAGGATGGTCTGAGATTTGACGGGCGAACGTCGTCGGAAGGATTGATCGTGGGATCGCGTGACGACCGGCTCTACAGCCGATGCGATGTAACCGTAATGAAACGGAAGGTGGCGAATTATTCGTCCAACCTTAACCCCCTGAAAGAAAAGCACCCCCTCTCCACTCTCGTTCGTTCACAATCTGTATACAGAGTGTCTTAAAAATGTAGAGTTAGTTCCTCGAAAAGTGTGATTCCTGGGGTTATTCTGAGAAGCTTTTTCCTTTGCGAAAATGCCTTCTGCGGCTTCGTTTTCGAGTTACTAACGAAAAACACGGTCCAATCAGAGCACAGCTATAGCTGACGGATTCCGTGGCTCGGCATGGCGCGGCGGATGATTTTACTGAGCGGTAGTGATGGTGTCGCGCCGTGCCCGAATCGTGAGCAAGAGTTTTTATTTAAATAAAACTTAAGACTCCACGAGAAAATACATTTTTAATACGGTACAGCAATAACACGACCGCGTTTTACGTTAATAACTCGAAAACAAAGACGCGCATGATATTTTCGCAAGGAAAAAAGCTTCTCAGAATAACCTCAGGAATCACCCCTTTCAAGGAACTGAAACGTCTTTGGAACACCCTGTATATCGTCGACGACCCGCGACCTGATCGACTGGACACGCTATCCGCCCCCACGTGCGAATCTCCTGCATATCTCCGTCTAATTTAAATCTCAATTCTCCTCGTTGATAAACAACGGTTATGCTACTATAAGCCTCGCGCAGAGACCGTTCCGCGATGCTCCACTGGCACACATGCGGATCGACCTGCACCCGAGGCTCGTTTTATTTCCGAACCACCCCCAGAGCGTTCGATCCCGGAACTGGAAAAATCGCATGAGCTTAGAACAATTTGTTTAACGCGTTGTAACTGCCGAACTATCATCCCATTAATATATTCCATCGAATAAAAATCATTTCGTTAATAAAATCAGAAACCGCACAGTTAAAGTTCGTCGCGGTGGTTACTAGACTGCAGTTTCTTTATGCAAACTCTATATTTTATGACTTACTTTATAGAAACCAGATTGAGGAACAAGTTCAATTTATCAACTAGAAAATTTCTTACGGTAATGGTATTTTAACACTAAACCGAAATAAGAAAGACTTGTATGAAACACTCGGATGATCAACCTGTTAAGTATCTGGAATTTTTTAAAAATAGATTTTGCAGTAAAATATTCAGAAAAAATTCACAGCCATGTGTGCTATTTGGTAGAATGTTCATGAATTATTTCGTAATTTTTCGTCAAGCAGAACCAAAGAGAGCATAATTAATTTAAATCGTGCTCATCCTCTTACTACCCCTGAACTAGATGTACCGACTTGAAACTTGCTACGGAAGGTTTTCTTTGTGGGTTCCATCGAAAGATCAATTTGGTTCAGAGGCGCATTTAATGATCTCATCTGGCTATACCGTTTAATAAAAATCGCAGTGAACGTACGGTATAAAATTCGAAAGAGCCATCTCCCATTGGTGTCGGATCAACATCCTCCAACCGTTTGGCAAAATGATCTCGAGAGTGCGGCGAGCGAATCGCGCACGGGAAATAATTTCCATTGGAAGCGTTATCTCTCGGGGGCTCTGGCACACGGCGCTCAGAATGCAAATTTCATTCGACTGGTGTGCAACACGCCGAAAACAGCGCCGGTATCGGCACGGGGTATTATCAAAGATCGAATATTCCGGGGCAAACGTCTGCTCGTCGGCGATGCCTTGGGATTACACGGGGCAGCAGCCCGCAAACACCGCGGGAATAACAAGCGCGGGTGGGTTGGTGTCCCGGGTTTGTTTTCACGAGGGGTGCGTGTACTCTCGTCGACGACGTTGTAAATTCACATCGAGTGGAACGGAGCAGAGCGGAGTAGAGCGGAGCAGAGCACCGAGCGCGTTGCAGCGCATCGTGTCGCCTGTCGCAAATGAAATGCACCGGCGCGATGATGCACTGCGTCGTGCGGCGAAAAACACGTCTTGGAAAATCCATTTTCCCCGAAACCGATACTTCCGCCTGTCGGAACCTCAAGACAATCCCCTCGGGACGGTGTTCTGGAGCTTGCCATTGGGAGACGTTTTGGCATCCATTTGCGAAATTGTTTCGACCGGTGTCACGACTCCTAGGGACGCGAATTTCCATGTTTGCGAGTGTGAGAAACAAAAATTATACGATCGAGTGTCGATGGATGCAGATCTTCGATCAAACGTTTTTGATAATGGTTTTGTTTAGACCGCGGATCTTTATGCAAAATAAAAATAGTTAAGGCACTAGTTTTTGATCAATTTATGAAATAAATCGTTCTTGTAAACTTATGTTCACGGATAATTATTTGACATATGTTTTTAAATACAGATTGACAGTTCAAAAATATATGTGTTGCATGTGAAAGCAATATTGTGAGTTTTCGTGAAAATAAATGTATAAGTTAGCACACTTGCAGGAAACTCTTGTTGAATGACTTCTCTTACTGATCGGAGTGAGAGAGCACTCCGTCGAGAATGTAAATAGATTTCTTTGATACTTTTACAATTGTTAAAAGTACTGTCATACATTTCGTTTATTGAATAGTTTATTTACAATGTAGAATAAGAATTTTATCACCATATATACCATTTTGATTGAAAAGTCTATGGTCAATTATTTAGTTCCAATTTTCTCTTATGTAACTCATTTTTTGATCACCTGAATAAGAAATAGGTTAGGACATCATACAAATTATAAGAGAATAAAATTCATGTTTTAAAGTTGCCTATAGATAGCGTTGGGATATGGTGCAAGATTTCACACGCATGCGCGGCCAAAACAGTCATGTATCTATATCATGATGACAGAGGTAGTGGAGTCCTGAAACAGTTATATTAGCGGGAATGTCCCGAAAAAATCTATACCGGACAAAAAGACTTCAGGACGTGTCCTACGAGTTACAAAATATACACAAATACACATGTTATACACTCATTTTTCAGAATCAAATCATACCAATTTTTTAAAATTCTGCTGGGTACTCAAGGTACCCCATTTTATCGAGAATCTTACTTTACTGAGGCTGAAATCGCCGCGCATGTGCGTGAAATCTTGCACCATATCCCAACACTGCCTATAGAGCTCACCACAGTGTTTGCCATCCAAGATGGCCGACAAGTTGATACCCCTTCCGTCTTTCGCCTCACCCCCGCAGCATAATGCACAGTCCTTAAGTCCGTGCGCTGACCGCCTATGTCGATCGTTCCCGCCAATACGTAAGCGTAAGAGTGGGATCCACTGATCAGTGGTGGGATCCGCAGCCTTGCGTCAAGAGTGGGGACTCGCCGTTCCCCCTGCACCCCACTGACGAGATTTTGTGCCAACTCTCGTCGCGCGGACAATATTAACACTAAATTTACGGGGCCCGTCAAAATGACGGATTTAAAAATTTTTAATATACGATTATTAAGTGTGTAAGGAGGCATTCGTGAGGAATTATTAGATAGATTTATTTTTTTCTGTACATATTACATTAAAAATCGCTGAAGATCTAAGTAAATACAATTTTATTATTTTTATAAATCAATGTAAAATAATCAATTTTAGTGCTCCGTAAACCTAGTGTTAAGAGCCTGCGGAGTAGTTTCCATCGGAATCTGTGGGATCTCTGGAGCGCGATCTCTGGGACCGATTGAATTGTTCATATCGCGAGCAATGGAAGGGCGACGAGAAATATTATTTTCCCTCGGGATATCGCCTGGATTCCACGCTTTTAGAACGACCGGCGGGAATTATCGAGTGCGATTTAAGGTAGAACCGTCAACCGAATCACACCGAGCCCTCGCGAGTTCGCCTGTCGGCCAGAAATAGTCTGGCTTTGAAACGTTGTCTTTCTGGGGCGACCGACACGTCGCGGAACGGCCCCGAACGCTGACAAAAGAGACTGGACGGGTTGCGTTCCCTGCCCGAGGAAATGTCCCAGAAAATCGTGGAAAAACGCGACCCACAGCCGCCGGGAAAACGAAACTATCGAGTGCCGTCGGTGACGAGGTAATTTCGGACAACGAACAACCGAATCGTGATGAATGTGTAAAATCAAACGCCACCTTCCTGAGATATGTATAAGCAAGACGCAAATTGTTAACATTAAATAAATCCTCAGGATTGAAGATTGTATTCGACCGTAAAATGCGGCACAAGTCTCCTGGAACAAGGAACTTCTGACGTAGATGACAATATTTTATCAATTTCGCCTTTATTCAATTTTAGACGATTTTGCTGTGTGGTTCTATATGTTGAAGAACAATTTCATACATCTGCTCCATCGTTCATAAATTTACATATAATAGCAATTTTATTTTTATACGTCGATTATAAGTTTACTCGTTTTTGTGCAAAATGGAGGGAACGAGCGCAATTAGCGGAATAATTTTAATTACTCCGAGGTTATTGACTGTATGGAAAAACATTTTGAACAACATTTATATGGAATCGATGCTGTTACATGATACAATAATTTGTTTTTTTATTATGGTTCATTTTTACCAAGATACAAATGTTAATGTTTGATACGTATCTCAAAGTTCGATAGAAAGCGCCGAATTTTTAATAAAAACGATACCAAAAAACGACTTATTATATTACCTAAGCATATCGATAATATACAATTTTTGTTTAAAACGTTTTTTTGCGATCAATAATTTAAAAATAATTTGAAATCGACGTGTCAGGTTATGGTCCGGCACGGCTAAAAATTGCTGGAATGTCGTGCGACGAGATCGATATTCAATCGCGCAATTTCCCCGAAACTCGAGCATGGAAGCCGTTCGATCTCGAGCGGTTTAAGAGCCGGAGTTTCCTTACGTCGAATCCCGTTCTAATCTCGCGACGTCGAATCTTTCCGTCGTCCAAACGGAAGGAAAGCTTTCATCGGGGGCGGGTCGACGGAAATTCTTGAAAACGGTCGTTTTCCCGAGACGACGCTGATGCTCTTCTCGTCGATGATGCATCGACAACGGGGCGTCGATACGCCGCGTAAAAGCGAGAGATGCTTCGTGAAAAATGGTCGGTATGAAATTTTCAAGACCCGAGAGAGGAACGCTTTCAGGAAGGTCGCGCGCAAGCGAGCAAAGCGGAGCGAGCCGAGCGAGCGAAACCGGCGAGCGTTACACGCGCGTACTTTCCCGAAGCTGCTTGAATATTCACTGTGACGTCCCTTACCGCTTTGTCCGCGCTCCACGGCGAACAAAGAGAAACGCGGACGACGACGACGACGACGGCAGCAGCGTTTTCGCTCGGGATTCCCCCGTCAAACGTACGAAAATTACTTTTACGAGCTGCTCCACGGCAGTCCGCGCCTAACGATTCAATTTGCGCCAGACTGTTCCGCTTATTACGCCTCTAATTAGGAACCGTTGCTCGCATCGACTGCCACTGCTCCTTACGAATCGAATGAAAGGTTTCGACTGTCGAACAGACACTTACCAAAAAGCTCACTAGGTCTGCCTGGTGATTAAACATAATTCGAATTGAACGAAAAACTAACATTTCTGATATCTACTTCATGTCGAAATTTATACGGTACAGTAACCCCGCGATCTAAGTCCTTTTTCGGTTCTCTGCCGGGACTTAGATCGTGAAGGGACACTATCCTTTTGTGACCGCGCCGAACGTAGAAAAGGACAGCATGGAAACACGTACCGCGCGGCAGAAGGCGCAACAAAAAATAGCGTATCGGCGAGACAATACTAGTGCAATAATAAAACTTCTTTATTTTTTTACTTATTTTTAATGAAATTTTACCAATATATTCGTGGCATTCTTCTAATGACAATGATACCAAATATGATATAATTCCGATGATTTTACCTGTGTAATAAACGATGAACACGTGTCCGTACAATGTAATGCCAATAAAAAAGTTCCATCGTTCATTACACAAGTAAATATCATCGGAATTACATCATATTTGGTAGCATTTTCATTGGAAAAATGCCACGAATATGTTGGTGAAAGTTCCATGAAAAAATAATAAAGAATAAAGGAGTTTTGTAATTGGATTAGTAGTGATTCACACCGATATACCCGACCCAGGATCAGATTACGCGGAATGTTTACACTGCTCGGCGACCGAAGCAGCTCGAGCTTCACGTCCCTTCCGAGGATACCCCGCAGTGGAAGGAGTAGGCCAATGGACATAGATCGCAATGTTCCGTTGGACTTAGATCGCGGGGTTACTGTAATTCTATTCTAAGTTCTCGGATGTCTCGCTAAGGAGATCTTCATTTTTCATAACGTATTCTGTACTACATTAATTCGTTTAGCATAGCCATTTATAATTTTCGTCAAATTTCACTTCCATCATATTATTATCTATAAAAATCCAAATAATTTTCATTTGTATCATTTCCCTCTATCTCTGCTAATTTTCTAGTTATCGAGGTTCGACGATTTTCAAACATCCACTTTAAGGAGTAATCTGACCCACTAAACCTGTGTTTCCGTCAATGAAAAAAATACATGTAAAATATTTTTGGCTGAATATAAATGTGCAAAGTCTCATTAGAGTTTGTGATTGATAGTTAGGTGATGTTCCTCGTTAGCAAATAGCCCACTGTCAATTTTCTGAGAGCAAGTTTGCGCTCGAGCTGCGACTGAAGCTGACTGTTGAACAGAGTGCCGATAGAAGGTACTCTAAAGTGTCTTTCTTTTTTACTGACGTTCTGTTGATTAAAATGGTACCAAACACGGTATAATTCGTAGCGTATTTGCTTGTTTCATTGACTATTTATTAAAGCCTCGATTGTTCGAACTAGTCTTCTTATTAATCTACCTGTATCGCGTATTAACTCAGTCAGTGCGTTTTTTAGAATTCTTTTCAAAAATTCATTCGCATTAATTTCCGATTACAGTTGATTGTTAGACAGTTCAACGTTTTCGCAAATGAGCAGAAGAATTGAAAAAATCTCGGATCGCAACAATCCGAACTATTTTCCTTGACCGGTACAGCTATTTTCAGTTAAAATTCCATTATGGAAGCGGCGCGTGGGAGGAATTATAAAAGCCGATCGAAATTATCGGACAGGCTTTGGAGAGCGAGTTTCGCGTAATTTATCCGCAGCAGCGAGACCTGTGCAGATCAATCCGATCGCGGAAAAGCCGGGGCGGACGAGCGGCCATTGAAATTCACATTTATTCCGATACGATCTTTCCGTCGGGCAATTCGTCGTCCGCGTCGACGGACTTCTGTCGATTGGTTACGCGCGAATTCGTTCGATTGAAGTTTATTTCAATCATCCCCCTGCTGCTTCAGCTTTTCCAATCGCTTTAAATTAATTTAGAGATTTGTTTTCGATTTAATGTTAATGGCCGAGCTTTTGTGCTCGATAAATTCTAATGGAAACCCCCCCCCCCCCCATAAACGTTTCATTACGCCAATTTTTTTCGCTTAATTATCGGGAAACTGTGCTCACGCGGCGTTTCGGGAATCACTGGGAAAACAAGAGCAGTGCTGCCTAGTTTGAAATTGTTCATTAATTAATTAAACGAATTTCTTTTACAAAGCTGTACAATGTTTTCCTCGTTGAGCTACCGCGTGAGCTATTGCGAAAATACTATAAACCTGTTTTTTTCCTTCTTTCATTTTTAAAAACGTTATTAATGGAAGGAGTTTATTGAAAATATTCATGGATATACTTCAGTATTAAAACAGTTTTAGAAAAAAATTTCAAACAAAAATATAGATTATAAGGGTATCAAAAAAATGATCAAAATTCTGTTTCTATTTGGGAGCATACTGACTTATTCTTTGATAAGAAATTGCATTTAAAAAAAAACGAATAATGAAAGAATTTGGTTGAAAATATTTGAACGTATAACTCAGTATTTAAATTATGGTGGAAATATGTTCAAACATTAATCAATTCTGCAAGGGTAGAAAATATATTATGAAAGTTTCCATTCCTATTCAAGAACATATAATGTTTTCGTATTTTTATGAACACTAATATTGAGAGAATTTTATTGAAAATATTTGTGCATATAACTTGATATTGGAACTATGCTACAAAAAGAATTGTGAACGAAAATAAAAATAAAAAGGGCTTTCAATAAATTATGAAAGTTTCCATTCCTATTCAAGAACATATAATGTTCTCGTATTTTTAAGAACACTAATAATGATAGAATTTTATTGAAAATATTTGTGCATATAACTTGATATTGGAACTATGCTACAAAAAAAATTGTGTACAAAAATAAAAAGAAAAAGGGCTTTCAAAAAATTATGAAAGTATCCGTTACTACCTGGGGTGATACAATGGATTCGTATCACTTTGATAACACATTGCATTTTTCGATGCACATTTCGATGACACAGTGGACAACCGGTTTCGCTTTGCACGCATTAAAGGAAGGGACGACAGAAAAAAAGTACTCCGGAAAGAAAAGATGAATGTCCCGGACAGATCCGCAATCTATTTCGGTGCAGATATCGAAGCGAACATAATTTATAGCGCGGGACGGGATCTGTTTCCCGGTAAAGGATTTCCGTGGAGGATCTGCTTTCGTGAGAAAACACACTTGGCCGGCATCCTTCGAGCCTCGGGAAATAAAAAGCAATCGATCTACGGTTCTCTTCGTGAAAAGAACGAACATTATGTTCAGCCGTCGTTTCTCGCGAAATATCTGCACGTTGAATTATTTAATACTCGCGTCACGATTTGATGTATTAAATTATGCATCGATGACGCTGATTGCTATTATTGCTCGTCTCTATCAAGTGCCAGATACCATGAATAATTTTAATACGTAACTCCATAATATTAAATAATCAACTAAATATATGAAAATACGTAGAACAATTGTCGGTCTTTGAGCGCCTGCAACATTGTGCAAAATAAAAAGATCTTACAACGTTTCACAATATTATGCAGTTAGCTTCCGTGTTTGCGACAAAAATTGGTAGCTGTAATTTGACATAGTAGAAAGATTTAAAAAAGCATTACGTTCGACCTAAAGTGAGTACCAATTGTACACCTTTTAAAAACGAATAAATTGTTTTTAATTGCTCCAAAGGACTTGAGTTCTTTTTGGCATGTTAGAAGGATTAGTTTGCAAGATAATGTGAAGCAAACTTTTTCTAAAATTGCTATTGTCGGAGTTGTGAAAAAAATAGTGATGGCTATGAAACTGTGTACATATACAGGGTGAGTCACCTAACGTTTGCACCTCAAATATCTTTGTTGTTTCTAAAGATATGTAAAATATGGTAAGGACAAAGTAGAATGGTACAATGGGGCTGACACGATGTCGAAAAAAAATTTTGTTTTCGTCATTTTTTTAGAGATATCAAGGTCACCTTGACTTTTTTAAATGGAACCACCCTTTCTTAAACACCTACATTGATAGTCCCTTTCATTACGAATTCAGTGACTTTAATTATTCAAGGTCATTCAAGGTCGCGGACAGAGATAACGTATAAGATTTAACATCGATACATGCTTGTAAACGGGCTTTGAAGGAATGTTGAACTCTGTCCGTCACCTTGAATGACCTTGAGTAATTATAGTCACTGAATTCGTAATGAAAGGGACTATCATTGTAGGTGTTTAAAAAAGGGTGATTCCATTTAAAAAAGACATGGTGACCTTGATATCTCTAAGCAAATGACATAAAAACAAAATTTTTTTTGGCATCGTGTCAGCCCCATTGTACCATTCAAATTTGTTCTTATCAGATTTTACGTATCTTTAGAAACAACAAAGATATTTGAGGTGCAAACGTTAGATGACTCACCCTGTATATAACTTACTTAGTTAAACATTGTTTAACTTACATTTAACTTACATTTAACTTACAAAGTTAAAAATTGTGATCTTTACTTTTTTCTTCGCAATTTCGTCCAATATCAATTTTTAGAAAAAAATTATTTATACGTTCCCTAGTAAACTAATTCTTCTAACATCTCAAAAAAAACTGAAGTCGCTTGGTGTAATTTTAAAAAAGTTATTCGTTTATGAAAGGTGTATGAGTACTTTGTACACCCACTGTACTTGAACTTACTACAACCGGTTTCACATTTTTTCATTTGATAATTATAATAATTCATATTACAAGATGCTTCCACTAGAAATTATTAAATAAATTTCTTCATTCAAGTACATATTGTTATAAAAATTTCGAAATTCAGTCTTGTGATTCAAATAAAACAACGTATATCAATCACATATTGTGCTCGGTATGGTTAGTGATAAGAGGAAGGAAGGCATTAGCAAGTGGCTCCTGTTTCCTCGGACAGATGCAGACAATTTTTATTGTGCATAATGATCTGCAGTTTACTGATTGCAAATGGCGCCTGCTTTGACCAATAAGCAATATTTCGAGGAAAATATGTTTGTTTAACGTTAGTGTTAAGAATCGGACATTTGCACAACGACTTGATGTCTCCAGAAAAATTGTGGATTAACACGATCGGTATGGTTTTCTGTTTCAGTATGCGTACAGTGGCCAGAGGGTAGGTGCTTCCACGACGTGCCGGAGTCGGCACTGCTGAATCTCTACTTCGAGATCCGCGAGAATTGCTACGGGTTCTCCTGAAGGCGATGATCAAAGGGCCAAAGGCGACGACAGTGAGACGGCGAGAGACGATCTCCAACCGGTCGTACCATAGACAGTGTTGATGTACACTGTCCACGACCGAAAATTGAAAAAAAAAAAATACAAAAACAAAACCCGCGACATCGTAACAAGTGTCGCACGAGAATTCAGAGACACGCGCGCACAGTACAAAGAGAGAGAAAGACAATCTCTCGAAAATAGAGTTCACATTTTCGTTCGTTTCCTCCCAAACAGCCGCCAACACACCACGACCAAGCCAACAAAAAAAGACAAACAAAAAGAGAAATGAAAGATTTACAAAAAAAGAAACAAAGAAAGACAGCCACGAGCCATAGAATCGCGATCGTTCATCGTGATCGGTTGGGCGCAGTCCCGCCCACGATCCACGATCTATATTTTTTGTATTTTTTTATGTATATATACATACATTAGATACTTAGCTTTACATGTGTCGAGGCTGACACGTTGTCAGTTAAACGAGTCTCTCTTAATTAAAGGACCTGGTGTACGAGGAGTCGAGTTTCTAATCTTTTGTTTTAAATTATGCGCAGTTGATGCATAGTAAGCTAGTGGATACTTTTTTTCGTTGAAATTCGTATTTCCTGGGAAGATCGGTGTCAACGGGACTCGACTCCTGCGGGACACGGAACTCATAGAAACGACGATCGCGTCGTTTATGCTAGCGTGCGACAGATCTAGCACTGATCCTTAGATGGTACCCCCCACCCGTGAGAAAAACGGCCCTCCCCCAACCCTTACACTCTGGCAAGAGAAAGCTTTCTTTTAGGGTTCTCGATGATAGCAGCAGAGCCAAGGTGGGTGTACAGACTTTATTTACCTACAACTAATTGCTCGTCGTTCAACCAGCTCGCGAGAGACCACTGTGTCTCGAAACTCTATATCTCGTTTCTCCTTTCGCTCTCTCTCGTCTCTCGTATTTTGCTCGTCTAACCGGCAAGGTTCGCGAGGGAGAGCTCGCACCAACGCCCTCATCCCACGTTTTCTCACACACATGTTCACACAAACACACACGTATCCAATTGCTTCGTTCTATATCCGCTGCGACGGGAACCGACGGTTGCTCGTTCAAAGAGAATTGCTAAAGTGGTGAAGGTAGAATCACATGGAGAAGAATTGTGTTAAAGAATTTGTTAAATTTTTAACGATACCTCGAGCTGTTGATCGGTGATGTTATTTGTGAACGTAGTTCTTATAAATTTTTGTAACAAACTCTTTTTGCACGGCATTGTTCTTGATGGAGGGGTGAAACAACTATTATTGTACTAGATGAGGAAACTAGTCAAATATCTTTTTAATTTCTACCATTCGAAGATTAATTATGCTTTTTGTGAACTGTTTCCAACTAGGTAGGAGGTAGTTCTTATAAATTTTTTAGTATAAACCGTTTTTGCACGGCTTTGTTCTTGATGGAGGGGTGAAAACAACCATTATTGTACTAGATGAGGAAACTGGTAAAATATCTTGTTAATTTCTACCATTCAAAGATTAAATATGCCGTTTTTGAATTAATTCTAACGAGGTAGAAGGTAGTTCTTCTAAATTTTTGGTATAAATCTCTTTTTACGGCATTGTTCTTGATGAAGGGGTAAAAACAACCATTAATGTACTAGATGTGGAAACTAGTCAAATATCTTGTTAATTTCTACCATTCGGAGATTAAATATATCTTTTTGAACTAATTCTAATGAGACAGAAGTTAGTTCTTACAAATTTTTGGTACAAACCGATTTTGCACGGCATTGTTCTTGATGAAGGGGTAAAAACAACCATTATTGTACTAGATGAGGAAACTAGTTAAATATCTTGTTAATTTCTACCATTCGAAGATTAAATATGCCGTTTGTGAACTAATTCTAACTAGGCAGGTGGTTGTTCTTACAAATTTTTTACACAAACCATTTTTCCGTGGGATTGTTCTTGATGAAGGGGTCAAAACAATTATTATCGTACTAGTTGAGGAAACTAGTCAAACATTTTGTTAATTTCTACCATTCGAAAATTAAATATGCCTTTTGTGAACTAATTATAACTAGGCAGGAGGTAGTTCTTACAAATTTTTGGCTCAAACCTTTTTTTCGCGGCATTGTTCTCGATGAAGTGATGAAAACAATCCATATTGTAAGTGATGAGGAAATGTTCAAACATCTAGTTAATTTAAACAATTTGAAGATTGAATCTCGAATTATACCATATTTACTGGATTGTAAAACTTAATTTAGGTTCATATTCTTGTAAACAATTTTAAGAAGCAGAGAATTGCAGTAGAATTTGATTTTTGTTGCTGATGCACAACACTTGGCTTCTGCAGAACAAAAACACTGTGATGTCCCAAAACTCTTGCATCAAATTTAGAAAAAGATGAATTAGCATTTAATCGAAGAAGTTGGCTCCTACAAACAGCTTGCACAATTACTTTTTTTATGAAATAGTACCCAATCAGTTGAAAGTGTTTCTGCGCTAATCATTTCCAGGGACATCCAAAGCTTGCCAAAGCTTTACTGCCAATTTTAAGGGTTGTTTTTGCCCCTTCTATGCAAACAATGCTTTAAATCATTTGAATGAGAACAACAATCTCGAGAAATTGCATCACCAATACATTATAAATTCCCGAAATTCTGATTTGAAGGGTTGAATTTATTCCTGTATTCGAGGGGATGGTAATTTTCTTTTTTCGAGCAACTGAAGCGAGTTCCCGAAACGTCGTTGGTGGGAAATCGTTCGAAACAGGATCGAAACAGTCCAATCTATTGGTCAGTGGTAGGTCGGCACGAGACAGAGCGAACCTCTAGTTCTTAGGCGAGCGAATTCGCAATTCGCGGTTGCACCACGAAAGAAACTGCAGCGCGGATCCATTAAACTCACGGGACCGGCCATGCCGTTTTTCCGTGGACCTTCAGCAACCATAAATCTTCCGTGGAAACCGCCGCCGAATCGGCAAAACAATCTGGTCCTCCCCGCTGCTGTCGTTTCCACGTGCAATCGCGAACACCCTTTAGACGATTAAGTTTACGTTCACGGAGCTACAGGGTATTCGAAAGTATTTCGGCGACAGTATTCAACGTAGATCTTAGACACGTCGACGGGAACGTCGACAAATATTCCATTCGATACGTTCCTTCGTATTACACAGCGGATTTTTCTATGTTCTTTTCTGTTGACGCCTTTTTCCCCGTTTTTATATATCGTAGAAGTCTTGATTTAGGATACTTCGCCAACGAACCGATACAGGGTATTGTTTCTAGTGATCTGTAAAACTGAGTTACCTAGCTATGTACTTAGAACCGACAGTATTAGCCGCATGCGACGCGATGTGGAATTGAAATAGTCGATCTTCGTCGCGAATGCACGCGGTCCGAGTGTGTGCGGAAACGCGAGCCTGTACTTCGAGGATCTTTTTGGTCAGAGGAGACTATTTTTCAAAACGTAATGGTACTTAGGTTTCTGTCAAAATTTTCCCCTTTTACATACCGAACGTTCGCTGCCCTCATTTCTTGTTAGGTGTCGCTGTCACGTGCGTGCGACAGTTGTGCAATTATTTTTGCAATTTTTGGTAGACTGATTGTAGGTAATCATGCATTTACAGCACACTGGTATGCGATGAATATAATAAAATATGTATGACAATAACTTAAGTATTTTAATGTTACATTTTTGTTAATTAAATCGTTTTAAGTACGATGCAGTTTGAAAGACTGAAAAGTACTTTGATTCAAATAGTCAAAGACTTGAACGAACATAAAGCGATTTCTCTTCAGTGGAGTCATCGTTAAATAAATTTTGTTTCATCAAAATATACCGGAACTGAATCTACACTGTTCTCAGACAATTATTCTTGCATTAACAAGTAATCTGACAGATAAATTGACATAAAAATTTTTATTAGAACATGAGCAGTGCTAGAAAATGTATTAAATTAAATTAAATTTTTCTACTACAGCATTGTCATTAAATGGTTGCTTTGATGTACTTTCAGAACAGAGAAAGATCAAAAGCTAGGCTGTATATTAAAATTCACAGTCTGCTAACAATGACAATATGCAACACTGGACATTGTAGAGTCAAATTAATTTCGTACACGTTGTTATTTAAAACCATAACGTGTAGCTTGATATTCGCAAGATTCCTTTGCTGATTTTTGTCATTTTCCATGAGATAAAACAATTCTTGTTCTTCATTCAATTCTTTCAAGTTCAAATAAAATGTCTTGTGTTTTGAATATTTAAATATTCAAGTAATCGTAGACATTCTTTTTATTTTAGTACTTTATCAAGAAGAAAGCAGTTTTAATAAATGCAGCTGTGAACAAAAAATTACACGGGTTAAAACACACATTTGCTATTAGTTCACAAATTAGTATCTGCTGTAAGTGCATACAAATTCGCAGGCTAGTTTTATTCTTCCTATTATATCAAAATTCAATCTACTCCAATCTATTGTACCAAAACTAAACTTTTAAACCTGTACAAGAATTACCCATCACATGGGATCATTTTTAATCAGTCAAACGATTAACAAACTGCTAGATCCAATCGCTAGATCCTCGAAGCGACAGCTCTCGTTTCCGGAAGTCCATAACGAAAATGACGGTGAAAAGTGACAGTGCGATCGATGCGAAAACGAATAAATCGAAGAAGACATGCCAGAGACTTTTCGAAGAAAGAAACTAAAAACAGAAATATCTACAAAGAGGCATCGAAGAGATGGAAGACAAAAGAAGAAAGAAATCTATAGATAGAGAGAGAGAGAGAGAGAGTGAGAGAGAGTGAGTGAGAAAGGAAAAGATATCACAGGCGGCAGGAAGTCGATAAAGGACGGTGTCCGGAAGAGATCGAGGATGATCGACGACTATCAGCGAGAATGATCCAGGTCCGCGTGTGCTCGCGCGACACGCAAACACATACACGGTATATTGTTACTGTTTCATTGCGCAGGAGAGACGGTTGCTACAGAAATGTGTGTTCAGGCAATAAAGTGGAGCTTTTTCAACCTGACCGTGACTCGAGGAAATTCTCTATTCCGACTCCTCTCCGGTCTCGCGATCTCGGTTTACGTGGCATGCATCCGATTTTCCAACCCTCGAATTCATTTTACGTTCCTCTGGTCGATTTTTCTTTCTCGAGTTCTTCCTTTCCGCTCTGGCGTATCTTCTAGATCCTCCCGTCGATCCGTTCGGTCGAAACGATTTCTCGAAACGCTGTCTCCTCGGACGAGAACGTGGCAAATCTGTCGAACAAGATTTTCGATCGTTTTCCGCGATCTTTTCGTTTCCGGAAGTTCCTCCGTCAGCGGGAAGAGGAACGTCGATTTTGTCTTGATCCATCGAGAACCCAATCGAGAAGACAAAATCTTCTGTTATGTAGATTCTTTTCCGCAATCTTTTCGTTTCCGGAAGTTCCTCCATCAGTGAGAAGAGGAGCACCGATTTCCCTCCGTGTCGATTTTGTCTCGATTCATCGAAAAGTCAAGATTTTCCGCCAAAAAGATCCTTTGCCGCGACCTTTTCCTTTCTGGAAGTTCCTCCGCCAGCAGGAGAACAACGTCGATTTTCCTCCACGTCGATTTTGTCTCGATCGATCGAGTACTCGATCGAGAAGTCAAGATTTTCCCTTAAGCAGATTCTTTTCCGCGATCTATTCGTTTCCGGAAGTTCCTTCGTCAGCGAGAAGAGGAACATCGACTTTTCTCCGCGTCGATTTTATCTCGATCGATCGAGTACCTGATCGAAAAGTCAAGATTTATCCCTTAAGCATATTTTTTCCGCGATCTTTTCGTTTCCGGAAGTTACTTCGTCAGCGAGAAGAGGAATGTCGATTTTCCTCCTCGTCGATTTTATCTGGATCGATCGAGTACCCGATCGAGAAGTCAAGATTTATCCCTTAAGCATATTTTTTCCGCGATCTTTTCGTTTCCGGAAGTTACTTCGTCAGCGAGAAGAGGAACATCGACTTTTCTCCGCGTCGATTTTATCTCGATCGATCGAGTACCTGATCGAAAAGTCAAGATTTATCCCTTAAGCATATTTTTTCCGCGATCTTTTCGTTTCCGGAAGTTACTTCGTCAGCGAGAAGAGGAATGTCGATTTTCCTCCTCGTCGATTTTATCTCGATCGATCGAGTACCCGATCGAGAAGTCAAGATTTTCCCTTAAGCAGATTCTTTTCCGCGATCTTTTCGTTTTCGGAAGTTACTTCGTCAGCGAGAAGAGGAACGTCGATTTTCCTCCCCGTCGATTGCGTCTTGATCGATCGGGAACCCGATCCAGAGCGAATCCGAACTAGCTCGTCACGCTTCTTGCACGCAGATCCGATGACTACGTCGTAGCCGACGTCGACAACGATCACGAACGTGCACGACGAACGATCCGATGATCCAAGTCACGCGATCGTTCGCGAGGGCTCGTGTAAGCCACTCTTTCTCCTTTTTTCCTGTCTTTCTGTCTCTCTCTTTCTCTCTCTTTCTCGAACAAGGAATGCATGCTGTAGGCTTTTTTCTGGTCTTGATTAGTGGCGTTTAGCTTTCAGTGAATAACAGTGACGATCACGAAGCCCGGAATCGATTGTAACCCGGTAGATGTGGGCGACTGGGCTCGAGCAATGGACAAATTTTAACGAAAGAAAAAAAAAACAAAAATGGAAAAATTCCAAAAGAGCGAAGGAAACTTGCGAACATTCGAAGCTTTCGCCATTGCTCGCCGCCCAGGAGTCCTGTAAAGCTTGATTGACACGCTCGATAACGTATCTAGAAGACTTGTCACCGTTTGCATGCCACGTGTACTACCTTCTTCACACGTAATGTATTTTTTAAAAGGCCGTTTGCAAAAGAACCGTGTACTCTATTATATACCGTGTTCTCAATCACGTTCTCTCTGTGTCGTTCTCCTGCTCTTTGTCGGCTCTTGTCATTCGCTGCTGCTAATCGCGATCGTTCTGCCTACCCCCCACCGCCCATCGATCGTTGACGATCGATCCACCGATCGCTTCGATACCGAGGAACCTACTACGGAAGACAGAGGGAAACCTGTTGGCGGTGTCTCGTCGTAGATCGTTTCGTGCTCCTGGATAGAATAAATCGGTGTGACGCACGCATGGGACTGAAGATCACTGTTGTTTTTGTTATTATGTCGTTTTTGTTGTACCGTCGTTGGACGGAAATTGTCGTGACAGGTCGGATCGAATTCCGATGTGAAAGTTCGCTTTGATGGTCGTCGTAGATTGCGTGAACGATCACGTTTCAAATTTTGTTCGCTGCCTGAACGCTTGCCACGCGTTGAAGTCACTGGAATGACAGTAGGGGGCACTCGCTTAATAAACATTGAAGTCACTGAAATGATAATAGTTTTACCAGCGAATTGGCTGTTGAATTCGTTTCAGTCTGCAGCTTTCTGTCGCGGTAAAAATAATTGGAAAAGTATTGAATATTGTGACCTGTCTTTTTGAAAAAGAACAGTTGAAATACACTCGCAGTCATAGTTAGTTGTTCGACATTGCAAGTCTGCAATAATAGCAATGTGTTGGATAGTTACAATATTATGACTACAAACATTCGGATGGCATCTTTCAGGAAACGTTTTTCAATTTTATAGAGGTGCTTTAAAGAAGAGTGGATGTTTAAACAGTAATTATTATACAACTGTTCAAGGGTTGGTTTTCTTAACCCCTTGCCGTATTTTAATGAGTCAGACTCGTGATGAAGATTTTCAATAAAGTCAAACACATATGAATGTTATGCCTTTCTTTTTAGGCGAAATGAAATTGTACTTTTTGTGCTTAATATGTAAGGATTAATGCAAATGTAGCCATACAAAAAATATAAACTTTCTTTCATCATCTGTGAAATTTTTGGGGATAAAAATATTCTAATCACTGTAGCCGTAAAGAAAATGGTACGGCAAAGGGTTAAAAGACTCTAGAGTGACCTATCATTTGGGCAATTTTTCAATTGCAACGTAGTTTGCATATCTGTCGAGTATAGAAATATTTTGTATATGGATCGTATGTCTGACCATTGTTGGTCTATTCCACTTACTGCAGTCAGTGTCTTGCACAGTGAACGTCGTGGTACATTTTGGATTCTTATGAAGAATATTTTTGATCAAGCCGTATCATGATTCCTGTGATCTTTACTCTTGATTTTAATATATTTCTTCTGTATTCTTAATGCTTTATCTTATTCAAAAATCTATACTTATTCAATCTCTTTCCTCAATAAGAGAATTGTGATTATAAATTCGCTGCAGTAATTCGAAGTGCGCGAACTAGAAATTCTATTCTATAGTAAAATCGCTTGTTTTTCGCGAACAATGTTGTCATTGTCACTGTAACAATGGCTAACTGGATGTCTTCGAAAAGTATTCATAAAAATAGCGAACCAGAATGCTTCAGACTGATTTAAATGAGGGTAAACGAGCAGCCGGCTCGAACGATCGATCCGCATTGAATCTCGGGAGGCGTTT